>LR989958.1:0-5000000 GCA_905147015.1 Laspeyria flexula
CCTAACCTAACCTAACCTAACCTAACCTAACCTAACCTAACCTAACCTAACCTAACCTAACCTAACCTAACCTAACCTAACCTAACCTAACCTAACCTAACCTAACCTAACCTAACCTAACCTAACCTAACCTAACCTAACCTAACCTAACCTAACCTAACCTAACCTAACCTAACCTAACCTAACCTAACCTAACCTAACCTAACCTAACCTAACCTAACCTAACCTAACCTAACCTAACCTAACCTAACCTAACCTAACCTAACCTAACCTAACCTAACCTAACCTAACCTAACCTAACCTAACCTAACCTAACCTAACCTAACCTAACCTAACCTAACCTAACCTAACCTAACCTAACCTAACCTAACCTAACCTAACCTAACCTAACCTAACCTAACCTAACCTAACCTAACCTAACCTAACCTAACCTAACCTAACCTAACCTAACCTAACCTAACCTAACCTAACCTAACCTAACCTAACCTAACCTAACCTAACCTAACCTAACCTAACCTAACCTAACCTAACCTAACCTAACCTAACCTAACCTAACCTAACCTAACCTAACCTAACCTAACCTAACCTAACCTAACCTAACCTAACCTAACCTAACCTTTTTTTTTTTTTTTTTTTTTTTTTTTTTTTTTTTTTTTTTTTTTTTTAAGAGGGGAATGCGTTTACGCATACCGCCCCGTGCGGGGACACGGGACGGTTATGTGGGACTCGCCGGCAGAGGCCGGAATACCCACTAAACCCCTCTGTGCACCGACTCTTCGCTGTAGCGGGTGGGCCGCCGGAACTTGATATGACATCAGCGGCCCACCCAGCGAAAGCCCCCATCGGGGCACCAACACCCAGCGACGGCGTCCGGGTGCACCGGGGACGCCGTCGGCCTACGCGGAAGGGTGCGGGTGAGGGAATGAACCCCGATCCCCCACCCGCAGCCTCACTAAGGCGGCATCAAGCGCAGATGTGCGCGCCGACGCCGCCCAGTTCGCTGGCGGCGGATTGGGTCAGCGAGCAAACACTCCTCCCTGACTCTCTCCGCCGCCTCCTTCTGCGAGATGACGTCATCTCGCAGAAGGATGCGACCGCCTCCCAACTCCTGTCGCTGTCGGCCATGGAGCGTATCACGGCCGGCAGCGAGAGGTCCTCTCCGACGACTGCGACGAGGTCACGGCGCTGCTCGTCCCACGCCGGACAAGACTCCAGCGTGTGTTGCGCCGTGTCGTCGTCGCAGTCGCAATGGTGGCAGCCGGGACCCGACTCCCGCCTCGCGATCCGGTACAGGTAATGTCCGAAGCAACCATGCCCGGACAAGACCTGCACCAGTCGAAAGGACAGGGTCCCGTGCTGCCTACCCATCCACTCAGCCAAGATCGGCTGGAGCGCCTCCACGGTCCTGAGACCGGCACGCGGCGCCTCCAGCCGATCCGACCACTTCGCCAAGATGGCTCGGCGGGCGGCTTCGCGCCACTCACGCACTTGTTCGGGCAGAGGGAACCGCCTGTCTGCCCGAACTTCAGCCACCCGCCGATATACTTCGGCGAGCACTTCCGCCTCCAAATCCCACGGGGGTGTACCGGCCAACGCGCACGCCGCGTCTGCAGACACGGTGCGGTATCCACGTATGGCTCTGACCGCCATCAACCGTTGAGGTCTCCTCAATCGGTCGCGATTTTGGGCGGTCAGAGACGCCGCCCACACCGGTGCGCCGTATAGCGCCATGGACCGGACAACCCCCGCGTACAGCCGGCGACATGCAATGCTGGGTCCGCCCAGGTTCGGCAGTAATCGCCCTAGGGCGGACGCAGCTCCCTCCAGTTTAGTCGCCAGCCGGCGGAAATGCTCGTCGAAGAGCCATCTTCCATCGAGTACCAGGCCCAGATACTTCATCTGGGCCTGGACCCGCACGAGAACCGAGCCAACGTAAAGCGAGGCGCCGGCAGGTGGCCCACGACGGGGCCCATGGAACATAAGGGCCTCCGTCTTGTTCAGGGCCACCTTAAGCCCCAGCGCCTCTATGCGCCCGACCACCTGGGAGACCCCCCTGGTGGCCAGGCACGCCGCCTCCTCGAAGTTCCTGCCCCGGGCTGCCACCAAAGTATCATCAGCGTAGCAGAATACGCTCAGCCCGGGGGGAAGTTCGGTGCGCAGGACCCAGTCGTAACCGATGTTCCACAAGAGGGGGCCAAGAACGGACCCCTGCGGAACACCGGCCGACATCGCCCTGCGCCCAACGTTGGCATGTCGGTCCTCGTACAGGACGCTCCTCTCCTTCAGATAGTCTGCCACCAGCAGCTGGATGTATGCGGGCACTCCATGAAACCGGAGCGCCTCCGCGATGCTACTGAATGGCAGACTATTGAAGGCGTTGGCGATGTCGAGTGACACCGCCAACAATACGCCGCCTCCACGGACGGCCTCCTCGGCCGCAGCCCTCACGGCCAAAATGGCGTCGACCGTCGAACGCCCGGCGCGGAAGCCAAACTGGGCGTCCGACAGGTCGGGGCCCACCTCGCGCAGGTGCCGGACGATGCGGGTAGCCAAAACTCTCTCCAGCAGCTTTCCCGCCTCGTCCAGCAACACGATGGGCCTGTAGGCCGCGGCCGAGTCCGGGGCCCTCCCCGGCTTCGGCAGGAGTACCAGCTTCCCCACTTTCCAACGCTCAGGGAACCTTCCTGACGCCAGACAGGCGTCAAACAGTCCCCTGAGGCGGTCCCCCATGTGGTTGAGAGTCAGGGCCAACGCTCGGGCCGGAATGCCGTCCGGCCCGGGGGCGGTGTTCTTTCCGCGAATCCGCAGAACAGCCACCCCCAGTTCCGCCTCCGTGACGGGCGGAACATCCTCATTGGCCTCCCGGACTTCGGCCAACTGGGCCATTGCCGGGGGCATGTGTTCCGCCTGAGGCGGAAACAGACCCTCAACCACTTCCGTGAGGAAGCTGGGCTGGAGGGACTCAGTAAGGGGGGGGCCCTGCACGCGGAGCTTCCCAAGCGCCGCGCGGTATGGGCGACCCCAGGGGTCACGATTGAGTCCCTCCAGCATCTCCTGCCTTGCCTTCTCTTTGGCGCGACAGATGGCCAGCTTGAACGACTCCCGCGCTTCCCGAAGCGCGTCGAACAGCTGGCCCTCCCCGTCAACATCACCGCGGTGACGCCGCCGACTGCGAGTGTACGACCTCCGGGCACGAATGCAGGCCGCACGGAGGTCGGCCAGCTCTTGGGACCACCAGTAGACCTCCCTCTTTGGAGGCCGACGCCGGACGCGGGGCATGGCCGCATCGCAGACCTGCGTAAACGCATTGCAGATGCGGTCAGCCTCGGCATCGACCCCCTCGAGGGGAGCCTGTGGAGACAGCCAAGACTGAACAATGGCCGCCTCCTCCAGTAGGTCCCTGTCCAGCTTACTCGCAGCCCACCGCGGAAAACGGGGAGCTCTGTCCGCCTCGTGACCCCTGCCGGGGTCCTGGGGACTGCGGGAGAGCTCTACTCGGATATACCGGTGGTCCGAGAGAGTCTCCGCGTCCTCCAGGACACTCCAGCTCCTTACACGCGCGGCGACGGCAGGGGTAGCGAACGAGAGGTCCACTATCGACCCCCCTTGCCGCCGAACGCACGTGTCGGTGGTGCCTCTGTTTAGGAGACAGAGGCCCACCGAATCAGCCCACTCCTCGACCGCCTTGCCACGGGCGTCCGTCCTGGGGGACCCCCAGGCCTCGGACTTGGCGTTAAAGTCCCCCAGGACTAGAACGCGGCCCGGTGCCAGTTGCCGTATCGAGGTCTCCAAGGATGTCAGGAAGACCTCGAAATCGGTCAGACTCCGATTAACCTAACCTAACCTTTTTTTTTTTTTTTTTTTTTTTTTTTTTTTTAAGAGGGGAATGCGTTTACGCATACCGCCCCGTGCGGGGACACGGGACGGTTATGTGGGACTCGCCGGCTGAGGCCGGAATACCCACTAAACCCCTCTGTGCACCGACTCTTCGCCGTCATGGGTGGGCCGCTGGAACTTGATATGACATCAGCGACCCACCCAGCGAAAGCCCCCATCGGGGCACCAACACCCAACGACGGCGCCCGGGTGCACCGGGGACGCCGTCGGCCTACGCGGAAGGGTGCGGGTGAGGGAATGAACCCCGATCCCCCACCCGCAGCCTCACTAAGGCGGCATCAGACGCAGATGAGCGCGCTGACGCCGCCCTGTTCGCCGGCGACGGATCGGGTCAGCAAGGAGACATTCCTCTCTGACCCTCTCCGCCGCCTCCTTCTGCGAGATGACGTCCTCGCAGAAGGATGCGACCGCCTCCCAACTCCTGTCGCTGCCGGCCATGGATCGTATGACGGCCGGCAGCGAGAGGTCCTCTCCAACGACTGCGACGAGGGCACGGCGCTGTTCGTCCCACGCTGGACAAGACTCCAGCGTGTGTTGCGCCGTGTCGTCGTCGCAGTCACAATGGTGGCAGCCGGGGCCCGACTCCCGCCTCGCGATCCGGTACAGGTAATGTCCGAAGCAACCATGCCCGGACAAGACCTGCACCAGTCGGAAGGACAGGGCCCCGTGCCGCCGACCCATCCACTCTTCCAGGATCGGCTGGAGCGCCTCCACGGTCCTGACACCGGCACGCGGCGCCTCCAGCCGATCCGACCACTTCACCGAGATGGCTCGGCGGGCGGCTTCGCGCCACTCACGCACTTGTTCGGGCAGAGGGGGGGACCGCCTGTCTGCCCGAACTTCAGCCACCCGCCGATATACTTCGGCGAGCACCTCCGCCTCCAAATCCCACGGGGGTGTACCGGCCAACGCGCACGCCGCGTCTGCAGACACGGTGCGGTATCCACGTATGGCTCTGACCGCCATCGACCGTTGAGGTCTCCTCAACCGGTCTCTATTCTGGGCGGTCAGAGACGCCGCCCACACCGGTGCGCCGTACAGCGCCATCGACCGGACAACCCCCGCGTACAGCCGGCGACATGCAATGCTGGGTCCGCCCAGGTTCGGCAGTAATCGCCCTAGGGCGGACGCAGCTCCCTCCAACTTTGTCGCCAGCCGGCGGAAATGCTCGTCGAAGAGCCATCTCCCATCCAACACCAGGCCCAGATACCTCATCTGGGCCTGTACCCGTACGAGGACCGTGCCAACATTAAGTGAGGCGCCGGCAGGCGGCCCACGACGGGGCCCATGGAACATAAGGGCCTCCGTCTTGTTCAGGGCCACCTTAAGCCCCAGCGCCTCTATGCGCCCGACCACCTGGGTGACCCCCGTGGTGGCCAGGCGCGCCGCCTCCTCGAAGTTCCGCCCCCGGGCTGCCACCAATGTATCATCAGCGTAACAGAATACGCTCAGCCCGGGGGGAAGTTCGGCGCGCAGGACCCAGTCATAACCGATGTTCCACAAGAGGGGGCCAAGAACGGACCCCTGCGGAACACCGGCCGACATCGCCCTGCGCCCAACGTTGGCATCTCGGTCCTCGTACAGGACGCTCCTCTCCTTCAGATAGTCTGCCACCAGCAGCTGGATGTAAGCGGGCACTCCATGAAACCGGAGCGCCTCCGCGATGCTGCTGAATGGCAGACTATTGAAGGCGTTGGCGATGTCGAGTGACACCGCCAACAGCACACCGCCTCCTCGGACGGCCTCCTCGGCCGCGGCCCTCACGGCCAAAATGGCGTCGACCGTCGAACGCCCGGCGCGGAAGCCAAACTGGGCGTCCGACAGGTCTGGGCCCACCTCACGCAGATGCCGGACGATGCGGGCAGAGACAACTCTCTCCAGTAACTTTCCCGCCTCGTCCAGCAAAACGATGGGCCTATAGGCCGCGGCCGAGTCCGGGGCCCTCCCCGGCTTCGGCAGGAGTACCAGCTTCCCCACTTTCCAGCGCTCAGGGAACCTTCCTGACGCCAGACAGGCGTCAAACAGTCCCCTGAGGCGGTCCCCCATGTGGTTGAGAGTCAGGGCCAACGCTCGGGCCGGAATGCCGTCCGGCCCGGGGGCGGTGTTCTTTCCGCGAATCCGCAGAACAGCCACCCCCAATTCCGCCTCCGTGACGGGCGGAACATCCTCGTTGGCCTCCCGGACTTCGGCCAACTGGGCCATTGCCGGGGGCGTGTGTTCCGCCTGAGGCGGAAATAGACCCTCAACCACTTCCGTGAGGAAGCTGGGCTGAAGGGACTCAGTAAGGGGGGGGCCCTGCACGCGGAGCTTGCCAAGCGCCGCGCGGTACGGGCGACCCCAGGGGTCACGATTGAGTCCCTCCAGCATCTCCTGCCTAGCCTTCTCTTTGGCGCGACAGATGGCCAGCTTGAACGACTCTCGCGCTTCCCGAAGCGCGTCGAACAGCTGGCCCTCCCCGTCATCACCGCGACGACGCCGCCGGCTGCGAGTGTATGACCTCCGGGCACGAATGCAGGCCGCACGGAGGTCAGCCAGCTCTTGGGACCACCAGTAGACCTCCCTCTTTGGAGGCCGACGCCGGACGCGGGGCATGGCCGCATCGCAGACCTGCGTAAATGCATTGCAGATGCGGTCAGCCTCGGCGTCCACCCCCTCGAGGGGAGCCTGCGGAGACAGCCAAGACTGAATAATGGCCGCCTCCTCCAGTAGGTCCCTGTCCAGCTTACTCGCAGCCCACCGCGGAAAACGGGGAGCTCTGTCCGCCTCGTGACCCCTGCCGGGGTCCTGGGGACTGCGGGAGAGCTCTACTCGGATATACCGGTGGTCCGAGAGAGTCTCCGCGTCCTCCAGGACACTCCAGCTCCTTACACGCGCGGCGACGGCAGGGGTAGCGAACGAGAGGTCCACTATCGACCCCCCTTGCCGCCGAACGCACGTGTCGGTGGTGCCTCTGTTTAGGAGACAGAGGCCCACCGAATTCGCCCACTCCTCAACCGCCCTACCACGGGCGTCCGTCCTGGGGGACCCCCAGGTCTCGGACTTGGCGTTAAAGTCCCCCAGGACTAAGACGCGGCCCGATGCCAATCGCCGTATCGAGGTCTCCAGAGATGTTAGGAAGACCTCGAAATCAGCCAGACTCCGGTTGGGGGAGAAGTATACCCCGAAGAGCAAAACTCCCCCCCACTCGGCGGCAACGTATCCCGGGCCCCTGTCTTTGAGCGACAAGGGCGGGGAACGAGGCGCCGTGGAGCTGACGATTGCCACGGAGCTGTCCCGGTCACCCACCCAGTTTGAGCGGGGAGGGACGTAGTACGGCTCCGCGGCTACGGCTACACCTATCGACCACTCCGCCATGGATTGCAGGAAGAGATCCTGCGCTCCGGCGGAGTGGTTGAGATTGGCCTGGAGGAGGAGGATATGTTCACCTTCCATTATTGAGAAGGCGAAACAAAAATATCCTCCTCCATGCTCTCCACCGTGGGCGGTTGAGTCACGACGGAGGCAGTCTGGGTCGATAGACTGCCCCCGACTATGGGCTTAGAAGCCTTGGGAGGGGGCTTACACCCCTTTTGCCCCAACGCGTGGTTGGCGGGCAAGTTACCCGCCTTGCACAAGGGGCAGCAGGGGGCGGCAGAACAAGTCGCCGCCTTGTGCCCCGGTTCCCCGCAGCGGTAGCACAATTCGGTGCAGTCGAATGCGCCAGTGCAGGCCGAGCGTACGTGCCCCGTCGCCATACACCTGAAACACCTCGTGGGCCGAGGCGCAAGGAGTGTGACTCTTGCGGAGCTCCAACCCACGAGGATTCGTCCAGCCGCGGCCAAGACGTTGGCCGCGGCGACAGGGCACTGAGCCCAGACTGCACCCATACCGCCCGGGCCGGGGCGGATGACGCCAACCTTCACTAAATCCAGGGAGCATCCTGTTGTCTTGTGGATGACCTCCTGGACCTCCCCGGACGTGATCGAGTCGTCCAGGCCAAAGATGCGCACCTCTGCGCACTTGGTTGGCCTGGCGACCTTGACGCCATCCTCTGCCGCAAATAAACCCCGCAGCCTCCCGGCCACGGCGTCAGCCGTCTTACCGCCCTCCGCACCAGGGAACTCAAGAATTCGAGCCCCAGTGCGGGCGACGCGAGTCCTGACGCCGGAGGGGCCGATGTCGACCGCCCCGACGTCTTGTCGCGCCCTGCGGAAGACGTCCGCATACGAGAGGCCGCTCTCCGCCGCCTCTTTGGACACCGTGATGACCACGGCGGCCGTCTTAGGCGGCTGGAGCCTCCCAGGCTTCTTCTTCTTCTTGGCGGCTGCAGCTGCCCCTGCAGCTGCCGCCGCTTCGGTCACCCTCTTCCTCTCGCGCCTCCTCTGGCGCTGGGCCTTCTTCTTCGCCCCGGCCGTCTGCCAGCTCCCATCAGTGGGAGCAGAAGGGCCAGGGGCGGACACCGCTGAACGATCAGGCCCAGCTGTAGAGGCGCGAGTCCCCGCGGTTGCCCGGAGGGACGGGAAATCCCTCTGGGACTGCGATGGAGCCTTGGCTGGCCCCATCTTCCCGCCCAAACTTCCGGGCCGAGATCCCGGGGGTGCCGGCGCAGACACCACCGCCGCAAAAGATGGACCCGCCACGACTGGCGGGGCCGATGCTGTCGCCGCGGACGAACGCCTGTCCGCGGCTAAAGGCGGGCGGAGGCGCGGCTCCGGCGGCAGCCTTGCCGCCAAACTCCCCAGCCGTGCGTCAAGCAAAGGCCCTATGGCCAACATAACTTGACGCATCTGCGCGTCTGATAAAGAAGAGGGCGACTCTTCCGGTGCACCAGGCTGCTGGGGAGCAGCTCGCACCAGGCGAAGCTCGGCGCGGAGCTCCGCCATCTCCCTTGAGAGGCGATCATTGGCCGCCCGCAGGGACTCCACTTCTTCAGAGACGGTGCGGGTGGAGAGGACCTCCACCACCTCGCGGAGTTGAGCCGCCGCCGTCTTGAGGGCACTGGCAAAAGTACCCTTTAACTGGGTACTCCTTGTGGCCACGGTGACGATAGCCTCCAAGGAGTCACCCGCCGTCTGGACGAGGTCGCCCAGCTCGCCAGTACCCTCTCGGGAGCGTACCTTTTGGAGGTAATGAGTCGCGGCATCAACCGCGACACGCTCCCGTTCCTCCCTAGTGCGGGCGATCTGCTCCCGCTGGGAGAAAACTGACCCCTGAGTAGCCGCCAGGGAGTCAATTGACATCGGGATCGGTGTCTGGGACCGAGAGCCCAGAGTCGACCCCGACGCCGCGACCTTAGGGGCCGGGTCGTCCGCCCCCAACAACTCCTCTCCCGAGCGAGGACGCCTCCTCTTCTTCCCCTTTGGGAGCTGACCACTGCCACTGGCCGAACTCCCAGGTCGGACGTCATCCGGATCAGGGTCCAATTCGGACCCCGAGCCCAGCCCACCACTCACCGAACTTCTCCGGCTGCTGGCACGAGACCGAACAGCCGGAGAACCCGGCAACGCAAAAGGCGTCACCACCGGCACCAAAACCGGTGCGCCCTTCGCACCACGCAGCCGCTGCTGCCTCTCCTCCTTCTCTCCTTCTTTCACGTCTTTTTTATTTTTAAAGTTTAACAAATCCATATCTGTTCCCACGAAAATGAGACGAACTAAATGTCGACCCCCGGGTGACGCTCATTCCGGGGGCAAGCCTATTTACCACACTGGGGTCGGCAGGTGCCAGGGGGTTTTTAAGACTTTACTGTCTGGTTTTTATGAGATTTCCTTCTCGCAGGCCGGCCAATTAAGGCAAGCCCCTCGGTCCCGTCAAGCCGCTAGACGTGATCAACGACACTCGACGGGATAACGATCTACCCTTTGGCAGGGTCGGGTTTCCCCTCCCCTATATGTGTTCGAAGTTAAAACCTTCTTGTAATAATTTGTACACCCTGGCCACTTTTATATATGAGTACTATCTATGGACGTAATAAAACTGTTATGTCGCGTTATTTTCTGAATAGGTTATGGGCAATATTTAACGCTTCATATACATAAAAAAATGGCTACATCAGCTGAAGGCCTACCCCTAGCGGAGGCAACCTACCGACATCCAGTCGTTACCAGCGGTGTCCCACAAATACCCAAGTTGGACGGGCGATCCAATTTTGCTACTTGGAGCTTTGGTATCAAAATGTACCTTATTGACTGTGGGTTGTGGAAGTGCGTCGAGTGCCCAGAAGAATTCGCAAAAGAGCGAAGCGACTTCAATAGAATGGATGAACAGGCAAGGGCAAAAATATGTCTATCTGTAGCGCCAAAAGTTTACTCCGTCGTGAAGTCTGCCAAAACGGCAAAAGAAACATGGAACAAATTAAAAGCACAATATGCCGACAAAGGTTTGGACAGAAGGCTAAATCTACTTAGGCAACTTTTTAACATAAAATTAGCAACATTTGGAGATATTGAGAGCTATATTAATGCCATAAGAGATATACAGGAGAAACTCCATGAAATCGAAGCTGGACTGGAGGATGAATTTATCGGAGTCATAATGCTAGCAGGTTTGACAGAAGAGTTCAAGCCTCTCATCATGGCACTGGAGCATTCAGGTGCAAAAATTACTTCAGACTCAGTAGCCACGAGGCTTCTCAGCGAAGATCACAAGACACCTGAAGAACTCTCCACGAACACTTCTTTTTCGGCCACAACTCCTAAATTACAGTGTAAATTTTGTAAGAAGTTTGGACATGTTATTTTAAATTGTAGAAAAAGGAAACAACACATGAAAACACTTTCTACACATAACAAAACAAATTTTATTACAGATGTTACACTTTTATCTTCTTTTAATTCAAATTTCTCAGGTTCCCATCTCGAACAAAACTGGATTCTGGATTCCGGAGCAACAGCACACATGTGCAAGGATAAGAATTCCTTTCAGGACTTAAAGTCGTCCAAATCCAGGCCAATATATGTTGTCAACAACGATCTAATCCCTTGCTCAGGATCAGGTACCGTAGTTTTGCCTTTACCTAGAGGTAATTCGAGCACACTCGATAATGTGCTATATGTTCCAGACATAACGTCGAACTTATTATCTATAAGTAGCCTTGTACGTGAAAATCATGTCGTTGTATTTTCCCAAAGTGGTGCTACAATTCTTCGTAGGGAAAACTGCAAAGTTTCCGGCGAAATAGTAGCAACTGCGTCGAATTATAAAAATCTTTATAAACTCGATATGGCACAACAAGTTTATTTGACAAATGAATGTTTACCAACAGCGTTGCTATGGCATCGACGTCTTGGACATCTCAATGTCAAGGCCGTCAATATATTAAAAAATAAACAAATAGGCGTAAGTTTTTCAGACAGACTGCCAGATACTTGTGTGCCATGTATACAAGGTAAATTAGCAAAGAGGCCCTTTAAAATTTCTCAAAGAGAAACTAGTAATAGATTAGAGCTCATACACACAGACCTCTGTGGCCCAATGAGTACGCACTCATTTGGTGGTGCTCTATATTTATTAACATTTACGGACAACTTCTCTCGCAAAACTTTTGGCTATTTATTAAAGTCTAAGAGCGAGGTATATACGAAGTTTGTCGAATTTAAATGTATGGTGGAAAACCAGACAGGCCTTAAAATAAAAACCCTCCGCTCAGACGGCGGTGGTGAGTACGTAAACCGTCAGATGTCTGACTTCTTGAATGCAAATGGAATAGTTCATCAGACTTCTATTCCTTATAATCCACAACAGAATGGACTATCTGAACGCGTCAATCGTACTGTAGTTGAGAAAGCACGGTCAATGCTGCAAGATGCAGGTCTTCACAGAGCCTATTGGGGCGAAGCTGTTAATACAGCAATTTATTTGAAAAATCATTCCCCCACCACAGCTCTGAAGAACGAAATCCCCGAGGAGAAATGGACTGGCAAGAAGGTAAACCTTGCACACCTTCGAGTTTTTGGATGTAATGCTCATGTGCTAATTCCTAAGGAAAAACGTAAGAAGCTTGATCCGAAAACCGAAGTTTGTGTATTCGTTGGCTACTCCGAACAACACAAAGGCTATCGCCTAATCAATCCTCGTAATCCGAGACGTATAATTGTTGCTCGAGATGTTGTGTTCCTAGAGAACAACCCCGCCGCGGTCACCTCTAGTCACTCTACTATTGAAGAT
The DNA here is from genome assembly GCA_905147015.1 of Laspeyria flexula. Classification (NCBI taxonomy): domain Eukaryota; kingdom Metazoa; phylum Arthropoda; class Insecta; order Lepidoptera; family Erebidae; genus Laspeyria; species Laspeyria flexula. The sequence continues at coordinate 12,043 of LR989958.1, forward strand.
TCTCCTGAGCCTTCCTCGACACCCAACGAACCCTACGTGATCGACGTACATCTGCCTTCTATCTCTTCTTCACGCATACAACCGATCCTTTCGAGTCCTTCACCGGTTATGGAACCGTCTTTCACGTCTGAATCATCCGATACACAGCCTGATTCGGATGATGCTGTTCCGGAATCTCCTACTGAACCGGAACTAGAACCCGAGGTATTCAATGACGCTGAGTCAGAACCATCTCCAGAGTCAAGTTTAGAGTACCAAAGACGATATCCGACCAGAGAGCGACAACCTCCAACTCGTTTTCCAGAGAACGACAGGTCTACTCTCTGCTTAATCTCCTGCGACTCTGAACCTGAGACTTACGGAGAAGCTATGACAGACTCGAATAAAGACGAATGGGTGGAAGCTATGAGAGTCGAGTATAACTCTCTTACCAATCATGGTACTTGGACTTTAGTTGACAGACCTGAAAACCGAAAGATTGTTAAAAATAAATGGGTCTATAAAATTAAAAAGGATACTAACGGAGAGATAGTGAAGTTCAAAGCTAGACTTGTAGCCAAAGGTTTTACACAAGTTTACGGCGTTGACTACGGAGAAACATTCTCACCGGTCACTCGGCTATCTACCATAAGACTTTTAATCGCTTTTGCAGCGAAAGATGGACTTTATCTTGAACATTTAGATGTCGAGACTGCATTTCTCAACGGTGATTTAGAAGAAGAAATCTTCATGGAGCAGCCAGAAGGTTTCGCTTTTGAACCTAAGAAAAAGGTATGTCTCCTTAAAAAATCACTGTATGGGCTTAAACAAGCTCCACGTCAATGGAACAAAAAGTTTGTGAAGCCATGAACAAACTTTCATTGACTCAATGTTCGAAAGAGCACTGTCTTTATTATAAAAAGTCAGGCAAAAAGCTTCTTGTCGTCGCTATCTTTGTGGACGATTTCTTCCTCCTGTCAAATGATGACAGTATGAAAGATTCATTCAAACGAGGACTTAGAGAACTGTTCACTGTAAAAGATCTCGGTATTCTTAAAGATTGTTTGGGAATGAGAGTCACTCATTGTGAAAAAAGTATAACTCTCGACCAAACTAATTATATCGACGAACTGATTAATAAATTTGGCATGGAAGATGCTATTCCAGTATCCACACCAATGGAACTTGGACAAAAATTAATCCGGCCAAAAGATGGTGAGGAACGATTTAATTTGCCTTACCAGCAGCTTATTGGGTCACTAATGTATATTTCCATTGGCACAAGACCTGACATATCCTATGCTGTCTCCTATTTGAGCCAATTCAATACTCATTACGGGGAGGAACACTGGAAAGCTGCAAAACGTGTACTTAGGTACTTAAAGGCAACTAAAAATTTGAAACTAAACTACACCTACAATACTGATAGAAGTGTACCTATTGGTTATGCTGATGCTGATTACGGTAGTAGTGTTATTGACAGACGCTCATACACTGGTTACACCTTTTTGATGAGTGGCGCACCAACTTCGTGGGAGGCTCGCAAACAGAAAACGGTTGCCCTCTCGACTACAGAAGCCGAATATATGGCACTTTCTGAATCAAGTAAAGAAGCCATCTATATACGTTCCCTCATCAAAGAAATATTTTCAATAGACCAACCAATAGTAATATATTCAGATAACCAAAGTTCACTTAAACTCAGCACAAATGACACCTATCACGCTCGCACAAAACATATTGATATTCGTCATCACTTCATACGAGAGGCCTTAACAAATAATCAAATTCATGTTAAGTACATCTCAACCACACATCAGTTAGCAGACATACTAACCAAATCATTACCTAAACTAAGACACAGTAAGCTAACTACATTATTAGGTTTACTGTAAAGTTTTTATTTTTATAATGGTTTAATACATATTTGTTTCTATATTAAGTTTGCTATTTGATATTCTTATAAATTAATTCAAATATTTATAAATTAATTGTCATATTGTGTATTAGTAGTCACTTGTGTTTATTATCAGTTTATATCATGCGTTGTACGTACAGGGTGATCTAATTACGGGGAGGTGTTCGAAGTTAAAACCTTCTTGTAATAATTTGTACACCCTGGCCACTTTTATATATGAGTACTATCTATGGACGTAATAAAACTGTTATGTCGCGTTATTTTCTGAATAATATGCCCCCCAAGTAATTTTTTACAGAGGTTTTCTTCCTCGCAGCCCCCACCCCGAGAGGTGGTGACCCCCGTTCCAGCCCCTAAGGGCCGGGTTACGGTATGAGCGCGGCAGCCGAAGCCGCCCCCGCTGGTAATTTTTATAGAGGTTTTCTTCCTCGCAGCCCCCACCCCGAGAGGTGGTGGCCCCCGGCCCAGCCCCTAAGGGCTAGGTTACGGTATGGTGTCAGACTATTCGCCGCCACCCGGCAATATACGTGGCTTCTCGTGAGAGAAGCTAAGAATTGCCGAGTGACGTTGCCCGGGGTGCACCGGCCAGAGCAGAAGGCTCCGGCTCACGAGGAGGTTATCTGACTTCGCCCCCAACCTAACCTTTTTTTTTTTTTTTTTTTTAAGAGGGGAATGCGTTTACGCATACCGCCCCGTGCGAGGACACGGGGCGGTTATGTGGGACTCGCCGGCTGAGGCCGGAATACCCACTAAACCCCTCTGTGCACCGACTCTTCGCTGTAGCGGGTGGGCCGCCGGAACTTGATATGACATCAGCGACCCACCCAGCGAAAGCCCCCAACGGGGCACCAACACCCAACGACGGCGTCCGGGTGCACCGGGGACGCCGTCGGCCTACGCGGAAGGGTGCGGGTGAGGGAATGAACCCCGATCCCCCACCCGCAGCCTCACTAAGGCGGCATCAGACGCAGATGAGCGCGCTGACGCCGCCCTGTTCGCCGGCGACGGATTGGGTCAGCAAGGAGACATTCCTCTCTGACCCTCTCCGCCGCCTCCTTCTGCGAGATGACGTCCTCGCAGAAGGATGCGACCGCCTCCCAACTCCTGTCGCTGCCGGTCATGGATCGTATGACGGCCGGCAGCGAGAGGTCTTCTCCAACGACTGCGACGAGGTCACGGCGCTGTTCGTCCCACGCCGGACAAGACTCCAGCGTGTGTTGCGCCGTGTCGTCGTCGCAGTCACAATGGTGGCAGCCGGGACCCGACTCCCGCCTCGCGATCCGGTACAGGTAATGTCCGAAGCAACCATGCCCGGACAAGACCTGCACCAGTCGGAAGGACAGGGCCCCGTGCTGCCGACCCATCCACTCTTCCAGGATCGGCTGGAGCGCCTCCACGGTCCTGAGACCGGCACGCGGCGCCTCCAGCCGATCCGACCACTTCGCCAAGATGGCTCGGCGGGCGGCTTCGCGCCACTCACGCACTTGTTCGGGCAGAGGGAACCGCCTGTCTGCCCGAACTTCAGCCACCCGCCGATATACTTCGGCGAGCACTTCCGCCTCCAAATCCCACGGGGGTGTACCGGCCAACGCGCACGCCGCGTCTGCAGACACGGTGCGGTATCCACGTATGGCTCTGACCGCCATCGACCGTTGAGGTCTCCTCAACCGGTCGCGATTTTGGGCGGTCAGAGACGCCGCCCACACCGGTGCGCCGTACAGCGCCATTGACCGGACAACCCCCGCGTACAGCCGGCGACATGCAATGCTGGGTCCGCCCAGGTTCGGCAGTAATCGCCCTAGGGCGGACGCAGCCCCCTCCAACTTTGTCGCCAGCCGGCGGAAATGCTCGTCGAAGAGCCATCTCCCATCCAACACCAGGCCCAGATACCTCATCTGGGCCTGTACCCGCACGAGGACCGTGCCAACATTAAGTGAGGCGCCGGCAGGTGGCCCACGACGGGGCCCATGAAACATAAGGGCCTCCGTCTTGTTCAGGGCCACCTTAAGCCCCAGCGCCTCTATGCGCCCGACCACCTGGGTGACCCCCGTGGTGGCCAGGCGCGCCGCCTCCTCGAAGTTCCGCCCCCGGGCTGCCACCAATGTATCATCAGCGTAACAGAATACGCTCAGCCCGGGGGGAAGTTCGGCGCGCAGGACCCAGTCATAACCGATGTTCCACAAGAGGGGGCCAAGAACGGACCCCTGCGGAACACCGGCCGACATCGCCCTGCGCCCAACGTTGGCATCTCGGTCCTCGTACAGGACGCTCCTCTCCTTCAGATAGTCTGCCACCAGCAGCTGGATGTATGCGGGCACTCCATGAAACCGGAGCGCCTCCGCGATGCTGCTGAATGGCAGACTATTGAAGGCGTTGGCGATGTCGAGTGACACCGCCAACAGCACACCGCCTCCTCGGACGGCCTCCTCGGCCGCGGCCCTCACGGCCAAAATGGCGTCGACCGTCGAACGCCCGGCGCGGAAGCCAAACTGGGCGTCCGACAGGTCGGGGCCCACCTCCCGCAGATGCCGGACGATGCGGGCAGGCCCCCAACCTAACCTAACCTAACCTTTTTTTTTTTTTTTTTTTTTTTTTTTTAAGAGGGGAATGCATTTACGCATACCGCCCCGTGCGGGGACACGGGACGGTTATGTGGGACTCGCCGGCTGAGGCCGGAATACCCACTAAACCCCTCTGTGCACCGACTCTTCGCTGTAGCGGGTGGGCCGCCGGAACTTGATATGACATCAGCGGCCCACCCAGCGAAAGCCCCCAACGGGGCACCAACACCCAACGACGACGTCCGGGTGCACCGGAGACGCCGTCGGCCTACGCGGAAGGGTGCGGGTGAGGGAATGAACCCCGATCCCCCACCCGCAGCCTCACTAAGGCGGCATCAGACGCAGATGAGCGCGCTGACGCCGCCCTGTTCGCCGGCGACGGATTGGGTCAGCAAGGAGACATTCCTCTCTGACCCTCTCCGCCGCCTCCTTCTGCGAGATGACGTCCTCGCAGAAGGATGCGACCGCCTCCCAACTCCTGTCGCTGCCGGCCATCGAGCGTATGACGGCCGGCAGCGAGAGGTCCTCTCCAACGACTGCGACGAGGGCACGGCGCTGTTCGTCCCACGCCGGACAAGACTCCAGCGTATGTTGCGCCGTGTCGTCGCCGCAGTCACAATGGTGGCAGCCGGGACCCGACTCCCGCCTTGCGATCTGGTACAGGTAATGTCCGAAGCAACCATGCCCGGACAAGACCTGCACCAGTCGGAAGGACAGGGCCCCGTGCCGCCGACCCATCCACTCTTCCAGGATCGGCTGGAGCGCCTCCACGGTCCTGAGACCGGCACGCGGCGCCTCCAGCCGATCCGACCACTTCGCCAAGATGGCTCGGCGGGCGGCTTCGCGCCACTCACGCACTTGTTCGGGCAGAGGGAACCGCCTGTCTGCCCGAACTTCAGCCACCCGCCGATATACTTCGGCGAGCACTTCCGCCTCCAAATCCCACGGGGGTGTACCGGCCAACGCGCACGCCGCGTCTGCAGACACGGTGCGGTATCCACGTATGGCTCTGACCGCCATCGACCGTTGAGGTCTCCTCAATCGGTCGCGATTTTGGGCGGTCAGAGACGCCGCCCACACCGGTGCGCCGTATAGCGCCATGGACCGGACAACCCCCGCGTACAGCCGGCGACATGCAATGCTGGGTCCGCCCAGGTTCGGCAATAATCGCCCTAGGGCGGACGCAGCTCCCTCCAGTTTAGTCGCCAGCCGGCGGAAATGCTCGTCGAAGAGCCATCTTCCATCGAGTACCAGGCCCAGATACTTCATCTGGGCCTGGACCCGCACGAGAACCGAGCCAACGTAAAGCGAGGCGCCGGCAGGTGGCCCACGACGGGGCCCATGGAACATAAGGGCCTCCGTCTTGTTCAGGGCCACCTTAAGCCCCAGCGCCTCTATGCGCCCGACCACCTGGGAGACCCCCCTGGTGGCCAGGCACGCCGCCTCCTCGAAGTTCCTGCCCCGGGCTGCCACCAAAGTATCATCAGCGTAGCAGAATACGCTCAGCCCGGGGGGAAGTTCGGTGCGCAGGACCCAGTCGTAACCGATGTTCCACAAGAGGGGGCCAAGAACGGACCCCTGCGGAACACCGGCCGACATCGCCCTGCGCCCAACGTTGGCATGTCGGTCCTCGTACAGGACGCTCCTCTCCTTCAGGTAGTCTGCCACCAGCAGCTGGATGTATGCGGGCACTCCATGAAACCGGAGCGCCTCCGCGATGCTGCTGAATGGCAGACTATTGAAGGCGTTGGCGATGTCGAGTGACACCGCCAACAATACGCCGCCTCCTCGGACGGCCTCCTCGGCCGCAGCCCTCACGGCCAAAATGGCGTCGACCGTCGAACGCCCGGCGCGGAAGCCAAACTGGGCGTCCGACAGGTCGGGGCCCACCTCACGCAGATGCCGGACGATGCGGGCAGAGACAACTCTCTCCAGCAGCTTCCCCGCCTCGTCCAGCAACACGATGGGCCTGTAGGCTGCGGCCGAATCCGGGGCCCTCCCCGGCTTCGGCAGGAGTACCAGCTTCCCCACTTTCCAGCGCTCAGGGAACCTTCCTGACGCCAGACAGGCGTCAAACAGCTCCCTGAGGCGGTCGCCCATGTGGTTGAGGGTCAAAGCCAACGCTCGGGCCGGAATGCCGTCCGGCCCGGGGGCGGTGTTCCTGCCGCGAATCCGCAGAACAGCCACCCCCAGTTCCGCCTCCGTGACGGGCGGAACATTCTCGTTGGCCTCCCGGACTTCGGCCATCTGGGCCATTGCCGGGGGCGTGTGTTCCGCCTGAGGCGGAAATAGACCCTCAACCACTTCCGTGAGGAAGCTGGGCCGGAGGGACTCAGTTAAGGGGGGGCCCTGCACGCGGAGCTTGCCAAGCGCCGCGCGGTATGGGCGACCCCAGGGGTCACGATTGAGTCCCTCCAGCATCTCCTGCCTAGCCTGATCCTTGGCGCGACAGATGGCCAGCTTGAACGTCTCCCGCGCTTCCCGAAGCGCGTCGAACAGCTGGCCCTCCCCGTCATCACCGCGATGACGCCGCCGACTGCGAGTGTATGACCTCCGGGCACGAATGCAGGCCGCACGGAGGTCAGCCAGCTCTTGGGACCACCAGTAGACCTCCCTCTTTGGAGGCCGACGCCGGACGCGGGGCATGGCCGCATCGCAGACCTGCGTGAACGCATTGCAGATGCGGTCAGCCTCGGCGTCCACCCCCTCGAGGGGAGCCTGCGGAGACAGCCAAGACTGAATAATGGCCGCCTCCTCCAGTAGGTCCCTGTCCAGCTTACTCGCAGCCCACCGCGGAAAACGGGGAGCTCTGTCCGCCTCGTGACCCCTGCCGGGGTCCTGGGGACTGCGGGAGAGCTCTACTCGGATGTACCGATGATCCGAGAGAGTCTCCGCGTCCTCCAGGACACTCCAGCCCCTTACACGCGCGGCGACGGCAGGGGTAGCGAACGAGAGGTCCACTATCGACCCTCCCTGCCGCCGAACGCACGTGTCGGTGGTGCCTCTGTTTAGGAGACAGAGGCCCACCGAATTCGCCCACTCCTCAACTGCCCTGCCACGGGCGTCCGTCCTGGGGGACCCCCAGGTCTCGGACTTGGCGTTAAAGTCCCCCAGGACTAAGACGCGGCCCGATGCTAAACGCCGTATCGAGGTCTCCAGAGATGTTAGGAAGACCTCGAAATCAGCCAGACTCCGGTTGGGGGAGAAGTATACTCCGAAGAGCAAAACTCCCCCCCACTCGGCGGCAACGTATCCCGGGCCCCTGTCTTTGAGCGACAAGGGCGGGGAACGAGGCGCCGTGGAGCTGACGATTGCCACGGAGCTGTCCCGGTCACCCACCCAATTTGGGCGGGGAGGGACGTAGTACGGCTCCGCGGCTACGGCTACACCTATCGACCACTCCGCCATGGATTGCAGGAAGAGATCCTGCGCTCCGGCGGAGTGGTTGAGGTTGGCCTGGAGGAGGAGGATGTGTTGACCGTCCATTATTTGGAAGGTGAAAGAAATACATCCTCCTCCGCACTCTCCACCGTGGCCGGCTGAGTCGCGACGGAGGCAGTCTGGGTCGATAGACTGCCCCCGACTTTGGGCTTAGAAGCCTTGGGAGGGGGCTTGCACCCCTTTTGCCCCAACGAATGATTGGCGGGCAAGTTGCCCGCCTTGCACAGGGGACAGCAGGGGGCGGCGGAACAGGCCGCAGCCTTGTGCCCCGGTTCACCGCAGCGGTAACACAACTCGGTGCAATCGATAGTGCCGGTGCAGGCCGAGCGCAAGTGCCCCGTCGCCATGCACTTGAAGCACCTCGCAGGCCGGGCCGCAAGCAGTGTTATTCTTGCCGAGCTCCAGCCCACGAGGATTCTACCGGCCGCAGCCAGTGTGTTGGCCGCGGCAACAGGGCACTGAGCCCAGACCGCACCGATACCGCCCGGTCCGGGGCGGATGGCGCCAATCTTGATGGAGTCCAGGGAGCAACCAGTGGTTTTGTGGATTGCCTCCCGGACATCCTCAGACATGATTGAGTCGTCCAAGCCCGAGATGCGCATCTCCGCGCACTTGGTAGGCCTGGCGACTCTGACGCCATCCTCCGCCGCAAACAAGCCCCGCAGCCTCTCGGCTACGGCGTCGGCCGTCTTTCCGCCTTCCGCACCAGGGAACTCAAGAATTCGAGCCCCGGTGCGAGCGACGCGAGTCCGGACGCCGGAGGGGCCGATGTCGACCGCCCCGACGTCTTGTCGCGCCCTGCGGAAGACGTCCGCATACGAGAGGCCGCTCTCCGCCGCCTCTTTGGACACCGTAATAACTACGGCGGCCGTCTTAGGCGGCTGGAGCCTCCCAGGCTTCCTCTTCTTGGTGGCTGCCGTTGCAGCCGCCGCTGTTTCCGTCGCCCTCCTCTTCTCGCGCCTCCTCTGGCGCTGGGCCCTCTTCTTCGCCCCGGCCGTCTGCCAACTCCCATCAGAGGGAGCAGAAGGGCCAGGGGCGGGCGTTGTGTCCAGCTCCCCTCGCGCAGACGGAGTCGCGCGAGGCACCGGCGCACGCTCAGTGGGCCCAGGCATCGAGGCGCGAGCCCCCGCGGGTGTCCGAAGGGATGGAAAGTCCCTTTGAGATTGCAATGGGGCCTTGGGTGGCCCCATCCGACCGTCCGAGTGCCCGGGACGGGACCCCGCGGGTGTCGGCGCAGACGCCACCGCCGCAAAAGACGGGCCAACCGCGGCTGGCGGGATCCGTCTTACCACCGCGGATGAAGAACGTCCGTCCGCAGCGAGAGGCGGGCGGAGGCGCGGCTCTGGCGGCAGCCTTGCCGCCAGACTCCCAAGCCGTGCGTCAAGCAATGGCCCCACGGAGAGCATCACCTGACGCATCTGCGCATCCGATAACGAGGAGGGCGACTCCTCCGATATGGTAAGCGGCGACCGCTGAGGGGCAGACCTCAATTGGTGGAGCTCGGCGCGGAGCTCCGCCATTTCCCTCGACAGGCGGTCATTGGCCTCCCGCAAGGACTCGACCTCTTCGGAGGTGGTGCGCTTGGAAAGAGCCTCCACCACCTCGCGAAGCCGAACCGCCGCCGTCTTAAGGGCACCTGCAAATGTGCCCTTAAGTTGTGTGCTCCTGGTCGCCACCGTCTGTATGGCGTTCAGGGAGTCACTAGCAGATTGGATGAGCTCATCCATCGCTAGATAGCCCTCTTGGGAGCGAGCTCTCCTCAGATACTGCGTCGCGGCGTCAACCGCGACGCGCTCCCTCTCCTCGCGGGTTCGGGCAATCTGCTCCCGCTGGCTGAACACCGACCCCTGGGTCGCCACCAGCGAGTCACCAGACGTCGGGACCGGCGTCTGGGATCGAGAACTGACAGCCGACCCCGACGCCGGGACCTTAGGGGCCGGGACGTCTCCCAGGAACTCCCCGGAGCGGGGACGACTCCGTTTGGTCCTCTTTGGGAGTCGGTCACTGCCACTAGCCGAACTCCCAGGACGCACATCTCTATCAGCGTCGAGGTCCAATTCGGACCCCGACCCAAGCCCAAGACTCAAAGAGCTTCGCCTGCTGCCGTCCCGTGACGGCACAGCCGACGCACCCGGTCCCAGTGGTAGCCCAAGAGGCGCGACCAATGGGACCAAGATAGGCGATCGTGCTCCGCCAGTGCCACCAGAGGCAGCGGCGGAGGAGGCGGATCGCGTCACCCTACTCATTCTCACTTTAGGTGAGACTAGCACTGGTGCCGGGGAATTGTGGGTAGCCACATCGTGGCTACCGCGTTGAAAGAAAAACTGGAGCAAATTTAGGAATAAAAACTAAAACTTAAGAATTTTTTTTAAAAAATTGGGTTGTTTGTATTCCCCACAGGCACCCGAGTTGATGTCCTGAGACACAAATGGGTGGGTGGGGGGGCGATTTTTTCGCCGGAATTCGACTTTTTTGTCGGCCGATCCGCGCCAAACGGGTCTCGTTCGACGCGTCTCGTCACGACCTACAATTCAAGAGCAAAAAGAGCCCCGTGGGGGGTGGGAAAGTAAAGAAAATCAGGGATTTAGAGAAAAAATTTAAGGAAATAGACTAAAATATGGAAATGTGTTATTTTCAGGTGCCGCGTGAGGCGCAGAACCTGCGGAGAGGTGTCTACGAGCTACGGGGAGCTGTACGAGGAAGAATGGGAACCTAACTTGGACCAACTGGGGAAAAAGGTAAGTAAGAAATATGTGGTACGGTATCGCTAAGGTGGATTTTGGTAGGTATGGGGAGGCGTTTTCGCCGGAATTCGACTTTTTTGTCGGCCGATCCGCGCCAAACGGGTCTCGTTCGACGCGTCTCGTCACGACCTACAATTCAAGAGCAAAAAGAGCCCCGTGGGGGGTGGGAAAGTAAAGAAAATCAGGGATTTAGAGAAAAAATTTAAGGAAATAGACTAAAATATGGAAATGTGTTATTTTCAGGTGCCGCGTGAGGCGCAGAACCTGCGGAGAGGTGTCTACGAGCTACGGGGAGCTGTACGAGGAAGAATGGGAACCTAACTTGGACCAACTGGGGAAAAAGGTAAGTAAGAAATATGTGGTACGGTATCGCTAAGGTGGATTTTGGTAGGTATGGGGAGGCGTTTTCGCCGGAATTCGACTTTTTTGTCGGCCGATCCGCGCCAAACGGGTCTCGTTCGACGCGTCTCGTCACGACCTACAATTCAAGAGCAAAAAGAGCCCCGTGGGGGGTGGGAAAGTAAAGAAAATCAGGGATTTAGAGAAAAAATTTAAGGAAATAGACTAAAATATGGAAATGTGTTATTTTCAGGTGCCGCGTGAGGCGCAGAACCTGCGGAGAGGTGTCTACGAGCTACGGGGAGCTGTACGAGGAAGAATGGGAACCTAACTTGGACCAACTGGGGAAAAAGGTAAGTAAGAAATATGTGGTACGGTATCGCTAAGGTGGATTTTGGTAGGTATGGGGAGGCGTTTTCGCCGGAATTCGACTTTTTTGTCGGCCGATCCGCGCCAAACGGGTCTCGTTCGACGCGTCTCGTCACGACCTACAATTCAAGAGCAAAAAGAGCCCCGTGGGGGGTGGGAAAGTAAAGAAAATCAGGGATTTAGAGAAAAAATTTAAGGAAATAGACTAAAATATGGAAATGTGTTATTTTCAGGTGCCGCGTGAGGCGCAGAACCTGCGGAGAGGTGTCTACGAGCTACGGGGAGCTGTACGAGGAAGAATGGGAACCTAACTTGGACCAACTGGGGAAAAAGGTAAGTAAGAAATATGTGGTACGGTATCGCTAAGGTGGATTTTGGTAGGTATGGGGAGGCGTTTTCGCCGGAATTCGACTTTTTTGTCGGCCGATCCGCGCCAAACGGGTCTCGTTCGACGCGTCTCGTCACGACCTACAATTCAAGAGCAAAAAGAGCCCCGTGGGGGGTGGGAAAGTAAAGAAAATCAGGGATTTAGAGAAAAAATTTAAGGAAATAGACTAAAATATGGAAATGTGTTATTTTCAGGTGCCGCGTGAGGCGCAGAACCTGCGGAGAGGTGTCTACGAGCTACGGGGAGCTGTACGAGGAAGAATGGGAACCTAACTTGGACCAACTGGGGAAAAAGGTAAGTAAGAAATATGTGGTACGGTATCGCTAAGGTGGATTTTGGTAGGTATGGGGAGGCGTTTTCGCCGGAATTCGACTTTTTTGTCGGCCGATCCGCGCCAAACGGGTCTCGTTCGACGCGTCTCGTCACGACCTACAATTCAAGAGCAAAAAGAGCCCCGTGGGGGGTGGGAAAGTAAAGAAAATCAGGGATTTAGAGAAAAAATTTAAGGAAATAGACTAAAATATGGAAATGTGTTATTTTCAGGTGCCGCGTGAGGCGCAGAACCTGCGGAGAGGTGTCTACGAGCTACGGGGAGCTGTACGAGGAAGAATGGGAACCTAACTTGGACCAACTGGGGAAAAAGGTAAGTAAGAAATATGTGGTACGGTATCGCTAAGGTGGATTTTGGTAGGTATGGGGAGGCGTTTTCGCCGGAATTCGACTTTTTTGTCGGCCGATCCGCGCCAAACGGGTCTCGTTCGACGCGTCTCGTCACGACCTACAATTCAAGAGCAAAAAGAGCCCCGTGGGGGGTGGGAAAGTAAAGAAAATCAGGGATTTAGAGAAAAAATTTAAGGAAATAGACTAAAATATGGAAATGTGTTATTTTCAGGTGCCGCGTGAGGCGCAGAACCTGCGGAGAGGTGTCTACGAGCTACGGGGAGCTGTACGAGGAAGAATGGGAACCTAACTTGGACCAACTGGGGAAAAAGGTAAGTAAGAAATATGTGGTACGGTATCGCTAAGGTGGATTTTGGTAGGTATGGGGAGGCGTTTTCGCCGGAATTCGACTTTTTTGTCGGCCGATCCGCGCCAAACGGGTCTCGTTCGACGCGTCTCGTCACGACCTACAATTCAAGAGCAAAAAGAGCCCCGTGGGGGGTGGGAAAGTAAAGAAAATCAGGGATTTAGAGAAAAAATTTAAGGAAATAGACTAAAATATGGAAATGTGTTATTTTCAGGTGCCGCGTGAGGCGCAGAACCTGCGGAGAGGTGTCTACGAGCTACGGGGAGCTGTACGAGGAAGAATGGGAACCTAACTTGGACCAACTGGGGAAAAAGGTAAGTAAGAAATATGTGGTACGGTATCGCTAAGGTGGATTTTGGTAGGTATGGGGAGGCGTTTTCGCCGGAATTCGACTTTTTTGTCGGCCGATCCGCGCCAAACGGGTCTCGTTCGACGCGTCTCGTCACGACCTACAATTCAAGAGCAAAAAGAGCCCCGTGGGGGGTGGGAAAGTAAAGAAAATCAGGGATTTAGAGAAAAAATTTAAGGAAATAGACTAAAATATGGAAATGTGTTATTTTCAGGTGCCGCGTGAGGCGCAGAACCTGCGGAGAGGTGTCTACGAGCTACGGGGAGCTGTACGAGGAAGAATGGGAACCTAACTTGGACCAACTGGGGAAAAAGGTAAGTAAGAAATATGTGGTACGGTATCGCTAAGGTGGATTTTGGTAGGTATGGGGAGGCGTTTTCGCCGGAATTCGACTTTTTTGTCGGCCGATCCGCGCCAAACGGGTCTCGTTCGACGCGTCTCGTCACGACCTACAATTCAAGAGCAAAAAGAGCCCCGTGGGGGGTGGGAAAGTAAAGAAAATCAGGGATTTAGAGAAAAAATTTAAGGAAATAGACTAAAATATGGAAATGTGTTATTTTCAGGTGCCGCGTGAGGCGCAGAACCTGCGGAGAGGTGTCTACGAGCTACGGGGAGCTGTACGAGGAAGAATGGGAACCTAACTTGGACCAACTGGGGAAAAAGGTAAGTAAGAAATATGTGGTACGGTATCGCTAAGGTGGATTTTGGTAGGTATGGGGAGGCGTTTTCGCCGGAATTCGACTTTTTTGTCGGCCGATCCGCGCCAAACGGGTCTCGTTCGACGCGTCTCGTCACGACCTACAATTCAAGAGCAAAAAGAGCCCCGTGGGGGGTGGGAAAGTAAAGAAAATCAGGGATTTAGAGAAAAAATTTAAGGAAATAGACTAAAATATGGAAATGTGTTATTTTCAGGTGCCGCGTGAGGCGCAGAACCTGCGGAGAGGTGTCTACGAGCTACGGGGAGCTGTACGAGGAAGAATGGGAACCTAACTTGGACCAACTGGGGAAAAAGGTAAGTAAGAAATATGTGGTACGGTATCGCTAAGGTGGATTTTGGTAGGTATGGGGAGGCGTTTTCGCCGGAATTCGACTTTTTTGTCGGCCGATCCGCGCCAAACGGGTCTCGTTCGACGCGTCTCGTCACGACCTACAATTCAAGAGCAAAAAGAGCCCCGTGGGGGGTGGGAAAGTAAAGAAAATCAGGGATTTAGAGAAAAAATTTAAGGAAATAGACTAAAATATGGAAATGTGTTATTTTCAGGTGCCGCGTGAGGCGCAGAACCTGCGGAGAGGTGTCTACGAGCTACGGGGAGCTGTACGAGGAAGAATGGGAACCTAACTTGGACCAACTGGGGAAAAAGGTAAGTAAGAAATATGTGGTACGGTATCGCTAAGGTGGATTTTGGTAGGTATGGGGAGGCGTTTTCGCCGGAATTCGACTTTTTTGTCGGCCGATCCGCGCCAAACGGGTCTCGTTCGACGCGTCTCGTCACGACCTACAATTCAAGAGCAAAAAGAGCCCCGTGGGGGGTGGGAAAGTAAAGAAAATCAGGGATTTAGAGAAAAAATTTAAGGAAATAGACTAAAATATGGAAATGTGTTATTTTCAGGTGCCGCGTGAGGCGCAGAACCTGCGGAGAGGTGTCTACGAGCTACGGGGAGCTGTACGAGGAAGAATGGGAACCTAACTTGGACCAACTGGGGAAAAAGGTAAGTAAGAAATATGTGGTACGGTATCGCTAAGGTGGATTTTGGTAGGTATGGGGAGGCGTTTTCGCCGGAATTCGACTTTTTTGTCGGCCGATCCGCGCCAAACGGGTCTCGTTCGACGCGTCTCGTCACGACCTACAATTCAAGAGCAAAAAGAGCCCCGTGGGGGGTGGGAAAATAAAGAAAATCAGGGATTTAGAGAAAAAATTTAAGGAAATAGACTAAAATATGGAAATGTGTTATTTTCAGGTGCCGCGTGAGGCGCAGAACCTGCGGAGAGGTGTCTACGAGCTACGGGGAGCTGTACGAGGAAGAATGGGAACCTAACTTGGACCAACTGGGGAAAAAGGTAAGTAAGAAATATGTGGTACGGTATCGCTAAGGTGGATTTTGGTAGGTATGGGGAGGCGTTTTCGCCGGAATTCGACTTTTTTGTCGGCCGATCCGCGCCAAACGGGTCTCGTTCGACGCGTCTCGTCACGACCTACAATTCAAGAGCAAAAAGAGCCCCGTGGGGGGTGGGAAAGTAAAGAAAATCAGGGATTTAGAGAAAAAATTTAAGGAAATAGACTAAAATATGGAAATGTGTTATTTTCAGGTGCCGCGTGAGGCGCAGAACCTGCGGAGAGGTGTCTACGAGCTACGGGGAGCTGTACGAGGAAGAATGGGAACCTAACTTGGACCAACTGGGGAAAAAGGTAAGTCAACCTTTTTTTTTTTTTTTTTAAGAGGGGAAATGCATTAGGCATACCGCCCCGTGCGGGGACACGGGACGGTTATGTGGGACTCGCCGGTCTGAAAAGGACCGGAATACCCACTAAAACCCCTCTGTGCACCGTCGCTTCGCCGTAATGGGTGGGCCCTGGAACTTGATACAACATCAGCAGCCCACCCAGCGACAGCCCCTTACGGGGCACCGACACCGGGCCCTTTCAGGCCCTAACACCGAACGACAGCGTCCGGGTGCACCGGGGACGCTGTCGACCTTCGCGGAAAGGAGCGGGTGAGGGAGTGAACCCCGATCCCCCACCCGCAGCCTTTACTATGGCGGCATCAGGCGCATATGCGCTCGCTGACGCCGCCCAGTTCGCCGGCGGCGGATCGGCTCCGCAAGGGCAGATTCCTCCCGGAGCCGCTCCGCCGCCTCCTTCTGCGAGATGACTTCCTCGCAGAAGGATGCGACCGCTTCCCAACTCCTGTCGCTGCCGGCCATCGAGCTCATGACGGCCGGCAGCGAGAGGTCCTCCCCAACGACTGCGACGAGGCCACGGCGCAGCCCTTCCCACGCCGGACAAAACTCCAGCGTGTGCTGCGCCGTGTCGTCGTCGCAGTCGCAGTGGTGGCAGACGGGACTCGATTCCCTCCTAGCGACCCTGTACAGGTAATGCCCGAAGCACCCATGCCCGGACAAAACCTGCACCAGTCGGAAAGAAAGGGTCCCGTGCTGCCGCCCCATCCACTCCAGCAGGATCGGCCGGAGCGCCTCCACGGTCCAGAATCCGGCCCGTGGAGCCCCCAGCCGACCCTGCCACTTCACGACGGTGGCTCTGCGGGCGACCTCGCGCCACTCGCGCACCTGTTCGGGCAGAGGGGACTGCCCGTCCGCCCGAACTGCCGCCACCCGCCGATACACTTCGGCGAGCACTTCCGCCTCCAAGTCCCACGGGGGAGTCCCGGCCAACGCGCACGCCGCGTCTGCCGACACGGTGCGGTAACCGCGTATGGCTCTGACCGCCATCATTCGTTGAGGTCTCCTCAAACGATCTCTATTTTGGGCGGTCAGAGCCGCCGCCCACACCGGTGCGCCGTACAGCGCCATGGACCTGACTACCCCCGTGTAAAGCCGGCGACAAGACAAGCTGGGTCCGCCCAGGTTCGGCAGTAAACGCCCTAGGGCGGACGCAGCACCCTCCAATTTTGCCGCCAGCTGTCGGAAGTGCTCGTCGAAGAGCCACCGCCCGTCTAGAATCAGGCCCAGATACCTCATCTGGGCCTGCACCGGTACGAGGACCGAGCCAACATTGATTGAGGCGCCGGCAGGTGGACCGCGACGGGGCCCGTGAAACATCAGGGCCTCCGTCTTATTAAGGGCCACCCTAAGCCCCAGCGCCCCAATGCGCCCGACCACCTGGGAGACCCCCGTGGTGGCCAGGCGCGCCGCCTCCTCGAAGTTCCGTCCCCGGGCTGCTACCAGCGTGTCATCAGCGTAGCAGAGTACGCTCAGCCCGGGGGGAAGTTCGGCGCGCAGGACCCAGTCGTAACCGATGTTCCACAAGAGGGGGCCAAGAACGGACCCCTGCGGAACACCGGCCGACGTCGCCCTGCGCCCAACGTTGGCGCCTCGGTCCTCGTACAGGACGCTCCTCTCCTTCAGATAATCTGCCACCAGCAGCTGGATATATGCGGGCACTCCATGATACCGGAGCGCCTCCGCGATGCTGCTGAATGGCAGACTATTGAAGGCGTTGGCGATGTCCAACGACACCGCCAACATCACGCCGCCTCCCACGACGGCCTCCTCGGCCGCGGCCCTCAGGGCCAGAATGGCGCCAACCGTCGAACGCCCGGTCCGGAAACCAAACTGGGCGTCCGACAGGTCGGGGCCGACCTCGCGAAGGTGCCGGACGATGCGGGCAGCGAGAACTCTCTCCAGCAACTTCCCCGCCTCGTCCAGCAACACGATAGGCCTGTAGGCCGCGGCCGAGTCCAGGGCCCTCCCCGGCTTCGGCAAGAGCACCAGCCTCCCCACTTTCCAGCGCTCAGGGAACCTTCCGGACGCCAAACAGGCGCCGAAAAGGTCCCTGAGGCGGTCCCCCATGTGGTCAAGGGTCAGAGCCAACACTCGGGCTGGAATTCCATCCGGCCCGGGGGCGGTGTTCTTTCCGCGGATCCGCAGAACAGCCGCCCCCAACTCCGCCTCCGTGACAGGCGGAACATCTAAGTTAGCCTCCCGGACATCGGCCAGATTGGCCATCGCCGGGGGCGTATGCTCCGCCTGAAGAGGAAAAAGACCCTCGACCACTTCCGTGAGGAAGCTGGGCTGGAGAGACTCGGTAAGGGGGGGGCCCTGCGCGCGGAGCTTCCCAAGCGCCGCGCGGTATGGGCGACCCCAGGGGTCACGATCGAGTCCCTCCAGCATTTCTGCTCTTGCCCGCTCTTTGGCGCGACAGATGGCCAGCTTGAACGATTCTCGCGCCTCGCGCAGAGCCTCGAACAGCTGGCCCTCCCTCTCATCTCCGCGGTGACGCCGCCGACTGCGAGTATGCGACCTCCGGGCACGAATGCAGGCCGCACGGAGGTCAGCCAGCTCCTGGGACCACCAGTAAACCCCCCTCCTGGGAGGCCGACGCCGGACGCGGGGCATGGCCGCATCGCAAACCTGCGTAAACGCATCGCAGATGCGGTCAGCCTCAGCGTCAACCCCCACGAAGGGAGGCTGCGGAGACAGCCAAGCCTGAACAATGGCCGCCTCCTCCAGTAGGTCCCTATCCAGCTTACTCACAGCCCACCGCGGAAATCGGGGAGCTCTGTCCGCCGCGTGACCCCTGCCGGGGTCCTGGGGACTTCGGGAGAGCTCTACTCGGATGTAACGGTGATCCGAGAGAGTCTCCGCCTCCTCCAGGACGCACCAGCTCCTTACACGCGCGGCGACGGCAGGGGTAGCGAACGAGAGGTCCACTATCGACCCCCCTTGCCGCCGAACGCACGTGTTGGTGGCACCTCTGTTGAGAAGACAGAGGCCCACCGAATCAGCCCAATCCTCGACCGCTCTTCCACGGGCGTCCGTCCTAGGGGATCCCCAAGTCTCGGACTTGGCGTTAAAATCCCCCAGGACTAAAACGCGGCCCGGTGCCAATCGCCGTATCGAGGTCTCCAGGGATGTTAAGAAGACCTCGAAATCCGCCAGACTCCGGTTGGGGGAGAAATACACTCCGAAGAGCAAAATTCCCCCCCACTCGGCGGCAACGTATCCCGAGCCCTTGTCTCTGAGCGACAAAGGCGGGGAACGAGACGCCGTGGAGCCGACGATTGCCACGGAGCTGTCCCGATCACCCACCCAGTTTGGGCGAGGAGGGACGTAGTACGGCTCCGCGGCTACGGCCACACCTATTGACCACTCCGCCATGGATTGCAGGAAGAGATCCTGCGCTCCGGCGGAGTGGTTCAAATTGGCCTGGAGGAGGAGGATATGTTCGCAGTCCATTATTGAGACGGCGAAACAAACACATCCTCCTCCATGCTGTCCACCGTGGACGGTCGAGCGACGCCGGAGGCAGTCTGGGTCGAGAGACTGCCCCCAGCACTGGACTTAGAAGCCCCGGGAGGGGGTCTACACCCCTTCTGCCCCACAGAATGATTGGCGGGCAGGTTGCCCGCCTTACATAAGGGGCAGTTGGGAGCGGCGGAACAGGCCGCTGCCTTGTGCCCCGGCCCACCACAACGGTAGCAAAGCTCCGTGCAGTCGAAGCTGCTCTTGCAGGCAACGCCGACGTGCCCCGTCGTCATGCACCGGTAGCACCGCGCGGGCCGAGGAGCCAGCAAGGTGACCCTTGCTGAACTCCAGCCCACGAGGACGCGACCGACCGCGGCCAGGGTGTTGGCCGCAGCGACGGGGCACTGAGCCCACACAGCTCCGACCCCACGTGGGCCGGGGCGGATGGCGCCGACCTTGATAGAGACCAGGGGACAGCCAGTCACCTTGTGAATGGCCCCCTGGACTTCTTCGGACGTCACAGAGTCGTCCAGACCCGAGATGCGCATCTCTGCGCACTTGGTGGGCCTGGCGACTCTTACGCCACCCTCCGCCTCAAAGAGACCCCGCAGCCTCTCGGCTACAGCGTCGGCCGTCTTGCTTCCGTCCGCACCGGAGAATTCCAAAATTCGAGCCCCGGTGCGGGCGACGCGCGTCTTGACGCCGTTGGGGCCAAGATCGACGGCCCCGACATCCTGGCGCGCCCTCCTAAAGACGGCCGCGTAGGAGAGGCCGCTCTCCGCCGCCTCCTGGGACACCGTGATTACCACGGCGGCCGATTTAGGCGGCTGAAGCCTCCCGGGCCTCCTCTTCTCCTTCTTCGCCGCAGCCGACGACCTTTCCGCCTTCCTCTTGTCACGCCTCCTTTTGCGCTGAGCCCTTTTGCTAGCCCCAGCCGTCTGCCATCCCTCATCGGAGGGAGCAGAGGGGCCGGGGCCAGGCGTCGGCGCACGCGGCACACGCGCAGACGCACGCGCATGTGCGGGCGCGCGCGCCGAAGGGTCAGGCATGGAGGCGCGAGCTTCCGCCGGAGTCCTGAGGGTCGGAAATTCCCTCTGGGACACTGACGGGACCTTGGGAGGCCCCGTCACCCGGCCCAAAGTCCTGGACCGGGATCCGGCGGGTGTCGGCGCTGACGCCGCCGCCGCCGCAAAAGACCGGCCCACCGTGACCGGTGGGGCCGGCTTCGCTGCCGCGGACGACCGTACGTCCGCGGCGAGTGGCGGGCGGAGGCGCGGTTCCGGCGGCAGTCTTGCCGCCAGACCCTCCAGACGTGCGTCAAGCATGGTCCCGACTGAGACCATTACCTGACGCAGCTGCGCGTCCGACAGAGAGGAAGGCGTATTCCCCGTTACGCTTGGCGGCGGCTGCCGCTCACTAGCTCTCAGCTGGCGGAGTTCGGCGCGAAGTTCCGCCATCTCTTTGACGAGACGGTCATTGACCGCCCGGAGATGCTCGATCTCCTCGGAGGCGGTGCGCTTGGTGAGCACGTCCACCACCTCCCGGAGCTGAGCAGCCGCCGTCTTCAGGGCCCCAACGAATGTGCCCTTCAGCTGGGTGCTCCGTGTCGCCACCGTTAGTATGGCGTCCACAGAGTCCCCAGCCGACCTGACTAGCTCGTCGATGGAGCCGTCTTTATCCCTCCCCGAGCGGACCTTGTCCAAGTAGTGTGTCGCGGCATCAACCGCGACACGCTCCTTTTCCGCTCGTGTGCGAGCAGTCAGCTCCCGCTGGGTCAAAAGGAGTGACCCCTGGGTCGCACACAAAGAGTCCACTGTCAAGGGGGTCGGCGTCTGAGACCTAGACCCCGCAGCTAAGGTCCTCTTCGGGGCCGGAATATCCGGCCCCAGATCCTCCCTGGAGCCACCAGGACTCCTTTTTCTCTTAGAGAGTCGGCCGCTTGCCGAACTCTCTGGCCGGACGTCGCTCATAGAGCCACCGTCGAAGTCCAACTCGGACTCCGACCCATCCCCGTAGCTCATTGAGCTCCGCAGGCTGTCCTGTCGCGATCGCGACCGCGACCGTAATCGCGCGGCAACCGGCGTAGCAGGCCGCACAAAAGTAGGCTGGCCAGATGGACCAGCCTCTGAGCTCGCCAGAATGGGCGAGCGCGCCCTATCTCCCTCTCCATTCTTCCTTCCCTTCCTCCTATTTTTTATTTTATTTGGCAATTCCATGATTGTTCCCACGATTAGAGACGAAATAAAGGTCGATCCCCGGGTGACGCTCATTCCGGGGACAAGCCTACTTACCACACTGGGGTCGGCAGGTACCAGGGGGTTTTTAAGACTTTACTGTCTGGTTTTATTGAGATTTCCTTCTCGCAGGCCGGCCAATGAAGGCAAGCCCCTCGGTCCCGTCAAGCCGCTAGACGTGATCAACGACACTCGACGGGATAACGATCTCTCTGGCAGGGTCGAGTTTCCCCTCCCCTATACGCCCGGTGATTTTTTAGAGAGGTTTTCCTTCCTCGCAGCCGCACCCCGAGAGGTGGCAGCCCCCGCTCCAGCGCCCAAACGCCGGCTTGCGGTGTGAGCGCGGCGGCCGAAGCCGCCCCCCCGCTGTTTATTTTTACAGAGGTTTTGTTCCTCGCAGCCCCCACCCCGAGAGGTGGTTGCCCCCGTTCCAGCCCCTAAGGGCCGGGTTACGGTATGGTGTCAGACTATTAGCCGTCACCCGGCAATATACAAGGCTTCTCATGAGAGAAGCCAAGAATTGCCAAGTGACGTTGCCCGGGGTGCACCGGCCAGAGCAGAAGGCTCCGGCTCACGAGGAGGTTATCTGACTTCGCCCCCAAGGTAAGTCAACCTAACCTAACCTAACCTAACCTTTTTTTTTTTTTTTTTTTTTTTGAGAGGGGAATGCGTTTACGCATACCGCCCCGTGCGGGGACACGGGACGGTTATGTGGGACTCGCCGGCTGAGGCCGGAATACCCACTAAACCCCTCTGTGCACCGACTCTTCGCTGTAGTGGGTGGGCCGCCGGAACTTGATATGACATCAGCGACCCACCCAGCGAAAGCCCCCATCGGGGCACCAACACCCAACGACGGCGTCCGGGTGCACCGGGGACGCCGTCGGCCTACGCGGAAGGGTGCGGGTGAGGGAATGAACCCCGATCCCCCACCCGCAGCCTCACTAAGGCGGCATCAAGCGCAGATGTGCGCGCCGACGCCGCCCAGTTCGCTGGCGGCGGATTGGGTCAGCGAGCAAACACTCCTCCCTGACTCTCTCCGCCGCCTCCTTCTGCGAGATGACGTCCTCGCAGAAGGATGCGACCGCCTCCCAACTCCTGTCGCTGTCGGCCATGGAGCGTATCACGGCCGGCAGCGAGAGGTCCTCTCCGACGACTGCGACGAGGTCACGGCGCTGCTCGTCCCACGCCGGACAAGACTCCAGCGTGTGTTGCGCCGTGTCGTCGTCGCAGTCGCAATGGTGGCAGCCGGGACCCGACTCCCGCCTCGCGATCCGGTACAGGTAATGTCCGAAGCAACCATGCCCGGACAAGACCTGCACCAGTCGAAAGGACAGGGTCCCGTGCTGCCTACCCATCCACTCGGCCAAGATCGGCTGGAGCGCCTCCACGGTTCTGAAACCGGCACGCGGCGCCTCCAGCCGACCCGACCATTTCTCCGCGATGGCTCTGCGGGCGGCCTCGCGCCATGCGTGTACCTCCTCGGGCAGAGGGGACTGCCCGTCTGCCCGAGCCGCAGCCGTCCGCCTGTAAACTTCGGCGAGCACTTCCGCATCTAGGTCCCACGGGGGCGTTCCGGCCAACGCGCACGCCGCGTCTGCCGACACGGTGCGGTATCCGCGTATGGCTCTGACCGCCATTGACCGTTGAGGTCTCCTCAAACGGTCCCTATTCTGGGCGGTCAGAGACCCCGCCCACACCGGTGCGCCGTACAGCGCCATGGACCGGACAACCCCCGTGTACAGCCGGCGACACGCTATGCTGGGTCCGCCCAGGTTCGGCAGTAACCGCCCTAGGGCGGACACAGCCCCCTCCAACTTCGTCGCCAGCCGGCGGAAGTGCTCGTCAAAGAGCCATCGCCCGTCTAGTACCAGGCCCAGATACTTCATCTGGGCCTGGACCCGCACGAGAACCGAGCCAACGTCAATCGAGGCGCCGGCGGGTGGACCGCGACGGGGCCCATGGAACATAAGGGCCTCCGTCTTGTTTAGGGCCACCCTAAGCCCCAGCGCCTCTATGCGCCCGACCACTTCGGAGACCCCCGTTGTGGCCAGGCGCGCCGCCTCCTCGAAGTTCCGCCCCCGGGCTGCCACCAGAGTATCGTCAGCGTAACAGAATACGCTCAGCCCGGGGGGAAGTTCGGAGCGCAGGACCCAGTCGTAACCGATGTTCCATAGGAGGGGGCCAAGAACGGACCCCTGAGGAACACCGGCCGACATCGCCCTGCGCCCAACGTTGGCATCACGGTCCTCGTACAGGACGCTCCTCATCTGTAAATAGTCTGCCACCAGCAGCCGGATATACGCGGGCACTCCATGGAATCGGAGTGCCTCCCCGATGCTGCTGAATGGCAGAGTATTAAAAGCATTGGCGATGTCCAACGACACCGCCAACAACACACCGCCTTCGATGACGGCCTCCTCGGCCGCGGCCCTCAAGGCCAGAATGGCGTCGACCGTCGAACGCCCGGTACGGAAACCAAACTGGGCGTCCGACAGGTCGGGGCCGACCTCGCGCAGGTGCCGGACGATGCGGGCAGCGAGAACTCTCTCCAGCAGCTTCCCCGCCTCGTCCAGCAACACGATAGGCCTGTAGGCCGCGGCCGTTTCTGGGGCCCTCCCCGGCTTCGGCAAGAGCACCAGCTTCCCCACTTTCCAGCGCTCAGGGAACCTTCCTGACGCCAGACAGGCGTCAAACAGCCCCCTGAGGCGGTCTCCCATGTGGTCAAGGGCTAGGGCCAACGCTCGGGCAGGAATTCCATCCGGCCCGGGGGCGGTGTTCTTCCCGCGGATCCGCAGAACAGCCGCCCCCATCTCCGCCTCCGTGACGGGCGGAACGTTTTCGTCGGCCTCCCGGGCTTCGGCCAGCTGGGCCATTGCCGGGGGCGTGTGTTCCGCCCGTTGCGGGAATAAGCCCTCGACCACTTCCGTGAGGAAGCTGGGCCGGAGAGACTCGGTAAGGGGGGGGCCCTGCGCGCGGAGCTTCCCAAGCGCCGCGCGGTACGGGCGACCCCAGGGGTCACGATCGAGTCCCTCCAGCATTTCCGCTCTTGCCTGCTCTTTGGCGCGACAGATGGCCAGCTTGAAGGCCTCCCGCGCTTCGCGGTAAGCCTCGAAAAGCCGGCCCTCCCCATCAGCGTCGCGGTTACGCCGCCGGCTGCGGGTATAAGACCTCCGGGCACGAATACAGGCCGCGCGGAGGTCCGCCAAATCCTGGGACCACCAGTAGACCTCCCTCTTGGGAGGCCGCCGCCGAACGCGAGGCATGGCCGCATCGCACACCTGCGTGAATGACTCGCAGATGCTGTCAGCCTCGGCGTCGACCCCCTCGAAGGGAGGCGGCGAGGACAGCCAAGCCTGGACAATGGCCGCCTCTACCAGTAGGTCCCTATCTAGCTTACCCACAGCCCACCGCGGAAATCGGGGAGTTCTGTCCGCCACGTGACCCCTGCTGGGGTCCTGGGGACTCCGGGAGATCTCTACTCGGATATAGCGGTGATCCGAGAGAGTCTCCGCCTCCTCCAGGACACACCAGCTCCTTACACGGGCGACGACAGCAGGGCTAGCGAACGAAAGGTCCACTATCGACCCGCCCTGCTGCCGAACGCACGTGTTGGTGGTACCTCTGTTGAGCAAACAGAGGCCCACCGAATCAGCCCACTCTTCGACCGCCTTGCCACGGGCGTCCGTCCTGGGGGACCCCCAGGTCTCAGACTTGGCGTTAAAGTCCCCCAGGACTAGAACGCGGCCCGGTGCCAGTTGCCGTATCGAGGTCTCCAAAGATGACAGGAAGACCTCGAAATCGGTCAGACTCCGATTGGGGGAGAAGTAGACCCCAACGATCAACATTCCCCCCCACTCGGCGACAACGTATCCCGAACCCCTGTCTTTGAGCGACAAGGGCGGGGAACGAGGCGCCGTGGAGCCGACGATTGCCACGGAGCTGTCCCGGTCACCCACCCAGTTTGGGCGGGGAGGGACGTAATACGGCTCCGCGGCTACGGCTACACCTATAGACCACTCCGCCATGGATTGCAGGAACAAATCCTGCGCTCCCGCGGAGTGGTTCAGATTCGCCTGGAGGAGGAGGATGGTTTCGCAATCCATTATGAGGAAGGCGAAAAGAAAACATCCTCCTCTATTTGCTCCACCGTGGCCGGTCGAGAGACGCCAGAGGCAGTCTGGGTCGAGAGACTGCCGCGGGCCTTGGGTTTAGAAGCCTGAGGGGGGGGTCTGCACCCCTCCCGTCCTAAAATGTGATTGGCGGGCCGATTGCCCGCCTTGCACAATGGACAAGAGGGAGCGGCGGAACAACTCGCCGCTTTGTGTCCCGGCTCACCGCAGCGGTAACATAGTGCGGTGCAGTCGAAGCTGCTGGTGCAGGCAACGCGCACGTGCCCCGTCGCCATACACTTATAACACCTCGCGGGCCGTGCCGCCAGCAAGGCGACCCTTGCCGAGCTCCAGCCCACGAGGATCCTTCCTGTCGCGGCCAGGGTATTGGCCGCGGCGACAGGGCACTGGGCCCACACAGCTCCGACTCCGCCGGGACCGGGGCGGATGGCACCAACTTTGACCGAGTCCAGGTGGCAACCAGTGGTCTTCTGGATAGCCTCCCGGACCTCGTCTGACGTGACTGAGTCATCCAGGCCAGATACGCGAATCTCTGCGCACTTTGTGGGCCTGGTGACTCTAACGCCATCTGCCACCGCAAACAGACCCCGCAGCCTCTCAGCTACGACGTCGGCCGTCTTATTGCCCTCTGCTCCGGGGAACTCTAAGATCCGAGCCCCGGTGCGGGCGACACGGGTCCTGACACCAGTGGGACCGAGATCGGCCACACTGATGCCCTCCCGCGCCTTGCGAAAGACGGCCGCGTAAGAGAGGCCGCCGTCCGCCGCCTCCTGGGACACCGTTATCACCACGGCGGCCGATTTGGGCGGCTGGACCTTCTCAGGCTTCTTTTTTTGTTCCGCCTTCTTGGCGGCTGCCGCTTGTCTCGCGGCCTTCCTTCTCTCTCTCTTCTTTTGCCGCTGGGCCGCTTCCTTCTCCCCAGCTGTCTGCCAACCCTCATCAGAGGTAGCAGGTGGACTGGGGGCAGACGTTGATGCCCGCTCAGTGGCCGCGCGAGATGATGACGCGCGTGGGGGCCCAGCCATGGAGGCGCGAACCCCCGCAGCCCCCGCTCCAAGGGACGGGAAATCCCTCTGGGACTGTGATGGGGCCTTGGGTGGCCCCATTTTCCCGCCCGAATTCTTGGACCGGGACCCCGGGGTCGCCGGCGCAGACGCCACAGCCGCGAAAGACGGTCCCGCCTTGACTGGCGGGACCGGTCTCACCGCCACGGATGAGCGTCCGTCTGCGGAGAGGGGTGGGCGAAGGAGCGGCTCCGGCGGCAACCTTGCCGGCTGTGGAGCAGCCCTTAACTGGCGGAGCTCGGCGCGGAGCTCCGCCATCTCCCGCGAGAGGCGCTCGTTGGCCGCCCGCAGTGAGTCAAGCTCCTCGGAGGCGGTGCGTGTGGAGAGGACCTCCACCACCTCGCGGAGCCGAGACGCCGCTGTTTTGAGGGCACTGGCAAAGGTGCCCTTTAGTTGGGTACTCCTTGTGGCCACGGTGACGATGGCCTCCAAGGAGTCCCCAGCCGACTGGACGAGGTCATCCAGTTCACCAGCTTGGGAGCGGACCTTGTTGAGGTATTGAGTCGCGGCGTCAACCGCGACGCGCTCTCTCTCCTCACGGGTTCGGGCAATCTGCTCTCGCTGGCTGAAAACTGATCCCCGGGTCGCTACCAGCGAGTCACCAGACGTCGGGACCGGCGTCTGGGATCTAGAACTCACAGCCGACCCCGACGCCGCGACTTTAGGGGCCGGAACATCCCCCGGAAACTCCCCGGAGCGGGGACGACTCCGTTTGGTCCTCTTTGGAAGTCGGCCTCTGCCACTGGCCGAACTCCCAGGACGCACATCTCTATCAACGTCGAGGTCCAATTCGGACCCCGACCCAAGCCCAAGGCTCAAAGAGCTTCGTCTGCTGCCGTCTCGTGACGGCGCAGCCGACGCACCCGGTCCCAGTGGTAGCCCAAGAGGCGCGACCAATGGGACCAAGATAGGCGATCGTGCTCCGCCAGTGCCACCAGAGGCGGCGGCGGAGGAGGCGGATCGCGTCACCCTACTCATTCTCACTGTAGGCGAGACTAGCACTGGTGCCGGGGAGTTGTGGGTAGCCACATCGTGGCTACCGCGTTGAAACAGAACAGAAACAATTTAAGAATAAAAATAAAAATAAAAACTAAAACTTAAGAAAAATTTGAAAATTTGAAAATTGGGTTGTTTGTATTCCCCACAGGCACCCGAATCGATGTCCTGAGACACAAATGGGTGGGTGGGGGGGCGATTTTTTCGCCGGAATTGGACTTGTTTGTCGGCCGATCCGCGCCAAACGGGTCTCGTTCGACGCGTCTCGTCACGACCTACAATTCGAGGGCAAAAAGAGCCCCGTGGGGGGTGGCAAAGGGAAGAAAATAAGGGATTTAGGGAAAAAATGTAAGGAAATATACTAAAATATAGAAATGTGTTATTTTCGCGTCGACGGTGGACCTACCCCTGCGGAAACCAAACTGGTTGTCCGACAGGTCGGGGCCCTCCGTCGTCATGTGCCGGACTATGCGGGAGGCCACTACCCTCTCCAGTAGCTTCCCGGCCTCGTCCAGCAGCACTATCGGTCGATAGGACGACGGAGAGTCGGCTGGGCGGTCCCCTTTACGTAAGAGGACCAAACGGCCCGTCTTCCACATTTGTGGGAAACGCCCTTGCTCCAGGCAGGCTGAGAACAGCCTGCGGAGTCTACCCTCAAGGGCGTCGTCGTCGAGGGCCATCACCCAGGCTTTGCCCGGGATTCCGTCCGGCCCCGGAGCGGTATTTTTCCTCCGGAGCCGTAGCACGGCAGCGCCAAGCTCGGCTGCCGTGACCTCTGGCACCTCGACGACGTTGTCGTCGGTCTGGCTCTCGGCCGAAGGTGGCGCCATCGGTGGAGGCGTGTGCTCCTCTCTGTGCGGAAACAGAGTGGACACCACCCTCTCCAGCATATGCGGCTGGAGAGTCTCCGTCACAGGTGGTGCCCATGGACGGAGCTTGCCTCGCACCTGCCGGTATGGGCGACCCCATGGGTCTCTATCGAGGGAGGCAAGAAGTTCCTCCCTAGAGACCTCTTTTGACCGGCAGATCGCCACCTTCAGGGCTGATTTCCTCTCCTGGTATGCAGCCTTCAGGAGAGCTTCTCTGGCTTCGTCGCGGATACGACGTCGACGGCTTCGGGTGTACTGGCGTCGCGCGGCTATACTCGCCGCGCGTAGGTCCGTCAACTCCTCGGACCACCAGTACACCTGGCGTTGCGGGGAGAAGGGCTTGGCCCGGGGCATCGCTGCATCGCAGACGTTCGTCATAGCGCCCCGGAACCATTCAGCCTCCTCCTCAATCCGCACCGGCCCCTCAGGTTCAGGCACCCATGCCTGAGTCAGGGCCGCCGCCACAAACGCCTCTCTATCGAGGCGCTTGATAACCCACCGTCGAAGGTAAGTCAACCTTTTTTTTTTTTTTTTTTTTTTTTTTTTAAGGGGGGAATGCGTTTACGCATACCGCCCCGTGCGGGGACACGGGACGGTTATGTGGGACTCGCCGGCTGAGGCCGGAATACCCACTAAACCCCTCTGTGCACCGACTCTTCGCCGTCACGGGTGGGCCGCTGGAACTTGATATGACATCAGCGACCCACCCAGCGAAAGCCCCCATCGGGGCACCAACACCCAACGACGGCGCCCGGGTGCACCGGGGACGCCGTCGGCCTACGCGGAAGGGTGCGGGTGAGGGAATGAACCCCGATCCCCCACCCGCAGCCTCACTAAGGCGGCATCAGACGCAGATGAGCGCGCTGACGCCGCCCTGTTCGCCGGCGACGGATCGGGTCAGCAAGGAGACATTCCTCTCTGACCCTCTCCGCCGCCTCCTTCTGCGAGATGACGTCCTCGCAGAAGGATGCGACCGCCTCCCAACTCCTGTCGCTGCCGGCCATGGATCGTATGACGGCCGGCAGCGAGAGGTCCTCTCCAACGACTGCGACGAGGGCACGGCGCTGTTCGTCCCACGCTGGACAAGACTCCAGCGTGTGTTGCGCCGTGTCGTCGTCGCAGTCACAATGGTGGCAGCCGGGACCCGACTCCCGCCTCGCGATCCGGTACAGGTAATGTCCGAAGCAACCATGCCCGGACAAGACCTGCACCAGTCGGAAGGACAGGGCCCCGTGCCGCCGACCCATCCACTCTTCCAGGATCGGCTGGAGCGCCTCCACGGTCCTGACACCGGCACGCGGCGCCTCCAGCCGATCCGACCACTTCAACAAGATGGCTCGGCGGGCGGCTTCGCGCCACTCACGCACTTGTTCGGGCAGAGGGGGGGACCGCCTGTCTGCCCGAACTTCAGCCACCCGCCGATATACTTCGGCGAGCACTTCCGCCTCCAAATCCCACGGGGGTGTACCGGCCAACGCGCACGCCGCGTCTGCAGACACGGTGCGGTATCCACGTATGGCTCTGACCGCCATCGACCGTTGAGGCCTCCTCAACCGGTCGCGATTTTGGGCGGTCAGAGACGCCGCCCACACCGGTGCGCCGTACAGCGCCATGGACCGGACAACCCCCGCGTACAGCCGGCGACATGCAATGCTGGGTCCGCCCAGGTTCGGCAGTAATCGCCCTAGGGCGGACGCAGCTCCCTCCAACTTTGTCGCCAGCCGGCGGAAGTGCTCGTCGAAGAGCCATCTCCCATCCAACACCAGGCCCAGATACCGCATCTGGGCCTGTACCCGTACGAGGACCGTGCCAACATTAAGTGAGGCGCCGGCAGGTGGCCCACGACGGGGCCCATGAAACATAAGGGCCTCCGTCTTGTTCAGGGCCACCTTAAGCCCCAGCGCCTCTATGCGCCCGACCACCTGGGTGACCCCCGCGGTGGCCAGGCGCGCCGCCTCCTCGAAGTTCCGCCCCCGGGCTGCCACCAATGTATCATCAGCGTAACAGAATACGCTCAGCCCGGGGGGAAGTTCGGCGCGCAGGACCCAGTCATAACCGATGTTCCACAAGAGGGGGCCAAGAACGGACCCCTGCGGAACACCGGCCGACATCGCCCTGCGCCCAACGTTGGCATCTCGGTCCTCGTACAGGACGCTCCTCTCCTTCAGATAGTCTGCCACCAGCAGCTGGATGTAAGCGGGCACTCCATGAAATCGGAGCGCCTCCGCGATGCTGCTGAATGGCAGACTATTGAAGGCGTTGGCGATGTCGAGTGACACCGCCAACAGCACACCGCCTCCTCGGACGGCCTCCTCGGCCGCGGCCCTCACGGCCAAAATGGCGTCGACCGTCGAACGCCCGGCGCGGAAGCCAAACTGGGCGTCCGACAGGTCTGGGCCCACCTCACGCAGATGCCGGACGATGCGGGCAGAGACAACTCTCTCCAGTAACTTCCCCGCCTCGTCCAGCAAAACGATGGGCCTATAGGCCGCGGCCGAGTCCGGGGCCCTCCCCGGCTTCGGCAGGAGTACCAGCTTCCCCACTTTCCAGCGCTCAGGGAACCTTCCTGACGCCAGACAGGCGTCAAACAGTCCCCTGAGGCGGTCCCCCATGTGGTTGAGAGTCAGGGCCAACGCTCGGGCCGGAATGCCGTCCGGCCCGGGGGCGGTGTTCTTTCCGCGAATCCGCAGAACAGCCACCCCCAGTTCCGCCTCCGTGACGGGCGGAACATCCTCGTTGGCCTCCCGGACTTCGGCCAACTGGGCCATTGCCGGGGGCGTGTGTTCCGCCTGAGGCGGAAATAGACCCTCAACCACTTCCGTGAGGAAGCTGGGCTGAAGGGACTCAGTAAGGGGGGGGCCCTGCACGCGGAGCTTGCCAAGCGCCGCGCGGTACGGGCGACCCCAGGGGTCACGATTGAGTCCCTCCAGCATCTCCTGCCTAGCCTTCTCTTTGGCGCGACAGATGGCCAGCTTGAACGACTCTCGCGCTTCCCGAAGCGCGTCGAACAGCTGGCCCTCCCCGTCATCACCGCGATGACGCCGCCGGCTGCGAGTGTATGACCTCCGGGCACGAATGCAGGCCGCACGGAGGTCAGCCAGCTCTTGGGACCACCAGTAGACCTCCCTCTTTGGAGGCCGACGCCGGACGCGGGGCATGGCCGCATCGCAGACCTGCGTAAACGCATTGCAGATGCGGTCAGCCTGGGCGTCCACCCCCTCGAGGGGAGCCTGCGGAGACAGCCAAGACTGAATAATGGCCGCCTCCTCCAGTAGGTCCCTGTCCAGCTTACTCGCAGCCCACCGCGGAAAACGGGGAGCTCTGTCCGCCTCGTGACCCCTGCCGGGGTCCTGGGGACTGCGGGAGAGCTCCACTCGGATGTAACGATGATCCGAGAGAGTCTCCGCGTCCTCCAGGACACTCCAGCTCCTTACACGCGCGGCGACGGCAGGGGTAGCGAACGAGAGGTCCACTATCGACCCCCCTTGCCGCCGAACGCACGTGTCGGTGGTGCCTCTGTTAAGGAGACAGAGGCCCACCGAATTTGCCCACTCCTCAACCGCCCTGCCACGGGCGTCCGTCCTGGGGGACCCCCAGGTCTCGGACTTGGCGTTAAAGTCCCCCAGGACTAAGACGCGGCCCGATGCCAATCGCCGTATCGAGGTCTCCAGAGATGTTAGGAAGACCTCGAAATCAGCCAGACTCCGGTTGGGGGAGAAGTATACCCCGAAGAGCAGAACTCCCCCCCACTCGGCGGCAACGTATCCCGGGCCCCTGTCTTTGAGCGACAAGGGCGGGGAACGAGGCGCCGTGGAGCTGACGATTGCCACGGAGCTGTCCCGGTCACCCACCCAGTTTGGGCGGGGAGGGACGTAGTACGGCTCCGCGGCTACGGCTACACCTATCGACCACTCCGCCATGGATTGCAGGAAGAGATCCTGCGCTCCGGCGGAGTGGTTGAGATTGGCCTGGAGGAGGAGGATAAGTTCACCTTCCATTACTGGGAGGGCGAAACAAAGATATCCTCCTCCATACTCTCCACCGTGGGCGGTTGAGTCACGACGGAGGCAGTCTGGGTCGATGGACTGCCCCCGGCTTTGGGCTTAGAAGCCTGGGGAGGCCCCTTGGGAGGGGGCCTGCACCCCTTTTGCCCCAGTGAGTGATTGGCGGGCAAGTTGCCCGCTTTGCACAAGGGGCAGCAGGGGGTGGCGGAACAAGTCGCTGACTTGTGCCCCGGTTCACCGCAGCGGTAGCACAGTTCGGTGCAGTCGAATGTGCCTGTGCAGGTTGAGCGTACGTGCCCAGTCGCCAAGCACTTGAAGCACCTCGCAGGCCGGGCCGCAAGAAGTGTGACTCTTGCGGAGCTCCAGCCCACGAGGACTCTTCCGGCCGCGGCCAGATTATTGGCCGCGGCGACAGGGCACTGAGCCCAGACCGCACCGATACCGCCCGGTCCGGGGCGGATGACGCCAATTCTGACGGAGTCCAGGGGGCAACCAGTTATCCTGTGGATAGCCTCCCGGACCTCCTGGGACGTAATTGAGTCGTCCAGGCCCGAAATGCGCATCTGCGCGCACTTGGTGGGCCTGGCGACCCTGACGCCATCCTCCGCCGCGAACAAGCCCCGCAGCCTCTCGGCTACGGCGTCCGCCGTCTTTCCGCCTTCCGCACCAGGGAACTCGAGAATTCGAGCCCCGGTGCGGGCGACGCGAGTTCTGACGCCGGAGGGGCCGATGTCGACCGCCCCGACGTCTTGTCGCGCCCTGCGGAAGACGTCCGCATACGAGAGGCCGCTCTCCGCCGCCTCTTTGGACACCGTGATGACCACGGCGGCCGTCTTAGGCGGCTGGAGCCTCCCAGGCTTCCTCTTCTTGGTGGCTGCAGCTGCCCCTGCAGCTGCCGCCGCTTCGGTCGCCCTCTTCCTCTCGCGCCTCCTCTGGCGTTGGGCCCTCTTCTTCGCCCCTGCTGCCTGCCAACTCCCATCATTGGGAGCAGAAAGGCCAGGGGCGGGCCCTGCCGCAGCTCCCGCGGATGTTTGCGGGGTTGCGCGTGGCACTGATGCGCGCACGGATCCAGCCGTAGAGGCACGAGTCCCCGCGGTTGCTCGGAGAGACGGAAAGTCCCTCTGGGACTGTGATGGGGCCTTGGGTGGCCCCATCTTCCCGCCCAAGTTACCTGGCCGGGACACCGGGGGTGCCGGCGTAGACGCCACCGCCGCGAAAGACGGCCCCGCCGTGACTGGCGGAACCGGTCTCATCGCCACGGACGAACTCCTGTCCGCAGCGAGAGGTGGGCGGAGGCGCGGCTCTGGCGGCAACCTTGCCGCCAGACTCCCCAGCCGTGCGTCAAGCATAGGCCCCACGGCCAGCATAACTTGACGCATCTGCGCGTCCGACAAGGAAGAGGGCGACCCTTCCGACACTGATGGCTGCTCTGGGGCAGCCCGCAACAGGCGGAGCTCGGCGCGGAGCTCCGCCATCTCCCTTGCGAGGCGTTGATTTGCCGCCCGCAGGGACTCAACCTCTTCGGAGGCGGTGCGAGTCGAGAGAAGCTCCACCACCTCACGGAGCTGAGCCGCCGCCGTCTTAAGGGCACCGGCAAAGGTACCCTTCAGCTGGGTGCTCTTCGTGGCCACAGTGACTATGGCCTCCAAAGAGTCACCAGCCGACTGGATGAGATCATCCAGCTCGCCGATGCCCTCTCGGGAGCGGACCCTCTGCAGGTACTGAGTCGCGGCGTCAACCGCGACCCGCTCCCTCTAAGGTAAGTCAACCTAACCTTTTTTTTTTTTTTTTTTAAGAGGGGAATGCGTTTACGCATACCGCCCCGTGCGGGGACACGGGACGGTTATGTGGGACTCGCCGGCTGAGGCCGGAATACCCACTAAACCCCTCTGTGCACCGACTCTTCGCCGTCACGGGTGGGCCGCTGGAACTTGATATGACATCAGCGACCCACCCAGCGAAAGCCCCCATCGGGGCACCAACACCAAACGACGGCGCCCGGGTGCACCGGGGACGCCGTCGGCCTACGCGGAAGGGTGCGGGTGAGGGAATGAACCCCGATCCCCCACCCGCAGCCTCACTAAGGCGGCATCAGACGCAGATGAGCGCGCTGACGCCGCCCTGTTCGCCGGCGACGGATCGGGTCAGCAAGGAGACATTCCTCTCTGACCCTCTCCGCCGCCTCCTTCTGCGAGATGACGTCCTCGCAGAAGGATGCGACCGCCTCCCAACTCCTGTCGCTGCCGGCCATGGATCGTATGACGGCCGGCAGCGAGAGGTCCTCTCCAACGACTGCGACGAGGGCACGGCGCTGTTCGTCCCACGCTGGACAAGACTCCAGCGTGTGTTGCGCCGTGTCGTCGTCGCAGTCACAATGGTGGCAGCCGGGGCCCGACTCCCGCCTCGCGATCCGGTACAGGTAATGTCCGAAGCAACCATGCCCGGACAAGACCTGCACCAGTCGGAAGGACAGGGCCCCGTGCCGCCGACCCATCCACTCTTCCAGGATCGGCTGGAGCGCCTCCACGGTCCTGACACCGGCACGCGGCGCCTCCAGCCGATCCGACCACTTCACCGAGATGGCTCGGCGGGCGGCTTCGCGCCACTCACGCACTTGTTCGGGCAGAGGGGGGGACCGCCTGTCTGCCCGAACTTCAGCCACCCGCCGATATACTTCGGCGAGCACTTCCGCCTCCAAATCCCACGGGGGTGTACCGGCCAACGCGCACGCCGCGTCTGCAGACACGGTGCGGTATCCACGTATGGCTCTGACCGCCATCGACCGTTGAGGTCTCCTCAACCGGTCTCTATTCTGGGCGGTCAGAGACGCCGCCCACACCGGTGCGCCGTACAGCGCCATCGACCGGACAACCCCCGCGTACAGCCGGCGACATGCAATGCTGGGTCCGCCCAGGTTCGGCAGTAATCGCCCTAGGGCGGACGCAGCTCCCTCCAACTTTGTCGCCAGCCGGCGGAAATGCTCGTCGAAGAGCCATCTCCCATCCAACACCAGGCCCAGATACCTCATCTGGGCCTGTACCCGTACGAGGACCGTGCCAACATTAAGTGAGGCGCCGGCAGGCGGCCCACGACGGGGCCCATGGAACATAAGGGCCTCCGTCTTGTTCAGGGCCACCTTAAGCCCCAGCGCCTCTATGCGCCCGACCACCTGGGTGACCCCCGTGGTGGCCAGGCGCGCCGCCTCCTCGAAGTTCCGCCCCCGGGCTGCCACCAATGTATCATCAGCGTAACAGAATACGCTCAGCCCGGGGGGAAGTTCGGCGCGCAGGACCCAGTCATAACCGATGTTCCACAAGAGGGGGCCAAGAACGGACCCCTGCGGAACACCGGCCGACATCGCCCTGCGCCCAACGTTGGCATCTCGGTCCTCGTACAGGACGCTCCTCTCCTTCAGATAGTCTGCCACCAGCAGCTGGATGTAAGCGGGCACTCCATGAAACCGGAGCGCCTCCGCGATGCTGCTGAATGGCAGACTATTGAAGGCGTTGGCGATGTCGAGTGACACCGCCAACAGCACACCGCCTCCTCGGACGGCCTCCTCGGCCGCGGCCCTCACGGCCAAAATGGCGTCGACCGTCGAACGCCCGGCGCGGAAGCCAAACTGGGCGTCCGACAGGTCTGGGCCCACCTCACGCAGATGCCGGACGATGCGGGCAGAGACAACTCTCTCCAGTAACTTTCCCGCCTCGTCCAGCAAAACGATGGGCCTATAGGCCGCGGCCGAGTCCGGGGCCCTCCCCGGCTTCGGCAGGAGTACCAGCTTCCCCACTTTCCAGCGCTCAGGGAACCTTCCTGACGCCAGACAGGCGTCAAACAGTCCCCTGAGGCGGTCCCCCATGTGGTTGAGAGTCAGGGCCAACGCTCGGGCCGGAATGCCGTCCGGCCCGGGGGCGGTGTTCTTTCCGCGAATCCGCAGAACAGCCACCCCCAATTCCGCAAGTCAACCTAACCTAACCTTTTTTTTTTTTTTTTTTTTTTTTTTTTAAGAGGGGAATGCGTTTACGCATACCGCCCCGTGCGGGGACACGGGACGGTTATGTGGGACTCGCCGGCTGAGGCCGGAATACCCACTAAACCCCTCTGTGCACCGACTCTTCGCCGTCACGGGTGGGCCGCTGGAACTTGATATGACATCAGCGACCCACCCAGCGAAAGCCCCCATCGGGGCACCAACACCCAACGACGGCGTCCGGGTGCACCGGGGACGCCGTCGGCCTACGCGGAAGGGTGCGGGTGAGGGAATGAACCCCGATCCCCCACCCGCAGCCTCACTAAGGCGGCATCAAGCGCAGATGTGCGCGCTGACGCCGCCCCGTTCGCCGGCGACGGATTGGGTCAGCAAGGAGACATTCCTCTCTGACCCTCTCCGCCGCCTCCTTCTGCGAGATGACGTCCTCGCAGAAGGATGCGACCGCCTCCCAACTCCTGTCGCTGCTGGCCATGGATCGTATGACGGCCGGCAGCGAGAGGTCCTCTCCAACGACTGCGACGAGGGCACGGCGCTGTTTGTCCCACGCTGGACAAGACTCCAGCGTGTGTTGCGCCGTGTCGTCGTCGCAGTCACAATGGTGGCAGCCGGGACCCGACTCCCGCCTCGCGATCCGGTACAGGTAATGTCCGAAGCAACCATGCCCGGACAAGACCTGCACCAGTCGGAAGGACAGGGTCCCGTGCTGCCTACCCATCCACTCTGACAAGATCGGCTGGAGCGCCTCCACGGTTCTGAAACCGGCACGCGGCGCCTCCAGCCGATCCGACCACTTCGTCAAGATGGCTCGGCGGGCGGCTTCGCGCCACTCACGCACTTGCTCGGGCAGAGGGAACCGCCTGTCTGCCCGAACTTCAGCCACCCGCCGATATACTTCGGCGAGCACCTCCGCCTCCAAATCCCACGGGGGTGTACCGGCCAACGCGCACGCCGCGTCTGCAGACACGGTGCGGTATCCACGTATGGCTCTGACCGCCATCGACCGTTGAGGCCTCCTCAACCGGTCGCGATTTTGGGCGGTCAGAGACGCCGCCCACACCGGTGCGCCGTACAGCGCCATGGACCGGACAACCCCCGCGTACAGCCGGCGACATGCAATGCTGGGTCCGCCCAGGTTCGGCAGTAGTCGCCCTAGGGCGGACGCAGCTCCCTCCAGTTTAGTCGCCAGCCGGCGGAAATGCTCGTCGAAGAGCCATCTCCCATCCAACACCAGGCCCAGATATCTCATCTGGGCCTGTACCCGCACGAGGACCGTGCCAACATTAAGTGAGGCGCCGGCAGGTGGCCCACGACGGGGCCCATGGAACATAAGGGCCTCCGTCTTGTTCAGGGCCACCTTAAGCCCCAGCGCCTCTATGCGCCCGACCACCTGGGTGACCCCCGTGGTGGCCAGGCGCGCCGCCTCCTCGAAGTTCCGCCCCCGGGCTGCCACCAATGTATCATCAGCGTAACAGAATACGCTCAGCCCGGGGGGAAGTTCGGCG
Source organism: Laspeyria flexula (assembly GCA_905147015.1). NCBI lineage: Eukaryota > Metazoa > Arthropoda > Insecta > Lepidoptera > Erebidae > Laspeyria > Laspeyria flexula. The sequence goes on from LR989958.1 coordinate 49,874, forward strand.
CGCAGGACCCAGTCATAACCGATGTTCCACAAGAGGGGGCCAAGAACGGACCCCTGTGGAACACCGGCCGACATCGCCCTGCGCCCAACGTTGGCATCTCGGTCCTCGTACAGGACGCTCCTCTTCTTCAGATAGTCTGCCACCAGCAGCTGGATGTAAGCGGGCACTCCATGAAACCGGAGCGCCTCCGCGATGCTGCTGAATGGCAGACTATTGAAGGCGTTGGCGATGTCGAGTGACACCGCCAACAATACGCCGCCTCCTCGGACGGCCTCCTCGGCCGCGGCCCTCACGGCCAAAATGGCGTCGACCGTCGAACGCCCGGCGCGGAAGCCAAACTGGGCGTCCGACAGGTCGGGGCCCACCTCCCGCAGATGCCGGACGATGCGGGCAGAGACAACTCTCTCTAGCAGCTTTCCCGCCTCGTCCAGCAAAACAATGGGCCTGTAGGCCGCGGCCGAGTCCGGGGCCCTCCCCGGCTTCGGCAGGAGTACCAGCTTCCCCACTTTCCAACGCTCAGGGAACCTTCCTGACGCCAGACAGGCGTCAAACAGTCCCCTGAGGCGGTCCCCCATGTGGTTGAGAGTCAGGGCCAACGCTCGGGCCGGAATGCCGTCCGGCCCGGGGGCGGTGTTCTTTCCGCGAATTCGCAGAACAGCCACCCCCAGTTCCGCCTCCGTGACGGGCGGAACATCCTCATTGGCCTCCCGGACTTCGGCCAACTGGGCCATTGCCGGGGGCGTGTGTTCCGCCTGAGGCGGAAATAGACCCTCAACCACTTCCGTGAGGAAGCTGGGCCGGAGGGACTCAGTAAGGGGGGGGCCCTGCACGCGGAGCTTGCCAAGCGCCGCGCGGTACGGGCGACCCCAGGGGTCACGATTGAGTCCCTCCAGCATCTCCTGCCTAGCCTGATCCTTGGCGCGACAGATGGCCAGCTTGAACGACTCCCGCGCTTCCCGAAGCGCGTCGAACAGCTGGCCCTCCCCGCCATCACCGCGATGACGCCGCCGACTGCGAGTGTATGACCTCCGGGCACGAATGCAGGCCGCACGGAGGTCAGCCAACTCTTGGGACCACCAGTAGACCTCCCTCTTTGGAGGCCGACGCCGGACGCGGGGCATGGCCGCATCGCAGACCTGCGTAAACGCATTGCAGATGCGGTCAGCTTCGGCGTCCACCCTCTCGAGGGGAGCCTGCGGAGACAGCCAAGACTGGATAATGGCCGCCTCCTCCAGTAGGTCCCTATCCAGCTTACTCGCAGCCCACCGCGGAAAACGGGGAGCTCTGTCCGCCTCGTGACCCCTGCCGGGGTCCTGGGGACTGCGGGAGAGCTCTACTCGGATGTATCGGTGATCCGAGAGAGTCTCCGCGTCCTCCAGGACACTCCAGCTCCTTACACGCGCGGCGACGGCAGGGGTAGCGAACGAAAGGTCCACTATCGACCCCCCTTGCCGCCGCACGCACGTGTCGGTGGTGCCTCTGTTTAGGAGACAGAGGCCCACCGAATTCGCCCACTCCTCAACCGCCCTGCCACGGGCGTCCGTCCTGGGGGACCCCCAGGTCTCGGACTTGGCGTTAAAGTCCCCCAGGACTAAGACGCGGCCCGATGCCAATCGCCGTATCGAGGTCTCCAGAGATGTTAGGAAGACCTCGAAATCAGCCAGACTCCGGTTGGGGGAGAAGTATACTCCGAAGAGCAAAACTCCCCCCCACTCGGCGGCAACGTATCCCGGGCCCCTGTCTTTGAGCGACAAGGGCGGGGAACGAGGCGCCGTGGAGCTGACGATTGCCACGGAGCTGTCCCGGTCACCCACCCAGTTTGGGCGGGGAGGGACGTAGTACGGCTCCGCGGCTACGGCTACACCTATCGACCACTCCGCCATGGATTGCAGGAAGAGATCCTGCGCTCCGGCGGAGTGGTTGAGATTGGCCTGGAGGAGGAGGATATGTTCGCAGTCCATTATTGAGACGGCGAAACAAAAATATCCTCCTCCATGCTCTCCACCGTGGGCGGTTGAGTCACGACGGAGGCAGTCTGGGTCGCTAGACTGCCCCCGACTATGGGCTCAGAAGCCTTGGGAGGGGGCTTACACCCCTTTTGCCCCAACGCGTGGTTGGCGGGCAAGTTACCCGCCTTGCACAAGGGGCAGCAGGGGGCGGCAGAACAAGTCGCCGCCTTGTGCCCCGGTTCCCCGCAGCGGTAGCACAATTCGGTGCAATCGAATGCGCCAGTGCAGGCCGAGCGTACGTGCCCCGTCGCCATACACCTGAAACACCTCGTGGGCCGAGGCGCAAGGAGTGTGACTCTTGCGGAGCTCCAACCCACGAGGATTCGTCCAGCCGCGGCCAAGACGTTGGCCGCGGCGACAGGGCACTGAGCCCAGACTGCACCCATACCGCCCGGGCCGGGGCGGATGACGCCAACCTTCACTAAGTCCAGGGAGCATCCTGTTATCTTGTGGATGACCTCCTGGACCTCCCCGGACGTGATCGAGTCGTCCAGGCCAAAGATGCGCACCTCTGCGCACTTGGTTGGCCTGGCGACCTTGACGCCATCCTCTGCCGCAAATAAACCCCGCAGCCTCTCGGCCACGGCGTCAGCCGTCTTACCGCCCTCCGCACCAGGGAACTCAAGAATTCGAGCCCCAGTGCGGGCGACGCGAGTCCTGACGCCGGAGGGGCCGATGTCGACCGCCCCGACGTCTTGTCGCGCCCTGCGGAAGACGTCCGCATACGAGATGCCGCTCTCCGCCGCCTCTTTGGACACCGTGATGACCACGGCGGCCGTCTTAGGCGGCTGGAGCCTCCCAGGCTTCTTCTTCTTCTTGGCAGCTGCAGCTCCCTCTGCAGCTGCCTCTGCTTTGGTCGCCCTCTTTTTCTCGCGCCTCCTCTGGCGCTGGGCCCTCTTCTTCGCCCCTGCCGTCTGCCAACCCCCATCAGTGGGAGCAGAAGGGCCAGGGGCGGACACCGCTGCACGATCGGGCCCAGCTGTAGAGGCACGAGTCCCCGCGGTTGCCCGGAGGGACGGGAAATCCCTCTGGGACTGTGATGGGGCCTTAGCTGGCCCCATCTTCCCGCCCAAATTTCCGGGCCGGGATCCCGGGGGTGCCGGCGCAGACACCACCGCCGCAAAAGATGGACCCGCCGCGACTGGCGGGGCCGATGTTGTCGCCGCGGACAAACGCCTGTCCGCAGCTAAAGGTGGGCGGAGGCGCGGCTCCGGCGGCAGCCTTGCCGCCAGACTCCCCAGCCGTGCGTCAAGCATAGGCCCTATGGCCAGCATCACTTGACGCATCTGCGCGTCTGACAAGGAAGAGGGCGACTCTTCCGGCACACCAGGCTGCTGAGGAGCAGCCCGCACTTGGCGAAGCTCGGCGCGGAGCTCCGCCATCTCCCTCGAGAGGCGATCATTTGCCGCCCGCAGGGACTCGACTTCCTCAGAGGCAGTGCGGGTGGACAGAACCTCCACTACCTCACGCAGCTGAGCCGCCGCCGTCTTGAGGGCACTGGCAAAAGTACCCTTTAGGTGGGTACTCCTTGAGGCCACGGTTACGATAGCCTCCAGGGAGTCGCCAGCCGACCGGACGAGGTCGCCCAACTCGCCAGTACCCTCTCGGGAGCGTACCTTTTGGAGGTACTGAGTCGCGGCATCAACCGCGACACGCTCCCGTTCTTCTCTAGTGCGGGCAACCTGCTCCCGCTGGGAGAAAACTGACCCCTGAGTCGCCGCCATGGAATCGACGGACATCGGGATCGGTGTCTGGGACCGAGAGCCCAGGGCCGACCCCGACGCCGGGACCTTAGGAGCCGGATCATCCGCCCCCAACAACTCCCCCGAGCGAGGACGCCTCCTCTTTTTCCCCTTTGGGAGCCGACCACTGCCGCTGGCCGAACTCCCAGGTCGGGCATCATCCGGGTCAGGGTCCAATTCGGACCCCGAGCCCAGCCCACAACTCACCGAGCTTCTCCGACTGCTGGCACGAGACCGAACAGCCGGAGAACCCGGCAACACAAATGGCGTCACCACAGGTACCAGAACAGGTACACCTGCGGCGGAACGCGACACATCACGCAGCTGTTGCTGCCCCTCCTCTCTCTCTCCTTTCTTCTTATTGTTTTTTAAATTTAGTGCATCCATATTTATTCCCACGAGAATGAGACGAAGTACAAATCGACCCCCGGGTGACGCTCATTCCGGGGGCAAGCCTATTTACCACACTGGGGTCGGCAGGTACCAGGGGGTTTTTAAGACTTTACTATCTGGTTTTTATGAGATTTCCTTCTCGCGGGCCGGCCAATTAAGGCAAGCCCCTCGGTCCCGTCAAGCCGCTAGACGTGATCAACGACACTCGACGGGATAACGATCTACCCATTGGCAGGGTCGGGTTTCCCCTCCCCTATATGCCCCCCAAGTAATTTTTTACAGAGGTTTTCTTCCTCGCAGCCCCCACCCCGAGAGGTGGTGACCCCCGTTCCAGCCCCTAAGGGCCGGGTTACGGTATGAGCGCGGCAGCCGAAGCCGCCCCCGCTGGTAATTTTTATAGAGGTTTTCTTCCTCGCAGCCCCCACCCCGAGAGGTGGTGGCCCCCGGCCCAGCCCCTAAAGGCTAGGTTACGGTATGGTGTCAGACTATTCGCCGCCACCCGGCAATATACGTGGCTTCTCGTGAGAGAAGCTAAGAATTGCCGAGTGACGTTGCCCGGGGTGCACCGGCCAGAGCAGAAGGCCCTGGCTCACGAGGAGGTTATCTGACTTCGCCCCCAACCTAACCTAACCTTTTTTTTTTTTTTTTTTTACTTGGGGAAATGCCTGACGCATACCCCTCGGTCTTGGGGAAAGAACCGAGGGGTTATGTGGGGCTCGCACCCACTAAAACCCCAAGGTGTTCCTCTCGTCGCGCTCTGCTGTGGTCACGGGAGCGCAGGAACATTCATCCGCGACCACAGCGACGATGGCCCGCTACGGGCCCCCTCTCTGCCGGAGCTCAGCTCCGGCGGTGACGTGCGGGAACACGCACACGTCACCAAAAAACGCTCGCGGTCGACTTTCCCCAAAGTCGACCGGTCCTAGCGTGGCGGACGCGCTCAGCCGGGCGCGTCCTCTTCTCGGGCTTTTACGGCGGGAGGTCGCGGGCGTATGCCCGCCTTCTCCCGCCTACCCTTCGATGGCGGATCGGGTCACTGAGGGCATCGTCTTCCCTCTGCCGTTCCGCCTCCTCCTTCTGCCTCATCACCTCTTCGCAGAAGGAGAGCACTGCTCCCCAGTTCGTCTCGCTCTCCAGCATGGCCTTCACCACTGCTGGGAGCGAGAGATCCTCGCCTATGATCGAGGCCAGTGCAGCGCGCTGACCCGCCCACGCCCCGCACACCTCGAGGGTGTGCTGGGCTGTGTCCTCCGGGGAGCCGCAATGATGACAGATACATTGCGGCTCCCTCCTCGCGACCCGGCACAGGTACCTCCCGAAGCAACCATGCCCCGAGAGCACCTGCGCCAGGCGAAAGGTCAGCGCCCCGCGCCTTCTTTCGGCCCATTCTCTGAGAACGGGCCGAATGGCCTCGATCGTGCGGTGACCGGCGCTCGGTTCCGCAAGCCGCTGCTGCCACCCGTGAAACAGGGCCTCTCGAGATCGGCCCCGCAGGTGGCGCAGTTCCTCCGGTGAGGGCTCTTGCCCTCGGCTGCGGAACTCAGCCGTCAGCCTGTACACGTTGGCCAGCACGATGGCCTCCAGCTCCCAAGGTGGGGCCCCCGCCAAGGCGCAGGCCGCACCGTATGAAACGGTGCGGTAGCACCTGGCCGCCCTGCGCGCCATTACCCTCTGCGGTTGTCGCAGAAGGGTAACGTTCTTGGCGCACAGGGCGTCCACCCACACTGGGGCCCCGTAGAGAGCCATCGACCTGATGACCCCCGCGTACAGGCGACGACACGACGCGCTCGGTCCCCCTATGTTGGGGAGCAGGCTGCCGAGAGCCAAGGCGGCGCTGGTGAGTCGCGGCACCAGCCGTCGGAAGTGCTCCTTGAACGACCATGTGCCATCCAGAATGAGACCTAGATAGCGCATGGCCGCTCCCACCGCTATGCTCTCACCGCTCAGGATGAGCTGGGCCCCGGGAGGTGGCTTCCTCCGGGGTCCGTGAAAGCACAGCGCTTCCGACTTATGTAGGGCCACTGTTAGGCCCAACCGCCTTATTCGACCGACGACATGGGCGGCTCCCGCCGTGGCGACTAACTGCGCCTGACGGAAGTCCCGCCCACGGGCCGTCACCAACGTGTCATCCGCATAACACGTCAGTCCCACGCCGGGAAGGTTGCTGCCGCGGAGCACCCAGTCATAGGCGATGTTCCACAGTAGGGGTCCAAGCACCGACCCCTGGGGAACACCGCACGACATTCGCCTTTGGCAGCGACCCTCCTGCCCCTGGTACACCACAACGCGATCCCGCAGGTAATCAGAGACGGTGCCGCAGAGGTAGGGAGGCAACCTATGATAGAGGAGTGCCTCCCTAATACACCCGAAGGGTATCGAGTTGAAGGCGTTGGCGATGTCAAGGGACACCGCCAACACCACCTCGCCTCGCGACACCGCCTCACCCGCGATCTCCCTCACTTTGAGGATCGCGTCGACGGTGGACCTACCCCTGCGGAAACCAAACTGGTTGTCCGACAGGTCGGGGCCCTCCGTCGTCATGTGCCGGACTATGCGGGAAGCCACTACCCTCTCCAGTAGCTTCCCGACCTCGTCCAGCAGCACTATCGGTCGATAGGACGACGGAGAGTCGGCTGGGCGGTCCCCTTTACGTAAGAGGACCAAACGGCCCGTCTTCCACATTTGTGGGAAACGCCCTTGCTCGAGGCAGGCTGAGAACAGCCTGCGGAGTCTACCCTCAAGGGCGTCGTCGTCGAGGGCCATCACCCAGGCTTTGCCCGGGATTCCGTCCGGCCCCGGAGCGGTATTTTTCCTCCGGAGCCGTAGCACGGCAGCGCCAAGCTCGGCTGCCGTGACCTCTGGCACCTCGACGACGTTGTCGTCGGTCTGGCTCTCGGCCGAAGGTGGCGCCATCGGTGGAGGCGTGTGCTCCTCTCTGTGCGGAAACAGAGTGGACACCACCCTCTCCAGCATATGCGGCTGGAGAGTCTCCGTCACAGGTGGTGCCCATGGACGGAGCTTGCCTCGCACCTGCCGGTATGGGCGACCCCATGGGTCTCTATCGAGGGAGGCGAGAAGTTCCTCCCTAGAGACCTCTTTTGACCGGCAGATCGCCACCTTCAGGGCTGATTTCCTCTCCTGGTATGCAGCCTTCAGGAGAGCTTCTCTGGCTTCGTCGCGGATACGACGTCGACGGCTTCGGGTGTACTGGCGTCGCGCGGCTATACTCGCCGCGCGTAGGTCCGTCAACTCCTCGGACCACCAGTACACCTGGCGTTGCGGGGAGAAGGGCTTGGCCCGGGGCATCGCTGCATCGCAGACGTTCGTCATAGCGCCCCGGAACCATTCAGCCTCCTCCTCGATCCGCACCGGCCCCTCAGGTTCAGGCACCCATGCCTGAGTCAGGGCCGCCGCCACAAACGCCTCTCTATCGAGGCGCTTGATAACCCACCGTCGATTGGTCTCGGACAAGATCGGGCGCCCGGGGCCGTTGGACGCGGAGACCGACCACCGGATGTAATTGTGGTCGGATAGAGTCTCCACGTCCTCTTCCACTGTCCAGCCCCGGATGCGGCCAGCCAATACGGGACTCGCGAATGCGACGTCCACGATCGACCAGCCGCTGTCTCGCACGCACGTCGGGGCGGAACCCCGATTGAGGAGGGAAAGGCCGTGGGCAGCAGCCCACTCCTCCAGCTCTCCCCCCCGAACGTTGGCCACGGGAGACCCCCACGCCAGAGACTTGGCGTTGAAGTCCCCCGCAACCAGAACCGGCGTCGGGTGATTCCGCCCGATCACTTCCCCGATCTCATCCAAGAGCACCTCGAAATCCGCGAGGGTCCCGTTGGGCGAGAAGTAAACTGACACAACCAGCATCTCGCCCAACAGGGCTGCAACGAAGCCCCTACCTTTCACCACTCCCGCGAAGCCAGACACCCCGAGAGCGGGCCGGATGGCGATGGCAGCCATTCCGCTGACATCAGCCACCCAGTTGTCCCTGTTAGGAACCAGGTAGGGCTCCGACACCACGGCCACGTGAATAGACCACTGCGCCAGAGTCTGCACTAGCAGATCCTGCGCTCTGGCGCAGTGGTTTAAATTCCCCTGGAGGAAATGGAGGTCCATCTATTGGACCTCCATTGCGCCCACCGACTCAGCAGTGCCACCGGCGTTGGCCGGTGATAGCGCAGGCTGGGACGAGCTTGCATTTGCTCGGTTCCCAGCCTTCCTCCTGGACTTGGATGGGGACGGGGCCTTACATTTAGGCCCGCCCATCCGGTGGTCCGTGGGCCGCTTGGCAGCACCGCACAGAACGCAGTGCGGTGCCGCCGTGCAACCGGCAGCCTTGTGCCCTGGCTGGCTGCACCTAAAACAAAGGTCGCCGCGGTCCGCCTCCGAGGTGCACGTGGCTCGGGTGTGCCCGAGCTCAAGGCACTTGTAGCACCTCATTGGGCGGGTCTCCAGCAGCACGACACGTGCTGAGACCCAGCCCACAAGGAGGCGGCCTGCCTCCGTCACTTTCTTCGCTGCCAAGACGGGGCAGCGAAGGACGAGGGAGCCCGTGCCACCGGAGGCTCGGTGGATTGTACCGGCCTTGATGGCCTCCACCGAGCACCCGCCGGCTGTCGCCAGGGCTCCCCTCACCTCCTCCGTAGTGACGGAGTCATCCAGGCCGTTAACGCGCAAATCCGCGCATTTTACTGGCCTGGAGACGGCGACCTTCTCGGGAGCTAAAGCTCCCCGCAGCCTGTCAGCCAGGGCGTCCGCCTTGGCCTCAGCCTCTGCTCCCGGGACCTCCAAGAGGGCAGCCCCAGTCGCAGCCCTCCTGAACCTCACGGCCGCGATGTTGAGGTCGGCCAGCCTAATTTTGGCCTTGGCCTCCCCGATCACGGCCGCGTAGTCCACGCCGGCCGCGACGGCCTCAGGCTGCAGCTGCAAGATGATTGCAGCCGAGCGCGGAGGCCGGAGCTTAGGCACCCTCTTCGGAGCAGCTGCTGGTTGAGCAGCTGCACGTTTGCCCGCCGCCGCCTTTCCCTTGGACCCCCGCTTGACCACGGTGGTCCAAGGTGCGTCCATGCTCTTGGGCGCAGGTGGCAGCGGACGGGACTCCGGCTGGGTGGCTGGGGCCGAAGTCGGGGACTTCTTCCCCTTGCCTTTGCCCTTTCCTTTGGGCGCAGGCAGCGGACTGGGCTCCGGCTGGGTGACCGGGGCCAAAGTCGAGGACTTCTTCCCCCCTCCCTTCCCTTTGCCCTTTCCCTTGGGCGTGGGGTTGGCAGGGGGATTGGTCCCCGATGTTGAAGGCCCCGGTGAAGGCGGCGACGACGGCAAAATGGCGCGCGGTGGCGACGACGGCAGACCGGCGCGTGACGTCGACGGAACAGGGGAGAGGACCTCCCTGCTCCTCACGGAATCCGCCCGCAGAGGTGGGCGGAGGGTTTTAGCTGGCAGGAGCCGGTCCTGCAAGCCTTCGAGCCGGGCGTTCACCATGGTCCCAACCCGGACCATGATGTTGCGCTCCAGCTCCTGCGCAGCAAGACCAGGCGGCTCCTCCTTCCGGCCGCCGGCCGTAATGGCCTTGCTCAGCTCCGCCAGTTCGGCGCGGAGCTGGGCCATCTCCTTTTGCAGGCGGCAATTATCCGCCTGCAATTTGGCGGTCTCTTCAGAGACGGTGCGAGCATGAAGCTCCTGCACCGCCCCCTTAATGGCCACCGTGGCCTCATTGAGGGCCTTTTGGAAGGTCCCCTTTAGGCGGCTGGACTTGGTCGCCACCAAGGTGACCATCTCCAGGCCCTTGGCCACCCGGTCCTGCAGGGCCGCCGCCGTAGCCTCCGCTGTCGTTGCCCCAGCGGCAGGGAGTCGTGCCCTCCTAGACTCCTCAGTCAGGAGGAGGATCCGATCCTCCGCCGTGCGGGTAACCTCCTCTCGGCGGGCGAGAAGAAACTCCCGCCGGGACAAACCAAGGCCTAGCCCTATGCCCGAAGCGACTTTCGGGGCAGGGTCTTCAGCCGAGGAGGCCTCCGAATCGGAGTTAGGAGCGGCCACCTCCGAGTGTGGCCGCTTTCGTCCGCAGTCGGCAGATGAAGGCCGACTGCTTACCGTCTCCATCGTGTCGTCGGACTCCGACAACACGACCTGAGGGACGTCATCGACTGACGAGTCCCTCGAGCGCAAAAAGCGCCCCTTTGCATCACGCAGCTGCCGCTGCTTCTGCACCTTCTCACCTTCCTTCGTTTTTTTTAAGTTTAAAGATTCCATAACTGATCCCACGAGTAGAGACGAAATAAAGGTCGACCCCCGGGTGACGCTCATTCCGGGGGCAAGCCTATTTACCACACTGGGGTCGGCAGGTGCCAGGGGGTTTTTAAGACTTTACTGTCTGGTTTTTATTGAGATTTCCTTCTCGCGGGCCGGCCAATTAAGGCAAGCCCCTCGGTCCCGTCAAGCCGCTAGACGTGATCAACGACACTCGACGGGATAACGATATAACTGTTGGCAGGGTCGGGTTTCCCCTCCCCTATATGCCCCGTGATTTTTTAGAGAGGTTTTCTTCCTCGCGGCCGCACCCCGAGAGGTGGCGGCCCCCGCTCCAGCGCCCAAGGGCCGGCTTACGGTATGGGCACGGCGGCCGAAGCCGCCCCCGCTAGTATTTTTTATAGAGGTTTTCTTTCCTCGCAGCCCCCACCCCGAGAGGTGGTGGCCCCCGTTCCAGCCCCTGAGGGCCGGATTACGGTATGGTGTCAGACTATTCGCCGCCACCCGGCAATATGCATGGCTTGTCATGATAGAAGCCAAGAATTGCCGAGTGACGTTGCCCGGGGTGCACCGGCCAGAGCAGAAGGCTCCGGCTCACGAGGAGGTTATCTGACTTCGCCCCCAACCTAACCTAACCTAACCTAACCTTTTTTTTTTTTTTTAAGAGGGGAATGCGTTTACGCATACCGCCCCGTGCGGGGACACGGGGCGGTTATGTGGGACTCGCCGGCTGAGGCCGGAATACCCACTAAACCCCTCTGTGCACCGACTCTTCGCCGTCACGGGTGGGCCGCTGGAACTTGATATGACATCAGCGACCCACCCAGCGAAAGCCCCCATCGGGGCACCAACACCCAACGACGGCGTCCGGGTGCACCGGGGACGCCGTCGGCCTACGCGGAAGGGTGCGGGTGAGGGAATGAACCCCGATCCCCCACCCGCAGCCTCACTAAGGCGGCATCAGACGCAGATGAGCGCGCTGACGCCGCCCTGTTCGCCGGCGACGGATTGGGTCAGCAAGGAGACATTCCTCTCTGACCCTCTCCGCCGCCTCCTTCTGCGAGATGACGTCCTCGCAGAAGGATGCGACCGCCTCCCAACTCCTGTCGCTGCCGGCCATCGAGCGTATGACGGCCGGCAGCGAGAGGTCTTCTCCAACGACTGCGACGAGGGCACGGCGCTGTTCGTCCCACGCCGGACAAGACTCCAGCGTGTGCTGCGCCGTGTCGTCGTCGCAGTTACAATGGTGGCAGCCGGGACCCGACTCCCGCCTCGCGATCCGGTACAGGTAATGTCCGAAGCAACCATGCCCGGACAAGACCTGCACCAGTCGGAAGGACAGGGCCCCGTGCCGCCGACCCATCCACTCTTCCAGGATCGGCTGGAGCGCCTCCACGGTCCTGACACCGGCACGCGGCGCCTCCAGCCGATCCGACCACTTCACCGAGATGGCTCGGCGGGCGGCTTCGCGCCACTCACGCACTTGTTCGGGCAGAGGGGGGGACCGCCTGTCTGCCCGAACTTCAGCCACCCGCCGATATACTTCGGCGAGCACTTCCGCCTCCAAATCCCACGGGGGTGTACCGGCCAACGCGCACGCCGCGTCTGCAGACACGGTGCGGTATCCACGTATGGCTCTGACCGCCATCGACCGTTGAGGTCTCCTCAACCGGTCTCTATTCTGGGCGGTCAGAGACGCCGCCCACACCGGTGCGCCGTACAGCGCCATCGACCGGACAACCCCCGCGTACAGCCGGCGACATGCAATGCTGGGTCCGCCCAGGTTCGGCAGTAATCGCCCTAGGGCGGACGCAGCTCCCTCCAACTTTGTCGCCAGCCGGCGGAAATGCTCGTCGAAGAGCCATCTCCCATCCAACACCAGGCCCAGATACCTCATCTGGGCCTGTACCCGCACGAGGACCGTGCCAACATTAAGTGAGGCGCCGGCAGGTGGCCCACGACGGGGCCCATGGAACATAAGGGCCTCCGTCTTGTTCAGGGCCACCTTAAGCCCCAGCGCCTCTATGCGCCCGACCACCTGGGTGACCCCCGTGGTGGCCAGGCGCGCCGCCTCCTCGAAGTTCCGCCCCCGGGCTGCCACCAATGTATCATCAGCGTAACAGAATACGCTCAGCCCGGGGGGAAGTTCGGCGCGCAGGACCCAGTCATAACCGATGTTCCACAAGAGGGGGCCAAGAACGGACCCCTGCGGAACACCGGCCGACATCGCCCTGCGCCCAACGTTGGCATCTTTGTCCTCGTACAGGACGCTCCTCTCCTTCAGATAGTCTGCCACCAGCAGCTGGATGTAAGCGGGCACTCCATGAAACCGGAGCGCCTCCGCGATGCTGCTGAATGGCAGACTATTGAAGGCGTTGGCGATGTCGAGTGACACCGCCAACAGCACACCGCCTCCTCGGACGGCCTCCTCGGCCGCGGCCCTCACGGCCAAAATGGCGTCGACCGTCGAACGCCCGGCGCGGAAGCCAAACTGGGCGTCCGACAGGTCTGGGCCCACCTCACGCAGATGCCGGACGATGCGGGCAGAGACAACTCTCTCCAGTAACTTTCCCGCCTCGTCCAGCAAAACGATGGGCCTATAGGCCGCGGCCGAGTCCGGGGCCCTCCCCGGCTTCGGCAGGAGTACCAGCTTCCCCACTTTCCAGCGCTCAGGGAACCTTCCTGACGCCAGACAGGCGTCAAACAGTCCCCTGAGGCGGTCCCCCATGTGGTTGAGAGTCAGGGCCAACGCTCGAGCCGGAATGCCGTCCGGCCCGGGGGCGGTGTTCTTTCCGCGAATCCGCAGAACAGCCACCCCCAATTCCGCCTCCGTGACGGGCGGAACATCCTCGTTGGCCTCCCGGACTTCGGCCAACTGGGCCATTGCCGGGGGCGTGTGTTCCGCCTGAGGCGGAAATAGACCCTCAACCACTTCCGTGAGGAAGCTGGGCTGAAGGGACTCAGTAAGGGGGGGGCCCTGCACGCGGAGCTTGCCAAGCGCCGCGCGGTACGGGCGACCCCAGGGGTCACGATTGAGTCCCTCCAGCATCTCCTGCCTAGCCTTCTCTTTGGCGCGACAGATGGCCAGCTTGAACGACTCTCGCGCTTCCCGAAGCGCGTCGAACAGCTGGCCCTCCCCGTCATCACCGCGACGACGCCGCCGGCTGCGAGTGTATGACCTCCGGGCACGAATGCAGGCCGCACGGAGGTCAGCCAGCTCTTGGGACCACCAGTAGACCTCCCTCTTTGGAGGCCGACGCCGGACGCGGGGCATGGCCGCATCGCAGACCTGCGTGAACGCATTGCAGATGCGGTCAGCCTCGGCGTCCACCCCCTCGAGGGGAGCCTGCGGAGACAGCCAAGACTGAATAATGGCCGCCTCCTCCAGTAGGTCCCTGTCCAGCTTACTCGCAGCCCACCGCGGAAAACGGGGAGCTCTGTCCGCCTCGTGACCCCTGCCGGGGTCCTGGGGACAGCGGGAGAGCTCTAGTCGGATGTATCGGTGATCCGAGAGAGTCTCCGCGTCCTCCAGGACACTCCAGCTCCTTACACGCGCGGCGACGGCAGGGGTAGCGAACGAAAGGTCCACTATCGACCCCCCTTGCCGCCGCACGCACGTGTCGGCGGTGCCTCTGTTTAGGAGACAGAGGCCCACCGAATTCGCCCACTCCTCAACCGCCCTGCCACGGGCGTCCGTCCTGGGGGACCCCCAGGTCTCGGACTTGGCGTTAAAGTCCCCCAGGACTAAGACGCGGCCCGATGCCAATCGCCGTATCGAGGTCTCCAGAGATGTTAGGAAGACCTCGAAATCAGCCAGACTCCGGTTGGGGGAGAAGTATACCCCGAAGAGCAAAACTCCCCCCCACTCGGCGGCAACGTATCCCGGGCCCCTGTCTTTGAGCGACAAGGGCGGGGAACGAGGCGCCGTGGAGCTGACGATTGCCACGGAGCTGTCCCGGCGTGACGTAGTACGGCTCCGCGGCTACGGCTACACCTATCGACCACTCCGCCAGGGATTGCAGGAAGACATCCTGCGCTCCGGCGGAGTGGTTGAGATTGGCCTGGAGGAGGAGGATATGTTCACCTTCCATTACTGAGAAGGCGAAACAAAAATATCCTCCTCCATACTCTCCACCGTGGGCGGTTGAGTCACGACGGAGGCAGTCTGGGTCGATGGACTGCCCCCGGCTTTGGGCTTAGAAGCCTGGGAAGGCCCCTTGGGAGGGGGCCTGCACCCCTTTTGCCCCAGTGAGTGATTGGCGGGCAAGTTGCCCGCCTTGCACAAGGGGCAGCAGGGGGCGGCGGAACAAGTCGCTGACTTGTGCCCCGGTTCACCGCAGCGGTAGCACAGTTCGGTGCAGTCGAATGTGCCTGTGCAGGTTGAGCGCACGTGCCCAGTCGCCAAGCACTTGAAGCACCTCGCAGGCCGGGCCGCAAGAAGTGTGACTCTTGCGGAGCTCCAGCCCACGAGGACTCTTCCGGCCGCGGCCAGATTATTGGCCGCGGCGACAGGGCACTGAGCCCAGACCGCACCGATACCGCCCGGTCCGGGGCGGATGACGCCAATTCTGACGGAGTCCAGGGGGCAACCAGTTATCCTGTGGATAGCCTCCCGGACCTCCTGGGACGTAATGGAGTCGTCCAGGCCCGAAATGCGCATCTGCGCGCACTTGGTGGGCCTGGCGACTCTGACGCCATCCTCCGCCGCAAACAAGCCCCGCAGCCCCTCGGCTACGGCGTCCGCCGTCCTTCCGCCTTCCGCACCAGGGAACTCGAGAATTCGAGCCCCGGTGCGGGCGACGCGAGTTCTGACGCCGGAGGGGCCGATGTCGACCGCCCCGACGTCTTGTCGCGCCCTGCGGAAGACGTCCGCATACGAGAGGCCGCTCTCCGCCGCCTCTTTGGACACCGTAATCACTACGGCGGCCGTCTTAGGCGGCTGGAGCCTCCCAGGCTTCTTTTTCTTGGCAGCTGCCGTTGCAACTGCCTCTGCTTTCGTCGCCCTCTTCCTCTCGCGCCTCCTCTGGCGCTGGGCCTTCTTCTTTGCCCCGGCCGTCTGCCAGCTCCCATCAGTGGGAGCAGAAGGGCCAGGGGCGGACACCGCTGAACTATCGGGCCCAGCTCTAGAGGCGCGAGTCCCCGCGGTTGCCCGGAGGGACGGGAAATCCCTCTGGGACTGTGATGGAGCCTTGGCTGGCCCCATCTTCCCGCCCAAATTTCCGGGCCGAGATCCAGGGGGTGCCGGCGCAGACACCACCGCCGCAAAGGATGGACCCGCCACGACTGGCGGGGCCGATGCTGTCGCCGTGGACGAACGCCTGTCCGCGGCTAAAGGCGGGCGGAGGCGCGGCTCCGGCGGCAGCCTTGCCGCCAGGCTCCCCAGCCGTGCGTCAAGCATAGGCCCTATGGCCAACATAACTTGACGCATCTGGGCGTCAGATAAAGAAGAGGGCGACTCTTCCGGTGCACCAGGCTGCTGGGGAGCAGCTCGCACCAGGCGAAGCTCGGCGCGGAGCTCCGCCATCTCCCTCGAAAGGCGATTATTGGCCGCCCGCAGGGACTCGACTTCCTCAGAGACAGTGCGGGTGGATAGAACCTCCACTACCTCACGCAGCTGAGCTGCCGCTGTCTTGAGGGCACTGGCAAAAGTACCCTTTAACTGGGTACTCCTTGAGGCCACGGTGACGATGGCCTCCAAGGAGTCGCCAGCCGACTGGACGAGGTCGCCCAGCTCGCCAGTACCCTCTCGGGAGCGGACCTTTTGGAGGTACTGAGTCGCGGCATCAACCGCAACACGCTCCCGTTCCTCTCTAGTGCGGGCGACTTGCTCCCGCTGGGAGAAAACTGACCCCTGAGTCGCCGCCATGGAATCGACGGACATCGGGATCGGTGTCTGGGACCGAGAGCCCAGTGCCGACCCCGACGCCGCGACCTTAGGAGCCGGATCTTCCGTCCCCATCAACTCCCCCGAACGAGGACGCCGCCTCTTTTTTCCCTTTGGGAGTCGACTACTACAGCTAGCCGAACTCCCAGGTCGGACGTCATCCGGGTCAGGGTCCAATTCGGACCCCGAGCCCAGCCCACAACTCACCGAACTTCTCCGGCTGCTGGCACGAGACCGAACAGCCGGAGAACCCGGCAACGCAAAAGGCGTCACCACCGGCACCAAAACCGGTGCGCCCTTCGCACCACGCAGCCGCTGCTGCCTCTCCTCCTTCTCTCCTTCTTTCACGTCTTTTTTATTTTTATTTTTAGAGTTTAACAAATCCATTTTTGTTCCCACGAGAATGAGACGAAGTACAAATCGACCCCCGGGTGACGCTCATTCCGGGGGCAAGCCTATTTACCACACTGGGGTCGGCAGGTACCAGGGGGTTTTTAAGACTTTACTGTCTGGTTTTTATGAGATTTCCTTCTCGCGGGCCGGCCAATTAAGGCAAGCCCCTCGGTCCCGTCAAGCCGCTAGACGTGATCAACGACACTCGACGGGATAACGATCTACCCATTGGCAGGGTCGGGTTTCCCCTCCCCTATATGCCCCCCAAGTAATTTTTTACAGAGGTTTTCTTCCTCGCAGCCCCCACCCCGAGAGGTGGTGACCCCCGTTCCAGCCCTAAGGGCCGGGTTACGGTATGAGCGCGGCAGCCGAAGCCGCCCCCGCTGGTAATTTTTAGAGAGGTTTTCTTCCTCGCAGCCCCCACCCCGAGAGGTGGTGGCCCCCGGCCCAGCCCCTAAAGGCTAGGTTACGGTATGGTGTCAGACTATTCGCCGCCACCCGGCAATATACGTGGCTTCTCATGAGAGAAGCTAAGAATCGCCGAGTGACGTTGCCCGGGGTGCACCGGCCAGAGCAGAAGGCCCTGGCTCACGAGGAGGTTATCTGACTTCGCCCCCAACCTAACCTTTTTTTTTTTTTTTTTTTACGTAGGAATGCGCCTTATGCATACCACACGCCCGGGTGAGACGTGTGGTTATGTTGGGCTCTCCGGTATGCGACGGTACCGGCCTACCAACTAAACCTACGGTGTTCCTTCAGACGACCCATGTGCCGGGGAGCGAGGACGCTTGCGCATTACTTTCGCTATCCCGGCGGGTCACGGCCCGCCAGTCCTGGCGGGCCCCGTCTGCTTTGGAGGGCCTTGCCCTCCCTCACGAGAGGCGCACGCGGAACACATGCGCGCTACCGTCTCGGGCCTGTACTGGTCGGGCGGTGACTGCCCTAAGGCCACCGCCCGCAGGCCTTCCCCTACGGAGGGCGTAGGTCGGCGACGAGCGCCCTACGACGCCCGGTACGTCGACTGCGGGAGGGGAGGGTAGATGTGATTTCCCTCTCCCTTTCTGCCTCCTCCTTCTGGCCTATCACCTCCTCACAGAAGGAGGAGAAGGCGTCCCATGCCCCCTCATTTTGGACCATGGCCTCTACCACGGCCGCCAGAGAGAGGGCACCCGCTCCGATGTTCGCGGCGAGGTCACGGCGCTGCACGGCCCATGCCGCACACTCCACCAACGTGTGGAGCGCCGTGTCCTCGGGGCAATTCCCGCAGTGGTGACACTCGGGCGTCGGCTCACGTCCGATCCGACACAGGTAACGGCCGAAGCATCCATGCCCCGACAGCACCTGCGTCATACGGAACGTGAGGGCGCCATGCCGCCGTTCCAGCCACTCCTCAAGGACGGGACTTACCGCCACCACCGTGGCGTGCCCTGCACTAGGTTGCGCAAGCCGCGCCCTCCACTCCTCCAGCAGGACCATGTGGAGCTGGCGCCGCTGCGCCCCAATCTCTTGAGGCACAGGGCGCAAGTCCATCGCCAGCCCTTCCTCGCGCCAACGGAATAACGACGCGAGGACCTTGGCATCCAGGTCCCACGGAGGGGATCCGGCGAGGAGGCTCGCCGCCTCGAAGGATATCGTGCGATACCCGCGGACAATCCTGACGGCCATTGCTCGCTGCGGTCTCCGCAGCAAGGCGATGTTATTGGCCGCCAGGTTGTCGGCCCATACGGGAGCCCCGTAAAGGGCCATGGACCGCACGATCCCCGAGTAGAGCCTCCGACAGGAGGCGTTCGGGCCCCCAAGGTTGGGTAGTAGCCGCGATAAAGCACCCGCGGCTCCCATGAGCTTGGGGACCAAACGCCGGAAATGTTCCTTAAAGTTCCATCGGCTATCGAGGACGAGCCCAAGGTATTTGAGCGTCGACTCGATGCCGATGCGAACGCCTCCAACTATGATGTGGGATCCCGGAGGTGGCCCGTTGCGGGGGCCATGGAAACAAATGGCCTCCGACTTGTGAAGAGCCACCTCGAGACCCAACCGCCGGATCCGACCCACGACTTGCGCAACTCCAGCCGTCGCCAAAATTGACGCCCGCCGGACATCTCTCCCCCGTGCCGCTACTAGGGTGTCGTCTGCGTAACACGTCACGACGACACCCGGGAGCATGACTCCACGCAGCACCCAGTCGTATCCGATGTTCCACAGGAGCGGGCCAAGAACCGATCCCTGTGGAACACCGCACGACATCTCTCGCCGACCCCACCCATTTTGACCCGGGTAGATCACTGCTCTATCACTAAGATAGGCCCCGACTATGCGACGGAGGTAGGCCGGCACCTGATGGTAAATTAGTGCCTCCCTAATGCAACTCCAGGGCAAGGTGTTGAATGCGTTGGCGATGTCGAGGGACACCGCCAGCACCACCTCGCCCTGGGACAAGGCCTCCTCCGCCTGACTCCTCACACGCAGAATGGCGTGCACTGTGGAGCGCCCGCGCCGGAAACCAAACTGGTTGTCCGCCAGATCCGGTCCCACTACACTGAGGTGCGCGACGAGGCGGTCGGCAATAATGCGCTCAAAAAGCTTCGCCACCTCGTCCAGCAGCACAATGGGCCGGTAGGCGGACGGAGAGTCCGCCGGGCGCCCCTCCTTTTTGAGGAGGACCAATTTGCCGGTTTTCCAGCGTAATGGAAACCGGCCCTCCTCTAGACACGCACTGAGGAGTCCTATCAGTCGGGGCCCGAGCTCCCGCAGGGCCAGGACCCATGCACGGCCAGGGATGCCGTCAGGCCCTGGGGCGGTGTTTTTGGCTTGAAGCCTTTGCACCGCCGAGCTCAATTCTACCCGGGTCACTTCGGGCACGTCGTCGCCATCATCGTCCGCGTCGGTCACGACCATTGAAGGCAGAACCATGGGCGGAGGAGGGTGCTCCTCCCTCGCAGGGAACAGAGCGACCACCACCTCCTCCAGCAGCTGGGGGCGGAGACCCTGGGACAGTGGGGGAGCCCAGGGGCGGAGTTTGCCCCTGACCATTTTGTATGGACGCCCCCACGGATCTGTGTCCAGGGTCCTAATGAGATCTTCGCGGGCCCTCGTTTTGGCCCGCTTCACCTCCAGCTGCAGCCTCTTCTTGGCCGCCCTGTACCCCTCGTACAGCTCTGCCTCCATGGCATCGGCACCGGGAGGGCGGCGACGTCTTCGGCGGAAGTTGGTGTACTGGCGTCTCGCCGCAACACAGTCTCGACGCATGGTCGCAATTTCTTCCGACCACCAGTACACCTGCCGCCTTTTGGGTGTGGAATGCACCCGTGACATCGCCGCATCGCAGATGTTCGTTAGCGACTCTTGGAACCACTCGGCCTCTTCTTCGATATCGTCAGGCCTGTCAGGTGCTGACACCCAGGCCTGAACGATTGAGGCCTCCAAGAGTACCTCCCGATCCAATGATTTCAAAGACCAACGCGGACTGTTCCCAACCGGGGCTGCTCCAGCCGGAGCGCCGGCGTCCTGGGCGGAGACGTCGAACCTGATATAACGGTGGTCCGACAATGTCTCCACCCCGTCCTCGACACGCCAGCCGGAGACATGGCGGGCCAACGTAGGACTGGCAAACGACAGGTCCACAATTGACCCGCCCTGCTGACGCACACATGTTTGTGTATTACCCCGGTTGAGAATGAGTAAGCCCTGTTCTACGGCCCACTCCTCTACCACCTCTCCCCTGGCGTCCGTGGCCGGGGAACCCCAAGCCGTGGACTTGGCGTTGAAGTCCCCGAGGACGAGAACGGGGAGAGGGTGGCAGCGGGCGACGACGGTGCCCAGGTTAGCCATTGCCACCTCAAAGTCGGCGAGAGATATGTTGGGGGAGAGATAAACACCAACCACAACAAAATTGCTCAAGCGAGCCGCCACAATGCCGCGGCCCTTCGAAAGGGCCTCAAGAGCCGGGGCCCCGGAAGCGGGCGATGCAATAATGGCCACCGAGCCGCACTGATCACTAAACCAATCGTCCCGCGGTGGAACAAAGTACGGCTCGGCAACGACCGCCAAGGAAACACTCCACTGCGCCATGGTCTGGAGAAGAAGATCCTGAGCCACGGCGCAGTGGTTCAAGTTTGATTGCAGGAGTTTGATAGGGGCCATTATTGGCATTCCATTTCAAACTCCTGCTGCGGAATGGGCGCCGGCTTCGCGGGCGCCGATTTCTTGGGGCCGTTCTTCTGCCCCCCCTTTGCCAAGGTTTTGCCTTTCCCATTGGAAGCGGCGCAAGTCTTAACTCCAATCCTATGGTCGGCTGGTTTGCCATATGCTGCGCACATGACGCAGTGAGGCGTGGCGTCACAAGACCCTGCTTTATGGCCATCTCTTCCACAACGGTAGCACAAGTTGCTGCGATCCGTTGCGGAAGTGCATTTAGCACCCAGGTGTCCGGTTGCTAGACACCTGTAGCACCGAGATGGCCTTGCCTCCAATAGCTTGACTTGCGCCGATACCCAGCCAACCAGCAGCCGTTTCCCGTCAATTAATCTCTTCGCTGCCGTCACCGGACAATTCACAACGACTGAGCCCATTCCAGCTGGGTCAGTCCGGATGGAGCCTGGCCTAATTTGGTCCGGCGTGCAGCCTCCCCTTTCCGCAACAGCAGAAATTATTTCTTCGGTAGTAACGGAGTCATCTAGACCGGAAATGCGCAAACCCGCAGATTTGATAGGTCGGGACACCCGTACCTCATCGTCTGGGAAGAGTTCCCGCAGTTTGCTAGCCAGTGCGTCCGCTTTTTGACCACTGGTAGCACCAGGCACCTCCAGCATCCGGGCCCCAGTCTGAGTCGGCTTACAACGGAGGCCCGTAATGATTCCCAGATCGGCGGGTTTTATCTCTGTCTTGGCCTTTGTTAGCAGCTGTGCGTATGTGGCCCCTTTTTCTAGGGCTGCTGGCTGCAGTGTTAAAACCACTGCAGCAGAGCGAGGGGCACGCAACATCGCTTCTCTTTTCTTTTTAGCTGCTAGTTCCGTCTTTGCCTTTTTGGCCTCCTTCTTCCTGGCCTTCTTGGCTCGTTGCTTGTTGCCGACAGTCACCCATTCGCCTTGATTGGGCTTGGTGACTGCCGAACCAGTCTCCAACGTGGCTGCATCAGTGGTAGCTGCTACCTTTACTGTTGAAGTCTTTTTCTTCTTTTTGGCTTCTTTTTGCTTTACTCCTGAGGGGCCAGCAGTTGGTCCCCAACCTTTTTTTTTTTTTTTTTTTTTTTACGTAGGAATGCGCCTTATGCATACCACACGCCCGGGTGAGACGTGTGGTTATGTTGGGCTCTCCGGTATGCGACGGTACCGGCCTACCAACTAAACCTACGGTGTTCCTTCAGACGACCCATGTGCCGGGGAGCGAGGACGCTTGCGCATTACTTTCGCTATCCCGGCGGGTCACGGCCCGCCAGTCCTGGCGGGCCCCGTCTGCTTTGGAGGGCCTTGCCCTCCCTCACGAGAGGCGCACGCGGAACACATGCGCGCTACCGTCTCGGGCCTGTACTGGTCGGGCGGCGACTGCCCTAAGGCCACCGCCCGCAGGCCTCCCTCTATGGAGGGCGTAAATCGGCGGCGAGCGCCCTGCGACGCCCGGTACGTCGACTGCGGGAGGGGAGGGTAGATGTTAATTCCCTCTCCCTTTCTACCTCCTCCTTCTGGCCTATAACCTCCTCGCAAAAGGAGGCGAAGGCGTCCCATGCCCCCTCATCCTGGACCATGGCCTCTACCACGGCCGCCAAAGAGAGGGCACCCGCTCTGATGTTCGCGGCGAGGTCACGGCGCTGCACGGCCCATGCCGCACACTCCACTAACGTGTGGAGCGCCGTGTCCTCGGGGCAATTCCCGCAGTGGTGACACTCGGGCGTCGGCTCACGTCCGATCCGACACAGGTAACGGCCGAAGCATCCATGCCCCGACAGCACCTGCGTCATACGGAACGTGAGGGCGCCATGCCGCCGTTCCAGCCACTCCTCAAGGACGGGACTTACCGCCACCACCGTGGCGTGCGCTGCACTAGGTTGCGCAAGTCGCGCCCTCCACTCCTCCAGCAGGACCATGTGAAGCTGGCGCCGCTGCGCCCCAATCTCTTGAGGCACAGGGCGCAAGTCCATCGCCAGCCCTTCCTCGCGCCAACGGAATAGCGACGCGAGGACCTTGGCATCCAGGTCCCACGGAGGGGATCCGGCGAGGAGGCTCGCCGCCTCGAAGGATATCGTGCGATACCCGCGGACAATCCTGACGGCCATTGCTCGCTGCGGTCTCCGGAGCAAGGCGATGTTATCGGCCGCCAGGTTGTCGGCCCATACGGGAGCCCCGTAAAGGGCCATGGATCGCACGATCCCCGAGTAGAGCCTCCGACAGGAGGCGTTCGGGCCCCCAAGGTTGGGTAGTAGCCGCGATAAAGCACCCGCGGCTCCCATGAGCTTGGGGACCAAACGCCGGAAATGTTCCTTAAAGTTCCATCGGCTATCGAGGACGAGCCCAAGGTATTTGAGCGTCGACTCGATGCCGATGCGAACGCCTCCAACTATGATGTGGGATCCCGGAGGTGGCCCGTTGCGGGGGCCATGGAAACAAATGGCCTCCGACTTGTGAAGAGCCACCTCGAGACCCAACCGCCGGATCCGACCCACGACCTGCGCAACTCCAGCCGTCGCCAAAATTGACGCCCGCCGGACATCTCTCCCCCGTGCCGCTACTAGGGTGTCGTCTGCGTAACACGTCACGACGACACCCGGGAGCATGACTCCACGCAGCACCCAGTCGTATCCGATGTTCCACAGGAGCGGGCCAAGAACCGATCCCTGTGGAACACCGCACGACATCTCTCGCCGACCCCACCCATTTTGACCCGGGTAGATCACTGCTCTATCACTAAGATAGGCCCCGACTATGCGACGGAGGTAGGCCGGCACCTGATGGTAAATTAGTGCCTCCCTAATGCAACTCCAGGGCAAGGTGTTGAATGCGTTGGCGATGTCGAGGGACACCGCCAGCACCACCTCGCCCTGGGACAAGGCCTCCTCCGCCTGACTCCTCACACGCAGAATGGCGTGCACTGTGGAGCGCCCGCGCCGGAAACCAAACTGGTTGTCCGCCAGATCCGGTCCCACTACACTGAGGTGCGCGACGAGGCGGTCGGCAATAATACGCTCAAAAAGCTTCGCCACCTCGTCCAGCAGCACAATGGGCCGGTAGGCGGACGGAGAGTCCGCCGGGCGCCCCTCCTTTTTGAGGAGGACCAATTTGCCGGTTTTCCAGCGTAATGGAAACCGGCCCTCCTCTAGACACGCGCTGAGGAGCCCTAACAGTCGGGGCCCGAGCTCCCGTAGGGCCAGGACCCATGCACGGCCAGGGATGCCGTCAGGCCCTGGGGCGGTGTTTTTGGCTTGAAGCCTTTGCACCGCCGAGCTCAATTCTACCCGGGTCACTTCGGGCACGTCGTCGCCATCGTCCGCGTTGGTCACGACCATGGAAGGCAGAACCATGGGCGGAGGAGGGTGCTCCTCCCTCGCAGGGAACAGAGCGACCACCACCTCCTCCAGCAGCTGGGGGCGGAGACCCTGGGACAGTGGGGGAGCCCAGGGGCGGAGTTTGCCCCTGACCATTTTGTATGGACGCCCCCACGGATCTGTGTCCAGGGTCCTAATGAGATCTTCGCGGGCCCTCGTTTTGGCCCGCTTCACCTCCAGCTGCAGCCTCTTCTTGGCCGCCCTGTACACCTCGTACAGCTCTGCCTCCATGGCATCGGCACCGGGAGGGCGGCGACGTCTTCGGCGGAGGTTGGTGTACTGGCGTCTCGCCGCAACACAGTCTCGACGCATGGTCGCAATTTCTTCCGACCACCAGTACACCTGCCGCCTTTTGGGTGTGGAATGCACCCGTGACATCGCCGCATCGCAGATGTTCGTTAGCGACTCTTGGAACCACTCGGCCTCTTCTTCGATATTGTCAGGCCTGTCCGGTGCTGACACCCAGGCCTGAACGATTGAGGCCTCCAAGAGTACCTCCCGATCCAATGATTTCAAAGACCAACGCGGACTGTTCCCAACCGGGGCTGCTCCAGCCGGAGCGCCGGCGTCCTGGGCGGAGACGTCGAACCTGATATAACGGTGGTCCGACAGTGTCTCCACCCCGTCCTCGACACGCCAGCCGGAGACATGGCGGGCCAACGCAGGACTGGCAAACGACAGGTCCACAATTGACCCGCCCTGCTGACGCACACATGTTTGTGTATTACCCCGGTTGAGAATGAGTAGGCCCTGTTCTACGGCCCACTCCTCTACCACCTCTCCCCTGGCGTCCGTGGCCGGGGAACCCCAAGCCGTGGACTTGGCGTTGAAGTCCCCGAGGACGAGAACGGGGAGAGGGTGGCAGCGGGCGACGACGGTGCCCAGGTTAGCCATTGCCACCTCAAAGTCGGCGAGAGATATGTTGGGGGAGAGATAAACCCCCACCACGGCAAAGCCTCCCAATCGGACTGCCGCAATGCCGCGGCCCTTCGAAAGGGCTTCAAGAGCCGGGGCCCCGGAAGCCGGCGATGCAATAATGGCCACCGAGCCGCACTGATCGCTAAACCAATCGTCCCGTGGTGGAACAAAGTACGGCTCGGCAACGACCGCCAAGGAAACACTCCACTGCGCCATGGTCTGGAGAAGAAGATCCTGAGCCACGGCGCAGTGGTTCAAGTTTGATTGCAGGAGTTTGATAGGGGCCATTATTGGCATTCCATTTCAAACTCCTGCTGCGGAACGGGCGCCGACTTCTCGGGCGCCGATTTCTTGGGGCCGTTCTTTCGACCCCCCTTCGCCGGGGCTTTGCCCTTTGAGATGGAGGCGGCGCAGGTCTTTGCACCGACCCTATGATCCGCTGGCTTGCCGTATGCCGCGCACATAACACAGTGTGGCGCGGCATCGCAAGAGCCAGCAATGTGTCCTGCTTGACCGCAGCGATAGCAAAGATTGCTGCGGTCTGTCGTGGAGGTACACTTGGCGCCCAGATGCCCTGTTGCTAGGCACCTGAAGCACCTTGCTGGTCTTGGCTCCAGCAGTTTGACCTGCGCCGACACCCATCCAACCAGCAGCCTCCTCCCATCCGTTAACTTCTTGGCTGCCGTCACCGGGCAACTCACTATAGTTGAGCCCATTCCAGAGAGGTCAGAACGGATAGAGCCCGTCCTGACCTGTTCCGGAGTGCAGCCCCCCTTCTCTGCGACGGCAGCAGCGATCTCCTCGGTAGTAATGGAGTCATCCAGGCCCGTAATGCGTAGACTTGCAGTCTTTGTAGGCCTGGATACTTTGACTTCTTCAGCCGTAAAGATCTCTCGCAGTTTGTCGGCGAGTGCGTCGGCTTTTTGGCTGCTGGTTGCTCCGGGTACTTCTAGCATTCGGGCCCCCGTCTGAGTTGGCTTGCAGCGAAGACCCGTGATAATGCCCAGATCAGCGGGTCTTATTTGCGTCTTAGCCTTGGTGAGGAGCTGCGCATAAGTAGCTCCCTTTTCCAAAGCTGCTGGCTGCAGCGTTAAAACCACTGCAGCCGAGCGAGGGGCACGCAGTATAGCCTCCCTTTTCTTCTTTGCCTCTTTTTCCTTCTTGGCCTTCTTGGCTTCCTTCTTCTTGGCCTTCTTAGCCTTCTTTTTACTGCCAACAGTCTCCCATTCCCCTTGTTTAGGCTTGGGAACTGTCGGACCAGTCTTTGGTGTAGCAGCACTGGTGGTAGTGTTCACCTTTGCTGCCGACGTCATATCCTTTTCCTTCCTTTTTGCCGCTTGCCTCACGCCTGATGGGCCAGCAACTGCCTGGTCACCTGCAGGCGGCAGCGACTCGCAGGCGGAGCCAGCTACCACCGCTGCGAACGTTTTGGCCGGCTTGTTAGTCGCTGGCTTAGGAGGAGTTGGTTTTGGGGCAGCCGGTTTAGTGGCTGCTCCTGAAGCGAGCGGGGGACGCAGTAGCCGACCCTCCAAAACCGAGAAGCGGTTATTCAAGTTAACCAACTCATTTTTGAGGAGAAGAACTAACTCCGACTCCGCCTCTTTGGGTGCTTCTCCGCTGGTGTTGCGCTCTCTTCTTATGTTGTTGAGGTCAGCCCTCAGCGCCTCGTACTCCTCCTTGAGGTCTTTCACTTCAGCCGATAAGCGGGCATTTTCTCTTCGAAGTCGTTTAGTCTCCTCCGAGGTTGTTCTATTGAACAAGACCTCGGCCACCTCGGCAATTGTGGCCGCTGCCTCATTCAGACCCTTTTGGCAAGTGCCCTTAAGCTTCTTGGAGGACTTGGTGATGGTCTTAATGGCCACCACTGCGTCCTCCAATCGCTCCTTGAGCACTGCCGCAGGAAGCTCTTCCGCGTCCACCGACGACTCAGAGAGTCTGCGAGTCTGTTCACGAGAGGCTGTAACTTTCTTAGTTGCTTCGGTAATTCTCCTCTCGGCTTCTGCCTCCTTTTCTTTTTTCTCTAAGGCACGCTTGGCCTCGGCCGCCTCCTTGCGGGCCTTGCCAATGCCCACGTATCGGCCGTGTTTAAGTGCGCCCTGACCTCTTCCTTTTTTGGTCGAAACGGACCCCTCGTCAGAGGAGTCGTCCGACAGCGGGCGCTTCAGCCACTGTTTAATAGTGGTGTTGCTACCCGCACTAAGTCCGCCAACCGACATGAGGCTGGTGTCCGAATCAGAACCGGAACATCCAGCCTCGGCTGTTTTTAGAGAGATGCGCTCAAGCACCACCCGCGGAACCGCAGGTGTTGCCGGACGCTCCACCGACTTGTCTTGTACAATATTATTTACAATATTTACACCCTCCAATCTATTTACAATATGTACATTATGTACATTCTCCACACTGTCCTTATCTACAGAACTTAACCTACTATTTACATTATTTACAGAGTTGTTTGTGTTTTTATTTTCAGTACCCATAATAAATCCCACGAGTATGAGACGATCTAAATGTCGACCCCCGGGTGACGCTCATTCCGGGGGCAAGCCTATTTACCACACTGGGGTCGGCAGGTGCCAGGGGGTTTTTAAGACTTTACTGTCTGGTTTTTATTGAGATTTCCTTCTCGCGGGCCGGCCAATTAAGGCAAGCCCCTCGGTCCCGTCAAGCCGCTAGACGTGATCAACGACACTCGACGGGATAACGATATAACTGTTGGCAGGGTCGGGTTTCCCCTCCCCTATATGCCCCACAAGTGATTTTTTAGAGAGGTTTTCTTCCTCGCGGCCGCACCCCGAAAGGTGGCGGCCCCCGCTCCAGCGCCCAAGGGCCGGTTTACGGTGTGAGCGCGGCGGCCGAAGCCGCCCCCCGCTAGTAATTTTTTATAGAGGTTTTCTTCCTCGCAGCCCCCACCCCGAAAGGTGGTGGCCCCCGTCCCAGCCCCTAAGGGCTGGATTACGGTATGGTGTCAGACTATTCGCCGCCACCCGGCAATATTCGTGGCTTCTCATGAGAGAAGCTAAGTAATTGCCGAGTGACGTTGCCCGGGGTGCACCGGCCAGAGCAGAAGGCTCCGGCTCACGAGGAGGTTATCTGACTTCGCCCCCGAGCAGTTGGTCCCCAACCTAACCTAACCTAACCTAACCTTTTTTTTTTTTTTTTTTTTTTTAAGAGGGGAAATGCATTACGCATACCGCCCCGTGCGGGGACACGGGACGGTTATGTGGGACTCGCCGGTCTGAAAAGGACCGGAATACCCACTAAAACCCCTCTGTGCACCGTCGCTTCGCCGTAATGGGTGGGCCCTGGAACTTGATACAACATCAGCAGCCCACCCAGCGACAGCCCCTTACGGGGCACCGACACCGGGCCCTTTCGGGCCCTAACACCGAACGACAGCGTCCGGGTGCACCGGGGACGCTGTCGACCTTCGCGGAAAGGAGCGGGTGAGGGAGTAAACCCCGATCCCCCACCCGCAGCCTTTACTATGGCGGCATCAGGCGCATATGCGCTCGCTGACGCCGCCCAGTTCGCCGGCGGCGGATAGGCTCCGCAAGGAGAGATTCCTCCCGGAGCCGCTCCGCCGCCTCCTTCTGCGAGATGACTTCCTCGCAGAAGGATGCGACCGCTTCCCAAACCTAACCTAACCTAACCTAACCTTTTTTTTTTTTTTTTTAAGAGGGGAAATGCATTACGCATACCGCCCCGTGCGGGGACACGGGACGGTTATGTGGGACTCGCCGGTCTTAAAAGGACCGGAATACCCACTAAAACCCCTCTGTGCACCGTCGCTTCGCCGTAATGGGTGGGCCCTGGAACTTGTTATAACATCAGCAGCCCACCCAGCGACAGCCCCTTACGGGGCACCGACACCGGGCCCTTTCGGGCCCTAACACCGAACGACAGCGTCCGGGTGCACCGGGGACGCTGTCGACCTTCGCGGAAAGGAGCGGGTGAGGAAGTGAACCCCGATCCCCCACCCGCAGCCTTTACTATGGCGGCATCAGGCGCATATGCGCTCGCTGACGCCGCCCAGTTCGCCGGCGGCGGATCGGCTCCGCAAGGGCAGATTCCTCCCGGAGCCGCTCCGCCGCCTCCTTCTGCGAGATGACTTCCTCGCAGAAGGATGCGACCGCTTCCCAACTCCTGTCGCTGCCGGCCATCGAGCTCATGACGGCCGGCAGCGAGAGGTCCTCTCCAACGACTGCGACGAGGCCACGGCGCAGCCCTTCCCACGCTGGACAAGACTCCAGCGTGTGCTGCGCCGTGTCGTCGTCGCAGTCGCAGTGGTGGCAGACGGGACTCGATTCCCTCCTAGCGACCCTGTACAGGTAATGCCCGAAGCACCCATGCCCGGACAAAACCTGCACCAGTCGGAAGGAAAGGGTCCCGTGCTGCCGCCCCATCCACTCCAGCAGGATCGGCCGGAGCGCCTCCACGGTCCAGAAACCGGCCCGCGGAGCCCCCAGCCGACCCTGCCACTTCACGACGGTGGCTCTGCGGGCGACCTCGCGCCACTCGCGCACCTGTTCGGGCAGAGGGGACTGCCCGTCCGCCCGAACTGCCGCCACCCGCCGATACACTTCGGCGAGCACTTCCGCCTCCAAGTCCCACGGGGGAGTCCCGGCCAACGCGCACGCCGCGTCTGCCGACACGGTGCGGTAACCGCGTATGGCTCTGACCGCCATCATTCGTTGAGGTCTCCTCAAACGATCTCTATTTTGGGCGGTCAGAGCCGCCGCCCACACCGGTGCAACCTTTTTTTTTTTTTTTTTTTTTTTTTTTTTTTTTTTTTTTTTTTTTTTTTTTTTTTTTTTTTTTTTTTTTTTTTTTTTTAAGAGGGGAATGCGTTTACGCATACCACCCCGTGCGGGGACACGGGGCGGTTATGTGGGACTCGCCGGCTGAAGCCGGAATACCCACTAAACCCCTCTGTGCACCAACTCTTCGCCGTCACGGGTGGGCCGCTGGAACTTGATATGACATCAGCGACCCACCCAGCGAAAGCCCCCATCGGGGCACCAACACCCAACGACGGCGTCCGGGTGCACCGGGGACGCCGTCGGCCTACGCGGAAGGGTGCGGGTGAGGGAATGAACCCCGATCCCCCACCCGCAGCCTCACTAAGGCGGCATCAGACGCAGATGAGCGCGCCGACGCCGCCCTGTTCGCCGGCGACGGATTGGGTCAGCAAGGAGACATTCCTCTCTGACCCTCTCCGCCGCCTCCTTCTGCGAGATGACGTCCTCGCAGAAGGATGCGACCGCCTCCCAACTCCTGTCGCTGCTGGCCATCGAGCGTATGACGGCCGGCAGCGAGAGGTCCTCTCCAACGACTGCGACGAGGGCACGGCGCCGTTCGTCCCACGCTGGACAAGACTCCAGCGTGTGTTGCGCCGTGTCGTCGTCGCAGTCACAATGGTGGCAGCCGGGACCCGACTCCCGCCTCGCGATCCGGTACAGGTAATGTCCGAAGCAACCATGCCCGGACAAGACCTGCACCAGTCGGAAGGACAGGGCCCCGTGCCGCCGACCCATCCACTCTTCCAGGATCGGCTGGAGCGCCTCCACGGTCCTGACACCGGCACGCGGCGCCTCCAGCCGATCCGACCACTTCACCAAGATGGCTCGGCGGGCGGCTTCGCGCCACTCACGCACTTGTTCGGGCAGAGGGGGGGACCGCCTGTCTGCCCGAACTTCAGCCACCCGCCGATATACTTCGGCGAGCACTTCCGCCTCCAAATCCCACGGGGGTGTACCGGCCAACGCGCACGCCGCGTCTGCAGACACGGTGCGGTATCCACGTATGGCTCTGACCGCCATTGACCGTTGAGGCCTCCTCAAACGGTCGCGATTTTGGGCGGTCAGAGACGCCGCCCACACCGGTGCGCCGTACAGCGCCATGGACCGGACAACCCCCGCGTACAGCCGGCGACATGCAATGCTGGGTCCGCCCAGGTTCGGCAATAATCGCCCTAGGGCGGACGCAGCTCCCTCCAGTTTAGTCGCCAGCCGGCGGAAATGCTCGTCGAAGAGCCATCTTCCATCCAGTACCAGGCCCAGATACTTCATCTGGGCCTGGACCCGCACGAGGACCGTGCCAACATTAAGTGAGGCGCCGGCAGGTGGCCCACGACGGGGCCCATGGAACATAAGGGCCTCCGTCTTGTTCAGGGCCACCTTAAGCCCCAGCGCCTCTATGCGCCCGACCACCTGGGTGACCCCCGCGGTGGCCAGGCGCGCCGCCTCCTCGAAGTTCCGCCCCCGGGCTGCCACCAATGTATCATCAGCGTAACAGAATACGCTCAGCCCGGGGGGAAGTTCGGCGCGCAGGACCCAGTCATAACCGATGTTCCACAAGAGGGGGCCAAGAACGGACCCCTGCGGAACACCGGCCGACATCGCCCTGCGCCCAACGTTGGCATCTCGGTCCTCGTACAGGACGCTCCTCTCCTTCAGATAGTCTGCCACCAGCAGCTGGATGTAAGCGGGCACTCCATGAAATCGGAGCGCCTCCGCGATGCTGCTGAATGGCAGACTATTGAAGGCGTTGGCGATGTCGAGTGACACCGCCAACAGCACACCGCCTCCTCGGACGGCCTCCTCGGCCGCGGCCCTCACGGCCAAAATGGCGTCGACCGTCGAACGCCCGGCGCGGAAGCCAAACTGGGCGTCCGACAGGTCTGGGCCCACCTCACGCAGATGCCGGACGATGCGGGCAGAGACAACTCTCTCCAGTAACTTCCCCGCCTCGTCCAGCAAAACGATGGGCCTATAGGCCGCGGCCGAGTCCGGGGCCCTCCCCGGCTTCGGCAGGAGTACCAGCTTCCCCACTTTCCAGCGCTCAGGGAACCTTCCTGACGCCAGACAGGCGTCAAACAGTCCCCTGAGGCGGTCCCCCATGTGGTTGAGAGTCAGGGCCAACGCTCGGGCCGGAATGCCGTCCGGCCCGGGGGCGGACACCGGTGCAACCTAACCTAACCTTTTTTTTTTTTTTTTTTTTTTAAGAGGGGAATGCGTTTACGCATACCACCCCGTGCGGGGACACGGGGCGGTTATGTGGGACTCGCCGGCTGAAGCCGGAATACCCACTAAACCCCTCTGTGCACCAACTCTTCGCCGTCACGGGTGGGCCGCTGGAACTTGATATGACATCAGCGACCCACCCAGCGAAAGCCCCCATCGGGGCACCAACACCCAACGACGGCGTCCGGGTGCACCGGGGACGCCGTCGGCCTACGCGGAAGGGTGCGGGTGAGGGAATGAACCCCGATCCCCCACCCGCAGCCTCACTAAGGCGGCATCAGACGCAGATGAGCGCGCCGACGCCGCCCTGTTCGCCGGCGACGGATTGGGTCAGCAAGGAGACATTCCTCTCTGACCCTCTCCGCCGCCTCCTTCCGCGAGATGACGTCCTCGCAGAAGGATGCGACCGCCTCCCAACTCCTGTCGCTGCCGGCCATCGAGCGTATGACGGCCGGCAGCGAGAGGTCCTCTCCAACGACTGCGACGAGGGCACGGCGCTGTTCGTCCCACGCTGGACAAGACTCCAGCGTGTGTTGCGCCGTGTCGTCGTCGCAGTCACAATGGTGGCAGCCGGGACCCGACTCCCGCCTCGCGATCCGGTACAGGTAATGTCCGAAGCAACCATGCCCGGACAAGACCTGCACCAGTCGGAAGGACAGGGCCCCGTGCCGCCGACCCATCCACTCTTCCAGGATCGGCTGGAGCGCCTCCACGGTCCTGACACCGGCACGCGGCGCCTCCAGCCGATCCGACCACTTCACCAAGATGGCTCGGCGGGCGGCTTCGCGCCACTCACGCACTTGTTCGGGCAGAGGGGGGGACCGCCTGTCTGCCCGAACTTCAGCCACCCGCCGATATACTTCGGCGAGCACTTCCGCCTCCAAATCCCACGGGGGTGTACCGGCCAACGCGCACGCCGCGTCTGCAGACACGGTGCGGTATCCACGTATGGCTCTGACCGCCATTGACCGTTGAGGCCTCCTCAAACGGTCACGATTTTGGGCGGTCAGAGACGCCGCCCACACCGGTGCGCCGTACAGCGCCATGGACCGGACAACCCCCGCGTACAGCCGGCGACATGCAATGCTGGGTCCGCCCAGGTTCGGCAATAATCGCCCTAGGGCGGACGCAGCTCCCTCCAGTTTAGTCGCCAGCCGGCGGAAATGCTCGTCGAAGAGCCATCTTCCATCCAGTACCAGGCCCAGATACTTCATCTGGGCCTGGACCCGCACGAGGACCGTGCCAACATTAAGTGAGGCGCCGGCAGGCGGCCCACGACGGGGCCCATGGAACATAAGGGCCTCCGTCTTGTTCAGGGCCACCTTAAGCCCCAGCGCCTCTATGCGCCCGACCACCTGGGTGACCCCCGCGGTGGCCAGGCGCGCCGCCTCCTCGAAGTTCCGCCCCCGGGCTGCCACCAATGTATCATCAGCGTAACAGAATACGCTCAGCCCGGGGGGAAGTTCGGCGCGCAGGACCCAGTCATAACCGATGTTCCACAAGAGGGGGCCAAGAACGGACCCCTGCGGAACACCGGCCGACATCGCCCTGCGCCCAACGTTGGCATCTCGGTCCTCGTACAGGACGCTCCTCTCCTTCAGATAGTCTGCCACCAGCAGCTGGATGTAAGCGGGCACTCCATGAAATCGGAGCGCCTCCGCGATGCTGCTGAATGGCAGACTATTGAAGGCGTTGGCGATGTCGAGTGACACCGCCAACAGCACACCGCCTCCTCGGACGGCCTCCTCGGCCGCGGCCCTCACGGCCAAAATGGCGTCGACCGTCGAACGCCCGGCGCGGAAGCCAAACTGGGCGTCGGACAGGTCTGGGCCCACCTCACGCAGATGCCGGACGATGCGGGCAGAGACAACTCTCTCCAGTAACTTCCCCGCCTCGTCCAGCAAAACGATGGGCCTATAGGCCGCGGCCGAGTCCGGGGCCCTCCCCGGCTTCGGCAGGAGTACCAGCTTCCCCACTTTCCAGCGCTCAGGGAACCTTCCTGACGCCAGACAGGCGTCAAACAGTCCCCTGAGGCGGTCCCCCATGTGGTTGAGAGTCAGGGCCAACGCTCGGGCCGGAATGCCGTCCGGCCCGGGGGCGGTGTTCCTTCCGCGAATCCGCAGAACAGCCACCCCCAGTTCCGCCTCCGTGACGGGCGGAACATCCTCGTTGGCCTCCCGGACTTCGGCCAACTGGGCCATTGCCGGGGGCGTGTGTTCCGCCTGAGGCGGAAATAGACCCTCAACCACTTCCGTGAGGAAGCTGGGCTGAAGGGACTCAGTAAGGGGGGGGCCCTGCACGCGGAGCTTGCCAAGCGCCGCGCGGTACGGGCGACCCCAGGGGTCACGATTGAGTCCCTCCAGCATCTCCTGCCTAGCCTTCTCTTTGGCGCGACAGATGGCCAGCTTGAACGACTCTCGCGCTTCCCGAAGCGCGTCGAACAGCTGGCCCTCCCCGTCATCACCGCGATGACGCCGCCGGCTGCGAGTGTATGACCTCCGGGCACGAATGCAGGCCGCACGGAGGTCAGCCAGCTCTTGGGACCACCAGTAGACCTCCCTCTTTGGAGGCCGACGCCGGACGCGGGGCATGGCCGCATCGCAGACCTGCGTAAACGCATTGCAGATGCGGTCAGCCTCGGCGTCCACCCCCTCGAGGGGAGCCTGCGGAGACAGCCAAGACTGAATAATGGCCGCCTCCTCCAGTAGGTCCCTGTCCAGCTTACTCGCAGCCCACCGCGGAAAACGGGGAGCTCTGTCCGCCTCGTGACCCCTGCCGGGGTCCTGGGGACTGCGGGAGAGCTCCACTCGGATGTAACGATGATCCGAGAGAGTCTCCGCGTCCTCCAGGACACTCCAGCTCCTTACACGCGCGGCGACGGCAGGGGTAGCGAACGAGAGGTCCACTATCGACCCCCCTTGCCGCCGAACGCACGTGTCGGTGGTGCCTCTGTTAAGGAGACAGAGGCCCACCGAATTTGCCCACTCCTCAACCGCCCTGCCACGGGCGTCCGTCCTGGGGGACCCCCAGGTCTCGGACTTGGCGTTAAAGTCCCCCAGGACTAAGACGCGGCCCGATGCCAATCGCCGTATCGAGGTCTCCAGAGATGTTAGGAAGACCTCGAAATCAGCCAGACTCCGGTTGGGGGAGAAGTATACCCCGAAGAGCAGAACTCCCCCCCACTCGGCGGCAACGTATCCCGGGCCCCTGTCTTTGAGCGACAAGGGCGGGGAACGAGGCGCCGTGGAGCTGACGATTGCCACGGAGCTGTCCCGGTCACCCACCCAGTTTGGGCGGGGAGGGACGTAGTACGGCTCCGCGGCTACGGCTACACCTATCGACCACTCCGCCATGGATTGCAGGAAGAGATCCTGCGCTCCGGCGGAGTGGTTGAGATTGGCCTGGAGGAGGAGGATAAGTTCACCTTCCATTACTGGGAGGGCGAAACAAAGATATCCTCCTCCATACTCTCCACCGTGGGCGGTTGAGTCACGACGGAGGCAGTCTGGGTCGATGGACTGCCCCCGGCTTTGGGCTTAGAAGCCTGGGGAGGCCCCTTGGGAGGGGGCCTGCACCCCTTTTGCCCCAGTGAGTGATTGGCGGGCAAGTTGCCCGCCTTGCACAAGGGGCAGCAGGGGGTGGCGGAACAAGTCGCTGACTTGTGCCCCGGTTCACCGCAGCGGTAGCACAGTTCGGTGCAGTCGAATGTGCCTGTGCAGGTTGAGCGTACGTGCCCAGTCGCCAAGCACTTGAAGCACCTCGCAGGCCGGGCCGCAAGAAGTGTGACTCTTGCGGAGCTCCAGCCCACGAGGACTCTTCCGGCCGCGGCCAGATTATTGGCCGCGGCGACAGGGCACTGAGCCCAGACCGCACCGATACCGCCCGGTCCGGGGCGGATGACGCCAATTCTGACGGAGTCCAGGGGGCAACCAGTTATCCTGTGGATAGCCTCCCGGACCTCCTGGGACGTAATTGAGTCGTCCAGGCCCGAAATGCGCATCTGCGCGCACTTGGTGGGCCTGGCGACCCTGACGCCATCCTCCGCCGCGAACAAGCCCCGCAGCCTCTCGGCTACGGCGTCCGCCGTCTTTCCGCCTTCCGCACCAGGGAACTCGAGAATTCGAGCCCCGGTGCGGGCGACGCGAGTTCTGACGCCGGAGGGGCCGATGTCGACCGCCCCGACGTCTTGTCGCGCCCTGCGGAAGACGTCCGCATACGAGAGGCCGCTCTCCGCCGCCTCTTTGGACACCGTGATGACCACGGCGGCCGTCTTAGGCGGCTGGAGCCTCCCAGGCCTCCTCTTCTTGGTGGCTGCAGCTGCCCCTGCAGCTGCCGCCGCTTCGGTCGCCCTCTTCCTCTCGCGCCTCCTCTGGCGCTGGGCCCTCTTCTTCGCCCCTGCTGTCTGCCAACTCCCATCATTGGGAGCAGAAAGGCCAGGGGCGGGCCCCGCCGCAGCTCCCGCGGATGTTTGCGGGGTTGCGCGTGGCACTGATGCGCGCACGGATCCAGCCGTAGAGGCACGAGTCCCCGCGGTTGCTCGGAGAGACGGAAAGTCCCTCTGGGACTGTGATGGGGCCTTGGGTGGCCCCATCTTCCCGCCCAAGTTACCTGGCCGGGACACCGGGGGTGCCGGCGCAGACGCCACCGCCGCGAAAGACGGCCCCGCCGTGACTGGCGGAACCGGTCTCATCGCCACGGACGAACTCCTGTCCGCAGCGAGAGGTGGGCGGAGGCGCGGCTCTGGCGGCAACCTTGCCGCCAGACTCCCCAGCCGTGCGTCAAGCATAGGCCCCACGGCCAGCATAACTTGACGCATCTGCGCGTCCGACAAGGAAGAGGGCGACCCTTCCGACACTGATGGCTGCTCTGGGGCAGCCCGCAACAGGCGGAGCTCGGCGCGGAGCTCCGCCATCTCCCTTGCGAGGCGTTGATTTGCCGCCCGCAGGGACTCAACCTCTTCGGAGGCGGTGCGAGTCGAGAGAAGCTCCACCACCTCACGGAGCTGAGCCGCCGCCGTCTTAAGGGCACCGGCAAAGGTACCCTTCAGCTGGGTGCTCTTCGTGGCCACAGTGACTATGGCCTCCAAAGAGTCACCAGCCGACTGGATGAGATCATCCAGCTCGCCGATGCCCTCTCGGGAGCGGACCCTCTGCAGGTACTGAGTCGCGGCGTCAACCGCGACCCGCTCCCTCTCTTCCCGAGTGCGGGCGGCCTGCTCGCGTTGCGAAAAGACCGACCCCTGGGTCGCCGCCATCGAGTCAACAGACATCTGTACCGGTGTCTGGGACCGGACCGGTGTCCGGGACCCAGAGCCCAAGATCGACATCGACGCCGCAACCTTAGGGGCCGGATCATCCGCCCCCAACAACTCTCCCGAACGTGGGCGACTTCTCTTCGTCCTCCTTGGGAGTCGGCCACTGCCACTGGCCGAACTCCCAGGACCGACGTCTTTCTCAATTTCGAGGTCCAACTCGGACCCCGACCCAAACCCGAAGCTCACCGAGCTTCTCCGGCTGCTCGCACGAGACTGAACAGCCGGAGAACCCGGCAACGTAAAAGGTGTCACTAGCGGCACCAGAACAGGCACGCCCGACTTGGCGCCTCCCTCCCCTCCAACATTACCAGTGGCAGCGGAATGCGCCGCCCCACTCACAGAAGACCCTAGGTCCCTCTCTCCTCTACTCTCTTTCTTTTTATTTTTAAGTTTTTCAATATCCATACTGTTCCCACGAAAATGAGACGAAATACAAGTCGACCCCCGGGTGACGCTCATTCCGGGGGCAAGCCTATTTACCACACTGGGGTCGGCAGGTGCCAGGGGGTTTTTAAGACTTTACTGTCTGGTTTTTATGAGATTTCCTTCTCGCGGGCCGGCCAATTAAGGCAAGCCCCTCGGTCCCGTCAAGCCGCTAGACGTGATCAACGACACTCGACGGGATAACGATCTACCCTTTGGCAGGGTCGGGTTTCCCCTCCCCTATATGCCCCCCAAGTAATTTTTTACAGAGGTTTTCTTCCTCGCAGCCCCCACCCCGAGAGGTGGTGACCCCCGTTCCAGCCCCTAAGGGCCGGGTTACGGTATGAGCGCGGCAGCCGAAGCCGCCCCCGCTGGTAATTTTTATAGAGGTTTTCTTCCTCGCAGCCCCCACCCCGAGAGGTGGTGGCCCCCGGCCCAGCCCCTAAGGGCTAGGTTACGGTATGGTGTCAGACTATTCGCCGCCACCCGGCAATATACGTGGCTTCTCGTGAGAGAAGCTAAGAATTGCCGAGTGACGTTGCCCGGGGTGCACCGGCCAGAGCAGAAGGCCCTGGCTCACGAGGAGGTTATCTGACTTCGCCCCCAACCTAACCTAACCTAACCTAACCTAACCGAAGGTCAAAAGTTGTTTTTTCACTTTTGTATCTTTTTGTGATTTCTTTTGACAGATACGTGTACTGGGACACCCTAGCGACAATTCCCGAGGGTTAGACCTCAAAAATTTGCATTAGAAATTTGTTTTGGCAATTTTATTCTAAATTTTTTAGTTTATACCGATTTTCACATTTTCACTTTTCCAAATTTCCTGAAAATCTCAGCTTTTATCACGAGGAGGGCGCTGCACTCTCGGCTCCATCTGAAACATAAAAAAAAGTTGTTAGAAACTGTGATTTTTCCCCAAAATTCATATTTTATACTTACATTTCTGCTTATACCTTTTTCCCTGACCCCCGGAGGTGTCCGGCATATTTTTTATAGGACTGGCGCAGTCGCGCCGCATCCAACGACATCAAGAACGCCCGTCTACAGCGTTCCTGGACTTCAGGACAAAAATTTTTGTCTTTTTCTTGACGACTCACTTGTATTGTGAAGTAGGGAAACCTACCTTAGGGGAACCTAACTTCGAAATTTCGTTTTTCACTTTTGTATCTTTTTGTGATTTCTTTTGACAGATACGTGTACTGGGACACCCTAGCGACAATTCCCGAGGGTTAGACCTCAAAAATTTGCATTAGAAATTTGTTTTGGCAATTTTATTCTAAATTTTTTAGTTTATACCGATTTTCACATTTTCACTTTTCCAAATTTCCTGAAAATCTCAGCTTTTATCACGAGGAGGGCGCTGCACTCTCGGCTCCATCTGAAACATAAAAAAAAGTTGTTAGAAACTGTGATTTTTCCCCAAAATTCATATTTTATACTTACATTTCTGCTTATACCTTTTTCCCTGACCCCCGGAGGTGTCCGGCATATTTTTTATAGGACTGGCGCAGTCGCGCCGCATCCAACGACATCAAGAACGCCCGTCTACAGCGTTCCTGGACTTCAGGACAAAAATTTTTGTCTTTTTCTTGACGACTCACTTGTATTGTGAAGTAGGGAAACCTACCTTAGGGGAACCTAACTTCGAAATTTCGTTTTTCACTTTTGTATCTTTTTGTGATTTCTTTTGACAGATACGTGTACTGGGACACCCTAGCGACAATTCCCGAGGGTTAGACCTCAAAAATTTGCATTAGAAATTTGTTTTGGCAATTTTATTCTAAATTTTTTAGTTTATACCGATTTTCACATTTTCACTTTTCCAAATTTCCTGAAAATCTCAGCTTTTATCACGAGGAGGGCGCTGCACTCTCGGCTCCATCTGAAACATAAAAAAAAGTTGTTAGAAACTGTGATTTTTCCCCAAAATTCATATTTTATACTTACATTTCTGCTTATACCTTTTTCCCTGACCCCCGGAGGTGTCCGGCATATTTTTTATAGGACTGGCGCAGTCGCGCCGCATCCAACGACATCAAGAACGCCCGTCTACAGCGTTCCTGGACTTCAGGACAAAAATTTTTGTCTTTTTCTTGACGACTCACTTGTATTGTGAAGTAGGGAAACCTACCTTAGGGGAACCTAACTTCGAAATTTCGTTTTTCACTTTTGTATCTTTTTGTGATTTCTTTTGACAGATACGTGTACTGGGACACCCTAGCGACAATTCCCGAGGGTTAGACCTCAAAAATTTGCATTAGAAATTTGTTTTGGCAATTTTATTCTAAATTTTTTAGTTTATACCGATTTTCACATTTTCACTTTTCCAAATTTCCTGAAAATCTCAGCTTTTATCACGAGGAGGGCGCTGCACTCTCGGCTCCATCTGAAACATAAAAAAAAGTTGTTAGAAACTGTGATTTTTCCCCAAAATTCATATTTTATACTTACATTTCTGCTTATACCTTTTTCCCTGACCCCCGGAGGTGTCCGGCATATTTTTTATAGGACTGGCGCAGTCGCGCCGCATCCAACGACATCAAGAACGCCCGTCTACAGCGTTCCTGGACTTCAGGACAAAAATTTTTGTCTTTTTCTTGACGACTCACTTGTATTGTGAAGTAGGGAAACCTACCTTAGGGGAACCTAACTTCGAAATTTCGTTTTTCACTTTTGTATCTTTTTGTGATTTCTTTTGACAGATACGTGTACTGGGACACCCTAGCGACAATTCCCGAGGGTTAGACCTCAAAAATTTGCATTAGAAATTTGTTTTGGCAATTTTATTCTAAATTTTTTAGTTTATACCGATTTTCACATTTTCACTTTTCCAAATTTCCTGAAAATCTCAGCTTTTATCACGAGGAGGGCGCTGCACTCTCGGCTCCATCTGAAACATAAAAAAAAGTTGTTAGAAACTGTGATTTTTCCCCAAAATTCATATTTTATACTTACATTTCTGCTTATACCTTTTTCCCTGACCCCCGGAGGTGTCCGGCATATTTTTTATAGGACTGGCGCAGTCGCGCCGCATCCAACGACATCAAGAACGCCCGTCTACAGCGTTCCTGGACTTCAGGACAAAAATTTTTGTCTTTTTCTTGACGACTCACTTGTATTGTGAAGTAGGGAAACCTACCTTAGGGGAACCTAACTTCGAAATTTCGTTTTTCACTTTTGTATCTTTTTGTGATTTCTTTTGACAGATACGTGTACTGGGACACCCTAGCGACAATTCCCGAGGGTTAGACCTCAAAAATTTGCATTAGAAATTTGTTTTGGCAATTTTATTCTAAATTTTTTAGTTTATACCGATTTTCACATTTTCACTTTTCCAAATTTCCTGAAAATCTCAGCTTTTATCACGAGGAGGGCGCTGCACTCTCGGCTCCATCTGAAACATAAAAAAGTTGTTAGAAACTGTGATTTTTCCCCAAAATTCATATTTTATACTTACATTTCTGCTTATACCTTTTTCCCTGACCCCCGGAGGTGTCCGGCATATTTTTTATAGGACTGGCGCAGTCGCGCCGCATCCAACGACACCAAGAACGCCCGTCTACAGCGTTCCTGGACTTCAGGACAAAAATTTTTTGTCTGTTCCCCACCCACCCACCCGGTGGTCATCACTTATGTAGGTTGAGTGGATTTGGGGAACGACAATAAAAAATTTTTTTTTTAGGTTTTTGTCATTGTATCGTCTTTGTTTTGTTTTATTTACTTGTTTTACACTTTTTTATATTAGTCTAATTTATTAAATTATTTTTACATTTTTATTTTATTTTTACATTTTAATTTTATTTTATTTTTAATTATTTAAATTATTAAAATTTTAATTAATTGTTTTTATCTTTACATTTATTGATTTGAGTCTAATTGGTTAGCATCATCATGTTCGGCATCCGCACCCCCCCGAGGGCGTCCAGCACGTCATCAACGGCGAGACCCTCTGCGCCCGGAGGTGAAGGGGCCTTGGTCAGGCGCAGTGTGGGGGAGATTGAGGCGAAAGCTCGCGCCTCAATATCGCCCCCCAAAAAGACATCTGCGCCGAAAAACAAGGCCAAAGAACCAACGGGCGCTAAGGAGTCTAAGTACCCCAGCCGGATTGCGGAGGCTAAGGCCTGCCTTATGAAAGGCAAGATTGCCATCAACAATAGCCGAAACCTCCGCACTGACATTAAGAATGACGTGCTGGAGGCCATCGAGCGCCTATATGCGCTGGTGAAGGAAGCGGCGGCCGAGCATGGTGAAGTGGTTAAAAAGCGGGTGGAACCACAGGTAGAAGACGTACCCAGACAAGTGGAAGCCCAAGCAAAAGGAGCGACTGAAGGGAACTGCACCCTAGTAAGAAAATTGGAGGAACATGGAAAGATGCTAGAAGAGAACAAAGAGGAAATGAAGATGTTGA
This sequence comes from Laspeyria flexula, assembly GCA_905147015.1. Classification (NCBI taxonomy): domain Eukaryota; kingdom Metazoa; phylum Arthropoda; class Insecta; order Lepidoptera; family Erebidae; genus Laspeyria; species Laspeyria flexula. The sequence goes on from LR989958.1 coordinate 92,172, forward strand.
GAGAAGAACTAAAGAAGGCTCCGGTGTCCTATGCAAGTGTGTTGGCCGCACCTCCAAAGGCTCAACAGAGGGGGTCTGCGGCCATGCATTCGATAATTATTAAATCGAACGATGCGATGGACACCGGAGACCAAGTACTAGAAAAAGTGAGAACGGCAACAGAAGCCGTAAAAGAAGGAATAAAAGTAGACCGCGTGAGGAAAGTAAAGGATCAGAGAGTTATACTAGGGTGCAGTTCCGCAGAAGAGCTGGAAAAAATAAAAAACAAGTTGAAGACGAGAGGTCCGGGCCTGGGCTTCGAGAGCATTCGGAACAGGGACCCGCTGATAGTCCTTAAGGACGTTATGAGTTACAACTCAGATGAGGAGGTGCTTGAGGCGTTGAGAGCGCAGAACAAGCACCTCCTCAAGGACGTCGGCGGCGACGATGACCGGATGGAGGTTCGGTATCGGAAGAAAGCGCGGAGTCCGTTGGTGGCCCACATAGTGGTAAAGGTGTCCCCAAAAATATGGGGTCGCCTGACGGACTCCGGCTCCGTACATATCGACCTCCAGCGGGTCAGAGTCGGAGATCACTCGCCCTTGGTCCAGTGCTCTCGGTGCCTAGGATACGGGCACACCCGCAGGCTCTGCGAAGCAGTCGAGGAGGTATGCAGTCACTGTGGGGGACCTCACCGAAGGGATAAGTGTGAGGAGAGGCCTTCGGGGGGGTCACCCACATGCTGCAACTGCAGGCGGGCAAAGCTAGAAAACCAGGCCCACAATGCCTTTGATGCGGAGTGCCCAGTCAGAAAGAAGTGGGACTCCTTAGCAAGGTCGGCAGTTGCCTACTGCTAAGGTGGTCCCACTTCGTATAGCAGTCAAATCCAGCAGGGTACAAGGTGTTGTGGCCGGTTGCGGCGAGAAATTGAAGAGGGTATGTTCTGCACAGGCTGTTCATTCAAGCTCGACTTCATCCCGCAGCGCGACACGCGCGCAGTACCACTTACTCTTGGACCATATTGTTGGCAATATAAGCCAGAGTAGTGTTGTCAGGCAAGAAGCATCGCGCTGCGGTCGACCAGCTAATGTCGGCCTGGGCAGAATATCCCCTCGGATAATACAAAAGAGTCCGCTAGCAAGTCGCTCATTTTCATTGCTCCAAATTGTTTGTCCCACCAGTCAAAAATGTCACGCACTGTCAAGCTCTGCACCGGGGTGCAGTGGGTAATACATTCTGGCAAAAATGATGTTTGCACATTGGTATTTTGCCCTGCACTTCGGTGCAGAGTTTGGTGAGATAATTCATTGGCACGGAGAAAGAGTATACCGATCCTAAAATAAAAGAAAATAAATTAACACAAGGCAAAAAAGGTCTCGGATCAAGTCTGAGGATCCACTCGCGGAGTACACTTCCAGTGTATTCCAAAAAAAAAAAAAAAAAAAAAAAAAAAAAGGTCAAAAGTTTCTTCGCACGGGATGCCATTACATCGCGGAGAATCTTAACACCGCGATTCAGCCGGATGGTACAACGCCATCTATGGAGGCTTTTGACAACTCTTGCCATACAAAGGGACATTTATTATTAGTGTTTTTTATTTTTGTTATTTGTTTATTTTTATTCAATAAAATATTTACACATAACACACAGCTACATTTATTATTTATTATCCACGACGGAATGTTACGGAGACGGTATAATATGCGTCGTTTGAGGTGAAGTTGAACGTTTTTTATTTTATTCTTTGCCAGCACTTTAGATGTACAGGGTAATAAGAAAAATAGGTCTGTAATTTTTTTTTTTTTTTTTTTTTTTTTTGTGAATAGGTACAACTATGGCTTTTGTAAGGTATTTTGGAAATATTCCATTTGAGAGACATAATTGAAAAATGTGAGTTAGAGAAGGGACTACTATATGCTTAAAGGTTTTTAGAATATTGTTACTGAAGTTGTCCCAACCCACTGCAGAATGGGATTTCAAACTCAGAATTATCCGTTCCACTTCATTTTGGTCCATGTCTAACATGATAAAAGATTTGCCACTTTGTGGTATCTGTGATTTAGGCAGCGAAGAATAGCTTGGAACTTGCGTTGATTAGTATTTTACCAGCAAGATTCTTACCAATGTTTACAATAAAGTTATTTACGTGATCAGCTGAAGCAAGTGCAGTGGGGTGCGTGTGCAATAAGGTCGACTCTAATTTATGATGTTGTGACATACATGTTACGTTCTTAACTAATTTCCAGAGTAATTTAGTGTTGTTACCTGCTTTCTCTAGTTGTGATTTATCGTATTCTATTTTGAGCTTTTTCACAAGATTATTACAGAAATTTCTGTATCTTTTGTAAGAAAGTTGTAAAATAGAATTATCTGGATATTGTTTTGCTCTTTTATGCAATTGGTCTCTATGCATTATTGAACAGATAATTCCCGGGGTTATCCAAGGTTTTATATTATATTTTCTTCGACTTAATTTAATGATCGTTGAATTGCATAAAATTGCTTGTTGCACGTTGTTGATAACGTATTATAAGGAACTATTAGCGTCAGCAGAATTGTAAACTGGGCTAAAGTCAATGTTGCATAAATCACGTTCGAGGTTGTTTATATTTATTTTAGATTTTAGTTTTGGTTGCATAAAATGATTGGATAGTGTAAGATTTATTGTTAGAAATACTGCGCAATATCAGTTATTGTGGAGTTAGTAACTATCGTTAAACACGGAAATCTAGTTTTGAGCATTACGTGATCCAAACAAGAGCCACTCTGATGAGTTGGGAAAGTATGGGAAGGAAAAGTCCGTTGGAAGCTCATAGGTTATGATAATGTTGCGTATCCGCACTGTTATCTTCAGAGTTAATGTTTATATTTAGATCACCAGTAAGAATAACAGTTTAAAAGAAAGAAAGGGCTAGGATTAAGCTATTTAATTTATGGTTAAATTTATCCAAATTTCTGAAGTCAACAGCACCTGTGTTATGGTTGCTAGGTTTATTGAAGTGCAAACAGGTAGCACATTTTGGTGACTCTGCTTTTTTACCCACGACGGAACGGAGACGGTTTATGCGTTTGGGGTGAGAGGCTGCTGGTTAAGCCTAAAAAAAAATTAGTAAGAGTCAAAGTCAAGTCAAATCTTTTTATTTCATTTGGATCACATACATGATACTTATGAACGTCATACAAAGCCAGAAAAAGTGTCAGTAAATTTGCCTACGGCCAGTTCACTGACAAGGTTGAGCTCTGAGAAGAACTTGGCAAGAAACTCAGGCCACTCTTTTCAATCGCCATAGTTGTTACAATTTTAATTGGTGAGAGTGTATTCCAGACTGACGTTATATAAACACCGACCTACCTTATTTATTCTAACTTATAGGTATCCCGTGCTCGGGGTGTAACTAAATTTTCATCATTTTTGCGATAGCACGCACCGTTTTCGAGATACAAGCTATTATAGGTGGAAATCTGCGCTGACTTCGAAGGCAGTCCGGTTACGGCAATCAATGTGCGATAGCTAAACTTAACACCCCCCGATTCAGAGCAATCCGAATCGGGCTGGTTAGGTTAGGGTTATTTTTTTTTTTCAAACCACCCAGAAGTAGGAGCCCCGCGAAGCGGGGCTCCGGCTATCTTTGTGCGACGGATGAGCACACAAGTCAACAAAAAATAAAATATATATAATATAGTCGAAGCTCCATGCAAATTCCATTCATTCTAGAGCTTACATGGTAAGATATGGCGCTCCTTAAAAAGTTTAAAATAAGAAAATTAAAATGATAATTTCAAGTTATAAGACTTACTGCAACAGTAAATTAAAAAAAAAAAAAAAAAAATGTGTTTGTTATATACCTTAGTATAAAACTTTTATTTATCTGTCAAGGTTCTTAAAATTTTATACGAGTTACTCACAGTTAGTAAGATAGGGCGCTCTTTCAAAATATTTAAAATAAAAAACAAAATTAAAAATTTTGAAAAAACCCACGACGATAACATCTATACAAAATAAGAAACGTAACATATAAAAAGGTTTAAATAACTTCATTTTAAATCCCCGACGAAAAGATAATAAGTAGCGTAAAAACAATCCCAAGAAAATTCGTCGGGGGCTGCCATTTTCAATTCTTGTGATAACTGGCGACTAAACAAATAAAACAACATTATATAAACAATCGTTTTATTTCGTCTCTATCAAAAAAAATTCGACTTATTTTCGAACGAGTCGTTTTGTCGTATAAACTATAATATGTATGTATATTATTTACAACATCGTAAAATTACGTTTGCGGCGACCCACGACGCCGGAAAAATACAACGGACATTGATGGTGTCGTTGGATCACCGTAACAAATAAATGATACAAAAGTGCATAGGACGAGCACACAGCACGGAGCTATCAGCGCCTGGACTAGCGCGGAAGCCGCGGGCGCGGCGCCGGGACTACTGCGGCGCTGGGACTATCGCGGCGCCGAGACCATCGCGGTGCCGGGACCATCGCGGCGCCGGGACTAGTGCGGCGCCGGGACTAGTGCGGCGCCGGGACTAGTGCGGCGCCGGGACTAGTGCGGCGCCGGGACTAGTGCGGCGCAGGGACTAGTGCGGCGCCGGGACGAGCGCGGCGGTGGCGGGCGCGGCGCCGGGACTAGCGTGGCGGCGGCGGGCGCGGCGCCGGGACTAGCGTGGCGGCGGCGGGCGCGGCGCCGGGACTAGCGTGGCGGCGGCGGGCGCGGCTTGGCCGTCGCGTACGCGATCTCCGAGAGGCGCACGTCGATGGGCGCGCGCTCGTCGTACAGCGTGGGCGCCTGCAGGATAATGCCGGCCGAGCCCACCACCACGGCCAGCGTGAAGATCCACAGGAACAGCCGGTCCAGCACCATCGCCACGTACTTCCAGTCCTCCTTCACCTGCCCACACATAACACAATACAATTTACTGATCGGCCACATCTCAGAGTATCGCGTACTATAAGAGAGGACGAGGTGACTCACCCTGGTGGACTCCTCCTCCTTGCGCGTCTGGTCAGCGATGTAGTTGATGCCGTCGATGGCCTTGTTGATCTCGGGACAGCGGTGCCAGCGGCGCAGAGCGTCGCACAGCGCGGGCGCGTCGTGCAGGCGGCACGAGCGGCACGCGGCGCATGCGCCTGCCGCCGCGCCTGCCGCCGCGCCCTCCTCCCACTGCACGCTCTCGCCCGCGCTCGGCCCCAGCCCCGAGCTGCAACACGGCTTGGTGAGCTGGCGCTCTTCGTGCGTGTGTGTGCACACTCACAAGCGACTGCGGTGCGTGTGTGTGTGTACACTCAGTGACTGCGATGCGTGTGTGTGTGTACACTCACAAACGACTACGGTGCGTGTGTGTGTGTACACTCACAAGCGACTGCGGTGCGTGTGTGTGTGTATACTCACAAGCGACTGCGGTGCGTGTGTGTGTGTACACTCACAAGCGACTGCGGTGCGTGTGTGTGTGTATACTCAGTGACTGCGGTGCGTGTGTGTGTGTACACTCAGTGACTGCGGTGCGTGTGTGTGTGTACACTCACAAACGACTGCGGTGCGTGTGTGTGTGTACACTCACAAGCGACTGCGGTGCGTGTGTGTGTGTGTACACTCACAAGCGACTGCGGTGCGTGTCTGTGTGTACACTCACAAGCGACTGCGGTGCGTGTGTGTGTGTACACTCACAAGCGACTGCGGTGCGTGTGTGTGTGTACACTCACAAGCGACTGCGGTGCGTGTGTGTGTGTACACTCACAAGCGACTGCGGTGCGTGTGTGTGTGTACACTCAGTGACTGCGGTGCGTGTGTGTGTGTACACTCACAAGCGACTGCGGTGCGTGTGTGTGTGTACACTCACAAGCGACTGCGGTGCGGGTCCACGCGGTGGTGGGGGCGCCGCATGACGAGCAGGCGCGGCAGCACGTGGATGAACACGCGCCGCACCCAGGGCGCCATGGTGTGCGTCTGCGGCGAGCGGAAGTGCACGTTCAGCACCACCACCGTCACGCATATGCTGCACAATAACACGACTTGTTACTTTATAACGTGTGTGGGGCACACTTAAGGCTGAGATCTATAGAGCGTACTTGGACTTTGCTCTGACTAAACTTTCGAGATAAGACAAAATCGGTATTTATAGTGCAAACTTTGACTTTGTCCAAGCCCAAGCTAAACAAAGTCAAAGTTCTCAAAATCGACGACTTACGTAAATCTTTGACTATTATACTGTAAAAAATAATGGTGTACAAATGTCATAAATTTAAAATGACTATTGAATTTTGTCGCATAACATTAATTGAACATTGAACAGCTGTCATTAGCGATCCTTTAAACAATTTCTTTCATTACTTAATATTTATTACAACTTAACCAATTTAACCAAAAATAAAAGATCTAAGCGGGCTAAGCAATGACATTGTCTATAGATTCCAAATCAATGCTTTGGCTCAGATTAGGCTGAGCAGTTTTGTTGGAGTGAAGTCTGAGCAAAGTCCAAGTACGCTCTATAGATCTCAGCCTAAGAGTGGTCTCTGGACCCGATGAGACGAAAGGGGAAATTGCTGTGGCGATAGTAAGGAGAACTTTGTATTTCAGGTTTCACGGCTATTTAAAAATTTAAAACGATTGTTGTTCCCATTGTTAAGAACAGGACTGGTGACATGGCGGATCAAAATAATTACAGACCCATTTCCTACTAGCTACAGTGATCGCCAAAGTGCTCGATAGTCTATTTCAGACACAGCTTAATAGAGACATCAAGTTGCACAATAATCAGTTCGGCTTTCGACCTGGTTTATCTACTGAGAGTGCCATACTGTCTTTGAAGTGGGCCGTCGGGTACTATGTTGATCGTAAGACTCCTGTATACGCATGCTTTCTTGACCTATCCAGGGCTTTTGATCTGGTTTCCTACGATATTTTGTGGAGTAAGTGCCATGAAGCGGGAGTGCCGCATGAGCTGATTAACACTCTTAAATATTGGTATGGAGACCAGATCAATCACAATGTGGTGTGAGACAGGGGGGGATAAGCTCGCCCACACTGTTCAATCTTTATGTAAATGAACTGATCGAGACGCTCAGCAGAGAGCGATTAGGTTGTTACATAGACGGTGTCTGTGTTAACAACGTCAGCTATGCGGACGATATGGCTCTGCTGAGTGCCTCGGTCTGTGGTCTTAGACGATTAGTAGCAATCTGTGAAGAGTATTCAATTCGTCATGGACTAATTTATAACACGAAGAAGAGTGAAATCATGGTCTTTGAGGCCGGTAGTCACTGTCTAAAAACTGTGCCACCAGTCATGCTGTGTAACACACCTTTAGTAAGGGTACACAAATTTAAATACCTCGGACACCTATTGACTGCTGACCTCAAGGACGATGAAGACATAGAACGGGAACGAAGGGCGCTGTCGGTTAGAGCAAATATGTTGGCACGCAGGTTTGCTCGTTGTTCTCCACAGGTAAAAATTACCTTGTTTCGGGCATATTGCACCTCCTTTTACACGTGCAGTCTGTGGGCCAAATATGCTCAAAAGTCGTACAGCGCCCTTCGTGTGCAATATAATAATGCGTTCCGGGTGTTGTTGGGGCTGCCCCGATACTGTAACGCGTCTGGGATGTTCGCGGACGCTAAAGTGGACTGCTTCTACGCCACGATGCGGAAGAGATGCGCGTCCCTGGTGCGCCGCGTGCGGGCCAGCCCCAATAACATCTTGAGATGCATTGCAAGTAGACTCGATTGCGTGTATCTGAGGCGCTGCTCCAGGCTCATAACGTCTGTGTTGAGCCTGTAGTGTCTCATTTTGTGTAATAGTATTAAGTAAACTAACATAGCATTAAGTTTAATTGTTACTAACAAAACGAGTCATAGTTACTTGAATAAATGATTTTTATTATTATTATTATATTATTATTTGGCAAGTTTACTGTGTGTCAGCGAGGTCATATGATTACCTGAACGTATCGAGTATCATTGTGAAGAGCACGAATTTGCCGAGCAGCGGCACGACCAGCGACGTGGGAGGGATTATCTCGGCCAGCAGCAAGAAGAACACGGTGAGCGAGAGCAGAATAGAGATCGACAGCGACACTTTCTCGCCACTGTCCGAGGGCAGGTAGAACACCAGCACGGTCAGGAACGATATGCCCATGCAGGGTATGATCAGGTTGACCGTGTAGAACAAAGTCTTGCGCCGCATCGTTATATTGAACGTTATGTCCAGGTACGGCTCGTCGCAGCACGTGTAGAACTTCTCGTTCCTGTCACACACGAACATGACAGTTACGCTCCGTCCTCGACTCGACACAATACAGCAGCGCACGTGACATGTACCTGACGGCGGGCACCTCGAGGATGTCCCACTCCACGGACGTGTAGAACTCGGACAAGTCCACGCCGAGCTCCACGACGTTGGTGCCGCGCGCCTCGTCGATGTGCCGCAGGTCCACCTGCTCAAATGGTCGGTCGTAACTCGTAATGCACTGCATTATAGCGTCTGTCGTATAGTTGTGACAGAAGCGTACTTACCTGGAAGCCGTCGTAAGTCCATGAACCGAACTTCATGACGCAGGTCTGCTGGTCGAATGGGAAATATTCTACGTCGATTTCGCAGGAAGACTTGTAGATAGCGGGCGGGCGCCATTCTACGCGACCAGTGTAATTGAGCGTCGCCTTCGTCGCCAGCGTCACCTCGAAGTTGCCGTCGGCGCTGAGGACAAGGAACGGCCGACGTCATACGGCGAGCGTGTACGTGTGCGTGTACGTGTACGTGTGGGTGTACGTGTACGTGTGCGTGTACGTGTACGTGTGGGTGTACGTGTGCGTGTACGTGTGCGTGTGGGTGTACGTGTGGGTGTACGTGTACGTGTGCGTGTACGTGTACGTGTGCGTGTACGTGTACGTGTGCGTGTACGTGTACGTAGTACGGGCTAGTGCGTGTGATCATAGTTCTCACTTGTTGTAGAGCACGATGTCCGGCCGCCAGATGTGGTCGGAGGGCACGTGCAGCATCTCTACTCCGCCGTACTCGCGAGGCTCCCAAGATAATTTGTAGTCGTACCAACTCTGCGAATTATAATGTTTATCAGGATAAAAGATACTAACCGCGGTCACACGTACTCATAGAACCTGACTCACCTGCTCCACCCACAAGTTGGTCGTCATGATTTGGTTCTTGAGGTTCTGAAACATAGAGCGGCGGCTGAGCGGTGGTGCACTTACACAAGCTGGATGCACACGGCGAGATACGCACCACGTCGATGAGCTGGCTCAGCTTGAGCTTGATGCGCACGGTGAGCGCGTCGCTGACGTTGAGCACGGGCCGCACCAGCTTGTTGTAGTTGGACAGCAGGTCGTCGTACAGGCGCTTGGCGTCGGGGTTGGCGGCGCACGAGGCGAGCGCGAGCAGCAGCAGCAGCAGCGCCGCGTGCTGCGGCGCGGCGCGGCGCGGCATGTCCGCCGACGCATGGCGTCAGCGCATCGCGCCGCGACGCGACCCCGCCTGCCCTCACCGAGCTCTGCCGCCAAACATACTTATGTACTGCCAGTTTAAGAGACCACCCTACAGAAGACCGGGCGCCGCAATAACACACTATTTCAATTGTTGCACATGTTTCAAACTGGAAACCGATAAAAAGGCTTGAGTTCGTTTTTATTTTTGTATGTAACCTTGCTGTGTCAGTTTGGGACTACTTGTTTAGGGTTTAATAAAGTACGGACCGGCATTGCAGGCACGGACTGGCACTCCTAAAACTTTCAGACTAACCAAAACTAAGTAATTAGACCTCATAACATTAGTCCTGTTTCGTTTTTAGGGTTCCGTACCTCAAAAGGAAAAAATGGAACCTTTATTGGATCACTCGGTTGTCTGTCTGTCAGTCTGTGAAGATTTTTTTCTCAAGAACGCGTAGAGGTTAGAGGTATAAAGCTGAAATTATATATCATATAATCAGGTCTGCAAACCCTCGGCATAAATCGAATTTTAAGTTGACGCAATCAAAAGATGCAGCCGTTTTTGTCGATTATCTTGACGACCAAAAAAGTTAAACCTATAGGGTACTTCCCGTTGACCTAGAATCATGAAATTTGGCAAGAAGTAATACCAAGTTGCACAAGTAAAGGAAAAATCAACTCCGGCAACCTTTGTGCGACAGCTGAGCACACAAGGCAACAAAAAATAAAATATATACATATATAACAGAAGCATCATGCAAATTCCGTCCAAAATTAATGTGTAAAATTTTTTTTGAACCTCAGTTTTTTAAACCTGGTGTAGGTTTAAAAAACTGAGGTTCAAAAAAAATTTCCTTTGGTACACCTTAACCGTGAGTCCGTCTCGCACTTGACCGGTTTTTATATACAGGATGGAATTTTGTAATGCCACCTTGAGGGAAAGTAGTTTAAATACTGGAGATAGATCATTTTATTCAAAAGAAACATTCCTTTATTTCTAAAAAGAAACAGAACGGCATTTTACGATTTCCGGAAATTCGCTTGCCATACCCAGGAATCGAACCAGCAAAAATTCCAAAAAATAACATCCTGTTCTTTTATGGCGTTGACCGATAGGGTCAATCATAAGAATCGAATCTCTCTAACAAACGTGGTAAATTAAATAAAAATAAAACCATAAAATCTTAAATTATAAATTAAATGAGACTAGATAAAGCACTGTTATGGCCGATTAGAATAATCTATCTATCTATGGATTTGGCTACTAAAGTTAGAATTTTGACATAAGCTCCATAGAAAATATACTTAGATATTATTGAAATCGGCCGTAAGTAATTAAGTAGTACAGAAACTTCAAGGTATGTTATGTTTTGTGATTCAAAACACTTTTGACTTGATAAAAGATTAATATTATAAGAATATTATGTAGATGTATCAAACATCGATAAGTATGCACGGCTGCCCTATAAGGATTGATTTTCCTCAAAATACTATACAGGGTCTGTCGTAAGTTATGGATAACCGGCCGTAACTCAATGGTCCTTAATTTTTACTTAATCATGTTCGTAACTAATAATTATCTTTGCCATCATTTATTCACTAAAATAAGGAAGAACTATTTAGATAAGCAGATTGCGATACCGGCGTGTTTGTTATGCAGGTCAAATGAAAAAAAAAGATACGACATAACTGCGTGAGGCACTAGAATTACCTAGTAACTAACGTAAGTTACAATTTAAGGGGTTTTGTTCTTATTTAATAAACCATGTTTGTTAGTAAGATTCGATCCTTATGGTTAACCCTATAGATCAATGCCATAAAAGTACAGCTGTTATTTTTTTGGATTTTAGTTGATTCAATTCACGGGTGTGGCAAGCGAATTTCCAAAAAAAATTGAATGCAGTTTTGTTTCTTTTTAAAAACAAAGGAATGTTTCCTTTGAGTAAAATGTCATTTTATTATTCGTGAATATTTTCGAAAAGACGTGTTTTACTCTTTATGCCTGCCTCAACTTCACATACTACATACGTAATTATAAAGACAGAAAAGGGAGACAAAATCATAATACATAGTACCTATCTCAAAGACAAAATCTTCCGTTTACAATATGCTCATGTAATGAAATAAAATTACAATTTAATAAAAATTAAAATGTAATTAATTGTAATTGTAAAATTGTATTATATAAAAATAAATAACATGACGATAAGCCACTAAACACACACCACCCTTTTGTTATCTATTCATATAATACTGTCATTCCGAATTATTGACCTTCAATTTCTGAGTATCAAAACTACATGTCTAAACTATTTACAATATATTTCTAAGAGGTTTCACTGACAGCTATTACGCGTATTCTTGTAATTTTATATATTGATTGTTGATAGTTCCTTTTTAGGGTTCCGTAGTTCTGACTAGGAACCCTTATAGTTTCGTTATGTCCGTCTGTCTGTCTGTCTGTCCGAGGTTTTGCTAAAAGACCGTTAGTACTAGAAATCTATAATTTTGTAGGAGTGTGTATATCAATTACGTCGACAAAGTGGTAAAATAAAATTTTGGAAAATATTTTTTTTTAGGGTAGCTCTCATACATGTGAAGTGGCGATGAATATTTTTTTTGTTGTCTACCCCATTGTGTGGGGTATCGTTGAATAGGTCTTCTAAAATGACTTGGGGTTACTAACATTATTTTCCGATTTAATGGTCCATTTACGAAATATTAAACTTAAAAGAGCAAATTTTTGTTCCAGTAGGGCGTCCCCCCCCCCCTCTAAAAGCTAAACTGCTGGCTTGAAAAATCTGGAAAAATTCATGATGATAGTGCATTTTATGAACTTTAAATGAAAACTATAGCGGTTAAGATAACTTTATTAGTTTAGCAGTAATAGTCCTTGAACTTGGGTGTTGGATAATTTTGTACCAAATACAAAATCCTTAGCATTAATCCTTTATAGTGACTAAGATAAAGTAGTTGCTTGTTTATAACGGGTAAAGACTTGCATTTAAAAACAAAATATCAAGTAAATAATACATACATACAAATTATAAAAGGCTTTGTCCTGCCTGACTGACTGACTGACTGACAGACAACGCACAGCCTAAACCGCTGGTCGTAGCGACTTGAAATTTGGAGGGTGTATTTGTCCTAATGTCTAGAGGTGTACTAAGAAAGGGTTTTTTAAAATTCAACCCCTAAGGGGTTGGAAAGGGATAAAAACGATTGTATGAAACTTCTTTGTTTTTTAACTTAAAGATTTGAAAGTTTGTTATGGGGTACTACTATCAAAATAAAAAATACCCTCATCATTATTTTTGACAAGGGTTGCTTTGGAAGGGTGGGGATGAAACGTTGTATGAAAAGATCTTTGTTTTGAAGTTAACGTTTTGCAAATTAGTATTGGGATAGGAACTTAAAATGTTGTTTTTAATGTTTTTGATAGGGGGTGAAAAAAATATGAATTAAATAGACAGTTCTTTGTTTTTCAAGTTATATGTTTGGTAATACGCAATTAGAACTTCAGTTAAGATGTGAGTTAATGGGTTGTTTTTGGTGTTTGAAAAACTTACCCTAAGGGATGAAATAGGTGTGAAAATTATTAGAAATTGATATGGATGTCGTTTTCAAGGCAAAAGCTAGTGATATATAAATTTGCTTACTAAGCAATTGAAAAACTTACTTATCTATAATTTTAAAAAAATAACACCCTGTACTTTTATGGCATAGATCTATAGGTTCAACCATAAGTATTGAATTATCTAACAAATGTGTTAAAATAAATAAGAACAAAACCAAAATTCCACTCTGTATGTGGTCGTTATCCTACCAACAGCGCCACCTATCTCTCTCGAAATGATCCAATCTTTCAAGCTGAAACAATTTAACAGACTCATGAAATTTCATTAAAATTAGTTGGATTATTTTCAAATACTAGTGTATATGTGATGAACATCGTAGCTCTTTTGCTGCGGAACCCTACATTGAGCATGATCCGACATGCTCTTAACCGGTTTTTTGAATTTCATAAATGGACACTTTAAACGTCACAGTTTGTATGGGAAATTTGCTCCTGGCAATGATATTGTATGTTAACATACGTCATAAAGTTGATAATATGTTAACATACAATATCATTGGCTCCTGGCTATCGAAACACTGCAGGAACTTAGTAGACCTTGTAAGTTAAACTAGAAGCTATTTTCTATTTATATTTATTTTAAAATAAAATTAAACCCCTGTAGGGGAGTGAAAGCCAGTATTCAAGTGCCCGAACTTAAAACAAAATAATTATACAAATCTGTGTAAATATTAAAATGTACGCGGACCAGGTCCGTGACGGACATAAGCTAGTTATAGTGTAAGTAGCCCTACTAGCCAACATGAAGTTGAATCAGCGACCAACTTGATGTTGTTAGCAAGGTTGATAACGTCTTGACTCTTGTCCTTGACGACACATGTATGAAAGAGCAGGATCCACACTTTATTTTTGACACAAGTAAGTTTTAAGTGTATCGGAGGGATTACCCCTTCGACTAGGTTTTAAACAAGGTTTAAATTGACATAGGTAGCCCATTGTTTTAGTGTCAAAGTTGTCAATTTAAACCTGGTTTAATGCTTAGTCCGTATTTTGTAATAAGGGGGTATGAGTCATGTAAGTCATTAATATTAATAACCATTTAACTTTTCAAGTCCATCATATTAAGCTGGGGGGTATTTAAGGGTATTCAGAGACAGTACGGATCCTTCAAGTGCTACAACAAATATGATCTTCCAGGAATAAATACAGAAAATAAATACAAAAATACAGACTGTTTTAAACTTCAGAATTATTTGTCTCAATAAGAACCAATTGTATTGGTAACTGCAAATACTTCCTGAACCAAACACAGTTTACTAACTGAACCAACCCTGAACGAAAGGAAATGAAAAAATCTCGACAAGTTTGAGGCACCAGAACAAGCCGGGTTTCGAAAAGGCTACATACCGTAGACCACATCCATACTGTTCGGCAGATTGTGCAGAAGAGCAAGGAGTACAATCAGCCACTGTGTATGGCTAGCTTTTGTGGACTTAGAGAAAGCCTTCTACTCCATCACAAACTGGGCGGTTCTGGATGCTCTACAGCGATGTCGTATCGATTGGCGCTACATCCAGGTGTTGAGATGTCTTTATAAAACCGCCACCAAGACCGTCCAGCTCCAGGACTAAAAGAGAATCGAGTATCCCCCTAGCTCTTCATCAACGCACTCGAAGACGTGGTGGGTACATATCACACCTTCGGTTTGCCTACGATGCCAACGTGGCAGAGTCACTGGAACAGTTATGCCAAAAATGCTGCACAACCTAGATGGAGCCTCTCGACCTTGTTGGTCTCGACATGAACTTGGATAAAACCAAGATTATATTCAACGAACATGTCATGCCGGGACCGATTTGTACCGATGGATCGACTCTCGAAGTTGTTCAAGAGTTAGTTATCCAACTCGGTAGAAACAAGTTCGAGAAAGATATTGACCGTAGATTCTAAATGGGTTGGGCATCATTTGGCAAACTACATTTTTTCGTTTTCTCTTCGCCTCTTCTCGATCTGCGAGCTATGGAATGAGCTATGCTTGGTGTCTCTTTGAAGAATCAAATTCAAAGTTTGCGACATAGCTCATCGAATAAGCAAGAGGCCGTGGGCTATCTGCAGATGAACCGATGCACGATGGAGCAAGCGTGTCTTGGAGTGGAGGCCGCGACTCGGCAAACGTAGAGTAGTACGCCTTCCAGCTAGGTTGACCAACGATCTGATAAAGGTCGCCGGGTCTAACTAGATGTGGAAAGCGGAGGACCGAGTGTTGTGGCACGTTTTAGGAAAGGCCTATGTTCAGCAGTGGGCTGCAATAGGTTGAGATGATGTGACAAGTTACTCTTGTTCTGGAACTGTTTTTATTTATTCTTTCTGATTAAGTCATTCATCAGGTCAGGATTCAGCCTACAATGAAGTAACATTTTTGGCAAACAGAAAAGACTTGTACCTACCTACACGTTAACTTGAAACTAATTAGTTACGTGTTGAGTTAGTACGTCTAAATATATCAATTTGTTTCTCGTGTAACAGACACGACATGTGATAGTAAAGTTGAGTCGACAACATGAGCAAGTTGGAAGTCAATAGTTTTGCGTTCTACAGAACGTGTCTCACGAAAAAGTACCCGATTTGTAACAGCGATGTCGTGACTCGTGAGTGAATCTGAGCTTGAGCTCGGTGAAGACACTATTGTAAGCACCGCCGCGGGGTGGGCGCCGCTTCATTGCTGCCAGACATTCATTGATACGTCCTGTTCAACAATATATATATATGGGGCAGATGGAGTTAACGAGTGCTATTAATAACAAAAGTATAGTTTTGGAGACATTGTGATACCCGTTTGTAACGCATAATATGAAAATGACCGTTCCTGCTTCATCGGTATCAGCACTAAGTATCAGCGATCTGACGTTAGTGCGACAACGGAGGTGACAAAGGTGCGTGCGCGCTATTAGCCAGCGCAGCAGCGTCGCCACTCGCCAGCTCGCCACTCGAGCATCTTCACCACACACAATCCAGGAGCAGTAAATGGTATTTACCAGATCGGCACGAAGCGAACGAATCCTTAGAGGTATATTTGGTTGGTAGTCCAATGTTAATTCATGGTATCGACACAGTGCAGGGTCGAGCGCGAGTGTTGGGTCGGCTCACGCGGCGGCCGCGCTGACGGCGGGCATGGCGCGAGGCGGGCGCGGGACTGACGCGAGCGGCGCGGACGTGCGGCTCGGGCGAGGGCGCGCCGCGGACTGCCGCCCGGCGCCGCCGCGCGCCGCCGCGCCGCTCCCTCGCCAGTCGCCAGTCGCCATAGCCACGCGCCACTATCGTCGGCGACCAAATTTATGCAAACTCCGACCACCGCCGCTCGACTTCACTTCAAACTTAATTAAAGGCACCTACGCAACTTTTTTAATTAATTATTATTAGGAAGTTGTGAGCGAGAGCCGGTTACAAGAGCCAGCTCTGGCTCTGATCGAACTGCCATATATTATGTTATTCGATACCGGCGCGGCGGATGGCGGTAGTGCAACACTAGCTACTCACAAGTTTATTGCCATCTCACATTTTATGTTAGTTAGTTAAGTTATTGTCAAATCTCACATAAAATGATTAAGTACACATACAAATACATATTACTTGTTTGTAGTTTCCTTTCAACATAATCATACGATGACACCGTACACCTCTTTTAACTGCTGGGCTCGGGTCACCTCTCCTCTATCCAGGAGCTGAGATTTCCTTTACCGTCAGTCGTAAATTTAAACTCCACAAAGTGAAATCCACATTGGTGCTGTCGGACGGAATCGAACTCGGACCGCATGACTTGCATGCCGGTCACTTATCATCATTTTTGTGTATTTCCCTATGAACTATGTATATATGAATTCAGTGCAGGTATGAATTAAGTGAAAGAAGTCCTGAATGCATTATTATCTTTTAAGTGAGATACAATACATAAGTACTTACATACTCGATATTAGTTCAATGTGCAGTGCTCACTGCTCACTGCTCAGTGCTCAGTGCTACTAGGTAACACTTTTATGAACTCATGATTAATTTGTGAAACATTTAGTAATGACACGTTGGACAGCGCGACTAACAATTGCTGATGTTGGCAACGATCGATGCGTTGCTCGTTCTCCACTCACCACTCTTCACTCTGCACTCTTCACTCTGCACTCTTCACTCTGCACTCTTCACTCTGCACTCTCCACTCTCCACTCACCAGAGAATGTGATACCGTCTCGCGTGTCGAAGACTCGATCCCGGCACACGATCAATAAATGTGTCGTCCTGAGGATGCCTCGTGTAGAGGCCAAACACGTGTCGGATAACACCCTGGTGCCAATGGGGCTCTGTTCCTGATCCCAATATAAAAAAAATGATTTTTTTAATTACCTGCCACTTTAGGTAACAAAAATCTGGTTGAGAGCATGTCGGACCATGCTCAATGTAGGGTGCAGCAAAAAAGCGTATATTCATGGCGCTTACGTCCTTTTGTTGAAAGTTTTTCGGCAATACTCAAAAACGTTATATCCGATCATGTTGAAAATACATTTTGATTTGAAGTTTTTATATCTCTTTAGGTCTCTTTATTCTCTCTTTTTCTCCACCAACCCGCACTAGGCCAGCGTGAGTGGATTATGGCCTAAACCCTCTCAGCTTTCTAGTTAGAGGAGAGGACACCCGAGCCCAGCAGTGGGACATCATGAGTTGCTGATGATGATGAAGTATTTGCTATTCATTGATGTTAGTTAATACGCCTAAGAATGTCATTTTTTTTTAAATGTATTACTCATAAAACAAAAACAATATCCCAAATGGGATCCCTAGGGAATTAAATGTATAAAATTTGTAACGTGGGGCGAAACTTCGCGAGGCGAATGCGGAACAAATCAGTATTCCCTTGGTCACAAAACTCAAGTGGTGAGAAGTGAAGAACCCGCCCCGTTTTGAAAACAGTAGACCCGGGACTGTCAGTTATTTGTCGTCAAATTTCAATTATCATGTTGTCGTCAAAAAGATTCAAAGGTTCGTCCATGAAAGCTATTAAAAGTACATACAAAAGTTCTGTACTCCCCCATTCAGTGCTAAAATGTACCAAACAGCTCATCGTGGTCGGGTCAGCGGTCCCAGCACCATTGTTTGCTTTTCACTCAGTGTACAAATATAGAAGCGTGAAGGACAGAGTGGACAACCGGGGCGCGGGCGGGGCGCCACTAACTATTATCTAATGAATCATTTACTGGTCCGTACGTAACGTACTTAACATAGACAGATCAAACATTTTTGTCACGTTTATAGCCAGTGAGACGAGCTGCGTGCATCGAACTGTCTCGTACTTACAGTAATTATACATAAAGTAAGAACGAGCGGTCGTCAGTGTCGTCACAGCGCAGCGGGTGCCATTATCTCATTAAGATCATTAATGGATTGTCCATTAGAGCACGTCTGAATCGTTCAATTCGCTCAAAGGGAAAAGGTTTTAATAGTATTAATTGTAAGTAAGCGTAACTGAATAAGTTGAGCGGCGCGGCTCGCGGCGGCGAGCTGAGGCCGCCTCCGCCGCCGCCACGTGTACAAACACCGACTTTCTGTTTACGGTTTGTCTAAGTTTTAAGAACGGATAATACGTTTAAATATTTACCAATGTTACAAATAATATCAAGTATTAAAGGTCGATGCAGGCCGGGGCGGTACAATACGGCTATGCGACTACGTCATTGTACTATAATTACATAATATGTCGTACGAATATATGATTAATTCTAATTAAATCTAAATTTAAAATAATCATAATATTATTAAATGATCCTATGACGTCGGTATGTTGTATAATACAACGGGTACACTATTCCAATATATTCATCTGTCTTTTGTAATTGTTAGTCATAGTCATTATTTCATTTGGATCAAATACATGATACTTATGAACTTCATACAAAGCCAAAATAAAGATGTCAGCAAATTTGTCTAAGGCCAGTTAACTGAGAAGGTTGAACTGAGAAGAACTTGGCAACAAACTCAGGTCAGACTCTTTTTAATCATCATAGTAGTTAGTAGTTACAGTTTCCATTGGTAACAGAACCAAAACACCATACTTACTAAATTAAATTCAATAAAATTTGGATATTTAAAAAAAAGTATGTAATTCTAATAATAATTACTTATGTTCTATCAAACGAACGAGATGAAATTAAATTAAATTTTATTTCGTCAAACGATATAGTATGTGGGATCATCATGGTGTATTTAAAAAGGGTTAATGGCATTGAAGCGATGGTGGCTGAATTGATAAGAGACCGGCGGGCATGCAATAATAAACATGCGGTCCGGATTCGATTCCGACCAGCAGTACCGTAATGTGGATTTCACTTTGTGGAATTTATATGTACTAGTCAAGTGACTTACCATCTGCTAACGGTGAAGGAAAACATCGTGAGGAAACCCACATAGACTAGAAGAAATTCTAAGTGTATGTCTGATCCACCAACCCGCATTAGGCCAGCGTGTGTGGATTATGGCCTAAACCCTCTCAGCTCGCTAGATAGAGGAGAGATACCCGAGCCCAGCAGTGGGACATTAATGGGTTGCTGATGATGATGCTGATGATGAATGGCATTTTGTGAACTCATGTTTAGCCCTATAAGCTTACCTATAATATATTTTTTAGTTTAGCTTGTGTCATCCCACTACTGAGCCAAGGCCTTCCCTGATCCTTGCACTGCTGTCTATCTCCCTATATATATGTATATACCTATAATTTAAATTATAAAAGACACAAAGTAGCGCGTCACTTTGGTGTCTGTGTAATGGCGCTAGTGCTGCGAGCGCGACAGAGTCAGTGGTGTTGGAGTAGGCGGCGGTGATGGTGTCTCATACAATAGGTGCGACGGGAGCGACAAGGTCGCGGCGCAGAGCGAAGCGCACTTTCCCGTAAATAAACCTTCAGGCCGGTAATCTCGAGTGTCATAACACGATCCCAGGGCCGTTTATCGCGGGCTGGTACCGGACGCACCCGCCCCGCGCCCCGCGCCCCGCGCCCGCCGGCCCCTCAGCCATCGCTCCGTGCGCTCATACAGTGGCTGACAATAGTTCAGCGGCGGCAAGATACGAGCGTTGTGTGAGCTAAGTATCCGGCGATGTTCCCGCACATATCTATCTGATACATTACATTGCCATGCCGTAGCACTCGTAGCACACGTAGCGCTTCGTAGCGATTCGTAGTACTATGCTACGGTTTTCAACTATTTGAAGACTGTCTAACGTACGTAGTTCTTGATTGCTGATCACCATATAATATAGTACTTGATGAAATGTTTGAACATAACATTCTGATGCATCCGTGAAGTATTTTGGAAATAGGTCCACTAATATATAACAAAATTCCTAGTGAAAGCAGAGGCCTAAACTTAAATATTTTTTAAATAAGTTTATAACAGAAAAATGTTTTATTCACTTTCTGATTTTTTAGATTTAAATAGTTAAACCTTACGTTTGTTATTTGTTTGTTGTCTAGTTTGTAGTATTAACTGTAATTAATTAATAATATATTATATTAATTGTAATAATATTTGTATGCTTATGGGTACAAAGTAGCGCTCACTTATTTAATAACGCAAGATCTGTGACAAATAAATATTTCTGTTTCTGTTCCGAATAACCGTTTGGACAACACAATGATTATTATTTGTTTACTGCGAATTTTAGTTAATTCCGAGTTCGCTATACTTATATTATATAAACGATTTTTAACAAAAAAATATTGAAACGGCTCAAAACAGTATTAGAATAAACTGAAAGAAATAAACTGAATTAGATATTTAATTCCAAGAAAAAAAACCAAGCCAAGCCTAAAGAGCTACGCACTAGTACGTACATCTGTTACCGCTCGCTACTTCACACCACCTCGCACTTGCGTGTGATTGTACCGGCTAGTGGACGGCTCATACTCATTAGGCTGGCACCGACTTCAAACAGATTAGTAATAGGGTATTATACTTTAAACAGGTAGGTAGGTATTTTTTTCTTGGAATTAAATATCTAATTCAGTTTATTTTTCGCTTTTTAGTACTGTTTTGAAGTCGTTTTAATATTTTTTTTGTTAAAAATAGTTTATTTTTCCATTTTTAGTGTACTTTTTATTTTTTCTAGCTGATTTAGTAATACTGGCTGGCAAACTAAGACGGAATACCGAAATAAAGAATCTTCGATAGAAGGGAACGTCTATTTAAATATTCTAACAACACAACCTGATTGTAGAATAGAGGAATCCAAGTCTCAGCTTCTTATGTATTCTTTTTTCCTATAAAATGTGACAGGTAATAAATATAGGTATAGAATGCAGGTTAGATACTATATCAAAAACTTAAAATATCATCTAAGAATTCCTTTGAATTATACAAATTTATTATCGATCAAGAGCTCCCACCTCAGACACTTGAAATAATACAACTTAACGTTTATACATGGATGTAATATTTAAAGAAATCATCTTCTTACTCCTAAACGTTAAGAAGTTTACCTTCCAGTGACAGCTCACCTAAATAACCTACAAGAATGCAACTATAGGTTCATAAGTACCTATAATGTTGAAAGAATTATCCTTCAACTCCTAACAGTTAAGGAGTTATACCTTCCACTGACAGCTCACCTGAATAACCTACAAGAATACAACTATAGGTTTATTAGTACCTATAATGTCGAAAGATTTATCCTCCAACTCCTAACAGTCAAGGAGTTATACCTTCCAGTGACAGCTCACCTGAATAACCTACAAGAAACAACTATAGGTTTATAAAGAACCTATAATGTTGAAAGAATTATCCTCCAACTCCTAACAGTTAACGAGTTATATCTTCCATCACCAGCTCATCAACATGAGATGATGACTATCAGTCGTAAATACTTGAATAACTTTAAAAAATATATGAAACACGTAATATGTGCCTATAAAATTTGAGGGTTGCCTTTAATTTCCCTGAGGTTCCAATTCGGAAGTATACCCTTTCAAAAAAAAAAGATTTTTTTAAATCGGCTCAGTCATCTCCGAGTATAGTTGAATATACATAAAAAAAATTACATACAGTCGAACATATTATAACCTCCTCCTATTTTGAAGTCGTTTAAAAATGAATTGAGTCGTTGTACCTACATTATCTGCGATTTGTGATGGAAGATAAAGAAGGGGATTATAATATATATATACAAGATGAATATTTGTGCTTGTTATAATTTTTTTTAAAGTACATGAGCGTCACCTGTGTGTAGTGTGTACTGTCACATTCTCGTCGAGTGACACGAGAAGTAGCGAGGCAGGGACGCAGGGACGTAGTGTGGCAACACTACGCGACTATTGCTCGTCGTCATGCGTTGCTCCCTGTTTTATTGGTGTTTTGAGCGAGTTAAAGGATCGTCAATCTGAGCGCGAGTGCTGCGGAAGCATAATCGCGCCATGTGCCACCACCACCATACACTAGCAGGTGCACGACTGAGAGATTCAATGCATCTGAAAGGTAAATAAATAAAATGAATGGTGCTTAAAGAATTAGGAAAGTGTGTAATAACCTGCATTCATATAGAACAGTGATGTAGTGGTGAGAGCTGTATGCAAGTGTGCAGTGTGCGAGGCGGCGGCGGCGGGAGATGGATCAGGCTCATTTTCAGTAAGTTCCGGGATGTCGCGACAAGATCGCGGAAGCGTCGGGCGGCGCATTCGTCCTTGCCTCCCCCTCCCGCCTCCCCGCGCCCTACTGCTCCCGTCCTGTAACGAGGTGAGGGTGAGGGGTGCGGCCGCCCCTGACCTACATACATAGTACGTTCAGCCGCGCCGCACGCGGACCAACCGAGTGGCGACGCACACTTCCTTCATTTCGGGTTTTATACTACTCGTATTAATAAGATTAATTTCCCTCTCCCAGCTTATTAGAGAATTCATATCAATGAGTGATTGTTATGAGTTTTATTGGGACGCCTCTAGTTGTGTTCAGTAATTCGGTCACGGCGCGGGTTGACATCGCTCGTGGTCACGTAAATCCCGCGGCTTACGCCAAGCGATTTATGAGTGTCCCCTCCCCTCCCTTCCGTGTACATTAGAGTTAGATATTCGCGTCACATGTTTAGAGTATAACGCATTGTTTATGTGTGCCGACTGATCCCGCGGTGACGTCACCAACTCACCACACGCAGCGTGTGCTGCTATTCTTTGTGATGTTTAGGCATTCACTAAACGGGGGACCAAAGTTTGTATGGAGAAATTGTATGAAAGGGTTTTTTTGCTTTGTTTATGTTATGTTTGTACCAATATGTTTCTATTTGTATTTCTTTGAAACTTTGTACATATGCTCAGAAACATATTCATCCCCCAGGGGATGAAATTTTAATAGTGATATTTTGAAACTAAGTGGTCGTTATTTAATAGGTTTCTATGGATGGTTATGAAACAATAAACAGGTACTTTGTGGTGTTTCAAAAGTCAACCCTGAGGGATGTGATAGGGGTGAAAAAAGTAAATAGTACCGTGCTGTCACCAGCAAATAGTGTAATACTATGGTCAGTTATTGTAGGCATGTCGATAAGAATCATCAGTGGACCCAAAATACTACCCTGAACCACTAGTTGTCTTGTGATGAGTGACGTCACTCGTGTGACACCCCTCACACTGACATCGATAGATATCAATGTTAAATACTACCTACCTATGTACCAAATGGCTTATAAATATACATATATGTATATAGTAACACTTATTGTAAACTAAGTCAGTGAGGGGAGCCCAGAGACACAAGCCATACGTTTTGTATTGTTTCAAATACTTATCTACGTCCTAATAAACACTTTGTTTTCACAATAATTGTGTTCTTTACGTACATTGAAGCGTTTATTCATTCTCATCATCATATTTAAGTTATTGGCTCTAACATGGTAAGGTTCCTGACGTTTAATATACGTGACACGTGACAGCACGCGCGCTATCTCCCCCTATGTACTCCATGTATGCACTGTGCAGCGCATGCCATGATCTAACAACAAGCTACATTATTGTATTTTAGAACATTTCGTTCAGAATGTCGAAACAGCCACCAAGTAATCAGTATTACACAAATGTATGATAGTGTTCCTTTTTATCTTTTAAAATAATGACATTAAGGAGGCATCAGTTGTAAAGTATTTATGTTGATGGAGCGAAGTGCGTCAGGTGGCACTCTCGTGGAACAGCTCGAGAGTCTCACACGCAGAGAGCCAATCCACACAATATCTCCTTGAACCGGCGACACATTGTCCGCGCCTCTCAGCCTCTCACTTACTCGGAGACGCTCCTTCACGAGCTCGCCGAGCTACATGTTGGTACTGTACTGATGAGTATGCACTCACACGCTAATGTTGTATCTATGTGTGCCGGTGCCAGCCTCACCACATTATTACGTTTACAACAGCTGTTCATTCAAGAGCTGGTTTTACTATTTAATTACATAACGCGAACCAGATACAACAATGGAATCCCATGATTCACTTACATATTTACATAACCCTCACCACCCATATTCCCTAACATAGTTAGAGTAGCATCTAATACAAACAAAAACGGTTAAGAGCATGTCCATTCTCAATGTAGGGTTCCGCAGCAAAAGAGCGTAACTTGATAACGCTTACGTCCTTTTGGTGGAATATTTCGGTCTGTCCCACCGACAGTGGAACAGTCAGTGGGACAGATCGGAAAAAAAAAGTTCGTTTTGTCCCACCATGAGCAACGGTGGGACAAAACGAACATTTTTTTCCTGTTTGTCCCCTCATAGAATTTTATATAATTCTTTTAAGAATTAAATAATTGTCTATATTAAATTATACGATTAGTGGCATGGGTTTATAATCATTTTTATTTTAAGAAATTATAAATATTTATTTTATTTTTAATAGTTTAATAAACAACAGTAGGTGTTACTACTTTAACTACTTATTAGTCTACTGATTTAACTTACTTCAACTTAGCGACAATAATAAAATACGAACAATAAGAGCACTTCTTTCTTGTCTGTATAAACTAGCCACAGTCCGATAAATAAAAGTAGTTAAATTAAATATTAACTTTTCTAATAAATGACTGATAGTAATTTCACCAGGCACAAACTGCACTTGATACTGATGTTGTACATATTCGTCTCTATTACTTATTCTGTGCTACTACACAAGTTGCCATATAAATTATCAGTTTTTTCTATAATTTTTTACCAAACTGTACATTTTTCTTAAATATAGTTAGTAAACTATATTTAAGAAAAATGTACAGCTTTATAAATAAAATTATACCGAAGCAGCGGGCGGAAGCTAGTAAGCTTCCGCCCGCTGCTTCGCCTGTGTGGTATGTATTTTATACCTATAAACCTTCCTCTTGAATCAGTCTATCTATTAAAAAAAACCGCATCAAAATCCGTTACGCAGTTTTAAAGATTTAAGCATACTTATTGTATGTTAAACATACAATATCATTGTATACAAATTATGTGCGTGTTTCAATAAATAAACATTTATCAATTATTATTTACAAAGGTACCGACATAAAAGAATCGTAATTATTGATTACCTACATAATTGGCATGTTACTGAATACTCATATCTCATAATAGTTATATATTTTTTATAGGCAATGATACTAAAAGCTAAGCTGTCAATTTGTAATGGTCGCCGATGGCAAACATGAAATCGACGAGATAATAATAATACATATTTGAAGGGATCCACGACAATGTTAAAATCTTTTATTATTATTAAGTATTATCAGGCTGGTATAATACAAGATTGTTTGTCTTAAAAGTAAACAAATTACTGTTATTTTTTACGAAAACACACACTTCGAATATATAAAGACTAGGCAGAGTCAACAAGGAAAGTTTACGGAACAGAGGCCTACAGGTTATCCAGGGAGCAACACTTTGTTTTTGGGTAATAAGTGCTCTATTTATATTGACTGCATTTCCCCAAAGCACTAAGCCATATCTTAGGTTAGAAACTACAAATGCATGATATGCCTGGAGTGCCGTATTTTTGTTACAGATCTTGGTTAGTCTCCACAAAGCATATACAAATCTATTAATTTTCTTACAGGTTTTATCTACTTGTGCTTTCTAATTACAAGTGTGGTCCAAAGTTATACCGAGAAAAGACACTTCGTTGACCTGTGTCAGAGTTTGATTCTTGTAGCTCAGATTCAAGTCCTGTTGTTTACCTCCTCTATTATAAAACTGTACATATTTTGTTTTATTAATATTTACACTCAAATTATTTTGACATAACCAGTCTACCACCTTATCTATTGTATTATTTAATAAATCATTATAGTCACATTTGGAGTTGTCAGGTATCAATATTGAAAAGTCATCGGCATGCAGAATTGACTGATATTCTGTTATTGAGGGAAGATCATTTATGTACAGGAGCGAGTAGTGGACCGAGTACAGTCCCTTGGAGCACACCCACTGTATTATATTTCATATTAGACTGGAAAGTGACTTCTTCATGTTTTGCATTAAAATTCGTGATTTCGGCAAATTATGTTCTATCACTGAGGTGACTTTTAAGCCAATCCTGAGCAGTACCGCGTATACCAAGTGCATTGCATTTCTGTAGCAATAAGTTATGGTTTACGAAATCGAACTTATATCGAAATAAATTGCTGTTACAAGTGATTTTACATTTACATAATCAACTATAGTTTTCATAAGCTTAAATGTTGCTAAAGTGGTTGATATTCCTTTTAAAAAGCCATGCTGTTGCAGACAAATTATATTAAATTTTGTCAAAAAACATAGTAGTGCATGACTTTCTCAAACACTTTCGCGAAGGTGGGTATTATTGCAATTGGCCGATAATTACTTATTATACTTTTGTCACCCTTTTTGTATAAAGGTTTGATCACTGTTGTTTTTAACCCATTTGGAAAGTTACCTTGAGTAAGATAAGTTAATGACGTATGCTAGAACTGAAGCGATAGACTTCTGCATTCTGTGTCAGAATACGAAAGAAAACGGTCGTGTGCTATTACAAAATATATACCTCTATCACCATAACTGAGAATGGGGGCATTCTCAGTTATGGTGATAAGCAAGTGTGTAAAATGTAAAAAAAATGTTACCAAGAAACTGCCTGGACTAGATGTACTGGATGATGTAGATGACTGCAGTAGATGTGGTAATATAGTCCACGGTGATCCTGCGTGCTCAAAACTGTCCAATAAACAGCTAAACACCCTCAGGAACTCGCCAGGGATAGAGTGGAGTTGTGAAGATTGTCTAAAAAATATCTGACGAAGGTCTTCTTTTATCATACCCGAAGAAGTTGATGATGACGATGACGACGAAACCTCTGGATCTACAGAGATGGCTCCGGTTGTTGATGCTAAGAAACTGGTGCAAGATATCAGCAGAGAGGTAAAAAAGGCCTTTAGGAAGAATTTGGAAATCTCGAGAACTCGCTTGAATTCCTCAGTGCGCAACTAACATCGATGGAACAGTCTATACAAAAACAAGACACTAAAAAAAAAGATCTTGAAAATGTCTGTGACACACGAACGGATGAACGGACATGACGAAACTATAAGGGTTCCGGTTTGCTATTTTGGCTACGGAACTCTAAATACGCTGACATTGAGAGAGATAACACATTAATTCTAGTCACAAATTCCTGTATGCAGTAATTCATGACTTATAGTATGTATGTAATCTTTTAATTTGTATGGATGAAACTAAAAAATGTATTGATTTTATTTAATAATATATGTACCATCAAATTTTATATATACACTAGCTTATGAATACGTACGACTAAGTTCGCGTAGATTTTGATATTTACATATAAGTACCTTTTATAAGTACTTTGTTTTAAATAAAAATCTTCAAATTCCAGGTATCCCCCACTACAGGGTTTTCCATTTTTCGTCAGTTAAAAATGCTAATAGAGATCTAAATGTTTTCGTATAGGTACATACCTAACTATGTAACTACATACTATAGTTGAAGTGTTGCTTGCCGGTGATTTACATTTTAATCTAATGTTACCTACATAGACGGTTTTCGTCAGAAAATGTGCTCAAATTAATTCTCATCAAAAACGAAACTGTCGATCAACGAAAAGTGAAGCAGCGCAATCTAAATATGTCCTCCCCTCCTCCCCGTCCCCCACTCACTGTTACTAATGGACGAGAGGGAGGGCTCTTCGCATGTCAACTCCTTGATAGATTTGGATTTAACTTTAAATCCCTACCTAATATGTTTTAAATGTTACTTTTATAAAATAGACATTGTTATAAAACGTTGGTTGTCGACGCTGTTCCGCTCTCTACTACTTCGGCGTGATCATACTCTGATCATATCATCATACTGACTGGAATCATAATCTTGGCTATTGTATATAACGGCCAAATATGAGAAAGGATCAGCGACCTCTCCTATGTATCGGGTGTACCAGCTACTAGCGCGTTCTGCCGCGCCTGCGCCTGCGCCTGCTAACTCGTACCCGACACTGTGCGAGCTTGGGTTAACTTGTATTTACCAACCGAGACATACAAATAACTGTTTATTGTAATGTGCAAAATAATTATGTTAAATACAACAAAAGCCTGGGGCCATGTGTGAGTTCAGTTTACTCACAGAAACCCTTCCCTAAACTAACTCTCCTTAGGCTACAAAAAAGTTATTGTAACATAATGTGAGGCGAGGCCCACACACACACACACACACACACACCTTGTACTGTTGTAGATCCGATGCTCTTTGTTACTACTACATAGATAATGTTGAACACACGCGTCAAGTTGTTCCGAGTTTTGATAATGACAGTATGTCGGCGTGACGTAGATCGATACATCGTGTCTCAGATGTGCGCGACACAAAATGAACAGTGAAGTTTCAATGAGAACTGTACAACCTTGATGCTGTGCCAAGTGAGAGCGTAAACAGCGGACACGTATTTGGGACTGAAGCTTGCACTCATTTTATATTTTAAACGATGCACAGAACAAACTTGACACCATTTTCAATAATGACTCGTACAAACGAAGCAGAGAACACGAACAATCAAGAAGATTCGTGAACTTTGTACAGGTCGTTTGCGAGGAAATTAATAATGAACCGAGCCCGCGAGCTCACCGCCGCCGCCGCTCTTTGTACAAGTGTCATGATGTGATGAATCTTAGAGGGATCTTGTGCCACTTGAAATAGTACAAACGATTAGAACTACTACCTACGTGGTCACATTTGTTAGAGAGATTCGATCCTTATGATTGACCCTATCGGTAAACGCCATAAAAGTACATGGTGTTATTTTTGGGAATTTTAGCTGGTTCTATTCCTGGGTTTGGTAAGCGAATTTCCGGAAATCGTTAAATGCAGTTCTGTTTCTTTCTCCTCACCGTACTCCTTATAAATTGGTAACCTGTGGAGCAGTTTGCTTCATAGTTTGTTACCTGTTCTACTCCTAATACGTATTGTACCTACAATTGTTTGTTTTCTTAATAAATAATAAAATAAATCAATAAGTCACGCGTTGTGATACACACGTTACAAGTGTGCGTGCGAGCTCTTTCCTATGAGATGACAACAAGTCTGTTTACATTCATATTTATACTTTGTGTGTTCATTGTAACGAGAACCGGCGAAATGAGAAATTTCACGCCTTAATAAAGCGGTGAGAGCGGCTCTTTCGCCGTTTTACATCTTTTCATAAACCAGACAAGAGTGCATCGGAGCCCGCTCGGCTCGTACTACACCGAGTACACGTAAACAAGTTAGGTGGTAAAGCTCGAGCCGCGTCTCCTGTATTATGCAGGCTGCTTAAGAGTAAGAGGCGCGCTTTCACTTACCGCCTTCTGTTTTATTTATTCACCACAAACTCGCGGCTCGCCTTACATATTAATGTTGCGCCGCCGCCGCCGCCGCTCCGACGAGATATAACAATCATCACAGACATACTAACTACAACGTGTGGCAGCACTCGCGGAACGCACGAGGAGACTCTCGCTTGACTCCAACGGCTATCGTATCATTGAACCCTCCTATTTTATTTTTATTATTTACGTAAAAACCAGTTTCAATGATAATCTCCTTTTTAAGATTCCGTAGCCAAAATGGCAAAAACGGAACCCTTATCTTATAGTTTCGTCATGTCCGTCCGTATGTCACCAGGCATTTTACTCGAAAACTACTCGATGTAATGAAACTTGGAGAATAAATGTCAGTTTTGTACAAATAATGAAAATAAATATTTTCAAGGGGGACACTCCATAAGTGTAATAGAAACTATTTTTTTTTAAGTAAATGTTCACGAATTTCACATATTTTGACAGAACTGAAAAAAATTTTTGATTAAGTGAATATTTTCGGAAATAATCACTGGCAAAGTAGCATAAATTATGCTCCCCCCCCTCTATCTTATAAACTGTACAACTTAAAAATTAAACAAAAATCATTAAGATAACGCTTAAATACGTTTCGCTCAGATATGCCGTTTTGAAGTTATTGCCCTTTGCTGCCCTACAATAAGGGCGCATAAGGTTACATTAAGTTCCGCCAGCGTCATGTACTTACACTAACTAGTTCTTCATCACTATATAATATATGTACCTACAATATTTTAGTTTAGCGAGGGGCCTGAACACCTGTGGGTGGCTCTATTACAATATTTAATTCGTTATTTATATTTAGACGATCAATCATATTGCGTCTTCGTAAGGACAATTCTTCAAAAATGTTCATTGAAATACAAATAGTGGTGGTAACGTCACACTCACAACAGAGTGTCGCCGATATACTGTCACTACTACTATTACACTATTTTTAGAAGATAGTTTTTGTAAAATCAGTCTTATTTATTACTTACTGCAGTCGCTTTCAAAAAACATTACTTATCTTATACAGGATGTCCCGAAACTCAACGTCAAGCGACTACTGGGCGATGGTATCCGTAATTCTAGCATTACTTACTTTTTTTTTTATACGACGACGGTGGCAAACAGACCTACGGTCCGCCTGAGTAATAGTCGTTGAACTTGGTTGTTGGATAATTTTGTACCAAATACAAAATCGTTAGCATTAATCCTTTATAGTGACTAAGATCAAGTAGTTGCTTGTTTTGTTTTCTATAAATACTGCGCTTCTCAACAAAAGGACATAAGCGGTGTGAACATACGCTCTTTTGATGCAGAAGCCTACATTGAGCATGGTCCGACATGCTCTTAACCGTTTTTTTTTAATATACGTTCACGTAATTCTAAAAAGTGTATTGAACATATTTTATAAAATCATCATCAGCAACCCATTAATGTCCCATTCACCCTCCCACTGGGCTCGGGTCTCTGCTCTATCTAAAATATAGCTCCGGTTAAACATAAAAAATTTAAAACCACGAAATATGACACTAAATTGTAAGAGTAATGTTCAGTGAGCAGAGCCTGCAGAGCGATGGTCTCGACCACAGTGTACGAACTTTAAAGTTCAGTGAGTAGAGCCTGCAGAGCGATGGTCCCGACCACAGTGTACGAACTTTAAAGTTCAGTGAGCAGAGCCTGCAGAGCGATGGTCTCGACCACAGTGTACGAACTTTAAAGTTCAGTGAGCAGAGCCTGCAGAGCGATGGTCTCGACCACAGTGTACGAACTTTAAAGTTCAGTGAGCAGAGCCTGCAGAGCGATGGTCTCGACCACAGTGTACGAACTTTAAAGTTCAGTGAGCAGAGCCTGCAGAGCGATGGTCCCGACCACAGTGTACGAACTTTAAAGTTCAGTGAGCAGAGCCTGCAGAGCGATGGTCTCGACCACAGTGTACGAACTATAAAGTTCAGTGAGCAGAGCCTGCAGAGCGATGGTCCCGACCACAGTGTACGAACTTTAAAGTTCAGTGAGCAGAGCCTGCAGAGCGATGGTCTCGACCACAGTGTACGAACTTTCACAGGAAGTACTCGCTCTAATCTTTGAAATATTTGTTGTCACAATTAATTGTATAGTTCATCGGTAAGCAATGTGTAGCTAAGCCTTTGTCACGTACCATTACACTGCACGGTGCCGCGGCCGACTCACCTGTCAAAGGTCACTAAACTTTCAAAGTGTGTGTGTACCTGAGCGAGAGCGTCCATAGCTGACAATGTGTTTGCATCAAACTGTATCAATTAGTACTTTAGTTACATTTTAGTAGCGCGTCCGGCGTCCCTAGCATTAACGGTAAAGTAACTTGCAAACAAGTTTGTGTCGCTACTGAGACGCGGCGGTGGAGTTGCGACCAAGATGAGCGGAGGAGGCGGCCACTACTCACTTTGAAACATTTTATTTAGCAGAACGTGCCGGAAACTTGTCCGACCGAACTAGTTGTGCACTAGGCGAACGAACCAAGTACACGGTCTACACCAACTCCTACAATAATAAAGTTTACACAATCACATGTTTCTTAATAATTGGTTGAACCGCGTCGTATTAGGTCGCGGCGGCGCGCGGCGGCGGCTCGTTCATCTACCGAGCGAGTGTTCGAACTTTCACATGATGAGCCACGTTCGAGACGTCAGCGTCATCATGATGTCAATGTGTCGAATAAGTGCAAGAACACACGTGTTCACAAAGTGATGTCAAGCAATAAGTTATGTTTTTAAGACGCTAAACTAGTTTGAAATATTACCAAAGTGTTCATAAGTGAGGGTATTGCGCCAGTAGGCAATCATTTGCTCTGGTGCAGTCGTCGAAGATTTACTTAAGATCTCGTTCCTATATTCTCGTATATATATCAGCTGGTTCAGACGAAGCATGTTCGCCAGCGCCGCGCCGCGGTGCCGCATTCTTACACACTACACGGTACAACAATTGCTATAATTATTCGGAAGATCTATTAAAAAGTTTGATAATATGTATACATACGACATTCAGGTCAGTGATAACCTTGAATTTCTTCCCATACAAATAAGGTTTAAAATGTCTAATAGCCCATACTATGGCTAATAATTCTAACTCAATCACAGGATATCGAGTTTCAGCGAGTTTCAAGTTACGACTAGCGTATGCTACCACTTGTCCGTTACTGTTAAACAGTACGGCGGCGCCTAAACCTATTTTTGAAGCATCTGTATGCAAAGTAAATTGATTTTCTTCAAAAAAATTCGGATAGCCTAATACAGGCGGATTACAGAGTGCTTGTTTTAATGTATTAAATGCTGTCTCACATTCGCAAGATCAATTAAAACTTACATAACAGATTAAGAGGATATGCAATGATAGCGAAATTCTTAATAAAACGTCTATAGTTATTTGCAAACGCAACGAATCTTTTAACTTCGTCTGCATTTGATGCTTTTGGGTAATTTTCTAAAACGTCAGCTGTAGAAGGATCTGGATAAATACCTTCTGACGTAATTTAAAAGCCTAAGTAAACTATTTCTCTTCGTAAAAATTCGCACTTAAGTGGATTTAATTTTTGGGTTAACTATTCTTAGTCTTTCTAAAACGAAAATGAGATTTTCGTTGTGATTTATCAGCGATTTTCCCATTACTATACAATCATCTAAATATATGAAACATTTATCATAATTTAACCCTGACATTGCAATAGTCATTAATCTAGAAAACACGCTAGGGCTCGTTTTGAGTCCCATTGGACAACGTTTCATCTGATACATCTTATCAGTTGTGAACGTTGTGTTCTTACGTGAGTCTTTTTGCAAAGATAACTGATAAATACGATCTAAATTAAATGCTGTGTATTTCTTGGAATCTTCAGATAATTAAATTTGGTAATAACTTTGTGATAAATCAAGTTTTGAATAATATACACTTCCCGAAAGAGAGTCTTCTGTTATGTTTGGTAAGGGGAATTTATCATCGACTATTCTGTTATTTAACTGACGATAATCTATAACAACAGATAATATAGTAGTAAATAATGAATTCAGGCAATATTCCGTAGTAAACGTAGACCTTGTTGTATAAATAAATCACGACAGTAGGTCCGGTAGGTAGATACCTAACAACAGGGCACCTAAACAACGCCAGTCTTCACTCTAAACAAAAGAATTTCGAATGAGTGAAGTTCATTAATCCACTTGGTGCTTGTGGGTAAGCACACCTGCACGGTGCACACTCTACTCGTACCTATACATAGTGACTACGCTGTCAGCGAACTTGCTAAATTGGCTGACACTATTTTTTCAGATAACCTGTTACATTGTTAATTTATGACTAACATAACAATTAAGTACTTTAAATGGTTTTTTTTCACATCAATAATTATGTCAAAGATACATGATTAAAATATATACTAAGTATACAACCAACTGACTTTGTTGAAAATAATGAAGTGCGCACTTGAAATAGGCGGTGACAGTGAGGCTGACGCTGTGTGACATCGACATGAGCTATTCTCGATAATTAGTGAGAAAGCCTGATGGAAGTATTTTATGGCAAAAGTAGTGAAAAGTGACTGAATAAATTGGGTGTGACACGAGAGAGGCGTGCCTCGCGCCTCGCCTCGCCTGTCGCGCGCGTCACTAATACTAAAACGTATCTCTCCTATGTCGACATTCACCAGACAATGACGTTCTAAACACCTTACGACACAAATACTTGTGTGGAGTTGAAATTGTAGAAAGTGGTAGATATTGTGGTGCCCAAAATAACGTAGTGACATGACTGTGTTGTTCAACAAAAAACTATTGTTTCAGTGCGCGAGAAAATATTGAATGCTAATGCAAAACCTAGTAAGATAGTCATCGTGCAGAAAGCGAGGAGTTGCACTCAGATATATTATTCGTTCAGAGAAGAGAGCATTCCCGAGAGACGTCACGTGTCCGTCGGCGCGTCGCTCCATGTCACCGACGTATGCATAACTGTACATGTACATTGTACATGTATACATATACATGTAGGTATACACTCAATATGTAGATACACCAGCTCCGTGACGCGCGACGCACTGAACAAATACAATTAGTGCGAGAGAACGCCTCGCGGTACTTAAACGGCTTAATATTTGTTAGGGAATAAAGGAAAGTGCGCGGATGTCAACCGTTCAAGTCGGGGCGCGTCGGTTATAAGCTTCTTACACAAATACCGTCGCGACCAAATTACGTAACGTTTTGTCCAATAACGTGACGCGTGAGTGCCTCGCTCCTGTCCGAGTTGTCACTGTCGTAGTTACTACTCTAGACACGAACAGAACTAACTGATTTGTCTGCCCGTGAACAACGAGGAGCAGATCTAACTTTTTATATTATTATTGTATTATAATTATTATACATAATTGTGTACAATAAATAAAATCCTAGTGGATTGGCTATTATAATAACTTGTATTTTAAATAAATTATAAATATTTCTTTGGTTTCTCAATCAATCAGTCTTATATATATAAAGGTCTTCTTAATATTTATATCCCAGTACATATTGGAGGTATAATAACAATCGGTCATCTCACTTTGTTGAATTTATATGTACTAGCCATGTGATTTACCATCTGCTAACGGTGAAGGAAAACATCATAAGGAAACCCACTTACCCTACAAGTAATTCTAAGTGTCTCAGCTCTATAGGTAGAGGAGAGGAGATCCGAGCCCAGTAGTGGACCATTAATGGGTTGCTGATTTTAACAATCAGTCGCCTGATTTGACTTCATACAACTTAGTTACCGATGTGAATATCTAATATATTAAATTATATGGGGGACATATCGGAACATCCTCGCACAAGTAGCACCGGCTGTGCACTACGTATGTTATGTGTTACACACACACACGCCAAACGCTTAACAAGTTCATACTCGTCGAATCTGTTGTGTCTGTTTGTGAAACAAACAAAGATGAAATCACCAAAACAAACTGAACTTTTTAATTCCTCGGATTTGCCTGACTTACTTACTTACTACCTCACACTTTACAACTGAAGGTTGGTTCCTAGTCTTTGTAGGACTATACCATTAAATGAAAGCGTCTTAGGTTTTAATTGGTTAGTAAGTTCCAATAAATCAGTAGCATAATGTAAATATTTACTGTTAGATATCTACTTACAGTGTTCAATGAAGTCATGAGATACGCAATACCAATACTATACATACAAAATTTCGGTTGACAATAAAGGTGCGGTGAACAACAGAAGATCATTGATCAGCCCCCTGATTCTGAGCTGTCGGAAAATTTTCGGCCTGAAATGTCAGTGTAATTACAGTTAAAAAACATATTGTTATAGAAATAAATGGTTGTAGGAAAAAACCTTAAACTAATCAGTTTTTAATTTTCTATACGTGAAACTATTTTCTAACATTAAATAACATAAGCCGTAAAAATACGTCGTTATAAGATTCGTAAAAGTTTACGATCCGGGAGCAATCCGACGAGTCAGAATCAGGGGACAGTTCTTGAACTATCATAATACACAAACTCAATGGCTCTGCAACATCACAAACTCTAGAAACGGTATTTTGCTGTTTAAAATTGAGTGTTTAGGGGGTGCGGAGTTCGCTGTGACAGCTAGTTATATACATTTAGGTCACAACTAAGCCTGATCTTTTAGATCACGACTCCTCGAAGTATCTCGTTTAATAGATTCTACGAAACGCTACGATAGCATCGTTAAATACGTAGCAACTTCTACGAGATGCTACGGAGACCTGTACATTAAGTATTCGTCTTTATAATCATCATCATCATTTCAACCCATAATTGTGGCACTGCTGGACACGGGTGTACCACGTTGGCCAGGCGGGTTGGTACAGGCTTTGTTAGGATTTTTTCCTTTTCACGCAGTGCTTTTGTCTACTTAAGGTTAGTCCCTTAGTCGCCTTTCAACCTGTGGGTGTCGTCCACAGGTTGAAATGGGGTAGTGTACTAGTAGACCACGGATTGTCGACGTCTTCATAATATTAATTAGGTATTTAAAACTTGCGAGTCGTAGTCAAGTCTCGTCTGTGAGTTACAAACATTAAGAAATAAACCAAAAAGATAGAAGGTTTGGTTGTCAATGCCACCGTATGAATAGCAAAGTTTTAAAATTGTGAGTCCAGCTGAGTGAACTTGGGCCGTGCCACATTTGACTTTTGAGTGAGTTTGTGGGTAGAGGGGGCGGGAGCGGCCCCCTCACTGTCGCAGACAAGCCGCCCGCACTCCTTGTGCAATAGGAGCACTGTCCTGGCGCAGCCGACAGACAATGCCTTTTATACGCACGAGCAGCAAATTAGCAACATTCAATATTTATTTATAAGAAGCTTTCACATATTATTTTCCAACTATTTTAGACCGATCTACGGTAACTCACATGATGCAATTATTTAATATGTAGTAAGTAGTACTTAGTAGACGTTCTCTGAGTACATGGTACTCTTCACAATTCCCTAATTAATAATAATAATTGGATTGGACCGATCGGCACGAGTAGCAGTGATGGCAACATCCCATGTTGTAAAAACAAAACCATAAAATCTTAACTTATGAATTCAATGAGACTAGATAAAGCACCTTTACTCAATGGTCCGTAATTTTTACTTAATTATGTTTGTAATTAATAATTATCTTTGATGTCATTTATTCACTAAAATAAGGAAGAATTATTTAGGTAAGCAGATTGCGATATACCTATATAACATAAGTGCGTGAGGCACTAGAATCATTACTACATAAGTAACGTAAGTTAGAATTTATGGTTTTGTTTTTATTTAATTATATATATTATAATGTTTGTTAGTAAGATTCGATCCTTATGGTTGACCCTATCATGGCATATGGTTTTATGTAGCAAATTATAAATAAACCACCATTTAATACATAATTTTTTCTATTTGCTGTTATTACTTTTTTATATATATATCTATATCTTTACTACTTACAATTACTTTTTGAAATTTTATGTAAACGTGGATAAATTTAAAAAAATCTTTTCTAGCTGCCCTCTGAATTTTTACAATAACAATTCTCTTTACGTGACCACTCGGCACTAAAAACCCCATCCTAGTGAATGTCGGGTGCGGGGCGGGGCGGAGCGGGGCCTGATCCCATATAAGATTCCATCTTAATCCCGATTAGAATGACCCGACAGTGACTATCTATTTTTGACGTTTCAAAAACATTAACTGACTGAGTAAGTATTAAAGAGTTTGTATATATTATGTTTATAATATTGCAAAATGCCGCAGGTAAGAACAAAGGCAATACGAAGATAGATTTTCGCAGTAACTGAGAGAAAGGGGCTTCTATGTCGAGCTGAGAAAGCCAGCACCGAATGAAGCTATCGGCTTACAGATTGTTTCATTAACTGTGATGAAGTCAGCTCAGTAGAGCACAAGTCGTACATGGAGGCGTGGCGCGTGTCGCGTGTCACATGTGGCGCGTAGCGCGTTACACATGTGGCGCGTGCCGCGTGTCACATGTGGCGCGTGTCGCGTGTGGCGCTTGGCGCGTGTCGCGTGTCACATGTGGCGCGGGTCGCGTGTCACATGTGGCGCGTGGCTCGTGTCACATGTGGCGCGTGTCGCGTGTGGCGCGTGGCGCTTGGCGCGTGTCGCGTGTCACATGTGGCGCGGGTCGCGTGTCACATGTGGCGCGTGGCTCGTGTCACATGTGGCGCGTGGCGAGTGGCGCGCGCGACTCGGCATCGCTAATAATGTTAACAAGTGGACAAACGCACACAGTGCATTCACTGGAACTCGAACCTAATGCAATACAAATATTCACTCAACAATAATGTAGAGACATCCTTTATATGGCCACCCTTATTTATTATACAAGTCACGCGGGGCTTCGCTGCCATCGTTCTTTATTTGGCCACTGCTCGGTTCCTATTGGCCATAGTGTAATGTATAGCGTATAACCTTCCTCGATAAATGGGCTATCTATCACTAAAAGAATTTTTCAAATCGAACCAGCAGTTCATGAGATCCTAGCGTTCAATTAAACAAACAAACTCTTCAGCTTTATAATTATAATATTATAAATGTATACTTAGGTAATAATAATAAAGTATAGATTAGTATACATTTGTTTTAAAAACGTGCAATTGTGTCGTCGATTCAGAAGCCATTAATTTAACTGAGCGGCGGCGCCGCACCGATATCATTAAAATTATAGTTATTTGAATGTTCCAGATACATTATATACAGGTTGGAATGTTGTAATGCCACCTGGAGGGAAAGTACTCTTAATACTAGAGATAGATCAATTTACTCAAAGGAAACATTCCTTTGTTTTTAAAAAGAAACAAAACTGCATTCAAATTTTTTTGTCACTTGCAACACCTGGGAATTGAACCAGCTAAAATCCAAAAAAATAACATCCTGTACTTTTATGGCATTTGAATAAATGACAGCAAAGATAATTATTAATTACGAATTTAATTAAGTAAAAAAATTACGGGCCATTAAGTAAAAGTGCTTTAACTAGTCTCATTGAATTTATAAGTTAAGATTGTATGGATTCTTTTTATTTAATTTACCACGTTTGTTAGAGAGATTCGATCCTTATGATTGACCCCATCGGTGAACGCCATAAAAGAACAAGGTGTTATTTTTTGGAATTTTTGCTGGTTCGATTTCTGGATATGGCATGCGAATTTCCGGAAATCGTTAAATGCAGTTCTGTTTCTTTCTAAAAATAAAGGAATGTTTCTTTTGAATAAAATGATCTATTTCCAGTATATAAAGTACTTTCCCTCCAGGTGGCATTACAAAATTCCACCCTGTATATAACAGTCGTTTCTAAGTACCGACGTTACGTTTACGTAGAGCTCAGACGGTCGCTCAACAGTAGATTCTCTACTACTTACATATTTGTAATCTGTGTCACTCACTACTGTGCTGTGTAACTTCTAAGTTGTTCCCGCTCGCTCAGGAGTTCACACGTTTTGTAAACGACGATTATATCACTCACCTACAGATTAGATTTCATTTATATTATCAATGTAAATGTGATGTACCCAGTTGGTTATGTTCATGATAATGATGTGTGTGGTCGTAAGCGGCACAACATTAGCTCACAACCCGCGGACCGAGCGGGTAACGAAGTTAGATAGCGACGTTCGGTTAGATCTGATCCGGCCGATATTACCGGCGAGCTCTCCGTCGCGTCGCGCGTCGGCTCATCTCCGCAACCTTCACATATGAGATAATATCTCTAGATACGACGATTTACGTATTTGATACTTGTCTCGCGTTAAAACGGCAATATATTATATTACTGTACGACCTTAGATTAAGTATATTTATCGCTGAATAGGTCACGGTGCACTACTAGTGCAGTCTACTAGTGCGATTGTATAACGTTTTATGATAACATTACATGACTTCAACAAATTTTATCCCTTTTTACCCGACTGTCAGGACGGGTATTGTTTTTGACGCGTATCTTGTATGTTTGTAAATTTCTTTATTCCCACGAATCTTCCAAACGGCTGGATGGATTTTGACAATTAGGGTATCATTAGGTTCGTCTAGAAAACCCAAGTGTCCTTAGATAGGTTTTAAGAATAAAAAAACTTAAACGGCGGGCTTTTGACGCCAAATTGTAAAACGTTCAATTTTTTTTTAATCAAGCCTATCGAGTTAGGTATCAAAATAAAGAGAATCAAAAGGAGATTACATATATTCAAAAAGAGATTATACATAATTGAATGGTTCCAAGTTGTAAGTAGTTCTATTATTTTTTTTAACCAAAGCTATTGAGTAGAAGTAGAGTATTAAAATAAAGGGAATCAAATGGAGATTACAAATATATACATATGTTATGTATTTAAATTTAATCAGGTATAATAATATTACAATAATTTTACGGTCTTTTTAGTGCGTTGCTCTCTGTTGATTTTTTGCAGTCGGGTTATTAAATTTTTTAATTATATTTACTTGGTTAGTTCTCTACATTATAGTTATAGAGAGGCGTACCGTCTCGTTCAGACTATTATTGAAGTTGCTCACAGTTTCTGTACGTACAGAGCACGATATAAATAATCACGATAACTACATTGAGCACATCCAACACCAAACAATCACGTCAGTACTTCAGTGGTTGAGTACTAAACAATGTTATGTTGATGTATTGACCCTGAGAAAGTTTACCATCTCTACTGCGCGTCACTATTCATTTCATAGAATTTAGATTTTCAATCTCAATCTGTAACTGAATTAGTTTCATGTAGAATGTAGAGTACATTCAGATGGACTGAACCCAGACCGTGTAGAACTCGACGAACGAGCGGGCACAGCATGTGTCGGCCACTGAGCACTGAGCACTGAGCAC
The DNA here is from genome assembly GCA_905147015.1 of Laspeyria flexula. Lineage (NCBI taxonomy): Eukaryota > Metazoa > Arthropoda > Insecta > Lepidoptera > Erebidae > Laspeyria > Laspeyria flexula. Next base: position 133,399 of record LR989958.1, read on the forward strand.
TGAGCAGTGAGCAGGAACACACTCGCAGCACCATCATAGAGACGGTAAAGGCGCGAGGGGGACAATACAGGCTGTAAGGATCACATGATGGTGCGAGTCGACACCATAACTGTCCCCACGTGTGTTATGTAGTAGCGCCAGCGAGCACATAGGTTAGTTGCTCGTAGAGTAGCGCAGTACACACACGTGACAGATGACGCAACATATACTTGTCGCTGTCAAATGTAAGGAAATTTAGATATGGTCGCTGTCACTTTCAAATATTTCACAGTGACATCAAAAGCGAACATTCGAATGTCGAAATTCAGAGTAAGCCCCCTTGACAGAGCGCTGTGGCTCCGTGTTTCCATCGCGCGCCTACTTCTGTAACTCGGAGATCTCTCTGAACGCCGCCCCCCCCTCCCTCCCGAGCAAAAGATAATACGAATGATCGTAATAGCACGCTGAGGCTCGGGGTACTAGGTGCGAGGAGCGAGAAGAGGGGAGAGTTCACCGCCGCCGGTGCGCGGTGCCACGCAATAACCAACGAAGATTCCTTTTATTTTTTACATCTCAGAATTGTGATTAATTTTGAGAAGAAATTCGCCATTATCCCTATTCAATGAAATAATTAAATTCGAAAAGTAAAGAAGCTCGGCGCTGTTTGTTTGTTAAACGGTTAACTTGGAGCCGCTCCCCGCCGGGGGGTACTCTCAATATTGATGAGGGTGTTTTTTATTTTGATAGTAATACCCCAAAACAAATTTTCAAATCTATAAGTTAAATAATAACCCGACTGCAGAAAATCACCAGAAAGCAACGCACTAAAAAGACCGTAAAATTATTGTAATATTATTATACCTGATTAAATTTAAATACATAACATATGTATATATTTGTAATCTCCATTTGATTCCCTTTATTTTGATACTCTACTTCTACTCAATAGGTTTGGTTAAAAAAAAAATTGAACTTCTAATAAATTGGCGTCAAAAGCCCGCCGTTTAAGTCTTTTTATTCTTAAAACCTATCTAAGGACACTTGGGTCTAGACGAACCTAATATGATACCCTAATTGTCAAAATCCATCCAGCTCATAGAGCGAAAAGCATTCAAGACTGGCTGGCGGCGTGTGAAATTGACTTCATTCGGTACGAAGACTGGCCCTCCTCCAGTCTAGATTTGAGTCCGTAAGATTACAAGATATGGCAACACTTGGAGGCAAAGGCCTGCTCAATGCGTCATCCTGATTTGGAGTCACTCAAGGCATCCTTGATTAAGGCAGCTGCCGAAATTGACATGGACTTCGTTCGTGCTGCGATAGACGACTGGCTGCGCAGGTTGAAGGCCTGTATTCATAATCGCGGGGGTCATTTTGGATAAACTTTATTAGCATAAGAATCTGTGTTTTATTAAGTTCATTTTGGTATATAAATGTTTACATCAATAATAAACATGTCTCAATTATTTCATATTAAACATGTGACAGAACTTATGAGCTGACTATGTATCATCATTGTCAATTATTCGTTCACAGGTATTGATGGTGGGTGCGAGTAGTGAGTGACGGATTAAGAATACATAATGTCACTACCCCATTTGAACCCGTGGGTGTCGTACAAGGCGACTAAGGGACGCGCGGACGTTGTAATGATGATGTGTGATGATGATTGATGTATTGTTTGTAATTAAGTAGCTGTGTTTAGTGACAGTCGATGTTTGTATAATATATAATAGTATAGTTCATTAGCTGTCTTGTAGTGGTGTTGGTGTGCGACAAGACGCAAGATGTGTACTTATACTACTTATATGAACGTCACGAGCGCGGGACGCTGACGACGAGAGAATCGCACATTTGTTTGTACACACAGTTTGTTATTAATTATTACATGCTCATTGTTTAATAGGCCATTGTTCTCTATTGTCAAATATTCGTTACTTAGTACATATTCCATGTAACATGTAACAGGGGCACCCGAAGCAAGTTCCGAGAAGAAGTTTACATGAATAGTGCCTAGAGCGACTCTACTTATTACATACTTAATAACTAAGTATTATATAATGATATCGCGTGCGCGTTGTTTATGTAATAGTATGAACAAAATATATACAACCTAACCAACTTTGCGCAAAATCGAAAAAATCAAATACGTTTGATTCAGTACATAAAAAAATCTTACTATCTACTTATAAATAGCCATAAATCCAAAAGTACTGAACATTAAGATTCATAAAAAAAACAATAGAATAACCATACCCTGCCTAGTTGAAAACATGATCCACACACAGTTGAATAGAACGTTTACTTGTAGAAATAAATGTTGTAAAATTGACTATAAACTCTCGTACGTTATCGAATACTTAATATTTTGCGATTACAGTCAAGTTTGAGCTGATGCACTGGACAGCAGGTAGCAGCTACTGATTTTGTATTTATACAAATTATGTTAAATATTTTCAAGTCTACTCACATATAGTTAAATTTAAAAACCCTCATTTTGAAAATCGAGATTTAAGCATAACGTTGTATGAGCCGGCCCCAGTGTGCGGCGGCGCTCGCCTGACTCGGCACGAACATAGATAACGTGTCGCCATTATAGCGAAGTGGCGCAATTAACTCTATCGCCCATCAACGCGTTAGCGCCTACCTCAGCACATCCCGCATCAGTACGTACGTGGTCTCCGCCCCACCGCACTGTTGTCACTCGGCGAGGCGTTCACACTCACTTCTAAGCGCTAACATTACTTGCGTGTAGAAGTAAAGCAGCACTTAAAGGCTAAAACAAGTGAAGCAATCAGCGCCATGACTGAATGCTGCAGATTATCGCAGAGCACGACAGTGAGGACGTCCTCGGACGTGGCTAAGCCGGCGGCGGCGGCGAGTGTGACACTGGCAGGTCTAATGACGAGGCGCGTGACGTCACCGGACACCTGAGCGCTCGCGACTAACTAGCGCACCAATTGACTGCCGCTAATTGCTACGTGGACGAGCGCCGCCTGTCGCCCGCGCCGCGCCGCGCTGTTCTGGGGAGAGCGTTCGCTTTATATATTGTGCTCACACAAAAACTGTTATTTTGGATGCACCTGTTTATACCAAAAATATTTGTTCAGAATCAGAACTCGTCTAATCTGAAACACTGCCATTGTTCGATATACTTACAGCAGACGATCTCATGGTCGATGGTAAACGTTGCCTTTAGATGTTTCTAAATGTTTGTGACGCGCTCAACGAGCTAGTGTCACTGCCACTGACATCGCCCCTCCCAGTGACGTGGCTTTGTTACCTACACGAGACAAATATTTGTGTGATTCATAGATATTCGAGCTTAGGAGTCTCATCTCCGTTCATTATATGTTTGTAAAGTCCCCCGCGACACAGGACTAGTTGTTGTCTATCTACTGCATACTCCTCTTTAACTCAAATAGAACATTAGATGTGGCGTCATCATGGCCACAACTGTCCCGTACGAAGGACAGTCGGGTGCACAATTGACGCCAGATATCTCGATAAGTTCCGCTAGACTGAGTACATGATGACATCGCAATAACTAAGAAACGTTAATTATGCAGATTGAGTTAGAGAGGAACAATAGAGAGTTGAACAGATTTAGTAGAAGTGAGTGTCGCGGAAGGTCGAGTGGGGGGCGCCAGCACTCTTCGTTAAGTTGTCGATGAGTGCGCTGTAGTGCTCACTCGAGCGGCCGGCGGAGGCGGAGGCGGAGGCGGAGGCGGAGGCGGAGGCGGAGGCGGAGGCGGAGGCGGAGGCGACAGCGGCGGCGTTTGTGATACTCAACACAATGGTCAAGGTGCAAGACCGCGAAAGTGCTACAGTGATAGAAACTCACAAACAGTTGTTTTACTTCAGACTGTTTGGTGTTCATTGTTCAATGTGAAGAAGAAAAAAAAATCTCCGATAGCTTTAATTTTATTCTCAATATATTTTATTTTATATCTTAAATACTTACCTTGATTTTGTAATGCATTATTGTAGTAATATTGTATGTAGCATGTAGCACTATCAACACAACAGAGATGGACCTATTACACCTCGATTGTTCGTCTCTTGAATGGCTTTTCCACCTTCGAGGGTTGAGCAGTGAGCTTGTAGAGATTGTAGTCGAGAGAGCGTCCGACCGGCCCGTACTGCACATATCACCTGCTATTATAATTATGTATTCATTGGAACACATCGAGGTGATGATGGGCTACGTTGTCAGCTTCGCTTGTTTAATATAAATAAATACACTCTGTCACAGTGGGACAGCTGGTAGTTACTGCCACTCTAACTAATGTTGCTATCGCAGATGCCATGCGCCGCCTACTCTGTGCTTTTATTACAACAAACAGCAGGATATTTTGTCTTGATTTTAATAAAAATGTTATTTCCAAAAGATTCATTGTCTAAGGAGATTAAAACGATCAAATATTTTAATGGGAGCGGAAATTACTGAAGGCTGAAGCGTATCAAATATTAAGATAACAAAATGTAATACTACTTAGCTCGGTAGGTATACAGTTACAGTATATCTTGTATGTAAGATATATGATATCTTCACGATGCTCAAATTAATTAAGAATCACATTGTTAACAATGTGCACGGTTATTAAAAATATCGAAGTATATCGGTAAGGCTAGTAGTTACTTTCACTAATATATAATATAAAATGCGGTTCTGTCAAATCCTCATTAACTCATAGGTACCCCTGGCATTACAGGCTTTTGGACAAAGTTCTGAATACTCGCGTACCTAGTGTACGTACTCTTGTTTAATTAATTAAATAAGGACAAAATTGTCTGTTTTTGGATTAATTCGAGCGCAAGACGTGCGAGTTAATCTTGTGGAGACACAACACAACGCCGCAAGGCGCTGACTCCTGCGCTCTACACACACACATACACTTGTCTGTCTTGTTGTTGTCCGCACTGACCAAACTTCTACGTTTTATTTGTTAGCGGACATTTAGTCCGCGTAGTGCGTTTAATGAAATAGCTTACAATAAGCACATTTGAAAGGAATACGTTTGCGATCTGATGAATGTTCACTTAAGGGTTTCCCCCGGTGCAGCGGTGCAGCGGTGCTGGGCAGAAATAATAGTCGCTCTCGTTTTTCACTTAGGTAATTACAAGTAACTATGTCATCAAAGTATTAATTTATAGTTTAAGTGCGTTGTCGCCGACAAAGTACGACATCCTCTACAGTTGAAGCACTCGTCATGCAGTGTTTGACAAAAGAATGTTCACGCAGTGCACTCAGCCTAGTCAGTCATCAGTAGGAACGAGTTCATTGATTGCATTCACAAATAGCACATTCCTTATTACTGATGGTTCTTGGCAGAGCCCGCTGGCGCCGCTCGCGGGGCCTCTCATTGGCGTTCTTCTATATATGTATAAGTGTGCACTCCTCTGTGGCGTAGCGACGGTCACTGAACAAAACAAGGATTAGTAGAGCCGAGCGAGAGCCAGCGACCACTAGGGTGAATGAACTGTACATAAAGGGTCTGTCGTAAGTAATGGATAACCCGTTACCTGGAGGTAGCTCTGATGTCAGGCTGTAAGAAAATCATTTTTTTTTTCAGGGTTGCCAACGGTGTGAAAATGGTATACTATATAATATATTTTTAATTATGCGCCTTTGCCCTCTCATTCAGTTGTCATTTTAACAAAAATTAGGAATTTTTGTGTAATTTTTTTGATTTCGTACTGCTGGAGACTTGCGTTATTTAATTTAATTACATTTTGGGTCCTCATTAACGTAAAACTTTATTTAAATTAAAATTTCAAGCAATTTTTTCTGATTTTTTTCTTTACTTGTAGTTTTAACCCTTGATTGTGAAAAAAGAAAGTATGGCGCTATAGCTGCCCATTATCTTAATTACATCCTCCAGCCTGACATCCGAGCTACCTTCAGGTAACGGGTTATCCATTACTTACGACAGACCCTGTGTTGTCGGTCTACGCCGGTAAGGGTAACCAAGTCGTAGCTTTATTGTTTATTTATCTGGTACAGTGGCAAGTGAAAATAATAGATGTATAATGATGTGTAAACTGTTACTCTCATGATTCGGCACAGTTATATATTGTACACTAGCTGTGCCCGCGACTTCGTCCGCGTGGAGTTTAACAAAAGCAACATTACTTTTTTCAAAGTAGCCTAAGTTACTCCTTATTACATCAGCTATCTGCCAGTGAAAGTCCCGTCAAAATCCGTCCAGCCATTCCAGAGATTCTTCTTCTATCTATCTTCTCCAGAGAGAAGCCATTCCGGAACAAACAGACAGACAAAAATTGTAAAAAATGTTATTTTGGTATATGTACCGTATATACATTCATAGGCATGTAGTAAAAAGCGGTTATTTTAATATTACAAACAGACACACCAATTTTATTCATTTGTATAGATGCGGGAGCGGCTTAATTAATGTGCGGGTTCAAATGTGGTGTTCATTTTCATTAATGGTTTATATTGTAATTGATGTTGACAATAATAATCATATGAACAGTCTTAGTGTACGCTGCGCTTTATTAGACTTGTTCGTCGTGACTTGAAAAGGTCTGTAGGTCTGTGTCACCTCACGACGCCGACGGGACGGAGCTGCTATAATATATAGAAGGTGCATTGTGGAGCATCGCGTCTCTCGCTGACTGTCTACGTGCTTCGTAGTATTGATATGACACGGTATGAAATATGAATGTCTCGTGTACCGACAGATATTACAGTACCTATACTCAGTTACCGACACCTATTTGCGACTAAATACTACCTACTACATTAGTTTGTTCTTCCGGATTTAACTTTGGTAACGTCACTGTTCTTTGTGAAATAACTTTACGAAAACGTGCCCATAAATTGTTATACAGATACTACAAAAAATAAAACATCTTAATGCGGACAGGAGTCGGGCACTAAGGCGGGGTTCAAAACTAGGACTACGTACACTTTTAGTGCACATTACATCTAACGTAAAGATTTGTAATGATATTACACTGTCAACGTAATAGAAATAATAATTAATAATATGTTTAAGATATTACATTAAATAGATAAGGTCTGTTCACACATAGGTGGCGCTGTGAGCGCGCGAGTAAACAAACACAACGAGCTGAATTATTTAAATGGATGGTGTCGCGCGAGATCCATACACAAAGCCTTCAGCAGGTGAACCGTGAGACTCGTTCATCCGTGCGTAATATAAAGAAAACACGCACACGTATCTACCTCCGCCTGAATGTATCTACCGTTGCGTTGGCGCCGTACCTTATATATATTATATACGTAGGTATGTATGTGTAGGCGCGAGTGTGCCTCCACCCACACAGAGATGTCGTCATCGCTGCGTAAATGACGCTATTTGTTCAACTTCAGCCCCCGGCTAACAGGGCTACCTGTGCGACACAATACAATGTACTGTGATGTGTCTACTTGTATGTGGCAATATGCAGGAGTGACGTTTAACCTAAGATTGGTACGTGCCGTGCGGCGCAGGCGCTGGTCGGTAGTGCGACGAGTGCTCAATCCTGCCGCTACACTCTCGTGCACTCGACGAGACGCGACGTTCCGCACAAGCGCTAGTACTCTCACCTCTCGACTAGATAACAACAGGAGCGCATTTATAGTGCAACTCGCTTTATATGACAGTAACCCGCCCCAGCTGTGTATAGTGTAAATGTGATGCAGATCGTGTAACTATACAAACAACTTAAACAATAGCTCTCCGTTCGTAGCGTCATTTTAGGTATATGTATATTTATATAAGAGAATATATAAATAGTTAATCATATTAACACATTACATATATCCAACTACTTTTGTTATATCACACATCTCACTACATAGATAGTGGTAGAGCCACTCGGAAATCTACCACCTTTATAACTTACTAGGTATATCGAATGACATGGTGTCAAAATATAAAAGTAATGCCATGAAATTCTAGGGTCTACTTAAACCTGCAACCAAAGCGTCCCCACCTTAGAGCAAGGTCACCAGTTCCCCGCGGTCATACGTCCCTGCCTCCTATTCTCTTCACTATTGTGTGTGTGTGTACCGACACTGTTATTTTTATTTCGTAGTATAGATGTAAAAGACAAGTAATCCGGATTAAGAATACATAATATCACTACCCCATCTCAACCCGTGGGTGTTGTAAATTCGAAACCAACCCTATATCAACCCGTCTGGCCAGCGTGATATAGTAGGCTAAATTTTCTCCACAACCTTTGGAGGAGAGCAGTGCCCAGCAGTGGGACGTTTATGGGTCAAAATGATGATGATGAGCCAAAAATTAAAACTATAAAATTTACTTTTTATGTTTGTTTTTATATAATTATTCAAAGAATGTATTTGAAAACTGCTTCCGAACTACATCTTGTTCTCTTCTTCAAATTTAAACCTATTTTGAGGTATCTTGTTCGATCTGTGTCTGTTCGAATTTATCTATAATACCTATATTTATATTGCCTAATATTTATATTGTATAAATACAATTGCTTAATTTGGGACTAGATGGCGCTGTGTCAATGTGTGAAAATATTATTATTAAACCATAGTATACACTCTGTAAAGTAAAAAACTAAGTAAAGACATTTACGCGATACATAACCTTGTCCCTGTATTAAACCTAGATGCCCTTCTCAAAGCATATCATGGTATGTTCGGTTCTCATCTACGATATGGCGTGATATTTTGGGGGAATTCTACAAATAGAGATATAATATTTAAATTACAGAAAAGATGTGTCAGAACGATGTTTGGTCTGAAAAGTACTAATAGCTGTCGACCACTCTTTAGAAAACATAATATATTATCACTACCTGTTAACGCCGATACTGGCAACACCGACCAACTCACCTGACGGAGGGAAGGAGGACGGAGGGGCGCGGGAGGGGACAAACCCGCTGCGCTCGCGGCGGCCGGCCGGCTGGCCGGCCGCCATATTATTATAACCAGACAGACGAATAGCACACGGATACAACATTAAAATAGAAATAAAGTTAGTACGCAACATAAAGTAAATCCTAAAATCACCAAAGAAGAAAATATTTACAAGGCAGCTTTTGGCGGAAACATTATGGTGACCCCGACGTGATTTTGAATCAATACGACGCCATTTTTTATAACGCATTTGAAAAACTTGTGGTCACGGACACCGAGCGGTTTGAAATATAGACCTGAGCAACGAAATAATATACATAATACTGAAGATTGAAGATTTGGTTATCGTTGTTGGTGGTTGTTTGTGACGAAAGTGTACCAGGTTAAGTAAATGTGTTAACGCGGACAATCGTAAGTAATGCTTGCTTGTTGCTAATTATTTGAGTGAACAGTGCGTAACTTATAAACTTATGTACATATAAAAGTACTTATTACTGCATTTTACTCTTAAATAAGCGACAAATTCCTATTACTTGGCGTACTTATCTTGGCGTAACTATATACCTACCTACTTCTTATAAAAGTTAATAGTGAACTTTTAAATACAAAGATTAACTTTTAATTACAAAGTTTAACTTTTATTTACAAAGTTTTTATCTTTTAATATAAAAGATTAGGTAACTTTAAAACATTTTCCGAAAGAATCAGCTTGCCTATTAGTTAAATTCATATAAATTAATACATTCTTTGGTGCCACGCGGTGCCACTTGTCGGGCCTTGTGGTCTTTCAGGTACATATCGACCCCATCGAGTATAAGATAAGGACCGCGCTCGCGCAACCGCGTGCGCGAAGCTAAGACGCTTCGTTTGGCTTTGGTGCTTTGGTGCTGCATGCTGTCGCTGACGTGTTCGGACTACCGCGGTGGCGTTTATCAGCTGTAATTACCTACTGCACGACTAACCGGTCAGATCTTGCACTTTTATTTCTTTGTAGTTAGCTGCGTTGGTTTTTGTTCGTTGTTCGTACTTAACAAAATGGCCGAAAATCCAGAACAAAAATTAAGCACATTAAAACAGCAACGTAGTGTCATTAAGGGTCAAATTACAAAGTTTTACAATTATGTTTCGAATTTTAAGTCTCAAAATGCAACGATTTTACAAACACGTGAACTTCAACTTAAGCTAAATAAGTTCGAAGAACTATCGACAAAGTTCGATGAAGTTCAATCACAAATTGAAGTATTAGTGTTGCCCGCGGACCTTGAGGACGAAGTTGAGGAACGCGATCAAGTCGAAACAAAGATTTGTAATTTAATTGCGACCGCTGGGTTAATTTTAAATCCTACCGAGGAAAATGACGCGTTGTCTTCACATTCTTCCTATGGGTCCAAATGTTGTAGTTCTGCTTTTAATGATGAAATTAAATTGCCAACAATCAAATTGCCTACATTCGATGGCGATCATTTGAAGTGGCTCGAGTTTCGAGATATGTTCGAATCGCTAATCCATAAAAGCAAGCGAATTCCGCCAATGAGTAAATTCCATTACTTACGTTCATCCTTGGAAGGTGGCGCTGCGGTTACAATAAATTCAATAGACTTTACGGCAGATAACTATAACCTCGCGTGGGATATGTTGTGTGAAAGGTTTAATAATAAAAGAATTTTAATAAATAATCATTTAAAATCTTTATACAACTTAGAAGCATTTTCAAAGGAATCACATAGCTCATTGAGACTAATGATTGACCATATTACAAAAAATTTACGTGCACTTAAGAGTTTAGGTGAGCCCACTGATCACTGGGATACGTTGATCATATTTAGCATGTCGTCGAAATTAGACAACGTCACAGGTCGTAAATGGGAGCAACACAAAAGTAATCTCTCAGTAGTAACATTAAATGAGTTTTATCAATTCTTACGTAATCGTGCAGACGTGCTAGAAACCATGCAAAGTAGTAAATGTGACATAAGTCGTAACCAGCGGCTTCCTATTGCTAAGCCGGCTTCCAGCTCTAAACAAACAAAAGTACTCCATGTTGCGTCAACTGGTAACAATAAAATTGAATGTGCGTTATGTAAGCAGGAACATAGAATTGAATATTGTCCTAATTTTAAGACCATGACAACTGAGTCCAGATTTAACACTGTCAAACAGCTCAAATTGTGTTTGAACTGCTTTCGACCGGGTCATCACCACTCTCGTTGTCGCAGGGGTCCGTGCACCATCTGTAACAGAAAACACAACACATTATTACATTTCCAACAAAACAGTAGCAACAGCAATGAAGAAAATAATTCTAATAATCAAAGTAAGTGTACAAATAAAATAAATACACATCGGAATGATGAACAAACCAGTGCTCTGGGTAACTTACCAACTCCTTCTGTAAATGTTGCTGCTGCTTTGTGCGGTGAAGTGTTGTTGTGCACGGCGATTGTTGAGGTCGTTACTCCAAATATCACTTACCAGGTTCGAGCTCTTCTTGACGTAGGTAGTCAATCTTCGTTTGTCACTGAAAGGTTAAATAATACATTAAAATTACCCGTGTGCAATACAAAACGTGTGACAATTTGTGGAGTTAACGACAACAATTTTAATATTACACAACGGTGTGAAATAAATATTAGGTCAAGAATAAATTCATATAGCACGACAGTGTCATGTTTAGTCATACCGAAAATTACTGGCAGTTTACCTAATGCAGCAGTAGACTACAGTAAACTCAGGTTGCCTGAGAATATCGAACTTGCAGACCCAAACTTTTACCGTCCCTCAGATATTGATTTGCTACTCGGCGCTGACGTGTTTTGGGATCTGGTTGAAACAAACCATGTCAAGTTAGGGAAAAATAAACCCACATTAACATCATCAAAATTAGGTTGGCTTGTTTCGGGACCTGTTGGTGAATTCACCCAAAACGCCGAACGAAAACTAAATTGCAATACAAATAAAATAAAATGCAATTTCTCTCAAGAGATAAAAGATAGGCTTGTTATGTTCTGGGAACTAGAAGAGGTACCCACAACAAACAAATTATTGTCTAGCGATGAGCAATTCTGTGAAAATCATTTTGTGAATAATGTCACTCGTCTTCATGATGGTAGGTTTTCCGTGAAAATGCCACTCAGAGCGACACCAGAAGAAATAATGACTGGTGATTCGTACTCTGTCGCGAAAAGACGTTTCTTTAATTTAGAAAGAAAATTACAAACTAAGCCTAATCTTAAACAACAATATGCTGACTTTATTCACGAGTATGAGCAGCTAGGTCACTTAACAAAAATCACAAAACCGAACTTCGGCTATTATCTTCCTCATCACGCAGTGACTAGAGAGCAAAGTGAAACTACAAAACTTCGGGTCGTATTTGATGCATCATGCAAGAGTTCCTCAACCAAGTCATTAAATGATTTTCAAGTAGTAGGGCCAGTAGTGCAAGATGATTTATTCTCAATTTTGGTGCGATTTCGTCAAAATGCATTTGTCGTCACCGGTGACATAGAAAAAATGTACCGTCAAGTGATGATTGACGAATCACAACGAAACTTGCAACTCATTGTCTGGAGGGACGAACAATCGGAGCCGCTTCAGGTGCTACGGTTAAACACCGTTACTTATGGAACAGCCTCAGCTCCATTCTTAAGTACTAGATGTTTAGTGCAATTAGGCAAAGAATGCACGGATAAGACCATTGCCGAAGTCATAGTTCACGATTTTTATGTCGATGATTTAATATCTACGCATAATGACAAAAACGAGTTAAAGCGCGTTATTCAGGCTGTCAGAAAGAAACTGGCTGAAGGTTGTTTTCCATTGCGAAAATTCAGAACAAATGCACCTGATATTTTTGAGGACCATGATACTTCAAGCCAAGTTCAAGACTTTTCAAAAGAGTCCACGGTTCTTGGTTTGAACTGGTCTCCTATTAAAGATACTTTACAATTCTCATCTGAGTTTGAGGCTGTTTCAGAAGAAACGAAAAGAACCATATTGTCAGCGACATGTAAGACATTTGACCCACTTGGTCTATTGTCTGCATGCACTATAGTCCCTAAAATAATATTGCAAAAATTATGGCTGACTAAACACTCATGGGACGACCCAGTTCCTGAAGATATCAAAGGGTTGTGGTTGGAGTACAAAAACAACACACATCACTTTTCAGATTTTGATATACCTAGACATGCATTTTTAAAGAAACCAACTAGCGTAGAGTTGCATTGCTTTACAGATGCGTCACAGAACGCATTTGCAGCCTGTGTTTATGTAAAATCCATGGATGATTCAGGCAATGTTGCTGTCAATTTGCTTTGTGCCAAATCAAGAGTTGCCCCATTAAAGGCGGTAACAATTCCACGACTAGAACTTTGTGCTGCTCTTTTGGGTGCGCGGTTGCATGCGAAAGTCATACAGTCACTACGACTAACCGTCACACGTTCAGTATTATGGTCTGACTCCACAATAGTTTTGAGCTGGATCAGAACTCAACCAAGGACCCTAAAGACTTTCGTCTGCAATCGCGTGCAAGAAATCCGTGATATAACTGATCAATCAACCTGGCGACACGTACCCTCTGACGCCAATCCAGCTGATCTTGCGTCAAGGGGTATAAAGTGTCAAGAATTAAATGGTAATAGTTTGTGGTGGACTGGGCCTGCTTTCCTGCTCCAAGGTGAGGAGGCATGGCCGAAAATGTCGTCCATCGAAGTAGACTTACCTGAAATAAAAACAAATTTAAGTATTAAAGTTGATAACTCTCCGTTAGTAATTGATTTTCACAAATATTCGAAATTAAGCAAATTACAAAATATATTCGCATATGTACTTCGCTTTATAAATGCATGCAAAAATAAAAAGGTTAAAGGTTCACTTACCCTTCAAGAGTTAAATAGCTCATTACAATCGTTAACAAAATTATCACAAATGACTTCCTTCCCTCATGAAATAAAATCATTAAGTGAAAACAAAAAATTGAGGACAAAGTCTAGTATATTGTCACTCAATCCATTTCTAGATCATGATGGAGTTCTACGCGTTGGTGGACGTCTACAGCATGCTCATTGTTCTTATAATCAAAGGCATCCCATGTTACTGGATGGCAAACATCCACTAGCAAAATTAGTTTTCGAACGTGAACATATTCGTTTACTTCATTGCGGACCTCAGCTGCTTCTTAGCGCGGTTAGAGAACAGTTTTGGCCTACTCAGGGTCGTGTTTTAGCCAGAAGCACTGTATATAAATGTCTCACTTGTATCAAAATAAAAGGCAAAACATTACAACCAATTATGGGTATTCTCCCTAAACCACGTGTAGTTCCATCTCCACCATTTGAAACCTGTGGCGTTGATTTTGCTGGGCCTTTTTCGATTTTAAATAGGAAAGGTCGCGGCGCTAAAGTGTCAAAATGCTATTTGTGTTTGTTCGTTTGTTTTTTCACAAAGGCACTCCATTTGGAAGTTGTCAGTGACTTAAGCACAAATTCTTTTATTTTAAGCCTGCGCAGATTCATATCGCGACGTGGAAAACCGAAAACGATTTATTGCGATAACGGCACAAATTTTGTGGGTGCAAACAACGAACTCCAGCGTATGCTGAACGCTAGTCAGCAACCCGTCAGCGAGTTCGCATGCGGCACCGGCATTGAATTTAAATTCAGTCCAGCGTATTCCCCAAATTTTGGCGGTATTTGGGAATCGGGTGTTAAAGCCGCGAAATTTCATCTTAAACGCATAGTAGGAACTTCTAATTTAACTTTTGAGGAGTTAACTACACTGTTCGCTCAAATAGAAGCAATACTAAACTCGCGACCATTGACACCTATGTCTTCTGATCCCTCTGATCTCACATCGCTTACTCCTGGTCACTTTTTGATTGGGCGGCCACTGGCTTCGTTGCCATCTCCTTCCACAGAGAAGATGAAACTCAACCGCTACAATCATCTGGAAGCCCTCCGACAGCATTTCTGGCAACGTTGGACTAGGGAGTTCCTGTCCGACCTTCAGCAGCGTGTGAAATGGAGAGCTACAGGACAAGAGCTCAAAATTGGAGATCTAGTTATTCTTAAAGAAGAACACCTGCCGCCACTGAAATGGAGCCTCGGTCGGGTCGCAACTCTATATCCAGGATCCGATGGCGTTACACGGGTAGTGGACGTTCGCACAGGAAAAGGAATTATCCGTCGAGCTGTCTCCAAGCTTTGCCCTTTACCATCATATGACGAAGAGGATGCTCAGGCAAGGATCTTGAAAACAGGAGTTTTCAAGGCGCCGGAGGATGTTAACGCCGATACTGGCAACACCGACCAACTCACCTGACGGAGGGAAGGAGGACGGAGGGGCGCGGGAGGGGACAAACCCGCTGCGCTCGCGGCGGCCGGCCGGCTGGCCGGCCGCCATATTATTATAACCAGACAGACGAATAGCACACGGATACAACATTAAAATAGAAATAAAGTTAGTACGCAACATAAAGTAAATCCTAAAATCACCAAAGAAGAAAATATTTACAAGGCAGCTTTTGGCGGAAACACTACCTTCTGTTTACATCTTTGAGTGTGTCGTGTTTGTGAAAACAAACGCACACCTTTTTGAAAAATTAGTGCAAACCAGTGCCAGTATCCGAAGTCGGCGAGATTTAAATAGATTGTGTACGATTAAGTCGAACACAGCTCTGATGCACAAAAGTGTGTTCTGTATGGCACCAAAACTATCTAATCACCTACTGCGAAATATAAAAGAATTAAATGCAAATGATTTTAAAAGAAAACTGAAAATGTTATTAGCTAATAAAACTTATTATAACATTTCGGAATATCTGACTGATACATTTTAAATTGACCATGACATGTATTAACTCAAATTTTATTGACATTTATGTACCTTTTAGATTATTTTTAGCTGACATTTAATTTATTATCATTCCTAATTACATCATTGTGACATTGCATGTATTGTGTTTTTAAAAAATATTTCCATATTCAATCCTGGATAAAATGTGTGTTCTATTTATATTATTGTAACATTTTTTTGTACCACATTTTAAGCAAATAAACTGATTGATTGATTGATTGATTGATTGATACATAAAGTTAAAGTTAGTCTGTTTAGAAATAATAAGGCATGCCGCTCTTGTTGGTACATACATTTGGTTCAGCCTTAAAAGTGTGGCCGTAACTAAATAAAAACTGAAGCTGTTATGTTACACGAACCCCTATTAAATGTACACAAGAGTTGAGTGAATAGTCAAAATAGCTTTAAAGGTAACTCCAACAAAACTAGAATCGTCTAATAACGAACTAATTAACTCGCTGCGGCACCAAATGATATAACGTGCGGTCGGGCGAGCACCCGCCGCCCGCCACACGGGGCCACCGAGCGCCTGTAGGGCAGGGGACGCGGGACGGAACTATTAAACTTTGTCTATTACCGAGACTTATTTGTATATGCCCACTACAAGTCTGTCTACACTTAGCACCTGGTTCCAGTTTGCGCCAAAACATACGATTGAATATAACAAGTCACGCTTCACGTCCGTATGTATGTGTGTATGTCGGAGGTTGCTGCGTGTGGCGTGTGGCGTGTGGCGTGTGGCGTGTGGCAGTTGCATCAGGAATGTAATTCCGCTTGTGGCTGAGGGGTGGCGGCTCCCGTCGAGCGCAGAACGTCCGCCGCGGGCCGTTTTGTATCGTTTTATTGTTTCCTCGTGTATTTATATTTCATGGAACGAATCGAGCGAATTAATTTTTATCCCGTTCGCTTGGCGCTCCCACACGGCTCTGGTCCGTGACAACGCGGCTGCGGCTAGCGCTCGACAAAGGCGTATAAATTCGGATAAAATCCAATACGTTTACGTTTGGAGCACATAAATAAAATCTATTCAAAGCGATGACATATTTTGTTTGTTGTTCTAGTTCACTGCGGCGAGAGAAATAAAGCGTGTATCTATATCGATTACTGAGGGGCACATGATTAGAAGCAGCGTTATTAAACTACACTTGACATTGTGAACGATCGCAGGCTAGTGTACTCGTAGTGCTTCTTTACAACATAAAAACACTTTAGCTCCTGACGCCTTTATTGTTGCTTGCTTACTGAAAGGTGGGCCACTAGCTTGTTTGATACCATCATCGTACAAAAATTAATTGTCTATTCACTTTTATTTATGCAATTTGGATATTTATTATAAGATACGTTTACTTAAATAAATTATCCAGTTATAATTATTTCAACTCATAAATATATTCGTCCATATCACAAAACACACCAAATGTATATTATAACAAAACTAAAGGTACCCTTCCGATCTAAGCAGCACGCAGCAGTGCAGCACTGCTGCGTGCTGCTTAGATCGGAAGGGTACCTTAGCACCACCGGTCCCAATACAATCTCTATAGGTTTATATGAAAAGTCGGAACTCTACAGCAGTGCTGCCACAGCACTGCTGCCTAGATCGGAATCACTGCCTCAAGCAGCACTGCTGCGCAGCAGTGCTGCCGGTTCGCCGCTCGGAGCGGGTGACAGTCGGCGTGCGACTTGCGAGAGAGCTGGGAGACAACATTCAACCGGCGATAAACTCATAACAGATATCATTTGTTCATAATCATAATGTATGTTGGAGAACAGGGTCTTTGACCGTACTCGGCGTCCTCATCATCTCAACGAGTACCTATGACTCATACGACTTTGTCTATTGTACCATCATTATCATCATCATTTTATTATAAATCCAATGACGTCCACTACTGGATATGGCCTCACTTAATTTGCATATGTATTTGTCTATCGATAGGATACAATAAATGTAAAATGTTATTGATTTGTAATAGATCTTGGTTAAGTACATAATAATAAATAAGGAATAAATTCATGAGTAGGGACACATCCTTTGACAAAAGTGTTTGACTAAGCAATCAACGTGGTCGTAGCACGCTCTTTGAATTCGCCACATTTGGAAGAAACATAAAATGTGTAAATGTAAAATGTTTTAACGTCGGTATCGTTTGAGGGGAGTCACAGGCAAATAAGAGCGGTATTAGCTGGTTATCGACGCGCGTCGTAAAATCCACTCAGTTATAAACCGAGCCAGCGAGCGACTCGACCAATAACAGTGAGTCTATCTCGTAACAGGCGATCGGTGGCGGCAGCGAACAAACTTAATACATCTTGATTTAATGCACCATTCATTTATTAACCAAACTTTGGGTTCCCATACGTCTCTTGTCTATTTATAGTCATCGAGTATAATATAACATCTAATACTATAGTGTTGCATGTGGCGTGGCGTGGCGTGGCTCGGTGGGTGACCTCCACTCGCCGGCGTACAACTCAATATTGTCACGCCCTCGATTATAATAATGTAACAATGTGATATCGCGCCAAATATTGGCAGTTCACGTGTAACATGATATTACGGAAAATGTTCGCTCTCTTTATCTTGCGTGTCGTTACGTGACAAATGTGCGCCAGCCGATAACATTTACGGAGCTCTCCTTATTCACCGCCTCGTCCCCCCCCCCCCCCTCCGTCCCCCCTCACCTTCCGCACCGTGTGCCGGAGTTGAGTGCACGAAGCTCTGCGCTCTGCGGCTACCTTGTTCTACGTTCAATGGTATCAGCTGACACCCGCGACCTCCACCGCCGCCACGATCCCTTTTAATTGTCAATTTCTCAATCTGATAACGCGATAACAAAAAGTGATTGGCGCGAATCTTTTGTTCTAATTACGGGGTAACATAACTTTGTTCTAAAATAAGTACACGAATGATAATGTTGTTTATTCACCCTTCACTCCTTATTTTTTGTACTGTATGACGTGAGAGTCCATAACAATACACGACTTTTTATTTTATTTTTAGAAAAAATCGTGTTACAACTGGAAATAAGATAGTCAAAACTCATTAACAAAAGTAAACACACACGCATGCGTAAACATGTTTGTGTGGAACGATAATAAGCGCGCGGGGTATCTATGTACCTAGGTACTGCGATGCGAATATGCGATGTAGCAAATGTTAATTAGTAATAAACAAGGAGCTTATCTGTGTACTCGTACATACTCACACAATATACCTAAACACTGAGCGGTACATAATGTCGGCGTCGCGCGTCGTTAGCGGCTGATGGTGACTTGCGGCTTGTTTAAAGTTGAACAAGGTCGGAACTTGGCACTCGCGCACTTTGACCGTTGAGCCGGCGCCGCCCGCGCCCTCACACGACGTGGACACACTCGTAACACAACAAACACCTAATTAAATATTTACTCGCACGTTCTAGTGCTCACCGTCAAACAAAGTTCCACCGCGCGGCGGCGGCGGCGCTCCAACACTTCAAAGATAAAGCTTATACACACACACACACACGTGCTTGGATCATTTTTGTGAACTTGCACCGCGGCCGCTATACATTGTTTTCAAATTTTAAACAACTTATATATAATCCATGGAAATGAAAAATGAAGGCACAAGTTGTAAGTAGGCAGAGTAGGGGAGGGAGGAAACAGTTGAGAGAAGTGAGGTCGAGATTGAAGTGCAGCTGCGAGTCGATCGAGAGAAGTTAATGGTACGTCTGGCGCTGCGCGCTGGTGCTGGTGCCGGCGACTCTAATCATTAATATAATAACTCACGTAGGGCTACGCTGACTAGAGCCCCCGGTATACTAATAGCTGCTACGGCCAAACTTGGAACTTACTCACTGTGAGGATACAGTCAAGTATTCCGTCTCCGTACTTGTATAAAACACTAGTTTTTGCCCCCGACTTCTTCCGCCTAGATTTCGATATTTAAACAGATCTTTGCTTTCAGTGCAATCTTGAAATTTTGTTTACCAGCCCACTTGAATTTTATTTGATATCTGCTGTTTAATGTCTTAAATGACATCAATATGTATAACATTTTCGTAATGAACGTTCCTGAAACTCTCTAAAATGACATCTATGTCTATTCGTAGTCATTTGTCACCCCTATCACATCCCTCAGGGTTGACTTTTCAAACACCACGAAGTACTCATTAAACTAAATTGCTATTTGCGTGATCATTTTGGTATAAATCATCCATGAAAACCTATAAAATTACAATTCCATCCCTTTGGGGGTTACATTTTCAAAAAGCAAGAAACATATGTATGTTTATTTATGTTTGCGAGCACAATTTTTACTCGTTGTTGGTGCTCGAGAGTCCACAGAACGGACAGCTTAGTGGTCAACTCTTCTGATAGGGCGATATTCATAAATCTTTGTTTAATTTAAAGTAAACGAGGAAGTATTGAGTAGTGTCGCATTATCCGCATATCGCAGCGTAACAAGAGTGGCTAATAATAATAATATTCTACCACATTTACACAGCGCCATCTAGTCCCAAATTAAGCAATTATATTTGCTTGTGTTATGGGTACTAAAAAAGTGATATACTACATAAATATTTTTTTTTTTGTAAATACATATCGCCGTTCCCACCGAATAATACCGTAATCGTAAAATCTAAATTTTACAGGAAAAATAAAATACGGATTTTGGCTTCTAACTTTTTACTAGGTTTACATAGAAAAATCATTTATATACCAAAAGATAGGTGATTTTTTCTCAGATATTGTGATACATTTAAAAAGAAATATTATTATACTAGATTGAAGTTAAAAGCTAAAATGTATATTACCATAATTTGAAATAGAATCTTCATCCGTAAAGCAACAATACGATTTTATTCGGGTAAATTATCGACAGTGAGCTACACATAATAGTTGAATGCGATCTTATTCGCTGTTTTGTCGCAATGTTAACTAACTCAGTAATGAATTGTTACCATAATATTTGGTGATTATACAAATGAGATGACAAGTGTAATATTAATTAACGATAATATTCCATGTCAAATAAAATAAGTTTCACAATTGTAAAAATATAATACCGGATAGTCCATATTACAAAATAAAAGGTAATTAATAATCGAATTCTTAAAATAAACCATGTTCTACATTGTTTTAGGGGTTTTTAATAAATGTATGGAAAAATAACATTAGAGAAACATAATTATAAATTTAATATTCATTTATATTAATATTTCAGTGCCATTTAGGCATCATATAGGTCTGACCCATCAAAATCGTCTGAATTTACTGTTAAAAATGTCTGCAACATACAAGATAGTTCTAAAAACCATGGTAATGATTACGTATAGCTTCACTAGCACACAATGCAAGTAAATCATCATACACAGGTTTAGAAATGGGGATAAGTTGGTGGCATATCTGTGTCAAGTTATCGACCATTGTAAATTCCAGAGGATTTTTCGGTTGCCGCCCACGTTTTGATATTGCAGGATCCGGGTCAGTGTACAAGTCGAAATATTCTTCCACAAAATTACATTTTAATTGTTAGACCACTTTTCCATGAGAAAATTTCTCTATTTTCCTTTGCCCACGAAAATCTTAGGGAACCTAAGTCACAAGCAAAGTCACCTTGTCTTTACCAAGGGAGCTAAGTTTACGAAGGGCCTTGTGTATCTTTATGCCAGTTTTTTCCAGAGATGAGACATTTTAAATCATAGTAGTTTAAATCTTAAGATGTAAATAATAACTTTTTCTTTATTGCGCGTTCAACACTATATTCACCCTCACTTGGACTATGGCCCGTAAAAAAAAAAACGATATTAGAAGATGGTATATTAGGACTTAAAGGTACATGGCAAAATAAATCTATTTTTGTTTTTTCCAGCACAGACATCAGTATAAAATGATTTGTAATAAACAGCTTCCAATTTCGTTTGCTTTCGTTTTTTGCAATAGAAAGGTGCCAGACATGTATTGTCAACATCCTGACTTAATAGGTGTGTTAAAAATTGTAAAAGATATTGGCACATTTAATGTAAAATACCTAACTGAGATTAAGTCTTTTCTAAATCAAAAACAGCGACTGTAGTATTTGTTGAATTAACCGCAGCTTTTTCCTTTCTTTTTATCTAACGTTCCAACTTTATTATTATTTTATTACAAAAATAGCTTTTTAGCATCTTCAGCTTGTTCATACAGAGAGTAAATTGTACACAAATCCTTTTTTGGCTTATAAAAGATTAGTTGTATCCCGTTTTATAAATAGTTATAATAATGGAAATTACATTACCGAAATTTGTCTTAATTTTTGTACCCGAATAAGATCGTAATAACAGTTTGCTGTAAAAGATGAGACATTGAAAAGTGAGTAATACCTATTACGATATAAAACTGTGATTTTATTTTTAGGCGAATAGCATAGGTAAAGTCATTACAAAATGACTATCTCGAGAAGTACTCGTACGAATATTCTGAAAAAAATTCACAAGGTGTAATCAATCCTCTAGAACAATAATTCCCAATAAAAGCACTTCTATAGTAATAGTCGATTACGATATTATTCGGTGGGAACGGCGATATATAGTATAGATAAATTACACCCAGACACAGAATAAACCTTTATGCTCATCACACAAAGATTTGTCCTGGGTGGGGATCGAACCCACGACCTCCGGCTTAGCAGTCATGGCCACTAACCACTAGACCAAAAGGCCAGTCTAATAATGAATTAATATTCATTGGTCGTCACCGTGACAATATGTACATGCGACTAAGTATTGACATAGAACATCATCTATAATTGATTCTGCGTAATCGAACATTAAACCGTCAATATTAACAGATTTAATTAAATGATGAGTTGAGGGCGAGGGCCATGTGTGAGGGGTGAGGGGTGAGGGGTGAGCTGTCCGTCACTCATTAGTAGGTGAACGGGCGTGTAGTCACTAGTGAAGGAACTTTCAGCAACTTCTTTGAGCAATTTCTTTTCCTCAAACCGTCGCGTCGTCGTCCGCGTCTTTTCGTCGCCCTGCTCAGAATGCTACGGCAAAGAGTAATGTAACCATGTCAACAACTCACCCTAATTAGGGGCATTATTAATTGGAAAAGCTGCAACATGCGGCGTATCTAATTAAGAGTTTCTTCAAGTTAATTTTCATTTTATGTCAACCTAGTACAAAATAATGCATTTTATTGACATTTTGACATTTTGTTATAGTGAGCCACAAGTCAGTTACTACGGACAGTATGCGAGTGAAGTGTCTCCTCAGTCTGTTGATCAGCGTTGCGTCGTCGTCGTCGGTGGGACCACAATAATGTTAAACGAAAACGCGCAACCTTAAGTAGTTGCTTGCTCAGTGCTGAGTCCTTGCGCCACACTGGCTCACTTAAAGAAACAAAATTAAATATGGAATTTTGAAGTCAACGTTAAGTTCTGCGTATCGCATGCGGAAATCTCGTTATGATTGGGCAAAAATATGCCCCTGCGCCGCGTGTATTGTACAGTGTACAACTGAAGTAATAAAAACTAAGTTAGCACTTGTTTGGGTACAGAGGCTCGGCGCGTTATTCGATTACGTTAAATAACAATAACAAGCGGTGTGAGGCATCGCCTCGCCAGCTCGCCACTCACCACACTTTGTGTTCACTTGTGTGAAGTACCGACTGTTACCTAACGAGATGAGTACATGTGTGTGTGTACAGACGTGTTTATGTGTTCTTTACGACCACCGCTTTATGTCTGCACTAATATGATTGCAATCCTACAAGTGTTAGTTCAGCGCTTGGAGCAGGACACAGTTAGCCTACAAGCCTTTGTTGGGGCAGTCCGCATAGTGGTACACAATACAAGGATTGCACATTTGGAAAATAAGACTTATCTTATCACCACGTGTTTCTTTAATGTCATGTGTTCAGCTCTAAAATTTCTTCCATTAAAGCTAAAGGCAGACTATGTAAAGTGTAAATACTAGGGCACGAAACTCGAGACAATATTGCGTTCGTCCGTCGAGTCGTCTCCGGCGCGGGCGCGGGACGGGCGACGGGCGGGCGCGGGGCGGGCGCGGGGCGGGCGCGGGGCGGGCGCGGGGCGGGGACGTGCACGACGCTCGTTATA
Source organism: Laspeyria flexula (assembly GCA_905147015.1). Classification (NCBI taxonomy): domain Eukaryota; kingdom Metazoa; phylum Arthropoda; class Insecta; order Lepidoptera; family Erebidae; genus Laspeyria; species Laspeyria flexula. The sequence goes on from LR989958.1 coordinate 157,191, forward strand.
GTTAAATATTAAAGTACATACCGACACAAACACTCACGACATGTGCATTGTGCACAAATACTTGAACAATATGGCATACATCTGCTTGTTGAGACACATCGCTGACACACGCGACGCACCCCGCAGTGTGCAGCGCCAGGTGACTGATATATTATGAGTTGGGTATCTCGTGTTAGTGATAACAAATGGACACATTATGTTATGTCACTTCGTTTATCTTATGAACAAATACAATATTATCACTTACATTTAATAGAAACCAGAACCAGCCTTATGACTTGATTAGGTAAGGAAGTCGGTTCAATTCATTGAAATACTGTTGAATAATTTAAACTTGAACGCACTTTGCTTTCTCAGTGAAATCGTTGAGGAGTTAAACGGGTTGTTTGGATGATTTATTTTCCTTAATGAATAAGCATCGGAACGTAATCTATTCGATAGCGCATGACATTATCGTAATGAAATCAGTAGTACATACAGCCCATTCTATTATTCTCTCCCCCTTCCCCCTTTCCGTCAGCACTGCGTCGCCCGTCCGCGAGCTGAACGACGCGCTTCACTACATTAGTAGTACTCGTCACATTACCAAAGTATCACAACATATTGTTAAGAGAAAACATTTGATGTTTATGTGTATTTGTTTGTTTTAGTTAGACACATACGAGTAAATCTATAGAAAACTCCATTATGAGCGCCTTGCGTGGGTTTTGATTTGATCCTGGAATATTATAATCATGCGATATTTAGGAGGGATGGTTGTACTCGTGTGTGAGTAGTGACCCGATGACGTCAGCACATAGGCTACTATTTAGCGACACACGCGCGGGCGACGCAGCGGGCGGAAGTTGCTTGTCAAACAAATTAGAAATCCTTACGATAATTGCAATATATTACCTACTTTATTACAATTTTCTCAAGACCCAAGGTATTTGTAACAATTTTGATTTATTTATTTTTTTACATTAGATTCATAATATCGGTGTTAAGAGTCGAATTATCGCTCACGGGCCAGGCGGAGGGCGAGGGAAGGAGAGTGGGAAGGGAGTGTATCATCGATAAGACACCTTTTTATGCATGCAGGAGAAGGCTCACCTAGCGGCCTCAGATATTGGGCAGTAAATCACAGCCGTAAACTCTCACTTGTAAAATTTGGTAATACGGAGGCTCACGGGGCGCCGCAAATACGTAAATAAGTATAGCTCGAGATCGCACCGCTCTGCTCCGCTCCGCCACGCGTCGCACAAAGCTGCGCTGCTCTAATTAATTTACGAGCGGCGTCGAGCAACGAATAAATAAGAAATATTTTGACAGTTTATATTTCACAAAGCGCGACATAAACGGTCGCTTTTATCGTTATTGCTGAATTAAAGTTAAACACAACGCGAGTACCGCACAAGATGGCGCGGGGCGCGGGTCACGCGCGGCTCACGTGCGAGTCGCCCACTGCCGAGCACACATTACACAAGAACCTCGTCACTGGACCAACAAACAATTGATACATCAACTACTCTTCGCTACATCATGATAATACAATGACGTCACAGAGGTATATGGAACATACAATATTGTCTATATCCCAGTGCTACGGTTGATGTAAAGTGTTCAAGAGGAACACTATGAATGTTATGTACTGGTAGTATAAACAACATTATTATGTATACGGCAGCAGTTTGGGTTCAATTCTAACGGTGCGGCGCTAAGTCTTTGATCTATTCGAATGTCTTCTGAATCCAATGAATATATTTGTTTATATATATAATACTAACCGACGAGCTCGCCTCGTTATGGTACCATCACAGTTACAACTAGAATGAATTACTAGACTTAGATACATTAAAATACTACCTAAGAAAATATGAGTTTAGTTTTATGAGAAAAGAAGTTTGGAGGTAATGACGTCATAAAGTAATACAAGACGTGTTACTTCAAAATGTTAATGCATATACAATAACATAGTTCATTATGTTGAGTTTATTTAATAAAAATACTTTGTACCGCTATCAAATAACAGAACAGTGTAGTGCTCACCGGTACTGACTGTACGTGTACAGTCGCTGCAGCTGGTCGCGACGATCATTGATACTCATTTGTAATATTATATGACTTTTTTTTTCAATTAATTACTAAGCACGAGAAATAATATAAGAATAAAAAAATCGAATAAAGTGATACGTTGAATAATTTTGTAGACACAAAAATATGAGCACACCTGCCTACACCTCTCTGTCTTATTGAAGAGCTTCGCTGTTGTCGGTGAAGCAACCGGCATTCTTCTCTATTTTTCGCATTGCATTTAACTTCTGAGTTGCTGAATGAAACTTCTCCTACCTCTCCTTCCTTCTATGTTTACTTCAACACCTACATACCCGTAGTATTATAACAAATGACGTAATAAAATAGTGGCTCGTTTACGTTTTGTCAGTCCATTGTTGGTGCTGACAAGAGACTTCTTGACATCCATTTTTACTAATTTTAGTTCATTACTTAATTGATTGTTGAGTCTATGTCCTTACATAACGCAGTTATCACTTCGGCGTCGCTGCCTCGCGCCACGCGCCTCGCGGAAGTCGGAAGTGGAACAAACGGCACAGATTTAATTGAATCTAATATAATGTTTGATATTCTGATTGGTTCATTAGGCGGTTAGTGGTGTTCATTGTAAGCGGGCTTTCTTAACGAATCGTGTCCGCGCGGCGCATGCAAACGACAACCGTCCCCTCCCCCCTCCCCTCCCCTCCCCTGCCATCTCCGCGCGGGTATATATCGACACTAACTGAGTTTACAAGTTGGCGCCTAATAAGTCCATTGTTTCGTTCACCTACCGCTACGTGCCACAAATACTTGGTGAGTCGTCGACAGTACACCTCGCCGGCGCCGCTACCTCTGTCAACCCTCATTCCACAATGTTTACTAAATGAACATTGACGAATAGTCCTCCTAATATGTTATTGTAAATATATTTATTGAAACTTAAATACATTTTATATGGATGTTTGTTACTCAGTCATACATTCATTAGCAATCCATTAATGTCCCACTGCTGGGCTCGGGTCTCCTCTCCTCTATCTAGAGAGCTGAGAGGGTTTTTAGGTCATAATCCACACACGCTAGCATAGTGCGGGTTGGTGGATCAGACATACACATCGAATTTCTGTTAGTGTATGTGGGTTTCCTCACGATATTTTCCTTCACCGTTAGCAGATGGTAAGTCAGTGACTAGTACATATAAATTCCACAAAGTGAAATCCACATTGGTACTGCTGGTCGCAGCAATGTGTAAACTGATGCAACTACAGAGCCTTACTTTTTACTTTCTGTTCATTATTTAGTTTGTAAACATTTATTCTAACTCGTTAATCTAACGGTGTAGTGCTCTGCTGCATCACTTTACACGCTACCCAAATTGTAAATTACAAAAGATTGTAACTATCTATTTTTTTAGAAAGAGTGTCGTGCGTTTCTTGTCGGTTCATCTCATAGCTCCACCCCGTCAGCGACCTGGTCGTAGGCAAATTTGCTGACACTACTTTTCGGATAACCTGTTACATTCTTATCTTTTGACTTTCATAAGTGTTACCTTGTAACCTAGATGAATAAACGAGATTTCATTTCATTTCATTTCGAACACGGATCGCGTGTTTAGCAAGCTGGTCCCTTATCTATTCAGCCACCATCGCATCATGTTTGTAACTGTAATGAAAAAATAAACTGAACTGATTTTATAAAAAAAATAATCATAATATTACATAGGCAATAATATAATTTGTTCCTGACTTTTTTATTTATTTATTAACTATTAAAAATGTATGTAAAATGAATGTCCCACAAAACTGTTGGTTCGAAACATAATACTCATTAAACTAAAATATTTTATATGATTTATTATTTACTATATTTATGTTTTGTGCTGTTATGCTAAGTATGCTTGATATGCTATGACGTCATTGGTTGACCAAGTTTGATTTCAAAATTGTCGACGCACTTTATTTTAGGAGCTAATAATAAAAGATTATGATATGATATGAGATATGATAACCTACTATTTCGTTAATTTATTTTACATTCATGAAAACCAATTTAACCAGGATATTATCTTGGTTAAATTGGTTTTCATGAATATTTATTTATAAGTTCCCAGTTTTATCTCCCGCGTTTTGTTCTTCGTTCTGTTCAAATTTGTTGCATTACAAATACTTGGTGAGCCATCCATCATGTTCACTTAATGAACCGGCGCGGCGTAGCACGTGCTACGAGCTACGAGCCCACTACGCAACAGCTACATATGTTTGCTACAAGTTTCGGAAACTGTCTGTGGGACGTACGAATAAATAGTCAATAATTAATTTATTGCTTCCATAAAGTACAAATTGGTGATAGAATAAAAGCTAAGTAACACTTATGATACCTGTCGGGCACAGCACAATTATTTAGGAGAGAAGAAGAGGGCTAAATTTAAATGTAACTATTTGAGTAATAATATTTTAGTTAGTTATTGTATAATAATACTGTATCATGTATTATGGTCTAAGCTGTAGGGACATGCTCAAAAACCAAAAACACTGCACAGCTTATTATGTTTGTTTGAGACACATAGGAGCACCAACTTTAGAACATTTCATAGTCATGTACTAGCTGTCTCTGTAACTCTAGTCTCTCTAGTCTCGGTGTTGAATCGAAAATCAATTTTAATTTAATATTTGATGTGCGCTTATCGCGTCTAAGTTACACTATAAACAGGATCAAAGGGTCTATAAAAACAACAACAAAAAGGTTGAACGTAGCGGAGCTACGTCGGAGTGGTGCTACGACGTAGCGTATCTACGACGTCGCTACGGATGTGAGACGCTAAGATAAAATATCGTGTTGAGTTTGTGAAAGGCATTGAGGAGAGCATATTGCTAACTTTACTGGGTGGAAGGGGAGCGCTGTCTCTTATCAACAATGTGTTCACAATATATCTATTGTGGAAATTTAAAAACATATTTCTAAATAAATTGATGAAAAAGACACTTAATTTCTTTATATTAGTATTCCTACATTATTTTCAAAATGAGCTGATTTCGGGTTACTCCCACTACATACTTTCTGCTCCCGTAACAATGTGCTTACGGTCGAGCGAAGTCATTTACCCCAAGCAATCAATGTATCAAGAATCGGTGAGCGCAAGTAGGTGAAGTGCGACCGTCCGTTAGTACTGGCCACATACTCGTACATACAAATACATATATTATGTCGATAACGTTCAGAGAGCGCCATCGTCAAGTCGACACCGCTCAATATGCTCCTACTACTTACTAGGCAGGCGCTGCTCAATTCTTTGATTGCTCAGTATCCAGATGTCGACATATTTACTAACAAATTGTCATTTTTCTGTAAGTGTATATACAAATGAGAAATTATTTAAAGTTTTACCTGTGGCTTACTACACGTGTTGGGAAACTGTTAGTGTAGTGAGCAATTGTATAAATAAATAGGACACAAACCATTTGATATCCTACTTGATATTATAAATGCGAAAGTTTGTAAGAATGTTTGGATGTTTAGATGTTTGTTACCAGTAAACGAAAAAACCACTGAATAGATTTCAATGAAACTTTGCAGTAATGTACCTTATACATCAGAATAACATATAGGCTATATTTTATACAGATATCGCGTAAATTGGCTAAACCATGAGAACAAATGTAAAGTAAGTCGGAGAAAAATCTGCCATCTTATGCTATTTCTGCTTCCTCTACCTAAACCGTTAGTTTTACATGAGGACAATGTATGGAGGAATTGTTACTCTTAAATAGTTATAAAAAAAAGTTCACAACAGCATATGCCTATCTTTTATGTGGAAGTCGATATAGAGAGAATAGTAAGCCAGAAATACATTTAAATCGGATACTGCATTTAAAGTGAAAAATTTCATGGTATTAAACTAATTCCTAGGAATGTAAATACCTTTATCACTTTTGTCATTGAATGTTGATAAATTTTGTCGTTTACACTAAGTTATTTCGACAAATAGTTTAATAGTTATTACGATATTAAATGAAATGTATACAATCCCGAAAATCTTATAATAATACTGTAAGTCACCCGTGACTTCGCTTACCTGTTATTTTGTTCCTGTGACCTCAGCAACTTTTTACTTTTAGAGTGGAAATTTCGGCCAATGTTTTCTAAGCACAGATATTACTTCAGATTAACCAATACTACGTGATTGATTAGAATAGTACTTATCTTTGTGAAACATCCATCCCGTGTCTTTTTGGTTAAAATTATCAAACATCCAAACAAACATTCATCCTTTCAACTTTGTGTGTATATTACTATATTTATCAACGTCAGCCCTAATAACAATTCAGTATGTCAGATTAAAAAAGAAATCAAAGATCTCTATTTTCTTTTTGCTTACTATACAACCTCATCACTTGAATATATTACTAATCATTCACCAGTAAATTCGTGTAGTAAAATTATGAAATAAAGTAAAATATGAAATAAAATATTTGTTGTAGAAAAGTAAATATATTGCAGTATTTATTTATTTATAAAACTTTATTGCACAAAATTTGTGAACAAAAGGCGGGCTTAATGCTAAAAGCATTCTCTACCAGCCAACCTTTGGGTGATGCAGAGATGAGAACAGGTAGGTGCCAAGTAAGAATATAAGATTGAAAATGGTAAAAGAATACTAAATGATACTAATAAAATACTTAAACAAATTAATCAAATACCTACATAATATTAATACTAGATACATATTAATAATATACATAAATGAATAAATACATGATATAAAATAATAACTAATTATATTATATAATACTATATATATTATATCAAAAATTATACTAAAGGCGTTAGGATGATTCTGCCAACGCGGCACCGCTAGTTACTGCGACCTAGTCATGACGCTGCGTATATTATAGCTAGTAGCACACTCTTGTACGGAGTGGGCACCGATGAACGAACAATTGTCGGCCATTCCTGCCGCACTTAACAAGCTATAACTGCGAGTTATGACGACAACAACTAATTAACGTAATCGCGCACTAGCCGACAGTGCTCCCGCACATGCCCCGCACTCGTCCCGCATTCGCCCCGCACTGGCCCCGCACGACCAACTGGCAAGTAGGTGGTACAAGTAAACATTGCTAAGTACGAGTGCTGTTAGAACTAACTAGTTACTCAACTTGAACTACACTATTAAGGGCTGAACTAATGTGTGCGCCTGTCGTCCCTTACATGTATGTATAGCTGAGATACACTGAATATAGAACTGTAGAAACGACATACATAATATATGCGAGTGAACTCACTCGACACACAGTGTTATTAATATTATATTTTGCACTTTTACGAAAAATTGTTCAAAGTTCGAAATTTCTTGAAATAAAAGTTAACAGTAAAAGTAATTTTAGTAATTTTAGCTTCTCAACATCAGATCAGCTCCATTTGAATGCAACATTTCGGTTCAATGGGAAACTCAGGAAGTGCCTCAAATTGAATTTGTAAAATTTTGATAGCAGGTAAACACTGGGACACGTGGAACTAAATGTAAAGCTTGTACAAAACGGCACGTGTAAAAAACATAAACAGCTAATGGACAGTTTGTGTGTAAACCTAGCGCATACTGACGGACGAGAAGTATCCACCACGTCACACGTGTCGTCCCAGTAGGCGACACGACGCGACACGTCGCCGCTGCGCGACACGTCGCCGCTGCGCGACACGTCGCCGCTAATGCGTTTGTCGTGTTGCGAGCTCCCGCCGCGCACACATATGACAGACATTGACTCTTGCCAACGAACGTACCACCTAATCCCGACATCGTTTAAACCCACCCGTCTACTATTTTTACCTAATCGATGAAAACTGAAGATAAACTATGGCTCATTTTTGGTTCTCTGAATAATGGTATTGAGTGCTAAGAGTTGTAATGAGTGTTCGATACGATCGAGTAGTTCACTACAAGTTGTAATGAGGCGCTCAAGTTGAGCACTTACGCGAGTTTAGGTAGTTTGGTCGACACAAAGAATGTGCGAGCTCGGCGGTGACGTCACACTCGGTAACAACGATGTATGTGCTACTACTGCGCTTGCGCTCCAACACATGGTGGAACACGTACATTAATGTAAACTTATTAATGTAAATTAAAAAGAGATATTTAATCTTATTGACAGTTAGTTTCCACAAAGTTACTTTTTATTAAAAGTATATTTAAGAATGTACATCACTCAACTCTGTATCGCCAACATTAATGAAAAGAGAATACCTACCACATTTATTCCGCCCTTACATTGTGAATAAAGTTTAATAACAGATACGATATTAATGAGACTCTATGACAAAGTCGAGAAATAGAATCAAACTTAAGAAGAAAGTTTTTTTGTTTAAGCAAAAGTAAACAATATGGTAGATAATAATTGACGCACTATATATTATGTTGTATGTTAGATCGTCAGTGGCCGTGCACCAATCAATAAGCACAGAGGTTTGTGGCGCCCTCTCACAATAATTGGTGGCGATGAGTTCCGGAGCATGACAAAGTGGGGATGTTCTGAGAACGTAGAGAGTGACGTCTCCGCACTTCCGGCGTGTTGCGGCGCCATTCATTATACAATATTGTATCAGAACAAGTTCCGGTCTCGCTGTATTCACACCACAATTATGTTTAACTACCACTTCCTTTGCTACTTATATTGTAATATTTTACAGCAAACATTAATAATAATTAATGATATGAACAATTTTTGTTTGTTTCTTAACAGTTTACATCACTGTGTAACAGAAAAAACATATTACTGTAAGAATTATTAAATACTTATAGAATTACCTATAAGTAATAATTCTTACAGTAATGTAGAGCCATAATGTCTATGATACGAGCGAGTGTAAGTCAGTTACGTTAGTTAGTAGCTCACGAGACGGAACTCCGACAGTAGGTATGATGCTTAACCTTTTCAACGAACAGCACAAATGCATTGCCACATCCTCCATTACTCTATGTTGATCTATAAACTCAGCACCAATTCATCTATATAAAAAAAATGGATCACCGAAAAGTATGTGATGGATTCACGTGAGAACGGCTCGACCGATTTGGCTAATTCTTTTTTTTGTTGTACAAATATATGTTAGAAATTATACAAAAAATTTAGTGAAAAATTTAAAATTTTGGGTTATAAAATTTCCACAGAAACATTTGAAAATGGAACATTATCACGAATAATAAACTATAGCGGTACGAAGTTGGACGGGTCAGCTCACAAACCTATCTCTGTTCTGTGGCTCAGCTAGTATCAAATATAAAGAAATTGTAACATTATTTTTAAATGATTTACTTAGTTATTTTGTTTTATCGTGGAGCGAATTTTTGTCAAGTATTGTTGATATTATAGAGTACGATTACACTTGTCGTGTATAGACGACGAGACGCGACGGGCGGTGGTGCGGTGGCGCATGGCCGTGTCTAAGAGCACTAGAAGACCACGATAAGTGAGGGATGATACACCCACAGGTTGTGAGTTTAACTTACATTAGTGCACTCAAGCCCTTACGAGGTAGGTGAACTAGCCCTTAGAACGTAGAACACAATTGTTCCGTAAGGTCTGTGATATCGATATGTTTGACGCGACCCCAATCCGCTCGGGATAATGGGGTACTTTACTGTTACGGCAACACTATCATTTCACTTTCATATTATATTGTACCGGCCCAAGTGTGTCACCGAAGGTTAAAGCGGCCATTAAATACTGTGATATTTCCAGTACACTATGTAAGTGTTAGTAGTTAGTGTTCGTAGAGTACCTTGTATATAATAGTGTGTATGTGTGAGTGCAGCGCCAACAGTGGGCTGTATCTGAACCTTCGACAATTAGCAGCTCGTCACCATCAGGCGGCGTCGCTCCCACTACCATCGTACGAGTATTGGTTTTATTTCATGCATTATTATCATTCTGTGACAGCATCATGCAATGTGCAATGTACTATTTATCTTTTCAACCTCTAAACGTTCCACTGCTGGTACTATACTTTTACAAATAAAAAAATTACCGCATGTAGCCAGCGCTGGTGGTTGAATGGATAAGTGACCGGCATGCTAAACACGCTGTCCGTGTTCGATTCCAAGTAGCAGTACCGATGTGGCTTTCACTTTGTGGAATTTATATGTACTATCATGTGACTTACCATCTGCTAACGGTGAAGGAGAACATCGTAAGGAAACCAACATACCTAGAAGTAATTCTAAGTGTATGTCTGATCCATCTATCCGCATTAGGCCAGCGTGTGCGGATTGTGGCCCTATCAGTTCTCTAGATAGAGGAGAGGAGAGCCGAGCCCAGCAGTGGGACATTAATGGGTTGCTGATGATGATGTAGCTAATACTATCTTCATTCTATCAAAAGAGCTTAAAACTATGTAACTGTAGTTTACAGGTAATATACTACCCATAACTACATAATAATAAGTATATAGGTAATAGGTAGATTACTATCGGTATGGCTTTATGAAGATTTTTCGTCTTAATTATGGTACTTTTGTGAAGTGCGCTGGTTTCCCTCATGCCTCGAGCGAGTGCAAACACTTGTCTCATTACATAAAGAAAATGCGCCAAAAACACACACACTGTGTGTGTGTGTGTGTGTGGGACTGTTCATTAGTGATGCACACAGTGACACTTGGGTACAAGAGTGGGCGGCACGGCGCGGCGCGCCTAACTAACTTCTTAACTGCACATTCATTCATTCATAAAAACTTTGTGATATATAGCGAGGGTAAGAACGAATCTCGGTAAACTTCATTCATGTAATTGCCAAGGAAACGTTCTTAAATTGAGTTAAAATAAAGTAAAACGCCTAAAGTTGGGAAGTATTTGCGCAATTTGCGTGAACAATTACACCGCGCGGAGTAATGACAGACGAGCGCGCTGTGATGGATCGCGCTGCTTCGCGCCTCGCGTCGCGTGCCCTCCACTCCGCCGCGATATTGCCCCGCGCCCGGCCAACGTCGTAATCGCATTTGAATTTCGTTAATACGAAGTTATTGTGCCTTCGCCTTGTTCGTTATTACTTTATATTTTGCCATACCTACAGTACAACTTGGAATTATTCGCGAGTTGAGCCGAGCACTAACAGTCTTGTCGAGGCGACGCTACTTGTGTTATATGTATTATGTACTCGTGCGATATATTGGCGTAGGTCTACAATTTAGATGAAGTGCGGGCGACGCGCATTGAGCACATTGTTGAGTGCAATATAAATGTTTAATAGAAGCGTAGTTAATATCCCGGATGCATAATTAATGCTCGGATTTACGGCACAGTAATTACGCAGCACGTGGAGGGTTGAGTGACCCAGAGACGGGTTAATTTCGTATAGCCCTACAAACGCTATGGTTCGTAAAGGTATTTTTGGGACGCATTGTTAAATAAAGTTCGTGACCGGTGGCGGCGGGCGCGTGGCAGCCTCGTAAAACTGAGGTTCAGCATTATTGGGGATGCGAGAACTCGTCCGGTGCACAATACGAGCCACTACGAGGTACGATCGTCGCTACAACCCTCGCGGGAGGCTCGTGTCCACTCGACGGTCCGCCGCCGATGTTTACGACTATCGCCAGCCTTCTTACCCTTTATATACGTTCTAACATAGTCCCGAATACAAGCTCCTTACAAAGGTTCATAAGCTTCATTGTCTCGTTTACATGTAAATAAATAGTCTAAACAAAGGTATTTTAGGTACGTATCTTGTATCGTGCCGTATTTAGGGATGCCTGCGGCGCGGCGCGGGCGCCCTCGTCACCGTAATGTGACAAGAGAGTGACACACGAGAGATTTCACCATTAACACAAGAGAAGAATATGATCGTGAAATTTGGCTGTGTATTAAGTAAACTGGGGAATAGCCACCTTATCGATAACAACTTTATATGGGACCGTCATTTACAAGATAGAGCGTTTGGTAGTGTGTCGGGGGACGCGAGAGGTCATAAGTCAGTGGCGGTCGAGACCCATGGGTGCTCATAAATTAGGTAAATTCGGTCCGCAGCGCACAGACGCGCCCCGCCCTCACACGAGCCCATCACTCGCCCGCGCCCTCCACCGCACTCTCTTCACACTATATTAACAGACATCCAAAAGAGCATTACCTACTTGTGATAATAACTCATAGACACGTCAGCCCACATGTTCGCTATCATCATCATAATAATATGTACACTGCATAGATTGTACTCTGTTAAATCCAGCACTGAAATTTATGCAACATCCCAGCGAACAGTATATTAAGTTTTATTAGATAAGCTTTGCTCAAAGAAAAACAGTTTGAGAGAACGTTTATTTCATAAGAACGTTACTGACTATAACAAAGTAAAAGAAATTTCTTTACAATATCAAAGTTGGTTGTTAAAAATACGATAAAGTAAATGAGGAAGTGGCCGCCGGCAGAGCGCGCCGCCCGGCGACGTGTGGCGCCACTGCGAGCGGGCGGCTCATGCAACAACGATTCTTTGTAATTGCTTAATTTGTATTATATACGCGATACATAATTATATAGATTCGAGTTACATACCTACAATTTCAACACGCTACCTGTGACTGTCACCGTAGCGTGGCGGTTAAGATCGTCATCTCTCCACTAACATCACTGTGCCAACGTGGGTTCTATTCCCACGCGAAACATTTGCGTGATTCACAGATATTCGTTTCGAGTCTGTGTTTGTAAAGTTTCTCGCAAAGGGCTTATACCCTAGAGTAGACGCAGTCGTTAAAAAATATTTAAATAGGCAGAGCTTGGCTGGTGCATCAGATACCGTGCTCATAGGAGGAGCGGCGCCGGCGGCGGTGACCACTCGTACATAGGTCATACCAACGTGGCACGTGGCACGTGGCACGTGCTACTTACAGTAGGTACGATTGTTGAGAGAACAATCGGACCGACTGACCGAATTTTTACAGCTGATACTAGGAACGTAAAATTAAAAAGTAGGGTGATACAAGATCTAATCGCTGTGCATATGTGTCCATATTGTTTAATAGAGCGTGTGCGAACTACAAGTTGGACATGTTAACTGTGACAAGTTAGACGAGCTTGTTCCTCCACTTAAAGCGACAGTGTACAGTCATTGTACGCGCGACAATAAGTTACAGGACACAACAATTAGTCAAACTTCGACGAGCAAACAGTAAGAGCATCTCTTGGGCGCTGTACTCTCTACCGTACACTGAGTGAAGCGGAGCGGAGCGGAGCGTGTATCAATACTCTTAACTCTTGCTGATATCGGCTCCAGATCACGCTTCTTTATTGCATTCATTGTGTGCGGATTCATTTATTCTGGTTAATGTATCCCTCGACGTAAGGGCATCGCAGCGGCAACACATCACGTACCGTAATATATACAAATTTACCTATAATAGACAACAGTGCGACATTAAAGGTCAACACAATCGTCGGAAACTGTAACTGAAAGAGGCTTCGTGACGTGTCGCTCGATGTACGTGGCGCCAAACGCTATATTAATATGAGTGTCATACTCAAACTGCTACAGTGATTGGTGCAGCGTAGTGTGGCGCGCACGGACCGCGCAGTCCGGTACAGTCCGCTACAGTCCGGTACAGTCCGGTACAGTCCGATACAGTGCAGTACAGTGCAGCGAGCAGCAGCCGCCGCCACGGAGTCATCGACACTGTCTTGTTAATGTAAACCATTGCTCAATTTGTTTAACATAAGGGGTTAAGCGCTGCGCCGCGCCGCGCACCTGCGACCTGCGCAAACATAATTGATATTTATGCAAACGACCTAATTTATAATATAACAAAGATTTTCATTTAGGTAAGTATCTCGATGAAGTGATATGTATGCAAATATTCCGGAGTTTCGTATGTTCTTACTCATTTTGAGGCTCTGAGCAATTTGGACGATATTTCAACGCGTAATTTTTATAGCATCGTGCGCCGGAAATGAGGTTAGGCAGCGAGAACGAAATAACAATTTTTTGTTGCGGCTCCATGAGGAAAGCGCGATATTTCCGGTATTGCCAATATCGACTAATTGAGCCAGGATTTGTTCGTGAAGTTAATGGGATTGGCTTTTTGAAGTATAAGAGCAGCGAAACCAAGCGACGAATCAGATACCTGACACAGACACGTTTGTGTCTGTGTATGTCAGGTCAGATAGGTGTATAATGTTCAAATGCTGTGTACTGCATATATACATTATACACCTCGTTCTTCTATTCAACAATTTGAAAATTATTTAATAAGCATCATCAAACCCATGTTCATTTTATAATAATCATTAGCAAGCCTTCTTTCTTCAATTTCAATAAGTGAAGATTAACAGACGACAGAATTGTAAAACGTACGGGGTATGTAGAGGCAATTTCACTGTCACTTTAATTATAGTAGTATGCGTGTGGCGCGGGTCGCGAGGAGAGTGGCACGTGGTACGTGGCGCGTGGCGTGGCGGATGACTACTTAAACACATTCCCATTCAGTGATATCCCTTTTGTTTCTGTGTAAATAGTTGGTGAGCCCCCCTCCCCCTTCTTTGTGTCATCCCCCCACGGGCGGTACCCCCGCGCACAGATAACGTTACTTTCGTGCGCCGAGCGCTCCCTATCTAACTCTAAAATAGAGCAATCGATGAGCCGAATGGAACGAAACCGCATATCACTGCCGTCGATTTGATACTCGTTCTGACTAAAACTCGAACAATAAAACCCGAACGTTCCGGTTCACCGGCCGTCTGTGCCATCCCCTCATCCCCCCCTTCACACACACTAGTACATGCACGCGGTGCGGACCGCCATGTGCCATCGATATAATCTCCCTGTTGTGTTAATTTTTCGACCAAGCGTCATTTTTACACCTGACCATTTAACCACAAGACAACAACCCTCCATTCCCTTAGCCGTGGGCAAAAAACTTAAATCTGACTCCCGGATCAAATTGTCCGTAAAAAATAAGAAAGTACTTTTTTTAATATGCTCGCCGGCGGCGCGCTTCTTTCTGGAAATTAGATCATTGCCATTGTAGGGAGTTTCATCTGTAACGTCCCGAGAGTACGCCGCCGCGCCGGCACGGCCGCGGAGATTTGTGTTTACACAAAAAGTCAATTAAGTAAAATGTGAACATCGGCAAGACGCAGACCTCGTTGTGACGTTCGGACGGGACAAATATGCTGGAGTGGAGGTGCTATTAGAGGCAATGTCCCTCCTCGGTGAGATGGCACGCTTACGCCCGTACGGACACGTCGTCTCGCATATTTAGCGAGCCCTTATTAAAGGGCAGCTCGATTAAGGCGCTCCTGTTGGTGCGGCGGCGTGCCGAGCGTTCCTGTCGTCTCGAGGCGAGGAGCCGCCGCCGCCGCGCGCTTCGTGACACGCTGCACTCACATATTTTATTTGTTGGATGCTCGCCAAACCAACCGAATTAACAACTTATTGTTGTTATCCGCTCGGCTCAAACCTGCGCTATATATATCCACTGTCATACAATACTCGGTAGAATGCAACAAAAAAAGATAAACGGGTACGGAACTACGAACCTCCGCATGTCCGACACAGCAAAGAGACGACGATGAAACAATATCAGTTCTGCGGTTAATGTTGTTTTAATCATAGGAGTGTCCATTGTGCGCACTCGTTCCACCGAGCGCGCCGCGCCTCTGTGTACTGCGGCGGCTGCGCCGGACTTTTTAAACAGTCTTTTGTTACACAATTGCAATCCGCATGATACATGTTGTACATTTGTCGATATTATCAGCAAGAGTTGAGCATTGTTTGAAATGGTCGTTTAATTAAATGTTCAATCTTACAATCTGGCTACGACATATAGGTACATGCTGAGCACTGAGTCAAACGGTCACCTCGGTGCGGTGCGGTGCGGTGCGGTGCGCAATAACGCCCAGACGCTGAGTTTTATTCACCAACAGACGAACATGTGCTGACGTTACATATACACTATATTCGCTCTGTGCCGCTACAATAAAACAATATACGAGTATGTAACTTACCCATACATAATAAAACAAAGAATATATTCGTAGGTTTTGTTGAAAATCTCGTAAGATCAGGCATAGAGAAACTATTGCTTTAGAAAATATAGTATTCAGCAGCAATGATAAAAGATAATATCTACCATATACGTATGTGTGTCCACTGTACGTATATGTATTGTGTACATATGTATGTGTGCTGTATTACGGTACATTATACCTACGTCGTAAAAGTTAATTTAGCAGTCTCGCAATCTTCTTACAGCTTATCACTCTTGAAGGGCGTATTTTCTTTTACTTTTTTTTCCTTGAAAAGAATTTTATATTTAATTATAAATCTAAATATAAGTAGCTGATGTATTATTGTATAATTGGACAGGCACAAGTGTACAATTTTTAACGACAGTTAATATTATTTTATCTTAAGTGAACCTTTGCGCTAAGTACGTACACAGATGTACTACGAGTAGTACAATAATGAAGAAGCACAAGTAACACAATAAAGAGTGTGCTCCTCCCGCAGCAACAGACACAAGAACAAGAACAAGATGTTGTGTACCACAAGTAGTGTGTAGTAATGGTGAACAAAACAACGACGTGCTTTATAAAGTATTTACGAGTGACGAGTGTATGTGTGTGTGTGTGTATGTGTGTGTACACGGCCTGTACTGAGGGCACGGTTACGGCTGATTAAAGTCGCACAAACACGCCGCGCCGTTTGTTTAGAAATATAATATTAGTACACAAAGAGCGGCTGTGCATTATGTATTAACATTACGTTAAGTGAGGCGACGACACTGACGCTGAGGGCTGAGGGCCTGCCGCCCAAGGGCTAAATTCACAGTCTTGACTTTACTTTACAGTAGGTAGAGGGGTATTCCTAAAGTACACTTGAATGTCGAAGTTTACCTTTACTTTTTTAACTTTCACAGACAGTTCCTTCACTTTTCTATGCAAAGTATGGGCTGGCACGTAAAGCACGTGCAGAGACAGACTGTTACGTTACACGCATGTATTATATTTAGAAATATTGACAAATATTTATTAAAGTATGATTTCATCATCATCATCATCATATCAGCCCAATGACGCTCACTGCAAGTATCATTTATTCGGTTAAAAATAGCTTGGCAAATATGAGCGACGAGGATTATCAAAGGAGCCCTTATAGGTTTTATAAAAAATGCTCAAAGAATTTTAATTTTATTTAGATTTAATTTTTAATTAGGTATAATTTTATTAAAACGTAGTTCGTGTTGCATTGCATTTGCAGTTGACCAGTTCTGTCAATGTCAAATACATGTCATATTTCAATGTGATCTTATTAAGTTTTTGTTCCACGCTTCAATTGTTATAATTTTTATTTATTGTTTTTTTATTTACTTATACATATTATGTTTTTATAAATAATGTTTTTATAATATGTATATATATTTTTAGGTTTATTAATTACAACGATATATATATATATATATATATATATATATATATATATATATTGTGGTGTAGTTATTAACAATACAATATATAATTGTATTCTATGTAGGAGTTTAATAGATAGGTACTAGAAAATAATTGTAAAACTTTTCTCACATTTATAGTCTACAGTGTACGTCCGTCCGTCTCACTCATATGGTCTTAGCAGAATACCAGCAGCGCTGTCTTGATCTGTTTCAAGACAACTATGGTGCTGAGTTAAGACCATTTTTGTCTCGCACATACAAATTAAAAAAATTAAATTAATATAAAATTGTATATATTATGTAAGTAGTTTGTAGCAGTTTCAGTATGTAATTGTTAAGTTACAATAGCTATTACTTATATTTTTTTTTTGGCCATTTAAATATGTATTGTGAGAACAAAATAAATATTTATCTATTTATCTAAAGCTTACTTTGCGGCAGAAGTCCCCAATATCGCTGTCTTCGCCTTTACCAATGAAAGATGGATATGAAACTTAATTTTGGTAGAAAGTCGATCATTCTTCAAAGTAGAAAGGGCCCCACAGTGGCACATTATTGGGAAGCTGATCATCATCATCAAAGACAAAGTGCGGTCTATGAATCTGGGCCTTAGTCTTAGAATGCTTCTTACATTAGACAGTAGACTAGTATCACTCTATTGCACAACAACTAGCTGTGTCTGTCTGTGGGTCATACTGGCTATTTTAACATGGTGTTGATTCTTTCACATGGGACTCATAAAACGCGTTTAGCGAATGCAGCCGCGTGCTAATACTAGACTGATTATTATTATCTTGCTTATGTAAAGAGGAACCCGAGTTTAAAATGTTAAAAAAATATGTTAAAACTAGCTGTCACTTGCGGCTCCACCCACGTGGAAATCGATTGCCTTGCTGAGTTCCTCTTTAAATTTTTCACCTTATAAGAACCATCGTCGAAAAAAACTATATATAACCGATTTGATCCGATTCGATGGAGATAATGAATACAGATCACAACAGACTGAGCCATTGCTCATTTATTATGAATGTAAGCGCTGAGCAGCACCGGCCCGGGCCCGGGCACGTCCGACCTGTCCGTCTGTCCGCCTGTTCGTCTGTCCGCCTGTTCATCCGTCCGTCGACCTCTACTTGTTGACTTGCTCTGAGAGTAACTCAATTTATTCGTTTGAGTTCTAAGTGCAAACATTTTACGTTGAACAAAAAAGTAATTGCCCTCCAGAGAACCGCGACAAACCACTCTCATGAATAATATTAGCGTCGCCGCCGCCGTCGCCGTCGCCATGCTTCGTCTCAGCCATCGCCATATTGTACCCGTCAGAGCAGCAGCTGCTCGCTCACTAATATTTAACGTAAACTGAAGCTGTTCACTTTAAAAAGCGACACAGAAGTGTCGCGAGTCAAACGAGCTAAAATAAAGAGACAACTTAAATGTGAAATAAGGTCTGAGCAAACGCAATCAAATATGTATGCGGGGAAGTAGCGCTTCGGCGCGCGCCTTGTCGTGTCGTGTCGTGTCGTGTCTTGTCGTGTCGTGTCGCACCGCGCGCTCGTCGGCAACAACGCCATTGTCTTTAACAACACAAAATAAATAGTATACTAAAGAAAACACCACACAGTCTGTTTAACAAGTTGAATCTCTGTTGTGTGTTGTTCTGCACGCACACATCGCGGGTCACGCACACATAGGCAGCGCTACTCGTAGCTCATTAATCGTGAGACAGTCGCAAGTCACTCACATGTTCATTTAAATCAGCTCAGTGAGAACCATTTATCTAAACAGTTGAACTTCATCGCTCACATTTATACTCAGGCTTACTCAAACAGACAGGGTGAGTTCAAATAACTAGCAAGTATCGCAATTTTCTGGAAAGTTTTGATTTGTATTTATTTAATTAAACTTGAGAAGTATAGCTTCAAACCTGCACCGAGCACTTCGTCAACGAAAACGGAACGTCGCGTCGTTAACGATATCCGTGTGAAGTTATGAGTCACGTACATAAAGTCGTTTCCAAACTCAATAAAAGTGTAGTGTTTTAATTAAATCCTAAGTAGAGGTAGTAATGTTCCACACGCACGTATAACTGCATGGCGTGAGGCGGGGCGGGGGCGCGGGGCGCGGGGCGCGGGGCGGCGGGCGAGCCTCCTCGGTGCCAATTACTAGTGAGTAACTTATGACCGGTCCCCTTGCCAATATTTTTACAAGCAGTTCTCTCACCTCCGACTCACCCTCGACCCACTTTATATATTAACTGTTACATCTTGTACATTACATGTCTTTTACTAACGAACCAAATGTAGACGTTCAGAAATAGTCATACCTACACTTTTGTATCTTGTCAATTGTTTTCTCTAGTTAGTAAGAAATTGAGGCTTCGGCATCGTTTAGGTGAAGAAATCTTTTAATGGTTGTTAATTGTAAGTCAAACTGTTTCCAATTATGTATTATTAAACTGACGCATGACGGCTGGTTCACACTATATTATATCACACACATATTATATATTCAGGTGGCACTCTAATCGGGGTATTTGACCGCTTTGAACAAGGATGCCGTTAAATGAATATTATTTTATTCAATGTACATTTCAAAATTTTTAGAGCTTCTTAACAGTTTCATTTGGATTATCGAATCACAGTTTGAGATCGTGGTGTACACCAATATCATGAGCCAATCTCAAACGAGATAATATTTGTTGTAAAGCGGAGCGCGTCCGAATGTCACTACACAATGACGTATACTTATTATGGGAGATTATGACACACGACGTCGACGTATCTAGTATACTTAGTTGTGACTGTAGTCTTCTAGTGGAGATACAGGTACCTACCCATACACCTACTAATTTTCATACATACATTTAACACTTCTGTTATAGTAAGCACAAAATAAATGAAAATAGAATGATATATGATGGTGTGCGTGAGACGCGCGCACTTGTGCAAGTTGGTACTTAATGTAGTTTGATCACGACATAACAATAAGTGTACTGTGTGGGGCGCGAGTGCGGGCGGCTCGCGGCGGGCAGCACGACATAACAATAAGTGTACTGTGTGGGGCGCGAGTGCAGGCGGCTCGCGGCGGGCAGCACGACATAACAATAAGTGTACTGTGTGGGGCGCGAGTGCAGGCGGCTCGCGGCGGGCAGCACGACATAACAATAAGTGTACTGTGTGGGGCGCGAGTGCAGGCGGCTCGCGGCGGGCAGCACGACATAACAATAAGTGTACTGTGTGGGGCGCGAGTGCAGGCGGCTCGCGCCGGGCAGCACGACATAACAATAAGTGTACTGTGTGGGGCGCGAGTGCGGGCGGCTCGCGGCGGGCGGCACGACATAACAATAAGTGTACTGTGTGGGGCGCGAGTGCAGGCGGCTCGCGGCGGGCAGCACGACATAACAATAAGTGTACTGTGTGGGGCGCGAGTGCAGGCGGCTCGCGGCGGGCAGCACGACATAACAATAAGTGTACTGTGTGGGGCGCGAGTGCAGGCGGCTCGCGCCGGGCAGCACGACATAACAATAAGTGTACTGTGTGGGGCGCGAGTGCGGGCGGCTCGCGGCGGGCGGCACGACATAACAATAAGTGTACTGTGTAGGGCGCGAGTGCGGGCGGCTCGCGGCGGGCGGCACGACATAACAATAAGTGTACTGTGTGGGGCGCGAGTGCAGGCGGCTCGCGGCGGGCAGCACGACATAACAATAAGTGTACTGTGTGGGGCGCGAGTGCAGGCGGCTCGCGGCGGGCAGCACGACATAACAATAAGTGTACTGTGTGGGGCGCGAGTGCAGGCGGCTCGCGCCGGGCAGCACGACATAACAATAAGTGTACTGTGTGGGGCGCGAGTGCGGGCGGCTCGCGGCGGGCGGCACGACATAACAATAAGTGTACTGTGTAGGGCGCGAGTGCGGGCGGCTCGCGGCGGGCGGCACGACATAACAATAAGTGTACTGTGTGGGGCGCGAGTGCAGGCGGCTCGCGGCGGGCAGCATGACATAACAATAAGTGTACTGTGTGGGGCGCGAGTGCAGGCCGCTCGCGCCGGGCAGCACGACATAACAATAAGTGTACTGTGTGGGGCGCGAGTGCAGGCGGCTCGCGGCGGGCAGCACGACATAACAATAAGTGTACTGTGTGGGGCGCGAGTGCGGGCGGCTCGCGCCGGGCAGCACGACATAACAATAAGTGTACTGTGTGGGGCGCGAGTGCGGGCGGCTCGCGGCGGGCGGCACGACATAACAATAAGTGTACTGTGTGGGGCGCGAGTGCGGGCGGCTCGCGGCGGGCGGAACGACATAACAATAAGTGTACTGTGTGGGGCGCGAGTGCAGGCGGCTCGCGGCGGGCAGCACGACATAACAATAAGTGTACTGTGTGGGGCGCGAGTGCAGGCGGCTCGCGCCGGGCAGCACGACATAACAATAAGTGTACTGTGTGGGGCGCGAGTGCAGGCGGCTCGCGCCGGGCAGCACGACATAACAATAAGTGTACTGTGTGGGGCGCGAGTGCGGGCGGCTCGCGCCGGGCAGCACGACATAACAATAAGTGTACTGTGTGGGGCGCGAGTGCGGGCGGCTCGCGGCGGGCGGCACGACATAACAATAAGTGTACTGTGTGGGGCGCGAGTGCGGGCGGCTCGCGGCGGGCGGAACGACATAACAATAAGTGTACTGTGTGGGGCGCGAGTGCAGGCGGCTCGCGGCGGGCAGCACGACATAACAATAAGTGTACTGTGTGGGGCGCGAGTGCAGGCGGCTCGCGCCGGGCAGCACGACATAACAATAAGTGTACTGTGTGGGGCGCGAGTGCAGGCGGCTCGCGCCGGGCAGCACGACATAACAATAAGTGTACTGTGTGGGGCGCGAGTGCGGACGGCTCGCGCCGTGCGGCACGACATAACAATAAGTGTACTGTGTGGGGCGCGAGTGCGGGCGGCTCGCGGCGGCTGCGTGTGGGAGCGTGAGCCGCTCATCGGTCGCGGATTTGATTGACGAGCTCTCACCTCCCCCACCTCCCCCATCACGCCCCTCCGCGGCTGCCCATCATATGACGCCGATGTAATTTGCGCACTATAATCGTTTGATTCATTAATTTTGCGGACTTTTATTAAAACACGTTTGAATGATGGTGTGTAGTAACATTTACGTGGCGTTTATCGCTCCTCTTCGACTGACTTAAACACTTAAATATATTATAGCATCAAAATATGGCGTCTGCAAGGCATTACGCAATATTTTTATTAAGTGAAAAAATCTGTTTAACTTTAAATTGCTCATAAAACGAATTCATGATACCGCGCTCGTAAAACTCGACAAGAATATTGAGCTAAGTTGTAAGGAATATTAACAAACACTTTTGTACGTTACACAATGCGTCAACACTAATGTTTCATTTTACATTTTTTATAACCCACGAACAGAACGTTATCTCTACTATTGTAACTTGCATCTCTACTGACACTCATTTCGGTCTTGGCTCTGGAACACAAACGACCGTTCACATTCCAGAGGCAAAAGTATTTTGACGATATACGAAGATGCGCTAAGACACGTGATCCATGTCCGATGCTTCAGTCGTTTGACTGTGAGCACGGTACACTACAGGGCAGCATGGTGCACTGTTCAGGAATACCGCCACACCGAAGTGTTTCCTCCGTGACGCACCACATGTGAACCCACCGAAACGAAAGGAACATTATTTTAGTATTACTGATATCACAAGTATAGGGGCGCCCTCCCACGCCGCCGCGTTACTCACCGAACGAACCTTCAATAACAAAGTGACGTGCCGTCGTGGCTGTCATAATCCCATTAGCATAATCGCACGTGTGTATCGGCGAGAGGCGGGACTAATCCGCGTCCACCGCCGCACCGCCGCTGCTGCCTCCGCCGGCTCCGGCAGGGAGCGACCAGGTAGACCAAGTCCGGCTCCCGAACTGATTACAATCGCTATCATAATTCCAACCTGAATATTTTATGTCCTTTAGAAATGAAAATAGTCCCAGTATCAACGACCCACCAAAGTATACGTCAACACTGACAGCTGACGCTGAATAAATTACAAAAACCTGTATTATTGTGCAAAAAATCTAAAACTTAACAAGCAAACGAGGCCGTGGTTCCAGTGAGGGCCAATTTATAAAATAGGCAGTCGGAGGATCGCTCGTAAACTCCAGATGCCTACGATCTCCGTCGTAATAAAAACAACAAACAATAAGTAAATACTCGCTCATAACAGGATTGTGCGCAACTTCCGACAACTTGCTCTGTAATCTTCCATCTTGTTCGGTGTTTGCCACTGTTTGGGGACGGAACCAACTTTACTCTCAAAATAAAATAGCAAAGTAACATTGGAACGATTCTACTTTATACGGAAGCGAGCGAGCGGGGTGAGCGAGCTGTACGTAGTGTGCGGCGGCTGAGAGTGAATGCATCATATGTAGGCCCCACGAATATGGCTCTGAAGTGTGCAGATAAAAAGTAATTGATATGTATGTCGAGTCCATGCAAAGACGTTATAAACTGGGTCTGTGGGTCAGGCGAGGGGAGCGGGCCCGACGGGCGGCGCGGGCTGGCCCGGGGAGGGAGCGGGCGGGGAGGGGGGGAGAGACTGTCCGCGCTGCTACCTAAAACGTTGACACACTAAAATGCAATTTTCCACTCAGACCACCGACAGCGACGCGCTGAGACAGCATCGACATTGAATACTACGAAAACCTGACAGTCCTGACACCGAAGGTCTAATAATACAAACCCCGTATAGTGACGGTTAAGAATACATAATGTCACTACACCATCTCAACCCGTGGGTGTCGTAAATGACTAAATGAGTACGTAACCAAATAAAAAACAAAGATATTATTATTATGCAGACAAGAGCATGCAATAAAGGAAAATTCGAAACAAACCCTATACCAATCCGTCTGGCCTGGTCCGTGGTATAGTAGGCTACATTTCCTTCATATTCTTTTAAGGAGACCCGTGCCCAGCAGTGGAAAGTTTATGGGTTGAAATGAGGATGATGATGTTCTTAAGTTTATCGACATTTTAAAACAATTACATTACAACAGAATATTTAATTTTACACGAAGCATAAAACACACGGATCTTGGCCTCAAGTAGATTTGGCAACTCCACAATCCTGCAATAAAAATATAACCTACATTTAAAATTGGAACAGTGGCAGTGGCATAGTATGAACGTAGAGAAATGAAAGTCTCGGAATGTGACGTGAAAGTGCAGCGCTGGTGTCGGAGGAGCCCACATTGTGAGTCTGTCCGGAGCGCGGAGCCAAGGAGTTATTACACTCAACGCTGTACCGAGCTCACGTCGCGTCGGCAAACATCCGCAGTCGAACACTTTCATTATTTCAGGCCTTCACTTTTACCAGGAGCGAGTTTACTCGTTTTAATATTTAAAACCAACATACTTAATAACGATGTGATAATTGCACCTCACAATAATACAACAGTAAAGTGATTGTTTAAGCTAACGAAGTAAAATAACAAAGATGAGTCTGCTCACCACGATATATGTATTTATATATATTTTGCACAGTAATATTCCAACCCTTTGCAACGGTATCTTTGATAAACTAAATATTGCCATTTTCACTGTCGAAGGTGGTAAGCAATCTAGCAGCCAACTCGATGGGAATAGCTTACTGCTTACCGCTACCGCTTGGACATCAGTAATTCCAGAGATATAGTTGAGCTGCACTTGGCATTCAAAGTATAGAGTCCTACTGATTCCCGTTACTTGTCCTCAACAAATTGTGAAGGTCGCTACTCGTCATCAAAACAGCAACGCAACGAAATGCTGTAGTAGTTTGTGGAACAGCCGCTAATGCACCAGTCGAGCCGATATCAATATTAATTAATTTGAACAGAAACAGTTTCAGCATCGTTAAACAGCCGCCCGTCGCGTCGCGGCGCCGTGCACTAAAATTACATCCACTATTTATAAATTATACTAACATGTCTGCATCGTTAAGTGCATCTACTTCATAGGGACTGTTTATTTTTACTATCTGTTATCCATTTGCTCGTCGTTTTGTTTCTGCAATTAAACTACCTATATTAAGACGGTGGAGTGAGGTTAGGGTGAGGCACAGAGGCGGACGAGGAAGAGACAAATTAGCGTGACGTCGCATCGCACCGTACTGTGTCGTACCGCGTCGTGCACTAGTTGTATTGTGTCCGGCGAAGGAGCGTCCGTCGACGTCCGACACTCTGCCAACACACAAACTTCGCTCTTAGTAGCGAGGCGCGAGGCGCAGCTGCTCTCTGTGACTAGGAGTATGTTTTATATATCCGCAGTACAGTATCACGTCCGCTGAGCGGAGCTTTTTACACAATCTGATATTCAAATAAGTTTGAGATAGGCCGGCACGCAACATACAACAGCCGTATACGAATATTTCGTTTGTATTGTACACGCGATTTAACCGATTTAGCCGGCTGACCGCTATCCCATTCGGCGTATCCTCATAAAAGCGGGTCTTTACTCGGACAAATCTACGGAACATAATAAAGTGAAGGCGATCGCTGGCAGCGCCGCGTGGAGCTATCAGTGAACATGGCCATTACTCGTATGTCGTGCTGCGGGGCGGTGCAGTACCACCAGGGCTGACAAACAAGTAACTTTACTTTGACTTTGATGCTGATTACCTAACTGACAAATGTGGAACACGCGTGCACCAAGTTATGACGCTACAACAATTCAACACAGAACTCTCAGACTCGTGTCAGACGCATCAAGTAACGTAGTTACATATTAATGAACAAATTAGACAAATCTCATACTCATTGTCTATTTAAGATTTATTACACAGTAATTTAATGCAAGGGTAAAAAAAAGTATCTAAAACAAAAATGTCATTATCGCTTTATAAACATTATGTAGTTAGTATTATGTATAACATATAGATATAAGCGCAGTGCAGCCCTAAGGGTCGTTCCGGCTCGACCTAATACAAAGTGGTCTTTTACTTCGATTACGTTCGGAGCCCTGTATTTACACAAGCAAACGACGACGGAATTTTTATGTGAAGCGATAGGAACGATCTCACTAATGGCCAAGTGCGATCACAGGAAGGGTCCCCCTCCCCCTCCCCCACGCGCACAAGCTAATACCCTGAAATATTGGACTTGTCGCGTCTTATAACGCTTCCTTCAAACAAATATCAATTTCTTTCGCAATTTCCTGCGGGAGAAATGTACGGGTGTACTAGCGTGTGATTCCTCTCATATATTAATAAACATATTATTATTGTATAAGGACAATCGATTCATGACAAAGGAAGTATCAATTGTTTCGAACACTAGAAAACCAAATTAAATCCGCTAGACAAAGCTGCGGGTATTTGACGGACGCTCGTAGACGCGATACAATAAATCGCCACGGTGGGACAGCGGACGGTGCCGACCCGCCTCGCCTCGCGCTCGCCCCGCGCTCGCCCCGCGCTCGCCCCGCACTCGCCCCGCACTCACCCGCGACACTGCCTCTGACATGCCGTAAAGGACAAAATTTTTGTTTGATCCCCAATTTGAATGTAGATGGAGGACCTTTCGAGCGTAATTCTCATTTAAATGACGAGCGGGTCAAACGTTGATTGGATTTTGAGCAAGATATCACGAAATAAGCCTCCACCCGCCGCGAGCCGCATACTGAGCGCCGCCGCCACACGACTGCCCCGCGGGGGTCACCAATTACCGCTGTGATCGTCATTAGACAGCGCAGTGTACAATAATACATCTGCTGTGTATGACGCACAATTGCACGCCAAGCGAGACGACATGAGCGAACAGTCGACAACCGGCGCACGGAGCTCGCACCGCTCGCGGCAGGTTCCTTCGCACGATACATATTATTATGTTGTAAGCACTCAGTTTTACGAGTGTCGTATACGCGGCGTTTTCGCTTTTATTTCATACAGAATTGGCAACGCATCAAAGTGCTCAACTTACTATATGAACAGTATAGAGCTGGTGAACAACAAAGTCCGCAACATGTCGGCTCTGTACCTACTACTACTAGTATGTATGTGGTGAGCGCGTGAATCGTTCTAAATGAAATTACATCACCTTTTTGTTCAAAATAAAATGCTTCTGGGGTACAATTAAAAGTGATGAAATTAAAGTGCGCACAGAGCGAGCGAGCGCAGTTCCGCCTTGTCGCGCCTCTGCCACGCTTGGCGTGTCATGTCGTGTGTCGCGTGTCGTGTGTCGAGTGTCGCATGTCGTGTGTCGCGCCGTATGCCACTAATGTGGTTACGTTGTGCTCGCTAACAGAATCTAACGCGTTGACCCGCCGACCACCGCGGAACATCAACATGTCGCCCTGTATTATTGTGTACACTCGACGTGCACCTACGACACGACTATGTAAGCTCCCACTATTTGTTATTTAAATATTGAAACGTGATTCATTGCTCCCAACAGAATTTAATATATTCATTTCAGTTGTAAGATGAAATCATTTATGGAGTAAATGGAGCGAGCCGTAGTCAGTAGGTGCGTGGGAAAACAGAGCCGTTCTAAATAAATTCATGAGTTTGGTTTTGGTTCTCTGCGGTCCCGCGCGATCATTATCGTTGTGAAAATGGTTGGTTTTGTTTAGTTTGTCGAACTGCACAATAGAACGAGTAAGATCAACACGGCGCCAAAAATATTCTCAAAGCTTACTTGGAGCGGCTCATACTTCGTGTCGTGTGTCGCATCACATGCCGACTCTAGGACGAACTCGTAGATAACGTGCGGACAGTGCGTCTGGGGACGTTAGCCCATGAACCACATTACGAGTGCAATATTCACACGCGATGACGTCACAACAGACAGCCGGTGCTAGTTCATTTAATCATGGTGCCAGCGCTCGCCGCGCGCCGCCGCCGCCGCTCACTATAATCTAATTCAGTTATTAGCCTAAACTGGTTTGTGAGCTGAGCACTCAGAATTACAAGTTGATTCTACAAACAATTAGATTTTTCACTTTAAGGCCTGCCTTCATTAATATATAAATACATAGGCATATTATGAGGATTTTATTTTTTCATTATTAATCTACCTAATGTTTTTTTACTCAAATAAAACGGCTTGCACGGTTCAGAATGCGTCGGTGAACAAATAATTACTTAATACCTTGTTTCTTAGCTTTTATTTTAATTAAATGAAGTCGTACCAAACTATAACATACCGCACCGCAGCATGACACTGCACTGGTGGAGGTCACTCCACAGTGGCGCCACTTATTCATTGTCTCCTCAGAGATAACAAAACCGACGAGACTTCACACGACACTTGCCCGAGCACAGCGCACACACGCTCCACAATCGACCGATAATTTGATTAGATACTGTCGGTAGATTTAACGGCTGATACCAAATCGTTATAGTATAATGTGAACTCTGTTACAGATCTTCAAAAACACCAGATAGATCATCTTCTTACTTCTTATTTGGGCTTCTTACAGTTTTTGAAATCACTAATACGATTTATCTGTCCGACGATCAGCAAGCAAGTACCCAAGCAACACCCGCTCGCTCTTGAAAATAGTAAACTAAAAATAGGTACGAGCGAGCATTGCATAGAGCGCGTGGCTTCTAGGTGTATGGGTACGAGTGTAATGTATACATACTCGCACACACACAGGTGGATCAACTGCCTGAATCGAATATAAAACATAAAATATTGTAATACATAATAAAAGGCGTCATATATCTAGCGCGAGATAATTCCACGCTTATTGAATATTTGAAGGCGCTTAAACGATATTGAATATAAGAGTCGCGGGACGGGCGGCGAGTGCGCGGGGGGCAGGTGGAGGGAGGGGGGCGGCAACGTCGTGGGATGCGCTCGTCGCTTGACAGTGCAAGTCGAGCGAGGACCTCCGCGAGCAAGTTCACAGCACCGAGCACCTCCAGCGCCGTTCGTATCGTGTTTATGACAATATAATATCGCGGAAAAATTGCAAAAAGCTGTTAGTTTAACGACATCGACACAAGTTTGAACCCTTTTACGAGCGCGCGCCGAAGTGGCCTCGCCCTCCGCGCCCGCTCTTAATAAATTATGTAATTATGTCGATAATGGACAGACAAAATGGCTTCAGAGACATAAAGTAATGACTCTTAACGACGGCCATGAATAAAATATAGAATGCCCCGCGTGGCTTTTTGGATAATCCAACAAAAAGCACTCCAATTTATAAGGCATCGCGTCCCGGATCTAATGATGTGTACCTTCTGTGGAGCTGTCTCTTTTTGGCGACTAACCTGATAAGGTCGACGACATAATCTGCCACGTGGAGCGACGACGGAGGCAACAAGCCGACTCGACTAATTCTGCTCGCTACTCGCTGCCAAAACGATTATCCACCCGTATGTCGTACATGAGGTGTTGGCATTTCTCATAACATTTTTGCTTGTACAACAAGAATTCTCATATGATATCAGCGTGCACGCACAGTATTATTGGCTAGCTACGCTTTTGTCTACGGTGTCGACGCGTCGCTACCCTCGTAGCCGCTACTTTGGTTGCTACGGGTGTGCTACGGAGTGCTACGCGCCTATTTGAGGCTCGCTAGTGCGCGGCGGGTGCACGTTTGCTTTGATAAAATTAGGTGTCAATGTGATAGTATGAGTACGAGGACATTTATATCCTCGTAGTCATACTGGTATGACAAATTAGTATGACCACAAGGAAACGGCCAAAAATAATTCAATTCTGTGTTGCTGGTACGTGCGATACGTTTTGTTCTATTTTGCACGGTGCAAAAATGGCGTCACTGATATTAAACTCGGGCATTGTTTTCAGTGGTGACGTAAAATGGAATAAACGTTAGTTCCGTGAAACAAAACAAAACGCTATATAAACAAAGGTGATGACCGTGTGATACTAACGCAAGCATATAACAAATTTATTTAGAAATAAAAATCAAGTGAGATGAGAGTGAGGCAAACAAGGAACAACGTGTATGTTGTCTAGTTATAAATCACGTTTCAAAGTGACTTTATGAAACAATTATTATCTAAAATGGTATTTTTGAGAACAAGTACATACAAAGATTATCTTATGAATGGCTCTTTACTTAAAAGCAGAAGCTTGTCAAGTGACTGACACGAAATATTTCATGATGAAGTTTAGAAAAATGGCAAAGTTGAGGCGGTCCGGTGCAGCTTCCATCGCGCTCGCACCTTCGACCAAACTTACAGTAAGAGGGAATGGAGTGCTCTCTCACTGTAGTGACGATTCAGAATCACATCACAAGTATATCCGTGTAGTGAGTAGTGACGGATTAATAATACATAAAGTCACCACCCCATTTCTACCCGTGGGTGTCGTAAAATTCGACTAAGGGACGAAGGTTGGAAAAAACGTATAATTATTGTTGACAGCTGTTGTGCGGACTCTGGCGTACGTCACTATTAGCATCCAGTAATTATCTACACCACTCGCGGACGAAGGCGAGGCGCGATGGAATTGATTAAAATCTGGCAAAAGATTAATCGTCATCAATCTTTTCTTGTCAGCGGCGAGTGAATCGTGCCCCCACCCTCTACCCACACCCGCATCCCTGAAGCCCCGCGCCGCAGTCGTCCGCGGAGCCGATATTGAAGGTTCAATTAACGATTGTTACGGGAGTATCACTCCACTGACGTTTGATGCCTCATTGTGATGCTGAACACTTCTCCCTTTGTTATTTAAATATCGATATTTGGAAAAATACTTTCTTCAAATAATCACGTTTTATTAACAATACTGTTTTGTAACAATGTTTCAGCGCACTTTGAAGACCCATTGACGGCACACAGAGTGAACGCAAGACGAATGCACCACACCGAGCAACGTCCGCGGAAAATTATTGACTGTCCACTAAAAGTTGTTGTACATTTAGTGTGTAATGTCATATTGAACGTTCACAATCTCATGACTGTGTGTAATTAAGTACAGCTCAGTGCAAATATTAGCATCACTCAATATTGCAGAAGCAACAGCAAGTTGATGCACAACATTATATTTTCATAGTCACAAAGTGATATTACAACGTCGTAATAGCTCGAGAGCGGCCATCACTCTAAAATGTATCGCGTAATTGTCAGTTACGAGTCCTGCGAGAGTCGACGGTGCGGTGTGGTGTGGTGCGGTGCTCCTCTCTCTTATATATATAATAACATTTAAATTAGAAATGTAGTGTAACATGTCCTGGGATAATACATGTCCAAAATCAACGAGTTATTAGTCCGCCTCTATTAAATCTTAACTTATTAAACAATTAATACAGATTTATATAAACGTCAATGTGAAAACTCTAGTTGTTAAACCCGAGAGTGTACGACATACAAAGCTAACCGTTCGGAACAATCCGTTTTTATTTATATTTAATAAGGATAATATTGCACGCGTGTTTACACTAAGTATACTATAGTTTAGTACGAAAAACATGCGATAATAATGTGAGGGTAGAGCGAACACAGAGAAACCAATTGAGCGGAAAAGCCGTAGTTGACAAATTATAATACCTATATGTGAGGATCACGGGCCGGTCGACGATACGGTGCAGAAGAGCAGCGATGCGCAATAATAGTGTGTTTAAAAACACATTAAAATCATTCTGTGATCAAAGTAGCGCACCTCTCCCCGCGCACCTTCCACTCGCTTCGTACAATTTTCGTGTTTCGTGTACTTTCACAATTTACCGCCTTCACTGGCAAATTAAAATTATTTTCCTCATTCTACAAATGAGAGAATATTAAGAAAAGCGAAACGTTGTTTACTGTAGCGGACAGAAATAAACTAATTAAATCTGTTTTGATATGGAGCAACACGCCGAGTAATTGTGTTCACTGATTATCAAATATCATTTAACATGTCGTCGGTGCCCATTAATCGGTTGATCAAGCAATTAATAGCGGTACAAGCTAGTATTAAATTATACATTATTTGTACATAATGTGATAAGAGAACAATGTGCGTGTGGCGCTTCAGTGGCGCGCCACGCGCCACCGACGAGCGGCAGCGGACTGAAGATGAAAAGAGGCTCGTAACTTGTATAGTCATAGAGCGACATTAACAATGTTATCTCGAGCTCACGAACAGGCGTTTGTTGGGCCATTAATCAAATATGCGAGAACGGTGAGGTCCTTGGGGCGACGCAGGCCCTGCGCTGCGGTGGGTGAATTTATAAATCGCGTGAGGTACTTGTTGGGATATTTGCCGCGATTTATTCTCGACTGACGCTCCCCTAGAGAGGAGGAGGGGGGTGCAAGTTGTGCTGTGGTGGACGTGCCGCTGTCAGGTGCCTTACAGCTCATGTGTAGGAGCGCTTCAATAACAACCAGCAACTCTTCGCCCTTTGCCCTTCGCTACTGAGGAGCTTTACAAATTATAGAATACACTGCACTATCCCATAGTAGTGCGTATCCGTTGTGTATGTTGCTTATAATAAAGAATCCGCGAATATCTTGTAAAATGAATGGAAAACGATACTGCAAGTGTTACTAAGTACGAGAACACGTCTTAATGTATTTATTAGTGTTAGAAAGTCCTTAGAATATCCGCCAGGCCGACCGGATCAAATCAAAAGTAAATAAGTAAGGGAAATATCCACAGCAATTTTTCATCCCTGATTACCTCACATTATTTAGAATAGCCGAGCTTAAGACCCATCTCGGGGGATAGAGAAGATATACAAAGATTTGTAATATTTATGTACAAATTTAACCACTTGGTATTTCCCGCGAGAAATCAACGCAACGTGTGGGAAACGATACAAGTTTGTTTCATTTTAGTAAAAGTTCACTTCTAATCAGTGGATTACGTTGCAGTTAGCAACTGGTTTGTAACATCACTTTTTGTGTCGCGGCCATTGCATAAACGAATTCTAATCATTAAAACTTTTGCTTTTGCAACATAATAATAGATCAGTAGGGACGGGATGCACCTGCGCCGCTCCACAAACTTTGATGATATTGAAAATGTTGATCGGCCCAAAATATTGAAACTCCTCGTCAAGATAGATCACTATTTACAGAGATTATCAAGCCAGATACTGAAATAAAAGAAAAGAGGGCCGCGCGTCAACCGCTCTACAATCAATATAGCACCGACACGCCACGCGCCACGCGCCACGCGCCGCACGCCGGTCATTCAACTGCAGCGAGTACACCTAACGTTTGCGCGCACACTCAATTATCTGTCACGCGCGCGACTACTAGTACAGTAATTAAGCTCTAAATCCCTTTGTGTTATTAATTCCCGTTCCGATATATCCCAAATAATTCTTCCGCAGAGCGCCACTAAATATAGATTTGTATGATCGATACCGGATATCGGTGTCGGTGAGGCTCGATCGGGCTTTTTCATTATGCGAAATTAATTAACAAGCTATCATTTTAGAGCGGGTCGAGCACAAGTTGGGACAATAAATCTCGCGTTAATCTTGTCCGATCGCAGCAGGAAGCGCCGCCGCCCGCTCTAATGACAAATATAGATTAGCTCTCGACAAATCGATTTCCCAACCTTACCATAATGGATATTAAAAATGTCGCGTCGTTACCGCCATCTCAGTTAAGTATAGTCGGACGAGTGCGCCACTTAACTAACATAAGCTCGGCACGAAGTTAATCTACAAAAGATGTCGAGTGTCGTCAGTGAACGTGTCGTGCGAGCGTGACGCAGCAGCCGCGGCGGGCGCTCGACGTGGCGGCGGCGACCAGGACCCGCCCTGAATGATAAATGAAAGATAAAAGCTTTTTCTTGCGGCGCCGACCTCGAGTGTGCCCAAATTGATCCGTCGCCTCGCCGTGCACTCTACACACCTCCATCGCCCACACACCACTATATACCGACCAACACGTTTATAGAATAAATGGCGGCACTCTGTGCTCCGAATCACGTCCACTGCATTAGATCACAATCTGGTTACTCTGTTAGCGGAAGTCGCAGCACGACTTGAGCCAGCTGACGCACAGAGATCGTACTGTACGTCGTACGTCGGACGTATATATATACGTGGGTACGTACTACGTGGGTACGGGGTGGAGCACGCAGTAGTAGATCGGTATCAGCGGCGCGTCCATAATCCTCTCGCACACGTGCTTCATGTGAGCCCAAATGAATATTTCCCCAAATTAAATTCTATTGATAAAGATAAAAGCGGAAAAGGATTTATGAAAATCGTTATTGTGCGCGTCCCTAGCCCGTAAAGTTGCGATTAAATTTTAAAGAGAGTCGCAGGAAGGGACGTTGAATTAGATAAAACACTCTCCATCATCGAACCGTTCCTAATTATATTATTAATACCCTGACTGAGATCTCGTGGAAGTATTAATATTATATTTAACTACTTTTGCATTCTACGAGCGCGCTACAACCCAATAGAAGATAAAATAAAACCAGAGAGCGGTACAATAAAGCCATCGGGAGCTGTGTGCGGCTCTGGACCAAGACAATTGTGCGCTGGGAGCGAGCTCCACTCTACGACCGCCACCACTCACCGTACAACTATATTGCGCACTACTTCCACCTCCAAGAAACATTACGACCGACGCGACAAACTGCAATCACTATTTACTACAACACATTTCAAACTCTTCCTCCGCTAGCTATCGAGAGATAGTTCGATAGAGCTTGGTGTACATGCAGACTAGATGAACTTAAGGAATTTTGTAAGTTGTGTTTGTTCATATTATACCATAACGACACGGACACTCGCTTGTTCACAATACATACAGATTACATTATACATATATATTAAGACAATTTTGCTTCAAGTGTACAACACGACGACATAGGAAAGCAACAGATATTATGTTTAGTTTAGTAATTCTACTTTCCATGTTAATTCTTTTCTTCATATATTATTGATTGTGTGTGATGGTGGTTTATCAATGGGTTATTGTCGCAAACAGGCTTTTCATTACATTTTGTTTTCTATTTTTTTTATTTTTTTTTGGTTCCTAAATTTTCATGAAGGATTTTTCTTTTATATTACTTTCGTTTCTAATTTAACGTTTATTTAAGCTTATGTATAGAGTAGGTAGGGCGTTACGTATACCACCCTAAGAGAACTCGCCGGCCCTAAGAGACCCAAGGGTACCCAAAGAATCCCAACGGACCGGAATACCCACTAAAACCCCCTGTGCACTGTGCACCGTCGCTTCACTTGTCGGGTGGGCCCTGGAACATGATATTATGTCAGCCCACCCAAAAATAAATAAACCCAACCTAATCTAACCAAGAAATTAAATTTTATAAGTAGGTATTCTGCAATTTGATATGTCCATTTTCCGCCAGAGAGGACCTCAGACCTCCAGAACCTCTTTATAATTATAGTGTAGACTAGCTCCCGAATACGGCTTCGCTCGCGTGGTATGTTGCTAAAAAGTCCATAATTTCATTGACAATGGAATTTTAAAAGAATATGAACTTGTATGAAAAGTTTTGAGTTTTGAGTACTTAACCATTATTACGGAAATATGGCCAATATAAAGGAAAAATTTAAATCCTGTTTATCCGACGTCGTGAAAATTTCAAAAAAATCTTTCTAAGTAGTACACGAATTTTTGTACTAAATTTCAAGTTTCCAGACGTAGCAGTTTGGTCGGTGCGTTGTTATATATATCAATAAGTAAGTTTCTCCGTTTATGTATTGATTAAATTAAATAAATTGGAAATTCTTTTTCATCAATATAATTTTCACCATATTTTTTATCAGAATAATCAAATAAGGTTATTTATTGAATTTTGACCATTGCACATTGACCATCTACCTAGTCAAAGCCATCTATCATCTAACTATTGAATCAAAGATGAACCTCCTGCACACAAGGTGTATACTAATACGTGTGAGAAATAAGAAACAACGATCATCGAGACTAGTTCGGTTACGAGAAGGGACATATTTGTGAATCGAACGACTTCCTGAATGATAAAACTTTGACTGTATAAAGCTCATCTCAATTGCATAATATATTGTTATTAATAGACACAGACATTTTACTATTTTTTTTTTTTTTCTTTTTGCTATTTTATTTCGTTTTATTCACATACTTTTTATTAATAATTGTAATTCTTATTTAATATTTGTACACCATTTGGTCTAACATGTTGTTCCAAAAAGTTTTATAACAACCCTACACCTAATAATAAGCATCCAAATGTATTATTATTGTATCACATGTTTTGCATATAAAATATCTTTGTCTTTGTCGAATACAAAACTTCTCTATTTATTACTTTTGCACAAAAGTAACAAAGATATATGGAAGTGTAAACACGTGTGTACATTGATAATTTAGCGGAGCGGAGCGGTGCGGAGCGACCATCGTGGCATCGTCACTCGTAATGACTGTATCGCACTAATGTTTTTTATTAAGTTATGTTTTTACAAAATTAAAACTATATTTATTCACAGACTGCCCCTAACGGCTGCATAGCAATGTGTAAAGTGATGCAACCGCAGAGCCTGACTTTTTACTTTTGTTTATTATTTATTTTGAAAACATTCATTTTAACTCGTTAATCTAACGGTGTGGTGCTCTGCTGCATCACTTTACACGCTACCCAAATTGTAAATTACAAAAGATTGTAACTATCCATTTTTTTTTAAAAGAGTGGCGTGAATTTCTTGCCAATTCTTGTCATAGCTGCACCCCGTCAGCGAACTGGTCGTAGGCAAATTTGCTGACACTAATTTTCGGATAACCTGTTACATTCTTGTGATTTTCATAAGTGTTACCTTGTAACCTAGATGAATAAACGAGATTTCATTTCATTTCAATGTTCGTGTCATTGTTTCGTGCGAGTGACGCTCTCGCTTGTTCCTAACTTACTCGTACTATAATGTAACCATATGTATGTGCCTGTTGTGTCACTCATACAATGTGTGGCAATCCCCGCTAAGTCACAGTATTGCTCTAGCAAGATACTTACATGTTAAACATAATTATAAATATTAGAATGAGGTTAACTGACGGTTTATAAACGTAAATATCCGAGACTAATTCATTAGACAGTTAGTCAGAAAGTATTAACAACAATAGGAGGAACACTAATTTTCCTCCAAACATTATAACTGTAATGTGATCTAAGTGAAAAGATAATTTGATTTACTACTCACTTTTATGTTCATAATCGAGTTTGTTTTATTTTCGTAACAATGTTTTATTTCAGTTTGTGTCCTAAATAGTTTATAAATATCAGTCTTAAAATGTCTGCTCACTTATCGTAATATAGCATGACCGCAATAGGAACGTATCTGTCGCGTAAAGAAGCACGATACGCTCTACTATACCCACTAAAACGGATCCATGCTACCCGTATGATGACCGTAAGCAACGATCCCGCGGACAGTCTCTCACAGCACACCTGCCACTGTTGCGTGGACATGTTGGAGTGCTGTACGTCGTTACGCACCGTATGCCGTTTAGCCTCCTGCGCGCAACAGTTTGGTCACAGAGATGTGGTCGCGTGTCAAGCTCGAAGCGTGTCGGCACCGGCACAATATTCTCGCTGACTATTGTAAACGCACCGCGCCTGCCACGCTACGGTGTCGGTCGGTGACGAAACGGTCTAGTGGCCATAGTTTCATACTTTTCAATACAAGGAATATTTTTTTGGCTGACACGTTTCTATTACGTTCATGGTATAGCACGGTGGAGTGGGCAGAAACCTTTAATCTCAGGAACCGTCATAGAGTTTAAATGCCAGAACTTACCCAAGCGTAGTAAAAAATAATATTTAATAAAATTGGGTGTAAATAAGAAACGCTTTCTTAAATAAAACTAGAATTGTCGATAAGACTACTTGTTTGTGAACTTGACTAACTCAAGACACTTGGCAAATTTGCATGTGTGTATCTCTGAACATGCGTGTTTACCACGATAATATTACAAGTGAGCAGAGGGCGCGGCACTCTGAGCGAAACTAACATTATGAACAATTAAGTTTATCTGAACAGCGCGCAACGTGCCGCGCGCCACACGACGCGCCACACAACTTTACTTAGTTTCAACTTGTTTTGAGAACTGAAACATGAATGGAGGGCTCGCAAACTTTCCAACTACCTCCCATCTAAGTGTCAACCTCGGTGTGTGCACAATATTATGTCTTTGTAATGTTTCATTTACCTACAGTTAGTTCAATCCTTGAGTTCAGCTAATTATAATAACATTCAAGATAACACGCACAAGACGTGTTTGTTATCTCAAATGTTTGTGTAATTTATATGTCTATCCAAGCTGTGTACTAGCGAGTGAGCGAGCAGGAAATACGTGGCGCAGCCACAGTGCGTCCGACATAAACAACGCAATTAGCGCGATACAAACATAAATACTGAGATGTCCCACAGGAAGCGCGCCTACAATGCTGCCACGTGGTGCCACGTGGCGCCACATTTTAGTGCGAGAAGTGCGCTCCGCATGTAGATCGATACAGAGCTCTCGTGGACGACAAACACTCGAAACGTGCGAACTGTGCCGCGACCACAAATTTTCAAGAGACCGAACTGCCGATTAAGGGATTCCGCATTTTTGTGAGGCCGTGCGTCGCCAGCGTTTACACCTGCTTCTTATTAGGGTTCCGTAGCCAAAATGGCAAAAACGGAACCCTTATAGTTTCGTCATGTCCGTCCTTCCGTCTGTATGTCACAAGCATTTTACTCAAATACTACTCGATATATATATTGATAAAAGGAGACTGATACCTTACCATACATGTTTGGGCCCAAAGTGTAAAAGGATGAAAATTAT
Organism: Laspeyria flexula; assembly: GCA_905147015.1. Classification (NCBI taxonomy): domain Eukaryota; kingdom Metazoa; phylum Arthropoda; class Insecta; order Lepidoptera; family Erebidae; genus Laspeyria; species Laspeyria flexula. The sequence goes on from LR989958.1 coordinate 196,382, forward strand.
GTGAAATAATAGTTAGCATGTTATAAAACGCTTTTTGAAAATTTTGGACTCTTTGTCAATCTGAGAAAAAAGATAAATGAGATTTTGTGAAAGTGAGGTTAAGTACTAAAAACAACACCTACAACCCTATTTGTATTATGTAGGTGTCTATGTAGATAAGTAGCCTTAGTATTTGCTCCGGACACTGTCTGACACTACGTGTTACTGCATTTTATAAGGAACAACCTACTGTGAATAAAATGTTACTCAGGTATATGAATATTACCTCCCCACATAAATTGTTTTTCTGATAAGGACAAACAAAACAATTATAAAAAAACAATACCCGTCCTGACAGTCGGGTAATAATACCTAATTGATTTAAGTACCTAATTAAAATAATTTTAAATACTCCAAACGTGAATGGACACACCAGCAGCAGGCTTATGGCGAATGATTTGTTGATTTTAGTGGTGTGCTGGATATTCGTATCCGTATCTATATCCGCGAATACGTCCGTTACTTTTGAGGGGGATCGTTAAAACAATGAGGTTGTCTAGAATGCACGATAATCTCTATGGCATACCTATTCTATTCTTAAGTTCAAAAATCTATTTAAGGTTGTCATGTTAGTTGCGTCATTTCAGTATTATTAAAACCCGCTCTTTAATAGAGGAGAGGAGACCCGAGCCCAGCAGTGGGACATTAATGGATTTCTGATTATGATGACATGTAATTCTATATATAGGTGACTAGGTAGCAATGAAAAACTATTAAATTCCATTTAAATTATTTTTTAATTTCTATATAAATTAAAAGAAAGACCTGTGATGAAAATTAAAAGAAAGTCGCAAGATTGTCCTATCACACAAAGCGTCAAGTGACGCAATTAACGTATCGAGGTCACGCGCAACGTCAAATGTTAAGATCCGTATCCGCGGATTTTGACACTAAATATCCGTAGCCGCGGATATGCATTTTTGACGATCCGGCACATCACTTATTTATTTTGACGTTTTTCATTGTACGCTGACATTTGTTACCACAGGTTAAAAATACAGAAATGATAATATTTGAATTTAGCTTAATTTGATAATCGGTAATTAAGTTGTCTATGCAATCGATAAAAAATGGAATATTTTTAATTTTTGATATCTCAGCTTCCAGATTGCCAATTGAGCTCATTTTTTAATATGTTAATAAGAAAAAAATAACCAATTTTTTAAGCCATATCACATTGTATTACATTTTGGGCCCAGAAGTCCCCGTCTCCTTTGGAATATAAGTGTCTTGTATGGGCGACTACTAGGTTTCGTAGTTAAATAATAAAAAAAAATAGTTTAAAGAAGGGCACACGCTACATGTAACAGAAGCTGACTTTTGTTTCAGCAAACATACTTCGTCTGATTCAGATCCGATAAAAAAACTTTTAACGTTTTTAAGATTTTTTAAAATATATTTATATAATAATATTTTCACACATTCACACAGCGCTATCTAGTCCCAATTATATTTGCTTGTGTTATGGGTACTAAACAACTGATATAATCTACTATATTTTTTTTTTTCTGTTTCGTAGGTTCGTTCCCATACACAGAACAAACGATCATGTTCATCACACAAACATTTATCCTGGGTGGGAATCGAACCCACGACCTTCGGTTTAGCTGTCAGGGTCACTATAGTGACCACTAATATGCCCCCCCCCCCTCTATTTTCCATACTTTAAAACCTTAAAAACTAAAAATTACAACATAACGCTAAATACTTCCAACCAAAATTATTGTCGAAAAGCTGCGCTTCTCAACAAAAGGACATAAACGCTATGAATATACGCTCTTTTGCTGCGGATCCCTACATTGAGCATGATCCAATATGCTCTTAACCGGTTTTATTAATTAAGTAGATAGCTTCTTTGGAGTTATAGATAGGGGATGACTCGAGGTAACTCGAGACTACTTCACACGTTTTATTTTTGGAAAGACAGAGATGTTATAGTCTCCAGTGACAGTATAAAATACTTATACTATGTTATATTAAGTGAGCGAAACGGCCAAGTACGCGTGCAAGTCACACGACACAAGTTAAAATCGCGCGAGATTCTAAGTCAACAAGAGATTCAAGTGATCATCGCACCACCGTCAAAGGCTTGAGGTGAGACACAAGGCGAGGCACAAGGCGAGGCACAAGGTGAGACACAAGGCGAGGCACAACGCGAGGCACAAGGCGAGGCTCAAGCTCCCCGCGCCGCCTCACCGCGCGCCGCGCCGCCCTAAAACAATCAGATTGTTTGAGCCGCCTCAAAACCAAATATTACTCAGTAATTGAGTATAATCTCGCTGCGAACGTTTTCAAATGTTAATTATGACGAGAATCTGTCTTCTTTATTGTTTTGTCTGTTTGTTCAGTGTACTTATTATGTCGGCTTGGGAACTTCGCCACACAATACTACACATGCGACAGAGTGTGACAGGGGAAGACAACATCGTCGTCCACAAAATGAATCACAACTACAGCGCGTGACCCACACTACGCGGCGCTATACTTACATCTCTTGTATAAACAGGCGGCAGGTGAGGGCGACGTGTTGTTTTAAGAAATGTACGTAAATGTGGACTGAGCTAAAATTACCTCGTCATCACGTCAAGTTTGCTCAATTTTCGTCACAGTTGTTCATATTTCTGCTTTGTAGAGCATAAACTGCAATAAAAAACTCATATACCGGCATCTTTAGAGCAAAGTAGATCGCGATTAGTTGGCGACGAATGTCACGAGTTGTTACTGCCGGTGTTATTTGTATGACGACGGTGGCAAACAAGCTCACGGCTCGCCTGGTGGTAAGCAGTTACCGTAGTCTATGGACGCCTGCAAAGCTAGCAGCATCACAAGCGTGTCGACTTTCTAAAACCTCTTCCCTTCCTAATAAGCGCTATACACCACAACTCACCAGCACACACACACACAGTTTTCTGTATGGTGGAAATACTTGCCTAAACGGTAGCTCAGTTTGAGCGGGGGCCCTACCTTCCTTACACTGTGTCGCAACTTGTCCGCACACTCGACACGACCACATACATATTAAAGAAGGCTTTAGTTAACCACAGCGCACTCTTCACACATTTTCTGAGCGTTCAGTAAACACGTGCCAGTAATCACATTTTGGAATTTTAGTGCGACTGTGCCCGTAGTACCACTCGTAGCACTCGTAGCACCCGTAGCTGCCTCGTAGAGGAGTACACGTGTGTGACGTAATGCGCTACGCAGCGGCTTCGAACTCGATCGAGTGTATCGTTAGTCGAATTGCCTCTGGTAGTGGTCCTGCTGGCTCTAGTCGCTCTCATTATTTATGGAAGGCGCGCGAGTGTAGAACATCGCAGCGACATCCGCCCCCAACATGCTCATACATATAACAACGTACGTAACGTCTTCGTCTACAAATATTCTACAAACATCCTGTTTGTCGCTGAAAGCCGCTCCTCGTATATCGTATCGGTGCTATCAATATACAGCGCGTATGATCTACTACTGAACTTGTAATAATGTTAATAAAACATGAACACAATATGACTTGAGGTCGCAGGTACCGGCGCGTACCGCAAACACTTCGTTGTAACTTGTTGGTTATTTGCCATAATCGTGTTGTTTTCCGTTAAAGTTGGCTCGTGGGCAGGTACCAGGTACTCACCATGCGTCGTCTACAAGACTTATCTTGGCTGTAACTTGACAACAGTTAATGCGGGGAGTCTGAGTTATGTTCTGATTTACTAAACGTACACAATACTAGTGGGCCGATAAACAAAGGGGTTGAAACCGCTCGAGCTGCAATGTTAATAGTGTAGCCGCAGAGTGGTCGAGACGTGGACGTAGCGGGGCGGGGGCGGTGCGGGTGCGGGGCGTGTGCGGGGCGGCGGGGGCGAGTGTTTGAAGGTACACGTTAAACTAATCTCCGGCTAGTTGTACGATACAACCGCTATTCCCACTTCTGATCGCTCATTTGATTTTCCGTCGAGCACTGTCGCCCCCACCCCCCCCGCGCCGCGCCACCCTCGCTCTCTAGCTTAATATTCATATCTTTAAGTTGTAATATTCTCCCCCTGTTACACATAATCTATGATATTCAAATTAGTTAACAGACACTCTTAGCGAATAACAATCGATCCGAGTGCGAGTACAGCGACGGTGGCAGTGACACGGCCACGGCTCACGGCGCCACGTGCTCGTGTGATCCTTCATATTTACATATATATAATCCAGTAAATAGGCTTTTTACATTCATAAGCGTTTAGCCGAGCACGACAACGTTTACTTTAGTGGCATCGTGCCGAGATGCATCACTCGCGGTGACTAGAGCTAGTGACGACACACACACACACACACAATAACGAGTCGGTTGGTTTATTAGCGACGCACGTGTGCAACACTCGTCGCGTACAATTATAACTTTGTAGTAGAACTAATAAAAGGGCCACTAAACGTGCTCGCACGATAACCGCTCTCCGTCAAACATGTGGACGAGGTTTACGTTTATATACGTTATACACGTAGGTAGGTACATAAAGAAAGTTAACTCGACAGATATATTCCAAATGTGAGCAGTGAGCACCGCAAGTGCACGGACGATCCTAGTTATTGCCTATTATATAGCGAGCGGGGCGCTGAGCGGCTCACTGCGCGCGGCCGGCTCTAATCAAATATATGAAGGCGTTGGTCGAGCCGCTAATATCCGACGGCGGGGTCGCTTCACTACCTGCCACTGTCGAGTGTCGAGTGTCCCGCGACACTGGCACTGTGGCGCCCCCGCACATATGTATACGAGAGAGCGCCACTAAAGCGAGTGTACGAACAAGAGGGCGACACTAAGTGTAAGCTACGATTTTCCTCGTACTCGTACGTACCTCGTAACTTGCGCTAGTTATGTTCGATAGCGCTTCGGCAGTCGGCGCGGTGCTGCTGCGAAATTACCATCTCGTAATAGGATACTTCTTGTATGTGTCTCACTTATGTTTAACTCGGAGATATAAGAAACATGTTCTTTGTATTTACGTAATATCATACTTAATATTCGCTGCACAAGCGGTACATCTAATATATAATTGTCAGGAGAAACTATAGTTTGGGGCAATGACATATTACGGAGTACAGGACGCAAGGTATTTAATCTTCTATACATATAAAATGCTTTGTCCTGAATGACTGACTGACGGATCAACGCACAGCCTACACCGCTGATCGTAGAGACCTGAAACTTGGAGGATGTGTTCTTTGTATGACGTAAGCATCCGATAAGAAAGGATTTTCAGATATTCTACCCCTAAGGGGGTGAAAATGGGGGGTAAAGTTTGTATGGAACAACGTGATTCCTTGGTCCAATCTACTTCCAATTTTGCATAAACATTCTTTATCAGAAATGATGAAAGACCTGTTTCGTATTTTATTGAAATTCATCCCCTAACGGGGTTAATAACAGGATTTTCATTTTATGTAGTACAGTTTTCGTAACTATGGTTACTAAAAACAACTCAATGCTAAAAACTTCAAAATTTGACATTATCAATTTTGAAATAGGGTAAACTATACTATTGTTGGTATCGCATCAGTCTTTGGCACTATGTATTTTAAAAACGAATATTAAGAATTGCTATAGCACAAAATACCTGCCTCTTCCATGTCAAAAGAGGGGGGGGGGACACAATTTATGCTATGAGGGTTCTGTTTTTGCCATTTTAGCTACGGAACCCTAAAAATGCTTATTAATATTAAGTGCCAATGACGGATACTTAGTTGTTAATAACTGTACCTTTGATGCCAATTACTGCACTTTTCGAAACGTTTTAGAATTTTATATTTTTTTGTTCATAAAACCATGATCACCTGAATAAATAGGTTTTTATTTCCGGGTGCCAATCATTATACAGTCTACCCTTATCTATTAAAAAGAATACACGAAATTAAACTATTCAAATTGGTTTGACATGTATTTTGTTTGAGTTTTTTCTCAGAAATTAAAGGTCAATAATCAGGAAAAATAGTAATAAGGTCTTTACAAGTTTTCAAGGACACTGATAAAATGAAATTCAACCCCTGTAGTGGGGTGATAGGTACATGAAAATTCATGAATTGCACTTAAAACAAAGATCTATGAAACTACTAAATATCGAAATATTCGCGGACGAAGTCGCGGGCAAAAGCTAGTATATAATAAATCCTCGTGTCATGTATGTTAATCCAGCTAGGATTGACTAGCGCCGCCGCCGCCCGCCGCCTCTCTCGGCCGAGATAAAGGGCAGACTGACAGGCGATAAGTGGCCAACTGCTTATCGAACAAAAACGTAATATATAGTGATCCTATTCGGGTATAGTTTTTGTTGTACCGCGCGGATCTCTGCCTCTTGGTAGGTAGTCGAGGAAAGTTCGCAGCAAAATAAAATTATAAGTATTTATGTTAGAATAAAGGGCCTTTGAAGCAAAGTACGGCTTCGTAGTTAAAAGAGAAGAAATTATAAAGTAATGTAAAAATATCAAGGTTCTTAATGTTCTTTGAATACAATATTAAGCTCATTTAATAACGGGAAGTACTCATAGTCGGCCCTTGTTGTATTTTGTTTATTGTTATATCAACACAACGTCGACGCTACGAGCTACGGTTGAAACACTTGTTCTAAACAATGTTCAAACACAATTAATTGAAACGTATTTCATATTATTATTTACGCTATCGTCTAAACATTGTTTACGTACCTACAAAATATAATAGACAATGGTTGAAGTAAGTATTATTCTGCTTGTTATTACCGGTACAATTTAAACGTGCTAGACATTTTATATAATAGCTACAAGGGGCGCGCGGCGACGCTTCCGTCGTTCTTTATTTGTCCACTGCTCAGCTCTTATTGGCCGTAGCGTGATGTTATATAGCGTATAACCTTCCTCGATAAATGGGCTATTAAACACTAAAATAGATTTTCCAATTGGCCAGTAGTTCTTTAGATCCTAGCGTTTAAACAAACAAACTCTTCAGCTTTATAATATTAGTATAGATTAACAATGAGCACTTGGTGCGTAGCTACTTACCCAACTGGGGCTGACAGCGAATTGGTCGTAGACAAGTTTACTGATACTATTTCTCTTAACTTGTGATTTTCATAAGAGTTACTTTGTAACCTAGATGAATAAACGAGATTTGATTTAGTTTGTAAAAACACCGACATAACGTTTATCTACACTAATATTACAAAGCTTTGAGAGTTTGTCTGTTTGTTTGATTGGTTGAACGCTAGGAGCTCAGGAATTACTAGTAGGTACGATTTGAAACATAATTTTAATGTTATTATTATTTATTGAGGAAGGCTATAGGCTATATATTATATAACATCACGCTACGGCCAACAGGAGCTGAGCAGTCACCAAATAAGGAACGACGTGAGGCAGCAAAAAGCTATTTGGATATTTAATAAATTATTCAATAATTTCTTCTTATCGTGTGGACTTGAGGCAGACCCTAGTGTTGGAATAATAGAATAGAACTGGCTCATTCTGAGCCGGCCGCGCCCGCCTGGTGAAGTACCACCGCCACTACAAAAGATCGCAGCCATCTTAATAATTATGTCGTGTTCCTGTTCCTGCTGCGGCAGCCACGCGCATGGGATGCTCCTAGCTCCTAGCGTTGCAGACGTCCACAGGCGAAGGTAACCGCTTACCATCAGGGTCATCATCTCGTGTGAAAAAAGTGTGATCAATATATCACTCCATTTCCAAGATAGAATTCATGACTTGGGAAAAACAGTAAGAATATCAAGAATGTATTACCTTTTTGAAAATGTAAAAATAATCCAAATACCAAAATAAAAATATTTGCATTGCCAAGCGGAAATCTCGAGATCGGTGGGGCCAACTTTATTTTATTGTAGTTGAAGTCCGCGCTGGTGCATGGCGCTGGCGGAGCAATAGCAAGTCCATCCACGTCGAACTTTATTTCTCTCTAAAGTAAATTCTCTAGATAAAGTAATAATAATAATAATATAATATAATATAATATTCTACCAAATTCACACAGCGCTATCTAGTCCCAAAGTAAGCAATTATATTTGCTTGTGTTATGGGTACTAAACAACTGATATACTACTTAAATACATTTTTTTTTTGTAAATACATACATATTATAGATAAATTACACCCAGACACAGAACAAACCTTTATGTTCATCACACAAAGATTTGTCCTGGGTGGGGATCGAACCCACGACCTCCGGCTTAGCAGTCAGGGTCACTAACCACTAGACCAACAGGCCAGTCAATAGATATTTAATTATAAATAATTAAATAACTTACGTTCCTTCAACGATTTAATTATGTTCAACGTAATAATCAGGTAACCCGAGGCGTAGGTTCTAATTAAAACTTATTTACGCCAAATATTCCTTATTAATGTTTGATGAAAGCCGCGGTATTGCGTGGTGGTGATGACGCCGCGGTACGTCTTACTGTTCTGTTATAAAAATAACTCAATATTACAATATAGCTCTGACTCAACGCTCGATTCAGTGTAAATTATGCTAGAAAACTAACTAAAAGATAAATTACGGGGTTTCAAAACATAGGACGATGTAACTAACAACTTCATCTTCTTCAAGTTTAACACACGAAGACTTCTGAATTAAAGTTGGAGACATCACCGTATAATATCTACCTACTTAAACTTATGTATGTAGGTATATGTATAGAGTATCACACAACATTATAATAATATATATATATATAATAATCTGACATTTGTCGTGACTTATGACGTAACATCAATCAAGCCAAAACTACATTTTTTATATTTATTATCTTTCTGTCTGTATGTTTGTACGCGCATCACGCAAAACTAGTGCATGCAATGCATTGCTGGGGGACAACACACTTAACAGAAAATAAAGGCCTCATTTTACAACAGAAACAATATTCTTACTGTTTTACTCGGACCCGCCTACAGCTAATAATTTGTATCTAAGATATAATAAAAGGCCGGACTGTTTGCTCCACTCATAAACTTATTATCTACAGAATAAAACACTAGACGCTGTGACCCATAGAAGTACACCTAGCACTAAGTATAGCAGTTAAAACTACGTCGTGAAACTACTATATCTAAATATAATATAGGTATTAGTGAAATATCCAATATAACTTAGGAAAGTATTAACAAAACAAGAGTGACGTGTGACGGCTGACGGCTGACGGCTGATGGAGATCAAAAGGTAAGTGGGTCGCAGTTAGTTGACAACTCGCCCAAGTACAAAGTTTGTTTGTAACTTACAGGATAACCCAACCAAACGCCAACTTCACTCGCCAAACTATCGAACATCCAATTCTGTATTAGATCAAACGTTATTTTTAGTACTGCTGCGCTGTATATTACTTTGAAACCTACTACAAGCACATCAACCCGTATGCGTTCCCATTGAGGGACCATGCCTATTTTTACAATTTTAAATGTATCAACCAACAGCAAAAGTTCTCCAACAATTGTAGATTCAGCCAAAAATTTGTAAAAGCTGTCACTCAAAAGTTACAGTCAGTTAAAGGTGGTCCCTCAGTCGTGCATGGCAGGCATCCATATCTCAGAATCTAGATAAAATTTAAAGCTGCTGTAAATGAAGACTGTTAGTAAAAGATTTGTTGAACTAATTTACAAAATATGAACTCGCAGACTGGCCTGTTGGTCTATTGGTTAGTGACCTTACTGCAAAACCGGAGGTCGTGGGTTCGATCCCCACCCAGGACAAATCTTTGTGTGATGAGCATTAAGGTTTGTTCTGTGTCTGGGTGTAATTTATCTATAATATGTATGTATTTACAAAAAAAAAAAATATTTAAGTAGTATATCAGTTGTTTAGTACCCATAACACAAGCAAAATAATTGCTTAATTTGGGACTAGATGGCGCTATGTAATTGTGGTAGAATATTATTATTATTATTATCTTCTTGTTCACTCAGTAAAAAGAAATAGCATGCAGAAGGTGGTCCCTCAATTGAACACCACTAGTTCACCGTTGGTGGAGACCAAAGTAAAATTCAGATATTGTCACCTTTTACGACACCCACGGGTTGAGATGGGGTAGTGACATTATGTATTATTAATCCGTCACTACACTATAATCATAGTAATAATGTTTATTTTCACCCGAGTTCAAAAATAGGTATGGTCTCTCAATGGGAACGCACACCATCAACCCTACGCTGTAGCATCATCATCATTATCAACCAGCCTGTAGATGAACACTGTTGGAATAATAACACCCAGGTAATGTTTTACACCATCACAAAATTCCACCCTGTGTACATTTATTTATTTATTTATTCTTATTAAGCAATGCAAACTTACAGTGATGTCACCAAATCGTTTGCATGCATGAAGGGACAATTAATAAATTTAATTAACATAAATGTAACAATAAATTTCGCATACAAACATAACAATTTCATTAATCATAGACCATATTATTATTTACATTTAAACAAGTTATTAATAAAAGACATAGTAAATTATAGTTATTAATTAAATTACATTATTATTATTATTATACATATTTCATACATTATTAAAAATTAGTGTTTATTAACTTAATAATACTGAAAGAAATTGCACATGTCATATATCATTAATATATTGCATAAAATTATTAATAATAACACCCAGTTTGTCATAAAATATGTCTGTATCTGGACTATTTTTTAGAAGATTATTTAGGTAAGTAACTGCTCTAGCCGTAGGGCTATTATAATATGCTTGAGGAGCGCGATTTAATGTTGGATAGACAAGCAGTTGATGCTGTCGTCTACCACAGCCACGAAGATATCTATCCGGTACATAGAAACAGATGCTCTCACGTACCGATGGATTGTCCACCTTATTGCCTAGTAATTGGTGGTAATGTATTATGTGCATTAACTGTCTCCTAAGTTGCAGTGTATCGAGACCAACCATTCCTGACACAAACATAGAAGGGTACATAAATGGGTAATATCCGTAGGTACGTTTATATATGTACCGGGCGAATTTTCGTTGTATTTTTTCGATCATGAGGTCATACATACATATAATACTATACAATACAATACAATAGTATATTATATTTCATTACAAGTTCGGAAAGGCTGTTATTGCAAAGAGTTCCGACAAATGTCTACCCGAGCCGAGGCGCAACCGAAGGCGAGGGTTGACAGTCGGAACAAGTTGCAATGACGGTTCCGTACGTGTACTGAACGACTATTTTTAATACAGTTGCGAAAAAATGAAGCAATTTAATAAAATAATAAAAACACAATAAACTCAACTAACTAATCATTCAATTCTTATAAAAGTTATAATTCACATATACATTGACATTGGTACAGTTTTTTTTACTTCACCTATTCTGGTAGGCAAAGGGAACTATGCCCAAACAGCCAAGTCTTCAGTAAAATTTTTTTATTGATATGAAATGAGATGAAATGAAATGAAACCTAAGATAACTCATTCAATCAAATCATTAAATCTGATATAGAAACAAATTAGTAGCTTCTTTTTAGAAATATACGTATTTGCATGTATCATAAAAACTTCTATAATTTTTTTTTAGTAAAAACTTCATGGTTGGTTTTTCTTTTTAATAGACATTATTTTGACAGTTGGGAAAGAGAACGCACGAGTTCGGGAAAGGTAAAAAAAAGCACGAGTATGTAATAGCCCACATCCCGAACGCTATACGTCCCTGCAATACGCCACTTTTTGAGCAACTGTATTAAAAAATACTTTTATTTGTTCTCTCACACAGTACATGAAACATTTAAGATAACAAACAACGGGTCCATAACAAAAATCAGCGAATGTGTAGTTTGTGTGAGAGACTGGTCTCTGTACTAGGAGGTCCTGTATTACAGATCACCAGCCTCTCCGTGCTCTGTGTGTGTGTGATGTGTGTGTATATAAATGTCAGAGCTCAACACAAGTCAAATGTTAAAATTCGCGTATCATGTCACATAAGTATGTCGTAATGAAAACACACGCGAACCAACGCACGCATTGAACAATAAAAATGTAATATGTTAGAATAAAGCCGAACGTCGCCATAAAACAACTTTTATTAGTAGTCAAAATAATATTACAATAGAAACTGGACTTTTATCACTTTATCTTTTTAAAATGAAAATAGATAAGTATATTTATAATTGTTTCGTATCGCACTGATTCCGTGAGTAGTATTGACAGTTATTCTACAACACGTCAGTTATAACTATGCTCACATTTTATTTATAGTGTGCACTGTCAGCACGGAGCACGGAGCACGGAGCACAGGTAATTAAATACGGCACTGTACTAGTACCATGCTGTATAATCTATAATTAATAACTGAATTTCCAAATATTTGACGGTGATATCGAATCTGATGTCGAGATTCAGGGTAGAGTAACAGAAAATTTTTACGAGTAATATTTAATTTGATTTTATCTCATTAGTTATTTCTTCATTAACGTGCATGTATGATTTAGTTTAGGATCAGTAAACAGGTGCTGATGATTATTATTTTTAAGTGTTATATAAAATATCTCCTCTTCTAAATGTTCAAAGTGAGGGAGTTTGACGACAATAAGCGACAGAGTTTAGTTTGAGGATGGGACAGCATGTCCCGACTCCCGAGCGGCGCGCGGGACACGTGGGACGTGCCAACTACTTGACACTGCAGTAGTGTGCACCTCCAATATTGCACCTCTGTTTAATCCAAGTGCCTTGACTCGTTAGTTTTTTCGTGGTACGTCAGCAGTGTATGGAACACTGCTGACGTACCAGACGGGTACGGGTTACGGGTCCAGATCCACACGTTATAGGGTTTATTTCGTCATTGGGCTGATAAATGATGATGATGATGTTTAGCCGGAAATTAGGAAGTTCAGATGTTAGTTCTTACTTGCTATTCTCTTGAATAGAGAGTCTGCTTAAAGGCCTGCGTAATCGAAGCACTTGAGCATTAAGTGTAATATGTCCTGCGCTACACCAAGAGGAATCATGATGAAAGTTTTCTACCCGAATGACTAAGTCATGTCGCTCAATAATTCAGGTAGGTAAGCTTTGAATGAATTATGAAGGATGTATAATTTCCATTGAGCAAACTTGTGTGATAATAAGCCATTCAGAAGTGCCATAATGAGTGTAGAGAAGCTGTCGGCGCGCATTACGCTCACACAAATGGATATACGCGGTCGTCAACTTTGTCTCAATCTCAAGAGAGTTCACTCAAAGTTTAGTTTGTCCATTTCTTGATCTATTTGTTCCGACATCGCTACAAAATTGTGAAATGGATTCAGACGGCTCAATGTTGGAACTCCCGGGAGTTAGTATCCAACTTAAACATCGTACGAGTATCAAAAATTCTCTCACAAGATAAAGTCATTAGGTACTTGTTAGTGCCTGGCTCCAGACCAAACCATCAAATGGATTTCGACAAAAAATATCAAAAGACGTGCATTAGATAAAGTGAATCGATTAGGGAGGGCCTCGGGCGGACTCGGGGGGCACCACTAGTTTGTGCCATAATTATGTAAACCGAGCTCGAGTTTAAGTAAATGTAGATGATGACTATTGAACGCTTTGGAAAGTTTTTCGTGTCGAGGCAGATAAATAATAATGGGATGAAAGACAAAGTTAGAGGGGAGCATTGTGCGGATTGTGCCGGCTAATTAGTGCAAGGGTTCCATCTCGCGAGCCCAACACAAAAATGAGATTATCTACTTTTATTGAGATAACAAGTTGTGTCCCGCCGCACCCCGCACCCCGCACCCCGCACCGCGCACCAGAGCCTCGAGCATTGGCGTTACCTACCGCTTTTGTCCGTTATTGAAGGTATACCGAGATTTTGGAATTCATAACTTTTAAATTATGCCGTCTGTTCTTTGTGTTTGAACAGCGGCAATTATGTCTAGCTATACCTAGGTAAGTCTCAATATTATTAATACATATTCTTCAAGTTTATAGTCAAGAAGGTGAAGTCTACTGAAGGTTTCTACGCTGCCTGTTTTTGTTTATTTTGCTTAACATTACGACTAAGAGAACAGCTTTATTAATAAAAGTTGGAGAATAGAAGTATAAAATTCATGGACAATTTATTTACAAATCGAATGTAGTTCCGATTTGCAGCTAAATAGCATGGTGAAGACTGAAGAGTGACGCGACGGAGCAAAGCAATCCACTTAAGAGTGCACAGAGGCGACGTGCCGTCTGCTCGCAGCGTGTCAAGGCCCCGCAGAAATACACCACTCGGAGCCGCCCAGCGCCTAGCGCTACTACCTACTAGCTGTCCTCAGTATCCATGTCTTACTTAATAGCGTTCTTTGACTTCTCAAAATATAACTTCCTATTCTTAGATATAACAAACTAACACTGAGTTATGGCACGACTTAGCACGGACCATTCAAATAAAAATGTAATCTTACAGACCGACATTTTATTAATTGCTCTACAAATAATATTGTATTCGTATTGTCCATAGAAATAAGACGGTGAGTTGTGCATCTACCTAATTATGTTGTATGCTATGGTACATACAATAAATCAGCGCAATAGGGACGGGACACCGGGTTTGTTGTATGCGTTGTGTGCTGAGCGTGCTCGGTGCACTGCAGCGGCGGCGGCGAGCCACTGTGCACTGTCGCCGAGCTTTATTAATAATCAGAGCAGCATTGTCTTCACCACACGATATTACAATGGCCGCCGCGCGCCGCAGATATCAGAGCCGCTTGTAAATCACTCCAAATTAATGACTTTCCCTTTTAAATGAATGAAGTTTAGCTAGTGACCCCGATGTCCGCGCTACCCTAACGTCCCCCACAACTTGGAAGTACTAAAACGTGTTTGAAGTTAGTTAACACGATCGCCGATACAAGGAGCGATGTAATTACGCGAGTTACCTCCCGAGGGGCCCGTTAACTGCGCATAAACAGACTATTAGTGGAGTATCGACACGCCCGAGCTACGAGTCACGAGCTCACAACCAACCTTTACTGCTTGCGACACACCCGATCCATATCTGGAGCTAAGCGACTTAAAATTGGGCTACAATACAAGTGGCTACGACCTTGAAACGCAGCCAAGACCCTACGTGTGTGTGTGTGTGTAGCACCGACCACCTCTCATACACTACCGAGTTCTGCCCGTGGTTGGTCTCTGCGAGCCCTCTCCGCTCCAGCTCACTGCCGACTGACGAGTGACCTTCACAAGCCTTCACTGTGACGAAGCCACTTTAAGGAAAACGGAAGATGTTTATCTACAACTTATTTGGCAGGATAGGATTATACCGAGGTTACATATACCTATTATATTATCTACCAGTTACATTACCAGATAAAATCAAGTAGGTATTTGATGTCGCTTAGTTAATTTGACAGAGGTAGGTACCCACATTATGTTCGCTTCTCCAGTATAGAATATAATTATGAAAGGTCAGCGTTTCATACGTTCTTGGTAATAATCTTGTAATATCTAGTTTTTTGACACATGATTTTTAAATTATAAGTATTCATACAATGTATTCTAATTAATAAATAAATAAAATAATAATAATAATAATCGTATCAGAAATTATATCATACAAATATGTAGTTACCTACATTACTTATAATAATACATACATAACATTCAAGAAAGAGCTTTTATTACACTGTACTTACTACTACCTGGCCATTTCTCGTTCTGCCTACTTGCTACTAGAGCTGCCACTATGGATAGATGTTTGTTTCTTCATAATGATGAAACTCTCTATCAGAAAAACTCATACAAAATTGTATTTCATCGTCTATCTGTTTATCAGTAACAAGTTTTCAAGTTCAAGTAAAATGTAGTATCCATAGAATATAGGTAAGTACACACATTACCTAAATTATTTGCGGTAGTCAGTTATGTTACCAGTCAGTATGCACCTCGCACCTCAGCATAATCAGAGCGCACGGTAGTTATCGTGTGCAAGTGCGAGCCGAGCCGGAGTAATGCGGCGCTGCCCGTCCGGACCTGCATTCCGCACGATCTAGACAAATAACTCGACGCGCCCTCGCCGCTACCGCGCGCCCAGCGCCCGCGATCTAACGTGCACGGCCACCTACAATACCGCTTAGCTACGAAGGCAAACATTGCATTAGCTCTGAGCACACGCATTGTACACGCAAAGGTTACTACTGTTGCCAGTGAGCTCTAAGTTTGATATTCCAGTAGCGGCTATCACGCCCGCAGTCGTCGGAATGATTACGTGAGGGCACGAACACACCACTCTTGGCACGAGCCCCATACCTTCTCGGTTTCTACAAATACATTATGTACAGAGATCTAACTTCGATGCAAATTTGCAGATTGTTTTTTGAAACACCTTTTTAGTTTCACAGCAGATTTGCAGACGATAATTCAATTAAACTGACGATTTCTCCATGTTCATTAAATTGTTTACCTATTGAACATCACATTCTAATATGTTGCAAGTGTTGCAACTTACTTGTGCTCTACTAAGTACCTAAATATAATTACAATGTTAATCACAATGAGAACTAACACCAACCTTAAACGTATAATATAAATACGAGAGGATGTAAGTGAACCCTTACGACGAGGTAATTTGTTGAGTACAAACCGCGCACGTTCATTGTCGAGTTTATAAGCGAATAAACGGCAGCTCGTAACGTAACGGTGCGGCGCGTAAAGATTGTGCGCCATTCGTTCAGTTAACAGTCGTAGTCGGCTTGTATCGCATCGTCTAATAAAATACCACCATGCAATTAGGGTTGCCTTCTCCTCCCATCCCAATGCGTGGGCCACGCTTTTTTGGAGCGACCCAATTTTGTTTTTGCTAACATATTAGTACAGCGAAATAGCGTGGGAGCAACCCTATGAAGTTATGAACTTTCTAGTTCCTAAATCTTCACAAACTAGCCTATAGTAGTAAGTATACATAGAATTTGTAGCACAAATTCACTTTGTTGAAAAACAACAATTTCGTATGACATGGCGTCTCTGGAGATGTGAGACAGTATGACATAGGGACTATGTTTGTCGAGCTCGGTTTGTCTTCGTCTCGCGGGATCAAACGGGACCAAATATGTTTTTGCTTTCAAGTCAGTTCAAACAAAATTTAAACACACCGTAAATTCTATAAAATCATATTATGAGGCCAAGTACAATATTTAGTGAAAACAAACAGAAAATTGTTTTTATATTGACATTGTCACAGTCTCACAGAGGTGGAAGTCCTAGAAGCAATCTTGTCTATCGTTGATTTTACTGTGCAACATTAATCTGAAAATGAAGTCGTTTAATGAGTACAATTCACATAATAATATCACACACACATGTTACGAATATAATTTTTGAGACATCTAAGTTAATCATCATTTAAGTTGTAATTAAATAGCCCCCGCCCAAAAACTTGTGTCTTAATAAATGTATGTGACATGAGTGGATATACGATATACGAGTACATATACAGACAGGAGTTGTTTAGTGAAACTAGTGTAGTATCGCCATGACACCATTAGTTCATCGCAGCGCAGCTCGCAGCGCAGTTCGCAGGGCGGAACAAAGCGAGCGTACGACAATGTTTGTAACGAATGAGTATACAAATACAGGGCTCGTACGTGGCGCTCTCGCCTACGTGCGGCGCGGTGCTGCCGCTACACGCAATGTTTGCTCACGACTTCATTACAACGCGTCGTTGGGAGAACAATTACACGCGCACCGCGATACAAAACACATAAACAAATACAAAGCTAGGTTTACCTTCATGTGTTTGTTAATGTGTGCATTTGCACAACACACTCATATTATATTATACGAGTAGGTGCTGTACGATATACACGGCCGAAAGGATCGGAAAATCCATTCAATGTAACAAATCCAATACCTAAGTAACGTTAGCACAGGAATCGAACTCGGAATTCAGGTTATAACCATGTTAGATTACATTACATAGCGAGGCAGTTGAGTCATCATTTATTAGGCACCTAAAACTTTGAAAAGTGAAAATTTCTATACTAAATAATACAAATAAAATAATACATCTAGTTGAAAATGAAGTGAATAAGTCAGAGTTAGCTGGTTGTCAGCGGCTGGGCCGTGGTACTCGTGCGTGGGCATACGGATGCGGTGTGTAGTGTAGCCCACACGAAACAAGCCAATAAATAAGGTGCGAAGCGAACTACTCGTACTACTACGTTACTTATTCATACAACGCTCCGGCGTTGGCTATTTAGATTCATTCCTGTTACGAACCTTTTGAATAGCAATGAAAGCGGAGATAGAATGAAAAACGTACAAAATATACTTCAGTATTTGTGTTTTTTACTTTCCCTGAGATTATAATTCATATGGTACGTAAACGTGTAGGAGATGTACAAATAGAGGCTTGGCTAGTTACATTTGTAATTGTAATTAGTTAAGTACATTACCTGCTCACTACTGGTCAGACATCGATTTTGAAGCCCAACAGCTCGAAAACAGCATATTTCAAGAAGGGGGCTTTTTTGTAAACTTGACTTCAGAATTAATTGAATTGCAATTTGAACCTACGTGCCATCAAGAAGGACTAAATAGAAATTTGAAATAGAAATAAGAAAGTTTTACTCTAAAAGACATGACAGATCTTCATAACCAGAATGGATTAAAAAACGCATATAGAAGGATTTTAACTCTGTGACGGCACTAATGGAACCGAAAACACAACAACAGTATTTATTTAATTATGTTTGTAAATTAAAATAACAAAGTTTCTAAAACCGACATTGTTATTTCTAACCCTTCATAACTCTATGACTTTTTACTTCAAAGTTTTTATTTATTTATACTTTATTGCACATTGCACAGAAGGAAAAGAAAACATACAAATAGTCTTAAAATCTAAACAAGTATGTACAAAGGCGAGCTTAACTCATATTTGAGTTCTCTAACAGCAAACCTTAGAGTGGTAGAGGAAAGTTCTCAGGGTAAAAGTAGGAACCAATCAGAATTAAATTTGTTAAGAAGGCAAAAAATCTTAGTTACAAATAGTTTATTTAAATGAAAATATTTACGTCACTTAATGTACAAATTTAACTCTAAAACGCGGAGTAAATAGCGCGTGCGTACAATAGTAGTACTTTACGCTCTAGGGGAGCTGTCAAAAAAAAATAAACGTAAGAAAATAGACTATAATGGATAAGTAGCTATATAATAACTTCGCAATTCATCTGGCAAGTGTGGAAAGCCAGAGGAATTCAATTCCTCCTCCCAATCCCCTTATTTTTCCGATTCCTCACTTTTTCTTTTTTCCTTCTCGGTAGGCAGTGGCTTGATTGTACTTTAGACAAACATTTTACAAAGAAAACACAATCATGTCAATGAGCACCACTGCTAACTACAATAAAAATAGATTCAACCCTTTTGTCGATAATGTCGATTATAACAGACACATCACTAATGCTATACATATAAATAAATGTGTTTCTATAGTAGAAATGGTGACAATAGCTATGTAGGAGGTAAGCAAGACAGTATATTTGTCTCTGTTTCTCTTTCAGCGTTTTCCGTAGGTCTATATGTTTTTTGTGTATGCTTAATATGTCTGATCCTTAAATAGTACATCCATGTTATTATAACCAAACTTAATAGACCATTCCGATCCTTTTTTCTTTACACAAGCGAGCGGCTACGTCACTGTGGGTGGCCGCCTCGAAATGACTTTTACATTGAAAATATTATAATATATTCAAAATTATATTGTATATCTTTAAAGTACATTTAATTACCCTTCTTCTGGTACCAAACACTTGTAATTTAATTATTCCAATAAGAATTTAGTGATTTGACAAAAATCTTATGTCTTAGAAGAATTTCCATGGCGGCCAACAACGTGTAATTAGTTGTTATTTCATTGTAGAAGTATGAATTAATATCTAATTAGGCCCAATGATATATAAATAAATTAAAATTATAAAAAATTACTAACCTTATGGACGCTTTGTAGGGCGCGGCGTGGGACGGCCTCCCACCAGATGGACCGACGACCTGGTCGGGGTAGCGGACGGCCGTTGGTTGCAGGACCGTTCGCAGTGGCGTGAATTAGGTAGGCCTATGTTCGGCAGTGGGCGTCGTTGGGCTGATGTGATGATAAACGCCCAAGCCCGAACAACTGAAAACTAACACAACACTAAACTTTTTGTTTTTCACTTCAGTGCACTTCTCTAATTATCACTAAACTTATTAAAACCTCACAACAACTTTAATCCCGATATTTACTTAATTTATCACAAAATGTAACAAAATTTAATCAACGGCAAAAGTCAAACTATTCTTTTTTTCAGCGACAGTGCAGTCCTGCCTTGACGAAAACGCGCGAAAACGCTGACGGCGCTAGAAAGCTCTAACATGGCTTTTTTTTTTAAAGCGCTATATTTCGTGCCATGGTCATGGCCATGCTTTTACTAAGTATATTTTACTCGTTACAATGAGTAGGTAAAATAAATAAAACCTATTTAGATAAAATAAATTTTATGATAGCATGAAATTAAATAATGTTGGTAGTAGGTAGTAATAATTTTATTTAGCACTAGTCATTTATTATGTTTTACGCTGTATTAGCAAAAAGGAGGGTTACAAATTATGATTTTGACCATCGACAAGTCGGTCACATGCCCGAAAATTTCTGAATACTCATGAAAAATTATGTATAAATTACCTTAAAAGGGGGTGTCTAGCTCTAATATTTTTCATATTATTCAAGTTCTTATTTTTGGAGTAGCATATTTTGCGACCTTGCTTTACATTTTTTGCTATATCTCCGAAGTTATTAGCTCGATTTGGTTTATTTTTATTATTTTTAAAAGCTTATGAGTTACTTTATCTTTAGAGCATTAATGCTCTAAAGATAAAAACTTTATCAGACTTACAAACATACTCTATTAATTTTTTTGACTATGAAGAGAGTAGCGAAGGTAAATAAAAATTATTAAATTTTTTCATTCAAATTAAGGGAAACTCAATTATCTTAGCAATAAGTACTAAAAGGTTAAAAAATTTACTCTTAGTTAGTTTTTTCGAATTTAGTTAACACGTTCGCTGCGATATAAGGCTTAAACACCCGATGCATGTACTTCCACTCTCTGCGGAGGCGAGAAACAGCGGTATTCCTCTGGGGCGGCGGCCGTTCTATGAGTATTTTTGCATGTGCGAAGAAGACAAATATAGGTTTGAGTTTAGGATGTTAATGACAACTCAATAAAGCATTAAATATTTTGCAAGGTTTTACGGCCCGATAACGCACTGATTGATATTTTTTTCGATTCCTTGCGGGTATCGGGTCGATAGGCCCGTCATAGATCATAAGGTTATTGCACCCCATTTCGCACAGTAATACATATTTGCATTGTTTATTTCCGATTAGTGTTGTGACATAAATTAGCGGGAACGGTCGTAGTTCTATTACTTAAGGACTATCGAGTGTTTGTGTCAAAGTTTGTGTACATTTATAAGTGGTGTAAAACTACTTATTTAAAATGAGTCAGAGAACAAAACGATGTAGGAAAATGCTACAATTATCCATTCAGAAAAATAGTGAAATTCAAAATAATTCCGATGAAGAAAAGTCGAAGTGGAGAAAAGTTTTCATAAAAACTAATAATATAAATGATAAGTCGCAGCAAA
This sequence comes from Laspeyria flexula, assembly GCA_905147015.1. Classification (NCBI taxonomy): domain Eukaryota; kingdom Metazoa; phylum Arthropoda; class Insecta; order Lepidoptera; family Erebidae; genus Laspeyria; species Laspeyria flexula. The sequence continues at coordinate 218,031 of LR989958.1, forward strand.
ACACCTTTGATATTAATGTCAATCCTGGAATATAAATAATGTGTCGATAACTTATTTCCCATCACTAATATTTTCTATATTAAACCTATTACTCAGTGCGGTATTGGGCTGTAAGACCTTATACTTATTTTCACATAAAGCTCTTAGGTAAAAAGCAGGAATCCGGGGCGAGGCGAACACCATGACAACCAACTCGTCTACTAACAATATCGATAGGTAATTTTCCAAAATTTAATGTTTTCGCAAAGTTACAGCCATTTATATCCGTCGATACCTTACTAGGTCTATGAGCCCCATAACGCAGTGGTGGAGAGTTTAAGTAGCAGGTCAATCGGCCATCTAACGCACCAGATAAATAAACACAAGTTTCGGTCCCGCAGCGAACGTGTTAAAGTCACAGTTAGGTATCAATAATGTTCTGTGAATTTGTACCTAGTTGTTATAAAAAAGTCACCCTATGGGAGGATTTCATGGATTCACACTAAACTTATTTTTATCAAAAAAGTACCTACTGTTTTTATTATGAAATATTTTATTTGTTTTACCCGTTCACGTTCCCCCGTTTTTCTCATCATAGTCAAAAAAAATTTTGGTAAGTAAGTATAATGATTGTTGTTTTTCATGAGTCCGTGTATGTTTGACATATTGACATTCTTAAAAATATATTCAGTTGGCTAGGACTAGTAACGCCATCTATTGCGTTCACGTTTCATTGAAAAGCTTGACACTAGTGGACACTTGACCGGTCAATGGCTTTGCACCTTTTATCGGCGCCTTCATCGTTGGAGTTTATTTAAATTGTTTATAAAAAAAAAATCGATACATTTCCAGCTGTAATACTCCGAAATACCTGCCACCCCTCTGTTATATTTATAAATGTTATCTGAGGCCAGCCATTAATTTAATAAGTACATTTTGTAATACCTTGAGAGAAAATTTACTAATTTAGACACGGATTTGCTACACGTTTGTTAATTTGGTATACGTTGTAATTTTCGAATAACATTAATTTGTTGAGATAAACATAATATTTCGGTGAACAAAGTATTTTATCCCATTTATTTAATTATTTATATTATAAATAAGACTTTTATTTACGCCATCTAGGAACAACTTTGTAAACTATACGAGACACATAATACCTCCTTGTTCTAAACGCGTTTCAATTTCAGTATACAAAATGAAACGGTATGCACGTCGCGAAAAATATTTTAGATTTACAAATTTTAGTTTTAGTGTTTTTCACTGTGGTTTTTTTAATAACAATTTTTACAAAAACTTTTATTACTAACAATTGAATTTATTGAAATGACTATTATGAATTTATGAATAAATAAACCATAGAGATTGAAATCGAGTGCAGCCAACATTATAGAAAAATATTTATAACCTACAAATTTAATATTAAAAATATTTAATTGACTTAAATTGGAAAGAAAATAATGTTATGTTGACTATAGTGATGTGGAAATCAATTGTATATGTAATTTAATTACTTTTATTCACTTTTTAATTCAATGTCAAGTTAACTGACATTTGTTTTCGCGGTAGACAAGTGCTTGGAATTTCTATAAAGAAACGCATAGAATTCTGTTGACGTTTGCAATTAAAATACCGAGATAGATTTGAGCCAACAAAATAAAGTTTGTGCGAGTATCATTTAAAGATTCAATATTGGTAAGTGTTATAAATCATGTTTTTGTTTATGAAGGGGCATTTATTCACTTCCGTTGAGACAGGAAAAGGAAGTGTGTTATGGCGGCCGAAGGCATGGTTTCAGCATCGCGCTCGACATCCTTATCCTGTTGTACTACGATCAATAAATTTGAGATATAAAAGCGCGAATTGGAAATGTTTTCATAGTACCTACTTCTTTAGTTCTCAGCTGGAAACTTTGTCTCTTCTAGGTCTACTACTGCTATTTATGTGAATTACTGAAAAAAAAAATGGACAAACTTATGAGGAAGAAATTACACCTAAATACATATTTTATTGCGTATTTCTTGGAAGAATTATAGGTCTTGCAAATACCTAATATAAATAATATATAGGTTTGAATGTTAAGCATTTAGTCAAAATCCAAAAGTGTTTTAGTGTTAATATACCAATTAACTTTACACCAACAATGAAACTTTATAAAGAGCAAATAATCATCTACTAAGTATAATCTTATATTAAGTTAAGTACCTTTGTTTTTCATATTCTATCCTACCTACTTATTGAATATAAAATCATACCTAGGTTAGTATGATCAGACTTATCTTTATTGGTATGTTATAGATGAAGCAGAATGACTTCAGACCTTTGTTCGGAGGATGTGGTGGTACGCATCACTACACCACAAATGATATCGGTGAGTTGTGAGTACCTTCTATAATTATTTAGTTTGTTTGATCCCTCCACTTACATTTATTTTAGGTTTATATAGACACCTAATGTACCAGCAAAGTGATTGGTGAAGGTATTCACATCATTAGTCACCATTGCAATATCAAGAGTGTAAGGTACCTTCGACAGGCTAATCATCAATTTTGTTCCCTGCATTAAGTTATGTTTAAGAGTTCTGTTTATACATATTTACCTAATTACTTTAATAAATTTTACTTTACTTCACATGGCATGATGGTTGCCTCAGTGGTCAGCTGCCAGTGCTATTTGAGCTCCTCTCTTGGCTCTCCATCAAGCAAAGAGGAGTATAGAACTGAGCTACTACGACTATTAAAAAAAGATTACTTCAGTTATAAGAAAATATAAAATATGTTTAGATCTCTTATTGTTTACTAAATAGATAAAATATAATTATAGTAAGGACATTAAAAGTAAACAGACAAAAAAAGTAATAATAAAAAAAATCCAGCTCGATGAACTTCATTAAAAAAATGTCTTGTTTCGGGACTGCTTAGTGAAAGAGTATAATTAGATTACCTAATTAGTTATAATAATATCTACAAAGAAAATACCTACTAGTTTCAGACTATATATGAACTTACTTAAGTAAGTCAATCTATCTTACAAGGTCTACAAGTTCCTGCAGTGTTTCGATATTAGCGGTCACCCAACTAGGCGACGCACACTGATCAATTATTAAAAGTTAGCGTCCCATAATTATTTTTGGTCAATATGTCGGAAGTTCGAAAAATCATTTTATTAAGACTTAAAGGTAAGTAGTCTACATTATACTAAAACATCAACATTATGCAGTCAGTAGTTTAGTTGGTATACCATTTCAAAGTTATCTCGAAAGCAAAACTATTAGAACTAGACTGATTTATCGTTATTTTGCGCTCCTGTTCAAGTTAAGTTAGTTAAGTTATCAGAGTAAACTGTGAATTGAAAAAAATGGTGCACATTAAGGAAGGTCTGTACTTTTTATTGGTATAAAAACAAAATATAAAAGAGATCGATTTATATTATAAAAAAAATATATATATTAACGTACTGATATTTACTAACTTTTCCAAGTTTGAACTGTGTTACGTTTAAAAGTACAAATTAGTACACGATAATTTTGATTCCATTATATAGCAGGGACTATTAGCTATATAAAAATATGCATTTTTTTACCGGTGATTGCCGGTTTCTATACTAAAAAAGTGTTTTTTTAGGTAACGATTCCTCAATAAAAAATAAAAATATTGATTTATTTAATATTTTGTCACTACATCGACCAGTGAAGCCGCTATCAAAAGACAATAAAGATAAACTATTTAGTTATATTTTGGAGACATTAGAAGTATCGGAACTAACTAGTAAAAGCAGGGATAGTCTTCAAAATGTTATTAAAACCTTTACTACAGCAACTTCAAGATTTTGGAAAAAATGTTCTCTAATGATCTAATGAATATTTTGCTCATATCTTCAGAATTTCAGATCCTATAATATCTAACATCAGAATATCACCTGTAAAGCAAAAACTTATAATGCCAATTGAGGTACTTAATCTTTTACAAGAACCAGAAGTTGTGTTAGATGAGGAGTGATGTAACAAAGTATATATAATAATAATTACCAAGATAAATTACATGAAAAATATTTTTTTTAACTATTTAATGTTATAAATATACCTTTAATTCACGATTTCAGTATTTAATAATTTCGTCCCCCTAACTTTTGGAAATTGATCACTGTGCGACGCCCATCTTAAAAATATGAATTGGTTCCTTAATTTAGATAAAAAGCTGAGGATTTTTTTTTACTTTTTAGGGTTTTTTTTTTATGGGGGTTACCAAAATTTTTTGGTTTAATTTTATTACATTCTTTTTAAATTACCTATCGAGCCTTATTCTGATAGATAACTGCTTGACTTAAATTTTTCTTAAATAAACGTTTTCTATGAACCTAACTCACTAACTCTATGGGTTACTAGTAGGCAGTCCAGGTTCCATTAGCCGCCCTCTAGTTGCAGCCTTTACATTAGGAGATATGAACAGAACTAACACGAATCTAATAAGCCCGAACTTGATGGCACATAATAATATGTTTGTTTGAAAGTAATTAAAGTCTAAGATCCCTACAGCAGCTGACAAAAAACTCTGATGACCCAGAAACCCCTGAACAAATCTTCCTAGCTAAGAACAGATGGTTCTTTCAATGGATGGTTAATAGCGTCAGCTTTCAAACAAAATAACCGCATCAAAATCGGCCCATTCCTTTAGGAGCCACTATGCCACACACGGACACAGAATACACAGATAGAAAGACCCGTCAAACTTGTAACACCCTTCTTTTTTGTGTTAGGGTTAAACATTTGCACAATAAGTTTAAGAATTGGCTTTTATTAACTGGGAGAATCAATCTGTTATTTCCAACTAGGTCTAACTACAGAAATCAGTTTGTTATTGTTAGCTAGGTCCTCAAATATTCTTTGAAGAAATTTTCTTTTTAAAATAAAGAGTAACATTATCGTATGAGTAGTTACATACATAATATATAGAGAACATTTGTGTGGCAGCCCGAGAGCATCGTGTCGGCCAGCAGCGCGTGTGGGTCGCGCGTGGCGGCGTCGTCGGCCGCCGTGGAGCTGGGCCGGCGCCTGCTGCTGGCCGCGCGCGCCGGGGACACGCCGCAGGTGCTGGAGCTCATGGCCAAGGGCGCGCCCTTCACCACGGACTGGCTGGGCACGTCGCCGCTGCACCTGGCGGCCGGCAACGCGCACCTGGACACGTGCGCCGTGCTGCTGCGCGCCGGCGTGTCGCGGGACGCGCGCACCAAGGTGGAGCGCACGCCGCTGCACCTGGCGGCCGCGGGCGGCCACGCGCGCGTGGCGGCGCTGCTGCTGGAGCACGGCGCCGCCGTGGACGTGCGCGACATGCTGCGCATGACGCCGCTGCACTGGGCCGTGCAGCGCGGCCACGCCGCCACGGCGCAGGAGCTGCTGGCGCACGGCGCGGACGCGGGCGCCGTGTCCAAGTTCCACAAGACGCCGCGCTCGCTGGCGGCGGAGCTGCAGCGCGAGGACCTGCTGCGCCTCATCGACGACGCCGTGCGCCAGCGCGAGGCCGCGCGCTCCGTGCACCACCTCGTCACCGGTCAGTGCCACACCTACCTCAGGCGTCCCACAAGGATCACATCTTGGCCCATTTTATCATAAAGGTTAACGATTTAGCAGATCCCTTTCTACATTCAGATGCTGCCCTTATGTATGCAGATGATACAAAAATATTTAGATTAATACGGAAAGTGTGACATTTTTCTATCTATATTGGACCAGGGTCTGGTTCCAAAATCTTCAGGTGACACTACACACACTCGTCGATCATCACCCTACACACCCTCGTCTTTTATCGCTCTACAAAATTAAAGTCATAGAATCGGATCATAGTTTAGTCCTTAATCTAAATCGCAGGTCGTGCTTCAATTCTCTAGTAGATCGCTCTCTTGGCTAAGAAGTTATCGCTCCGATAGCTCAAACTGAACTGACCTGTGCGTTGCGGTCGGCCATATTTATATGCACAAACTATAGTTCCAGAACATTCACGACTGATGTGGATCCTTATATAAACGTTCTCGAAACAAAACAATAGCTTGTATTGATAAACAACTTACTTATGGTAAATGCATGACGAATGAAGTAAAGTTTAATGTTAGCATGCATTTATTATGTATGATCAATCCACACTTGACAGCTTTCCCCACTAGATCACCTGCATCTTTTCTGGCCTAAGATGATCTTGTCAGGTGATTGTTCTTATACTACAATATTACCACGGGAAACTTTATTGTCTAGTTTAATTTATTATAATTGTATAAAATATATATATCGATTGTTTGTTTCTTAATTTAATAAAATTATTTTGCAGAACAAATGGCAGAGACGCCAAATCCCGAACCCCAGGTCCAGACTTTCGATGCCGTAAGAAGTAAGTTTTCTAACATCTTCAACTTCTTTCGACGTTCACGTATTACTATAACGTTAATTTTAGTGAGGTTGATTTATAATATTATACCAAATAATTCTTTGCTCAATTTAATATTTATCATTTTATGTAGTATGCTACATTGATTTCGGCATTATAGATCACCTGTAGCTTTTTTATTACTCTTGTAAAAACTAATTGATTGTTTTAAAATAATTAAATAAAAGTGTATATTGCCAACCTTAACAGGGATCCAGGATATAAAACCTATCAAGGGGAAACAGCAGCCAGAAAGAATAATGAAGCCGGAATCTAAAAATGAGGTGCGTAGTACGACAATAGCAAGTGATATTGATTATGTGGGGTCTCAAACAATACGCTTGTGTGTACAGGGCTCGGCGAATACGGGGGTGGCGGGGGGCGTAGCGGGGGCGGTGGGGGGCGCGGCTGGGTCGGCGGGGGGCGCGGCGGGGGCGTCGGGGGGCGCGACGGGGGCGTCGGGGGGCGCGACGGGGGCGTCGGGGGGCGCGGCGGCGCGGCTGCTGCGCGCGCACGGCATCACGCTGCTGCCGGCCGACAACTCCAGCACGGTGCTCAACGCGCTGCACAGCGGCAGGACCGTCGTGCTCTCCGGTACGACACTTACCTATTTTCACGTGATTTCGATTTTTAATCAACATTGTTTTCTATACAATATTTGAATATCTGATTTATTGTCTTTACGTACGTAGATGCCGGCAAGTTGATGTTAAAAGAGAGTAGCGAGACGCCCTCTCAGCCCGTTGCGAGCAAATCCTCGCCTTCCGCGGTTCAACAAAACAAGAACATGGTGCTGACTGCGACACCGGTCAAGTCGCCGCCGAAGCCCGGCATGAAGATATTCACGCTCAACAACAAATTGCTCGCTCTACCGAAGGAGGGCAACAGGATACCGATCAAAAAAATTATCAATCCGCAGGACATGCAGGTGAGAGAGAGCGAAAATTTGAAATCGATGATTCTAAATATATAAATAAAAAATTAAAAAAAATGATCAGTGACGTGAGTGATCGATTGAATCTGATTTCGATTTTTACGACACGATTTCAGACAAAATTCGTGCAGCTGCCGCCCGACGCCAAGATACTGTCCCCCGGCTCAGCGGCGGCGCGGCGAGGCGGCGCACAGCGGCCCGCCGTCACGATCATCATGAACAGGACCAACTTCGACCGCCTCGTGGCCAATGCGACGCGCGCCGACGAGCAGGAGACCGAGCAGGAGCCGCCCGGTGACGTCACCGTGCCGCAGGACGACGACCCCGAGAGCACGGCGTCACTGCGCACGCAGCTGGCGGCGGCGCGGCGCGCGCTTGCCTCCATGCGCGCCGAGCTACGAGCGGCGCGCGCGCGCCTGGCGCGCTACGAGTCCGCCAACCTCGTGTAGCAGCGCCACGAGCCGCCCGGTGACGTCACCGTCGAGTCCGCCAACCTCGTGTAGCAGCGCCACGAGCCGCCCGGTGACGTCACCGTGCCGCAGGCCGACGCCCCCGAGAGCACGGCGTCACTGCGCACGCAGCTGGCGGCGGCGCGGCGCGCGCTTGCCTCCATGCGCGCCGAGCTACGAGCGGCGCGCGCGCGCCTGGCGCGCGCGCGCCTGGCGCGCTACGAGTCCGCCAACCTCGTGTAGCAGCGCCACGAGCCGCCCGGTGACGTCACCGTCGAGTCCGCCAACCTCGTGTAGCAGCGCCACGAGCCGCCCGGTGACGTCACCGTGCCGCAGGACGACGACCCCGAGAGCACGGCGTCACTGCGCACGCAGCTGGCGGCGGCGCGGCGCGCGCTTGCCTCCATGCGCGCCGAGCTACGAGCGGCGCGCGCGCGCCTGGCGCGCTACGAGTCCGCCAACCTCGTGTAGCAGCGCCACGAGCCGCCCGGTGACGTCACCGTCGAGTCCGCCAACCTCGTGTAGCAGCGCCACGAGCCGCCCGGTGACGTCACCGTCGAGTCCGCCAACCTCGTGTAGCAGCGCCACGAGCCGCCCGGTGACGTCACCGTCGAGTCCGCCAACCTCGTGTAGCAGCGCCACGAGCCGCCCGGTGACGTCACCGTCGAGTCCGCCAACCTCGTGTAGCAGCGCCACGAGCCGCCCGGTGACGTCACCGTCGAGTCCGCCAACCTCGTGTAGCAGCGCCACGAGCCGCCCGGTGACGTCACCGTGCCGCAGGACGACGACCCCGAGAGCACGGCGTCACTGCGCACGCAGCTGGCGGCGGCGCGGCGCGCGCTTGCCTCCATGCGCGCCGAGCTACGAGCGGCGCGCGCGCGCCTGGCGCGCTACGAGTCCGCCAACCTCGTGTAGCAGCGCCACGAGCCGCCCGGTGACGTCACCGTCGAGTCCGCCAACCTCGTGTAGCAGCGCCACGAGCCGCCCGGTGACGTCACCGTGCCGCAGGACGACGACCCCGAGAGCACGGCGTCACTGCGCACGCAGCTGGCGGCGGCGCGGCGCGCGCTTGCCTCCATGCGCGCCGAGCTACGAGCGGCGCGCGCGCGCCTGGCGCGCTACGAGTCCGCCAACCTCGTGTAGCAGCGCCACGAGCCGCCCGGTGACGTCACCGTCGAGTCCGCCAACCTCGTGTAGCAGCGCCACGAGCCGCCCGGTGACGTCACCGTCGAGTCCGCCAACCTCGTGTAGCAGCGCCACGAGCCGCCCGGTGACGTCACCGTGCCGCAGGACGACGACCCCGAGAGCACGGCGTCACTGCGCACGCAGCTGGCGGCGGCGCGGCGCGCGCTTGCCTCCATGCGCGCCGAGCTACGAGCGGCGCGCGCGCGCCTGGCGCGCTACGAGTCCGCCAACCTCGTGTAGCAGCGCCACGAGCCGCCCGGTGACGTCACCGTCGAGTCCGCCAACCTCGTGTAGCAGCGCCACGAGCCGCCCGGTGACGTCACCGTGCCGCAGGACGACGACCCCGAGAGCACGGCGTCACTGCGCACGCAGCTGGCGGCGGCGCGGCGCGCGCTTGCCTCCATGCGCGCCGAGCTACGAGCGGCGCGCGCGCGCCTGGCGCGCTACGAGTCCGCCAACCTCGTGTAGCAGCGCCACGAGCCGCCCGGTGACGTCACCGTCGAGTCCGCCAACCTCGTGTAGCAGCGCCACGAGCCGCCTGGTGACGTCACCGTCAACGCCAACGGTTTTGTACTTTCTTATGAGTGTTCACCGAATTTACCTCGTAACTCTTACTCTTCTTTTACTACTTTGTTAGAGTCGCTCCGTTCGTACTCGGGTTATAAAAACAAAATCTTCAGAAAACTCCCACATTATTTAAACGCCAATGCCAAGTATAAGGAACAATGGAGAAGCTCGCAATAGCCGCAACCAACGTACTTGAACTCATACCTTCCCTTAAACCAAGACCTCAATCACTTCACTGACAACTTAAGGTATCATTCCGAGCTCGGCAGCACGCAGCACTATGGGTCCCCCACACATCCTCTATCGGTTTATAATATAAGGCGAACATTCGGAGCAACAGTGACGCAACGGGCCAGTAGTGACGGTCGCGTATAAGTAACGTACGTATTAATTTCATATGCATAATTAGAGTAGTTATTGTGATATTACGAACAAACATTTCAATTTTATTTATTTGTATAGATAATGTCATCCTTTCATATGATAACACGTGGCATCAAAGTCAGCGCGCACGGCGAAGCGAGTGTGCCTATTGTAAACTTTTATAAATTACAATAACCAAGGAAATACCTTAAAAAATAAACACAAATATATTATTAAGTACATCACTAAAATAAAAATAACCGTTTGGTCATAAACGGTAATTTGACCAAAATGACCGTAACTTGTCTTTGGTCATTTTCAACATTAATCAACGTCTTGCAATATCCTTTTCGTTGTCTGCATCATCGTCATCTTTTCCTCTCCCAATAATTATGTTAATAACAACAACAACGAACAAAGCAATAATATTAATAAAGTTTGGTCATTCTCATTCAACGACATCGTGTGGTCATTAAACGAACTCGCGACACTGATGCGAGCTGTCAAAATCGGAATGATGCCTTATAAAGATTAAGACTAAGAGATTTTTTCACAACACTATTTTCTACCATTATATATTTTAACCTATATATGAACTCATTCTCGGACAGAAACTTTCCCACTGCTTAGAATCAAGGTCTCGGGCTCTCAGGTTAGAGCGCGACAATCTTCTGAAGTTCGACTCTTGTTTTCGCTGTCGTTTCGACGACTAAACACTGCCATATATCATATGGCTTGACCAATATCATCCCATAATATTATCGATAGCGATAGGTGACAATGAACAACGTATACAAATACATACGTATATGTAGGTAGTCCAAACCATAATGTAACGAAAGCTATTAATTATTGTTGCCCTTTTAGTGAAATACTATATAGTATAAAGTAGCATTTAACGCGAAGCCTCTCTACACTGCATCTCCACAACGATGCACAACTAATATATTTCATTTTATACCTGTTTTTGTTGACAACTGAATAGATAAGCGTAGAAATTAATCTTATACTCGTAATAAGCCTTTAGTGGAGATGCAGCTAGAATGTATAAGAAAGTTCTGTGTATAAATATGTTTAACATAAAGGTGCATACCCTAGATGTAATTGTAAATAATGTAAATTGACCAATTTAGGGTAACTATAGCCATATTATATTGTTAAAAGTATATAAGTATTAAGGAAATAATAACATGTTATTTTATAAATATAGTTTTTATTTAATGTCACCTCACCCTAATCCTGACTCACGAGAGCACTGCAATTGTATCAATGTTTCATTCCATTTTTCAATATAAAATACATAATTATTATGAATAACTGTAATGTATATGTCCTAGTCAACTGGTTAAATCAGCCATTCAATTGACTGCCTAGCCGTTTAACTAAACGGCTGCGTTCATCTAACGGCCTAAATGAAATTGAGCTGATCGTTAAATGCAACATTTAATGACCTGGCTGGCTAATGCTTAGGCCATTAATTTAACAGAGTGAAGAGCGTTTACCCTAGTCTTCTTACATAACCAATCCAGGTCCGATATGCAGTAAAAAAGTATTTCAAGGCTTAAAAAAAATTTTTTGATGACATCTATAATTTTAGTGATAAATCTACTATTTTGTGTACGAATCTATTTATTAAGATACACATTTACATTAATTGAATAACATTTTAATGACTAGGCGGCAAGTGGTTAAGCGTTGCCGATTTAAGTCAGTTACCTAGCCATTTAATTGAATGGCGAATATCGCTCAGGCAGTTCGCCGCCGTTTAGTAAAATGGCTAGGCAATCAATTTAATGGCTGATTTAACCAGTTGGCTGCGACATATACATGCAATTCTTACCACATATTTGATACTTAGTATAATAATTACGGATGATGATGGAGTGTGGTTGACACTGGCTTGACACATTTTTTAAAATTTTATCGCTATGTAGTGGAAATTAGAGTTGCCAATTATAAGAATTAGTCGATTTACTAAAGTTATAAGCGTTATAGTTGGCCGAGCTAGGTAGTCTCCTCAGTTTGGCCACATTTATATCTCATAATCTAAGACACCTAGCGAAGATCTGTTTTCGCACAGATTTAGTCGCTAATTGGTCGAAATCAGTCACCAAAACCGCAGTAAAGAAAGAACAGTAGAACATCTTCATAGAAATGGGCCGCCGTTATTAATAACACCTCAAATCCGGACATACATATATATCATGTATGTATATGTACATATGTCATGTATATCATTTTTTCAGAATACCTACTGAACAAGAAAAGTAAGTACCTATCTAAACAATTGTAATGAAATGATTATAAGTGCTGACACTAAGCTGAGTCTAAAATAATAATAAGATAATAAAAAAATATTAATTAGGTACCTAAAATAGGTACTTAGATGACTTTTAAACTAAATAGACACCTAATTGACCTATGTAGGTTACCTACCTATCTACTAGTAACTGGGCTAAGACATACCCAACAAATTTTAATACCTTATGTAGGTCCATCCTATCTATCATAAAAATCAGCTCAGCAAACAGCTAGGCACACAGATTTGAGTTATAAATGGTGTAGGTAACTAACTTTGTAGTAGTAGTAACGACTTTGTTATACATTCTATTCTATTTAATATATATATATCTATATAGAAGATGTGAAAGTGTGTTTGTTGTCGTTCCGTCAAGTCGAAGAACGAAGTTGTTTCGATAATTTATGAATCGCTTATTTTTTTGATTTGTTATGATTAATAAATGAATAATCGGTATTACCTATCAGTAACGAGCCACGGTGATAAGAAGCACGCAATAATGCATTGGCAAAATATTTCAATATAATAAGTACCTAAATGAAACCTAATACGCTCATAATAAGCAAATAATGAAAAACATTTATATGTATCTCAAAAACTATTTAAATCCCAAGTCAAGTTTAAAAGATACGAGCTCAATTTTTAAGTTATAGTATAGGAGCTAGATCAAAGAGTTTCTATAAATTATTTACAATGTTAAGCTTTAATGTAAGGATAGAATAATAAAAGTTCCGTTTCGAAATATAACTATATAATTGAACTCTTTATGTCTTTTTAATTGGCCGATCTGGGGAGTCTCCCCAGCTTGGCCAACTAAAAACGCATATAAATATTAGGCGACCAATTTCGACTATTCAGCGACAAAATTTTTGTGATATCAAAATCACAATCCCTAATGGTAGCCATGCCCGTGTCAGCCACACAATGGAAATGTCACATTTGAGTACTTAAGTGTAAGTAACACTGCAAATGTATAAATGTCATAGTAAAGTGGCAGAAGTAGTGCAGTCTAGGTGTTGTCTCTGCGCTGCGTCCTGGCCTGCAGCACGTCGCGGAACTGCGCCAGGATGGCGTTCTCTCGCTTGGCGCGCTCCTCCTTGCTGAATGCAGCCAGCGCACGCTTCTCGTCCGCTGAATAGATCTGGTTCTCTTTGCGTATACGCACAGCTTCCATGCGCCGATGTCTGGAAATTTTAATATTGTATAAATTAGGGGTCTCAATCAAAAATCAATATAATATTCAAATCTTGGTTGGGAAAAGTCTGTGCTTGATTAGATTTAGGGTCATGAAACTGTTTGCAATTCATTTTTATATTAAACCTGCTGATTTTGTGCCTTGACGTCATCTCGCTGACAGGTCTACTTAAAATAACATAAAACAACAACACAATATTCACAGCACACAGCAATACTCGACGTCAAGGTACTAAAGCCTCTGTAGTTGAAGCTGCAATAACTGTAGAAATACTACAGATGTAGTCTATCTACCACTAGTCGTGATCACTACAAGAACTAGACATACCTGCTACCACTCATGACATATCCAACAGACTCATATGAAGCAATTTCATCTGATGTAAGCCCAATTTCTCCTCTCCTGGGTATCCTCTTTCCCTCGGCAACATAGGCGGCCATGGCAGCACCTTCACCAGGCAGCAAGGCTCGTCCAAAATCTTTGTGTCCCAGTGCTGGGCCAACGCGTGGTACTGGCCCAAATGCTTCTGATGCCAATTCTTCGGAATCTATTTCTTTCTTGTTCGATTTTGATTTTGTACTTGTTGCTTCTATTTGGTGTTCCTCTGTAATTATTTAAATATTGGTCAAGAATGAGTTAAGATAACTTCAGTTTCACAGAAAATATACAGTACATTTAGTTGTTGATAGTGCAGATTTTGTTGCAGCCAAGTCAAGTATTGAAGTACCTATCAAACAATTTATCAACAAAGAATATTATATATTATTAAGTATTATGTTATAATGAACTTACTCCCTTTCTCGACCCACACTTCCTCCTCTTCACTAGAGCAAGAGTCACTACTTGAACTCTTGGCCTTTTTCTTCTTCGCTTTCTTGCGAGCCTTTTTAACTTTCTTCAGTTTCTTCTTTAACTTTTTTAGTTTCTGTTTGGTATCATTGTCTTTGGACTTTCTACTTTTTTTCTTATCTTTGCTGCTGCTTGCACTCTCTAGTTCTGGTTCCTCTTCAGAACTACAAATTAATGATGTGATTAACCTTTTAACGCCATGCCATAATGGTATCTCCGTACCCTGTCCGCCGGGCTAAGATATTCAGTTCTTAATATGTAGAAAAGAACACATAAAAGTAATTATTAATTTAATTATCTTCATTTTTTATTTTTATGTGATCTGTTTCTGCCCACTATAGCTGTCATCGTCTATGGTGAGTATCACCAATATTGATGTTTAAAAATATATATAAATTTCAATAATTTTATTATAAGTATTGTGTTAAGCATTATTGTTGTTAATTTAGAGACTGGCATACACTATCAAATGGTAGCAAAGTCGTAAGTCATGTCTCACTGATTGCTACCATTTTATGCCATTCAGAAGAAAAAAGGAACAAAACAAGAGCTTACTCTGGCCGTAATGGAGATTTGCCCCAAACTGATGACACACCAATTTGTCCAATCCTCTCGCGTTCTTCCCTTCTGGCATCAAGAAACTCCTCCTCCTGGGGTTTGTAACGTCCTCGCGATTGGGGAGCACTAGAGCCACTACCCAGACCTAAAATGTATTAATAATAAATTATTTGATTAAATAAGTTTCATAAAACTGACATTTGAGTTGTGAGTTTGAAGTTTAGTACTTTAAGAGATACTTCCATTGTTGTACTTGTCAATTAGAGTGAAAATTTGTTAATGCATTGCCTCTTGGAACACACACACACCAACATGGTAATTAATCTGTACTAAAGAACACTTTACTTATGTTCATACAAATAAAATACAAATCATAACCAAAAATTTGATACAAGGATCTTCTATCACCATTATTTATCAAATTTTTGCTGTCTTTATAAAATTTAGAATGTAATACCTACAATGTTTATATTAAAGTACATTCAAGCAGTTTTATTGTATGTGGAAGCTATTAATGTCAATCGGCAAAACAATAATTACCTCCGCCAAGGCCTCCTCCACTATACCCCGCCTCCTTGTAGGTGCTGCGCCCCCGGTCACGGTCCCTGCGCGACCAGTCGGGTTTGTCTCCATCTCTACTCTCGTCACGTCCTCTCGTCGGTGCTCGGTCGCCTCTCCCGCTCGGGCCGTGGTTACTGTTGCGATCCTTGCTCCACTCACTGCTGCGATCGCGTGTTCGATCTCGTCTATCGCGGCTTCTGTGACGTTCTCTACTACGGCTGCGATGACGATCTCCGTCACCACCCATTTTATGTTATTACTTAGGTCCTTCTTTCAGCATACTCAACTAGCAGTTATATTATACTCTAAATATTATTTAACATTTCACAATAACTTGGCGTGTTTGCAACCATTTACAAACATCAATATAGTAGGTATTTAAACAAATTGTAGCAATCGTAGAACTGATTAAAAACTCACTACAGTCTCATAAAATATGAAATGAACTTAATTTATTTATTATAGATTAGCACTTATTTTACAATTCACGCAGTTCAACAATTATTACTATATTATACAGTACCTATCCTACCTAATTCATCAATTTCCATACAAAATAAACACAGACTAATAAGAGATACTAAAAATAAACTTCTATCTGACATCTCTCTCATATGCCTGCTCTACACGTTGGCCAACATTGTGGCCAATGTTGTGGCAAAGATATTAGCCAAGAGTTTGTGATGGCGTCTACACGTTGGAAGGTCGTTCAGTTTGCTTCGATTCAGGCCAATGTGCGGACGAATTGATTACAATGGATATTGAGGCGCTAATAGAGATGAAACGAATATATTCATATTAGGTATGCATATTATAATACGAGCGACCCGTATTCATATTAGGTTATAGGAATGTCATCTATTAGGTTACTCGATATTAGTCAAGTATTAGCCAGAGACTACGCGAACGAATACTAGTTATAGAGCATAATACTAAAACGTTCACTCCTTACCCTATTATCTGACTAATATCGAGTAATAGGTATGGTATTAGAATATGATGAAACTAATATATCCTATATTAGGATTATGCGAAATTGACCCTAATATAACATCTCTAGGCGCTAACTGCTGCTGCGGTTTATTTATTCACAGCATACCGCAATTACGTGACTGTATATAAGAAAATGGTGCCAAAAATAAATGGAAAATTAATTAATTAAAAAATTAAAATAACCCGACTGCAAAAAATCAACACATAAGCAACGCACTAAAAAGACCGAAAAATGGTTGTAATTATTATTCCTGATTAAATTTAAATACATAACATAATTATGTATAAATTTGTAATCTCCATTTGATTCCCTTTATTTTGATACCCTATTCGACAGGTTTGGTAAAAAAAAAATGGAATCGTTATAATTTATTATATATTATTCTTATTTGTAGGTAAAATAATTTTGTGAAAAAGTTAACATTTAAATCAAGTGCGTGCGTTCACTCTGGCAGGGCGTAGCGAACTAAACGCGTGGCCAACGTGTGGACGCAACGGCCATAACACTGCCACAACCCTTTGATCTTTTTTTAAAAACCGACACCACACGGATCTCGCGCCAACTTGTGGGCCATCTCATGATACAAGCCAAGATAAGCACAAACACCCCCTCTACATGATGGCCAATGGTATTGGCCACAGCACTTCGCCACAACGTTGGCCAACGTGTAGAGCAGGCAATAGAATCCACCACAGACTAATAAGCAGTGCTTATTAGTCTGTGGTGGATTATATATATATATATATTTAAAATACTATGTATGTATGATATGCTTATTAAGCACAGAGTACATTATGCTAATAAGGGATACTACGTATCTAGAGATGGGTAGAGGGTTAAAACCCAATCCACCCACCTGGGTTAAAACCCGGGTGATTAGGTTTTAACCAGGTTTAAACCCATAACCACCCATTTCAGTGGGTGGAAATGAAAATTTCATTTAATTTGCTTAATAATATATTAGTAGATTATTGTATCGAGCAAAAAGTAATCCATTACCTCACCGAGCATTTATTTGGAGCCTGAGCATCAGCGAGGACTCTAAAAAGCACGAGTACAAAATGAATCATTAAATGCAAGCTACATAATATGCTTTTCTTTCAATTATGGCAAGGAAAGTAGATGAACAATTATAGAAAAATAGTTCTAACTAGGTTCCCGCCATCTTTTGCAAAGATGCCCGCCGTCTTGAAACTTGCTGTTTTTGGGCCGATTGCCTCCAAAATCGATATTTGACGATCTCGTTGACCACTTAGCATAGTTCTGATGTCAAAATTGCAAAGATGCCCGCCATCTTGAAACTTACTGTTTTTGAACGGATTGCCTCCAAAATCGATATTTGACGATCTCGTCGACCACTTAGTATAGTTCTGATGTCAAAATTGCAAAGATGCTCACCATCTTGAAACTTGCTGTTTTTGAACGGATTGCCTCCAAAATCGATATTTGACGATCTCGTTGACCACTTAGCATAGTTCTGATGTCAAAATTACAAAGATGCCCGCCATCTTGAAATTTGCTGTTTTTGGGGCCGATTGCCTCCAAAATCGATATTTGACGATCTCGTTGACCACTTAGCATAGTTCTGATGTCAAAATTGCAAAGATGCCTGCCATATTCAACGTTACTGTTTTCGAGTTTTTGAGATATTGGCATTACTGAAAAATTGGAGGCCGTGGTAATTGCGAAAAATGGACTTAATTTTCGAAATTACCATCCCCGAAATCCACGAAAACGATACTCATATTGATATTATTGAAAAATTCGCGGACGCCATCTTGGATCCCAAAATTCACGTCATATTCGTAATTACCACCCCCGAAAACCACGAAAACGATACCCATATTGAGATTATTGAAAAATTCGCGGGCGCCATCTTGGATCCCAAAATTGACATAATTTTCGCAATTACCATCCCCGAAAACCATGAAATCGATACCCATATTGATATTATTGAAAAATTCGCGGGCGCCATCTTGGATCCCAAAATTGACATAATTTTCGCAATTACCATCCCCGAAAACCATGAAATCGATACCCATATTGATATTATTGAAAAATTAGCGGACGCCATCTTGGATCCCAAAATTGAAGTGTTTTTCGCAATTACCATCCCCGAAAACCATGAAAACGATACCCATATTGAAATTATTGAAAAATCCGCGGACGCCATCTTGGATCCCAAAATTGACATAGTTTTCGCAATTACCACCCCCGAAAACCACGAAAACGATATACATATTGACATTACTGAAAAAAAAATTAGACGGCATTTTGGATGCCAAAATAGACGTACCAATAAAAAAAAAACATTTAGATTCTCTAAGTACATTCATATTTTAGGTACGTAATTACATATTTTCATATTATTAAAAATACTACAGAAGCAGTAGGTACCAATTCTTTTGAAATTAATGTTTTATTTTTATTATTTTGTACGCAAGTTATTATTTTTTTCTCCTAAATATTATAATTAATAATGTTTTTCTCTGAATAAAATAAGTTACAGCTACATGATATGTAAATAATACATGTAAAAAGAAAAATACAGAAGATTATGGTATAAGACCGTTTAATACGGTATTTTTCGTATTAAACCAAAAAGCAAAAATGGTATAATACCGGCCTTACATCTCTAGTCCGGAATAAACTCACACTCTTAGTCAAATTTTAAAATAGAGTGATAGTAAAAGATGGTGCGCACACATACACAAACCTATAGATATCCCGTCACCTACTAATATTTACTAATATACATTATATACATTTTAATCTCAAAAGAAATAAATATAGGTATAAAGATATTGCATAATCGTACACAACCCTCGGTTCGCAAGTCTGACTCATTCTTGGCCGGTTTTTAGTGTGTACTTTGCTCAGAGCACTAAAGGAAGTAAAGGAATGCTATACAGCACCAGAAGTGCAAGGCTCTGTAAGTATTCGGACAACTTTGCTCAGTCCCGTAGACCCACATAATCCTTTCCATCACGATATCGTTAGGTACGCCTTTGCATCGGTAATATTGGACCATAAAAATCGTCGACTTCAAAAATCTCCTCGGGTCCTTTAAGATGTCAAATTTAGCATGAAATCTAAGCCAATACTTAAACTCTCATAAACCAGTTGCATAAATATCAAAAGAGCTTGTGTCAAATCAAAATAAACGTACTAAATCAAACTATTTTACCATTTCAAGAACTCTTTAGTTTTAACCCAGCCAAAACACCCACTGGGTGGAATGAAAAGGGTAATAACTGGGTTTTAACCCAGGCGTGGGTTTAAACCCGGGTGATTACCCATCTCTATACGTATCTTATATCTACTACCTACATATTCTCTGGAGCTCTGTAATTTCGTAATTTCATAGATTATACCATAGAGTAGTATAACTATACTGATTATTGATTTTAAGTAATCACTTTAAATCATGAATGGTGTAGGTGTCAACTTGACATTATTTTCTTTTTTATTTTTTTGTTTTTTTTTCTTCTATGGCGTTCTATGGCATTTTGTTGAACTTTTTGCCAACGTCACAGTTATGCACAGACATAGAATAAAAAAGTGACAAGAAACAGTTATGTTTAATTTATGTTATTATATGTCTGTGGTTAAAACATTATTTTCTTCAATGAGAAATAATAAGAATAATCCAATGACCTTTAAAAATACATAAATCACACTACCCCATTTCAACCTATGGGTGACGTACAAGGCAACTAACGGACTAACCATAAGCATCAAGAACACTGCGAGAAAAGGAAAAATTCGATACAAAACCCTATACCAAGTACCAACCCGACTGGCCAGTGTGTTAGTAGGGTAAATTCTCTCCAACATGTTTGGAGGGACCCCCAGCAGAGGGACATTAATTTATGGGTTGTAGTGATCAAGCACTACGTCGTCATACGGGTGTTTAATAAAGAACTTTTATCTTGAACGGTAAAGAATCCTGGATCCCAGTTCCGTTCGACAGGCTGGATTATTCATTCCATTACTTTACAGTTTAGGCAAAAAATAATAGACAGTAATGGGGGCGTGGTACTGTATTGATCTATGGCTGCGGCAGCCGAAGCCCAATCAAGAACCCATGTAGGCCATGTAGCAGCCCCTCTGATCTTGCTACTTAACTGTGATTTCCAGTTGGAACTGAAATTATTTTAAATGGTATTGTTTGATTGAAAAATAACTTGTGTAAATTTTCTGACTTCAAGTTTATCATTTTCTAGAAATAAATAAAACATAAATACCTTTGAAATCTGTTTACTTTGCCACTTTTTCTTTAATTTTTATGTGTCATAAAGTTTGACTTCCTAGACGTAGTAAATTTACTAATCTTTATACTTTAACCAAATTTCCAAAATAAAATATTATAACATAAAAATAAACACGGCAAAGTCAGCTCCACTTCTGATCTTCTGATTTTCTAAGTTTATGACACAGACTAATAAGGGATACTACGTAGTTTATGATATAATTATAGTAATCTAATAATTACACTCTTCATAAATTAGCACTGATAATAATATATTTCTCAAAAGTTCACATCACTGATGATGACAAATAAAATTGAGTCGTGCACTAGGAATAATATATCTTAGATAGATATATAAGTTCCTTAGTCGTGCTCGTGCGTGATCATTTAGACATGTTGCTGTAAAAAAATTTGACGGAAAATCCGTTTGGATTCGTTGAGTCTCTTCGGTCGCGTTCGTTACGTCCGGCGTCAGAATACTCAAATGAATACAAAAACTTTTACGCTTAAAAAATGAAAAGATGATCCGTCGCATGCGTCGTGGCGTAATCCCCATTCATAAGATATAACGCCCGACGGATCATCCGGCAGGTGATAGCAGCCTTAATTATATTATTATATGAACTACAACAATGCTATTTAACGCGAACTATAAATTTATTGGGATAAATAAAATTGTATTATTATAACTTAGCCCTATAAACTTATTTTTTTGATTGCCTGCGACACCGGAATATTCCTAGTGCAGGCACCAAACATTATTGTACCTTATCTTTAATCTTAAGAATTATTATGCTGAATAAACAATTTATTAATTAATTTATTTTATTTGCAGTTTATTACATTTAAGTACCTATTTTAATTAAACTCACTTTTTGCCTTTTTTATTTGTTTGGATTCGAGAAAGATTTAAATCAATAATTTAACGTATTGTTGTTCAACACATTGCGTTGAAAGAAACGTTCTTTCTTTACACTGGCAAATTGAGTTGAAAAGCTGAGAAAATAAATAAATGAGAAAAGAAAACCGAATTCTCTCTCATCATAAAATACTAATTGATTTGTTGACAAGAAAATGAAGTTATCGACGCCTCGTTATACCTTTTGTATTTTCTTCCAACTAGCTTTTATTTTTTGCGATTTAATATTCAACTGTGTTAGTTTATTTCCAAGAAGTCGTGATGGATTGCTTGTAATATTCATGTAAGATTTTTCATTTTATTTATCAATAGTTCGGTGCTGTCTAAGTGTCTATGTAATAAGTCGGCTAGCAAGTGGACAACGTAATTTGAGTTATTTCAAAAAATCGATATTGCCGCCAAAAATTCTACAGGTGAAATGCATTGATATTTATTTTTTACAGATTTCAAGATTTATTCTTAGTACTTTCTATTACTACCATGTTGATGACGTTTTTCTCCACATATTTGTTTCAAGTAAGTATTAGTATTTTGCTGTCCTTTAAATTTAATCAAAAGGTCAGTAGTTGTTACATAGTAACTCTGAGTTATTTCATGTTATCTTCAGGCAGGTTTAGTGGAGGTACTGGTTCGTAAGTTCCGAGCAGCTGGCGCAGTTTGTGTGGCATATGTGGGCGCTAGTGTAGCACTGCATGCTGTGTGGCTCCTAGAGAAGTGGGCCAACCCTGAAAGTGTGTCCACCCCAATGCTCATTTTCTTGTTCACAGTACAGAGATGTTGTAAGTTCTATTATTAAACTCACTTTTAAAATTACTTTGTATATAAACATCAGCAATCCAATCGAAATGTTGGGCTAAAAATTTAAGTATTTACAATTCCTTAAAATGTTATTGTCTTGTCCCATAGACCCATTTTTATAATATGTGAACTAATCGTGAAAATTTATAATGTCATTGTGTTTTTGTTTTCAGTATCTCCATGGTACTACTTTTTCTACAAGAGAGCAGCATTGAGAGTTAGTGACCCACGCTTCTATGAGGACTTAGACTGGATCAACCAACAGCTACAGACACATTAAAATAACTCTGGACTTGCACAAATAAAATTGTACTTACTGAATGGAGTTGGACTGAAAAAAGGAATTTCTAGTGTTTCATAAGAGAACTACTTGATGATTGTGTAGATTTGTAGGTAATATGATTCTGTTAGTCAAGATAAACCTATTTAACCTATCATTGTTTGGCCACTTATTTTTATATTAAATAAAATTATTAAATTAAACAAACCAGTATTAAGTATATTTATATTTACTACACAAAAATTTAAAGTCTTAAGAAATTATAATTTCATTTATTTACATAAACATAAAAGGCATCAGTATGGATATCTGACAAACTATAAATATTGCATTATAAAAATATGCTATGGGTATCATGGCAAATATTTCAAGATAAACCAATAGGTATTGTGTAGGTATGTATTCTGTCAGACATGTTGTGATATGAATACATGCAGATTTATAATATATATTTGTACATAATATGTTAAATATAGCACTTGCATCACTCTTAATGTTTAATAAAATTACACTGTATCAGGTAATATTGATATTCTTCAACTTGTTTCTGTCTGATTTCGAATCATATTGAAAATCAAGATATCATTTTAAAAGGTAAAAAATAATGACGTCATTTGCTTAGTTAGGGTCAATTAATTAACTAAATTTATCAAAGAGTTCCATTATTGATTTCCGGCAGACCCACTGGCGATAACTATCAAGTGACTCATGGTGTGGTCGGTATAGCCGGAGGTCGTATGGTTGCTTTGAAAGGTAACAATTAGTGCTGAAGTTTCGAGGTGGGTTCAGAAGGATGCTCTGCAGAGAGGGCAATTTGACTTGTTGCTCGTCGAGAACCACTTACGCTGCAATAAAAATAAAACTTAATAATACTAGTGAATATTAGTAAAATCTATACAATTATTGTCTATATACATACAGGGTGTCCCGAAATTCAACGTCAAGCGGCTACCGGGCGATGGTATAGGTTGTGCCTGTTCTGAGAAAAATATTAAAAAGAATCCAAGTCATATGGTTCAGTCATAAAAATTTTTTGAAAATGATGAAATTCGACAACTCTGTATACATTTTTAGGTACTACTATGACATCGTGCCAGATTTTGCCAAGATTTTTTTTTACATAATCCTTATTAAGTATTCTATATATTCTTATCTCCTGTGAATGAGACTTATATCAGTAAGGTACTACAGTCGCTAAACAACACTGCATCTGTAGGATATGACTCCATATGCACCAAAATTATAAAACTATGTAGTGAAGAACTCACACCTATATTTACATATCTGGTGAATCTTTCCTTGGAAACAGGCACTTTTCCTAATAGACTCAAATACGCGGTAGTTATACCATTGCATAAACGTGGTGACTAAAAAAGACGTGAACAATTACAGGCCTATCACACTAGTACCGGTATTATAAAAAATATTTGAAAAGGTTATTCACGATAAACTTACGTAATTTTTTAATAAAAACAACATCATAGTGCACAATCAATTTGGCTTCCAAAAACAAAAATCTACTAGAGATGCCACGTTTCATTTGGTAAATGATATTTTGCATAGCTTAAATAATAAAAATTATACAACAGCTGTGTTTCTAGATATGACTTGCGCTTTTGACTTTGTTTCACATGAGTATACTGTTAGCTAAATTAGAACACAATGGAATTAGAGGTCCAGCCTTACAGTGGCTCGAAACATACTTAGTAACCAGACTACAATGTGTAGATATACCGCAAATTAGTAGTGATGAGTCTATTCAGATGTACAAATCAAATGATATGGTGAATAATTTCGGGGTTCCGTAGAGGTAGCGTCTTGGGTCCTTCTTTTTCTCGTCTACATAAAAGACTTGCCTGAAATTACACATCATAAGACTACACTCTTTGCTGACGATGTGTCGGTCATAGTGACGACTAATAAAAATAGAACTATATTAGAACATGAAAATGACATTAATAATACACTAAAATTTATCATTAATTGGCTAAAGAATAATAATCTCCAAATTAATTTAATGAAGACAAATTATATTAATCTTAATAATTTTAAGGACTCTAATAATAATTTAAATATTAATTATGACGGACAAAATCTTGTGAACGCTAATAATGTGACATTTTTAGGACTAATATTAAATAATAAATTCAACTGGAAGGAACAGATAGAAAAAGTAAGTAACAAAGTAAACGGATTTTCATATGCACTATATAAACTAATGAAAATAGCTTTATAGTAAACAAACAGCCTGCATAGCTTATTTTGTGTATGTGGAATCTATTCTTAGACATAATCTATTAATTTGGGGAAATGGTACAGACATCAATAAAGTTTTTGTTGCCCAAAAAATATGCATTCAAACGATATGTGGTCTTGCTCCTAGAAAATCATTAGCCGTCCCAATTTTTCCAAAAATATAATGTTAATCTGTCTCACTTTTATTTCTATCTTGTGCTCTATCTCACTCTTTCACATTCGTTCTATCTCACTTGCACTACGGTAAAACCAAAATTTATTTACTTAAAGGAATTATGCAGGGAAACTTCTTTTTACACATGACCCTTTTGCAAACAACGAATTATTACTACTTTTTCTTGTGAGATAAGTAACAAGTTGCGTACCATTATACATTCTTGATTAAATGGTTTTTTTAAATAACTTGCCTAGGTTAGAGTAATACATATTTATAAAGAAAATAGCGCTCAAACATTTGAATACTACACATTTTTTTTACCAAAACTGAAAAAAAAAATTTTTCTTCAATATTTACAAAAATAACTTTTGAATTTGTAACAGCAAACTATAGTATTATGTAAGATATGTATAAATATATGTGAAAAAAAATCTTGGCAAAATCTGGCACTATGTCATAGTAGTACCTAAAAATGTATACAGAGTTGTTGATTTTCATCATTTTCAAAAAACTAAATTTTATGACAACCATATGACTTGGATTTTTTTAATATTTTTCTCAGAACAGGTTCAGCCTTTACCATCGCCCGGTAGCCGCTTGACGTTGAGTTTCGGGACACCCTGTATATGTCTGTAACTATATAGATGTATAGTTGTGACTGACCAAACACAAGTTGTGAAACTTGTTCTTGCACTGGTGGCAAGGCACGCGCGGCAGTTGTCCCGTGGCGGGGTGCAGGCGGCAGTAGCAGATGTAGCACTGCGGCGACTTCTCCACGCGGGCGTTCACCACCTGCGTCCACATCTTCAGCGCGTTCAGGAGCGTGCCGTTCTGGAATGTTTACATTATTGACAATGATCGAATACACGGCTCGAGGTGTACGTACCCCAGCAGGAAAGTAGCCCCTACGGTGATATGAGTAGAATAAGTAATTAGTTCTCAATCTGCTGTAAATGTGAGCCGAATAAAAATTTTGATGCTTTTTGTTGTTTTGGAAAAAAACGAAAAACCGTTTCCTGCTGGGGTAACGTTGTTCTAGCAGGAAAATTCTAACGAGTGGTCGGAGCCGGCGAGTGCCAGTTACTAATTTACTCAAACATAGGTAAAATTAATTGAATAATTATTATCAAATTGCCAACTCAAATTGGGCATTGTTTTAGGTATTTTGACCATTAGGTATTTAAATTGTTGGTATATCAAACTTTGGTGTTATAACTAAACATTTTAAACATTAGGTAATTAGTCTTAATCTTAGATATTTCGTTGGAAGGTATTTGTAGCTTAGGTATCTTAAAACATTGGGTATTTAGATTTTAGTGATTTTAAACGTAGGTTATTTTATGTTATGTTTTTAATTTTAGACATTCAAATACGTACCCTTCAATAACCCATGGATATAAACTTGAAACGTTTTATGGCTATTTTAAGAGTCAAAAACAACCGAATATATTTTTCAGTGAGCTTGTAAGTTTTCTCATTTAGGCGTAGTGAATTTTTCTCGTGATTTTAAAAACGTGTAAATACTCGAAAACTGTAAATATTTTCTTAAATCTAATTCTGTCACTAATTGTCACAAATCAAGCCCTACTAGTACATGTTTATTCTATAGGCGCACATAGAATGGTCTTAGAGATACACAATTCTGCAAAACGTTACTCAGGCAGGAAACGGTTTTTCCGTTATTTTTCCAAAACAACAATAACCAACAAAATTTTATTCGGCGCACATTTACAGCAGATTGAGAACTAATTACTTATTCTACTCATATCACCCTAGCGGCTACTTTCCTGCTGGGGTAATGTACACCGGCTAGAGTGAAATTAAACTTGTAAAAAAAAACCATAATGGATAAATATTATTATTGAACATATGATCTTTGGAAAAAGTATCTGTGTAGCTCAGTCTGAAGAGTATTTTTGTTAGTTTAGTTAGATCCCGCCCTAGGATTTATTTTTTCAAATATGGTGTGGTAAGTACCTGGTAGGCGAGGTAGAGCGCGAGCCAGTGCGTGCTGTAGGCGGGCCCGCTGGTGACGGCGATGCGCGGCGGCACCAGCGGGTGCGCGCGCGCCAGCCACGCCTGCAGCGTGATGGTGGTCTCCTCCACCGTGTAGTCGCACTGCACCTCGCTGCACGACCACGCCACGCGCACGGCGGCGTCCGGGATCTCGTGCGCGCGCGCCGCCAGCAGCGACAGCTGCTCGCGCACCTGCACGGGCGCCACGTACGCCACCACCACGCGCTCCAGCAGGCGCGCCGCGCGCGCCGCCGCCGCGCCCCACCAGCCGCGCGCCGCGCCGCCGCCCGCCGCGCTCAGCGCCGTGAACACGCAGCGGCACGCCAGCGCCCCCACCGAGCGCCCCGAGCAGCTCTCTGCGGTACTCAATGTTTGTTACTACGAGCGCCATCCTGCGCCACACGCACTCGTAATCTAGTATCTTCTTTATTTATAAAAAATACGAATCTATCGCCTAATCGAATGAAACCTACCCGAACTTTTGGATGTAATCGATACAATGATTACTGCAATCGAAAGACAAATAGTACTTCGAGGCGATAATTGAGTAACCTACCTATGATGCTAATGAATAAAGAAAAATTTACCAAGCGTCGTGGCAACCTATTGGATTTGAAAATTTTGATTGGAAGAATAAAATGTTCACTATGCGAAAGCGGCTACAGATTTTCTAAATTGTAAAAAAAAAAGATTAAAAGCATGTCGGACCATGCTCAATGTTCCGCAGCAAAAGAGTGTATCTGCATAGCGCTTACGCCCTATTGTTGCGTTTAGGCAATAACTCAAAAACGGTATATCCGATCATGTTCATGTTCTGTAGAGTGGTGCGTAATAATTTGCTTGAAACGACTACCAACTCTGCGGATCGTGCTCGTCTTTTGGCTGCGGCTGTACGGGAATCAAGTCTTTGGTTGAAAGCGATACCTTCTCCATTCTTGAAACTTTCGTTGACAACATTTCTTTCCGCATTGCCGTAAGTCTCCGCTTGGAAGCCTTTAATTTTTTTCATCACCGTTGTTCTTGTGGTAAGATCGTTAATCAGCTTGGTCACCACGGTCTGTCTTGTTTCAGAAGCGCTGGTAGAATTTCGCGGCATGCCAGTTTAAACGATGTAATTCGCCGGGCGCTTGTCAGTGCCCGTATACTGTCTCCGTTTTGGAGCCAATCGGCCTAGTGCGTAGCGATGGTAAGCGACCCGACGGTATGACTCGTTCCGTGAAAGATAGGTAACCCTTGGAGTGGGATGCTACTTGCGTTGACACACTAGCGGCATCTCGTCTTTCACGGATTGGTATTAAAGCGGGTTCTGCTGTCAATTCTGCAGAGTGCCTCAAGCAGCGTAAATATGAAAGTCTTGGTGAGACTTACACATCTTTGAGCCTTTTGGGGTTGAAACTCTTGGACCTTGGGGGCCAAACGCTCACAAATTTTATCGTGAAATTTGTAAGTGTTTCTGAGGCATCACATGACCTAGGGTCATCCTGGCTGGCCTCTACTTGGGGCAACGCATTAGCCTTGCTATCCAACGCGGTAATGTAGCTAGCCGTTTGGGTACGTTTCCTCAGGAATTGAATCTCAGTCAGATATTCTATTTATAGGAATTTCCTGTAAATAGAGTATTTGGTTCTTTTTTTTTTAATAGGGTAGTTGTATATAATTTTTAAGTGTATGTAAATATTTTATTAAATAAATGTTGAAAAGAAAAATCAAATTGAAAAAAAAAATGTTCAAAGTAATTTTCGTTGAATGTATTATATAATATGTAAGGTAGAAAATATGACCTTAATTGTTGCCATTCCCATGTATGTACCCTCTTAAAAAATGAAACTTTTTTACTTTACTAGTTATCAAGTTAAACATAAGTGAATGTACTCACTCTGCATATCGAAGAGTCCCAGTTGAAGGAAGTCAGTGTTGTAGTCAGCCGGCGCGGTGGCGTGGCCGCTGTTGTCCTGAGCGAAGGCGAACACGTCGCCCGGCAGCAGCCGCAGCGCTGACGTCAGCAGCGGCGCCACGTAGTTGCGCTCCCTGCGCCACAAGCGACCACGATACACTATGGACTCATCGCACTGTGCCTACCGCCACTGTACGTGCATACAAGCCCGAAAGCCCGGCTTACCCTACTAAGGTCACAGAATAAGTAATAGTACTACTAAGGTGCCCTACTAAACACTCGATCAAAAATATCAAATTTGAACCATTATCTATGATCGAGTAAGCGTCAAGCGAGAACGAGAGTATCGCGCTACGCGCAACATCATCATTTTAATTCATTTTGACTAACCTCGGATCTCATTTTCTAACCTATTAGAAACTAGCGATTATTGAAATATAACTTGGTTAATTTATCAATCAGTATGAAATTATATTATTCAATAGGCTGAAATGATGATGATGATGATGAAATTATAAGCCGGGCTTTATGTATGAAGTTGATGACTATCAAAGTGAAATGCGAAATACGCGCATGCGTACGTGCGTGTATTAACTTCGGTTAATTTGTTTGACCGGACGAAAAGTTTGGTGTTTCATCATCATCATCATATCAGCCCAATGACGTCCACTGTTGAACATAGGCCTCACCTTATTTCCTCCACAACGAGCGATTTTGTGCCGCTGTTTTAGTGTTTACTTACTTTTAATTGTTAATTGTAAGTATAAAAAACCGATATGTAAGGTTTTTTTAATGGTTTTTGTTCTTTTCAAGCCCAGTCAGGTTACAAATTAGTGTCACTTTATTTACTTTTCATTTTATTACATTTACAAACATAGCCTACTGCCTATTCTGGAGTAGTCGGATAAAAGCATAGGAAGGTAGGTATATATCGGGCTTACCTTATCCGTAAACCCTAGGCACGCCACTGATCTGTGTGATGTGGTGTTGTGGCCGAGTCTATAGTATGAGAAACAAGTCGTTACCTATATAGCTGAATGTAGAACTGCAAGAGATCGCCGCGGGCGAGGAAACATAACGCCGACATGGCTTCAGCCAGCAGCAGCCAGCCCAGCGTCATCGTGTGACTGTCCGACAGGGGCACCAGCTCACAGATCTCCTCGCCTAGACTGTGGAATACCAACTCATTTATAATCATTTGTCGCAGGTGATCGGACTTTCAATTCGTGGCGCCTACTATTGAGGTCAGCACACCGTTATGCTTCGAAATCACGGATTTTGGATTTGATCAAAAACTTTAGAATATTGAAGATGTAAAAAGGCAACTTCACAAGAAAGGTACGATGCCCCTTTACTACAAGTTGCATGTTAACACGAAGTAACTCACACGACATTGTGGAGCGCCGCCTCCACGATCTCCTGCAGTTGTACGAAAGTGTCGTGGAACAGGTCCAAGGACAGTTGCGGACGCTCCTTCTCCTCGTCGTCTTCGTTCAACTCTTCACTCCACAATTTGATCTTTTGTGCTATACCAAAATAATAATAATGTTAGGAAATTCACACAGCGCCATCGTATCCAAAACTAAGCTAATGCTTGTAATATAGATACTAGACAACTAATATATATTAATATACTTATATATATAATATAATATATTAAAGATACATTACACCCAGAAACAGAACTATTATTATGGCAAATAAGAAGTCTGAGAAATGTTACCACGAGCCTGCTGCTGACGTTATACGATACATGAGTATGTATAGGTGTGTGGGCAAGTCTTGTGTTGTAGACAAGGCGATAAGCACTAAACAAAAACGTACAGAAGACAAGCTCATGTATGTACCTCACTGTTAATACTACGCTCGGCAGTCGTGCACAGAACAGTAGGTAGCTAAGAG
Organism: Laspeyria flexula; assembly: GCA_905147015.1. NCBI lineage: Eukaryota > Metazoa > Arthropoda > Insecta > Lepidoptera > Erebidae > Laspeyria > Laspeyria flexula. Next base: position 248,854 of record LR989958.1, read on the forward strand.
CCGCCGCCCGCCGACCCCGTACCGAAAAACATTCATACAATTTATATTCTCGTAGTTTAATAAGCTGTGTAAGTTAGCCTCATGTTCAATAATTCACTAAACAGTTTTGAACCGCGGTAGATTGTTGTAGGTTACGGTTATAAATGCCTACAACTTACTTATTTAAAAATAAAGTCGTCCGCTACGTCTAAAATACAAACAAATATCTACTTACCTCTCTGATACAACAGATACTCTAAAAAAAGAATATTCACATTTTAAAGTGGGGCTGACACTGGCTTTCATTATCACGAATTTTAATTTTGATAACAGAAATAACTAGTCGCCAAATATTAGAATTAGTCGGTGAATGGTTCAAAAGTTATAAGGTGGCCGATCTGGAGTCGTCCTAGCTTGGCCATATTTACTGATATAATATCTCAGGGCTAGTTGCCCTAGTTGTAGTGAGATCTTACATTTTCGAAACTAAGACCCGATTAAATCTGTGACTTGGCGACAAAATATCGACTAATTAGCGACTAAGTTTTGGGAAAAAACAGATCTTCGCTAGGTGCAAATAGTTTTTGATATATAAATATGGTCAAGCTGGGGAGACTCTCCCTAGATCAGCCACCCTTATAACTTTTGAACCATAGACCGACTAATTTTAATATTTGGCGACTAATTGACAACAATTTTTTTGTGTACTCAAAATGAAAATCCCTGAGGGTAGCCCTGCCGGAGTCAGCTACACGTATTTAAAGTAGAATTTAATCATCAATAAACTAAACTGTTATAGTAATTCTTTTGTTGTTGCTCCATCGTTGCAGAAAAAAAAAGCGGTGTGTCTGAAGCGTAGTTTTAAATAGTTTGAGAGATCGTGTTGCTCAAGCGCATGTTGTATGTAGCTTGTATTCTGTACGTTTTATTCTGTGGCGATAGTCTTCGTTTGATAATTTAAAAACGGCTGGACAGCATGGTTGTTGACATGTTTAGATATTACGGGGTTTGAGAACAAAAATTGCATGAAATGACATTAGTGTTCATGTCAAAAATAATAAATCGACAAATGCAGTAAGTTATTTAATCTGAAAAATATTATTAACTTTTTTATGCCGGTGGGTATTAGATAGAGAAAGTTGACTGTCACCGTGGTGCAGAAGTTTCGGTGGTGGCTTCGTTATTAGCATAGCTGTGAAGGGTGACGGACGTGGGTTCCATTCTCACCACAAATATTTGTATATTTATGTCATAGATTTGAGTTTGGGTGTACTCGGGTTCGTCAATCGTTAAACAGGGCTCGGGTTTAGTTTAAGTACCAGTTTACATGTAAAATTAGACGTCGCGTGCGTCGTCTCAATTGTGTAATACGTAATAATTGGTAAAATCAAATGTAGAAGATAATAAACAAAAAATGATTAATTAAATGATGGCAAGTTACCATCATCTAGCACGAGGTCGGGCGCGAGGTTGTGCAGCAGGCTGGCGGCGAGGTGCTTGACGGCGGGGTGCGCGCGCCGCTGCAGCGCCGCCGCGGCGCACGACGCCAGCACCCGCGGCGCCAGTGCCGCGCCGCGCCGCCCCGCCACGCGGGACCAGCTCATGCGCGGCAGCGTGCCCAGCAGCGGCAACACCAGCGCCGCGCGCATCGGGCTCATCGCCAGCCCGTCTGCGCTGTCTGCACACACAATGTCGTAAATGCGTAAATTAGAATGGATCAATGTATGAAAGGATGTTTCATATTCAATTACATTAAAATGGTCGAAAGAATCGACAAGGAATTTGCCACGCGCCGATAGATTGTAGCCCGGAATAGTACACAAACTATTTTTATTGACATACCACACGAGCGAAATTGTGCGAAGAATGTTATTATCTCTCCCTCTATCTCGCTCCAGTAAATGCCGGGTCGAAATGACAGAGAGTCATAGAAACAGGAAAGTGCGAGTCCGTTTGGCTAGATGTGGTGCAAGCCTAAGGTCGTCAGCACCTCGCTCGTAGCAGTAGAACATAGATGTATTAGAGGTACGCACTGAGTATGTGCACGATGACGCTGTAGATGTTGTCGTGCGTGTCGGGCGCGAACATGTCGCTCCACTCCGTGACGAGGTCGGCCACGTGCGGCGCGGGCTGGCGGCGCTCGCACTCCCGCGGCACGCGCGACACGAACTCGCTGACGCACACGAACAGGCGCAGCGCCGAGCGACCGAACATCGACACCTGCACAACACTAGCACTTGTATCCGACACTGAATATATATCGGTAACGAAGTCTTACAGTCGCCTTGTAATCGAGAAAAAACAATTAAAAAATCAAAAGCTAAATGTATAAAAGAGAAGTGCAGGGTCATACAGTCCGAGCCGCATACAAAAACTATTAGAAATCTCTTGGGGAGTACGTTTACTAAATTTACCAAAATTGAAGACAACTATGAAAGTTAAAATAGCAGAAGATTGCACTCAATAGTTCCAACTGTAAGTTTCTACCGAACTTTCAAATATGAGGTTGTACGTCTGATTGTCATCGTCGTGAATACAAGAATGATAATGTTACTTTTAGCGAGGGCCAGTTATGTATCGACTTCTGCAGTGAGGACAGCGCGGAGCAGAGCGTGATGGTGGTGAAGTCCCAGTGAGACGCGGGCGCGGTCCAGCCGTGCTGGTTCACCATGAGGAGTAGGAACTCCATGACCGCTACGTTGCTCACCACTTGTCGCCACGGGGCATCTGATATATCCCTGTTAACAATACGCACAGAATGTCAGGGTCATACGAATTCATAGAACATGGAAAATTACTGAGTATTTTAATTTACTCATTTTTATCTCACACCAAAAATTTACATCACATGGCATGAACGATTATAAAAAAAAAATTAGTTTCAAAAAGCGATTTCTTCAAATCAATTTTGGACATACTGGAAGAAAAGGAAAATCAGTCGCCAGCTCACAGCACACTTTAATATCTATACTAATATTATAAAGTTGTAGAGTTTGTTTGTTTGTTTGGTTGAACGCTAGGGATCTCAGGAACTACTGGTCCGATTTAAAAATTCTTTTGTTGGATAGCCCATTCATCGAGGAAGGTTATAAGGTATACAACATCACGCTACGGGCAATAAGAGCTAAGTAGTGGCAAAATAAAGGACGGCGGAAGCGAAGCCACGCGCGACTACTAGTATATTATATGTTTTGCACAATTAAATTGTTGAAGAACCCAGTGTTTGAGCAGATTAACATAATGAAAAAAAAAAAAAAATTCAATAAAAAGTAGAAATACCAACATTTCATATAGCATGGTGGACTGGTCGGTGTAGTAGGCATTGACAATAACGTCGAGGTCGGTGAGGTCGGCGCGGGGGGGGCACACGCCCCCTCCCCCGGGGCACACGCCCCCTCCCCCGGGGTGCGCCTCGTTCCAACAGTGCACCATGAGGCGGTACGCTATCTTGTACGTCAGCTCCGGCTCCGGCAATAGCTTCACTTTGGCCTGCAACAATATTATACATATATTAAAACATTATTTTATTCTTATTTACACGTTACACGTGCGCACTAGAGCACGAGCTCTGCCACAGAACACTTTAAAACATACAACTAACGGACGCAAAGTATAAACTCAGACTCGAAACAAATAATTACGAAACACACACATATTTGTCTCGTGTGAGAATGAACCCATGAACATGTTCCTCAGCACCTCCACTACTCCGTCACCCGATGATAGATATACAAATTGCTGATGACAATAGGTGTCACTTTAATAACTAAATTAATTTGTTTACATTTATTTGTCGCCATATATTTATTAAAGTGATTATCGTACAGTGCGATTAGAACTCAAATACATTATACTTTACCTGTAGTATATGATAATATCCGAAGTTGGTAAAATGGTCGTACTCAATGTTAAGATTGTCGGTTTCTTCCGGCGTCCAGTTAGAGAACGCATTCATTTTGTACCAGACGTAGCTGTAAGCCCAGAAGTAGCCGTTCTCGCTGGCCATGCGATACAGCGCCGACGATATTTGCTCACGAACGCCGGGCGACGTCGCCGCCAGGATGTCTGCCAGCAGGATGTCCACTTTCCGTTTCGTCTCATCCACAATGTTATAATGGAGCCACTGAAAGTTTGGACACGCTTAAACCACTCACACTTCACCTTCCATTAACAATAAATCAAGCGTATAGACGTCGGAACACTCACATACGTATAGCCTTCCTGCAAAGACCACACAACGGTATAGTCGTGTACAATTTTCAAGTATTCGCTGACGAAGTACTGATTGTTAAGCAAAGAATTACACCAAGTTTTGTCTCCACTCTCGTCGTCATCGTCTTCCGAAGCGATCTCGTGCAGCAGGAGCGTCCTCAGATAGATGACACGGAACAGGAACTTCTTAATGAACAGCATCAACTCAGGTTTGGGTAGATCCCGGGTGTCGCAGTCGGCGGCGTGGCGCACGACCTCTTGCGCGACCTCGTTGTGTTCTCCCGCGCTGAGCATGCGCGTGCGCACGAGGTCGTGGCGCAGTGCGCAGGCGCGCACCTGCTGCGAGTCCACGAAGTCCATGTGGAGCACGAGGCGCGTGAAGGTCTCCAGCTCGCCCTGCTCCGACGCGAACAGGTGCGGGCACAGCGACACGATGTGCTCTATCGTCTTCGTGTCCACGTTCTCGAGACTGAAACATAAAACACGCAATAGCTATCGTGTCGCGGGTGGGGAGGCGCGTGACACGAGAGTGGTGTCGTGTTTATGGAATACTGACTCTAAGAAGAGCTGGTGGCGCAGCTTGTCGGCGACGCAGCGCAGCAGGCGGCGTCGCGGCGCGGCCCCCAGCGCGGCGGCGCCGTCCTGCCACGACGAGCGCAGCTCGCACCACGCGTCGGGCGCCAGCGAGCCCGCCGCGCCGCCGCCGCGCTGCCGGGAGGACAACATAGTGCTCGTTACTAGCTCTTGTCTTCACAGAGCTTTAAATCAATAATGCATGGTATAATAAAACATGGTGAACATAAATAAACTTTATGAGAGAGAAAAAATATTTATTTATAAATGTACAATATACATCAGGTATATTGTACATTTAAAAATAAATCTTTTTTCTCCTCTCGCAGTTTCAATAGTACTAAATTAATCCAATCAATTGAAATTGTAACTACTGTGGCGATTAAAAAGTTACTTGTCAAGTTCTTCTCAGAGCTCAATTTTGTCAATGAACTAACCGTAGGCAAATTTGCTGACACCTTTTTTGTTTTGACTTTGTATAATGTTAATAAGTATCATGTATGTGATCAAAATGAAATAAAAAGCTTTGACTTTGACTTGACATGACAAACGTTTCATATAAATCGCAAAAAGATGTTATAAAAATGATGCATGATGATGATGATGAATGAATGAATGATTTACTATCCATCATTAACATCTATACTAGATATTATGATAATATGTATTGTTCAATTCATATGTTTTATATCCCTGCTTGTCGAAGAAATCATGCTAAAAATACCTATTTGAGAGACTCATGTACTTCTTACAATAAATTATTAAATGGCACAAATATATTCTCTGACTCTTTATCACAGTACAAAAACCAGGTAGCCTTATTGTGTGTGTAATGTTTTGTGATTATTGTGTTTGTGTTGTTGTTATTCCGATTGTGTAAATTATTATTCTGATACTCTTATTCATATCATCTGTTTTTAAATTCTTCCTTGGTCTGTGTAGTTCATGCAATAGCCAATTTCAATGTTTAAAAAATGTTTTGGTGAAGTAAGTCTTTTAGTTTTTAAGTGCCTTTGTAATTTTTTTTGTATACGATTGTTGTTTGCTATATTAAATAAATAAAATAAATATAGGTAGCGCGCACGTTGGTCACGTGCACGTATACGTACGGGCACGAGCACGTTGAGCGCGAACAGTTGCTCGACGAGCGACACGAAGTGCTCGGAGTCGGCGATGTTGTGCCCGCTCGTCACCAGTGACGTCACGAGCCGCGCCGCCAGCAGCGCGCTGGTCTCCAGCGTGTCACTGTCCACCCGCGCTATGGCCGACCGCACCGTCGTCATCACAGACTGCACCGCCAATTCGCTCAGTATCGGTTCTGAAATTTACGACCTTATCAAGTTATCAAGCATAGATCCGAAGTCAAACTTGGAGCAAATAAATAGTCGTAATTTTAAACCGACCCAAAGGTGAAATTGAAATTTATCCATCTGTTGTATCATTTTCTCTCCACTTTAACTTAAGTTTTCTTCCACTTAAGTACAACTAATAAAAATAATATGGTAATATATAACTTGTCATTTATATTAATTTCAACTATTAATAAGTAGATGTAGTACCTCCATCGGGTCCGTCACTGCAGCACGTCAACAAGAGCGCCGCAGCCTTGGTGTCGCAGTGGCAGGCGGCGCGCACGGCCAGCGCGTGCGCCGCCGCCGCCACGGCCGCCGAGCGCGCCCAGCGCCGGCTCGCCGCCGCCGACACGTGCGGGTGCGACACCGCCACCGACACGCACCACTCCACCACGCCGGGCGTCAGCTGCGCCCACACACACAGATACTAGAGCACATCTACCAGACACAAAACAACGTCGAGCCTCGGGTGGCGTTTAACTAAGTCGACAATTTTGTCTCAGAGACGGAACGGTATTAAATGACCGTGAGGACTTCAATATTCTAAAAAGACCTGAACGTGGAATGACTCCTATGTCTACTTTTTTGTGATCACAATTTTTTTTTGTAAAATTTTCAAAGCATTCGACAGTTTCAGAATAAAACACTTTTTCGAAAATTCAGTCATTATGGCATTAGGCACGCTGCAGTTGGCCTTGTTGCCTTCTGTCTAAGAGATAGGGTACGATGCGTTGATATAAAATAAAATTTAACTTCAGAACTGCCTGTAGAATTAGGCGTCCCTCAGGGTTCAATCTTGGTCCTTTGTCATTTTTGATATATATTAAACGACGTAACTCATTAGTTTCTATTCTCAGAAGTGAAGTAACCGCTGCTCTAAAGTGCATGAATAAAAAGGCACTATGGCCTGACAGGATTGTAGCCGAAGTTTTTTAAATGCTTTAGGGGATACGGCAATCAGCATACTGCACGAAGTCTGTGACGTGATCTAACAAATTAACGAATAACCACCATATAATTTTACCATTTCATAAAAACGGATCTACGAAGAATGCGATAACTATCGCACTTTCATTCTCATCTATCTAGTCTTATGCACAAGGACTTTTGCACAAAGTTTACTCTAAATACCAATGTACTTAATTTAGAAATCAACTTTTATGTAATTGGGTTAATTTTTGGAAATAAAGAATTTCTATTTCAAAGTCAATTTAGAAAGATAGAAGTAATACGGCCACAAGCAAGTTCGTACTCGTCTTTTGTTGGTGAATTGTTGATCAGTAAATAATTAACTTACCTTACCGAAACTGTCCAAGATAGCAGACTGTTCTTCCTCATTTAAGTGCCTCATCATTAAGAAAATAATATCCACGACAGCTTTACACCTCATGGTGTCGCCGGAGAGCCACGTACGAAGCACCTTGTCGTATAACATATACGCACTGTTTAGTCCGAACTGGCGCGACAAACTCACGAATAGTTCTTTACTGTCAAATTCAATCAGAAGCGTAATCAAAGGCGTGAGTATTGCGTAAGAAACTTGTTTCTTCTGGGCCGATTCCAAGTAATGATAACAAATTTTGTAAGCTAATTCGTCCAAGTTGTGTTTGTACCGTTCTGCAATAGACTCGTCCCATTCTTGGTTTGCTACTGGGTTCTCCTCCGCAGCAGTTTGGGCGTCACCGTCGAACTTAATGCTGAGCTGTTTCTTAATTCCCTGCGTAAAGGTCGACTTCAAAGTTTGCAGTAATAAAATATGTCCGTCGATAAGTCTCGCTATTTCAACCAAGTCTGTGCTACATTTGTCTATCTGTGTCACAAGAGTGGAGCCAATGTTTTGCCAGAAGTTTCTTAGTAACTGGTCGTACTTCTCGCTGTTTCCTTCTTTGGACTGTTTGAGCCAATATTTGACAAGTGAGATCATATTGGTAGACGAACATTTGATGAGGTTAGACCTCATTTGTGTATCGTGGTGTGTGGAGAGCACTTTCTCGAGCCACGTTCTATGGACGCTGGTGGCGACCTCTACTACGAAATCGTTCTGTTGTATCGACAAGTATCGTAAGCACTCCGCTAAACTTGTGATCCAAGCTTGTCGTTCGCTTTTTGAACTTAAAATACTTTTCTTGTCCAGCCTGTAAGAAAAGAAATAAGACAAAACAAAATCAAAGAAAATAAGGCAAAAAAATTGTTCATTTTTCATTTATGAATGAGCTTACCCTTTGTATGCCGCTTCAAAGAAAGTTTCATAGAAGTCTTTAGATAGTATATCTTGTGGTAAATGTGCTAGCAGAGGCAGCAACATGGTCGACAAATGTTTGGCGTTACCCCAACCACCTGTACACATACATTCATTACTTTCAATATCAACTTGTCACAGATAATTATGTTTGCAGTATATTGTATAACCGACCTGTCTCCAACAGATCCAATATCCTCTTCACTAGAAGCTCTTTCTTATCTAAATATTTATCCCAGTCCTAAAACAAAATAATTATTACAAAACGGGGTTCGTCAGTAGAAGTAGTCGGTGAGAACGAGTATTATTGCATGTATTCAAATTTCTTTTGCATAAACTAATTTGAGTGAACTAGGCTACTTTTTTATTCCGGCATTTATATGTAAATCAGTGTCCGTTTTTTTTATTTTTTTTTCACATAGCACCATCCAGCCCAGAGTAAGCTAATATAAGTTGTGTTATTGAATTTAGAAACCTGATAAAAATACATATTAATAAATAAATAGTTACTACTACTATATTATACATAGAAGAATATACTCCGAAACAAACATTTATTTGCAGATTGTGTAATTATTTGTTCTGAACACGTGACCTCAGTAACCGGAACCGTATAAACTACCGCTGCGCCACCAAGGCAGTCAAAAAGGGTAAAAATATAAAATTGATGTTTACCTGAACGTTATGCATGAATTGCAGCAGACAGGTCCAGACCTGCGCCGCCACCAGCGGGTTGTTGTCCCGCGCCGCGCCCAGCAGCACGCGCGTGACCCGCGCCCCACATTTGGTGCCGAACTGGCCCGAGTACCGCTCTACCACGCGGCCCATCGCGCCGTACCACGCCGCCCTACCACACAACACAACTATAAACACGCGCCCCCACACTTGGTGCCGAACTGGCCCGAGTACCGCTCTACCACGCGGCCCATCGCGCCGTACCACGCCGCCCTACCACACAACACAACTATAAACACGCGCCCCCACACTTGGTGCCGAACTGGCCCGAGTACCGCTCTACCACGCGGCCCATCGCGCCGTACCACGCCGCCCTACCACACAACACAACTATAAACACGCGCCCCCACACTTGGTGCCGAACTGGCCCGAGTACCGCTCTACCACGCGGCCCATCGCGCCGTACCACGCCGCCCTACCACACAACACAACTATAAACACGCGCCCCCACACTTGGCGCCGAACTGGCCCGAGTACCGCTCTACCACGCGGCCCATCGCGCCGTACCACGCCGCCCTACCACACAACACAACTATAAACACGCGCCCCCGCACTTGGCGCCGAACTGGCCCGAGTACCGCTCTACCACGCGGCCCATCGCGCCGTACCACACAACACAACTATAAACACGCGCCCCCACACTTGGCGCCGAATTGGCCCGAGTACCGCTCTACCACGCGGCCCATCGCGCCGTACCACGCCGCCCTACCACACAACACAACTATAAACACGCGCCCCCACACTTGGTGCCGAACTGGCCCGAGTACCGCCCTACCACGCGGCCCATCGCGCCGTACCACGCCGCCCTACCACACAACACAACTATAAACACGCGCCCCCACACTTGGTGCCGAACTGGCCCGGGTACCGCTCTACCACGCGGCCCATCGCGCCGTACCACGCCGCCCTACCACACAACACAACTATAAACACGCGCCCCCACACTTGGTGCCGAACTGGCCCGAGTACCGCTCTACCACGCGGCCCATCGCGCCGTACCACGCCGCCCTACCACACAACACAACTATAAACACGCGCCCCCACACTTGGTGCCGAACTGGCCCGAGTACCGCTCTACCACGCGGCCCATCGCGCCGTACCACGCCGCCCTACCACACAACACAACTATAAACACGCGCCCCCGCACTTGGCGCCGAACTGGCCCGAGTACCGCTCTACCACGCGGCCCATCGCGCCGTACCACGCCGCCCTACCACACAACACAACTATAAACACGCGCCCCCACACTTGGCGCCGAACTGGCCCGAGTACCGCTCTACCACGCGGCCCATCGCGCCGTACCACGCCGCCCTACCACACAACACAACTATAAACACGCGCCCCCGCACTTGGCGCCGAACTGGCCCGAGTACCGCTCTACCACGCGGCCCATCGCGCCGTACCACACAACACAACTATAAACACGCGCCCCCACACTTGGCGCCGAATTGGCCCGAGTACCGCTCTACCACGCGGCCCATCGCGCCGTACCACGCCGCCCTACCACACAACACAACTATAAACACGCGCCCCCACACTTGGTGCCGAACTGGCCCGAGTACCGCTCTACCACGCGGCCCATCGCGCCGTACCACGCCGCCCTACCACACAACACAACTATAAACACGCGCCCCCGCACTTGGCGCCGAACTGGCCCGAGTACCGCTCTACCACGCGGCCCATCGCGCCGTACCACACAACACAACTATAAACACGCGCCCCCACACTTGGCGCCGAATTGGCCCGAGTACCGCTCTACCACGCGGCCCATCGCGCCGTACCACGCCGCCCTACCACACAACACAACTATAAACACGCGCCCCCACACTTGGTGCCGAACTGGCCCGAGTACCGCTCTACCACGCGGCCCATCGCGCCGTACCACGCCGCCCTACCACACAACACAACTATAAACACGCGCCCCCGCACTTGGCGCCGAACTGGCCCGAGTACCGCTCTACCACGCGGCCCATCGCGCCGTACCACACAACACAACTATAAACACGCGCCCCCACACTTGGTGCCGAACTGGCCCGAGTACCGCTCTACCACGCGGCCCATCGCGCCGTACCACACAACACAACTATAAACACGCGCCCCCACACTTGGTGCCGAACTGGCCCGAGTACCGCTCTACCACGCGGCCCATCGCGCCGTACCACGCCGCCCTACCACACAACACAACATTCACACATTCATACACATACAAGACACCAAAAATATGTTAACATATAAAGAAAGAATCTACATTTACTGTCAAACACAACAGAGTACAATTTTACAGAAGAATACAATTTTTCAATTTATGGTTCTAGAACGTAAATTGCACACTGTACGGTTTCGCACATTTGAACAGATTGGTTTTAGTGGAGTGTGTAGAGAAAGATCACAGCACGTTTACACTTAGTTTATTTCGTAGTTAAGTTACACCTAAATTGACTGATAACTAATCTTTACTCTAATGGTAGTTGTTTGTCACACTGTTTAATGCACATTGAGTAAAATATATTAATTTTAATAATTATACATAAATTGCATCACCGTCAGCAAATTATGTACAGTGACTGTACTGAGACTGTACACACACCGTCGTCGGAATGGCAAAAGGTTTCGCACTCAGTGCTGTTCGCGTGGTTCAGTGCCAGCCCCCTGACGTCACGGACGCGAAACCACTCCAGCCATGGTTTGCATAAATAACAAAGTAAACTAAATGCCTAAACTAAACCAAAGAATCAGCATATATTATTATTTATTTATTTATTTATTTGATTTTAAGAAAACATACAGCACTTGTAATACATTGTGTAATAACATATTTTTTTATACATATGGCCAATAAAGTTTTCACTGTAGCAATATTTTTTTTTATGTAAGAGTGAACTTAAGCCTATAACCTTATTATTATTTTTTTTTAATTATTTAAGATTGCAAAACAAGTAAACTAGTTAAGATAAATTATTATAATAAATAATAACTAGTTAACAGAAAATTTTTGATACCTAAAAATGCAAAAAAGACAACTAAGAAATATTTGAAAGTGAATCTGTGACAGTTTTTATAGATTTAATGAATGCCTGGTAATTACTAAATATATCAATGTGGTTATACACTTCATTATGATTATAACATGTTCTTGCAATAAAACGGTTTTTACAATAATTTGTTCTACAGCATGGAGTGTAAAAAGTGGGCTTATAACGAGCACCACTACGAGGACAATTGAAAAAGATGTTACTCAATAAATACGGCGAGTCTACTATGTTATTTATAATTTTAAAAAGAAATATCTGGTCTCTATGAGCTCTGCGTTTTTCTAAGGATACGATTCTTGACTTAAGGGAACCAAATTTATATGTTAGTCTTTTAATAAATTTGTATTGTATACTTTCTATGGCATTATTATAAATTTCATATTGAGGATTCCAGATCGTCGAGGCATACTCAAGCTGAGATCTAACTAATGAATTGTAAAGCAACACGAGGGTTTTTTCATGAGTAAATTCTGACCCTTGACGAAAGATAAAGCCAAGCATTTTATATGCTTTGTCTGTAATTTTTTCAATATGCTTATCAAATAAAAGCTTAGAATCCAGCTGTACACCCAGGTCTCTCACTTCGGTTACGCGTTTTAAGGGTTTGTCAAGTATATTATAGTTATACGAAATTATTTTTTTTTTACGAGAAAATGTTATTACACAGCATTTATCAATATTTAGATACAGGTTATTCCTTGTACAATATTCACTTAAATTAACTAAATCGTCCTGTAATAGAACACAATCAGAGCTAGATTCAATTATTTTGAAAATTATAAAATATAAAAAAAAATTATATTGTAATAACAGCTTTGAAGTCTATAAAATTAAGTTGAAAGTTAAGTTTGTAATCCAGCCTGTAGAAATTGTAGAACATGGGTTAACCAGGAACCTATACAACGATCGATACTAAATGATCAGTGTTTATACATATTATTCTACTATTTTGATAAAATAGTCCGTCGTCAGGAGTACGTGCGAGTAAGTGAGCGTATACCTGACTTGGTGCGCCTGGTGCGAGGCGAACTTCCAGAAGGCGTTGTTGTCCAGCAGTGGCACCAGCTGCTCCCACAGCCAGGCGTGGTGCTGCGGCGGCAGGTTGGGGGTGAAGTACTCCAGCCCCCGGAGGCTGCTCGTGATGATGCGGCTCATCTGTAGCTCGCGCTCCTCCGGGTCCTCGATCCTAAAACGAATAATAAATCATACGAATTACAGACAAGTTGGTCTCTTAGGCAGCCATAGCTACTTCATTTAAAAGTACGCAACGACATGGAATTGTTGGTAAGATGTCACCACTTAACCTCAGGTAGCACTATTGTAGTGATCTTCGACAATAAAAATATCTAATTACTTTTTAGTGATGATCGCCTCTGTGGTTCCGGTGAGATTGTCGAGCAGATGTGTCATTACTTCTGTTTTGCAGAATGAGATCACTTCAGGTAATTTGCTGTCTGGAAATGTTTTCTGTAGACAAGGAACATCAGTTTACATTTATTTCATAAACATATTTATTTATACAGGAGTTACTACCTTAACAAGCGGAGGAGCTGATCATTTCAAATAAAATATCATTTAGAGAAGTATTTATATTTTTACAAGAAAAAAGAACAACACGGATAAAATCAACTTGTTTCGAGTTGAAAGGTCATCACTCTACACTTTTTGTATCTTCTTATCATGACGACAGCGAATCGTTTAAACTGTATCGGCTCGGAACTTAACGACGGCTACTGCATCGTCAGTAGCGTTTATAATGTTCTCCTGGGTGCAGGACACGATATTACGTGGGGCATCGTCTTGCACTTCAAGTCGGAGCCATCAGAAAACCCCCATCTGGCTAAATTATCTCTGGTTCGGCCGGCCGAGTCCGAAATCTATTTAAAGAATTCCAGGTAAGCCAGGTAAAACGTGGTCAGGGATTTCTCTGGGGATGTCTGCATTAACAGCGACATTCAAGCAAATCCACCCAATTAGCACTACTTACGCCGATCACTGGTCATCACATATAGATATAAATACGATGCACCAGTTTACGTGCCAGAAAAATGGATTGCAGCACTATAATACTGAAATAATAATAGGAGCAATCGTAATGACTTACTTTGAGCGAGTTCTGCGCGTTGGCCTGCGCCGGCGCATGCTCGTCGTACTGCGCCTGCAGCCACGCCGGCACCAGCGCCCTCAGGTGGGGCGCCGCGCGCCGCCCCGACACGCGCACGATGCAGCCGTGGCACAGCTGCAACACAACAGCGGCAGCACTAGCACTCGCCTCACTTGTCTATGTATACCACTCATGACTCTTTGTTTGCAGCACTCTATCTATACTAATATTATAAAACTGAAGAGTTTGGTTCTCACCACAAATCTCAGAAACTAGTGGTCGTATTTGAAAAATTCTTTTAGTGTCGGAGAGCGCTTTTATCGAGGAAGGTTTTATATACATATATCATCATACTACGGCTAATATGAGCTGAGCGGCGGCCAAATAATGAACATCGGTACCGAAACCCAGGGCGAGAGATTTCTAAATAAATGATTACACAGATTGACACACATTTAGAAGCACAGTAAGTACTATGCGAGTCAAATAAGAAAGGGACTGTCAAAACAAGACACCATTTTATTTTCCATTTAAAGATAACTTCATATCCTACAAGTAGGGTATACAAAAAACGAAACACATTACAATCTTCAAACCGAAAAAATATGTATGTACATATTAGGTTGGGGAAAAAGTCTTTTCGCATTATAGTATGTATGAACTTTTAATAAAATCTCTTTGGCTATACTATTTGTATCTGGCTGGTTTTGGTATCATTGAAAGTTTCAATTTTAAAGAACATAATTCCAAATTCATTTGTTTTTCGTAGGTACTGTCAAGATGAGTGAATCTAATGAAGAAATTCGATACTACAAAAAAGGTAAAAATGCAACGCAAGCCGCGAAAAAAGTTTGCGAAATGCAACGCAAGCCGCGAAAAAAGTTTGCGATGTTTATGGACCTAGTGCAGTATCTGTGAGAGTAGCACAAATTTGGTTTAAGCGTTTACAATCCGGAAATTTTGATGTCCAAGATGCACGTCGCTCTGGTCGCCCTGCCCTATTACGGATAAAATGGATGCCATTTTTGAAAAAGTGGAGCAAGATCGACATATCAGTAGTTACGACGTAGCTTAAGAACTGGGAATTGATCACAAAACAGTTTTGGCGCATTTGAAAAAAACTGGGTACACAAAAAAGCTCGATATTTGGGTACCTCACGAGCTCACCGAAAGAAACCTAATGAACCGTGTACTCATTTGTGATTCTTTATTACGACGTAATGAAACCGAACCATTTTTGAAGAAGCTGATAACTGGTGATGAAAAGTTGATCACGTACGACAAGAACGTGCGAAAAAGGTCGTGGTCAAAGGCCGGTCAGGCTTCACAGACTGTGGCGAAACCCGGGTTAACTCGCAACAAGGTGATTTGTGTGTGTGGTGGAATCGGAAGGGCATTATTCATTATAAGCTGTTACCGCCAGACAGGACCATCGATTCTGAACTCTACTGCGAACAACTGATGATTATGATATATATAATGATGATTAAAACAAGAAGTTGAGAGAAAGCGGCCGGAATTAATCAACAGAAGGGGTGTGGTTTTTCATCATGATAATGCTAGACCTCACACATCTCTAGCCACTCAGCAAAAATTAAGAGAGTTTGGCTGGGAGGTGTTAATGCATCCGCCGTATAGTCCTGACCTTGCACCTGACCTGCACAGATTTCCACCTGTTTCGGTCTCTTCAGAATTCTTTAGGCAGTGTCAGGTTAACATCACGAGAGGACTGCCAAAACCACTTGTCGCGGTATTTTGATCGGAAGTCCCAAAATTTCTATAGCAATGGGATCATGTCCCTACCTACAAGATGGCAAAAAGTTATCGAACAAAATGGTACCTACATACTTTAGTTAAATGTAAATAAGCTATATTAAAAAATGTTTTGAATTTTCTTAAAAAATGCGAAGAAACTTTTTCCCCAACCTATTACATACTTTTTCGGTTTGAAGATCTTTATTTTCTGAATAAGTAGTAATAGTAAGTAATAACAACAAATATAAAACTATAACAAAAAGAAAAATAACAAAAAAAATCAATAACAATTAAATTACCTAATTATTACTTGTAACAAAATAACTTATCTAAATGAGAAAAAAAATTTGCCAATTTTATTTCTGCTGGCTGTAGAAAAATGTGCAAATTCGACTGAAATTGGGGCAATACTGACAAGTGCGATCCCATATTTATTTGAATCGCATAGTACTTAATAAGTTTGTTTCATCTTACAGTACCCCTGTAAGATGAAACAAATTACTTTTTTCTTGTAATTAATAAGTAGAACATACCTGTGTCATTTCTCTGACCCTACGGTCAGTGTCTGCAGTGAGCGTCTTGTAGAACAGTGCCCAGCTTGGGAGTATGGCCACCACATCGTCCACGTTACCCTTATTCACTAACTCGCATAACTCTTGCAAGGCCTACGAAATAATAATAATAATAATTATTATTATTTATTTCCACATAATAATAGTCAATTACATCACTTTTACACAATTATAGGGCTTATAATTATGGAATAAAAGATGTAGAAACCTTGACTAGCCAAACTAGGGTAAATCCCTGTATATTGGAAGTCAGTGCCCACCATGTATTTTGTATTTAGCCTCTATATAGGTACATAGTTTTGAAATAAAGACGAACACTATTTATGAAGTAAAGATAGCAGATGTTAGAGTAGAGTGTAATAAACATAAAAAAATTTGATAAAACGAAATTTAAATTTTTGAAGAGCACAGTACTCGTACCTACCTGGTATACCATAAACAGTTAGCCATTTCAATTTAATGATAGCAATGCAAAAGTAAATGCAAAAGCGATGCTAGCCAAATGGATAAGTGACCGGAATGCTTAACACGCAGTCCAAATTAGTGGTGGGTCCTCACTCACGAGGTACCTCATTTGAGAGGCTCATCAAAGCCAAACGAGTGAGGTTCTCACTTTTTATAAATGAAACACTTTATTCCTCGTTTGTTCCTCCTTCATTCAACGATACAGATTAAACCGAATCACTCACAAATAGTAACAATGAACAGAGAGTGAGTGAGCGAATGAAAATGTTTAGTTTATATTATGAACCTTATTGTAACACACCTAGGGTAGATAATTGATTCTCATCATTTGAAAATGAATGAAAATAAACAACACAAAAAAAAAATAAGTAGAGCAACTTCTCATCTAAAATGAGGGGTCCCTCATGAGTACTTTATTTACTCAAAAGAGTTACTCCCTCTTCCTCGAATAAAATTGATGAGGAACGGCAGTATCAATGTAGATTTCAATTTGTGGAATTTATATATACTAGTCATATGAGATACTCACATTTCACCAACCAAATTCTGAGTGTATGTCTGATCCACCAACCCACACTAGGTCAGTGTGTGGATTGTGGTCTAAACCCTCTCAGCTCTCTACATAGAGCACAGGAGACCCAAGCCCAGCAGTGGGACAATAATGTGTTGATGATGAAAGCAAGAGTTATTAACCCATTTTATTTTAGTATATTTTTATTATTTTTTGGATGCGGGCGGCACAAAATCGCTCGCTGTGGCGGAAATTAGGTGAGGCCTATGTTCAGCAGTGGACGTCATTGGGCTGATATGATGATGATGATGATGATATTTGCAGAGGGTGGAGGGTATTCAAGGATCATTTACAAGGCATCTTGTTTCCAGTATTTCACGGGTTCTCTCATACATAAACATACAACCAGAGACTCTTATTTTAAAATGATGAGTCTTCATAATGGGAGCAGGATGTTGAACATGGATTTTTTTATAGTTTAATTAATGGGGGTCTGAATTGTCCTAATGCATGCATAAGCATGTCATTGTCGGTGCCTTACAAATCCCCAGAGGCCGTGTACGGTCCGTACAACCTGGGATAAAAGCTCAATAAAACTAAAAGATAAATTAATTAACTATATTGATACTTGAAAGATAATTAGATAGATAAAATGCTAGATGAGTACGCGACACGACCGTTGTCGGTATATGGTTATTGCGAACTAATTAATACAATTAATAAAAGTGATGAATGAAGTGAATTGCTGACATGATACAATTTAAATTGATGAATGTACGAGTATCGTATGACGAGGATCATACAGGCCGCATAAATATAATTTTCTTAATTCCAATAACCAAGAGTAATCTTGGCTCACAGTCTCCTTTGACATGGATTTGTTCAGACTATAACTTGATGTCACAAAAAATGCCCAATCTAGATATCTTTGATGATAGTGTTTTAAGTTCAGTCATAAAATATTATTATTATTAAACCTCTTTATTACAATAAATTCTCAAAATACTACATTTTTAAATATATATATAAAAAATAAATTTAAATATATTAAAGTAGTCATATGACATACCCACATTTCACCACCCAAATTCTGATTGTATGTCTGATCCACCAACCCGAACTAGGCCAGTGTGTGGATTGTGATCTAAACCCTTATTATTATTATTATCAGGCTGGCAGTTGACGTGCAACTGATGTCTATATCGTGCTTTTTTTTTTTTATACCACGACGGTGGCAAACAGTTGTACGGTCCGCCTGATGCTTTCTGCTTTCTCATGTATTTATACTATTGACTGGTAACATATTTGTCCAGACTGTTCTTAAATTGGTTTGTATTTTCAGCTGAGATTACATATTCTGGGAGCTTGTTCCATGCTTTGAACACTCTCATCATCATCATCAGCTACCCATTAAGTCCCACTGCTGGGCTCGGGTCTCCTCTCATCTAACTAGAAGTGAAAGGGTTTAGGCCATAATCTGGCCTAGTGCGGGTTGGTGGATCAGGCATACTCATAGAATTTCTTCTAGGGTATATGGGTTTCCTCACGATGTTTTCCTTCACCGTTAGTAGATTGTAAGTCACTTGACTAGTACATATAAATTCTACAAAGTGGAATCCCCATTGGTACTGCCAGTCGGGATCAAACTCGGACCGCGTGATTTGCACGCCCGTCCCTTATCCATTCAGCCACCATCGCATCACTATGTTGCTGATGAAATTTTTATGGGGGTTGTTGTTGGAAGGAGTTGTAAGTACACAATTTCAGATTGTGTCCTCTCAGATGTAAGTTTACACTGCATGTAAATAGTTAGTCAAAGTCCATAACATAATAGTGTCTCTTTAATATTTTATATGTTTCAATAAGGTCATCACGGTCCCTTCGATCCTTAAGAGTTCTAAGATTAAGCATATTCAAATTCAAAATATGAATATTTTGCCAATATTATATAAGATACATGCTCTTACTATCTTGGCTTTAGTGTTTTGCCCTTAATTTATGTTAACATATTGTACATTCTTGCACTTTATTATCAAACTATTGTTACAAAGTTAATGTAAATGTTATGTATTTAGATATAATTTAACTGTTGTACTTTTAATAACTATGTATCATGTGGCATTACTTTAATAAATAAATATAACAATAATGCAATATTACACCATCACTATAATGCATTATATTTCTAGTCATTTCTTTCCCATTCCATTTTAAATAGACCTGATCACGTTATTGATTAATAAATTTAAAGTCTAACCTTAGTTCTAGTAATAGGATCCTTCTTGTTAAGTTTTTTGAAGGACATCTGGTACTCAGGGTTTAGGTCATGGTCGTGGGTAAGAGTAACCAGCGAGGGGAACAGTGCTGGTAGCATGTTGCCACTGCTGGTCACCACTCCCCCATCCAGGTTCACTGAGTTATTTAGAAGTTCTGCACTGCGACTGCTACTTGAGGGCTATAATATAAACACAATACTAAATGCATGTTGTTTACAATAGTAAATATGTATTACAAGAACCAATCTCTATCATTAAATCATAATTTTATACATATTGCACAAGGTAAAGTAAAATTCGGACAATGTTTTTCAGCAATATTGTGAACACTTACTCTGACATTATTCTTGGTCCGTTGGCTTTGCTTCGTTTTGCCACCCATTTTATAATTTTGTTATTAGTAACTTAGACGGAATATCATAATTAACTGTTTACATGTGTAATTATCGCAAAAGATTTGCAAATTATCTAAACTTCTTAAGTCAATGTAGCTGATGGATTGACGTAGGAGTGAACGAACACGAACGAAACACACGTATGGACAGTGTTGCCGGTGTCCACGGTGTGGCTGGATTCCCCAAAAACATAAAATCCCCAAATTTGGGGCAAATAAAATCAATGTTCATCCAACAAATTTTTATTACATAAAGAAATAAAAGTGCCATACTGTACATAAAAATCTAACATATTTCTAACAAAATTCATAGTACTTAGTAGTAGCTATGTTCATATATTTATATATATACTTTTTGTTTAGTAGACCCCTTTCGGTTACTAAAACTGATGTTGGTCTGTCAACTGTCCTAAAACTGATGTAGGACTGTCTCAAAAACGGAAAGAAACGAAAAGAAAGCCTAACAGGATGACATCTATTGCAAAAGTAAGGAAATATAAACAAAAACGGGGAAAAAATTATTACGGGTGATTTGAGGTCGGTAAGGGTATCGGGGTGACTTTTTAAGAGTAAAAATCGGTTTATCGCAATTCCCGGAAAAACTACAACCCCTACCAAAAAAAATTCAAATGACAAAGTTGTAATCAAGAGATCTACAACTTTTTGCATTGACACTTTTTTTCACATAACCTAAAATACTTTTTGATTTTTTATTTTTATCTCTCACAAATATAATTCTTTTTTATGATATAATATATATATGATAATATCGAAAAAGTAACCTTATTTTCAATCGAAAAACACGTCAAAAAGCCGGCAGTTCGGGAAATTCCCCACACATTAGTTGGCAACCCTGCATAATTATGGATCTCGGACTGGCCGAGATATACGTCAATATTATAGACAAATCACGTTGACATTTGATAATTTGACATTACGTAAACGTTTGAAAAGATAGGATCAAAGTGTAGTAAAATAAGCATAATAAGTAATCATATTATATTATATATATAATATAATATATATATATATATACTTAATATATTATATATATTTAATTTTTATATTATTATGCTCTCTGTATATGCTTATTATTATAATAATTTTATTAATTATTTTTATAGCGTTTTGTTCACACAAACGATTTATAGACATTTTCTTTGTAGAGCATAGAGATGTTATATTAGGGTCAATTTCGCATAATCCTAATATAGGATATATTAGTTTCATCATATTCTAATACCATACCTATTACTCGATATTAGTCAGATAATAGGGTAAGGAGTGAACGTTTTAGTATTATGCACTATATCTAGTATTCGTTCGCGTAGTCTCTGGATAATACTTGACTAATATCGAGTAACCTAATAGATGACATTCCTATAACCTAATATGAATACGGGTCGCTCGTATTATAATATGCATACCTAATATGAGTATATTCGTTTCATCTCTAATTCGCCTCGTCGCGTTGTCTCTGGCTAATACTTGACTAATATCGAGTAACCTAATATATGACATTCCTTTATCCTAATATGAATACGGTCGCTCGTATTATAATATGCATACCTAATATGAATATATTCGTTTCATCTCTAGTAGAGCAGCTGTGTAACATTATTTTGAGTACGAGCGATTTCACTTTCAACTCGTAATTATTCGCCTTTTGTGCATGTTAGTCGTAATATGCACTAAAATGACACTAATAGTCTTGTATAATTATTTAGTATAAATGCCATGATTTTCATTGAAATAGCAAATTAAGTTTCTTCATGTTTCATCATCACAAAAATATGGACTTTGAAAAACTATAGGTACCTACGTACTTCATACATGTAACAGATGCTGATTTTTTTTTTTCAAAGTTATCTTTTTATTTTATTTGGATCTCATACATGATACTTACGAACGTCATACAAAGCCAAACTTTTCAGCCAACTTTTACAAATGGCACATACTTCAGATATTCTAAGAACACTTTAAGGTTTCTAAGAAAGTTTTTTGATTTTCTCTCATCTGTCGCTGTAAAATAGGTTCACACGCCAGTCACGCCACCGTCCTCCCAGTGGACAGCGGCGCGCCTTCCAAACCTTCATAAATTTACTCAGTAATTTTTTAACGTATCAACCATGAATGTACTATATAAAAATCCGACATATTATGCATATACAAAAAACAGAGACAAATATACTCTCTTGCTTAACTCTTCCTCCCATTTCTACTATAGAAATGCAATGAACATAATCTTGAATAGGTACTTGGAAGGATTCCACTCGCCTCAATTCCGTCTTAATTCAGGATTCTTAAAAGACTATTGAAGAAATTCTTATTGAATGGAAATAATCACTCCCAAAGTAGCAACAATTGTGTCCCCCCTCTATTTTCTAATCCGTAAAACCAAAAATCTAAAAAAAATCACAAAAATAACACTTATTAAATACCTCCAACTAAAATTATTTTGACCATGATCGGATGTATTGTTTTTGAGTTATTGCCGAAAAACTGCGCTTCTCAAAAAATGCTCATAACTAGATTTTTTTTGATGTTCTTTGAGTTGCTAGTACCTATAAAGTCCAAAATGGGCATTATATTTGGTCCTGGTGATGTTGACACTATTTTTATCTGGCCCTAAAGATTTTTTGGCTCTTTCGCATTTCATCCCAGAACCTACCAGCCTTAGGCTTATTATGAGCCACCCATATCCGATACCTAGATCGGGCCTCCCCATAAACGCCTTGTACGTATGTACGTGTCCAACCACTCGTTTTCTTGTTTGTGTATGCTTGACCCATGCTTTTTCAGCAGACACGGTCGATAGTCTAACTTTTATTGAGGTTCTATATTGTTAAACATTTTATCACCACATTTTTGGAACAGCTAGGATATTGAATATTTTTAAATACATTATTACATAACTCTCGATAAGTTCCTATCTATTTAGACCTCGTGGCAATCTTGCCATACTTACTTAAAATTCCATTTCAGTTATATTCTCGGCTGATAAGTAGTTTGCGCATGTTGAAATCGCACTCCATAATCAGAGGTAGGTGATCATCGAGAGCAACCCTAACATTAGTCACTGTGGACAAACTCGTTCATGTACTTACGTGGAAAATTTTGAGTTAATACTCTGGGAGTATTATATATAGGTAGTGTAGTCTTTGCCAAAATGCACGTAAATCGTTTAAGCATTTTTGCCTTACTGTGTACTGTTTGTATTACTGTGATCAGATTCAATAGGTCCCGTAATTTTCCATTTACTTCTGTTAATTTTGTTTCAGGTTCTAAGAAAGTAGGTTATGCATTCCCTGGGGCTCCCGGGTCTCAAAACTCGAGGTTCGCAAGGGTCATCGCTGTTAACACTGGCTCACAGGTCCCGTAGACGTTCACTGTTGACAGGCCTTTCTCTAACGCTCCCACAAAAGGACTTTTACAACAGCTGTTCTTGAATCATCTGCTTCCTAGGGCTCTTCGCAAACTTTATAAATCGTTGGTCCATCTACGTTGTCTCTACATACTTAATAACTTTTTTGACACGAATAGGTAGTAGGTACATGACTATGACAAAACTTGGCCAGGCCCAGAACCACAAGAAAAGTGGATTCATTCATTGACTTGTCACACTATGCGCCTGTCTCATGTTTCTTTATTTATATTCCACGATGATGGCTGATGATGAGTTTAATTTCGCAAGTGACTGATTGTCAGCAGAAATTAACCACAGCTCTCTCCACCTCTCTAAGAATTTGTGTGCTTAGTGTGCAATGATTGCTACTTATTTGAAACTGCACTCTGAGGGGTTAAGGATAAAATAAAAGTAAAGTGTATTTTTGCATTGAATTGTCAATATATATATTTTTAATATTCATAAATTCAATATACATTATAATATCAAGTAAAATGAATTACTATAATTTATATAGGCAATATTTTAACACATGTTAATCTATAGGTAAGTTTAACAATCTAGAGTTTACTTATTTTAACAATTATTCAGCAACCAGTCGCCTCGTTCGCCCTCTCATTCCCTCATACAAAATACAACAAAGACAAAATATGGCAATAGGAATTCACATTGGCTAACCGTTACTTCTAACACTATCATATACTCACAAAAGGAAGAAAATAGTCTCGTGCGTGACCACCAGTGACCACGCACCATGACGTCACCACTTACACACACGGTAGCGTCACGGGTGAGTAGTGACAGATACACGATATAATATAGTACATTATGCCCTTTCGTGTAAAAAATAAAATTTTTCATATAAAAATTTATATTCGAAGCCTTAAATTATTATTTGGCACAAGTAAAACTAATCTAAAGCTATATGATGGGATATTTATATATTACAGAGTTCCACATCATGTTATCAACGTAAGTAATCTTTGGTTTATCTAGCCCACCGCGAAACGCGAATAATTTGGAATCGCTTGCCTACATACAAATTATAATAAAATATATGAAATAGTTCAAACAGGATCGCTTAATTTGATTACAAATAGTTAAAAGATAGATACATCACATACTCAGATAAGTATCTTTATAATTTACATGTAAGTATAATTTTGCCAAAAGATCTGCTCAATACTGTAATAGTCAATGGGCACTACGCTAGGTATGGACAACCACAATATGTATCGAATACTGTACGATGCACACTACATGATAAAGTATATACTGTTTGTAATCATTTACGTAATTCGTTGCTTAGAAACCTTTTAAATTAATTTTATCTACTTACATTTATAAAATATAGAAATAATCATTAGGTCGTATCTCTTAAAATGTAGGTATCTATTTTTTTTGCTTAGGAACTTTCTGTTCTAATATACTGTTTGTGATTTAATGAATCATGAAGAAAGTAGAGCTGAGTGCTATTGAAATTGTAAAAATCAAATCATGTACTATGTGATGAGCGCATGTAGGTAAATTAAGTACATCGTTCATGAACTCAATGTATGTAATATACTGAAGACCAAGATAATAATAAGTACACAGGGTGTAACATTTAGATGGGTCAGTATGGGTAAGTGGTGTTCTGCTGCATCATTTTACACGCTACCCAAATTGTAAATTACAAAAGATTGTAACTATCCATTTTTTTAAAAGAGTGGCGTGAGTTTCTTGCCTGTTCTTCTCATAGCTCCAACCCGTCAGCGAACTAGTCGTAGGCAAATTTGCTGACACTACTTTTCGGATAACCTGTTACATTCTTATCTTGTGACTTTCATAAGTGTTACCTTGTAACCTAGATGAATAAACGAGATTTCATTTAATTTAATTTCGTGTACTCAGTTCGGGAATCGACATATTATAGCATCAGACTTGCCCACACTGACCGATATAAATGCTACATCCTGTATAATGAGAGAAGAAACAATTCATGAATGATTTTTATACGAAGTAAGAATGGATGTCGACAGGTTTGTTTACTATTGAGTTAAGTTCACTATACGATAGGTTTATTAGTATCAATATAATATATAACATTAAAATTGATTAATCCTATTGCATTTAATAAACAGAAGTTTATTATTGTCAAATATTCATTGTGTTATGTGACCATATATCTCTTACGTAGGTACCGTTACTGAGTAGTCATTAAAGCGATCATATTTACACATGAACCACCTCTCACCTCACCTCTATATACACTATTATTATTATTTACAACTTATAGACCATAATCTTTTGACTAATTAAAAGAGTTTTTTAAACACAGCAGAGATCCCATAGGAGTAATATGGAATGCTTTTAAACTTAATTAAGATTGAATCTATCTAACACTTAATATTAAAATACGAGAAGCTTATTGTTACGTTCTAAAATGTTTTCATAACAGAAGATAGATTTTTTATAATAATAGGTATTGGGACCATGGACTTGAGATGTTTTAGATCCACACAGACATGCGGAACAATAGATCGGTACAAACAACTGGTTATTGCTTTAGAGGCAGTCATTCGTGTTCCATATTGGACGTGGAGGTGCCGCCGTGTATGGGTCGTTCGAGACCAGCCTACTATTTCACCAGATATAAAATTTTAATTCAATGACGGTAATATATATTCAACTCTTTTCGTTACATAGATGGAATATATCAATACATTGTATAAAATAATGAAGATTGGTCCGAAAATAAATACCTAAGTATGTAGTATCCATTAAAACCCTTTAGCGTTACCTTGAGCGAACAATTATTCGCCGAGAGGTCTCGCGCTACGTATATCGTTTGTTACGTACCATCCGTGGCTCTGTGCTTCAGAATGGACTTATCGAGTACTCGTTTATATAATAACACTAATATATTGTCATCACAATAGACACGCAGGTCTGGTCGACGCTCCACTTTACTTGATGTCCTTTTATCTACGTGAGGCTTCGCGTTATGTTCATCAAACCAATAAATATACATTTTCGTACAAATTCGAATGTCTTCCCAAAAATACTTTGTAAATAGTTTGGATGTGTTTATCTAAGCCTTGCGTAAATAAAATAACTTATAAGTGTTAAGTTGCACGTATACAGGACATAAAATAATTTAAATGGCACGACGACATTTATTCATTTTACCTACTTACTATGGCCGTAATATTATAAAAAATAAAATAATTTTTATTACATTGTGGAGTATTATGCTACAGGTACTGGCCTTTGGTAATTATTAAATAATAAAACTATACAATCGAAATAAGTAAATTATTATAAAGAACAATAAATTTTTGGCATGTCACATGGCACTTGTGTTGGCTTATTTGGCACTATACATTATAAATAGGGAATTCGAATTATGTTCTACAGTATAAAAATATGGCGTTGAGCAATGACTTACTTAAGTTCGAAACGAAAATACCGGGCAATGAATACTTTATTAAATAATGAGTATTATATGCGGTGTGATCCGTGTGTTCAACACTTGATGAGGTAACTATAGTCGTCACAGTCGTATAACTGAACGGAGCAATATCGGTGCTTACAACAATTTTACTTCAAATATAATCTATGTACAAACCGCTAATAAAATTAGAAGCAATTAACACGAATTCGGTGCTTTTTGTAAATTTAACGAGTGCTTTTTAATTTCGTCAAAGAGAAGAGTCGTTGTTGAACCGATAGCGCAGCCGCAGCCGGTCGCGGCTGGAGCAGGCTAGTCCCTGTAAGGCTTGCAGATGGCGAACCTGTGGTTCATGTGCTGGCTGTATGAGCCCGAGTGGGAGAACTTCTTGAAGCACTTGCAGCATTGGAAGGGCTTCTCGCCGGTGTGCAGCCGCTTGTGCTCCGTCAGGTGATGTTTGTGCTTGAACGCCTTCGGACACTCTACGCACTTGTATGGACGTTGACCTGCACCACAAGTTAATACTAGTTAGTATAGTTATAATAAATGCAAGCAATACTGACCAGAATTACAACGATTTTACGATAAACAGTCAATGTTTTATAAGTATCTATAATTTTGTACTTGATAGTGAGGCATAATATTATAATACTTCATTAATAAAATTTAGCGGATAAAGATGGCTATGATTTTTGCAACGCTACTTTAAAAAAAATGGAAAAATGTACTGTAACATATTTGCATTAATTAATGTGTACTCAGACACATTAAATTGCTTCGTATATAATATATATATCAAACAATTTTCGTATATAATATATATATCCAACAATTTTCCTGTTTTACTGATTAAGGCTAAAGTAATGTAATAGATTACTTTAATACAAAGTTGAACTAACCTGAATGTTCGTATTTATGTCTGGCAAGCGAGCTCTGCTTCACGAACGTCTTGTCACACTGATCACAGACAAACTGTCCTTCACCCTCCTTGTACTCTACGCCTTGCTTTAGTTTACTCTTTTTAAGTACTGTCGATTCATCGTCAATGTCGTTGCTCTGCAAGTCATCCCCCCACGGGGGTCGATCGTACGATGGACTTGATCCTTGTCGACTCAAGTCCGATGAAAGGTGCATATTCAGAATAGGAGATCGCGCGTTTGCCATATCGCTGTATTGTAGAAGTTTATCCATTGGCACTAAAGGGTTTACGTGCATCTTCTGTGGCAGTAATCGCTTTTGGGCGTTTATAGTTTCTCCCGGCGAGGGCGACAATCGAAAGTCAAAGGAGGATGAAGAACAATTGGAATGTGGATAAGTATTCAGATAGCTGGTGCGCTGCGGCGTCGTGCTTCGCGATGTGCTTAGGTTGACTGCTTCATCGGAGTCGGAATGTGTCACAGAAATGCTGCACGACGGCGATGGCGATGGACTCGACGTCACGGACAGGTTCGACTTCTTCGTGGACAAATCCAGCGGCTGGTCTGACACGGTGATGGTCATGCGTCGTTCCCTCGCTCGATTGTTTTGGAACCACACTTGAACTACACGGTTGTCGAGACCGATCTGTTGAGCTATTCTTTTAAACTCCTCGCGGTTTGGTCGGGAATTCATTATGTAATGTTCTTTTAATACCGTTTGTTGTTCTTCGGTTAAATTTGTTCTTACACGAATTTTTCTGTCGTTGTCGTGTATTGAAATCTTATCGTCACGCTCCTCTTTGGTATAGTCTTCGTCTTCGCTAGCGCTCACACCGCTCTGTATCGAAGCGCGTATTTCGGCTTCATACCTATTAAGAGCTACCGTTTCGGCCACTTGAGCTGCCAAACCTTCATGTTTTCTAAATAAATTACCACAAAGTTCTTTCTCGTGATCTAACAAATCACTCTTATTGCTGAAGATGGCATTACATTTCATACATCTGTGCGCATCATCCGGTTCCTCCTTAACAATAATGTGAGGAGTAGGAGGCGACTCTATACGAGGACAAATATTACCAGACACAGGCGAGAGCTTCTCCATATTAGCTCTAAAGAAATGTTTTGTTACGGATGCACTTACAGATTCTAATATGGAATTAAATCCAGAATGATTTTCGGCATTGTGACCATTGTTATTTAAAGGGACGGAATCGAAGTTTCGCGACGGTGACCGTTGCTCACTGTCACGTTCTTCATGTTCCTTTTTAATGGAAATGGCTTCGTCATCTTCTATGTCCATCACCAGTTCAGCGCTTCCTTCTGAACGCTTGTCATCTTCTTCCGTAACTTCCTCGATTAAATCTTCGGGGTCTGCAGGAGCTGGACTAGTTTGTTTTGGACTAGTTGGGTTTTCTAGTTTCCTTAATTGATATTGCGTCGAAGCCAGTGTCTCGAATAATTGGCTCAGAGGCGCTGGTATACTATAGGGAGCACTAGCTTGACCTATGGGCAAACCAGATGACATGTAGAAGGGATTGATTCCTGGCTGACCGAGAGGTGGCCGATGGAAGTTATTCTCTGGTGATGACATGGACGCAAAGAACGCTGCTGCATCAGTATACTTCGGTAGAATCGGAAGGAAGGAATTGCCATTTGGTGCGATGTTATTATTTAATTGGGAAGCCACTAGAGCATTAGCTCGCTTTCGTGATGGACTTCTTTCTGGGTTAAGGGCAGGATTGTTAGATTTAATTCGACCCATCTTAAGGTTCATAACGAGACACTTCTTGGAGGTCATGTGGCTCGAGTAAGAGCCAGAGTGGGAGAACTTCTTCCCACAGTTTCCACATTCGAAAGGTTTCTCGCCACTATGTATTCGCAAGTGCTCTTTAAGATGATGTTTGAATTTAAAAGCTTTATCACAATCATTGCATTTGAACTTGCGGAGCAGTGCGCTCTCGTCGTGGCTGATCATGTGCCGCTGCAGTCGGTACACGTTCGCAAAGCTCTTGTGGCAGATCTTGCATGACTGTTGACAAATAAAACAATATTATTAGTCTTTCATAGAGTCGGTATTGAATTAATCTAAGTGCCTTGTCAATATTTCTTATTTAATTAGTGACCAATGGCAATAAAATTTGAGTTGAACTTGAAAAGAGATACTGGAATGGCTAGTAGATAGCGATAGCAGGGTGTATGTGTCTCTGTAACGTAATACAATGGGCACTGACATATTTGACGGTATCCACCTGTGTGTTGGGCGCGTGCAGCGTCTCGTGGCGCTCGAGCTGCTCGCGCGTGGGGTACGCGCCGCGGCACTGGCTGCAGGTGAAGGGGCCGCCGGGCCCGAGGGGCGAACCTCCTCGCTCCTCCTCTTCCTCTGACGGTTTGCCCTCTGATCCGCCGCCTGCCAGCGGACGGACTGTTGACAAAACACTAGAATTTAGTTTTAAGTAGTCCATCCAAGTTTATTGTAACCTAATTTTATCAGAACACTATTGCATAATATGGTGATGTTATGATAAAATTGGCATATTTTATCGTAGACACTGTTTTTTATCTTCTTATGTTTACAATGTACCGTTCACATCATTTATTAGGTGAAGATTGTTTTTTACACATGGTCACATAGACGTTGGGACACATCTACGTAAACGTTGTTTGTCGACTTGGCCGGCACATTCAATAATCTTGGTGTAATACGTAGAGGTGTGTCTCACATGCTCACGATTCAATAAATATGTGAATCCTATTAACGTCTGAATTTGCGTCATCAATATTTAAAAACCCCCAACATCCGGCAAAACGAACATCGTAAACCCCAATTGGAAATAAAACAATTATCCGTGTTGTTGGGGATTAAAATGATCGCGGACACCTTTACGGCCCTGTTCGCTTTATAAAAACAAATATGGGAGCAACAATTCAATTTGGAGTCGGTTATTTCGGTAATACGGCCGTATTCCAGCGTAATATCGTTTTTAAAAGCGTACGGGGCGGGCGCGTCGTAAATCAAATATAATAAAGAGCAAAACAACGCGCGACGTATTAATTAGTGCGGGCTCGTCGCCGCCGCCCGTGTGCTGTGTGTCCTACACACGACCAACACACAGTGCAGTACCGATACGCTATCAGTACACTGGTATTGAATTTTAGAAAATTTGATCACAGTCCGCACCTAGCAGTACCTATGCCGATTTGAAACATTGGATAGTTGCCGGTACGCGTGTAACGTTGCTATAGCGTTCGTTGGCCGATTTTCAAACGATCGTATTAAATGACGTCGGTGGAACTAATTGCCGTTATCCTTAGAAATTAACGACTAAAGATGAAATTACTCAATATTACAGCTTTGAATTCTTCTTATCTAAACTATTTTTGTTCAAAGTGAGGGCGGATTGTACATTCGGTTTCTGCTTGCCTTGCGTAGCAGAAACGTCTGAGGTAAATTTGGCCTTTTTGGGTTCCAGATGATTTAAATGGATAAATTATTTCAAATAATTAATTGTGCTTCAAATTTCCATGTGGAATTTGGTATAACAAATTTATAAAATTATAAATAAAATTCAGTTTCATTATGAAAAAATATGCAAGTTTAAGTACTTAGTAAGTATACCTGCTTAAGAATGAATGCTATAGGATCGCATCTTATTATAATATAATAAGAAGTATGTATATTATACATACATGAGACAAAAACTTGAGCTAAATGCGCAGCTGCCTATCCTACCAAAGTAAAATGAGATAATAATAAGCTAAATACTCAAAACATTATCGATAGTGTAATAGAAAAGAACGATGTAATACATTAGGACTTAGAACAGATCGTGTTATAGTCTTGCTACTTGACAAGAGATGGCGTTGCTGTACGTAAAAAAAAAAGAAGTAATAATTTAGTACTGGGTGGCGCAAAAGTAGTGGCACTAAAGAAAATGCTTTTTTTTTTTTTATTATACATTTTCTGTCATTCTGTTGTTGAAAATTGTGTAGTGAACAAATGTAAAATACACTGAAAATAAACATGGACCGTTTTACTCCCCAAGAACGTGGAATATCAGTGATAAGAACACAACGTGAATTTCGTCGACGATTTCCCCACCGTCCGGCACCGATTGGTCGCACAATTCGACGCTTTGCCACACACCCACTAAAAGTTACTGTATGGTGTGGCATCTGTGTTGACAGAGTGATCGGACCCTATTTTTTCGAAGACGCTGGAGGCAATGCGATAACTGTCACTGGAGAACGCTACAGAACCATGTTACGTGAGTTTTTGATACCCAGTTTGGACGAATTGGGGCTGGAGCACATCTGGTTTCAACAAGACGGCGCTACGGCACACACAGCGCGCGACACTATGGACTTAGTGAGGGACGCTTTTCCAGGCCGAGTTATCTCTCGTTTTGGCGATTTGCCTTGGCCTGCAAGATCACCCGATCTGACCAGTCCAGACTTTTTTCTTTGGGGTTTTTTGAAATCTCGGGTGTATGTGAACAAGCCACAGACTCTCGCAGCTCTAAAAGAAAACATTCGTCAAGAAATAACGAACATATCGCAGGAAGTGTTACGGCAAGTTATGCAAAATGTCATAAATAGGGCTCAAATGTGTATCAACTCTGGAGGTCACCATTTAAAAGACATCATCTTTAAATCCTAATGGTACGAAATTTAATGGCACAAATATACATTTAAAAAAATCTAAATCTAGTTTTCTAATTTAGAAAAAATGTTATAGCTGAACCAAATAGGGTCTTTACTTTTGCGCCACCCGTTACATAGTAACCTACCATAACAAAATGTGTGCTTCTTTTAATAAAAGTTAAACATCTATTGTTAAATAATCTTCTTTATTTAAATGATTTAATGTTCAATTTATAATATAATTATATTTTGCACGGTGGAATTGAGGGTAGAAAAAGAGAAACAATTAAGTAAAATAAAAACCTAATTATTATAATTCCAGATTCATTTAATTTTAATATTAAATTTTAGTTCCGGTGACTGGGACCACTCAGATGAATAAAGCCAAAAACAGTAAGGTTTTGGCTTTATTCATTGAAATTGAAATTGAAATTCTTTGTTTTAAGAAATCAAAATAATGGATTTTATAAATTAATTTATGAGTGGTCGCAATCGCTGGAAGAAAAATTAGGACCGCGGTCCAAGTAATTGCAGTCCCAGTTGCCGGAAGCCTCATTATATTTGTAAAAGTATTAAAATAAAATTGTGATAAAAATGTCATAAACATTAATGTACATCTTTAATACAAATAAGAATATGTTTTTTCTAGTAATAAACATTAATAATTATAATCAACAAATAAATAATCGTGGATATATAGACAAGTTTATATTTAAGCTACTCGACACTAGATGGCGTTAGCTGTTGCAGTAATTCATTTTCCCCAGCCCTTCATTCACGCGCGATACTCACAATGATTTATAATTACATTATGTAGCGTTAATGTTATAACTATTATGACGATTACTTATCTTTTGCATACAAAAGATTAACTTGGAATGCTACATAGGTGCCTGTTGACATTTGATAGGTAACATTATTTTGATTAATAGAGGCCGTAAGACATATTTAGTATCTATTCATTGGCTTAATTCATTCTGTATGCATTAAAATGGTGAAAAACATTATGAACGAAGGCTCCATGGCTTCGCAAAAACGTGATAAGTACAAGTGTTGTAATAAATAAGAATGCGTCTCGTTAATTTGGTGGAGCGGACGGTACACCTACACACTACACACGCTGCTATCGGACGAGCAGTAATCTGTGCGCACGGGCAGAGTGCGTCCGTTAACCGCTGATAAAAAACCTACATACACACGCACACGCGCGCACTGCGCTTCCTATTGAGCTCAACAACAAATAACAATTATCGCACACAGTGACGCGCATATCGGCGTATAGTCCAGGAGATAACAGCTCGATTGTTGATCGCAACTCGCAGCACACAAGCGCGCGAGTGGTGATTGGTCGCACCTGTGCGCGCCGTTTGCTTAGCTCGAAAAAAACTCCGCCTGTCCGACCATAGACACCATGTTGTAACGTCTCGTTCGGAATTGTAATTGCGCGTTGAGAGAATTATTATTGAAGTGTTTAGACGCTAGCTATTTGTTCGGTTATTGTATCGCATTGTGCTCGCGCCGTATGTGCCTCGTCAAATTGGCATAGGTACTCGGCTATTAACTAACGACATCTACATATTTTCTAACACTGAACATTACTTGTGATTTATTCTTGCTCGTATTGTTTAAGTTCTTTATTCATTGTTGTAAAACTATCTGAATATCTATTCATTTTTAACAACATTAGATGGGTTATAGTGAGTTAAATAATATTTAAATTTTGTTAATTATTTAGCTTAGCTACGGAATTTACGTACTTTGTTAAAAAAGAACTATATTGAATCGTACAATTGAGATCTTTCAGCAACAATATTTAAAATAAAGAAAATCTATAAATTCATGTTGATAATATCATCCTGATAAGTTCATTTAGCAATGAGAACTTACGTACTGGGGTACCGAGTCATAATTGCGGTAATTACAATGTATAAATAAACGTATGCTTCATGTTGCGGTTAGCTAGGTACGAAGCATTTTATTAGACGGTACATTTTCTTTTCTTGTAAGTACCTATACTTAGTTCAAGTACTCGGTAAACCACAAAGCTCAATAAAATTGAGGATGATTTATTGTGGAAATTTCATAACTAGAAAAATTATTCATTTAATCATAATTACTAAGCGAGCTTAGAAGAGATCTCTATTATACCATCCCAGAACAAGAATGCTCAAATATCTTAAACTGGCACTTGTTCCAAATAAATTGTAACTAGAGGTACACGTTGTGTTCAAACAATATCGCCTTAGTTAAACGAACACTGTGTTCAGTTTGTTCATTGATTTGTGAACCTCATGATTAATAAGTAGAAGTACCCAATGAGTTATTAATAGACGGTACATTATAGCAATTTCAGAAGTAGGACCAAAATTGAATGAGTAATGAATTAATTGGGTAGGACATGACACAGGTAAAATATTGTGACTCACTGTGAAATACATTGAATATATAAATAATTATGCTTATTATTGAGAACAATGTTTTCATTAAGAATATAAATAAGTTGCTAGCTAACCAGACACGTTTGCTAACTATAGTATAACGAGATTCATTTTAAGTTCAATATCATTGGAAATAATCTATAGGTGCGCGTCTGATTCAGAGACAAGAGAGGTAAAATGGACAAATAGAGCAAAAATCAAACTGAAGTGATTCAGAGCTGTGAGTCATTGAATCAGCTTCGGTTAAAGTTGTATCTCAAAGAAATAATGTTTGACAAGTGATTAACGTAGTTTGGTTGTTAGTAGAACCGTTAATTTGGTCTCTAACAAACAAGTAATTAGCGATGCAGTACCTATTAGGTAACTAACTAGGTACAGTTGGTTTAACACAGAGATTATTTCTTGGAATTATTTTTTTATCTCATCGCATTAGTTATCAGCTATGTGTTTTCCTTTTACTATCTATTGTTATTTTTTCATTAACTACTGATCAAAACATTAAAAGTACTAACCAAGCTTGAATCAAGTTCGCTAGCACAATCAGATACTACTTATACTCTGCAACATTTTTATGTTATGTTTCTAAATTGTGTGTATCTATATCTCATGTCAATAAACGATTACTACTTCAAACATCTTAAGGGAAGACACATACATACGTTGTTTTATCCAAATAAATATGAGTACATCAAATAACACAATTTCCTTCGAGTCGTATACTTCGTTAAATTTTAAAACATGTAATACCTAGATGTGATCTAGGTCTGCGGTTTCCTTTTGATCTCTGATTAAGTCGGAAGTAATGCACTGTTTATTATAATGAAATTAAAAAACACGATCGCCACAGTGAAGCGTCTGTTCGCCGGAGAACAGCAATAAAACGAACTTTTACTAATTTATTCATCCGCGTTCCACAAGCTCGCATCTAAAATATTACGCATTGTGGTTCGTCCGAATGCATCAAACGTCCCTATTATTTTATCCACTCCAGGCAGGCGGCACTCAAAGAGGAAGAGTAAAATAAAAAGTAAGACAGAAAAAAGCAAATGAATTAAAACAACATAATCATTTACGATTTAAGACGTTGAAAGCGAGTGGGGTTCCCCTCGACAAACGAAACTTTCTTTCAAGTCTGTGTGTACCTGTTCCCGATTTTCAAGTGGGTGAATTATATCCCGAGGGAGACTAGGGGAGATTACCAAACACCGAGGTTATTTCTAATGAAGACGTGTTCGAGTTTTATTTTTAATACCTCTGAGGTGATATCATTTTCACCTGCGTTCATTCAGTTACATCGGGGAAATATTTGTCGGGTAGCTGAACTTTTACGTTTTTTACTTTTACTTTTGAAGTTTAAATATGTATGGTTTGCATTCGTTATATGTTACTTGCAAACTTTAGGGATGTTTTGGAAATATAGTATAAGTTACTTTTGAGATAAAATGATGATGAATGATTTACGGGTTCAAGTTTGAGAAAAACAATAAAAGACAATGAATAATTTTAAGGTAATGGGACCGAAATATGCAGATGTAAAATGCAAACAAAACAAAAAGAAAGGAAGCTTACTTAGGGCCGCGAACCGCCTGGCCGTGGTGGTAGACGTGGGGACTTGCTTACTCCTCATGTCCGCAAGCCAACCGGCCGCTAAGCTTTCGTACCAACCGCCAACTCCCATAAGCGAGCTCTGCACTTTCATCGAGCGACACCTCTGTTCTCACAACTCACTGACCGCGACGGACTATCTAGTATCGCGGGAAGCACTTCGCGGCCGCGGCGGGATCGCATCTACGTCGTATTACACCGAGATTTCACAGCCTCCGCTGACGTCAGCGGTAAAAGTCCTAGTTTCGTATGGTAGAGGGGCACGTGGCGTGCGGGCCGTAGGCGGCGCGCTACTCACATCGGCAGGCGCCCCACACGTTGGCCAGGCTCCACAGGCGGTACGAGTAGCTGTCACCATAGCACCCGAACATGCTCTCATCGGTTCTCGCGACCATGGCCCGCGCGCGCGGACGGACGTGCTCTGAGCGGCGCGGCGCGCGGTGGAATGAAGCGCCGGCTGCACCCCGCCCGGCCCGCCTCTCGCCCCGCCCTGCGCCCCCGCCCGCGCCCCGCCGCGCCCCGCGCCGCCGCCCGCCGCTACCTCCCCCCACCTATACTTAATTAGTAGAGCCGACTCGCGACTGTCGAGTCGTGTCTCACCACCGACTCTAATAACGATACACCGCTCATATTATAACACCTTACCTTCACACTATGACGCCGCTCGCCTTTTTACAAACCACAGACGCATTGGTCACCACTCTACCTTACAATTGTTTATTTACATGCTCTACGCTCCACCTTCTCGGACTGGTTATCTACCTGTCTCTATCTAACGTTGTTACTACTTTGCATTTATAAGTTGTGCCTATATGAGTGTTGTGTTGTAGCGGTCTAGTTTTTATTTCCTAATATTCTAGCATTAGTTTGTGAATGTAAAATTTGTTAAATAAGACTGAAACTTGATCGTAGGTCATTTAATTAATTATCTAATTAAATTGTGAAGAAAAATATTTATTTTTTATAATAATATTAGTCTAATAAAAAGCGATCAGCTTCCGAACTATAAATTTGTGCGGACAAAGTTAAACTTTGCATGTTGACGTATCAGAAATTTTTAGTTTTGCTTTCGACTACTAGATGGCGCTAGTAGTCGCGCTGTGTTTCTGCTTCGAACGGGCATGTCATACGACTGGGCGCTTTCGTTCAGTCGTATGTGTTACAATAAAATCGCTAACTAACTATGTATTACATAGAGTTTAACATGACAGAACAATATACCTATATTTATGTGAGGTTTGATGGAATTAACAGTTCATTTCAATGTTTAGTTTCATTAGTTTTTTTTGAACAGTTAGATAAACAAACAAGATTAAAAATATAATTAAGTAATTATATCGCTTCCTATATTTTGTTTCGTAATTAGATAATGCTAAGTTTTTGACTAGGTAATGATGTGACCGTGGACAATAAGCCTATTAGTAATGTTATTGTAACTAATAGACTGTTTTTAGACACAACATGTGGAGCATCGACTTGTTATCTTTACTAAAATTAGATCCGATGTCGACTCGATTTAATTAATAATCGCGTTTTGTACTCGATAAACGGGATCCATAGAAAAGAATCCATAACTCTATAGGTATCAATTTTACAAAAGTAGTTTGTCTATATTGGTCTACTGTTTCTATAAGAACCAGGACCTTGTACCATCAAGAATTTTGTTAACTCCCACATGGAGAACATTATCTACTTCATGCAATTGAACCTCGGTTGCTTTGTCTACTTCATTTTGATTTCGTATTTGAAAAGGTATTAGTAGTTTAATAGTAGGTAACTGGCAGAACGCATTAAATAAATAAAAATTGATTACGTAAACAATGTTTTATTTATTTTGTTGTTGTACTCGTAACTAGTTAGTTATTTTGTCAATATAAACGAGAATGTCTTGCTAATTTGCATTTATTCGGCTCTACCTAGTATTCATTGTAATAATTTATTCATAATATTTAGATAATGTTATTATATCAACACCGATGTTCGCTGACTGGACAAGTCCCTTTTTAGGGTTCTAAGCTTTACAGAAAACTTTACCTTTTTTAGCTCTACTTGAGTAACTATGAATCCAGCGAGGTCAAGAGGTCAAGCTCCCTCCTCAATTGACTTTCGCTTTATGTGGGGTCACATAAAACTTGACTTCTGTTCTTAATCTTATCGAATAGACTCAACTGATTAAGGTAGAGTAGATAGGTAATAGTTACCTGCGTAGCTGGAACAAAGATGGACTTTTCTTAGCGCATTTGTTCTATTGTTCATTGAACGCTAAGTAAACAACAACATAAGTGTTCAAATGCTTCCAATTATAACTTAGCAGTCATTAAGTTTCTTTTTACGATCTTATTTGATATTTAGTGATTACCGGTAGAGAGTTATTTAAGACAATAATCAATTATTGACAATTGTTTATCAAGAATGATAAACCACGATCTGGTTAGCGTGTAATCTTTAAAATAAATTCAATATTGTTTTCACTAAATGGCAACATTTGATGTTACGAATTATACTTCCAAGAGTTCTTCTTTTCTTGTAATTTTATTATAAAATCGGTATAATATTAGTTTATTTTGTGATGAATAATGAATATAAATATAGGATTAAAATAAAATATTTAAGGTTTAGCTCTTGCATATTGAATATGGCCCTAAGTAATATGTAAGTATGTCCACCCTAGTTCTAAAGCAAATTAGGTAATTCCTTATGAATGCATAATGCTCCGTGACTCAAAAAATATTTGTTCCGTAAAAAAACTTTGCATTTTTTTCAATACAATCTGAACACATGTGCATTCGTTTAACCTTTACGAGGCTGTTCTTAACAATGGCCTTACCTAGCACATAATTTACGAGTCCACTGTGCGGCGCAGTGCAGCGTTGTCACTATTATAAACAAAGACTATTGAGTGCTGGTAAACTAACACTACCATCATAATTTCACCGCAACTCTGCCAACAAATAGAAACCAACTGAAACACAACACAGTAAGGTATAATTTAGGGCGTGCTGTATGTTTTATATGAGTAGTAAATGCTATAGTGTTGTTGTAAGACAATAGCACCTTGTGTCTCACGTGTGTCGCACGTGTGCGCTGTTCGCACAAAGCTCGAGGTGTGCTTTGTCCAAAGATTCGTTTTATGGAGGCTGTAAACTCGCAGATTGCTGTCAAACGACTCGTTTGTTGTGCTGATGGAGACTGCGCAACTACAGCTTGTAGTGTCCATTCGCGATGTTAACTGGTGAACTGGTATTTACTAATTGTCTAGCTAAACGGTTTCAGCGTTTATGTTTGACACGTTATTGAATAATTACTGGTTTAAAATCTGTATGCGTGCTTGCATGATTTAGTCTAGTTAATTTGTATTTTGCGCGAAGATTCAGTTGTAGGTAAAGTTTGCGCAATATTTTCAGTTTTACGACTGTATGTCTGTTAGTTGTATTGTATGTGAGAAAGAACTATGACTGTTGTGTACATTGTTTACACCTATTAAATTGTTTTATCCTTGTTTATTATTTTGTTAACATTCATTTGATGAGATAACGCAGGCGATGCTGCAATGCAGCCAATCAATTAAAAGCTTCAGCATTATACGGTTGACAAATATCGTAGGCCTTCACCAAGTCACGTCACAATACTATCCCATACTTTCTGCGATTATTTATTTCAGCTAGGTACTTTTTCATGTTATCTATTCAACCGGCTGGAAAGATTTTTTAAGTCGCGATCTTCAGTTTAGAATAATTTGTATTGGTTGCAAACCAATCAGGTTGGTCACACACTATAGTGTAAAGATTCAGTGTAACTGAACCTTTAACATAAACGTCATACACGCCCTGCGTGTATAGCTTGCTTTCGTTTTTGTTTCGTTAAAAGATCTATTGATATTTTTTTGTGCACTTGTCGTGGAGCAGTGCGTGTGAGGTAAACGAGCGAGGTACAAAGGTGTCTGTCGCGGGTCGTGGCGGTGAGTGCACGTGTGATCTCCGGGGGGCCGCACGCTGGGCTCCGTGCGCCCGCGCCGCCGCCGCTACGTGTGGTCGTACAGCTTTTGTCTTTACTGCTTGTTTACGTTCATTGTTTACATTGCGTATCTTGTATTGATAAATTATAATCTGGTGTACCTTTTTTATTCGAGAGAATAGTATAGTATTTTTGGCATTGCGAGGTAGTAATATATCATCATCATCATCATCATATCAGCCCAATGACGTCCACTGTTGAACATAGGCCTCACCTAATTTCCGCCACAGCGAGCGATTTTGTGCCGCCCGCATCCATAAGTAATATATAGTTGAGTATAATTTGTGTACAATCCTTTTTTTTCATTATTACTCGTATAAACACACTTACATAATAGACAAAAATTGGTTCCAAATATTCGTCGTGCAATATTGATTAATTATTTAATTGTGAATCAGTGATTAGTGTAATGACTACGGGATATAAGATGTCTGTAAAGGCGCGGACGCACTAACAGTTATGTCGTGGGAAAATCGCGCACATCTGGCGACCATCGGCCGACACCGTCACAAATAACATTATAACTATAAAAGTTACCTGTAACTACTACCTGATTACTGGACTATTACCAAATTCGGAGAGCTTTAAAAATAATTAACACTTAATTACTAGCCAAGGTTAATTTTGTTTACTATTTATAATAATATGTAGCATTTTTTAAATTATAGTACCGGGGCGTAACGGATTTTTG
Organism: Laspeyria flexula; assembly: GCA_905147015.1. NCBI lineage: Eukaryota > Metazoa > Arthropoda > Insecta > Lepidoptera > Erebidae > Laspeyria > Laspeyria flexula. The sequence goes on from LR989958.1 coordinate 290,198, forward strand.
ATGATAATCTCACTGCGCGCGCGGTACCTAAACATCATTTCCATACTTTCACACGCTTCCTTTCCAATCGTTGTTAGAGGTGTCACTGTTATTTGTTCTAAGACTGAATATTTTCGCTATTACTTTAGAAATTCTGCTAGGTAGGAAATTTTGCTAGTGCTTGTATTTCAAATGAACTGTTTCAAACTTTAAAATTTAAATATTTATAGTTTACAGACAAGTCCTTATCACTGTTTAAATCTAGCAGCAATGAGACTCATTCATATATTTGCCACAAATCGCATAACTTCAAATATGAAATGTCTTACGTGTATCACCGTGTGTACCTATTTTCGAAATAAAAGCAGACTCATATATTATTATTTTTGTGTGTTGTGAACATATTGATGTGTCGTTATTTATTCTCATCATTTAGCTGTAGACGCCATCATCTAATCGGCACACGGCGGCTCACTGACAACAAGTCGTGATTGCTCTGATCACAGGAAAACGTTTGTCCATTAGTGGACACGTAAATATCACACTTTTATACCTTATTGTCAAATACATATTTTAAACTGAACAGTTTATCGATTTAGTCGAATTATCTACACTTCGTATTGCTATTCCGAGTGCAATCCTCGTGACCTGTAATACAGGTGTTGTACTACCGACCACAGGCAATAGTAATTCACAATCAGAAACTGTACACCTCAGTAGAAAGACTATTGTTTTAAAACTTTGTAATGTCATCTTTGCACATAACGGACTGGAGATACTTACTTTACGTACTATTCAAGAAAAGGAATACTCGTACCTTTACTTCTAATCTAAATAAGTATAAACCGTTATCCAATAGTAATTATTGTATTGTATTCAGTTCCAAATCGATAAAAATCAATTTCAATAACATAAAAGTAATGAAGTCGTTGCAGCGAGTGCGGGCAACAGCTGGTGTGTTTGTGCAGTGCCCAAAATTGCTAGTGTTTGTTGTGGCGATACGCGCCGATAGTGGCGCTACGTGGCGATAATGAGCCGCGCTCGCGCCCGCATACTGCTACACTCCGCTCACCTATTATTAGTTTCTTTATTATTGTCCGTATTGTGACGCAACGGACTACTGACGATGCTGTGGGACTCCTGTTGTCGCTTATGTGGGAAACGAACCATTCTTTGTTCCAAACAATGTATTGTAGGTGACTTATTCGTATTAGGTATCGGTTACATCGATTTGAACCGCGATATAGTTTAATTGTTGTGGGTATTGGTTTTGCTTATTGTACTTTATGATAGTATAACAGTCGTTATACTACGGTACTTATCATTAATCACAAAATATATTAGACTGAGCGACATCTTATTAAAACAACTTTTGTAAAAACTTTAGTACATGAATTAATTATATCACTATCACACCAGTAAAGTAGTAAGCTCCTCTGTAAACTATAAAATGTGGAAGCGTCCTAACCGTCCGTCAATCAAACTTATCTATAATACCATTACATCCCTTTAAAACTATCAACATTGAGAGGAGATAAACAGAGACACCACTACAATATGGAATAAAAACCAAGTGTAATCAACTTATGGACTTAGGTTATCGTCACACAACCCGCCACACCAACAAACTGAAAAAAACTCCTCTGACATCTGAATTTTACAATGCTTAACCCAAACAAAATTATATTTCTTTTCATTAGTGATAAGTTTAACCCTGTTTAATAATTTTTTCGATTCAATAGTTAGGTGGTCATTAACATATACACGATTAGACGTACCCTGGAATCCAATATCCGATGTAGACAATTCTTTGTCAGCTCGCGCAGCCGCTAAGAAGTTCTCCTTAATGTATCGGTTTAAAAAGCTTACTATAATTAATTTTTCCTTAGAATTGTGAATAGGAACCCTGGAGATGTAGTTAATTTGAGAATTCGGAAAACTAGAGTTGATTTTTCGACCAATAGCGTCAACAATAGAAAATAAATTTTCATCCCGCTTTAGAGGCACTCCTTTAATCTCCACGTTATTAAGTCGAGAACGTTGCTCGTTTTGAGAAGAGTAAGACTTGATTTTAGTCAACTCAGTCTGAAGGTGAACCACCGATTCTTGGAGTTTTTCAAACTTTGATGTTTTGGTCTCAACGTCCACGAGCCTCTTACTGAACTCTTCTAATTTACTGCTGGAGTAATCGCAAGCAAAGTTTTCAGGTCACTTAGCTCATCCTTGATCGCACGAACATCATCAACTAAGGTGGGTAGGTTTGACAACTGGTACTTCATATCCCGAATTTCACTTAGAATAGTATCCAGAGTAGCTGATGATTCAGGAACGGGTACAGCTGATGTAGTAGTTCTACACTTTTGGCATTTCCATTGGGATCTTTTCTCCGCATTATATTTCCTCCAGGTTGCTTCAGAGACACCGGAACATCCAAAGTCCAATAATTTCTTGCAACTAGAACATTGGACCCCGTCGATAAACTGACTGTTGCACTGCGCGCACGTTTTCATTGTAGAATATTATTAATAATAATGTTCCAAAGAAACGACAAAAGGTTGACGATATCTAGCTTCGATCAACAAACGTCCTGCTTTAGCGAGTGCTCAACACCGAGTGAATTGTGATGATAGATAACCATTTTCAATTTCTTTTTAAGTTAAGTGAGTCTAAATATTTATTCTGCAGTAACTTTATGTTAAATAAAGTGTATGGAAAAATTAGATACGTAGGTACTTACTTTTCATTTTTTTTTTTGAGACACTATACCAGTTTTTAACATTTTTTCGATAATTAAAATGATTTCTCTTTTGACGAAGGTTTAACTGTTTAATGATCAATCGACTACGATCACCTATTAAGCAGCCAATCTATTTTTATTGATGATGATTATGCGACGGCTCTGGTAGTGTAACATGTCATGTCTGAGTGAATCACGATGACCTGGGCCTCTAGACAAAGTTATCACGCAACGCATTTTTCGTTTTCCTGAGACGCTAACGCCTTGGCGTCTCAGGAAAACGAAAAGTCACAAAAACGAGGCAAAATTCGGCCTCGCCCCTTTAAAACGTAAATTCTCTACTCTATGGCTTTTCTGAACGTCAAATGAATTGCCAAACTTAGTACAAACGCACCTGATTTATATAATAATAATTAAATTAAATGCAACGCGCCCAAATAAATTTATATTTTGTTTTCAATAATAAGAAAATTCCCGACGCGCTGTGCACTGTTTGGTGTAGGTGCAAAAAAAGGTAATGCCGGCAGCGAATCAAGAAGAACTGCTGTGGTACTCCGGTGTACATTAATTCTCGCCTGCACTACACTGTAACGGCAAAGGACTTTGAGAAGTATGTGTACCATAAAGCCAAGTACATTATGAGAGTACTGCTGCTGGAGTCGCGTCGCAGAGTCACTCTTAAAGGTGTTTGTGGTGACTGTATTCAGTAGTACAGAAGTACCGACGTGCTTATTGCATCTTATTATGAACGAGAACTTTTGACCAAAGCGTATTGTGTTGTATTGTAGATTCCGAGAACAAATACCACCTGACCGTAGGTATAATTATTATGTGCAATGTGAAGTAGTTATTTTTATAATTATGTACGGTCGTTTATAAGACATTTATCTATGGGAAATTATAATCTTTGATAATAAAGAAAATATGTCTTTATTGATACCAAAATATGCCTTTCCTTATATCTTAAAAATATTCAAGCAGTTACCGAAACACAAAACTTAAAAGAAGTAATATTATCTGTAGATATTATTATTAGTAAGGTAATCATATTTTTTAATAATCAGCTGTGCCCGCGACATACGCATAAGGCACAGAATAAGTAATAGTATTAACAAGAGGGCGTAATAATTGTTATAAACACATCCAAACAAACTGTATGACACAAGTAATCGTTTATTGACAAAAAATCATTACATATTTAGTCAGAAATACAAGATTCTTTTTCTGTGGCTCGGCACCTTTCTTTTTACGATATAATGTTATTATTTTTAGGGTTCCGTACCGCAAAAGGTAAAAACAGAACCCTTATATTTTTACTATTCATGCTATGAAATCGTTGTTTTTAACCATGGCTTTTTTTCTGACATTCCTGCCTTCAACTGACTTTATTTCTTCTTCGTTTCGTATATCATCATCCCATAAAATAAATCTTGGGTCATTCAATTCTCGCCGCTGCGACTTGCAACTATTGATGTAAATAGGTATCCAAGGGTGCCCCCAGAAGTAGTGAAACCTGACATTTCTGAATCTTTAACACTTTCGAATTCTTTAATAATATAATTAAATTGAGTATTTTGATTCCCATTAATATTCTTGTATGTCTTGTTTGTTTGTTGTTATCAAAGAAAATATAATGCTTGTCATCTGGTTTATAAGTATTTATTTCTATTTATCCACAGACCTAATAGTAGAACACTAGCGTTTATTTATCTAAACTTGTCATGACAATATTATTGTCACACTCTAACCACAGAATCTATAATGTACCTACTCTGGGCACAGAATATACACTGAAACATCCAAAAAGGTTGTATGTACCTATATTTTTCCGTTATGTTTAATTAAAATCTTTTGTAAGTGATTACTGTAATATTAAATACGTTTATGGGTTGAGATGATGATATGAATAAAATTTTAAGTTACGGTCTGCGGGTAGAAAAAGATACATTCACTTTTCGTAAATTTTATTGTAACAAAATAAAAATTTGCAAACAATGTTAAACAACAGTATCGTAAAATGAAACGTTGTGTTTTCTTTTGCCTTATGCCAAAATACACCTTTGACATGCGTTAACGCTTTGGTTTTATCTAAGGAAATCAAAGCGGTTGTCGAGACTCTGCAGAAAGAGAAGTAGTGACTATTTTAATTTTGATAAATATTGCATGTTTTATGATATTACAATATTTTGACTAATAATATTATTAGAAACAATTGTTTCGTAGCAATCAATGGTTTCAGCAGTTAAAATTAAGAAATCAAGAAAGAGAGATATGTTCAGCCAAAGAGAGAAGAATCTTTTGTATTTCGGACGAAAATAAATAATGCTTTTATGTTAGATAATAAAAAGATTACTTGGTGTAATACAGTATGTTTTAATATTGTGTTTAATTTGGCCAACAGTAAAGTTTATAACAAATAATACGCTAGTTATCCATAAGTAGTAATATTATAAAGCTGCAGAGTCTGTTTGTTTGGTTGAACAAGATAATCTCAGGAACCAAACAAAAAGACCGGTCCGATTTGAAAAAATATTTTAGTGTTCGCTAGCTTTTTAACGAATTAAATATAATTATCTGCCAATTGTTACTTCTTTTAGGTAAGTGTTCTGGTAACTTATCGATTATTTATTTTTATGTACCTAACTAAAATGTAAAAATAGGTAGGTAATGGACTAGTACATATGAGATTAGGGAAGGAAGGGCATATTTTGGTTTCAATAAATCTTTTTTTTATTCTCAGGATCACAATTTCTCAAAAATAAATAATTATTAAAATAATGTACATAAAACAATAATTTATAAAACTTCTTCACATTGCACTTCAATGTGCGGTCAGGTGGTTATTGTTCCCGGAAGCGATAGAACACAAAACGCTCGGGTCAAAAGTTCTCGTCCATTATAAGATGCAAGACTTGAACTGTGTGTGGTGCCTGTACTGACGTGCGGTACAAACACTGCAACGGGACTCCAGAAGCCAAATAATACTTGGCTTTAAGGTACACATACTTCTCGGTGTCCTCTGGCATTGAGATGTCGTGCAGGCCCGAAATGTACTCCGGAGTATTTGAAGCTGCTGCATTCAAAGTAAAGCCAGCAACTGGAGAAGCCGTACCGCAGCAGTTCTTGTTGGTTCGCCGCAGGCGTTTCTTTCTTTCTACCTTCACAAATCCATAAAGTTTTTCGGCGACACAGCTGGCGTTTAACTAGGAACCAACGTGTCGAGACAGCAAGCACCTCGACGAGTGTTTACATTGTTACAGCGCACTGCCCGTTGTGAATTATTTTATATATTGTTTTAGATTAGTATATAATTATTACATAAATAAGGCACGTATGTGCTGAGTTTGACAACTCATTTGACATCGACTTCCAGAAAAACCATAGAGAATTTACATTTCAAAGCAGCGAGGCAGAATAAATTCGCGTCTGCCTCATTTTTGTAACATTGTCTACCAAGCGGCAAGCGTTAACGCCAAGGCGTTGACGCTTAACGCCTAAATACTAAATATGTAATAATAATAATAATATGGGATAGACCGTCAATGGTCTAACAGCAAAGTCTATTGTCTATGATAGTTCTTTTTACTGGAACAACTTTTATAAAAATATCCGTAAGCGTATCTTCATAGCGCTTACGTCCTTTTGTTGAGAAGAGCAATTACTCAAAAACTGTGCATTCGATTATGTTCAAAATAATTTTAGTTGTACTCGTATTATTAAGTAAGCATTTATTAAGTGTTATTTTTGTAAATTTTATCAGATTTCTAGGTTTTATAGATATATATTTAAATAGAGGGACACGATTTATGCCACTTTGGGAGCCTTATATTATTATACATATAATCAAAACAGATGAGAGACGGACGGACGGACGGACAGGACAAAACTATAAGGGTTCCGTTTTTGGCATTCTGGCTACGGAACCCTAAAAACGCTATGCTCCTAGGCTAGAACAATGCAGACGGCGGTGCGGCGCGGGCAGCCATGGTCAGACTCTCTCTTTACCGCACCGTCATTTGCTGCCACTCTGCTTACAGGCATGTGCCCAACCCAATTCTCAAACATGGCATTACCACGATGTACTGGGATCGATCTGTCATCACAGATCTTAAAAATGTTATTAATTATATTATTAGGTTACCTTCCGTTTTTAAAACCATTTTTATATCGAATATTAAATGAAATCTATCGATAAGCGTTAAGTTTAGAAAGATTCAAAGATTCAAAGTTCAATGAGACACCGCCACTTACACTTTAAAGCGGCAAATGGTGAAAATCAAGGCACAACATCATATTGACAGTGGGCAGATGGGCGATATCAAAGCGTTAGCACATAATATGTCAAGTCTACATTTCATACAATTTTTAGTTTGAGGCAACAGAAAACGAAGCGTTGCGTTTTTTTTAACATTGTCTACCACATTTCGTTTCCTTACACTGCACTGTTTTGTCTTTTCTCTCATAGACGTCAATCCCATACAATTTTCATGTTTCCTTCGGCGTTAACGAAAAATGCGTGTAACATTGTCTAGAGGCACTGATTCGTTTGATTGATTGTCCAGACTCTGGGAACCAATTGTTTTTTCATGGTAGAGTCTAGTTGTGATATTGGTCATACACGTGTACCTATGTGTCTCTTTGTCCTTTGTGTTGCAGTGCGAAGTGTGCCATATGGCAGCCAGACCGACCTGCCCCGGTCACGTCTCGGACCTACAACAAACGCTAATTGTTACAACTATTGCCTGCTTTGTCCTAAACAATAACAAACTTTACCTTACCGTTCCTATCATTCTTGCTGATATAATCATAAGGTTCATTTTAAAATTCCAAGTTGCTACCAAGTTGGTCTCAAGCAAGATGTCGCCAGATGGTCTGACAGGATGCGTCCTGTTTTGTTAGAAGTGTCAAAGTAATAGCCTTTGTACTTGAGCGATAATGAGAGGACGCGACAAATCTCTTGTTTGGAACTTATTCTGAAAAACATACGGATCATAATGAGATAAAGGCATTAGTGACACGTGGCTACTATCTCCACAATAACAGGATTAGTAATGAGAACCATTATGTACCACAGCTTACAATATTAACGACCCAATATACCTACAAGATATTTACGATGACAGCACGTACATACTCGTAGGTATTCATGTTGTTGGCTCTACAGACAAACATCCATCAACGTTTTTAAGAACATTGCAATATTTTTTCATGATTTAAAATTGTGTTTCTTATTTAATAGATTTGCTATGACTGAGAGGAAATCCATGTCATTAGCAATATAGCGAGCGATGATAGGTGGTGACGGGGACCAAGATTTGTCGAGACGAGATCTGAACGAATTTATTATTTTCTTTGATTCTAAGGCCAGAACGTGTAACGGTAATGATCGGATATTGCGGATAAATAAAGTACATCTGCGGGCGATGTATGGGGTTGTTGCGAGAGATGCTAAACATTTGTTTATACTGAAAGATTTTATTTACTCCTGTGAAGTCATACGTAAAGTAAGCGTCATCAGCAACCTATTAAGTCCCACTGCTCGGGTCTCCTCCCCTTTAACTAGAGAGCTGAGAGGGTTTAGGCCATAATCCACTCACGCTGGCCTAGTGCGGGTTGGTGGATCAGACATACCTATAGAATTTCTTCTAGGGGTTATGTGGGTTTCCTCACGATGTGTTCCTTCCCCGTTAGCAAATGGTAAGTCAATTGACTAGTACATATAAATTCCACAAAGTGAAATCCACATTGGTACTGCTGGTCGGGATCGAACTCGGACCGCGTGATTTGCAAGCCGGTCACTTATCCATTCAGCCACCATCGCTTATGTAGTTAATTAAAGTTCGTTCTTTTAAAATTATCAGTACTATGACTTTGACTAATGATTCCACTGCGACAGTATAATTGGCCATTTAACAGAGTGACAACCTAGACCTTGATAACGTAAAATTATAATAAAATGATTCCAATGTAGAAGTCGAAGTACTCGTTTACCTGTTGGCCAATCTCGTGTAACCACACGCCTGCAAACTCTCGGCGACGCGCGACGCATCGCGAGGATTGACGAGTACAAGAGTGTACAAGCTACGCTCATTTGTCTTAGCTCGCCTTCTCTGCTCATCATTAGGGTAGCTCTCGTCACATGACCTCTCACGCGAGTGCCATTGGCAGGAGCACTAGTATGAGAGTGTAGACGCACCATAAAATAATTTAATGATGCATTAATTGTTGTTGAATATACAGTAATGCATACGGGTGTGCTGTAGACGTGGCTCGTCCACACGTGGAGCGCGCGGCACGCGACTCGCGCTTGGCACGTTGGCAGTGTGTCAAACGTCGCCGTCGCGCGGTCATTCTCGCCTGCTCACCTTACTTCTGGCATTCATTGGAATTATTCCATATCAACATTTCCGCTGCAACTCTTTTCTCAATATTTACTAGCCACGCTCGCTCACAAATCTTGGAGTAAAATATTGCAAACGAACTCACACTGAGAATTATGTACATTTCAAAGAGCTTGTTTGTTTATGATTCCTCCATTTTATTATGTTACACAGGTTGTAAATAATGTGTCACGTACAGTTTGTTATCTAAGATATACTATGTCTTCTAGTCATGAACAATGAGTAGAAGCTACTCAAGTTATGTTTTAACATGTTCGAAGTGTCACAATATGCATAGATGTGTACGTACCAGCAATGGCAGCAATTCACTTTTTAATTTAATTAATTAAATATTGTTAATATTTGTAATTTGAATTTTAAATGTTTCTTTATATTTTAAAAACAAATGTATGTACATTGTTATGTAGAGTCTTTATTTCAAATCTAGATTTAACTAATAATGAAATGTAGATACATTTCATTATTGGGTGTATTCATCGACTGCAAAAAGAAACAAAATAATAGATATTAATATTGTCCTAAATTAATGACGCTTCTCAAATGTCTTCGTATAAATTAAATGAAAATGAATTTATAATCGCGCAGTGGTCTCTTTGTTTTATTACAGGGTGTAGTACAAGAGACCCCCGCAGTATTTTTGCTCGATATAACATAATTCTCACATCAAGGCACAATGACAAACTTTACGCGGCTATTGTTCAAGTGGTGAAGTCGTAAAAACAGTCCCCCACACTATTGTTATTATTTGTTAATTAATTATAAAGTGCTCGGCGGCTACCCCTGTAGTGACGCGGTGACGCAGCACGAACCGTCCCGGTACACCTATACCTACGGATATATTAACATCTTGTTCGGCTCTTCACAGTTCTCAACAAAACAATAATCTTAATTAAGTTAAGGTGATGTAAAAGTAAATCTATGTTTTATTCATTCCTTGTTATGTCTGGATCAAGCACACGTCCTGCTCGATCGTCGTCAGTGATCGCAAGTGTGTAGTTGATGTTAGTGCAGGTGCCAACCATAATCCATTCCGTAATATTCATAAATAATATGAACTATTATTATTTATTTATTATGGAAGTAACAATTTATAAATAAATTCATGTAAACGAATATTTTGAAGGTAAACCTATCAAATGCCATGAATTTGTACCAAGGACTATCTAAGAGGAAGGAAGCCTGAACGATCACCTATATACACATAATTATGTAGGAAGTGGCATATACCTACTATGTGCGATAACGTTTTCCTGCAGGTGAATATACAGCACGTGTCTTTAATTAACGTTATAATTTACCTCTTGGAAAATACAGAAGTTTTGCTTATAATTTAAAAATTGACCGGTTGGGCTACGCTACGCCTGATTGTTTGATTTTTTAACCTTCGAAACCTTGATAAGATTTTATTTCAACCTTATCAAGGTTTCGAGGGATGGGAAAAATAAGTAGGTATATAAAGGAAAAACCAAAATTGCAGTTTTTCTTACGTATTTTTACAAGAATTTCCCATGACCCACAGAAACACAGTATTGGGATAAATTTATAGCATAGGGCATGTCTATTGTGATAGAAATTATAAATAATAAGTATACATTTACAGTAACAGGCAATTAAATAAGTTTCAGAGACTTCTCTTAGTGTTTTGATGATAAAATTAGTCTCCCGCGACACAGGACGAGCGTTTCCTTAAAAAAAAACTTCACCGACTACCTACACTAATAACAAAAAATCTAACAAATCCAAACAGTATATCTAGATATATGACTGTGTATACTCGTAATGTATTCGACGTCCCTGTTCCTAATAATATAATTAATTGATTAATTTGTTTACTTTGAGTTGCGGTTCACTTACTACACGTATATTTTATAATTGTGTTGGATTTCCCAACTTGAGTGGAGATGATAATTCTATTAGTTAATAATGTCAGTTAGGTAGGTAAACACACAGAAGGTAATTCCCAGCGATCCACAACTTGTACAATACAACACAACATCTATCGTTCGATAGGTTTCTCTGCACATCAAACTTTTTGTTGCTGTACACTGTTAGCTCATTTTAGTTCGGTTTCAAGATATGTAAAATAATTTTAAAATTCAAAAAGTGGGAAGAAAGTTCTTTTTGGAATGAAAAGAAACAAACCGTACATTTTTACGGTTTGTTTCTTTTTACACCAAATTACACCTGTCATAATTCCTTATCATTAGTTAATCCACATGCTATAAGTCAGCTAAACTCATAAAGCTTACATGTAAGCGCGCACTTGGCACTTGGCACAAGGGCATGGCACACAGAGCTGGCAGGACGCGTGGGCATCGACGCGTTACTGGCACCGCGCACCGTGCCAGTTACTGCCATTAGCCTGGCTTGCCTTGAGAGTACTTGCGCCGTGTGCAATTACAAGGAACGTCAAATTTTGGCCAAGAGGCTTTAAAGATGCTAAGATGTTTGCGATTGTTATGCAATTGTCGTATGTTCTATGTATATGTGTTGGATACACCGGGAAATTGTAAATAGACAGAAACAATGCTAGTATATAACCTTATGTTTATGTAATTGATACAATCGGTTTGTGATATTTATGTTAAAGAAGGTATAGCATTTATTGAAAATACTAAAATGTATTTCAAATGAAGCCATATGGTTTACTAAATAAACCTTATCTTAGTGGCTACTTGCCTTTATAAAGTTAATTTTCAAAGAACAAGAGAAAGTTAAACAGGTAACTTTCTTCAATAGTTTAGCAAGTGATTGTGAATCGCCTGTGTGCGATAGTTGTATACTTCGCAGAGGGTCGGCGACGTTGGCGCGACATAGCTTCCGATGCACACAACAACAAGGCGCTCACCGCACACACTTGTCGCCACACTCACTAACACACCCAATCTGATGATAACACCCGATTACAACACCTTAATTGCATATAACCTAACTTATGCTAATTAAGTGTAATAAGAAAAGGCGCTATTGAAATTTCTGTTTTTCTTAATGAATAGCATTCGAGAATCAATAGAGATTCATAGTAGTCGTTATGATGATTATGATAATATGATGATGATGACGTGTTAAGATTTAAAGTTTCCATTTGTTTCCTGTGAAAAACAGTATCTCATCGTATATCATCAACAACCCATTAATGTCCCACTGCTGGGCTCAAGTCTCCTCTCCTCTATTTAAAGAGTTGAGAGGGTTTATGCCATAATCCACACACGCTGGCTTAGTGCCGGTGGGTCGATCAGATATACCCTTACAATTTCTTCTAGTGTATGTGGGTTTCCTCACGATGTTTTCCTTCACCGTTAACAGCTGATGGTCACTTGACTAGTACATAATATAAATTCCACAAAGTGAAATCCACATTGGTACTGCCAGTCGGAATCGAACCCTTACCAAATTTTTTGCATCCTTAGCTTATCCATCCGGCCACCTTCACATTTTAAAACTCCATCTCAAAAAGAGTGCATGTTAGTTATTGGTCGTTTATGGGTTCGTGTGGATTGTTCGGTGGTGCGAGGGCGCCGCTCGTAGATCACGGAGCACGGTCGCTTTGCTCTTGTGCTGCCCTCTAGCCCACTTCCTCTGTCGGTGAGAACTAATGCATGCAGTATTTGGCGCGAGTACCACTACACTACGGAGGAACATTTTATATTTTCATTAAAAATTTACGAGCAGCGACTTTTAACTTGGTTACTAAAAATTTTATTTACAATCCACATTGTGTGTATATTTCTGCTTGAGATTGGTGGTTATATAATATGAGGTCGCAGATATAACGTGGTTTCAACAACTTGAAAAGGTGAACTTGACAATTTTCTGTTACTTTTGGAACCAGCTCTAGCGAGCGTGACAATTTTATGGCATGTAGTTGTGGTAGATTTTTCTCAAAATTGTCTTAAACTTAGACAACTTAGATAAGGCCAATTTGGATCCCGCAATCGGCGCTCACATCTAAATATGTTTTTGCCAAAAAAAAAATTTATATTTATACATATATTAGGTACTTCGTTAATTTTATTTAAAGATATTGGTACCATTTCTGAAGAATATAAACTCAATAAAACTATCATTGAACGAGCCCGTCCATTTAGTTTTACATTTACGAGTGTGAAATGAGAATATAAAAGATTAATAAAACTGGTGTCGTATCATTTAACTATAAACTAGTATAGGTGTAAAGAGGTACTAATGTTTAACGGTGAGTTTATATGCGAGTGTGTCGTGAGGCGACCGGTGAGGTGTGGGTGAGAGGCGCTGGCTCTTAGCCAACTGTGCCAAAGGTGGAGATTGTGTGACACCTTGATGTATGGAGCCAAGTTTGATTTTTAATACGATGAAATTGAATAAAATATATAATGTGCTACATAATGGAACTATTTATAATATTACTTATATGATACATATGAAAGTTAGAATGGATAGATGGATGGATGTATGGATTGTTAATCAATCACGCCGAAACGTTTAAAGGATCTGTATGAAAAACACACTTGGAAAACAAATAAATTATAGTCTGGATTAGCACTTAAGTCATTTGTTACCGACATACCACGTGAGCGGAGCCGGGGGCGGAAGCTAGTTCAGTTATATTGTAATAATTTCGAAAATGTTCTTTAGTTTAAAGAAATTTGACAATTTTTTGTGGATGATTTGTACCATATCTATGTTATTGTAATAGAACAAAGTGGTATATACCGATAACCGATGACATAACAATTATTTAATTATTACAGCGCATTTAACTGCATGTAAAAGTATATTCAATTAATTACATAAAGTTTTTAATTAAATTACAAACCACAGAAGTACTGATAAGGGTTCTATTTAACCACAAGCAGTGGTATGAGTAACAGAACTGTCCATCACTTCTGTTTGTAAATATATATATGGGGTTAACCATGAGAATTATTGTAATTAGGTTTAGTACCTAGGTAATGTTAGTTAATTAAGTCACTAATAGCTCTGTTTTTGTCCAAAGTCCCTTTAAAATTATTCAACACGGACTCGACTCGCTATTTAATGACCTTTTCATCCCTATTTATATATTAGATCGTGGATGCCTTAACCGAGTGAATAGTCGATTACTCGATGTCCCTTACATACTTACTCACAATGTAGGAACAAAGAGCGATCAATCAAGTTATCTCATCTTCCTAGAAGCGAGTGATGTGCGACACGTGAGCGTTGCGTACGCGCTCCTTCACCTTTGACTCCGATATGCGCACAAATAGGCTACCGATTGACGTCACGCACTCACAACACCGCGCCGCACCGCCAGCGCCAGCACCACTGCGAGGTAACCACGATAAGGCTGACCTCTGACACCGCTATCGAGAACGCCTCGTTTACACCTCGCGCTCAGCTCTCTACTAGATATACGAGTACTTATGTAGTGAGGGGGCCTCATATTGACGAACGTATTATTTATAATTATTAGGTAATACTAGCAGCAGCACCCACTTCGCAGGGATGCAATTAACTAATTTATTTGTTTGAATCACCAACTAATTTTCATTTTATCATATTTATTATGTAAACATTGTCCTAAAAAAACATCAGTCGAGTAGTTTTCAGATGATGAAGATTTAATAGTGCAAGTCCACTCCTGAACTTAGGACTCTCGTCGCCATAACATTCGGTGTAGCCTTCCATGATAGCAATAAGATGAAATCCCTGCAAGTATATGCTAAGGCTTCTAATCCACGTAGTACGAAGCTCCATGTATGTAGGTCGCGCAAATTTGCGACGCAGTAAAAGCCGTTAACCTTACTTGTGTTGTTATTATAATCAAACAATATAATATCAGTATTTTTGGTCGCTATCATCGCAGCTCAGGCTTGGACGGCGCTGGTTGCAGGAAATGGATCGCACTGTCGTCATCACTGTTTACTACTCAGTATTATTGTACTGAATGTGATAAAGTCCAAAAACATTTATAGTCTAAAAATAAGAAGAGTATACTTAACTGTGACATTCAATCCATTAGTTGACAAACAAATGTCTGAACAACGCGTAACAAAAAGCGTAGATACCGCTATTGCGGGATAATGTAACTTAGAGACATTAGAAACCTACAATAACATATCAATATCAATAAGGCTAACTCTATATTTTTCTCATGTAACAATCTTATTGTCATCCCGAATAAGGAAGTGTACTTTTATCTTTTATATTGTTAAAAAGCTCACTCCATATTTAATTGGACCTTAAATAGCTGGTGTGGGAGAGGTATTATACACCTATCTCTTTTGATAAATTAATTTTAATTCTAAGAACTTGTTAAGAACAAATTAGTACATTAAGAACAAATAGTGACGAGGAACTTCTAAACCTCTATAAGTGTCCTTAGACCGGTTTAGAGAGGGCCTTACTCTCAATTTTTATAGTATTCTAATAAATTAAAACCTTAAGCAATTCAGCTATAATCAATTCTATATTTGACAAGAATTTTCAGAGAATGCATTTTCTATGTGCAATATAAAAATATTTATGTACCTACTATTATGATTTCCTCAGCCGGTCAATGTGAACCGACTCTAAGTGTCAGGAAAATTTACCAATGTGATGATAGGTCTTATAAGCAAATTATCTGTTAGTTAATTTCTTTGAAATAAATAATAATATGCTGTCACAGGCAAGTAGACAAAATAGTTTCAGAATCTCTTGATATATTTGTCTCTCTAAAAACTTTGAGATATCTTGGGACTGCCTAGTTTTTGTTACTACTCAATACATAGTAAACAATAATTAATTCCACATTGTTTTGTTTTTGAAGTAGAAGGTAAATGCACAAGGTTCCATTTAGTCGTACGATTTACAAACATTTGTTATTTTGTATATTAGTGCTATCGGTGGGAATTACCATACGAGGTAACTGTTACAACAATACATTCAATAATATTGAGTAATTACTTGTAATGATTGTACTATATATTATGGGTTTTGTTTAGATTGTGTACAATTTAATTCTGTGTCATATTATATAAACCATTGCTTGTGTACCCACTCTACCTTTGTTTCCAACATTATAAACAAAACTGCGTGTTTTAATTCTAGGTACATATTTACATACTTAAACTGAGTACGCGCGACGCTACATTTTTGGATCTAATTTCGTAGGTGTACTGTAAGAATCTGTACTTATCTCCTACTAATTTTATTTGGTTGAACGCTAGGATCTCAGGAATTTCAGGACCGATTTGTAAAATTCTTGAGTGTTGGATAGTCCATTAATCGAGGAAGGTTAAGGTATAGGCTATATGACATCACGCTAATAGGAGCTGAGCAAATAAAGAACGATGGGAGCGTAGCCTCGCGTGTCTTCTAATAAAATAATTAAGGAATGTTAAAAGCTCAAATTGCTACAATTAATACGGTGTATTATGTTCATTGTGTATTATGTTCCGCTTTGAATATAACTATTAGAATATAATAACTTCATCTGTGTTTACACATGAGGCTTAATGTGCAAGTGCTGGTGTAGCATGTGTCCATATACAGTAAGGCGCATACGCCAAGTACGCCACTGGCAAAGTTTTCTCTTTAAATTTTCCAATAAGTACCTTATTGCCTATATTATCTTACTAGTGAACTTTATCAGTAGGAACAAATAAGAAACTACCCACTTTAATATCGATATCAGTTTGTTTTAAGGATTAATAGAGATCTACCGCGTACGCGTTGACCTTTCATCATTTACTATCTCTATTCGACTTACATTGGTCAATCGATGAGACCATAGTCAAATTGGATAAAGTTTATTTTGTTATAGCAAGGCTTTATGGGTCAGTCAGGTGTACGATATGAACGCGTAACAAACATGTTTGCGACGTATTTCCCCGCCGTGTCAGTCGTTAACGAAATGTTAGGTACGGACTATATTATCTACGCTTAGCTTATTATAAATATAGGTATGTAAATTATATATAGGTATGTATAGGTACAGTCAGCAACAAAGGTAGCTGAATTCATTCATAATTTCAAAACGCATTTATAGCAGCATACTAATTCGTTACTAATTCCAAAACAATCATTACGTAACTAGTCTATTTGCAAGAACAAACAGTGAGTAAACAGACGTAGGTTGCTTGTTCGATGCCGGATGTGAATTTGACTTTGCAAAATTAAATATAGCTAATATGTCTGGATTTGTCTACTTAGGTACAGATAATACATAATGTAGATAAAATGTCACTATATTCTTTGTAACGATTTATATAATTTTGGTAGATAGATTGATTGATAGAGTCAATTGTTTTACATTTTTAACATTTGAGAATGGCTTGACCGATAGTTAAGGGTAATTTCGTATTTCGTAATTTTTAGAACAAAGTTGTTATTTTTCTTTTTCTTTGTATGTTACTTAACATCAAAATAATGTTTAGCTCTGTATTATATAAACTCTGTAAATAAGTTGAAAGAGCGGAGTTTCCTCCCACAATCATAATTTGACTTAAATGGAAACTCCAACGGTAATAACCATTACCTATACCCAATTGTTGAAGACGAAATACTTAAACATTTTATTAATTAAGTATTATTTATTATGAATAAGTAATTTTGGATCAGAGTGACATTTGTTAGAATGCAAATTTTAAATTATAAATATTATTATCTTGATAATGAATATGGAATTCTTTTGAGAAGGTAATCTTGTATCTGAAGAATATAATTATGTTATGGGTATTACTTTCATAACTTGATCAGATAACTACATTATTATCTTAGTAATAAGTTATGAAAATAATACCCGATATTGTTTACTGGAAATACATACGTACTCACGTGTATTCACGTTTATACTCTCTTACAAATACACAAAAACCGTTTATGTCTTACCTACAATGTAGGTTATCATTCCAGACAGATTGATTAACTAGTCCATTATAATTAATAACATTTATAATTTATTTATTTTGAGCGCACCGTTATCGGCAATCGGCAAAATAGGAGTTGTGGCAAAAACACACATATACCAATATCTAAATAAGTAGATGTCAAAATACTGCATTATTCAAACTGCAGATTAATCTAAGTAGCAAATGATTATTATGAGATTTGAAACAAAAACAAATCTATACACTTAGAAACATGAAATGTAATTAAAAAAAAAGGAAATAATGTTCAGTGATTTTGCAGGTGTGTCCAACTACGCTAATTAAGGTAGCATTTCATAATTAATATCTACTAATTTTAATTAGAATATATTTGTAGCAGATAAATGTT
The DNA here is from genome assembly GCA_905147015.1 of Laspeyria flexula. Classification (NCBI taxonomy): domain Eukaryota; kingdom Metazoa; phylum Arthropoda; class Insecta; order Lepidoptera; family Erebidae; genus Laspeyria; species Laspeyria flexula. The sequence goes on from LR989958.1 coordinate 308,537, forward strand.
ATTTCATGTGGCTCAACTCAAGTAAATTTCCCACAAATTCACTGTAATACGGTTATATTTAACAAACAAAATGTTAGCAGTACAAAACGGAACTTATGTGTAATGTACATTATTGTAATAAATTAGTTAGATTCGTGTAACAGTTTAATAAGTTATCAAACAATGGAGTTAGCTCACTGCACCGCACCGTGGCTCCGCTGTGGGCGTGTAAAGATACCTATTCATTAAGCGTTTGTCCGAACGAACGTTCGTCGGTTGAGTAAATGCGTCAAACGTTATCTATGTCACCTCGTGTCGTATATTTTTCCACTTCAGTTCCTCTAAACACAATGATAAAACATTCTGAATACCTACCTAACAATAATAACAGTTGTTTGTATAGATAACACTGGCTTTACTAGATAAATAATAATTATTTTCCGTACCTATACCTTTTACATTGTAATTGTATTATTGTTCCTCCATTATGATTTTTGTTTGTTTTTATTTAAATTGTTGTGATTAGATAAATGAGAACTTAGCAGCAATTATTTTTGGTGACTGGTATACCTTGCCTTTAGGTTACCTATCTAAACTGAAATTATGCTTTGGATGATTGATGAATGCTGGTTGTAGTAGGACAAGCAAAAGTTGCGCTATTGAGAAGCAAATTAACTAAAGACATACAACGATAATTATTATCATTTTTGCATTATTTTTAAAATACCTTTTTACTTCTTTTGCGAAGAACCTCATACATAAGTCTTTTGGCAACACCTCGAAAAACAATCGTTAATTGAATGTACTCCTTTATCTAATGAGTAGACCTAGTAGTGTGTGCTTCAGAACAGCGGTTTGTAGGTGACCGCATAGCTGCATAGATTTGTCGCAATGCAATGGTCCGATGTAGCGCTGTGTGCAGCGCGAGCGGGTTCATATTGATGAGACAAGTGACGTGCGCCGGGCGACTGGAATTATTGTATCGTCTCATCCCACGCTAAAAGTAATCGTTACTTTGAACAAAAGTGCATATCTCTCTAGCCTACATCTACAAGATTATTTACAATTGAATTTCTACTGAATAATTTTAAAGGTAGACTGGTAGAGAATGCTTAGACACCTACCATCAACTCTAGTTCTTGTGAAATATTTTTTTATACTTTGATAATATGTCCCTAGTATTGAAATTTTAATGAATGATTTATTATTATAATAGCTATGTACGTTATGTTTCTATTATATGTTGTTTAAATAATTATATGCAAGAAACTCCAAAAATCGCTAAAATTTTAGAGCTCGTGAGCAACGGGTTCCTAAAAGCTACTAGTTAAATCATTCACCAACAATCACTTTCAGCAATGAAAAAGTGTAATTTTATATATTATTATAAATTTAGTTGTACTGTAATAATAATATTAGTAGGTACTAATTGCTATTTAAATCCGGCCCTGGTCTTCGCAGTGACATGTTCGTGTAAACATGTCAACTCGACAGGTTTATTGTATTAATTCAACAAAGTTTAAAAGCTTTTTACGTGAATGTGCTGTATTTTAGTTATGTTTACTGGAACAGGTACTTTGTAATACTGCGGGAACAAGCTTTTTATAAACTCATGAGGAGTTCTTTGTCTATCATTATCACCATCTCAGCCTACACATTCAGGTACCTACTGAACGTGTAGGCTGATTTCAAAAGAAAGGAATATAAATTTACTTATTTACAAATTACTGATAAATAGCAAAATATTATTATATAGGTACATTAAGAGCAAAAGGTATTTAAACTGCCTTTAAATTTAGTTATAGGTAAAATTATATCTTAATTTAAAGTTCCACAATAGGTACCAACCTCCGTGGGTTTCCTGAAATACATAGGTTTTTCATTCATTCATTATGATGATGGTAATAAAGTCAATATTTATGTTTTTCACCTCTTAACAAGACAATAGCATAGGCATAATTAATTGTGACCAACACGTAAAATACGCACCTAATAAGTTTAAGCTATAGGTACCAATACGTAGTTATTGATAGTTTCAATCAATCATTTTGTTTAATAAAAATAAATATCACAATCTTAGCGTAATTACGTTTTGACCCGTAGAATGTTCTAGAAAATCTTGTTCTTATCATCAGATACACACGTTAACTCGTATTGTTATCTACCTATAGGTACGGTTCAATGATCACTTACGTCGGTACTTCTGACTAGATTGAGTTGTCATTCTAACTAGTACCTATCTAATACTCTTAGCTAGATAAACACGAAGCAAGTGTCGACCAATCACAGATCGGTTACATACAATTTATTATCAACCTCAATAAGGTAAAATTCCCGTCACTAGTGATAAGGGCCAATGTTGTGTGCGTACTTGTGTTACACACATACACACAAGTGTGTGTTATCTGTTGCACTCATTCATACATAGCGTATTCGTGTGCTTGCGTACGCTCTCCGTGCCGCCCGCGCCCCCACCATTCATATATAGGAATACCATTTTTTATGATATTTAAAAAAATCTGAGTCCCCTTTTTATTTCTTTTTTTAATTAATTAATTTAAAAGGTACCAATAGTACCATATCTGTAAGTCAGGATGAGAAACGAACAACCATCACCTTCTTCAGGTAAAGTCTAATCTACTATTGTAGGCGTCGCAACTCGCGATAAATTTAATGAAATGAAATGAAAATTCAGATGTAGGATTCTAAAAGAATATCATTCGTTTTCCTCCATAATAAAGTAGTAACGAAAGTAGTCTATGTATAATAATAAAGTGAGCATATTACATAATATATTGCATTATAGTCGTATTGAGTAGGACGATGTCCAATCGCATCATAAACGCATCGTAGTTACAACAGATTTTGATTGTGAATGTCTGATCATATAATAATAATAATAATGCTGTGCTACAGAAATCTTATAGGTCTTGTAAGAATAAAGAAAAACAAAGAAATATAATCAGATTGAAGGAGGTACTACTACTTAACTACAGAATAATCAATTTCTTTGTGTAAATTTTTTACTACTTACTATTTATTTTTTAATAGTTTTAAGAGAAAAAAAGTATTTTCAGATAATTGATGTTAAGTTATTACTTTTGCGGTTTTTTTGGTAGATTTTTGGATAAAATTCTACTAATCCTCCTAGCTGTTTTGAATAGTATTATTATTTTGATAACAAACAAACTAAATACGTATCACATCAATGTTAAGTATCACTAACTAAAATGTAAAACATTAAATTTTACTATCCTACTAATATTATAAATGCGGAGGGATGTATGGATGGATATACGGATCGATGTTAGTTGCACAATCACGCCAGAACGGTTCAGCCCCCTGATTCTGACTCGTCGGATTGCTCCCGGATTGTAAACTTTTTCGAATCTTAGAACGACGTATTTTTACAGCTTAAGTTATTAAGTGTTAGAAATTAGTATACCGTATAGAAAATTAAAAACTGAGTAAAATAGGATTTTTTTCTACATCCATCTATTTTTTTAACATTCTGTTTTTTAACTTTAAATAAACTGACAGTTCTGGCCGAAAATATTCCGACAGCTCTGAATCAGGGGGCTGATCGGATCTGTATAAAATGTCATACATAAATATTGCAGATTTCGTTCTGCAATAGCATATTGGTTACTTTTTCCGACATACAATGTTATTAGACACAATAGAACGGGTAGATTTAAATTTATATTTTAAATATTCTAGTAGTTAGTTCGAGATGAGGGATGTAGAGATGTACTCAAACTCATGGCTACAGTTCGCCCCTGGCCCCTGACCTGCGCGTATCGTGCGCAGATAACCGTATATACGTATATACGTGTACTTGTATGTGCCTACGTTAGTGTGTGTGTGTTCGAGTGCCACGCGTCGTATACTGTGGCTATTTATAATTTTATAAGAATGTTTGTGGTATTTATATTTTAAAATACACTTTTTTGATTTGATTTTTACGTTAAGTCAAATTATTGGTATGTTTAATAATATTTGATAATTACTATGAAGGTTACCCAGAGTATCGAAATTTGTTCAGATAATGACATGGTTATGTTTTTGGGTTCCGTAGCCAAAATGTTTCTGCATATTAGTCCGTACGTCACAGGCATTTTATTCAAAAATTACTCGATGTATATTGATGAAATTTTAAGAGTAGATGTCTGGTGTGAGCCCCTACTAGGTTTGTTAGTTAAATGATAATAATAAATATTTTTTTTTATATCCTATTATGTACCTATTATGTATATATTTTACAACATACATGTAACAGAAGCTGACCTTTTTTTAGCAAACATTTACGAGTGGCACATACTTGGTCAGTTCTTTTAAAAACACTTTAAGGTTTCTAAGATTATTTTATGGAAATTTAATAATTTCGGCAATTAACGCTCCGAAAGTAGCATAAATGGTGTCTCCACCCTATATTTTCGTAACCGTAAAACCTAAAAATCTGAAAAAAGTCACAAAGTTAACGTTTAAAAATAATTCCTACCAAAACTATTTTGAACATGATCGGATGTACAGTTTTTGAGTTATTACCGAAAAACTGCGCTTCTCAACAAAAGTAGAAGATATGCTCTTTTGTTGCCTACTGACTACTTAGCCTACATTGAGCATGGTCCGACATGCTTTTAACCGGTTTTCCTCATTTACCTATTGAACTTTGAAGTATCTTTTTTATTGTTTTTAGTTAGGGGGATCCCCTAAATGTATAAACGCGACTTAAAATGAAAGTCGCCTTGAAAGTTAGTTTATGTAAACAGGAAAACCTATAATTTATGTTTTCTGGTAATATTAAAATGTCATTGTTATTAAATACATCCACGATATCAATTGGTACATTAATCATTTGTTGGGCTTACTGTATGTCACTAAGTCAAGGGTTTGAGCTTTCGTTGACAAATAACCGGACTATAAACGAGTCAAATTAATGAGATCTTCATCAAATTAAAAGCTTGTGGTTTCTGATGTCGTAGAATTTTCTACTTGAAGACTTCTACTACATACTAGAAGGCATATAGAAGAATGCCACCATACACCAACATACTTATTATATTGTCGTTAAAGTTTCAGAGTTTTGTTTTTGTCGGTGTGGAGCAGGCGCCACTGTTCTCTCTCTTGCTACAACTCAACTCCAAGTTTCTCTTTTCGACTAGTACTTGTATCATATCAGCCGTAGGCCGTCCACTAATAGACATAGCTTTGCAAAAGATTTCTAATAAGGAACGGTTGTGTGCGTCCTGCATCCAGCGCGATGCTATCATCTGTCCACGTTGTGGGTGGACGTGCTACGATGCGTTTGCCGGTGCGTGGTCTCGAGAACTTTTCGGCATCATTGTTCATCAGTTCGTGAATGTAGCCTGCTCACTGCCACGTCAACTTGCAATCCGTACTCTTCGCGTGATCCGACATATTGATATTATAAATGCAAAAGTTAAGATGCAGTATGGATGAGTGTATTATCCGTATATACCTATTGAGTTACGCACGGGTGGAGCTAGTGGTATATATATAATTTTATAAAATATCTTTTGTAATGCTCGTTCGAGTGATTATTATTCAGCAGCCATATTTAAGTTCGCTCGATAAGTTCGAGTGTATCGACTATTCCGAAATATATGCGTGCATTACGTTAGTGCGTGACGTCATGCGTCGTCGACGTCGCTGATTAAACGAGTAAGTAGCTGCACCACGAGTCACGACTGTAGCGACGAGTAGATTGTACGCACACACACTACACACGGGGTGGTTTTACACAACGCACTTTAAAATTGAACAATAAATTTGTATGTTATTGACATACAATTATTACCTACTTATTTACAGCATTTCTTAACTTTTCAACTACAAACACACATTTGATTTACTTATTTATGTCATACCTTATTAAATGTAAATGGTTTCAGTTTCAAACTATAATTTATTTTAAAGTTTAGACTGTCACCGTGGCGCAGTGGTTAAGGTGGTCGCCTCGCCACTACATCGCCGTGCTGGGTGACGTGGGTTCGATTCCCACACGAGACAAATATTTGTGTGATTCATAGATATTTGTTTCTAGTCTGGGTGTACTTTGTGTCCGTTAGTTTCATGTTTGTAAAGCTCCCCGCGACACAGGGCTTGTTCCCTAGTGCGGGCGTTGTCTTTTTAAAAAAAAAAAAAAAAAAAGTAATAATCATCAAAAAAATAGCCCAGCTTATAATCCCAAAGAAAAGAAAGAGCAGGCTTTCAAACAAAATTAGGGGATGTCGATGTGAAAACTCGCGGCGTGTGTTCGGGGCCGGCTGTCAGCGAATTCTTCCAATCTGTATAACGTCTGGTGATTCGCGTTCCACTTATTATCGTACCGTGGGCATTTGCATAAGAATAACAAGGAGGATTATTGATGTCGCTCCCCCCTCCCCACCGCCGCCGCTCGTTCAAGCCACATGTTATGTCACAAGCACAAGAGATTGGGGTTTCTTACTGAGCTTGGTTTACTCTCAATACGGTTTCTGAGACTTGATTCAGTTCTTACATTTAGGAGTGCAACTTTTATCGGTAAAGCAATCGCCATTGTTCTCTGTGCTCTACTCTTTTTGATATTACTAGCTTATAGTGTTAGGTACCTATGCGTATTATCCGCCTAGTCAAAGAATGGCCAAGACCAAGTTTCATCACTTTTAAAGCCATAAAATTAGTATTTTAAAATCTATTGGGTATATATTATAGAATCTATTCTATTCTAATTGTTTCAAGCATGTTGATTTGTGAACTTTGCCAAACAGTGCGATTAAATGGACTCACAGTACTATACTGTAGTTACTAGTAATATAATAACTATAAGCAATAACATGAAAAAGTTATATAATACTCATTAGATAAAAAAAAATACTAATTATATACCTATTTTAAATTCTAGGAGGACAATGTGTTTACATCCACTAAATCATCACGTTGTTGTGTATATCGCTGTCGCTCGTGGCTTGCGTCTCGCGCTAATGCTTAATTTTGTTCTCTTTTCATGTTTGCTCTGTATACATTTCGTCTAAAATGGAATGGAATAATTTGATGTAACGCTGCCATTGACGTGCGCCGATTATATCCTTCATTTTATGTTCGCCTAGTACTTCCACGTGCTATACTATACTCCATAGGTCGTGATTATGCACAGCATTCCGCTGGGCAAAAAGATTGTGTGATTCATAGATATTTGTTTCGAGCCTGGGTGTACTTTGTGTCCGGTAATTGTACGTTTGTAAAGTCTCCCGCGACTCAGGGCTTGAACCTAGTGCGGGTGTTGTCTTTTCGCAATAAGAATAAGATAAGACCATGTCTAGGGCAACTAGTTGGATTAGGCGGTCAATAAGGTTATTTGTGAGTATATAAAGTAGATATATAAGAGCTGTATATTACCCTAAGCCTTCGGTAGTGATTTAGTTGTGTGGTAGTTTGTGGGCAATTCAAGTTATGTACTTATTTATAGGTGCTTAGTGTAAGCTGTAAATATGGCCTCTGCTCCTGAATGCTAATGTGCTGTTGACACACTATCTCATCGGCTACTTGTGTTGTATGTAACCTTCGACACACTCACACACACATACACGTATACAAATACATACATGTTTGTATACATGATCTTGGAAAATGTAATCTAACTATTGGTAGATAGTGTTGAACGATGCTTATTTTAATAGATATGAACACAAAAACATCGATATTTAATATTTTTCTCGTTAGATTTTCAGAAATTTGGAGATAACCATCCAGCTTATGAGTCGACAAGCAAATGATTAGCACTTTCTGTAGCTGTATAAGTATAGATCAAGTAGTCCTTCAAATAGTTACTAAAATCGTTCGCACTACTGGACAGTATAATTATCGAGAGTATATTAGTTCCACCCTGTATACTGTTGTGTCTCGTGTTGTGTCAGGCACAGTGTGTAGTAACAGTTTTACGTGGTCAATAAATTATAACATTATAGCGCGTCAAACTATATGGCCGCTTACTAAACATATCTGTTACTGTGTCTTGTACTGATATCATTCATAATTGCTGACTTAGATAATAGATTTATTGTTTATTACGTTGTTATGTTTAATACCAATATATCCATCCATAAACTAAATTATCAAAAAATTTTCAAAAAAAAATACCCGTCCTGACAGTCGGGTAAAAATGCTACCTGGGTAGTATAAATTGAAAAGAAATCCTTCCAAGATTCTAAGAGATCTATCCTCTCAAGGAAGGCAACAATTTGGCTATGCTCTTAACATTGCCTACGTCCAAAAAAGGATAGGGTAGAGAGTTTAGGAGATTTTAATCAATATTGAATAGTCACACCATGTTAAATAGTCGCTTGATCTATAACAAACAACACATGCAATGTTCTATGAACAAAGCGAACATAACAATAAGGAGCAGTCGCACATCATATGGTGATATTTTAATGTCAAGACAAAATTCTGTAGGTAACCGATTCGGTTTTGATGTGACACTTTACCCACTAGACCTCACGTAGTACAACCTAGTGAACTATAAGATATCAAATAACTTTTTAGGAACTATTCTAATAATAAATTAGTAATTAATATCGCTGAGCGATTTATCATTAAGATTGTGTTAGTGTGCCTCATCACAGATTGAGGGTAGTTTTACAATATAATTAACATGGGGTCCGACAACTTGCATCGAAGTTATTTAAGTGAAAAGTTTGTAACTAAAGCATTACTAAGTTAAACCACCTCTCATCGGCCGGTGCGATTCAATTAACAGCCTCCGTAGCACGTGACTGCTACGAACTTGCTACGGTGCTTAGCTACGCCACGAGTTACGACGGTGAGCCGCTACGGTGCTCGCTACGTGATCGGGAAATACACTGCTACGATTTACCTTAATGCGCCTAAATCTTTAAATATAGTTTTAGTTGTATTATATTAGTTTCATTATTTTTATGTAAATTTCATATTAAAGCATTTAAATAAAGCTACTAATGAAGCAGTTAATACATTTAGTTATAATGTAATCAATGAAACGTCGGAACTAATAACTCAGAAAGTTTCTGGCGGTATCATAACAGGAAGTTGTAGTCGAACAAATCAAAACCGAATCAATGTTTTGAAATCAAAGTGCTTGACCCCGATCGGTGGTGAACTAAAACTGACCGCACAAATCAACTCGTCCAAATTAACCTTAAATAAACTGTTCTGTTCCGCAGCCTTACATTTCCCACGATTAAAATTCCAAATTCCCTTTTTGCCGGCAATTTCCGTGGGAGGTGTGTTGGGCACAATGGGCTCGTCCTTAAATCACGGCGGGTTCGGGCCACCGGCCGGTGCGGGTGCAATTCGGAGCGAGTTACTTAATTCAATCATGATAACTGCGGTCCCCGGCAGGCGCAAGAAATAAATTGACCAATGACCGCTGTTGCGAGCTCGCGTCAGGGTTGCCACACACTTAATACTACACTAGCGACAGTAAATATTTCCCCTTTAAGGAGTGCTTAGAAGGTATAGGCGATTAGTACCAGAGTTTAGCCAATTTGCACGATATACATATTTATAAATTTGATGCTTGAACTTTCTTCTGAATCATGCCAAACATTAGTGTCAACCATCTTAAGTACCTATTTGTTGTACTAGTATGATACAGTTATTGAACAATGGTATAGAGAAAGATCGTACCTAATATTCGTAAGGGCATCATTTATAGCCTCCCACATCACAATATCTATATAAAGCTAATCACACGCAACATTTTTATTTAAATAATTTGAGTCGGTATCCGACTCCATTGTGCTCAATCTGGGCCAGACATTTTCATTGTTTGATATGTATGAGAAATAAATGATATGATGCGTATTCAAAGCGAACTTGTCTAAGTATCGAGTGTAGCTGTCAACTCACACATTGATTTATGATCCGCGCTCGTTTCGTTATTCATCGCGAATATTATTGTCTAGATATTGTTTACCTTACAATTTCCCTCTCTGTAAGTGTACGTCATCATCATAAAAGTTACGTTTCACGCTATGTACTGTTCTTTGTAAGCAGATCAAACATCTGTGGATTGTAGAACCCATTCGTTTTTTTCGTTCGCATTAGTGAGTCAGCATCTATCTGTCGTTTCACTTGTGAAGGATATTTATTTCCTAGAATTAACTCTCTTTTATTACTATTGAGATGGTAAATAGTTGGGATGTGCCAGCCCTATCCTAAAAGAAAGGGCTGTAGTACCTGGCAGGGGCTATTGGGGGCGACCTTGCAGCGGCAGATAACAATTGAGAGTTGCTCGCCGCCGCAAATTCAATATCCAGAGGTGTCGTCGTATCTACCACCCCTCCCCCCTCCGTCCTCCACCGCGCCCCGGCGACACCCTCACACACCCCGTGCACCTTGTGTTTAGTGTCCACTAGCCGTCCTCTGTCCACTGTTAAAGGGGATATAACCACTTAACGAGAAGTGAAGTCTGGCTCCAATTGAATTTCCGAACTCTCCGCCATGCACTAAAATATGTAGATCAATTTAGATACGCGTACTCTACTACGTACTGTGTTGTCCTAGGTGAATCACTGCGAGCATTATATTATATATTTCATCTAAAATTTTCATAAAATTCTTCTTACGATATATATTTAAAAATCAGGTAAGAGTGAAGAGGCTATATTATATCGCTATATTAGAATAAGTGGCGCCCAACATGGTACTCCAATAAAAAGATGAGAGAAAAGAAAGTGCTAGTTGTAATGTTTGTCACGTGTGAGTGCGTGTGTGCTCTATCAGTTGATAGTGAGCAATACATTGGTTACGAGACAGGACGATAGGACGGGCGCATATTAAACGACGATTAACCCACCGGCCACTCGGTCTGATTTATGTGAACTATTAAAATCTCCGAAGGCACAGAATTAATTGCACTACTTCAGTGTTGGCTGCTTTATTAATTGGGACCGAGTCGCCTGTTGTTTATGGACGTTTCCCTTTCCTTGGCCAGCCCTTATCGTGACCCGGGCTCGACCAATTTGTCCACTCACGTTTCTGTTCAGTTTCAATGGCTATTAAGGACCCTACCTCCAATACTGAATGCGCTAAACAACTAACTACATGTGTATGTCCTACTTGGAACTTGTTTGCGACAAACTTTAGAATTAAAAGAGATTGGTTGGTCTTAAGTTTTGTATCCCAATGTGTGCGTGCTGTCAACAATAATAGCTCTTATTAAAGTGTTGTTAATTAGTTGTGCATTACTTGATGAAGTTTCTTACTTCGACATTCTAAATAAATAAATAAATCAACCTGTAAGTTTTAGAAATGTAAATAAAAAAAAAAAGAATTTGAAAACTCCCTGAAAACGTGTTTCAATTAGAATATGGATAACAACAAGACACACAAAATTGAGATGTAATCATATTCAAATGACACGGGACCGCGAGGGCGACTAATTTATAACTTGGACAAACGAAAATTATGTGCGTAGGTAGCCGTCAAAACTCGGAAGTTTACACATTTGCATGCAAATGCGGGAAGGTTAAAATATCACCTTGCGTGCGGCGTGAGGTACAACAAATTACCAACAACAATTATCGCGGACGACAGAGGGCGACATTTGAAGTTGTGCGACAAAGTTGTCGCGTTGGGTTGTCGCGGTGCGTGTTCCCACCACGACACGTGTTGCCAATTTATTGCTCTTGTTTATTTATGGACATTTTTTGGTGTTTACACTTACAGTAAATGTTATACACCCTGTATGAATAATTGTGAGTACAAATTTAATATGTTTGGTTTATTAGTTTCAGTCATTTATAATATTAGGGCTCTGTTTCGTCACAGGTAGATAAGTGCCTGATAAAGTAACTGATACTTAACTGTCGGACGAAATATGAAAATGTGAAATAATGCCTAAACAAAATTAAATAAGATTTTACATTCTGTTGGTTGTGTGAACAGTGAACACTCAACATATATATGTATGTATAAAAACAATGATAGCCTTATCTGAAACTTGTATTACACGCCTAGGAAATTTAACAATTAACAGTACCTACCAAGACTAATCGAGCCATTATTAACTCAAAGTAAATATAGTGTAAACACACAGTTCTCATATAACTGAAAGCTCACCGAAGTCATCTAGTTAGATGTATGAGTGGGCATCGCACCGCGTGTTCTTGCACGCGTAAGATAAATGCGTCCGCAGCGGTGCGGTGCGGTGCGGAGCGGAGCGGTGTGGCTTGTCGCAGGTGTGCGCCCCGCCATATCTCATAGACACGCACGTGGTCAAGGGAAGGTACCCGGTATTGGGATAATTGCGAAGGGAAACATTAGTGAGAAATTGATTCTTTATTGCATTACTTAACGCCGCAAGCTGCGAGCTTGGACGCTTCTGTGCAAATGAATGTGTGAATAGACTGTTTTGTTTGGTTGTGGTTGATTTTTATACGACACATTTCCGTCACACGTCCTGCGTTCGGTTTTCGGGTCGGGCAAAAACTGTATTGAAAGAAAGAAAAGAAGAACGAAAGAAAGAATAGGCAATGCTACCTGCCTAAATGTGGCTGTGTTGCACCTCGGCCTAGCCCTTCGGGGTTAAATGCGTGACGTCATGTTATGATACAAATAAGTTTAATTCTCTGTCAAGTAAACAATATATAAGTAGAAACATTACTTAAAAAAATCATGTAACTGGTAATCTTGGAGCGCCGATCTATCCCCGCAAAAGGTACGGTTGCAATATAAAACGCGTCCCTTAGGTGACATAACGTCCTGAGGCGCCTCATTCTACAAACTAAAAGAAATTTCACACAATCAGCCGTCATAAAACCGAATCCGCCTATTTAGATCATCTTAGCTGTCCATGTGTCCTCACATTTTCGACCAGACCAACATACGTTTACACTTACATTACACAACAATGACTCTTATTGCGAGGGCTGAAGGAGGTTTAAGTTTTTGTTGTAAGTTGGTGTTGTATCATCGAGGTAGGTAAGACGCACGATAAGTTTTATTCGCGTCGGGAGGTGAGCCGCTGGACGTAAACCGTCCGATAGGCGAGCCTCTTACGAGCCCTGCTGATAGCCGGTACCAATATACCAGATGCAGTTTACTTAACGATAAGCCATAGGCCATCAAATGAAAGTTCTTGTCAAATTTTCTCGATTAGATAAAATTTATCTCACTCGTATCATATCTACATTTATGTAAATGTTTGCTTGAAGATATTCTTTTTAGTAAATTACACAAAATTCAAATTGGAAAAAATTCTATATGCAATGCATGTCTACGAGTACGACTTAATAAATTACGATATCGCTGTCAAATGTTTGAAAATTTAATACTTATTATTATGAACTCAATGTTTATTGTGATCCTAGTTACACTTAAACAACTTACGTAGGTATTAGCTACACAACATTAGTAATATGCTAATTTAATTTAAAGAAATATAAACAAAAACACTTCAAGAAACCTTAGGTAAATACCTCGTATATTTGCGCATTAATGTTCACGCTAGGTAAACATAATGAAGTATGAATGACAAAGCGCGGCGCATCACAGATTGTGCTCCTTCCGCGAGCCTCGTACGACGCACGACGCGCGTCCAGCGAGGGGTCAAACACGTAAACATGTTTTTATTAACATTATGAGAATAGGTATATTAATTAGTCATAGTAAAATTAAAAATGTAATAAGCCGTATTTTTTTTGATGATATACAATTCAGACAATAAGATGAGACTTTGTCCAAATGAAAACGCATTGTTTGATTGTTGATGAATTTAGTTTGAAAATTGTAAATACAAATTTCTTAACCAGTCAAACAATTACAGAATGAACAAAAGTGAACTGGCATTAGTCATAAAGCCAGCTCACTTTTGTTCATTCTGTCATTTTGTTTAAATGGGTACTCACTACTCATCATCATCATCATCATATCAGCCCAACGACGTCCACTGCTGAACATAGGCCTCACCATTTACGCCACTGCGAACGGTCCTGTGCTGCCTGCAACTGCAGGGTAATAATTTAATTTTCAGGGTACTCACTTTCTTCTAATTAATTTAATACTTATGCTTTCATGATGCTGAGAATGTCGGTTAATAAATTCTGTTTTCGAATAGAACATACTTCCTGGCAGCTGCCGCGACTTGTCGACCGAGTGTACAACAATGTAGAAACAATCGTTCACTCGAATTAGACATCGAACAGAAGTGTTTGCGGTCAGGCGTCTCGAGATAACGCGAGTGGTAGGTCTCCCTCCGGCCGCGGCCCTCCATATATCACATGCAGATAATAACCAATACGCCCGGACCTTGTAACTACCTCCCACATCTAACTCCTCTGTCTAATGTGATTCATTACTTATAAGTATACAAGACATACACTGCTTGACATGTTAACGCTACTCTGAATAATATACCAATATCGTTGACAAAAATAAGCTTCTACAACTCCATAAGTGAATGCATGCGAATGGTAACATTTTAGTCAATGTGAAACTAGATAGGGATTACAATATGAGACGGGGACAGTGCATTGACACCTTCATATGTAGCATCAAATAATATCGTTCTTCAAAAACTTATTTTGTCTTTACGGCCAGTTAGATTTGAAGATTACTTCGAGTGGCAATCTCGAAAAAAACCGGTGACAGCGAAATTTTCAAATCTCCTGCTAGCCTCCGGCGAACACATAAAATGTGAAAGTCGAACGGTCGCCGCGAGGTGGAACACAAAAACTCAATCTTATCTCCGATGTATAGCATGTGCGGAACCGCGCACCGACACCGTCGAGCACTCCGCGCCATGAATACAAACAATATGTTCGACGAAAATGAGTTATAAAGGATTCGCGGCTTGATTGCTCGCTACAATCTAGATGTTTGGAAATTGGCGTACATTTAGCAGTGATATGTTGACGTGTGGCGTGGTAGATCTTGTGCGATAGCGTCGCCCGGGGCCGCAACATCGCGGGACCTCGCGCGGGCCGCAGTACGCGCCCGCTGGGATCACTCGAGGGTTGACGACCGGCTCTATCTGTTGATCGGACGCCCTAACGAACGCATTTTTTTGATAGATTTTACACTTCAATTTGATAAGGCTATACGATTTTATGATTATCTATATTACGCACAGTCGATGAGAAATATTTATTTCTAATACCTATATTACTGTGAGTGAATCACATATATAGCATCTTTCTCCAAATGTTTATCTACCCATGTTCCATGGCAGGGCTACGTGTCAGGGATGACAACGTCACGACTCTTACCGTAAGTACTGAACTTAACTTAATATTTTAGCTAACCTGAAAGATACTTGTCTATGCAATATACTAAAAGTGGCTACAACTAGACTAGACTTCACTAGCGTCTTAATCGTTTGTCTCATTGGAAATGTGAATGATAAAAATAGGTTAAAATTTGTATTATAGTTTTTAACAATTCGAAATCTTTCAAATTCTTAATTAAATTGCAATATTAAGGGCTCGGCTAATAAAAACAAATTCATAAACAAAAGTAAGTCGTGGAACAATAACGAAATTGGCAAGTCGCTTGATTGCCAAATATGGAAACGAATGGGACTAATCGGGAAAACTCAACAAAAAACTCTCAGTAATGAACGAAATAATAATAAATTGGACCTTAGTTGTCAAAAGGGATCCACAACAGATTATAAAGAAGTTCGATAAGAGTATTCGCGATTCAATCGAGATCTCGGCTCCACTAATCTAATTACGGGCGGCTCCACGACTCTTTGTGCGCTCCGCTCCGCCCCGCTCCGCACGGCTCCGAGTCGCCGTCGCTCGTTTGTTTATTTCCTTTGCCTCGCGACCTGATATATATTTTTTATTTTTCCGCGGAGTTTGCAAACGCTCAAAGGCGGACGCGAGTTATGAAATAGTTGAAGCGTTAATTGTAGACGTCCAGTGGCGAATATTAAAGTGGTCGGTGAGCGGCGAGCGGAGCCTGTATAACTAACTAGTTAACCTCGCCGCGGTCGCTGGCTCACCATACTCTCAAACGTTGCCGACGAAAAAATAATATTTAATTTGCGAGTTGTGGGGGCGATAGATATCGTAGCGTGTTGAATGTTCATTAAGGCTGTTGTTTTTGGAGCTATTCGTTTGCAGTTTGTGCACACTCCGCCGAGATTATCTGATTTAAACTTTGTCAAAAGAATGTAAACAGCGCAGCGGATTTTTGCGTTAGATAAACAGAATACATGATGAGGTGAAGGAAATCTATAGTCAAGTAATTATAATGTTCTTACTTTTAGCTCTACTCTTAATTTATTTTGTTAATTTTTAATTGTATTCACTACATTGGGATCAGTTCATCAGTGTCATTAATATTATTATAGTCAAAGTCAAAGTCAAATCTTTTTATTTCATTTGGATCACATACATGATACTTATGAACGTCATACAAAGCCAGAAAAAGTGTCAGTAAATTTGCCTACAGCCAGTTCACTGACAAGGTTGAGCTCTGAGAAGAACTTGGCACGAAACTCAGGCCACTCTTTTCAATTACCATAGTTGTTACAATTTTAATTGGTTACAGTTTAAAATATCACAGAAAGTACAGAACCAAAACACCATACTAAATCAAATTCAATAAAATTTGGATATGAGAAAATAATAATAGTAATAATGAGCAATCAAACTTTAATTTGTTTTCGTCAAGAAGTATGGTATGTGGGATCATCACTTGGTACCAAATATCTTTGTGATAACATTTATCATGATGTTTTTCATCTGTTATATAATGGAGTTGACACAAATGTCCCAAATACCTAGATAATATGTAAGTGCGCTTCAGTTCTTGGCTGGTCATCGATGGCGCTAGTGTTTGGCTGCGGTTAACGGATTTTTTCCCAGTGATTGGTAATCGGCAAAGTCATTAGGAGCGCTTTGTTTTTTATGCGCGCGGGTAATGGCGCGAGAAATGTCGTTAGAAGCAAACAGCAGTGGGGCAGGCAGGTGAAGAGGTCAGCGCGACGCTTTCTTGTGCCTAATCGTTGATGATACAACCTCTATCGGACTTTTTATAGCTATCACTAGCGCAGTTTTTTGGTTCGATAACTGTTTTTCTGCGGTTTAGTGATTTTCAATGTTTTTATATTGTTCTATTCATAGTAGAGTGGGTATAGCTACGTAAAGTGGGTACGGACTACGGTGGTGCTAGACCGAGAGATCTAGCTGATCTAAAAACATAATTTCATTAAATACTTATTTGTATATATAACGTGATATTGTTTATCTAATTAAGGATATCAATAACGTTGTGACCTTCATAAGAATTATGTATGTAAGAAAATTATGTAACTATTTGTTTTCTAGAAAAAATAATATACCTAAGATGAATGGTTATTTACATTTGAGTTAGAGTCTAATTATAACGTGATTAACTATAACTTATTGTAATGTACGTTTTTAGTAAATAGAGAAATAGAAGTGAAATTTAGCTCTTTTATAACAGACAGGTACGTAGACAGATCTTGCCAAATGGAAAATGTTTGGAGTAGGATAACGTCAATTGAAACGATTATTTTCACCAAAATTTTATTCATAAATTAATTATTTTCGCCTGACCGAGCCGAACCTATTACAAAGTAAACTTTTAAAAGGTTTTGGAGTAATAAAACAGTGCTGTGCGTGGCGGGCGACGGCGGCGCGCGGCGGACGGAGCCGGGTGACGCGGTAACTGCGCGCGGGCCGCCCATTATTTCATTACTTTGGCCAATAAAACGAATTAAAACCTAATTAGACGCCACGATTTTTGAACATTAAAAGAGGGGCGGAATTAATTAGTGAAGGGCAGAGGCAATGATTCCAGTTCGGCGGGTAATTGCCGCTCCACCGTTTCAAATATAAATCAGCGAACGGCGCAAGTTATCGGCGCCAGCGGACAGAGAGAGCTCACGCCGCGCCAGCTACCTGCAGTTTTGTTATGAGGCAGTCGTACTCGACTACCGAAGTGTCTACAATATTTTTGGGAAAGATGAATGGACTGTTTGGAAGAGTTTAATAAATACTCGATATGTGAACTCAAAAATGTTAGTTTAAACTGTAAAAAAAAACATTTTATAGTTCAAATACAAATAAGTCATTAGAATAAACAACGGGAAATATAGTAATTAATAAACATATCCACCGTTGCGATAATTTATTTTTAAACGATTTCATATCCAAATAACTGTATGCATTATTATAAAATATTTTCATTTTGACTAATTATTTAAATTGATATGAAATTATAAATGAATCTGTAAATGAATCGCTGTGTTCTATGAGTTAAGGCACACGAAGACGTTCAGGAAAAATCTCAGTTGTGCAGTCTTAAGATTCAGTTTGAAGGGTGAAACAGATTTCATTGAATCAACGCGGACAGAGACGGATGAATAATTCTGTTTGTCCGAATTTCTTCACCGTTTGTTCTCCGCCGAGTACCTTCCTTCACAAAGGTAATGTGGTCGGACTAAAAGAAATCACCACCACTCAGTCATTAATGTTATCTTTGTGTACTTTTTATTACATTATCTTATGAAAAGTTTGAAGTAATCGCTAAAAAGATTTGACTTCATTTAGCAATGAATTAGGCCCTCGGCAGGTAAGAAAACACAAATGTAGTTGGTATCGTATGCCTTTTTAAGTATAGATATATTTTTAAAATATTTATAAGTAACAATTTTCCAGCTTGATATAAATTTTCCCTCTCTTCGGCAAAATATAATGAAAACGCAAACAAAGCAAATCATTCTAAACAAGTTTCAAATATAAGTTGTAACTTTACAAGTTAGTCGAACTTGAATCAATTATTGGAGAGCGAAAGTAGTTGCGTTGTAAGGGGCGCGCCATAAAGTACGCGTGGCTCGAGCCGGCCCTGCTGCCCGGCGCCCGCCGCCCGCCGCCCCTACGATCGTCCGCTATAAATCCAATAACTTAATAACGATTAACTCAATTCGTACATTTTCACAAATTAAAACGACTTTCACCATGGGCCCGCACTTTATAAACACCTTAATTTTCATTACGGTTCGCAACTCGGACTTAAACTTATATTTTGATTATTTATAGTAATATTTTAAAGAGAAAAGTTTTGTTTTTGCGAAGGAAAATTGTATTATTAGCAGTAATTTTACACATAGACATAGTAGGGCATTTCAAACGTAACTATATGATATTAGAAAACAATATTGTATTAGGTAAAAAACTTGATTTAATATAATGTTATCAAGTACTTTATGTGTATGGGACGGCGCGGGCGCGGGCGCGGACGACCCCTCTCGACGAAACATCGCAGCAATATTGCACATCATTACCCACCTTTTATCGTCATCATTACTGGAAAAACAAATTAACCATAGACTACGTCGGCATCCGCCCGCCATTTGTATAATGGCGACGTTTCCGGAAGTTTGACAGCTAGGATGAAATGTCGCGCGATTTTTACTAATTAAAGGGGTTGGGGCACACCGCCACCGGTGGCTTCCGGTGCCCAATGATCACTTAATGCTTTTATTGTTATGAACATTTTTATAGCCAATCTTTATAATTACGGTAAAGAACGGTAATTATTTTTGACTATGGTGATCGCCGGTCGGAATAAAAATCTCTTACTAATAGAAAGAAGGTCACAAATGTCAGTCGTTTGTGATACTTTGCAATTATTCTGTATTGATAAGTTATTACATAATGTTTAATGTTCTAGACTAAATATACGTACGTCATAGATTGTTGATGCCGAGGTGTTTGTACTTAAGCTCTTACGTCATGTGGACGGAACTGCGATGTTATTGCCTTGTACTGTGTACAATATTGACTATGTTTGGGATACTCACCTATTCTAGTATACCTATATTTTTGCATTCTTTTCATTTAGGGTAGAATTATATTTATACTAGGTATACCTATTGTTTTTTCATTGCTAGCTCATAATAAAGTAATAGCCCCATACCACGTCTCAGTAAAATTCCAGATCAATCTATATTTCCCGTGAGTACTCAATGAATGACCTCTATCTACAGATAGTGCTCACATCAATCAGTTTCCTGTAATTATCTTTAGAGTTAATCACACTACGACAGATAAGCTATCTTCTGTTCTGAACTCGCTTTACTTTTGTTTAATTAATTAACCCTTCTGATTGTGTTCGTTATGCATTTTGACTTCAGTCATTGTATTGTGCGAATATTCACCGAATGGCTGCTATTTTTACTATGGTGTCAGAAGGTCTATCATGAAACACATTCAGAAGGTTCGGATTAAAGTTCGAAATTACAGTAAGATTACTACAAAACTTATCATCATCATATAAACCCAACGAACTCCACTGCTGGACATAGGCCTCACTTAATTTCCGCCACAGCCGCCACAGCCGCTTGCAACCAACGCCCAACCTTACAATTTGATGCCTTACAATTTGAACCCAACAAAATTTGATGTATCGGATGAAAATTGTATACAATTTCTAGTAAAACATTTGTTCTGAAATTTATCACAAAGACAGAAATCTAAGTTATTCTAAAACATTTCAATATTTATAAATATTTTGGTACACTATCATCATTATCAGCTCAAAGCCAATTTCCACCTCAGCGAGCTATTTTGTATGTAAAAATTATGTACTCAAATGATATAGGTTTTTCAATCTAATCACCACAATTTATTATATCATGATGTTCAGAGACGCTCACTACCTACAATGTAGGTAGTCCCAACTCCCACGTAATTCAGCTCACAGCTGAACTGCTGCCACTCAACACAAATTAGTTTGATATTTAAATTAGTCCCGCCGACGGCAATCGCGGAACACATATTATACGTCACGATCGATACGATCTTGAACATCCGCTTCTAAATTAATCGTAGACTAACAATATCTAAGTGTAAATTAATTAGTAGCTATTTCATTTGATAATAATGACATTAATATAATAGTATGTATAGTAATTTCATTAGCATTTATCAATGAACATGATTATTTTGGCACCGTACTTAAGAATAAGAATAAGAATAAGAATAAGAATATGTTTATTACCATAAGTATTACATACAACTTTATGTTAAAATAAAATAGAAATAAACAATGGAAATAACAATGTTAGCATTAAACATAATGTTTGATTACCGAAACTCCCCACACTAGGCAAAGCCTGTCCCGTGGGAAGCTTCGAGCAATTGTCAATCCAGTTTATATACAATGCTGCAGTATGCATAAATATGCATACTGCAGCATTGTATATGAAATACAAGTACACTATTTAAAAAATATAAAAATTATACTTATTATGTAGTATCTATTCATAGACTAATGAAAAATACATTGAAAATAAAATTAAAACATAAAAATAAAAACAAAACCAAATCACTTAACAAAACTATACTTTTACTACTTCTGAGATAATATTATTATATTTAAACAAAAATTCCAAAAAAAGAAAAAAATAATAATAATAAATATTAATTCTAAGATTGTGCACTAAGTTACACTAATCTTTTAAAAAGGTCTTCTGTTTTGTCATAAGTCCAGCCTAGTAGTACCTTAATTAGTTTTGATTTTGCCTGTTGGTATGACAAAGTATGCAAATGACACATTTTATTTAACTTATTATATATAAATGGCTTAAGATAATGGCAGAATCTCATTGCAAATATTGTTTTGACTCTCGATGTTGGTAAACAGAATACGCGTCGCTTGGTCATGTCCTCGTAGTTATTTGAATTTAAAACTTCCTTGTGTGTCATGAGCGTGATTTTCTTTATAAAGATTCGCCTAACACTAAGAACCTTCATCTCTTCGAAGAGATTAATGGTTGGGTATCTGAAGGATTTACTTAGTATAGTTTTCAATACAGCTCGCTGGGCTCTTTCGAGTGTTATCATATGAGATGCAGCAGTACCACCCCAAGCTAAAATACAGTACTCTAAGAGAGATTGACCTAGTGTCAAATATACCGACTTTAGTAAGCATACCGGGGCTACATTCCGTAGCTGTTTCATTGTAAAAATAAGTTTTCTAGTTCTGGCAGAAGTTGCCTCGATATGCTCCCTAAATGAAAGTTTTTCATCTATAATAATACCTAAATATTTTAAGCTATTGGTACGTTTTATTGCGCCACAAGAGCAACTTGTACGGCTTGTACCTAGCGGCGCATCTAGTTCTGCAAAACATTTGTGGATTATCAATGTCAAGTCTGGCGATGGAGATGAGATAGCAGTTTTATGGAAACAGATGTATTTAGTTTTAGATTCGTTTAGAGACAGTAAGTTATTATCTAACCACTCCCACACGTGGCTAAGTCCTACACTGGCTGTAGATATTGTGGATGCCCAAGATTTTTCTGAAAATAAAATCACGGTATCGTCGGCATAATTTATAAGGTCCGCGTTTTGGGGACAGTTAGAGGCAAGGTCATTGATGTACGCCAGAAAAAGCGTAGGGCCTAAAATGCTGCCTTGTGGCACCCCAAAATCGACTTCATGTTCGTGACTCTTGTAGGTATCCACTCTTGTGCATTGTGTCCGACTAATTAAGTAGCTACGGAACCATTCAAGAGATATTCCTCTGATCCCAATAATTTCAAGTTTCCTTAATAGTATTGGTATTGATACAGTGTCGAATGCTTTCGCTAGGTCCAGGAATACTCCGATACAAGCCATTCCCTCATCAAGGTGTTTACTTATTATACTGGTGAGTAAAGTTACGGCATGCTCAGTAGACCTGCCCCGGCGAAAGCCAAATTGTTGGTTGGATAAAAGGTTTTGGCTTTCAAGAAAGTCCACCAACTGTTTATTTATAATTTTTTCTAAGAGTTTTGAAAAAACACTGAGCAATGAGATAGGTCTGAAGTTATTGGGATCATCAGTAGCACCTCCTTTATGGATGGGAGTTATAGCAGCTACTTTCCAAATATCCGGGAACTTTCCTGTAGCCATACTTAGGTTAAATATGTATGTCAGTGGTTCTACTATGTAATTTTTTATTCTTTTTATTAAAACGTTAGTAAATCCATCTAAGCCCGGGGCACTATCATTATTAAGTTGCATTATGAGACTTTCGACTTCAGCTGTGTTTGTAGGGTTCATAAAGAAGGAGTTTGGCGGTGAGACAGTCAGTCTAACTTTAGCAGCGAGAGATTCCTGTGTTTGATTCATTCGCTCCAATGTTTGGCTGGCAAGCCGCTTTCCTGATGTTGCAAAGAAACTGTTGCAATAGTCTAAAGATTCCATTTCATTATCTTTGATTTTAATTAAATTACACGTAGATGTTTTTGTCGTATTCATGTTAGAAATCCTTTTTATTGCGCCCCATAATTTTCTTGGGTTTCTTTTATTTCTTTCCAATTCTTCCCTTTCATATTGTTGTTTTAATTTTCTTATTAAATTTTGATAGAAGTTTCTATAACGTGTGTAGATGAGTTTTTGAGTTTCATCCTGTGGTTTCTTTTTTACATCGGAATGAAGCTTATCTTTATGTTTTGAACATCTAATCAATCCTTCAGTCATCCAGGGTTTTAATATATGTATACGTTTACTAAATTTTACTGATTTTGAATATTTGTCTATAATAGTGGAGAGAATACCAGTGAAAGTTTTAGCAGCTTCTGTGGGACATAACTTTTCAATCACCACAGCCCAGTTAACTTTTTGAAGTTCTGTTTCAATAGCTTCCATATCGACTTTTTTCTTAAAAATTCTTTCCGTCCGTGTTCTCGGTATATCAGTAGCAATACCTGTCATAACCAAATCATGATCTGTAATTGACGATGAACACACAATTGATTCTAACTTAGACGTCGTTCTGACAAAGACATGATCAAGGCACGCATCCTTCCGGGTTGGCTTACTTATTGCTACTCTAAATCCTAACTGAGCCATTAGACACAAATAGTCTGCACAAGATTCCGTATGTATGATATTAATGTTAATGTCACCAGCTATTACATAACATGGACTACGAGTCATTGCATTAGCAACTAACTCAAGTGAGGTTACAAAACTGCTTGTATTGTGAACTGATGGAGAACGGTATACGCCTAAAACAGTTACTAAATTAGGTATGTGTACTTGCAGGCAATCCGCATCGAGTAATGTCGGCTCACTTATTTTTGGTGTCCAACGGTCATTAACATAAATTACAACCCCTCCTGCTCGATTTGTAAACCTAGTTGAAGTGTATGAATTGTAATTATTAATTTGACCTATGTTGTTTGCACTGTCTAACCAACATTCAGTAAGAATGATTATATCGAAGTTCATATTTATTCTACCTAGTGTTACAATAAAGCTATCAATATTACATTGAATACTTCTGATATTTAGTGTTAGTATTTTTAAGCCATAATTCGAAATAATACCTTTACATTGCTCTACAATATCTATCTTGTGGCACACTTCATTGAACGAATTGTCTATATCATCTATTAATAATTGTGTCATTATTAATAATGTTATATTTTAAAAGGAGTAATTTTAATGCAAGATTAAGTTTGGCCACGTACCAATGTATAGAGTGCGAGCAAGCCAGATAATATTTCGATATTTGAGAATAGTAATTTATGACAAAGATAAATAGTAATAGGTATGATTTAAGTGTAATTGTGTGTAAGTTGGAAATGCCAATTGTATTATAGTAGTAAGAGCAGTCATAATATTTGTAAGGTTTAAAATAAATAAAATAACAACAAAAAATGGAGTGACAAAACAGAAGACCAGGCTTGATGGGAGTGAATACATAGTTAAAATAACATAAAAAATTAATTGGTAGGAGAACGAAATAATTCAGATTGACTATCTGAGTGAGTTGGGGAACAGTCTTCTTTACAATTGAAGAGCTGATCGATATCTTCCTTTGAGCGTATGGCAATGGCACGAAATTTACGCTCCTTGGTGTTTTCAGCTTTTCTAACATAAATGACTCCGTTACGCACCCAGCAAAATCGAAAGTTGTTTTGTTTAGCATGTTTCCTTGTTTCGCCGAACAATTTTCTATTGTATATGGTGAGTCGCTCATTAAAGTAAATTGGGGCTGAGCTACCACTAACGATGTCCTTTGAAGTAATACCACGTCTTGTTTTAGCAGCCGTCAATACTTCGTCTTTTTTTGCTTTTCGCAAGAATTTAATAACCACAGGCCTCGGGTTGAGTGTGTCATTCTCACTACGCTTAAATCCGGCTCTTACGACGTGATCAATGTCCGATTCGGTCAAGGCCACACCTATTATTTTGGACGTAGTCAAGACCAGATGTGTCAAATTCTCACCATTTTGTTCAGGAAGACCAGCAATCTCTAACTCATTCTGTAGACTACTCTGACACTGATTATTAAGGTGAGATTGCATTTCAGCTATAGACATTTTAAGATCCTTAATTTCTTGGTCTTTTATTGTAAGCCGTGTTTCATATTCTTCAGTTTTACGCATTAGAGTGGCAGATACAGAAGCGAGCTGAGTTTTGACTTCTTGAAAATCTTGGCGTAACAACTTTATTTGAGATAGAATATCTGACTCCCGTTGTACATCTTCTGTGTCTAAAGAAGAGGCGCCAGCTTGGTTGCCCCGCAGAATGGTTATGTTATCGGTCGTTGTAGAAATATTTATTGGGGTGCTAGTAATTAGCGTTTTAGATACTGAGCAGCATGAGCAGATCCACAGGCTTTTATTTTTATCTGTTAACTTTTTGAAATTCTCGGAAGATATGTCTGCACACTTTAACTCGTAATGTTTCCTACATTTCGAACATATCATGTAATTAAGTGATGTGATTTTCTTACCACACGCATTACACGGGTTGGCCATCCTTCAGTTTGCACAATGTTGCTCAGGAACTTTGTTAATAGTAGTTAAAGTTCGGCTGAATCCGAGCGGAGGTGTGCGGGCGCAGGGGACGAGGTCTGCGACGGACCGCGCAGGTGTGCTGACGACACGATGCAGGTGCGCTTGACGTCACAGCGGGCGCTCGAGAGATTGGGGCAGGTCAGGCACGGCCGTCGTTTTTTTAAGTTTTTGAAATGAAAACTGCTATAACTTTTATAATTATGGGAATTTTGAAAAACTGTTTTCACTATTGGAAAGGCGAACTGTTTAGCTATAAAATAACTATGAAACCAAAGTCCGAGAGTTACTTTTTACCACTGTTTAGAATTTATAATTGAAGAGTAAACAAAAAAGCGTCTAACGTGTACAACGCCGCGGTCCGGTGAAACTTGTTTAATTGCCACATTTTGATATACGTTCTTTCTGTCTTTCCAAGCATAATTCCACGAAGGTTCATATACCAAGATCGTGTCGTAAGATGTAAGTAGCGGCCCCGTCCGGCAGGTTCGGTTCAAAGATTGATTTCTCTTTCTTGTCGGACTCACTACAAGTTCTTCTCAAGTGCCCCCCTCCCTCGGCCCCACTGCACCTCACCTCACCTCCCCCTGGCTCCAGCCCGTTTGATCGCGTTATTTCACAAGATAAGTCCGTTAATTGCCTTTACAGCCAGGTTGCTCATTCTATTCCAGATTATTGATCTTGAACAAAGTTTTTGTATGTCTTCAGAGGGGATTGTTAAACGATTTTTGTTTTTAATTGAACAGTTGAGTGAGACGAAAGGCTTAAACTTGTCTTGTTATATTGTAACTCGAATTGAAAGTAATACGAAATAATAATTATATTTAACTACCTTTTGACTGCGACTTCGATCGCGGTGGAGATAATATATGTATATAACGGGTGGCGCAAAAGTAAAGACCCTATTTGGTTCAGCTATAACATTTTTTCTAAATTAGAAAACTAGATTTAGATTTTTTTAAATGTATATTTGTGCCATTAAATTTCGTACCATTAGGATTTAAAGATGATGTCTTTTAAATGGTGACCTCCAGAGTTGATACACATTTGAGCCCTATTTATGACATTTTGCATAACTTGCCGTAACACTTCCTGCGATATGTTCGTTATTTCTTGACGAATGTTTTCTTTTAGAGCTGCGAGAGTCTGTGGCTTGTTCACATACACCCGAGATTTCAAAAAACCCCAAAGAAAAAAGTCTGGACTGGTCAGATCGGGTGATCTTGCAGGCCAAGGCAAATCGCCAAAACGAGAGATAACTCGGCCTGGAAAAGCGTCCCTCACTAAGTCCATAGTGTCGCGCGCTGTGTGTGCCGTAGCGCCGTCTTGTTGAAACCAGATGTGCTCCAGCCCCAATTCGTCCAAACTGGGTATCAAAAACTCACGTAACATGGTTCTGTAGCGTTCTCCAGTGACAGTTATCGCATTGCCTCCAGCGTCTTCGAAAAAATAGGGTCCGATCACTCTGTCAACACAGATGCCACACCATACAGTAACTTTTAGTGGGTGTGTGGCAAAGCGTCGAATTGTGCGACCAATCGGTGCCGGACGGTGGGGAAATCGTCGACGAAATTCACGTTGTGTTCTTATCACTGATATTCCACGTTCTTGGGGAGTAAAACGGTCCATGTTTATTTTCAGTGTATTTTACATTTGTTCACTACACAATTTTCAACAACAGAATGACAGAAAATGTATAATAAAAAAAAAAAAAGCATTTTCTTTAGTGCCACTACTTTTGCGCCACCCAGTATATGTATTATTATTATATTATTATTATTATAAGTATGATTGCTCACAAAGCAACAATTATATTTAACAAGGCGTTATATCTATCTGAAAGTCACCAAAGCCTATTTTAAAACCCTGCGGTTACGAGCCAGTCTCAACGTAAGGTGATTAATGAATACAAATGACTTTCTTGCACCAAGCTACATACTCGATGTACCACAAGTCCGCGGTGGACTGTTCCATTACTTACCGACTAGTTCTTTCATGGTACATAACATTTATATAAACATTGCGTCCATTTATATAAAATATATATAATCAGTGTAGTCACTACCCTATCTCCACCCGTGGATGTCGTAAAAAGCGCAGACAAGAGTACTGCGAAAAAAGGAAAATTCAAAACAAACCCTATACCAACCCGCCTGGCCAGCGTGGTATAGTAGGCTAATTCCCTCCACTTTCTTTAGAGCAGATTCTTGACGGCTGTAGAACGTTTATGGATTGAAATGATGATGATGATGAGGTTGATGAAAAATAACGTCACAGTTTTTTCCCCGAAGGGATAGGCAGAGGTGCATCACACTCACATTTTGTCAGCTAAGTTAGATCCCCTATTAGGGGCTGCATAAACCTGGCACATTTGTTTCCAAACTACGGTCTGAAAAAATACCATTTTCACCCGACCCAGGAATCCAACTGAGGACTGAGGGGTCTGTTTTGCGCAGCAGCCCTATACACTACCCGCTGCGCCACTGAGGCAGTTTGATGTAAATGTTGTGTAAACTCCACTAATCCAGTTATTGTTTAAGATTGTTGCATTTACAATTGGGATTATCTCCCCCGCGATTTCTTTTTAATCAAATTATTTTCGGCCACCCTTTCGTCATTATCGGCGTAACGCTGTGACGGTGACGGTGGGATATGAAAAGCTGTTCCTTTGTTTATAATACTTTTGTTTTGTACTTTTTTTGTATGACCACATGTTTGTATGAAATTCGAATAAATATAGACTTCACGTTCTAGTTCGTGAACTGAGATGATTCGAGGAACTAAATTATAGAAGTATGAGAAGTGAGCTCTATTATTTCGTATATTAATATCAGATATAGTAGATATTATATTAGCATAAATTCATTCCTTATGTAGCTAATTCGTAACTGTGATTGACTTATTCTTGTGCAGAAAGAAAGACCAGAATTTCCGGAGCGGTTTAGAGGAATATTTATAGGTATTGAGTGTGATTGTTTCAAGATGACGATTTGTTTCATGAATTCCAAAGATTATTTAATTAAGATGTTAACTAATCCTACGTCCGTCGCTCGTAACTCGGCTCGTATTGTGTGCAAATTGAAAAACTTTTCTCGTTTTCAACTAATTATATCGAGAGGAAGATGAAAATCTTTTGCTAATATTTATTGAGAGTTCGCTATTGTCGCCACGCGATATAAAGATTACTCCAGAACCAAATCTACAATTAAAAACCATCGGGTGTCTCGTTCACACTAATGACGAGCTGTATAAGACTGAGTGAGAGGCTGATATCGTAGTTAGCTGTGAACGTTAGCTAGGTGGTTGTTTTTAATTAATTACTTTTATTATTTTTGTGCGGCCCGCCTTGTCTTTATTGGCAGAACGTCTTGCTTAATTAGTCGTTTTATTATTATATAATATCGGAAGGGTTGAAGGTGTGCCCGCCAGATGGCGCCTCTCGGTTATGGCCGAGGTGCGGTGCTTGATTTTTTGTTTATTCTTGGGGTAAGATTTACCCCTTCAGTTTAAAGATGAGGTGGAATTTATTTTCTTTAATTAATTTTTGTAATTGTCTTATCTCGGTGGTTTATGTAATTTAAAGCTATAAAAAGAGAAAGTAACGTTTTTTTGGATTTGTAAATTCGATTAATTTGCCAGAATCTCTGCACACACACGCGTGTGATGTACGCACAATAAATAGTGGTGCAATAGATAAGCGGGTTATTTATTAAAACTACATAACAAAAATATACTTAATTTGACTCATCATCAATGTACTTATCACACAAAGAGTTTCTTCGAAGCAGACATGATACACTAACTCTTTAACACAAACCTGCCTTCTCTTCTGTAAACCAACACCTTTTGACGAACACTTCTTCAATGCTCTTTCAATACAATAAGTTTGGCTCGTGATACAATGTCCATCACTATAGTTACACTAGCTCCACCTACCGTACCATTAAGGTAATTAGGTGCTGACGTAATCCAATTTGTGTTGTTTATAAAACTTGTTTGTTTGGTTCGGCTAATTAGCGAGAGTGGCTAAGAGGCGCCTACCGCCTACTCCACAGATTATACACCTACACGTAGAGAGAGCCTTGTTTATACCACCTCCTCGCAGTGTTGGCCTTATTTGTTACCTTATTATATTATGTTAGGAAGATCACAGCGAATAAGTTACTTATATGGAGTCATCTGAGTATCGCTAGAGGCAACATAGAGGCTTAGTTGTTTAATATCGTTTGCTATGTTAGCGTAGGTACATTTTATTACACAATGGTTAATTTACATATGTAAAGCCTTTTCTACTTCTACGTATAAATACATAATTTAGCTACCTAATGAATCAGTTTATTGATTGGTTTCAACTCAAAATATCTTTACTAATATTATAAAACTGAGGTTTGTTTGTTTGACCGCGCTTATCTAAGGAACTATGAACCGATTTGAAACAATATTTTTGTGTTGGATAGCCCATTTATTGAGAAAGGCTATATGCTGAATAACATTACGCTGCGACCAATAGGAGCTGAGTAGTGGCCGAACAAAGATCCAAAGGAGCGATGTCCTGCGTGAAAGCTGACGTTTTATAAATTTGATGGTAGGTACATTAAGTACCTAAGTAAAACAATACTTAGATTTAAAAAGTATATTTATATTTTACTTTTTAGTTACTTTTCTTTGGTTAAATTTTTTGTTAAAAAGTTTTTACAAAAGCCAGTCACACTCGTTTTTACCTACTCGTAAGAGTAACTCACATCTCAGTACCACAACAACACCCACCAACACAATAGCACCTGATACAATGATATAAGGTAAGGTACATAAGGTGTATTTACCTGTACGTACCTGCGCGTGTCACCTGTTGTGCAGGTGAGGTGGGCGTGGCGCGCAGGTCCGCCCCGCGCCGCCCACCGCCGCGGCCCACCTGCCGCGCACCTGTACCGACCCACGACCCACACACGCTATCTACTGATACACATACAGCACACCTGCGAGCTTGCCCTTATGTAACCTGTTTATATAATATATCTGCGGTTGTCAGCGTGTCGTTGGTTATGGTTATGTTCTTTATTTGGCCACTGTTTAGCTCCTATTTGCCGCACCGTGATGTTATATATTTATATAGCCTTCCTCGATTAATGGGCTATCCAATACTAAAAGAACTAGTTTTTTAAATAAATAAATAAAGTTACTATTACCGTTTCTAGTTCTTGCTTCATACAAATATGAAGTCATCTCAAGCTGAATAAATGCCCACTTGACCACAAGGTCAACCCTTATACCATACACAACGTGGATAGGTGGGTACTTGTACATGTACACATACGAACATTTGTCTGTGGCACTCAACCCTGCGGTCGCCCAGTGTCACCTTCGTATCGCATAAATTTTTTGCGCACTTAACCGTGCGGTGGTGCGCGGCGGGCGACCGACACGGAAAAGGAGGTGCCGTCTTAGGCACGCGCCGTTGAAGGGTTGACCTCTGCTTCGCCCTGTGGTTGTTCGGTGTCTTACTAACTGTGCATGTGGTGATTGTGGTTATTAAACATATTTATATATAATTAAAGAATTAATAGAATGTATATACTTGCCTAGGTATACCGTATTGGTGAGGCCTATGTTCAACAGTGGACGTCATTGGGCTGATATGATGATGATGATGATATACTTGCCTAGTATCTGTATGGCCCTTTCTCTAAGTTCTAATGTTAAATTACATGATGATTGAGTGATTAAGGCATAAATGCTTAATATACAGAGTCATTATTGTATTTAAAGGTTTAGATTTGATTGTTTAGATTAGATTTAAAGGTTAGCTCTATTTTGCTCACAAATACCTAAGTACCTTAAGATAGATGAGGCACCTGCCTCATACCTACCAAGTAGTTTCCACTAGTGAGTAATAGTCGCACTCAGAACTCATTGGGGAAGGAAATAAAATCAGAAAGTGAAAAATTTACGTTATGTCATATTTCTTAAGTATTTTAGTTTTTATATACCTACCTTGTGGTTTTATTAAAGTTTTCCTTAGAAAAATCCCGAACTTTGAGGTAACTTTAATTATAGGCACTCTTATTTTTTGCAGACTTAGATAATAATAATAATAATAATATTTATTTGTTTCTCTCATAAGGTACAGTACATAATTAAAACTAGATAAGACATGACAGCTTAAAATAATACCTTTTGAGAGCTGGAGTCCGCACTAGGTTCGAGACCTGTATGACGGATCTCCAGGCTCTCGCCCTCAGACTGTATACAAATGTAAGCTGATGTGTGCGTAATAATTACAATAATTTGTACCTACTAAGATGATTAATAGTGTTAGTTAAACATTTAGATTAATCGAAGTCTTCCATTTAATTCTTTTTTAAGATAAAACCTTTTTCGAGTTCACTGAGATCGTCCCGAAGCAGGATCAAGCCTCGCGTGTGTTTCAGTTTGTGTTGCTCGCACTTTTTCCACACAACACGACTATCCGACTGCGGCCGGTGTCCCAACACTGCTTAGCATAATTTACACATACACTTTTTGTTTGGAGCGATCCCCACACAATTGTATTGGTCTTGCATAAATAGGTAT
Source organism: Laspeyria flexula (assembly GCA_905147015.1). Taxonomy (NCBI): domain Eukaryota; kingdom Metazoa; phylum Arthropoda; class Insecta; order Lepidoptera; family Erebidae; genus Laspeyria; species Laspeyria flexula. The sequence continues at coordinate 340,902 of LR989958.1, forward strand.
ATTTGAATTGTAGTCCGAACATCGAAACATAGCGATTGGTTCAATAAAACGTAAGCTAAGTGTAGCTTTCTGTTGATCGAAGGTTTATACTGGTTTAGGTATTTTAAGACTTCTTATTACTTAGGATAAAAGTACGTTACAAGAAGCCCTAGTAGTTATAGATATGGGAGGTAGTACAGCGGGTAACCCTCCACTCAACAGAGCCCTTCAGAATTGAGCTTGTTTGTCTCAATCACGCTAATAAAAAAATATTATGTTATAATGCCGATTTCCTTTAATATGTATTCATCAATGAGTTTTACTAACGTATGTATTTATAGTTAGGTATACGTACGAATAATGTTTAGTGACGCATGATAATATGACAATTAATTTAAAAGAATAGTTAGTGATTGAAATTATGGTTATGTTCAGCTACTTTTGTTGCTGACTGTACCTACAGTAACTATGGTACCTGCGTAGTAGTAGTATCTATCCACCGTGTGGGTATGGGTAATTCAGATACCATCCAACGATTACAAATTGGTAGGTAGGTATTAAGTAGGTACAAAGACATACATAACCTTTCTTCATGAATAAATATTTGGTAGCTTCAATTACTGTAAGGATTAACCATGAATCACAAACCACCTGATCACACACCCACGTGTTTGCCAGTGACGTCACGCCACGGGGGGAGGGGAGGGGTAACTAAACACATCGGTATTGTGTCACCAAATCGACGTGTAATAGTCTGTCTGTTTGTCGAGAGGCGGCGCGGCACTGATGAGTGTTCGCTCAGTCGTGTTCGTTAACTTACGTGCGCTAACGGTAATGTGAGCAAATATGGAATGTATCTTGTTGTTGTATGACGTACGTTGTACATGGTGTAGGTTTCGAAAATTGTGGAATGATGACTACCTTGAAACATAGATTTGTAGTTCATTATGAACAAATAAGTTTTTTGCTTGCATTAAAATTTATGCAATGACTGGCCTGTTGGTCTAGTGGTTAGTGACCCTGACTGCTAAGCCGGAGGTCGTGGGTTCGATTCCCACCCAGAACAAATCTTTGTGTGATGAGCATAAAGGTTTGTTCTGTGTCTGAGTGTAATTTATCTATAATATTATTGTATTTACAAAAAATAAATGTATTTAAGTAGTATATTAGTTGTTAAGTACCCATAACACAAGCAAATATAATTGCTTACTTTGGGACTAGATGGCGCTGTGTGAATGTGGTAGAATATTATTATTATTAATTTATAAATCTATGTCCAGCAGTGGACTGCAATGGGCTGAGATGATGATGATGATGGTGATTAAAATTTTGGCTAAGTAGGTGTACCTGTACGTGACTACGTATTATAAATTTTATTTTTCATTTGTTAGAGTTTAGTGTTGTCTAATCTGCTATCATATTATAAATCATATTGAAACAGACAATAACTTATTTCAAATGTACAAAAAAAAAAGAAAAATGTAGCATATTTCTTTTTAACTATGATTTAAAAAATATACTTAATTCGATGTTGAAAACAGTAAATATCGTTATTCACATACCCCTTAAGATTTAGAATGTTTGAAGTGATTAAACCGCCACAACATTGAATTAAAGTGAGACGGAGAGGTACTATGTACAGCTCAATAAAACATCATGATGTAAAGTAAACACCGCAGCACTACACGTAAACAAATAAATGCATCGCTGAGTATGTTTACCGACAAGTCCCGAGCGCACCCGAACATTGCCGAGTGTTGCCGAGTGACGACGTAATTGAAAATTTAATGGGAACAGGTGCGCGGGAGATGAGCCATCACAAGCATACAACATTTAAGGGTTACTTCGTTAAAAAGGTATAAAGTAGCCATTAGAGTTGTGTGTTGGTTCAGATGTCGCCGTGGAAGGGTTTATTTATTGATAATGGCGCGGTTGTTTCTAAAAGTGATTGTGTTATTTTATGGTGAATGGAACTGTATTTATTAAGTTTATTTCGATATCCCATTAAAATTTATTTTTGAAACTGAGAGTTAAAATGAATAAAAAAACATGAAAAGTGTAGACCTTATTTTATAAATCTAATCTGGTCATAATAATATAGGTAAATAACGTGCAATATTTATAGTGTATGTTCTGATCACGGTTAAAAATTGAATTTATGTCCTAATATAACAAATCTAAACATTGTTATAAAACTGAAGGGTTTTTTGGTTTCTTTGAACGCCCTAATCTCTGAAACGACTTGACAAATACGTGTTGCAAAATTATTTTAGTGTTAGATAGCCCATTTACCGAGGAAGGCTGTAAGCTATATATCATCACGTGAGGACGAAAACGAGCTAAGCAGTGGCAAACAAAGATCCACGGGAGTGTAAGTGCATTATTTTTCGTAAGATGATAATAATATAATTTGGTTGTAGGATCAAGCAACAAAAGATGTTATGCATCACTTTGTAAGTATTTCAATCAGACGGAGAGGCATGGGGCGGCGGGTGATTGTGCGCGCACAAAAATGGCCGCCAGCCACGAACCTGGATTGAAGTGTAAATTGAGTAATTTACAACAACGTACCGGTACACAGTAGAGTACACTCGCCACGTTCTCTGGAGATGTTTACAGAAGGACAACAGCAGCTCTGTCAGCGCCAATCCCATTTATATTGAACATTTTTGTTGTCAATCTTTTTCAGTTAAGTTTACTTACATCTTATAAACTTAATAGAAAACATTTTTCAACAAATTATCATAAAATATATAAAACATAAATATTTATACATGTTTTTTACTATTGAATAATATGTCTTATTATGTTAATTATAAATGTTAGATGTAGAACTAAAAACATGTCCAACATCTAGCTAAAAGCAAATATACAGTTCGTAAAAGATAATAACCATCGTTTTAAACTTGAAGTAGACGACCTTACGTCACATATAATTTATAATAAAAAACACAGTCGTAGTACTCTGAACAGAAAAGAAAAGAAATATAAAAAATTTTTTGAATGCTACCACATTATAGTATCACCAAAGTCAAAACTCACTAAAATTAAAACAGTATTCTTGAACACACAGTGGAATTGACTTACTGCTCTCCTAGTCTGTATATGTGCTAGTAGTAAGAAGCGGCGCACACCTCAAGACAAACAAACATAAATAGAGACGAGAGGGCAGGTTCCGGCGAGGCGAGGCGCGCGATGAGGCGCAATCAACTGGCAGATACACTTTGTTGTATATTATACATTTAATATACGGGTGGGATACACTACACGCTGGTGGCGAGCTGGGACTAATACGTACTTAGTGGGAATACGAACGTTTGAACAGACAGGTTGATTATTGGTTTCTATATCAGCGTCTTAGCCGATAAAAAACGTGTATACCTAAATTAAGAAATTATTTGTCAACTAGATGAAGTTCTTATGTCAATAATTTTTATTTCATTTTCAAAAATTTCATTTAATTTCAAATGTAGGAAGAGCGGTTTTTCCTATTACAGACATATAAATATAAATTATGTACCACTTTAGTTGAAGAAATAAACTATTTACTTATTATTATTTATTTATTATATTATGAACATTATAAACGTGTAAGATTTCACGATATTCAAATCACTTACTAAATATTTGTTATAAAGAAAATAGTTTATTATATTATAAAACATCTATTAAAACAAATTGAAGTAAGTAACCTGGACTAGATAGCCTAATGTACAACATACGCGGTCATATGTAATTTAATATCATTATACATTCATAACCCTTTCTTTTGACTTTTTAAAATAAAACAAAGAAAAAATATGAATCAACTCTATAATCGCCAATGATATTGTATTTTTTAACATACAATATCATTGATAATCGCTTTTGCCTGTACCTTGTTCGGCGCTCAATCTACGCCGGCAGGTATCCGATATGATTTTATTACTCGCGTCAAATATTTGCCCTATTTCGGCGCACCCTCCCGTGAGCCCGTGACGCCGCGTACTTCACGTGCCGTACCTTGCCCGTACTTACTGCCTGTCGTACCGTGATCAGATCAATTCCTTCTCCTTGCTTTACAATCTAATTATCGTTCTATTTGTTTGATGATCTAAGGAAAATGTTTCAATGTTTTCTTGAATAGGACTATTATCTTATCTTCTTTCCTTCAACCTGTAATGATTTAGGAGTGCAATTTTATTGGTTTAGCGTAGTTGTTTTGTTTGTTTGTTCACAAGATTGAGCTATCATTTTCTTTTATAATAATATATAATAATTGTTGGTCGTGTGGGATTGCCAGCCTATTGAATGAATAGACTGATAGAGTAGAGTGCGCAAGTTGGATAGGTTTAAATAAGAATTTTCTTATTTATAAGTTGTTGATTCTTTAATTTAATATAACATAATACAGCAACGTAATACAAGTATGGGCCGTTCTATAGAAAGGACAGATCAGGAGTAGTACCCTAAACAGACGAGAATGTATGAAAAGATTGATGAATGCTGAAGAAGACAGATTTGCCGGAGTGTATATGTTTAGGTATATTATTATGTATTTCTAACAGATTTTTTATTACCAGTTGATAAGTATCAGGTATGTGATCTAAATGTAATTAAAATATTGAATATTGACTATTATTTTGAGTATTACTTACTGGAATGTTCGGCTTTACGTCGGTAAACCTTCCACGTCATCGTGTTTATAACAATGATTTCTTATTATTCGATCATAACATTGCAAGTACAAAGTATATTGTGCAATATGTGCTAATTACTAGAAGTCACATTTACAAGTAATTAGTTTGACGTAAAGCGCGTCATAATTAGCTACACTTATATTATAATTATAATCTTGAACAGATTAGTAAGTCACTCATAAAATTACATAACTCGTGTATATAATAAACTTAACAAGAAATTGGTAACATATAAATGAACATTTTTATGCGCATACAAATCTAGACCTTTCTCCCTCGTAAGAAATTTATATTTCGTTTGGCGTGTTTTGTATGCGTGGGTTCTGGACACGGTAACCCTTTGACGGCCCATCTGTGTTACGTGACAAACACCTCCGCGCTCTGCTCCGGGTCAAACGTGACGTATGACGAAATTAACCAATGTATATGTATGAGATTGTCACGATACGAACGTTTACGAGCCGCGTCAACTCGCTCCAGTAACGACCACTAAAACACACACACTTACATGTGTTAATATTTTTATTATTGCACACTTTGATACTGCAATAACCCCCTTCAATTTTCTTTCTCTACACTCTTTATTTACTAAAACTGGTTTGGATTACACGTGTACTGGATAAGAAACGTACAAGGTGTGACCTATTCTTTAAAAACAATAACACGAGAATTGTATAACATTAATTATTTATATTCGCGATAACTCAAAACTATACGAATACGAATACTATTAGGTATGAATAAAGTTTATTATTCATAAAAACCAGTCGTGTTTATATCGCTAAAAATATAATAAGTATAATGTTTTGATAACTGTGTTCATATTAATAGACGCAAAAAACTTGTATCAGTTGTTACGATGATAAAATTAATAAAACAAGGTTTGCTTAATAGTGTTGTTTATATCATGCAGAAATGGGAGCCGAGTTGTTATTAGTCTGCCTACCTTAGGTCGCTTTCTTTCGATAATTTAACCTTTAAGGAAAGGATAAAATTCACTTCCACGCGTGTTGATTCCAGGAAGTTTCTCCAAGTTGTTAGCGGCTAAAGTTGGTTTCTTGTTTGACGCGTTGTCCTCGCATTTTTATGAGCGGTTTACAGCCTCCATTATATCCTTGTTTTGTGATACAAACGCTTGATTTGTTCTCCCTCTCGTTGTAAAGTACTAACGCGCGGTTGGTAAACAAGTAATCGGAACATTTTAATTTTGTTTCGCGATGTAAAATGGTTCCTCAAGGAAAAGTGCGGAACGACCTAACTTGTGTTGTTCGCGGCCGCGTCGCGTCGCTGTACAATTTAAATTATTTTTATTTACTTCTAAATGTAGTTTTGATAAGTTTGGTGACTATCATGTAATTTAATTTCGTCAGAATTGTAGGTACTTTAATAAAATTTTCAACCTCATTTACATAATCATTATAGCTTCATTATCTCTCCATCAGACATAAAACACTCTCTGTTTTATTGTGTTCAACAGACATCATTCCTGGTGTACCTGTGTGTGTTTGTGGGGATGTAGATTTGTGCAACATAGTCAATTGAATTGGTCGTGTGGGATTGCCAGCCTATTGAATGAATAGACTGATAGAGTAGAGTGAGAGAGACCAAAAAAAAGTGACGTGTTTCTCTCTAGTGAATACCTAATAAATGAGGGCCGCCAGTATATTCTGACGGAAGATGCGTCGGGCGTGTTATTATTGTAAGCACTAACGCATCATGGGTTAAGTATATGAGGTTGAATGTTTTTGTACAGATTAGTCTATTCTGACGTTACGCCACCGATAATACGCGGCGCATCTACCGTCAGTTGTGTATACATTTTGTGCTAATTAGCGTCTCTCATTGAACATAAAAGTGGACGACGTGCCAGTATAAGTGTGAGCACTTGTGGTGTATGTGTCGGTTATCTCACACGTGGACTCGTCGCGTCGACCTTCAACTGTAATAGCGAGTAGGTACATACGTACGTACGTACGCAGAACGATCTCGACTCTATCGAACATTGTAGATATACTCTGACCAAAATAAAGGTGACTGTTATTGTAAACTGATTTTACTATACGGTACCACTGTTTTGTACTGGTTATGACTTATGTAGTAAGTAGAAACAAAATACCAATAACACCAAACCTTTTCTTTCCCAGAATGGAGCGGGAAAAATCGCAATACACCTATGCAAGAGAAGGAAAACTCGAATTTTAAACCAACTCGTCTGGCCTGAGAACGTGAGTAGTGAGCTTATGTCCTTCTATTGTGAGGCAAACCTTTAACCACCTTTAGTAACAGAGAGTTGATGATTATTGTAATTATATAAGTATTGTAAGTGTATGATTGTGTTTTTCTTCCATGTGTATCTTCTATGTGTATTCCCAGAGTATTCATAAAGTCATTTATCTAATGACATGCTAATTCGAAGCAATTTTTACCCAAAACATATTTAGCGACAATTCCAATTCTTGAGCCACACATAATAGTCACAACGGGAAAATTAAAAAGATGTTAGCGGCGCGTCCCTTGAGGCCGGGTGGAGGATTAAAAGTGCGCTCTTGTATCTTGTGTACTGATTCACTCCTTATGCACAGTGTCAACAGAGGGTGAGCAGTACTCTGGGTTAAGATGTTATGCTTGCAATGGACGAGTTGTGTATTACTAATGCTATAATAATAATATAATAATAATAGTTTATTGCCACAAATAACAGTTACACAGTAATACATGCAACACAACACAATGCTAAATAATAATAATAATATTCTACCACATTTACACAGCGCCATCTAGTCCCAAATTAAGCAATTATATTTGCTTGTGTTATGGGTACTAAACAACTGATATACTACTTAATTTTTTTTTTTTTGTAAATACATATATATTATAGATAAATTACACCCAGACACAGAACAAACCTTTATGCTCATCACACAAAGATTTGTTCTGGGTGGGGATCGAACCCACGACCTCCGGTTTAGCAGTCAGGGTCACTAACCACTAGACCAACAGGCCAGTCTTAAATTATCAATAACAATTACAATTATCATATCACAAATTATCTTAAGTATTTAAAAAAAAATCAGTGTTCTTATTACTGTCATTTTTATGTTTTATATTTGTAAGAAAACCAACAGAACCAATTCAAAATCAGAATAAGTAATAAGGACGGATACGATAAAAATACCTATTTAGGATGAATTCTTGATGGCTTCATTATATTTAACAAGCTTTACCCGAAAAACAGATTAAAATATCTTTTATAACTTACTTAGACGCAATAACATATTGGTATTAATTATGGCGGTGAACAAACAACCTTCAAACTAGGCAGATTATTCATTTATTTAACAACTGTATGCTCACGTTTTAACAAGGTCTAAGTGAGTCCATGTGTGTGTGTCTATGTGTGTGTGCACGGCTCCTGATGTCCGTTGATACATATGGATGAGCAAACTTTGATTGCTTCCTAGATTACATTCACTATTTAGTTCAATCAGACACAAAAGGTATAACACTAACATAACATAACACTTTGCATAGTACATAGGTAGGTATGTTGTCTTTTATTACCTTTGTCTCCTATTTAGGTTGTGTATGGCTTTATAATTGGCAATATTATGTCTTTTTCCATTAGCAAAATACATAAATATTTTTATTTTATTTTTATTTTATTAAATAGGTACAGTAACAGATAACAGATAAACAATTACACAAATTTTAGTATCAATACACATTATTACAAATCTGAGATCCAATTATGACTATATACAACATTATTAAAAAATTGTTACACTAGCTTCTGTTTTAAAGTGTACGCAGAAAGAAGAAAATGCATTGCTTATAATATATTATATAATACTAAGTATAAATAATAATGATATTCTATATATATATATATATATATATATATATATATTCATATATGTTGTATGATATTTTAATCTGTTTTTCGGGTAAAGCTTGTTAAATATAATGAAAAATATAATAAATTATAAATAATTATAATATATATATTTGTTTTTAAGTTTTAGTTTATAAGTATACGTTCTGTTTGTTTTATGTCACAAGACTGTGCAAGTGGTTGTACAAATGTGAGTGCAAATCAACCAACTACATCATTGGTAAGTTGCCCTTACTGTCCCCAAGCTCGATTTTTTAAAGGCGAAAGAGGCTTGAAAGTACATATTGGCAAAATTCATAAAAGCCAAGATGTTCTTTCCAGCCCCACTATTCTTTCACCACAGTCTCATTCTTTTGGTATTCCCTTTTGGCAACATCTAGCAAATTTAAAAAATTCAGTTCCGATTTTGAAGCGAGTTCCCCGGGGTGCGAGACCATCAGTAGCACATAGTTTATCTAAATGCATAGGGCTTGTTATACGGGAGAACTCGAAGTCGGCTTGGGAACACCTGTTTACCTTTCCTTACAAGATTTTACACATTTCCAACGATCAGACTTCAAAAAAATCTATAACCTCCCAAATTAAACATAACTGTAAAATTTCGGCAAACAATTCTGACGCAAAATTACCATCAAATAATAATAATAGGACATTATACCATTATGTGGAATCGAAGTTAAGGGAAGGTGACATAAGGGGAGCCTCCAGGTTATTATTTAGTACTGATGTAGTTGCGCCTTGCTCTCCAGACACCCTCGAAGGTCTGAAAAGCAAGCATCCTGCGCCTACGATTGATCTGTCCTTCCCAGATCCTCCAGATAATGATCTGGAGAGTATTAGTGCCACTCCCAAGGAAGTGATAGCCGCTGTCGGCTCCTTTCGGACTGGCTCTGCTGGTGGCCTCGATGGTTTGACTCCCCAACACTTGAAAGATTTAGTTTGTCCAAGTGCTGGGGAGGCCGGTGATGCGCTCCTAAAGGAGCTGACTGGACTAATCAACTTGATGCTCTCCGGGAATGTGGACGAAGCCATCATCGATATTCTGTATGGTGCAAACCTATGTGCACTGAAGAAAAAAGATGGTGGTATTCGTCCCATTGCCGTGGGGAGCACGTACAGGCGTTTGGCAGCCAAAATTTGCTGCAGATTTTATTGTGAAGAACTTACTTCCAAATTCCAGCCCCTACAGTTGGGCTTCGGCTCAAAGGGGGGCTGTGAGGCTGCCGTACACGCTCTCTCTACCTACCTTGGTTGTGGTGAAGGAGAGGTCATTCTGAAGGTTGATTTGATGAATGCCTTCAACTCAGTACACAGGGACACCTTGTTAGAACAAGTAAAATTAGAAACTCCCAAAATTTACAAATACCTTTGGCAATGTTACAGGAACACTTCAAAATTAATTTACAAGGACAACGTGTTGGATTCGGCAGTGGGATGTCAACAAGGTGACCCTCTTGGACCTGTCATTTTTAGTCTAGCTATAAATCCAATTATTCGGCAGCTAAATTCAAAATTTAACATTTGGTATCTAGACGACGGGACTCTCGGAGGTGACGTAGATACAGTTTTACAAGATTTGGCCCTTTTAAAATCCAAATTTGAATCTATTGGATTAAAATTAAACACAAACAAGTGTGAAATTTTTTTAAATGAAAATGTTAATGATAGACTTTCGGTAATTTCTAAATTTGATTGTTTGGCACCTGGCATCAAAATTATTGAAAAAAGTAATTTCCGCCTCCTTGGGTCCCCCGTTTTTGAACAATCGTACAATTCTTTTGTTGAAGAAAAAATTCAAAATTTTAATGAAGTTTCTGAACGTCTTTTAAATATTAACACACATTCGGCTTATACCATTATTAGATACTGTCTTTTTGTACCAAAATTTACTCACGCCCTAAGATCAACACAGTTTTGGCAAAACACACCTCTATTAGACAAAATGGACAAAATTATCCAATTTACTCTGAGCAAAGTTTTAAATGTGGCTTTGAACGACCGAGTCTGGCTCCAGGCGTCTCTCCCAATTCGTTTTGGGGGGCTCGGCGTTCGCAAAATTTCAGATGTAAGTCTACCAGCGTTTCTGTCTTCTGTCCACAGCACCGATGAGTTAGTCAGGAAAATTTTAGAACCTACACTGTTTAACTCTGAAGTGCTGTGTAAGACCGAGGCTGTGAACGCTTGGAAAATGGCTTGTCCAGGTACTGATTTGCCGACCAACCTATTCTCCCAGAAGCTGTGGGACGGGCCACTCAGCAGTATGAGAAGAAAAAATCTTATTTCTTCAGCTTCTACTGCTGCTGAACGTGCGCGTTTGCTTGCTGTGGGTGAATGGGAATCTGGTCAATGGCTTCAAGCACTCCCGTCGCCCAACATAGGCACAATGTTGGACGATACAACATTTCGTCTTGCCACTTGTCTTCGTTTAGGTGCACCGTGTGTTTCTCCGCATCATTGTCACTGTGGGGAGGCCGTCGATAGCCTCGGTCACCATGGCCTATCCTGTAGCAGGAGCGCAGGTCGTATACCACGGCATGCCCATTTAAATGACATTATCCGCCGAGCTCTTGTCACCGCTGGCGTTCCAGCTATTCTTGAACCGAATGGCTTGGCACGTGACGATGGGAAGAGACCTGATGGTTTGACATTATTACCCTGGAAGATGGGTAGGCCTTTGGTGTGGGACGCAACATGTGTCGACACCCTTGCGCCATCCCATGTTTCAAGCTCAGCGGGTTGTGCTGGCGCTGCTGCTGCAGCCGCAGAGACCCTCAAACGGCGAAAATACCATAATTTAATTGGTAATTATATTTTTGAGCCGTTTGGGGTCGAGACTTTAGGTACGTGGGGTCCGAGTGCTAGGTCTTTGTTTAAAGATCTGGCAAAAAGGCTTATCGACGCTTCACGTGATCAGAGGGCTGGTGTGTTTCTCGCTCAGAGAATTAGCATTGCCATTCAACGTGGCAATGCCGCCAGCCTTTTGGGTACGTTTCCGGTTGACAGTGATGCTGACGAATATTACGATGCCTAAACAAGTTTTCTTTGAGTTATTTGATTTTTTTTTTTTTATTGTTTAAGTTTTCGTTTTAGTTTCCTTTTTTTGTTTGTATTTAATTGTATATATAGTTTTATGTAAGTAGATGTTTAATTTAATTATTTTCATTATTGCAATAAAGAGATTAGATCATACCTTATAAATAATTAGATTTCCCTATATAAGAATACAATATTAAGTATGAGATATATAAAGTATAAGATATAAAGTTTGATATATGTGTGTTTTGTATGTCAGACGAGTCTTCAGGTTTCTAAAGGTAAATGCGCTCAGTTATTTTTTTTTCCTGCTTATGCGTTTCTTTTGTAATTACCCAAGTTTCTTGAGCAAGCCCAAGTTGTGTGTAAGCAGCACGTATGTAAATACCCGAGGCAAGTAGTCGAGTTGTCGGGTTGGTGGACGTTGCGTCCGCTCGGACCACTCCGCCACTAATTGTGCTCGCCACTCGCGACTTGCTCACTCACCGTGCGACCTCAGACAGCGACACACCGTGACATTATTATAATGTGTTATTTACAACTCTACCGAGGTAGGCAGAGCTAGTTGGTAGGTTGCTAGGTTGCTAGGTGTATAATGCATTGAATTTATAATTTGGATACATAAAACTTTGATGTGAAGAAGAAACAAAAAGATACATAAATATAGAATTCAAGTTGCCATGTAATTAATAATGCAGTGATACTGCGTTTTAAAAAATACCGTTTGGTTACTCATACAAAGATTTTAACTTTTCATTTATTAATTACCCCACTGACTGTTGAGGATCGTAATCAAAGGAGATCTTGCAAATCCAAGAAAGTCTCAGTGTGCCTCCGTCATAAGAGAGCAACTTTCTTAGAGTAAGTCGGTGGACAATTAGTCAAATTGTCGTCGGCAGTTAGTTGAGTTGTTTGAACAGGATCGAGTCTTTGATTCAGAGCTCGTTTGTGCCTCGCGACTCGCGCATATATTAGAGTTAGGGACCGATGTCCACTCGCTACCTGACGCCGACTAATTGGTTCCTTTAATTATCTCAACGCTGTTGATGTAACTACTTAAGACGTTTCGATGCAAATGGGTTTGTGTGTAGGGGACTCTAAGTACGTGTCCACTTGATGTAGGCAAAAGGAGTTTTGTTCACTTGTTGCCATAGAGATACCTATTTGTGCTTATTGGTATATTATTAAGTCTTAGGTACCAAGAATTACCTCGGTAAGACAATGCGATCTTAGTAATAAAAATAATAATGTCATTATGTCTTCGGGATCGTATGATGTCCATGTGAGGTGGATAACATTTGTCATTCGGTGGTTTGCAAACTCTTCAGGTATCAAGATCATCACTACAACCCATAACTGTCCAGCTGGGCACGGGTCAACAATAAAAAAATAACTATATAGATATAAAAATGCAATAATTAAATAATTATTTTAAGTCTTAAAAATAATTCAAACATTTATCTCTAAAAAATACCTCTATTACTAACTGACCAACCACTCTCTCCACCTGGTTGGTCGGTTAGTATTTTTTTTTCTTAACTGACAACCTGGTCGGTCTAAAGTATGATTCGGTGCAAATCAACGAGGTGAAAGTACCGCGACTGACCGCATCGTATCGGACCGCATGGTACTGCGTAGCGTCGTGTCGTAGCGCACAGCACCGCGTAGCGTTCGTAGCACTCGTAGCTGGGTCAGTGGGGGAGGAAAACATGCAACAAAACAATACAGGGGTGATTGAAACACATTCGATTTTCATCGGAATTTGTGTGGTGAAGGTCTTCGTTTAGATTAATTTGAACAACTTTTTGTGTTATTTGTGTTTAGTAATCTCGAGCACTTGCAATGATAGTGTGCAGTTGTAGTGTGTATAGTGCATAACCATACATATGGTTTTCATTAGTAGTGGCACACTTATTACATTCATTTTTAATTTTGTAAGTTTATTTTAAATTAATTTCACAAATACTCCAACGCATTTCTCCAGCAAGTTCCGTTACTGCGCCAGACATCTCGGCTCAGTTTTCTTGACATTTACTATTATAATAATAATATAATAATAATATTCTACCACAATTACACAGCGCCATCTAGTCCCAAATTAAACAATTATTTTGCTTGTGTTATGGGTACTAAACAACTGATATACTACTTAAATACATTTTTATTTTGTATATATATACATATTATAGATAAATTACACCCAGACACATAACAAACCTTAATGCTCATCACACTAAGATTTGTCCTGGGTGGGGATCGAACCCACGATCTCCGGTTTAGCAGTCAGGGTCACTAACCACTAGACCAACAGGCCAGTCAATAATTATAATAATATATATGTTTAATTCAGTATATGTTACTAATTATTACCAGAAAATGATATTTACAAAATTAAAAAAGACATAATATATTGTTTTAGTTCTAAGTTACGGTAAAAGATTTATGATCAAATAATACAATGCTTACAAGTGCATATGAATTTAAAACAAAATGTTCTAAATTCACCTCTAAATAAAATAGTCGGTGTAGCGGGTCAGGCGGTTCTACGAAGTGCTACGAGCGGCTACAGCTACGAATACAATAATGCTACGTACGAGCAACAAAGACTGCACAGAGTTGTTTTAATTTTCACATCGGGTTATTTCGGCTTCGATGGACCTCTTATCTGTGACCATCTACCGTGTGAACATCGGACATTTTATATTACGGTATTTTAAAAATAATGGTCATACTTGGCACTCTGAAAATATTATAGCATGTCTAATTTGCAAATATAACCATTCATTTTGAAAAATCTTTTAATTTCTCGTGTTAAAATTATCTCTGCGCGGAACTTAAACCAGTTATATTTGTCGACTCAAATATACTGTATTATTCACCCGGGAACAAATTTTATCAAGATTAATCACCCAAATGTCTAACCATCAGAATAGTCTGTCACCGTGGCGCAGTGGTTAAGGTGCTCGCCTCGCCACTACATCGCCGTGCTGGGTGACGTGGGTTCGATTCCCACACGAGACAATTTGTGTGATTCATAGATATTTGTTTCTAGTCTGGGTGTACTTTGTGTCCGTTAGTTTCATGTTTGTAAAGCTCCCCGCGACACAAGGCTTCTTCCCTAGTGCGGGCGTTGTCTTTAAAAAAAAAAAAAAAATAAAAAAAAAAAAGAAAGTTTCTCATTTAAAGTGCTAGTAGTATTGGTCAATACAGAAAGTGTACCCAGTCGATAGTGTATGTGTTAGTTAGTAAGGTCCACAGTGAGTGCGCACTGGTTTAGTTGTGTTTGGTGTAATTTATCTAGCGCACGCGGGCGATGTGCGGCGTGCGGCGCGCAGCGGTGCAGGTGGCGCTAGTGGGACAGCGGTCACATACTGTACTGTACCATAGCTACTGTTAATACTAACGGTTTTATTTTTGCGACACATTCCAAGATACATAAATACATGTAGGTCACTGAGTATATTGTTATATCTATGTATCGATTGTTTGAAAACGCTTTGTCAAAAACTTTAATTATATTATTTACGCATTTGGTCAATCTTCAGCTCTACAAAAACATTTCTGCACATAATTACGTTTTTGGTCATATTATTAGTAAGTATAATAAAGGAATTAAGAGACACGACATAATAAAAAATCTTGCTAACCTAAAACCTGTTAAACCAGTTTAATTAGAAAAACAAATAAGCAAAAATAGTTTAGAATCTAAAAATTAAACATCCATTATTTCTAACACTAGATAACGCTTAAATAAATCTACTTCTTTATCATAATAATTACACATAATGTCTCAAAATGGCAACTAAATTAAAATTCGACCTAAACTCAACGTAGTAAAGTACAGTTCACATTATAGGACTCAATTAAAGAAAAACAAAATCTTCAGAATGTTTAAACCAATAAATTAACTAAGTAGTACTGTAAGTAAACCTTGAGTAAATTTAGTGGTCAGATCTAACTCGAGCCAAGAGCCCCACAATACAAAATGTACTACAATAAAAAAAGAGAAGCTTCGTACTGCGACGGCAATGCATTACTTTCTCATTTGATTTAAGCAAATTGACAGGAAGCAGAGGCGAATGTTAAGTCTTGAATCTTGGCTGAGACCAACAATTAATACATTCTTGGACATTGTACTAATTGTGAACTGAGTACCTGGTTTTATTTGAGATTATTATAAATTATTGTACGTACAGACACAATCTATTTGAAAACACCATTATTGTAATGGACTCGTGAGTAAGCATACGGTACACCTGAATGTTACGATTAATCTTATCAAAGCTAATATTGAACGATCACTTGTACCTTACCACTCTATAAACACACCGTAGCCCTTCAAAACTAATATCTAAACCATTCGTAAAATAGACTTGTCTTGTAATGCTTCCCATCAAATGCATCATAAGGTAACAGCAAAATTTTTTAAAGCAGTGGATATCAAAAGTGGTTGTAATAAAAACGTATTTAAAACGCAAGTTCATTAATAACGCAAACTATATTCGCATAAAACATTCTTACCGCAAAACGTAGTCGCTTCCAAAACAAGGCGTAATGAATTAATGTGGCGTGCTACAGTGTTCTGCCACTGAGCACTGGCGCACACTCGGTACACTTACAGAGAGTCGTGTGTAGTGACCCGCCCCCGCTCCCGCTCAGCTCCGCGCACACCGAGCGGAGCGGTGGGCGGACAGCGGCCGCGCGTCACCGCTACGCACGATTTATGGCTCCACACTAATTTATAGTCCGACTACGCGGAACGATTAATGGATACACTTATTCTAAGTTTAATATTGTTTCGTTTACTTAACATATTATGCACCTTTAACAATGTAAAAATATGTAAATATTCTAAATAATTACTACACATCATACAGATACTTCTAAAATTTCTTTAATTTATTAAATTTGACAGAAAAAAATATTTTTTACAATAGAAGAGTTATTTCCACGTTCAATATGTATCATGACGCACTTGACTTTGTTTTAATGTCATCTACATATGTTTCCACCTGAACAGTCAGGTTGTTCTATTGATAGGCGTTATGGAGTCACCTTGAAACAATAATATTTTTATGAATAAATCAAAACTGTAATTTGAATACTTATCCACATCGATAATTTCTCAACATCGATAAAAAGTGAATTATGTAGATTTACTTTGTGGGGGAGGTTGGTGGGTGTCAGTGGTGATGAGAGGGAAGGGGGGGGGGGATGGTGAACTAGGGAGGTACAGTTCACACACCGTTGGTTCTGTTAATATTCATGACGAGAAACAAAAGTCCGTTTTGTTCAGTCCATGTTCATACCTGTTGTTAGTCGTTTGGCAGACGATTAATATGTATTTGGATTGGCGGAAATGTTAATTTTATCATGTTATTGTTACGTACAGTACGGAGTATTAACACGATAGATATGGGTGTATGTAAGGCTCTTGGCAATTGGGAGTATATTAGATAAATAGACGTACCAGAAACGTGAAGTGGCTAAGTGCTCACTAAAAAATAATCGCGTTAGATATATAACGATTGCGATTATTTTTTACATATGTAGGAAAGTCGTTTGTAGTAGTTTCCTAAATATGTAGGAAAATGAATCTTCAAGCTTAGTCTCTAAGCTTTACATAGATATAATATAAACATGAACTGAACAAAACGAAATGTGTAGGCGTGTTGCCCTCTACCTATCCATTTGTCGTGGAAAGCGTGAATCTATATTTGTAAGAACATTACAGCTTAAGTTTAATACATACATACATACATAGCATCACGCGTTTTTCCCCGAAGGGGTAGGCAGAGGTGCTTCACACCCACATTTCGCCAGCTATGTTTGGTCCCATGAAATAGGGGGCGAGCCTATTGTCATCAACCGGGAACATTTGTTTACCAAACTCGGGGAAAATCTCAATACCGGAATTTCATGTTAGAAAAGCCCAATACCATTTTGACCTGACCCGGGAATCGAACCCAGGACCTCTCGCACAGCAGTCGTATACACTTCCCGCTGAGCCACCGAGGCAGATAAGTGTAATAATGATCTAATATAGTATAGTTTTATTATTATAGCTAAGCTTTCTTTAATAGTTAAAAAAATGAAAATCCCCTCGCCGTGGAGACGATGTTCACGAAGTGGCGCATAGCGTCGAGACCTGTGCTTGACAAGGATTATGCAAATTAATTGGGGGAAGTATTAAATAAACGCGATCCGCTTGATTTGTGACGAGAAAAACTCACAGATGAGGAGTGGGAGGACTAAGGGGAGGGGAGGAAGCTTTGTTTTTTACGAGACTACCTATCTGAGGCAGAAGAAAGAAACCCTACTTTATGTTTACCTACGTATTTTTAAAAACACTTTAAAAAACGTTTACGTTTAAGAATTTAAAATTATTTATTATATTAAAATTGCTTAGTATCACATATATATAAAACATTCACAAAGATTATTCAAAGTCGTATAGATGGAAAACTAGACTCCCACCAAACACCGGAACAGGCTGGCTTCCGTCCTGGATTTTCCACCACAGATCATCTACACACTTTAAATCAAATTATAGAAAAATATAGCGAATTTCAGAAACCTTTATATTTAGCCTTTGTAGATTATACGAAGGCTTTTGATTCCATTAAGCATCCTTCAATCTTCTTGTCATTGGAAAATCAAGAAATAGAAAAATCTTATATAGATCTACTCCAAATTATATATAATAATAGCACAGCTAACATTAAACTTGAATCTTTCGGTCCCTCGTTCAAAATTAATAAAGGAGTAAAGCAGGGAGATCCGCTTTCTCCAAAACTATTTACAAGTAGCTTAGAAGAAATATTCAAACATCTGGCAAATAGGTGGACTATGATGGGTATTAACGTAGGGCAGAGAAGACTGACAAACCTCCGATTTGCTGACGATGTGGTTCTTTTTGCATCTTCAGCAACAGAACTGCAACAGATGCTCCAAGAGCTGAGCGCAGCAAGTCTTGAGCTTGGACTCACGATGAACCCGTCCAAAACGAACATTATGTGTAATAGCGCGAGACATAGGATCGAAGTAGATGGGCAGGAAATACACTATGTCAAAGACTATATTTACCTGGGCCAATTGGTCTCCTTCGAGAACAGGCAAGATCAAGAAATCGACCGTCGGATCACAAACGCCTGGAGGAGCTACTGGTCCATGAAATCGTTTATGAAGGGAGACCTTCCTATAACCCTGAAACGAAAACTCCTAGACGTGTGTATCCTGCCTATCCTCACCTATGGCGCTCAATCATGGTCCTTGACGGAGTCGCAAAAATCCAAGCTCAAGGTTTGCCAAAGGGCAATGGAGAGGAGCATACTCAGTATAAAGCTACGAGATCGGATACGTAATACCCTAATACGTACTACAACAGGAGTGGAGGACGTAGGCCGCAAATCAGCCAAACTAAAATGGGGATGGGCGGGACATGTGTGCAGGATGCATCCAGATAGGTGGGCCCAGATCGTAACGCATTGGCTACCGGAAGACGGATATCGTCGGAGAGGTAGACCACGAAAGCGCTGGCGAGACGATCTGGACTCATTTGACAAGGACTGGAGGATGAAAACATCCAATAGAAAAGAATGGGAGAGCTTGGGGGAGACCTTTGCCCAGCAGTGGGACAACACAGGTTGATTAAAAAAAAAAAAAAAAAAAAAAAAAAAAAAAAAAAAAAAAAAAAAATATTAAAATTGCAAATTGTACAAAACACCAACCTCCAATTTGAGATCAAACTAAAATAGGTGTCAGTAGCCGTATCTACTGTTCGGGAATATTCTTGTCACTCTTGTATAGCATTGGTACCTGTGCTCACTGTTGCAGCTAGAGTAATCTAGGACACAGAGCCACCAAAGACTCTAGTCTTTGGTGGCTCTGTGCCCTACATTACTCTAGCAGCATACATTACTCTAGTAGGTGTGGTATTAATATTGTTGAAGTTAATAAACCATCTATCTATCTAATTTATCGATATATTCGTTGACAGACGGCTTTTCGTCTAAGGCACTCGTAGTAGAAAACTAAATGAGGCACCCAAAACGATGAAGTTTGTTCGGTTGAAAGCGCTAATCTCAGGCACAACTGATCCGATTTGAAAAATTATTTTAGTGTTGGATAGCATATTTATCGAGAAAGGCTATAGGCTATATAACATCCCGATACGGCCAATAGAACCCAAACGACGGGAGCGAAGCTAACGAACTCAAGTCATCATTATAACCTATAATTACCATACAAATTGTAGTACTAACATGAATACGTACAGAAGCTATTTCCATAAACAAGTGAATACATACAATTTTAATAAAACAGTTGAGTAACGCGGGTTATCGAGGAGATGCGGGGCTAATAAGCGCATTATTTATGTATATCTAAGTAGGGGATGATTGTCGCGATACTGTCATGTCCTGTATTTCCATAGCATACCGATCTGAGCACAACATATGGACAATTAGAGCCAAGATATTGTTGATTAGCCGAATTTGACTAAACCGCAATAGTCGTGTGTCATGCGTATTATTTGTCGTACATACTGTCGTATTGTCGTATTGTCGTCGTAAGTTTTTATTAGCCATACCTACAGGCCATGTTTGTACTGTTGCCCAAACGTAATATGTATGAAAAAATGAATGTTCATATTTTTTGGACAAGATAGCCGGTAGCGTCAGAAGAAGATCTTGGGGATAGTTTATTGTTGGTATAAGTTTAGGTTTATTTTTCAAAATGTTTGGAAGAGGCCCGCGCCCAGCAATTGGACATTTATGGGTTGTAATGATGATATATATATATGAATAAATTCTAAACGAGGACCAAAGCAAATGAAATTGCTTAATATTTAATGTAAATGAGGATATTAAGTTTATTTAAACATCAAAAGTGATAGGTTAACATATTACATTGCGTTAGTCATCATAAAAATAAAAACTCATAATTGATAAAATTGTTAAAAAAATACAAAACATGTATGCAATATTTTGTGGTGTTTTAGTTGTGGGTATTTTATATTACATAAGATTTATTTGATAAGATTGACGAGTTAATGTCAATTTACTGAACAAATTTTAAAAGAAAATATTGTATTATCGTAGAAATTGTTATGAATTAAATTTGTTGTGCGGACAGTACGTGGCTCGCGTCGCGGTCTCCGCGTATCGTATCGTACCTATTCGAAATGAAAGCGTAGATAAAGCCTATAATATTTGCATAGAGAGAGGCCGAGGCATGGCCGCCTCATATTTATCGTGCTATTTGTCCACAACTAGTTAATTTTATACGCTTAAGTAAGCAACATCTTGGCGAACTAGAAACTTCATAAATTCTACCGTTATGCGTTTTGGTGACGCGCTCCGCACTAAATATATCAAAACTCACTCAAGTGTAACTGTTGTGTTTAGCGGCGTGGCAGTACCAATCGTAATAGAATATCAATAATATTGTCAATGTTATTGCTACGTGTGTTATACTGATAATTTAGGTACTAAAATAACTCATATCTTTTTATATACCTACTGGTTCATTATATTCTATAACTTAATAATGTATATATGATGTGGTTAAATAAATAAAACTTTCTTTACATTACATAAATGTATACCTAAATAATTAAAATTCTTGCTCCATCAATTCTTGGCCCTTGGTCAGCAGCTACTGTAGAACTTTCTTTACCAGACATATGAGCCAAAAAATAAAACCCCTCCCTTCTACCGATAGCACAGTGAAACCCCAACCCCCCACCTCCAACGAGGACTGAAGACATCTCTCTTTGGGATTAGCGCACTACATTCAGTCGTCGAAATGAGAACTTAATAAATTGAGTCGACGCTTGTATACACAGCGCGTATTTTCCAATACATTACTTAAGCAAAATTGAACATATCAAGCATACGTTCCCCCATACAAAATTGTATGAAGGTAATTCTCGAGGCACTATTGCAATAAAAATAAACAGTTGAGCGTCTCAATCAGACTCGCAATCAGGTGCTCTTATTCTCATACACTATATTATACATACATACACTCATGTGTGTGTGTTTGTGTGTATGAATGCTTGACGCGAGACACCCTCGGAGTTACTGCGCTCTTTGTGACTACGCCACGAAAACAGCGAATTGCGTACTTGATTAAGTTTCCAAAGCGACATCAGAGTTCTTTATCAAAGTTTATGTGTATGTGTATATGTTAGTTTCAGATTTTGTAATAAACGAAAATCTACTTCAATTAAGCAGGTTTTGAGTTTGGTTACAGTATATTTTTTTATTACTTTTGTGCGTATAAATTTGCACCTCCTGCTAGTTACTCGATATAAAAGACAAACGATTTTAATGTGCATTACTTGGCACATGTCGAGGAGTATATTTCGTAAGTATTTTAAGTGGGAATTCCTGTTGGGTGGCAATTGCTTTTGGCATCGGCTAAGGGTGATGCTGTAAAATAGGCGTGACATTTTCTGCGTTATCTTGGAACATATTTTTTCTCTAAGCCCTGTATGAGGTACGCTCGCTAGCTCGACACGACCGCCCCCGCTGTGCGCCCGCTTGGTGGCCCCACAGAATGTGTGGTACGCGTCACGCGCGCCATTCTGTCAGCAATATTGTCTAAAGCAATTTGTATGTAAATCAATTGTTGTTAATACTATTTATGCCGATGGTTATTGAGCATTACTATTTACTTTCACCGTCAAAAAGTTAAACGAAATCCATTCTTATTTACATACTGAGCACAGGCTATATTGGCATGAAGTATATTCAGTTACTTAAGACAGGTTGACGAAAAAACACGAAGCCGAGACGTGCTGTTAGGGAATTGTTAATAAGAGATTGTCTTACTGTGAGCTTTGTCGGCGGATTATGGCGGTTATAAATTTTATTATATTATAAATAAGAAATTTATGTGTGCTGTTTATCGGCGTTAAAAAGAGATGGGCGATAAGGCCATGTCCAGTGGAATGTTGGAATGTAGGGCGCGCCACCAGACTATTACTAGTGCCTGCGGGCAGCTCGCGAACTGCTTCATTATACTTCGTGTACTCACACTATATTGTAAGTTATAAAATTCAATAGTTTATTAAAATTACTTCTTTACCTCTCTAGAAAGCGCTCTTCGTTCGCGTGCGATTTCATAGTTTATTAATGTTTTCACGTAACTCTGATATTTTTTCCAAAATCCAAGTAGCCTAAGCCCTTGTGAGTTGTCCAAACAGACAGACAGATAAAAATTTTACTGTGTTTTGGTTATAAGTAATGTACATACTACAGCCGTCTAAAAAGCTGTTATTTTGATATTACAAACAGACACTTCAATTTCATTTATTTGTATAGATACCTTCTTGAAAGTGCTTGCAAGTTTGTTTCCTTTAAGAATGTTGCCTTCAGTAAACAATAGACATATCAGTTAAGCCTATAGCTCCCGATAACAGATATTGTGTAGCAAATTGATAGAAACAATAAGCCGAGCGTGGTGTGTGTTGAAGGCACATCTCAAGTGGGTTAAGCAAATAAGTAAATAGGCCAACAAATCACCGCGTATCGGATTAGCAAGATGCGTTATTTATGGGGGCTGACTTGGCGATACGTGACCATCATCTACGAATAGGCAATTGATTGGATGAGGCACTTCGCTATTAGGTATCAAATGTTTTTGTATAATTTATTTGGTACCTATTATGTTCGCCAAACACGTGGGTTTAGCATGAAGGTATCGACCTAACAGCCACAACCGTCATAAAAACCCTAGAGTATGTAGCTTAAAGCTGTTCAGTTATGCGATATATTTGTATGTACTACAATGGTACATGGTAATCTCTTGGGGACGCCTACGTCCAAGAGTGGACGACTGGATGTCCTACGGTTTATTCCCTATCTAGTGGCAATTTCTAAAAATCCTTTCTTAGTGCACCCCTATGTAACACTGTACGAAATTTCAAGTTTCTAGATCCAGCAGATAATATAGATCATAATATATAACGCATCCATTTCTATGTGGCACAAGATCACCACGCTCGTGGCACTTGAAGGCAAGTGACAGTCCCGCGGTATCGCGCCTCCTTCGATCTGATCCAACTCCAATTAGCTACGTCCATACTATATACGTACTCTTTATAAATGACTATTTATTTGTACATACGAATAATGTTATTTACTCTTGTAGTTTGCACTACTCTTATTTCTGTTGGCTGTTAAAGTATAGACTGATTGATTAAAGTAGCTTTGCATTTTGTATAAAACCCACTTAAATAAAAAAGAGTTGTCCGTGTAGTGACGAATTAGGAACACATCATGTCACTACTCCTATTTCCACCTGTGGGTGTCGTAAAAGGCGACTAAGGTCAATTTAAGTAATTAAGTCAATTTAATCATCAAATTTTAATTTAAGGTAAGGAAAATTCGTAACAAAACCTTATACCAACCCGTCTAGCCAGCCAGAGTAGTTCTTTACAATTCGTGTTCAAAGATTTGTTTATAATTCCATCGTCATAATCATGGATATCATTTAGGATATTATAGTCCACAGCAGGGACCATAGGCTTTAAAAAAAATTCTGTAACTGTCCTGTTTAACATATTAAAGACGGTTGATAGATTGTGCTGTATTTTTATATATTATTTTTTAAATTAGAAGAATGTTAACATTTGAAACGCAATCTGTGAAAACAATGCGATGCCCGATGTGACTACATACTACGTACTGAGGCTACATTCATTAGATAAGTGTTGTACCTCCTATCATATATGTAGTATGTGAAAATTACAGTAAAAAACAAAATACTGCTTTAATTTTGGTCTTATTATAAGAGTTTCTTTGTTCGTTTGTAGGCATTTGTGCGATTAACTAGCCGATATCATACTACTTCGCAACTAAAATACACAAATAAAATTTTTATTTCTTCCTTTTCATTGACCTATAAAGGACAAAATAAAATACGCTGCGATAATAAATTGTGGTTTTAGGGACAATTTTTACATATCGATGTCATAACTATATTTTATTTCTGTGAAAATTAATTAAGATAAAAAGACTGTAAGTACAGTAGGTATTTGGAATGAGTGACGTTAAGTAATTATCGACGCATTTCTGGGTGATTAGAGAGACTCCTTGAACGACTGGAAGTGAGAACTGTGTACGAAAAAACTATTAATTTTTTTTAATAGAGGGAGCAAACGAGCTCGTTGGTATATAAACTCCAAACTTTCTTCAAAAAGTTCCAAAGTCCAGGTTCGATATTTGGGTAGTGCAAAAACTGCATTTGATTTTTGTGTCATAATAGATAATTAATCAGTATTGGCTTGGAGTGTGTAAATGTGCATGGTTAGTGACAATAGGTTACGACCCCTAATGTAATGCTCCTCTGCCTACCCCACCGAGGAAGTAATAGTTAGTAAGTTCTTCTTTTAGATGTATTACCTAAATATACAAATATGTGCACAGTTCCAATTAAACAATATTTTCTTCTTACCCGCTTCACTTTGTAGTGTATTTGTTTCGATAAGTTTACTATATCTTTCATTACATCGGTAGAGTATAGCAGTATTGCGCCATCTATCTTCGATTACAATAAATCAGCGCAACGGTGACACACTCGCAACCAGCTGCGGACATACTTGAGGACAACCGACACTATTATGTACATCTACATTGACAGATCGACACACTGTTTATGTATTTCATTTACACATATGTACTTATTATGTACTTACCTACATGTAGATTGTAGATTATTGAAGTAATAATATATTCCTAAACTCAAACATGGATGATGACATTTTGTGGTTCTCTCAGCAAGATTCGTTTTCGAAAAGATTTATTTATTTACAGTAGTTATTAATTTTCCGTTTTATAAAAAGTAGCTCATAACACTAAAATGAAATCTATGATTCTAAAGTTGTACTGAACTATATTTATTATAAAATATATCTAACATCAGCCTATTTATAATTCAAGAACATGCGCTTACGTTTTATGTAAGCTTACGTTCAAAATAGAATTACTTTTTGTAAAATTAAATCTTATCGTGAATTAAACAGGTTTATATCTGCGCTGAGAACAATTTACGACCAAAAATAATATTAAATACAATTACGCGTCTAGACGCAAATTAGACGCAAACTTTTACGATTTTATTGTCCTAACTCATTTCTTTGCAAAACATAAAGAATTTTCATTTCGCCAACAGCCAGATAAAAGATGGTGGAATAAAAAAGCGAGTTTCAATACAATCCCATCGAATAATGAACAGACAAAGAGATGTTATGTAGCTTCCATAAATCAAAACACGAGTAAACGTCAGTTTTGGACGATCGTAAAGCGAACAACGTTTACTCTCCTCAACTACCGAGTCTCATCCATCAACACAGCGTAATAAATACCTTAGAATATTACCTCTATATCTTGCAGTGAGACAGTTGTTTTGTTATTTATTTTATCATACTGTGGTATTCAAGAGACGGTTGCAATTTATTATGGACGCGTAGGGATAAAAGTGTAAGCATTAAAAAGGGCGAAACAATTTGAATAAGAGCGCGGTCGCGATCCAATTTTGTGATTGTGAGCGCTGCTGGCTGCGTTTCATCACTTATTGAATGTATTGTGAGAGATTATTCTCAAATAATCTTATATAAAAACAATTTGGTGTAGGTGGAACAAGTACTTTTTTACTTATTTATTTATTTGTATTCGTTTTAAATAAAAACAAGTGTTTATTTTAATATATACTATCACGGCTCTTTGGTCAAAGTAACCTGCGATGCCTTACCTCGTAGTTTAAATTTACAATAATATCTAATAGTATTTATAATAATATCTTTGTATAAAATACGTACAATAATAATATAGTGAATATAGTTGGTACATAACATTTCTAACAACTTAAGAAAAGGTAAATAACTCTGAAATTAAATTTGAAACTTAGCATGAACTTGTTGACAAATCATTCCACGAATAAAAAAGATGTATTCAAAATGTAAATAATTTGCATGATGATAGAGTAGTTAGAGTTTTTAGTAGAAAGAGAGAAAGTAATAAGTTGTTGGAATCTGTGTCATTCGTATGCGGTGAGTCTCAATTGGGTCCATTACGCCAATAACATAAAACCACCGTAAAACAATACAATATTTGTGCGCCACTTGCACTAGTGACGTGATATCTACTCGTTGACTCACTGCCGGTTTACACTATTTTTGAGACAATGAAATAATTTTTTTAACAACATTAGCTTTTTATGTATATTTTTGTTATTTTATAAATAAAAATTAATATTTTATGAACCAACTTTAATGTTTAATAGGGTAATTTTGTGAGTCGCTTATACTTAGTAAATTAAATTATGCCGACACCTTATACAGTAACTGTTTGCTGAGCAGAAGTAAGAACATGATTCAGCGAGTACAAAACGCTTGCATACGATTCTGTTTAAATATTCCACCTCGCTCTCACATAACTCCCTTTTTAAACAAAATAAAGATGCTGAACATGGTCTCACGTAATAAGATGCATTTAGCTTCATTAATGTTCGATGTTGTACTGAATCAGCGCCCAAAATATCTGTATAACAAGCTGACCTGGTCTAGAGATTGTAATAAATACAAGACTAGGGCATCCAATTACTTGTTGATTACTCCTCAACATTCATCTGCTGCATTTCGTGGGAGTTTTAGGTTTGCAGCTAGCCGTTGTTGGAATGATCTTCCACCACCATTGCGCTCTCTGAAAACGTTACATAGTTTTAATAAATCTTATAAAAAACATTTGCTAGATCAACAATTGCAATAATAAATAAAAATAACTTACCTATTAGACAGCAGCTTTACTGGAGTAAAAATTTCTTACAAAACATAGATGCAACATGTTTCTGTCCTTGCTTGCTTAGTTTATGTGTACTCTGTTTTTTTATGTATACACTGTTAATTATAAACACCATTCACTTTTTCTCAAATTTATGTATTTAATTTAAAATAAAGCATTTATTTATTACTTATGTTAGAAAATATTCTGTTACCAAAATTGTATAAATAATTTGTTGATTGTATGTTTGAGTCTAAAAAGTTTAGCGTCCTTTTCGTCCATGTTTTATATATAGTTTTGTCAAAATTAATTGTCATTGCCATTTGTTATTTTTTGACAACTGACAGCTGTGACAGTTTTGATTTTACTAATCGATTAACTCAATCGATCATTAAATAGTAGAAACCTAAAATAGTATATTATAATGTATTTTGTTCTTTTGTTTTTCAATGTTTTTTTTATTTATTTTTTTTTTTCTTCTATCGTAAGCACAAATATTGTTTTATTTTTGTTATTTTAATTTTTTTTAAAAGAGCATCCGTACGTCACACCAAATAGGCCTATTTGAAAACCAGCGCCGGGCACTTGTGCTCGGCATTATGCTGAAATAGTGCCTATTTGGTACAGACGCGAGACTGTTGTTTGTTTGTATTTGTTCTGTCTATGTATTTGTTATGTAGTATGTCTTGTGTTTGTACCAATAAATGTTTTCTATTTCTATTTCTATTTTCTATTTCTATTAATTTTTGGAAATAAAGAATTTTAATTTCAATTTGGGGACGGTAGTTTTGACATCACACACACTTCAGAAGCTTGTAATTTACATGTAATATTTCCTAAATCGATGCTTTTAATCAATAAATCAATCTTTGTTCCTTTACTTATTCCTACATAGGAATAATTTATATAAGTATTCGTATACTTACACAATGACAACAGTAACAAGTGTTAAAATTCCTTTATTTTTAAACGAAACCGTCCGCATTTTATATACTACTGTACTACATTGAAACAAAACAAAATATTAAAACAGACAACTAAAATAATTTTCTATGTCGCATGTCCCATCCCTACTCACAGCGCAGTATTGACACTACAATGGCTACAAGAAGGCTGTAGTAGTAGTGACGACGTTTATAGCTCCATCATAACTCGGGTGATGGCGTCGCGCTTATCTCTACACTTGGACTTGTTTTATACAACTATTACGTTTTTAGAGCACATTCATTGACATCAAACAGTCTCATCAACTTATAGAATAAAAGATTGAACCAACAATAATTGGATGAATCAAGAAAATAAACTTGGTTGCTTTATCAATGGCCACAACAAAATATTTGTTTTCTGTTGGTGTTAGACAAGTTAGTCGTATATGATGTTATGTTGTAGCGCTGTTAGGTCCACCGCTTGTAGACATCGGCAAAGGCAGTGTGGCATGCCCATGCTATTTAAGTACATAGAAAAGTCTTAATTTCGTCTAAATTGTTTAAACGGCGATGGCGGGACGGAAATTCATGTGATTATTATGCATTATTTTGGTATTTCCTTTACTTTATTTGACATTTCAACTACGTTACATCGACTGGAGTTACGCGCTGATTGGTGAGCCGATTTTTTATTCGTCATCTTTAGCAATAAAAAAGTAAGCATTGTTACATTTTTGTAATCGATAGTACTTAATCAATATAAAACACGATGTTAACATTGCTAGAGGGACGGACGGACACGGGAGAGTGGGGTGAATGCGACGAGATTAATTACTGAGCAATGGAGACCGACGCGCGACGTGCGTCTGACCTCCTTGTAGTGTGCTACTACTATTTACATACATTATATTGAACTAAGTTCTGGTAGAGGAGACTGTTGGGCTGATTGTGGAGGCTCAGATGTAAATGTCTTGGGTCAGTTCTTGGTTTTTAATAAAACCTTTAATACACGTGACGAATAAGTTACATTGGCTTTACATACAACTATCTGAAGGTCACATGCTCATATACAAAGTACATATATGGTATTTCTATTACATTTTGAATAGTTATTCAACTAAAGTTTACCAGCGTTTTGACTGGGGATTCTGACAGTATATGGTAATATGGTGCACATTATCACGATAACACCATATTTTATGTAGGTTTAATATCTATTTATAAAAGTACATATTATATAACATTTTAATTTGTTACAAAGTATGCTTCAATCTTCCCTTAAACTTCGGCACTACTTGATCTGTCACCTGAGTATTGGCGCCGTCATGTCGCACCTCTCCCTCACCGGCCTGTCTTTCGCAGGGCCCTGAGGAGGGAGGGGAGAGGTGCTAGGGTCGAGATTAATTACTGTCCAGCCAGGTGCCTCCGAAGCGCTGATTTACTGCTCAGCGCTCACTGTGGCTGATACTCGACAGGTACTGTGATTACACTCTGAGGGGCGCACTGTAATTTAGTGTTTACGTTGTGTACACGTTTGTCTATAATACTGACTGGATGTAGATTTTCAAAAAGTACATAACTAAATCAGATTTTAAAAATTTGCATAAGAATACAAACTAATTGCATTCAACTTAACTGTACTCGGTACAATTACTCAAATTATTTTTTATTTTGCATTTTTACAGAAGTTTAAACAATTATAATAATATAATAGCAGCTAAAAACCACTGAGTTTTAAACATGTGCTATCATGCATGATTCTGTGTATGTAAGAATATAAAAACAAGCTAGTTACATAAAATACATGAAAGAAAACAGTAATTATGTGTAATTGTAACATGTGTCAAACATCTTCAAGTTAAACATAAAAAAATATTGTTTTAATTTTTTTACATGAAATATAACACAGTGGTGGTAAACTGTCACTTTCTGCAGTAAATGCATAATACATAATATTATAAATAGTTTAACTGAAAAAAAATCTATTAAAAGAATAATCATCATAATTATAACCTACGTGAATAGTTACATTTCAGCATGTCTGATGGCATAGGTTTTTTTATAATGATGCCTAATGTAATCAAAAAAATAAATACAGTTACTGTATTATTTCACATTCAGAAACATTAATGATTTACCTATGTGACTTTAGTTCTATGACGACTTTCTTTTAATAGCATTCTAGTGTTAGCCTAAAGTAGAAATCAAATGAAATGATCATCAAAATCAAAATCAATTACTGTAGGTTCGTTAGCCCCCACTCGCCCCTCACCCACTGGATGGACGGCTCAGCAAAAAGGCAAGCGCCACAATTCGGCACGTTGTATTAATTACCACGATGCTCTAAGTAATGACCCTTGTACATTTGACAGCATACGCCGACAGGTACACTCACGACCACCTATCTACTGGAAGGGTTACTAGAAAATGGACGTTCGGAGATAGTCGTAGCTCGTAGCTCACGTAGCGTTTACGTAGACATTTCTCGTAGACCCAAAGGTTTGCTGTGCTACGGTTTAATCGACAATCGTGGTTATTAGAAAAACTATATATTTTGGTAAAAGAAAAAAGCTTTTGTTAGAAATACCTAGAGGCTGTGAGGTAAACTTTGTTCTCTGTGGTAGATATTAAGGCGTGATGTCTAAATGGTGAAGTTACTTATAAGGTCAATGTTTGATGCCAACTGACATACCGCAATTCTAATGTGAATGAGTTGACCTTATAATATTATCCAAGGCTGTAGACAGTAGCCATATCCAGCACACCTCATATTAATCTACGTAATACCGTGCGAGGTGTAGATAGGTAGATGTAGGTGCGTGGTGCGGCCGGCCATTAGCGAGATATGAAAGAACAGGTCAGCGCCGGCCCTAATCGACGCCGCAATCCATCACCCACGTGAATAGGTGAGCGAAGTACCGACAGCAAACGTATCTAATAAAACATAGATTAAAAATAAAAGATAGCATCACGCCTTTTTTCACCGAAGGGATAGGCAGACATTCAAATTTTGCCAGCTATATTGTGTTATGGCCTTTTGCCATTTCGAGTCTAGAATGCATGTAGTTGACACGCATTTCTAGACTCGGGGCGGATACTGAAAATTTCAAGAGACAAAAATACAATACCACTTTTCCCGGTCCGGGAATCGAAACCAGGAACTATTGCGCAACAGTCACACTCCAACTACGCGGCCGAGGCTGTTTATATTCATATTTGAAAACCGAACAATGACGTCATACCAGGTACCTACGAGTGATGCCGTTGCAGTGAGTACTTGTTCGGTGTGGTGCCGCGGTGCCGGCGTGACGCGGGACAGACGTGTGCAATTACATCACGCTGCCTGTAACGTGACGTCATCGATCATATTCTACACACACACATTTATTTTGTATTAATTCTAACTTGTATTAGATAAGAATGTTTATATTAGACAACGTTCTTCAGTAGTCGATGTTTTTGAAATATCTCGCTCGCACGTTATGTCTATGGTGTTGCAGATGTCCAGAGGCTGCGGTAACCGCTTACCATCTGGTGGATTGCCTGTTTAAGAATAAAGTCTTGCTTAGTGGAACATATTTAGACACCCCTTAGACGGGTAGGGTCGACGTAACAGATGCTTAACGTTACGTTAACTTTTAATTCTAAATAATTATTATATAATAATATTTAACCCCTTAAACCATATCTTTTTGCCAAAAATGTATTTTGTAAGTACTACCTAATTTATTATTTAGTTGCTCATCATCTTATTTTTAGAATCTTGTTACCAATGTCTCAATGAATCAATGGAGCCAATCTGGAACGGACCTAAAGTGTATGACAAAATGACGTTTTATATATTATGCAGTTCAAAACACTTTTCATAATCAAAGTTTTAATCTTATTTATATGCATTACTTGAGCGTGAGTGGTACATGTCTACGTCATAAAAAATTCACTCGTTTCAATCTATCGGTAAACGCATTACGTTGCACACGGATCCAATCTAGACACATCTGCACATCTGCACATAGAGATTGTGCGCCATAAGGTGCCGGCCTCATCTGCGCTAATCCATTAGTTACCTCGGCCCATATTTAATTGTAACCTCCCCCCTCCCACCGCGATTGTCCACCGCGCACATGTCGCGGCCCCAACAACGTATAAAATTTGATAAATCGCACCGTCAACATGTGAACTACCCTCTTAGCTTAAACGATCCGTATTCTCTAACCATTCACTACTCAATATTCGAATTTCAAACTTATTTATAAGTATTTGTGTTGCTTTTTGTCTGACGAATGAAAAGTATAAGTTATCATCGTTTAGACACGCGTGTTTGATCAAGCCACTTTAGTTTGAATTTTATGTTCAGCACATAAAGTTGAGTTTAGTTTGGATGAAGGGAGATAATTGCAAGGTTTGACGGGCGGAATGGCAAATGCACTTTAGTGAATGCCCGTGCAGTAACTGATTTCGCGAGGGACGTAGGTAAGATAATGCAGATGTTTGGAGGGACGAAGGTGCCCCTACGAAGGGCTTCCCATTGATGACAGAAGCAATTTCCAGTGACGGTTTCGATTAATATAAATGTAATACATTACCTTGCTTATGGCGCTGCCTAATGTGCTCAAGTGGAGATGAGATATTACAGAAGTCATCTAAACAAATGAGCCGCGTCGGTAGAGCTTTAAAATTTAATATTACCAAAAGTAGGTACATAGCTTTTATATAGCGACTATAATCTCGAAGATTAAAACCAAAACAATAACATAAAAACTCGCCAGCCTCCACAACAGACTTCAAATTGAATTATCACAAAATTCCGCTTCTGACCATAAAAATTGAATTTGTAAACTTGAAACATTCTCGTTTGGGATGAATAAAAACGATCCATCAATTCTGAATCGTACCGCTAAACTTTGCCGTGCGAATCGATACTAAATTAGCTAATGGAAACTTGATAGCGTGCAAAAAACCGTATCCCGGTAAACCCCCATAAGCGCATTTCGCAACAATAAATCTCTGTATTGTCCCGTGCGACGACAGATGGCGCGCTACATCCACCCTCTACAGGTAACTTTATACTCGTCATTGAACACACTCAGCGTAAAGCGCTGCATCAAATTGTGCGGATATTCTACTTGGATATTATAAAGCGCTGAAAGCGCTGTAGTATCAGGTAACGACATTAGACATGTACAATAGAATATTCAATTATGTTAATGCGAGGTATAGTGCAGCATGTGTTCGATTGTGCGCACGCGTCGCGGCGGCCATTTTTGTGTGGATTACGTCACTCGTTTGAATCGTAACGGTCGGATTATCGGTGCAAAGCAATTAAAATGTGTGTGGCGATGAATTTTGAATTAATGCGTCCGGTTGAATAGTTCTAGCTGTGACTATTGCACTTAATTGCTATGTTCTCGATGTAAGAGCAATACGAATGACTACATTATTTATTAGTTCCCAGTTCGATTCGCGGTGGTCTATACCTATGTTAATAAAATTTATTATAGAACTATGAATACCTATAACTTCAATGGTACATAAAATAATGAAATGCATACTTCATACGACTTGCATTTAATAATATTTTACAGTAACGCACTAGAATAACACGTTGATGGCACAAGAGTCTCGATAGGTTCCAATATAATTGTTATAGCCATTAAAATGAAAGCCACACAAAGCAGCACATCACTTGCGACTCCATCACACATCTAATTATAAGAACAATTCGTTAAAAGTGCGCCAGATCAAATTTCAATTAAAACTTTAAACATTACGAGTAGGCAGCGCTGCGGTAGGTAGGGGTACGTGCCCATAAAAATATGTCGTCGGGGAATCTAATGACACTTAAGTTTTAACTCGAGGATTA
The DNA here is from genome assembly GCA_905147015.1 of Laspeyria flexula. Classification (NCBI taxonomy): domain Eukaryota; kingdom Metazoa; phylum Arthropoda; class Insecta; order Lepidoptera; family Erebidae; genus Laspeyria; species Laspeyria flexula. Next base: position 375,062 of record LR989958.1, read on the forward strand.
CTTCACCCGGATTTGTGAAGTAATCACAGGATTGTTGTTAGACAATAGCTGAGTATGAATTATGTTACGACATGTCACCGTTGGGAGTTTATAATGGACATCTTTGATGATTAGTTATCATTGGTTGGATATGGTATACTTGAAATATAAGTATTTTATTATCAGTGCTCATTTTGGTAAGGAAGATATTGTTATTCCAGGATTTTTTTAAGATTAGTCGCGAAGCTGCACCATTCAAATTTTCTAGGGTCAGCAAAGATGTTTTAAGGGTGGGCATATCCATCCTAGCCATCACTTAGCTTTGTTTATAGTTAACAGTAAGGACACTTTGGCACAAGGCACACGTCTAGAAATTTAATTTAGTCTCTGACTTCCCCTGATGTTAGGAAAGTTGCGTGATCCTTATTTATATTTTTATGTATGTTTACTACCAATTTATTAGCAACAATATAGCTTATATCTATTAAGTGTGGTTATTGCTTAACCATCAATGGCCGTTAGCCTATTAGACACCATCGACCACCACTTTACAAATGGCTGCTCTCTGTTCAAAGGTTGATAGTGTTGTACCAAAAAGCATTAGTAATATACATATTAGCTTCATCTTTCCAAAATAAATATAAGTACCGTGATTAGCTGTTACTTCCCAATAGTGATTAGAGTCAATAATGAGCAAACGCGCGAGTCATTACCGCTCATTAGAGGCGAACAGATCGTACGTGCCCGTCGCGCGGGCTCGCAGATATTGTACCTAGCTGTTGATCTAGTCGATTGTACCACCTTAAGTATCACTGTGTGATACGAATAACTATTTATAAACATCCGGGAGCAATCATTGTTAGGGTTCCGTATCTCACAATGAAGAAAACATTACTTCGTTGTATCTCGTGTTTTTTAATTCATTTTAAAGTAAATTAAAACGGGGCAGTTCTTATTAACGTAGTATTAAATTTGGCATGAAAAGGTTAGAATCTGAAAGTTGTAAACTTGTTAAATCACACAGTAAAAAGATCTTCAACTTACATTTGTGGCTAGAAGCTATAGGAAATTATGTATTTCAGTTGCAAAAAGAGAAGTTTGTCGTTGGCAAACATCGTAGATAGTACGGCACCCTCTGCACGTGAGCTCAACTCAAACTTAGATAGATTTCTTTCTGAAGAGCGTTTTCATAGATTTCTTAACGATAATGATATCTTCTTACTATAGTTCAGCTGGTCTAGAATTTACATCAAATATCATATCAATATTGCAACAAAATTCTAGACTGTACTGTAAGTATTACTGTTTCAGGATTGAAACCCGGTCGGCATTCTGAACCACATCCGTACGACATTTGCCCATTTATTACGAGTACCCACTGCTGTACTTATTAAAAAATGAAGTGTTAGGGATATAATCATCATCATATCAGCCCAACGGCGTCCACTGCTGGACATAGGCCTCACCTAATTTACACACATTTTTAAATAATATTTATAAGAGTAACTTTTTGACTGACTAACTTAATCAAAAAGCGAAATGGCAATAGAAACAATTACTTCAAAGTCGTTAGTTATACCTAAAAGTACTTAGGTGTAATTATAGTGGCGCCTAAACCTAACACCCGGTCAATCAATATGTGCTTCGATGTAAAATGTTGAGTGTAGTGCGGCCGCTGAGCGTGCGGTGACCACTGACTCACTGAGTGCGAGTTGAGGGCACTACTGCGCTAGGCGCAAAACTAGTCAGCCCACGACCTCACTAGTGCGCGGACTACACGCTGTGGAGACTTCATTCAAACTACAAAAATACGAAACCATTCGATTATTTTCCCTCGGTGGCACAGGGGAATGTGTTTTACTGCTGTGCTGGTATCGGGTTCGATTGCTAGGCGGGTAAAAAAATGTTTTTTATTTTCTTGAAATCAGCCCAGTTGAGTGAGGAAAAAACGACTCTTATTATGAGCCTGGAGTCTCAAAAATGTGCCCAGTGAGTGGGTTACCCCCTACTAAGATTTGATTCAGCGATATCAGCACACATGCTGCGGTATGCAATTTGCGGTGTAGGATACATAATCGTATGAACAACGTTTAGAATGGACTCTCGTCAGTTGTACGCGCTAACATACAATCGGAAATCCAACAGTGAACGTCCTACAGCTGATATGATGGTAATGATAATAGTTTATCTTATAGGCGACTCCACAGCGGGTCGTGTGACGTGCGGTGCAGTACGTTCGCGACCGCACCTTGTCAGCTCACAAATTGACGTGGATTGTTGTCGGCGGATCTTTGTCACGCCGCCGCCGCCACGCCGCGCGTAATCAACCGCCCACCACCACCGACTGTGCTCCACTAGAAGCATGCTAGTGCGACAAATATACGCTTTAATACCAGCTGTTGGTAGTAGTGGTGGCTTTAAAGGGAAAACTTGGGAGCCTTCATTACTGTTAGATCTTTTTATACGAATGGTTTAATGCGGGTACATATACCTAAAATACGTATTTAATCTAATTATAATAAAAAGAAAAGAAGAGTGAGAAGTTACACCCGCATAGCAATGTAGTTAAATTAAAAGCGTCCTTAAAATAATAGTTGGGTGTAAATTTAGTGTTCGATGACTCCATTCGAGATTATAGGTACTTATTCAATTTAGCAAGTAAAGTTTTTAGGCTTCATTATTCTGGATTTGTAAACAATGATTAGTCTACTACAGCGTAATCTATGCTGTAGTGAAGAAGCTCTGTGTTTGAGTTTCAATCAAAATCTTTTAAACACGAACTTATACAAGAACGAACATTATAAAAAATTGCTGCAGAAAGTCTGTTAACCTACTTTAAGATTTAAAGCACATTTAGGCGCTTCTATAGGCCCAATATCTGCGGCACAGATATTTCACGGCACAAGCGGATGACACCGCACACGGGCAGCAGTTCGATTTGTGCCTAATCTCTAATTATGATCGCCATTCATTTGTCATACACCGACAGCGCTCAGCGCAGCACTCAGCGACACACGTCAGCACCTATGTGCTAATTCTGTTTCAAATGTACGTGTTATTTCACTCATTTATAATGAATGTAATGCGCTCACTTATCTGTACTGTACTGTGAATAAGAGCAAATATACCTAGAGCCACGGCCGATCCTTGTTCATATAGAGAAAGTTTGATAATCTCAGGTATTAAGTTTAGAAAAATATTGATTATAATCTAAGTAAGTCTTGAGTAAGCTTTAAGTTATAATTTGTGAATACTTATATTGTCATGTCTCTTAAACTGCGAAAGCGACGAAATACGACGTCAAATATTTAAATTTTTCGAATCCACTTGAGTTCTGTTTCGTAAACATATTCATGAAATTTTAATCGTTGAATCAAAACAATATTACAGTGTACCTTATCAACACCAATCTACCATAAACCACGGGAATTACATCACAATTACCTCACAGCTAACAACAAAACGAGTGTCTTACAAACAAGCGTACAGCCTCCCCACTAAGGCAGTTAACTAACAAGGTACTACCGGTAATACCCGGTACATACCCGGGTATATACCCGCCGTGGGTATACCTCGCAGGGAGGTGATAATTGCTTTCTTCAAACGTGCCTCTTATGCACAGGGGTGCCACCTATTGTCATGGAGATGAAACCTATTATCTACGTTTACTTGTGGGTAGCCATAATTGAATTGGATGAAATCGTGAACAGGCTTTTATGGCAGGTGAAAAATGTTAGCTCGTTATGTCGTCATTTTATTAAGACTTATGATGTATATGTAGTCATGTGGTTTCATTTGTTGTTCTTAAAAAGGAATTTTAAAGATCAATGAATTTTGAAGTTTGTGAGCACTTTGAGCTTTTAGATCGTTGCACTTAACTATACATTAATATAGAATAGTTTCTACATAATACATATATGTCAGACCGTCACTTGAGAGAGGCTCGAAAAATTTTGCTGTAATCGTCTTTGTCATGATGTAACATGCATTGTTTTTGTGAAACAACAAACAACTTTGCTTGATGTCATCGAAGAAGAAAATACCCGTGATAATCCTAGTGTTGCAGGCGTCCATAGGCAGTATAGTATATACAGTATAGTCCATAGTCCACAGTAACCGCTTACCATCGGGCGAGCCGTAAACCTGTTTGCCACCGTTATTCATACATAATAATAATAATATATAATATTCTAACATAATAATAATTATAGATCACGTTTCTTTCCCAACAGAGGGGTAGGCAGAGACTATTTCCTTCTACCTCCTACGATTCTGACATACATCTTTCGCTTTAGAGTACACCCGACCGTTCCTCTCTTTAAAACGTCACCGCTGTCGTGAGGATGTGTAGGAATCTCAGAAACAACTATCCGTAAATACTAACTAATTGTAGCAGCCCTACAGTTACAAACGCAAGGTAAATACGTATATTTGCATACAGTGGTGATAAAGCGAACATTACTTGGTGCAGTTGTGTACGTCAGCACTTATCGTCGCAACACACTCGACTCATTTACTCACACATACTTTATAGCACAAACGTCTTAGACGTAGTGATTAGCAACTAACTGATCGTAGGGATTTTATTACTTCCTACTATTTAAACTATGTATGAAGTATATACTCGTAACTACGTTGGTGACGCAGCGGGAGTATTGAGTATATACGACTGTTGCACAAAAAGTCTTAGGTTCGATTTTTCGATCGGATTGGGTTTGTATTGAAATTTTTATTATTAACCGGGAGTTTGGAAATGTGGCATTTTAATGTCTATAGGCAGAGGTATAGAGGTTCTTTTGATAGCTAGAAAGGAGACAAAAGGAAATTTTTTGCGACTTTCTTTGTTATGGAAAAATATTTTATTGCTAGTAGTTTAAGTTACTGCCACTGTGGTGCAGCGTAGTCTAGATGACAAGTTAAGGACAATAGGCTAACCAAACATGTCTGGCGAAATGTTGATGTGATGCACTTCTGTCTATCTCTTCAGAGAAAACGAAGCTTTACCCAAGTTAATATAATTGAATATAAGCACGTTCATCGTCCGACGTTAGAGAATTCGACAAACGACCAGCAGATCCATTCGACGATACACAAGCAATAATCCGTTTACTTTTATCTCTCAACCCCTTGTGCAATTGACAAACTAATCTATGTACTTTATACAACTCTTATCTCTATGAAATAGAGTTTAAATTGAGATGGCAGGGTTTGATTTTAAGTTGGCAAGGAGTGTCCGTCAAAGAGGTTATTACCTGAAGGACATAAAGCGAGCTGGTCGGACGCAAGGAGGTCGGAGGAGGGCCCCGGGCGAATAAAATGCAAATATTGTGTAGTGTAGAGCGCCTTGTACTGAGACAGACGGCGACGGTATGTAGGGACGAGCTTTGTGTACTTATCGATATGAATTATATGAGTCGAAAGATGTGTAGATAGTTGTTGTATTTTAGCAATAGATAGTTTCTCGTGTCATGCATAATTAAATCATTACATGTTAGTACGTATTACAAAATAGCGCAACATTAGTATTCTATATTTTTCAATCTTTATTATTTAAGAAAATATTTCATAGACCGTCGCAATATTGCTGTCCATCAATAGCTAGATTATTAATCACCTGCAATCATCCATTATGACCAATTGTATATAGAGGACATCAAATGTTATCCAATCACCGTCATGTTGGAAGAGGAAGACTTAGAAGAACATTGTATGAAGACACACTTGACCAAATCGGGGTCATTTTAAGGAAGGGTCAGCTCAGCTCATTAAAAGTTTGATGAAGAAGCGACAGATGTTAGTCAGAATCGTAGCAGGTGGAAGGATATGGTAGATATATAACTCTGTTGGGAAAGAGGCGTGGTCTTTATGTATGTATCACCATGTCGAACAGGTCATGGCATGCTTTGACAATTATTTGCTAACAGCTACTCTGCTGATGTATTATACACCTTTAGATTCCACAATGTAAAGCTGAAGGAACAGTTAGAGAGATGTAAGTTCCCATCACTAGAAGCAAACCGCTGATTCGGTGCGTCGTGTCGTCGCGTTTACGAGGGTAGCTGTAAAGTGTAAAAAGCGCAAAGTGTTTGTTTATGCCGCGACCGCAGCCCGCGCCCGCCGACATAGCTGGCCACATAAACAGGCCTGCACATTTACTGCCAAACAATCGTTTTTTCATTTAAAACGATACGGTTTTATGGGTTTACTTGATTTTAGAAACAACGGCGATTGTGAATTGGTTTGTCAGCTTTAAAGTGAATTTTGTAATTTTCTTTTCTTAACTTCTCAACAACCAATTGACTTTTTTTATTTATTCGCTGAGGATTGCAGATGATACAACAATAATTATATTGTAATTATTGTTGTATCATCTGCAATCCTCAGCATGTAGGTATTAACCTACATGCTCTGTTGTTTTTAAATTTTAATATGAGCCTCAGCTCTTAACAATCTTGTGGTCAAAGGTCCAAAATTAGACATTGCATTTTCATTTTAATTTTATTTAATATTATGACTTATCTACAGTACCTTCTCTTATTGCATCTATCACGGGGACTTCTAAGGAATTGGTCGAACTACAGCAGTAGCAAAGTTCCTATATGCACCACTCGTAATCGACTGATATACCATCGCGATTGTCAAGGAACTTCTTGCCTAAATCGACAGCTCTTTATCAGCTAGATAAGGCAGATTTTCCGGACAAATACGACTTTTAAGAAACTAGCATATTCCTTGTTAAAATACCCGCAACGCATATGTGATTCCCTTGGTGTTGTAGATGCCCATGGGTAGTGGAGGTCGCTTAACATCAGGCGACCCGCTTACTCGTTTGCCCAACAATAAAAAAACATACACAGCGCCTAACATAAACTATAAATATGAGTATTAAAAAATGGATGTTGAAAGTATCTTCATTGCTGGCTAAGTGGCGATTGAACCGTCGCTTGTCGAGAGTGAGTGCACCGCTGTACTGTAGAAGCTGCACTCACAGCCGGTGTGAAATGGCTTAATATAAAGAGTGGATGTGCCGAACTGGCGCAGGCGAGTGCTGCCGCACGCCGCGCGCACGCAATCAAACCGCAGTAAAATCGCACACTACTGATAACTGCTTTCGGATGGGGACACAACCAGAGGAAATATATATTTAATATAATTGGCGATTAAAAAAAGCGGCCTGAGTTTCTTGCCAGGTCTTCTCAGGAAAAACCTTCTCAACTTTGTAAGAGAACTGGCCGGAGGAAAATAGCCGTCACTTTTATATTTCAAGATGTTCATATCGCGTTCGTATTAAGTATATACGCACTTAGATGATACACATTTTAGGTTTTAACAAGATTACATTATTTCTGCACCTAAATAGATACTCCTCTCACTTCTTCGATTGCACTGTGCCGCGCGTTCCCGCTTGAAGTTATATAAAAGCATATTCAATGTACTCACCTACAATCTATTTACACGAAATAGATGAACAATAAGTAATTCTTATGTTAAATTCCTACCTAATTCGAAGGTGAATCTCTCTGGGTGTGTCTCAGACTATCGACTTCGACGTTCTCATATCTTTCGCAATAGTCAAGTCGGCGAGTGATTTATATCTGGCTCGGACATATGAGCCGGTCGCACATATGAGCGCACATGACGCCCGTGGCCGCACATGACGAGGTACCGCCACCGCCAACTTGACGCTTTTATTACAAACCTTGCATTTTCCTATAACTGCGGGTATTTTTGGATCGTTCTAATGGACACGTGCCTTTATGATGCCTCAATCGACACGTGCTACTAAAGGCTTTGTTATGATCTCAGATTGAGTTTATTGGTTTGTTATGTTTATTTTGGTCAATCGAATTTATTTGACTTTAGCAGTTTTGGTGATATTAATAATACTGATAATGAAATTAGGATAATATAAATTCCTATTTTTACTAAAACAATATTTATATTTTTGGTAGGTTCTATAATGAAAATCTATAATAATTTTTAAAGCGTTAGAGTGGAACCTACTTTTACTCGTATCATTATATACGCCGGTCAAAAATAAGTTTTTCAAAAACAAAATAGAAATATTATTATTTACTTACCTATATTTTATATTTTCGTTTATAATTAAGGGTGGATCTTTTTGTATTTAATTTTATTCAAGTTTTCTTTCTCAAAATGTGATTTAGGAAAAAAACAATCATGATTATATTATTTTGTGCTCGGTTAAATATCAAATATCATCAATATTAGATATGAAGCATCTGTTTTGGTAATGTGTTCCAACATTCTGAATGAATACATATCGTAGAATGCAGAAACTGGTGACTCCACAGTTGATTTTCCAAAGAATTCAAATAAAGTAGAAGATAGGAATATCACATTTGAAGTATGCTCGTTATTCATATGTGTGAGGCGACTGTTCGCCGGCGTGTGGGCACGTAACTCAGATTATTATGCTCCACCAGAAGTACATACAAATATGTAATACGTAAGTATGTACCTATCTATATATGTAAGCACACACATTTAGTTAGGTATGACATAAAATTCAACAATGTGTGCTATCCCAATATTTTTATTACTATTTCTATTAACTACAACATTTCGAAAGAATTATACTGAGGTGTCTATCTATATGAACTCATTTTAGTCTGGGAGACAAGATAAGTAATTTATTTTGAAAAACTGAATATTGATAATAATTTGTGTAGTAGAATTTGTTTTTAAGTTAATTTTATGCTAAATGGATTAGAGAAACGTATAGTTAGCAAACTGTTCATTTTTCTAATCCAGTCAAGAATAACAATTATGTTTAGAAACAGAAAGAAATATATTGCGTTGCACTTAATTTCGAAGCCAAACATTGCACGAGCTTTTAAACAACCGAATAACTACTAATAAGAAAACTTTGCATCAGATAGGCTCCCAATGAACAACCGCGAGCCTCCACACGCCACTGTAGCACAGGTTCAATATAAGAGATGCGTATCAACCGCCCGTTGATTTATGCGATCAGTTAATCCCACTATTTACTAGTTTTAGTACAAGGTAAAGAGGGACTTTTTCGACGACCCTTAGGCCGAAAAGTTGAACGGTATAAGGGATAGGAGAGTAGCGGTTTAGTGTGAAACAAATTCCAAAGTTTTGGAGGAAATTACAGACCGCTCTTAAATGCGTGAGGCTGCCGTCTTTAGGATCAAATTTGTAAATGAAACTGATCTTACGGTGTTTTGGTACAGGCTAGCTGATGCAACATGTTATCACAAACTACATTATTATATAATCTGCTAGAAAGCCACATTAATATTATTCTCTCTCTCATTTTAACAGATTGTCTGGTTATGCTTTGAAAAGTAGGATTAAAAGACTTTATAAAGTCTATATTATATTGTTATTCTCAGAGTATATTTTTGTTTTCTATTTTTCCCCTTAGCTTTGCTGCGTTGGGCATTTGGGCTGCCAATAAGAAGTATTTCTTCAGGTTTTGGACTATGTCAAATTTAGTGAAACGGACAGATTATACTTACCGAACTACATATTAGATAAATATAATGTTATAGTCAATAAAAGCTTAATTTTTTTTGTTCCTCTCTTATAAGCTTGACACTGCAGACCACGAAAAAGATGGTGTGATGAAATATATAAATATCAGTAAAGCGACCACTTTAATCACTGATTGAATAGTATGGCAATTATGGGGAGAGGCATTGTCTAGCAGTTGGTGGGTGACTGAAGTGGATGACAGTATATCCAGTGCCCGCTCCGCTTGTCACTTGGACTTGACTCGAACTAAGAACAGTTATCAGTCAGGCAGTGTGATGTATGTCGCGGCGAGGGGCGCTAGACAGAACCGGACAGAACCGGACAGAGCCGGACACCACCGGACACTGGTTCCTGATAATCATCTGTAAACGCATGTGACGCCTATTTACAAACATTGTTAAGTTTACCTTCGTCCTAATGAGTAACACTTTCAAGGTAAACAAAACAGTTTTAATGTTCTTATTATTTTGTCTGAATTATGTGATTACGCAGATGACCAGAATTTAGTTTATATACCCCCTTATTACAAAATATGGACTAAGTATTAAACCAGGTTTAAATTGACATAAGCCATTGTTTTAGTGTCAAAGTTGACAATTTAAACCTAGTTTAATACTTAGTCCGTATTTTGTAATAAGGGTAAGTCTTAAATTTTTAAAGTTAAGTTATTTTTAAGAACCAGTGTAAAAATGTTGATACTTATAATTTATGATATTATCACATAACTTTTACAATAAACCCACTCAATGGAGCAGATAGGCAATAGTCATAATTATAAGAAATAACAATCTTTCATAAACAGTAACAATTCTATTAGTAATAAACAAACAAATCTTTTTAAAATTCAATTTTAGCGTAACAATCGCACGAGCTTCACAGAAAGTATCGCATTACGTCTCTCGAGTCGCGGCACAATTAAGCCCAGATCACTTTCCATCTAAGGAGGCGATTCTTGTTATTTTTCCCCTAGCCTTGTCCTCCGAGAGCGCCGCACGAGGGACAAGGATGGCGGACGGAGGCTCGTTAATTAGAGGAGTATTTTATTAAGGCCAATTTGTTGGAAATACCTGGCTGATTGCTCAGGATTGTGACGGAGGCAATTTGTTTGAATTTTTTGAGAGGGGGCTTCATTTTGTTTTGAGGCTTATTTGTTAGGATATGTTTTGATGGGATTAATTTCAAACATTGTTGTTTTTTAGAAAATGCCTTTGTAAATTGAGAAATGTTGTTATCACTACTACAGTCTGTGTATAAATTTCATTAAACAATAAAAAAACATTATAACATAACATAGCATCACCCCTTTTTCCCCGAAGGAGTAGGCAGAGGTGTAACACACCCACATTTCGCCAGTTATGTTTGGTCCCATGAAATAGGGAGCGAGCCTATTGTCAACATTTGTTTACCAAACTCCGGGAAAATCTAAATATATCTAAATCTAATGGTATTGGGTTTTTCTATCTAGAAATTCCACTTGATAGAAAAACCCAATACCATTTTACCCGACCCGGGATTCAAACCCGGGACCTCTTGTACAGCAGTCGTATACACTTCCCGCTGCGCCACGGAGGTAGTCGAGAGTAAAAAACATTATGCCCTTGCATTATCAATTTATTATTTCTAAAAATAAAATCACTCACAATTTGTTGGTATCGTAAATCGGTCAGATTTGATAGACCATAATTAACTTACTATAAGACAATGTTGTAATGTAAATATGGTTTAGAAAATCATTTTAATTAGCGATGAACATTATTATAAATAAATACCTACCTATTATAATGAAACAATATTATATTATATTTATTATCATTAACTCCCATTGTTAGGGCATTAAACATAGTAAGTATTCTATGTAAATACCAATAAATGTAAACATTAAGGTACGTTACATACGTGACAAAGTCCATTCAATTGTTCTACTATACAATCTACAATAACACCAATACCTTGACTTGGAGGTGAGTCACACTGTGCACTGCGTCATAATGCGTACTTTAATGGCTTTAATAATTACAAATAACAGTTACTTATGCTTTATAACTTGAGCTATGATTGTTTCCTGAAATGTAGGTAGCCAATTAGTTTATTGAAACTGTAAGTTGACGATAGAGCTAGTCTGTTAGGAGCATGACGTAAGCCCTGGGCCCCACTAAAGCGGAAACTAAACGAGACCGGTGATAAGTTGTTAATCTATACTAATATTATAAAGAGATAAAGTTTGTGATGTTGTAGGGGTAATCTCGGGATCTACTGAAACGATTTACAAAATTATTTTAGTATTAGATAAACCATTTATCTTCTATATGGGATTCTGTAGGCTATATAACATCACGCTACGGTCAATAGGAGCTGGGCAGTGGCCAAGTAAAGAATGACGGGAGCTTTTAGTAAGAAATAAAATTATTAACTTAAATAGTTTTAAATTAATATATTCGTAAGTATATTGCAAAAAGTATGATTTGATTGGCGTACAATAGTCTTTTAATGATGATGATGATGATGATGACAATAGTGTTTTGTCTACCTTGAAGCGACACTGGCATGATGATAGTAGTTAGATGATAAGTTAAAACAATAGATTAAATGTAAATAGACAATAGCATGTACTCTACATCACCTACATAACAGCAATGAAACAATGTCCCAAAACTAATAGAGCAATAAACGCCATCAGTTATGAGGTAGGTGAGTCAGAGCGGTTCTCACGCCGCCATCTTGTCAAATTGACCGGTATGCGACGCCGGCGCTGTTGACCCTCGACCTCCTCATTGTGCTTCACCGTAACGACTCTGCGTGTGTACATTACACACGCGCTCTTTCTTGTGTTCGAAGATATCTTTGAACAAAATGACTACTTCCAATTATTTTTTTCAAACCACGACGCGTGTCGTGGCAATGAGTCGTACAGCCGTAGGGCAGGAGGTTACCCAAACTTATGGACTCCTGCAACGTCAGGGGCATCGCATGCGCGTTGCCGCCCATTTAAACCCCCTTTCTTCCACACTGAGCGCTGAATACCACCAGCAGAAATACAACACTAGTGTTGTAAGTACCTCCGCCCTATAGAATACCACTGCGTCTGTAGGGCGGAGGTACTTTCCCAGGTGACCGTCTCATTTTCAGAAGGGGTTACAGCTCGAAAGAGATATCGATATTAGTTGAGTCGAGTATCGAAATTCTAAATAAGCTCTTTGGACTGGACAATGTCGAAATTTTTGAGTCTCGTCCTTATGACGCAATCTTTAGAAGTCAAATGTAAATCTTACTTCTACAAACGAAAGTCTCATAGGCTACGTTGACAATGTAATTATGTAAAGCTATTTTAAGCTTTGTGGTATTTGTTAGACAGTATTCTATTTTAATATATTATTTAACACAAGATGAGAAAACAATAAAATCCATATATAGAAACTTTCCACAAGATTATTCGCTAATGAGACTAAGTAATAGTCGATGCGGTTAAATTAAACAGAAAACAATGAGTTTTCCTTTCACTCCCCAGTCAATAAGGATAGTATGTGGCCAAAATTATAAAATAAGTGATTAATTTCTAAAACTTGTATACCTAATTATAATTAATGTAATTACAGGAAATATTCCTTATTTTCCTGTCTATTGTTTATGAGAGAGTAAATTAGCTTGTTACTGTATCTCTTTGTATACCTAAATACAGAGAAATGCAATTAAAACTTTGGTGCTGAATCCGAGACCAGTTCAATTTGTTATTCTCATAGTAATGTGCCACATTACGTAATGGTAAAGTTATCGCCGATATGCCCAATGCTGTAAGATAAGTATTTTATATAATATATACTATGTATTTATTTAAATCTTGATATATTACTATTTATCATATATTATTTTTAATCTATGTTACTTCTTATATATTGTATTTAACCTATGTATTTAGTCAAGTCACTATTTCTCTTTTATTTTTGCACCTACCATGTTCTTCTTTGCATCACCCTAAGGTTGGCAGGTAGACAATGCCTTTGGCATTAAGCCCACCATTGTACAAATAATGTGCATAAAGTTTTAAATAAATAAAATAAGTATTTATCGGTGACCACGGCGGCACAACGCTTTGACTTGTTCACTCGGGTGAAAATTGTTCCTATAGGCTATCTGCGAATTGTTGTTAGACTCTGTGCATAACATCATGATGTGCCATCACAGGAGATCATGCGAGCAAGGAGTTTCACCAATTGTCATCAGCCATGATCGGTGATATTCAAGTATGATCGCCTTACTGAAGTTATGGCTCATTTTGTAATCGGATATATCGCACACCCAGATCAACAAAGACGTAAGTACAAATACGTCAATTTTTTTTTATTGCATTTTTGAATAGTACGAGTAAAGATACATACGGTCAATTTTTTCCATAAAATTTTGACGTAAAATGAAGGTTTTATACCAAAAAAATAATTCATCACATTACATAAATTTTATATTTTTCCAATTAAAGAAGTCGATAAACCAACATAAGCACGTAAAATTGTATAAAAATATACCTAATTGTGCTTAAGCTTTTGTTTTATTGAGTAAAGTAAACATTTATACAAATGTATTTGCTAATATGCTTTTTAATGTTTAATAATAAAATAAGTTTCCGAAAATAATACTGATTACCTCCCATCACATTTAAAAATAATCAAACAAAAACAGCCATATTAATTGTTTACGTCTACACCTGTATCATAGTTTCGGAATAATCATGCTTACGCCTTTTTCCCATTCAAAGTTTTATTTAGTCTGCGGAAGTAATCACGAACTCGTCACACAAACAAGTCAAAACGTGTGCATATTCATCCTTACAGCGCATGCGCGGGTGCGGGTTGTTTATTTAATTTACTTTTCATAACATAATTTTGAACGTAAGTAACTACCTATAATTTATTTATTGCAGTTTGTCTGTTAGGTATTCAATGTTATACTAACTTAATAATGTACCTACCTATTTTATAAATCTAGTACTTACTTATACCTAATAACACAAGCCAGACTTTTCGTAAATTGGTCGTCCTGCCCAGTTAGGGACTTTACACTTGTGACAAGATGTTACAAATGCCATCAATATGGTCATGCGGCTAAATCGTGCAGAGAAACAGTCCCTATGTATTGTGTGTACACTGTGGTGAAATAGGGCACTCCATATCAGAATGCACAAAGAAGAAATGACCCACTGAAATTTGCAACTTGCTTACGTTTCAAAAAGCCGAGCAATCACAAAACGGGAGACATTGAGTGCCCTGCTAAAAAAGCCGCCGAAATTAGACACATCAACTCTGTAGATTACGAGTATGTCTAGTGCTGCTGCTAATGTTGTAGGTTGTATGGGCTGATTTGTACATGGTGACATTGTTGTTCATGATTGAGACGGGTGTGCGTGTAACGTGGGCAATGTGTAATGAGGGTGTTATTAATGTTTTCGAGAGTTGATCTGGAGTTCGACATAATGATGGCCGCAGTGAATTGCTGCTTCTGCAGCCACTGTGTGTACAATGAAGGCAGCTCCCACGAGGTTATCGTGTTTGCTACCATCAGTGTATATGTGGTGTGCATCTAAATGACGTGGGAATGTGCCATCAAGTTAGTCTTGTGAGTTGATGATATCGAAAGGATGTGGGATGCGGGAGGTCGGGTGGAGTAGTTGTAATGGATGAATGGGTGTATCAAGTGTGATGTCGTCAGGGAGGTAATCGGTGACCCCAGTGATTCTCGTCTGTTCGACTTTGGCATATTCCAGCACCTTTATGTCAAGTGGTGTGAGGGTGGAGAGGGAAAGGCATCTGTGGTGTTAATGGTGCGGAAACCTTTGATAACCTTAAGGGCGAAGCCTCGTTGGAGTGAGAGAAGTTTTTTCCTGTTCGTGCTGAATTTCAGGGCCTGTTACCAGACGCTGGTGGCGTAGCAGACTATTGGTTCAATTACCCCCCTGTACAATGTCTTAATGTTTTTAGAGTGTACACCCCAGGTGGGGCGTACAAACTGGGTGAGTCTATTGTGGAGTTTTCGTGCTTTGGCTGTGATGTAATCGACATGTTGATTGAAGTATAAGTTTTCGTCGAAGACCACCCCCAGCACCCTGGCAGTACGGCTGAATGGGATATTTGTGTGGTTGAGTGTGATGTGGAGTAGCTTTGTTTTTCGTGTAAAAGCGAGTGCAATGGTTTTTTTATCCGGTGCGAAAGTGAGTTTATTTGTGATGCCCCAATTGTGTATAGTGTGAGACATTGGTTGATATTTTGTTGGAGTGTGGTGTGTTTTTTATGTGCTGCGGTGAGGGTGATGTCGTTAGCAAAGGCCTGCAGCCCGCAACCCTCAGGAAGTAACCCGCGTGCTGGAGAGTCACCGGACATGTCCAGTAACTCATCTAGGATTAGGTTCCAGAAGGTCGGCCCGTATACAGACCCTTGGATGCATCCCCTAGTGTCGGCGTAATGAATTGTGGCTGTGTAATCGGAAAGGTAATTTTGTATGATTGTGTATATGTTTCTGGGGCATTTTGTGTGGTGTAGACGTGTGAGCATTGCGCGGCCACCAGGCATGGTCGAAAGCAGCTTTGATATCTAGGGAGATCATCGCGACGTGTAGTTCCCGTTTTATGTGTGTTGTGATGGTGTTAACAATGTTAGTGAAGGCGTGTGTAGTGGATATTTGTTGTTTAACCCCGTATTGTTTAGTGTTGTATGTGTGTGTGGTATGTAGGTGATGTGTGAGCCTCTGAGTGATGAGTTTTTTGAGGGTCTTACCTAGAATAGGTAAGAGTCCTATGGGGCGATATGATGATGAGGTGGTCTAGTCTGTTTTATTAGGTTTGGGGATAATTTTGATGATGGCATGTTTCTAGGACTTGGGGAAGATGAACAGGGAGAGGCAGTGGTTAAGCAGATTGGTTATGATGTCGGGGAAGCAGAGTGTGAAATGGTGGCAGGTGGTCGGCGCCTGGTGATTTCACCGGGTTCATATATTTTAGGATATTTGTGATTTCGTTTATAGTGAACGGTGGCTCCTCATCAGTGTTTGGTGGGTGTAGAGTGTTGTTGCGTGTGGTTTGTTGGGTCGGGGTATCGGGTGTGTCATCGGGATAAAATTTGTCAAGAAATGCGGTGGCAGTGTGGTGTGTGGATGTGGTGTATATGCCATCTATTTATTATATTAAATTAACTATTTTTACGATTTAAACAGTGGCCAGAGTTCCTTGCAAGCTCTTCTTAAGATTCATCCTTGTCAGTGAACTGGCCTTAGGAAAATTTGCTGGCACCTTTTGGACTTTGTATGACTTTTTGTGATCTATATGTATTATTATTTTAATTTGAAATTCATTAAACAGAAATAGTCATTTTAATAACTTTAGTTCGTATAATAAGTAGATACCTACGTATAATTATGATAAATATAGGTAAATGAAAATTCCTGTTTTTGTTTCAATACAATTTACTCTTTTGTTTGTTTACTGAGTGATATAATAGTAAATATTTTTTCGATTTTTGTTACTGCCAGATTTTTGAGTTTTATGAAGTTACTTTTTTAAGGTACAACTCTTAGAAAGATTATTAATTCATTGTTATTCGTTTTATATCATAACAGGATCTCTTATGTACAAATTATTATAGTAAAGTGCAATTTTATAAAAACCTGTTTTATTACACCACTGAAATGTATATTACTGAGAGGCTTAACATTCCTTACAGTAATGGATTAATTGAAAATACTATTCAAAAAGTCTGTATTAAGACTTAAAATTACATTTTATTTTTATTTTTTAACAAACAAAGCTGTAAATACGTTGTACACTTTGAAATGTAAAATGTAATTAAGCGAAAAAGGCGGTAAGCAGTACTTAGCCTCTGTATTTTATCATATTATAGAAATTCAAAAAAGACGTAATCATGAACAGATATATTATATTAAGTATTTAGAAAACGGTGATTGGAGTAAAAATCTTTACATTTAAGGATTAGTCATAAACAAATAAGAAAAACGTCTGTAAAACTTTAAACATTAATTATTAATTATCGAGGTAATTTGAGGTATTTTGAATATACATTAAAAAAATGCTTGATTTTTTTACTATTTTTTGGTATATAACAAAAGATCATAGGATCAAAAACATAAAAGATACATCTGGTTAAACAGTTTTTTTAATCTCCTGTAAAGTTTGTGAATTTCACTTACGCCTTTGTTTCTCTGGGTGTGCGATATAGGGTTATAATAAAGAAAAGATGTGAAATATTTTTCATAAAGCTGCTCAATGGTTGTTTACGCATTATATCTATGGAAACTGTATACCTTTTATTGTTAACTTATATTGTACCATACATTAGTATGTATTTATATAATAGTTTGGTTCAGTTAGTACAACAGGAGCTCATCCAGTGACTCACTGTTATGAGACAATTTTATTATTTATAGTAGTGTGCGTGTTAATTCTGTATCTGGCCTTTTGGTCCTCGTTCCCAGGGTTCTTTAGTTGAGTTAATTGATGAAGTAGCAGGTGATACATTCTTTGGTTATTTAATTCTATGTGTGTAGATTGAACCTCTCTTAGTGGCGCAGCGAAAGTGAATACTGCTATGCAAAAGATTCTGGATTCTAGTTCCGGATAAGGCAAAATTGGTATTGTTTTTTTTTTGTCAGGATATTAACGATTATGTTAATGACATACCGTTATAACTTATGACAGGGGACCCAACTTTGGATTCTGAAATGTGGTTCTAATGCACATAATTTATATACAACCGTCTATTCTGTGATAGATGTGTCTAGAGCCTAGCAAATGGAATATGCGCTACTTAACAAAAATAAAATAGTGCTATTATTTTCAATACTCAATCGTTTATTTTCTTACAATCTCTACTTTGCAATATGTGCAATATATCTAAGTATGTACCTGTGATCCCTATATGAAGCAGATTTTAGCGCCAAAATTACATCAGACAACTCTTTGCTACAGCCGTAACCCCGATACAACTCATCTGCCTCTCCACACTATGTTGTAACACTCGAATATTACAGTCACTACACACATACATGTATATCTACCTATATAACGTATGAGGTAATTAAAAAGTATGTGCGCCAATAAGAGTGTGGACCCGACACATGCTAGCCGTTCTCACGAACCTGCCTCGAGCACAGATCAACATGATATAAGTTATTCTTTTGTACAGAGGGGACACTGTTCTGTTCTGTTCTGTTCTAGCTGGTGCCTGGGGCTTCGTGTCAATAGGTCTTCTTAAATATAAGTATAATCCATTCAACAATGTTTCAATTTGAACTATTAGTTTCTGAGGATAGCGCGTTCAACCATACAAGCTCTTCAGTTTTATAATATTAGAATAGATACAATAATGAACGATTTGAATTTGTTACAGTAACTCCATATTAAGGTATGGATTGATACCAGTGTATGAATTGAGAGGAGTAAGGCAGGTAGGGCAGACAGGTAGGTGAGAGATCTAATTGAGCAGCCTGACTGAGGCACTACCTACAGTCTACAGACAGATGATCACATCCAGGGGTAGCAATTTATTTGCAAATTTATCCTGGGTCGAAGACGGTACCTTCCGTAACTGGAGCTCTGTGAATTTTATTATGTAAAGGATCTATAAATATTATTTACATAATTCGCAGGACAACTACAGTAGTGTACACTAACACATCCACAAGCTCACAAAGAGTCGGCGGTTGCCCTTTCGCAAAAACTTAAATCAGCTGTTTTTATTGAGATTCCTCGATGCTAATGTAAATTTCTATCGCCTAGTATACAATAATTGCTTATTTAAAGTGTGGAATATATTGTAGCAATCAATGTCCGTGTCGATTCTATATGAATATGTTAGTGTATGTGTGTCGGTGTGTTATCGAGGTCGCACATGCGCCGGCGCGGCCGCCTGTGAATCACATCGCACCGCGGACCGCGCTCATTAGTGATAGGTGCCGCGCACATCTGTAACTCACATACCTACTTGTTTGTTATAGCATTTAGATATCAATAGTATATGTGGTTACATTGGAGTTAGAGATAAACTCGATATAAATATTTCTTGTTCAAGGAAATCAGGTTTACCCACAGCCAGTGAAACCTACACACCTAATTTACCGACACCTTTTTGGCTTCCTATGACGTTCATAAATATATGTTCTAGGTATATGAATAAAATATTTTTTGATGAATGCATGATGGCATGAATTACTGTTCTGCATTCTGCATTCTTCGTTTATAAGAAATAGGTAGACAATTATACTCCGTTTCTCACTATAGTGTGACAGTAACAATTAGTTTATTTGATAACTTTGTTAAGAGCAAATATAGGCCTTAAATACTGCTATATAACAGAGCTTTAGAAAAGCTCTTCTTGAAACGAAACTTACACAGTTTATTGGAAGAATGTCCAGCGTTTTTTAATTTTATTTATTTATTTAGGACTCTCGCCCCCTATTGTGATTTTGTAATATACGTTTGATTTTGTATGATGACCATTTATATATGTAGTACTATAAATAAATAAATAATATCCTAAAAAATCCATTAAAAATATTAACATTAACCATATTCCGTTATTGCTATCTAAAGCAGGTAGGTACCACTCCCACGACCGGGTGCACCCATACCGTTCTATCATCTCCAATCAACATGAACAGTGTCCCAAATGTTAGTGTCCATTCATCATCCACATCTATTGACACTTAACCTACGCACACATGTAGGATTAACGAGCTAAACACTGGCGCTGGATGCTAAGCAATAAAGGGGTCAGTTACACGCGCCAGTGTTTAAGTGTTATATGTTAGTGTAGTGTGCTGCTGAGTGCGCAGTGACACCCACTTGACGATCAATTAGACGACAACGAGCGCACGCGCACCTTGCGACAATATGGCGTCGCTCGCGGCGCGGGACGCGATATCAGGAATGTAACACAAGAGTGCTGTTTCATCGTACTTGGTTTATTGATGTTAGTAACCAGTTGAGACGTTTTGTAGCTATCCAAGGTTTGCAGCATCATTACACGGGATTCAAGTAATAAACGCCACGGTCTTCGGTTCAGAAATGATTAATTTCTCTTAAATCAGAGAGAGAAAGAGAGTATTGGCTTTTTTTCAGTTATTAATCGTAGAATACATATTCAATAAGGTAAGCATAACATACATATAGCAATAAAATGTGGCTGTTTATCAATGATAAATAATCAGAAAAAGAAAAGGACACTATGATAATTAAATATCGTTTAATTTAATTTTAATTTTAGTTGTTTGTTTGTTTAGTTGAACCGTATGATCTCAAGAACTACTGGTCCAATTTGAACAATATACCCCGCGCGGCTGCTAGTTTCATGATAAAGTACAATAGACTAGATCATTATGTTATGTTATGACTATGACGTTGAATCATATACACGTAGTTAACAATATATAACAAAAGTGATCGCATACCTACATTCACGGCAATTAAGTAGTTATGACAACTATAAAACAAAGTCGATATCGCGGTTTACCGCTGAAACGTCTAGGTACAGATGATTTGCGCGTGAGCAATAGATATTTGCGTTTTTCAACTGTTATTGTATACAATAATAGGTTTACTCATTATGAGCAAGCACTATGGTATTGGATATAAATAGAATTCTTAGTAAATTCTGGGGGGGTCAAGTAAGGTGAACTTTAGTGTCATGGGTTCAGTTATACTTGACTGGCCTGTTGGTCTAGTGGTTAGTGACCCTGACTGCTAAGCCGGAGGTTGTGGGTTCGATCCCCACAAAGGACAAAACTTAGTGTGATGAGCATAAAGGTTTGTTCTGTGTCTGGGTGTAATTTATCTATAATATGTATGTATTTACAAAAAAAAAATATTTAAGTAGTATATCAGTTGTTTAGTACCTTATGGGTACTACACAAGCAAATATAATTGCTTACTTTGGGACTAGATGGCGCTGTGTGAATGTAGTAGAATATTATTATTATTATTATACTCATTGTCATGAAAAAAATATTTATTCCCTCTTACCTATTACAAAATATGGACTGATTTATCAAATCGCGATTGTCACCAAAAAGTGGTTATTCAAGTGCTTTTAGAATTCTAAAAGGGATTTGGTTGTATATTATATAATCTTTCCACAAATTGTTTTAGCAAAGGTAATTAATAGATACCTGTTGGTTCAGGTTATTTAAATTAACGGGGTGTTAGTGGAAATAAATCGAGATTTGAAATGTTTCTGATTGTAAATCCTGAACCTAAGTAAGTTAAATTTTGGGGCTGGGTTATGGGTTACAAAACATCTGGTTCAGCCATATTTTACCTACCATTATAGGTGTGCTAAATTTTACAAAGAAAATTATCTAATCTGAACTTATACAAACTGTTAAATGTAGATAGCCTGGCGCAGGTGAAATTCAACTAAGTTTAGCAATTTGTAAGCAGTACATTTGTATCTATCGTTAATGAAAGTGTATGAAAAGCACCACTAAACGTTTGACTGCAAACTGACAATTAATATGTGTTCATTTGTAATTTGTTTACTCAAATTAAATAAATTTGTACATACAATATGGTACAGAGTGTGTCATGTGTCATCCCACTAGTTACAAAGATCGTCTGTTGATTCACTGAGTGTCTGTGCGTGCGCCACTCACCGGCGACTGGCGCCACGACGCGCGACGCACGCGACGCCCAAATGTGGTTACATCATTTGTTTTTATATGGTATTGTCATTTGTAACGGTTACTAACCAAGTTTATATAAACTGGGCTTTGTTTGAGAGGTGTCTTTTGAAATTATGTATTTAGGTTAGCTTGTGATTCGCTTCGCTTGGCCGGTATGCCAATTAAAAGTAGCCCTTAGCTTTCTACTGAGCCTCGAATATCTCTATGTCAACTGTAATATTTCCGTGAAGGACAGATAGGAAATTGACTTAGTTATTAATTAGTATAATGAACATTGGTAATTGCTTGTGATTATGGCCAAATGTTTAAGTATCTCCACCCTACAGAAGCCCGCAGTCATTATAAAAGCTTATTATCAAACGGGCTGTATACCTAATCGCCACCATGGTGTAAATAAAGCATTGTTGGCATATTTCAATGGTAATAGGTTCTCCACACATGGGACCGAATATTGCCCGCGAAATATTGGTGTAAGACATCTCTGCTTACCGTTCCGGAAAAAGGGCGTGATGCTTTGTTATGTTCATAAGTATATTATTCTGTAAATGAATACCTTGCAGATAATGACATTAATTTATAACTGTTTGATGACATAATGACTAATTTTAACTGTATTTTATATCGTATATTGACATTCTTGTACCTATTCTTGACATTTCTGTATCCATTATTGACATTTCTGTATCCATTATGACATTTTAACTATTTGAATATTTATTTTGTATGATTCACTTTAATTTTAATTATGAATAAGTAATTTGCATGCCCATAGGCAGAACATATTGACTAAGCATTAACCTAACATCTTGTAATGTATATAACCATGTATGTTCAGCATAAATAAATGAATTGAATTGAATTGAATTGTATACTTACCCTCTTCTAATGTATACTGTAAGCTCGTGGTACTTTGGCTCCACAAGGTAACTTTAACATCAACTTTGATAACACAAAACAATATTAAATGTCACTTTAATTTGTTTATTCTACCAGAACTAGGCGCCATTAAAATAAATCGAATACTTACTATCATGGCAATTTAATATATCATTTAAATCAAAGTTATCTTATAGAGCCAAATTAAACCCGACCTTCCCGTATTTCGTTAGGAAACCCATATCTAGGAAATCTAAATTAAAATAATAATGATCAATTTAATAGGTTAGTATATAAATTATCGGAGGGTCATTTCCATTTCTATAATAAAAGAAACACAAACAACAACTTGTACTAATTATAAATATTAATAACTAGACAAAATACCCTGTGTGTTGTGTATTTCCCAATAATTAATAATACTATTTCTTTTTAAACGTTTGTAATTACTTCTAACGCAATAACATGTTATTTTATAGATAAAAGGTTTATTGTAGGTACTTACTCGTTATTTATTCTGGACATACATAATTAGATTGGTGACATTATATTGGTTACTATTAAATTATTATCTAAAGGTTGGAATGTAAGCGGCTACAGGCTCAGCGTATTTATTGTGATTTTAATTTAAATACTCACTTTATTGCGGTTAATAGTGTATTAGATGCGATAATTTTAATTGCCGCCTTAGATATACATAGTTATACAAATACATTATTTAAAACATTTATTAGAGAATAGTATTATTTATTGAAATAAATAAGAAATTTCCTGTTACAACTTAAAATTGAGATATTTTTTACATTATTGTCGTAAATATTTTACTTATAATAAATTTTAACTAAGTAATTATCAAATAAGCATCAAGAGACCAGCTTGCACCTCCTGTTTCTACGTTTCTATTTTAGAAGGATGACCAGGTAGTCCTTTAATAAAAATAAATCACATGAGATTTTACGGTCAGCAAAGCAGATAAGTTTTAGTTAGATACACATTTGCTCTAACAATTACAATCATTTAATGACTCATGAAAACATAATATATAGTATTTTGAAGAAAAACAATATTTATAGGGCAGCCCTGCATACTTATCTATACATCATATTTGATACATCTATATCTTAATCTTTTATCAAGTCAAATTGTTTTGAATCACAAAACATAACATGAAACGAAACCATGAAGTTTCTGTACTGATTACTTAATCAATCTCTATTACCTACGTAAAGTAAACAGAACATACATTAAGGTATGAAACTAAATCCGTTGAGTAAGTTTCCAAACGTTTTGTCTAGTCAGCCTCTTAGCTCGCCCTTACAACTAGCGACTGGTAACTGGTATGAATGAATACGTCCAATCTAAGTTTGTCTACCAATCAATCGTTGAGACGCGGTTTAGGGTGAATAGACCTGTTAGCGAACGAATCGATGCTAATAACTTAAGTTACTGGTATGATTTTCTTAAGGACTGCCTTCATGGCGCAACGGAAGTGTGTATATTTGTATGACTGTTGTGCAAGGATTCGATTCCTGGGTCAGAAAATATTTATTTTATTTTTCTGTTATAAAATTCTTAGTATTAGTATAGTATTTTCAATTGCGTTATTCAAAATGGTAGCGATTTCAAAAACCTAATGGGCAACTGCTTTTTAGTTTCGGCTAACCATAGATATAAGAAACAAAACACAATATAATTTGTGTTAAACAAAGCACACATAGTACCGCCCTGCGCCGCCCGTGAGGTGGTCGCTGTGAGCTTGTGACCGCTCGGCCGTAACACTAGGATTAATTAAATTCTCCATCCACACTCGCCTGCACCGGCACCGGCGTCTTAACCTGTAGTCCAATTACTTGAATACTATTAAACTTGATACTACGAGTACCTATTCATTCAATGAAATAGATTTTTCATAGTAGGTATATATTTTATTATTCCTAGCTTACTTACGTTTTATGAATTAGGGGTTTCTTGATGCCGAACATACATTATTTCTAAACAAAACTTTCTTCATCATCTTTATTCTATCAGCCACAGAACGTCCTCAGACATAGGCCTCACTACATTTAACGCAAACTAGCAAAAAACAAAAATAAATAAGATTAATGTTTCATTACTACATCTAACTAAAAATTTAAATCGAATAAACGCTAAACCATTCAACTAATTTATAATTAGGGCCTGTTTTTACGTTTGGGTTATTTAATAATAAAAAAGTACCTACTAAGTCTTCGTAAGTTGTCATCCCAATATTATGATTTTTTTCAAATATGGGTTTATCAGACATTAATATACCTAACTTTTAAAATATGTTCGATATCTAATCCGTTCTACATCTATTTCAGTACGTTAATTTATCCACGCAAACTGTGTTTCCTTCTGACCGGTGCCGATGCTTCGAATAGAAACACGGTATTTTACTTACAACGCACTAGCTCGAACAAACGCTATCGGTCAATTCTATTCAGCTTCAAAATCACTAAAAATACACAATAGTTATATAAAGCAATTTCTCATAGCTCCACTCCGTCAGCGAACTGGTCGTAAGCAAATTTACTGACACTATTTTTCGGAAAACCTGTTATATTCTTAACTTGTGACTCATAAGAGGTTACTTTGTAACCAAGATGAATAAGCGATTCATTTCATTTCAGTATATAATTTAAATGGAATATTATACACCGTGTAGTAATGGAGTACCTAACAACCTTTTTATAGTAATCAGATATATAATAAAGCTTTTCGATTCTTGGTAAGTACATTTTAGATATTTTTATTACTATTTTTTTTTTATTAAGGATACTTAATTGTATTGTATATAATAATTTTAATTCATACATTCGACTTTAATTTGATTATACGAACGCTAATTATTACCATTATATATTAACTCATCATGAGATCATAAGTAGTTTAGTCTTGTACTGGGTAATTGGTGCACTGGCACTAATGCGGGAAAACCATTCCAAGTACTTACTTTTATTAGGAAAAAGAAGCGAGTTAAACAGATGCGGTTAATGGGTAATACGTAGTGTTAGGTAACAGGCAACTAATAAGTTAGTACTATCTACATAGTTCGTAGAACACGGAGAAATAGTTATGTTCTGTGCTGCTCGGTTATTTACACAAATAATATCAAACAAATTCATTATTTGAGGGACAATCCCGCTTCTTTGAATATTTTATTTTTCAGGTATTCCCGAACATATTCACCTCTTCGGGGTTCATCTTTGTTTTATTTTAGTTCTTTGTGAAACAGATACCTTTTTTAACTACATTATTAAACAAAACAGACATAAGTACGTTGATTAGACGTCATCACGATGACGTTTAGTCAACGTACTTGTGTCTGTTTTGCGTAGTCACGACTAAAGTAGTATCTCAAGTACATTTATGTATTTAGAACGAACATAACAGTAGACGTTGAATTTCCTAACTTGGTTACAATATACAATACATATTATAATAAAATAAATCTAAAAACACACTTGTACTCATTGAAACCAACCATTAAGTCGAGATGTTTACTATTAGCAACTGAGAAGTTGTACTATTCTTCTGATAGCTATATATTGTTTGATTAACTCCAACCTAGCAAATTACTGCATTTTCAGCCAAAAATGTTAGTACGAAGCTAAGGTATGAAGGTTCATGAACTAACAATTTAATGTAAAAGGAATAATATTTTGTATTATTGACTGTTGTATTTAAATGATCTAATGATGTCTGAATGACAATAGCACTACCATAACTGCTATAATAAAGAGTATTCAATAGAAACGCTACATGTGTTCGGACTAGTGCGTATCCCGGTCAAAGGGCAAACACATCGTAGAGTAACCACAACCACTTGCAGAACTTGGCTCGACTGCTTCTATTTGCGTCCGACGCTAATCCTCCAGAATACGTGGATGCTCACTCAACTGTGCATTTGTACTTGACTACACAACTACACATATAAGTACATGGTAGGAACTATATTTATATATTATCAATGTTTGCATATCAGTTTATCTTACTCTTTGTTTGTGTGTCAATTAATCATAAAAATAAAATGGTAGGTTTCTTTGTTAAAATAAAAAATGTTCGTATTGTATTCATTTCTACTTTTTACAATGCTTTTAAATGTAGATACCTCCAGCTAGGTGGGCCGACGCGACGACTTGAAAAAGTCGTTGGGTCTGTCTGGATCCGAAAGGCTGAGGTCAGAGTGTTATGTATGGTGCGTGTTTGGAAAGGCCTGTTTATTTTAGCCTATTGGCTAAAATAATGGATGATACTGGTGATAAATCGTAGAAAAAAAGAGATTTTTATTGTAAAAGTTTCAATAATAAATAAATTACAGCTTATCTCCTAACGCTCTGTCTATTTTAATTATATTAACGTTATACTTAAATTTTTATGTTTTTAGCACTAAACATATTCGTCAAGCACTTTTATCACCTTGCCTTGGTCGATTCTACTATCAAACATACTTTCAACTATTCAGTAAACCGCCCAACGTACAAAAGTTTGCACTCAAAAGCAACTTGTACAATATTTGGCTTGGGATTTGTTGATTACTGTCAGTAAGTGGGGGTGTGACCCCCCTCCCCCCTCCACTGTGGGGTGTGGGCGCTGTCCACTCGGTTACCTAAGAAGTCGCTGCGAATTTAAACACCTCGGCCCTGACTTACCAATGTTACTGCAAATCCCACATAACGTTTATACAGGTTGTTCTATATTACGTATGTATGTAAAGTTTTTAACGAAAGGTTGTATAATTGATAATGCAATATATTAACAATGCAAGTTTGTCTGTCGATTAAAATTACTTGATAGATTACACTTATTGGACTTACTTTTTCTTATATTTAATACCATGCCATGTTAAATAATCATTATTTGGTATGACATAAAACTATTAAGGAAACATAATGAAATTTTATAAATAGAGCATATTAATTTAAATACATATAAACGTGCTGTATATAATTCAACAGTCCCAAGGGGTGGCACACACGGCGCTCCAAACTTTACGCAAATAACCGCCTCAACCCCCCACTGCTACCCTAAGAGGTCCGAGTGAGAACAATTCCTTAACAGGCCATAAGTCGTTGGGCAGTGGGCAGCGTTCGCGAATTAGTGTCAAATTTACACTGGTCAATGTTTGTGTTACGATTACGTGAGCAGCGGAGGGTTAAGGGCTATTGAAGTACGTTTAATGTGCAACGTCTTAGATTGCAATTAGTGCAAGTTGAGCTCGTACAAGTCAAACTAAGTGGTGCTCCAGAGACGTAGGCAGGACGTTTATGAGTTTCGTTAGGGTTGAACATTTCTCTCACGTTTGCTTAGTGGCTATTTTAATTTAAAACTAATGCAAATGCAATACATTGTGTAATTGTAACAAAAAATTAATTGAATGAGTTTTGCTGAAAATCTTTCTTTATGTGTTGAACTGCCATGACAGATTTTTTATTTTTTATTAGCCTGTGTCATCCCACTGTCATGACTGGTTTATGAAAGAATAATCAGTTATTTTTTTAAATACCTCATAATTTTAATTCCACGTTCACTGCTAACCATGGACTTTTTTTAAGGACTTACCACGTCATTGAACTGGTCGTAGACAATTTTTCTGAAATTATTTTTCGGATAACCTGTTACATTCTTAACTTGTGACTTTCATAAGTGTTACTTTGTAACCTAGATGAATAAACGAGATTTCATTTCATTTCGACTTTCGCAGCAACCACTCCTGGATACTTCATAATATAATTATATTGCATTAAAATAATCGTAGCATACATTAATAAGTGTTTATTTTTTAAAGTATAACACATCTAAGTTGACTATTTTATTATACTTAAACAAAACTAACAAAGAAGATTTTCAGAATACTCTGAAGACATGTCTCATTGTTACGGCCTTTTTGACCCTCCATCACCGACCTTGGTGGCTGTTTGTCAAAGGGCCGGAAGTGGTCTGCGGGACCTGTTCGCACGTCACTTCCGGTGACCCAATGCATGTAGACACGCGAAACATAGTATTTCTTATGTTGATTCTGGAAAAAGAAAATTTGTATAATATTTAAAGGGGTGATTGAACAATATTATCATGAATGAACAGAATGTATTTACGACAAAAGTAGCTACTACATATTCATTATTATTTAACTTAACTTAAATTATTATTATTTAACTTTAATTTAACTTGAACGAAAATTATAAAGTGACATTTAAAGAATGACCTCGGATCAAAATGAAACTGAACATCAAGCATTGCTTAAACAATGAAAAGTAGAAATAATGAAAGAATACTTTATCTTACAAGAAGTGAAAAATATTCCGTTTCAAATTATATTTTATTTATTTATGTAATTATTAGGATTATGAATAAATAAAATGCCCATATTTGTTTATTTTGTCCTCAAATAAATTTTATCCACATGAGAAGAGTTAACTAATCAATTATTACAGTACTTATTTAATACGCATAAATGGGGAAAATTGGTACATGCACATGTTTTCCTCTTTGCAAAATGAATTATGTTTAAAATACTTCTATTTTTCTAGGTAAGATCATGACTTGTATGAAAAATGACTGAAGAAAATTTACTCTAAGCCGTGACTCGAAATCTCTTCATGATCGAAGGTCGTTGCTTCTTTCGGGTGTGCTAGGCTGTGTGTATCGCCTTCTCACTAATGCTTCATATGGACTGGTTGGATATTGTTTAAGGTTGTGGTTTTTCAAAATTCAGCAAAAAATCTAAACTTAGAGCTTAAAATTAGTAAACAGGTTAGCTCTAAAATTTTGATTTGCATTTTCTGAGAAACGTCTCAAACAAATATTTCAAAATTATGTATTATGTAGTATATGTAGTAGGTAACGGGTCAAGGCAATGCTCATCATCATCAGTACTCGTACTGTTACGTACCTAGTGCTTCATTATGTTGATGTCACCTAAACTGGCCCGTCTTAGGCGATTTCCTGCGAATAACGCGAGGGCCACGTTGCTCCAGGCGAAACTCTTCCTTCACCCTGAAACAATGGAAAATGTTCCTTATCAGATAGAAATAAAGTTGACATTGAATTAAAAACATATGGTAGGTTTGTAGTAATGTTGTAATTAGAGCGAGCGGGTACAAAAGACAGGTCAAAGGGGCGGAAGCTGACCGCGCGGCGTGCGTACTTCCGCTGTGTGTCACGAACGATGTCTTTGGACGGAAAGGCCCGCCGCGACGCTTCAGGGTTGCTCACTTAAGGCACTGTTACACGACGGCTTTGTTTACATGCATCGTACACGCAACGTCGCAACTATCTTCACTAACAACCGTTTAGATATTTGCTAAAATCATTATTTATAGTTATCAAATCAACTTACAAGAAAGTTACTAGTACTTTGACATAAATACATGTATTACCTAAACCTACAGTTGTTACGAATCTTGTACAAAATTTCAAAAAATTTGCTGTACGGTGGACATACATTACAACCTACGTAAACGATATAACTCTTCTATAACTATAACTCACATCCGTTATCGGCAAAGTCAACGTACATAACTCCTTTGTTGCGAGAAAGTCACAATATTTATTAATCTCTTCAGGCGTTAACATTCATATAAATACCCGATTGATAATTTTATATAGACAAAAATGCTTTCTGTCCCCTACCACAATTACGCTGTACCTCTCTTAAAGTGATCACCTCCCCTGATTGTGTACTCTTGACGAATTTAATTAGTGCTCAGTGACGTCACCAGGTAAGGAGTTGTCGTCACGCGTTGGTAGGCAAAGGCATCAGATCAAACAGCCTCTTCAGTTACCTAGCTAATTGGCTTGACCGACCTCTGGGGCACTAAGTTGACGCTTTAGTTTGTTCTTTTTAAATAATGAAATATTATACTGTAATATAAAAAAATTATAATTATTAAATAGGTTGCTGATTATTATCTTGTTTTGGCCTCACTTTAATTTCCTTTAGTATAAACAGTAGAATTTAGATAAAGCTATAATAATATGATATATTAAAACTCTTAAAATGTATCATAGTTGGATATTGAGAGTGACCACTGATTTAGATAAGTTAAGTAGGAGGTAGACAAAAACAGTTAGCAAAGTAAATAAAAAAAAAAAATTTGAAAGTTTAAAAGCAAAGTTGTGCTTAAGTTTTAGGCCAATTCAAATCTTTCGAGTGAAAGCAGTTTCATAAGATCAATTTAATAAAATGAATATATAAAAGCACCTGAACTTCTTGTCTCGTAGCATCATTTTAGCGCTCACAAAAACCATGACAGCTTGAAAGGCCAAAAGCCAGACAAAAAGTTGATGATTTTTTGTGTCTCCACTCTCTCCAGTTCTGTCGAGTACTTGCCTCTCTGTTCAGACAGGATGAAATAATTTTAATTGAGAGTTAGTCGTGCGGGAGGAGTAAGTCGGGGCTGCGCTTGGCGTCGCCAACTTTACGTCCAACTTCCAACATTTTTACATAAACTTTGTTCTGATACCACTTGTATAATTGTAAGCTTGTCTTTAACTTGTATTCACTCATGTACTGACAGATAATTCACGAATATGTATAGACAGAAATATAAATACAGCATGTTACTAAATATAACTGTGTTAGCATTTGCCTGAGGTTGATGATGATGATGACGTCAATGAAGAGACGTATTGTATAGAGGTTTTTGCTTGTATTAAAAAATCCCAGCCACAAAATCTTTGTTAAGTAGGAAGTAATTCAAGGGAAACGCAGTTGTGAGAAAATCACTTTATGGACGATTTCAATGTCCAAAACTAAATCTACAATAAAAAATCTAAAAATATTAAATCTAAAACTAATTTACAATTATTAAATATTACATTATTGATATGATTATGGGAGATAAAACTATATATTATTTAAATACCTATACAAAAATGATCGAAATAAAAATAGTTTTACAAGTGAATGGTCGGCCAGGCTACAAACGCTTTGTACAGATGACCCCAGCGTGTTATAACAAAGTTTGATTGAACAGAAGAACGAAATAAACGCCATCAATAACACGTACGTGTATCCGATACTGCCATTAACTATTCATAAATATAGTACACACAGTGAGCTTTGGCATACAATCCGTAGATCCTTACTATTGTGTTAATTTTATGAATGTGGAAGTAGTTTTGTTTGTTTATTGCTCTCACGCTTTAACCACCCAACGGATTTTCTTGAAATTCTCATAGAGATAGTTTAAGATCAGGAAAAGGACATAGGCAATTTTTTTTCCATTATATCAAGCGGGCGAAATCGCGGTCGGAAGGTAAAACATGAATATTTATTTGAGTAAGAAAACAGTGTCATCACACTCATCTCTTCTTCTCACTCCAAAATGTTGACGGCTAAAGTTAAAAAAACTAAATAAATTATAAAAATTTATCCACAACAATACACTTTACTATACCTATAACAGACAGAATTATTTCTACTACAAATGCCACAACTCATTGCTCGTACTATATCGATGTCTGATTTATCCATTGGACCATCGGACAAGATATAGGAGCCATATTGCTCTTGGCCTCACAAAATATGTATTATGTGAATAAAGATGACGCCGCGATACAGAAGCCCACAATCACGGCTGCTCAAAACAATATTGCTGCTTGTTGATTGGTTGACGCTCTTTAAAATAGGTGGGTTTTTATGATCGAAACGATGATAGAACTAGATGATTTATTAGGCATACGCGAGTTCATAGATTAAAGCATGGCAATAAATTTACACTTCTTTTAAGACATTACTATATATAATATAAACAGCAAGTCCAGAAATTGTACAAAAACAAACTGATTTCTATTCATTGAATTTTCATATGATTATCATAATATCTAATTCGGTAAGGTGCCCAATAGACTGCCCCCATTGTCACGCTGGATAGCAAAATTAATAAAATATATTTAATAATATTACAACTACAGTATAATGATGAGGATAAAGTGTTTTGATCTGATTTACTAATAATTTTTCGGTGATTTTTCCTTCCCATGAGTTAATTTTGTGAGTTATCGGTCGTTTCGCCCGCCAGTTTATCGCCTGAGCGGGCGAAACGACCAAATCCAAGTTTTATAATAATTTTGTGTAATAACAAATTAAATAGAATAAAGCTTATAGAACTGCTGTTGAATCATTTAACACATATATTCCAAGTCATGTTATAGCCATGAAGAAAATAAAAGTTTAAACAAATGCTTATGTGTAAATAATTCACCCCGCAGAGTCTCACTTAATAACAAAGGCACAAGAATGGCTCCCTGAAGAACCCCACCCGTACTACGTCGCTGGCTACATTTTTCCTAAACCAACAAGGTCGTCCATGGAACATAAGCACCATTATAATATTTCTATTAACCTGAGCTTGTATCACTTTGTAAGATAGCACCCTTATGAATTATGCACTAGTTCAGCCGCATAGTACCGCTTCATCATTTGAATAATGTCTACCTTTTGTATTGTCATGTTTTTTCATTCTTTCATTCATGTCCGTAGATAGTGTTTTTTTCAATATCCCTGTAGCTGCTGTAGTTTTTAGTAACTTCTAGTTTTAACAAAGACTTCGAAATTAAAACAAATTTGCTACCTCAACGATTCGTTATATTTTTTTGGTCGGTGGTTGTCCCCAAACGCCAACCAAAAAAATATTATATTTAGAAATATTTGTCAATATTTACGTTACACCAAATGTAATATTTCCAAAAAACGCAAACACTCTTTGTACAAACACTTGTGTAACATTGTCGATGTCACCTTGACTCTGTTTATTTGTACGGGACCCTTCCACACACCGCCACCGGTGAAAACGGACTCTTGTTTATAACAACCCATATGGGGTGAAAAAAGTGGGCTAAGGGTTGATTTTGATTACTTATTTTTTTTGTAATCGCTGTTCTTTATAGCTTATGCTAATAATATAATAAAAATAGTAAGTAAAGCTTTTGACATAATACATAAAACCAGTGACGTAAAAAAAAGGAAATTAAATAAAAATCTAAACTATGGATCCTAAATATATAAATCAATAGTTTAGCAAAGTCTGATTAGATATCCACCTAGTACGTAATAAATAATAAATAGCGAAAATCCATGGCTTCGCATGCGTTCCTATATCAATCTGCAAATGTTATCATAATAATATTAGTCATTACAAAATCACCCTTAAGTCCATAGTAATAAAGCCACACTACATTACCGTAGCATAAAATGAAGACATTACTCATCCCACTAGTGTTCGTTGTACTAAAACGCTTAAGTTCTCACATGAAGTGTTTACACGTCGTGTAACGAGTTACCCCTCACCTCGCACAAACACTCCTTTGTGAGGAACAGGTGGACGCGGCGGGCGGAACCGAATGTTTACGTGAAGTTTACGAGCACCGGACGGTTGACACAACACACCTTCAAGATGCAAGGGCATTGTTACAATAGCAGCGGATTTAAGGGTTAAAGAAAAAATAGGGCGTGGGTAAACAAGTGCAGGGTATGATACATTTTTACCCGACTGTGTGACGCAATGGACGGTAATGTGTTCATCTGCCTTATGTATGTATGTTTGTTTTTTTGTAGCATTCTAGCGACAACCAGGTGCCATATTGTCAAAACGGAAAAAATAATTCTTTAGGATTTATAAAATACCAATGGACCTAAGTACCATGAAAAAAAAAAGTATTAAATAAAATAAATGCAGGCGGTTTTTTGTTCTTTTCATAATTTATTTTATTATATATTTTTGTTGATAGAACTTTTTGTATGATTGTATTTAAAGCTTGCGCTCAAATTTGTATGAAATAAGTGTGAAATAATAATAATATATGAACAAGTCTACAATATTCGTAAGTAAAAATCCCAACAAAACTCATAACGAAGTAGCTTATCGAAGTATGAAGGATAAGCGAGGTGTCTTCCCAATCCGACGCGTCGTCTTCGCCGCTCATAAATCGTCTCGGGAACTACAAAGTTGCGCAAATTGCGCATTTACAATTCGGCTCATACTCCGCTTGTGGAGGCCTAAGCCACCGGACTACGCTAAACTGATATTTATAGTCGAAACGCACCTCTTTGCGACCAAATTATAAATACATGTTGTTCAACTTGGAATACCTTAAAGTGGGGTTAGCGTCTTTAGCGGGGATGTATCGTCGCGCTGAGGAAATTGGCTTAGTTTCACTAAACTGTTTTGTATTCTTGTGTTACTTATTGACGTGGAGTTCATAGCCAAGCTTCTAAGAAACCTGACAGTGAAGGCGATCATTCTAAAGTTCCGTAAGTTATTAGTGTATAAAACTAATTTTACATTATTAAAATAAATACTTGGTCCTAGGTCCATTACATAATGGAGTAAGTAAAGACTGGTAAAATAATGATGATGAGTTATCTTGCGTGATACAAAAGGCTGCTGCACATTTAAACGAAGATTTAGGTACTAATCGGAAGAGATAGAGATAATTTATTCTTTTTCAACTAACAATTTTAAAGAATAAATTAACATAAAATAAAAATTTGTAACAAACAAAGGGAATAAGAAAAAGGGTCTTAATCGAAGGTGTAGTGATTTGTTAGCATCACAACATGCACTGTTGAACCCTCCACTTGAATGCAAAAACCTTTTAACGCACACAAGAAAAATGGCAGACTTTATGACAAGCATTTGCAACGAATTCTCAACGTAGAAATTAAATGTACAGCCATTTGAACCCTCTAATATTCAAACACACGGCTGTTAGTCGAAAGACGATCGACTTCACTTACAGTGTGTAATAAATCTTGTACCGTACAAATTTGTGTTACTATGAGTTTGTCTGACGATACTATTATCGATATAGTTTATGTATCTACTTAGTTTAAATACAACATATTTGTTTGCATAGCCTAAATAGTTTTTTAAATTTTAAATTTAACACAGTATATTTCAGTAAAGTATTTCACCAAAAATCTAATCTTACATCTTTCCCTATTAAAACAAATTCAAAAAATTATAACGAAGCCAAATTCAAATTAATTTAACCCGTCCTTTATAAACCTGAGTTTAAAAAAAAATGTTAACTAAAGTTACTATCGATCAAGATGGCGATGCGGTAGACTTATCATAAGTTAGTAGAGGTATTTCTTCTTTCGTTCGGTAAATGAGAGAGGTGCCCGATGCATTACGGGACATCAGGGCGCTTCACGAATCATTAGGGGCTCGCGTTTTGAAAAATGTTCCCGGTACTAAAATAGACATTATGTAAAGTGGCACAATTACCGCCGTGACTTGTGAAAAAGTTGTATTCTCAGCTTGAGCGTGCGGCGCGACCTACAGGGGTGCCAACTGCCAAGTGCCAAACATTCGTAGCCTTCACTTGAGTACGTTTGACGGCATTGTTTCAACGCAACAGCGCAATTGATACATCATCCATTCTTCAATACGGTATCGCCTTAAATAGACAACGATATTGTAACCAAGCAATTCATTGTTTTAGTAATTGGTGAGTATTTCATTTTAACATACTCAACTGCATCCTAAGTTATTACTACTACAGTACTAATACATTATTATAACTTCTCGATAGCATTTTTTAGTTTTCATTAGGGTGGTGAATGGTGATGGTTGCTCAGTCTGTTGAAGTACCTTGTCGCATCATATTTCTAAGATTCGTTATAAATTATAACACACGTGTGTTTTTGGGGTGTATTATAACTTATAGTGCTCCCCAAAATACATGTGTGTGACAAATATTTAACCTACACTTGGCGCCAAAAAATAGCTCCCAGCATCAATAAATTTTATTTTATTGGTATGCAGCCGTCAGCCAGCAGCCCTGTGCTCGGGGCGAGAAGGTGGTTTCACCACGTAAGACGTCATTTAGCGTTCGGAATTAACATAAATAATAACGTCGAGTAACGTCGCGGCGTTGGTGGCGCCCCCTCGCGCCTCGATATTGCGTCATTTGCCGTGCCCTTTATAGCCGCACAACACTTAACTCCAAATAAAAAAGTGTTTTATAAAACTTGGATTACGTGCCGTGGCGATGCTTGCCGTTTATTGTTTTGGGGTGCTTAATTTTAATATTCGTGCAAAAATGATTTCCGTCACCTTTAAACATATGTGCTACCGCTATTTTGTTTATTATTGAAACAGATCGGTCTGTTTTAAATTTTCCTTTTTAATATTAAAACAAAGAGTACTTAGTGGGGAATCATTTTTGGAATAGTAATTTTTATTGCAAAAAAGTTCGGTTGGAAATGAAATGTGAACATTGCTTAGGGGCACTTAAAATATTTTAAAACAAAATAATATAGAATTGTTATGTATATACTCGTTATTCAAACACATTAAAAGAAACAACTAGAGAGAATGTCAAACTCACACAGCAAACCGCTAAAAGGAAGTCACAATTTTAATAACAACAAAAACACAAAGCAGCCATTACATTTTTATTACTAGTGAAGACGTAAGAAAGCGCACATTTTCGCGCGCCAGTTTTTTTGGCTCGCACTGTAAGCACCACCTATTTTGCATTACAATTGTCTCTGGACGCAAAACCTTTTTATTTCTGTTTTAATGTTTTAATTTCGCAACAAATAATGTTTAATAGTGGCACAAGAAGCAGCGGTGGGTTATTTGCATGGGACGGCTCTTCATAAAAGCGCTGTTAAAAAAATATTACGTGGGGTGACCAGCTTAATGTTTTTATTATAGTTATTAAAGAATACATTACTTTAAGTGTCATTTAAAAGTTAACTTAGAACACTTAGAACTATTAAGTGGATAGGTCGTTTCGCAACGTGCGGAAATGTTTAGGTGAAAATTCAGTGTTTTTGTAGAAATTGCAGGTAATGTTTCAGGTTTTTCTTTTATCATCATCATCATCAGCAACCCATTAATGTCCCAATGCATTTCTTTTATATTAGACTCTATTTTGGGAGCGTATTTACTAACAATCAAACAAACTTTTTTTTTCAATTGATTGATCTATAGATATATATGATATTAGTTTTCTTTGTACTTATTACTTTCCCTTAGTACCTTCCGCAAGCGAATCGATAACTTACGGTATTTAATGTCGCATTTATAATAATTTATGTGACGATAAAACATTATTCTACTAATGGGACGTACACAATTACACATCTCCCATAATATTTCCAATTAATATTTTACAAAGTATTTTTCGCCAGAAAAGTTTGTGTTAGTTGTCTATACCTACGTATGTATGTGATATCTCCTGAAGAAAAAGTGGGGTTTTGTTGTGATCCCGCGAGTTGTCGCCTCCTAATGAGTTTGAAGCCGCACGCGGGAATAAATCTTGCAGTTTTGTAACCCCGAACACGCGGGAAATGGTCCAAGTGCATAAGAGAGTTTGTACAAGTTTTCCACTTGTACTTTAAAATTTTCGCGATCCAAGGTATTTTTTCAATTATAAAACGAGAATTCATGTGCATGCATTTTTAGATCTTTACATATATTATGACGTATACCACGTATTTGACGTATACCTTGTTGCTGTTCGTTTCAGCCTGGTTACATTGAACGTGGTCACAAGTTCACTCAGCGAGCTTATTCAATTCAAGTAAACTATAAAAATAGTGGCAACAAATTCTCATTTACACAAAGGATTAAGGCCTGGACACACCAAATACGTAAGCGTTGACCTCAGCGTGACGTACACGCATCACTGAGTGAACTCGGGCTACGAATTACGTCTACGTTTCGCATGCGGTGCGGTGTGTCATGTCTTGTACATGTCCATACATTACAACTAAGTGTCAAATGCCTTAAAACTTATGATATTAGAAATAAAATAAGTTCGTAAAAGCATTTGCAGTACTTATATATTATATAAAATCGCTACCACTTTTGTCTCATACGTCTCCCCAACGCGTTATATCCACGGCTCGTTATAAATCAAAGCACGCTGTTCCTTATAAACATATTTCGTGTGTCCTTTCTTTTTTTAAATTACTTACGTTATATCGCAACACAATTTTTTGGCAATCCTTCACGCCACGTCGGCGGTTCAGCGATTATTTTTGTTAAATATTTTGTTAGCACCTGAGCAACACCAATCATAAAATTATCTGAGTGTGTTATTTGAAAAAGGCTTTACTGTTATTTTACAATTCAGATTTTATAAAGTTCCACAATTTTCTTTGATCGCTCTTCTAAGAAATACCAAAAGATTCGAGAGTTTTGAACTAAGTTTAATCCTTCAACCGACTAATTTTTATGTAGCATATGTGCAGTAAGTCTAAAGCATTTTAAATTAATGAGTTACTAACCTACTATTACTAAATAATTTAAAAGTTACTCTCAATTTTATATCTAAACTAGCTGTTGTACGGGGCTTCGATCCCGTGGTTCCTTCCTCGATAAATGAACTATAACACTAAAAGAATTTTCCAATCTGAACCCTACTGGTTCGAATTGGAAATTTCCAGACATTAGCACCAAGCAAACAAACAAATTGTCCAGTTTTAAAATATCAGTATTGGTTTTTTTAATCATAAATCTTTAATGAGTTATCTATATTTATTTAAGTAGTATATCAGTTGTTTAGTACCCATAACACAAGCAAATATAATTGCTTACTTTGGGACTAGATGGCGCTGTGTAGTATATTATTATATTATTATTATATTTAGTTTCAGTTATGACATCAATACAATAACTAAACCAAGGTGATGTATAACTAAGCTCTCTTAAATGAAAGCCTTATTCAAACACTTATTATACAACCCAACTCAAGTGAAACTTGCTTGCTCTTAGACGAAAATAACAACACACTACTCACATATTAAAATGGTCAAGTAATTTCTTAGCTCGTACTGTTTTAGCCTGCAAGATCTAGAAGTTGAGAGGTGGTGAGTTGAGGGAGTAGGGGGGAGAGGTGGCGACAGGTTAAGTCACCCTCCCAGAGGTCAGAGGTCCGGTTAAGTGGGCTCCGTGAATTATTCGCCGTAATTATACAGCACCGACTTAACACGTGGCCGGACAATACTGTTCACATTGGACTACTTTGTACTACTTACAGTTTGATTTAAATAATACTATTTATACATTAATTTAGGCTTTACAATAGATAAAATATATTGTACACGACTGTACAAAAATACCTAAGTTGGT
The DNA here is from genome assembly GCA_905147015.1 of Laspeyria flexula. Classification (NCBI taxonomy): domain Eukaryota; kingdom Metazoa; phylum Arthropoda; class Insecta; order Lepidoptera; family Erebidae; genus Laspeyria; species Laspeyria flexula. The sequence continues at coordinate 415,231 of LR989958.1, forward strand.
ACTTACATAGTGTGCCGAGTTGACGAATGAAAAATAAATTAAAATAATTCGGGGCAACTTGACACCATGTGCCGGGATGACGAATAAGTTAAGTCGGTTTGATAGAGAAATAAAATAAATGTTTATTATTTTATGTGACATGTGAATAAAAAAGAATACATTTAAATAAATCCTATCACCAGTGCGGTGTGATTGTTTAAAATATTATCCCATACTCATATATTACATAGATAATCTTTTCTAAAGTTGCTCACATTTGTGAAAATGTTTAACAGTCCCCTAATCTGAACGTGTCGAACAACAACACAAGGCTGCGAAGTCACAACTTTTCACCAAGTGAGCCGGATTGCGCCGTCTTAGATTAAATTAACATTAGGTGAAACTATTCGAGGGCTGCCCTATTGTAGGCCCCTCGCGCTGCCCGCCGACCGGCGACCGTCTTGCCCTGTGGTCCACGGAATCCTAATTAAAATTACAACATGTAAATCGTCCGAAACGTCTCCGACCCTCCGTTTGATGTTTGTTTAAAAGTCCAACAGTTGTGTGAATTGTTCTGTATTTATTGTTCGGTACCTACCTTTGCTGTTTCTCAGAGCTTTGTCTTGGGACTGAATATTAATGTCATCGGGCTAAGAAAGGTGGAATGTTTCCGAAGTATTTAATATGTAACGCTGTACACCTACACCTCAAGAAATTTAAGAAAATAAATATTTAAAGCAGACAGAATAATTTTCTAAGAGTTAGTTTTTGTTTTTATTGTAATTATTTAAATTCTCTTCATTGTTTTAGACAAGTCTCCACTTTTGTCTCGTCGCCGGTTTTTTGGAGTCAGGGCCTTACACCCACTTGTGTGTCTCATATGTAATTGTAAACTGAATATTAACAATGCAGATAGTCATCGTTAACCGTCACGTATCGTACAGTTGACACAGTGGACTAGATCCCACTAACTATCCACACATACATACATACACACACCGCACTAATTTGCATCCCCTAACTTTAAACCTTAACACATATATCTCCTTAATTTAATAATTTCCAAGCATTTAGTTAAAGAGCGGCCATATTTGTCTTGGACCAAAAGCCGGCCTAAGATTAATCCGGAATTTTGTTAGTGTTGTCCCTTCCCAGAGTTGTCCCGCTCACTATGTGCTGGGTGGACACAACACAAGTGCACTAGGGTGACCACGTCGGGATCACTTAGACACGGGGGCTGGACACGCGACTATTAATGTTTTTGATGGCTGCTTCAATTTATAATCTGAATAATTAATAGGGTAACTTTGATAGCTTTGATTAAGGTTTGGATGCACACTTTGTTTTTTAGGGTCCGTAATGACCTGACTGAAATTTAGTTATGAGCTTGCAATCTAAACTAACTAGATGAATGCATATCTTAATAACATTTTGTATGACATTGCACACACAAGCATCACTAAATTCATGCAAGCTGATAATGATGTACAGTAAAGTGTGAAGTAAAGTGAACTTGTGTAGTTTTTATAAGATAAATAAATATTTATCTTATAAAAACTACACAAGTTCACTTATAATAAGATAAAATTACAATTTTCTCTTAAATTATTATCGATATTAACGATTGTAATGTGTTTTGTGCATCTTAAATAAATAAATATAAATAAAAATGATGAAGGTGAGGTTCTATGCGACCATATTGATTTCACCACATCTTCGCTATTGAAGATGTGGTGAAATTCACACAAAGTGCACGTTTTTTTTTTTTTTTTTTTATTGCCTGTAGTGGCAGGTGAGCAAGCAGCCCACCTGATGGTAAGTGGTTACCGCCGCTCATGGACGTTGGCAATGCCAGGGGCACAGCCAAGCCGCTGCCTACCTTGAGAGGATAGCTCTCTTTAAACCTCGTTTGAAGAAGGACATGTCATAGCGCTCAGGAAACACCGCTGTAGGAAGTTCACCCCAGAGCCTGCACGTACGTGGGAAGAATGATCGCTTACTTCACGGCCAAAATGGACAGAGTTTGGAGTACCACTTTAATAATAAATAATAATAACGTTTATTTCTCACCATAGTAGAATACAGGTTCAATCACATAAGTACACAATATTGTTTTACACAGATAACAGTACTATGGTGGGTTAACACCTGAACTAGGAAGATTCCTGTGTCTCAGGTTGTTAACCCTCCACCCCTTGTAAATAGTCTTATGTCTAATTCAAGTACAATATTCAAGAACATTATGTCTAGATAATAATTTGTAAGTGGGTAGTACGATGACAACGACACACGACGCAAACAAATCCCAAAGTCGACTACCCGCAAGTAGTGACTGGAGTGTGGTACAAGTTATAAGTTGTTATCGTTATTGCATCAGTTATAGAAAAGTATTATTCGTTATTATATTTTAAGTTATAACTAACAAGTAACTTTAAAATATGTGTATACAACGTTATTCCCTGTCAATACGAAAGCTGAAGCACCCCTATATTTGTAGACTCAAAATAATATACCAAAATTTAAAATTACGATAATTGAACGTTACGAATTTATAAGCATTTTCGAATCAGTTCCGCATTGGCTAGGAACAAGGTTGTATAATTTGTTGTAGTTATAAATAAGTGTATACTACAGCTGTTTACCTATTTATTAAAATAAAATTATAGTGATAAAGAATAGTGGCTTGAGTAATTTTATTTAAGGTAGGCTTGTGTGTGTGTGTGTGTGTGTGTGTGTGTGTGTGTGTGTGTGTGTGTGTCTGTGTGTTTTCTATCACGTTGACTATGTTTAACAAATTTTATGCAAAAACTTTGAGTATATTTTCTGTTTCTCGGTAGCCCAGCACTTTCAAAATATTTTTTAAGTTTTCCTTTAGTCGTATTCTGTTCATTTTAAATATTTGGTTAAGGTCGTTGATGTATCTATATAGGTATGGTCCAGTATAAGGCAGTTGTCTTCGCGCGAAGGTGGACTTGAAGGGAGGGACAGGTGTGCGTATTCTTCTTTTATGTTGGGGTAATTCGGAGGGGACAATTATTTTATGGTGGCGCAGTACCGAGTGAAATATAAATAGTTGTCTCACTGTCAGAAGGTTGGCTTCTTGATATAAGGTATCCGTTGGGTATCTTCGGGGCTTACGCAACATAACTTTGATAACAGCCCTTTGGGCTCTCTCTAACTCTAAGAGATGTGTTGCAGCAGCTCCACCCCACACGGGTATACAATATGACAGGAGTGATTGGCCGAGAGCAAGGTAAATGTTAGTTATTAATTTGACGTCAGCCGATTCTCTCAGGTTTTTAAACACATGAAGAAGTTTGCGGATCCGTTTACTGAGGTCTGTAATGTGTGGTTTCCAATTCATGTTTTTGTCAATAATAATTCCTAAGTATTTGTGTGTTTCTGTTTGGATCAGATTAGGACAAAGGCATGTTACGTTTGAGCTATCGGCTTTGGAACAATTATGGTCGTGTGCTTTAATGTTGAATTCGGTTGAGGGTTTATTGACTTCAGAGGTTCTAAAACAGATATATTTTGTTTTTTGGACATTAATAGTCAAGAGATTACAATCGAGCCATTTCATTATAGTTGTTAGACCAGTTTCGGCTGATTGCTTGGCTTGTGACCATGATGCGCCCCAGAAAATGAGAGCCGTATCATCTGCGAAGGCTAATATACTGCAGTTATCTATTTTATATTTACATAGACTATTGACATAGGCTAAGAAAAGGGTAGGGCCAAGCGTACTTCCCTGCGGGATGCCATAGATAACGGGGAGACTCGAGCTGAACACATCACCTATTTTTACGGCTTGGCTCCTATTCGACAGGTAGTCACGAAACCAATGGAGTGCAATCCCACGTATCCCTAGATCCTCCAATTTCAGTAAAAGTATTGGAATCGACACGGTGTCGAATGCCTTCTTGAGGTCTATGAAGATAGCTATGCATTTGTCTCCTCTGTCCAATACTTTTGTGACTGTTTCAGAAAGGTTGGCGACAGCGTCTTCTGTGTTCCTACCCGATCGAAATCCATATTGGTTTGCGGCTAAAAGGTGTTTACTTTCGAGAAAACTAGTTAGACGGATACTTACCACCTTTTCAATAATCTTGCTGATTGTGCTGAGTAATGAAATTGGCCGATAGTTCGATACCGTATCCTCGCCTCCGCCTTTATATATAGGAACAACTACTGCCTTCTTGAAGATAGTTGGAAAGATCCCAGCTGAAATACTAAGGTTGCAGAGGTGAGCTATCATGGTACATAAGATTGCGTGGGAGTTTTTAAGTATTGTCGTAGTAATACAATCTATTCCTGGTGCGCTATGAATTTTAAGGTTGCGGATAATTTTATCGATTTCTATATAGTCTGTAGGGTGTAGACACATTGAATCAGCGTTTTTGTCAGAAGATATATTTTTCAGTAACTGGTCCTCATTCGTGTTCAGTTTCGTCATTATATTTGTTGCCAGTTCTTTACCAATTGAAGTGAAAAACGAGTTTACTTGGTCAAGGGATTCGTCTGGAGATGGTAAAAGTTTTAGCAAAGCAGTTGATTGACAGTTTTTACTTTTCATGTTGCATAGTTCCTTAACTGTATCCCAAGTACCTTTGTTGTTTTTGTAATTCTGACTAAATTTATTTTTATAATAGTTAATTTTAAGGGTTTTGGCTGTCTGGTTGCAGATATTACGATATTTAGTATATATTTCTTTATTGTTATTATCGTCAGGATTTTTTTTCACAAGAAGATGTAGTCGGTTTCTTTTTTGAAAACATTTAACAATACCTATCGTAATCCATGGTTTAATGGGTCTTTTTCTTTTAGTAAATGTGACTGTGGAGGTGTTTATAGCTATAAAATGTTGGAGTGTTTCAATTAGAAGTCTCGCTGCTAGTTCAGGGTCTTCAGTCATTAGATAGGGATTCCAATCATGTGTTTTGATTGCATTATGGATAGATTCATGGTTGATTTTTGTTCTGGTCAGTGGATAGTTAACTGTTGAGTGTTGAGCAAGTTTAGTGGATATAGAAAGGAATAATGGATAGTGGTCAGTGATATCGGATAGGAGAACATAGCTTTTGAATTGTCCTACTAATTTGCACATAAAATGGTCCAAACAGGAATTTCCACGTGTAGCAATGTTAATGGCGTTTTGTAAACCATGTGAACCTATTAATTCAAGATAATCCCTTGTATGTGAGTTGTTGGTATCAAGTGTATTAATGTTTATATCGCCAGTAAGCACAATGTTACGAGATTGGGTTGTGAGTAATAAGGTATCCAGTGAATCAAGAAAGTTACCTGGGTTAGTAAATGCGCATGGGCGATAGATACCAAATACAGTTATATTGCCTATTTTAGCGGCAAGGCAATTTGCTTCGTTTAATTCAATTTCCTGAACAGTAGCTGTGATGGTATCATTAATATACATAATAACACCATCGTTTTGATTATAGCTTCTTTTACTATAGTGCACAGTATACCCATCGAGTAAAGGTGGGATAGTATTACCGTCACACCAGCACTCGGATAGTACTATAATGTGGATATTAGTTTTTAACCTAGTGATATATATCAGAAAATTATCCAGATTCCTGTTGACACTTCTAATATTCATAGAAATAATGTTTAGATTACTTTTATTTTTTAACGCTAATTTGTCAAGATCGTCTACAAGGTTATTTGGGTCTTCTATGAATGTACAAGCAGGGGAACAAGCTCTATCCATCTCTTCGAATAATTCTAGGCTATTCATTTTCGTGATTAGTTTTAAGAATTGACTCTAGAGGGCAGAGATTTCTATCTGGTTTATATTTAACGGGTAGGACCGATGATTTACTGAATTTGAGTTTTGTATAGAAATACATTTTCAACGCATTAGTGAATAAAGTATGTTTTTTGTGAGTATAAATTTTTGAGAGTGATGTTTGTTTTGTGTGTGTGTGTATAGTAGTTGAAACAGTGTTTATGTAGTTAGTTACCTTAATTTTGTTACTTTGAAAAATTAGGCAAAAAAGATTACTTAATAAACTTTGAAAATATTCAGAGGCAGTATGTATGCAGAAGAACGTAAGTAAAATGGATACAAAATCAAATAGTCATTTAGTTCTCAGAGTTTGAAATTGGGCTTCATTTTTGATCAATATGTATGGTTCACCTTGCTTTTTCCTCAAGTACACCAGTCCGTTTGAGGTCCAGCAGAAGTCATACTCCATTGTTTTACGGAATTCTCGGGCGAGAAAATACAGGCGTGCAGCACGCGGCGTCAGATGCTCAGAGAGGTATACTTCTGTTTTTGACCCGTCCAAACCCATGTGTGAAGAGTTTAATGCTTCTGTCTTAAATCGGAGGGAGTTGGCTTTATAGTTTTTAGCTCCAGTAAGAATTTTTCCTTTTAGCAGTGTAGAAGTCAACTCCGCTACTATAACAGAGTTCTGGTCTGGCTTGGATGGCATACGATAGACATCACGCATATCGCATTCCTCGATTTTAATCCCAAGAGTGATCGAGAGTGATTTAACCATATTAAACAGTTCTTCTTTTGTTTCCGTTTTCCGTTTTGGAACATTTCTAATTTGTAGGCTGGTTTTACGTGACATCCTTTCTAGGGCTTCACATTTTTCCTCGATATTTGTCACTTGAGATTCAATTTTTCTGCGCTGGTCTTCCAAATTATTTATTGTAAGTTGGACATCGTCTAATTTTGTAGTGACAAATTGAATGGACTTCTCAATTTCCACATTCTTATTATGTGTGATGTCATTTTGGGTTTTGATATCCGCAATATGTTTTTCTAATGTATCCAACCGCGAGTTCTGGTCAGACTGAAATGCACAAAGGATTTCCCGCATTTCTTCTCGTATGATTGCGCGTAAATCGTGTGGTTCGTGGCATGAAACCGTGGCATCATCTGTAACCCGCCGGCGTTTGTTGTCTCTTTGAGCAACGTGTATACCTTCGTTTATAGGAGCGAATTGCGTTGCTACCTTATCGACATCAGTTTCCGACATGCTGTAGGACTTGTTCAGCGGTGGGGAACGATGCAAGTTAGGCATTGTTCAAGTTTACTTAAATGATCGACGGGTACTCTGCAATTGCTATCTCGATACGCTTCCGCAATCGCTTATAGAATTGACCATACACCAGAGAGTGACGTGTACTCACTATGACGCGTACTCGCAGCGCAGCGTATATGGCGAGGCTCGGAGATCTGTTGCTGTCTCTTTCTGTTATACTTCGCGCACTAGCTTATACTTATGGTCTCCTGGTACTTTGACAATATTTTTTGCGGTAAATTTAAATTTAATTATTCAAAAATGACATAGGATCACACGTCTATACGCTTGCGCGGTCCGGAGGGAGAAGACTTTACTATTAAAGTGGTATTCCAAACTATACAACGTGCACTTTTAGTAGATTTACCAAAAGGGATTGGTGATAGGGTAACCGTTTACCATCAGGTGTAAATTTGCCACCGCCGATCTCAATGATGTAATCTTTTCAAAACAAACTTTATTCACTCAACTAAAACTAAACAAAAAGACTCAATCATTTCAAATCAAATAGCTTTTTGTTAAATCATAATAAACAACTAAACAAAAGTTGATACAACAGAATATTTTGACAGTTTCTATATAACAACCATAAATATAGGCAACAATGCCAACAACACAACAACATAAGCGAGTGGGCATCGTATCGAAGCTCAAAACAACTTGTATGAAAACAAAAGTGCTTGGGGCCATAATGTGAGAGCTGTCGGCCCAGTACTTACCTATATCATGTTGCATAGTTACTTCGCGCTGTTTTCCTCTCAGTACTAGAACTCACTTAGCATAAGTGGTGAGTTACCTGAATACATTGAACTGTTGTACTGGAATGTGTAAGAATTAAATATCTATAACCAGCTTATCGTAAGTGGCAACATTGGCCCATCGACTCCTGCAACACCAGGAGTTGCCGATCCTTTTAAAAACCCTTCCCAATGATCTCTGGCCAGCAGGAACACAACCTTTCCTTGTTATTATGGCTACTGGGGAGGTACTTTTCCAGACCGGCGACTCAGTTTGAACGGAGATTACCCGCTATGACCTTCTTCTTCTTCTGACTTCTCTTTATGTAAGTTAGTAGGTAGGTATATTAGAAACACGTTGAAATAACTAATACATGGCAGACGTAAGGCTGAAATCAAATTAATTTTATTCGTTGTTAACCGTAGAATGTTTAAAATAATCTATTAGTGATTTGTCAGGCATGGCTTTAGCGCTATTAAACAATTTAATAGCAATTTTCATTTTTTTTTAAAGCTTTTGCTAAGCATTGAACAAACGGTACTGTTGTGTTATTATGTTATTTCTAATTGTAATCAATGAAATTTATTGTACATAACTGTTTAGCGATTAAAAAGAGTCGCCTGAGTTGATTATGGCCTAAACCCTCTCAGCTCTCTAGTTAGAGGAGAGGCGACCCGAGCCCAACAGTGGGACTTAATGGGTTGCTGATGATGATGATGATGAGTGGCCAACTCTTCTAAATGATCAACTTTGTCAGCAACTGTTGTGTTTAGGAAAATTTGCTGTTTTGTATGACGATAACAACGACTTTGTAGCTACTTCCTCACCAGGAGATTGTCTTTTTGTAAAGCGATTGTAGTCTCAACAAACTTTAACTATTTCAAATTTATATTGTAACACTTCAACCAACTGATTTAAATAACAAACTTATATGAAACCAGTTCCATCGAGTCTAATTCTGTGTTGTCAAGAGAACAACAGTCGTTACATAAATAATAATCGTTGAGGGGACAACAAAACACCGTGTTTACCTCACTACAAATAAAAATGTATCGGCCTTCGCGTTACTCGTATCTCTACTACTTGATACTACGAATACGAACTAGGGTAGTAGGTAGTAGGTAGGTATATTGAACATTAATATATTATATTTTGTAGAGTAGTTGGACTTATTTTTTTGTGCACTGTATTTATTTAGAAACGAGAAAAATCGATTTTACATTGTGTTATGTGATGTCGTCACAGTTCACTTTTAGAAGTAGGGTGAATAGTAGTAACAAATACCTACATTCATAACCTAAAAAAATCACTTTGTTCTGTCTTATGCCCAAAACTCGACAACAGCTGAACCTATGCGGCATTTTCTTAAATATTCGTTTAAGTCAAAAGAAGTTTCTTATGAAGAAGAAAATTTGATAATGTACTAAAAGGTATATTCGGGATGTCTGCCTTACAAATGATAAGTTTATTTATAACCTTTTTATTCTATTGTTATTTTAATATTTAATGCAAATAATGGTTTTATTACTCATCTACTTACCTACATAACTTGGTATGTAATTTTTTCTATCCCATATAAGGTTAATTATAATAAAAAATACTTGTATTGATTCACAAAATGATAGGTTCAAGACATAATAAGATAAATATTATAGTTTAGCTAAATATTTTTCTAAGAAAATCAGCGGAGCATTGTAGGGGCAGCAATAATCCGCATGATCCGACTTAGGCGGACGGCCGCGCATTCCGCTGCTTCCAACTATGCTGAATATTTTTAATCAATACAAATTAGGTTAGCCCCGGGCGCCCGGCCGGATATACGCGAACCACACACTGAGACTTCCTTCGCTATGTTTAGACAAAATCGTAAGAACTATAATTTTTATTTTAAAATACATTACAACCGATTAATTTTAGTTAAACTCGTTATTCACTATTAAATGACTGGATATACTCTATATACATATAGAACTCGGAAAGTAAAAGTGTAGAAATATTTTTCTGGTGGGAATTCAGCCAATAATATACAATTTGTATTTACACAAAGGACATCTACTGTATCTAATATTGGCATTAATTAAGTGGCAATAATCGATATCTATCATTTATTATCCTCATTATTATTATTCTTAAATTTCAAATAAACTAGTTGCTGTATTTTAGCTGTTTTGATTTTTCGTAAAGTTATTGAATTATTATTTATATTACGTAGAACACTTATTTTATTATATATTGTTATAACTACATTATTTTTATATCACTAATTAAACTTTGATACGAGTTTATTACTACAGTATACAAACTGGTTGGCAAAATAATGTACTTATCCATTTAATTTTAATTTTGTCCAATATCTAGTAGTCGGTAACTCAGTGTGCGTTAGTCGATGTGCATACGATACCGGAGCATCTCGGGATAAACTTACTTAACAAGCTGAAGATATTGATTTATTAGGCGCCCAGCCCCTCAGGTATAACTTCGCTTATTTCTATACACAAATACATATACCTATACGTGTTTAAATACCAATCTATAAGTACTTGTGTATGGATCATTGTTTTGAGAAGTTTGTGTATATTTAGATTTGCGATGTTGCTTTGTTTATAATAGGAAGTTGCGCTGGGAGGAGGGGGTGTATGCGACTATTGCGCAAGAAGACCTGGGTTCGAAATAGTATTGAGTTTTTCTATCATGAAATTCATAGGATTAGCCCAGAGTTTGGAAACAAATGTGCCTGATTGATGGCAATTAGCTCGCGCCACAATACAAGAATAGTTCATTAATTTATTATTATCCTTTATTGTATATGTTTGTTACAGAATTTTCATAAAAAAAAATTATTTATTTAATATTCACAATGCAGGGAAATACCCTACAACCAATATAAATAACGCAAACAGTGACACACTGAGTGCAATAATAACCTGTTTAGCGTTATCTGCGGTGCGCGGACGTCCGGCCCGATAGGCGCGCGCGCGGCACAAGGCGCCAACTGTGCCACCTACCTTAATCAGCAATTGTTTTGTCATTGTGTCAGTTATCGCGCGGAGGTGCAGCCCACTGTCCGGCTGCTGTGTGGTCTTAGATACCACGTTGTGTCACACATCCTGTCTATGCTTATTGATTTGTAGTCTTCTACGGATTTTGGTTCAGCTATAGTATGGAGTTCTTCAGGCGGACGTACGTCTGTTTGTTACCGACGTAGATATAAAAAAAATACTGCTGTAGATATCATACTATTTTTATTATTACATAGGCTATTTTTAAGTTTTGTGCAAATGCACTCGTCCCTAACTATAGGATATATTTTTCGTTTACACCATCTCTTTTCTGCGTTGTTTGACTGGTAAGCAAAATAGTAACAAATTAGTTGCTTCATGAAAAATCAAAAATTTAAGATATTGTTTAGTTACGAATATTGTCAGATACTTATTGTAATAACATAAAGATATAAATAACAATTTAGTGCCCCGACTGTAGTCTATGTGCAGTGTCCTAGGTACGTACGTAACAAGGTCTGACCGCACAAACTTCCTGAAACTTAAAACGTTGCCAGTGAGTGGCGCGCAAGTTGGCACTTTTTTATTTTTCTCCTCTAACGACACAAGATTGCCATTTAACTGGCAAACCACAAACCACACACACACCACATACGAAGCGATGGACCTACCTTTTGCTGAACAAGTATACGAGTATACTTGCTTGAAACTAATTCTAGAATTTATTTTGTTAAGTAAAATATTCTACGTATGTATGTGTAATATAACTTTATTAGTTTAAAGAACCCATATACTTTTATTATTTAGTACGTAGATGACGAGTGCTGATCACTCTGATGCAAACAGATATGCTGTATGTATGTAAAGTATGTGGTATTAATAATACCATCATGCCATCATGCCTTTCGTCCATGGCGGAAGAAGAGGTGCACTACACATTGTCAGGTGTGTTTGGTCATATTTAAAGACTCCGAGATGTTACTGAAGATTTCTAGACAAAAAACCCGAGTTTTGGCCCAACCCGGGAACTGAACCCGGGATCTGTTGCGCAACAGTCGTCACTCCAGCTGCTACACCACGTATATTAAGTACCTCAAAGATATTTTTGAACAGTTTATCTGAAGCATCTGAAATTGTCAAGTAATCAGTTTGCGAAATCCACTACATCTCTGTATGTACACAGCAGCTCTTTAAATAACGCACTTAGTCGCCAGTTAGTCCTAAGTTTACGTCGAATGGACTCGTTTGGCTAAGTTCGGGCAAGTTCGGCTAAGTACAGGACAGTGTGGCCACCGCCGCGGGCGATGCTATACTTAGTAAAGGATTTCTACATGTCTTTGGTTTTAAAGGATTTCAAGAGGGATATGCAACGTTAAACTAAAGTTTTAGGTAATCGTTTATTTTAAAGTAAAATTTATTAATAATATAGTTTCGTCTTATTTCAAGAAAGGGTAGGTGGAAAAAAGATTATTATGATAGTAGGTATCATTTTTCATGTGTTTATCCATAGCTAGAGGTTTTCTCTTACCATCAAGTGGTCCAAAAAGGTAACTACTGACGATTAAAATAAAAAGATTTACAATATAAACTTTCACCAACAAATTTCACTTGCAAAATAATTTATTTTTTGTTGCATCAGTATATCAATAGTGTGGTAGACAGGAGGCACGGGGCTCGACGGCATTGAGGGTCATAAATTCGTTAGAAAGTGAATAAGGGGTGAAAAGTACCAGTCATTATGATGAACCACTTGAGGGAGACTTTTTATTGTTTATGTGTTTATTGTTACATTTGTGGTTGATATTTATGTTTTGCTAAATAAAAGAAAATGATCTTGTAATTCTGACATCATTTTTTATATGATAATTTTGATGAGTTCCCTTAATGTTTACTTCGATTGAAGAAATGCAATTAATATTTTATATACGAATATGATTTTCTTTGTTGAAGTTTTATTTAACAGGCGAACGGCCCACCTGGTTAGCGGTTCCCGTCACCTTTTTTAAGTTTCTTAAATTTAAAATGCAATGCTAATATACCTTTTTATGTTTCATGCTGCATTTTCAATGTAACATTCGTTGTACCTATTGTGTAATAAAATTAATTGTTTTATTAACACTTTGAACGCCATGTAGTGTTCATCCGGTAACTTGAACCTCAACCGGTTAGCTGTGAAAGTATCAAATAAAATGCCTTGTAGAAAACACTACGAACGAACGAATCACACATTCAACTAGGTCAATATACCTAATAGTAAAGGTTCTCCCCGTCTCAAATTCACAGCCAGTTTACATGAGCAGTAATATTCAATTGTGTATATTGTTCACCTCTCGTGTAGCGGGTCTAATCTGGGGCGTTATTGTCTAACTTGAGGCTAAGTTGAGTCGTTACCGGCGAGCGAGCGGTGCGGCGCGGCGCGGCGGCGGTAAGCGACTCGCGATCGACTGCTAACTGTACTTAACTGATATTTATTGTGAAGGTAAGTTTTGGGCTTTGCTTGTGTGATTGAGAACTTATAGACGAGGTTGTTTCGTTAATATATTGGGACTGAGATTTAAATTAAATATAGCATTCCCGGTCCTAGCTATATGTGCTCTATGTAGGTAATATAATTGATAAGCAATATTTATCTACTCGAAGGTTTTATTAGCTAGCCAATAGAAATGTGTAATATAGTCAGTATTGAAATGACATTGATTGTTGAAAATGTCGTCTCCGCTTTAGTAGAATTCTAGCATGAGAAAAAGACAAAGACGTAACCACTCACTCTAAAACATTTCATATCAAAGGCACGCTAACAGATTAAAAGCTTTTTGGTGGACATTGTGACTTTTGCTTTTCAATTTTATATTTCTTGATAGATTTTATAAATGCAATATCAAGCCATAAAAATAGATTTTCATTGAAAATTTTTCATTTCCATCACTGTGACTCCTGTCCACCTAGGATGAACTATAATCAATCCTTGTGAACACAGAGTTATGACCCTCGGGAGGCCCAGGGAAAGCCTATCCTAGGTACTGTCTTGAAACCTGTCACGACTGAAATAGAAGTAAGCTGGAAACGAAAATGTTTATAAAAGTGGCAAGAATATTTCCTTTATTTTCTGCGTACATAGCGTGTATACATTCGTAGCTCTACACGAAGACGTTAGCAAGAGTCCGAGGCTTCCCGCTTGGGTACCGTAACGCGTTTCCGGCACACGCAGGATGCTCCCCTCTCTATTTCCGGTAACAACTCTACGGTATCATTATAACTATTTGAGCAAAGTTAGTTAGTATGTCTACTGTCTGTGTGTGCGAACATTAAGTTTCATGTTGTTAACATACATAAGAACACACACATTATAAAAACTTCTGGTTGTAAAGAACGTACCTATACATGTATAGTGTAAGATAAGTACCTAATTAGAGATTTATGGAACTTTTGCGTACTGAATAACACATTATTGGATATTATTAGATTACTGAAATCAAAACCTACAAAAAAATACTTTTGTTTGTTTTACCAATTGCCAGCACACGTCGTAATTTTTATAGTGTCCAGCATAGAGTGTTATCGGTCTTCAAGTTACTTATAGTACCTATATACGTTTAAGACTATGAACCAAAAGTAGAATTTACTAAATAACTCAAAGCCCGAATATATTTTCCACAAATTTTACAAAATTATATTGAAAACAGTAGTTCAGTTGAAATCAATTTCAATATGACCCCAAACTTTTTCTCAACAATATCTTAACGCCTACCTCGGTGTAGCTGTCAGACAATATTTCAATATATTTTATCGTCTATTCTTGTTTTGTTGTCGCGCAAATTTTTCACCACTAATCCTTTGGTGAAAAGATTAGCATAACAAGGGTGGTGACGATTTTTCAAGAAGTGATATCGGCGACAAAAGCCTCGACAATAATTCACGCGACGACAATAAAAGAAAAAGCAATTAGGCCTGTTTTGTTTGTCGACATCGTCGCTAGATGACGTGTCATTTTTCACTTTTAATCTCTTGTATTGTCTTGTGGTTGTGCTATACAGTTTTTCACGGTCCGTGCTTCACTCGATTTTTTAAGTCCTTCAAGTTTAAGGAGTTGAGATAATAATAACTAGATACTCCATCACAGTAGGTGTGGAAAAAGTCTTTTATTTTCACTTACTTAACTGAAACATCCATCCTTGAATGATAGACAACAATATATGTACGTGTAAAACATGTAGGTTACCTGCAGAAAACTAGAACCTGATTCTGTTTTCTTTAATTCCAATACTTTCGAATAATTATAAAATATTCTAAAGTGAAAAAACTACCATGTTGCTGCTTCCTTTAGCAGCAGTCGTTGCTGTATTCAAAGTACATAGACAAATATTAAATGGATCTGTATTAAAATATTTATTTTATGGACATATTTACAGCATAACTTAATATGCAATATAAGAAAATAATAATAGTACTTGTAATTATGTAAATAGACAGTTTTTATTTCATATTTAGTTTCGAATAAGTTGGATAAATTTAGTTTAAAATATTGTACATATTTAATAATAAAATAAAAAGGAATGATTTCCAAAAAAATTGATTATTTTAGAAATCTAATTATGTCTGATTGACTCCAATAATAATATGCTCCCGGACTCAATTATGGAAATGGTTACCGTACCTATAGCCTATGAGCATCTGCAATACGAAGTGTGCACAATATTTAAGTCGTACGATGATTCAGTATTATATTACACATTTATATTAATAAACATAGAAACTGTTGTTTTAAGACATGTAACATTCCAAAGAAAATAAGCCGTGACGGAGTTTTAAAGAAGTCGAGCGCTCGAACTAGTATTCTAATAACTTAGGTGAACATCGTATATTAAAATACCTCTTAGAAAATAAAAGTAGCGTCTGCCATGAATAACATAGCGTTGATAAAACATATTAACATATAGAGGCTGAATACAAATCGGTTCATTTGGAGCTTTCTCACAACCACTCACCGTAATGTAGTCCTTTCAAAATTCTGAATATTTATCATTCATTTTTCTTTGTCCACGACCTAACTTTTATAAAGTAGATTTTATGAAATGAAACGACGCTATTAGTGTTTAACTTTTATTAAATTACAATATAAGTACAGTTTGTAAATGCGAGTCAATTTGCCGTGAGTTCGTTTGTAATTTTTTATCGTTGACTAATGATATTGTAACACTATTTTAATGCTTACCTACATGACAAAAAAAACCAGTCAAGTGTGAGTCGGACTCGCGCACCGAGGTTTTCGGACGATTATTTATATATATATTTATATTTGACAATTTATTTATATAGTTTTTTTATGTGATTAGAAAGTAAGAAATAAGAAGGTACTAAGGAGGAAAGGATATCCTACTTCTGGGTGGTTTGAAGGAAAAAAATAACCCTAACCTAACCAGTCCGAGTTGGATTGCTCTGAATCGGGGGGTTGTTAAGTTTAGCTATTGCACATAGGTCGCCGGAGCCCCGCTTTGCGGAGTCCTACTTCTGGGTGGTTCGGAAAAAAAAAACCCTAACCTAACCAGTCTGAGTCGGATCGCTCTGAATCGGGCGTGTTAAGTTTAGCTATCGCACATTGATCGCAGTAGCCCGACTGCCCTCACCGTTAGCGCAGATTTCCCCTATAATAGCTCGTATCTCGAAAACGGTGCGTGCTATCGCAAAAATAATTAAAATTTGGCTACACACTGAGCATAGGGTAGCTATAACGTAGGTAGGTGTTTATATGACGTCAGTCCGGAATAACCTCTCACTCTTACTCAATTTTTTAGGCTTATCATTGTATACTCCAGTACTAATATTCAGGGATATAACTACACTACATCAGTTTTCGTATGTTTTCCTTTACTTGTGCAACTTGATATTACTTCTTGCGAAACTTCATGATTCTAGGTCAACGGGATGTACCCTATAGGTTTTGACTTTTTTGATCTTCAAGATAATCGACAAAAATGAGCATAAACGACTAATATCTTTTGATAGCTCAGAATTTTGTATTTTTTTTTACGCCGAGGTTTTACAGACCCGAGTATATGTTATTAATTTCAGCTTTATATCTCTACGCGTTCTTGAGAAACAAATTCTTGTCAGACGGTCAGACAGACATACAGACGGACAACGGAGTGAGTTTAAGGGTTCCGGTTTTTCCTTTTGAGGTACGGAACCCTAAAAAGAAGAAAACAGTTGAGTTAATGTTTACCGGTATCCGGTTCGTCCCAGTATACACCATCTAAGAAATCTTATTATTATTATTTAATATTAAAAAAAAAAACATGACATTTTTCAACGAATCAACGTACTTTAAAGGTCAGTAGACTCGTAATGAACAGGAGCCTTAAATAGGCATAATAATGACAATACTGACACTTTAGATATTCCATATTGTCGTTGAAAGTGAAAACAAAATTTGACATAATCTGTGTTCATAACTTTACGTAAACTCTTTTTGTGTTATATTGTGATTAAAAGTGGTTTTTATAGACTGTAGTGTATGTGATATGTATAGTGTATATATAGTGACAAAGACATTTAATTAAGTCTATTTTAAGTGCTAACTTGGACATTTCGATGGATTTGCATCCAAGCGTGCGGTGTTCTTTTTTTGAAAATACGGCGATGAACTACGGCGTCATATTTTGGTAAGTTTAGTTGTTCATTTTGATTATTGTTTTAGAAATAGACGCAATTATTTTAAATATGTAGTTACATAACAAACGCCACAAACAATATTTTATTTCGTATCTAAATCTCTCTAGTGTCGAGACGAGCAGCATGGCTGCATGGCAGGTAACAATTGAATTGTAAACAGAGTGAGTTTACAGCCGTTTTATATTCCACACTGGAGATCTTCCGCGGAATTTAGTTAGGCAAATGTTACATTGTTGCTTTTGTTACCAATGTTTTAGTTGTTACCGAGCACCAGTGTATTAACATACCATTTATATTGGTAGTACGTTTAACTAAAATATATCTAATATTTTGTAACTTGTAGTACAATGAGTTGTATTATGGGCTGTTAAATGACTGGCCTATTTGGTCTAGTTGTTAGTGACCCTGGCTGCTAACCTGGAGGTCGTGGGTTCGATCCCCACCCAGGACAAATCTTTGTGTGATGAGCATAAAGGTTTGTTCTGTGTCTGGGTGTAATTTATCTATAATATGTATGTATTTACAAAAAAAAATGTATTTAAGCAGTATATCAGTTGTTTAGTACCCATAGCACAAGCAAATATAATTGCTTACTTTGGGACTAGATGGGGCTGTGTGAATGTGGTAGAATATTATTATTATATTATAAGGGCAGATTTGTCAATTATACATGGATGTTGATGATGATAATGTAGTCTTAAAAACGTAATAGTGATCAATGGTACAAATGAGTGACTTGGGTTCCAATGTTACGAGTGCATACGTAACTGAAATGTTTTACATAAGTTTTGGCAAGGTACAACAATGTACCCACATAAATACAACAATAAATCCTTTTATAATCACTGCATTGTATTTTAGTAAATCGCACTAAAGTATCGTTGTATTTCGGATCGTTTAAATTACCCCATAAATACACGTAAACGATTCGCAACAAAGAGATGTCGTTGGAGAGCCCGACGGGATCGGGACAATAAATCTGCTGCACAAACAAACAAGAAATAACTTTCACGGCTGAAAATATCAAATGTAAAATGTAAATTTAACTACCTAATACGGGCTTAAGCTACAAAAGTGCGCTTTAAAGCGATGTTTATTTGATATTTGAGTGTTGTTTTTATGTTAGTGTCGTCGTCGCAAATAAAAACGTCTGGTGTACGGGATGCGCCGCCGGTTATGAATTGCCTATGAGCGCTCCAACGCGCGTACAAACACCAACTATGCGTTATTAATGCAGACAAGACATTTTTTATTTTACTTGTTTCTATCTACAAATGGAAACACGTCATTTTAATATAATGTTGTTAAACTACTAGCATTGTTTATTTAGTAGTAAAAAATGAAAAATGTGTTAAAAAAATGGATAGTACAGCATACCTTTTATACAATTAAAGAATTCTTAGAGGTAAAGTTATAGAAACTTAAATTCATTATGTATTACTGTGGTATAATTATTTGTTCTAATATTGTTATTTAATTGCTACTTCATTCACTTTCTGACATATTTGACATTAATTTTTATAATTACTTATCTTTTATTTTATTTTATTATAATTAACCAAAATGTTTATTTATTATTACAATGTATGACATAATAATTTCAGAAATTTTAATATTTGTATGCCAGAACTGGCGGACTGTGAGAAACATTTTTATCTGTAAGACTGTATATGTATTTATTTGTACCACTTTTCGTGCAAATAAAATGATTTGATTGATTTGATTTATAAAGGAAAATCAATATTCACACTTATTTTTATAATTAATAAACAGCCTTAGCGACGTATTTACAAAAAATCTGATATTATTTTCATAAAATTTATATGATAAAGGTCTGACTCCTTAGGTAAGGTAGCAAAAGGACTGGCCACATGACCACGCTTGATGGCTGGCCGTTATCTGGGGCGACGCATTAGCCCTAATAATTGCCACAGGTAAACCTTTAGTGTCATGTGATGTCTGAATAAAACTTATTCGCACGAACAATGCCATTCCCAAGTTATAAACTGATGTACTTCTGTATTACTACAAACTTTAAGATAAAATTTAAATGTAATAATATAATATTGTACCTAAATACCGTATCTACGCACAACTTAGTCTATATGAAGTGTCTCTTAGGTGGCGGACTGGCGGTGCATCGCAGGCAGTTTGCTTGATATAATGCACGTCGCCGCCGTTATTGCTCCAACCTACTTACTTATAATTGTCGTTGCATCCGCTGCTATAACCTGACCTACCCGCCCCCGCGCTTTCTCAACATTGTCTATGTGAAGCAAAGGGTTCGTATTTAATGTCATAGGTCATGTTATACTGGTGGATGTATGGCCAAGGGTAAGCTCAAGAGTAGCCAGGAGGTCGGCAGTCGGCACGGGCTATTTAGTTCTCTTTCAGAGTAAGATCTGGTTCGACCTCCATTGCTTCGAAATGACGCATGTTATGATTTTGTTTTGTGATACTATGTGGTTAATGGTGTTTATTATTAATGTAATTATATGAAGTTCAAGGAAAAATTGTATTTGTTAAATTAACCACATTGCTTATACAAATATGTAGTTATTTGGTTTTAGGTTTAATTAAATACTAGTATATTCTAATCAGTGAAGAAAAGTGATATTAGATAAATACTTTATCGTACTAGGTACTCATTTTCTGCTTTCGAATTAAGTAACTAGAAATAATATATTCGAATTAATATGAAAGGTTTTCATTTGTTCTATCAATAGATTTGGAACAAATGTATAAGAAATATGAATAATTGGAATATACAGTTAAAAAATAACGACTGTATGGGATTGGGACATAGTGTAAAACAAGTTATAGGAGGTATCAGAAAAATATGTGCATTGTCAACATACAGCTGCTTCCTTTTGATTATTTATTATTTTTTTCATGACTAAAATATTATTCCGTCTTTGTACATGCTAGTTGAACAAATTATTATTAAGACAAATTAACAATTTTTTTTTATCATCTGAAATGTTTCTCAGAACCCTGGTTTAACTTAAATAAAGCTTAAAATTTTCTGACAGTTTAGAAGCCTTTGATTAGTCTAAAATACGCAAATTACTTTTTCAGCTCAAATATATTCATATTGTAGCAGCATGTCTTCAAAAACTTTACCAAACTAATAAAGTAGAAGCACCGTAATTGGATCTCTGAGTTCAATCTTTTTATTTACTCTATAAAATCCACAAAGCTTATGTACTGAGCGAAATATTCATCGTTTGCGTGTCCGCTTTTGTTTCTAAGGGGGAACCGATTAATTTTATTGGCTCGGCTAATTCTATCAAAGACTCTGTGCCGCTTTAATAGCACACAACAAAATAAGACCCTTAAAAACTAATGTTCAGCCTTAAGTCCGCCGCAAATACCTCTTTGTGACTCCGAACGATACCGACGCCCGCGAGCGCCGAGACCTGGCTACACGGAATTTCGTTCACCAACCTCGCTCCACGACAATTGCGACCTTAACTTTTGAGACTTAGAGTCATTTTATTGGTGGGTGGGTGGTACTACTTAAGGCGAAGGAAGGCGCGGGCCAGATTAAAAAGTTGGAGTCGGTCGCGCGATGTCATTGTAAGTGGAAAATGAGTTAAATAAGGCAATACATTTTAATTAGGAGGAAGGGATCCCTTTATTCCTTACGCGATAACTCGCTGCGTCCTCTATTAATTGAATTTCATGTTTAATTAAGTCGAGGCGGAGGCAGATAATCCGACCACTGATCTCTGAATTGTTCTTCGAGTTCATTTAAGTTGGTGCTTTTGGCCATCGCGCTCACTTTTTTGAGCGACCGATATTGCGACCACCAAGTACACTCGCGCGATTTATGTTATCAACGCGAGTTATAGATGAGGGGGTCGATCTATTATTTCAAGAGCATTCATTGTGAAAATTTACATCTTTGAATGCAATACCTACATTTCTTTCCGTCCGTATTATTATTTTATATCCGTCAATTTCTTTTATAAATTAATAATTCGCAATCATTCAACTTTTGTTAAGCAATTTGGTTTCATTAAAACCACAGCGAAAGAAGCGTGCATCTGCACAAATTACCTTCCCCACGTACGTCACAAAAATCTTTGAATAAAATACCGGTGTTAAGTTAAATGTAGTGAAATAATCCTCCCCTAAGTGGTTCGCGTTGGGTGAGGCGATTGCTTAAAAGATTAAAAACTTGGGGAGTACGATGTTACGTTTGTATTGTTGCTATTGTTGGTGCTTGCTGTTAAGGCTGTGGTGAATCTACAATTGTATAAGTAAGGGTACCTATACATTAGAAAAATAGTGAATGGTACATTACCTAGTATAATATACGATGTTGTGTTCCTGTCATAGACTGTTCTTCGATCATGAAATCAGAGCTTTCATTTATAATAACAAGATCTGCAGGAGTGTAAACAATTGTAATTAATTTAAAATTGTCTGACTCACTCAGTTTTTTCTAATGGGCGTTACACGAGTCCGTAATTATTTTTAGTAATGTTAAAATGTCACGAAGAATTCAAAAATAAATCCAGAAATTGAATTTTCTTTAGTTTTAATTTTAGTACCAACATCTGTGTGAAACTATCTTCAATTTAAAAGAATTGACAATATATGTAACTATACGGACATAACGTCTTTACGACAATCATAGAATTTAGTTGTCTTGTTTAAAGCGATATCTTAGTATACAAGTACCATTAACTTAAGTCAAACGTAGTGCTTATATCTAAAACTCATCCTCTTAGATTCAATGACATTATCATTTATGCGCTAATTTCCTAAATAGGCATAATGGCGGCCATATTCGTGCCATTAAGGTTGGCTGTGTGTTATCGGCCGCTCAAGGGGCAGATCTTAAGGGTCTAATTGCCCCCAGGCCCTTAGGCACCTCGTTAATATAAATTATAGTAAGATTATATCTTGATGTACACATCAGGAATTACTTGTCGACTGTCCACTTGTCAGTTATGCTTTTTGAACTTTCTTGAACAATTATTCAAGTGCCTATAATATTATATCCATCTAAGTTTTATATGCTACTGGCGAACCGTCATGGCGTTGCAGGATACACAAATTTAATTGTAGTAGTGTCATTATTAATATATGTATATACAAATAATGTAGACATAATACCTATTCCATTTTCTATTTTTAAACTAAGTAGGTATAGAGAGCTATTAATAAGATAGTAACTCAAAAAGAAACCGTATCCGTTAACCAACGAGGCAATCGTCCATCAACAACAGTTCAGCTTTTTTTGCCAATAAAGATCACTTCATTTGTCTACATCAATAAATATTTTCTCATGTTATCTAGACAAAAAGTGCACAGAGTCGGCTGTTCGGTTTTACGATCATGCGTGCGGAAGCAATTAAGTGCTGAGTAAAATTTTATACGTTGAACTGTAAATCATTGGTTGACGGACAGAACAAGCGCGTGATATGACACAAACCAGCGAAGTAGATCAAGTGAGAGAGGTATCTAAAAGGTTCTGTACAACAAGTATTATAATTCTCCGCCATTGCTGCTCCACTCTTTTGGGTGACTTTGAAGTACTTCTTCCTTGTTATGTAAACTATTTATAAAAAGACTACAAGTCACGCCGGGCTTCGCTTCCGTCGTTATTTATTTGGTCACTGCTCAGCTTCAATTACCTGTAGCGTGATGTTGGTGATTGATTGGCTATTCAACACTAAAAGAGTTTTTCGAATCGGACCAGTAGTTTCTGAGATGCTAGCGTAGCGTAGCCAAACTAACAAACTATTCAGCTTTATAATATTAGTATAGATATTACCAAGATTTTCTATAAAAAAGTTTAAAAATGTTGGTCATGAGCAGACAAATTATTGTTTAAGTTCAAGGATCTTTCCCAAGCCCACGGTACCCAAAGTAAAAGTAAAGATCATAAAACGTCCCGAGACATTAAAACTTTAAACTTTCCAATTTCGTGCGTTTGACCTGATTAACAGCATGATCATTAGTTTACTTAGTACACAGAGGATGTACACGTCTCTTCATCAGATATTAGCTCTATGTTGTATGTATAAGGTTGATTTTGTATTAGCAATATTGTCAGCTTGAATGCACACCATAGTTTAATGGTGCAATAAAATTTAACAAGTATATTAAGTATCGGTCTCGGGGTGGATGTTTGCAGTCGCTCTGTGCGTCTCTGTGTGATCTTACCTTAACGTACGTGGCGGTCATCTGGTAAATCAATTATGTTGGATGTCCTATAGGTATATACGTATACTATGTGAAATTTTGGTCGATAAAAAGTAGCTTAAGTGCTATTCCAGAATATAATCTGTCCGTGTTATCTTTTCATTATAGAAGTTAAAGAGCTTAAAAACAGGATAGGAGGACTACTAAGAATACTATTAAGAAAACATCTTCGTGGTTACGCTCTTGCCAGGGTGGTCGTGGACATCCTGTTGTAATTTATGGATGGGGCACAATATTGAATATATGATGCTCATTACGATTTCTCGCCACTTCTCTCTGCCGGCACCCATCAGTTATCAAAAGCAGCACGTAAAAGTATAGTCTTTGAAACTACACTAAGATTAAAGTTTCAAAGACGATCACGTAGAACACGCTAATTCGAAGTGTCCCTCAAACTAAACCGTGTCCCCTGGGGGTAGAGGGTATGGTCGCTTGTGCCCGCTGTCCCGTCGTTCACTGTATCTAGTAGCTATTTGATCACGATCACGATTTATACTTATACTTACTATCCGATACACAACTGTACTACATGTTTACTTAATCTATGAATAGGAAATGATAGGAGATGGTATTGTGATTTGAGTAATAGGGAATTTTGGAAGATCATCAACATTAGGCACAAGTGCATTAAAAAATTTAAATACGAAACATTGTATTTTTCCTTGTTCAACTTACTGTAGAAATTTTATAAATTGATTCATGGCAGGCCTGCTGTTTGACCATTTATATTTCTTCATATCCGTTTAAATTGTTATCACCAGCCTTTGCTATGTTAGAAGAAGCCTATGTCCAGTGGGGACATAGGCTTCTTCGATAGCAAGCCACTGATGAAAAAAAATACTAAGTTAAATATGCTATGCAATTTGGTAATCCGAGCAGTAATTATAACAACAAACCAACATCTCCATTGCTTCATTATGTCCATTGTGTCGAAGAAAGTGTCCTCTTGGGAACAATAGTTGGCCTCAGGCGAGGGTGACCACACTTTATCAGTCATCCGATCCGATAGTGTGACCATCTTGGCTCAAATTGTGCGTTATAAATCGTGCATGTATCGGACACTCTCTAATTACCAGTTTGGTAAGTTTTATTGGTGGCCGGCAGTTTGGGGTTATCGCGATTTAAGTTTAAATTGTCTGCCATATTGTAGTTTGTGTGTTACGTAAGAATTATTGTTTTGGGTTGTGTGCTGTCATGTCGTTATGGACTGGTCTAGTGCTTAAGTTATACAACTCTCTGTGTATCTAGTTTCTATTATATTTGTTATACTAATTGTCTACATTGTCATTTGACTATTCCTTAAAGTGTATAGCATATAACAACAGTAGTCTTGCAACGTATTTAAGATACTTTATCATTATAAGTAATGCATAAGTTGTGAAGTTTTGATATTTAGATATCACGGCTAAAATTCTCGATGGTCATATTTTATAATTTCGGGCGTTATTAGACACCACTCTTTTGTTTGTATACCTTATTGTTTTATAAATTATATTAAACAGTGACATCTTAGGATGGCTACTACTTGTCAGCCATTATTCAAATATTAGTGAACTTCATTGAAGCGAGCCCAGGCGGAGGCCAGCGGGACAAAACCAAGTAAATTTATGTAAATCGACGTATTTGCAAAATGAAGTCCTTTAACTCAACAAAAAAGCTTTTAATAATAACAAAAAAAGTAAAAACCTTTGTATTTGTGAGTATTTTGTGCGTCGCTTTACATCTCGGTGGAACGCTGAGGTATTTTCCTCATAATTTAATCAAATCATGGACTGTGTTGTGTATTTTTCTGAGTCATTTATTTTTAATTTTGAACAGCCGGGGGCCCGTGCGAATGGGATAGCTTTTAAAATTGATTTTGTTACACTTTTGAGTTGAAAATTCAACTGGAATTCTCTTATTTTAATAAATACAATACCTACGTATTATTATGACACTGACTTCTTAACCTATAGATACTAATTTTGTTAATAAATATTTTTTAAGATTAGAACACAATCAATGATAACGTATATTCTGACGTCAATGTAGAGCAAACTCGAGCACTAGAACAATATATAACAATGAGTAATTGTATGAAAACAAAGAGTGATAGTGATAAGTGGGACAATGCTAATTATAACGCAATGAATACCGGAAATTATCCACAATACATCAATACATACTTATTATTATAACTAGTTTGGTTCACGGCTTTGTCCACATAATCTACGGAAAGGTTTTATAGCATTGTATTATGTTACTTGGAAGTAAGAGCTATAAAGTTTCATAATTAATTAACTAGTTTTTACTTGATAGAAAAACATTACCCTCCTTTTTGTGCAGTCGGGTAAAAATAACATCAATCCATCCTCAGAAATTAACGCGTTTTTAATTGTAGTAGGATTATAGTAGTCATAATCATTTCAACCCATAAACGGCTGCATGGGTCTCCTTCAAAGTTTGTGGAGGGAATTTTACTATGGCCACGCTGGCCAGAAAGGTGGGTATAGGGTTTGTTTCGTTTTTTTTTTCTCGCAGTGCCCTTGTGAAAGGTTAGTCCCTTAGTCGCCTTTTACGTCACCCACGAGTTGAGAAAGGGTAGTAACACTATGCATTCTTAATCCGTCACTACAAGAATGACCATATTATAAGCAATAAAGAGGTTAAGGTACTTCTAAATTTGGCTGCTTAAAGAGAGCTTCTAAATCAAAACCACACAAACAGAAAGCCACATTAGAATAACAATAAGATAATGATATCCATATCTTAACTATCCAATATTGGTGTAACAGTGTCCCTGAGTCCCTTACCGTTAATATGATAATATATCAGAGCATAAAGCATCATTAGATAGGCCGACCCCCGCCCGGGAAGGTGCAGCTACCAACTTGGAGATAGTTGGAAATTGTTTGTGACTGCGAGGTGTAAGATTTATGTTACTTTGTGTTGTTAGCTTCAAGTGTTCCAGAGAATATCTAGCTAGCGAGATATGAGTTATATTATATTTGTATTTCTGTTTAGTAATATATGCATGCTGTCGTAAACTAACTGAAAATTATTCATTTTCAACACATGCATTTTTATTTCAAAATGTAAATTAAGAGGGTAGTTTTTTTTTTAATATCAGTATTTTAAGAGGTTGCTTGACGTTACCTCGAAATGACAAGCATAGGCTTTTATTCTAATTTAAAAAGACCTAAAAGACTGGGCACTCTGCCACGCTTGATAGTAAAAAACTACTTGTAATGCATAATAAGTCTACCCTTCCAATCATGAAATGAAATGACGATAATAGTATATTATTTAAAATAAATTAACCTTTTATATTACATAACGTATCATACTAAAATAGATTTATAAATTATATTTACGATGTCAACATACTAGTTACAACAACAGTAATAAATGTATTGAGATAGTGCAGATAGTAATCCGGTCTTGGCAACTTTCGCCGGCGACATAACCTGTGTGACGTAATGTGGGTCATACGACGTCAAACGAAAGTAAAAGGTAATTTTGGCACCTGTTTCTATAGTTTCCGTGGTGTAGCGGTTATCACATCTGCCTAACACGCAGAAGGTCCCCGGTTCGATCCCGGGCGGAAACAATTATTTTATTAAACTCCACGCAAACCTAAAAAACCATTCATGGCATGACTTTTATGATGATTTATGATTAAAATTTCAGTATTTTTAAAATAACGCATTTGCTGATTTTACAGAAAAAAAATTGACGGACACGAGATAGTCTTAGAAAGTCTATTTTTGGACCGCACTAATATTTGACCCATATGCGATCCGTTACTGGTGATCTTAGATTAACGATTCGCTCAATACTGATTGCAAATTATATATCTATTAGTAGTTAATATACCAATTATTTATTTAAGAGATTGACGAACAATCAACCAGGGAAGTACAGAAATTAAAAAAAGATAAAATGACATGTGTATTTTCAAAATAATTGTTTCCGCCCGGGATCGAACCGGGGACCTTCTGCGTGTTAGGCAGATGTGATAACCGCTACACCACGGAAACTATACTAGTTTCTCTTAAATTTTATTTCACGTAGTATCGGAATGCAATTATATTTTAATTTAATTCTTTAATATTTTTGTTTTATCAAATTATTGATAAGAATCAATAAACTGTTAGGTACATATATTACTGTACCATAATAAAATGTTATAGATTAGATATCGGAATAAAATAGGGGACAATTTACATCAGTCTAAGACGTCGGCCTTCTGTATCACGTCATGATCGAGTCTTATTTTCAGCTTGACACTTCCATGCCCTCGGACATAGACATAGAATCTTTGCGCTATTCCCGCGGATTGTCACTCTAACTAAATTTCGACATTCGATTTGTTAATTTTGATATCCTTGCCAAATGTTTGAGAACGTTAATAACTTCTGCTCGCGACTTCGCCCGCGTAATATGTTGATAAAAACGATACCCTATGTGCTATATTATATACTGTAATCTGTGTGCTGAATTTCATACTCTTTCCATCTTTCAGCCTTTCAGGCATGATTGAGTAACTAACACCGAGTCATCCATCCAAACTTTTACATTTATAATATTAGTAGGATTGCTCATGGTCATTTTTAAACATTTGAATTGAATCCCACCGAATGTCGAGATTTTGATAATGGTTACTGACCTATTTGTACGCTACTACTTCTTACCCCAATGACATTAATATTATGCATATCCCTAACAAGAAACCTACATCTCCTAATCAAATAGCTAGATAATTGTGGACATTGAGTTATGACAGAAGAGCGCTCATGCTGGGCGACTGGGCGTGTGAAGTTGGGTCATGCTTCAGGTGAAGTAGTGAGTAATATATCAAAGTTTGTGAGTTCGCCGCGTGAGAGGTGCGACGCTATGAGTTATGTCGACCACAGGCCTGCGGACGACGCTCCACGGTATAAGCGGACACCGATACCATAGAGCAGAGACAGAGGATTTTAGAGAGTGATACCTTTTAAATACATACACCACGCCTCTGGCCCAACAAAGGGGTAGGCGGCCATTTCCCATTACGATTCTGTCGTACATCTTTCGTTTCTTCCATTATATAGCTTTTTATAGGTAAAGAAATAGAATAAAGGAAAAGAAAGAAACTTTCATACCCTGTAAAAGTGTATCTTATCTTGTTTTTTTTAATCTATCGGATATAAAATTAATTTGTTAGTCGGTGATTTCACTGCATAGACAGATCAGACAGAATTGAAATAAATATGAATCTATGATGAGACCTTAGCATCCACGGTCTTTGAAGAAATTTAACAATACAGTATTAAGACTTAAATGAATACTGAATCAATATAAAGAATAATCTGGGCATCTTTTCCGAAGTCTGCCGTGGCGCAGCCGATTTGCAGTCAAAGAGTGTCACGAAGTAATTTTTACCAATACCTAGTTTGTCAGAAACAAATTTATGAAATAAATACCAAGTTTGTCTTGTAGTAGGTACGGCAAATATGTAACACTTACGCATTTACCGTATAAATTGTGATAATAATAAGGAAACTGACGTACCAAAGCATTCTTTCACGTTAAATGACGTAAATACTTATAGTATATAACCACTAGTAGCAATATTTTCCCACGGTATATGACGTATAGTGACGTAGTACCTTATTGTCTATTATATATTACCTACTATGAGCACAATGCCACGTAAGTGACATAAGAACTAGAGTAATATTGTACTGACGTAAAACTTACTCTCAGGTTTCTTCGTCTATTATTTTAAATTGCAAGAAAGAAAAACGCTACGAATGAACAAATAGTAAGTCCTAAGAAACAAATGGCGAATAAGTTTTAGATGTCATAATATGGCTGTGTTCCTAATCAATTTCAGCATGTTGATTCATGGTATATGAAATATCTATAGAAATAATCGTTTTTAATTTCCTTATGGAACTTTGGGATTTACTTTACGGTAGGCTTACAACCTAAATAATAAATTGGAGTGAAAAGCCTTTTCTTTCGTCAATTTAAGAAGTCCATTAAATTTGTCTCTGTCAGATTTTTCCTAATTGTTATTTTTATAGTTTTACATATTTGTCTTAATTTAAATAATATTTGCAAACTAGAGTCACACTTATTGTTTCTTTATCATATTCAGAGGGGTCTACCCTAAAACCACATTCGCTATCGCCTATAACTCGGATGGTCGAGAACCGCGCACACACATCGCAGCGACCTGTCCGTATAATTGAGTTACAGCGCTAAGACACTAAAACGGCTCGTAGGAGGATACTGTAATACACCATTTGCATTTACTTATGTCTGTTTGTCATTGAAATTATGAATGTCATTTGTAATAAAGTTATTTTCAACTTTGACTTGATAAAACGGAGAATATTTTCAGTAGGTAGTTTTAAAAATGAAGAATGCTTGAGACTTTTTTTAAAATAACAAAGTTTCATCTTGAATAGAATATAGGTCCACTGTTAATACTATACATTCGTGTATGTATCATGTATACACAACATTGTATCAAATATTTTATCCAATAAAAACAACAAAAAATGTTCGTAAAAAAAATCTATGATCAGTTCCCCCTAATCCCCGCCGTGCAACGGAACTGACACACATATAGACAAACGACAAGCGATAGTTATCAATACGGATTATCTGTACACCCTGTGTAGCACACCTAGAACAGGGCTACCACTGAAAATGGACACACCCAAAATGGCATAAGGCGAGCAGTCCTAAAAATTTCCTCAAAAAAATGAGTTGACAATATTAAAATCTTGTTTTACTTGTTTATTAAAGAAGTGATGTACAGTAAAGGTGTTAATGAGTGTAGATGTGTAGAATGGTGGATAGACAACTATTCAATGTAGCATACACAGACCGGGGAATCTGTCAGAATATATAAACATAATTTTTAGTAAGTTAATCGTGCAATGTTCTCAACATTTTAAAAAGGTAATTAAATATTTACAAAACGTTTACACATGTATTATACAATTTTACTACTTAAATTTTACGTTTCTGCTTCTTTCCTTTACTGTACTGAAATAAACAAAAATCTGATTAGGTAAAAGGAAAATAAGTTAATATGGTATATTATATGCATTTTCTATATTTAAGCTAAAGAAAATATTTACATATTCCTATTGCAGACATTAAATTTAATCTTCAAAAATGAAATAAAAATCCGAGTGGCCCACTCACGTGTCCACTGTACACATGGCAGCCCTGTCCAAGCTACAGGGGGTGCAAAAACCGTGACAGAACGTGACGTGGCATATTGATGGGCGATGTTTTCCTCGGACAGTTTACTCTGTAGGTGATACCCATAGGTATAAAAATAAAATTATATTTGTTCAACATTTGGGAGGTTTAATAACGCATCACGTTTCAGACCTTTTTAAATCTTCACACGTCTGAATAACAAGCTCAATGTTATCTAGAATTTCATTACATTGATGAATCGAAGATGTAATTTAATCGAAAGTAAACTACAGCAGATTGTTGACCTTAGGCGATAGAATCTGGGAATCCAATATCATTGACTCATTAGTAAATCTTGAGAAAATTGAAGCAGAAATTATAACACCAATTTTTCGGTAAGTAAACAATTATAAAAGACACAATCAATATATTTATTTACTATTATTCACTTAAGCAAAGTCGAAAGACGCTTTCGGCCTGTATTTTCATATCATATTATTTTTTTTGGTGTTGTACATTTTATTTTTCGTATTACCAAGCTCGTGTTCGCCGCGGTTCAAATTCGTAGGTGATCATTATTTATTATAAACATTTGTTTCTATTTATTTTTATGGATAGCACGTCACACTCGTCAATAGTGACTATTTGTGAACCGTGGCGAACTCGAGCTTGTCTAATCAATAAGTACCTATGCAAGTCATAACCATAATTGAACTTTACCATAAGGACTGCCTAACAAAAACACATAACATCAAAGTTGTCCATTTACGAGCTCTCCTTAATCGGCTCGTTTATGACACTGCCATCCCCCTCCGTCGCCAGCGCAATGATAGCCTCGAAAGGTGGAGGTAACGACCCGATACTACTGATTGATTTACTTTTATGGATATTTTCTTTTATGACAAGTTCCCAAGTGATGTTTGACTGAGGGTAGTCGTTGATTCTTCCTAAATACTCCATTTACGTGTGCTGGTTATGACCTTAGATTGGTTTAGTTTCTTTTATGAACTATTTACACCTATAGTTTATGTTTATTTCTTCTATAAATAATAATAATAAAATTCATTTATTTCAGACCATTTCGTCCATATGTTGTTAGTAACATTGTCTTAAAAACCTATGTTAGTAAAATCAAATCATTATGTCAAATAAAAATAACAAATTAAAATTCCAAATTAAAATCCAAATAAAAACACAAAAATGAAATATATAATAGAACAGCACAACAACAGTAGGCCTTATTCACCTGCATGTGCAATGATACTCATCGCACATGCAAGCGAATTAGTCTCTCCACCGCTATGGACTCAGGTCTCTCAGATATCATCCTTAGAATTCTGTTGGTACTGCCCCGAACGTGCCGCATCAGTGATGCAGTCTTAGTGCGCGTTACAGCGTATAAATTTTTAGTTATGACTCTTCCATAAAACAATAATTTTACTTTTGTAATACAAAAACGCAAACCAGAAACGTCACACTGCTGGGCAAAGATTTTGGAGCAAATTTAGCCTATTATACCACGCTGCCCAGACGAGTTGTAATTGGTATAGGGTTTTGTTGAGAAATTTCCTTTTCTCGTACTGCTCTTATCTGTTTAATGTTCCTCCCTTAGTCGCCTTTTACGACACGAACAGGTTGAGATGGGGTATAGTGACATTATGTATTCCGTCATTACACGGAATACCATTAGGTTAATATACAATAATAAGAAAAGTACAAATTAGGTTAGTTATACATAGCATGTATTTACAAATAAATAGTTTTAATATTAAAATATGTATAAATAACATAGTAGTTCGTTCCTGCTGAAGTCGTAAGGCTCGTATCTCCAATATGAAGACAGTTTCCTCCTCCAAAATAAGTACGTAACTATAAAATAGCCGATTCAGTCAGTCCACTTTGGGCACATGGCTGAAGTATCAATTTGTCGGAGTGACTCATATCAATAAACTGAACTTTTTATTCTCCATATTCCTCCCCTCGCCCCAATATGATTACGTTAATGACCGCCGTTTTACGAACTAATTAATCATTTATCTCTCTGTGACTTTCAATATAATTGGATTGGTTTCAGATTATTAGCATGTTCAAATTATTTTATTGCTCTATTGAATGTTCATTGTTATCTGATTGAAATATTATTGCTTGATACGGACCTATTCTGGTTTCTTTTAGGTATGATAATGTTTCTATAGGGCCAATGAAATGAAAAGTTTAAAATTTAATTTAAATTTTAACTTTGAGGATAAAGTTTGAATAGGAAAATGTAGTTATCGTTTTACCAAAAAAAAAATCAGGTTCGAAGAAAAAAATAAATATTATCTATTTTTATTTATTTATTAAAACTCAGATCCAAAACTTATGCTCCGTTAATAGAACGAAGCTTTTGAAGCCACTAGTTAGTAGTCTAGCAGACATCTCAGTAAAATCCTTCTATTGCTTAAATCCCAAGTAAGTAATAATGATTGTTGTCCAACATCTCATCCTTATTAAGGTAAATGCTCAATTAATGTGGCGCTACCTCAACACAAGCCCACATTAGCTCAATAAATAGCACACGTAAGCTCACGTCCGATCAATCGCGCCTCTTCCTGCCCGATGTCGCGCTAATGACTAATTACCCTTGTACAATCCCTCCTTTACACTATACCACTACTATTACCGGACTCACTAATAAAACAATCCAATTTGAACCTTCCAATCACGGCACTAAAGCTAGATTTGAATTGCAGCAATTTGTATTAAGACGTTTCCTATTCACCGTGGCTGCTGTACGCTCATTAGGTACTTAGTGCTATTGTGGTTAAGCTTCAATCAATTTTGATTCGTCTGATTTTTGTTATAAGGTAGATTTTCGTTTGTGTGGGGTGAATGAGTTAGGTCTTCAGTTACGTCTAGGTGGGTTCAGTTCCCGAGGAAAGATATCGGCACGTAATGAGTTGAGTGGCATTCAAAACATCGTTATCTTTGTTCACCGCAGGTTTCTGTATTATTTATGTTCAGTATTGTAGGAAGTCGTTATGAAGTTTCGTGCGCTTTTTATGGAAATGTACTTTTACAACGTATGTTTTAACAATAGCTAGTTTAGTTTTCTTTTCAGATTTTTTATCTTGCTTAATTTTTTAAATACTTGCTAGCTTTTAGTTTTTGGAGGATTTTTTTTGTTTATAATATAGAATATATTACTGGGTTATTCACCAACTCGACACGAGAAGATACGCGTGTGACCTGTTGATGAAACTCGGAATTAGTATCACTTATTATGTCGTTATCTGGACACGCCAATATTTGCACGTGTGTTCACATAGTGAAACTTAAATGAATGTTAAATCCAAGCAATTTTTTTTACCTTGTCCCAGAATTTTTCAAATTACTTGAAAATTAAAACGACTTTATCAACAACATTGATATTAATTAGAACTAGAATGCAGCAAGCTTATGTACTCGTATGTAGTATGTATGTACGATAAACTTAGGAAATCAACGGCGCAGTACCTCCTTAGTAAGACGTATATTGGTCTAAAGCCGAAACTACCAAGTTTATACAACACCACACGCAAAGTCCCAAGGAACAGATAATTCGATTGTTTACAAGCATCACGGACTATAACTCGATCGGTTTAACTCGGGCCAGCTAACGATGTTAGTCTAAGACCATATCGAGTACTCGATACCTACGTGTATCGATACCGGTGTGATCGAGTTATGTAACTTTGAGGTTGAATTTGCTGTGATGGATTGATGTTTACGGGTTGATAATATAATCAGGTTATTGATGGGAGGTAGAGATAAGTAATAAGTTATGTAAAGTACTGACTCATTGGAAATTCACTCTCACACACACACACATAGGAAAAACATAAAATGAATTTTACCATCTAATATTTATCATAATGCATAATGTAGCATCTAAAGAACGTTATCAGTTTCAATTACAAGTTTGTAATCTATGTTAGAGTTTTGTTTAATTGTAATACAATTATCTAATAATATGATGCTAATTTGAATCTGGGCCATTCTAGTCAAGATATAGTCAAAAGGTAAGCAAATTGCCTAACATAAGAGACAAAGTAATCTACATAAATAACTTCAAGGCCCAGATCTAGGGCTGCAGTAACCGGCGCAAGACATAAATGACTTAGGTTTAGTATATTACAGCTGGATAAGGTTGTATTACAGTGAAGACCACTCTACATAAGTGGAGTACAACTTTGTCAACCCTAAATTTGGATTCAACTACTTTGAACTGCAACTGGAGACTTGATTAAAATTAGTTTAAAACTCTAATAAAAATTTAAACAAATATTTACCTAAATCATAATGAGGACTATGTTTTAACGTTATTTTTGTGTTAAAGCGGTATTTTATATACACACTCCGTGTATATCAATTACGTCGACTAAGTGGTAAAATAAAATTTTGGAATTTTTTTTTGGGTAGCATATTTTATACATGTGAAGTGGGGATGAATTTTTTTTTTGTCGTCTACCCCGTCGTGTGTGTTATCGTTGAATAGGTCTTCTAAAATGACTTGGGGGTTACTAACATTATTTTTCGATTTAATGGTCCATTTACGAAATATTAAACTTTTAAGAGCAAATTTTTGTTCCAGTAATGGGTCCCCCCCCCCCCTCTACAAGCTAAACTGCTGCTACAAAATAATATAACGGGCTACTAAGGCTACTACTGCTACAGTTTATAAAATTGTATCTTAATAATGTTTATTGCTGGATATACGCCTGCCTTAGATATTTATAACCACCTTTAAAGAAATATGACTACCTATATGTTTAAGTCAAACTAATCTACTTGGTCTATACACCCTCATGTATGAACAGTCAATAATCAGTAGAGCAGAGGGCCACTTGTCCTCACTCGAGGTCTAACTAATGTGCGCTAATGAATGCGCACATAAACACATTGTAATCACATGTAATCCTCCGCATTGTGGCGGTATTATCCGCACACACCTTGTTACGTTGAGCTTATTACGGTATCACGTTGTATTGTTTATAAATTTCTAAGTTCCGTCGGGCAGCGTCTTCAATCGAGTTGTATGTTGGAAAAAACCTAATTTGATGATTTATCAGGAATAAATATTTAGCATTGCCTGTTGTTTTTGGATGGTTTCCCTTCTTTCTATAAATTATTTTATCTAACTTATAATTTTTTTATCACAGATAAATTTATAAGTGCAATAAATTTGGTCGATAAGATCTAAATTATGTAAGTACTTTAGTGATTTTAATGGTAATGAAATTGACTGCTTCTTGACAGAGTTTCCGTGGTGTAGCGGTTATCACATCTGCCTAACACGCAGAAGGTCCCCGGTTCGATCCCGGGCGGAAACAATAGTTTTATTGTACTTATTATTTTTATATGATTTGTTTTCTTAATTATTATAAAATTATTTTAAAATATTAAATTGGCAATAATATTTTTTACGTGCTTTTGCTCTACAGTATTAGACTCGCGTGAGAATCAATTTCATATCTCTATCTCGAAATGGTATATTGTATACTATGTAGTTATGTATTACCTACACATAACTACATACTATAGGGTGTATAGGGAATTTCATCAAGCATTTTCCGGGTGGCTGTTGGTTGCCGGCGGCGCTGTGGCGAAGTCCAGTGTACTTCGTTAGGCTGATATGATCATTTGACCAATTTATTGACACCATTGCAATACCTCTTCTAATCCCAAATTTTACCACAAACATAAAGTTAGCTACACACAGAGCCTCTGTAAAAATTTACAGCCGACCATAACGCGGTCCATTACCGTAATGAATTATGTGTTCGTCGTTAATCTGAGATATCACTCCTCATCTGAGCAATTAGAGCTAATTGAATATTGAGACGATAGCTTATAAAAGTGGGATCGGTATAAAACGGTCGCTGGTGTGTAGGCAGCTTAACATTGTTGTGGTTCAGTGGTTTATGTGCAAATATCTTGATTGAACGTTGATGGCTTTGTTTTATGTGCGAAGTATAATATCGTTTAAAAATGCGCATGTTTGTATAAAAATTGTTACTTTAATCTTTAGAAGGAACCAAACTGAAATATGTAAATGGTGGCTTTCAAATATTTTCCTCAAGTTTATTTTTTTCGCAACAAAAAACCACACAAATATTTGTTTGACTATCTGTCAAACAAATAGTGTAATTCATAGATATCTGTTTCGAATCTGAGTGTACTTTGTAAGTTACCTAAAAGAAAAAAAAAATATTATTTTATTATTATTATTTTGTTTGATTAAATTATTTAATTTAATCAAACATTACCTAATTCGTGTAACAAATATTTTTATGAAACTTATTAGTCTAGAATTTTGACCTACTTAGTATGTCTGTACCAATACATGAGCAATACACCAAAACATGTTGTAATTACAAAAAAAAAAATCCATTACCTAAAAGTTCAAAATATAACGTCAAATATCAATAATTTGCCTTTTTAAGTAAATGCGCAAAGCATTTTAATATTTGATTGTTGCACTGTGTTGAAGACTCATCACAC
The DNA here is from genome assembly GCA_905147015.1 of Laspeyria flexula. Taxonomy (NCBI): domain Eukaryota; kingdom Metazoa; phylum Arthropoda; class Insecta; order Lepidoptera; family Erebidae; genus Laspeyria; species Laspeyria flexula. Next base: position 452,600 of record LR989958.1, read on the forward strand.
AAGATAAATATTTTATAATACTAAAGTATTCGAAAAATTGTTGTGTCTATGGTATCGACTATCGACCAATATCTATATTTTTATGACAGACAATATATTTAATTTGTTAAACAGTTATAAAACCGTTCCACGTATCGTTATCTGAATCATAAAAAAAGTTGAACATGGATCACCGGTGTTGAACGATTGTGGAGATAACAACTGACTGTGTGATAATCTGTGTTACTGAACGAATAACTTTGTACATATTATTATAATATTACCTATATTATAATTATGTACAAAGTATTATATACTATCAACATACCTTCTTGTTAATGTATACGTTCATTCAGAATTTTTATTATACGACAAAGGTGAAAGACAATATTATCTCTGTTTATTGACCCGGTTGCACTTACCTACATTATTGTAGGTATAGTGCAGTTTTAATTAAACTTATAACTATATTAATGTATTTGCTCTAAATCACAGTCAGTTTTGCTTTGTTACTATGGTGACAAATAAAGATTCAGAAACTCTGAAATTATAATATTTATACTTTTTATTGACATACAATGCGGTTGTTATATTGATTCAAATTCAAATGATTTAATGCTCACCATATGTTTTACATGTTATTACATAATAATAAAGACCAAATATGGAGCCTGTCGGGCACGACAAAAATGGAGAGTAGACAGGAGGAAGCCACTGATTTTAAATTTTATTAATCTAATATTACATAATTAACAACTAATACTCTATTTTATCTAAAATTGGCGAAATTAAATAATAATTATAATTTATAAAATTATTGTTGTGATTTTGGGGTTTCTTTTATATATTCGGTTATACTGTAGTAGCATATAGCATAGTTATATATATTTGTACAGGGCATGCCACTAAATCTGTTCTCAGGTTTAGCATAGCACTCCCCTATAAGCCACATTTCTTATGTCGACCAGTAACCTCCCATAACCGTATACGGTAAGTACTAGCGCGCACTAAGCCGATATACGGCACAGTCGTGCGACCAGACGCGGTTTACGCTACAATAAAAATACTATGAAATAAATTGAAAAATTATTATTCTCAAGTTATGACCTCGTAAGGTGAACGTTTGGTTAAGAGATTAGGGTGAGTTAATGCGTATTTTGGGGTCCATTTCTTTAAATCATATCGTTATATATCTTGAGTGATTTTTAGAATAGATTTCAGAATTTATAAAAGTAGAAAAAACTAAGCAAGTTTCTCAATATACTTTCTTAAGAATTTTAGCCTTGCAATGCAATAGTGATTACAAATTATTATATATTTTTCTAATTCAATTCTATTTACACTACACATTAATACACTAGCATTATTTGAGTTGAATTTCCTAACCTACGAGACAGTTACCTATATTTTGTATATTATGTAATCAGCATTGGCTTTACACTATACTATTAATAATATTTATTTTCATGAGAAGTATTATGCCCTTAACGTCATTGCCAATAACTCATAGCATAAGAATAGCATTAAACAAAATAAGTACTGTCGCCAACAATTTAGTCAACATGAGATTCACGAATCCATCACATATTGTAAATAAGGTAGCCTAATAACCAAAATATCTTATAAATGATGTAGGTGCTCATTTCAAGTTTTCTCAGAAATAAATATGATTTAAACTCAATATATTAAAAAAGTCAATAAAACGGTGGGTATCGTTGCGTAAAAGTGTGCTCATAAATAACTTGGGACATCGAGAATCGTTTACTCGTCAGTAATGTAGCCGCGCAGTGTGCGCCGGCCCTTAATAGCGCATTATAACGCCTATTAGCTATTCATGCCGTACTTGTTATTACTTCCAATGTTATATTTATTGCGTTCGATGTTATTTATTTTCTAGATACATAATATCAAATACGTTTATGCTTTGGAAAATCATTATTTGTGAGGGTGTTATTTTTCTTAAATATTTCACAGATATCTTTTTATCAGGTCATCTAGACGTCATACAAAGCCAAAAATGTGGCAGAAAAATTTTCTTAGGGTAAGTTCGCTGACTTAACCCAAGGGTTTTTGCCAGTTCTTCTCAAGAGATAAACTGGCAAAAACTCAGAGCAATCCTTTTATCTACCAATTAATTATTTATTTACGATTTCAATGAGTTATAATGTCATACAATTGTACCGAACCAAAACAGCATACATAGTAAACACTACAATATCTCTTTTTGATGTTTATGGAAACATTTTTTTTTCATAACTATTGTTGAATTCATTATAATTGTTACAGTTAAAGCGTGTTTACGTAGAGCCGAAAAATTACTCATAAAGAGGAGATTAACTTCTTTGATGATATGATTTCTATTTTAGTGACATCATGATCAGAACTGTAGATTGTCAAACGTACAGCTTCATGTTCTAAACTATAGTTAATGCATATGTTTCGCAGTAAACTAAAAATAAATACCTATAGCTTATAGTCTAATCCAGGCAATCATCATCCAACCAATCTAGCCACAATAGTTTGAAGAGATTGAGCGGAGAACTCCACGTATCCTCTGATCCTCAACGAAATACTTTTAAATCACGTATTCGTTTATTTATTTACTCGTACGCGCCAATTTACATATAAGAACCAATTCAATTCCGAGGCTCACGGCGTTTGCAAAGATTAAGGCTGTATCCCCCCTCCCGAACGACCTAAGGGGTGTCACTGGAGACCACCCCCCACATAATCCGTATAAATCCACTTTATATTCATCCACCTTAAAGGCCTCAATAAAAATATCTGCTGTGTACTTTTTGGGAGTCGAGTTGACGATTCATTCGAGTTTACTTTTGTAATGTGGAGTTGGATCATACACTCCAGGACACTCCAGGCACTTACAGGCAACCAGTCCCTTGGAGATAATACTACCATCACCTACTTACCTTCTATTAACAACGAGGCATTTGTATACTCTTATTTCAAGACTTTACGATGTAGTTATCCTTAAAAATGAGCTCGTTATTCCCTGTTCATGACTATCCGCGGCATTACTTTTCAACTTAGATACACAGCGTAGAATATGCTGTCTTGTATGTAAAGAAGACAGCTCCCTCAATTTTCCATAATACCATAAAAACCTAAGAAATATGCCTGAAGTAGTCTTCTCTCAAATTGATTACAATAACGTAGCTAGCAATAAAGGCAACGGTCCCTGTAAATCAGGCTCTTACCCCCTTGTGCATATATTGGCATAAACAAAAAGCGCGTCGTCCGTCTGTCCGTACGTCCAGTGTTATCGTTCCTCCGACTGTTAACTTATGAAAATAAGCTACAATAACACTTTGTTTATTTTGCGTTATGCCTTGCCAGGGAAATTTGTGATGGGCCAAGGAGTTGGCGAGCGGTCCTCAAAGTTTCTTTCAACTCTTTTTTTATGGAAATACGAAAAAGAATGATACCGAAAAACTTAGCAAACACAGTTTTGTTTTTCTTTATCGTAGCGAGTGCACACTCGTAATGCAAGAGATATAATTTGCCTACGCTCAATCGTAACAATATTGTTCTTAGGTCAGACATGCTCAGAATATGTATCATCACTATGTCATGTCATAGCTCAATTAAATGGGAGGAACGCATTTTAGCAGGTTTTTTGGTCGACTGGTTGTAAGTCATTACATGCTATCTTGCAATTTGCTTTCTAATACAACTTCATAATCCTAAAGCTATAGTCTGAAGTCTAATAATAATAATACATATAAGTACATGAAACTTTGAGAATCTCACATTAATATCATTTTGAAGAAATTGGGCGCTTGTGTGAGCTCCACGTCGCGCGCCGGCCCAGAGCCCGACGTCTGTCCGTCCTTCGGACACTCTAATGGATGTTGTTTCTGTAAACACGAGGGAAAAAACCACATAGCAGTGATTACATAAGGTTGTCATAACTGTTGTCCACCGCAAGGTAAACACATCAGGATCGGTCCTGCATTTATTTTGTTGTCATTACAAAGTATTTTTGTACCCCTTTGTTAGGGTTACTTGATAAAAGGTCGTATATCTTTTTGTAAAATATGTGGGTGAGTGTTTTCTCGTGAGTAAAATGTTAAAAACGTATTTAAATTAGTCCTACTTTTTAATTAATTTGAACCATAAAATATATACACATAGGTAGATTTGTTCTTTTATTTTCTCTGAAAGGCTTTTTTTCTCTTTTTGGCTTGTTCTTACAAAGAGCGTTTTGATCAAAACAAGAACGGTCGGTCATTAGAATATCTCGTGCCGAATCCGTCACGCTTCATTTGCTGCCTAAATACAAACACTAGACATGAATTACACTCAATCGGACTTAACCCCCCAACAAATAAACATCTCAGAGGGAGCACTCAAAAATGCCCCTGTCAAAAACGCCGTGAAATCTCGGCCCACCTCATAAAACACGTGAAACAATATCTTGAACGCACCGTACTTTACCAACGTACATAAAACATTTAAAAACACCGTATTTCTTAGTCCTAAAGTTGTTTTTCCAAAGTCGAAATGTAAATATAAGTTTGACGAATTTCGGCTTTTCCTGGACCATAAAAGTATATTGTGCGTTTGTAAACGCGTTCGGCTGTTTGTCACTATTTGCATATAGATGTTTGCGTACAAATCTAAAAGGATTTGAATAATCATACCCGTAGAGGGTGCAGGTGGATATTTTTGGATATGCTCCAAGATCTTCGAGAAGTATTAAAAGGGTACTTTTCAAGTGACTAACCATTGATCTTTATTTATGTTATTGGTTCACTAAGTTGAACATTGGTGCACTTTCTCGGTTTAAAGAAATCGGAAGCAATAATAGAAGTTGTGCAGGTGTTCACAAGTTAGCGGGCACGCTGCCAACCACTTTTATTCTAAGTTTTATAAAATAGGTCAATGTGTGAATTTTTGAGACTCAGTAGCAAATTGACCATTTCTATCCGGAAGAAGTTTATTCTTCTAAATGGAAATGGTCACTATTTAAACGAGCTCTCTGGGTTTTCAGCATTAATATAATTAGAAAAAACGTCTTTTTATATTAAAACAATTAATAGGGAATATAAATTTCAAAATTATTGTCTGAAGCCTAAATCTATATTAACATAATGACAGACAAAGCGAAAATGTTACATTTCTGGAAGTATTATATTGAAACACAAGAACAAATTTATGTCAGATGATGTTTCTATTGCCTTGCATCTAATAAATCCATAACATTTTAATCAAGCGAGTGTGGTTCAAGTTAAATTTCCACCCAGTTGTAATACAGCCACACTGTGAGTGTCTCGTGGGGCTCCGAAGGGCTCCGTGGAGACACACGCGCCTTGTATCGCACAATCCGATGATATTCATTACGGTTTATCCGCCGGAATGAATGAAATGGAATGAAAGAGCCGAGGTGCTGACGACAGGCACGCACTTGGCAAATAACAAATTTGAGGAAGAAAATAGATTATTGTCCTTAAATATTAGTCAACCAAACCCTTTCCATCATTTTTTTGGAGTATAAAAAAGCTTTTCCTTAGTCGCTTCATTATATATAAGTTTTGTTAGAGGTGACTAAGCATAAAGTAGGTAATGGTTTTTGTCCAGATTTACAGGCCGTGTTCATGTAGGTATTAACGGACTTTAAGTTCATTTACTACCGGGATCAATAAATAAGTAGTAGAAAATAATAATAAATAAAACCTAAACAAGTTTACAGAAAATATGGAAACCATTTAGTAAAAGCGGGCCTAAGGAAAGTCAGCCAATTCCGAGAGGTCGTTTTCATCAAGCGAGCCCATTTGTACTGATGAAAATAATCTGCCAATACATTGTTTCCATCCATTACCATGACGAAATAAATAAAATGAAAACAGCCTAATAAATAAACGACTTTTCGTTATATTCTGTAGTACAGTCCGTCCCGTAAAGAAGTCCTTGGATGGTAAAGAGGATCGTAGTAGGCCGCTCACGTTCACTCCACTCCGACTCAACGGTGCCGGCTCCAAATTATATAAATACCCCATAAATACCCGACACCATAACTGTGCAGTGTGGTAATCACAACGAGTGACACCATACACTTTGAATAAAACACATAATATTCGCAGTAAAGTTTCGGCTTACTGTAGCTAATCAAAAATTGACTTCATGGGCCTTGTCATAATGGAAACTCGCTTTTTCCTCATGGTTGCCTTTGTACTTTAGGTAGATAATATCTATAATAGACTAGGGATAACCTGCGTCTTTTTTAGCGATGAACTTTAATCGTCTGATTTGTGTGTGTATAGGTAGGTTTCCACAAGTTCCTTTTCAATTCACTTACTAAGACCAAAAGTTTCAAAATTTACGGTTATTATGACGTACGCCTAGTCATGTCAGTAGTTCAACTAATTTGATTTATTATGTTACGAGTAAAAATACGCTTTTGATATTATTGTGTAAATATATATTTTGTTAATTCTAGTTAGAATTAAATTCAAAACAATTGTTTCAATTTATTATTTACTTTATTATTAGAAATGTTCTTTTTTAACTTTTAAAGTAAAATTTCAATAAGGGTACAGTTTAATTAAGACATAAAAATCCTTTTGTCAAAATATCACTGCATGGAATGATATTTTATAAATATAAAACAGCCCACAAAATAAAAATCTTTTTTTACCTCTCTTTTCATTACAAAATGTGCTTGTCAAATAAAATGATTGCGAAACCTCTGGAGCATTATCTCAATGGGTCCGTAGAGTTGGTGCGATGCGGCTTCACCTCAGATGTGAGAGACTCTCGGTATAAAGTGGCGAATTAAGTAATTGTATGCAAGTGTCCCGGAGGGGAGCAAGATTGGCCCCAGCATCTGCCCTGAGGAACTCTCACGGATTTTTTTTACAAGAAGATTGTAATGTCTTGGATTGTACGCGAGAAATATTGAGGGTAATAATGTGAATTGTTTTGCCCCAATTGTAACAGAAAGATAAATAAATAGGTTCAACACTTATTTAAAAATTGATCAAGATGTCTTTTGTTGTATTTTGCAATAAAAAAATATCTACAATGTTTGTAACTTATGTCGGCATTTTCTTCTAGTATTTTTAAAGATATATTCTACGGTTTTTAACATTTTTCAGTGTAATTCGGTTTGCAGTAAATATCAAAATAACATGTATGATTGACAAGCGACTAAACCGTTAACAAGCAGAGTGTATGAAGGCTCACATTCGGTGACGTCACAAACAGATCTGATTCACAGACCACTGACGCTCGACCTATGTCTAATCATTCACACAGAACTATATATTTGTAGACAAGGCGTAATTTTGTTGTAAAATTGTTGAATTTTGTTTCCGATGATTCCGATATGTAATTTTACATAAACATTTCAGAAATAAGTGAGACTTATGTCCCGCAGTGGACGTCATTGGGCTGACAATATGATGGTAATGAAAAATAAATATTATATATAATAAGTCGATTTATTTTGTGTCTCAAAAGAAAGAAAAATCATTAGTTTATTTTTTCCACGAATGTGTGTATATTCTTTAACTATGTAGGTAGGCTTACTCCTAAAGTTGTAAAATAGTTTAACATACGCTTTACCAAATTTATATATCATTCTAAAATACGAAGTAGCATCTTGAGGGTATCGTCATTAATAAAACTGGTCAATTCTACTTGTTGGTGAGTGTAGGCCGAGTGCCGAGCGCCGGGCGGTCAGGGCGAGTGTGTTGGACAGCGACTCTCCGACTGGAAACTGTAGACCTGTCGCCGACACGATGCACTTCGCTACAACTAACCGTGCTGCCACTCGCTCTTCGGCACCTCGTTAAGATTTTAATATTGTATAGTTATATCAAGGGTCACCAAAATTGATTAACATAGTGTAGGGACTTAGGAAATGAATTCCTTAAACTTCCTTTTTAAGTGCTTACATAGTGTTGCCGCCGTAGTGCCCAAATACGATTTTTTTTAATTTTGTGCAAAATTGATTTTTTTCTTTCTTCCAGTTAACATAAATCCTTTAATCTGACGATGCTATAAGTGTTATCCCTTTATGTCGTACCAAGTAGTATTGATCTTCACGTCACATGGTTGTCATACGACAGTGGCGACCCCTGCCGTTGTATCAATTAAACGTGACGGTTGAATCGGAAACGACACGCGTCTCACTGTGTCCGTCACACGCGATCGTCCGCCGCTAACGTCACGGATTATGTGTCGTCATAGATATTGTTATGACAGATTCTTTACTATGATAAGAGGAAAATTAAATACTACGGCCAGTAATTTATATTATAGCTCACCTTCTTCTTTCTACGAAATCTTAGAAGATGTTTACTACTATCCTATTAATATTTTAAATGAGAAAGTTAGGATGGTTGTATAGTCGTCACTCAATCACGTTAGACCTGTTTGAAATTTCTCACACATGATTGTAATCTGAAATAGCACTTGTCATATTTTACTGATGCACGCGTGCGGAGCCGCGGGTGGATAGTAGTCAAAAATATAAGGATCAATGGGTCAAGGGGTAATAACATCTATTATACAATTATGAAAGTAAATGTACGGTACCTATTGTGACCCTAAATATATATGTATTAGGTATATCTATAAAACTTAACTTCTACATATATATTTTATTCTTCTATCTACAACTATTCCTATGATATCACCACACGTAATACATCCTTTCGCAAATTCCGTGCCAAAAAGCGCATACAAAATCATCACTTCCTCTAACTCAAGGCATTATTACCCTAAACCCTATAACAATAAAGTCTACTATCCTGACGGTAGAACAAAATGCATGATCATTGTCACACAAAGGATGAAATCAGACGTGTGTGTCCTGTAGGGACGTAGAAATAATTTTTACGCTCAGTGAGTCGTAGTGAATGTAACAATCGGTCTAATCGTATGTGTCGAAAAGTCATGTCTGTGTTGGGAGTGTGGAACCGGGACATCACTAAAGCAAAAACGAGATGAAGAGAGAAAATGTGTGAAAGTCTTAATGACTTTCATATCTTCTTAATTAAGTTTTTGAAAATTTGCCTGCACTGGGTTAGCGTGTGTGGATGATGGCCTAAACTGTGACTATAACTAAATATGGCCAAACAATGGCAAATAGTGGCCATACTATGCATAATTACACCTTGTATTACCTATGTTGTGGACTGGGCTGTTGGTCTAGTGGTTAGTGACCCTGACTGCTAAACCGGAGGTCGTGGGTTCGATCCCCACCCAGGACAAATCTTTGTGTGATGAACATAATGGTTTGTTCTGTGTCTGGGTGTAATTTATCTATAATATGTATGTATTTACAAAAAAAAAAATGTAAGTAGTGGGCCCGATTTTGTTTCTCTTCAACCTTAAATAAAGATGAACTTAAATTTGTAAAATAAGGACACATTCTTAAATTTATGCGATCGCGTTAGTACTTAATTAAGGATACGTTCTTAAAAAACTACCAAATGCTAAAAACCTTATTTAAGGACACTACCATAGATTATAATCGAAAAAAGTGTCATAAACGTCATGTTGTTTATTTACTTTTAGATGTTAAAGTCAAAGTCAGAGTATCAGTTTGTAGATTCACAAGTTATATTTATATAGTTTACATAAATCTAATATGCCGATACATAAGCCTTCTTTTTAATCTAAAAATTAAAAAGGACCAAAATCAGAACTCGGCAAAAGTGAGGTTAGATCATTAATAAAACAAGTTAAAACAAAGTAATACTTGCCGTCGAAGATCTTCATTATACTTTCTTTGTAAAATAACAGCATGAAAAGGAAATATTTTAAATAATAAGTGTTTAATTGAGCCAAGAAATATGAGTGAAATATTTAGTACACGCAAATTAGGTGCGACTTAAATTAAGGTTGCACTAAGATCACAGAACTGTCAAATAAGTCGAAAGACAATACCAATTAAGAAACTACCATCTCTAATTAAGTCAAACCATACTTATTTAAGGTCACGTCCTTGAATAACACAAACGCAAATACCAATAAGGGCTTAAAATTTTAGATCAAGTTTTACACTTATTTAAGTGCATTTTTTGCACTTATTTAAGATCGGATAAGAAACGCGATCGGCCCCAGTATATCAGTTGTTTAGTATCCATAATACAAGCAAATATAATTGCTTAATTTGGCACTAGATGGCGCTGTGTAAATGTGGTAGAATATTATATTATATTAATATTATATGTTTACAAATGAATAAATGATTTGATTTGAGACCTTTGTCTAGTAGTGGAACAAAAACTTAAATCTTAAATCATTTTGTGGGTACAGATCCATTTCCAGCAGTGGGATGCAATGTTGATGTGAATCAATAAAAGTAACTGATTACTTACAAGTACCGCCCTTAAGTGGTAGTGACATCGATTAACCAATCCCATAGCACTCCCTCTGCTTACCCCCGTGAGTCTAATTGCGCGGGTCACGTGTTGAGCTGGTGCGGCACATCGACTACCGGAAGTGCGCGCTCCGAGTGACTTATGTGTACGTCCTTCCGGTTACCCGCTGCGCACTGTCAAGTTGGCTTTTTACTAATACTAGGTGCTGCTTTTTTTGGGAGTAGAAAAAGTTTATTCGGGACATTTTGGCCCTGCGTCTATGGGTAGACCATTGTTAGATTCAAATTTAATTTAGAAAGGCATATAGTTATGACAGCTTTGTGTGTTACATGCATACAATAATGCAACACAAATAGACGTAGTTGAAAACACAATAATTATAAAGAGCATCTGAGTGATTTATATCTATCTCTCTCATAAACCATACGAGTGACAATAGTGACAAATGTAATGTCGGTGACGAGTGGCTAATGTGCCGGTTAATGGAACATTACTTGTTTTGTTACTTTTAACTGAGGACTGCGTGTGTTATTTTAAAGTAGTAGTAACTTTCTATGTTTGACTTTCAACGCTATTTAAATCTGAATGGAATTTGATATCTATCCTACTTATAATAAATTCCATTCAGACAACAGCAACTTGCAACTTGGAGAAGGGCTGAGTCTAGTTTTCTATAAAATACACTCTATTTACGTTTTTTTTCATGTTCAGATTTAAAATTTTGAACGTCTTATAAAGCCAAAAAGGTGTCAGTAAAAAGAAAAAAGCCAGGACACTCTTTTCAGTCGCCAAATATAGTTAAAAATTCCCACTGGTCCAACGTTACCAACAAGTCGAGTAGTCAACACTAAGTACTACACCTATCTGTATGATTTACAAGCGGACTCTAGAATTAAAACTAGCGTCTAATTGGTGCAAACATATTTCAGCAGCACTGTCTGTCGCATGGCCCCGGCCAGGAAGCGCCGGCGCAGATTTATGGCTGTTTCACCTCGACACGCCAACACCCGATTATTTGTGCTATCTATTATCATATATTATGAGCATGACGTGTTATTAATATTTCATTGGTGTCTAAAGGTCCTTTAGAATACCTAATGGTGATAATTGTTTAAAGTACACCTGTCTTTACTTGTAAGGTATGCTTCCAGAATGGCCATACATAGCTGGTGTTATTATTGAAAGTCGCTAAATGAGTACATAGATCTCCATCAGTAAATTTGGAAATCCTTACTTAAACTGAGCCGCCCGCGCCCGCCTGGGGTTATATCCATTATCCAACCTACACAAGACCATAGCGAACACTGGTGTTGAGTTCCTTTTGAAGAAAAGGGGGGAAGGAAGGGGTTTGAAAGATTGGCAACGCGCTCATGATGCCTCTGGTGTTCTTGTCTGGTGATTAGGCTACCGTAATTGCTTACCATCAGGGCAATCCGTACGCCTGTTTGCCAATATTATGGCACAAAAATAACAGACATCAGTTTAAATACATACCTGTTACAAATACCTATCATCTTCATGTTCGTGATTAGTGCAGCGTTTCCGTAGTACTGTCACACCGCGTACTGCGCACCGGCGCGGGCGGCGGCGGCGTGCGTCAGTAAATCAAGTGACTTCTCCGCAAATACATCACGACACTCGTCTTTTTATTAGATTACTACTAAATATAGTCGATGTGAACTGTGTTAGATGGCTATGGAAGAGGTATATAAATCGATTCAGAGTTGAAAAATAATAGCTTTTCCAATTATGAAATATTCCTGGTATGTTGTGCCTGGTCGAAACCAATAGGCTCACTTATATTACATGAGATCTGAGTCGTAAATTTATGTACCAAGAAAACAGTTAAACAGAAAATCAACCAATATAGCTGTGAAAGCATGAAAATGAACTGGTAATGGAATCAAGCGGAGAAGGAAGACTATGTCACATGCAGTTGAAGTGAAGTGACTCTCCCAGTCTAACAAAGAAGTTTTAAGAAGAGCACCATATTATAATATTCTATAATAGAAAGAATAGAATCTCTTTAAAAATCCAAAACATTATACGACTAAAAGTCAAACCAAAAAGTGGGTTCATCAGTCATCATTTCAACTCATAAATGTCCCACTGCTGGGCCCTGGTCTCCTCCAAAGAATGTAAAGGGAAATTAGCCTACTAGGTATAAAAAGTAAAGTGATAAAAGTGGCTTATTGTTCCCAAAAACGGAAAAGTTATATGAAATCTAACATATGTGAATGTTATCTCTGCCTACCCTTTCCAGACGTAAGACATGATGTTTCATCTACGAGTAATCCACACAAAGGTATCCAGTTACAGTATATAAGACGATTGTTCCCAAGCTCATGTGTACGTGGCTTGATACCAGTTAACCGCTTCAATTTGTCGGCGTGCCACAAATCATTTAATTGCATGCTGCGAGGATTAACTGATGACGTCGACAATTGAACCGAGCCCTGGAACAATGCTCTAAGGATGAAGGCATATAACGCGTATCGTATGCGGCTAATTATTGTTTCAAACTTTCAGTACTATGGCCTTTACCTTGCTATCCAGCAGGTTAGTCTTCTTTCAGCCCTTTGAGCTCAATCAGCTATTTTATTTCATAATAGACAACAACATTTCTGTTAGATAAAGTTTAAGTTAACTATAGTATAATGTTCATTCTCAAAAATAGAAGTAGCTGTATTTTTATATTGAGTAGAATAATATTATGTTTTAGTAATTTTTTTATTAAATAAATTTTAAGTAAAGGTGTTTGCGTCTGCCCGCTGATCTTAAAAACCAGTTCGATTTAGCACTTCTAACGTTTTTCACTACATAGCTTGTTTATTGAGAGAGGCTATAAGTCGTTAATTATTCCACTTTGACATGTCTGTATAAGGAGTTGAAGTCGTCGATGCTACAGATTAAGACTTTTTATCTATATTAAGAGACTATTAGAAAGAAAATAGCTATGTTTACAGGCAAGACTTCCTATACGTGTGGCCGGCCACCTGTTAGATGAAGGTAGAACCTTCCCAGTTGGGCTGTTAAGTTATGTAATTTTTGATAAGAAATCGACGAACGAATGCCCGTTTTAATAGGTTTATAGAAACTGCTTTTTGCCTCACAATTTACACTTTTAAAAAACAATGGTACCTATTTCTTTGTTATGGAAAATTGTTTGCTAAATAAGAATGAGATCTTAAGAATGTTCACGTCCATTATCAAGATCAAAGATAAAATTTCACCTTACAGTAAGGTTAATCAAGGGACAATGGGACTCATAACAGAGGTTGTTTTTATTGCTTGCAATATTCAACCACATTGTATCTACTAATATCATAAACGTAGTATTTTTAGAAAAAAATACTTAAAATAATAATTAATAATATTAGCTGTAATTAAAGTTCATTCTCCAAAGTCATTAATTAATCCTTCCCTTATCTTCATATGATTCACACCCTTCCTCACAATCGCTGCAGGAAACGGATGGACCACCATATTGTATGCGAAATCAGTCGTTTGTCGAACCTTCCACACTGTTGCACCTGTCAGTGTCCACACAGCTCTCGGCGATTGCAATTAACGCTTTATGACCATCAAATACGGTTGAAATTTAGACAAACGAAGGTATTGGCTTTCAATCACCACTTCAGTTCCATATATCAAAGCAAAACCGAACATAAACATGTCGAATTAAGTTTGCATTTCGAATGTACACAATTGCAGGTGACAAGAATTGGTATTCCATTTTCAAAACCGTCGAGAGATCATCCTGTTGTCCATTGATTTGGACTGCAATCTGATTTTGACTCTATTACTACGATTTTAAGTATATTACTGCATGTGTTGGTGTAAATACGATCAAAATGGTAAAATAAAATAAAATGGTCTTTATCTTTAACAGCTTAGAGTGGAGTTTACAGTGTGTAGAAGTTTATAGAGGTGTACATCCGCGTGTAAAATCCGCCAGTGTAACCGCGGACAGGTTTCCGCTAGCCGCATTGTTTTCGCTTCACAATATGAATTAATACGGATTTTCAGGTAACGCCGGCAGATTGTAGCCGCTCCGGATGTGGACGTACGGATGTAGCGCCATTGTTTCGCACCGTTATTGTCTGCGCTTTAAATTGTTCCATGTTCCATCGATTTGGGTATATTTTGTAGAGCTTATTGGCATTCCACTGTTTTGTTTGGTAATCCAATTATAGTTAATGCGAATATGAACCATGAAATATAGGTACATATAATTAATGTTGACTGTTGTTTCATTAAACTCAATAACTACAACCTTTTAAAAAGCGTTCGTATTTTTTCCTGTTTAAAGTCTCACTTAGAAGAATTGTTAATATAATACGTTGGGGCTAAACAATTTAGTACCTAATAATTTTATATATCTATTGGAATACATTTACAGATTTTGGTATTATTTTCGTAGAGTATTGGTTTATATTAGCCACATATATTTTCTGTACTATGATAACGACTCCCAGTACTCTCACTTCACTGACTAACGTCAAGACCAAAGATAAAAAACCTGCCCCGTCACCAGAGGGAGTCATTGTGCACCTGCCATGGATCAAGTAATTAATTATATACCTACCCCCTCCCTTTAGGTGTGGGGGAGGTCATGACACCCAGTGTGCCCCCCTCAAGTAACCGTGTTGTGTCAAGGTGATTCTATTGTTTCTGAGAGGTCGGTGGCACTTATCTGTTAACCGGAGTTTACAGAACTTGGTACAGTTCTGAGTGTAATCTTTGACATTGTTATCAAGTAATATATAGAACATTAATAGCCTGTTTCACCACCTTCATATAAGTGTCTAATAAACTACCTGAGACAGATTTTTATACCACGATGGTGGCAAGCAGACGTACGGTCCGCTTGATGGTAAGCGGTTACCGTAGTCTATGGGCGCCTGCAACACCAGGGGCATCACGAGCGCGTTGCCGACCCTTAAGAAACCTATTCACTCCTTTTTTGAAGAACCCCATACTGTAGACCCTTGGAAAAACCTCGTTAGGGAGTTCATTCCACAACCAGACCAGATTTTATACGAAAAATACCTGAAAAATCTGTCAAGTAAGTTTCATAAAGGTTATTTAACTCTAATTTGCCAGTGGTGAAACATGCGCTTAGTATACCTAGTGTAAAAAATCTTTAGTTTTATACGAAATTAGTTACGTACTACCATGCGACCAATATACTTGTTTCTACTGTAGTCGTAGTATATAAAATTCCCACCTTACATTATATTAATTTTGTTATCTGTGCCCACTACCTAATATTATGTATATTATTTAATCTACGAGTGTTAATTTTGTCCATATTATCGAAGCTGACTAAATCTAATGTAAAAAGAAATACAATGACAACTATTTTTCAGGATTTGCATTGACAGACACAGTACTAAAGTTAAAACTATGCTCAAATCTGTAATTAAGTTCTCACTACCAGTCAGCACAGTTTCATTTCATTCCAAACTCTACCGATGATTTTTACAACTAAATCTTAGACTATGTACCTACCAGATTTCAACTAAGTATTTAAACTGTACCATGTACCAGATTTAAACTGAGATTAAGTGAGAGTAAATTCAGGTAGAATCTGCCGTTGAAGGTGAGCGTGCCGTTGATTAATGACGTGTCCGACGTGTTTATTGTGTGTCATGCTCCAGTCACGGCGTCAGACCGTCACGGCGCGGCGACACGCTCCTGCCGCCAGCCACTTATTAACTTATCAATTAGATATATAAAACCTTTCATGGATACCTATAACATTTCAGTGAGAAAACTATGACTTATATTTTAGATATTTCACTGCTGTCCTAATTTTTTAATGGATTGTTATTAAATTTCTAGTCTAGTGTGTTTAAAATATTGTTTAAGTATGAACATCATTAGATGAAGCATATGTCCATCAGTGAGCTTCCTGTGGCTGATATAATGATGATTAGTAGTTAGTATAGTATAATTAAGAAATATTTAGTTGTATTTTAGTTTTGCACTGTATGACAGCTAGTTGTCCTTGTTTCGCGCCCCGCGCAGATTTCCAATACATTTACGTTAAAAAGTACTTATAATACAACACCTAAACAATATAATCAGATTAGATAACCGAAAACTTTTACATCACAATATCATATAAGCAGGTATACTAGTAAACCAGCGGCACTCTCAATCGTTTACCTCAAGCACGTATAAATAGTCGCACATCGCACCGCGCGCGGAGATTGAACAAGTTTGTTTAATGAGGTAGCTCACAGACTTACTGAAACCTTACATAGTTCAACAAACAACAGCTAGCTTCAGCGAACATTGATAGATTGCGGTACAAATGTTTCTCGTATTGTTATTGTAACTGCTAACTTTATCTTATTACTGAGCTTTTGCTTATGAGGAATAAGACAAGAAGATTTTTTAATTTTGTTGTCGGATGTGGCAGACGATTATGTGGCCCACCTGGAGCTAAGTGGTAACGGCCACACAAGTACTTGGCTGTGGTCTTTTAGCATTAATTGCGAAGAAAACACAACTATATCACTGTTCGTTGTCTACCGAAAAGGACACACACTTTTCGATCGGTAGCTAAGTGGTCCAGTCTTTCTGTTATTATTTCTGTCACATCACGCCCTCTATAATAAAATTGGTCTACTCTCTAACTATCATTCCAATCTTAAAATACTCGTAAAACAGTGCCGTTATTTTATAACACCAACGTTTTACGTACATTAGAAACAAATTGTAGAGCTTAGATGTATTTGCAAATCGTATCATAAAATATTGACTGACTCGTTGAATTGAGTGAACTAGCTGCAGTTTGTTAAACAGTGGCAGGCGGGAGCATGTTGCGGTGACGAGTGTCGCGAACATGTCGCGTCTGTAAGGTATACCTCGCGGAGGGACGAGTATAAATAACTGAGGGTAGTCTTGAACTTACGTAGTCTACCAACTTGCTAATTGAAACTAGTAGGGAATAGTGTTAGACGATTGTAATATTATAATAATGAGGTCTAAATGATCACGTCATATTGAACGGCATTTGTATTGAATTTCAAATAGAAAATTTAATAAATTTAATTATTATTATATTAATTTACTCGTACCCATACTTGTAAGTTACCGTTAGAAATAAAACAACTTTACATTTGATACTTACAAACATAAAAAAATAGCAAATTAAGTTCAATAACACGGAGTAAAATATATTAACTAATACTACCATATTAAACAATACAGAATCTACTTATATATCAATTTCTAAAACACTAGTGACATTTTAACTTGTGTGACAAGATCAAAGAAGGCCAAATACTCCCGCTGCACTGTATTCTTGAGTCTAATAGTGTCTATACCTTCTTCATGTCTCTATTTCAAATATGGAGTCTAAGAAATAAGGCAAAGTGAGTAGATGTGTGAGTAAGAATGTAGACCTCGACGTCGGGCGTCGCACCTCGAGCTCATAAATCGAGGCCGCGCCGGACCTTGAGCCAACAATTAAACGTTTCTACAACTATGCCAACTCACCATTTTAGTTGTACGGCCATTAAATACGCGAGTGACAACGTTCAGGACTATTGTTCTTTGAATATCACCAAACTCAAGCTATTCATGTACAACATTATCAAAATCAAATCACAAGAAATAATTATGTAATATGGCCGTTTCTGTGAGCTTTTTTTTATTATGCTACTAACGAGGGTATATTTGTATGGAAAAGTGCTGCAGAACTATACTTTTGTTTTAAAGGCTTTTCCGTTTTTTTGGTTGACTTTAAGAGTGATGCTCCTAGCACTATAACCGTCTGCGTTATTATACTAATATTCTAATAAGTAAGTAATACTTTTATCTTCAGTTGCATCTTTTTATTATTTTGCTTATAGGGTTCCGTATCTTAAAGAAAAAATGGGAATCCATAAGAGATCATTCCATTGTACGTTTGTCTGTCTGAAATTCCAATAAGCTGTGTGTGTATTTAAGAAAAGAAGATACGATAACATATTATATTATCAATGATATTGTATGTTAAAAAAGGTGTAGATAGGTTATAAGCGCTCGAAAAGTGGCACACTAAAAATAGTCTTATTAGCAAACTTCATCTCAATGTCCCGTTGACGACGAAGGTATTTTGACATTGCATTATTACGATATCTATGTGTGCGTTTGTGTGCCATTTCCAAAGATCGAACGCTTCGTAGGTAACCTATCTACACCTTTTTTAATAACATACAATATCATTGTATATTATGTTTTCTATTTTGAAAAGGCTAACACTTGTATAGAAAATATTGCAGAATTCAAGTACCTAAGTCAGCACCTATAATCGCTAGTTTAGTGGCTTTACAGATAGGCCTCCGTCTGATATTAAGTTCAGTCAAGGTATTCGCATAGCCACGTCAAACCCTTGCGCCGCGCATGGGACAAATAAAGACGTTTAGTTCACAACGTCTTGTCCCGGTGTTGTGTACTACACATACTTTAACAATTAACTACATTTGCTCCACCGTTTGTGTATCGGAGTGAAAGAAAATGTTGATGAAAAGTTTGATAAGACCACCCTTGGCTCAAACACGACCGAAGCGAAGACAAAGGGATCTATATATATCTATGTATTAGGAATACTATTCCTTACTCTACAGTATTTCACCGTACATAAGCATAATTATACCAATTATACCTGCATAAATAAATTCGAACACCTTAAATGTAGGAATATAGATTTCATGTAGCAGTAAGTACAAACCTTTGTGGTTTAAATATGCTATGTCGACTAAATAATTTGCCTGTATTTTATACTTATGTTAAATAAAAAATAAATAAACTTAAATTAATTTATCAACAACTGACAGGGCCTTATATGGTCGGCAAAACTAATACGTATCTAATTTGGACAACTGAATTAACAAATAAAACAATGTATCTCCAAGTATTTACGATGTACTTCGTTTCCTGCACTAATACGATATAACATGCTTTTTAAATCTGCTTTAAAAGACGCATCAACCGGAAAACCCTTCCTTAGTCCCCTTCTGACTCATAAATGTCTGACATCATACAAGCAACATCACATACATATAATTTCACCCTTCTCTTCGTAAAGTGAGCAGTGTGTATCTAATAACACATGATGTTAATATGATTTGTCTGTCGGTCTGTGCCACGGTGTATTGTTTTCTATTACGATGTGATTTTTCCCATCAATTGCTGCTTCGTGTCAGATAATTGAATGCAGTAAAGGGATGGTTCCTTGCATAGATTGGTGGCTGTATTCTGAGCCAAGGAAATAATATCTTATAAAGTGATGGTGGTCGTATGGATTAGTGATCGGCATGCAAACCATGCGATCCGAGTTCGATTCCGTACTAATTTGGATTTCACTTTGTGGAATTTGAATGTACTAGTCAAGTGACTTACCATATTCTACTATATTCGCCTCCAACTTTTTTTAAACAGATAGTTTGATATCCTCACGTCTGTTCAAAGCTATTGATAAAATAATCTATTATATAGATATTATTTAATCATGAATACTACAAGGTTAGTTCAGAATAGTGTCGCCGCCGTGAGACGACCGATCTCCCCGCGGACTTACTTCAATTTACTAACAAGATATTATGATATACTTAGATCATCGTGTGTCTGGAATATGTATCGTAAATGGAGCCATTCGTAATATAATTCGTGTAGTGATTAAACAGAACAAGGAAATTATAACTTAAAACTTCACAAACCTACTGCTTTTGTTTAATTTAAGAAGAGTCAAAGTTTCTAAATAATATGGACTTAAAATACAAGGAAAAACTGTTACTTTATATTAATTATTTGATAAGATTCCAATAATCTTTAGTTAACTTTAATAACGTTATTATTACCACGACACGGTGACAAACAGACATACGGCCTGATGGTAAGTGGTTACAGTAATATTGGTGATCGTAGCTCACTTACTTTGTGAGCGACTAGTTTAGAGCAAACTTAAGATTTAAAGATATTTCTTTATTCAACTTTTTATTTTTATCGCGTATAAGACTATTCTTTCTTTGGAGTTCTAAAGAAGAATCAGCTACCTGAAGGGTTGATTGGCCTCTTTAATTCACTCTCGAATTCTTTCTTGAATGTTCCAACTGTCAAGACCGAATGTTTTTCTTAAACTCCAATTCATATAAATTATTAAAACAATAAGTGACAGCGTGAGTGTAAGGAGATTCGATAATCAAACTTAAAAATTAAATAAATTGGTTGCCTTTAAATGTACTTAGATGAAATTTCCTCAATGCACAGAATGTTCCACCTGAATTAATAAGTTAGTTGGAGGCAGGCGTTAGGCGGTCGTCGCCGCGTCGGTTACAATACCGTCTGCCTCACACAATAACCAGGTTAAATGAATCGCGGTGGGTTTAATTGTACCTCTATCAACTATATCGTTCTGTTATATTAATTGCCTATTAGATAATTAATTTACAATGTTAACATTGAGGTTTAGTTCGCCCTTTTTCTCTAGGTCTTTGAAAGTTAATGTGATTGATTGTTTAACATAAAGATTTCATAGTAGTGCTTCCTAACCCGTGTATTTTGCCACACAAACACATCCAGCTCGCAGCTTTGTTAAAATAATAATTAATGAAAATATATCATGTAGTAAGTGCCTATTTTTATTTAAAATTTAGAAACAGGATGTAACTACCTAGTTTTTCTCTCGTTTTTTAAGTCTTCGAACGCGATGGTCGGGCAGCGTTATCCAAGAAACAATATAGGTAATTTTCTATCTTGTCTGTGGCCACTGTTCTATATGACTGAACTGGACTTTTAATGCAGGAAATCAAATGTTTGCTGAGGGAATTAACAAAATTTTGTTTAAATTACATTGACGTGGTATGTTACCGTGATACTGATAATTATAATACAATTGGTTACTTCCTTTGCTAGTAGCGTTATTTGAGAATCATGTTCTTATAAGGTAAAAAGTTAGAGAAAAATCATATCCGGGTGTATTTTTGTAATAGGTACCCTTGATAGAGATAAGTAAAATACACACAAGTACGACACATACGATATTTTCAGCATATTTAACATTATAATACCTAAACCTTACAAGTAATCCAAGACACAGACACACAAGTACACAAAATATGATCTGTAATGTTTGCGCTGGAGGGTGGTTACTACAAGTTATTAGTTTCACCTGAGGGGCAACACATATTCACTTTGTTTGCGCGCCAAACAATACCTCGAGATTGCTATGAACCCTCGCTTCGTCTGTATGTGTATAGGTAGACATGAACGTAATTAAAATCTTGTCTATATTAATGTAGATATGATAGGTAGGTAGGTTATTGTTAAAATTATTGATTTAAAAATACATAATATATAGACAATTATATATATTTATACATAAAAAACCCATATGCTACGCAAAGTGTGATCAATCATCAACTATGTGACATACACTCATCAGAGGAAAACGATAACACATTATTATCACCACATTGGCCACATGATTAGTTATCTATTAATGGTTTTCATAATTTTTTTCGATTTCATGAAGTATAAAATACACCAAAGAATATATGTATAATGTTCATATCATAAAGGATGGGACGGGCTTATTAAAGGTTAACTGTATAGAAAAACTTGAATTAATCTCGCTGCGAGTCGCCAGAGTAGCATTTATAACGTATTCTTCTTACTTTCATTGCAACTGCTTGCTTTTGGTGTGAATTCTTGGCTATCTTACAGATTACAGTGAACGCAGAACTCGGAACTCTGACAGCTAGACCACGCGCAGTGGGGTCGGCGCCTTATATATTAACTTTCAATATGTACACAGTAATATTACGTTGAGAGCTCGCAGCGAGTTAATAACCCATCAGCAGTAAAACAAAAACACCGATGTAATATTACAACCAAACAGTAATTTACATTGTGTAATACAGTAACCCTAAATTACCGTACTAAACAATCGAGTGTCGATACCATAATGAAAACACGGCTCACGTTAATTACTTAAGCGCAACCCTGCGATGTTTGCACGGGGTCAGGAAGACCCCCGATTAATAAATTCGTGTGTTTGAGTTCCAACAACGGGTCAACGGATTATGTTTGTCGATTATGGTTTGAAGAGAGTAATTAAATGGTTTGGAGATATGAGGTACGTATATTTATATATCTGAAGAGGATTGGATGCGGAGCTCTATTTTTCATTTATAAATATAAAGTTTTAGGCTTCCTTTATTTATCTATAGGTTGGTATGAACACAGAAATACTATAAATCATTCAACGGGTGGTAAACAAACAACGATTTCGTTCCGTATAAATATATATTTGGTATCTACACCTTGAAGGAAAAACACGACTACATTTTTCAGAAAAAATATTTTGCAAAAATATTTTCGTGTTATTGTGCTTGTTGTAGTCACATGAATGTCAGCGATTTTGTCGATAAATTATGATTGAACTAGACTCAGACATCGCCGAAGTCTAACCATTCGACTTTTATCAACCTAAAACTTGTAAAGAGATATCCATAAAAAATATTTATGATCTATAAATTATTTCTTCGTTTACTAAGATGGCAGAAATTTGCATTCTTACTTCATTTCTCTTACTCATTAATTTACATTGTAATATCTCATTTCCATTTTGTGTTTTTTATTATTTATAAATAATTAAATAAAGTTTGCAACATGTTTCACATCATCATCATCATATCAGCCCAACGACGTCCACTGCTGAAAATAGGCCTCACCTAATTTACGCCACTGCGAACGGTCCTGTGCCACCTGCAACCAACGGAACCGACTGAACCTATGTTTCACATAGTACTGTTTTTTTACCGTTTTAGTTTTTTTAGCTGCTAGTGATAGGCTATAAAAATGAGTACAATTTATGTTCAATTAATATGTTATAGAAATTATACAGGTAAATTAAATACCAATTAAAATAAAATCTGACAGACATGATTTTATTTTTATTGGTATCAGTTAGTATACTTTTATCTTTTTCAATATTCTTACTTGGCACCTACCTCTTCTCATCTCTGCATCACCCAAAGGTTGGCTGGTAGAGAATGCTTTTAGCATTAAGCCCGCCTTTTGTACTTATTTTGTGCAATAAAGTTTTATAAAATAAAAAAATAAATAAATGATCAGACGGGACAAGACACGAAAATTAGGAATAACACATTAATTTAGAATCAAGAGACTAAAAGAAATCCAGATGATTACACAGTCATGTATATTGTTAAAAAATCCCAAAAAGCAACTACCAGCTTTACTAGTTATTAATATAAAAAAACGATGTACCCTTGCACATTCACTTTAATTTTTTCGTCCTTTAATAATATTAGCATTTCAATTGGGGTCCACGGGCCCCTGTATTATTACAAGAGATGCGGCCATCACAGCGGCAGGGTTGAACACCTGGAGGCCCCATTGTCCCGTAACGAGTATTGAGTTACGTAGTCAACGATCGATAACCCTCACATATTAACAAAGCTTTTGAAAGCTGGTTCGATTAAAGCAGGAATTGAGCGCTAGTATTCCTATAGGTGAATGTTATGTACCATAGATCTATGGAATATAATATCGGGGTTAATTAACTATCCCGAAATTAGCTCCTAAATATTCCAATAAAAAGCCAGACAAACACAGGTAGCTAATAAAAACGTTTTAACTTACTTAAATATTGACCAACCCGCACTAGATCAGCGTGTGTGGATTATGGCCTAAACCCTCTCAGCTCTCTAGTTAGAGGAGTGGAGACCCGAGCCCAGCAGTGGGACTTAATGGGTTGCTGATGATGATGATGATGATGATGAAATATTGTTGTAACGAGCGACGCACGGCTCCGCAGGTCTTTTATAAATAGAAGATGATATTTTTTTTTATAGAAGCTCAGTATAATTGCTTCTCTTTACCTGATGAAAAGTCAGAGGTGCCCTTATTACACCGGCAATAGAAAGGATACCGAAGTGCCATGTCTGCATATTACTAGAGAAGGTATTTTTACACTAAGTTATATTGATCATAATTATTCGTATACGAAAGGCGGCTTCTGTATGCGGGCGGCACAAAATCGCTCGTTGTGGCGGAAATTAGGTGAGACCAATGTCCAGCAGTGGATGTCATTGGGCTGATATAGTGAAGATACGAACTCGAAATGAGATGAGAGACAGTTCTACATTATTTGTCCAAAATGACCTCAACTTCCACAATTGTATCGATCGCGTGCCGCTACCAATAGATGCACTTTTTATCGTATCACGTTACATAATAATTAGGCACAATGTAACAGTATAATGTCCTACAATTACCGTCTGCGGGACTCATTGCCACCAATTGTGTGTGTGACCGATGCGGGCTTCGCAGAACCCCTGCGTCTGGACGGCACAACGTCGAGATGGACTGATAAGCTCAAGGTTTTAATTGCCGTGCAAATTATTGTTTTATTTTTAATATCAGGTTATGTTTTATGTTTTTGACTTTAGGGACGTATTCATTGAGGTGTTGAAATATCGTAGGAGTTTTGATACTGTTTTTGTCGACTGATTGGTGTGAATCTCTTCGAGTTTTTGCAATAATAATATAATACTAAACTTCATTTTATTTCAATATATAAATAACCAATCTTAGCTTTGATAAAATTCGCCGTGTTACTTTTACAACGGAATATTTCAAAAGATCTGGTAGAGAGAAGCTAGTATGAAATAACTTGCAAACACAATAGTATAAAAAACTGTAGATATTTTATGGTATTATGGTATTCAATAATTCGTGTTTGGAATTAGCCGTTTACCTCCGAAAATCAACATAATAAATACTACTAATAATAATAAACAAAGCATCTACAAACATACGCATAGATACGTAGACAATCCCCTCTTACATTACGCGTGATGTCGAGTAGTAGATGAAGCCCAATTGAGAGACATTTAAGGTGATCGCCCGCCAGGTGGCCTGTGACTCAACGACAATTTAGTTAATAGGATTCACATGAGCCTACAGCCACATTTAGATACGCTTTCATGCTAAATATTTTAATTGAAATATCCATTGGTATTCTTGATGTTACATGGTAGACAAAAGGTTAAGGAACGTAATACTCTCTAAGTCAAAGCTAATGTGGCAGTTTTTGTAAGATGATTCCAGGTCGTTCCTTCATCTTTTTCCAGATCATGTAGTAGTAACTGATAGAAAATTAAGTATACAGGAAATGTAGTCCTTTAATAAGTTACAGTTTTAACTTTAGCTATATAGAGTTAGTTTCTGGTTATTTTTTTTATATTATAGCTCATTATGAGAAGCCACTACAGCTTCTCTTTGCCTGATCGAAAGCTTAAATATGAGCCCACATTGAACTATCTGTTTATAAGTATGAAGTACATCACAGATTCGACCTTATGTTTGTCAACAAATCGACTCTACTCCACTCTATATGCGAGTGACCCACATCCGAACCAATTGAGAGAGTTTAGGTGCTACCAGGTACGGTGTAGGTGCCATCGGATACCAAGTAACGAACTCTATTGCCTCCGACAACTGACAGGACGCACTCTACCATCGTCTCTATTATCTCTACGTTCACTAGATTGACGTACCAATTGTTTCTTTTAATCTTACGCAATAAGATGTAGCTCTATATTGTTGTAGAGTTTGGGGACTTTGAACTGTATTGTTATATTATGTTTGTTCAGATATTAAGTGTTAGGAATTTCGGTATAATTAGTATATTTTATGCAACAGAAACTCTCAGCTCTCTCGATAGAAGAGAGGATATCCGAGCCCAGCAGTGGGATATTAATGGGTTGCTGATGATGATAATGTTGTAACAGAAATAATAATAGAGTTATGCCTTATTCAGCTATTGAATCGTTAAATTGTAGGTACTTACGTTATAGCATACGTAGGTTTTGCTTTTGTGGTTGGACTTGTAGTCAACGGTATCAAATTTCCAACTGACATAATTGATAAACAAAATAAATATACAACACCTCAGTGTTTCACCCCGCACGTGAGAAACAATCTAAGTACACACATATTTAAGGTTGACAGAGGCTAATTACGAACAAATCTGTACATCTATAAAACCCTTGTCGCCGACCACAACACTAAACTAGTTATCCCTTAAAATCCTTTGTGAATGTGAACTTAAAACGTGTAGAAATTAAATAAAAGCACTTTGCGAAGGTGTCGCCCGCAGTTGGGCACATAAAGCACCCGCATACAGAACCCTCTGACGATAGTTTTAAACGTTTTTAGTGCACATCAAAAGGTAACAATTGGACCCTTATGAAGTCCTCTATATAGAAAGTTGAAGGTGTTTTATTTTATATGAAATATGGGATTAATTGAAGCATGAGGTGAATTAACTTTCCGAGAGGAGAACATTTTTCACTAGTTCTATTAGTTACGTCTTTCATCGAATATGATGATGGGACGTCTGGCCAGCGTCGTATTGTAGGCTAAATTTCCTCCACATTCTTTCGAGGAGACCTTTGCCCAGCAGTGGGACATTTATGGGTTGAAATGATGATGATGATGATGATGAGGGATATGCCTCTAGGTTTTTTTTCTAAAGACACGACATTCGCGTTTGGGAACAAACCCTGTGTAGCAGGGGTCCTTACAAATACAATTTAATATAATTATAAATCACATAAATATTTGTCTTGTTTGAGAATCGGTTTTAGTGACGAGGCGAGCACCTTAACCGTTATGCCAAGGTGACTGTTAAGTCGTGTTTCTTATGTACATAGTTTCTATATAAACTAAGACTAAATTATTATTTTGTTTTGCTTTATATTTTCCAGAACTCTAGCGCATACAAATAATTTCTTAACAGAAAATAATCTGAGATCTCATTCGAGCAATATTACATAGTACTGCTGCGCAAGGGAGGCCATCAGTTTTCTGGCAAACATAAAGCAAGGGCAATAACAAGCAGTACCTTGCAACAGGTTGATTGATTGATCTTCGTACACAGATAAAAAGCTCATAACTCATCTAAAGGGGTCACTTTGTCCCAGAAGGAAAAGCTTTATCAAAATTCCCCCACCTCTATGCAAATACGTAGCCAAACCTCCCATAGTTTAACTTCACATAACCTCAAACTCCATCATTCATTGTCAAAGACATAACCCACACTAGCCATTATTAAAAAGGTATTCAAAGGTACAGAAGGGGACCTTTTTGTCCTCAATTGCCGGTAGGTTCCGTTAATAGGTCCAAATTAATAATTTCCTTGCCCGCATGCAGCGGCTATGATTGTGAGATATCCACCCCTGGGCCCTGGGCCTGCTCCTTTTGTTTTGTAATTGAAACTTATTTTCGCTTGACCGGTGGAATTTTTGTTGGTAATATTGTGTGAAATTTTGTGGACTAAATGTTTGGTTATAACGGTCATGAGAGAAGTAATGAAGCTCACATTGTTTTGGTTTAGGTAGGTACCACCTACGTTTAACGTTTACAAATCATCTATATAAAAATTTAATTTGGTTTAAGTAATTTTTTGTGATTGTAATTACCTCATGATTGTTAGTTCAAAAGTCAACAGAAAAGTTAGTCATTTTAATGGTATTTTTTAAGAAAATCACAATCACCCCTATGACGCAGAGGCGTACTCTGAATTTTGACATTTGACTTAGTCGCAGCGACCATATCTAAATTAAGTTGCAGTTTTGCATGTACCTAGTGGAGAGGAGACCCGAGCCCAGCAGTGGGACTTAATGGGTTGCTGATGATGATGTACCTAGTAGTCCTTCCATACATGGCAAGGCGATTTAACAAAATAAAGTAAAACATTATCTTTTAAATAATAATAAAACTATTCCCAATAGTTACTTCAAAAAAAAATCAGTGCCACTTACATAGCAATTTCCGTGGGATTAGCAAGTAGGGTGTCTACGCCGCGAGCATTTGGGGACAGAACAATGGACTCTCACGTGACCTAGGCGCGTGGCACTCTGTACTTGGGACGGGGGGAGAGAGGGGAGGGGACAGTAATGCAATATTTGTTCGGGGACACACGGGTGACACGCGCACGATGCATTGTGCACCTATAGCCAGAGGTAACGCACTGAATGTTTCAGTTTTAAGAAGGGTTGTTATGATAAAAATCATTTATCAAAAAGTATTTTGATAAATGATTTTGATTACCTGCAACAAATAAATAGTTGTGAATTAAAAATGATTAAATAATATACAAGAGAAATTACTACCTAAAGAAAAACCTGTCTCTCATTAAAAAAAGAATATTTTCCCTTTTCAGAGAATATAGTATTAATAGAACATATACGCTCTTTAAAAAAGAAAACTATTAACGCGTGTGAAAATGAGGAAGGAATAATATACGGTAACTAAAACAAGATTCTGGAGGTTAGTAAAAATATAAGGATCCAAAAACAGAGACAATTTGATTTTAGTTAACATGCAAAGTAAACATCTGTACAGCTAAACATAATAATATTTCTAATACACAAAATGTTGAATACCTCTGCCATACACGTTAATCCCTACACATGGGGTGCAACGATAAAAAGATAATGCGGGCGAGTCGCGTGCGCATCAAAAAACTAGCTTTAATGACGCACCTATACAAGCCGGGCTTATCGCGCCTGCGCGTACCGCGCATTGTGCTCAGCGCACAGCAGAAATAACAAATGAGCTTAATTATAATACCTTGGCAAGGGGTGACAAAATAAACATGCTAGCAGGAGGTCCCGACGTGTTTTTATTGACGATGCGTGCTGAGCAGTCAATGTCGCGAGAGTAATGACGGGAATGGATTTCGGAATCCCCTGCCATTTGACTGTAATGATGATTTCTTATCTGTAAAGGAAAAAAATGTTCTTGTTTTCAATCGGTACACTTGTTTTTTGGGTGTAAATATCAATGTCTCTGTTTTCGAAGTGTTTAGGGATCATATATCAGATTGTTTATGAATGACAAAATAAAATTTGCGGGTTTGTTGCTTAACAACGTAACGTTTTATTTATGTAGGAAAACTAACTTTCTAAGGACTAATAAACTAAAATATTTTGGGTTAAAAAAACTACAGTATGTAGATATTTAACCAGAATATAGTTTAGTACGACAAGTATCTATTTTTTTATTAAATCTTGACGTGACTTCACTACTATAATTATTGACTACTATTCGAATGTTAACAACTGACCGGAATTGAAGAGTCTCTATGAGCACGGGTTAAATATAGTCCCATGCCTATATATAAAAAAATAATATACAGCGTCCATATGTTCAAAAACAATAATTACTATCCGTACATTAAAATGACTATTGTACATTGAAAACAGCGAGCTTTTCACAATAACACCCTCGAATCGCGGATTTATTCGGTAACCGGTTAGCATTGTTCGCACGCGTTATAAATCATACAAATGTGTCGCACGGACTAAAAATCATTGGGAGAGTAATTTATTGTAGGTGAAGGGCGCGGGGAGAGGAGAGCGGGGAAAGGTGAGGGCGAGTTTTTGTGAACTATTGTGTAACGGTCGGAGACTGGTTACAATCGGCAGCTCTGCCACCCTACGTGCGAGCTGGCGTCATGCAATTGTTTCGAATGACGCGGATGACGTCAACTGTAATGTCAAAAATGTCAATACTCGTGAGAAGTATTAGCTAACTTAGTAGTCATCAATAATCACTCTAATCTTCAGCTACTTTAACTGGTACCACTCTACTAACATTTATAGTCAAAAGTAAATGTTGTATGATTTTGTAAGAAGTCGTTGTCAGTTCTACCGTATTTTAGCGGTAAATGAGCTGCTGCTCCAGAAAATAAAAATAGGTCCCTGTGGTCACTTGTACCGGTTTTAAAGTTAAGTCTTGTAACTATAACTTAGCATCTAACACGGCCAAACTCAGCCAAAATCAATTATTAGACGTATGGTACTTTACAAATAATGTCTAAACTAAATAAATATTTTGCATTCTACTAGTACCTGTTCTGATTTTGATCATTTCATCTATTGAAGCGGTCACGAGCATTTGAATAAATCACGTTGAAGCCGGGAAGTTGTTACACCTATAAGGTTAGGTTAAGTACTTACTTGAAGAAATTGATTTCAATGAAAAATCAGTTTCTATAAGTAATATTAACCCAAAAAGGGCCCAATGCTGGACAAGGGTTTCTTCCACACTGACTGGCTTATTGCAAGCTGGTTGATCATACGTTTACAATTAATTCTAGAATAATTATGTGGGTTTCCTCGCGATGTATTCCTTCACTATTAGCTATTTGACTAATATTAACTAAAATCCACATTAGTACTGCCACTTGGAATCGAATTCGGATCGTATATATTTCATACTGGTGCCACCATCCCATTTCTCAAGCAGTTTCTATAACTTTAAGCAAAATTCTCCTTTCACAAAATGTTTACAATCGACCTACTCTCGAATATCAAGTTAACAAAAAGATAACAAGGCAGTAACAATATTTAAAACCCCATGATATCCGCGACGCATTTGGCAACAGCCTCGTGTTCTCATACGATTGTCCGTCGCGCGGCGAGCTGGCAGGTTGGGGTGACAATCTAATAAAGTGTCCCGCTCCCCGCTGAGACCGTCCGATTAAGTGCTGCAAATCTAGTTACCCTACACTGATTAATATTATGGCCGTCATGACACTTGACGCCCAGTTTTATAAAATTGAAAACGTAATCGAATTGTTGACGCGATGCGTGTTTTTGTCTTTCATTTCATTATGTTCATACCAATACCTTTATAATTACATTTCATTGTAATGTTGTGTGATAAATATATTATGTATTTTATTATAAGTGTTGAAGGCACACACACAATAAGTAAAAGCACAGGTAGGAAGTAGTTAGATGACTTTAGGTACTAATATTATTTTAAGGCAAGAAACGATTCAAAGCAGAATTCAATGGACAGCCAGTGGATAGAACTAACCATCAGAGTTTCTTATCCTCAACAATAACAAGAAACTACGTGAATCTTGAAGTTGTGAATTTTACAAACATCCAAATAACATTCAAATAAATTAACATTCAACATTTTAAGTCGTCACTGTCGGCAGTTTGTGTCACCCTGGCAAAATAATCTGATAGAAAAAGTTTAAAACATTACATTATCAAACAAATTGCAACCAATATTTTCACAATATTCTCGACTAGATCGTTCCCATATTCAATTCAATGTGAATTCAATAAAGCCATCGTCAACTGAGAGGTAAAATGTCGATAAATATTCATTGCAAGGTGCGCGTGTGGATATAAACTGGGAATAAAATGAGTTGAACTATCAATAAAGTTGGATCTGCGTTTATGAGGTGCAAACTACGACGAGCAGACATGGCTCGGCGGGCACCGACGACGATACAACTATTGGCATACTATTTAATGTAGCCTTCATATAAGTTTACAGTGTCTTTGCGACTTAGACTAAACTGAAATATATGTAACAATGAAATATTTAACTTTATTATTATATTCATTTATTAATATATCCTTACATTTTTAAGTTTAGGCTGTCTAGGTATATTCTTTATTTTCTTGAGTGTCTGTTAATTATGGCAAAATTATGGCACCTTACTTATACTTTTGTGTTTCGCCATAGATGCTTGGAATGATAGTAAGATAGTATTAGACTACTTAATTGAAATTTTTGCTATGTATCGAAATTTATGCCAAACGACACTTTCACATTGTAATTAAATGCATGAAATTAAGCGCTATAGCAGCACCTACAACGCCTAAACTACTCATTTGAATATTATTACTTTATTAGTGATGTGAATGTGAAATCGATAGAATATTAACCTTAACTTACAGAATAGCAGGGCAATATTTTAATTTACCTAAATTTAGTCACTTTTATAAGATTTATGTTACCCACCTTTTTGTTTGACTACATATTTATTTTTTAAATATATTGTATGTAAATTAATGATTAATTATTTCGAACGTAAGATACTCATATCATATCAGCAACACATTAAGTCCCACTGCTCGGGTCTCCTCTCCTCTATCTAGAGAGCTGAGAGGGTTAAGGGGAACGTAAGATAAATAAAATATATTTATAATCTTATATTTTATAAACTTAGCTTTAAAACCTTTATAACTTACCTACAACTTAAATTAGGTTCTATAAGTTAATGAATTTCAATTTAGTAATCTTTTTTACTGTGATTTTATTTAGCAAATCGGTAAATATCGACACCACCCCTACCCTCACCGGTAGATGGCGTGTATGTGACACTAGTTTTGCATACAATCGTCGTTTGTCATACTAATGTGTGTCGGTATATGTCGGCAACACGAGTGACGGACCGGCTAGCCCATTGATGGAGCTCGTAACTGGCTGAGATGTCGACATTTACTAAAGGGGCTTAAAGAAGATATACTTTCATAAAGTTACATACTTTAATGCAAGTGTAGTTTTAAAAAAGTACAAATGCAACAAAATCTGTAAAGTATATCATGTACTAACACTTTTTATTCTCACCTTTGGGATATCGTAAGAATGACATTTTTTTTTTAATCATAGGTTTAATCATCTAATTTCGGTCACATCGCTATTGGTAATAATTTATAAACAATTTTTCACTTTATTTTCAATTATTTGGAGCCTTTTTAAGTTCATAAAATTAAATGTTATGGTAATTCTGTCTTGGTGTTATGAGTTCAAAGAGTATTTTGAAACTCGATATCGTTATTATCTTGAAGCACTGAGATAAAAGCAGTTAAAACTAAAACCAATTATTAATACAATTTATGAAAACATCTCGTTACCAATCACTATCAAACAATTACTCTTAATATTAATACATAGAAGTATTAGAAAGTTCACTAAAGTGACAAAGTTTCTCCCACAATGTGAGACTGAGACGCAAATTCATTTCGATGACCATTAAATAGAAGCGAGGCCCGACTTTGAAGACCTCCACATAAACACTTCAATAAACGCACATTAAAAGATATGTCTCCAATTTAACTTGAATTTATGGTCACCGTAACTCTCGCACTATGAATCACTGAACCCTATGAAATTTATATTTTATTATTTTGTATACATTGCCATGTTATAAGCAGCAGTTATTTTTGCTCTTTAATGTTAAGAGGTAATGTACGTTATAGTAGCGATAGTTGTCGTATAATTTGGGCCCGTGTGACGTGCGATGACTTAGGTTTAGGTACTTAGTCCCCCACAAGTGTACGCGCCATAAACTTTTAGAAATGTGCCGTTTATACTTCATAAAATTTATATGCAATTTTATTTCGTCAATAAAGATCGATTTGACTATTTTGTTTGTTGCAACATTCGAGAAGGGTAGTAAAAGGTGAGATTCAAGTGGTCGATGAAATGCGTCACACTTATAATAATATATTTGCTAGTTTTTCTCTTACTCTTGTGAACCGAATTTATCATAAGTGTTAAAAATACAGGCTAAAAGTAACCCTATTTAATTTTAAACTATTTTAATATTTGTGAAATATTTTATATAAAACGACATAATTATAAGAGAGTAGGTAAATGAAGGGCGCTAGTCAGTAGAAAGTCTAACTCTTTGTCTATTATAAACAATAAGGTTCTTCTTACGTACTAGTGTATAAAAAAACATATGGCCAAGCAACGTTCATGGAGCAACACCAGGGGCATCATGAGCGTTTTGCAGACCTTTCTGCTCTCTTTTTTGAAGAACCCCATTCTGTAGTTGCTTGGGAAAACCTTGTATGAATTGCATTACATATAAAATTTAAGATTTAATAAATCACGTACAAAACCGTTTTTTAACTAATACGTTACATTTTATATTTATTCAATTAAATACAAACTTCATATAATTCATATTAACCACCGATCACACCAGTACGACCACCATACAAACGACATCAAATCAAAAAGGCCATGACAATAAATTTGACACACACCTCTAATAAAGTCCAATCATCACACCCATGGCCACCATAAAACACCTTGAAATCATTACGTAAGAGATAAAACATTTTATTATCTAACAAACAACCATTTTGATGATTTTATAGATGTTTACGTTCACTCATACACTTTGATGGTGTATGAATTTTTTATTAATGAATAAAAGTGGGAAATTAATTTGTGGTTTATGGTACGCTTGTGATCCCTTGAGGGGGAGGAACGCAAAGGATTATTTTCCTGTAAGGGTAATAATAGATCAATATAAGTTATATTGATCTATTACCCTTACCTTTATAATTTACGTTTATCAAAACAATTTCCTGCAATTTAGAGTTTAATTTTTTTTTAATTTATACATACATCTAGATCACGCCTCTTTCCCAACAGAGGGGTAGGCAGAGACTGTTTTCTTCCACTTGCTACGATTCTGACATACATCTTTGGCTTCTTCAACATTCATCAGTCTTTTCATACATTCTCGCCGGTTGAGGGTACTCCTGATCTGTCCCTTTTTTAGAACTTCACCTATTTGGTCATGGTACGTTCTTCTAGGTCTGCCCCATCCAACGTTTCCTTTCACATTCGCTTTATATATTTGTTTTGTCACTCTTCCTTCATTCATTCTCTCGACATGTCCAAACCAGCTTAACATTCCTTTCTCCATTCGCGTTACAACATTTATTTTTAAGGCAAATGTTCCCTTATTACACTATTTTTTATCCTATCACTCAAATTTAGCCCAATCATACTTCTCAAATTATACTTCCAATAATACTTTTTAATTTGTAATAACAAATTTAATATAATATTTATTTATAGTTAAATATTCCGTACTTAGTTTCAGATTACATTTTATATAAATAGGTACCTAATAAAGAACTATCACAAATACACATTTTCTTGGTTTTAGAATAATTAAACTATAATTAATAATAATAATGATCATTAACATCACATATTACGACTTTCCTCAAGAGAGAAGGACATTGGTTTGTTGCCACGCTAGTGCAGACCAGAACACGTTTGTACTAGTTTTTATTTGGAGTTTCCCTTCCTTACTCTAATCACAATGTGTCTGATTGACACACTATGTTCTTACTGCACTATCACTCAGAGAATAATAATATATGTAGTAGTATTAATATTAATATACCTACTAATATACCTTTATACTAATCGAAACTTCGTAACATTAACTACCCACTTATATTAAAAATGTGAAAGTTCAAATGGATGTTTGTTTCTCAATCACGCCAGAACGGTTGAAAGCGTCTGTAGGAAATTTGGTACACAGATAAATTAAAGTCTGGAACAGCAGGGTCTGCCTCAAGCGCTTTCGATAAGAAGAAGAAGTTACATTGAAATAACTTGAAAACGTTTGCATCAACCCTCACAAATAACAACAGTAAGTAAACCTAATCAAAAGCAAGGTGAAGTCTGTCCGAAGCGGAACAAATTGATCATTTCTTAGAAAAGGCTAACACACTTAAGATCCATTCAGCCACTAACATGATTAGTTCTCCCTCAGGAGAAGGGTGCAAGTGCAAATTAACGATATCCGCGATACTCTCGGTTTGACTCGACACTGCGCTGCGCCGTCAGTCCGCCATCCAGTGTGGACTAGGGTTTATGTTAATTTAATATCGAAGGGGTACGTTAGTAATGGCGTATTTTATACAAAGTGAAAACTACTTCTCGCACCGTTGGATATAATTGTAATAAAAATATATTTATCTACTGTTCATTTTGGAATTACTATGGTTTTGTAAGACTTTTGATTGTTGTACAGGAAATACTCTGTGCTATTGTGCATCTCAAATATATAATAGTTTACCTCATTGAGTTACTCAATATTTTCTTATTCCATCGATTTAAATTAACATTGTTTTAAGATTACTTAACCTAGAATAGTAAGTAAATACATAGTTAGTTTTCCGGATCTTGAATTTAGATATCAGTATCCTCGGTTATAATTTTCATAATTTCAAATAGGTCAGAATAGTCATTTTGACCTGAAATAGAGCATAGTGATTCCCTCAAGTTCACATAAATTGCACATATAACTTAAAAGTAACATTACAGATCTTATTTATAAATGTTTTAACTTAAAATTTATACGTTTCAATGTTTTTTTGTTTACTTTTAATTTTATATCAAAATTCTGCCCAATAATCAATACGAGTATTTATAATAAGTGGTTCAGTAGACGGACGGCTGCACCCTTCGTCATCCCCAGTACCTACCCTCGGACAGTAGTAACGGACAGCAGGGTGCAACACACACACACACACACACAACAGTGTATGCCGTATGTAGGTTACTGAGCGTTTTGATCGCGAGATTTAGTTTTGTTGTGATTTACTTTATTTACTGGGTACAAATAGGTAATTACTTATATGCATTACATGTTGACTACTAACCTAAATTATTTTCTATCTTTTTACAGAAAAAACTTAATTATGTGACTTATAATCATAGCTAACATAATCTATTTTAAAACGATGACAGTGATTATAGGTTCTTAATAGGTAAGTTTACCTCAATCATCTATATGGTTGACTGGTAGAAAATGCCTCTATTCTAGATATTAACTATATTATTTTGAATTAAAAAATAAAAACCTTCTTTAATACAACTATAAAACCTAAGTAAGAATATTTGTTATCTTGTAATTTTATAGATACAAAATTGTACGGTAACTTTAAATACGGTGATTGAAAAGTCAAACCGTTATCAAATCTGTTTACACGTCATACGACACAAAGCTATTTAACCGCGGTGAATAAATGAACCGTGGTAACAAAACTATGACCATTGCTGATCAAAATTCGATTGAACACAATACAACCCACACCTCGCCATACCGCATCAAAAATCCAGGGGGAGGACAAAGGCAAGGTGCACACTGTGCGACCGATCGCGCGCGTCAAATCTCCGGCCATTGTGTCGCATCGCGTCGCCCTCGCGTCGCACACATTAAATATTATTATTATAAGATTTATCGCGTGGAAAATTGCACTTATTGTTGTTACGACTGCAATATTTCATGTGATTATGAATTTATTTTTATGTTAATTATGTACGTGTGCCGTTATAAGGGATTTTATTGCTACTGTAACTGTACTGTACTGTAATAATTGTAACGGTTTTTTCGTCGGCATAGTTTTTATGTAATATAAAAAGTTATTATAATCTTGTATTATAATAATGACATTTAATTTTAATGAACAAGATAAGTCATGGGCATTGTCAATTTTTTTTTTTTTTGCGATCTATTTTCTACTGAGTGACATAATTCGTGTGTCACACTGGTCGACAAAGGTCCACGTAGATTCTGTACTTATGTTAATTTTTATTTTACTGCATGCATACCCTCATTAGAAAACATTTATTATTTTGCTTCTATCACCCTCTAATTGATCTTGTTTCCCGCTAAAAAATATTTTTATAGGTACGGTTAAACAAATTGCATTAAGTTTTGATTTAAAATCAAAAAAATTGTGTTCAATTGTAAGCTTAACATACATAAGCTAATATAATAATAGGTACTTGTTAGTTTTTCAACATCTTCGGTCTCTCATTCTCGGTCAACTAAGTTTCTAAAGTCAGCGATGAAAATTTACTGAAAAAGTAAAGCAGTCATTATTTTAGTTTCTCTGTAGCTACTAACTTTTCAACATAAGAATTGGGTATTTCTTATAATCATGCTTAATCAGTGCAATTTTCATATTTTTTCTAATCATTTTATTCTTATCATTAAGATTTAACTGACTTGAGGGTTTCTCCCAAAAACATTTCTAGGTTGATATCATTTCGTAGATTGCTTATACTATTTATTTTTCATTCAAAATCAACTACGTATTTGAGTTTTACCGAGTAACTAAAATTTGGGTAAAATCAACTTTTGCGGTTTTCCCGGACAGTTGTACATAAAAAATATTTAAAAATAGAGTAATTTTACTTATTTGGACATTGTGATGCATCATCATTTTTGTATACAACATTTTACATATTGTATAGACTTTGTGAAACGTAATTATAAATATTAACAAAAGAAGACACGTAAAAATATTTCTACCTATTGTTATATAAAAAATATTACTTTAAAATATAAAACTACCCTTTAATCAAATCTTAATAAATCTTGTGACGGCCGCCAAAAACAAACGTTTTTTAATCGTTCATCGTTAGGCTTAAGTGTACCCTCGCAGTTAGTCGACAATGCCGATTGACGGTTTCGCACGCACGGATAGTCCGCAACAGTGTGGCGAGTATAGACTGGGGTTTAGAATCAATCCGATGGGATCGTGCCAAAATGACGTATGTGCCTCAGGTGTGGGGACGCAGTTGGTCAGTTTGTTTATAATTGATATATAGAGAACTGAATATTTACATCTTGATGCTGCATTTCTTATAATAGTATATTAGATACTGAAAAGGAAAATGACCTTAATACTAAACGTTTTAGTAAAATATTTTGCAATTCACCAAGGTGTGTAACAAAATAATTCAAATTCCTGCAATAAAATAAAATGATCACATGTTAAATTATTATTTATTTAATTATTTTTTAATGCAGCCCTGATATTCATTGTAAGTAATTAAATTCAACATACGCCGTCTAATCTCTTTTAATAATAATGAAAATATAGAAATATTTAAAATGAAGACATGAAATTAATACAACGCCAGACAAATAATTATTATTCAATTTGTTCAATAGGTACATATAGCTAAAATTAAAATTATAAGGTATACTTCTATACTAAACTACCCAACACAAAAAATGTCACTTAGGACGTTTCGCAATCAAGCTATTCTACCCAATCTATAGAGATTTAAATAAGTATAAATAACGTGTAGGTGAACTTCACAGTGCGCCACAAACAATGGTGTGGCGCGGGAGGGAACGCGACGCGCCGCGACTAATCGCCTTTTCATCTGCGCACAATCGCCCCGTGTGCGTGTGTACTGAGCGCGCTTTTATTAATAATGCGCGCTGTTGCTTTTTCACATGACTGACGAATAAAAAGAGTCATTAGACTTTAAATTTGTTTGTAGTGAGAAATGTGTTGGATTAGGCATTATAAAACGGGCTAGAAATGGAGTTGTTTTATATACCTAAATTAAAATAAAATAGCGTAAGTAGTTATATACTCAAAATCATAATTTTATACAGATCAAAGACATGATGCTTCAGAAAATGTCATCATCGATGTTTTTTCGTTTATTTGAAATTATAACGATTCTTTGAAACAAATATCTTATAAATTAAAGCAACTCAAAATCAGCCCATCTTTTACTAGCCTACACGTCTAAAATCAAAGCACAAAATCGGTCAATATTCTGGGTAAGTCCAAAGTGAACTAAGTTGGACATTAACGAGAAACTTATCGAGAAGTAATCTAGTGGCAATTACGGTACAATCAGTGCACATCTGTCAGCCACATCGGCTACCTGTCATGTGGTAGCCTTCACTGTACCGCAGCAACTCAGTAGCCGTCCATTGCACAAGTACATCAGTAGTACCAAATATCTTAGGAGAGAAAGAAAAACGCTCTTTAGAAAATAATTTTCAGCTTATTTGAGATTTTTAATACCTTGGTTTTCTTTTCTCGTGGAGCTTCTATTGTGTATAATTATGATGGTTGGAAGGTTGGAATAAACTTTGACTTTGACTTTAATGTTGCCAAACATGATATGGAGATTCTGTATAGCATAAAGATCCAAGTAATATGCGCTACTAATTTAAGAAACGGTTGATTTTCTTCGTAGACAGATTTCAAGAGAAAATAATTGAAAAATATAAATAAAGATAATTTGTATTTGTTGCAATAATTTTACTTTGTACATTTAGTAACTTAATTAGGGCCAATGTACCTACTATTTATTTGCACTTACAAGAACAATATCTGCCGCAAAGTATTTATTTGGCAAAATTGAATGAGATCCATGAGAGAGAAATTACGGGAGCAAATTTAACCTTCTGTATATACACTACCTAATGATGTATAAGCTCGCGAGTGTTATCAAGCACAGGGATCTTTTCATTAAGGTTATCATCTGACAGATCTTAAAAACGCCACGTGGACGGCATTCGCATGTGTGATGAAAGTGATGGACCACGGTTTACTTCTATGAGCTTATGTTAAAAGAGATGCCAACGATTTTGAATGTGCAAAGCTCGTTAGTTCGTGATTGTATATACTTATTAAATGAAGGACTGAACAATGTTTACTTGTGAACAATCACGTATATTGATTTATTTTTTATCTTGTTTAGTGAATTGGGCGTTGATAAACTTAAAGTTTTGGGTTACATTAAAAGTTAGATTATGGCCCGAGGCTCTTAATTAATTCGAATTTGACTCTGTGGTCAGTCTTCATTGATATTTATTGGTTGACGAAATTTTAAATTCGTAGCAAAGATATAGATTATATTGCATTACAATGAGGAATTAAATTAAATACGATCGATGATCGATGCGCGAGCTTGGTTGTAATGTGTTCTTACATTTATTTTCAACAGCCTAGTTAGGGTACAAAATTCTTTATTTAATTATTATAGTTTCCCAACTTTTTCTCTACTGTATACTTATATAATTTATTTTTTTATTTCATAAAATTACAAAAAACTAATGAACACCAGTTTTAACATTTAAAATCGCAACTGGGATCCTAGCTAGGCTACACCTACAGTGTAGCTTAGCTGATTGATTTGATAGCAGATCCCCTGTTTTAGATGTGAAACATCTTGTAAATAAGTTTTCTTCTAAAAGTTTTCAAGCTTTTATTCAATCGAACATAAATATTATTAAAATTACATTAAAATGAAACTAAAACGACCAAGATAACCTTCAACAATACACGTTAATTGTGTCTCACGGGGTAGGGTGAGTGCTCCGGTTATCAGTAATTAATAATCGCGCGGCAGAAACGTTTTTAATTTGCGCTACACGTGCGTAACGAATGGAGACGCGTGCGCTGTGCGGTGACGCAGCTCAGGGGGATCGCTTCTCATGTGTGGGAGAATATGTTTGTTTAGCACAATTCACCTTGATTAAATGTTAGCATACTTAATACTGTGTTGTTATTTACGTACCATTACTTTGAAGGCGTAACCTGGGCTTGAAAATAATGAAAATTTGGTCTACAAAAAGTATTTTCGAAGTTAAACTAGTTTGGAAATGTCAGTAAAGTCCCAACGTTTACACAAAAGTGCGACATTCAAACATGGACACAGCAACGATGTGTCGAACACTTTTATCAATGTTCGCTTTTCAATAAACCTCTAACAAACTGGCCAGTTGACTCGCAGCTTTTTTACGCCAATAGAGTCACTTCCGTCGCCGAACGGAAGTGGCCCGGTTCGGCCGCGGTCGACAACAGGAGCGCTTACCTTGGTTTTTTATTTGTGCCTTCCTGATTTATGGTTGTTTTGAATTTGTTTGGGCCACTGTGTCCGCGCCAAAATGCTTTCGACACTTTTAGGAAATCTGTTTGTGCTTTTTTCCAATCGAACTCAGAGAAGTTGGAGTTACTTGCAGATACAACGAAACATTCAAATTCAAAAAGTTTTGTGGAATTTGGAATGATATGTCCGAGATTGAATAACTAATAAGTATATATTTTGGATTGTATTAGCAACGCGTAGATTCAATTGCTAGCTAGGGAAAGTCTCTGTCATTGATTTAAATTTACATCCAAATCGATATAGCAGTTTCCGAAATATAAATCTATCAACTAAGTCAACTAAGCGGTACTCAGTTTCTTTATAAAGTTCTGAAAACTAACTTTAAACCAACATAAAGACGTCCTGGTAATACGAACACAAAGAGCACAAACACTTAAAAAGGAACACGAGGAAATATTTTTCATTAGGGCAGCACCAAACAATGACAATTGAATCGCACTATACCCGTACCTTGCGAGGATTACTGCGACTTATTGCGACTCGACAACCGTCGCGTTCAAAAGAATAATATGTCTTTATAACGGATCCCGCGGCTTTCCTTGCCTTACTTCTTACACATTTTTCAGTGAAATGTGAGAGCTCCTTTAGTTTTTCTAACATGAATTCTTTCAAATTACAACTGTAGCGACTAATAAATAGGACACATTTTTCTTTGCAACGCTGGCTCGTAGAATAGATTGCATTGTCTTCTCCAGTAAATCATTCTGGAATAAGACGCGTCAGTTGAAGCACTCAAATGTATACTTTATACAAACTATGTTGGGTTTATATTACTTTGAAAATATATGAGATTTAAGTCTTTATATTTTTCAGTAAGTAGTCTCACGTGGTAAAAGGTCACTTTTCCTGTGACGGACGAATTAAATTTATAAAATGAAAGAAAGCGCCAAGAGTTGAATTATCTCGCAAGATTTCGTGAGCAAATACAAAGTTACATTCAATTAGGAGTACTTATTTAATGAAACAGTACCATCTTATGTTTTATAAATATGTAAAACTTAATTTTGTTTGACTCTTATAACGGGATTATTTAAAAAGGTAACGTACATTATAAGGAGATAAATTGATTTCTCGCTCAACTGATTCGCCTTTCTTGGGTCAACACCTTAATAAATTCGCACCTTAAAAAATTCTCTCAGAATTGTTTTATTTCATATTTTTGTTTCATTTTATTTCCTATAATAACTTTAACCATGAAAACTACAACGGTGTCATCATGTTCTTCTTTTTATGTCCACAGTACTGACTATAAACCTAACATAAAAACACCTACTGAGAAAAAACATTTCCTTCCAAAATATGTTCAAGAACGTAATGAAAACAGAGACAATATAAGAAAATCACAAGTTATCTGCAGCCCGGGGTATAAACACGTAATTTTATTACACGATACACCTTAACTCTATAAACATAATCTTTCATTTGCACAATTGTTTACGATCTCTGGCTGACTTATCTTTGCGTCCTTGTCCCACGCGTTCTCTTTATATATTTCTATTTCTTTCTAAATAAAGGTGCGTTTAGCGTGGTGTTTATTTTGATCTTTGCTGACCCTTCGGTAATGATGATTGGTTCGCGGCGCTAAATTGGAGGTGGCGCGGGACATACGAATTCACTTAGTGGTCGTGTCGTCTGTTTTGTGATAACGGTGCACATTCATACACGTCCGTGTGCATCTCAGTATACCATTAAGAGATGTATTTATAAATAAAATTTCACTTTAGAAATAAGGTAGGTACTTAGCTGTACGTAGAATCGTTAATCAATCTGACAGATTTGTCCCCAAATTCTAGAAACAGCTAGAATTTTGATCGCTGTTTTATTCGAAATATTTAAATTTCACTTCAATACATTTGAACACATCTCTGACATAAGCTATCGACATGTCACGTGAGCAATGTACTAATTTGACATGCCGATAGAATAGATAGATCGAGTCGATTGCCACTTGTCCAGAGGAGCTGGACCATAGATTTAGGTAGCGCGCGGATTCTAGGTCTATGGGCTGGACGGGCTCAAATAAAGATGCCTAGATGCCCATCAAAGTGACCTTCGGCAGGATGTCTCTTTGATAAGCTTAGGAGCCGTACTCAGTCAGAGTAAACAGATGAACGTTCAACTGTTTGACAGT
Organism: Laspeyria flexula; assembly: GCA_905147015.1. Lineage (NCBI taxonomy): Eukaryota > Metazoa > Arthropoda > Insecta > Lepidoptera > Erebidae > Laspeyria > Laspeyria flexula. Next base: position 496,439 of record LR989958.1, read on the forward strand.
GTTTTGTTTTATATGTTCATGAAATTTCTCAAGAATCTGCCCGTTTTATTAATCTGTTATATTGTTTCACTTGATGTTCTATTAAGTATTCTCACATTTATTTTGTATACTGATATTAACCTGATAGAACAGCTCACAATTTCCTCGATAGCCCTCAGAGCTATTCGCTAACCATCCCCCATATGTTTTTATAGGCTTGATACAAAACTTGATGAATATTTATGATTATGTCTCCACACATCTATAGAGCCCTTAATAGCGAACACATACAATAATTTAGCATCATTATGTATGGATTCATAGCAACCTCGCGTCATTACCTTTCTACAGATATAATATAAGTAAGATATTTTTTCAACCGATTGCTTCAAGATAAAGGACTGACATCTTATGTTTTTGTTTATATTTGCTAAAATACAGTATAACAGTTGTTTATGTGGTATGTTTAGGAAACGTGTATTTATGTCGTAAACATATTTATTTGTTTCATGAAAATACTTATAGCTAAACAGGTCGCCTCGATTCTGATATATACCTTTTGAGATGGGTATTCTCTCGATTACAGAATCTATTGCAATTATTCGTAACGCCTGATACATCAACAACACATTGCATTCCACTGCTGAATATGAGTCTTTGCGCTTACAGCCTACAACAGATAAATTGTGATCGAGGTAGCAAAAAGCCGCTTCTAGCACAATACATAATAATATGTGTTTCTTTACAGAAAGGAGGTGGAGCAGCCGCCACGTGTCAATTCAAGTAGGTATGTATGTCTTTTTTTGCTTGGGCAAGAGACAACAGCTAAGCAAGCTCTCTCTCTCATAATTTAAGAGCTACGTTTTTCTAAATCTCTTTTGCTTCTGTTAATTTTTTCACCTCCTGGTACGACGCGATAACATTATTTTTTTAAAGAAATTATAGGTATATGGAAAGAGTGAAGGAAGAGGTAAGTGAGAGATAGACAGAGAGTGGCTCCATTGTATTCTTCAAGTATGCATGGCCACTTTAAGGTTATTATCCAATAATTGTGCAGTACTACGCCCAAAGATACACTATTACAAATACTACTGAGAGTACAATCCGTTCATCTTTACAATAAATATTTCAAACGTTATACAATTAATAGTAGCATTGATTCTCTGTCAAGCGGCGTCTGTGGCGAATGTTTCGCACGTGGCTTCCCTCACAGAGCTTGCCCGCGGAACGCTTGCCACGCGACTCCTTCCAGCGAATGCCGTGTCTAATTGCGACTATCAATCGCCACGTGACTTCAAGGGTCGCTACTACCTCAGCGCATTTTGTCAGACAATTGTTTTTGAAAGAATTTTCAATAGGCTCCACGCATGCCACGCATTACGGATATCCGTAACAATTTGTGAGTTTCAATGGCTGGCATGTGATGTGTGCATGCGCTCACAGTGCATGTCAACCATTAGCTAAGTATACGTAATCTTTTCATTTGGAAGATCAGTTTTGAAGACATACACAACACGTGACAGACAAATAAATGAATAAGATATATATCGTATGAAAACAAAATTGAAAATTAGAAGTCACTTCCTACAAGAACTTGAAATTATGACCTTGAAATTTTAATAAAATATGTTTATGGACATTCAAGATGGCATGATCTTGAATGTACTTGAGCTTTAAAAAAAACCGCATCAAAATCGGCACATTCGCTTAAGAACCACGAGGCTACAGATAGACACACAGACATGTAAGATTTATAACACTCCACTTTTTGCGTCGGGTATTAAAAAATTTTCTTCTTTTCGTTGGTCAATTGAAAAATAACTCTTTTTATATTTTAGTTTTTAACTAAGAACATTTTCTATCAAATGCTATCGTTTTTTTAAACCCTGTTTTCTGCTGTCCATGCATTGTCTACTTCAAACAATATCCCGACATCGCTGATATTACAACCTATGGCTATAACCTTTATATATTCGCTAGCCAAATATTTACCTGTCCATAAATACAGCGGACACGTCGATGCAATATCCACACATTAAAAAAAAACCCATGCTCGACCTATTCACGATTCTAGTATAATTTTTACATAGTAAAAATATACCATGATTCCTTTGGAATTGAGTTCAATTTTGTTTAACAAAGTTTTTTTCGGCGGTATAGATACGAGAATGAATTCAATTTTACGAAGTAATAAGGTGGAAATTGGCTTGGATGGAATGTCGTTAGCGTGCGGGCGTCCAGCAAAATGAACTACGGAAGATGTATGAGGCAGCGGATTAAAAATATTTGTACGCGCCATTATACACGGTGTAATGAAAACCCTAAACGTGGCTCTTTATTAAGCGCTAGCTTCTGCACGTGGTGTTGCTTGTGTATTTTATTTTTGTCCTTGTGAACAAGAGCATCAGAATTTCTTACCTTCTTTTGTAGGCAGTTAAGATTCATGAGTTGCACAATCTTAGTTGAAGATTAAGAATTAATCAGTTTTATAGTTTTTTTTAAATAACCGTTCTCTTGGAAAATAATTTGTAGGTTTCTTCTTCTTGTAAAAACTATCCTAATTGTGTCAAAGATTCGAAAAGTTATCAAAAGACCCTAGTCTTTTACTCTGTATTCAATTAAAAAAGCAACTGCTTATATTTTTTCAAAAGTTACGTGATAATATACTGAACTTAACTACTAACAAACATACAAGTATAAAATAATAAATGTATATAAAATACAGGGATCCTCAGTTAATTGACGGCGGGCATTTCAATAAAGATCTTTTCACTCATGACGTAGGTCCGACATCGCGATCAAAAGATTTTATATTTTGCAATTATAACGTATCTTTGTATGGGGTGCTGATGGCTGTATTAGAGACGTAATCCGTGTGGTGCGTGTCTTATATTTAGAGTCTTTATATGGTCCGTGTATGCGGGTATTAGGTATAGGAAATCTCAATACTTAAAGGAACATTATGCGTTTAGAAAATAAGCTTTAGAATAGACCAAGTCGACTGTCGAAATTTCGAGTAGGTACTCAAATTTCCGAGGCCCCCGGTTCTCCGGTGACGAAAACTATGAAATCTGCGGCAGAGTTCAGGCAGATTATCTGCCTAATCATAGTTATCGTATTTGGGATTCTCCGGAACGGGGGCCTCGGAGAATGAGATACTAGGGCATAATCCAAAAAATAAATTCCTAATAGGGCCCCGTCTATCGCTGGAGACAGTACAAATGTACAATGAATACAATCAGAATTGGAACAGCTATTTGTGAAACAAACTATTTTTCTATGTGCCGATTGAACCCTCGAATGTCTATTTTGTAAAAGTTTTAAAAAGACGCATGTTAAGAAGACTAAATGAGCGAGTTAGTTAATCTGTCAAAAGATGTCCAATAGAATCTTTTAGTCGACTTTTATATTGAAGTATCAAAACTTTTATATATCCACAGAATCTAGAAAAACATATCGTTGATTTAAATAATTTTTCTCGTTTATTCAGTGATCACAAGTAACAAACATTAAGTATGTAACACACAGGTTGCACAAAGCATCGTGCGCGAGCATTCATTAGTGGCAGTAATGAGCCCAGCCTCTCGACACACTCAGATTATGTAATAATTTAGAGTAGACATACGCTTCTTAGGTACTAAGATAGCCAGTTCCATAGATCCGAAGTGAGGATAATTCAGGAAAGTAGCTTTTGCTGTGACAGTAGTATCGATGATATGAAATTGAAACAATCATATTTTTGCAAGACACGTCGCGCGGGGCTCGCTCCCATGGCTCTTTATTTGGCCACTGCTCAGCTCCTATGGACCGTCGCGTGATGTTGAATAGCCTATAGTCTTCCTCGATAAATGGGCTATCCAACACTAAAAGAATTTCCCAAGCGTGTGGCTCAGTTTGAGCGACAGTAACCCACTATGCCCACCTCCTCCGACGAGAACTGCCATTTTACTTTTTTCCACTATCGTATTTTCCACATTCAGGAATGAAAAACACTCGAAATTAAGGTCAAATTATCACAAGTACCTTTTTCCATTTTGGATGATAGATTTTTGCATTCAAAATATTTTGGTCAGATAAATTAGGCATAAAACTATTAATTTATTAATCTATGTATGAAGTAGTACATTGGCACCTTTTAAGGCTTTTAAAACGCAGTGAGCGCTAATCAGGCGGGCCGTGGCGCTCCACAGATTATCTCGCTCCGGTTTTATTATGCGCCGGATTATTTTCTACCCAGCTCCTTTGTAATGTGGATACGTGGCTCCTTGTGTTACTTTTCACATGAAATATGGGATTTTGTGAACGAGGATACCCACTGCCCATTTCGCTAGTTATGAAAATGATAGTTTATCACTTTGAACATTATGTAGCGTATTTTAAAATACTATTGAAACCAGAATTTCAGTAGGCAAATACTAATTTTCTTGGTATTTTTAGTTTAGAATTAGAATATTATAGTATTTTTCAACATAATTAGCTATAGACAAAGACAGGTAGGTATGGCAAAACCAAACCCAGTTTATATTTTTATTAAGTATACGCTAACTTTACCTATTCTTTCATTTCTTTGGATATTAAAATAATGTACAACGGCAGCCAGTATTGGATCGTTACTTATATAATTAGATTACCAAGATGAATGCGGAAATATATAAATATCTGGTTTAAACTTTTTTTTACAATTTATCAAAAAGTGCGCACCCATCAGTATTAAATAAAATATAAATAATGTAACTCAATACGAATGATGTAGATATTCACATTTATTTATTGGACAGATCTAATAAATATACTTCAAATAAAACTAACATTAAATGTATCTGTTACTCCTGTATCACACAAAGTCATAGAATCAAGTTTCAAGTAGGCGGATCTACTACTAATACGATAATGTGTCTATTTTGTTTGTTTGTTCTATTTGAAGAATAAGGAAATAGTTTTAAATATTTTCAAAAGAGCGTTCTGGGCTTGTTTTTATAGTATGATGGTGGCAAACAGACGTAAGGTCTGATGCCTGATGGTAAGCGGTAACCGTAACCTATGGACGTTTGTAACAGAACCGAAAAGACATTGTTAACCTTAAGAAACCTAACTACTCACTCTTATTTCGAAGAACCTCACACTTTTTTCACGGTTTTTCCCTTAGAAAAACCTCGATAGAGAGTTAATTCTACATTCTGGTAATATATACCTACTTAGTTATTTTCTAATAATATTCTTTAGTAAAAAGTTTGTGTTACAAACCTACACCATAGACATAAATACATACAAAACTAACGACAGTAACGAACTCGATTCTTAAAAATATATGTATTATTATTTAATCAGTCAAACTGGCCTCAACTGATAAACGTTTTCATACGACCGACGTTTCCAAATCTGAGCCGTAGGTACTGTTTTTCCGAGCTGCCCCCAAAAAACAGCTTTAAAATCTGTTTACATTTCGGAAGTTAGAAGTACAAACAGCACAAAAATTCTAGTTTTCCTTCCCACAAATAGATTGGCAATATTTAAATGTAAACTTGATATATGTAACCTATACCTATGATTTGATGGATTTGAACTGGCGCGCAATAAAAAGCGCACATAACTCATAGTAATGTTCAGTTTGACAAAAACGACATCCTGTAGTGTTTAGGTATACGCAAATTAGCGATGATGTTCTCTCGTAAATAATGTACGAGAGGTGGGCAGTGTGTGCACGTGCTGCTTGAGGTAACCTGCTGGACTTATAATGAGACTAGGTATTTAACTGTGTATTTAACACCTTTTATTTAAAAACATTATTGTGAAAAGTAAACTCAGAGTAATTTCTTACAACGATTCGTGAACCGCTTACCAACAAGCGAGCAGTAGTGCTGGTTGCCTCAATGGTGATGTAAAAAAAACTAAAATAGATGCAACATGCTGGGTCGCAAGTTCAATGTTGAATGGATCTTTGCAAACATATAATTATAAGACACAAAAATAATAACAATACCCGCCCTGTCAGTCGGGTAAAAAGTATAGACTAGGCTGTTGTATATAGGAATCAAATTAATGTCGAGACACATATCATGACTTCATTCTTTATATTCGTATTTGTAGTCCAGTAGTATCCATGATACCAACAATAGAGACAGAGTATATATTATTTTATAATAAAAATATGTCAATAGTCAAAAAATATTGTGAAAATATCCAACCCCAAAGTCAGTACAGGCCAAAACACATGAAAACTTGCTATATAAAAGAATCTTTATGATGATTATAATATATTTCTTCGTAAATAATAATATTGGAGCAACATATCAAAATATTCACAATTAGCACTCTGGATCAAAGTAACGGATATTATATTTTACGTGTCGCGGCTCGCGCACGCGCCGCCCGCGCCCGCGCCGGACAGACACGGCTAAACCCACCGCTTTATATTTACCTATATCGTATTTTATATTTATCTAATTATTACATTAATATATCTGTCTGTTAGTTTGACAATTTTAACACCGCTCATACTTTCTATTCTTCACTTTAAAAATCAAACACCAAAATATTTTTTTGTCACTTAGACCATACAAACATTATGATATTATAATAGTTATATAGACACTAAATTTACACCCAGACGTGGATTATCTGTTGCTATCACAAATTTTTGTCTTGCTTACAAATTGAACTAACAACAACATAGATTTACTACAAATATTAACCTTTATTCGCTATAGCTATAGTTGAAATTCGTTGACTACACAATATTAAAATTTGGTTCATTTGGTTTGGATTTGGTTCTCTGTAATATGTATTTAAGAAGCAAAACCACGGGCGTAAGCAAGTGATAACTAAATTCCTGAACACCATCTTCCTATCTTATTATGAGTATCATAAATGTTTTACTGCGAACTTCTCAATTCTTGGAAGGATTGGACAAGAACGTCTATAATGTAATCCTAGAGATACATTACGAGAGAGTAAAGCCGTGTGCTAAAGTTAACTATCTAGATACTATAAAGCTCAAGAGTTTGCATGTTTGAACATAGGTACTTATCTCAGAAACTGATATATATTAAAGAAAACTTCTTTCGGTTTATTGAGAATGATTTTAGAGTAAACTTGGATGTAAGGTATTTTGGACGTTATTGCAACACTTGCAAGGTTTATAATGAAAAAAGTTCTCTACTGCATTTCGTCTTAGGTGCACCAGCCCTTACAGTTGACATGGGTGAAGCCACCAGGCACTACTAGTTATAAAATAACAAATATTAAAACGGAACACGTCATAAATTCCAGCCTCAATATTGCTACATAATTATGTTTTTATGAAACATTTTTTGTAATAATTTCCTTCTTCTAGAAAGCTCTGCGTGAAATTAATTTGCAGTCACTGAAATTAGTTTTACGTCGTGTCATTGTGGATGTGTTTCATTTGTTTATTATAATTATGGTAACTACACATTTTTGTAGTCAGTAAAATGTAAAATAATAATTTTCTATGATATATAAGTTCGTACACATCTCATATAAAATTTTCTATACTTACCTACTTTTGCTGGTTAAAAATTATATACCTACTTTCTTTACATTTTCTTGATAACAATTTAGTGAAGTGACTTTTAACGTGAAAAAAATATTCACGGCATTTTATTTTAGACGTCAATTTATTTAGTCGAGAAAGCGTTACAGAGATATTAGACTTTTTATAATAGATTGGATAGGCCATTCTATAACCGCGCGCGGATCCTAGGTCTATGCTATAACTTCTGTAACTAATGTATCAAACCAAGACCATATCGTAGATACCTTTGCGCATAAAAAGCGTGTTCCCCTCAGGCACCCTTTATTACATTCCGAGCTCTCAATATGTGGTCCGTTTTTGTCCGGCCCGTAATGTGCAGGACAGTAATAACTCGTTTTTAGGGCCACGGTAACTGTCGGCCAGTCGGCGACATGATCATGGAACGAATATTTGTGATCATTGGATTGAAGTGGGATGAGGTGTTACTTAATGGCATATAGTGAAGTACACTTTTATTATATTAGTTGAGGCTTGTGGCTTTTCTGTCATCGCTTCTAAGTACGAGATAAAATAAATTCATAGTCTAGCCACTAGAATATCAAGTAGTTTAAAAGTTATCTACGTCAAAACCCATTTTTTTATCAAACCTGTCCTCGAGCCTAGCACATAACGCAAACACAAAAAAGCCAAAGTTTCGGATGAAATTTGCGTACGAACTAGTACGGGTTCATCCTGCACGTATTTTTTAATCCGAACTTCTAAAAAGAAAACAGTTTTCGGAGACACCAACCTAAGGTTTTTAAAAATAACCTGTAATATCATGTCACATTTTAGAATTTGTTTCATGGCGCGTTATTAGATTTAGTCTCTAAATAATACAATCCGCAATCTTCTTTCACTCTTATCCATTTACAAAGGTTAGAGCAGATCGATCATGGTCGTAAGTCGAAGCTCAGGAGCTTGTAGTGAGGCTAATCAGTCAGTGTACTGAGCAGTAACAATTACACTAATTGTAGCGTATAATAAAGCTATAATCGTTGAGTTTTTCCGAGAACAGACCGCTAATGTGTTGTGCATTAACATTTTATTGGGGTCTCACTTGCGGCGGAGATACATCACACTTTTATCTTCGTAATAGTTTTAGGTTAAAGTATTGATTTGGACTTTATTTTAAGAGAGAAAGAGCACAATGTGATTTCTCCAGGACTGTGTAAATACAATAAAAAATATTTCGTTTTAGATATCCTCGACATTTGGACTCTATCAAGTCGTACGGAGACGTATCATAGCATATTTAATCTAAAAATTCTAATGAGATGTTAACAATACATTAATCATTGCCTTTCATCTCGTCTTTGTGGGGTTCGAGTACTTAATTTAATATATTTATTGAGTTAATCGCCGTCACTGATACCGCGCATTATCAGTTTTCTTCAGCAAATAGAACAATTATATCTTTTAGTTTTTGTGTACACATCATAACACGTAACATCTATGTAGTTATGATAATCACAAAGATAGTAATTGGACGGGGTACATTAATTTACTGTTCTTATTATATAAGAACATTAAATATTATGTGATATTGTTTTTGTATGTTATTAAGACAATTTGTGTGCGGTGGATTTTACAAACATACAATGAACAGATACTATAAGACACCCAGACTCGTAACTAATTTATGAATCACACAAATATTTGTTTCATATCAGAATCGAACCCACGACACTCGGCGATGTTAGGCTTTACGGCCTTCTATCACCTGCTTAGTTTTGTATAGTTAGGGACCAACGTAACTCGGTTGTTTAACTCTACCTAGTTGTGTCTGTATATTATATTAAAAAAAAAAAAAGTAAATAAAAATAATAATATTATATTAATAAGTCCGTTTTCTATGTGCATAAAATTAAATAAATAAATATGAATCGTCAGGTGCGGTATACTTTTTAGGTCATGGAGTGCGCACTCGTGGGCGCAAACATTTTAACTGAGCAAACAGGGGTGACCCTCTCATGAGGTAACTGTATCTATACACAGAGTGATTGTGTGTCTGTGTTAATCTCCACTGCACTTGGTGTATATATGCCTATGTATTAATATTTTAAGACAAAAAATAACCTCATTTCATGCCTTTTCACTGAGGGAAGCATCACATCTATATAAACATAGCATTACGCGTTTTCCCCCGGTGGGATAGGCAGAGGTGTATCACACCCACATTTCGCCAGATATATTTGGTCTCACGAAATACGCGAGTCTATTGTCATCAACCGGGATGTAATAACGCTGCTTGTTTTTCAACAAAAGTATAGTGTAATGGAAAACCTAATTACGTAGCAAAATCTATTAAAGGCCAATATCCTTTCTCAGTAAACAGCACCTGCTGCTACATGGCGTACAAAATATGTGTAAAATATCGTTATAATATAGGGCATGGTTCATACGACTTAGTTCCTTAGAGTAGTGCAGATAAAATCACATTATATTTCCAGTATGTGCGTGTTCCAAATTGGACAGTATTCACTGGATAAAATGAGTTAGAGAGTTGGAGCCGCTGACGTGACTCGGATGCTGGTTTGTTCATAAGAGATAGCGAAAAAGCATTGTCTAAGATACAACATGCGACCTTTACTAGCCTAGCTAGCCATCTGATGATGGCTTACAACTCATAAAAGTCTCACTGCTAGCTACGGGTCTCCTCCAAACATTGTGGAGGGAATTAAGCCTACCTACTATATCACGCTAGACAGACGAGTTGGTAGGTATAGGGTTTTGTTTCGAATTTTGTTTTTCTCGCAGAGCTCTTGTCTACTCAAGGTACTCCCTTAGTCGCCTTCTATGACACCCATGGGTTGAAATGGGGTAGTTATTACTACCCCATTTAAGGGGTAAGAGTACGTAATATTTTACGTACTCTTAATCCATCACTACACGGTCATGTAGCCATAGACACACGGTATTACCATTAGAACTTAGAAGATTTACCTGACTAGTTTTTCTCCCGGGTAAAACTGCTATCTATCCTACGGCCTAATGGCGAATATATCTGGGCATTGTTTTTGCCATACTCTAGCAGTTTTCAGGTAGGTATATACCTACCTACAATATGTATTTTTTATTGCCTATGACTGACACTTGAAGATAAACTGTTAACCAGCAACAATGAATTGAAAACTGCTATGCCTCGTTCGAAAAACATATTATAACACTACAGAAACGATGAAAATTGATCTCTATACTGTCAAGAGTTAATCCGCTTCCCGCTCAGCTCATCACTGTGTCCCAGCTGAAAGCAGTTTTACGACTCGTACTGCATGTAGTACGATGCACATGAGTAATCGTTACGGCTTAGGTGCCTGTCGTATTGCCTCTGTCAACATTAACGTCTGCTCTACGGCAACACGCCAAATGGAAAATATTGTAGATATTATACTTTATACTTACTGTTATTATATGAACTTTATATGAGATACGTACTAGACGTCGCGGGGGCTTTGCCTCCGTCCTTCTTTATTTGTCCACTGCTCAGCTCCTATTGACCGTAGCGTGATGTTATATAGCTTATAACCTTCCTCGATAAATGGGCTATCCAACAAAAATCGGACCAGTAATTCCTGAGATCCTAACGTTCAACCAAACTAAGAAACTCCACAGCTTTATAATATTAGTATAGATAATATTTTTTTTTTTACCTCATTCACGCAGCGCCATCTAGGTAGTCCCACACTAAGCAATTATATTTGCTTGTGTTATGGGTAGGTACTAAACAACTGATATACTACTTAAATACATTTTTTTTTTGTAAATACATACATATTATAGATAAATTACACCCAGACACAGAACAAATCTTTATGCTCATCACACAAAGATTTGTCCTGGGTGGAGATCGAACCCACGACCTCCGGCTTAGCAGTCAGGGTCACTAACCACTAGACCAACAGGCCAGTCCATAATATATGAAGGCACTTAAGCAAATACTAACACTTAAACATGGTACCTACCTATCTATACTCCCAAACTCCCAAGGCTTCCCTCCCATCCTCTCGCCTCATATTACCTACAGCTCAATCTTCTTTCATAATTAAAGTGGCTTTTACCTCAACGTTACTCTCCCTACCCCTCCCACTTTAGGTTCTCCCCCCTACCTCATTACCTAGCTGCGCGTAGGTTTACTACTCTCTCGTTAGAGCCACCTAGTAGGGGGAGGGAGAACTGTTATTTTTTTATGTGATAGTCTTGGAATTTAGAAGGGGGGCTTGTATTACGAGTACATAGATTTGTAGGTAGGTAAGGTTGTTCATCTGTTCATTTCTATTTGCCGTTAATACAACAATCATAGGTATGAGTTCGATGTCTAACGAAAGGACCTTATTTTACTTATTAGATCAATGTTTTTTTTTGGAAAAATAGTTTAGGCTTAAGCAATTAGGTGAAATTAGGTAGGTAATAACATAACATCAGTAACTAAATGTTTATAATAACGTCTTCCCCATATTTTATGTAAAAACCGTAATAATGGATCTGCTTATTAATTCTATAATTAACTCGGACCCCATAACATTAGCAAAATTAATTCTTAAATACCTACCTAGTAATCATCAACCACAATTTTCCCAGAAATATGTCAAAAGCTCATAACTATCATGCAGCTGAAATCAGTTCTAAAATATCTTAGTAATAATAATAATAATAATATTCTACCACATTCACACAGCGCCATCTAGTCCCAAAGTAAGCAATTATATTTGCTTGTGTTATGGGTACTAAACAACTGATATACTACTTAAATACATTTTTTTTGTAAATATATACATATTATAGATAAATTACACCCAGACACAGAACAAACCTTCATGCTCATCACACAAAGATTTGTCCTGGGTGGGGATCGAACCCACGACCTCCGGCTTAGCAGTCAGGGTCACTAACCACTAGACCAACAGGCCAGTCACGAGACGTAAGAAATATATTATTACACCTAATACCTAGTACTAGTGATGTGTGAAAATTACATTCAAAGAAAAAATAATTCACTCGAACTTCACATAAATGAGTTGTTTATTATCTCAAACTATGGCTACCTATAGGTAATAGTCTCCTTCTATTACCTATAGGTAGCCATAGTACCTACGATGTTTAATTTTAATATACTACTATAATGTTACTAATACTTACCCAATTCTTTCTTAGACTTATTTCAAGCGCTCCAAATTGCTTTCTTAATATAAATTTTATATATAGTATAGTAAAGTTTTCATTAGGTACATACCGTGCCCCGTAACCCCAAGCTGACCTTTACGAAGGACGTACCGCGCCCACCTAAGTACTAAATTGAGCACACCTCAAGGAAACATCAATCGCACCAACACATGCGCACAATTTTTCAAACGTTTATCACTAGCAAACTTCACGAAATTAGCACACAACGTCGCCGACGACCGCACGACTGTCTTGCCAAGCCGAGTCACGGGGAATACACCTGTGCAAGCAGGTACACCTGGCCGCACCTTGCCGCGACCAATCAGCGCGCAGCTTACCTGCGCAGCTCGATAAAAAGGGGCGCGGCTTGTGCGGAGGCGGCAAAACGCACCTGTGCGCACCTGCGGCGTTACGGCACAGGTGCGGGGCTCCACGGGTTGGTCGTGAGCCTTCCAATGGGCGGCTATTGCCTCTTACCTGAGAGGTACGTGAAGGTAAGCCTCCAGGTATTGGTCGTGCGAAGTGGGTCGCGGATGTAGGTCACAGAGAGCGACGACTCTATGTAGCCCGCTCTATGTACGCCGCCGTACTGTAGCTGTTATAAACTCTAATCTCTTTGTTTAGTATATACTGGGATGGTGCGTTGTAAGGGTTTATGGAATAATAAAATGGAGGAAGCGATTATTTGATGTCATAGAATAGACACGTGTCAACCTAATGTGGGCTTTTTTTTCGTATTGTAGTTGATTTTTAACAAAAAATTCTGTAAGGAAACAATTTTGTGTATGACTTTCAAGTTGATTCCAATAGGACGTAACTATAATATCTAATAACCCCATGTACCTACATACCTAAATACGTACCTATAACATAATATAAGCTTTAGTCCATTGTGATCCTTTGTCTTTTTCTCAAAAATAAGTTTTTATATTTATTTCTTTCGTTATATTATACTTAATGAGGCAGATATCTTATAATATAACTAGGTAAGATTATTTTATCTTCGAATGGGAAGTGTAGGTTCCTATCTACTTACCTGGATTTACTGTAACCCCTGCATAGTTTAGCAACAGAACTCAAATACAGTTGCTGATCTACCTTCGAGCTACCTTTACACATATTATACCTAACTATGTAGGCATACTACATAGTTAGGTATAATATGTGTAAAAACAAAAGAAAACATTCAACCATAAATCTAGCTAGTACTTACACCTTAAACTCGGCACCTAAAGCGGCCCATAGTGGGTGGGTGCCTGATTACACGGGGGTGGGGACGCTCCCAGGTCGACCAAGTTTCAAGACAAATTGTGTAGCGGGACGAGAGGGGTAGGTACTAGGGGGGGAGAGGGGGGAGGTGGAAAAATTGCGCCACCGACGTCCCACGCCGACAAGCTTTAAATATAAATAATGGAGATTTTTTTAAGTGGAAATACCGTGGCCTTTACATAGCCGCCTCTGCGAGAATATCGATGCTGACGCCATATGTGTTGTTGTATCGACCATAGTAGGTAGTGTCCCAAGGTCATTTGTTGATGTATCTTATTTAGACACGCGTAGGTATTAACGCCAGTTATACTATACTGTGGTTATACGTAGCCAAAGTTCATAAAGAAATTCTAACTAGGATCTCCGGTATTATCTTTAAATTTCTTAGAGATATAAGATTTTTATGAAATTTCCAATTAATATTGCTTTTATTATGTAGATTATAATTTATTTCAATGTTGTGTTCTCATGGGTGACGTGGCCTCGAAACGATAGGCAAAGCTACAGGATAAACTAAAGAAGTTTAAGACTATAATATAAGAAAAATATTAAGACACCGGATCGTGTGCCAGCCCAGTTATTTAAGGGGCGTAGGTATCTACTCAATATATGGAATTACACTAAAGGTAGATAAATCTCTAGCAACAGAAGTAGCGAGTACAAGTTATAACGAGCGCTACAAAACTTGCCGAGACTCCAACGTTGCCTAACTTTACCTATTTTGTTGTGAATCTGTTCGCCTTCGAGGTAACGAACATTGGAATTTTTCTTTTATGTAAGAAATAGAAGGCTTCATTTAATTGAAGTGTTAGTGTTTAATACAACTAAACACTTCAATTAGAATTATAATCGCAGTTGATCTAAATTAGCGTTATTTTATTAAAAACTTCTCTATTGCGAGGCTTAATTATTATTAATGATCTCTGTTTAATTCTGTTGAGCGACTCCACCGCTTGGCAAAAATCACTACCATAATAGGTATACTATGATATGTAGTTTAAACACACGCCGTTGTAGGTAAAACAAGATTAGTACCTAAGTATTAAAAACAAGTCTGTTTTGGGCATGTACCTAGTACCAAACAATTTAAATTATGGATTTACTGTATAACTATAAACCATAAATTTGCCTTTTTTGGATCAAAATACTTGATAATATTGTAATATATTTTGATGCAAGCAATATAAGATAGTAATTTAATCTAATATCTTTCTCTAATCTGTTTAATCTAACTATTTTTTTGCCAATATTAACGGGAGTGGTTACCACTTTCTATGAGATGATTTTACAGACTTTCTTTTCGCTTTCTCTCAAAAAATTGATTTTTTGTTGTATGACAAAGTACTTACTTTGTGTTAAAATTTCAAGTTAATAGTGTCTCACTCCAAAAATGAGTCTTTGATACTTACATTCAGTTACTCTATCTTTTGCATTCTGTAACGCATGTAGCATCTCAATTGATAACAAAAAAGTTGTCTGCAAACAAATTCCTTTAAGTTGACCGTTACAAAGGGAGCAGAGGAACCTTGTATTATCCATAACTTTCTCGTGTCCGTTTCATATTCAGTTGGGCGTGGAAAAAAATACGGATTTTTAGAGCAAGTTGAAATGAATTCACGCACGCGGTGCGCCGCCGCCATCGCCGTGCCGCCGTAAAAAGTAGGATTCTGTAGATACACAGCACCGTGTAGGTACTTACCAGTTAACGTGGGGCTGAGGTATGCACACAGGAAAATGCCTAATTTATTATTGCTAACTAGCGCTCACGGTTTTGTCCACGTGACCTACAGAAACGTTATAACAATACACAAACGTAATACGTGTTTTTCAATTAATAAGGATGAAAAATACTTTGATTCGTTGCAACGTGAAATTATGATAAACATAACATCTTAAATTTTTTCATTACAATTTTAGTAGGTAGGTATATATTATAATGAAAAAATTTAAGATGTGATTATATTTATTCTTTTTTTTTAGTAAAGTTAAACAAAACTCTAACTAATTCATTCTCTACACCACTTTTTGCGATTGAGCAAGTAGGGTATGGGTTTAATGGATCTATTATATTCAAATTATTATTATATGATGCAATCAATGCACCCATAGGTATAAAGTTAGTGCTTTTTGTTATCACTTAGGTTGGTAACACTAAAATTACAGGAAAAACTACCAAAAATCCTAAATCAGGAGTAGATTTCCTGTTTAAATGACGCACTAAACGATCTAATTAGTTGTAACTACCTACTACCTAATCATTTTGCATTAAAATATAGGTATGTTATCATAATATTTCGGTAATCAAATATGGTTACTAGTTAAATGATAAATCCATAATTTAAACTGTATGCAACCACATCCCGAAAATAGAGTTGGTTTTAATCATTACCTTTTTTAACTTATAGTGCCAACTGCCATGGTTTTCATTAGGCATAGATTATTTCATTTAATATGAAATGGATAATAATTATAACAATTGGCGTAGCCAAGGATATTTGTAAAGCTGTTAAGTCATTTAACAGAATCAACCAGATATCATAGACGACGCTTTGCGATAACAAAGTTTCTAGAGTCGACATTGCCCATGCTTACATCTCCTATCTACGTTCCTGTTTATGACTTCTTCAGAGGTAGAACACAGAAGACTCTCATTTAAATTATGTAGGTCGATGTACGCCTCTAAATTTTTCGAACGATAGTATCAACAACCAAAAATATAAAGCTGTGACAGGCAGATGTGCAGATGTACTGACAAGGTCAAGGACATGGTCCCACGGTATGGTTATATTTTACATTTTACCTACGGAATTCTAAAAAATATCTAACATTGCATATGCACATTTTCCCACCTCAAACCGCGGTACACAGTGCACTAAATTGCAGTATATTCATACAAAGAAGCGCAACGGAGCAGCTTATTAAAACATGGCCGCTATGTCTAATTTTCCGGTTCTGCCCGCGCAGATTGTTCGCAGCCCACGGGACTCGTCCGTGCCGTGCACTGCGGACGTATTATAGTCGCTTGTATGTTACTATACATGTACACCTATCTAATGTGGGAATATGGGTTTAAGGTGGTTTTACGTAGCCATTTAAATACATCTTAATCAGGTAATATTTTTTGTTATTAATAAAATTGGTAAGTCAAATTTTATTTGGAAATTTTTGGTGTTAGATAATAAACGTTTGTGAGGCTAAGACTCCATTACAGCGACGAGAAGAGAGAAGACGTAATAAAACAAAAAATAATTTCCTTTCCTCTGTATTTCCTTTTTCGGTAGGCTTGATTGTGTTTTCTTCGCAATCGATGCTAAAAGAACACGGCCGGTTAGCAGGCAGTGGTTAAGTCTCGCGTCGGGCAAAAACAAATTAAAAATGTTTGGACGTGTGTCGTTTGCAATAACACCTATGTTTTCGGCTAGGGCTAGGTGATGGTATAATGTCAACCGGACCATGAATGTCTATTAAAAAGTGAGCCTCAAGGGTATGACGCACCTTGAGCATCTTCTCACTATAAACAAGCTCAGATAGAAGGCCAACTTGACCCACTTAACGTTGTCTAAATAAAGCCTAAGTGGGACGTGCTTTGTGCTAGCCTAACGTGCCGTGACGTCATCAAAGCGTGCCTAATGACGTGGCTTGTGACGTAATAGGCCGTGACGAGTGACGCTACGTGCCGACAGATGGCGTGCATTATTTAGTGGTTTTGAAGGATTATGTGGAGAATTCGTAATGTCCTCTGTAGTTAGGTATGCTTTGAATGGTCACGCAAGGTGACTGTTTTAGCTCCTTCAATGATCTAGAGGTTGCGAAACTTCTCGAGTGTTGTGGATGCAACTTGTAATAATGAGGGTTCTGCATATAAGGTACCTATTAATTTATTAATGAAGATTAAATTAAGATTTTTCTATTTCCTTCCTAACAATTAGTACTGGAAGGGCTGTGGACTGCTTTCTACGGTGTTTGGTTTAATATTCGAGTTGGAATTTTTCATAAAATAGTGCTAATAACAGTCGACACTGATGCATGTTTTTTTATTCATCAGTAATAATACTGAACATGATTACAGATTTTAATATTATTACTGATGAATCAATCAATCCATTCAGCCTAGTGCAGTCCACTGCTGGACATAAGCCTCTTCTAACACGCGCATAACATTCAGTCCTCCACTTCCCGCATCCAGTTCGACAAAGCGATTTTAATTAAGACTGTAATAGTTTGAGAATTATGTCAAAATAACACGTATTAACGGACTTTTTGTAACAGACAATGATGATGCCTGACATTTATAGTCAGCTAGTCTCTCAATCATTAAATTTTATTTAGTACCCAGTGGTATAGTTCCGCGCATGATCACTTAGCAAATTGTTTTATGCAAATATTTCGCCTCCGCGACGCCTAAGCACAAACAACACTCGTACGTACCGCGGCTAAATCAACTAGGTAACCACTACTAACACCATCTATAACATGGAAATACTGAGACACAAACTATTGTAGTTATAAAATTAAATTAGTTTGCAGTGTACTTTTATAATGGCTAGAATTCGCGTGGGGGACGCTCCCATTGTTCTTTATTTGGCCACTGCTCAGCTCCTATTGGCCATAGTGTAATGTTATATAGACTATAGCCTTGATCAGTAAATGGGCTATCTAACACTAAAAGATTTTTTCAAATAAGACCAATATTTCCTGAGATTCTAGCATTTAACCAAACAAACAAACTCTTCAGCTTTAGATGAGCTAGCGGCTTGATTAGCCACGTAGTCTAGCTTAATATACGTCAATATAAATTCTCTTCAACTAAAAAGGAAAATAAGCGAGACCCTCGCTCAAACTGAGCCATCACCTGGGGAAGTACCTCTGCTCTACATAGTGGCATCCAGCTGTTATTGGAGAAGCAAGAGGTTTTAAAAGATCTACAATAACTCTGTGTTGCAGACGTTCATATTAGCTACGGTAACCACTATCGTGTTAAAAAATGATTACAAAAGTAAATACCGCCAGCACTATCATTTTCTTTCACACAATCAGCTTAAAATAAGTAAGAAGTATTACGTAAAATGCACATACCACCCAAATCTATAGATTAATTTTAATGTCTAAAATATAATTTATGACAGGTCTTTCGTAAAAATCTTAAGCGCAAAATTATTAGGAAGAGTCTTATAGCTATAAAGTCGGAATGTCTGATGATAACGACGCATGTAGCTACCCTAGTGGGCACATTCCTATGCTAACACAACTCGTAGCTCATACACTTAATCAAATTAGACGGATCAGTGTGTCACTCGTGGTATTCGCTTTTTTCTCAAGTTCCTAGACCTCACAGTAGGCACAATTTGTTTTTTACCAAACAAGAACTACTTACCACCATGGTGTGACAAAATATCAGGGAAATACAAATAAATACCAATCTA
The DNA here is from genome assembly GCA_905147015.1 of Laspeyria flexula. Taxonomy (NCBI): domain Eukaryota; kingdom Metazoa; phylum Arthropoda; class Insecta; order Lepidoptera; family Erebidae; genus Laspeyria; species Laspeyria flexula. The sequence goes on from LR989958.1 coordinate 515,807, forward strand.
ATACTTTTCATGCAAATAATGAAAAAAAATAGAACACAACCCGAACAATTTGCTGCAATCTATACTAATATTATAAAGCTGAAGAGTTAATTTGTTTGGTTGGACCACCCTTACATTAGGAACATAAAAAATCTTTTCGTGTTGCATAGCACATTAATCGCGGAAGATTATAAACTAACATCATATAAACTGTAACATAAACAGGCACAGCTAATAGGAGCTGAGCAGTGGCCAAACAAAAACAATGGGAGCGAAGAACTGGCAACAGCTAGTGTTCTATACAATGAAGGTAGACGATTACTTTTTCGGTCGAGATTGTCCTTGCTACTTCACTTTTAAATCGCGTTAAAACCTCCTCAGAAACTATTTTCCAGATATATTAGTTCCCCACCGAGCCGAGCGTGATGTGAGCCGACACAAAAGTTGTGATAATATCGTCATTACCCACCATCACGAGGTAACACGACAAACCGACGTCCACAAACTTTGAAAGCCATAAACGGATAGTTGGTCCAAGTTTTCCAATCTCGTACTGGTCCGGCCGACACTGTCATATTATTTTCTAACTATTTTACTGCACGCTGCAATCTTACGGTGGAAAATAGAATACCTCTGTTAGAGCGTAGTTTGTGAGTTCACTGTCGTAAACATTGTTGAGGACTTGAAGAATATTGAATAAGTATTCGGTGGTGGAATATTTTAATACTAAAGTGTGAGTTTATGGCTAAAAGTGCTTACTATCTACCGCTGTAATATTCAATAGTGATTTGTGCTATTGATCTAACAACTCTTTGCTTGCTTTCTTTTATTAAGAGAACACCTCCCACATTTTTTGACGTAAGTTACAAACCTGCATACTGTCATCATAAAAAATTAAAATTAGACTGTAGAAAATTAGAACTTACTGTGTGGAGATTGTATCAACAAGGTACTTACTTGATCAAAAATCTGTGCCACTTTTAATGAGTAGGCCAATGAGGCAGGCATAATTGTAAATGACATAATTAATTAGTTACGGTGCGGAAATGGGTATAACTATGAATGAACAAAACGGACATCAGTTTTGATAGCATTCTATTGGTTCGTCAAATAAATATTACTTTGGAAAACTATAGAGCCCTTTGTATGGCAATGAAGGATGGCATGTGATTGCGGCATGTAACTTGTGATGTGAACAACTGCACCAGTGCGCAGTGTGGACTTGTATGAACACCATTGTCATACTCAAGTACTTACCTAGTTATACACAGAGGATCACTTATCATGTGATCCTTAATAAGTTCCTAGGTACATTTTTTTTTTCATATTTAACATAGGAATTTCTCTCACAATTATTTTTCAAAATAAATAGGAAAGCAATTCGAAAGGGTTATTATTTCATAATAAGAGCTGTAGTCTGTACTACGTTCAAGACCCCTGTTACAAATCTCTGGGCCCAGAGGTACCTACTTATTACGAAATTGTTTTCTTCACAAAACGACTCAAATGATTACAAGCAAATAATATCAATCACCAATGATCACTAGATTACTATACTACGTAATTATTTTGACTGCAGTCTTTTGTTCGTATACGGGGTAAACCTTTGACCGCCAAGGGCGCATTGAAGCGTTATTCAATAACTTGATCGAGCAAATTCGCTTTGTACAGTAGGCAGCAACTTGAATGTGTGACACTGCCAATGTCTATTAGCACTGTTGAGCCGCTAGTAAATACATAATAATATGTAATCTTTATCTCTCTCTATCTCTACAATAATTAAATAACTTCTACTAGCAAAGTAATACTCGCAGACGAGATGGCGATTACTACACCACCAGGAGAGTTGGGAAGGGTTAATTTATCTGTCATTATCTGCAATTAAAACTCAAATCTACAATTAAAAGGTATCACAAAACAAGATGCCAGTCTTACATTACAGGAGCGGTTCTTAACCTATGATCTCCGGACCACTGGTGGTCCTGGGGGTAACAAAAGTGGTCTGCGAAACGAACGCGCAGATGAGTCGCTGGAATTATACTGGGCAGAATTCTGGAGTGAATATTATACTTTTTAGTACACTACACTATATTAGTTAAATGGTCCCTTACTGCTAAAAGGTTAAGAACCACTGCATTAGAGCATGTTACGCCACGCCACAGTTATCTACAGTATAGGTACAAAATGTAGTCTAGTATAAGATATAGGTAGTACCTAGCTACAAGTAATAAGCACGACACAATATCGTGTCGGACAAGACGCGGACGGTGCGAGGTATGGTGAGCACGTGTGTCCGCACAAAAAACGCGCCTTAATAAAACGACGTGCCGCGGGGGTCGGTGCTAGGGACGTGCACTGCACGATACATTCATTCGTCATTTATTACTTTTATCACTTATTTGGTGTAAGTTGTTTGTTAAGAAAATTCAAAATTTATGCCCTGGCTCACCACTCGCTGATGATAAGTGCCTGATAGCTTACACATGACTTATATGATTTTAATTACTATAGAAATTATGTTACTAAGTTTCGGTTAGACTTCAGCTGCAAGTGATAAAACAAGATCTAAATTAATGTTCCTACATAATAATGTATTTAGCCCGTTAATGAGATAGAAGTGGTAATCAAAAAACATCCATCATATTTTCCTTAATTTATATAACTACCGATGGTAAATAAGATTCTAAGCTTCTGATAAATAAGAATATGTTTATTATCATAAGTATTACATACAACATTATGTTAAAATAAAATAGAAATAAACAATGGAAATAACAATGTTAGCATTGAACATAATGTTTGATTACCGAAACTCCCCACACTAGGCAAAGCCTGTCCCGTGGGAAGCTTTTTTTTGAAAGAAAGAAAAAATATTTATTTTTGTTCTCACAATACATAATGCCAAAAAATTAAATAAATAGCAATTGTATCTTAACGATTACTTATTATATATATATATATATATATTATTATATATTGCGAGTCAAAAAATGGTCTTAGCTCAGCATCATGGCTGTCTTGAAAAAGATCAAGACAGCGCTGGTATTCTGCTAAGACCAAATTAGTGAGACGGACGGACGTACACTGTCGACTATAAATGTACATAGAATACAATTATGCATATAATATATATATTCACAAAAAACTTAATATGTATAAATAAAATAAAATAAAAAAACAATAAAACAAAATAAGAACAATAAATAAAAATTGTAACAGTTGAAGCGTGGAATAAGAATTGAAGTAGGTATGACATTTTTTTTTTTTTTTTTTTGATGACATTGACAGAACTTGTCAACTGCAAATCCGATGCAACACGAAATAACTAAACGTTTTAATAAAGTTATACAATGAAAAATTAAATCTAAACAAAATCAAAAATCTCTTTGCAACAAACAAGTGAAGTGTTCTGTGTAACTTAACTATTTTTTTAAAGATTATTGGCACATCAACGCCTACCGCCATTTTCATCCTACCGTTTCTGATGATTAAGTAAATGTAGTTTGAATTTTTTCCTACAAGTTTGGACAGATGTTAACTTGCGGAAAGGAGGCGGTAGGTCATTCCAGCAGCGAGTGGCGGCCAGCCTAAAACTCCCCCGGAAGGCAGCAGTGTTATGCCTGGGTGCAATCAGCAGGTACGCGACAGCCCGTGTTTTGTAATTGTTGACGTCACTCGACCAAGCAAGCTTTTTATACAAATACTCAGGCTTTCCAGTTCGTATGATACCGAAGAGTAATGTAGCCATGTGAAGCTTCCTTCGTGATGACATCTTCAGCATGTTCGAGTCGTTAAGATAAGGCGTAACATGGGAACGCGGCGGCACATAGAAACAAAACCGCGCGCATGCATTTTGCACTCTCTGAATGAGTCTTTCTGTTCTACCAAGCAAGCAGTTACCGTAGACTGTATCTGCGTAGTTTAGCTTCGACAGTATTAGAGACTCACACACTGTAATACGCATTTCTACACTAATATATGAACGGATTTGATATAATAGCTTTAGACGATAGAAACAATTGCGGATGCATTCCAGGATGTGCGTTTCAAATTGTAGTAAACTGTCAAACATTACCCCAAGATTGCGTGCCTCTGCTACTTGTTCTACTTGACAACCAGCAACTGTGATGACAGGATTGAAGCTTTGAATTTTTGTTTTTATGTTTTTAGAGCCCATAATTAAAAACTTAGACTTATTGGGATTAAGAACAAGTGAGTTTCTAGAGGCCCAATCTGAGATACTGTCCAAATCTGCATTAATTTTGTCAACAGCTTCCAAAGCAGGCACGAGCTCTGGTCGAAAGGAGATATAGAGCTGAAGGTCATCAGCATAGAGGTGGTAGTTGCAGTATCTCAGGGAATTGGTTATATCTGCTGTGTAAATGATAAATAATAATGGTCCGAGGATAGATCCCTGAGGAACTCCTCTGGACACTGGAGACAGTGATGATGTAATATCACCATCTTGTCCATTACTGGAGAGCTGGACAAATTGCTGCCGATTGCTTAAGTAGCTATCAAACCAACGAACTGATTTCTGGTCACAACCATAATAAGATAGTTTTGACAGCAGTAAGGAAATATTGATACATTCAAAAGCACGCGAAAAATCTAATAGTGTAAGAAGAGTCCCCATTCCCCGATCCCGGGCCGCAAGTATATTATCTGTTATATCGATCAAGGCTGTTGCAGTACTGTGACCACTGCGAAAACCGGATTGCTTCTCGGGTAATAACTTTGATTTCTCTACATAGACCTTTAGCTGATTACAAACTATTTTTTCCAAAATCTTAGACAAACATGGCAGTAAACTAATTGGTCTTAGATCTTTAGCAGACTCTGGATTAGTTATTTTTGGAATAGATCTAACTCTAGCTATTTTCCACAGATTGGGGAATGTGGAGGAAAACATAGACCAATTTATAATGTGAGTGATGACAGATAAAGTGTGTGGCAAAGTCAAGATCAGCATATCTAGAGAGATTTCATCAACTCCTACCGCGTTTGACTTAATACTCTGAATAACTTTCAAAACTTCCGTATCACTTGTTGGCTGAAAATGAAAGTTCCCTGTGCCATATCTATGAAACTCAAAGTATGTGAGGTCAGACAAAGCAACATTTCCATTACCAGGTACATTCAAGAAGTGACTATTTAAAACCTCAGGGTCATTACAAGCAGTTGGCAGATCAGAACTTTTATGCTTATATGAAACAACTGATTTAATGTTGCTCCAAAGCTTTTTGGGATTGTTAATGTTTTTATTTATATAAGATTCAAAATAAGCATGTTTCTCACTATCAATTCCTGTCTTAACTATATTTTTAAGCTGTTTATATGTGTTATGGTGTGATGCAGACCTAGTTGACCTAAATTGTTGGTGATACTTGTTTCGCAGCGCAATCATATCCTTAATAGTGTCCGTAATCCAAGGGTATGATTTTTCTTTTATCAAAACTCTTCTCTGAGGGGCATGGAGGTCAAATAGAGTAAGCATATAGGAGTTAAAAGTGTTGATCATAATATCAATATCCTGCAGTCTTGTAATATAGTTCCAATCCATGTTGCAAAGATCTTTATAAAATATATCTAAAAGTATGTCTTTCATAGGCCTGTAACTCACCCATTTAGGTTTAGGCTTCACTGTCCTAAAATTTAACTCTACTGTTACCATAGCGTGTTGTCCCAACTCTGGAATGTGTGTGACTGTGGTCCCACAAACCCTAGCGTCTGTACACACTATATCAATAAGAGTTTCACTGTGGTCAGTGAAATGGGTAGGCTCAGTGATTATGTTGCCAAGATTAGTGCTCTGAAGGAAATTATTTAGTTGTTTAGTTTTATTATCATTAACGTCTAGAACATTGATGTTGAAGTCACCAAGCAGGAGTATTTTATCAACACGGACAAAAGAGGACAAGCTAGCTGTAATTGCATCGAAAAAAATGTTGACATCAAGCCATGGTGGTCTGTAGGCCGTACCAACTATGATACTTTGAGAGTTGACTGTTAGCCTAACCCACATTTGTTCAACTATTGAGCTAGGTGGGTGGGTTACAGTCCGGACGTTGAGACCTCGCCGCACATAGAACCCGACCCCGCCGCCACGACCTCCACGCACATGTCGTGGGCGCGGCGTATGTCTCAGTCGATAGTCAGGCACTGCGGGCGCACGACCATCCTGCCCCTCCCTAAGCCACGTCTCATTGATTGCCATGATGTCAACAGAAACATCATTCATAGCTATGATAAACTCTTCTTGTCGAGAGCCCAGAGAGCCAGCATTAAATAGACCTAAACGCAACTTTTTATCTTTTTTCATTTTAACTTAATATTATAAATACATAGGTAACATGAAAGTATAAAACTCAAATTATGTTTATATTGTAAATTATAAATACTATTGAATTTAGTATATTTTAATAGTTCCTCATATTCCATAAAATATTGGAATTTGTAAATATAATTGTTTACTACTTTGTAATTTACTATTTGAGAATGAAATAAACATTGAAATTGTTTGTTATAAGTTAAAATATAAATAGCATACAGTAATCCACATAAAAATTGTTTAAAAGGTAGAATTATGATCACAGTAGTGATACCAATACAGTTCACTTGTTTGTGCTTAATGAGAATGTAAATATATAGTTTATAAAATAATATTAATAATGTATAATGCCCCTTCAATAAGAATAGACCAAATATTGAGATGGAGATGATGCTATAGTCCATACATTTGGACAGAAAATATAGTATATGAGTTATAGATATGTACCGTTTGTGCCTTCCACAGTTAGTGGTATCTCTGGTTGGAGTTGAGAATATAAGCTCACATATATATACACACCCAACAGAAATATACTTATAAGTAAAACTTCTAATTAAATAACATGAATTATATACATTAATAATACCTATACGACAACAAAGGGTAATGAGGTACAACTTAATTATTCAGCTTCGAGCAATTGTCAATCCAGTTTAGTGTGCATAATTAATACATAATTTGATTTGATTTGATTTGATTTACGAGCTATGTGCCCTGATGATGGCCGATGGGGGAAAAAGGTTCTCGAGTGGCGGCCACGTATTGGAAGGCGCAGCGTGGGACGGCCCCCCACCAGATGGACCGACGACCTGGTCAGGGTGGCGGGCAGCCGTTGGTTGCAGGCGGCACAGGACCGTTCGCAGTGGCGTAAATTAGGTGAGGCCTATGTTCAGCAGTGGACGTCGTTGGGCTGATATGATGATGATGATGATGATATTGTATTCGTTTAATAATATATAATGATAAGTATATAATTCTGAAAACTTGAAAAAACCTTGAACAAAGTTGTGATCTTTAGTATATGTGAAAAAGCAATGTTATGAAATCAAGACCAATGACCAATTGTAGTACCTATTTAATATTTTTATACTGTAGATATAGGTATCTATAGTACATATGACCGTACAATGATACGTACAAAGTGTATACAAAAATATTATATACTACCATTGGTCATTGGTCTGTGAGCAATTGTGTTAAAGAACAATTTGTGTAACAGTTGTAATTCCAACTAGACAAGATACTTTTTATACAAAAAGCAGACGTTTTATTAGCAATTTGTGTCTGGACAAAATACGCTGACCTTAAGTTTTGGTCAGGAGCCATGGTTTATATACGATATAATAATATAAGATTATTCTAACCAAACATTTACGACGCTATACGTTGAATAAAGAAAGATACGTTTAGTATTCTTCTTTTTATTTTTCATAGAACAAATAAAAATTCTAGCCTATTAAGTATGCAATTATTTTGTCAATATTAATCGACAATAATTTTAACGACAGTGTCCCATCCCTAACACCCTTGGACGGGTTTAATTACACGGCGCGGGCGACAGGTTGTCGGGTGACGTCATCGTTGCACACACACACACAATCGTGTGTATACATATGTTATAAGTACGTGTTATTATTTCGAACATTACCTATTTGATGTGTGTGTGTGTGATATAATCTCTTGTGTGTGTGTAGATAGATTATTGTAACTACAGGGTAATGTTTTCTTACTAGAACATGTGCTAAGATTCTGTGAGTCTAGAATATTGTAGAAATAATAACAGAGTACTAAATTGCGAAGTAACCATATGCCATCAATATACTTGTTTACCTATATACGAGTATCTGTCTAATGTAATATTATTAAACAGGCCATTCTTGTTTATTCCCATGAAACTATCTAAAGATTGTATATAAAAAATGGTAGGTATTAAAAATGTTCTTTAGTCTTGATAAAGTTTGATATGCCAAGTTTATCATTATAGGTAGTTTATATCTGAAAAGAAAATAGATTTTAGACAAAAAATCGCTAAACGCTACGAGTGCCATATCATATAAATTTGAGATGATTACATAAGACGTCAGTATTATCTCGCGAGCGAAACATTCAAATCTCACGAGCATCTTCCAGCCTGGCTTACCTATTTATGTTTGAAACTTATACATATATATTATATTTACTTCTAAACTTTTAAGTTGCATGATATTATTCATTATTTGGACTGGTTAAACAAGGTCGAAACGTCAAATGAATCTTAAAACGTAATCTCGAGAAACGCCGTTTTACAATTCTTATATCCTATTGTGAATATATTGTCAAAGGGTCTACTCGTCAAAGTTTTCAAATTTTAATATACTCGTAATCGCTATCATTTTCAAACATTTTACTACGATATCAAAATCGAACAATCGAATATCGAAAAAGGATTTTTAATTCCTACTGATTTAAGTGATCATCTCTTCATTGACAATACCTCAATTGTTGAGAGTTCGACATACTTATTGGTTGCTTTTGAAATTCAAACCACAAAGTCTGTTCCTTATGTTTCGTCAGTTGTATTATAAAGAGCCTGTAGTTTTTTACATCACATACTTCATCTCACTTGCTCACAACTTAGTATTTTTTTATAAAGTTTACTCTAAACTTTATAGCCTTACATAATTTATTTGTGCCGTCGTAAACTGTTGGTTTTAAAATCTTAGCTGGAGGTAATTAAAAGAGAACTATTTGACGACAAAGTACCCCTTGTTCTGGGTTGTTAATACCTCGTTAAATTGAAATGGTTCGAGATACGGCCTGATAAGGGCTTCTTACAAAGTAACTGGATGTTGTGTAATGTGTATATTGAAACCTACACTTAGGATCAAATTAAGTAATCACATATTATGCCAAAGTAATCGTGAGAAATTTATACATAAAATTTTGCGAACATAACATACAAATAAGCACCCAAAACTGACTAAATCGTTAAAGTCGAGGTTTTGTATTAAAGAGTCTTTTGATATCTTTGAAATATGACGCTGACTGTACCTGCTGCGTTACTTACCTACCAAGTTATTTTATATTGTCAAAGAGAATGGAGGAGTACCTATCAAACATTTCAAGTTGATATAAAATTTCATTATAACTTCCAATGTGTATTTCATACCTCATAAAAGCTATATCAACCTAATTTTAGATTCAGAGCGTTGTGGAAAATTCCAAGAACGATTTGTAAAATTAATTAACTCAAAAGGTTTGAATTAATGATATTAAAATACGTCTTTAATAAATAATGTCATTGTTAATTGACACAATAAGAGATACCTTACTAAATTTGAGTTCAAGGCGCTTAGATCGTACGGTTTCAACCAATCAATTAAGTATTGGAAAATACCTTTCATGGAACTCTCCAGTATTAGAAGGGCTTCAGAACAATGGCGACTAGTTTAAACTTTACATATCTTGTCTACATTGTTGATCGCAAAAGATTTATTTCAATATTTAGTTTTCTACAGTAAGTAATTTATGAAATTTTTTATTACCTACCTACAAGTTACGTCATGTGTTGTGACGAACAATTCCATATTCCAAGGGGAATATACTGGGAAATTTCACGACAGGAAAATCCTATAGCACTGTACGTTTTATATTATGTTCAAAAATACGTTGGTGTCATTGAGAACAACTATGACTTTCGTTCAACACATCGATTACAGTACAACTTGCACAACATAAATATAAGAGAATGACACCGTGGCGTAGAGGTTAAGGTGGTCGCTTCGCTACTAAAATTGCCGTACCAAGTGATGTGGGTTCGATTCCCACACGAGACAAATATTTGTATGGTACATAGATATATTTTTGTTTCGATTTTGGGTTTAGTTCGTGTCGCTTAAATGCATGTTTATGGAAATTAGACACAGTACTCATTCCTAAGTGAGGCCGTTGTCTTAAAAAAAGTGTTAGCAAAAGGAATAACAGTCACTACCACTTTTGAGTACCTACTAAATATTATTAATTTTGCCGTTGAAAATAATAATAAACTTAGTTTAAATTTAAATCTTCTGTTCACTAAATAAGTAGATAGGTAATCACGGCGAGGTCACTCACCACTCTATCAGTTAATATAAGATAACGTCCACGTCACTGGGCTCTTTATCATAGCGCTACTCGGTACAGTTTTAGTGACGACCTGACCCCAGATAGTGCGGCCCGAGGACATGATAAAACACCTTTATTGATTCTCATTTTGTTTTGGTCAACGAGATAAATGTTTGAGGAAAACTTTAATGTTTAGATAATAGCATATTTATATCTATTTCTTATCTATTACCAACCCAACACTATAGTTGGTTAGTCGAAGTTTTTTTTTATGAATTAGCCATTTCGTCATCATCATCCCTACTAACTGGACATAAAATCTCGCTGTGTTCTCGGCTTGGCATATCTGAATTCTGTCTGCTGGTTTTTATCGTCTTTTCATCTGAACAGGATAACAATTTAGTCGTTACCATAACATAACGTAAAATAACCTCACGCCTATGCCCCGAAGGTGTGTTTTGGGGGAACGTTTCCCCAGCTATGATAAGTCCCATGTAATAGGGGGGGAGACTATTGCTATGAACAGAGCATATTTGTTTCATGATAAAAATCAATATTATTTTTGGCCTAGCCAGTAATCGAACCCAAGATATCTCGAGTCCGACCTTTACAGACAAAGAGGTATTCTCCACTTAACAAACTTAAATATATTTAAAGTTAAGAAAGATCACTTGATGCATATATATTAAAGTATTCTATAAAATTAAGTACTAAACGCAGCCAAACGCTAAGTTCAACGTGTCCTTAGATAACCTATTTTATTGCTCTAGTTTTATGCATAACGGTCTATTTCTTTTATAGGTTAAACGATTTCCGGTCCCACCTAAGACTACAAGACTAAGCATAAAAAATGTAATATTCCTACACAATACAACTTCTGTTTCATTAACATTAGTTGGTTTAAGGTATTCTTGACCTTTCTTTAAAACGTCTTCTACTGTTGCTCGTGAAAATAGCATAATACTTATATATAGACCATAGTTAGATATTTCACTCTAACTTAGCAATCCAACTGGGGCAGTAGCTTCATTATAAAGGAAGCTGCAATCATAATAACGTTTTGATAATTATTTTGTTTCTATTGGTGAAGTCTGGTCTAGAGAACTTTAATGAGGGTGGTCGCAAACAAGGGTAAGCTCTATAAAACCTATACAAACGATTCTTTCACCTAATTACTCCCTTCTGAAGAACCCCATACAGCATTTTCTAGGCAAATTGTTGGTAGGTAGTACATTCTAAAATCAAAAATCTCCGGAACCGCACTATCCGCGTATTTTGTTTTTTTAAGACTGCTGCATATCATATGCACCATGCAATGCTTACCTACGACTTTCTACCAGAGGGCCGCTAGCTGTATTAATATCTTTTGGGTAAAGGCGATATATGATATTATAATATTATGTACCTACGTATGTTATAGAAAACAAGCATGTTTTTCTAAGCAAAACATGTTTGCATTGAGCTGAATACGCAATAACTAATACAGTGAATAATGTACGCAAAGTCTCTTAACTAGTTGTTAACATTAAATCTGAGTAATGTGTAATTAACGTTATCGATATATCTAACGTGCGCACTTACCTACTGTACTAGCGCATACCGTGGCCGTGCCTCTCGCAATACTTTGAGGAAAATAATGTGAAAAATTGTTTCTTTATTTTGTGTTTCTTGCTACGGAGCAACACAGATGATTGACTGACATAGATATACCTACTACTTTTTATCGATATTCCCCGCAAATACTGTGACTCATAAAATTCTCCCAAATAGGTATGTAAATTTGTATGTGTAATTTATGTTAAGACTGTGAAATCCCCGGCATCACGCGAATATAAAATATATATCTAAGCTATTTACTTCTGTGAAATCCATTGAAAACGGAGAAGCAATTCGGGTACCTAATAAGTAACTAGCAATCGTTTACTTTCTATTTTAAACACAAGATAAAATTTAAAACAAAGTAACAACCTGGTAGTTAAGAAGAGTTAGTAGGTACTGCGATAACTAAAAAAATTACATCTCTAAACATACGGTGGATATAAAACTACATGGATACTTTACTCATGTGTCTACAGTTATCACGCTATCCAGACGGGTCGGTCGTGGTTCAGAGATTTTTTTATCATACTATATATAGTTAGGTGTAGGCAAACTAACCCAAAAATATCTTAGTCATTAATCTTAAAGATATAGATACCTCTATATAAACGAACAGATCCCACAAAATAAATTCAGCTATACACGTTCAGTGTGCACGAGTACCATTACCTACAGATAAGGTACAGTTCCAAGGAAGTAGGGTCTCAGGTCAACTGTTATCAGATACTCTCGAGTCTACCTCATCATGCAACTCCACGGATTATAATTGATGTTTGTTGGGTATATTTTTTGTATCTACGTTTCGTACCTCATTGGGAATAATATTATCTTTGTTTTTTAAAAACTGGCTGTGTCAGTGACGTTCAGAGGTCCTGGATTTGTGTCTCGGGTCGAGTCGAAATAGTATTGAGTTTTCTATCATAAAATTATTAGATTCAGATCGCCAATAGGGTCACCCATCCTTTAACATGGGACCAAGTTCCAACTGCTGTTAGCACTGTAGCTAAAAATTACTTAACAGCAGAATTAAAATTATTGAAGTAATTTTTTATGGATGTGGTCTAAATCGTTATGTGAAATAGCTTAATTGTATGACAGGTAGTAACTAGTAGGTATCCGGCTTTGTAGATGCTGTGAGTGAGGGCGTGTAGCAGTTACAATATGGTTTAACAAAACTAGAAATCATACGTAAACCTACTTCCATACAAAACACTCTACGACTAGGTTCTTATTAATTCTGTGTTACTTATAATAATGTTCAGTTTTAATAAAATACATGATTATTATTTCCGAGAATTTAAACAAATCAATATGTTCCAAACATGAACACAAACCTTCCCACATTTATTTTATTATAAAAGTATCGTTTTACACACTAACCGCCTTACAAAATGGCTTCCGAGACCCAAAATGTTATCAAATACGATATTTTTTCTAATTCAGGTCAAAAGGAACCGCCGAACAAACGCCCACACATGGCCCCACCTTGCTCAGGTAACTTAAAATTTACCTTTCTGTAGTCTTCTTAAGACAACCACATAAGGTCCAAAATTGACATATAGTCTATCATGATCATTTAGGTTCATCTCAGTTCAAATTACGACGTTGTGGTCCAAGTTGTAAGGTTGAATTTGTATTGTAAGCGTGTGTAGGTGAACACAAAAAGCGTATAAAAAGCGACCTTTGTTCGGCACACATGTGTGTTGTTTCTAAGAAGGGAATAATTAGCGATTGTGAAGGTATGATGTGGGTGTTCCCAGAAACTTGGCCATTATCTACACATTTACCTTGTTGGACCAAATGCTGCGAGAATGTTGTAATCGTCTAAATAAGAATTCAGTTATTTTACGTCTCAAAGTTAACAATGGTGGTTTGTATAAAATTCTTAGTACCTATACTTTGCTAATATTACAAAATCCAATCATAAATATTTATTATTTGCGTCGTGTCATTTTAATTGTTAATTAATTTGATAATATTTTAATGGGTACCTACGTTATGTTTATTAAATAAAACTAATAATAAATCTAATAATATTTAGGTATTTGACATAATTGACTTTTATTATAGTAATTTATTTATTTTCACTTTAATCTCAGTAAATACAGTTCTTAGAGTTAAACGGATATTGAATTTTTTTTTATTATGACAAAGAAGTATCTTCCTAGTAACTGTCAGAGGATTCCTACACACACATAGCTGCCATTGCTCTCAAAAACATGTCAAGTAAACTAGAAGTAGGTAGACATTATTGCCACGTTGGATGGCATCTGGTTAGGGTTACGTACTTACTTAATCTTAGTGCGTAATTAAGCCAACCTTCAGCCACGTCACATACCTAACCTAAAGTACAGGTCAAAAGCTTAATAATTTCAATAAAATTGCATTTACTCAGTAATTACCTACTTTTATTAAGTACGTAGTTTGATAATAATAATCTAATTAACAAAGAGTTACAATTTAACAAACTACTTACCTACTCACTTGCAACGCGTTTATCAGTAATGATTCAGACGGGGGAAATGGGTTACCGGTGTTATCGTACCTATTGCGTATTTAGACATTTATAATTATTATTTGCTATGTTACTCATTATTAAACAAACATATTTTAGAAAACAACTATAAAGTACCTAGATAAAACATTAATTATTTTAAAATACTAACATAACATTGTAACAGTACCAGATTATAAATTGCGCTTGAAGTACTACTAACGCCATCTAGCATCAAGTAGAATTACTAATCTTGAAGCATGTCGTTTGACGCAAAATTTAGTGTTTTTATTCTTGTTTGTTTACATTGATATAATGAATTAATTATTTATATATTTAAAATATATATGTATATTAGGCTAAAAGTGTTATAATAATTATTATTTTTAAATGTAATTTGTTGATTTTTTGGGTGGTTATGGCTGGTTATGATTGCAGAAGCAATAATTTTCTAAGTTGGTATTAGACCTTTTTACCTAAGGAATTATGTTATTTTGTCAGAAATGATAGTACGATCTATGATTTGGGAACAGTTTTCAATTCAACGCCTCAATATTTAAAGCGTGAAATTTCACCTGCAGGTTTTGAATCCGTGCCAAGTAGAATTTTTCTTGTTTGACTTTTTCTCTGTTAGGAATGAAACCATTTCTTAAACTCGTATAAGAAAGAATTTTGAGACAGAGGTTGACTGGTACTGACTTTATTAAGTTTAAATAAATATGCGACACTAGGTACCTTTGGTAGGTAAGTAGGTACGTAAGTAAGTACACTTTTTATTATGAATTGGCTTGAATAGTGTATTCTGTGTATTAATTAAATGAAATTATAATCAATAAAAGTATTAATGTAGGTAAAATGTCCCTAAGTTTTAAATTTCAGTTTCATTTTTGCACAAAAAAAGAAATGATTCCCACGTATATATAGTTCACTTATTTGGTCTGTTAGAGATAAGAAGGCAAGCTAAAGAAAATAAATTTTAGATTCTGAAGTAAGTTTGCCTAGTGAAACCGATCTTTAATAATTATAAATGTTAATGTACTAGATTAAAGGAAATTATAAATAATAATAATAATAATAATATTCTACCACATTCACACAGCGCCATCTAGTCCCATAGTAAGCAATTATATTGTTATAAATGTTATAAGTATAGCTACTTTTCTATCCTTCTTTTACGATTAAAAGACCCTATAACCAGTGTTTATATAAATTTAAACGTGATATAGCGTCACACCCTTTTTCTCAGAAGGAGGTAGGCAGAGGTGGCCTACCTTCTGAAAGGTAGGTACTGTGAATTTTATGACTGAAAAACCTAATGGAATCGAATCCAGTACCCCTTGCACAGTCAACTTGCGCTTAGCCAACGAGCCAGTTATTGAATATAGATAATTATAATATTCTAAGACCCGCAAAAGACAATTAGGTTCTTCAAAAAAGGAGTGAATAGGTTTCCTTCCCCTGGTGTGCAGGCGTCCATAGGCTACGGTAACTACTTACTATCAGGCCTTCATCATCTGTTTGCAGCCTTTCCCTTTATCTGGAATCGGCTCTCCTTATCCGACTTCTCCATTCAGAGTGGTTTTGGGTGGTTCCAGTGTGTTATGGCCTTTTCTTTGTCAGGTCTGTTTTTGGACCATTGTTAGGCAGGTGGCAGCGGCGAACATCGTGGTATATGGAAAATATATAGAATCATAACTATATAATAGAATCTAGTATATTTATGACGATGCGACGCGAGCATACGGTTAAGTGACATAATGTCATCCGACTGGTCTATCCGGTGTAACACGTGCAATGTGCAATATCGAGGTGTGGACTGTTCATATTAGCTATCGGCTATTTGTACTTGTGTGGTAGGTACTAAGTTCGATTTCCGAATGACTCATAGTTTATACTCATCATAATATAGATATTTTATGTATGATATTTACAATATTAAAATAGTATATTTTAAAACTGAAAAACTGGCGACTTTTCGCGAAGAGTTGAGAAACAATTAACTAATTGATTTTCTAAGTAAAATTGATCAAAGTACCTATTCACTTTCTTACAATTATTAACGCGATTATTTGCTTTTTTATTTTATTTTATTATGAATCATCGTAATTCTATACAAATAGCAGAAAGACCGAAAAATGAAAAAGATTACACACCTGGCTTTATGGTGACGTCACCAGGGTCTTGTAATTTAGATATTATTTTTGAAACATTCTATTTTACGTTGCAGTGTGTTTCTTTACCTACATTTTCCCTCAAATTATAAACAAATCCTATACCTCTATAGTATAGTTCTTATTTATAATTTCTCGAACAAAGTGAGTGGCTAGCCGTGTCGGAATGTGGCGTTACACCAAAGCGCTAAAATAGTTGGTCCCCAAAGGTAAACATCGACTACTATAATTTATGACACATACATACCTGGTGCACGCTGCCAATTTTATTTCGTACAACTATTTTCTGAATTTGTGTTTATTACTACAGTATTAACGAAGCGGTTTTTATTGTAAATACATGTCTGCCTGCGCCTCGCTCTTGTGGTACTGACAGAGTCACACCGTTTACTCCCTAAAGGGTATGCAGAGGTGCATCAGATCTAAATTTCACCAGCAATGTTGTAAAAGTGGGCAAATTGATTTTTATTAACCGGATATAGTCTAAGCTCCGAAATCAAATAGATATTTTTTTTTAGAAATCCAATACCGTTTCACCCGACCAAGGAATCTAATCCAGGACATCTTGCGTAGTAGTCATATTATATACACTCCCGGCCACTGAGACAATTTAGTCTCAGTGGCCGGGAGTGTATATAATATGACTACTAGTGTCAGTATGCAGCTATAACATGAAAGAAATACCCAAATTAATAATATACTTAAATAATTTATACATTTCGTATAAGATACAAAGAGCGATACCTAACAGCTCTTTGGATAATTTGTATTTATTTGTTGTATTATTTATTTAGAAACTTTGAAATTTATATTTCTAAAATTTGACTTAGCTCTTACTATGGATCCGATATAATAAATCCGAAACTTCTGCGAATCACGAATTTCAAACTATCACAAACGATAGCAATTACTGTACCAAAAAAGCAGATCTTTTTAATTAACTTCACAGAAAAACCGCCGCGTCCGAAAAAAAATCGATTTCTATTCATTCCATACACTAAAATATCTCAATTTTAAGAAAGACCACCTCATACATAGCTATATAAATGTGATGGCATTAGTTTGAGCGTCTATAACCATTAGTTACGTTACACGTAACCATTTTATCAACCATACTTCATCTTCACGCTATTAAAAATAAACTGGATGAAATATTGTTGTTGGCTTGTTCATTAACTGGTTTGTGTGTTGCCGTGTGACGATGGTGGCAAGGATTGTGTTAATGTGTGGATATTTTGATTGATTGATAATAAATATCAGTTACAACAGTAAGTTTTTTCTAAGTGAAGTTGAAGGTATCAAGGCAACCAGTTGTTATATTAAACTTCGACATGAATTCAAGGGGAGCCTGCAAATTAAAATAAAACATCAGTAAATCAATCATTCTGACAAAAAAAGTTTAAAAACTATAACTTGACTACGCAAAAAGAGGTCTAAAAAGTACGAAACATGAAAATAATTCAGATAGAAATGCGTAAGTACAAAAATGGTCAAGGTAGAGCCTTAGGCGCACCTAATTGTATACCTACTTGGATTATGTGGGTGCCAGGGACACCTCCATTAAACAAACATGGTATGGTCGGCATCACTGTCACACGGGAAAGTACCCAGAAGGCTAGCAGCATTGCCAACACTATTTGAATTAAGAAAAAATATAGCAAACGAAAGTAAGGAAGTCTTCCAACATACAATACTTACTGTGTAAACACTCAAAAGAATAATGCAAGTTACTGATGCACAAACTTTGAAATCTTCTGAACTCTATCAAAAATACACCCGGTAAATGATCTGTCGCTCACCTCAAAAAAATTGAATTAGCAACGTCGAACAGTACAGAGGCTCTTTCATACACGTCCGGACGACGGACGGACGGATGCTCGCATCCTGACACTGATACCTCGGCTTATGTTGCGTGCACCTACGTGGCTAATCTTCTCATGTTAGATGGCTATTTTTGGGTTTTGGTATAGTCAATAAAAGGGCGTCATTGATTCAGAGTTTGATAAAGTCGTTCGGTCACTTGGATAAGATTTTTCTTCGCTGAAATGATTACAAAATGGATTTAAATTTTTATATGAAATCTTAATTGTTTTGAGTTCCTATTTAATTTAGATGCTATTTTAGTTTCAAAATCAAGTGTTGACTTTATTACAAAAAACAAATATGTTTGGCATTTTATCAGTTCAGTTGAAATTGTATTTTTTTATTATAATGATATTGCTGCATAGGGACTAGTAGGTAGGTGCTAATGCATCATTAACATTATAAACTGCAGATAGTTTTCTGGACCTGGATGTAATAGTATAGAGGTGACAGATTTAGAGATATTTTAGTTAGTATAAAAAAAATGAGCTGTATAATTTACTCAGACGTTAGTAATATATCGCCAAATCACAATAAATCCACGTCCTCATTATGTGATCATCACCAAGGGAATCAGCGTGGGAACCCCGTGGACAGAGCTGATTGATTAACACATTATTGAGAGCACATGAACCAGATAATTTTAAACAAATTTCTTTCATTTATCACTTTGTCTATATGCCTAACTAAAATTATAAATCAAACATGCAAATGGACACCAACCAACCAACACCTCCTTTTTGAAAAACAGCACGAGCTGTGAATGTTTATCATTTTCAGTATTCCGATTTAATGCAAAAAATTAGTCTTTAAAATATTAGTGAATTTCGTCTACCTATAGAAATTTTTCATGTTCAATTAATGTATCTACTAATGTATTTTATAGATAATATTCATAATTTTTACGACGTGAATGTCGCCAAAGTAATATTGCTTCAGACTTTGAGCTACGTTTGAAGTATTTGAATATATTGTATGTTTTGCGTTTCGATGTGCAAAATGAATTGCATGAAACATTTTATCATTCATTTCTAAAACGAAATACATCTCAACAAATTTAATGTGAATACAGGGCACACTAATTGATTTTGACAGTATTTTTGTGTGTCACTAATTGCGTCTTGAGGCATTAGCCAGTTTGCCACTGTTCACATTAGATTGGTATCTATCTGGTATCCGCTGTCTCACATTAAATTTATCCTTCATTCAGAGAGCCTACTATGAATTTCTGCAATGTGTTTGAAATTTAAATATGGTCGCTCTCATTTTCAAATATCGGAGAGCGATATCGACTCCGACTAAATCGATGTCGAAATTCACAGACCCGATCATCTTAGACCCGATGAAATGGTAATACGATACAACCGGAGATATATTGGGTTCAGTACCTACTCAGTAGCTTTAGATGTAAAATATATTTATAACATGGTACAGGTGTTTAATACGTATAACATTACCTATTTCCAAGTTTCAATATTCCATCAAAGATTTTCAAGAAAAACTCAATAATTTACTCGTGAAGGGAATCGAACCAGTTGGCTCTTGTACAAGAAGTAAACACTTCCGTTGAGCTACCAATGGTTTTTTCCAATTGGAGTTATTATAATATAATAACTCCAATTCGTATATAAAATACAAAATATAAATCTTATAGAATTGACATTGATAAACAGTAATAAAAACTCCTCTTATAGAATTTCTGAAACAATATAGATATAGTTGCAAGTATGACACGTCCACGGAAGATATATAGCATAGTATCGTAGCAACATATTCTCATCAGCCTATTATCTAAATGTACTAGCCACCTAGATATGATTTATGGTATTTGGACAATTTTTTTGCACACTCCATCTGAGAGGGTTACTCAAGCAATATCTTTAAGTATTTGTGATAAATATATCAGCTAATAAACGCTATGGAGATATAAATCTTTTTAGCGCCGTACAGACCACAGTGTAGGGAACCACAGGGGATTAGATTAGATAGGCTCAATAATGCCAGGAGCGAATAGGTTCAAAATACTAAAAACTCTCGCAGAAAGCTAAAATTAGTCGTGTGTTAAAACAGTCATTCAGTACCTATCTCTTGAAGGATTAGATAATTTGATTTTTAAAGCATGAAGAGTAAAAACTCGAAACTATTCTATTATGTCAGATTTTTTTTCAATTCTTGTAGAGAATAGGTATCTGTTTTATAATGATTTGTCTGTAATTTTTCTCACGACATTACACTGTGGTATTAGTGAGAGGCGTGTAAAATACATATTGTATCGTATGCCGGGCATACATTTATTATTATAAAATATGGCGTTACATGTCGTTCAGTTAATTCACTGTACTGTATACATTGTTTCTACCATCGATCCATGATATAGTGCTCACTATGATATATAATATAGCCTAATAATAATTTATCCATTTGAGACCTTCAGTAGCACATAGTTTATCTAAATGCATAGGGCTTGTTATACGGGAGAACTCGAAGTCGGCTTGGGAACAACTGTTTACCTTTCCTTACAAGATTTTACACATTTCCAACGATCAGACTTCAAAAAAATCTATAACCTCCCAAATTAAACATAACTGTAAAATTTCGGCAAACAATTCTGACGCAAAATTACAATAAAATAATAATAATAGGACATTATACCATTATGTGGAATCGAAGTTAAGGGAAGGTGACATAAGGGGAGCCTCCAGGTTATTATTTAGTACTGATGTAGTTGCGCCTTGCTCTCCAGACACCCTCGAAGGTCTGAAAAGCAAGCATTCTGCGCCTACGATTGATCTGTCCTTCCCAGATCCTCCAGATAATGATCTGGAGAGTATTAGTGCCACTCCCAAGGAAGTGATAGCCGCAGTCGGCTCCTTTCGGACTGGCTCTGCTGGTGGCCTCGATGGTTTGACTCCCCAACACTTGAAAGATTTAGTTTGTCCAAGTGCTGGGGAGGCCGGTGATGCGCTCCTAAAGGAGCTGACTGGACTAATCAACTTGATGCTCTCCGGAAATGTGGACGAAGCCATCATCGATATTCTGTATGGTGCAAACCTATGTGCACTGAAGAAAAAAGATGGTGGTATTCGTCCCATTGCCGTGGGGAGCACGTACAGGCGTTTGGCAGCCAAAATTTGCTGCAGATTTTATTGTGAAGAACTTACTTCCAAATTCCAGCCCCTACAGTTGGGCTTCGGCTCAAAGGGGGGCTGTGAGGCTGCCGTACACGCTCTCTCTACCTACCTTGGTTGTGGTGAAGGAGAGGTCATTCTGAAGGTTGATTTGATGAATGCCTTCAACTCAGTACACAGGGACACCTTGTTAGAACAAGTAAAATTAGAAACTCCCAAAATTTACAAATACCTTTGGCAATGTTACAGGAACACTTCAAAATTAATTTACAAGGACAACGTGTTGGATTCGGCAGTGGGATGTCAACAAGGTGACCCTCTTGGACCTGTCATTTTTAGTCTAGCTATAAATCCAATTATTCGGCAGCTAAATTCAAAATTTAACATTTGGTATCTAGACGACGGGACTCTCGGAGGTGACGTAGATACAGTTTTACAAGATTTGGCCCTTTTAAAATCCAAATTTGAATCTATTGGATTAAAATTAAACACAAACAAGTGTGAAATTTTTTTAAATGAAAATGTTAATGATAGACTTTCGGTAATTTCTAAATTTGATTGTTTGGCACCTGGCATCAAAATTATTGAAAAAAGTAATTTCCGCCTCCTTGGGTCCCCCGTTCTTGAACAATCTTACAATTCTTTTGTTGAAGAAAAAATTCAAAATTTTAATGAAGTTTCTGAACGTCTTTTAAATATTAACACACATTCGGCTTATACCATTATTAGATACTGTCTTTTTGTACCAAAATTTACTCACGCCCTAAGATCAACACAGTTTTGGCAAAACACACCTCTATTAGACAAAATGGACAAAATTATCCAATTTACTCTGAGCAAAGTTTTAAATGTGGCTTTGAACGACCGAGTCTGGCTCCAGGCGTCTCTCCCTATTCGATTTGGGGGGCTCGGCGTTCGCAAAATTTCAGATGTAAGTCTACCAGCGTTTCTGTCTTCTGTCCACAGCACCGATGAGTTAGTCAGGAAAATTTTAGAACCTACACTGTTTAACTCTGAAGTGCTGTGTAAGACCGAGGCTGTGAACGCTTGGAAAATGGCTTGTCCAGGTACTGATTTGCCGACCAACCTATTCTCCCAGAAGCTGTGGGACGGGCCGCTCAGCAGTATGAGAAAAAAAAATCTTATTTCTTCAGCTTCTACTGCTGCTGAACGTGCGCGCTTGCTTGCTGTGGGCGAATGGGAATCTGGTCAATGGCTTCAAGCACTCCCGTCGCCCAACATAGGCACAATGTTGGACGATACAACATTTCGTCTTGCCACTTGTCTTCGTTTAGGTGCACCGTGTGTTTCTCCGCATCATTGTCACTGTGGGGAGGCCGTCGATAGCCTCGGTCACCATGGCCTATCCTGCAGCAGGAGCGCAGGTCGTATACCACGGCATGCCCATTTAAATGACATTATCCGCCGAGCTCTTGTCACCGCTGGCGTTCCAGCTATTCTTGAACCGAATGGCTTGGCACGTGACGATGGGAAGAGACCTGATGGTTTGACATTATTACCCTGGAAGATGGGTAGGCCTTTGGTGTGGGACGCAACATGTGTCGACACCCTTGCGCCATCCCATGTTTCAAGCTCAGCGGGTTGTGCTGGCGCTGCTGCTGCAGCCGCAGAGACCCTCAAACGGCGAAAATACCATAATTTAATTGGTAATTATATTTTTGAGCCGTTTGGGGTCGAGACTTTAGGTACGTGGGGTCCGAGTGCTAGGTCTTTGTTTAAAGATCTGGCAAAAAGGCTTATCGACGCTTCACGTGATCAGAGGGCTGGTGTGTTTCTCGCTCAGAGAATTAGCATTGCCATTCAACGTGGCAATGCCGCCAGCCTTTTGGGTACGTTTCCAGTTGACAGTGATGCTGACGAATATTACGATGCCTAAACAAGTTTTCTTTGGGTTATTTGATTTTTTTTTTATTGTTTAAGTTTTCGTTTTAGTTTCCTTTTTTTTGTTTGTATTTAACTGTATATATAGTTTTATGTAAGTAGATGTTTAATTTAATTATTTTCATTATTATAATTATCATTCAATAAAGATACAATCAATCATCTATTTATATATTATGTACTAAGCCGGTGCAGACCGGTGCCCAGCAATGGGACGTTTATGGGTTGAAATGATGATGATGTTATAATATATATACGTTATGTAAGTATATATTATGAATGTATCATTTATATCTAATACTGCTCATAAACTGCGTCGGTACCACGGGGGTAGTGTGTTCGAATGCTGCGCAAGAAAGCGTGAGTTCATTGAAATTTTATAAAAATATGTCTGGGTAATGGCAATAGTCTCAACGCCTCATTACGTACATTGCAATCCTGAAGCTATGTTTTTTAAATGTTTGTTTAAGTTCTATTAAGTCGTTCACATAAAATCTAAAATAAAACTGGAATGTATCTTGAAATGGTCTCATCCATTTCGATGATATACTTTGTAGGTATATGTAATAGTGCTTTTTTTCAAGTTTATAATAAAAATCTTTCAGTGATATAAATAACTACACGAGTACGGTTTTAGGATGTTTACCTTTACTTGTGCAACTTAATATTCATCATCATCATTACAACCCATTAATTAATGTGGCACTGCTAGACACAGGGTCTCCTCCAACCATTGATATTGCTTCTTGCAAAAATTCATGATTCTAGGTCAACGGGAAGTACCATTTAGGTTTTGATTTTTAGATCGTCAAGATATGCGACAAAAATGGAAGATAAATGCCACCATGGTGTGGTTTCTGAAAATTCACTAAACGCACGTGAATGTATCCAATTTATTGATACAATTTGAGGTAACTAAGTGCAGAATCGTAGTGATTCTGCACAAGAGAAGATAGTTACTGCTGTTTAATGGCTGTACCACAAAATTGTAAATAATTTGAGACAATTATTCAAAGTCCTGTGTCACACACCTGTGCACACTGTCATTTAAAATATATAACTAAGAGATAATAACCTTTGTGTTGAAAGTTTTTAACAAGTGAAATAAGAATGTAAATAATTTATTGTCAAAATTAAATTATTATGACACTATACAATTGAGAATCATTTTTCTCATGAATTTTCGTTTCTCAGAAACTTCGTTTTCAAACGAGGTGCTATAATAAGCTTCCTTGATATTTTTATACCAACTTATTACCGGTAAATTGTTGCTATTTAAATATCACACGGCAAAGAACCAATTTATTATTTTACTTTATGTAAATTATATTGTAAAACGTTCATATTTTTCATTATTTTTTATATTTATGAAGTACTTTTGGAACGTTTTAGTCACACAAATTACATTTTACTGTTTCAATAGGGAGCACGATTTTAAACTTCGGTGAAGTCAGGCTCAAATAAAAATAGTTACATTTAATTCATTACTGTCATCTTTATGTAATTTTGAACTTTATAACTTCACCTACGATATACATACATCGGTTTTTAATATCATCACTATTTTTGGATAAATAAACAACTACATGATGTTTGACTTCAATCCAGACACGTATTGTGTAATTATGCATACCTACTAGTCTATTTATATTTGAACTAGCTATATTACCTAAGTTCTATGTTCAATTCCAAACTGATACTGTTAACTTTACTATAAAAAATCGAATAGCCCTATAGCCGATCCAAGGATGCAACCTAATACATACTTAAACACGTACATACACACGTGAAGAACACGTCTCTGCTCCAACAGAGCGTTAGGTAGAGCCCACAGAACAATACTATAAAACTTATCTTTGTTCTGTGGTAGGGCGCATTTCTTTTCACCTGCTAACATTTATGCAAACATGTTTTACTTCTTTATTCTTTCATCAATCTTTTTACAAATTCTCGCCGGTATAGAGTACTCCTGGCCTGTGTTTTCTTCATCAACTTCTTCGTAATTATTATTTTTAATAAATTCTACGGTTAACCTAAACCTTTAGCTAAAATTGCGGCACACATATCTCAATAGTGTATTTTGTTTACAATGAGATCAGAGATGAATGTGGTAGTGAGATCATAGACGAACATCGAGGATGGTTGATAATGCCAGTCCACACGGACATTGACGGGCTAATGTGAAGTGTTGACACTCTGTGTGGACACGCCCTGTGTTTACCTTCACCACACTGTTATGGGACATTTAGATAGATGATAGTTTATTTTATTAATTTTATTTGAGCTCTCTGCGTCTAAGCGTTTTCAGAAATCAGATCAAATGTGTTTTGTGTTTTCTAAAAAAGACAACGTGCACACTAGGGTGCAAGTTCTGACTCGTGCGAAACTTTACAAACATGCAATTCACGGTAAAAGTACGCCAAGTACGGCCAGAATCGTCATATCTCGTGTGGGAATCGAACCCACGTTAGTAAGCAGGGCGTAGTTAATGGAGACTGAGGGAACCACTGCTCAAATAAATTCCATATTTTTTATATAATTATCTTCGAACTTCTATTCTAAAAGGTTTAGACCACAATTATGCACAAATTTATTTTGTCTCTCGCTCCTAACTTCTCTTTTTACTTCTGATTAATTTGGTTGCGGGTTCTAAGACAGCAGACTAGGCGTTACATTGGACTTTGAATGTTGAAAGGATTCATCGCTGTTAATCCTGACTTAGAGAAGTTGCAGTGGTGGGTACGATGGCGGGAATGTCCCATAAACTTTATTTGATTGGTGATTAGAATCTTCATTAAATGCTGTGTGCGGGTCTCTCCTCATCAGAGAAGGTTTGAGTTCCCACGTCGGACATACAATTATTTGCTCACCAAAATGATAAATTGGCAGACACCTACTATGCGTAATGACTGTCTGGCACTAATTTGCCTCTGTGAAATTGTATTTGTAAAATCCCCCACGATATTGTAATTATTTTCAAAGTCTGATTCTGTCTCTAAAAGAAAAGACAAAGTAATAATTTCAAGATAGACTCAGTTAAATAACTGCAAAACTAGAACACCTAGAGCAGCAAAAATAACTCACGATATTAGTGTTGAAATCACGTACCTATAAAGATAAAATATTCTCTAAATGTTCAGTCTATCTACATAGAAGCAAATAGAAAAAAAAAGTGTTTACAGAATCGTCAAACTTATCGATACGTCTGTCGGCCGCTCGAAGCGATTTTTGAGTGATTCTCAGTTCATGTGATTAATGCGGTGCGTCCTGGCGCGCCGCCAGATACACTGTTGCTTTGACCCGACGGCCACTTTTAATAACTGACGCTACGAAAACAATCGAAAGAAATTATTTGATCTGTATGTGGAGCACACTTTATGTGAAAACTACACAAGCGAGCTAAATATGTGAACTAAACATTCGTGATTGACGGTGTTCTAGTGTTTTCAACTTACAATCTGGAGGTTTTTGAAAAGAAATGGGGTTTTAAATACACAAAGAAGGCGGACATTTCGACCACATCCGGTACATAATTCTTTCAACGCATAAATATGAGAAACCGAACGTATAAACACGTACATTATGATATATGATTTCTTATTAAGATGCCGTCTAGCGGTGTGCTGTCACAACTATAAATTACTCACGTCTTAAGGTTAATGTCGCTTGATATATGTAGATTTATGATAGCTGGTGGCCAGGTATGCCGCCGCCGCCGCCTGCTCGCTGTTCGGCGGTCGGCGGTCGCCTACGTGCGACCTACACTATTAAAAAAATCATTAATGTGGTGGAAAAAGCGGGACATTTCCAGTTTGTACGACAATGACGGATGTTGAGAACGAAACGACACGGGCGCCGCCTGCGCTTACGCCTCGGCCAGGGTTGCTATTACACGTATAGGAATATTTGTTTATAACCTCATTGACGTTATGTCTGTTAATCACATTTTTATACACACAAAACATGACGTCATGTATCAAATACATTTAAAGCGCGTTTACCGAATGCTCGGAGATGTTAAATCCACTACTAACAAGCTGATATACGATTACCTCAGAATTTTTAATTCTAAAACTGCAACAAATAAATTTATTGGTATAGAAACTGACGATGCACCATCCTGTATTTAACATACTAGGAAATACGTCCAGTAAGTAATTATCTAAGCACTAAATTGACTTGCTATTTTATTCTGCTCCTTTATTAAACCTGTTCTTAGAAAATGTACCGTTACCCTGAAGATTGAATATCAAAAATATTAACCCAAAAATTCGTGAACCATTAAAGAGCGCGTGTGTCAACCCTATCGGAACGACACCTGTCGCGTCTGCCTACCGGAATAGTCGTGTTTTCCCAAAATAAAGGTGGAGCACATTTTTGTGGCCACACGTATTTGGATTAGTTCAACATACAACGGAATCCTCTTGTTCGGTAAATATTTTGTGAGCACCGCTAGATTGTGCTCGAAATAAACTGTACAAGGTGTGAAATGCGATACGTGGGATTTAAATAACGTCACACTGGAAACTGATTATACGAGAAAGATATGGTTGGATATTGGAAAATTGATTAAAGGCATATGAGACTTTTCTGAAATTATATGTACTTTACCTAATTGAAATATGCTAACAGAACACATATATTTTAGACAACAAATAAACGCATAATGGGCAACATTCACTTTATAAGATATTTACCTATTGTAAATATTAAAAAATATTTATTAAATATTTATGTGGCGCTGTGTGAATGTGTTAGAATATTATTATTATTTATTGGTTGTAGATATTCTCATTTCGGAACGAACGATGACGAGTTAACATAGGTCCGATACTTTACATTACATTAGTTATACACAGTTTTTGAGTCCGTGTAGTGATGGATTAAAAATACATAATGTCACTACCCCATCTCAACCCGTGGGTGTTGTAAAAGGCGACTAATCTAACCATATGCAGATAAGAGCACTGTGAGAAAAGAAAATAATCGAAACAAACTCTCAAACCCTATACCATCGTCTCGTGCCCATAACTGTAACATAACTAACCCTCATAACTGTTTATGGGTTGAAATGATGATTATTAAAGGCCTCAAAAATTGTGAACCCTGGCTCTTAGACTAGGCAAAGCCTGTAGGCAGTGTAAAGTGTCATTGCATTGCATACTGCTCAGTGGTCGCCAGTCTACCTTAGTTCGCCCACCACATGCTAACGGTAATCCTCGACCTTCACCAAATCTGGTGTCAAACTAATCAGCTATTACTCACGTACAAAAACAGACGTTGTCTAGCTATGTTTTCTCAGGCGACTCCGCCTGTTAACGTCATTAGCCGGTTGTCATCGTGCGACGTCGCTTGATTAATAGCCGTACGAGATCGTGCGGTGACAGACAAAATCACTGACTGTATCATTGCGTATTAGATAATTATGTGTAGTTTGTAATTATTGTTTGTTGCTAAAAACTTTTGATTTTTTTACATTTTAGACTTTATTTCAATTCGATAGTGAACGTAACTGTGTCGAGAGTCAAATCTTGTATGAAAGTGTTTGTTGTTTTTTTTAATTAAAAAAATAATGCTATGGAAGTTTGAAGAATCTTTTTAGGTAGAAATCTACAGTGATATTATGTTAATGTCATGAATAGGTAGACGTTCATTCATAGAGAATTAGTTTTCCCCCACCCACCTAATGTACCATTTAAATCACCAACCTACCCAACCATTTAGTCATCGCGCAATTAATAATGAATTTAATAACAACCGTCAAAACATACGTGTGTTCTCAGAAATCGTATAAATATGTTACACGAACCGATCCAGGTGTTCCCAACGTTTCTACCATAAACGTGTCTACGCTTTACTTGTGTTCATTTAACGCTCTAATTTACAAACATAATACACATTTCATACAAACAATAATTAACCAAAATCCCACGGAATAAGGTCGATACTAACTGCAACGTAACTGAAAGGGTAAAGGCGCCACATGTGGACCGCCCGCGAAATTGAAATAAAAATATAATTGAAGTAAAAAGGCAATGAACGAATGAGAGGTGAACGGACGTAGAGTAACACTGCCGATTGATACGGCCTAATGATACTTGTAGAGTATTTCAACACGTGTGTGTGAATGTCAGTTTTCAGTTTCAGTATACGCAGGATGTTTTTGAAGGTTGAAAATGTTTATTATAATTTAACATTGCTGGTGTTAAATGCATGTTTTCTTAATCATTTCTTTAAATACTCTTGTTTCTTATTAATTTATGAAACATTATGATAAATTATCCACAAAAAAATGGTATTTTTTCTAATTACTAAATTATTACAAATTAATTATTCTCTTGACTTTCAAAAAACAAATATATACCTTATTGTTTATTCATTAAAAAGTAGAAATATTTATAAAAGTATAAATGATGAACAATAATAATAATATTCTACCACATTCACACAGCGCCATCTAGTCCCAAAGTAAGCAATTATATTTACTTGTGTTATGGGTACCTACTAAACAACTGATATACTACTTAAATACATTTTTTTTTTGTAAATACGTACATATTTTAGATAAATTACACCCAGACACAGAACAAACCTTTATGTTCATCACACAAAGATTTGTCCTGGGTGGGGATCGAACCCACGACCTCCGGCTTAGCAGTCAGGGTCACTAACCACTAGACCAACCGGTCTAATATAATATATAATGGAATGAACAATTAGATACCGTAAGCTTATCTGCCTTTAAAGTATTAAAAATATATCGATGTATACAGTTTAACATGTTAGCAACTTATTTATGTCTTATTCTATGTATTTTTGAGTACAGTGATCTCCCTGTAGCCATATCACCATGTTATTATATTATTTTCACATCAAGACCAAAACTCGCGCGACAATCTTATACATTTGAAACATACGTAAATAGATTCACACCGTGGGAGACACATTACACGTTATAACACCTCAAAAGTACCACCCAATCACCACCACATAAGGTTGAAAATCAAACAGCAAGTTAACGGCTTCCCTGTGTCGGATTGAGGTGGTTTTGTTTTAACGATACCGACTGACAGACGTGAGAACTGTGTGGTAGAACTTTCACAGGCGACGACTTTTAATTCGGTAATTAAATGGGGAGCTCTCTGAAAATAAGTTGTTAAGTTGTTTCAAATGGGCTGTAATGGAAGGGGCTATTGATGACTTCGAGTTGTGAGATACAAATGACCAAGATATCTTGTATGTCAACGGGAGTCTGATCGAAAAGTTTTACATTGGCTTTGTTTATTTTATTACCTACATAAAAAAAATCTAGTAACATACACAATTCAAATGAAATATTTTTGAACGACCTGTCATAAGTGTTCGGTTAGGTACCTATTTTAAAACTATCTATTAGATATCATGTCAAATGTGGTTCAAGAATAGTATGAAATAATCCTTTCTTGAAATTAAAAAATTCCAAGTTCACACTTTGGATCAACAATTTATTTTTAATCAGATAAAAGTTCATTCCTCAACAAATCTAGAATTATTTTTCGTCTTAAAAATTTTGATTATCCAAAACCATTGGAACCAGAATAAAATTTCATTCCAATAAAAGTTTAGAGCGCACAGTATAGCCAAAAACAATTTCATTAGACGATCCCGAAACTTACCGCAGTATAAACCGTTTTATAAACTCCTTAGCCTTCGTAATATTGTTTAAAAATGTCTCTAAGCCGCGCATGGAAATCGTGAGGGACCCTAAACGTATGCAAATTTTATTTTTAAAAAATGCAAGTGGCTGGCCACATGTCGCCGGGGACGGTCATCGCGTCCGTCCGTCTGGCTTTTATTACTTTTATTTTTGTTGTCCATAGTCGCCCACCTTTCTCTCTGATTTGATTGCGTATTTATTCCAAGCTGTGTTTTGCTATGTTCAAAGAAAATTGGCGAATTTTGTGCAAAATAAACTACAACACTATTTTGCTGCAAATTTTATTAGCTATTTTCTTAAATGATCACTATTTTCCATTTGTAGACACTATTATAGAAATGACAAGGCAATATTGAATTGTGAATGAGCTATAATCACATAATATGAGTCTTTGATATTTAATTTAGAACAAAAACAAAATACTTTTATTAGTCATTTTTACCTACTTACATACATACGAGTACATACCATGACGGTGGCAAATTATATACCGTACCGATTACCGTAGCCTAAGGACGTATGCAACACTAGAGGTATGATAGAGGCATATCATACGCGTTGCCGATCCTCAAGGGCCTATACACACCTGTATTTAATTTTTATTTACCAATAAGTATGACTACTTACTATAGTGTAATAAGGTATTTAAAAAATAAGGCTTAAAAAATCAGCCAAGGTACCACAGAAAATTACAAAATTATAGTATAAGTACGGACTTTTGTGATATTTTGTGAATATTGATATCTGTAAGGCAAATCTTTCACCCTAGTAAAACCTAAGTTGTCCAACCATTACCTCAGTTATAATAAAAAGATATGAGCGTTCCCTGTGTCCACCTTCCTTCAAGATATCGCGTCAGATGATTTTTACGATGGCTGTCCACGTGACGTCTTTATT
The DNA here is from genome assembly GCA_905147015.1 of Laspeyria flexula. Classification (NCBI taxonomy): domain Eukaryota; kingdom Metazoa; phylum Arthropoda; class Insecta; order Lepidoptera; family Erebidae; genus Laspeyria; species Laspeyria flexula. The sequence continues at coordinate 547,950 of LR989958.1, forward strand.
AAAGACATCAAGGTGGGTTCCGTAAGATTAGGATCCCTCGTAAAATGTCCTGCATTGGATCATTGCCCGTTATTGTAACAAGAGGTGAAATTTGATAACATTGCGAAAATACACCGTTTTCAATTTTTGAAATTTCTATAAATTGTGTCTTCAAATCAACTTGTCAGTGAACCATTAAATTATTGACTTTTTACGATATTTTGTGCTTAAGAGATAAATCCAAGCTTTGGCATGTTGTGTTGGTACTTATTTGATGACATTTTAAAATTGAGGAGTTAATTAAACTGTAAGTTAATCTAACCTAGCGATAATATATTTTTTGATTACTACAATGCACAAAATTACACAGTATTTTTTTAAACAGCTTTAATATATATTTATAATAACGTAAATTAACTGGTACAACATAATTGTAATTTCCTTTTTTAAATATTTCAAGTTATCTTAATTTAATCAGGCGGTTAACCATATCGCAGTGAACATTACTTTGCAAAATTATTTATGTAGGTACTTACCCGTGTACTTATATAATCAGTATCTACTGATGACGATACATCTAATCATTAAATCATTGTCAAAAATTGGCAATAAACGTATGCCATTACATTAATCGTTGTGGACTTACGATCTTGTAGACGATCTTGCTTTTAATTAGTCTATACAATTTTCACAAGAGGAAACTATTTCAAAATACTAAATGAGATGCGGTTTCTATACGTTTTCATATTTGTAGTAGGTATGTACCTGCACATACTTATATGTTTCTATAAACAAAAATTCGTCCCCAAGTTAAAGCGATAGACCAATATTTTGTTCGCTGTTCAGTAACAAGTCGTGTAATAAATGCGGGTGGAGACGAGCTGCGGGGGAGAGTGGGGAGAGAGGGCACGGCGGTGTGCCGAAACATAAAATATATAAAGTTTGACCGCCACTGGACAGTGACGCGACCACCTACGGGTTGAGGATGGATTACATGCTGCTGGAGAATAGAATAATCATTTATTTTGTTTAGGATTAAAACTTAACCCTTTAGTTATTTTTTTTCTCATACTTTTTATTCGGCACCTCAAAACTTAATAGTTAACATATTAGTTTCATAGTATATCCAGTTATACCTATTTATCTTTAGACTCTAAAACAATACAACAAGATAAATATAAATCACACTCAAACAATATCAAATTTATTTAAAAAAAAAAACAAGTTTCAAATTATTTATTCGCCTTATTTAACAAATTATTTTGATTTCAAGTCACCATTTTGAACAATCGCAATTTTTATAATATCTGTGCTCAGCACCAATTCTAGAAAAAATTTTGTTCATAATCTTTGCATCATATAAGCGAACCTTAGTAAGCAATATTGTATCAAGTAGAAGTGTCCACGTGGATACGTGTTTGTATGAAAAATATTCCAATATCCCCCCTTGCCCCCTCCAATGGGTGATACCGCAAATATAAGGTGATCGCCGCAACATGCTCGCTTATACGAAGGGCTTTAAGGTCGAGGCGCCAAATTATATGTTTTCTTTGGATAACTTTGAATTTTGTATTGAGGATTGTGAATGTCATTTTGTGGGACGGGTTATATCATATTTTAAGTTTTTATAGGGTGAAAAAGGTAAATTGGCCTTTCTTTGTCGCGTTTGAGTTTGAACTGCAATATGTAATCAAATTTAGAGTCATGCTTGAACCTTCAAACGATAGGTACAAGTACATCGTATTCGTGTGATGTTCGTTGCATCCACATGATCAAAGGCCACACCACAGAGTTTCAGTAAAAAAAAAAATGCTTACAACTAAAATCTATTAATTTGTAACAAATAATCGTATTGTATGTGTATTTTAAATAAAATTTCATCTAACGAAAGTAATTTTTTTGACTTATGTACTAATTAATTAAGAGTAAGATGTATTTTGTTTGTTTGTTTGGTTGAACACTAGAATCTCAGGAACTACTGGTCCGATTGGAAAAAATATTTTGTTAGATAGCCCATTTATCGAGGAAGGTTATAGGCTATATATCATTACGCTTCGGCTAACAGGAGCTTAACTGTGGTTAAATAAAGAACGACGGGAGTAAAGCCCCGAGCGACTTCTAGTGTAAGTTATACTTACACCTTTCATCACCGAATGGCAAAAGGGTAGACAGAGGTGCAGCACACCTACATTTTACCAGCTATATTAGGTACCATAAAATAGGGGCTATTTCTATTAACTTGATACCTACATTTTCGATAGAATTATATCTCTTTACAATTGTGGTTATACCTAGTGTTCGAAGCTACGCAAACGAACAGCGCAGCGAACAGAGTATTTATACCATTTACCATTTAATTTACCATATTTTTACCATTTAGATTATCTCTATTATTTAATAAAGTTCAGTGTTAAGCGTTAACTGTTAACTTGTAAATATAGTGATTTTATATAAACCAAAGCAATCTTATTTATTACGTCCGTGCCACGTAACATATACCTATCATAAGACTAAACTATTCTGCATTTTGATGAGAGCTCGTTCGCAGGTTCAAAGAGTTTCATATTATCTGTATGAAAATATAACGAAATCTTTACAAATAAAACCAACCATCACACACCTATACATAGGTATATGAAACCAGAATAAGGATCATCACACACCCCGGGATAAGAATGAGCATAATCGTAAGAAGATCTGTGATGCGATGTGACCGGAAATTAAGACACGGGGGTTGGTGGGCGGCGCCCTTCCGCTTCCGGTCGGACATCACCTTGCGCCCACGGCAGAAGGCTGGTCAGATGAATAATCATTATCATAAATCTTGTGATAAGAATATGTTTGTTCGATGGGGGATTTCTTGAATGAATGTTTGGGATGGTGTATTGATTGGTTTAGAAGTAAGTGGAGATGGCGATCCACTGTAGTATCTGCTTATGCCAGTAAAAACATACTGTGATGATTCGTATTATTTTTGTTGAAGTTGCTTTTTTCATCTATTCCAAAACTACGTGGACAATTAAAGGGATTAAAAATGTATGTATTAAGATTATAAAGTCATACATAGTTGAACTATGTATCATCAAAAGTTGAGTTTCGATCGAATTTCGCCAATTGTGGTCACAGGTGTAAAATAAATTAATAAATACGTTTACTAGTCGCGAAAGTTCAAAGTTATTTTTATAAGTCATTGGTCATATTTTTCTCATTCTGTTTGACTCCTAAGCGACCAGTTGGCAGTTTCTTTTTAATTTAATTTTTATTCTAAGCTAAAAGATAATTTTAAGACATTTTTTTTTGTATTCTCTTTTTTAAATTTATTTATGTTTCGAAAACAAATAGCTTTCAAAAACTAAAAAAGAATAATGTTTGCATTTTTTACAGTGTGTGGTATTTTCTTTTGTTCAAATATTTTATAAGTTTTGTTAGAGTTACGAGAGACATTTTAAATTAATCCATCATCGCGTTCTTTTGTACTACTAATTGTGTTCACACTGTGCCATTTAAATAACGACGCTATTTATATAGTTTTATGTCTTGTTTCTTATTAATAGCTCATTTATAATGTTCTATATTTAGTAATATTCATGAATTCAATTTTCCAAGAAAATGCTTTTTTTATAGACAGGCGCCATAGAACAACACGTGGACATAGTGTGTCACGGGGGACAACAAACGTACAATTTTATATTTATTATTTTTTTATATTTTTTTTTAGGTTTTTTTTTTTTAAGACAACGCCCGCACTTGGGAACAAGCCCTGTGTCGCGGGGAGCTTTACAAATATGAAACTAACGGACACAAAATTATCATCATCATATCCACTGTAGGGAGCCCACCGTTGGACATAGGCCTTCAGGAGATGAAATATATTACTAGTACATAATTAACCTACACAAAAACAAAAAAGGTGCAAACTAGACCAAAGAACAATATTAATGTAAGCGTAGAACAAAAAGGTAATTACGATAAACTTCTAAATGGAACTATAAAAATAGGTGGCCCGAATAAAGCACTTTCGCACTAAGTAAACTTTGCTTTCTAGAGGGCAACAAAATTTCATATAAATTTAGTGTAAGTATGGTCATTCCCATCGTACATCAAAACTGAACATTAGTGGGCCTATGAAAAACTAACTTGGACAATTACATGACCACTGACCCTTACTGCGACAACACAATCCAACAACCACTTTGTAATAGATATCATACATTGCCGCTTTTGTTAGTGACAATATTAGCAGAGCTCGTTAGAATAGCGCCATAGATAAATAAATGGTCGGTTTTCTCGTATCGTTGATGTTATTTGACGTGATTCAGCAAACTTGTATTACATTAGAGTGGTCGAATATTTGAGTTATTTGGCTGTTTGTAATGAATATGGCTTTATTTTTTGCAGTTCTAATTGTGTTGTTGAATTTTCTTGTTGAAATATATGTCAGATATGTTTTCCAGATCTTTTTAAGATGTATTTACATACGTATATGTAAATAAGGTGCTTTGTGCCAAAGTGTGTTTGTACGAAACTAAGAAGTCCAACGAAGGAAATAGAGTACATCCTCTGTATAAGATATCAGATAAGATAGCATCTTGAAATAAGATGACCAGTAGGTAAAAGTATTTTTATATAGAACTGAAGTGAAAATTGCCTACAGGCCCTTTTCACGGTAAGCAGTACGTAGGTATCATTATCATCATCATATCAGCCCAATGACGTCCACTGCTGAACATAGGCCTCACCTAATTTCCGTCACACGTAGGTATACCGTGAAATAATTTATGAAATTTTATTTTTAAAACATCGTTAACTAAAAACACAATTTCAAATTCATGTAATTTGTTTCATAGTAGATTTACTGATTACAGTTAAATATGACGCTTCTGTTCAAGTAAGTTTTACTTTGAAAACCTATTATAAAATACCTGTTTTCGATACCTAGACCTTCAATAAATTAGAACCAGTCCTTAACAAGAATTTAAAGTGTCAACTGAAATATATGCACTAGGTACTCCTTATATCTCGAGAGAGTCATAGGTATAAACTCCAGCACAAAACAAAGGTATGTCCTCACAAACCACACATAAATTCTCTAGATTACAAGTTTAACACTACCATCCAATGAAAAGCCAACCTTTCTTCTTTAAAAATAAAGTGCTGTTTACTCTGAAGAGTGTAAAAGTTTCTGTCTATCAGTTCAATTGTGGCCGCGGATGGCAACCGGACACCGCGATATGAAAGCGACAATAAAAGGTGGTAGACCTGACTCATTGATCAGTACACTCGACCACACAAAGCTTTCTATTTATATTAAGATTTGTTTTCAAGAAGAGTTGAAATGTTAAAAGAAAGCAAAAATATTTTGCATGCCGCAATACAGGACATGCTGTACTCCATACAACTGAATTACATCTTGTAACCATGTTTTAGGCAAAATAAATATTCTTATTCTGAAGTATTAAGTATGATATCAGACTATTTCGTACGTAGATTTTTAACTAATTGAACTCATTTTGATAGCAGAAATATCTCCTTTCTACAGAAATATTAATTACTACCTCCTATTGTGTTTTAATTCTAATTCTAATACTCAAAGTTCTTCTTACGATTCGGACATCATTTTTAATGTCTTTTGATTTTGTACAAAGAAGTATAAATAAAGAGGTCTAGAGAATTGGGGGAATGAAGGAGACATTGCGGTGGCTGGCTCATGTTGACTGTTAACTCACCGTTCTCTTCTTGAAAAATTAATAATAACAGACTGCTGTATCTCGATTAGGTACTTTTTATTTTGATATAATAAAATTGTGTGCTAAAATAAGTTTATTTTTATTTACAAGTTTTAAGAATATTTCTTTCCAAATTTAGATCAAGAAAGGTATGAAAGGTAAAGTCATTTTTCTAAAGCCATTGAAATATGTCTTTTACTGTTTGTATCCTGACAAAACCATTTTATGAACAAATAATGTTTTTTACAAACATGAACTGAATTTATATTAAAATACTAGCCTCGCTCAGGGAGCAAGGTACTATCGAAGTTCAAGGCGGGTCATGAGGCAAACGCACCTTTATTGCGACGCAATTGGGCATATCCTGCGCGGTCGACGAACTCGGCGCAGGCGCATAAAGGTGTGTGCTGTGTCGAGGTCGGCCTATTTACATGTCATCGTATTATGTACCTGTTGAGTGTGTATTTATATAGGTACTTGATTAGGTAATATCGCTACTAGTATAATAATATTAATAAAATTGATAATTATTTATGAGTCGATAAAACCTTCCTCCTCACTTGCGAAACAATAATAATAATATGTATGTAGGTTGATTCCTAAAATGTGACCAAATCTATAAACTAATAAATAAAATTGGAGTGTCTGTTTGTAACATTACAATAACCGCTTTTTACTACATGCATATGAATGTATATATATACAGTACATATACCAAATTAACATTTTTTACAATTATTTTAGAATTTACAGACACAAAGAAAATCCAGACTCAATTTTTTGTTCAATGTGGGGATCGAACCCACATCATTGCGTCGGAATCATGCTATGGTCACAAGGCTAACAAGAACAAAACCAGTAATTGTTATAAAAACAAAATTTATAATAATATTAATAATATAGCTATAATGAAGAAAATAATAATAAATAATATTATCAAGATTGTGGAAAGAGTTAGAAAACTATAAACCTAAAAAAATTTATTACATTTCAATTATGTAGTATGACATTCTAATTATTTAATTTATTATACACTTAGTATTTAAACTAAATTTAAAAATAATATTTAAAAATAAAAACTAACTAAATGTATCATTAAAATAAAAAAGGGGGGAGGAAATTACAAATTAAAATACGGCATCATAAAATTCCTCCGCATCGCTGCCATTGTCTGTGGGAAAAGTGCCCAACAGACTGGCAGCATTGCCACGCTGGATGGCAATGCTTATTCTTTGTGCAAGAAAATAGCCAGCCTGTCGGTCACGGGAACCTAAAAATGTTTGTAAGGCAACTAAAAATGCATGACGTATTTATTTCTGTATGTATATATAAGTCAATACTACTTTTGACTGAAAAAATCAGTCAATAGTACTTTTAACCAAAGATGTCGGTTAAAACTAGTTTTGACTGATTAATAGTTTTGACTGTAACATTTATATATTTAGTTTCTAACGACTATCTATTAGGTAGGTACAATGCCTACATAAATATTACCTATTCACAACATAGTCCATCAATAAGGCAGGTCATGGTGTGACTCGCGCTACCTCTGTCCGACGCTCTATTGGTAGCAATTGACGGCAATCAGCACAATTGGCGGGCCCCCTCCCTCGCCCCTCTCTTAGCCCCGCGCTCGTCCTAATATACTTTCACTTCTCACCGGTACTGTCGAGGACACAAGTGATAGTAACTGTATATTTTTCTAGAAAAGTGAGACTAACATATTATTATGTCATTATGGTCAAGGTACACAAGATAAGTGAGCGGCATGTAAAAAAAAAAAATAAACTACTCTTCCTTTTTTAACAAGAACAAGTAATTATTTCGTCATCGGAACACATTCGCAAAATAACCACGAATATCTTATTTCGTTCAAGTCGTGAGCACATACTCATACCTGCTCGTACACGTGTGGTGAATAAAAAAATGTTAACAAAACAAATAGTGCGCCAGCGATGCTCTGTTTGTTGGTCTAGCGTCGAATTATGTGAGTGAAATATATATCAGACTGTTACGTATTAGACATAATATATGGTTCCGTATAATAATAAAATTATAAAATTTTTAAATTAAGCACCTATCAGAGCAATATGTTCTTTATTTAGAAACAGAAAACAGAAATTGGTGCATATACTTATATAGGCGCACAAATATTTGCCTAGTGTGGAATCAAACCCGCATCACTGCGCACGGTGATGTTAGGCCCTGAAACCACGATTTTAGAAACAGTTTCAACCTAATTTCACCAGTGAACTCTAATTCCATCCGCACCTCGTCAATAAATCAAAGTGAACGTTGCAATAAAAATATTTATACCACGGTATGACCACCGAAACCTTAATATTTATTTGTAATAAACATACCATATTTAATGTAATACACCTCTGTATATAACTCGTTCGTACCAGCTTCGTTTAATAGCGTGCATTAAGAAAAGAACGAATTCTTAAAATATTATTCTGGTACTAATTTCACTAAATATATATGGAAATAATAAAAAAAAATGCATGACAAAAATTATAAGTTACTTTTTATATTTGAAAAGGCACAGGTTATCTCGTTTATTCATCTAGGTTACAAGGTAACACTTATGAAAGTCACAAGAATGTAACAGGTTATCCGAAAAGTAGTGTCAGCAAATTTGCCTACGACCAGTTCGAGTCGATAGAGAGTTCGATCCACCTCATATTTCAGTATAAGCTACTGTATCTGCTTACCATACTATAGTGTTCAAATAGCATTACTCCCCATACATGAAAATATCATAAGAACCTAAATGATCGTTCTGTAATCTTACTTTGGAGAGTCACCAAACTTGAAAGGGTTTTAGTAATACAACTTATCATAAAATAGTCTTAGTATTAAATCTTCGAGATAGAATCAAAATCCTCCAGCATATCTTCACTATTATCATTCCACAATAAAATACACCTTATTGCTTCCATCCTAACGCTGAAAATGCTATAAATGTATTAATTTAAGAATAACATTTAGCACAACAATAGGACGGAGGGCTAAATCGTCATATTAAACCGTTGGTATTGTGTCTGTGAAGGTATCCAGCACCTTTCAACTATGCTCGTCTAAACATGAAGGATTACATTTTCAGATATGGCTTGTGCTTAATAGAGTTTAATGCCTACCATGCAAGAGCTTCCGAGAAGTTGCATGTGTTAAAAATAAATAATGTTCAAAGAAAAAAAATCTCAAATTTTCAGTCCAAAAGTTCATGCGTACTTAACAATAATCCAACATGACAGAAGATTAAGCCTAGAATCAAAAGCTACACGTTATTTTTTTTTAAGTTTTTCTATTGGAAACACCAACTTAATAAAGTACAACTGATGTGAATAGACTAGATTCTAACTCACTAAAAATCCATTGGCACCACAGATATAGCAATAGCAATACTTCAGGAGCAACAAGGTTCATAATACTATATAGTATCAAATCGTGTCTGTACAAATAATCTTTGTTCATATTTTCGCCACAAAGAGTCCGGTTGTTTCGCCCACCGGCGTATTGTCCTTCCATTGTTATTCTGACAATCTGCGTCATACAGCCTCCCCTGAAGCGCGCCGTGTGCCAGACACTGGGCGAGGTTTAGCCGAGCATTCGGGTATTTGGGGCTCACACCGACTGGATTGACAAAACAATATACGGCTTTTGATTTGAAGGTGTGAAAGCTGTGGTTATGAGGTAGGTATAGATAATAATATATGTGTTGGTATGTGTTCGTCAACTGTTTATTTTTATTTGAAACTATACTATGAACCCTACTAATATTATAAAACATTTGAAAGTTAGGATGGATAGGAGGCTACTTTTTAAAACAATCGTGAATATATCTTTTTTTTTTCAAACATTTAGGTATGTATTGGTTGTGTTACAATCTAGCAATACTTACGGCTTTCTATTTCAGCTATCAGTTTTACATACGGACAGAGTCAATACGAGATATGGCGGCAGGTAAATGTTGGTTATTAATCTTCAGGCTACCTTTATTGTGTCTTAGTTACTGTGACTGAAGATACCAATATAAACTGTACTAATACGAAACACATAGATAATAGTTGTCATCACCTAAACATACCAAAGAATTTAATATTAATGATACAGCCACCATTTCATAAACACATTCAAAGTAACATAGCAATATAATCATCATTCAGCAGCTCTTTCATCCATTCCACGAAGCCAAAATACTGCATAATTCTAAAAAGGTCAATCCAAATACAATTTATTACCAGATTTATGTTCGCAAGAACATTGTTGCCAGGTGTGTGGTATTGGTAACCAACGAGTACGAGTGGAAGAACCAACTGTCAACGTGTAAGTCTTGTTTAAGAGGCCAGGTGACTCAGATTACTGCGAACTGACCAAGAGTTGCTAAATGGTGGAGTAGCGATAGTTTAAGAGTGATATTAGATAAACTTTAGTTCACTGGACTTTATTGAAAATAATTTCGCGTTCTTTTTGTTATGGTACTATAATAATAGGTGGGCCAAAGCAAAGTGCTCTTAATATATTTACTAAGGCTTCAGGACTCGATAAAAAGAAGCCTTTGTCCTTTCTCTGGATCTAAGAATTCTATGAATTTTTTTATGAAAATCGGTTGGGTGATTTTGTAGATACCTACATACATATTCACAAACATTACCTCTGTATAATATTACCATAGATTTTTTTTATTTTTTTTATTGCCTGAAGTGGCAGACGAGCAAGCGGCCCACCTGATGGTAAGTGATTACCGCCGCTCATGGACGTTGGCAATGTTAGGGGCACAGCCAAGCCGCTGCCTACCTTTGGAGAATAGCTATAGATACTATAGAAGTATGGAAATGTAATTAAATTTATGTAAACTTTATTTATCTTTATAAAATATAGGTATGGATGGGTAATAATAACCCATAATACAATATATAGATAAATACCCTAATACAATATATACCTAGATTTAATGACTGATAGACCTGGAGCACAGTCAAAAGCACTGGGTTTTAAAGTACTGAGTTGATATTGTGCACAAAGTAGGTAAGTATTTATATAACATAGGTGAGCACTAAGAAAGGATACTTGGAAATTTAGTCCTGGCAACAGCTGGTGATATACTTTACTTATATTTTGATTATAATAGATGTTTGGACAAAATTAACAAAAGTACATTCTCAGTCAGTTGTGTGTTAAAAATGTTCTAGACTTTTTTATTTACCTCGCCACAAAATTTACATCCTAGTGGCCAGTCTTTAACTTCAGTCAATCATATTTAGTTTTGAGCCAAGTAGAAATAAAGTGTGAAAATACGTAATGCCTGGTAAATTGCCATTACGAATTAGATTTAGTCAGTCAGTTTGTTAAGAAAACACGTTGGCTATGAAATATGAACGTCAATGATCTAACATAAGCTTACGTTAATAAAAGAGGTGTGCAAAATATAAATCGAGAGTCTGTAGTCATCTTAAACATCAAAATAGTGATTTATATGAAACCTAAACACCATGAAACTAAAAGCATCACTCATTATTCCCCCATCAAAATCTATCTCGGTTCATTTCAACTCCATTGCTCTCTCAACGCAACAAAGAATACAAAATAAACAACATTACGAGCAATGGACAGATCCTTTGATGTGTTCACTGAATGATTGCTGCTGCAGCGCTGGACGTCAAAACTACATTATCTCATGTGGGCTTAAAAGTAGACGTAGGTTTATGAGCGCTGTAAATTATGAAGCGCTTAAAGCGAAGGAAAAGTAAAGTGAATATCAGGTGATGTGATGATGGACTTCTTGGAACGAAATTTGAATGTAAAACTTAAAATGTTGCACAGAATTACGTAAACTGTAAAAGATTTTATAAGCGACATTACATGTACAACAAATTACTTTTAACTTTCTAGCTATTAATTATTATATTTGTTTGTTTACGAAGTATTGCTTCTCTTGTGAAAAGTGTAGGTATAGCAGCTTTTATGTAGATTAATTTTGTTATTTTCAAGTCGTAAAAGGCATGTAAACTACGGTCAGTGCATTCATGCAAAACATAAAATGTGTGTGTGTCATTGAAGAAATAGTCTTTCTTTATTAATAAACAATCGTCTGCTGCATTTTAGGAGCAATTAAATAGGTATAACAATTAAATCTTATTTTAGTCTAGCCCACATTAAATAGTTATTTTAATCTAGCAACAAACTAAACTCATGTCATAAAGGAACAACGAAATCGAAGAAAACAAATCATTCAAATATAGAACGGTGGGGACCAACGTTTTTATTGTCACATACGTAAATCAACTGCCTTGTCGACAAGCGACATGACAACAAAGTTGCAAACACACACACAGACACACATTTACAAACACAAATATAGAAAGCTACGAATGATTTACTTACAAGAGGCAGGTTAATTGACGTTCTGTGAAATAAATTTAGCAGAGTGTACAGTGTATTTAGCCGTAACGTCAAATGGCATTTAGAAAATAATTAGTCTTGCGTAGACGCTACGTGAGAAACTGCAGCGTTAATAGATTCTATCTTTATGGAAATTGAGTAATCGTCTTAGCTTCTGATGATGCAATTTAAGCTGAAAGAAATTATTACTGCCTTAATAACGGTATAAATTTTATCTTCTATGAGTATATTTACGACCCCGATGTAAGAGGTGCTGGATTAGATTTTCACTAGAGCTTTTGTGTAAGTATATTGTGCTCAAAACAAGTTAAAAGTACCCTATTACATAGAGGCTAGCTAATATGCTATACTTCTTCTTATCTTTTCGAAGAAAAAAGGCGATGTACATCTGTACTAGCTTTAGTCATTAAATCATTTATCGTTAAGCAATCTATTTCCTATATCGACATAATTTCAGGTAAGTTAACAATCCATCACCTAATCTTTGATCAAAACTTAAACAGTATTAGCGGAACAGCATTGGTTCAAGTCACATGTCATATGAAACATGATCATCTCATATCACAGGTATGTACCTATTTTAACAGGTGTGAATATGAAAATAATAAGAAAGACAAGATTTTTTATGAAGATGAAAAAGTTTTGACTACCAAACCACTAACTTTATCAAAAGCGATTGTCTATAAAAGTAACAGAGTGGTTCACAAATGTTTTGTCGAATGACAATCGAGTTGTCCGCTCACTGGTATCGAACCGCGGCCGGCCAACACTAACATTTGTAACGTGCCATAACTGATGCCACTTATTTGTTATGGACGCTTGTATTTTAAAACAAAATAACATCAGCTTTTGTTTTGTTGTTCACTTCGATAGTGTGTGGGTATTTTGATGGAATGGTTGTTTTGAAAATGTAATCTTGGAGATTAATCAAGCAATTAAATTGGTTTTGTCTGCGAGTTTTGCGTTTAGAAACTATATTAAAATAGTTTTAAATCATATTTCATCAGGTCTGAGGACACATTATCTAAGCCTGATTCCCGATTCAGTGATATATCTGTAATTAATATAATAAATTTATAACATACTTTCCTTAAAAACTAGGACAAAACCAGAATGAAATATAGGTAGACTATCAACTCTATATTTTATCAAAGATTAATTTAGCCTCAGCCCAAAAACCTGATTAATAATACACCTCGGAGCGGACGTCAATCCAAAAATGACAAGTATGACCGGTTCTCCGTAGTTTATATATAGCAGAGTTTAATCAAGGTGGCCAGGGGGTGCGGGAGGTGAGGTGCGGGCTGAGGGGAGAGAGGAGGATGGATGTAATTAAAGCACAGGTTGACAGATGACAAATTGTCTGTGGTAGTGTCGGTGTTCCGCTAGATATTGTATTTTGTTCTTGAAAGGCCGACGATGCAAAGTTAGTGGATGCGGAAATTTGGATTTTGTTGAGAGAGGTGATTTGGTGTAATTGTTTTAGAACACAAATTAATTTTAAATGCTAAGAGCCTAATTTGGTGAGTTGGACAGTAAAAGTAAGATTACTGATGCATTCAAGATTAGTCATGAAAACGATTGGACCTTTGAGGAAAGAGGAAACTATTGTTCTTTGAAACTATGGTTTTATGTTCTTAGCACTGTTTTTAATTCAAGTGTTCTGAATTTAAACTAAGTCTGAAAAAAAAATGTGACAACAGTAATTTCTAATTCACAAAACTAAATCATTTGTTTACATCACCAGATGTTCATGTAATTCATTTGACAATTTGTTTGTGTTTTCATGTTTTATGAGTTATGGCACTTACCCACTTCCATAATCTTACGACACAGCATCTAATGAAATTAGTCCATAATAATAATTTGTAAAAACAACGTCTTCATACTAACTTTGATCGTCTAACGACACCTTTAAAAATTATAATGGTCCTATTAATTAGTCGAAACCATCCAAATAATATTTATAAAATAAGTTATAATACAAAAAGCATAAAAAATTCCTAAAGAATCAAAGTGATTTAGCGCCAATGTGCAGCCGCTGAACAGTAAATCAAGTTCCACCGGTCACCGTGGACTCCATAACGTGTAGGAAGCAGTACATCATAGTGACAAATAGGTTGACACGGCCCATGCGCGCTTTATTTTTATAAACAAATACTATCAACATAGTAAATTCTTTCAGTATTTTTGGAGGTAATGAATGCTTATTGCTGTCTTGATTAAGGACCGTGATGTGCACTTATGAGAGTGGAAATAGCTTCGACAAATAACTGCACAAATAGCTCTTTTAGTTATTTGTAGTTTAAAAATACGACCACTTCTTTTTAGATCCAAGAAGGTATTTGATTATAGTTTGACTAATAAGATGAAATGAAAATGATACTAATATATTATGTCGAGTTATATCTTTCCTTCCACAACTTTGATAAACATATTTGATACAATCTAATTGCTGATTTGCAAGGGTAACTTTATGTTACGTGGGGTATCGGCTATGTATTATTATACTTAAGCAGATTTGTTATAATTAAAAAAAGACCTATCATTTCACCAGTCATTAGACCTTCACCTTGCGGGATTTATAAATTTTGAGCTATGCCACATTTTTAACAATGGCAAAAAGCTCACAGGCCGCCTGATGGTAAGCGGTTACCGTGATCTATGAATTCCTGTAGCCTCTCAATTGCTTACGCAACAAAAAATGGCGCGTACTAACACCAGTAGCAGCACATACGCGTTGCTGTCCCTTTGAAACCCCTCCCTCTCCCTTTGGAGCTCTAGACACCGCTACTGATTAGCTGGACCTCAACAAAAATGAACTTGTGTTGTTTTACGGCCGTCTTCTGTAGAGCAGAGGTACTCCCCAAATGTCAGTTTGAGTATCTCTATATCCTAGCTTACATGCGGTGTGGATGGAAAATTCGAAACAAACCCTAAACCAAACCGTCTGACCAGCGTGGTATACTAGGTTAAATTCCCTCCACATTCTTTGGAGGAGACCCGAGCCGAGCAGTGGGACGTTTATGGGTTGAAATGATGAAACCGATTAGCTGCCGTCACACACGGGTTGAACGCCTTTGTGTTCAAGTCTTATAATTAATAATTAATAATTTATTTATTTCAAGTACAACTCATATTTGTTAGTAAAACTTATTCTACGTGTTAGTAATCTTAAAAAGGAACTTAATTATATTATTTTAGATGCTCTGACATGTATGTCACAGCATCTACGAATATAGGGGCAGTCAAGCCTACCCGCGATCATGGCTAGAACGGTGTTGGTACTAGCCCGCACTCTGCGCACCAGGGATAGGCAGCGTTTGCGCATGGTGGTGAAAAAGCAATCGGTGCGCGCCTTGGCGAACATCCCCGATGCGCTACAGTAGCGGGGTAGCCCCAACATCGCTCTGAACGCATTATTAAACTGGACGCGGAGGGCATTGTATGACTTTAAAGCAAACGTTGCCCACAGGCTGCACGTGTAAAGCGAGGTACAGTATGCTTTAAATAAAGTAACTTTGGCGTCTGAGGAACAACGTGCAAACCTGCGAGCTATCATATTTGCTCGCACAGACAAGGCCCTCCGCTCCCGCTCAATGTCAGCATCGTCCTTAAGGTCGTCCGTAACTATGTGTCCTAGATACTTAAATTGTTCCACTCTAGTTAGTGGAACACCGTATAGTTTTATTGGAGGCACATTTAGTGGATACTGTTTTCCGGCCTTAAAAACCATGTACTGACTTTTGGCTACATTATACTTCAACCCATGACTCGCAGCATAGGATTCACAGGTCTGTAACAACGCTCTGAGGCCACATACCGACGCACTCAGCAGTACCATGTCGTCCGCGTAACTCAGGTTGTTGACACATACGTCATCAATATGACACCCGACGCGCTGGCTGCTGAGCGCGACGATCAGTGCATTGACATACAGGTTGAAGAGTGTAGGAGAGGTCAAACCCCCCTGTCTCACCCCACACTCCAACCTGTACGGCTCCGACAGCGCACCCGCCCATCTTACAGTGTTGACCTGGTGTCCATACCAGTACTTAAAGATGTTAACAAGTTCTCGTGGCAATTTTAAGTCCGTTAGCTTTTTCCACAAGATTTCATAGGACACCAGGTCAAAAGCCCTGGACAAATCGAGGAAACACGCGTATACTGGTGTCCTCCGATTGGTATAATAGCTCACGGTATGCTTGAGACACAGTATTGCACTCTCTGTAGACAACGACGGTCGAAACCCAAACTGATTGTCGTGAAGAGCAAGATAATTATGTAATTGTGTCTCAAGCAGACCGTCAAACACTTTCGCGATGATCGTCGCTAATGAAATAGGCCTATAATTATTTTTATCGGACCCATCTCCAGTTTTGTTTTTCACTACAGGCACAACAATAGTTTTCATGAGGTCCGGAGGTAGGTAGGAGTGACTTACGCACAGACTATAGAACATAGCGAGGACTCTCGCTATGTGAGGACCAGCATATTGGAGATGCTCGATGCTGAGGCCATCGTGACCAGGTGACTTGCCTCTGGTGATAGTTTTTATGACTTTAGCCACATCGCGAGCCGAGAATCTTGTTCCTACCGTCCCAACCAGTACATCGACAATCGCCGTAGCCCCCAAGGGAGACCTTATAAGGAATTGTTCCCTAAACGCGTCTGCAATGTCTTTGGTGTTATTTACACCGCCAACACTTATTGGTACGCCAGCCCGAGGGTTCATTCTATTAGTACTCTTCCAGAAGCCACGAAAATCGCGAGTCGAATGTTGTGATGCCATTATATCCATTCTAATTTGTTCTTGGTGATTTTGACACCATTTTAATTGATTTTTAAAATGTTTACGCGTTTCATATATTTCAATATAAATACGACCAGATTTGGGTTTGCCACACTCAACCCATGTCAGAAACCTCGACCTGGCAGCCCGATGAGCGTCCCTGACATGCTTATTCCAACCAACTATACGCGCGCCTCTCCTACGCTCATGCTTGTTTCCTCGACTTGTCTCTGCCGCACCACTCAGAGCAGTAACAATATCACAGTAAAGTCTATCTAACACACACTTATGCCACGGGTCATTACAATAATTATCTCCACAGTTTATAAATTCACTGGGAAACTCGATAGACCGTAGACTGTTGTGACATTCTATCGTATAAAGTTCAGTTTGCTCGTCGGTACGTTCCCCCCAAACCACTGACCTATCGGTTGTAATTTTGTGTAGCAGTTTAGGTGTGAGCATATTAAGTTTACACACAAGAATTAATGGGAAATGGTCAGACCACAATGTATCGTATTTTACATAAACATTAGATATACACTGTTTAGCCGAATGTGTTACGACACAGTGATCCAACCACCGTTCGGATCGAGACGCCTCACACACAAACGTGTAAGTGTTAGACATAAGACCTAATCGTTCTATATCAATACATGACCAACGTTGTTCGTCACAAAAATTTTGAAGTTCGTTATAAAACAATTCGTACGGATGGGCGTTGAAATCACCCATTATAAATACAGATTCTACATTATATTCATCAACAATAGCGCTCACCGTACCGAGGCAGTCCGTGAGTTCCGGTAAATTGTCCGCCGCGTTCGTAGGCATGTAGACACTAATCACAATAATAGGACGGTCACTTGTCACTATCTTTATTGCACAAATACGACTATTATCACAACGTAGCACAGACACATTTGTGAAGAGACTACTCCTCCATAACAGCGCGACGCCGCCGTACGGTCTACCCCGCAGCATACCTCCCGTCGTGTCGATTGCCGATGTTCCAGTGTGTCCAAAGTCGGTATGAATGGTACTTAAGTACGAAATATCGTGTGGAAGCAACCAGGTCTCTTGTAGTGCTATTATGTCACAGGTAGGTGTAGTGCTATTATGTTTTGAAATGTTAATTATTCCCATTTGTATATTCTACTAACAATAGTTCTTGAGTCATGGTCACTTTAATAAAGTATTTTTTTAAATTGTTATTGTAATAAATTGCAATATTAACCCAGTTACACCTGATGTCTTCAAAAATTCTACGGTCTATGTGACCGTAAATAATGCATGACCGTTAATAACCGTTGTGTACAATCTAAACATTTGTAGCTATTGTTCTCTTAGTGCGAGTTTCGCGTATTTCACATTATTTTTCTTGGCCACCGTCACTCCTTTTTTCATCTACTACGACCGTTATAGTCCCCCCCTGGGATCCCTGGTCCAAATTTTTTTTTTATTACTCTCAAGCTAATTTTTCGTGAGTTGCTTCATTTCGATGAGACGCCCAATAATTTCGTATTCCAAAAGAGGACAATATGACTGTTCAATTACTTAAATATTAGCTACCACCTGTGGCTCCGCCCCTGTGAGTCGGTAAAAAGTAACCTATATGCTAAATCAGATTATAATCTATCTGCATGTCAAATTTCATATAGATGCATTCAACCGTTTAGAAGTGATTGAGTAACAGTCATTCATAAATCACAACTTTCGTATATTTTATTACATTAGTTGGTAGGTCTATTTAATTATTGGACTACTGACTTGTCCAGTTCTTCAGATAACATTTGTATAAACAAAGATCGCGTGCGGAACATTTCAGCGGCACCTTCCACTCACAAGAATCCAAAGCATCTCAATGAAACGCTAAACACATTACACTTTACTATAAAATATTTATAATGGGTCACCTTGTGTGAACAGGCGGATACTACTAAAAACAGATGTCATAATCGGCCCTTTGAAGTCTGAAGTATCATAATACCAGTTTAGATTTGCGACTCTGTTCAACCTTAGCGCTTTGTAGTAAGATTTAAATTCAGATTTTTAACTGTAATGTGTTTTGTGTTTATTTACAAGAGCGTCGTATGATTTACAATATGATAAACCTAGTTGGCTGAGTGATAGATGTCTTTGAGTAAAGTATACCTATTAATGTAGGCAGCATTAAGTCTTTTTGTTTGTATCAATCTAGTATCCGTCTGTTAGATAGGGCATATCTTTGCAGTCTGAAACTAAGATGGTATATGTATAGATACGCCAAAGAACATGTTCAATAAATTAACAAGTGAGTCCAGGAGCTCTAACTAACCAAAAAACTAATTCTGAAATTTGACACTAAATTACAGACCGCCGGACCTTTATATACGTAAGATATACTTATATTCTCTATCTTCAGGATCAATCTTATTAGGACGAATTGTAAAAATTTTTATATTATTGTATTTCAATTTCTTATGATTTTTTTATAGGTAGTCTTGGATGCAAGTGTTCAAGAAGAAAAAGTTGAAATGCTGTGACAAATTAATTTGTATTAGTTTAGGATATGAAAATGTTCTTGAGCTAATAATTCTGATTGCATACGATGACAAAAGCTGTAAATGTAAAACTAACAAATACTTATGAGTACAAAAAAACGATAGAATCCTTGCGTTATAATAATTAATTTATTTGCTGACATTTGATGGCAGATTTAAATTTTAATTATAATCATCTAAAGCACACAACAAATCACAATGATCCAATTCTGCCAACACCACCGCATGAAAATAAACACGTAGATAATATTACAAAATCCAACATTTACCTACTGATCCCAATAACATAATCTTTGCACTACTAATATATTCCACGGTTAATACTGAAAGATTTTATAGAAAGAATCTATAGCATCAATTTCATAGCAACGGTTTCCAAACATAATAAAGTAAAGAGGATTAGAATACGCTTCATCGACCATTTTGTTTACGAAGAGCGCGTGCTCGATGGCCCAGGTTCGCTTCCCGAGTCGTAACTTTCGGTTTAAAGTGGCAGTTTAGTGCGCGGATCTAGTAACCTATATTTTTACTGTTACTGTATATTACGGGTTAATCTCGGATTTGGTTTCGTAAATGTATAATTTTATTATGCACAAGATTTTTAAGAGTTAGACGTAAAAATATTAGTGAATAGTTTTGGCTTATGAACTCGTAAAGTAGGATTGTTCACAGTAAATGAAATTTGTAATCATAATTGTACATTGACATCAAATCATCATCATCATCTTTAGGCATCAAAATATTTGGAAAGGTGTATTACCTGTCTCAATAGAAATATAAAACAACCTAGCGTTCATGGTACACAATATTACGACGCAAGCACAAACAATGTCTGTCGTGTGGCCGACACGGCAGACTTCACAAGCGAATACAAAAAAAAACTGCAACTATAAAATGCGTATCACTTAGGCATAGGTATTTACAGAATGACCGGTCAACAATTTTCTAAAATAAAAACGAAAACATTTGGGTACATAGTCGCAGTAAATTTAGATATAATCTGTGATCTCTCGTATGTGTACCTACAGTTGCATGCGTGAATGTCATATAATATCTTTTCGGAGAACATTACATCACATGCGAAGATTTGGATCTCAGAGCTATCCTATATAATTATGATTGGTGATAAAATGATTATTTGTGCGTCCTAAATGTCAGTCACAACATTTATTATAACACTTTCTTTGTGTGAGTGTTGTGTGAAGACAGTTATTGAAAAGCAACGGGACTATGCTCATCATCTCGTTTTTGACGCCACTGAGTGTACAATATTTTTTTCATAAAAGTAAGTCATTATATTAAAATATATCATCGTTTTGATTGAAAATAGGATTTATTCAATATTATTTTCAAGAAACTTAACATCTGAAGGATATCCTGAAAACCTTTATAGATAAAAAAAAATGCGAAATACGTAACTGCGATCAAAATGCAATTTTTTTCCAATAAATGAAGTCAAAATTTTGATGTTATATTTCAATCGTAAGCAAAACTTTATACGTTTGTATGTAAAATTCACTTCATTATTTTATGCGTTTAGCAATTGTTTATGCTTATTTTAAGAATTAAAAAAAAAAAGCTTGTGTAAGTGCCTATTATTGCCCTTGACTAACATTAACTTATAACAATCGTGTTAGATCAATTATCGATTTTACACTACATGAATTGTCCAGTTTAACAAAATCAGAAAACTTCAAGCCACAAACTGTTTGATCCTAGACATACGTATACATTGGTTTAAGCAGGTCATCTTTAAAAACAAGAATACAGTTCACACAGCTGTCGTCACCTCACATTTCTTTCATGCGAATATTGAAACAATACTAAACAAGTTTTCGTTATAAAATTAACGCTGGATTTCCCGAATTTAAAATAGCTTGTTTGTTAAAAATCAAAACAACACCTAATCTTCTATAAAGTACCTATTTTTGTTTGCGAGGAAAGATTTCTACAAAACAACTTTTTGAAAAGTAAAGTCTGAACAGTTCCATATCTTTTCGGATTATCTTAGCGCTCTATTTTTCCCGAATTAAATTGAAAATACTAGATTCACATGTCTTTGCAGTACTGATAAATCGCTTGCTTATGCAATAAAATCAACAACGTGTGACTAACAGCTGATAAAAGAGCTTTGATCCTATTAATCAAGCTGCAATTCTAATTAAATTACATAAACAATTTGAAATTGGAAAAAACGTTCTTACAAATTCTATTTTTTCAGAAACAGTTTTCGAAAACGTTAACTAACTTATCGAACATCAGTTTGAAATAGCGATCAGTGACCGACGACGTGTCCTTGTCACGTCGTTTGATTTAACGCAGGTGATTTTCGTATCGCGACATCTATTTTCACTTTTTCTTTAGAAATGTTTGACATTGTTCAAGCGTGAGTTATACCGCTGAAAATTTTACACGACGTTGTTATTTGTTTTATAGATAGGGCATTTCTTTTAGTTTAGTGCTTCTTCACCGCCATATTGTTTTGAACGAACAGGTGTTAGACAAATTAAGATTGTTACGTTTTTCGTCAACTAATTTAGCGTATGCAATTAAAGAGCAACTGTAGCCATTGCTAGATTTACTAATTAAAACACAGTACCTACACAAATAGGCATTAATTAAAACACAAACGTGTGTTGTTCTACATTATGTAATCATAACAAACTTTTACTTAGCCAAACATGTTTTTCTTGTATTGTTCACCAGTAGTTATAGTAAATACCTAAATTAATAAAACTACGATATATACCTATAAAACGTACGTACCTACTAAAACGGGTAAAAGTTAACAAGTTAACGTTAAGTCAAATTAAGTTAACAAAATAAAAGATTACAATATTATTAACTTATGTGGGTGTAAAGCTTTGGATATATTGTTTATAAAAAAAAAAAGACGTGCATTTTCATATACATTATTATCTTATGAGCAATGTTTCTGCCACATTTCTAACTGCTAACTAACTACAAAACGTCTTTAGAAAAGTATTGACTCGGGTTTTTGTTTATAGACGCACTAACATAATCAAGTAGACTGCTATAACTTTGTCGCCACTCAATTCCCAATAACATAACCTATGGATAACTATCACTAAGCCACTAAAATAAAGAGAATATATTGTAATCCGTAATGACTTGGCCGGCGTCCTAACTGTAGCTAATTATCCCACTTTTTTATCTAGTTTCGAGTGAAATATCATCAGAGGGCGCACCTGAAAAGTTTCACAAACAATTTGCATGTTTGCCATACACCTGGCAGACATATGATAGTTTATTTCATTGACGTTGGTGGGGGATTAGTCGGGCGTGCGTTGATCGACATTCCGAGAGGTGAAATGTCGGTTGATAATGATAAACATGTATCAGAGTAATGCGAGTTAAATTTGGCAAGTGTTCGATATGTACGTTCCAGTTTCTGTAGGTGTCGTTTTATTGTGTGTTGTTGTACTTGTGTACGAAGGTGATATTGTCAGGTATATCTACAAATTCGTACAAACGTATCATCAAATATGAAATTTGCTAGAAAAAAAACAAAAAAATCGACAAAACTAAGTTAGAGGGTAGAGAGATTCAGTAAGAAATTGAAAAAAAAAATGCGATATAGTCTAACACGGGAAGGTCCCAGCAAATAATCCTTCCACCTACCTACGTGCCGGCTCTGAAAGTTTAAGAAACATTTTAAACGTAATTATAGTGTTTTGAGAAGTTCAGCATTCTCTAAACTGCTGGCTACACACAAAAGACATAATCAAAGCTCCATAATTTAATTTTAACAAGCCTCCACGACAGAAACAACGTAATAACTAACGTTAAACTACACAAATAATCCGCACCTGACTGAATAATGCTTTTTATCTTACTCCCGACGAGATGTTCACTAGCCAACAGTCACATTAGGATATATACAAGTAATGGCTGTCGTTCGAACTGACAAAATAATCGTAAATAATAAATATAAAACTCAAATAACGCAGTTGAAAAATTACGATCATTTTGATATACCATTTGTACCCACGCACAATTTTTATTACAATCATAACAATACGAGGCAATAGAATAAAGAACAACTATGTGAAACAATCAAAATATTAATAAAGCAATAAATTGTTTAATCAGACTATTCTCAAAATATATACGAAGACAATCTTTATAACATACTAGATTAGAAGTCGCCCGGGGCTTCGCTCCTGTCGTTGTTGTTTATGTCCTCAGCTTCTATTGGCCATAGAGTGATATTATATAGTCTCCCTCGATAAATGGGCTATCCAACACTAAAATAATTTTTCAAATCGAAGCAGTAGTTCCTGAGATTATCGGGTTCAACTAAACAAACCAACTGTTCAGCTTTATATTATTAGTATAGATAGTTTAAAGTATAAATACTTAGATTAGATAGCATCATGTCTTCTTTGTACAAAACGGAGATCGATATACATTACACCCATATTTTGCCAACTATTCGAGATCCCATGACGTAATAGGACTATAATTTTAAAAAGACAACACTACTGTTAATTTAATAATAGAATGTTTTTGATCATTATTTTGATCAAACCCATGACTTCTTACACAGTAGTCGTACAATCATCTGCTGCACCACTGAAGCAGTCTCGATAATTAGTCAATATTTAGATTGGTAGATATTAAGTACATACTTAACCTATGTGGAGTTGCTACAAGGTTGGCAAGTAATTTTCACACCTCTCAAACTAAAAGCTGCTTACTTATTTTCCTTCGTGGCATGGCTGCCGTAGCTGGCCTTAATCTTTAGGTGAAATTTAAAACAAGCTTCTATAACAATTCAAAAAAATAAAAAGGGTATTTGTCTATTTACATAATTCACTTTATTACCATCATAAAAGTAATGTTTAATAATGGGAATAACATGACATGTGTAGATTATAAAAAAGGATAAACAATTAATTCGCGGCTGGAGGCGCTCATCGAATACAAGTGCTAGTATAAATCAACTCAGAAATAGATACGGGGATGTGGTATGGACACACTGCACTGTTACATGTTCGGTGAAATTCATTATAATAGAATATTAACGGCTGTGATAGTGAGGTGAAGAATCTATAATTAATATTATAAAGCTGAAGAGTTTGTTTGTTTGAATGCTAGGATCACGGGAATTACTGGTCCGATTTGAAAAATTATTTAAGTGATAGATAGAACATTTATCAAGGACTATAATAGACTATAATATAACATCACGGTACGGTCAAGAGGAGCTGGGCGTAAAGAACGACGGAAGCGAACACCTGCGCGACTTCTAGTTACATTATATGTATTTTGAAATGAAGTAGCTCCCACAGTGTAAAATATATTTATATAACCTGGTGGACATAGGACTCACATTATTTCTGCCACAGCGAGCGGTCTTGTGCCGTCAACCAACGGTACGGTTCGGTATGTTAGCAACCCGCAACCATTATCAGGTCGTTGTACAGTGGTCCCACGTTGCGCATTCAAATACAGAATAAAATTACCTATATAATATTTTTAACATGAATTAAAATTATATTCTATAAGCTATCTATGTATTTAATAGATTTTATAAGTTAAAAAACACTAGGTATAGATAGAGACAGCTACTAAATGCTATTGAAACGTATACCAAAATTACGCCACAGTGCATGAGTGAGGAGGAAACAGCAGCTCATGTGCTCCTACACTGCCCTGAAACCGTTACATACAGGTCTAAGTACTTCAACAACACAGGTACACTCCGACAGATCACCAGCAATATCAATAGACTGCTGGCGTTCTTCGGCGAGCTAGGGTGGATCGAGTGAGCTATCCACCCTCACGCAAAAACCGCGCCTTGACGTGGAGTTGCGGATAACAACCCGCCAAACCATACCATTACGCCACAGTGTCCCCCAGTCCTAACATTGACCGTCATAGACGAACATATGTGTCTCGTCTAAAAATAATCGTAGACAATAGTATAAGGAAAACTTGGTTAATTATAATACACGCTCTCTCTAGAAATAATGACACGTGTATATTGAATGAATAATTTACAGGTGTTGTTCTTGGAACAGTTTGTAATGTATTTTAACCCTATTAATTAGGTACATGATATCATTATGATACATAAATATGTTTAAAATAAATAAAGAAATATAGTATATTCTATAATTGTTATGATATTGTTCTTAGACCTCTAAACTCTTGATGCCTCTCGTAGCCTCTTGATTGTTTACAGGGTTTGGTTAGGAAAGTAATGTGGCAATTAAATATTGGCTGGTAGCTGAAGGCCATTTTGATTGTGAATGGCTGTGAATAGGTCATATTATATACATATATTATATATTATACTCTTTTCACAGTTCTCAGTCTTTTCATAATTCTGAACGCCATGGGGGTCACCGGTGTCTGGAGTCTGATGAATTTCCATTGTCTGTAAACTTGACGTTCAAAGTATTTTGAACCGATTATTATATAGGTAAGTATTTTTATAATAATCGGAAACCCGAGCCCAGAAGTGGGACATTAATGGGTTGCTAATGATGATGATGATTTATATTATTTATATTAGAATAACTTATATTACGATGAAAATTCAAACACTGAAATCATTTATTTAAATTTCAAAATTAGCATCAAACTTCATACGTGTTTATACCTACGTATTATTTTTTGCCAAAACTAGAACTCATTTTTTATTCTGTCATCTAAACTATAAATTTGGTAATTACCAAGTTTTTCAGCTCACAGCAATTATTCTCTAAGAACGTGGTAATTATTATGATTGACCGTGTCAAATTATTATAAATCAGTGCTCTGTAAAAATAATATCGACCCGCTTTCTCTAACAAAGAGTAAAACCATATTAATTGGTTGTCGTCGGCTGTAGACGAAAAAATTACAATTTGGCCTAGATTTTGCGAATAATATTTTGTTTATTTCCATGAAATAAGGTCGTATTCTGTATCTAGTTATATTAAGAACAAGAAAATCTTTAATAACTTCTTCATTAATATTGGAATATTTTATTTTTTATTTTCATATTACATTTTCGATGTTTTTATTCAATGTGCTTATCAATTTATACATTAATTTTAGTAAAATAAATTATTATATTTTTCAACATACCTACACTATTGTGTGTACTCACAAGTAGTTCAGTGTCTAGTACCTTTATCAATAGCAAGTTCTAATCACTTTATTTAAATGAATCTTGTTGCCTATAAATAAAGAAATAATCGATTCAGTACTTATACATTACACCTATACATACCTATAATAGCGAAAGTGTCATCCGAGAATCTGAAAATATGAAGAAGTTTTGTAATGAATTTATCAATTAAATGATATGTCAAACATTGGTGTATTTTGGAAGAAAATACACACAGTTTAGATTTCCACAGCATTCATTAGTCGACGAATGAAATTTATTTTACGTAACCCAAATAAACTGCGCAAGAATTAAATCTGTCCAGATTCTATTTTGTTTACAGAAATAGTGTAAGTTATTGCTTGTGTGTAAATACTTTCATTCATACAATGTTCTTATTTCTAGAAAATCATTTTGGGATTGAGTTTCCGTCTAATATTGGTGACAACAGATTTGTTTATTAACACCAACAGCTATTTATTATTCGAATTATATTTTCTTTTGCTTTATAAACATACTTTATTTTTCTAGTTTTTATTGCTGTGCAATGTGGCAGTCATACCTGTTTTCTTTTTAGCTAATCATCGTGTTTTTAACCTTCATTTTGTACGCTAGCTAAATTAGATGTTTCTACGTTTCATTTATGAAATATGCTATATTTATGAGTTTAATATATAGCATACCTACATCACGTTTGGTTTCAAAATATTGGGTAGAGACTACGATTTACAAATGCTAGTCCAATGCATAGACTTTAATCCTACCTATTGTCAACCGATATGGGTACGTTTTACGACACAAAGTACACCCAGACTCGAAACAAAAATATATCTATGAATTTACATTTTTTTTTTCTTTTGGGAATCGAACCCACATCAAACGGCATGGAGGTGTTAGTGGCGAGGCGATCACCTTAACCGCTATGCCATAGTGACTCTGACAGTCATTTAATTTACAACATTAAATTTTCATGCAACTTAACTTACTTTTTCCATGCAATTTGTTATAAATACATTGCTTATACCTAACTTTATAAGGATGATTCATCACTGCTGGACTCGAATCTTCTCTCTTCTAGGTATCTTGAGAGCTGAGAAGGTTTAGGCCGGAATCCATACACGCCAGCCTAGTGCGGGTTGGTGGATCGTACAGACGCTTAGATTTTCATCTAGAGTATGTGTGTTCACGATGGTTAACAGTTGCCTATTGTGAAAACTCATGGTAAAACCTAAATAATATAGTACCTATTCTAACATTAGGTACCTACCTATGCATAGGTAAATATGTAGGTACCTATTCATATCATAACCTAAGAACTGAACTATGATAGGTAATTCTAATTTTCTAACTTTAAAACATTATCTAAATCATTTGAAAACTTCAAAAACAGTAAAGTAGTGAATGCTCAGCCCTCCAGAGATTTGTGCTATTACCATATAAATTCGAGCTCTTGGTGAATAAGAACTCAATTGCTTGGCTGTTAAATGTGCGTCAGAGGGGTGGTATCTCCCTGATTGACACGTGTTCACCTTGTAGGGGTGAATCCAATTGTCTGCGTATTATAACCAAATTAAATGAGTTTGGGTCCCTTTTTTTTGGAAATTGTTTAGCAGTTGGTGTATTAGATCGGGAAAGTTTTATAGAAATACTTATACTTACTGTCTAGTATAACCGAAATACCTAATAGACAAAATATTTGTAGGAATGGTAAAATTAGGAAGTTTACTAGCTATTTATACAAGACTACATCATCATCATCATCATCATATCAGCCCAATGACGTCCACTGTTGAACATAGGCCTCACCTAATTTCCGCCACAGCATGAGTAGTCATGCAGAATGTACATAGGTAGGTATGTAGATACATTGTCATAATTATTTTCTTTTGTTTTATTGAGAAAACCATGAGCGATACAATCGTATTACGTTCGTCTGGCTAAGTTGGGTGTTTGACAAATAATATGGCCAATAACATGTATCTCTAAATAACTTAAAAACACACAACAATTCTCAGACCACAGCACAGTCGCTACAGCATAAATTAGGACGGGTGAAATTACCCAACTTTTATTATATTTGTGATTTGCAATTTAAAGTATGTTATAGAATAGCAGTAGAGATCCACCTCATAGAATAGGGTGTTGTGAGTGCGAGCCTTACGAGTGAGCACGCAGTTACTTGCGAAGTTGGTTGAATGTCGGGGAATATGAAATTTGCTCTTTTAAAATAAGTAAAACATTAAAATAATTTCAACAAGCAAAACATAGTTAAGATTAACTTAAATTTATTTAATTTTGTTTGCTTTTCTTTTATATTGCAACGGAGAAATGGATCAACGTATGTTTTCCAAATATATAAATTCTTCATTCTCTACATAAATGTACTTAAATAAATTGTCTTGAAAGTAAGCTAAGATAGTTGGTATCAGAAACGTATGTAACAGTTGATTTAATAAGTATTCAAATAATTTACAATACCACCACCAGAATTTTTACAATAAGAACCAAATTTCTTGTTGTAAAAAGACAAAAAGAAACTACTCCTTAATATCGACGTCAGTGCTCGTAGCCCCTGTGGCCTAATGGATAAGGCATCGGCCTCCTAAGCCGGGGATTGTGGGTTCGAGTCCCACCAGGGGTAGGTACGTGTATTTTTTTTAAATTCTATATTGCGTTCTCATTTTTATTATTATTATTTATTTTTGTCATAAATAAAATTTACTTTAGATATATTTGATTTCAATTATATTCAATTTATTTTGACATAGCGATTTTATGAGACATTTCAGAAATGATCATGGATGGTTTTCTTGGTAATTTTTTAAACGAATAACAATTAGGTATACCTAGATAATAATATCAAATTTGACTAGTTGTGTCTCGCAGTTGCACTTAAGAAAATCATTACTAAAGCCTTCTTGAATAAATTGTAAAAAAGTTTTTCTATAACATGCCCTTACTAGGAACATATTTATACATAGGTTCACAAACAAGTGTCCAATGTGAGTGTCTCGTATTCTACTTAATGGCTACCTTACTAGTTGAATGTTATTAACATACCTAAGTGTAATGTGTAATTATGAATCTCATTTTACAGTTAATAGCAAGTCATAAATTAAATGGTGCGAAGCTGTAATGGTTCTTAGCACGATCTAATATATTATTACGATGGCAAATGACGCCATTAAGACCATAATAATAATATCGCCAATAACACGTGTCAAAACTATTTATTCGCTTTGGTAAGTACCTACTTATCATAGCAGACGCGATAGTGTCACGCAAACAGCGATGGTGGTCGAATGGATGACCGGACGCAAATCATGCGGTCTGAGTTCGATTCCAACCGGCAGTACTAGTGTGGATTTCACTTTGGTATTTATATATACTAGGTAGTTAAATGACTTACCATCTGCGGAAGGTGAAAAAAGCATCGTGAGAAAGCCCATATATCGTAAAAGAAATTTGAAGTATACCTAGGTATATGTAGTTGCTACAATAGATCAGTAACTGGTCGACGTAGCAAGCAAGCAAGCCGCTCATGATGCCCTGGTGTTGCAGGCGTCCAGGAGCCTGATCCTACTAAATTACACACGTCAACAGCAGACCAATGGTCTAATATCATCCAATCACAGGCCGGCAATCACAGCTGTCGAATGAGACCATCAACCATTGTGTTAACAAGATCGGGCCCCAGGGCTTACGGTAACCATTTAGGTACCACCAGGTGGCAGCAAAAAAAAGTTAGATTTAAATAAAACATCCAGTTTAAATCGAATAACAAAATATATCCTTATCCTTCTCAACCTACAACAAAAATGACCAACAAACAACGTCCAATGACAGCTCTCCAAGATAGGCCTCATACCTTACAAAGCAGGTATCCTCCTAACATCTTTACCTGTACAGCCTTCGCCTCTGATTGGTCGATACCCAAGACACCTGTCTCAGGCGGCCTCTCCACCAATCAGAGTCGAGCACACCTGTGCGATCAATAGTGAGGCGGGGACACCTGTGTAGGTATGCAATGTTGATGTATTGTTACTGGCATGAAGGAAAGAGATAGATAATACAATGATTGTGTTGATGATTAAATATGGCTGCGTTTTGTTTATCTTTATTGATTTTATTATTTAGTGTAGGAATGTGCTTTGAAGTGGCTAGTTGGTTATCTGTCTATAATGTTGTATTGAACCTTTTTGGATAATATGTGGGTCTTGCACTAGGTATATTGTTAAAAGATATAGGAACCTATAGGTAACTACCTGATGATAAATACCTTAGTTTACGATACTGATTAAATACGATAAAATCCAGTAGATTGTTACTTTACCTACATACATACAGGGCACGCTGTTAGTGTGGGCGTTGTCTTTTTAAAAAAAAAACGAATAACTACAGCCTAGGTATGTAATAAAAATCATTCAGTCAGGCAAACTTAATACCTACTTATTTATGAATCAAGCAAGCGCTGATTCCTCTTTGCACGCCGCGTGAGTAGATTTAATGGAAAATCTATTGTTTGGTTTACGCAAAAACGTTGACTACACGGCGTTAAACCTGAAAACTTGTTACCTACATTGAATAGTAGCCTGTAATTCAATGACCATTAAGTTGACTAATTAATTTATCAGTTGTCACTTGAATATGTATTGCGTTAAATATAAACTGTCTAACCTATGTCCAATGTCCTATATCTCTCAGTTAACAAATTACGCTGAATCGCAAACAACTGATGCTCTAGTTTCTGCTACAAGCCAATTTGGAAATATTTAATACATTTACCTCATTAAAACGTATATATTTGAAAATCTTGCCAACGCACTAACCGACGTAAGAAACACGCTTTACTGTGTGTTTTCCAACTGTGTCACGTGTCACCTACCTTCCTACCTATGTCTCCTACCTACCACCCAGATATTTCAACACCTATCGTCAAATAACCTATCTAGGTATGTGTAGGTTAGTGAAAGGGTTTGCAAAGCCTGCTCTTGTAAAAGGCTAAAACCGGTAGGTATCATTTTATCAAAGTACCTAACTAAATTTTTTAAGAAGTATATTATTATAATGTTAAATATTTTCTTTTCATTATTATCTACCAGTCTATGTTTTTCCGGTCTAAATATACCTACCTCAATAATTAGAACGGGAAAATATATTTCTCTTAAATTTAACCTGTCTAGAATGTAAATTTAAAAGTGATAGAATTATTGTTCAGGTTCACTTGAATATAATTTTTATTACACCTGTACGGAAGTATTAAATATATATTTATTTTATATTTGTCTGTTTGTGTGTGTGTGTGTTTGTGAGCATATATCTGGCGGCACATTACACGGTGTTTGAGATGTAGCGTGGCGGAAATCCGGTGTATAACGACGTGTAATGATGTGTGGACGTCTCACCTGGATGCCGAGCGATGCTCATTAGTAACTAGGGAAGGGACACAGTCAAAATTTATCGATAGATTTGACGATTGGTAGTTTAATTTACGAGCTTACAATATTTTAAATAAAAATCTGGTCATGTACAATACTTTGCTAGATATTGGTAATTAAATGAACATTAAGTACATGAACCTTGTATGGAATAGGTAGGTATAGTTCTTTAAGTTTTAATTTATTAAATGAAAAAAAATGTATTTTCATTTGTTGCTCCAACGAAAACTATCAAAAAAACTACAAAAATAATTGTTTTTCTATACCTAGTCATAAAATAATAAAAATCATAATTTTTTTTTAAGTAACCAATTTGTTCGTTTATCAAAGAACTGTTCGGCATCCCACATCGGCACATTCGGCATCGACAGTATTGTCGACATCCCTAAGTGTGTTGGTAGGCGCCATTTGCCAAAGCGACTAAACAAGAGACATCCCAATGAAAGGTGTCTCTCTGACAGAATACCTTGGCGTGAAAATACTTTACAATTTTAGACTTGGCACGTTTTGGACATATTGTCTCTTCACTAAAGAATTGTAGTCGTTCGCATTCATTTCGCCTATAAATTTTTGTCACGAATATCTGAAATAGAGCCAGGTTACAGGTATTATCTTTTGACGGTTTTATTAGGAATTTGGTTCGTTTTCACCTTATTATATCTTACAGTTTAGATGCTGTTGAGGTTCCCAATAGATCTAATATATTGGTAATAGTTATTTTATTGGAGGAAATTGAAATTTATATTTTCAGCTGAAAATAGTGTCTATAGCAATTTATAATACGTACGTGAAGAAAAATATACACAAGACAAATGTAGCTATTTAGATTTCGTGATTTTAAATTCACATTTTAACGTGGTTTGAGTTTTTAGAGCTTGCCTAATAACTTGATCATGAAAAATATTTTTAGCAAGATAACGTTTAGGTAGGTACCTACTTTAGTTTTGGCCTAGCAACGGCACAAATCGGTTTTAAAGGATCATTTTTGAAAATTCTACTTAGTTATATTTTTGTATATCAGTAGGTACAATTCAACAAATTGAGAAATGTTTTGAGAAAATTTTAGATTGGTACTTCTACCTGCTCTCTATGCTCGTTCCGTGGAGTCGTATGGTCAACAAATTCATTGAAAACATCCATACATAAACCACATACGTAAGGTGCAGCGATTATGTGAGCGTGTCACACATAGCAAATAGCAATGTTCAATAATAAATTATAATATTAATAACTCCACATTTATGAACAATGACGATAATTTTGTACCCATTATTAATATTTTACGTACTCTACTGGCCTATATCAACGTCTTGTGTCAACATACATAGGTAGAAAACACAAGAAGTGGTAAGTATTCAATACTTAATCACTGACTAAAGCACCGCGATGACTGCGAGGCATTTTGGCACTAATTCTGTACAGTTTAAATACCACATTGGCAATCAACTGAGTGACAATCGACATGACTTTGTAATATATGTAACTGATCATTGTTTCATGAAAGATTTACACTATTATTAATCCACGCTATTGCGCCGCGCATGCCGCTTTCCTTTTTCTTTTAAGATTTATCTCAAAAGAAAAACGTCGTAAGATATCAATTCCACTTCAATTGTCTGCCATAATAATATTATTTTAGAGTACTATCACAGTGTATAATAATAATTGGAACTATTTCATATGTTTGAAAAGACCTATGAAAGGCCCTGGTGATGGAATTTAAAAAACAGTATAAAGTGCATTACAGTGGAAGCCAGGAGCAGCACAGTTTACGAACTTATTAAAGCATGAAGATACTATTGACTGACCTTGCTGAACGCTAATAGCCTTGATGACAAATAAATCAGATTCTCAGTAATTTTAACCGCTGAATACTTATAATAATCGTTATAGGCGTAGGGCATAAAGTCACTTATTGTTTATTAAGATGTTTTGATCCTTTTGGTATCATTCTTATCTAAAACCACGCATTTTATATCCTCGTACACATCTGATACGCCGTGATATAAATAAGCTCAGATGTAAGGGTATCCTAATTGCCTCCCCTCGCAACCTGCCTATCGGATTGCAATTTACCGGCAAAATTGGAGTCGGCGATAAAAAATATCGTGCACAGGGGACTTAAGGTACCTTGGGCAATGATACATCATATTACGTAAGAACATATTTTTAGAAATTTTTGAACAGATTCCTAATGGATGTTTCAGAATAAAATAAGAAATATAATATATTTAATATAGGTACCTAAATGGTTATTAAAATAATGAGTGAGTGACTCGAGTTTGGATTTAAACAACAATATCCGCATCTCTGAGAATCCTTTTCAGCTCTCTTTCAACTGTACTAACAGGTACTTGCTCCGCAGATATTTTTTTTCCATTATCAGCCAAATATTGTTGACGTCATAAAGTGACGAAGATTTCTTTATAGATTACTGTTGATGATATAGATGCCTCGAAGCGTTGTTTGTACCTACATAAGTGTAGATATATTTTACAAATATTAGTAAATGGTAATGAAAAGGACTGAAAAGTTATGATGAAGCTCAGCGGGATATTATAGGTTGATAAAAAAGCTATAAAAAGTATGGTGACAAGTTTTCTTTATTTTATAGAAGATATATTTCAGTAGATTTATATTATTGTAACTCGGATTGAGATGTTCTTTTTATCGCTCCCAAATTGTATTTATGTTCTGTAAAGTTTTAAATATTTTTTTAATTGACGTTAACAGGTTAATGTAAAAATAGCATCAGTTAATGTCAATTAGAAGTACCTACACATAAGTTTGTTACTTTATTAACTGAATATCTTTATTTAACTGACTTGTTTATTCTGAAGTGAATTTTTAGCTGCTATTAATTTTTTCTACGTTTCAGAAAGGATTATCTCGTTGTCCAGTAATTAGTACGCAGTAGTTCTGTTTACAGAACTGTTGAATAGAACTTATGATTGACAGAACTAATAGGACAAAAAATCCAAGTGGGTCTGTTAAAACTGTACAACAAAACTGGTGGGAGTAAAGAGATTTGTGTGATTTAAAAGATTGTGTGTGATAAATATCACATAGTTACTCTAACATCTAGTGTAGATACTTTGTGTCTGTTTGTTATGACATAGGTATATCTTCTTCCATAATGTCACTAACCCATTTCCACCCGTGGGTGTTGTATTAGGTGACTAAGGAAGTAACCTTATGCAGACAAGAGCACTGTGAGAAAAGGAAAATTCGAAACAAACCCTACACCAAAACCAATCCGCCTGGCCAGCGGGATGAAGAAACTAGTTCTATTGTTTTACTACTACTACATTCAGGCAGTTCATAATTTAATCGATGAATAACTTTTGTCTGATGGTTTAGGCACCGAGTGTAAGTAATCTGTCGGTCATATAAAAGTTTGAAGTCATGTTTACACAGTGTGTTGTCTCAGAGTTAAATTGTACAATATTTAGCAGAGAGGGCGCCGGCGTCGTGCCAATTGTGACACTGGTAATTATTATAACTAACTTATAAGCATAATAGTTGTTACACAATCAATGTGGCTCTTGAACTAGACCACTATTTTTAGATGCAAACGTTTAACGAAAACAATTGTACTTCGAGAAATTTCAATTAAAATCAGCCGGAGCAAACCATTGCTATTAGGCATAATATAAGTAATAACATAACAAAACAGAAGAATCACTAATGATTATCACATTCAAACTGAGTAGGTAATTGTTAGCTATTGCATCATAAAATTAGATTGATTACAACTACGAATGCGGTAGACTAATGAAATTGTAATGATACAGAAAGAGATAGCTAACAACCTTCAAAAGTTGAACTTTTCCATAACTGGTCTTAGGGAAACTGACACCTTTTTTGGCTTTGTATTACGTTTATAAGTATTACTAGCTTCCGCCCGCTGCTTCGCCCGCGTGGTATGTATTTTATACCTATAAACCTTCCTCTTGAATCAGTCTATCTATTAAAAAAAAACTGCATCAAAATCCGTTGCGTAAGGTTAAAGATTTAAGCATACATAGGGATATAGGGACAGAGAAAGCGACTTTGTTTTTCACTGATGTATTTGATCTAAATGTAATAAATTTAATGACTGTGGACTAGTTGATGTCAACTCGAGCCAGTGTTATTTAATAACTGTTTTGTATTAGCTCCCTCTGTTGTTTGCCACCTACAACGATAAAAAAATTAATAATACATAATTTAAAAAAAAGTACTTTGTCATAGAAAACACAAGAAAATCCATCATGTAGACTAACTAGACAAGTCAGTTTCAGGATGTCTTTATTATTTGTTCATTGCAATGTTTCGTAACACAAATAAATGTTTCCTGTTTGGGGTGGCTATATGTCATTATAATAACTACAAATTTCGTTATTATTCCTGTATTACATTTATCTAAGTCTAGTAAATATTTAAGGTATGACAATAAAACTCTAAATTTGTTAATTTAAATTGGTAAGTGACTGAAACAAATGACAGTATAAAATCATATTTTTTTAGTTATTAATTTTTAAAAATGTTTTTGATAGATAACTTTCTTTTAAGTGGATAGTTTTTTATAAAATTCTTGTAGTAAAAATAAGTGAAAATAAATTGATAAATTTTCAAAATAAAAATAATTTTCATTTGCAATTTATTTTATCAGTTTAGAAACAGTAAATCTAATTTAACGGCACTATCATACAGTAATAGCAAATCAAAGTAATCCTAGTAATTGAAATTCACATACTTATCTTGTTTATGCAACTCGTTTTTTTAATTCTATCAAAAGCATCGAATATTTTAATAGACACACAGATGTGAAACTTATCAGATTATCGCAAACCGACAATACGTACCTCGTAAAATAACTAAACAAATTGTTAAAAACAACAGCATTTCAATAGCAATTAAAAGGAATTATTATAATCTCGAGCTTTTATTGAAACTATAACATTCACGTATTACTGTCATCTAGTATAAAGAAGCAATATATTCTAGTACGTGGCGTACCACTATTCAGGGAATAGTATAAACACCTTTTGTCAGGAGTGCCAAACATTTTTTGGCACTCACTTTAAGTTTTTTTTTTCGAAATAAGCGATATTTCTCAGGTAATCTGTCGGATCTACAACAGCTGTTTTACACTACTACGTATATTGATATTTATTCAACGTTTTCTCTATTTCGCAATTATGTGCGGAATGCCATTATAGTTAGCGTGATAAAAGTGATGTTTTGTTTATTTTAATAGTCGGTAACAAACTAAAGCATTGTCAATCAATCAATCTTGTTGCATTTTAGTCACGTCAAAATGACTGCGTATTTAACAGGAAACGAATAATTTTTATGGTGGATCAGACATACTCATAGAATTTCTTCTAGGGTATATGGGTTTCCTCACGATGTTTTCCTTTACCGTTAGCAGATGGTCAGAAGTCAGAAGTCACTTGACTTGAATCCACATTGGCACTGCCGGTCGGGATCAAATTCGGACCGCTTGATTTGCACGCCGGTCCCTTATCCATTCAGCCACCATCGCTTTTTTTTCTATGTACGTATTGTACATTAATTAAGTTCCTTGCCAAATTTTTTTTTGAAATAGGATACAGCCTACGTAATAATATTCCAAGTTTTTTTTAACTATCATCATATCAGTCCAATGACGCTCATTGCTGGACATAGGCCTCGTCTAGTTTCGCCAAGTTTAAAACTATATTCCTGATTAGCATCAATAAAATGTAGGTAGGTATATCTAACTAGAATGTCTTTTCTTAGCACACTTAGCGATACACATCGTTACATGTCACGTTTTGTTCCCGCTGTGCTCTCACATTAAACATTTTTAAGTTTCGTAGAAAAACGTCACTGAAACCCGACCCTTGATTGCTAACAAATCGCAGGTGTGTCCGCGGGCGGCCTGAGGTGTCACTGCAATCAGCCGCGGCGTCTGACACCTGCCTGCAATGACGTCTGACAGCCGACACTGACATCTGACATCTCTGACAGATTGAGGCGAAACCACCCATTGTTGCACCTAGCTCCCTTTGTTTTAAATTTAAAGGAGAACTTTTCCGGTGTGATGATTTTTCTTATACCTTTTTTTAATCTTTGTTGGGAGAGGTGTTGGATGATTAAAATTTTACCGCAGAAAGTCGTGGTGGAAGGTGATTAATTTGTTGGGTTTTTACTCATATTTTAAATGTATCTTATTGTTATGCAATTTTAAATTCACCTTTATATCCTAAAGAAATATAACTTACAAAGGCATATAATTTTGTAGTTTGGGTTAAAAATTTCATCTGAAATTTCGGAATCTGTTTGGTAAACCTATTGATGCGCACAATGCACATCCGTGTGACGGATCACGGATTAAAAATACATACTGTCACTCATCACACCTCATCCCAACCCGTGGGTGTAGTAAACGCCGACTAGGACAGTAACCTTATTCAGATAAGAGCACTGCAAGGAAAATAAAATTCGAAACAAACCCAATATTAACCCGTCTGGTCTGCGTGGTATTGTAGTCTAAATTCCCTCCACATTCTTTGGAAGACACCGGTGCCCAGCAGTGAGACGTTTATGGGTTGAAATGATGACTGATGCGCGTGAAAATGAATCGTTTCATTGTTACTGCGTTGTCTGGCCAAAAAGGGCAATCTTTTGATCTAAGGAAATCTTTCATTAATAACATTAAAATCATTAACATGAAAGACACGTAGCGAACCGTTCTGTCTTTACAAGACGTCTATTTGTCTGTAACACTGATGAAGTAGCCAGACTTTGTGATGAGCAAGTAATTAGTTCTGTCAGACTTATTATAACACCCCTTTATTTGGTCACTGTTCACATTGTGGGTACCCTGTAATAAAATGTACTAATGGTTATAATAAAATATCTATACATATAATAATGCTATAATACCTATATATAACTGTACCTACCCAAAAATATAGATTTGTATATAAGGACAATTTTTAGATGACATTAATTTAATACCTAGTTAATACTTTTATAAAATTTGTACGTCATAACGATAAAACATAGCGTACTTCTGTTAAACCTAAGATTTTTAAACTGTGAACCTATGTTTAACAAAATAAACGATTCTGATTCTGACAAAAATATGGAATAGTTCTATAGGTAATCTCATTCTCAGCTTCTTTGGGTATTAAAAAACTAATTAATTCGAGTTAATATAACAATAAATTAAATGAAATACTTTAGAGTTCATGATTTTGTCATTCCAAATATGTGGAGGTATCATAATGAGTACACATGATGAGTTTTATAATTAAAACGATCGCGCTGAATTATTGCGGCTTCGAAGAGCGGACATCACTCAGTCAGGTATTACACTTGTTGGGGGAGGAACGAAATATTGTGTTAATATATTTTTTACCACCGGTCGTAACATTAATAAAATTTTCATAACATATTTTTTTAAACCACGAGGATAGCTAATAATCTTACGCTTCTAGACTCTGCACTTTCAGCATTGATTAGAAAGACGTTCACAGCTCATTAGTTGCAGGAGACCCGTGCCCAGCAGTGGGACGACGTTTATGGGTTGAAATTATGATGAAAACGATGAAGTAAACTAAAGACACAACTTCATTAGCTTATGACATTCCTAGACAATAGTCCTAGACGACTAAACGCCCATCGGCGCAATAAAGGCCTTAAGCCACGGTAAATAAAATAGAGTTCTTAATTTTACCAACATTAGGTGCATGGTAGACGAATATTTTTAAAGGCAGGCTCAATAAATTATACTGCATCAATATTTAGTAACTCGGTGTGAGTTAATTACGGGCTTATAACTCGTTACTCTGTTTTATTATGGAAAGGTTGATGACAAGCAAATTATATTTGTGATTTATTTGAAATTTGAGGTATTTTGTGTAGCCATTAATAATCAAATGTTTAATTTTATGCAGGTGACTTTCGGATTAACAAAGAGAACATTTTATAACATTAAATAAGCTAGATTGAAAGGCAAAAAAATATTTTATGTTTGAATAACTACATGAACGAGATTACAGACATACAAACTTATAACCCACCTTTACTTATTCTAAAACCCTCACTGTAGAATGTCAAGAGCTGAAACCAGTTTAACTTCATAACATAGTCGTAGTATATAATTTATTACTGTGTGAAAAGTTACTCAAAATAAAACAAAAAGTATAATTTCTGCACCATTCATATTTTAAGTTCCTCAAGAAAATTTCGCAAGACACTTATTACAATCATTAATAACAATTACCAACCGCTTAATTTTTCTCTAAAATTCACGCATTAAATCCTCCATTTTATATACCTGCACAAAATAAAAGTCAATATCCACTCAAGATTATTTCTGGCCAGTCTTCAAAACGCTTTGTGGTGGAATTAATTCTATTCTTTACTAGAGACAAGAAACATAACAAACTCTCGTCTCAAACTTTTTAATTTCTCAGAATATCTGTGTACTAATAAAAAGAGGGCTTTAGTATCAGCATCCACCTATGTTGGGGGCAATAAAAGGGACATCTCAGTACTGTTATTAGACGATATCAAACGAGACAATAAACTCTGAAGATAATTGGCACTCGCTGTTCAAGGTTGACAGCTAGAGAGCGTCGCAGTCTACATAGACTAACGTGCAGAGGTGTTCTCTCAATTTCATTATACAGTTTAGGTACAATGTATATGTAAGAGTATCAATTGGCACCGGGTAAATAGAGGACTTTGAATTTGGTTTTTTTTTACTTTGAATAATGCAAAAGAGAAAAATAGTTACCTAAGTTAAGAGGCCGAAATATAGTTGTCTGCGTCGGTGGCGCAGCGGTAGTATTGCACGGTTTCGGTTTCTGAGGTCTTGGGTTCGATACCTGGGTCAGAACAAATATTTGTATAATCTGTAATTTTTGTCTTGGAGTTGTGTGTTTATGTGTTTTTCTATGTACTTAATTTGTACGTATTCAGAAATAGTAAACATATTAGTTTATCAGTTATCTATATCCCATAATACAAGCTTATGTTACTATATTATACTAAGGTGCTATATACCACTTTGCCACTTTATACTAGATGAAGCTGTGTAAAAAAAAATCCCCAAAAAAATTTTTGTTTTGTGGAGATTATTAGATATTGCTTTTTCTAAAACTAGTAGATACCTATATCAAAAACATTTACTTGTAGGCAGAATACAAAATATCACACGTAAATTTTCTAGTCTATGTCACGAAAAGCTTATAAGATCAAAGCTAGTGCGCTGCTCGGACGTAGCGCAGTAATATGCGTTTGCGCAGAGCCGTCGTTATCGTGTAGCGTGTCATTGTAGCTAATAGTAGGGGCCTCGTCAATACTCGTGTCGTACTTCCAATGATTTGTTACACTTCAAACACGCGACAGGTGAATCAGAAGGAAATGGCTGCCGTACTCTCGTTTAATTTACATAAATTATATTAATTTATATTTTAGCTGGAATGTAAAGATGTGTCAATGGCACTGAAAATGCTGAGAATTTGGAAAAACAATTTAAAAAAATTTAAAATTGAAGAAAGTAGGTATATGTTTAGCATAAATGGAAGACCATTATCATCATCAGCGGCGTATATCAGTCCTCATC
Organism: Laspeyria flexula; assembly: GCA_905147015.1. NCBI lineage: Eukaryota > Metazoa > Arthropoda > Insecta > Lepidoptera > Erebidae > Laspeyria > Laspeyria flexula. The sequence continues at coordinate 589,566 of LR989958.1, forward strand.
AGTAGAAAGGTCTCTCAGATACTCTTATCCAGCTATAGAAAAGGTGATAATGTATGTAAACAAAGGCCTATAAGGATTGAATTTTTTCGTTGCAAATCGCATAAAAATAATACATACAGTATTTTCTTAAAAAACCAATCCTTATAGGGCGGCCATGTATAATATATATTATTACATAAGTATATACTATATAGATACTCTTTATTTTTTATCTCCATAGCCAAACTTGGAATGAAACTAAAAGCCTATTCCCCAAGTCCCCAAAACACGGTAATCAGCTCGGGGAGGTGTGTAGACGTCACGAACGGAAATACGTTGCCCCTGGGCGTCCACTTCCGGCGGATAAGTGGGCGGCTCTGACCCAATTTCCGGTTTTCACATCACATAGATGCCGCACATGATAATTTTTGTGTTATGTCTGAAAAACTAAGAACTAGGTTTCATTGGGAGTTTCTTTTATTTATACTAGTTATACCCCGTTGTTACATCTGCGTGGATCGGTAGACACTGATAACTTTTCTGGTGTCTGATTAGTCTAAGCAAACAAACTAACTCTTCAACCTTCTTTGTTAACTCTACCAAGAGGCATTGTAATAACAAATAAATTATGACACCAAATTAAATACATTCTGGCGATGTGATTGAATAATACGTTTTGACGTTGTTAATTATTCATAGTTCAGAAATTCGTTTTCGGTTAAACACAAATTAAATGACCTTTCAAATTATGTTTTTGTAACCACTTGTTTCACGTTGGCTGTTGTCTCTTTTGACATGTTTTTTATGCGGATGGCTGTAGATGGGCTCGCTTCTAGATAATTCAGCAGCTTTCCAGAATCGGTAATTCTTATTATCATTTTATATCGTATTACAAAAGATCTAACTTAAATAGAAAATCTTTATTTAAGAAATTATCCATACTGGTTAATAATGTAGGGACTTACTGACTATATTAATTACAAATACTCATCATCATCATTTAAACCCATAAACGATCACCGGCTGAGCGATCGTGACGGAAACCGTACTGTCGGTCGCTAATCAGCCGGTGCTCTTCCAGGTACTGTAGGAGCCGTGAGTTGATGACTCGCTCCATCACCTTAGATAGCAGGGACGTTATCGCTATAGGCCTGTAATTTGACGGGTCCGACCGGTCACCCTTTTTAGGGATCGGGTGGACATGAGCAACCTTCCACGAAGACGGAACCCTGTTGGTCGAGTAGGAGAGACGGTAAAGGCGCGTTAATACGGGGGTCAACTCAGGGGCGCACGTCTTAAGTACCACCGCGGGGATGCCGTCCGGCCCACTCGACTTGTGGACGTCTAGGAGTCGGAGTTCCCGCCTGACCGCACGCTGTGTGATGCGAATCTCAGGCAGGGAACTCTCACACCGTGTGATGGTGGGTGGTGTGGTGTGTAGGTATAGCCTAATCGCTTCCAACACAGCCTGGCGGACAAACTCCACTGATCGTGGGCACGTAGTTTTTTCCTTTCCCGTCAACAAACTTTGGGTGGTCACTATAGCGAACAAGTAAATAAAAAAACAGTTTTATAGTATTACAAGACAAGCCATATTACAGCTCTCTCCTTTGATACCCAACGTTGTCATTGACGCAATTAGAAATGTTGGCTAATTGTTTAAGATATAAGTTCAAAGTTGGTATGCGTAAGAGTGGATATTTAACTAATAACCGTTTGAAGTGACAGGATGTATTTAATAGTACATGAAAGTCGTAAAATTGGTATTGTTTATAGGATGCTCGTAAAATATTATAGAATTATTGTGTTAAGTGATATTTGTATGCTGTGCTGTAGCCAAACCTTGTGAAACACTCGAGTATTAAGTTTAGAGGAGAATATTATATTTTGATGATGACATGATCATCGAGCATGACTTACCATCTGCTAACGGTGAAGGAAAACATCGCGAGCAAACTCACATACGCTTGAAGAAATTTTATGGGTATGTCTGTTCTACCAACCTACACTAAGCCAGCGTTTATTGATTATGTTATGACCCAAGCCCTCTGGAGAGACCCGGGTCCAGCCGTGTGATATAAATGGACTACTATTTTACATAGGAAAACTGATAAATAACTGAAAACTGCTAGATAAAAAATATTAAAAATAATTATATTAAATATTTATTTATTTAAATAAATTGTTTGTTTGTTAGGAGCAATATCTAGGTAATAATTTTTTCCTCGGTTTCTGACGCTCTTCTTCGTTAAGGTGAACAAGTTGGTTAAGAGCTGATAGATAAGATTGTGCAGTGCTAAGATTGTTCTGGTTTTGATGAAAAGTTATTTATTTATTACCCGACTGTCAGGACGGGTATTGTTTTTCGCGCGTATCTTGTATGTTTGTAAATTTCTTTATTCCCACGAATCTTCAAAACGGCTGGATGGATTTTGACAATTAGGGTATCATTAGATTCGTCTAGAAAACCCAAGTGTCCTTAGATAGGTTTTAAGAATAAAAAGACTTAAACGGCGGGCTTTTGCCGCCAAATTGTAAGAAGTTCAATTTTTTTTTTAATCAAACCTATCGAGTAGAGTATCAAAATAAGGGGAATCAAATGGAGATTACAAATATATACATAGGTTATGTATTTAAATTTAATCAGGTATAATAATATTACAATAATTTTACGGTCTTTTTAGTGCGTTGCTCTCTGTTGATTTTTTGGAGTCGGGTTATTAAATTTTTTTAATTATATTTACTTGTTTATTTTATTTATTCACTTAAAATACACAAATTTGTATTAAGGCGGGCTTAATGTTAGTTACCTTGGGTAGATTAATTTATTTTCGAAATTATTTTATTTATTTACCTATTGGGAAAACACCACTTATCTCTGAGAGAAGCTCGATGTCTAAGATATTAACAGTAAAGATCCTTTTAAGCTATGCAAGCTTTTACAAGAAAACCAGAAAAGTATAAGACGCTGGTCTTCTTAGCAAGAAGAAAAAAATGCAAAAAAAAAGTAAAAACTTGTATGGTTTGAAGAAACTTGATTAAAATGTGTATCGAAGGTAGGTATTAGTATTCTCGTTGTTATAGGTGTTCGTAATTCCTTTTCTCGTTTACGACCTCACATACCAGTGTTTTAGACTAATGTAGGGGTAAGCTGAGAACTTCCATTGTTGGTCTAATTATACTCATCCATTGTCTATACCTCTTCTCATCGTTGGTGGTCATCTTTAGTACCGGTAGCGTAGTTAAGTGTTGAACATGCGGAAGAGCTTCCAATATAAACGATTTATGTTTGTCTGCTTGTAAACCTGATAGTAAATCTATCTTGGATAGTGTTACGTGCATCATAATTATCTGGTAACTTTGGCCACCTGCGAAGTTTTGCTACAAAAACCTTGAGTGATCCATTCTATGAAGATCTACCTAGGTATGAATAAAATATGTCCCTGTTTTTATCCTCAGGGTGTCGCAAGAGTAATAAGGAGAACAGATTACAATACTCCAGGGCTAGAGAAGAACATACAAAACACAAAATAAAACGCACCAGTCTACCCTAGTATCACTTACTCTACTTAACTCAAATATCACAATTAATAAAAATAATACTGCTTCGCCGCAATTACTTCAATTTACATAAAATAACCTAAGTGATAAAATATACGACAGTGAGAGACCAAAATAATAAATAAATGCCAGTTTCGTAAATTTTTAAACCTAACAGCGCACTTACACTACAAATGGCCTACCTCTTAAACAGTTTGTGTAAACAGTAGAAAATAAATCACATAGTACGATAGCTAATGACGATGCAGAAAAAAAGACCACAAGCACTGAGAACTACAGAACATACAACTATAGAGCACACAGCCAAAAAAAGTCATCAAACACAAGCAAATATACTAACATAACCACTACGCGACCGCTCTAACCCCGAGCAAATAAAAAGCTAATTTAAATGCCATTAAAACTAGATGCTTCTCAAGATTTAAGAGCTGTGGAGCTCTCATTATTTTCCTTTTCCCCCTCCAAAGCCCTCCCAGGAGGGAGTGTTGCGGGAATTTTAAGGATCTGATTTATACGTCTTGTTTGGTATTGACGATTTCATTTGATAGAAAAATGTAAATAGGAAATGCTTTACCGTGGAACAATACAAGCAGGTAAACTTGAAAATGAATTATGAACCATATTAACTGTTAAGAGAGTTTAAATTTGTCTGTAGAAATACAAGTATTACTTTTGGGGGTTAGTAATTTTCAAGGTAGCTGTAGATTTAGTCTAGATAAATATTGTTTCAACTCATACACAGAATTCTGTTCACAGATAGTATCAATTTGTTTAACATATCGATTAACAGTTGGTTTAACTTTAGCTAGCCGATTAGAGACGAATGATTTTGTTTAAATAAAATATGTTTAGCTTGTCAACACAAGAACTTATTGTTTCCTTTCGACTTTTGGCTGATTGATTGGAAATCTGCGAATTACCTTGATATTGTTAACACAAGAAGATACTCAGTGCATATAATTTAGTGGATTATAGCTGTCGTTTCAAATAATTGTTTGTATATGAAGTTCTATGTTGTATCTATCAATTATGACTATTGGTTTATACTTTTATATAACAATTGACTTTAGGTTGCTCGTCTTCAGCCGAGCAGTGTTCGTTGAAAACTTTTCGGTACATATACCTAGTATTTCTTTGAGAAAGTCCAAAAAATAAAACATGGCGCTGTCACTTTCTAATATTTGACAGCGATATCAACTTCGACTAAGTTTATGTCAATATTCATAGTAGACTCTCTGAGCGCTTTCACTATACGTAAAGGTCAGTGTGGATGTAACAGAAGGATTTTCATGTTCATACATACAGTACTAATACCTATTACTGACACGTCATATCACATCATCATCTAAAACGAACATCTTAAATATAAACCCAGTAATCGAGACATTTATAGCAAGATGAAACGGAACACCCACAAATTTAATTGCAAAGAAAATAGCACCATCATTATGATAGCTATAAAACTGGTTCACTCACAATTAATTCTGCTCAACATAAAAGCTATCCGAAATAATTATTTATTAAACTAATAACAACTTGTAAATTGCATAAAACGCTTAAGTACTAATCATAAACCTGAATCTTCAATCATTAGTAATACAGTAATTTATGATCATGTTAAGTAATAATTTACCTGTTTTATATTGTGTGGCAGGTCTTAAACGTCAGGGCGTGATGGAGTCAAACACGTGGTGAGTGGCAGACCGGTGAACGCCGACATCACTGTAAAATGTATAAAATATTGATGTCCGTAACTGGAGGTATTTATAGAATCTTGGTTAAAGATTTGGGGATACAGAAGGGACTGCGGTGTAGATCGTTTTGTATTCTGCCTATTTTGATATATTTATTTTTTTGTTGAATGTGCGGTGAATAATGTAATCGAGGTAAAGAATCTAATATAAATTTGAGACCTAGAGGTTTAAGGTTTAGTTTAATATCGTGAATTTGCTCACAATATTGACACCTCTTTGCCTAATGGAATGCTAAAACAGGAGCCTAAATTGGACTAGAAGGTACCGAAGGGCCATAGCAGCTGTTAATATCATACTGGCCCGCAAGGTGCTTCTTCACGCTTCGCTTGAAGGATTAAGGATCTATATCAAAATTTAGACCTTCCACTAAGTTGTCAAAACTACTGTACCCTGAAATACTAAAACTCAAACGATCCCTATTCGTTTAGGCACAAACCATTTCCTCACGTCCCACATCTATGTCCCTCCAAGCTGAGGTTATGAGCGGAAGTGTTGCATTTCAAAGGGGCATTCTTGTTACCTGTCCACTAAAAATAATTCGAGAAACAGCCGGATAGAGAGAACGAGCGGGATGTGATTAGCCACGCCCCGCCCGTACCGGTGCCTTTGATCTTTCGCGCCAAATTCTTTGTGCAGTTGTTGTACGCTCTGTTACTTGTTTAGTTGTGGTGCTTTACGTGTATTACTTCAATGAAGGAATATGTAGAAGGAAAAGTTAGTTGTTGATTATATTTGGTAATCGTCTTCTCTAGGTGCTCTTAGTACGTTTGTTTCTAATTTTAGCTAAGAAGGGAAAGCGAATTTTCTCGAGGTAACATCGAATAAACTAATCGAACTTGGTTTGGTTGGTCCGGAAAGGAAAATCTTTTATGAAGAAGATTTGTGTTTCTATTTTATCCTCTCAACTTTTGTCATTAATATTTTATAGTATTTTGGTTTACAAACTGACATGGTTTCGTGTCTTCATTTTTACATCAAACTAAAATATGACATTTTCCATAAATCGTTACTGTCAGACTATATTTTGACTTGAAAATATAATAGTTTAGTTTCAGAGTATATTATTATAGTGTTAGTGATCAATAATAGTTTTGACGTTGAATTTAACGACTTGTTTGAGGAGTAAAGCAGCTGATGACATCGCTGGACTTTATATCCTCTGATATGAATTATTATCTTTTGGTTTATAATAGTGCTAAATATAAATATCAGCCATCAGGCTAAAACTCATCAATCGTTTGGCACCCTTCTGGAATATTCTTGAAAGAATATCTAATATTTTAAACACAATTTTCAAAAACCCATCCATAATTATATTTAAGTAGTTTCTCAAAATCAACACAAATTTTGTTTGCATGTGAAATAGGTTTCACTTATTTTTTTTTGGACACATGACTATTGTATACACAATAACCATAAGTATGGGCTTTATTTTACCAGTTGAAGGAATTGAAAATAATTATAGTAAAATTGCATGCAAATTTATTTGGAGGTGTACAATAAAGCGAAACAGATGAATGAAAACATTTAACATAACTGCAAATCTAGTAACAAGACCTAGTTAAATGAAATTAATAATTCGTGTTCACGTTACGCAGAAACTTGCGACTGCAAACGAGTTCCGGAAAGACAATCGTCGTCCCGTCACTATTGGTGACAGACAGACGTGCGAAAATTTATACTAATGTAAACTTACCTAGATTCAATACTACCTCCCCTCAATACCGCTAAATTACGAATACATTGACGTTGGAGTGTGGCAAAGTTGTATTTACGTTAGAAGTTAAACGTCGATGTATTTGGAAGCGTGGATATTGTCTGGTGGTTCCCAAGTTTCTTGGTGAGATGGAAGTGTGTCTTGCGCACAAACTGACAGGTGGACATCTTGCTATTAGAGCTAAATCATGTTTCTATAATAACAGTGAGTGTATTGTAAAAAAATGTATTGAAAAGCCGATTTTGTAATGACATCATTTTTTTATCGAGATGTTTTGGTGGAGACAGATTATTGGTTGGAGTTGTGGATTGCCTGTTGTGATATGTTTTACTTGTTATTGAATTAGTGACAGGGGAATCTTGTTTCATTGTTTACGTTATCATTACTCAGTATGTCAAAATAAACAAATCTAATGGTATCAGGAACGATAGGAGATTTTTAAAAACACTTAGCAACACGCCTTTTTCCCCTAGTGAGTAGGCAGAGATGTATCACACTAACATTTCCCCCAGCTGTGGTTAGTCCCCGTAATAGGCGGCGAGCTTGTTTTCATCAAACAGACACGTTTGTCGGCAAACTCCGGACTGATACTAAGAATTGCATGATAGAAAACCTCAATAATATTTTTGCTCAACTCGGGACTCAAACTCGAGACCTTTTGCGCAACTTCTTCACGTATCCTCAGGGTTCCATAAATAAAACGATTAATAATTAGGCCGATATCATTTGAATGAAGTCATTTTAAAAATTTACTACACTACAGCATTTTGTAAATTTACATACTGAACAAACTAGGAGTAATTTATTTAAAGTAAAAGACACAATGGACAGAGTTCCTTCATAGCTTCCGTGAAGATGATCATAAACTACAAGTTACTACTGAGTGATGGCTGCTGAGGTCATTCCTACTAACCAATGAGCTATGTCGAACATTATTAGGTACTAAGTACGTTGTTAGCTTGTTATGGCCTTCGTTTTGGTCCAATTGTTTTACTGAAATGATGTCAGAAAGAGGGTAATATACCTACTTAACGTAAAATAAGTGGTTATTGTAGTAGACTGCCTGGATACACATTGGAAGTTTGCATGACTGCTTCATATCCTGAATTCAATCCTGGAGTCCTTATTATATAGTTTTGATGGTGAAATTTAGCGTCAGCGTGGGTCTTTAAGACTCGTAAAGCTAATCACAGTGCTTACACTAGGAAATGAATTTTGTCTATTAGAATAAATTATGCTCAGTGAAGAATTGAGATGTCAATGAGATTATGCCAGTAGCATTGCCAAAACGCCAATTACAGTCGCTGACTTGTAATACATATAATATTATAAAGATCACGCCACTTTTCCAATAGACGTGTAGGCAGAGGCCATTTAGGTACCTTCACCTGCAACGATTCTGACTTAAATCTTTCGCTTCTTAAACATTCATCGATCTTTTGATAAATGCTTGGCAGTTAGGTTACTTCTGATGTGTCCTGTCTTTAGAACTTCCTCGTTTTGGTCACGAAACGTTATTCTAAGTCTTCCCCTTTCAACTTTTCATGATTTCAACCCATAAACGTCACACTCCTGGGCACTGGTCTCGTCACTACACGGATAAACATCTTCAAAACAAAAATTTCAACTTGTGGTCATAAAAACACCATAACACAGTAGAAATATCTAAAACACAAATTACACTTAAGTCCTACTCTTGACTAGGTCCATTTTAATTTAAGAATAGCTAAACAAAGGACTATCTCAAGACAGTCAGACAAAAGAACTTTTAATTGTACCAACAAAGGTAAAAGAACCAAGCACCGTACATTCTCACCTAAGGCGGCAACTGTACCGAAATACGCGGTGACTCAGTCGTTCTGTCGCGGTACCTGCCTTCAGAAATAATCACAAAGGAGACAAAGAAATAACTCTACGTATCAACTTCTGATTCATGAACGGTTTAGAACTGATGCGACAAGGGACTTAACATATTTGAAATTTTATTCATTCATGCTTAATGGAAAAGTCTGCTGCTCTCACGGCTGATCATAGATGGTAACGTAATTTCTAACTAAGTTATTTGAAATATATTACTTTATGAGAAGTCCTCCGGCAATGTTTTTGACTGGCCTGTTGGTCTAGTGGTTAGTGACTCTGACTGCTAAGCCGGAGGTCGTGGGTTCGATCCCCACCCAGGATAAATCTTTGTGTGATGAGCATAAAGGTTTGTTCTGTGTCTGGGTGTAATTTATATATAATATGTATGTATTTACAAAAAAAATGTATTTAAGTAGTATATCAGTTGTTTAGTACCCATAACACAAGCAAATATAATTGCTTAATTTGGGACTAGATGGCGCTGTGTGAATGTGGTAGAATATTATATTATTATTAATGTATTTAATTATTTATCTTACTTTCTAGATAATTTTATGAAATTACGACCCAGATACCTATTCAAAAATAATATTCATGTAATCGAGCTCGATGTGTGACAGTGTGTCAAAAAACTGACAACGACATCGACCAGTTCAAACATACAGCCGATTTCGCGCAAATTAAAATAATTGGAGTTAACTTATTTTATAACAAAATCATAGAATTATCATTCTATTTCCTTCATTCGAAATAAAGGTTGTCATTGGATGCACATCAGAGTAGAGTATGTCGTTATCAAATCGACACTACATGTATCGAATTTGAGTGTAACCCCTCTAGTTACACAAACAGTGGTTACAAGCTGCCTCATTTTTCTAAATATTTTGACATACCCCGTGAACAACTCATACGTGGAGTCTAGTTGGTTCTTAGAATAATTGCCTAAAATTATTCGTATATTTTGGTGACTAAAATGACAGACAGGTATATGAAATTTTTAAATTAAATACGTGTTATAAAATGTTGCTTGGAGAACATTTACAAATAAATGAATATTGCACTACGTGTTGCTGAAAATCGACTTGAATTAACAATTGTGTGTTTTAGTGAATTCAGCATTTTGTGAATGAAAATACCAATGGCATGTAACACATGGCTGTCATTCTGTCAAATAGATAAAATAGGTCAATGTTTGAAAACAGCGAGCTGTCATGTTTTGTTTGTAAAGATTGCAAATACTTATTCCGTATTGTGTTGCTTACAATGTGCATAATTATTTATTTATTTATTTAAACTTCATACACTAAAACAATGTATAGGCGGACTTAATGCCTAAGGCATTATCTACCAGTCTACCTTTGGGTGATGCAGAGATATGTCAAAGTAGGTGCATGTATAGAAATAGTAGGTAGTTATGAATTTTTAGAATACGTACATAGTATATAAATATACATATAAAATATTAATAAATAATATATATAATATTAATATATAATAAATATTTATATAAATAAATATATATAAGTATGTAGATAAGAAGAATCTGCCAAACTATCCTTTTAACAACAGTTCACGAACTTTTCTTTTAAAAGTGAAACGGCTTGTGCTCATCCTGATTTCCTGAGGCAGGGCATTCCAGAGAAGGATGGATTGAATAGTGAAAGAAGAATGAATAAAATCAGATGAGTGGGAATTACAAACAAGGAGGCGATTATTGGAGGAGCGAAGGTTTCTATTGTGGACAGAGCTAAGATATTGAAAGTAAGGCGTAAGGTAACAAGGGGAAGATGGAGATGTTAGGATAGAGTAAAGAGTGGTGAGAGCTCGTAAATTACGACGTTGACGGATGGGAAGCCAATTTAGCTGGGAACGAAAAGCAGACACATGGTCATACTTGCGAAGATTAAAAATGAACCGAATGCAGTTATTAAGAAGACGGTCAAGTTTGTTTAGGAGATCTGCATTCAGGTCAAAATAACTCACATCACCATAATCGATTATAGGGAGAACCAAAGCTTGCATAAGCGTTGTCTTAGTACTGCAAGGAAGAAAGTTTTTTAAACGATAAAGCGCACGTAGGGTACCGGTGACTTTTTGACTAACCTGGGTCACTTGAGCTCGCCAACTTAGAGTAGAGTCAAGAGTTATGCCTAAATTTTTGACAGTTTGGCAAAGTTCGACCTTAGTACCATCAAAAGTGATAGGAGGTATTGTGGCTGTGTCCAACCTGCTCAGTAAACGTTGACTGCCTATAATAATCGCCAGACTCTTAGCTGGGTTCACTGTCAGACCGAAACTATGTGACCAAGTCTTGATATGATCCAGGTCGGAATTGATCATCTTAACTGCTGACGCTACACAGTCCACACCTGCTTGAGAGTAAATCTGCAAGTCATCGGCATAAAGATGATACGCACATTGAAGATTTTTGGTAATGAGATTAATAAAGATTGAAAATAATAAGGGAGAGAGAATACCGCCTTGAGGAACGCCAGAATTAGTATTACACCAGTTAGACGCTTGCTCGTTTAACCGCACCGATTGCTGACGACCTCGAAGATAGCTAGAGAACCATTCCAAAGCTTCAGAAGATATCATATGATGGGAAAGGATGGCTAGAAGGATATCGTGACTGACGGCATCAAAGGCCTTAGAAAAATCAACTAAAGCTAATACAGTAACTTTAGTGTTCTCCATGCCCTGTCTGATATCGCCAGTCACTTTGAGGAGTGCGGATGTAGTACCGTGACCCGGTTTAAAGCCAGACTGTAGTGGACTTAATAATTTGTTGAGGTGAATATGCCCAGACAGTTGCTTGTGCACGCAGGCCTCCAGTACTTTGGATAAGAAAGGAAGAATGGATATAGGACGGTAGTGATTAGGTAGTGAGGGATTCTGCACCTTAGGTAACGGGATAACGTGGGCTTTACGCCATGTGGAAGGGAAAGTGCCTGAAAAAAGGGAAAAGTTAATGATATGCGTGATGGGCGGAAGGACTTGTTCAAGAATGGTGGTAATCATGCGTCGGCTGATGTTATCGCAACCCATTGCATTGGATTTGATGGAAAGGATGATCTTTTTGAATAATTATATATTGTGTTGGAATATTTTGTTAAACTCTTGTTTTTACCGATGCAGTGGTCTTTTTCCCTGTTAGCTGGTTTGAATTTAAACTGTTTTGTTTTCGTTTTACCTGTAGAGATTATGTTGAAATGATGATGTACGTGAATCACTTTTTTGCTGGATATTACTAGCTGTTGCCCAGAACTTCGCACCTATGAATCTTAGTTTGGCCACTGCTCAATTCCTATTGGTCGTGCCGTGATGTTTTATAGCATTTCTCGATATATGCAGTAGCTAACATTAAAAGAATTTCTCAATACGAATCAGTATTATAATATTAGTTGACATATACAAATGGACCGAGGACCTGGTCAGGGTTGCGGGCGGCTGTTGGTTGAGACGGCAAAGGATCGCTCGCTGTGGCTGAAGTTAGATGAGGCGTGTGTCCAGCAGTGGACGTCGTTGGGCTGATATGATGATGATGATACATGTAGACTGATTAATTAAGTATTGATATAATTAAACTTACCTGTAGCTTACACAGTTATTACCCGACTGACAATGAGGAGGGTAATGTTTTTGGTATCGTATATTACTCTCAAATACTGATACCTAGTTTCATCTGCCCCATCGCCCTTACCAGCCAGCACATCCCCACCAGAACCTTCCCGTCATTCCCCGAAGTCTCCATTATTAACACATAACATTGTTACCATTGCGTAAGCGCAGTGAATGACGAACATTTCCGTCTGTCGTATACTCATAACGACCTATATTTCTAAATATCATTATTAAGGATGGACACGGTTAGGTAATATCCGTATTTCATGGACTATAATATACAATTACTATTTAGCTTTTAACTAGAAATCAATTTGGATTTTGTACCCATCGCTTTCAGAAGAGAGATATGTTAAAGTGAGATCTTTAGCACGTATTAGTTGCAAGTAGGAATACATTTATAGCTTCAGCTTTCCAGACAGAAGACTAGATTCATCTATACACACACCTTAGACCAATGTGGGATGTTTGATCAGAAATATTTATAGAATTATCCTAAGGTATGTGGGCATATGGTCCATTAACGTCCCACTGCGGAATGTGGAGGGACCCAGACGGGTTGGTATAGGGTTTGTTTCGAATTTGCCTTTTCTTGCAGTGCTCTTGTCTGCATAATGCTCCCTTAGTCGCTTTTTACGACATCCACGGGTTGAGATGGGGTAGTGGCATTATGTATTCTTAATCCATCACTACACGGATATACTCACAAGCAGCATACTTTTCTTTTTTTAAACCAAAACTAAACCAGACTTTCTTTCAATCAACAAGGTTTACGCCACTTGAGTCCCCACATTGTAATCCTCGGTTATAAACCCGCAGATGTCCAACAAAAGTCTGTTTGTCCCGATGTATAAACTGCACATAACGTGAATCAAAGGCGCCTGCGCAGCTATCGGTAGGTCGTTAATCGTCAATAAAACTGGACCACCCGCGGTACTACGAATGTACTGATTGAATTCGTGAATATTGTTGTTTTATGTGTTTGTTTTGATCTCGTTAATATGTATATTGATAAAGGCTGGATGGCTCTCACAGATATTGACTAGTCTAGCTACAATTTACGTACTTGTAATTTATTATTTAGTCTATTTTGTAAGGGTTGATTTATTGAAGTTCTAATGAAGAATATAATAATACATACACACATCATCATTTCAGCCTATTGCAGTCCACTGCTGGACGTAGGCCTCTCCTAACACGCGCCATAGCACTCTGTCCTCCACCTTCCACATCCAGTCAGACCCAGCGACCTTTTTTTTTATATACATACTTATCATTGCTTATTTTCCCCAGGGGTAGACTGAGAAGCATATCACATGAACTTGACTAAACGTCATTTATGTTTGACCCCATATAATAACGGATGAAATAATTGTCACTAAAAGGGCATGTTGACAAATTTCTGACTGAAATGAGAATTTTTTAACTGAAAATTCTAAAATCGTTTGTGTTCAACACGGGAATCGTAACCAGATCGAGGTAGGTATACATTTTAAAAATATAAAAACATGCAAAAGTTAGGATAGATGGATGGATGCTTGGATGGATATTTGTTACTCAATCACATCAGAATGGTTGAACGGATTTGTATGAAATTTGAAACACAAGTAGATTGTTGAATGGAATAGCACATTATAGGCTACTTTTTACCGAAACATAACGCGGGCGGGCGGAAGCTGAGATATATGAGATACTTAATTGTTTCAAATGTATACTTATTAATGTTCATTTAAACCTTAGATTAAAATACAACAAACACGTCTATATAAACAAACAGTAAACAATAAATGTCCACATTGACTTCTCTCCTTGTAAATATGATCTCATAACAGTGTGCCACAAAACCACCTTGCTAACTGTCAATATACTTGTCAGATACGTTTTATTGAGAATATCTGTGATGTTATGTGTCTATTCTATTGTCAGTAATATAACGTGGTCGTAAACTATATAAATATGGTGAGTCAGCTATATGATGTGAGTACAAACGTGTTCAATGCAAATAGTGCCAGGTTCTTCGGTTAGATATATATCATCGTCTCAACCCATAAACGTCCCACTGCTGGGCACGGGTCTCTTCCAGAGAATGTGGAGGGCGTTTAGCCTACTATATCACGCTAGCCAGATGGATTGGTATAGGTAGGGTTTGTTTGGAATTTCTCTTTTCTCACAGTGCTTTTGTCTGTCTAAACCTTAAACTTTGGTTTCTTCCTTAGTCGCCTTTTACGACACCCACGGGTTGATATGGGGTAGTGACACTGTATTCTTAATCCGTCACTACACGGACAGATAGTGATGGATATAGTAAGCTAAATTCCCTCCAAAATATTTGGAGAAGAACCACTATAAGAACTAAAAATTTCTATTACTTTTTCAAAGTATGGCGGAATAAAAATAACAAACGTAAACAAAGATTGTTCTACAGTCTACACGCAGTTCATTTGTTGTTTTTTTTTCAATAAGCAAAGCAAAGGAAACGGCAGAAGGAATATTTTCAATAAGGCCCACAGGAAAATGTCGCCGTCAAAGTGTGAACATGCAACGAAACGCTTGTAAATATAATCCAAATTCTTTGTTACTAACTTATATTACTTACTATTTAATTTTTTAATCAGTTTTGATTTAATTTATACATTCTTAGTTCTTATCTATAATATCTATAAAAATATTGGCTTGATAAGACACAAATTAAATATATTTTGCACCCAATATAATTATTAATTACCTACTACCTGATGCCAATTATTTACATGAATATTCCACTATTTTTGTCTTTTAATTATCTGTCTGTTCACTTATTTGTTCATAAATTTATTGTTCATCAATTTCTCATTTATGTTATTCATCACGAATATTAATTATCACATTGGTAATTATTAGCCACGTGCCAACTTTTCCCTATTGATCAGACAAATATCTAAATATCCGATAGCGCACTCTAGCTACTCCGGAAATAAGGACAGTCTGCTGTTTAGCATTATTAAAATAGCTTCCACCGTGAAACAGGGCTCTCTTACACAACGAAATATTAATTTTATTTTTATTTAAACACAGTACCTACCTATATATTGATAAAACATTTTAATTATATTTTAATCAATATGAATATTTTTTTTGTTTGTTGGGTCAAGTAGGTCTCTGTATACTATATGTTTATTATTAAAACAGGTATACATGTGGTTCTGCATTCAAATTTTAGAAAAGAATAGGATTACGTTTGTCAAGTGCATTAGTATCGTGTTTTAACTGACTCTTCTTATTGAAATGAATTAAAGCATCCAAAAATTGATAGTATATCCAGACAGTTGTTTAATAAAATTGTGAAAATCTTATTGTTAGAGGAATTTTCTAATTATATAACGATTAATAACAATAATTCTTCAAATGTATAACTAGTTTTTATTTATTGGGTATAATGTTTAATGTTGAATAACATAATGTAAAATCATAATTATAATTACATGTAAGACAAAAGTTTAATAGGAGCTTTCATCTGTGGCCTCACTTCTCATTACATTCATATATCAATAAAATGCAGAAGACATATAAACAAAAGAACAACTATGTATAACCACTAATAGAGTTAAGTAAACCCTTGAACCAATCAAGCAAGTAATTGTGTTTATCGAAACATTTAATTGGACGGTGTTATGCGCAACGATCAAGCGCAACGATCTGATGGCTAGCTCGGATGGTGTTATGCAACAATCACAACAGCATTACCTGTGAATTACAGCCTGTGGTCTAACTGGACCGCTTTGTGACTAAGGTGACTATGGTTTGAGATCAATTAATATTATTTTTCATTTTAAAAAGACAACGCCCGCACTAGGGAACAAGCCCTGTGTCGCGGGGAGCTTTACAAACATGAAACTAACGGACACAATGTACACCCAGACTAGAAACAAATATCTATGAATCACACAAATATTTGTCTCGTGTGGGAATCGAACCCACGTCACCGAGCACGGCGATGTAGTGGCGAGGCGACCACCGCCAGACCAGGCGTTAACCACTGCGCCACGGTGACAGTCA
The DNA here is from genome assembly GCA_905147015.1 of Laspeyria flexula. Classification (NCBI taxonomy): domain Eukaryota; kingdom Metazoa; phylum Arthropoda; class Insecta; order Lepidoptera; family Erebidae; genus Laspeyria; species Laspeyria flexula. The sequence continues at coordinate 606,096 of LR989958.1, forward strand.
AACAAAAAAACTAATAGAATAAATAAATATTAGATTTATTTATTCTATTAGTTTTAATGTAAATATAATTATGTATGACTGCAGTACCGGAGTCTCTGGGTGCGATTCCCCAGTTGAATAAATTGTTATTAAGTATACGTATATTATGAAATTTCAGTTATGGCCAAAAGTCAAAAAGCGTGCCCGGTAAATGGCAATAAACTTGTCCTTTAAAAATAACTAAATAGTTGGCTCAATGCAGGAGTGAAGCACTTCTGCTTAAACACTGGGAAAATAATGCGTGATGTTTTCTTAAATACTAATTTTAGTAATATTTAATTACTAATCATACATTTTTCTAGTAGTACATAATACATGAAGTACAGTAATTACTTAAGTACTAATAAGCTTTAAGTACAAATCAATTCCAAACAAAAGTCAAGAACCTCAAAAGTTAGTCCCACAAACATTCGTCTTAATATTATATTAATAGACTCCATTTAATCAATTTTGAACTCAAACATCAAAAAGCTTTTAGTTAAATTTACTCTAAACTACAAAATTTATCGGCTTATCTCGCACATTAACGTAGAGGTGTTCACAACTAATCGAGTTCATAATTTCCAACAAGATATTGTTATTGCCTGCAGCGTATATGACCTGCTAATTAACTTTCCACGTAGCTTGGTTACCGTACAGTTTGGCACGTCGCTTGGCAGCTTGCCAAGTTCACTGGCTATTTGCTTATAATTCGGAATCAATATGCTAGCACACGTGTGCCAGATTATTTCACTCATAAACGTTGTAATAGTTGGTGTAATTCATGCACAATTGCGCTCTATCCCATGTCTAGACTAGAGGTAATGTGCTTCGGCAAAATTCGGCGAACCGATCGTTTCCGAATGCCGTTAAGTATTCATTAGAAACCCTGGTATTTGCTAACTAGAACACATTTGTTGGAATTCGCTGATGAACCCAAAAAAGTTGACTGAATGGGAAACCCATTTTTTGTGTATTTTTTTAAAATCTTTGTGAATGATAAATTGTGCACTAGTGTCTATTATTTCTGAGCTATTATACATGGTCACCCTATTCAATTTAACATTTATGTTACTATTATTTTCTATTATCTACTAGGTATCTTCTCAATAATAAATTAAGATGAAACAAGTTTTTAATTAATTTCAAATTTTATGCTACCTACAGGAATATGAAATGAAATCAAAATTATTTTAAGGATAGGTACTTAGTATTTTTAAGACAAATATATTTTTGTGTACGATCTATTAGTACTAGGTACATAAGTAGAAATCTTTTCCATTGAAACATTTTTGTATTTCAATGTTTGGACTTTATCATTCATGTAATGTATTGTTAACATAGATTTCGTAATTATTTTCAAGCTTATTATATAACTACTGTACACAACAATTTAAAAAACTATCTCTGTTCTGTGCTACTGTAAGATGTATGAATGACCAAGAAAATTGGAAACATTGTTATAGTTTAATAAACTTATAACTTAACCGACCAATCGTACCTATATAAGTTAAATTTGTAGAGAAAATCATTTTATATTAATTATATAAGTATAAAGTAAATATATACAATATACATACCTATATATACTAATTAAATACTATATTTATGATTTGAGGTCTCGTTGTAATGTAGAATAACATCGAAACAGACATCCAATTTAAGAATTTTTTTTTTAATATTTTTAGTTAGCTACAAGAAGATACGGCGGGGCTTCGCTCCCATCGTTCTTTGTTTGGCCACTGCTCAGCTCCTAGTGGCCGTAGCGTAATTTTATATAACCTATAACCTTCCTCGATAAATGAGCTATCCAATACTAAAAGATTTTTTCTAAACGGACCAGTAGTAGACCAACCAAACAAACAAACTCTTCAGCTTTTTAATATGAGTATAGATACGTACTGTATTTAACTTATTACTAACATCAATTTGTCTGCACAAAAATGTTCCAATATTTATTGTCTAAAAAAACATTCTAGCTTTGCAAAAGAAATTGTATTATATATTTAGACAGTACACGTGTAGCTAATTGTAAACTGAATTAATTGGCAATTGTACTAGACATTGAAAACAATGCAACAATAAGCTCAATTAGCTAGGTCGGTATGTCGATATCTGTACTGACATAAAGTAGTTAACTATGTCTAACAAATTCTATATAAGGGTCAGCACACATCACAATCAGAGCAGATTGGATCTTTTTTTAAGTAAAAAACATACTTTGCTAACTATTAACTTACGTTGTTATTGTTGCACATGCTCAAATTTTATTGAAGTATCTCGTTTTACAAAATTATTACATTTTATACCGGAGATTCTAATTAAAAAATAATTATAAATGTTCTACAAAATGCTCTCGTATGCCCCAGTGTGCGCTGATCCTTAAACTTCAGACTTTTGTAGTGGTAATTTATTTGTTGAGTTCAGTTCCCAACAGATCGAAGTATCTAGTAACGCATTGTGCGAGCGACAGGTGTCGGGACCGGAATAGCTGCGCGCGTCGCCCGTCACACGCAGCTCACCGGAACGTTCACTATCTACTATTTACGACGTTTTCTTTACATACGAAATACATGTTAACATCTACAATATCCTAGTGAATGCGAAAGAAGGATGGATAGATATTTTTTCGTCATCATCACCAAATGGGAGACGTTCTAAAGAAGGGAGAGATCAGGAGTACCCTGAATGTTGAAGAAGCCAAAGATGTATATCAGAATCGTAGCAAGTGGAAGGAAATAGTCTCTGCCTACCCCTCATTTGAGAAAGACGCGTAATCTATAATATAATATAATTATAATATTCTACCACATTCACACAGCGCCATCTAGTCCCAAAGTAAGCAATTATATTTGCTTGTGTTACGGGTACTAAACAACTGATATACTACTTAAATAATTTTTTTTTGTTGTAAATACATAGGTATTACAGATAAATTACACCCAGACACAGAACAAACCTTTATGCTCATCACACAAAGATTTGTCTTGGGTAGGGACTGGGGATCGAACCCACGACCTTCGGCTTAGTAGTCAGGGTCACTAACCACTAGACCAACAGGCCAGTCAAAATATCTGTATATGTATGTATGTATCATCATCATGATTTCAACCCACAAACGTCCTACTGCTGGGCAGGGCTCTCCTCCAAAGAATGTCCAATTCAGTCTACTATACCACGCTGGTCAGACGGATAGCGTTTGTTTTGAATTTTCCTTTTCTTCCAGTGCTCTTGTCTATATAAGGTTTACTCCCTTAGAGACATTTTATGACACCGAGGGTTGATATGGGGTGAATTATGTATTCTTAATCCGTCACTACACGGTAATTAGTTTTTGTTTTAATGATACGCATGATAGTGACATAAAATAGCATCACGCCTTTTTCCCCGAAGGGGTAGGCAGAGGTGTTTCACACCCACATTTCGCCAGCTATGTTTGGTCCCATGAAATAGGGGGTGAGCCTATTGTCATCAACCGGGAACATTTGTTTACCAAACTCCGGGAAAATCTCAATACTGGAATTTCATGATAGAAAAGCCCAATACAATTTTCACCTGACCCGGGAATCGAACCCGCGACCTCTTGCACAGCAGTCGTATACACTTTCCGCTGCGCCACTGAGGCAGTTGATGTTATATATATTAGAACCCCAAGCAAAACATAATACTTAAAAGCTAGCTACTAAAGAAGTATAAAAGCTAAGCTACAAACACAAATTTAACCACTTACACAAATAACACGATTGTAAGTCACGCGATATACGATCAAACAACGATTTAAATTGTATCTTAACAGAACTAACAACCAATAAATATCATTAAAAAAAACTAATAGCTACAAGAGAAGCACAATGTTGTGTCATAGATCACATTAATATACTACTGTCCCATATGTTTAATCCCATATTATAGATATTGTATCACAGAGCTATAAACAAATCAGTATTTAACTAGGAAATGATTTAGTTACGATTAACGAGATATATACGAGTCGCACGCCATAACTCAGGCCCTATGGGCCGAAGAACCATTCAAACTCAGCCTAATTCCTTCACCCAATAAACTATACTGAATAGTTAATAATAAACAATAAAAAAACGCACAATAATATATGAAAATTCTTTATAATGTAAATATTCTCTTTATATGACACGATACGGGAGCGATTCGATTTTAAAATATCGTTATAATTAAGATGGAGATAGTACCGCTTGACAGTTATATTGATCTGTTATTGTTCATAGAGGTTTCAAAGAAAATTACTCACTGTATTTTTCAATATGATAATTTCTTAATTCCGCTTTACCAATAAACTTTGGAGAGAGCAGTTGAAGCCTACCTATTAATACAAAACTATTGTTTTATTAGCTTGTTTATTTTGGGAATTTATGTATTTATGACTCCCATGCTTTAAAAAAATATTCTTTTAAAGTTTGGGTTTCATAAGAAATGTAAACATAATTGATCTTATCATAACATGCACACAACATAAAATTGAGAACTAAAGATTTGCGTTTTGTTCGCCAAACGTATCTGAACGTTTCATAAAGTTTCATCAGTAATCGTATAGTATAAATATCTAGGTGTGATATAATTTGACGGCTTGCCAAAAGATTAGGGATATCTGAACGCCGCCCGCGCCGTGTAGGCGTTATGAATGGCCGCTAACTCTCTTAGGGCTTAAATAAAAAACTTTCAGCTCAAATAATAGTATGGAGTGTTGATTTTTCAATACTTTATGCGAGGTTAGTTATTGTTTATAAGGAAATTATTATTAGATTCATATCTCACCGTATTTTACAATAATCGATTGCAAAATAGATAGAATTGTTTATATTTTGAAAAACAATGAAATTGTTAAAGTGTTTTTAACTTCTAAATATAACGTTGATGGCACATGATTTATTTTTGTCATAGTACTGTTGTAATCGAAACAAATCCTATACCAACCCGTTTGGCCAGCGTAGTATAGAAGGGTAAATTTTCTTCACATTATTTTGAGGAGACCCGGGCCCAGCAGTGGGACGTACATATATGAGTTAAAATGTTGAATAGTGTAATCATAATAATGTCATTGTTACAGGTAAGCAAGAAACATACCTATCTCCTAACTAGCCAGGTAAGTTCTATATACCTATGATGATTATGATCTTTATAGTTTGATTCTATTTTGAACTTGGAATGTGGCTACAACAGTAATAGGTGAGGCAGACACAATATGATGAGAAAAAATAACAATGACACACAATGAAGCTTATTCACTGTACTGTTTGTACTCAATACCTAATTATTTTCATGAACCTCATAACTCCTGTTCTGTTTTTCGGAAAACAGATTCTTTATATTTAACTTAACATATACCTAATTCTTCAGTAGCTAGTTAAAAAAACATCGCAACATATTCAAATAATAATTTTCCACGTCTCACAAATCTTTAAGAAAACTACGCATGTAAATGCAGTCGTCAGGTGTGAAATCACATACTAAACTAAAAATAAAGCATATTTAAACATGTCATAATACATAAACACACGTCCCTGTCTCTGTCAACTTTAATTTAAAACGCGTCCAAAAATCATATTAATTGCTTTTTACGCAATTTCGCGGACTGTCACTCTAGCCAACAAGTTATTACGGGACATCGAAAACAGCATTCTATAGGACAACCCTAATAAAAATACGTCACCCATTGCCTCTTTTCATCTAAGATTTATTTTCTTTGTTTTGTAAGAGCGGTAACGTATTCTAAACAAAAGAAAGTATTAGGCATGTGCCATGTTTATTTTTGTATTCAGGTGTCGGCAAGCGAGTTATTTTTCCAACGTAATCTTTATTGAAACGTCTAACTCTAGTTAAAGCAATATACTCGGCTATTTTCGGAGATGATCGTACTCTACCGGAAACTAACGGATAATGGAAATTCGTTCGAAATAGTATTATGATGTTTAACTATAAATATTTTGTTTTGATGTAGGATTTAAAAAATTGCGGTTAGTTTTTGTAAGATGCGAGATGGGTTTCATTGAGATTATTGTGTTTTTAGATTTTGAATAAGAAATTACGTTTATGGTTTTTACGTTAGTGCTATATTTATTCGTACTTTGTTTTAGAGCATTATTATGTGTACCTACCTAACGCGTTAGCGTATGTTCTACTTCTCTCAGTAATTGATTCAAAGTTCATAATTTTGCAAGGAGATTATTGATTTAATAGATCTTTTAAAAACAGGGATTTTTCTATTAACCGTAATTGTTTATACCTTTAGGATAATAAATGTATCTTATATCGCCTACTCATGATTTTCTTATTAATTACTTCATAGAAAACGTTAATATTTAACCAGTTTGGATCCAGGTTTGAATAAGTATGTTTCTTAAACTAAAATTTTAAATCAATCTTATAGCTTTGTTTTATATATTGTTTTATACATGCAGTCTGTGGACCAGTTATAGTCGGCGCGTATACAGCGACCTACGGGTCTAGTACAATAATGCGCTCAGGGTGTTGTTGGGGCTGCCGTGGCGCTGTAGTGAGTCAAGCATGTTTGCCGAAAGGCGTATTGATAGTTTTTCAGCAATAATGCGTAAAAGGTGCGCCTCTTTCCTTGCACGCGTACGCGGCAGTACTAACGGTACCCTGAGTGTATTTGTTGACAAATGGGAGTCTCCAATGATGCAACATTGGATGGAGCTCCACACTAGCTTTAATAAATAATGTTTTTTACTAACACTAGTTTATAAGATCATTGTTACTAACACTATGGGCTTGCCCGAAATAAACGTTTATTATTATTATAGCATGAATAAAATATAGACACATTATTAGTATTCCAATTTCCCAAACCTCAATTTCTCTGTAAAGTAGGTAGACAATTTAAACAATCCGTATGTCAAGACTCAATCTGTGAAGTGATCTGAAGTAACAACGCCATCCAATCCAGCGTGCAGCGGCGGCGACATCTTAACGAGATCTGTGTCTGTCAACCTGGACCGTACCTACATTGTGAAGTAGAAAACTTTCTTGGAATACGTATCTATTTTCAAATAGCATTTTATTTTTATGAATAACAATGTTAACTACGAGATACAGTGTAGCCCAGTATTAGCCTCTAACTACCTTGGTGGTGCAGCAGGAGAGACTGCTGTACAGTTCGATCCCCAGGTCGGACAAAATGCGTTTTTTTTTTCGATCTCGAAATTCTGCCCGGTTCATGACAATATGATTGGCTCCTATTACATAGAACCTAAAATAGTCGAAAATGCCTATCCCTTCGAGAACGAAAGGCATGATGTTATGATATATTAGGTATTTTGTTATCATTATCTGTATGATCCACTGGCATTTTGTTTCGAGTTTCTTTGTAATTAGTGTCCGTGATATCATTTAATAAGTATGTATACATACATGCATGCATTTTTGTCTTTTAGAAAAACGAAATAATTATGTCTTAATAAATTAATAATTAAAGCTTGTCGTGGAAACAATGGTGCTATCGCCCGGCACACGGCACTTAAACCAGACGCGGCGCCACTTCTATTGTATATTTACTCATCTAAAATTAAAACTGTAAACTTTCAAGTCACAAAACCGAATTTATATCTTTAGCCAGGTGTTGCGAAGGTGTGTAATGTGTTTAACACCCCATACGTTACGTTGACTGATCATAAATCAGTTTTAGAACTGAAAGTAACAGCCATCGGAACGGCAAGCGACTTTTATTGCGCACCAAATTGATAATAGTGTGTGATGTTCAATAAAATAGATAAATGTTCCTTACTAATGTTATGTTCTTAAATATTCCGAGCCCACCTCTTGTTCTCTAGCAGATTAGTTCAAGAATTTTGTGGGCGTTTCTAAGAATATACAATTAATGAAGTATTGTGAAGGTACCTACTTGTCTACATTTTGTGGGAAGGTGATGTTGTAAAATAGATTTATTCTTTTGGAACGTGCTATAACAAAATATTACTTTGAAGATACATTGTTACTTTGAAGAAAACTTTAGGTAAATTTAAACAGATTAATAAAAGTTTATAGTACTTACCATAGTAAATTCACAAATCCACGCTCACTGTAATAATATATAAACTGCATCATTCTCCTGACTGATCACTGTCTTCCATATTACAGGCAACCGCCTAGTTTGGGATCCAGTTAACAGTAATTATTGTGTCTCTTGTATAAACATCTTTTAGTCTAAGCTCAATTTTGTAACTGATATTTGTTGTGACAAATAAACCTTTATTATTATTATTATTCCCTTTATTTAAATGACATTCTCAAATTCTTACATTTTTAAATATAAATATAAAAAAAATACATTTAAAAATATAAAAATGTGGTGGCCCGCCGACATCGGGAACAGAGTCCAAGGTGCCGACGGTTAGGGCTCCAGAGAAAGGAACCTCCTGACAATACGTGCCGTGTCGAGGAGTACTGCCTTCTGCATCAGGCCTTTTATCCAGCTACCTAGCTCGAGCCTCTTCAGATGTTTTATTATAATTATTAACAGTTGTATAATGCAAAAACTATCTTCATAATTTCAACCCATGAACGTCCCACTGCCGGGACAGGGTCTCCTCCAAAGAATGTGAAAGGAATTTAGCCTACTATACCACGCTCGCCAGACGGGTTGGTATAGGGTTTATTTTGAATTTTCCTTTTCTCGCAGTGCTCTAGTCTGCTTTTGGTTACTCCCTTAGTCGCCTTTTACGACATCCACGGGTAGAAATGAGGTAGTGACATTCGTAATCCGTCACTACACGGACAAAAACTAGTACCTGCTTAATACGGCATAGGTGTCTTTTTACAGTAAAATTAGTACCTTTTGGTTACACTGCACAGTCGGTAGCCGCCCACCTGGGGAAGTATCTCCGTCCTACAGAAGACCACAGCCATAATAACATTAGTGTTGTGTTCCTGTTGGTGAGTATAGTGGTATCTAGAGCTTTTTGAAGAGGAAAGGGGTACGAAGCATAGCTCGTGATGACCCTGGTGTTACCGGAGGCTACTGTAACTACTTACCATGGGGCGAGTTGTCCACCACTGTTTGTCACCGTCGGTCGTGGTAAAATTTAAGTGCTACCGAAATAAAGATTTAGTTACACTCTTTATTGTGTTGGTGTGGCATTCTATTTCTCTTATAATCCCGTCAAATCTTAGCTTAGAGAAATTTTAACAAGTAATTAGACAATTTTTTTCTTCTCAATAACAAACAAGAAATTATTTCATCCAACAATTGAATCTATCATTTTTAAGCATCGTACTAGTTTTAACAAGTATTTCAATAACACTTTCTTCCGTTCCGTTTATTTAAGTAATACTTAAAGTGTTTTAAACAGGAACAGTGCTGACTAAAGAATTCCAAATTGATACCATTAACGATGACGTAATCAAGGAATCCAATAAAACTCGTACTCTAAACATCATCAAAAGAAATCATACTTCGTTTGGCTGCCAATCTTTCAAACGATGTTTGAAACCTTTTACCTTAGCTAACTAAATAAAACACTATATCATCAATTAATATACATTGGTGGTTTTGTAAACAAAACACTTGATAAATTGCGGTGTGAAACATCAAAGCATCGCGAAATGTTCTCAGTCGTCGCGTTGTCAGGAGAGATTAAGCTACTTATAGATCGGTGGTATGGACGCGCGATTAATTTTGATATAGAATTGTGTGTGATATAATTATACGTCTAGCTAATCTGTCGTCAATAACACGTTGATGAAGAAGAGAAAATTATTATATACTTAGATGTTTAAATAAAAACTCAGGAAAGAAAAAAATGGTTAATTTATTCATGAAAAAATGTATCATCTAATCTTGAAGAATTTTGTAATAAATAAAATAATATTGATATTGATTTTAATTATTCTACTTGTAGTAATTTATACATTAAGTATCTAAATGGTAGGCTAGATAGCTACGGAATATAAATTTTAGGCACAGTTTTTTTTGTTTTTTTACTTTTTGGCCTAAATTTGGTCACAATGTAGTCAAGTCAATGTCAGTTCGACGCCCATAGTAGACTAATATTTGTATGTCACAAATTTCTTTCCTTGTACATGTCCATGAACCATATATTGTAAATCTAAGAGTTACGAGTATTACAAACTTCTCCTCATACAGGTAATTCATTCAATCTAAAGAAATCGCACCTCAAAACGCCTAATCTGTAAGTTCTCTTAGTAAAGTTTCCACACCTTCACATAAGGCGGCGCCACGCCTCTGTACAGACATAACAGCATCGTCAACGCTTTAAATAAAGCACTTAGTTAGTGTTAGTTGCCATCATAGACAGATTTCCGCCACTATCTGGGTACCGCTGAAAATTATGACGAAAAAAATGATTAATATTACGTAAATATTGGTGTAACATCCCTTTGATTGAACTTCAAAGGAAAATTTGTAGGACAGTCGTAAGAAGGATAGTTATAGTCAATTATGGAGTGATTAGAAAGATTAATTATGTTTATAATGTAATTTGTAAATTTAGGACGAAATCGTTTTTATTATATTAAAAGCATGGTGTAAATAAAACAAGAATATAAAAATAAATAAGAAATATGCCATCTGTGACTTCTGATTCATGGTATTAAATAAAAACTAGTCAATGATTTGAATATCTCAGACTTTTATGTCAAAAATTATGATCTGTGTAAAAGAAGCAAAATCGAATACTAAAGACTGGTCTGGAAAGAAATTAAACATTTTAAGAAACTTTCGAATGGACTGGAAATATTTTTTGTTTTAATTTATCCACCTATATTAAGCGGAACCAACAAACGTACACCTCCATACCGCACTTAGCCACACCGTATAGGTATGCTCGAACACAGCCAAAACCAACAAGATCATGAAAAAATGAAAACAAACGAACCAAATGGTGAGATTAGATCATTCACCACTCAAAATATAACATCGTTTAGTCGACGGCTAAGAGCTAACAGTTTCACTTCTTCTTACCTTATTACTCTAAAATTATACTTTTGCGTAAGACAAACTTACAATATGTTTTAAATATGTGTATTTTTTATTACTACCGTAAATTGGGCCCTAATAGTACCTTGGTAATAAGTCTGCGTTTGTTAAAAGCCAATGAAATCCCTTCATCTGAACACATCCTTAGCTACGGACCGTCTCACATCTCTGGTGGAAATGCAACCTAATACGACTATTTATTTTTATTTATTTATTAAACTTTCTGCACAAACAAGTACAAAAGCGGACTTGCCTGAGGCATTATCTACCAGTCAACTTTAGGGTGATGTAGAGACAAAACTGAGGTAGGTGCTTTCAGTTAATAACATCAATACGAGAATATAATTATATATTCTAATAACAATAGACAATTACAAATAGGTACATAATATAAAAAGTATATACATTAAAATAAATTAAATATATAGATATATAAATATTAATATATAAATTATAAATATACATACATACTATGATGACGACTAGTGCCGGGTTTAAAATTATTTTCTCCAGTTTGAAACCATTATGAAATAAATTTGTGATTAAAGGTAAATCACCGAAAGAATAAATTTTGTTGGACAATTTTCAAAGACTGTCCACATTTACTATAAACCGAAGTGTGAAGAGTATGGACGTCACGGGGAAAAGCCTTTATCCAGTAGTGGAACAACACAGGCTAAATATAAATTTAGTAAGTCACTAGTATAACACATGAACGGTGCTATTCTATCTAAAATTTACATCATACTGATTACACAAGCCCTCCCATACACACCTAGTTAATTTTCCGGTTGGCACACATCGCCTAAATACCCGAAGGTAAACAGCAAACGTCAATCACAATGTGATCTACCTCTAATTTACATACCGACACACATTCAGAGCCCACGTGTGGCTCTGCACATTGGTGTTGGGCTATCATCTCATGTACTGTGAGTACACCGGTAGTACAAGGTAAACAGTCCACGTCAATCACATGTCCGACTTTTTATCGTCGCCGGATGTGTGGCTCGGCCATAATGGAAGCAAATTGCTTTGTATACAGTATTTTTGGTGGATTTGAGTGTATTTTGAATAGTAATTTGCGAAAATGACTACATGTTTTAAGATACATCGTGATACAATTTAACATGAAAGGATTCATTCAAGCAGATTTAGATTGGGACAAATTATGCAATGTCTTTGGTATGTCTTGTAATGAATATCATAATGCAGATGATATAAATAATAAAGTTACTACTCTATTAAATATTTCGTTATATTTTAATATCTGTCGTCGTTTAACTTTAACCAGCAAATTCAGTTCGTAGAAATTATGTTAATCCATAAACTCTTTTGAATGAAACCAATAAAAAAGTAGTAAAATCACACGAAACTTTAATTTTATGCTCCATACAATCAGGAATTTGTTGCGATTATCTAAACACCTAACCCAAATTATACCATCCAAAATAAAATTAATAAGAATCGACCACCCAACCACATAAATAATAATATTTTAAAAGAAAGCATTCTTGCAATAACAGTAGAAGACATCAAAGGGGAAAAAGAATATAAGATTTTAAAACAAGCTTTTATTGTAGCAATTTCAGATACTAACAAGAAGTCGTCTAATAAGCCAAAAGTAATATTCAGACTTTTAGTGTTGGTCATCAACGTAATGTCACTGATATGAGTGTGATGACAATAAATATAATCCAAAACGGTAATGACAACGTTGACGTCCAAAATGTGACGACGATGACAATAATTTGTCAGAAATATGACGGTTATGACACAGTTCGTTAGTTTTTGTGCCAAAGTGGCAATTGACGTGGATTTTGATATATCTAACGAACTAAACTCCGGATATTAATGAGGGTTTTACGCAATACAAGATAAAATTGTTATAATATATTTTGATAATATTGTTGTGAAACAGTTCGTTGACTTCACTTTATAAAGTTCTATTTGTTATTTATTACCTAAATTATTGCATTAAAAAAATGTGGACATTAAATAATAATAAAAAATAGAAGGTTTTGAAATGAATTTGTATGGTTGTTTGGAAGCAGTACTGTACACAAAATTAATTCAACTATGATAAAAAGAGATATAATATGGTCCATAAATTTTCAGTGAGTCCAAAATACATATTATTTTCCGTTAAAACTGCATAGCTCTTAAAAATCATTATCAAAAATATTGAGCATATAAATCGAACAGTAATAAAAATTAAACATTTTTCTTTTACGCCAAACTGTAGCCATTGTAGAACGCCCGCGTGTAATAGGACGTTAATATTTACTCAAAGATGATTCGCGGGTTTTAATTTACCTTACGAAATGCACCTTTCATTGGACTGTTTATAGACTCCCACGCAACATCTACTTGAAGTCTTGAAACGTTTCCGGTGAACGAGTTTTATGATAGTTACGAAATATGTGTACAAGAATCTTGGATTTTAGATTTCATGTTTTTATGCCATCATTACCGTGATGTATGAACAAAGTTAATGGAGTTTATTCTAATTTTGTATATAAGTAAAAGTTTATTATATTTTGGGTCATTTTTAACTTGTTATTCAGATTCAAATGCAGATAGATCTTCGTGGTTGTTAAAACTTAAGTTAAAGATACAAAAAACTATTCTGCTACGATTGGAATTAGGTATATTGCTCAAATAAAAAAGAAGATGCAATCTGTTATTAAAAAGTATACCTACATCTAGTTGATAAAAAGTTTTGAAAAAATGCACATTGACAATTTGTTTTAGATGTTGTAAAGAAAATCGTAACTGTATAAAACATTTATTTAGGCATCCTGGCTGCAAAGACAACCACCGCTAAAATAAAAAAAGAAAATAAATTAAATTCAAAAATTGCTAATCAAATGTTTGTGCCGTCTAAATATTGTGATCATTAACTTAATTAAATGCTTTGTTATAAAAGAATGTGTGAAAGTGATTTGCGAGAAGCGTGTGCAATTTTATTATCTATAAATGTCATATATTAATTCAGTACACAGAATGGTGTACTTGCTCAGTTGCTCAATGACACATGTCTATTTACGTAGCCTGTTTCTGTGTCAGTATCTATGCATATCTTTTTTTTGTTTAAAGACAACGCCCGCACTAGGGAACAAGCCCTGTGTCGCGGGGAGCTTTACAAACATGAAACTAACGGACACAAAGTACACCCAGACTAGAAACAAATATCTATGAATCACACAAATATTTGTCTCGTGTGGGAATCGAACCCACGTCACCCAGCACGGCGATGTAGTGGCGAGGCGACCACCTTAACCACTGCGCCACGGTGACAGTCAAAAGTCATTGGGTAATATTATAGCTTTTCAGTTAAAACCAAGCTTAATATTCAGTTAATATTTGTGTTCCTAGATAGACTAACAGAGGAAAAGAGAGATGATAAGTTTAAAAACAACATTGGGTAACTTTAAACTTTATGACGATTGACATATAATGGAAATTGCCGGATAGATACATTTCAACTTAGGTGTTTCGCATTGACAGTACGAATTATGTTATTTAACACACAAAGTAACTAATGTACATCATTATTTTAAATTAAAGTATTTAATTAAGGGCGTCAAACTGAGCCATAAGCCTGGAGAAGTGCCGAAAACTGCAGACATAATAATTTTGTTTTGTGATCCTGCTGGTAAATATTAGTGTTCCTGTCCATTGCTCACTGGAAGGGGTTTTAGACGGTCGGCAACGTGCATGTGATACTCCTACTATTGTAGGCGTTCAAAGACTATGGTAACTACATACCGTCAGGCGTAAACATGTTTGCCACCATTGTGCTTTAAAGAAACGTTAAATTTTTTTTTCTGTTCCCAATTTGAACCACACAATACCCACCTGGTAGGTGGGGTTTTACATTCCAGGCAATGAAAGCCATTATAAAAAGTAACGTCTCATAAACCTCATTACCTTTTTAAAATCCAGGTTTATCCTATTGTTTGAAGTTACCACCTGTTACAATTACTATTATAATAATAACATCTAGAAATATACCGGGAAAATAAAATCCCAGAGTTTTTACGAGTCTCCGGGTTAGTGCCAAACTCGTAATAAGTAGATTAGCATGCTTTTATTTTATTGCTTTATATACGAAGTGTATTTGGTAATTTATGAGCTACTGTTCAACGGTATAAGCTAGGATGAAGTTGTGACCACGAATTTGATGTCGTAAACGAAAACTGAGTGATGAAAACACAAAATTTATGGCTTCATAACCCTATTATAGTACAAGATTAAACATGATATTTAATTGTTTTATCCACGCGAAGAAAATAGTTTAAAATCTATTAAAATGTGTCGATAATAGCACAAGGTTTCGTTTCTAACAAATAGGTATAAAGTTGTAAAGTGTTCTCCAGAGTTCAGAGGAAGTGGGAAATTGTCACATTTGGCAATATAAACAAAATAGTGTTTCCATTTTAGGTAGAAACAATTCTGGTCTGGTAATACGGGACAATCCTACTCTCACACCTACCACTGCAACTCCTGAAGGCCAGGATTAACAGCGATGAAATATCGCAAACACCGAGCTATCATACTTGGAGTCTCAAATAATACCCTATTGGTTTGGAACCTGCAACGAAATTTATCAGGTGTAAATGGAGATGTGTGCAAGCTGCATACTGCCAGTTTTATTGGAAATCTCTTGGGAAGGCCTTTGTCCAGTAGCGGGCGTCCTACGGCTGATGACATGATAATGATGATAGGAGTTAAAAATGAAATTTCTTCTGTGGTCATGTTAAATAAAAGTGAATGTGCATGTCATTGAGGATATGGTGATGATAATGATGGTAAATTACATTTTAAGAATTGACTGTGTTTTATAATAATATATAATAATACTCTTTCAGTACAAATTTAGCAATAAAATTTATTTTTGTCACTAAACTGATACAAGATGTATTTTTTAAAATATTAATTCTAAAAGTCTCATAAATATGTACGATTTCTTTGATTACCTGTTTCCGTTTTTCACCTCTGATCGTTGGACTATCACCGCCATTTCTTTGAATTAAAAATAATTGAGGAAAAAGGGTATTTAGGAAATAGTCTCATATTTGACCTAAATAAAGCATGTAGTAATGGCTGTTAAACCGTTCTATTAAAAGTAAAACGAACAAGATAAGACGTTGGGTAGCGCGGGGTCCAATAACTCACTGTAAGCTTAGTTTAATTCTTCGCTTAACTGCAAGTTGGGGCGGCGACCTTGTTACTTAAATAATGTTTTAAGATCGTGGCTGTCTTTGTTCAGCATTTCATTTAGTGCAGTTTTACAGGTATCTTTTTTTAAAGACTATCTATTATATACATGTACATAAATGCATTTTTACCGTCTCTACAGAAAATATATTTTTGACTGATTTTGATTTTTGACTGGCCTGTTGGTCTAGTGGTTCACTAACACTCCGGTTTAGCAGTCAGGGTCACTACCCTGACTGCTAAACCGGAGGTCGTAGGTTCGATCCCCAACCAGGACAAATCTTTGTGTGATGAGCATAAAGGTTTGTACTGTGTCTGGGTGTAATTTATCTATAATATGTATGTATTTACAAAAAAAATGTATTTAAGTAGTATATCAGTTGTTTAGTACCCGTAACACAAGCAAATATAATTGCTTACTTTGGGACTAGATGGCGCTGTGTGAATGTGGTAGAATATTATATTATTATATTATATATAAACAAACAAAACATACTATATGTATGTGGACCGTGTATCATAAAATTAGGTACAATAAAATAGCAAATAAAGGGTTTGGTCTTGCACAGCCATATAGTTGAAGCTCATTCATTCGTGTAAAATAACTTATGGAGTTTACATTTTGCATAACATATTATGCTTTTGTAAAATTTATATATATATAAACTCGTTCTAAGTATTCGTTTGTACAAAGATATTTTGCGAAAGAGTTACTTTGCCAAATGATAACGCATTTTTTTATCTTTTTTTTTTATACCACGACGGTGGAATACACACATGCCCCACTAGAAGTCGCACGGGGTTTCACTCCCATCAACTTCTTTCTTTATTTGGCCACTGCTCAGCTCCTATTGGCAGTAGCGAGATGTTATATAGCTTATAACCTTCCTCGACACATGTGCTATCCAACACTAAGAGGATTTTTCAAATCAGACCTATATTCTGTGAGATCCTGGCGTTCAACCAAACAAACTAAGAAAAAAACAACTTTTCAGCTTTATAACATTAGTATAGATATTTATTAAGACGAATAAAGGTAAAACAAGCAAAGCCGCGATTAGAAGTAGTATCAAAAACTTAAACAAAAATGGCAGCTACGTCCGCTACGGTACATAAACACGTTCGGTCATTTCATAAAACGTCTGTGTATTTTCTATTTTGATAGGTTTCATATTTCTGACCGCAGGGGGCGCTACGATCGTAAAACGCGCACAGTTTGGCTTTCTGCCCTCCCTCCGTATTTTATTAACAGCAAACGTTAAGGTATGGCGTGGCGACTCTGGGATTTTAATAAAATTTCGGTTACATAGCCAAAAGTTGAAATAGATACAAGTTTTTGTACAGCTGCGGCTTATTTCTAGTAGTAAGCTCTTTTATATATTTAGGTTAAGCATTGTAACTGCTGTCTTTACAAAACAGATGGAATCCGGTGACATCATAAAAAAAAATATCGAATAGCAAAGATGTGATGAACGCGCATCGCACCCACAAAAAACCCAATAAACCACGCTGGCCAGACGGGTTGGTATAGGGTATATATATAGGTATATATATATATCGAATTTTCCTTTTCTTACATTGCTCTTGTCTGCTTAAGGTTTCTTTCTTAATCGCCTTTTATGACACCCACGGGTTGAGATGGGTTAGTCACATTACGTACACAATTCAAGTTCAAGTACTTTATAATTTGTATATTATTAAAAACTATTTCTGTACTTCATCCCCACATCACCATGGTTGATTGGTAGAATATATATGTGGTATTAAGTCCGCCGTTGTACATTTGTGCATTAAGTTTTTAATTTATAAATAAATAAAAAGGGTGACTCTTTAATTGCAATATGAATGCACTAAATTTATTATAAGCCTCCAAAAGGATTTCCAATAGGAACGGTCGTATGAAATATTAAACATATTCTATTAAGCACCAATTCTGTCAAATTAATAAAAAATAAACAAAGAATAAATGTTTTTTACTTCTAACGAATACTAAAGTCCACCTATAAAGTCTATTACAATAGGTACCGGTCATTAGTACAGCGGGTGGTCGCGGTGGGGAGCCTCCGTCGCATCGGGGGTTCGAGTCCGGTTCAATGCACTAATACTCTCAGTTTAAGTGCTTTAAATTGATCTATTCTAATATAGAGATAGGCTATTGATTGTGGTTGTGAGTACGGAAATAAAGTGAATTGTTGTTTGTTGAAAGCAACGCAGATAACATCTTTTAATATGTAAAATGGAAGGATTTATCGAAAAAACGTTTATAAAGAAGAATATGACAAGTTTGGAAAAAGTAATTGTAACTATTTTTTTATTAATATTCTTTGGTATGTACTATTGTTTAGTGACTATATGTAATGTATTTGGTATACTCCTATAACAGCCTATGACTCAGATATTGAACTTCATAAATACAACCAAATAAAACTTGTCACAAATATAAATAAAAGAATAATTTTCAAAAATAAAACCACCTCATTCTCCTACCTGTTATTTATAAAAACGTGCATTAACCCACAAACAGCCGTACATCAGTAGAGTCATACAATAATTTATCAGAACACATGTCCCCCATATAGTACAGAGGAACCTCTTAGCACTTTGATGTACTATGCACCATTAGTACCAAAACACAGATCAAAAGATACACGTAACTATATAAAATAATAACTTGTATTAGAAATGAAACGGTTCTAAATAAAAAAAGCTTTTAGCTTGCTTACATCAAACTTTTATACCTACAACATTATTTTACTGCGTTGTCAAACTAAACATGTTTCGCATTTTTAAAAAGAATCTCGTAAAATATAAAAACACTCAGGTGACTTTACTCTGACAATATAATTTATATCTTCAGCCTGTCTCTACCGAAACAAACATATAGATTCTAATATCAAACACGAACATCGCTCTTTAAATCAGCTACACAAAGTCGATTTTTAAATAAACTGCGTCATGTTGTAGGTGAAAAACTAATTTGTTATTAATTTCAAACAGTCGCGATCTAGAAATGAGAGGAATAATCTTTGAAATTTAGTTAATGATCAGTTTTAGAGTGAGTCTGGTAAAGGTGGCGTCTGAAACTAACGTAGGAAATACTAAATAAACGTAATGACATTGATTTATGGTTCATTTTAGTTTATTTGTAAAGAATATACAACAAACAGAGAGGCATGTATTTCCGTTCGAGTTGCGAAATGTTTTATCGCCGGATTTATTCACCTTGTTAAAAAATTCCTTTCGCTAATGTTTAGATAAATCAAAATATATGTTTTCTTGTATAAAAGTGGAGGATTGAGTGAAATATCCATGTGTCAGCTGTCTGTGTCTGATATATCAAGGTTAACTAAATTTAAGGGTTATTGACTCTAATGCCCGATTTCTGAACCATCAGATAAAGATAAAATATAACTTAAACAAATTAAAAATGAGAGTTGTGTGAATAAACTAGTTCTATTGTTTTACTTTTGCATTTTGTCAGGTTATACTTTAATCGATGAATAACTTTCATTAGATAGTTCAGAAACCGGGTAATAATCACATACAAGTGATTTTAATTTCTTCATATTTATTCATCGCAAAAAATGTCTCATTAAATATATTCCGTTATTATTTTATGAAATCATTAGACACGTCTGTTTCTAAAGCAATCTTATTCTTTGAGTTTTTCCATTTTTTATTTATTTGAGAGATTTAACCTTCTACAGTTCATTACAACTGTTGTCCTAGGTCTGGTACCCTTCAAACTTAATAATAACTTGAAATCATTGGACATTTCCCAGTCATTTTTTTATTTAATTTTTCCAAATATATATACCCTAAACGTAAACTCATCATTTCAACCCATAAACGTTTGAAACTTATTTTATTTTATTAGGAGCTAGTGAACTGAGTACACAACGCCACGCCACGACGCGCTTCACCGTGTCAATAGAGAGCAAACTTAGGTATATAATTTAATAACCACAAGTGTGCTTTTCATTCTGATATAATTACCTTGATTTTTTTATTCTCCTGAAGTCCATTTTGCAAATGGAAATCGAAAGAGAAACAAACTCATAATTAAATCACGTTTAAATCAATCACTTGAGTCGAGTATAATAAATCAGCGTAATCCCGGGCAAATCCCCAAAAATCCGGGACAAGGAACGTTTATTAAGATCCCGGCGAAGTAAAATATTCATTAATTGATTCAGCCCCCCCGAAGATACCCCTCATTACTTGAGGGTTGATTAAGCGAACCAACCTGGATGTACGTGGGAGAATGTCTTCTAAGACATTTATATACTACGACACGATGTCGTATCGGATGCGGTACACTGCATATAATAATAATATGAAAAAGAAAGAAAGAAAAGAGTTTGTTAGTTGTTTTTGGTTCAACGTGCCAATGTCAGGAACTAGGTATTGGTTCAAACTAAAAAAAATCCAAGTTAATTTTATTCTTCTTTGGAATACAATGGTCACATTTAGTCCTGTGTCTTATACTTTATAAATATAGAAATCATACTATTTTTGCGGACAACGCCCATGCCAAGCTTCATAGCCCAACCTTACAAACATACAATTTATTTATACAAGTACAACAAAATTATGACAACTATCTGTTAACGACCAAATATTTTGTCCTATATGGGAATCGAGCTCCTCTGGCGTTATACACATTCATATATTATTACGAACTGTAAGAATCAATCAGTACAGTAACAAATCAATACTAGATCACTAATACATTTCCGTTAACAGAATTCCAACAAGAGCATAGCTATTCCGAGCTGCTTATTTTTAGAGTCAGTATTTTAAATATAAGTGTGTGTCGTGGTCTATAAATGGTAGTGTAGTAGACAAACGCGGTGTACACTACACGGCAGGCAGGCAGGGCGCGGCGCTGACTGCGCACCGCTAATGGGTTGATGTCATTCTCCACGTTTTGATGCACACAGATACTGTGGAGTCGAATCTTTATTAAAGAAGAATATAGGTACAGAAGTTCATCATCATCATCACAACTGCTGGACATAGGCGACACCTAATTAATAATATATAATATTCTACCACATTCAAACAGCTTCATCTAGTCCCAAAGTAAGCAATTATACTTTTATACTACCTAAATAATTTTTTTTTTAAATACATACATATTATAGATAAATTACACCCAGACACAGAACAAACCTTGATACTCATCACACAAAGATTTATCCTGGGTGGGGATCGAACCCACGACCTCCGGCTTAGCAGTAAGGGTCACTAACCACTAGACCAACAGGCCAGTCGCCTGCCAAGTCAATTGCCGCCATAGCGATTGACTTAAAAAGCTCTATCACTAATTTCACTTACTAGAGCTGAAAAATTCTTGTAATTTGTACTCTACACCAACTGTTAATATATGTCTAGAAATATATACTTGATCCACGTCATGTAACCGAGTCATATTATCATCTGCACATTTTGATACTCTAATTAGTTTTATGCTATGGCATTTTTTTTCACAATTCCCGAAGTTTAGA
Organism: Laspeyria flexula; assembly: GCA_905147015.1. Classification (NCBI taxonomy): domain Eukaryota; kingdom Metazoa; phylum Arthropoda; class Insecta; order Lepidoptera; family Erebidae; genus Laspeyria; species Laspeyria flexula. The sequence goes on from LR989958.1 coordinate 627,834, forward strand.
TAAGCTAAGCTAAAGGACCCCACAGATTAAAAGTTAGCTGGACGGCAGCCAGCTTACTCAGACGCAATTGCAATAGCCAATAGGTGACCTTTCACGCTTAACCGACAGACCGACATCGTTCGTCGCATCGTTAATCTGTAAGGCCCTTAAGAAACCAAACCAGCACAGTTCGGCAGTAGGGGACTGCAAACACAGTTGTCCTCTTTACTTAAAAAGCTAAACCTATAGATAGTACCTAGATTAGTACTTTTCTACGGGCTGCTCATTTTGGGCGACGCAATTAAATATCGCCGTGGCTTCTCTTAGTTCCATATGTCATAATATAAAGCGTCTCCACGACATCACAGTCTTACCTACGGCATATTAATTAGAGGTAAACAAGTTCCTTTGTGAGATTTTCACTTCGTTCGACGACGTTATCCAAGAGTACACAATGTATCAAAATATCATTCCAGTTTACAAGCGTCTATATATGCTATACTTAATTGTATGTATGTTTGTTTGTTTTATTCTAGGGGCTCACTTTCTCTGTTGCTGCGTGCGTGGATAAGTATTATTGCGTAGTTAGTGACAAAGGATTTTGAGTTTCTTACTTCAGAAATTAGAAAATAGTCTAGTTTTTTATGTGTGTGAAAAAGTGCATAGGTATACGAAATTATTTTATAATGTCTTTTGTTGAATAATATTCTAAAAAGTTTAAAATAATTTATCTTGCTCGGAGCGGCTAACGCCAGAAGAAATTAAAACTTAGACTTTACAAGAGCTTAGGCTTCAAAAGATTTGTAAAAGACTTATATAAGTCTTTTGCATCATTACGTCTCGTGATAAGTTTTTATAGAATTAATTAGTCAGCTATTTTTTAATTTTAGTGTTTTATTACCTAATTGTAAAAACAAAATATTTTGTTTTTGGACTTACTTTAAATTTTAGTGACCACTTTACCGATATTCTATACCTAGTAAATATAAATTATTTCTCTACTTTTCTTCGATTCAAAACTCAAAACTTTTTACAATTATTCAACTTAATAATACCATTAATAACAATTAAAAACATTTCATTTTCTCATAAACCCATCCCCAAATTAATCTTAATCATAATACTGAGGTGCGACTGGCGACTAATTGGCGCGACTAAATTAATTGATTACGTATGTCGCATCGCTTCGCACGTCGCGCTCGCACTCTCTACCTCCGACTTGGAGCTAACTAGTTCTATGAACGTTGGTAATATTGGGCTGGCATGTGTCATTTCTGAGTATTCAATTGGCTATACAATCAACATGCGGTACGTAGATCTAAATATTTATAGAAACTACTTTTGTACTGGATCATAGGTATTACTGGTACAATAACAATTTCGTGAATGGATTCATCGTGTTGTATAATTAGAAACAGCATAGCATCAAGCTTTTTCCCCGACGGGGTAGGCAGAGATGCTTTACAACCACATTTCGCCTGCTATGTTGGGTCCCATTTAATAGGGGGGAGCCTATTACCATTAACTAGTTTATTTTCAGACGTACTGATAAATTTCAAGACAGAAAATCCCAATACCAATTTTGCCCAAACTGGTAAGCAAATTCAGGACGTCCTGTGCTACAGCCAGCAATTAATAATTTAATTAGAATAATAATTATTCGAATTTAGGAAAATTTAACCTTCATTCTGAGCAGTGCAGGTTACCTAAATATCTTAAAATATTTCGTGTTTTAAAAATGTTTTTACTAGGACAAACATCCACACAAAACAAGTAGGTGATTGCCGCAAAAACATTTTATTTTAGACATCGAAACAAACCCTATACCAACCCAGTGCCCAGCGGTTAATGATATAAGAGACCCACACTCTTATATCATTAACCGGTACGAAAACAAAACAAACAAATGAATAAAACACGCAACGGAATAGTTCTGTAGATGACAACATAATTTTAATGTACCTATTCTACAAAGCACACTCACACGCATTCCTGCATAATAATATTATTTAAAGAGATCCTTAGTCCACACGTGGTCATAAAACTACTATAAACGATTATTTCTAAGAAACATCAAGATGGTATTTATCTCCGCATCTCATACCTTCGGGAAACTGGCCAACGAATCGTTCATTCATCGAGTTCGAGCGTAGGCGGCGATGCGAGCGCCTCTAGCGGGGAGTAGCGGTAGCTATATGGTTCGTATCGAAGTTGAGAAACGAATTGTTTTGTACATTATATGTTTTTTTTAAATTTAATAGTTAAAAATTAAATCTGCATTTTTCTTGGTTCAAATTATTTGATAATAATAATACTATGCATCTCTAAGGAAAAAAAAAATTCACACTAACCTATGGAAAATTATAAAAAAGCTTGCTTTGAATTTGTACATAAAAATTTGTGCAACTGTGAATTTTTTTTATACCATACCAATGTCGTGACTTTGTAACAGTCTCTCGACTGAGCTGGTAAGTCCTTTTCAAATCAACATTTAAATCTCCCCAACATAATTAAACAAACCAATACAAATCCGTACAAAATAATAATCATTCATAATAGACTCTCTGTTGAATAAGACCATTATATTAAAAACACAATCAACATTTTTATTACGGCCACACGTCCAAAATTTATTAACCCATCCCTACCTTTATGGGCCTGTAAGCCCCTGTGCAAATAAAATAATATAAAAAGAGAGAAATAAAAAAGAAAAAATGACCGTTGCGCCGCGGGTGAGTTCTTAATTCAAAAAACATTTAAAATGGCTGCCCGGCTTGGTGCATACGAATGCGCTTTATTGAATGAGGGAGTTTATATTATGCAAGATTTTTGTGAAATTTAATTTGTGTGTCATGAATTCATTTGTACATACTTTTTAGATTTTACAGTTATATTTTGATAAAAATATAAAGGATATGTTTATTATCCTCTACAAATAACAATTGACTTTGAATATAAACAGTTTCTTAACTCTCACAATTATGGGTGAATGTTGAAATGTTTATATTAATTTTATAGTGTGAAAAATCGACTTTACTAAACATACTGTAGAAGCAGCAAGGGTTGCAAGAATTGCCACCAACAAAAACTCGACTTAAAATTCAAAATAATAAAAACCATACGTTTGAATATTGTGTCTTATTACCATCCCATCCTTACCAGCCAGTCAGTATTTAAATCCGTCCTCATTACTGGTTAGATTGATACCGCTGACAAATTCCCCACAACTTTGTTATCTGTGTTTTATTGCAGGCGACACGTTACGCGTCATCGATGACGTATTACAGTGACGTATGCTCGGTCTATTTGTTACGATGAACTGCCAGTGGTTATGTTGGTTTTAGTTATTTGGGTATGGTGAGGTACCTATATAAATGATGTTAAACTTGTGCGAGCTATAAAACTTTATACTTCTATCGCATGATATCTAAACAATTCTTGGATATACGGCTATATCTTGGTTTTAAGTGGCTCTAACAGCCTATATGAAACATAATTTGACAAATGTAGTTGCTTATCAAGTTTAGATAACTGCGTGTCTTTGGAAGACCTCTGCATCTTTTTCAAATTAGTTTTATCGAATTAGTGTTTTGTTATAAGGTCACTAGTCTGTAGGTCACAAAATTCATCCGAAACTTTGAAATCCGTTTCATTGCAGACCTCTACGGTACAATGAACCAACTCCTCACGAAATCAATCAAATAACCCTACGCTCGCTTGCACAAATCCTTTTAACGTGTGCTAGGGTACCAGGTAGAGATTATACCCAGTGTGCAGTTATGCCGCGGGGCACCCCAGGTATTATGCCGCGGACTGTGCAGCTATGCCGCCGGCGTAGGGGTGATTAGACCAATAATGGGGATTACTCAGTAGTTGGGTGATTGATGTATGGGGGACAGTTAAATTGCAATCGTAAGTTGATTTGCTGCGGACTTTGGTAGACTTGTAATTTAGATAGTGTAGGGTTAAAGCTGTCTGAACAGCGTTATAGCAGGCAAAAATTTTCCGATTTTGATTAAAGATGTATGAGTTCTTGATTATGGTGATCGTGAAAGGTAGACATGTTCAGATACTTTTGTGTTCGATAAGAAAAATCAGGGATCGCAAATAATTTTACTGGTTTAAGTAAATAAAAATTCTTTATCTATTACTTTAACCCACAATGAGCACACGGGTCAGCGTGAATGGATTATGACATAAAATTCTCTCTGCTCTCTTAATGCTACTTTGGAGGAGAAGAGACCCATAAGCCATCAGAGAGATACACTGGAACATGCATTTTATATTTGTTGAAGTGACAAATAGCCAAATCAGCATTAACCCTTTGGACGCCAGAGACGTCTATACACGTAAAATGAAAATGTGCTCACCACGCCAATGACGGCATGACACGTCAAAAATGTACTGTATTTTAAAAGCTTGGCGCACAAGGCACGGCGATACCGATTAGGCGTGGCGGTCAAAAGGTTAAGTATACTGATTCCTCCTATTTTCTCCTATAATTAATTTTACTATTAATAACAACCTATATTATTTTTTCATTTATGTCTATTAAATAACTGAAATTTTAATATAAGTTTTATAATATTTTTTAGAAACATTCATTTTTATCTCAATCAAATCCACATACATTCCATACTTACTTATAATAAAGTGAAGCACACATCTGTCGTAGCGAGCGGCACGTTAGACCGATCGATTGACTCACCTTGGATTGAACCTACTCCACTCGCCCTCATACAATCACCCTCCACTTATTACGCCCCGCGGCCACGCGCGTATTGTTCCATCTTTCATTTAATAGTTTACCTTTTAAAAGAGATGGGAGATCGAATTTTGTTATTTTTTATTACAATGATGTGCCGCAGTTTCTGTTGTCACTGTTATATTTATGTATACTGGTGTGTTGTGGGATGAATCTTAATGTCAAATGAAACATTTCTATCTATACTATGTACCTATTCTAGATCAGGGACTGAATCAATCAGGGGCACTAAAATTATAGTCATTCCAAAACCATCTCGATGTCCAGGAATGTAAGATAACATCGTCAATAACAATCAACTTTTTATTGAAATAAAAATGTTATTATGTATAACAAGGAATATACTTCAATCTACAACATAACAACATACTTCAAACATTTTCAGTCAAAATGAACAACAAGCAAAACATGTTAAGGTACGCGTCCACTATCCCTTTTATCCTCTTTATAATAAACTGTCGGACATTTGTCAGCGATACCTTAGGCCGGACTGACTTCTGAAAAACAAAATTTTACGCAACACATATCATAGTAGACTGGGGTGAGTCTTTTACGCACTAGCTGGAAAACACGCTACGATTTTTCACCAAACACAACAAAGACTAATATGAAATCATTTATGTGGCAGACGAGCAAGCGGCCCACTAGCTGGTGAGTGTTCTTTTAGCATTTAATAAACAATGCGAAAAATATGCGGCTGCCTACCAAAAAGTTATACGGTGTGACCAACGTTAGTATGTTTGGCATGCATTCTAGGCGTTTTAAAAACATAGTGCGTATATAAGTCAGGGCAACCATATAAGGGGAGATTCGTGGACACGGTCAGTGCGCTCGCTCTAAAGAAGTGAATAAATCTGCCGGACGAACGACAAGGTGAATATAAATATAAAGAATCCGCGGACAAACTTCCGGACCACGTAGGGTTGCTCAATTTCGGATAAGTTGCTTCATAATCAAAAGTAAAAATGATGATATATTTATTGGTGAAAAGCCCTTTAGGAATAATAATTACTGTAGGCCCTACTTATAACAACCTGATTGAATTTAAAAGTTAAACAATAAAACTAGTTTATTCATACAACTGTCATTTTATAATATAATATGTTGTTACATTTGGAGCTATGTATCAATAACTTTTATTTGATGGTTTAGAAACCTGGCATTAGACCTTTATCTTCGTCGCCATATATTCTATTAAACTATTTTTTTATCGAATTCTACATTTTGTAAATATAAAGTAAATAAAAAAGTAGCCAGCCCTGTTGTTTGCGACGCGGCGCGGCAGAGCGGTCACCGTGAAAGGCTAGGTGATCATAAAGTCCCGCGCATGTTCTTACATAATAATATTCTTGAAATATTCCCTCAGGGGGACCGAGCGTAACCTCTATCAGAGGCTAAGGAAAACTATGGATACGCTCCTTATACTTATCTGAGGGAAATTATACCTTTGGATACAGAAAGGAATATGCAATTAGCGTTTTAAACATGAGTACTAGGGATAAATATGAAACTATTATTGTCTCTTTTAAGATTTATCATTTTTGCAAAAGTTAACGTTTCAACTGGGCTCATTCATCATTACTCTCACTAAGACTTTTGAATATAATATAATAATATAATATTCTACCACATTCACACAGCGCCATCTAGTCCCAAAGTAAGCAATTATATTTGCTAGTGTTATGGGTACTAAACAACTGATATACTACTTAAATAATTTTTTTTTTGTAAATACATACATATTATAAATAAATTACACCCAGACACAGAACAAACCTTTATGCTCATCACACAAAGATTTGTCCTAGGTGGGGATCGAACCCACGACCTCCGGCTTAGCAGTCAGGGTCACTAACCACTAGACCAACAGGCCAGTCAAATGAATGAATGCCAGTCGAATGAGTAACATAGTCAATTTATGTGTATAGGTACCAAATTATACATAATATTATTTTAATATTTGTATTATTTAATGCCTTTGTTTTAATAAATTTCTATATCTATAGACATGTAGAAAATTTACTAGGTCCAAACTTAAAACTAAACTGAAAACAAAATTTCGATGTAAATTTTATGAAAGTAAAAAGAAAGTTTTGTCAAAACAAATCGACTCGATCATATTCTACGTACACAGGAGGGATGTCCAGGAAATGGTCAGAGGAGACAAACTACTCCGGCCGCGTGGCCGCGACACGCGTCATAACGCGCGGCCGAGCGATACGATGTAGTGTGCCCAGACGTTTATTTTAAAATTACGTTATGTACACACATACATTATATTGTAGAAAACAAAATATTTACGATATTTATGTCTCAATTCTGCGTATTGAAGATAATTATACTGATTTATGTAGGCTTATTATATAACCAATCATGTCTCTTAATAGGTATTTTGTTATTGCTAGTTTTTTAGTTCTTGGAATTCACGGTGATATTACGTTTTGTATGAAGTAATTCACGAATACAAATTTGTATCAAACAAGTCATAGTTACGTGGGCAGGACACATATCACGTAGAAGTGATGGCTGATGGGGCCGAAATGTTCTCGAGTGCAGACTACGCACCGACAAACGCAGTTTAGGACATCCATCCATTATTATACACCATCTGAACCCAGGATCGCGCTGGATGGAAGCCGCATACGACCATACGGTCCGACATACGGGCCTATTGGACATCTTTTGGGAAGGAAGTCCCCAATGAGCTCTGGACGTCACTTCTCACCAGCGGGAACACAACACTTTATTATTATGGCTGCCGTTGTCTGTAGGGCTTACTTACTTACCAGGTACTTCTCAGTTTTGAATGATTTGAAACTTTCTCTGTTGAGCTGTAAACACGAAGTGAATCAAAGATTTTTTTCCCTATATTTATATTATTTAAGCAAGGGTTATATTGATTTTTAATTTACTGTTACTAATAATGATGAAATATTCGACAGTTTTGAGTAGTGGATTATTTTAAAATTAGCTTTATTCATGAAAAAACCTTGTATCTCATCAAACGTTCTTCGTTGCGTAGATTAGTACAGAGGTTTCTGAAAATATCTTATAATGTGTATGCATCAAGTAAAATTATTGGTGAATGTGGGAGCTACTTTTATTAAATAAAGTAATGAAGTAGAAAATATAGCGAAAATACATTTTACTCTATTATTGTTTTTCCATTATTTTTGCGTAAGTACCTATGTTTCTTCGGCTAACTGGCAAGCTACTGAAATAAACGCACGCACCGACGTACAAACTAATATTAAACAAAACCTATTACCCTTTTATCTTCGCTCGATTTGCAATATTATTCACAAGTACCACTAAATCTTTTTAATAGCCTTTAAAAATTCAGACATTAGGCACTTTACACATTTAGTATAAAGGCCCGCACACATTAGGGTGTAACTGTGACATGGCACGCGTCATTGCCATCGGGCGGCGCGTCTTGCCAATCGCGCGTTGTATTCCAAATTCAAATTACGCGAGCTGACAACCACCGTTGGAGCGTTAAACGCTTTCATTGGACACATTTTATCGTTCGAAGACGACCACACGCGATTTGGTTTAAAAATAGAAATTTAACGTCATTCCATTGACATTCTAATTGTAAACAAAGATTATACTTATTTATTAAACTAATTTTAGTATCCATTCTATGAATGAATACAATATATGCCATGAATATACACATAAAGCCGTTAGCCGTTGTGTCAAGTTGAAAAACTTCTGAACGACTTGATAAGCTCCATCACAGTCCCATTATCAGGGTCTACCCCAAACCTAAAAAGAACAGAACCCGAAAAGAATAAGAACAAAAATAATAATGCCATATTAAAAGGACTATATAACCCTTTTTGAAATAGCGCGGCCCAAAATGCAATTTCACCTTTGGTTCTCAGAAGGTAGTCAAAGCAAATACAAACAAAAAAATGAACATAGAATCCAATCCAACTAATGAAAGGTTCATTTTGTTCACGTTGCGTCGCAATCACACACTTATTCAAACATTTTTGCTTCTAGTATTTTTTATAAGCGTGTGTCGCATAATAACTCTGCTCAAAGGACGTGTGTTACATGCCGGTTTAATGAAAAACCTTTAGGAATGTAGGTGGTATATGTTTATATAAGATGGTATGATAATATTTAGGTTATGCTCGTGTATATTTGCTTGTATTTTGAAAAACTTTTAGTATATTTTTTGGGCCTTGAGACTTAGGAAATGATTTTGTAACAAATATTCGTATTAGTAGTTGGAGCAATGCAATGCTATGTTGAAAAAGGCAGTCACCAGTTTATGTCAGTGTAGGAGAAAATTGGATTCAGCTGAAAGAAAACAATACTTATTTATGAAACCTAGATTATTTTTAAGATTCATAAAGCTAAATGATAGTTAATTATATTTAAATAGTAAGTTGTGTTATTTGAATTATATTGATTCCTTTTGAAGTTTAGCCTAAAATTTGCTTTGTTAATTTTTTTTTTCTAATACATTCACACAGCCATCTAGTTCCAAAGTAAGCAATTATATTTGCTTGTGTTATGGTTAACTGATATACTACTTAAATACATTTGTTTTTGTAAATACATACATATTATAGATAAATTGCACCCAGACACAGAACAAACCTTTATGCTCGTCACACAAAGATTTGTCCTGGGTGGGGATCGAACCCACGACCTCCAGCTTAGCAGTCAGGGTCACTAACCACTAGACCAATGAGGCCATTCAATAGTTCGAATTTAAACCTATGCATCGCATACATAGCCACCTACCGGTAGTACACGTTAAGTAGATACAGAAATGTCGAATTAGAATTAAATTTAATTAAAGCCCCCGTAATCCGTTTGACCGCAGCCGTCAATAATATCGTTCACAAAATGTTTTACACGAATAAAAAACCTTTTTATAATCAATGAATTTTCCGCGCGACCAACCTCGTATGTCCGACAAACGGCCGCTGACAAAGGTCATCGAAATTTATGTAATTAAATACAAATGTCAGATGGTTTTCGGGGTTTTTTGTTTGACCGATTTCGGAAAATGGAAAGAGGATATATGATTTGCTTTGAAAGGCAATTTAAATTAGCGCATAAACTGGCTGTACGTTAGGAAGACTGATAAATTAACTGCAACAGAAAAAAGATCTGAAACTATTGTTTTTTTTTTCGATTACCTCGTTGTTCTAGTAGGGGTGGTACGCGACAAGTGAACATGATGTTATGGTTTGATCCCTAAAGAAGCCAAATTATTTATCTCATGCAGTACAGCTTGTTACAACTTGTTCCCAAATAAGAGTAATGTTTTAATAAATTAAATAAACAATATTAGGTACCTAAGAAGGCTTGCAAAAGGTCCAAAATATTAGCGTCCTCACCAGTCCCAGCCATCATTAATTACCAAAACATTGGGTCCGTTATCTACGAGCAACAACGTCGAAATGCATTTAAATTCAACTTCTGCACCTTCGCGGTAAGTTTTCAAGTAATTTACGAGTGAATACTTAAGTATCACCTACCAGGGGATCAGAACACGCCAGGGGTGGAGTTTTGTGTGTTTTACTAATTGCCAAAAGATGTTAATCAGGTACCAGAGTCATATACCTATCTTGCTCTTAAATACTGATAGATATATCTGCTATCTCTGTCACCTGTCCCGTAGATATAACTCAAAAGCTGAAGCAAAAACCATGACAAGGAATTAATTAGAAGTCAAGGTAAATAATGAAGATTGTCGCCTCTTTACTAATGAGTTTTCTGGTAAGTTCTGTTTGGAAAAATAATTATGAGACAGGTAATTAAGAAGTTAGGGGAGTATGCAAATGGTTGAAGTTAATTATCCAGAAAATTTTTCAGGAAGAATAGTCAGTGAATAATTTTGAGAATCCCCAATCATTATTTGATAGCTAAAATATTGGTTAGAACAAAGGAAAAAAATGTGTAAGTAAACAAAAATAAGTTAAACAGCAGTAAAAGAAAACAGTATCGTTATCAACTTCCTTTATATTACAGCTCAGAATAGTGGTTCATTTTTGTCTGATGGAAAGCTAAAGAAGCGACTCAGTTTGCACTGTAGCTGATAGAATACCAAAGTGTCATTATCAGGTTATAAATGGTAAAATATATTTCCACTTCTATCAATGCTTTCAAAATCTTTAGGAACAATATCATCATCATCATCATATCATCCCATAATCGTCCCACTGCTCGGCACATTTAACCTACTATACCTCGCTGGCCAGACGGGTTGCTAAAGGATTTGTTTCGAATGCAGACAAGAGAAAAGCTCGCATTGCTCTTGTCTGCATAAGGTTAGGTACTCCGTAAGCCGCCTCTTACGACACCCACGGGTTGAAATAGGGTATTGACATTATGTTTTCTTAATCCGTCACTACACGGACTTGGAGTAATATAAATAATACCAATCATTTTATCAAAAATCTACTTTACTATCGAAAATATCACTAGCCACATTCACCTCTCCAACCCGACCGAGCCAACCGCTCAATCTCTGTAACTCAAACAATTAAGTACCCACACAGATGGGTATAAAACTGTGGAGTGTATGAGTATAGAACATTACAATAAGCGGTATCGATTTGAACGTGCACACCTCGACACTTGAGGGCTCTCGCCAAAACTAGAGGGGAACTGCACTGAATATGAGCTGTTCTGTGTATAAATAAATGGATACGGTATGTTGTTAAAAGTTATGTGCAAATGTAATTGTTACGTGAATTCTATTTTGTGTCAGACTATAAAATTATGTAGGAGTCAGCTAAGCAATAAAAAGTAGATCATTAGCTTGGCTGATTGGATTTTGTATAGTAAATAGGTATGTTAATTACGTAACAATAATTACACTACAATAATTTTACCTAGTAGGCCTTTATAATAAAGCAATTCTCTATAAATGTTCTTGATGAACCATAATATTTTATTATATTTTATATTAATATTTTTTTTCTCTGCACCACCCAATGGTTGACTGGTAGAAAATGCCTAAGGCATTAAGTCTGCCTGTACAAAAATTCTTTGTATAAAGTTAAATAAATAAATATTTAAGTAGCTCATTATTAATTGTTCATTATTAACTGATGAATCGTTATAAATGTATTCATTGTGTCAACTCTTTTTTTTACTTTTAAAACCAAACTTGACAACTGCCGTATCCACCCATACCTCCTTTCCTACACGATCGTTGTTGGTACTCGATAGCCGCCAGCGCAGCTTACGGCCACGGCCGACAGATGCGCGTGTGCACTCATACTTACCTCTTATTTGTACAGTTAAATTAAAAACTACGCACAATATGTCGGAGCGAGTACACAAAACGTTTAGAAGTACTTCACTACTATTATCTATAAAGTTTTTATTCCTGTGGGAATTTTATGAATTTAACATGGTTATTTATTTTTTGATCAAAGTATAGATAAAGTTCAAAGTCCCTTTAGTGACATCTATCTGGCCGATACATAATACACAATTACACACACCAAGCAATGACAATAAAGAAGTTTGCCTCATATATGAATAACAGGAGACACTGTAGTCAAATACCTTTTTTTTGACTGTCACCGTGGCGCAGTGGTTAAGGTGGTCGCCTCGCCACTACATCGCCGTGCTGGGTGACGTGGGTTCGATTCCCACACGAGACAAATATTTGTGTGATTCATAGATATTTGTTTCTAGTCTGGGTGTACTTTGTGTCCGTTAGTTTCATGTTTGTAAAGCTCCCCGCGACACAGGGCTTGTTCCCTAGTGCGGGCGTTGTCTTTTTAAAAATAAATAACAAAAAAAAAAAAAAAAAAAAAAAATAACCTACAAGCAATTAATTACAAATTGATTTACATACAAAATGACTTGTTATCCTTTTCATTACATTCAAATATAAAACAATTGCCAAATTCTCTTTTACATGTTGCATTATGTACGTAAATAACATCTATTTACTCACACAATAACACTGTATAAAAACCGAGACCGCTTCTTGTGATTGATCACAAAAACAGTCAAATTTATTTCAGAAGTTAGTTCGAAACTGAAAATTGTGTAAAGCATCAACACCTGTACCCTCAATTAGCAGGTGTTTAGCCACCATTTGAACAACACGGACAAACTAGATCAGACCACCTCCATCAAAGTCCTACGTGATTGATGAGCTTGCCGGCCAAATGAGACTCAATAGAGACTTAAATCAAGGGATAACTGTCCCTATTAATGACGCTTTAAGAGCTAAAGCAACTGCATTGAATAAACTGGTTTCAGTTCTACTTTCTGCTAATCCGTCAAATCAACAGACAGGTTTTTAAAACCCATTTTATTGTTTTGAACTTTACATCTTTGGAATAAGAGTGTCTTTAGTGGTATAGTTAAGTTTGCACAGGTTGCAACTACAAATGATCTGTCTTTGTAAAGTCATTACGTTTTTGTTGGAGCCAATATCTTTTGTAATAGGTGTGAATAAGTTGGTAGATAAGCATGGATATTAGCTCCCTACGGGGAAATTGGAAAAGATCGTCAATCAATCAGTCAGCCTGTCGAAGTATCCTGTCAGGTACTGTATCTTTTAATCTGAAGAAATCCTTTTAAACTAAGTAACGAAGAGGTAAGTCTAATTCAAGTTAATTCGCTTCAAAGAACAATACAAATGCTATGAAAAATTCCGAGATGGTTGTATTTAGATAAAACTATTACATATTCAAGTTTAACTCGATAATTTCCACTCCTAAATAATATTTCATATTTCACAAACGCATTCAAATTGTACAGAAATCTATAACTCGTAATTGATCTGTTTCCAACTTAGTCTTAAACTCTAATATTTATCAAAACAAAATCAAAAAATAAAGTCAACAAAATCACAATTCAAATTCAAATGATTTAATGCTCACCATATGTTTTACATGTTATTACATAATAATAAAGACCAAATATGGAGCCTGTCGGGCACGACAAAAATGGAGAGTAGACAGGAGGAAGCCACTGATTTTAAATTTTATTAATCTAATATTACATAATTAACAACTAATACTCTATTTTATCTAAAATTGGCGAAATTAAATAATAATTATAATTTATAAAATTATTGTTGTGATTTTGGGGTTTCTTTTATATATTCCGTTATACTGTAGTAGCATTTATCTATAAGCATATGTCTCAGTTCCCGTTTGTTTCGTTTTTTATGCAATCTGGTAGTTTATTATATATTTATTATACAATATGCGATTTATAAATAAATGATTGATGATAAATCGGAGATGAATGAAAAAATAGATTCATTTAACAGATTGAAGTGTTATAACGTTGTTGGTTCAACAGTTACTAAAATTATACGATTCTCTCACGGAGAGTGTCAGAATCCTGGCATTTAGCTTGCGGGCATCACAGGCACCCCTTTCAAGGAGACGCTTATAACTTTAGTGGGAAGATAACCACCTGATACTGGCATTTTATTGTTCTTTTTCTTACACCGGAGTGCCAAGGTAGCTAGTCGAAAAATATTCTTTTGTGTATTATATTATACTTTGCTACAACGCTTGTTTCGCCTGTTTCACTCACGGGAATTTAATTTCGGGATACATTATTTAAAATGTACACTTTCTGAACCTACTACTAAATTTATGTATAGAAAAGTCAAAAGGAAACTGTTTTTACCATCTTATCAAAGAAGTCTGTACATTGCAAGTTAAGTTTTAAAACAAGTAATGTTGATTGTTCCAGTAAATGAACAATAAGTCTGTTCTTCTTGTGTCTCAATAGCATTCTAAGACAATTACAAACACCTTCAATTTCCGCGGTCTTTCGTCTAGACGCATATAAATTAGCTTTTTACGTTTTGATTACACCTATACACATTAAAATGTTAATAGAACAGCCACGCACCGTCTCCTGGGGTATTAGACAATTACAAAAGGCTGCAAAGATAAATTTGGATTCTTAAACATTTGGATATCAAAGGAATTTCACCCTAATTGCAATAATGTAAAGGTAAAATTTGATAGAAAATATTTTTACGGAGGGTAGTTGTAACTTTGCCAGTGTGTCGTTGTAAAAACGATGCGTTTGGCGAAAACAGTTATTGGTGTCGATAAAATCGCGATATACATACAGTATTGCGAATGATTTATAATATTTATTGAAGGGGAGATGTTTTTATCGATACTAAAGTATTGTGAGAGAAAGTTTTATGGAGTGGACCACTATTGACTGCCATATTTTTTTGGTATTTGGAATCCATCTGAGAATTAATATGAAAATAAAATCATAAAAGTCTATGAGATTATGATACCTTCAAAATTAAAACTTAGTTTTTTGTAACAAACAAAAAGTTGGAATAAAAGAATGTTACATTTCTTATTCTGGCTTTAAAAAAATATTATTGTAAGTCACGTATGATTATCTTTTTTATTTATTACGAAAGAGATCCCAGGTTCATTCTCTATGGTTGGGCAAAGATGGTACTTGGTTTTCTTGTCTTCTGTGTCAAAGCCCAGAGCCTGAAAACATGTTAGGGTAATGCCAATAGGCTCGCCCCCTATTATATTGGACTAAACATAGCTGGTAAAATGTGGGTGTTATAGTATTCTACTCACCCTTTCAAATACAAAGGCTTGATGCTACGTTATTTTATATTTCTCGTAAGTAAAAACCTAAACAGTAATCTGTCAACCAATCAATCAAAAACAATCCACACTTTTAACAACATATTATTGGGAGTAGAAAAACGTTGTCATGACGTCATCATGCTAACAGGTAATGGATAAATTCGATCTCAGGGACGTCCACCCGCGTAGCTCAGATGGAAGAGCATTGCACACGGAATGGCAGGGTCGCGGTTTCAAGTCCCGTCGTGGGTTTGAATTTTTCCATTACTTGTTTAGCATTTATATAAAATATTATTGGGAGTATGTCGAAAATCGAATGATCTTCTCAAAAATTCTTAAACCAATGATTTCAAGTAGCAAGTCTCTAACGACCTTCCTGGACCTACCATGAACTAATCTAAATCACAAGTAGCAATTGTGTATCAGTAGCAGATAACAATAGTAATTAAGCTCATTAATCAAGCGACAAGTGCTCCGTACATTAGCTTTCTGCGAATACATCGAGGGCAGATGTTGATGCGTTATTACTCGTGGTATGTGGATGTGTTAGTCCTTGTAGGGTCAACAGAGAGTAATGCAAACCAGAGAATGCAATGGCTTTTTAAATTAGTTGTCGTTTGGTCGACCTGGTCCAGAGGTCGTAGGTTGCGATTGCAGAACACTGGGTTGTAAGTTTGATTAGATAGAAAATTAGGTAGGTACATATGAAATTTCAGAATGTGTCCCATATTAGGCCTGCTACAAGTATACACATTGGATTCGTTTAATATCAAATAGATTTTAAAAGCTTCATCATAATTTCGTTTTCAGATATTTTAAATACGTTACGTGAATATATTTAGGTAATTTATCAGTATCACTAATAAATTCAGATGATTGTAGTTACATGTAACTTCAAATATAAGAAAATAAATGAAACATTCATCTCCTGCAATATTAAATTAACATTCTACGAATACTCGCCTCCTAGGAAACAAAATCACACCTTACCGAGAATCATCTACATTCTAACTCACCGGCAGATGTAAGCCATGCATCAAATCTTCGGGCATTGGCTTCGACAAATTGCAAGTGAAACCCAAAAAGACATTTCAAGGAATGACGTCAAGACTAATCGGTGTCTGGGAGTACATTCCTTATGCTAATTGGCCTGACAAATGATGTCCAAAGGCATAAATAGCCGGAACACTTATGAACAATGGCTAGGAACACATTCTCAGAAACATTCAGAGATATAGAACGTACCTATTCTTAATGAACTGTCTTTGATGTGGGAATGAAATAAAAGGATCTGCTAATATTTAATGGAGTGCTATTGTCTTCACTAAATCAGCAGAACATTGTTCAAAATAATTCTTTGTTAATAGCACCACTTAATGTCATAGCTATCAAAATGGTGTTGAATTGTCAGTGTTCATCTCGAGTTCAAAGTATAGGTACGTTATTTAAATAATCATAAAATGTATTTTACTTCTATAATCAGAAAGGCTAATTAACTAACTTTAGTTACATGAAACATAACATAAAAATAAGATATACATTTAAATTAAGTACAAATATACGACGTAATATATAACGGATATATTGAACGTATTTTCTATTCAAAGGAATTTCCTACAAATGGATTTGTCTGATTGAAGTCTAATTCCAGTAGAAAGGTACCCAAAATATGTTATATGGGTGGTGTGGTGGGTGTGTTAAACTTCTGCCTCAATCTTCGGGGAAAACCGCTGTTATGTTTTGAGAAATTTTAAACATTTCTAAATAAAAACATTCAACAAAAAAGTCAGTAGATACACACAAAGAGCTCAATTTAAACGCAATTACAAATCCGATAATACGTCTGAAATGAATCGACGTCACATTTTCACGGTCACGGCGGCCACATCAAAGAGTTTCGGTGCAGGGGATGAAAACACCCCTGTGCAATACCACCCTCGTTTCGCCAATACGCTATTCGGGTTATAAAAGTGCGGATTTATTCGTAGCATTTTTTATCGTATAATATTTTTTGTGAATTGCCAAATTATGGTGTTTAACATACAATTTTTTTTTTTATTTTACGAGAAAATGGTGCTTCTCTCTCAGTTTAATATTATTTTTATTCACTAAGAAAACATTTGAATAAGTACATGCTTTGGTGGAGTTTGGGCTTTTTATTGATTTTTTTAAAGTTAGTATATTAGGTACTGGCTCTTAGTCAAACTAAACAGTTCACCCTATTATTATTATTATTTATTTCCTCGTTCTGTTAAGGTATTTGACCAAAGTAAGATCGAATTATCGCATTATAATATCATTTTATTCTAACTGGAGCCTCAAATTTTTGACCTACAAAAGATAAAGATTCTGTATAATTCAAATTGTCGCACAATATTGGTCCGCACGTATAATACAAGGGCCAGTCCGCATATACTCAGCACGGTCGCGATTCGACACCTGAGTACACCGCTCCCCTGCATTTGTTGTGGGGATGACGACTGACAAGCACGGAGACAGATTTTTGCCTTCGTTAGAAGCTAAATCAACTATTCTTAAATATCTTGTGAATTAAAGTTAAAGTTCTTGAATAATATGTTATATATGTTATGGCCTATGGAGTTAATTTTGTTACTCAATTGCGATATTGTATTTTGGGATCCAAAGTAATATAAATCGCATTATGATTTTCTTATAACAGATTAACATAGTTATCTATATAAAACCCTGATAAGTCTTCACGTATATGTATGAATTAGCCCAAAAAATTTATCATATTTTAAAAACGAAAAAACGAACATCATTTAAATCTGAAACTGATCAATTTTGTAGATTTTCTGTAACATTCGTAGTTGTATCTTTCATTTAAAATACTTTCATAGAGATACTGATAAATAAAAGAGTCTAAGCAATAAATGCTATGTTCAGGATTTAATGGAGTTACAAGGTTGCTGAAATCTATATTGCCAAGATCTACAGATTTCATAGAACGTTTTCTAAGATTGACTTAGTGGATTTCAATATCACTATCAAATCTTCGAAAATTTTAATAATAATATGGTCGCTGTCATTTTTAAATATTTGCCAACGATATCAATATCGATGTTAGTCGAGGTATTCCATGAAGCACACCCAAACGATGCACATGGAATACCTCTGTTAGTCGAATGTCGAGATTTAGAATAGATTTAATCAGTTAACTAAAACTAGTCCCTATATATATTACTAGCTGTTGCCCAGAGCTACGGTTCCGTTGATTTTTGTTCGGCCACTGCTCAGCCCCTATTTATCGTAGTGTATTGTAATATACTTTATAGCCTTTCTCTAAAGATTATTTCAATTCGATCTAGTGATTCCTGAGATTAGTGCGTTAAAACAAACAATATCTCAGCTTAACTGTGACAAGAATTTTGATTTATAAAAGAAGTCATCTCCATACTTAACTAACAGTTTTAAACAGATTCGATCACACATTAGGGGGTGTTAACAAAAAATTGTCACAGGAACAATTACACGGCATCTGTCGTCCTGCGTCCTCCTGTGCCGGTGCTGCCCCGCGCCGGTGGTGCTGAATTTATGCTGATTGGATTTACACTACGTTGAGGGAATTAATGGCACCATGTATGACTCACTGTTTTAGTTTTAATACCTACATAATAATATAATACATGAGTCATACATGAGTTAGTTATGAGTCATCACATACACCCAAATTGCCCTTAACCAGGCACATTTCAGACTTCGGTCAAATATAAAAGGAGGAGGAAATTTCAAGACAAAAAACTCAATAGCATAATTGTCTGACCCCGGGATCGAACGAACTTAATTACAAACATAAATCTAAGCTATATGTATGAAAGTGCGTAATTATCAAGTACGCAGAGGCGTATAAGCAGATCGATATTGAAACAATAGAGTGCACGCCGACCGTAAATACCTGCGTTTTATCGCGCACAACAGATCAGTGCCGTTTGAGAGAGGCACTACGTGAGCCAGTACACTAGCTTGTTGTAATTCTAAATTTCGGCCAAGTAAGGCGAGGACCAAGTGAGGTGCCTTGAGGCACTCCAAAAGTTTTTTCAGGATTTAGGTGTATTTAGATAAGAATATTGCTCGACTATCATTTGCCTTCTTTGACTAGAATTTCTAAGTATATTAATAAGTAGATATTACATAAGCTACCTTACATCCTTAACCAGTTGATTAAATGCATTATTCAACACTTAAAAATACATTTTGCATTTGGCTTTTTTTTTTTTAAAGGTAAAATTTGCGAATTGATAAAGTATTGCCTTTTCAATTTATCTGTAGACCTGAGAAGCTGCACTGAAAAAAATCAAAAATAACAAATGTGATGTTTGCTGTATTACTATGAACACCAACTGTGAGTTAAGAAGCAGTCTAACAATAATTTATCTACTAATTCGAACCATTTTAAACATCATTTTCCTCCTAATAATTGCTGTGCACTAACTCATCTAAACACGGCACAGCACGCCAGGCGAGTTACCTGCGCCCAGTAACGTATAGCTCGGACTTGGCTCTCTGCCAGCCCTCACTAACCGTGCCGTGATGGCCTATAAGCCGATGCGTGTATAGCATTATACACGATCGGTTGACTTAGGTGTTGTTTATATGAATTAAATGATCGGCCGAGCAATGTCTTCTTGTAGCTCTCACTGTGACTTCTAATAGTAGATAAAGGTACCTACTACATATAATCGTGTGGAATGAATATGAGCTTGATTTTCGATATAAATCTAGATAGAGTCTGCAGAATTTTGTTCAACAGTATTCCTGAATAAAAACAACTAATTGGCGGTTAAAAAGAGTGGCCTGAGTTTCTTCTCAAGACTCAACCTTGTCGCCGAATTGCCTTAAGAAAAGTTCCAGTCATTTTGTATATGACAAATATACTCGTAATTAACTAAAAGACTCGCGGGGCTTCGCTCCCGTCGTTCTTAATTTGGCCACTGCTCAGCTCCTATTTGCCGTAGCGTGATGTTATATATACCTAGCCTAGCCTATAACCTTCCTTTCACGTTTCCTTCCATAAATGATCTAGCCAACACTAAAACAATTTTGCAATTCGGACTAGTATTATATTCGGGTTCTTGAGATCGTTCAACCAAACCAACAAATAAAATCTACAGCTTTATTATATTAAGTATAGATTATCATTAATTGTATTAAATAATATATTGATATAAGCTTTCAATTCTATCATATCTGAACTGTACAGGAAAAGATAAAAGTTACAGTTTCCTTTAATTCTCAGGTGGGTCAAGTGTGATTATTTCCATTAAATTCTAATAATACATCGTCGTAGATACAGAGGAGTTCTTGTTCGTGTTTCCTACTTTGTAGTTTTACGTCTTCAAGGAAATTTAGGAAAAGCTTCTTATACATAGTACAAACGACGTATAAACGTAAAATTATTTACATTAGACGTTTTATGTTCGGTACAGGCTTAGAACTAATATGTACCAATTTATTACTTAACTAAAGTTATAGGCAAGTAAAACCTATGTTTTAAATTAGCAATCCTACAAAGAGGCGAGAAGTAGATTTGTAGATTTACAATTTTAAGATTCTATTACTTACTATTTCTTCTATTGTTCAACCTTCACATCTTTATAATTTTTATGAAATTCATAGGTCAAAAATGTCATTGGACATTTTGCCCATAAATGCTTATTATAATGCCTAATTCGTCGACCACAACACGCATAGTCTTGTAGTCAGAGTTCCAAATTCAAAGTAATCTATGTGACAGCATAAAATCCTACACGCCAAAAGTAGTCCGACCGCCCCAGTTGCTGTGTACGTAAGTGTGAACGCGGGGCAGTGTAGTTGGCGCCTAATAATTAGCACACAAGCGTTCTTGACCAGTTAAATAAGTCAAATCAGTTACACAAACACATTATTTACTAAAATTATGAACTGAAACTATACCAAAAATACTTAAACTACCACTAATTCATAGACTGGCACGTTCAATGAGTTTATTACACCTACAAACTGGAAGTTACCAAAATAATCGGTATAAATGTCTCTCATAATGCACATCAATATCATTATAACTAAAGGACTTAAGCAACATTTCAATATCAAACAAACTTCTCGCTTATAGACTTGGGTATTACTGTATTACAATCAACTAATTTGATTTCTGACTGTAAAGTTCAAATTTGCTTAACAGTGATGTTACTTATGTTAGCTAGCATCAACATTTAGATCATAGAGTGCATTCCTTACGGGAAATCGACTTGGTGGAATAAAAGTCCGTGTACCATTTTACTGGCTACTAAAGTAGTGACACTGCTCATAAAATAAAATTGATTTACTTACATAATTTATACTAGGCGATTAATACTGCACATTAGTTATACTGTGGTCGCGGCCAGCGGTCGTTTTATTACTCTATTGCACCTATCGTTGGTACTGAAGCTCTATACTTACTGGTACCATTGACACTATTTTATACCACGATGGTGGCAAACAGACATACGGCTCGCTTGATAGTAAGCGGTTACCGTACGCCTGTAATACCAAGGGCATTCACAAAAAATATTACCATAAAAAAATATTAATCCTTTTCATAAGAACCCCCTACTGTAGTCTCTTCGGAAAACCTCGTTGAGGATTCCACGCTTGAGAGTTCTTGGGAGGAAATTTCATTAAAATCGCGGGGTTCGAGTACAATGCAAGATACTGATGCTCGACTTCTCCCAAAATGGAAATGAGATGATGATGAGAGGTTGTTTAAAGACTAATAATAATGACTGCTACATTAGAGGTCCTGTGATCAATTCGTAGGTTCCAGGTAAACACTAATAGGTTTTCTGACAAGTTCTCAGTATCAGCCCGGAAGATCAAAATTTCCCGGGTGAATGCCAATAAGTTCATCCCCTATTACGTATGACCTCATACATATCAGCCATCGTGGCCTATCGAAAAGAGGGACGATTAATATCAATTGAGAATATCCAAACTTTGTCACAAAGTTATAATAAATTCAAACAACGTACCAAAAATAAATTCAAAAAAAATAATTCAACAGTGCAAATAAAAGTACAGTCTGTAAGAAAAACAATAGCCAATTGGTTGTGCAAATAATAACATCTGTACGTAGGACTTTGAAAGAAGTTAGCCGGCGACCGGTTCCCGGTAAAAGTACCGGAATAAATACACTCGCGGTATTTAGACTGTCGATATATACCTGGTGAGCTGATAATACCACCCAGGTAAAATTATTTCAAAAGCTGTGTCATTTGCTGTGTTATGTCATTTGTCATATTATTATTATAAGTCGAATGGAGAATAGAAGAATAAATTATATACAATAGGCCCTCAGGAAATTTTGTAATACTGGTAAAGTGTTCTTAAGCATGAGAAACAATACGCAAAAGCTAGTTTATTTATTCCATTTGCACATTCCATAACCCATTCACTGGCTAACAGAGCCTACTCACTATTCATATAGCTTTGTGTATATATATTTCAAATTTATTTATTGCTGCCAAATATACAAAAATGAATAAAAATATAATTGTCTAAGTATAATTATATATTCTGTACACACATAAAATAACTGTTATCATTTGATTGAAATTTTTAAGTTTCAGTTACCATATTTTTAAAAGTATTGTATAGAGTCTCTCTCCCTCTTTCAATCTCTCTCTCAGTCACTAAAAAGATCATATCTTAAATTATATTAAGCATTGTTACCAATTTATATAATTTTATTTACCTAATTGTTAACGTCTTCAGTAAATATAGCAAACCAGTCGAGCTGGACTTTAAATTAATTTCAAGTCTTCTCATCTTCTCTCATTATACGGCCTATAATTATATTAAGTTCAATTATTTTCTAATTAGTTCGCCAATTTTGTCGCAACAGCTCCATAACATTCCACGGTGTACATTGGAGCCCAAAAGTGGCACGTGCCGTCGGCGCCAGGTGCTCGAACCGCACGCCTCTAAATTTAACGTCTTTATTTGTGTTTGTGACTGTACACTCGATGTTTTTACGCGCACTGCAAACCCACCCTAATTGGAAGGTGGCGATTTTAAAATAACACGATTATTTCTGTTGCGAATGAAATGTGGGGTTTTGTATTTGATATTTTGTAGTTTTGAAATGTTACACTTATGTTTCTAATGTGTACTAATGTTAGGTATATCTCAAAATACCTATGTAATGACTAAAGCTAGCACCATAATAAACGGCAAAGTAATGAAGTTAATAAAATTGTTATTGTTTCAAAATAATCCCGATCTAAGGACTATTGAATTGGTTATCGTCGATGTCAACTACAGATGGATTGTAGCACGTCTACGAAAGGTCACTCGTAGACGTGTCTTGTTTTCGTAGACAGCTGCTACGAGAATGACTCGTTACACTTTTGGGAACCGTATCTTCTTAAAAATCTCTGCGGTTGATTACTTGTTCTACGATTTTTACATTCTACTAACTAATATAAGTATAGGATAGTAAATTCTGCCTGAAACTACACTACGCCTTTTCTCCGCTTTGGTATGTCAATAAAAAGTGGTAGATTATGTCCGTTAATCTAACGGTTTGCTGACACTACTTTTCGAATAACCTGTTACATTCTTAACTTGTGACTTTCATAAGTGTTACCTTATAACCTAGATGAATAAACGAGATTTCATTTCATTTTCCAGATCCTAAGCTATTACTTTATTGAAATTTTATGATGATCAATTAAGTGTTTACGACCGAAGAGCCTTACAAGCAAACTTACTTCCACACACATATAATACCAGTTAGGTTTTAAAAGAGTCTCAACAACAGTTAACTGCAAACAAAGGTGGTGATTTAAAAATAGCGACGAGAAAGCTTCACATGCGTTGTTTTGGTACACGTCACACCTGGACATTGTTTTATGAGTCACGACTAATTTAGATCATTTCTTTAAACCAACTATACTTGAATATTTCTTTAAAATTTTGAGCCCTTTTATTACAAAAAGTGATCTTACTCAAATGTAGGCTAAAATTATCTTTATCAAATAGAGTTTTGGGGTGTAAACCGGGTTACTAGAAGTTTCTCTGTTTTGAATATGGTGAGCGCGTTATTTTTTGCAAACAAGCGTATTTTTGATGTAATTATGTGATAGTGTTTTATTGGATTTATTAACTTTAACTTGTGAAGCCTCATTCTCTGGCCTGTTTTTGTGGCCAATTTTTTTTTCGTTTTATTAGAAAACACCCACACTAGGAATCATTTCCTAGTGTGGGTGTTTGGTGCATTGTGTTGTGGGAAACTTTACAAACATACAAGTACACTCAGACTCGAAACAAATATCTATGAATCACACTAACATTTAGTCTTGTAAGGTAACCGAACCCACATCACTGGGCACGGCAATGTTAGTGGCGAGGTGACCAACTTAATCACTACGCCACGTGACAGTCTAATTTATTCAGCTAGTACATTTTAATTTCAGATCAGACACAGATACTGCGATACAGAGCGATTCCTGTAAGTAAATTACAAGTATTACGACACAAGCGCCCCCTGCCAGCCCCGTGGCAGCCCGCGGTGTAATTATACAGACCGCTTCGTCTTATCTACTAAATACTTTTCCTTTTAACGCACCTAACTTCACGTTTATCAGGTAAAACTTTAGCGGGCAAATTGAAAATTTTACGAGTTTTCAGCTTTTGTTGTTGTGTTAGCGGTAAGCGGAGATTATGTGACAAAAATACATATCTAACACATTCTTTTGAAGTCAATTAGAAATCCTGGTAAATTTAAAATTTTGTCAAAAGTTAGTGAACATTGAATAATTAATAAAATTACCGATATCCGTGTAATTCCTGCTTATAATAAAGCTTCGTATTCGGCAATTATTTAATTTAAATAATTTAATAGCCGTTAAAACTTATAACTTTTTTGTTATGCACTAAATATAGTAGTTTCAGTTATAATTACCTAATTACCTAATTAATCGTACACATTTAAAAAAAAAATCCATCGACCCCGCCACTCGCTGGCAGTGTGACCTCGGCCGTGGAGTGACTCAAATTAATTGTGTTATCAAGTATTAATGTTCTATCTTGGACGAGTTTAATAACCGTGTACCGAGAATTATTTAAACTTTACTTATGTTTTAACTTAGCATTTTGTTGTATTCTGTTTTGACGTGGTATAGTAAATCTTAGTCTTCAGTCTGGAATTTAGTACATCACGTCAAAGTAGAGGCGAAATGTGTGATGTGTCTTTCAGAATATTTTTTTTTATTGTCTGAAGTGGCAGACGAGCAGGCAGCCCAACTGATGGTAAGCGGTTACCGTCGCTCATTACTTTGATAATGTTAGGGACACAGCAAGCTGTAGCCTACTTTGAGACGATAACTGTCTTTAAATCTCGTTTGAAGAATCATATGTTGCAGCGTTGCAGAAACTTAACCCCAGAGTCGGCAAGACATGGGAGGAATGATCGCTGAAACCTTACAGTGCTAGACGCCTATAGGCACTTGTAATGATGGGTACCTATCACGCGTATCCACCTATCGACTTCCTCTCAAAGAAACTCATTCCATATTAATTCATTGATTTCTATTTAAATCGTCAACAGCTCCATAAAACTGTATAAATACACATACTCGTACATTCGCTAAACCCGTATTTATTTTAATTGCAAACTATAAATTGTAACGCGTTATGTTTTATAAAGGTACACAAACTCGTTTGAAACGAACGTACGTGAGAAACATTGCTCTCAGAGTAAACAATATTATTTTAAAATAATGTCCCGCAGCCGTACCACGTACTTACGTATGTAGGTACGGATTATAATGTGAATGTATGAAAGTGTTAAGACGTGTGAATGTTTTGATTTTAAATAGTTGGAAGTCATTCAATACATTTAGGTACGTGTACATACATACATACTGTATTTGGTACGTTATTATATATTATGTTTAGTAAACAAAACAATTTCATATTTTCCCGAATATAAGATACAAATTACAATAAAGAAGGGACAGATCATGAGTACCCTCAACAGTCATCAAAGACTGATGACTGTTGAAGAAGCCAAAGATGTATGTCAGAATCGTAGCAAGTGGAAGGAAATGGTCTCTGCCTATCCCTCTGTTGGGAAAGAGGCGTGATCTATATGTATGTATATATGTATGTATGTAATTACAATATTATTGCCTGCAAAAGAAAAGGCAGAGACATCATTACCAGCTAAAAATAGGAATATTTATATACATAAAATATTAAGTTTATTATAATTATAATTAATAATATTATAATTAACCGGTTTTTATCAAAAATAGCTAAATATAAACTGTTTTAACTTCAATGAAATTTGACATATTTTAGTTTAAAAACCGAAAGTGATGAAAACTTTATGAGGTTGATAAAAGTGAGTTTACCTATTTAGGAACTTTAGGATATAATTATAAGACCTCTACAAACAGAACCAAAAGGACCCGTTTTACTTTTAGCATTAGTTACAGGTTTTAGTTCTGACGAGACAGGTAATTAATCTACCAGAACGAATCCTATTTTAGTAGACAATAAATCCAATATCAGTAACACAGAAACAGACGTATTTCAACTTGATCCAGATCCAACTAATTTAACGCTCACCTTTTCAAAACAATTTAGCAGCGATAAATCGTTAGCACCTCGCGCTGTCGTCGCGTTCCCGCTGCGTGCCGCGCGCGTACTACTTGCGTACTTCTCGCGTGCCGCATGCGTGCAAGACACATACTGATGCGTGACCAGCGCGCTTGCATGCCGATCGCGCTTCGGCCGACTCACAATATTTGTCCTAGGTGCGAATGAAGCGTGTCTGTCTTGTGTATATTGGTCACTTTAGCTAATTTGTGGACTAATTAGGCCATCACATCATCAGTGTTTATTGGTGTTTGAAAGACGAGGCGCAATGACATATTATCATCTATTATGATCGTTAGAATGTTATTTGTAGTTGTTGGACAGCTGGTGCTCCATTGCTCATTTATTTAAAGAATATTGAACTGCAATATAAAGTTAAGAAATATAACACTAGGTTTGAGATGTTCTCGATTGAGGACAATAAGCTATTTCATGGGACCAAAGCAATAGCTGGCCAAATGTAGATGTGATACACCTCTGCCTACCCCTTCGGGGAAAAAGGATATGATAATAATTATGTTATGTTACATGGTGGATACAAAAGTTCGTGGCCTAACGTAGAAAAAACTACGATATTTTTTTCTTTACTAAATGTCCGAAGTTTCGTTTCAAAAAGTTGGGTGGCTGAGTTTAAGCAGGTTTGGGAGACTATTTAAGAAGTTAAAAGCGAAAGGCCTTCAACGTCTATCACGATGAAAAACATTTCAAACAATCATGATTTTATTATATGCCAGTGTATTAGGTGTGAAATATTAATGTATTATTCTTTAGCATAGCATACCATCAATATTATTATAAAAGCTATCGACCTGAAACAGCAATATTTTCCACACGGTGCCAGGTGGCGAATCCCATTAAAATCTGTTGGTAGTAATAATAAAATCTAATCATCGTTATACCGGGCTGAGATAAATAAAATAAATAGTATGAACTAAAATAAACATCGGTATCGGCGCGCGGCTGTAAATTACCTGTTGGTTTCACTGAAATGCTTGATGCGTTTGCGCTTGATCGACATGCCTACTATGGTACAAGTGTCTTGATACTTTTATAACTACCTAAAATAAATGTACAATACTTGAGGACCTACTTGAAATCGCAACTTTCGCCTTTCTTAGTCGATTTTGATTTAGTTGACAAATGTTTTTGTTTTTTTTAAAACCACGTCTATTGTCCTCTAACTCGATATTTAATTGGTGGATTGATTTTTGAAAAATGACACTACGGAATTAAGATAAAAAAACATTTAAGAACGATATTAAAATCGACTACTACGAACATTGAGGTTCAAAGTAGGATCCAAAGTAATATATTTTTTATTATGAATTTCTTTTTTAAAGCATCAAGATGACTTCAGTGCAGTATTCCACGTAAACGTTCGGGCCATGTGTTCGACGTCGGGTGAGCGTGCGCCGCAATTCGGTCGCAATCACCATTACCTGCGCACACGTATATTTTTATATACGCTATTTTAACATTAACGCGTTTTATATACATTGCTTTTTATTGCATCTACCTACAGATTTTATATGGGTCGATGGGATTTTATTTGTTTTTGGAAAACATTTGGTGTTTTGATTATGATTTATGAAAAAACCGCCATATAATGTATATATAATATAATATAATATATTTCGCACCCATGATCTTTCTTTAGCCACTACTCAGCTTCTTTTAGAGCGGGAGTTATGTTACATAGCCTTCCTCGATAAGTTGGCTTTCCGACACTTTTTTTAAAATTCCTACTAGCAATTCCTGCGATTAGCGCATTCAACCAAACAGAACTCTTTAGCTTTAGAATATTAAGTATAGATAATGTTTCATAAATTAGATGTATTACATCTGAATCAGTAGTTTAGAAATGATACTTATGTTCTATGAAATAATAGCTATTTGTATCTGACTAAATCAATTTTGAATTCAATATATTATATTGTTCACGACCACTGACAGCGGGAAGGTCTTGTTGGTTTAGTTACAAACAGCATCTTAGTTAAAAAAGAAACCTAATTCAGTCCAGAAATGTTCAGAATCAGCCCGAATTTTCGAAATTGTCGTCTGATTCATTCAATCGGGACATTAATTTGTCAAACTTTGTATGTAACGTAAATTTGGCTATTGCGAAAATTCATTATCTATCATCATCATCATCATATCAGCCCAACGACATCCACTGCTGAACATAGGCCTCACCTAATTTACACGACTGCGAACGGTCCTGTGCCGCCTGCAACCAACGGCCGCCCGCCACCCTGATCAGGTCCTCGGTCCATCTGATGGGGGGCCGTCCCACGCTGCGCCTTCCAATACGTGGCCGCCACTTGATAACCTTATACTAAACACTAAATATAAAAGCTTTAGAATCAGAGGTCTCACTAGCTAATTAATAAAGAAACGCTGACGCTGTCGTCTTCAGTAGGTATATCTTGAGCTCAAATCAAAACATTCACAGAACAAAGACATTTGTACGACATTACCACACAAACACTTTATCTGTAAGACAAAACAAAGTGTACACAAAGAACATCGTTATCGGCATACATGGCAACTTTACCTGTCGTTATGCCATATCTACTGTAATGCCACATCTCGGCATAAGGGGAGACAGACTCAGTTCTAATGTGAACCACTTAAAATTCGCAGTTAAACCCCTTATTATTAACTGTTGATGAACATACAATAGGGATGGGAATGTGCATTATTTATCGATGTCGGTATCAGTATTTTGAAGTTTTAGAATGGATCATCTTCAGCAATCCATTAATGTCCCACTGCTGGGCTCGGGTATCCATTCCTCTATCTAGAGAATTGAGAGGGTTTAGGCCATTGCCAGTGTGGGTTTAACGAAAAATAGCTTGTCATAAAACTTTGAATAAAATTCCTCAATAGGGTAAATACATCAATGTAACATTTCAAAAAAAATCATTCTGGGTTTTATTTATTGATACAGATTAACTGGTATATTGGTGTAATAAACAGGTGTCCTATCGATATTTCTTTAATGTTACTACAGCCACAACTCTACAAACACATTAGGGTTGTCGCGAAATGAAATTATACAAAGATTCACCTACACTTGCAATAACATACTGATTATTTTCTGCAAACTTCTTACACCATTTTGTTAAACAACTTTCAACCCTTATGCCATAAACATACAGCTGTAATTTGTAGTAAAATATATGGTGGTATTCATGAAGTTGAGGCAACCTGTTTCTCAAGTGCGCTAATCCCTTTTATCTTGAGGTGACATGCCGCGGTTTATTATTTCGCTTCAAATATTTTGTTAATACTGTTAAACGACGTTGTATAAATAATTTTCGAAGCTACTTTGTCGTGGTCTTGTACGATGTTATGTGTTCGGTGCAAAACTCGAATGAGGCCTGTACGAAACCAACAAGTTGATTTTATTTCATAATTATATCAGCGTAAAAGAGCAGAATGTGGTAAGGATTCAGTTACATTGTACGTTTAATTTAAATGTCGGGTCAATTTTATGTCAATAATTATATTATTGACATACAATTTCCCTCCAAAATGTTTGGAGAAGGCCACTGCCCAGCAGCGGGCGTGGCGCTCGGTACGGGTTGTAGTGATGGTGATGATGAATAATAATTATCAACTCATAAACATCTGTAACAAATAGTGGATGATTGGATAAAATTGTAATTTATATAAGTTAACAAGTAAATATAATTAAAAAAATTTAATAACCCGACTGCAAAATATCAACAGAGAGCACCGCACCAAAAAGACCGTAAAATTATTGTAGTATACCTGACTAAATTTAAATACATAACATATGTATATATTTGTAATCTCCATTTGATTCCCTTTATTTTGATACTCTACTCGATAGGTTTGGTTAAAAATAATAATACAACTACTTACAATATGGAACCAATCAATTATGTATAATCTCTTTTTGAATATAATTATGTAATCTCCTTTTGATTCTCTTTATTTTGATACTAAACTCGATAGGTTTGGTTAAAAAAAATTGAACTTCTTACAATTTGGCGTTAAAAGCCCGCCTTTTAAGTCTTTTTATTTTTAAAACCTATCTAAGGACACTTGGGTTTTCTAGACGAATCTAACGATACCCTAATTGTCAAAATCCATCCTGCCGTTTGGAAGATTCGTGGGAATAAAGAAATTTACAAACATATAAGATACGCGCGAAAAACAATACCCGTCCTGACAGTCGGGTAAAAACAGTATTGGACTATAGAGTCCTAACACAATTTATTTAGATATAAACTTCTTTTTTGAAGAAACCCAACTTATAAAATTGCCAAATAAAAGGGAACCAAATTACACATCATAAATCAAACTATTAAACAGTGCGCTCTATTAAGAAGATAATATATGTGTACAACAATGTATCAGACTGAATGGTCTCGAACAAATGTCAGGTAGCGAGCGTAAATCAAGTCTAAATGTGGCGGAGCAGGGTTGAAGTGTATGTATGTAGTGTTTTGAGTCGGAGAGATGTATCTTCGTTTTATAGGCTACATTTTATGTTGGATACATTGAAATGAATATCGTTGGCAGCAGTCATAGTCGTGAATATAATGATAGGTGTACGTATTCCTAAAGTATGTATACATTATACATGGTGCATATAGTCTCAATATATTACTATGAGCTTGTTTTAGGTTTGATTTCCAATTGCTCCTAAAATACTTATTAACAATATTTTGCATAAGTACCCACCGACTACCACATTAAGTGATAACCGGGACCAACGGCTTTACGTGCCTTCCGAAGCACGGAAGCGCTCGAGAATGAAATTGCCACAAACGGTCACCCATCATGAACTGACCTTGCCGAGTGTTGCTTAACTTCGATGAACGTATCGAACACTTCAGTACCACAATGCTACGATCGCCTGATTATGTTTATTAATAATTCTAGACATAACGTTAACTAAAAGTAAATTTAAGACAAAACATAAATATTCATACAATTGAAAATTATATAGGTAGCTCCATCCCGTCAGCGAACTGGTGGTATGCAAATTTGCTGACACTACTATTCGGATAACCTGTTATATTGCAAAAAAAACCAAATTTTCTGAAAGGCAATCTAAAATTACGCAGACTTGCGCTGTTGTGAGTATCAGTTAGATACTAATGCGTTATTACAATTACAAGAGGTATTTGATAGATAACTGTCGA
Organism: Laspeyria flexula; assembly: GCA_905147015.1. Taxonomy (NCBI): domain Eukaryota; kingdom Metazoa; phylum Arthropoda; class Insecta; order Lepidoptera; family Erebidae; genus Laspeyria; species Laspeyria flexula. The sequence continues at coordinate 659,996 of LR989958.1, forward strand.
ATAGATACCTTGACCGTAATAACAACACATTAAGCAATAACAGACACATGTACAAATTAAATGTAAACAAATTGTAAAAATAAGTACGATTCAAAAGTAAAAATAAACAATAATACAAAATGGTTTAATTGTTTCTTAGCAATGTGAACTAATATTCGCATTTACTGTTCCTTGAGTGTACTGTTGTTGGCTTGATTGCCAGCTGTTGTACTAACAAAGTGATGAAAAATTTCCCTACGAAATTTTTTTTTTGGTTTATGAATGAAATGATGGCTGGAGATAGACAGCAGTGGAAGGTTCAGGGGGAGGCCTTTGCCCAGCAGTGGGATGCCACAGGCTAATAAAAAAAAATTAAAAAAAAAAAAAAAAAAAGAATGAAATGAATTCGCAAATATAGGTGTTGAGCCACCTCGTAGAAATTGAAGTACCTGTTTGCAAATGTCCGTCAAGTTATGCTCAAATTAAATTTTACAATTTTTTACCAATTTCGAAAATAGGTTCCCAATTCGTCTGTATGTTTTTTTTAACAATGCAAGTTAATGCAATGATTGTATCGTCCCATTAGAAGAATAATGTCTTATCTTCAGATAAAACAAAAATGAAATTATTATAAATTTGGCTTTAAAAACCGTAAACTATTAATTGATCAAATTTGTATTTTGTAAAATACTGACTAAAGAATAAAATAAACATTGCCGAATTTTTTAATAATTTCATTTTTGTTTTATGTGAAGATAAAACATTATTCTTCTAATGGGACGGTATGTTCGGATTAACTGAATAAGATGACATTTTGCAAATAAATTAGATGAGAATGCAACATTTTTATGCAATGGAAGATGTAGTTGGAAGGTGGCCATGGGAACTCTTGGTCTTCTATCTGTTAGTCGCGGGCCCAGTTTGTTATAAATATCTATGTATAATATGTATATATTTAAATCCACGTTTAGTAAATCCTCGCTAACTTGCTAACCTGTTGATTTAATTGTCGATTAGTCTTCATTAACGCGGCTCAAAGCGGATCAGCACTAATAGTTACTAATAGTATGCCGCAGCACTACTACGGCTTAGGGCTGTCACGCATTAGTTACAGTCAACGAATTAGCAGGTGCTTATAAGTTATTTGTTATACATGTTAACTGTTTTGTTTATCCCTTTGTTACTAAACATGGTTTGGTTTAAATGTCTTTGATATTTATATTCAATTCTACTGCTCCTGCCCAGCAAAAACAATCTGTCACCAGTCCTAAAGATGAAAAGCACAAAAGAAAATTCTATCGACGCGTCTGATTAGAATATTCCCTTCTTGTGTTACTTGGCTAGAAACTCAGGCCACTCTTTTCAATCGCCATAGTTGTTACAATTTTAATTGGTTACAGTTTGAAAAATCACAGAAAGTACAGAACCAAAACACCATACTAAATCAAATTCAATAAAATTTGGATATGAGAAAATAATAATAGTAATAATGAGCAATCAAACTTTAATTTGTTTTCGTCAAGAAGTATGGTATGTGGGATCATCACTTGGTACCAACTATGTATTAGAAAACGGTAAAAACATTTTGTGAACACATTGTTTAGCAATATTAGCTTAAAAAAAAAGGAATTGAATAATTTAGTAGCGCTAAAGCAAAGCATACGACGACTGACCAGTCACCCCAAGTAGCGCCCGTTCACGGGCATGACGCACAGACCAGCCATCATTCTCTTCAACCATATTTGAGGGAAGAGAATGACCCGGCCAATACGACACCACAAGCAGTGACAGTTTAGTGAGCATGACAATCGAAGACACTTGCTTAATAGGAAAGAAAAAAAAATGGTCTCAAAATGCTTCCACTTTACAGTAAAAAGTGAACAAGAGTAAGATAAAAGTTATTCCTGCAAAAAAAATAAATTAAGAAGCGAGCAACTAGTCCCATGCCTTTTTATCATTTATATAATCGTTTACGGTATAGTAGCCTTTCGCTATTAGATGTTTCTTAACCGTAAGTTTGAATTTCTGTAAGGGTAGGTTCATCATCTCAATGGGTAGTTTGTTATACAAACGTACTCCTAGTCCAACAAAAGAGTTGTGAACTTTATGAAGGCGATGGGAAATATTACAGAGTAAGTGTTTATTTCGTGTATTTAGGGAATGAATGTCACTAACTTTTCTGTAAAGGTGAATGTTCTGTTTAATGAACATAATATTCGCAAATATATATTGAGATGTTAGAATACCTATTTCTTTAAAACGTTCTCTCAGGGAAACTCGTGGGCCTAAATTATAAATACAGCGTATAGCTCGTTTTTGAAGTATAAATATCGTTTCAATATCAGCAGCCTTACCCCATAGCAAAATGCCATAAGACATGACGCTGTGAAAATAACTAAAGTATACTAGTCTCGCGGTTTCCACATCAGTAAGTAGTCGCACTTTTCTGACTGCGAAAGCCGCAGAGCTAAGTTTACCTGTGAGACACTTTATTTGGGCTCCCCATTGAAGATTTTTATCTAAAGTTAAACCCAAAAAAACTAGACTCTACAAATGAAATTGTTTCATTATTTATACTAGGATTTGTTATTGTGTTTCTAACATTCGGCATTGTGAACTTTACACATTTAGTTTTCTTTGAATTCAACAATAAATTATTTGCTGTAAACCAGTTCAGAACTTTTGCGAGAGAACCATTTACAACATCTAGATTATTTAGTTTGCGATCAATTTTAAAAATTAGAGATGTATCATCTGCAAATAGCACTATATCGCAAAAATCCTGTACAAAGAAAGGCAAATCATTTATGTACACTAGGAAAAGAAAGGGACCGAGAATTGAGCCCTGGGGAACGCCCATTTTTACAAGTAATCCAGAAGATTTATTTCCATTTATTTCTACGTATTGAGTTCTATCACTTAGGTAAGTAGCTATGAGATCAAGTGCAGCATCCCTAATTCCATAGTGTTTAAGCTTTCGAAGGAGCGTATCGTGTTTAACACAATCAAAAGCTTTTGAAAGGTCGCAAAAGACACCAATAGCATCCATCGATTTTTCCCAAGCGTCATAAATATGTTTTATTAGTGTTACGCCTGCATCTATGGTAGACCGACCCTTAGTGAAACCATATTGCTCGGTATGTAATAATTTATGCAAATTAAAATGGCTTTCGAGTTGTTGAAGTATAATTTTCTCAAAAATTTTACTAATAGTAGGCAATATAGATATAGGTCTAAAGTTACTAGGGTCGTTTTTAGATCCATTTTTAAATAAACACTGAACAGTGTTTTACCTAAACGGATTACGATCTCCTGCTCCACAAACAGGCTCCAGTTGAGCCATTTAGGCAGTTTTTAGGTAGACAACAACTTCAGTATATCTTACCGCAGTTTAAAAAACAAATGTTCCCAGTTGATGACAATAGTTTCACTCTAGTATTTTATGGGACCACATAGCTGCCGAAATGTGGCAGTGATACGCCTCTGCCTATCCTTTCAGGAAAAAAGGCGTAATATTGATTTTCGATTGACCTTTCTAAAATCTCTCCAACTAGATCGTTCATCGGCCACAACGTTCTCAAATCCAATTTACAGAATATATTAAGCACATTGTTTCAGCTATCGTATGAATGAAAACGACTCCTCTAAACAAATTACCACCTCTGCTTCATATAGCTTTTAGCATCGCAATCCTAAATAGCATAGCTAAACGATCAGGTGTTACCAACATTCGGATACACGCGCAGACAGACACAATAACGCGTATAATGTTAGCCCACATTACCGGCAACTGTTCGTAATAGCGAGCTATTTATGATGTTAAGGTAGGGTGTGTTGTAATTAACTTGGATAGTACAGTGAGAGAGTAGGTAGAGGAGAGTAGGCCATTTCTTTTGTGTGTAATTTTTGATATCGAGACTAGTTTTATTGGAATTTTCTGTTTGACAAATTATTACTGTCCTATTATTCCTAGTCCTGTTATATATATTCCCTTATTAAGACTACTGGGTCAATTAGAGGTAAAGCTTTTTAAAAACATCGTCTTTACGACTCTCATTTGCATGTAAAGTCATACGGGATTTATAAGTATATTTCTCTCATTGCAATACTGTTAATTTGTAGTCATTATTTACACATAAAATGAGCTAAATTTGATACTGAAGTCGCATAAGATTCTGGGATGAACTTCGTACAGGGGTGTTTTCTGAGTGCTGTGACATGTCCTTCTTCAAACGAGGTTTAAAGAGAGCTATCATCTCAAGGTAGGCAGCCGCTTGACTGTGCTCTTAACATTTTTGATGTCTATGAGCAGTGGTCATCACTACATTAAGGTGGGCCGTCGGCTCGTCTGCCACTTCAGGCAATAAAAAAAATAAACTAGTTTCTTAAATAATAAATAGTGACTTAACCATTGCTGAATTTCGGTTTAAATAATCTTTATTTCTTATTCAAAACACTTTGGTGTCGTAATTTACTAAGTCTGTCAAATTAACTTATTTAAACATCTCTCATTTTGTAAAAAGAACCTATTAGTGAGATTATTAAGGCTCATTCGCTACTTCAATATTAAAACTCACATTTAGGTACGTACTAGTACTAGCTCTAGTGTACTAGCTCGTGTAAACGCTCCACCAATAAACGGCAGGTATTTACGAGAGTCGTGCGTGCGTCCCATCATTGTTTCGTATTACATTCAACTGTTTAACCTACAGCACAAATATTAGTTTTACATTATGGGGCTGGTATACGATTAACGTTTCCAGGTTCTGTGCTTTGTTACAGTGTAGGGATATTATCTAATGTTATTTCGCATAAGTATATGAATAAATACTTACTAAAAGTTATCTCGAATGGTATCAGTGAAATAATTTCATTACTCGACTCAATGTAGGTGTCGGAAGTGGTTACCATAGGGTTCGATTGTCTGCCAGGTGAAAGAAACCTATGTATTTATTCCATTTTTGATTAGCTAAGAAGTCCGCTACAAATGATTGGAAACAAAAAAAAAGTCAGAATGACCCTGAATTTACTCCTGCTAAAATTTAATTTAAATATGTTTTTTTAGTTTGGGGATTAAACCTGGGCAGTTATAATTACCACTACATCACGCTGCGTTCTAGCTAATATAACAAAAATATATAATTACAAGAAAAAAAATTAACAGGAAAATGCTTTTCACACATTAATGTGAGTATGATACGCCTATGAAAACCAATACAGCAAATAAGTACATTTGGTTTAGCGCAGCCGTTGACTGACAAACGTCCAACGTATACAATGCTACTTCCCTGTTGGTATTGGCGCGCAAAACGCAACGCGACACGTGAGTGCAAAACGCGAACTGAATATTTTAGCTAAATACTATGGAGATAGAATTTTATTTTGAGGTAGCGCTGGTTATTTTTGCTACTATACCGCTGTAAAAAAATCGCTTTAATAATCGCCAACCAAACTAAACCTTTTTGACGCTTTTATTCAGTAAACTAATAACTATTCATAGATGATTCCTCCAGTTCTATAATAGATCATTCACGGAAAATACCAATTAATAATCAAGACGGTCGATCAATCCATGATTAAATCATTCATGTGCTCTGCATATACCTCCAAGGAGACTTTTAAAAAACGGTTTACCCGACCCACAAGCATTCCGTTCAGCCCTAGTAAATAACATAAGCTGAAAGCGACAATAGAACTAGATACGAGTATCGAAGGATAGGTGCAGTCTGAGTGCAAATTGAGTGCATATTCAGTGCAGAATAGGTGTAAAATGAGTGCATATTGGGTACAAAGATCGTGTAAACTTAATGCGACAATTGGCTAAAAAAATATTATAGTAAAAAGCACTCTCCACAGTGACTCCACCACTCACACGAGCAAGCGACAACGAAAAGTGATTATATTTAGCTCTCAACACCTAGGAAGTTCATTAAGAAGAACACTATGTTGCTAATGCGCGCCGGCTCTAATTGAGCAGTTTGTCGGAGTCGAATCGCAAACGTTTAGTCGCCAGTCGCCAGTGTGTGTCGCTTTACGGTTATGCTTTTTACAGTTAAGTGATCGTGCAACATTGTAACAGTTCCATGTTTTAGTTGGCATCATTTCACGGTATATTCTCTCATTTTCTCACCTAACCTGTATGAAGTTATCGGTATATATTTTCTAAAATAGACAATGATTTAAGTTTTACTTTAAAACAAACGGCACGTAATACACCAACATGGTATTGGGTCTTGAAATGTTCCTTCCCCACCAGTGTTTAGAACCGTGTTGGTAATGACTCTCCGCCGATAAAATGGCGCCTACTCTTTCCGTGATGCTATGTATACTATGCTTGTAATACAATTTAATATAAGATTGGTATTGAATTTTGGTTAATATATAAAAAAACGAAATGCTGTATCTAAAAACAATAACCACGTACTTACTGATTTACGCCGATAGCTTTTCATTCTGTTACGTACAGAACTTAGCATTTGTAAGATTCTACTGAACAAAGTGTAAGTGATTCTTCATCTAGTTATCTTTTCCAAGGCAGTAAGTTTTTACCATTTTGGCTTGCAATCCTAAACTACATGTTCTTACACAAAATAAAACATCACATTCTAGCACAGAATCTCTTATTTCAAAATTCTCCATTTCCTCATAAACGTAAATTACATATTAGAAGACGATATATCTTTGGAAACCCGCAGCAGAACCGCAGTAAGAACACTAGGTATGAAGGCACATAAATTAAACTAGTAAATGACGCTGGTTCGGCCCGTGCCTATACATCATGCCGATGCAAGAGACTGCAGTATACATTTTATATTATATAATTTATATGCATATTTTATGGGCCGAGTAATTTACAGCCATTGCATAAGATTGCAGATATTATGTTTAAATACTAGCTATGTGTCTTAGGGGAATTGGAAATGCTTTCTTTTCTATTAGCTGGAATTTTAGCTTTACCATAACAAGTAAAAGTTAGAGAAAAATGAAGATATTATTGCTTGGTGAAACGATTTCCTTTTTTTGAAAAGCTATCGGTTCATTTGACTTGAAATATACATTCATCATCATCATCATAATATCAGCCCAATGACGTCCACTGTTGAATATAGGCCTCATCTTATTGCCTCCACACAAATAGACATTACTGTGCGGCAAATTTATCTTATGCAAAGGTACTAAAATCTTTGTGCTCCATCTTGATAGACAATAGAGTCACATTGTCATGTGCAGCCAAGACAGTCATTTCTTACTTCTTCCTTCTTCCGGAAACTAGTGTATTGTTGTGTGCAATCTACTGAAGAATTGTCCTAAATTTTTAATAATAGTGTTACTAATGGTGCAAACAGTTATACTTTTATCCACAAAGACAATAAAATTCGCCACACACTAATTTCAACGAAAATAACAGCGAATACCGTCGTATGTATTAATTCGCGATGAAGATCCGTCAAGTCACGGCAATTAAATGTATATGTGGGCTTTCATCTCGACTCGTCGTAATTGGGATAGGCAGGGAAACTGGCCGGTCCATTTAGTGTCCCGCGACAAATATATCGGCGGGGCTATTATGAGAGTGATATAAAAACGATAGTAAAACGTATATTCGGATGTGAATAATAATAAAAAAAAATATGACATTTATTTTAATATAAGCATTTTTTTTATTTTGTAATTTTAATATTTATAATGACAAAAATATTGAGGCGCTCGTAATATTGTGGTACTGAGATGTTCGTCACGATCATCGAGGTTAAGCAACGTTAGCAAGGTCAGTCCATTATGGATGACCGTTTTGACAGTTTTTGGCAATGCATTCTCAAGCGTCTCCATGCTTCGGAAGGCACGTTAAGCCGTTGATCCCGGTTACCATTTAATGTGGTACGTACCTAGTCGTTGCGAAAAGTTGAAAGCTATGTGACTTGATAAATTCCAACACTAGTCTGCCTCAAGCTCCTTCGATAAGAAAAAAATATAATATTGTAAAATATCGAGTAGTTTTTTAATGCTAAAAGAAAAACCCCTTAGATTTGTTTATTTCTCTTTCAGAAATTTGACTTCATGTAAATCTTTATATAATGATCAAATTTCAATTTCAGAACGATACTGCCTCAAGACATCATAATATAATATCGTTACCAAATCGTTTCTCTAAATACACCCACGAACTGACTATAATATGAACTATAATTGTATACCAGGTCTTTCACTTACCAATTAACGAAATCGCGAAAACAAAATATTTAACAACTTCCCACCGTAACTATAAAACCACATTTTATTATGATACCATGTGCCAAACTCAGCATTTTAATATTTTATAGCTACAACACAAATATGAGTTGCTAAATGAAAAATAAAACTGTTTTATTGGACTTTAGAAAGTTTTAGAGGAAGTGACGAGATCACACATCTCGTCACTTCCTCTATTAATAGGTAATTTTTTAACAATGCCATACAGATGGTCTTTTTAAATTTGTGTTCATTTTATTTTATTTGAAACATTATTAAATCTTTTATCCCCGAAGGCCACGGGGTTGAGTACTGCACTGACATTCATAAGGGAACGGAAATGGAAGGAAGGTGTAGTGTTGCCCTACGAATGACACGTTTAGAAATGCGTAATAATAATGTGTGTGTTGAAGTAAGTAAGCGTTTAGTCAATTTAAATAAATAAATTAAATATTCACAATGGCACAGCCACCAAGATACCACTATTAATTAACAATAATGAGGTATTTATATTTAAAAGCCAATCATATTATAATGTTTTAATTATTAAAACGGGACCTGGTAAGATACTCTTCATAAACCTCCTATCATTTAAATCTGATAAAATCCCAATGAAAACTTTGACACAACAATAGCGCAACAAAATTAACAACTGGCTACTGAGAAGCTCGGCATAAATCCTCTTATGAGAGCGCAATACATTCTGCACTTTGCGCCAAGTTAAAAAACTAAAAGTAGGGGATTACCCGCCCCTTTGTGCGGTGCGCGGGGGCCTAAGGTGTGGGTACACGGCAAACCACTCAGATCGCCATTAGACTCACGCTGTGCCGTGTGTTAAGGTCTTTATGTTCGATTGTAGAACGCTTTATGGCTGATTGTTTAATCACTTATTTTTTAGTATGTATGTGTGTATTAAAGTATTGTTTGTATGTTGCATAATGGTTAGAAAACAATGCTGATATTCATTTAGGCTAGGATAGATTTAAACGTGAACTTTGGTAACTTAAAAGTAAAATGAGTGCATAGGTCGTAAGAGCCTAGAAAATTATAATAAATAATATACAAATATTTTTTCTTCTATTCAGAAAAAAATCAGTAAGTACGGCGACGCACAATTATTACAAACTGATTTGCGCTTAATATATTTTACATATACCATTGAAATTCACTTGTAATTAAAATGTTACATACGCCATTTAGTGCGAGGTAGGATTCGAAAAAGAATGCAACGTATCAAAGAAACACGTAAACATGTCGTGTGGCTACAAAATAAGTGGAAGCGATTCTCGTTCTCGTCAAATGAGTTTAACGAGAAAGTACGACGACGACGCCAATTACGGGCCGCGTCAAGTAACTGTGTTGTGACAAAATGGTCCAACTGATGATTATTTCGTTAAGTCATATACATATCAGCGGCGAATAAGTGTGCTTGGTGATGAATTCCGTGACTCAATATTTTTCACCGTCCAATAAAGTTTTTTGACAAATAATTTTAAGGTATACAGTGGGGTAGGTACAGCTATTGAATTTTCAAAATTTGTTATGATCATTAGTTTTCCAATACTAATGTTCATATCAAAGGACTAATATATGTCTTATCTTTGTGAATTCGACTTCTATTTTGATCTCGTTGTCAAATTTATTTAGAAACGATAGCGACAACATTAGTCAGCGATATCGAGACCGAGACTTACTCAAAAGTCGAGATTTTTACTGATTAATGACCGATTTCAATAATCTATCTATCTATGGATTTGGATACTAAAGTAAGAATTTTGACATAAGCTCCATACAAAATGTCTAACTTTAGTAGCCAAATCCATAGATAGATAGATTATTGAAATCGGCTGTTAGACGTACTTGCGTATGTTTTTTATAAGAGAGATGGCTGACGAACAAGTGCGTCACCTGATGTTAAGAGATATCCGCTATCTATATATTATATATTATTACATCCGCAACACTGAAGTGTCACAGATGTAATAATGACCTTTCAATGTATGCTAATTTTTTTTAACAAATTTTTGTGCCTACAACATTCCTATCCTTAATTTTAATATTATTATTTTATTTAATAATGATATTCAATTGCGCTACTACTTACTAAAACCAAGACTGGAAACATTGTACACAGCTCTTAACATTTCTCCGTAACTCAGGTACGTAAATACGCTGTTAGTGACGCGTGAGTGACGCTCGTAACTCGCTGTTTTTATGGCCCCACACCTACGCACACTCGTAAACAATTACTTATGTTACTCTCTTATGACCACTTGACGTGACGAGGCAATTTTCATAAAATTCCAAAACGGTACACAGTTGCTAATGTATGGAAACAGCAGGGATTTGTATTTTCTTTGTGTAAATAAATATAACGTTAACTCACAGATTAACCTGTATTACACAGGTTGCAGGTTTTAAAAAGTCATGGTCTTATGAGACCACGGAGAAACGCCATTCTATGTAGATCCACCTTTAATTATCTCGATTGCCCTGGAGTAGGATGACACAGGCTGTATACTAACTTACAAGGAAGCGCAGTTTTTCGGCAATAACTAAAAACCAATGATATTGTATGTTAAAAAGGTTGTATGTAAAAAGGTGAACTGCCTCGGTGGCGCAGCGGGAAGTGTATACGACTGCTGTGCAAGAGGTCCCGGGTTCGATTCCCGGGTCGGGTGAAAATGGTATTGGGTTTTTCTATCACGAAATTCCAGTATTAAGATTTTCCCGGAGTTTGGTAAACAAATGTTCCCGGTTGATGACAATAGGCTCGCCCCCTATTTCATGGGACCAAACATAGCTGGCGAAATGTGGGTGTGAAACACCTCTGCCAACCCCTTCGGGGATAAAGGCGTGATGCTATGTTATGTTATGTTATGTAAAAAGGTGATCATTGCTAAAAACGGTATATCGGTCATGTTCAAAATAAATTTCTTTGAAGGTTTAATAAGCGTTATATTTTTGTTTTTTTTTTCAGATTTTTAGCTTTAACGGTTTTGAAGATAGTGGGGAGGGGGACAATTTATGCTTTGGAGCGATTATAAAATAGGTGTTTGTAAATTGGCTCTGGCACGAATATGACTACCTCAGTGGCGCAGTTATAGTATACGGTTGTGGTTTTTTAGGTCTTGAGTTACAAATATTCGTTCCGACACGGGGATCGCCGTGTCGGAACGAATATTTGTATGATCTGCAAATATTTATTTCGGGGTTTGGTTCTTTTTCTATATATAATTTACTAGGTATTACATTGTTATAGTTAACTTAACAAAACTACAATTCTTCCTCAACAACGATAGGTTCAAAGTTAATTGCCCAATTTGCAAATCGAAACAATATTTTTGATTGGCAATCGCCAGCTCCACTAAACAGAAAGTATTATCAGTGTCCATATTCCCACCACCCCACTACATAACCCTATCAGGCCGGTTGCACCACGCCGTCCAGTTAAACTCGGTTAATTTCGATCTCTCGTCAATACAACACATTTGCTGTACAAATCGTTTGTACATTGAGGGTAGTTCGCGTTAATTTGGTTCTGACTTTATGTGATTGGTATATAGGTGTTTTAATTTGGTTTTGTAATACGAATGGTTTGTATGAGCAATTCTATTACGTTGGTATACTGTGGCAATGGGAATCCGTTTTTAATATTATTGTAAAACGTTTGTCAGTTTATGGTACTGATATTATATTAAGGGTACACTTAAACAAAGTAATAAATTTCAGATAAATTTGGCGATAATTCATTTTTCATTTGCAAATGTGAATATCATACATTCTTTAGTAAGATAATATATATTCAATAAGCATTATTAGCATTACTTTATCAGTAGCATCAATAGTATTACTTAGTCTATATAAACCTCTCAGATAGAGGAGAGGAGACCCGAGCGCAGCAGTGGGACATTACTTGAACATGGGTTGCTGATGATGATGATGAAACGCAAAAATTGTCAAAAACTAAATAAATCTGAGGATCCTCCTCAGATTTATTTAGTTTTTGACAATTTTCACATTGTTGTAACAAGAAAAAAATATTTTGGTTTGTTATTTAAATCTTTATCAATAATTTCATCATCAACCTTAATACTTGTATAAAACAGTGTCCAACATCAACAATGATACCTACACAACGCACAATTTGAACTAATAAGTCCAAATGTCACGGAATTAACAGGACACTACAAATTAGTGGACACACAACTTTGTGTGCGAGCTCGCTATTTAAATTCCGAATGCACACCGCAAATATTCGCGTATCCGCGGGAATATCCGCGATATCCGCCACGGGCGAGTGCGTCCGCACAAATAAACGGTTGATTTGATCAGCCGCTTTGCCAGAACGATATACGTTGTGAAGGACTATCGAAAAAAGTCGAATGAATCCGATGGATTGCGGATTAAACTGTAAAGGTTAATGAAATGTGTGCACACTTGTTTGTGCACTTGTATTATTTTGGTATGTATATAATATTAATCTACAAATATTTTTGTTACAATATAATCTGTCCAGTGACTACCAGAAAAGCTTCGACCTCCATGCATTAATTTCGAAGTTACGACTCAAATTAGGTATTAAATTTTAGATATTGCTGCTGACTGTCGTAGACTGCAGACCATTAATAGGACGAAACCTATTAATTGCTATGGGATAAACGGGATTTTGTTTTCTACATACTTGCTACTAGATACGACTTAGAAGGTGCATTTGCCATTTACCTCTTTCTTCTAGCTTTATTCTGATCAACTCAAATAGCTACACAAAGGTAAATTCAACTGCACCAGAACAAATAAAAACCATAAAATCGATGTAACAATCATATGTTTTCACAATGCGTAAAATTTTATAATGATTACATAATAGTCGAACTGAAAATATCTCGCATCATTGAACTGTACAAATATTGTTTGTGTTCAAAAAATACTTAATACTTTGAGTATATTTTGTCATAATGATTTATGACACGAAGAGGTCGAAGAGTTGAAGCACTATTGTAGATAGAAAAATAATAATAATATGAAAATGAATTTCATATATTTAGTTCCATTTCAAGTGGTCATACTTTTGGTAAATTCCCAAATTCAGTATAAAAAACCGTCTCCGGCTATATCAGGTAAATTTACATTTTATTTCTTAATTACACTATCCACCATATCACACGAAACTGATGGCTGACGGGGCCGAAAGGTTCTGAAGTGGAGACGGCGCACCAGCAAGCGCAGCGTAGGACGCCACCCGCAAGGTTGACAACTGATTTACTTTGAAAAGACACTCACTTTAAAGAACGAACTCAAGTGACATTTGGATGACTGTAGGTATCTACAAAAAATCAACAATCCAACGGTCTAATAATTTCTTGACTTGATCATCATCATATCAGCCCAATGACGTCCACCGCTTAAGATAGGCCTCACCTAATTTCCACTTTAGCGATTGATTTTATTGCCACCTGCAACTAATACAACAACAATCGCAACTTAGCAACGTTAAACGATGACATCTTGAGGGATAAAGTGACGATCTGTAAAGACTATAGAAGCTGGTTGTCTCGTGGAATAAGATATCTGGTCTTCTAGTGAGAAAAGTTGTTTTCCCATCAGTGAGACGAGTTTATTAAAGCTTGTTCATATTCCGAGATACACCACACCCACATGTCTCCAACTACATTACGTTAGCTCTCATGTAACAGGGGGCGAGTCTATTGGCATTTTGTATCGAGTCTCGGCTGATGTGGATCCGGGACCAATTGCAGCAGTTTGAAAGCAACTGCTTTTCTTTCTGCTGCAGCACCGAGACAGTTGTAAGTTATATTTCTTTTTATTTTTAGCTGAACTTGACTGTTTATCAGGAGAAGATTGTGTTGTCGTGTGTAAAGAGCTTGGAATCGACACGCTCCGTGTAATGTGTTACGAAAAACAGTGTTGGTGCCGACCTGGTTGGCACGAAACTAAACTTTACAGTTACGAAGGTAGAAAGAATTGGAAGAAACCTTTCCTACGTGTGCAGGAAAATGCGACACAAATTTGAATATACCGTAGTATAACTTAATTAAAGTAATCTAATGTAACATGCATTAATACACTGAAATATTAAATAAATAAATGTTTATTCAATGATAATGTACAAAATTTTGTGAATGTTTCTAGAAGAATCAACGTATAGGGTCATTGAAGCCGTTTTCGAGATATTGTTACATTAATTGAAACACTTTACAGTATATCACTAATTTATAGTATTACATGGAAATACGAAAAAATAACCAACATTCGTACCAGTGTAAAAACATCATAATTATTATCAACAAGCAATTAAAATTTTCAAGATTGTCTTGTTTATTCTTTTATACTCCCTTGTAATAAACTATAACGAATATTCCAAAATATTCTTATCCATAATGTTATTTTGTTTCTTTGTCCAGTTCTTTACAGTTTGGCTAATCGCAAAAATGTTTCGTCCAAATAGCAGTAGCAAATATCTTCCACACACTTTGGAATCGAAACTCTTAAGTTTTTGCAAGCAGTCGCGCAGTCAGAAGGTTGAGAGCAGGATGCTGTAGAAAAATAAAAACTACTTAATTTATTGTTATCGATAGAGTGACAAGCTATGTATTTTTCGAAGTCAAAAGAGCTAGAACTTATCTGATTTCTGAGCAGCTTGAGTACCTGTAAACAACTTGTGGAGGAGGACCACTGATCGCCTAGAAGGAGTCCCGATCCTGAGCAAGCGAAGCAATGAGAGAGCGATTAAGAAGGAGGACATGCTTCTAATTTAGATTCAATATCGAAACATGCTTATTTAATTTTGATAGCAGATTGGGAGAAGCAATTTTGTCTCGCATATTTTTGTACAAGGATTATAACAAAACACAAACATGTGCATACTTTACACACTTGAATTCTTAAAAAAAAAAATCTGTCTTTGAAAGGAGGGAAAATACACTGTGACACCACTCATCTTCATCTCCATGAAGTCGAAAAGACATAGCGTCACGCTTTTTATCCGCGAAATAATAGGCAGAGGTCCATCATATTCATATTTCACGAAATAATTATGTTAGAGATGCATCTATTGTTTTTAATCAAAATATTACACTTATACTTACTGACAGGAAAGTGTTTGTATAAGTTCGCCAAACAACCAGTTATAACGAAGCTTATAAGAACAATAATAATGGTATACCTCATCGTAACACCTGAACCAACTAATTGATACACAAAAATGGCGCAGGCAAAACTCGTTGGAGCATATAATCGTTTCTGATTGAAAAGATTGGTTAAACATGTTTTTTTTACCCTATTAGTGATAATTTTAAAGCAAATATAATCTAAAAGTAGTGTTTCTCATAATTATTTAGTAACACTTGTCTAATGCGAGAACTATTTTGTTCTGCAGATAAAAAAAATTTTGAAAATATTCGTACCATAAATATAGGTAGTATTTAAGAAAGCGGTGCTAGTACCCCAGATATATTTTTTATTATAATATAAATCGCTAATTGTTTTAAAACTGTATCCAATAGACATTCTCAAAAGTCGTACGTAACATTATTGCTTGAGCAAATTGACTACATGAAGTAAATTGCTATGAGAATTTTAAATGGAACTTTGTAGTCTAGATATTATACTCACTCACATAATAACTCTAATAGTGTCAAAATATTGTACTAAGTACTTATAAGACAGTCAATATGCTTTCA
Source organism: Laspeyria flexula (assembly GCA_905147015.1). Lineage (NCBI taxonomy): Eukaryota > Metazoa > Arthropoda > Insecta > Lepidoptera > Erebidae > Laspeyria > Laspeyria flexula. The sequence goes on from LR989958.1 coordinate 675,907, forward strand.
GCCTGCCTGATGATAAGCAGTGAAACTAAACTCAAATTGGATAGTAATAAATGGTATTTTTTTCGATGGGAAGTGGTGTCTTAGACACTAATATTTTCTGCTAAGATTTTGTTAACACGTATAAAGACGTAACTCAAACCCTCATAAACTCATAGATTTGGTGTTTAGTTACAAAAGGTGTAGTCGTGGAGTGTGGAGGTGACTTAACGAACTGCAGATGATGTGAAGCGCTCGTTAAAAAGTTAGTCGGTGGCGCGAGCCTGCGACAGACTGCCACAATGGCGCGAGGTGAGATACACCACACAGGGTGATATTGCATTCACTCATATAGCAAAATTTTAATTTGCTTTAAGGGGCATGTTGTATTTGTCGACTACATCAGTATAAGTAGCAAATTGTTGTCAGTACTTAAATATTAAAGTAGTAGTAAAAAGTCACTCACTCTGGCGGAAATTAGATGAGGCCTATGTACAACAGAGGACGTCATTACGTCACCTACAAGTTCGTTCTAACTACCCATCATCGTCATCAATGTTTACTAGTTCACTTCTGGACATAGGCATTTTCAGTACTTGGGGGTCAGTCGCCTCGAGGGAAGCCAGTGTTCGTCAAGCTGGTCTAACTTGGCGGTCAGTCAGATGTACTTTAACCGGCAACGGTGGGTAAACTATGGCACGTATAATATGGCACAAGATTATTAAACTACTCCATTGACTACCTTGTAACGAATAAATAATCATCACAATATTAAACATTTATCTTACAAATTAAACACAACCTGTATATGAAATAGGTAACAAGCCTAAGCAAGCATGTTTTGTCTCTTAGTTAAATCTTTGTTCGCGGTGATCCTCTCATGTCACTTCCTCTCCCCCCTTTAACTTCCCCCTTTCCCCTTCCTGTCAGCGGTGACATCAAACGAGGAGGAAGTGAAGCCTATTGTTCAATGAGATGAGCATGAATTGTGGTAGATTGGTTATTTTAAGATGTTTCAATTGTGGACTGTTTACAATTTATTTGACTAAGCAGATGCAAAAGAAGGTCTATGTTTCTAGTATTCGTAGACTTTACGATTTAACCAATTAACTCTTTTAATATAGTCTAATTTTAACTAACATATCGTAAAACTTTATAAAATGTTTAGGTTATTTTTATATTGGCAATAAAAATATCAGCGATCTATTCATTACTGTCCCCCAAAGAACACAATAAAGATCCCCCAATTTCATCACAAAAATAACGCAAAAAATAGACCACACCTATGATAAAGTGATCGTAAAATAAAAACCCATGTTATAAATCTGACGGGACATAAACTATCTCACACCTACCTCATTCGTCATATCTTTATCAGCAAAAAAGGCAATATCCACCTTAGGAAAAATGAGTGCAGAACGCCCTACCGGCCCTTAAGACAACTATTTATCGGAAAAGCTCCCATAAATCAGGGAGCATTTTTTTATCTGGCAATCTTAAAGGTGGGGTAAATAACGATAGGTCAGGGGTACTTGATTTGATGGTGGCACACTTGGACTATGAATTTGTACATATTATATTATTGGTTTCATGTGTGAGTTACATGACATGTGTTAAAACATGACTCATCATAATCAACAAATAACTAATCACGTTTTGCTAACGGTGAAGGATAGCATCGTGAGTGAATCCACATACCCTAGAATAAATTCTAAGGGTTTGTCTGATCCACCAATCCGTACTCGGCCAGCGTGTGTGGATTTAGTCTAAACCTTCTCAACTCTCTAGATATTTATTTTCGAACCCAGCAGTGGGATATTAATGGGTTGCTGACATTATTTGTACTCGTTAAACTTCAAATATTACCAATATATAAATTATTAAAACAACATTCCCTTGTTCATGTGTTACCATTTATTGTGTATCAAATAAAGGAACATGCTATCAAAAATCATGCACGTGTATCAGTATTTTAAACGTTTATCTTTGCTTGACTAGAAGGGGGTGTCACAGGGTTACTAAAGTATTTATAGATTATGTTGTTAGAGGGGCCCGAAAATAGGAATTAGACTAACAATTACATCAGTAATATTCTTGGCGCATAGAATTAATTTGGTACATTACCTCAGTGTTGCTGAAATTAAGTTTTTACGCTCAAAAAATAAGAAATCTAGGCGTTAGGGATACTTTCGTTTGTTTGCCGAAATCGATCATTTTTAGTTCTAACATTTACATGAAAACGATACCAAACCAATATTTGGCCAGTGTAAATAAAGTAAATTGTATTTGCATGCTCAAGAAAATTCTCTTTATAAATTAAACTAACTGTCTCTCAGGGCTTCGCTCCCGTGGATCTTTATGTGATAATTACTCAGTTTCTATTGGTTGTAGCGTGATGTTTTATAGCGTATAACCTTTTTCAATAAATAGACTATCTATCACAAGAAAAAAAAAATCTATTCGGTTCAGTAGTTCCCGAGATTTAGTGGAAAGAGAGAGTATAGATTTCATGCTATATAAAGCGTCAAAGTATAATTTTTATTTAGCTTTTTTAATAGACAAAAGTGTTACTTACTAACAAAAATTGTTTATTTCGAATTGGAATGATCATAAGTATAAGTATAGCAGAAAAGCCTTAGTGTGAGAAAGTAGATGATCTCCATAAAACTTAGTACGTTACAGCCGAGGAATAATCCTGCCATGCTGCCCACAGCAACTGAAGTAAGACAAAGAAACTTTATAGGTGTCCAGCCTGACATAGGCCTCGCCTCATATTACAGACCAACACTTCAAGCATCCAATTGCGCCCAGCAATATAGCGCTGATCATCGTACCATAGCTAAGTAGCGTTATATTTAATAAAACAACAATGAGTCAATCTCTGGAGTGGGAGTTGAACCCACAACCCTCGTAATCCATTTCAGCTCTACCAACTGAGCCGTCAAAGTACTTATTTAGGTCAAAATTATGACGTTACAGAGATCTAGGTGTGCTACCTATATCTAGTTATATACATATATATTATATGCAATTACACTACGATTGGTAGACGTGGCGACACTTCAATTATTATTGGTCGGCTACATCACTAATACGTACCTAAAACATCTGTGAAACCAAAGATAATATCACGCCTGTATCTCTCTCGTGGATAATTCACAATGCCCCATTGCAAATTAGTCCCCGAAGTGCCTATTTTCCCTGGAGTCTACAACAAAACGCTGTTATTAACGCTATTTTAAAAGCTACTTAATTTTTAACAATAAAATCAAGAAACAAGTTAAAAAGAACTTTATTGGTAGCAGCCTTTCTGAGAGATTAGCCCAAAAGTAAAATAAAACTTACCCCTACTGGTAGAACATAGTTGACATCATCGCATAGTGGGAAGCAACCACAATTGATCTTGTTACCATTTCCATCTCTCAGGGTGTTCAGCGTATCTATAATTATCAGCAAATAACTCATCATTAATTACGGTATAATTCCTCCCGCTCATCACGGCTAATAATGATAAACCCATGCGAACACGAGTGTCATAGACTCGGTAGTAGCAGAAAAAGCCTAATCCCGTGCTCGTTGGAAAAAATCCCCCAGGTTTACAAAAGATACATACGGTATACCAGTAACGACCCATTACAGTACGCTTTTCAAATGCAACTGCGATAATAATAATATAATTGAATCAGGCACCGCACTGGACGTTCCAGCAAGTGGGCCGTCTAAAGGTATCATTCATAAGTACCTACTGTTTAAGTAAAGTGAATTAATGTAAGTTGGGAAACAATTTATTGAAATTTTACCTTTGTATTTTGATAAACAATGTAGTCCTTCGACGTTACATACTTTTTCATCACCTGTAAGATAAAAAAATATTTTAAATAAATCAATATATTCTTTATTTTAGCGTTTGTAGTTATGTAAACCGATATTTTGCTGTACAATTAAATTATAATTTAATTGTACAGCAAAATATCGGTTAGTAACAACATAAAGATAATTATCTTTATGTTGTTACTTTTTTTATATCTTGAGAGTTCTTTCCTCCCTTTGTCGGATAACAAGTTAGGTTAGCTGTCATTGGCAGCACTTGTCATCTTCATCAATAAATCACTTTAGACCTTTTAATTAAAGGGTTTAAACAATGACATAGCTTACATCATAAGATTTTTCACACAAAAAAGCATAAATCGCAAACATTAAGGGCTCTGGTAGTTAGAGGTCCTCGAATCAATGAAACCGCTAATACAACGGTAGCTAGACCGCTGGTTTTATTATTTTTTTTTATTTTATTTCCTAGATCTGTATTGAAGACATACCTATTCTTCTATAAAAATGTGGTATACACTGACAGTACTCCAAACACAGTCTTATACGACACTCCATGCGGCATATGTTATACGTGTATATTGTGTTGTGTTTTAAATTATTCTCTTCAGGAAATCTGCAGCGACGCTGATTTACACTTAACCTAAACACAGGCAAAATATTTTATGGCTTACATTTATGAAAAACGACACTGCGTATTTTTTTCATCTTTTGTCAATTTATTTGACCTTCTAAATCCTATATAAATGGCTTGACTGAGTATGACAACTGTAAGCACAGTTTTGGCATCAGTTTGGCACCTTACAAATCATTCAACACATAGTTACAATATTATATTTATATTTTTAATAAATTTATCCGAATTCTATAAACTATGTATTCTTGTTTATCTGGCCTTAGTTTTTAGCTAGTTCTTACTCCTTTGTAAATTAGTCGCAATTTATATTGAATTCTAAATATAGATCCAAATGTAAATTATTTATTAATTACTTAGCTGCTTCTTCTGATGTGTAGACAGTTAGTGCAGTGACGTACAAAGTTATGTAATCTTCTGGTATCAATATCTGAAACTTCGAAGTTATTTCTGGCATCTCTTGAGGTCCGTGAATGTAGACCTATAAATGTTCAAGATTGAATTTCTGAAGACAGTGGTAATATTTATTCTATTAAAATATATAATAGTTCTTACTTTTAGAGGAGCAGATATGTCAAAAACTAGTTTTGCAAATACTTCTCCGTCTTGTGGATGAATGTTTAATGTATCTTTTTCATTAGAAAGTATATCCCATCTGTTGGCGGCTCTATATCTAAAAATGTTGATGTTATTAAACCTATCATTTACTATTCTACAGTTATGTAGTTCTAGTGTATATTGCGTGTAATTCTATCGTTAAAAACATTTATAATAAACTAGCTTCTGCCCGTGACTTTATCTGCATAGTATTTAGCCCTATGTGCTTTACCAGACTTTAATCTTAAACCGACCATTTCAGCAGTTCCTACAGATAAATTAGATTATTAATTAATTTATAAACATACATACTCTGGAGAATTATATATTGCTGTTCTTGAATTCACCGCAAAACAATAACCCATTTCAGTTATAGTTGGTATTATAACAAACACAATGTTTGTAGTTTCATCTATTATTAGCTTAGCTTTTAGCGGCGAAAATAGATTCACAAGTAAGTCCATATATTTATCTGAAGGTATCTCTGGGTACTCTGTTATATATTCAAAGCTTTTGTAGGTAGCATTTGCTAAGCTGTTTATGAAGTTTAAGAGCCTAGTCTTATTTTCATCCTTAGAATTTCTGTAATAAGAATTTGTAAGAATTAGTTTTGTTAAGTTAAAGTGTTGTTTCATGCAGGCAAAGTTATAAATTGATCATTATTACATAAACATCAGGGTAATTTTATTACTAGTATAAACTATCGAATAGCCTTTTTTACAAATTTAAGTCACAGTAATAATATTAATACATATTGACTCAGTAAAGGCAGACCTTAGATAAATCTCAAGCTTGTTCTTGTCAATGTAAGAAACGCTGTCAGGACAGAGAGTGACGGACGGGAAAGAGGTGTTCCAAGCCAACATATTTTTGTCCAAGGAGATCACAGTGGGTGACGATTGGTACCGAATCCAAGTTAAACTGGAGAGATATAAAGAGCCGGCCGCTGAGACAACTAAGATGGACAACCAAAGGATACTGAAAAAGGAATCATAAAATTCAGATCTCTCTTGTTAGTAACAATATAATAATAATAAAATTAATAATATTGAAGTTACTTATATTATGAAACCCCAAATCTAAACAAGGTACTTAGGAAAGCATTAAAATTAATAATTCAATTTAATAAGAAGTACTTACAACCTTTTTCAAATTATGCAAAAATACCTTTTTATTCTTGTTCACATTAAAAAATCTGCCAACATTGATCATTTCATAATAAAGTATTACATATATATATTATTTATTTATTTAATGTAATAGTACTTACATTTCCATATAATGTCTACGCCTAGCCACCAAATGAGCCATCCCATGTATTGATACGGTCTTGAGAATCACTTTAAAATAAGTCTTAGCTTTATCCTTTACAAATGAGTGATATTTTTGTCTTGGCTTGAAGAAATCATGCTTCTTTGGACGCAAGAGGTCCTCTTGGATAATTAGAGTTTGAATATTTTGTCTTGGAAACATGTTTATTTTTTAGATTTTTTTTGTTTTTTTCTCTTCTTTTTGCTCTTTTTAACGTATCGCAGTTCTACTAAATATTGTTATTGCTAACGAAAAGTGTCAGTAGCAGTCGTGCAGAGATCGACTGTTGCGAAAAGTTCCTATCTCACTTTCATGATTAGTCAAATCTGTGTATCAAACTAAGCTAATTATAATAAGTGATTGTAGAAATGAAAGCTTATAAATATAACAATAGCCATCAAATTAATTCAGATACTGATCTAAATAAATTAAAATGTTACATAAAACAACTATTCACAGCAATAAAGATAAGCAATGAAGTAATGATACCTGTCACGGTTAACAGGTTATGGAAAATAAAAAATCTCGTGATATACTACCATTTAATTCATATTACAGACATATAATACATAAAATTCTTTATTAATTCAAATACGTCATTCAAAGTCATTAAAAAATTCATTGATTGAAAGCCGAAAGAGGTAATTAATAGAACCTGCCTACCCTTATAGGAGATGAGCTTCTTGACATGTGTGATAATATAATTTAAGTTTAGTTTGAAATCTGCGACTTGGATGGTCGTTTATACTTATAGCACAGAAGTCTCAAGGTGAAAAAATACATGATCTCTATAAAGCTAAGTACACTGCAGCCGAGGAACAGACCTGCCATGCCACCAACAGCCACTAAAAAGAAAAATAAACTATAAGGAGGTGCATATTATTTTGACTGGCCTGTTGGTCTAGTCGTTAGTGACCCTGACTGCTAAGCCGGAGGACGTGGGTTCGATCCCCACCCAGGTCAAATCTTTGTGTGATGAGCATAAAGGTTTGTTCTGTGTCTGGGTGTAATTTATCGTATGTATTTACAAAAAAAAATGTATTTAAGTAGAATATCAGTTGTTTAGTACCCATAACACAAGCAAATATAATAGCTTACTTTGGGACTAGATGGCGCTGCGTAAATGTGGTAAAAAAAAATAATTGAAAAACTACTTTGTTGATACAGCAGAAGGTCTTAAAACGATGCTGTTGAGCAAAAAAAAATAATTAAATATACAGTTAGTCAGTTAAAAGAATTTGCTCGGTTGGTAAAATTAGTTAATATAAAAAATAAATTATAAAACATACCAAGGACATCAGTAAATCCGAAGATAATATCACGTCTGTATCTCAATCGAGGGTACGAGACCATTCCCCACTGCAAGTTGGTGCCTAAAAACCACTCTTGAAGAGCCTGAAAAAAGATTATTGAACGCATAAATGAATTTCTGATATTGAGTGACTTGACTATGGGATATACCCTACAGAAAACTGGTAGTGAGTTGTGATTTCCGATTTTTTTTATGTAATCACTGTGACTAAAGTTAGCAAGAGACTAGAAGCAACACTAACAGCGACGAATCTAGAGAATTCATGGGGTTATATCTCCCCTGAAATGACCATACAAGTGTATCTACCACAGAACAAGATATAGGTTTTTTCATGTACATTTATTATGTTCGTCTACTTAATTATTACAATGTTTGATTTTCGAGTAAAACTCGCCACTAAGCGGATAGGTCCACCCTTCTATGTATTGTATATTACAATGAGATTTTATTATTTGGTGTTATGCTATGCGATGTAGGCCAATAATGACTCCGTACTGGTATAATCCTGACTCAGAACCCATAGAGTGAGTTTTACTTTAGTGAATATCTATTTAGTTTTATTAGGTACTTAATTTTATCAATTTGCATTATTTTCTGTTAAGTATCTACATAATATGGTTAAAAAAATACATACATTAGACTGTATTATATAATTGACATCGTCACACAAAGGGAAACAGCCACAATTTAACCTCCTCCGATTTTTATCTTCAAGTGTGTACAGTTCCTCTGAAATTAAACAGTAATGATACAACATTAATTTCGAATTTTATAGTCATTTATAAGACAGCCTATCTCTTATCTGTTAAATGAAATACGTGTGTATACTGTGTACATATCCGATAAATAAATCAATAAAAAATATCAAATTTAATTCAAAACTCAAATGTAATAACTTTCTCAACTAAAGACATAGATTCTTCTTTAATAACTTGTAGATAAAATATATTTTAAAGTGTACCTTTATACTGTGCTAAACATTGCATTCCTTTCACGTCGCATATTTTTTCGTCACCTGAAAAACAGATAAGAAAGAATAAAAGAACAGTACAAAAACGAGTCAATTTATTTGAATATCTCTTTTGGCAGGTCATCGTCTTTATCCGGAGTCGTCGTAGTTGTGAACCTACAAAAATGTAAGTATTTCTTATTATTTAGTAAATTGTATGACGTATTTACCAATCCTCCTATAAAAATATGGTATACACTGGCAGTACTTCAACGACAACCGTATGCGACACTCCATACGACACATACTGTAGGTGTATATGGCGTTGTGTTTCAAGTTATTCTCACGGGTGAATCTGCAGCGACGCTGACTAACACTTAATCTGTTACAAAAAATAATTATAGCTTAATTATTTAAATATCAATTGCCACGGGTATATAAGGACAACATCTTCTAATTAAGTTTGTAACGTTCTTGATTAATAATTAGAACAAGAATATTCTTACAAATAAATTGTAATCTCAACAAATAACACCTATGTGAAGGATGCGAGGACGAAATATAATGTTAAAAATGCCAAATTCGTGGTTTGATTTTATAAGGGAAACCACCTATCTTCGTTCTGTGGGGAACCCGTTGTTCCAATCTTGTTTTGATTTTTTTTTGTTAGAAACTTGGCTTTCTTTCACACTTATGCTTCTAGTCCTACTTACTTAGCCGCTTCCTTTGAGGTATACACTGTAAACGCAGTAACGTACAATTTCATGTAATAACCAGAATCAGACTCCAAATACTTCGAAGTAATATCAGGTATCTCATCAGGTCCATGAAGGTATACCTAGAAATTAAAAAAACGTTACCGCAAACCAGTTTCTGATATTGAAACAATTAACAAACGGATAATTATAGTAAATGGATCTTACACTGTAACGTGTGGTCATGTTCATAATTTGAGCAAATACTTCTCCATCAAGGGGATGAATAAATAAAGGCTTTTTACCGTTGGTTACAATGTCCCATCGATTGGCAGCTCTATACCTACAATTACAGAAGAAAATACACTAAAGTAAAAGAAAACATTTAAATTGCGTAACGGTTATAATTTTGAGAAATATACTATGGCGCAATCGTTCAGAAACTTAATTGTTTAAATAGCGAATTAATCAACCTCAATCATCTAATAGAAACAATGAAGAATTAAAAAAATATTTATTGAAAAAAGAATACAATAACTATTCAAAAATTTACCAGCACTTTGGAAATTTTTGTCTTTTTTGTTAATAAACGAGTATCATATTTTTAAATTTCTTTGTTTACGAGATTTATTAAAATGTTGTCTACATTTACTCACTCTGGAGAATTATAGACAGCAACTCTTGAGTTCACCGTATAACACAAACCCATCTCAGTAATAGTCGGTATTTTAGATAATATCACGTTAGTCACTCCAATAGTCAAAGTAGGTTTGAACGCTAAAGATAGGTTCAATAGCAAATTTAAGTAATCGTCTGGAGATATATCTGGATATTCTGGAACATATTCAAAGCTTTTGTAGGAAGCATTTGCTAAGCCTATAATGAACTGTTCCAATCTAGTCTTGTTTTCTTCGTTGGAATTACTGAAATGTACAAAGCAGTAATGAGTATCACCATTGAGATTGCTAAAATATTCGATATGCAGCAAAGTAATAATAATAATTAATACATAATTGACTATATCGATTTATATTCAACATAACAGAAATTTATGTCAGTCCAACTTTATATTAATTAGCTCTCGCTAAAATTATTTTTGTTAAAATCAGTATAGGATACTTACTTTAAATAAATTTCAAGTTTATCTTTATCAATATTTTTAATGCTGTTAGGACAAATAGTTACACAAGGAAAGGTGGTGTTCCAAGCGAACATATCGCGGTCCATGGAGACTACAGTGGGTGAGGATTGGTAGCGAGTCCACGTCACACTGGAGAGGTAAAAGGAACCATACGCTGATAACGCTATAAGGGTCATCCAGAGAAAGCTGAAATAAAATAGTGTGATTATTGACAATTGTAGACCAGGTAAGCAGTGGTCTGGCTGTGATCTTAATTTCAACGCCCATTAGCGATGGTACCGCTTACCATCAGATGGGCCTCATGCTTGATTGCCACTTTATTCTACTTTAAGCCTTCCTCTACCACAGATACCATAATTTGATTTAAAAAAAAAGCTATTACTCACATCTCCAAATAATGTCTTTTTGATGCCACTACGTGGTTGAGACCATGGATTGACGAGGAATCCAAGAAAAGTTTCATATACGCCCTACCTTTCTGTCTCAAGAACTCTATTTTATTTCTTCTTGGCCTGATGGACTCTTCCTGATACACTTGAACTTGATGGACGTGAAAACTGCGTTCGGAAAACATATTCAAATAATTTTGAGATCTATTTATTGATATTTTATATACCTACTGAATAAAACTTTTTGAATAATCCTGTGACGTAATTACTTAATAACCACACAATTATGAAAAAATCTTTTTGTATCAAATATTTCGATCAAATCTATCACAAGACGACTCCTTAGGAGCGTAGGCAAAGATAATAAAATTATAAATAACTGCAGCGCTTGATTGATACGTTTCAAACAGTCTGTTGAAATAAATGGTAATACACCTTTGTCACCAAAATGTACTGAGATACAAATCTGAACAATTAAAAGTAAACTAATACCACTTGTCACGGTATTCTACAATTACGATATTTTGGAACAAAATAATAAATAATTAGATATAGTTCGTGCTTTGATACAATTATATGAATAATCTAATCTGTCATACAATGTGCGTGTAGAGATTTTTGTTGTCATTAAATATTTGGACCTGGATATAATATATTTCTATACATCGTGAGGAAGCCCACATACCCTATAAGAAATTCTATGAGTATGTCTGATCCACCAACCTGCACTAGGCCAGCGTGTGTGGATTATGGCCTAAACCCTCTCAGCTCTCTAGTTAGAGGAGAGGAGACCCGAGCCCAGCAGTGGGACTTAATGGGTTGCTGATGATATTATATTTAGCAAGTTCTGCTTTTGCTTTTTAAAACTCCATCCATTGAAATTCACCAACAATTATTGCATTCATTCAGTTCATTCGTCATCATCATCAGCAACCCATTAATGTCTCACTGCTGGGCTCGGGTCTCCTCTCCTCTAACTAGAGAGCTGAGAGGGTTTAGGCCATAATCCACACACGCTGGCCTAGTGCAGGTTGGTGGATGAGACATACTCATAGAATTTCTTATAGGGTATGTGGGCTTCCTCACGATGTTTACCTTCACCGTTAGCAGATGGTAAGTCACTTGACTAGTACCTATAAATTCCACAAAGTGGAATCCACATTGGTACTGCTGGTCAGGATCGAACTCGGACCGCGTGATTTGCACGCCGGTCCCTTATCCATTCAGCCACTATCGCTTTTTTTTTTCAGTTCATAACTTAACTTTATTTAAAGTTACTTTGTCGAAAGAAACTGTTAATATATGTAATTGAATACAGTAACTTAACCTGAGGCTGATTATACCATCAGTCACCTCAGTTTCCCTAACCCTTGTAAAATATCACTAAATAAAGGTGACCCGATATATCCCAACCCGTCCGCAACAGTAGGTGTTATTGTTAAATTGGCTCAACAATCCCGAGGGTCTCAAAGACCGATCTTAATTATTAGCAAGGTGTTTAAGGGTTGAATTTACGATGTGTTAATACGACCCGATGTGCGTCGCCTGCAATTACGCTTAACCCTAAATTAAATTTACCTGGGGTATTTTAGACCCATACTTAGTTACAAATTGGTGTAGTTTTGGGTGTATTGTAATGTTAATGAGGTAACAATTAAATTAGAGCTAAAATATAGAGGTACTCGTAGCCTTATGGCTCTGAGATGCTCATTACAATCGTCGAAGTTAAGCAATGTTTAACAAGGTCAGTCTATAGGTGGATGACCGTTGGTGAGATTTTTACTCTTTTTAAGCGTTGTGTTAAGTCATTAGGTTGCTGTCACACCTGGCTAATTACTTTTGCATGGGGAATGCGCTGTCGGTTTTGAAATTTCCCTTAAAAAAGTGATTACGCCCGAAGGATCTTCCGTAAGGTGTGAAAACAGCTTTAGTCCCGAATACCATTTCTTTTTAATTACAAGCCTTTAAAGACATCTTAAAAATACCCAGACTATAGTTTGCATAAGCACAAACGATAAGAAAAACAGGTAAGTAGATACGTAGATTTTCTCCTTTTAACTGTGGAAAATAGCTAATCATTCAATTTATTTGAGTTTAACTAAACGAGAACAAGAAAATTATAGCTAACAGTTACCATATTGAGTTTCATAGAATAAAAATATTTTGGACATAAAGGATAGTCTAAACAATTTTCAATAATTAATAAACTTCAGTTTATAACATAAGTTTGATATAAAAATAATGTTCGTGACAACATGTCATTACGTGGCAAAATTGTAATAATGTCGTATCTACTATTTTATATTTATCTACTAATAAATCTGTTTGTTTTGTTATAACTTTTATTGTCAAATTAAACTTATATTTTGTGTACGTAAACTTATTTCTATCTACGAGTCTACTATATCTAATAAATATACCTTTTTTGTATGGCACTCTATGTGCTTATCTTAATTATAACGAAGAATTTCTTGAAAAGAGAATATGCTATTCAACTTTATATAGTTACTCCAAAATAAAAAACCTTCGAATATTTTAAAACATCACTTCTAAATCTACTGAAAAATGAACTATTAATAGTGTATATGACAGAACCCATCAATTTACTGTCAACACATCACTACATGCCTATTTAAAACAAGCAAACATACAAAACTAAAACACAATCGAAAATAAACTGTACTGCTTTGAAATAAGGTATAAAGTACAATAAGTTATTTGACTTAGAGTAGAGTTAGAAAAATTGTCTCCTGTCATTGATGTGACGATATATCAACAAAGTTTTGGGATAGCACAAACAAAATATTGAATTTGAAAGATGAAGATAAATGAAGAAAACAGACTTTAAATATAGTGAAACATAGCGATTAATTTAAAATAAAAGGAATAAGGCATAGTAGTGTTATCCGATATTGTAATTTTTTGTATAAATTGAGTGACTCTACAAGAGAAGTCCTTACATCTTACAGGGACTACAGACATAATTTCGCACATAAATTTCCACATTAATTTAGATATTTAATTCTATTCAGTTGTTGTTAAGAGAACATTGAATCTTACTTAAGTAAAACTTTTGATTTGCCGATATATATAGGGTGATGGTAACCAATTACTATTGGAAGGTTGCTAGATACTTTACCACAATCATCTATAAAAAAAAATTACAAACAACAAACAAGCTTTTTTTAATTAACTTCAAATCCATTAAAAAAAGAAAAACAAATTTCATAATCAAAAAATAAAGTGTCAGAAAAAAACGTTTCAACACCTCACAAGGTAAACAAGTTGAAACGTTACCTACTGAAGGGAAAGCCTGTTAAAGTCTAATAATTTCCGAAGTGTCATGTCGCCCAGAAATAAATGAAGTGAAGAAAATAAATTTCATTTAAAAATCACGGCACACCATTATTTTCCCGAGCTTCCCCTAATTAATTTCTTGTCACCGTCTGGATCGCCGTTGTGGCTGTGACAGCAGCTTAGAGTGGGATAGAAAAATGTTAAATGAGTACGTGTGAGAGAGACAGGTATATAAAGGTGAGTGCGCTTCATTACCATCTTTTAGTAGTTAGCGGAAGCAGATACGAAGTTTGCTCCGGTCGAGTTCTGCCTTCCTAGTACTTCTTATTAATGACCGTGAATAATGTTGAGGAAACTCCGTGTTTTGCTTATCGAAAATATTTTTTAATGATAGAATGAGAACAGTATAATTAATCATATTTTTTTGCGACTAAGTCTTTACTATTATTACGATTTGTTAGCTGTAATTATCCAGGTTCGACTAAATTTGTTTATATTTTAACACTTTTCTTCTTAAATTGCATTGCAAATTTTTGAATACTTATCTCATTCTTAGATTACAAACTGTAGCTCCTATTTTTTCCTAATCTATGACAACAAAAATTAATTTATGTAGAATGACAATAAGTATCATTTCTCGTGGTATCCCGGGTGGTCATGTGAGTGAACCACAAGAAATGAGACATAAAAATCTCAAATCATCAATACAATCAAACTTAAGTAACATTTTAAACGAATCAAGAGTTTGAATTCGCAACGTACCTGAACAGTTTTGATTCACCCAATTTCCAACAAATTTAAATTGCATACCTATAAAGGCATACAACAAAAGACGGGCAAAGTTAGATAATTAAACAAGCTTAATTTTCTTGTACGAGTTATATTCGAGATGTTCTGGTGTTTACAGAAAGTAACGGGTAAATATTGCCAACGGGAACGCTGAGGTGGAAATCTTGCGGGGCTCGCTACTATGGAGACACACTTTAATATTGTTACATTTTAGCTGGTAGATATAATATGTATAACAATATAAAGCGTATAGGTGAAGAAAAATACAAACTAGTGAACATATTTTTGACTAATCGAGTTGAAGTAGAGTGGATTATTTATAAACCTAAAGTAAACAGCAGGTCTATATAAGATAAAAATCATGTCTTAAATATTCCTTTCATATTTATTTAACGGTAAAATCTATGATTCCAAAAAAAAACTTATTATACATAATATAATATATTATAATATATTATGTATAATAAATTTTTATTTAAAAACCTAGTTGTTTTATGAGTAAACCAAGTCAACTAAATTTTATTAGGTTTTCTTGGTTTTGAAGTAAGTATTTTCAGTCAAAAGGATACTACTCTAAGAAAATCCTTTTCCATTCTATGTGAGCATCGACACCGCTTAATTTGAATATACAGCACACTGGAGTGTTTAATAAAACATCCAGTTTGATTTACATTCTAACAAATCCGTACCTTTTGCGTCGTTTGCCGTACCATGTAAACACGGCCTTACCGTACCGTGTACACACGCCTTACAATTCCATTCCCCATTGCGTTACTTTCATTTAAATTTTCACTTAAATTTGTTGGTTCATTTCGTTCTCGAATTCTGCGGTTTATTCATTCCGTTTTGAGGTGTAATTACAAATCAGGACTTGAAAGAATTTCGACGAATTAATATTAATTAAATTTAAAATTGTTAGCTTTATAAATTTTATAACAACACTATTGGACCTAATGTAAGGTAAAACAAAAAGCATACTAGGATAAATAATATATAAAATCATATACAATTGAAGGTTAGTTAATAAATTGGGACTTAAGTTAGTTATCATAAAACTTTGACTGCAGCTTGACAGTCCCTCAATAATATTAAATTCTTGAAGGTTTCATATAGCAATAAAATGTGTCCGTACATTTTTACATCAGCCCTAATTGTGTATACCTAAGTTACAAAATGCTAAAACGGGTTTTATTACTTATGTTGTGTTGTTCAATATGTTACCTATTTATTTTAACGTGACATGTCTTTATTTGATTTGCCTACAGGAATTATTTACAATACAAGTGTATTTTTATGTGTACACAGTACACAGAAATAATATCACAATCACATTTTATTTTTACTAGAAGGTGAAGAGATTAATTTTTTATACTATTACACTTCTCTCAAGTGGCGCATGGTCCAACAGCACTGTAGTTTCCAAAGAAAGCAGATATTTTCATTATTATCATAATACATATCATTTTATAGCCGATCGATTACATAATTGAGATATACGGGTATTCAATCAGCCGCACAGACGTATGCACACGTATTCTTCAAAAAGCCTTTAAGGTAAATAGTAAAGATAGAGACGTCCAATCCAAGGACTACGTAAGACTGCAACAGTCCAAAACATCGTCATCAAAACAAAAGCAGCTTAAATAAATCACCCGATCCTTGGTGCAAATTAAACATTATTCTTGAACGGAATTTCTGTTAGAGTCCGGGGCACTTTTATTGGAATTTTTGCCGATAGATGTACGTGGCAATACATACGTTAAACGCTTGTAACATTCACACCCTACGGCATTTAGCTTCTTTATGTCAATCGGCGCACACATGCACGCGGGCACACCCACACATGCAAACGACATGCAAATCGCAAAGACGAAACAGGGAATCCAACGTGTATTCTATTTACTGTAGATGCTCATGAACGAATTACAGTTTTGATACTTTTACGAAGACCTGATTAACAGCGTTTGATAAACTAGTGAGTTTTATAGATAAAGATTTAGTATGTTATTTTAAATGTTAATTGTATATGCAATTCCGTATATGGCACAAAGAAGCTGACGTAGTTCAGTGGAAAAAAACTATTTTATAATAAAAATTTAAAAGTATAAAACAATCCTACAAAATAATATTTTAACTTAGATTTACGAACTGATACGAAAAGGTACAAGAACTAACCATGATGAAAATATTTGTAAATAAAATTAGAAGTTACAACAACAAAATAATATATAAATTAGAATATGTACTTTGTTCTCTTTGGTCCCATATAGGGCTAAAATAAATTCAATGGACTAAAGGATTATCTACCTCAATACGAGGTGTAGTCTAGCATTCTTATCTAGTAAATCATGATTGAATAAATTTATTTTTAATGCATGGGACAAAGCAACAAGTATCAAAACCGTGCGTCGCAGTACAGCCTCACTATATCCCGTATTGTCCCTTTAACACGGAACAGAGGCGTATAACAAAATAAAATACGATACAAAAAGCGCTAAACGTGAACGTATTGATTTGGTGGAATTTTTATTAGGAGCCTACCTCGAAGGGGATCGAGCCATTTTATTGTTGCTATCGCTTACCGGCCCGACTTATTGCCGACTTTTAATTTTGTTTATATGGAGATTCGTGTGTCGCACTTTCTTTTATCTACGAGTAAACACAGGGTCGTAGTCCCACCATTCTTTTCTTTAGTTTAATACCTTGCTCTGAACCAATATGGAAAAGATTTACGATGAACAAATTGAATGTGCAATTGTTTCGAGTTGGAACTTTTTCTTGAAAGTTGAACTTGAAGAAATTACTTGTTTTTCTTCTAATTTGGCTCCTAAACTATAGCGAATGCTGTAAAAGTGAAACGTTAGTAAGCTATGGATAATTATTTGCAAATGTGTCGTTATGGTGCGGTTTTATTTACAAGTAAGGAGAGATTCCATCACGAATGATTTATTATTTAATTAGGTACCTATTTTTCTAATACCGTACTTAATCATACATTCAATAGCATAAAACTAAAAGCAAAGGTAGTTAATGAGGGTATTGTTGTAATGACAGTATAATAAAACATCGCATGGCATCAAAAGCATAGATCACCGACCGTTAGCAATGAGCCGAAAAGTCACAAATAAAACCTGTGCATCACCTTGCGACTATTCAGCTGGAAACTTTCATGTCGACAACACAACACACTAAATACAGCGCTCGCTATCGATATTCCATCTTCTATTTAATATCAGCTTCCGGTTCTTGGCAAAGGTATCTCGGCTTACCTTGCTAAAGGCGTACCTAAGTAACAAATACAAAATACAATAAAATTATAAACTCAAAATAACTATTTGTGTCGTATAAACCCAAAACCTTATCAGTCTTTGCTGCGATCCAATGAGCTAATCAATAAGTTGCTCACAATCACAATTGCTTGGAAAAAAAGCTTTAGGAAGTAATGTATAATAAAATTGTCATTGATTTACTTTATCTTTGCAAAAAAAAAAATGTTGTCGAAAAATCTCATTTGTTAAAGATTTTGTTTTAATATATTCTACACTCCATAGATATGTGAAATGAAACCAAAACTTCTCAAAACACTTTCTCAAAACTTTCCATCGACACTGAACCTGTCTCATCCCTAAACCGTTTAAAACCTATATATCGTCGGGCGTCCGATTTGTCTGTCTGGCGAACCGTTTTGTTTTTGCATCTCACTCATTTGGCCACCTTTATTGCTCCAAAACGGTTTGATCCCATCAACACGTCGATCTGACTCGTTTGTGTTCACTTTTTGTAGACCATTTATTGTTTTAGAAGGTGTATTCTGTGTTAGTGTTTTGTTATTGATGTTTGATGGTACGTTGGATAGGCTATGTGATAGTATTTCGGTATGGACGAACATATTGGAACAATACGTAGAAGTATTTATAGAATAGGATATAAATACAAATACCGTTAGGCGGTCCAAATACGACTCCAACAACAATGTGGATTTCATATTGTGGATTTTAGATGTACTTGCCAATAGACTAACCATATGCTTACAGTTAAGAAAAATATCGTGAGGAAACCCACATAATCAAGAAAAAAAAACTGATCTAACTCGCGTTGTGTGGATTATAACCTAGGCCCTCTTATCTCTCTAGATGGAAATGAATCCTTAAAAAGCAGTAGGACATTCAAATTCATTTATTTAAAATCTTATAGAACAAATAATATTACAAAAGTCTTAAAACATGAATGGGTTTGTGATGACTATTATTACTTGTAAGGTAAATATTGGTCTAGTATCTGATATTAATGTATATAAATAGTATAGTTTATATAAATTAAATTCTTAGTTTTATCAAACAAGTCTACGTAAAAATAAAAATGTATGAGCGTTTTTGTTGCGCAGAATGATGCGGTCAAGCGCAACTAAATAAGGAAAAAACAACAAAATATAACCTCACATAACATCAAAACGTTGAAGTCACAACACGTGATCACACGCGAGATAAACGATATAAATATCTGTTGTATATAATTACTGCAATATGAAGTTCCTTCGTATGACAGTGCTAGTGTTTCTGTGGCAAAATGTAAATACACAAATTGATTTGAAGTATCCTAGTCCATTGAAGACTAAAATCTTTGAAAAAACGCCTGGGAATGTTGCTTTTCAAGTAACTTGGAACCCAGTTAAAAGCTGGGATGCAAATAACCCTATTATTGGGTATAAGGTAAGTAATAGCATAATTTTATAGACATACTTTGGTTTGCATGTAAGTAGGTAATGTGATGCAATACTATTTGTGTTTTAATTTGAAGTAATGAGTACCTAGTTCTGTGGTAAATATTACAATTTAAAATACTATACGATTTTTATGAAAATGTTCATAACAATGAGTAGATCTATTTTAAACTCGTAAAAAAATAACCTAAATTTATGCCTAGAGAAAATATATACCTAGATAGCATAATTAAGATCATAAGAATCATAATAGTACGTATACGGTATTTATTTTGGTATCACCCATCAAAATAACCTGTTTTAAATTGGTAGATTTGAAGATTCCATGGTTATAGTCGTAGTTTAATTACGGTATGAATGTGTGTGTGACAAGATTTGCATTTTAACTTATTGTAGGGCGATTCATGTCGATTGTTGAACCCACACCACAGCCCGCAAATTCTTTCTTACAGTCAGGTACTATTGAATTCAGAATCAGATGACAATACATCTTTAATTTCTGCACGATTCTAAATGCGTTTTTTTTATAATATGCTATGAAAGGGTACTTTCAGTTTTGTTACAAGGTCCTATTTTCCTTGCAGCTAGTCATTTGGGAGATGAAGCTCAAACCAGTCTACGAAATCATTGGCGAAAACCTTAAACTTGTGGAAGACAAAGACGTTAGTATTGTTGAAGTCTGGATTCCAACAAAATAGGGGCTAGACGAGAAATGTTTCTAAACAATTGTAGATAGTGGACAACAAAAAAATAACAGCAACTCATTAATATCAACTGCTGGTCTTGGGTCTCCTCTCCTCTATCCAGAGAGGTGTGAGTGTTAACTCCAAATCCACAACGCCTAGTCTAATCTAGGTTTGTGGATAAGAAATACACATTGAATTTATTTCTAGGTTATGTGGGTTTCCTCACAATGTATTCCTTCACTGTTAATGGATGGTTAGTCACTTAAGTAATAGGTACAAGTAAATTCCACGAAGTCAATCCACATTGTTTCGGAATTTGGGTGTTTTTCTATGTATTTAGAATTATATTCTTATATTCTGACTGGCCTGTTGGTCTAGTGGTTAGTGACCCTGACTGCTAAGCCGGAGGTCGTGGGTTCGATCCCCACCCAGGACAAATCTTTGTATGATGAGCATAAAGGTTTGTTCTGTGTCTGGGTGTAATTTATCTATAATATGTATGTATTTACAAAAAAAAAATGTATTTAAGTAGTATATCACACTAGTATATGGACTGTCACCGTGGCGCAGTGGTTAAGGTGGTCGCCTCGCCACTACATCGCCGTGCTGGGTGACGTGGGTTCGATTCCCACACGAGACAAATATTTGTGTGATTCATAGATATTTGTTTCTAGTCTGGGTGTACTTTGTGTCCGTTAGTTTCATGTTTGTAAAGCTCCCCGCGACACAGGGCTTGTTCCCTAGTGCGGGCGTTGTCTTTTAAAATTAAAAAAAATTATATCAGTTGTTTAGTACCCATAACACAAGCAAATATAATTGCTTAATTTGGGACTAGATGGCGCTGTGTGAATGTGGTGGAATATTATTATTATGTCTCTTTTTTCACGGCTATACTTCTCTCTAAGGTGAGAAGTATACCCGGTCTTTTTGGAAGGCTTACGCGGGGACACAGGTCCAACACGCAGAGGCCCTTAAAGAATTTTAATTTAGAATGGGATGAGACACTTACCGCTGCCATATCACAGCTGCACTATTGTAGTACAGCTATGATTTGTCACTGATAAGTGTAAAGCTATATATAAGCTATTATTATTATTATTATGATGGAAGTTTGTCACTTATCTATATCCCATAACACAAGCTTCTATTAGTATACTTTGGGCATGATTATTTATTAATATTTTTAGGTTAGATGCCATGAACGACTTCTTTGCTAAGTCGATCAGTTACTGATCTATTGTAGCGCCCACACATACACTTGAATTATTTCTAAGGTATGTGGGTTTCGTCACTATGTTTTCTTTCACCGTTAGTGAGTCATTTAACTAGTACATATAAATTCCACAATGGTATTTAATTATCCACATTAGTACTGCCAGTCGGAATCGAACTTGGACCGCATGATTGTCATGAAGCTCACTAGTCCGATCGGCCACCATCGCTTCTTACTTTGGGCTAGATGGCGCTGTGTTACAATGTTCTAAAATATTTATTTATTGTTCCAGAGCCCGCTTTCATCAACCATTCCAACAGGAGAGCCAAATATATTCGATGTATCGCCAAATAATTCTAAAATTATATTTGAGAACGTCAAGCGTGGGGTTTGGTATGAACTGTCAGCATTGGCATATACAAAGAAAGGTCAAGGACCCCTGTCACCAGAAATAGGCGTCAAGGTGGGTAAGAAGGAAGAAAATGTATAGTCACACACACACACATGTGTAAAACAGTCTTTGATCTGGTGGTTGTAATATTCTGAGATCCACAGATAGGTGTTCAGATTCTGGGTGTACTTAGTGCCCGATAATTGTATGTTTGTAATATGGCACTGGCACCTGTGATGGGCAAAAAGACGTTGACTTAAAAAATATACAATAAAATTTTTATATAAATGATATTTGTATTTTTTTTATTGATCTGCACCTGCAAGACATAATTATTTTGTATGTGATTGATCTTCACCTGGAAGACATAAGACCCTCTGTGACGCGACTTCTGTTCCTCTGCCATTAAAACCCAGATATTACCCTGATTTTATTGCAAGCTTAGTGTTTTTATAAAAGTTGATCTTTAAAAAGTTACATTAATTAAAAGATATTAATGCAAACAAACAATTTTTTAATAACTACCTTAAAACACATAAACATAAACAAATAAAAATGTATTTATATAAATTCTAAATATGTACGAATATTGTGACCGAGTCTGCCAATTTGTCAAACAGATAAGTTGTTAAAATCTGACCAACATTGATTTCATCATCAGCAACCCATTGATGTCCCACTGCTGGGCTCGGGTCTCCTCTCCTCTATCTAGAGAGCTAAGTGGGTTGAGGCCATAATCCACACACGCTGGCATATGCTGGCTGGTTGGTGAATCAGACAAAAACCTAGAATTTCTTCTCGGGTATGTGGGTTTCCACACGATGTTTCCATTCATCTTAAGCCATCTGCTGTATCTGTAAGTCACGTGACTAGTACATAAATAATTCGACAATGGTATGTATATATCCACATTGTTACTGCCGATCAGAATCGAACTTGGACCGCATGATTTGCATGCCGGTCACTTATCCACCACGCGGCCACCATCGCTTTTAGATTAAGCATTGATTTAACTACCGTGAAAACAGTAAATGTAATTAAATTCCACGTGCACCAAAACTGATCGAAATCGTGATCACCAAAACAGTGCAATGATCACATAATTAAATTTATATAAAACCCCAACTTACTCGTAAAACTGATACACACTTTAAAAGATTTCCCTCATATTGAAGTACAATAACTATATTTCATCATACAATTGAGCATAAAACAAATAATTAAACCATCTAATGTTTATATTTGCATTTATCGTTTGCTAGCGGGATTTTCCTTATCATTTAGTAAAGTATAAAATAATGCAATGTAGTTTATAATATGTCTTATAATACATAATATGTATGTGTGGGCGCTCTTAGAGTTAAGTGTGTACCTTCCTGATAGCCAAATCGTTGATTTGAAAATGTGAACTAATTCACAGTTGCAGTATATAACGAAGTTACAAGGAAAATTATCCTATCTAAGTAATAATTAAGATGTGGATAACGCTGTGAGTTCCATAATAACTAAATTTTAAGACCCTAGTTTAAGAAAATTCTGTAACAGTTTGTTTTCCCGAATAAATAAAAATAAATAAGTAAAGTTACTACTTTTAACTAGGTTAACTTACTTTACGAATAATAGTCGACCAACTAACAATATTTACTGGTAGTAAAAATTTTGATAAATCCATTGAGAATTTACAATGCGGAACCCGTCATTGTGCGAGGCTTGACACACATAATGCGATCGATTTTTTTAAAATGACTCACGCCTCTGTTTTGAAATTTCACATGAATATTTTAGTAGTTTCGAAGCTTATATCAATAACACTCGATTGTTAACATAACTGTTTGTGTACATATTTTTTATAACTTCATATTTTATTACGTAACGTATTTTCTTTTCAAATATTTTCTTTGTTACTCACCGGTACAGGTTAAACTACATAAACGTAATCTGGTATCTTCCGATGTCATTATTTTTGCAGAAATTTCAAATTAAAGACGTCTGTCTAGTTTATAAATAATGAAATATTTGTTCTTGTCTATAATAGTGACAATGTGTCAGTGTATGATGATAAAACGTCAGCCTTTGCCGGCTCCTACTGGAATAACAGTTAGAATTCGAGATAAGCCACAAGAGTTTGATGTCACATGGAATAAAGTTGTGAGTCCCGAAAAAGGCGACCCTGTGTTGGGTTATAAGGTAAGTTAAATCTTAATTTATTTTTTAATAATTTTCACATTTGTAGTCATATATTTTTATTTATGGATTGTATACGTACTGTATATTAAATCTATATGTATCTTATTTTATATTATAAACAAACTCTATTTTCAGGTTAAGATAGTTCAAGTGAAGAAAGTAAAAAAAGACGTAAACGTGCTTAATAATAAACTTAATGAAATAGTAGAACAAGAAGAATATCCGGTAAGTAGAATATATAATTATATTGTTCTTGTTTGAGTCGTTAGACTCAGGGAGGAGCGGTCGTGGTCCTGGTGTGGTTGTTAATAGATGGGGCAGATAAGATTCTTAATAAATTATCGTCGCTAAAAACTAGTCTAGGCCGAATTGGAAAGTAACTAATCTAAGAAAATGAAGTCTGTTCTAATGTGTATTCTGTAGAGCTCATAATTATGTATTAAACTATGTAAAAATATGCGTTTAATTCTCTCAAAAAGTACATACAATGGCGTGTTGATATAATGTAATTACAAGTACAAGTTAACACTTGTGAGAGCAGGTACCCGTGTGACAAATCTCCAGGCTCTCTCTGTTATGACAGGGGTATACATTTACGTATGAGACGTGACAAAAATATGTACTAAATGCGTAAGTGATAAAAATTCAAATCTAGAACCATATTAACAATAAAAGGTGTGTGTGTTGTGTGCGTGCGCGTGCGCATTTTAGTGTATGTGTGTGTTGTATGTATTAAAACCGTATCTTTGTAAAGTGTACAGTTTGGGCGAATCTTTTTGAAATTAAAAATAAAAAGATTTCAATACGCTCGTATTTGTAATACGCAAACAGCATGAATGCTTTCTTTTTATTGATATAATATATTTCGAATATGTAATTATTAATATAATTAAATTTTATAATTAAGTACCTGAAACATTTGCACGCCCCGCCCGTATCCTATTGTACCATGTTCTAGTAAATAAATTATTTGATTGATTGATTGAATGCAACCTTAGCATAGAGCGGAGACCGCGACTCGGCAAGCGTAGAGTAGGACGCGCTCCATCTAGGTGTCACTAGCGCGTGCGAGGAGAGGCTTATGTCCAGCAGTATACTGCAATAGGCATGAAATGATGACCCAAATTTGCACTGTGGTGAAAGAAAAGATCGCCAGAGGGTCTATAAATAACCATCTGATCCATTATATACTTGATGTTGGAGACTTGTGCTCAGTAGTTGGATTTTCCTGGTTAAATATTTAACTATTTATTCTATTTCAGGTGATTGACGCTAATAAAGTACCAGAAAGGCACTATACAGTGCTAGTAGTACCATTTGATAAACTATTAGTGTCAAGTAAATATATTCAAGGTGTGTCATATGAGATCAGAGTGCTCGCATACACTAAGAAAAGAGAAGGACCTTGGTCAGTTCACGTGAAGTTCAAAATAAACGATCAAGATCGATAAGTCTTACCTACTAGTCCCACAGTTTATGCGAGCTATATTGTAATCGTTTTTTTTTTTTGTAAATTATACATTTCAATTCAAATATCTCTGACTCTTTCATATTATCTTATCTCTTACTCTGTTCCGCACTTTTGTCGTCGTCATGTCGAAAACGTCATGATAGAAAAATAATGTGTAGTTTTATATTCTTAAATTTTTCGACTTTAAATAATGTGTAGCTTTTTTTATTTCTATTTTTTTATATTTTTTATTAGAATATGTTTATAAGGGTTAACACTGGCTGCCTTATCATTTAATGTCGTATTGTCGTATACACCCTGTATATTATATTTATGATAAGGCATGTTGTGAGTCAATCATCAAGTTGGCAAGAACAGGTTGCCAATGTCAGCCGGAAGGTCACAGGAACGCTGCGGTCTTTGTATCGTCTCAAGAATTTCCTCTCGTCTAAAACGAAGATAATGCTGGTGCAGACCTTAATTTTCCCAATAGTCGACTATGGTTATGTGTGTTATTTCGACCTAAATGCAGATCTGCTCAATAAACTTGACCGACTTCTCAATAATTGCATTCGATTCGTTTTTAATCTCCGTAAGTAAGATCACGTATCATCTTACCGTTCCCAATTAAATTGGCTTCCCATCCGTCAACGTCGCAGTTGGCGAGCGTTGACTACTCTTTACTCCCTTTTGAATTCTCCTAATGCTCCTTCATATCTAACTCATCAGTTTCAATATCTTTGCTCTAGTCATAACCTTAACCTTCGCTCCTATAATAACCTTCTCCTACTTTGCCCCCCTCATAGCTCAAGTCTTGTCCGCTCTTCCTTCAACATTCAATCTATCCTTCTCTGGAATGCGCTCCCTCTCGAAATTAGGACGGCCACAA
The DNA here is from genome assembly GCA_905147015.1 of Laspeyria flexula. Taxonomy (NCBI): domain Eukaryota; kingdom Metazoa; phylum Arthropoda; class Insecta; order Lepidoptera; family Erebidae; genus Laspeyria; species Laspeyria flexula. The sequence continues at coordinate 702,358 of LR989958.1, forward strand.
ACCGTGAATCTTTTAAGACCAAAGTTCGTCATCTTTATATTAAATATATTATGGCAGAATCATCAATTTTGTACCTATCTCTTGCACATTAGTTACATTATAGTATGTATGTATATTTATAATTTATATATCTATATATTCATATTTATATATATATATTTAATTTATTTTAATGTATATACTTTATTATATTATGTACCTATTTGTAATTGTCTATTGTTATTAGAATATTTATTCTCGTATTGATGTTGTTAACTGAAAGCACCTACCTCAGTTTTGTCTCTACATCACTCTAAAGTTGAGTGGTAGATAATGCCTGAGGCAAGTCCGCTTTTGTACTTGTTTGTGCAGAAAGTTTAATAAATAAATAAAAATCATTGAACTGGGCTGATTGAGGCTTGTCTAGGCAGATCGCGATACATCACCATCATCATCATCAGCAACCCATTAATGTCCCACTGCTGGGCTCGGGATACGCTGGTATTTTGTGATTTTTTTATATCAATGTATATTACCGATATGTTTTAACATACCATACTACATAATATATTTCGAGTCTTGTCTTTATTGTCTTGGAGCCAATGGATACTCGGTATATGGTCTATTACATTATTTTATTTATTCAATAAATTGTACATTCAAAAATATATTTCAGTTGTGTTTTATTTAGAAGAAATTTCAAGCTTCAAGAACTAGCTTAGCTAGGGGTCTGAACTTTAGTATGTAAAATAGTAGCTTTGCTTTTTGTGATGCGCTGTAAAGACGTGTGGACCTTTAGTTGAATAACTCAATGATGAGTCGAGCTAGATTTCACTCTACCTTTTATAATATCTCACGGAGTGATTTTAATGTCACACTTTATCTTATTATGACAAATTAGTCCTTTCTTTGGAACGTCCACGATTTTCTTAGTGTCGGATAGCCAATTTAGCAGTTAGGCTATAGGCTATATGACATCATACTACGGCCAGTAGGAACTGAGCAGTGGCCAAACATAGAACGACGGGGGTAAAGCCCCGCACAACATCTAGTTCCATAAACGGGGATAGAAAAAAACTATAGCACTTACAAAGAATTCCCCCACTAGTAAAGGCAAGTACCATTAGGTATAATTAGATGAATAAGGATAAAACAAGTCGTTATCGTATATAAGCAAGTTTTTTACTTCACAACATCTAGTACAATCTACTATGCCAAATAGTTTATACAAACGTAACAAGCACGTGTCAATTCAACTGAATAAACATTTAAAAAAGTACACCAATATATTTATCCAAACAATCGTGATTATTTTTAAAGAATCTAATTAATTTAGACTCACTCATAATAAGTGATTTCCTAAATATAAAATGAAGCTATTATTTCTTTGCGTATTGCTAACAATATGTTATAGTGTACCTATAGAAAAAGTACAAAGTTTGAGAGCAACGAATTGGACTTTTACTGATGTTATACACGATGGTGATCCACTCACGATTGAACTTCGCTGGGCTAAAGTGAAAAATGTTGATGATAGCGATCCAATTGTTGGGTATAAGGTAAGTTAAAAGTACATTAGCTAAAGCATAAGGTTCTGCAAATGTCTTAATTTTTTCTCATGACATCTAATTTTTTTTAGATACACTTATGGGAAGTAAAGAAAATAAAAAAAATAAAAAACATTAATCACCCTAATGGCACGGTAGAGCGTGTGGAAATTGAAACACATCCGGTAAGATTTTTTGTATTTTTTATTATCCTGCAATTTTGATTCTAAAGTATTATAACGTTGAGTATTGTGAATTCAATCCTAAAATGAGACAAATAGTTGTATGAACCACAGATGAATGTTCTAAATCTGCGTGTTATTTGAGTCAGTGAATTGTATGATGTCTCTTGCGACATTAGAATAGTTTTGTAGTCAGGAAGTCTAGTAAATCCAGCGGACCACCAGATGTAACCGCCGTCCGTGGACATCAGTAGCACCATGGAACACAACAGTTTCTACCTAATTTAAATTAAGAAAAATAGTCTACCAACTTACCGATAGCCATTAGTAAATTTTTTCATTACTGACGCTAACGTCATGATATGCATACATAAAGGTTGAATTGAGAATATATTTCTTTAGTAAAAATTTGTTTTTAGAGAGCTAAAGTGATAAATGGTAAAAACGTAATTCCTGATGGGAAACTGACAATTCTGGAGGCACCAGCAGACAACCCGATGGTACTCATAGAAGGCATAAAGCTGGAAGTTCCTTATCAGTTCACTATAACTGCGTACACGAGCAAGATGGTAGGTCAGCCGTCTGCGATCAGTGGGTTCAAATATCATGCGCCTGATTGGAAGAGTAAAAATGAGCAATAATATTTAATTCTTCATGTTTTTACAAAAGTAGCAATATCTAACTATATGATATTTATTCAACAACTTACTAATAAAAATTTAAAAAAATACTGTGTCTAATTTTTACTACATGTTTTTGTAGTATATTTTGTATTTTAAAATACTTGCATTCTATCAAAACAGTTAAAAAAATAATAAAAAAATCGAACCAGTCAGTGATAAACTTCCATTTCCGTTAATACACCGATAACCGATACAGGGATCCTTCCTAGTGCGGGCTTTGTTTTTAAAAACAAAATAGCGAAACAACTTCGAACATGTGAGGGTTGATTTTTTCTTTTAAAAGGTGTCGCAATTGTGGTAGTGGCTAACAAGACGTACACCGTGCAGTCCACCTCATTGTAACCGGTTACTGTAGCCTATGGACGCCTTACCTTAAACACCTAAAAAAGAATTTGCTCCTTTGTTGAAAAACACCAAACTGTTGTGGAAACATAGTGAGGTTTTCCTTAGGAAAACTTCGTTAGGGAGTTCAATCCACAGTCTTCCTGAGAGTTCTACGAAGGAAATTCTTCGGCACGGTGGAAGACTATTTAGTTTCTAAGGTGTGAGGATGAGCTCTCTGCTGATGGCGACCGGTGCGATGGCTAAAAGGTTATTATGAATATTTAAGCATATTTGAAGCATACTCATATTTATTTAAGACTTCTATGTTCAATTCAATCACATTAGGTGTTGATTTTTTGTGTTCAAATTTTTTGCGCATTCGTATTTTGTTACATATTTTCCTTTAAGTTATTTTTTCCTCGTTAGACACACACTGTTATGTAACTATATTCAAAAACCGGCCCCTGGTACAGGTTAAACTACTGACATTATACATATTACTTTTAGTAATTTAGTTTGTGTAATCGCAGTCATTATTTTGAAGGCATTTCAAGTGAGCACATCTATAATTCTAATATTAAAATGAAGTATTTGTTATTGTGTGTAATAATGACAAAGTGTCACGGTATGGCGATAGGACCTAAGTCTTTAGAAGCTCCTAATGATATATCAGTGAAGACTCAAGATACGCCACAAGTGATTGATATCACATGGAGTCAAATTGAGAGTCCGGATAAAGATGACCCTGTGTTGGGGTATAAGGTAAGATAATTCATAATTTAATTATATATTTTAATTAGGTATATTAATACGTATGGTAGCTGAAGAGGCAGTGGAGCAAGCGTGTCCTAGAGTGGAGACTGCGACTCGGCGAACGTAGAGTAGGAAGGACCCCAGCTGGGTAAACCGACGAAGGTCGCTGGATGGGATTGGATGCAGAGATCCGCCTTCTGCATCCAGAACTGAGTGTGTTCGGTTAAAATTATATATATGCGGGTAGTATTAGATGTTACACAATAACTATTATTTTAATTGCCGATACCGAAATTTATGAAAATATTAATTTATCACGTATAATTTATTCTTACAGTGAAAGTTTATTTGAAAAAATAAAATAACCCATGCCATTTATTTACTCTATTTTCAGGTTCAAATTGTTGAAGTGAAAAAAGTCAAACGAATCATTAACATGTTTGATCTGAAAACACAAGAACTAGTATCACAAGAGCTTGAAGAATACCCAGTAAGTGAATTATTTTTTGAAATAATTAATAATATAATAATTCAAGGACTTGTAAAAAATAAGTTACCTATGACTCGGCAACTAATGTTAATTTAGCTTTGTAGGAATTGTAAACACTAGTCATAATTAATTATGATTTATAATATAGTTACCTTTTGCTAAAGAAACAGTGAGAGTTTTGGTTATTTATCTTTGAATTCCTATTTCAGGCAATTGACTCCAAGAAAGTACCGGAAGGGAATTCTACAGTCCTGACAATACCAGTTGATAAACGATTTGCAAGACATAATTATGTTACATGTGTGCTTTATGAGATGAGAGTGCGCGCATTTACTAAGAAACAAGAAGGACCTTGGTCTAACCACGTGAGAGTCAAAGTAAATGATCATTAAGACTTAGTACGACATTTTTTGTAAGCATTATTATTTTGTCAAACTTTATTATTTAGCTTGTTTAAGACCAATTTTTTTTGTAACATTTCGAGTGGTTTCTAAGCTCATACTTTATTTGTCTGAATAATATCTAATAAATTGTCGATTCAAGAACAAATTTCAGAACAGTTGTGTTTTATTATTATAAAAGTTCAAGTTCAACTTTAGTACAAGATTGCTGATGACGATGAGGTATTATTGTCTTATGAGTGTGGGAATCGAATCCACGTCACGGCGCGGTACTGACTGGCGGTAGTGACGAGGCGTACACCTTAATCGCTACGCCATGGCGACATTCGATGCTCTCCTAATATCTCACAGAGTGATTTTAATATCTCATATTAGTGTTATCACAAAACATTATAACACAACGTAAGTTTTTACACGCACATGTAAACCTTTACCCAATACGTTTAAACAAAAACTATTGTAAAGCTAGTAGCTTGATCCACGGATTAACTACTGGACACATGTCATGTCACCCGGCGTTACCCGTGTCCAACTATTATGATGCTCTGATGAAGGTCTGTTTGTTATCAAACAAAAAATACATAACACGGATTATTATTGAATAGTAAAAAACATAATTATATATGTTTGAGGACTTTTTTGTGTGTCTGAGTAGGACATACAAACTTAAACCATATATATTTATGTAAAATAGTACTAGTTATATAATTTACAATAATTTATTATATAGTTTGAAAAAGTTTCTATGCTTATAGATACTACACTAATTTATTTATTCGGTTACTTTCAAAAAATGGGTGTTAATTTTATTTGACGTCTATTTTTAAGCTATTTGATTGTTTAAACCATTATCTATTTATTGCATTTTTTAAAATTTGAGACGACAATTTTGTTCTGGTTATTTAATAATTGCAAATTAGGATTGCGCACCTAGTTTATAAGCTTTACCTACTTTTGTTGTTTTGGACTACTAAAATTAGTTCTGCAGGATTCAAACATAATGTGGTTTTGTTAAAATAATACTCATAATAATAAATAGGTACAAGGTTCAGTAGACAACAGAATAGTCGCTCAGGGACCATGAGGTTGTCGTCTGGTTTTATAAAAAGTTCACGAATCGTGCACAGCTCACCTCAGCAAAATGCATGTCTTTACAAAATGCAAAAGAATCATGGAAATCTTCATAGCTTAGTGACTCATATCTCCTGTGACAGTACCCTAAACATTGTAAATAAGTTCGTATTCAGAATACCTCTGCGCCCGCGGGCTGCTGATTTACATATAAATTACACTTAACTCACGTGCGGTTTCTACTTTTAAATGTTTCTCTGTACCATCGTATTCTGATGTTACCACAGTTTTAATGTACTGATTCTAAAAATTACAATACAGTTACCGCTTAAAGGGCAAATTTCTTGCGCAAAACAAACTAATTGACGAAATACCATCTTACCATAGTACCATTGTAGTCTAAATATTACTACTGTAGTACTGTGTTACTTATAGTGAGAGCTTTCAGAGCTGGTTGGCTGCAGAAAGATACATTATGTTTGCTGTAGATGGTTTATATCATAGGGTTTGATAGTACAAGACAGAAGGTTGCAATGCTGATATTACGTGTATTTAAATAGCTTTGAACTGCCTAAGTGGTACAGTGAGGAGTGAGGTCTTGGATTCGATTCCCGAGTCGGGCAAATGGTATTGGTTTATTCTATAAAAAAAAATCTTGAGTTTGGAAACAATTCGGTCTTTGGCAATAGGCTGGCCTCCTATTATATTAGGTCAAACTTTTTAGTTTAGTTTTATAGAGAAAATTAAATTAAATTCAATCTTGTTTATTCATCTAAGTTACAAAATACTTCTTGTTATATTCTTATCTTGACTTTCATAAGACTACAAGTAGTCTTAGTAGTTAGTCTTAGTAGATAAGAATATAACAGGTTATCCAAAAACAGTATCAGCAAATTTGACTACCAGTTTGCTCACAGGGGGCGTAGCTATGTATTTCTTCAATTAATTATTAATATATATTACTTCAGTTAATTAATAGTATAATCAAACTCACTAAAGCCAAAACAGAAACTAAACAAACTTAAATACATTTATCAAACAATTTATCCCTTGCACATCCATCACAAATATAAGACATGACAAAGGGACAGATATTGTTGAAATACATCCCGCACTTGGACAATGTAATTCAATTTGGCAAATTAGATTTTCCGTCAAGTTACCTGCGTCTTCGCCCCTTCGCATCCAGTTGTTACCGCATAAAAGTTATTACGGACAGCCAATGTTGGAACCAATATTTGGAACTGTCTACATAATATTATATTGGGTATATTCAACTTTTAAAAATGTTGGGGTTCATCTACATTATTCTTATCTTAAAGACATTATACCCAACAGATAGACAGAAGTATCTATAGCATTACATGGATAGTTGTCGATATGTCAGTAGGTCAATATTATATTTATCTAATGTGTAGTGTTCTAAATTTAAGACCTGTATGTAGGTGCTTTACAAAGTAACAATTCACGGACAGAGAGTTCTATTCATCTAGTTCTAGATTTGGCAGTAAAGTATTTGTAATAGTTACTTAAAATACTAGAAAATATTTCATTTCTTTGCCAAACTAATATTAATTATGGTTAATACAAAAAGTAAGTAAGTCAAATTTTAAAAGAATTTTGACTTCTCCAACCAAGAATTTAAATAACAACGTAACGGATAATCGCCTAAGATATATCCTAAAACATTGGCCGAAAAATTTGTCCAACAATAAGAGGGACCAAATTAGATTGGTACAAGTGGGGTCAAGCGCGAGGCTGGCGTCCCATGACGTCACAATGTATAAGATGATATCTCTCGAGTAGCCGTGGACCGAGGAAAACATAAATACACGTGAGATGCTCTTAACATTATTATTTCTTAGGGACCTTTACAAAAAGTAGGTTGGAGGTTAATAGATACAGTAATGTAGGTACCTATAGGCGAGAGTGTACCCGCCTATTAAGTCACTACTTTGTTACTGTTTACTCTATGTAAAGCTAAAATGTTATCATCATCATCATATCAGCCTAGAACGTCCACTAATGGGCATACAAGTCTAAGACGAAAAATAAATCAATTTTAATAATACTCAAATGAAAATAATATAAATAACTGAAAAATACACAACTCATATCAAAACAGTTTTATTTACAACCTACGATTCCGGTCAACTTTTCTAAATATTCTAAACAGCCTAACACATTACACACTACATAATATTATTAAACAATTATGAGAATCTGAATCGAATTTTTCGGTCAGGCGCCAAGGCGTCCGATATTGAGTTACTCAGAAATGAGATTTTTTACATCGAAAGTACCTCATCATTTTGATACACATTATTCTTTTGCATACTTACATTTTGAGGCACTTGTTACGATTTTTACTACAATTGTTTTTACACCCCTAAAATATAATAGAGGCCTAACCCTACACATAATCTTATTTTTATCGTAATTTCTAATCCTTAATATCACGACCCACTTCTGACAAAATCGTATCGCAGCCACTAAACTCAACGGCACTCGTGAAGCATTTCTAAATCAAAACACGGACCGTTACCCACGAGAGTGACTTGCGGAAAATTGGAAAACGAAACAAGGTGAAAAATATTATTAAGTGGAGCACTCACCGAGTACCTCCTAGTAGCTCCTGCCACAGACTATATACCGCACTCGGGGGATCCGAGATGTTTGTCTTCAATGCTTTAACCTGAACGTGCGGAATTATATCGTTTAAAAAGTATATTTATTATTGTGAAGTTGAATTGGATTCGAAGATTGCGGTTTGATTTTTGTAATGAACATCGGTTTTGTTGTTTTGGTTAGTAGTTTTACCTATTGTTTTATATGCCAAATTAAATTAGATAATGAATGTAGAAGATAGTCATTTTCATATTTAGTATTAATAAAGACAATTTAAGCTATACATTTTTTATCTTAACTTACTGTTATAAATGTCGAAGTTAGATAGTTTGTTAGTCAATCACACCAGAACGGTTGAAAGTATCTGTGTGAAATTTTGCATAGAGATAGATTGTAGTCTGGAATAGCACATTGGCTATTATTTACCGAAATATCGCACGGGAAAAGCCGCGGGCAGAACCTAGTATAAATATATGTAAGTGCCTTAAGGTGAGTCCAAATTAAGTAACATGTATAACTTATGCTATTTATCGCGATTACATTATTTAACATTGCTTGACTAAAGTAATGTTATAATGCGTGTTGGTTAGGTTAGTAGATAGGTACTCTTTTAATCTTTTGGAACCAATAAATAACTGAAAATGGGTCGCAGTGGTGGAAATTTGGTCCAGTAGAGGGCGTCATTGGGCTGATATGTTAATAATAAAACACGAAAGAAACATCTTTTGGCTAAAATCTTTTACACACATATTAAATTATTATATAACGGGTCTACGTCACGTATTATATTTAAGGAATATGAATGTCTGTAGACGTTATTAGTGTAGTTTGTCGAAGTACCGACAGTTCTAAAACTATAAATATGAATGACCAAAGTGAGGGTAGTAGCAGAAACCCGCACGCATCAGGAACGACGCTCGGCCGCCGCTCCAGTCAGCCCGTGACCACGGTCTGTGTAATTCGATCTTCGGGCAGAAACTTCGGGCAAATAAATAAGGTATTTTCATATTCCTTAAATATAATACGTGACGTAAACCAGTTATATAATAATTGAATATCTTTTGACTAAATTGGTGAAACGCTGTGTATCGTTAAACTTCTCTTTCTTTACTTCTGTCTCAAGTTGTGTGTCTTATTCGTTCTCTAAAAGAAACGAGTCATGACGCAGGGCTATAAACCGCAAAGGTAAGTAGTACTATTCATTGATAGTCAATTGAGTCCACAAATCGTCCGGTTAACCGGCACGCGACCGCTCTTACGTCGACGTGGAGGCTGTATTACCCGTGAAGGGACAACCGTTTTTCTTCCAACTAATGGTATACACACGGCTAGTTAGTTTGGTTTCTTTTATTTGAGATTGAATATAGTCCAACTGAGGCCTAGGCATAAAAAGGAGAGGTCACACACAAAATCTATAAAAACACGTTATTCGCCCCTTGCAGGGCAAGACCACAGGTCTCAGTCCCAGTGGAAAAGGGTCTAAATAAGGGTATCTACCGAACTGCTTCGGTGTTATAGTGGGAAGTGTATATAACTGCTGCACAAGATCTCAGGTTCGATTCACGAGTCGGATGAAATGGCATTTGAGCCAAGAAGTTCTCAGTTTCTGTTGTTTGGAAACCAATGTGCCTATTGTTGGCCATAGGCTTGCCCCCTATTACATGGGATCTAACAATGTATGTGTGTGTGTGAAATAGGCGTATTTGTATAATTACATGTATTCGTTTTTCAAAAATCATTTTCCTAAACCACCAAAATTCTTCTACAATACATATCACATATTTTTCTTAGAGAGTAGTTCAGCTATCAATGTGTCAGCGTCGGTTGTTCACACTCGATCGACTGCCCACCTCGCTTCACCTCTTTATGGCCGCGTGGCCGCCACTCTGATAGCGCCAATTACTGACTCAGATCAAAAAGGAGTATGTGGACAAGACGATGGCGTATTATAATACTGTAAAAATTATTGATGAATGAATGATTTTTCTTTTCTTTTCTTTCTTCAATTAATAGTGATGAGCAAAATCGAAGGAAGACGTTGCGCTGAACGGTGCAAAAAGTTTTGATTGTAAAACATGTGAGAATGGGCAAGTATTCTGAGCGTAGAAAAACTGTTTCGTTTTGCACAAGATAGGATAATTTCGATGAGGCCAACCTCTAGTAGCGAATAGGCACTTATCGAAGATGACTCAAAATAACTAAAAAAAAACCCATAAGTTTGAAGCGTAAGGTGATCCACGTTATGTTGTCGTGTCTCAGCGATATATAGCGGTCGGTCAGTCCCTTAGACTTTGTTACCTCTGGCGGGAAATTGCTATACTATACCCTACCTACTATCGTCTACCTATACACTGACACAACACAGCACACGTGTAAGTAACAGACAAAACTTGTATTCAATTGTACTTTGAATCGTCGTTTTACCGAACTGATTATAAGAGAATTTATGGAACAGATATCTGCTTTAACAAATTACGTGAACGTATCAATACATTTCATGACATCACACATCACACCTATGTCCCTGATGGGGGTAGGCAGAGGTACTTCAAATTCGCTCAGTATGCTTACATACCGACACAGCAAACGTAAATCATTTCGAGCCTGATCCTCTCAATTTCAGAACAGGAAACCATAAAGTATTGCTAACACTGTCACCAATTTTAATACTGAGGGCGGTCCCCCTTCCACTCAGTAAATAAAGGTAAAATAACATATCAGCAGTCACAAACTCCATTAAAATAAATGATTCACTTATAATGTAAATGTTAGCCGAACACAAAAACCGGAGCGCTTCAATCAACGTCGCCTACTGATTGATGATGTTAATTACCTATATACTTATTAACTCATCTGTACACTGCGCACTCTGCTCTCAAGAGACTTACACTTTTGTCTTAGCGAGTAGATGGAAGTTCATATATTACTAAATTAGTTCAAAATTTTTATCGATGCATTAAAATTTGAAGATTCATAAGTTAATATTTTAAATTTTATAATGTTATTTAGTGAAATACGGATTTTAAGATTTAAGTTTTTGGCTCAATTTGAACAGTTAAGTTATTGTAAAACTCATATACAAAAGGTGGATCCATATGAAGCATATCATGTCGTCGTCGATCGTTCGTTTACTCAATGTACTATTTTGAAAACTTAGTTACATTGTTGAAAATGATTAAGTAAGCAATAATCAGCAATAACAACAACCAACCAACCAACCAATAACCTATGTCCAGCAGTAGACTAGTACAGGCTGATGATGATGATGATGATGAAGCAATAACCTATTAATGTCTCATTTCTGGGAAAGAGTGACTTGTAATGGTTCAAAAGATCGCCTGATTTAGGTCATTGACTACACTCTGATTTGCGATATGTGAATATTTTCTCACAATGTTTAAAATCCAAATTTTTTGTAAGAATCTAACAGAGTCCCCGTTCAACCATCACCACTTAAAAACAAAATTAATATACATAATTTATTTTCTCATAAGTCTGGCATTCCGAAACTATAATTCCTCACAATGGTCCATTTGCAATCTTTCGTTGCCTTCGTTTAGTAATATGAGCCGCGACCAGCTCACTGAGGGGAGGTTACCGGATACCACCTTTTACCGTTAGTAAACAGCTCAGGTGTTTGACTTGTTTCATGGGCTACTGTTACTGCTTGTTTAGCGGGAAACTTGTTTGTGCCGTGTTTTTGTTCTGTATTATCACAGGATTTTTTTGCACTGACTTGTTTTAGTTTGCTTAGGTTGATTATGGTTGATGTTGATGGGTTTGTAAATGATTGATTTATTATCTATGTATATTTTTATTAGAATTTGATTTTTTAATTATAACTTAATAAAACTTGAATACATAGGGCAAATAAAAACGGACGCAGTCTTGCAATGGGTACAAAGTCGCCGACACAGCTAGTAAAATAAAAGAATTAGAAATTTGCAGATATTAATTTATTTTATATTATTTTGGTAATGTTTATATTTTTATATATAAGACACTTATTTATTAAAAATACTTAGTTTAATATCGTATTTCTGAAAAGAGATAGCCCCCCTAAAATACCATAAAACAACCACTCAAAAAAAAAAAATTATGATCCAATTTTTTTTCCAACTTATACAAATCCACAAGCATTATACCTATCATACAATAAGTCACTTCACCCTGTATTTTACTTAACCGCACAATACATCATAGGGCACTCAATCGCTATTACCTGTAATAAACTACTATTATGGGGTCCGTACGTGCCTCTGAACTTGCACCTCTACTTAAGAACCAATTGATGGAGGGAACTTAACGCCAGATCGCATTCAAACCAAAATGGTGGCCACCTCCCCGATTTCGATTGGTATATTATTTCTAAAATATTTTGTGTTTTTTTTACTGTAATGTTGTACAATGATGCGTTCCATTCGTAGATGAATGAGTATTCATCCGGGCAAAGCTACTTAGCTTTTAACCTCTGCAACCACTTTGTGCCTTTATTTGATGCAGTAAAGTGTCATACATCGTGATATGGAGTACGTACGTCCTCGGACCTGAGAGTAAAAAATAACATATATTTTTTTCCATAATTAATCCGTGCTATGTACAAATAAAACAGCCTTTTTGGGAACAGCTCGCCTTAACGACACTAGCATCCTAATCTTCTAATAAATATTCATATTAAATAGTATAGCATAGCATAGTGTATTCAAATAGAAGTGTGGCTACTATCCCAAATTACTCTATTATCCAAAAGTCGTGCCTAATTTCAAAATCTGGCTCTCACAGAATAAAGTTTTCTCAAAAATCCATAGCAAAAGCTCTTAACATTTTAAAACTTTTCTGTAATTACAAAATACGTTTCAACTTTAATTTTGTTCCCAATAATTGTTACACAATACAAAATATTATGACTACGGTCCTCTGCAAGTGACTCTTAATTCACAAACCAAGTTTTACGCTTAGGTAGCGTATTATCAACCTAGTTCCCTTGTGTTAGGGATGTAGAAGGTAGTACAGGTGTTTCCCTTTTTCATGGTGGAAATATCTTGAAGGTTTGTGACGTTTAATCTTGCGTGCGACGCGGCCGCCGCGCGTATCACTCGCCGCGCCGGTCACCTAGTGATGTTCAAATATCGACAGTATATTAATTAAGATCGATGTATTTATCAAACGATTGGTTTGTCGATATTTATGTTTCAAATTTAGAAAAATTGATTATCATAAAGTTGTTGTATAGAAAATTGGTTCTAATGGATATTTAGACATTTAGAATACTAAATAATATGAATAATATTTTTTTTGGTGAATCTGCCTCTCCGTCGGAGCCATGACATCGCCTCGCCAGTCAGCTTTTGACCACGGCCGGTTTTTACTGGCTGCTAAGTACCTAAATCATAATCGCGTGAATTTATTAATATAATATTATTGAATATTTTTTTTAGTTCTGAAAGTAGTAGTAGCTAGTATTGAAAAATATCGAATAACATAAACAATTCATAATGAGAAGGATAATAATCATCACACAGTCACACGTTTACAAATCGTCACATCATATCGATACTTTAAACGCACACATCAAAAATAATATTTTCTATCGACAACAAACCCCCCCACCCTAGTCCAAGCGTCTGCAGAAATTCAATTAACATTACCTCCAGTCGCGTGCACCTTTATTTCCGTTCGGAGTCACTTAGTTCCCTCCCACTCCCCCCTCACAGAGGGTGGGTCTAAGACGCCAGTAATGAGGTCCGGCGATCGTTTAGTTTGTAGGTAATGGGCTAGGTGAGGCCAGGACACGGTTTTTCGACCGCAAAATGGGCAAGGAACGGCCTCAGATATGGCTTAGCAAGAATTTATTTGTACTTAAGTGATAAGAAAGTATAAATATGTAGTGTTATGGGGATGCTGAGAGGTTTGTTATTGTGTAAACATACAAGTTAAGATAGTTCATCGGGTTATTAGGCTGGGATAAGTAGCTGTGTTTTTATTAAGTTTGGGATTTTTTCAATACTAACATCAGTGTGCAGCGTGTCGTGGGTTCGATTCCTACACGAGACAAATATTTGTATTATTCATATATAAATATTTGTCTCGAATCTGGGTTACCTTAAGTCTTTTATAAGCATACAAGCCTGGAAAGTTCTCCACAAGACAGGATAAACGTGAGATCTCTTTAAAAAAAACTTATGTCATCTAGTAATAAAGTGAGATTTTTGATTAGGTAATGTAATTTTCTCTAAATTGTACAAATCAGCCCTAAATGTTTTCTTTTCTTAAAATACAAATTATAGACACAAAATATGTACTTAATATACAAAATAAGTTTCCAAAGCATCATTTTACCATTTTACAAACTTTCATGCTAATCATTAGAGCTATTTTTGACACGCATGTAATTTAACCTATTACAGATGGATTAGACACCTATTTCTTATATCTATTGAAATACAGTTTAATTTCCTACCAAATTTAAAGTAGGTATGTATTGTGTTACGGTTTTTTAAGAACAAAATAACGATATAGAAGCTGTTTCCGTGACGAGGATGGATGGGCCTGAGATTATCTGAGGAGATAAGCGATTCGTTCAAGGTGCGCTATCTGATGGAGGGTAGTGGCCATCAAGAGGGGGGTTCGTCTCACTCTCTAGATTTGTTTTGTTTATGTACTATTGTGGGTACTTTTACCTCTATAAAACTGACTCTGAGTACCTTGATGGTGCACCGGTAGTGTGTAAGACTGCTGTGCAAGAAGTCGTGAATTCGATCCCTGTATTAGGCAAAAAATATTTGGCTAGTGAAAATTGGCTCCAAATATAACTTGCGAACAGTGTGTGTGATGCATCTATGCCTACTTCTTCGAGGAAAAAGCTATGCATGTTAGAATCATGCTCTTGTTTACATAAGTGTGAAGAATAATACTCGTATTTAAAACTTATGGCTGACCTAAGATATTACACCAAAACATTGGTTCCAAATTCCTTACGATAGATGGATGACACCTGCGGTATAATATGGGGTGGTCACTTTTTCTGCCCGGAGTAACATAGACTTAAGAGGGAACGCGGCGCACGATTCTTCATACAAACGTATTCCCCTGTTTTCTCCCTGAATAATGTCTAAAAGGCAATTTTTTTTAGCTCAAAAATTCAAGTTCAGCTCTAGGCATGTCCCTATCATTTCCTTTTTTTCAAAAACTTATTAATAAAGAAAATATGAGCCTCCAAATATTGCTAAAATTGCCGTATTTTTAATGTCGTAATTAGAGGACTACCAGAGGAATTTTATTAGTTATTTCCATAAAAAAAAATGATAGGAACCTAGTCATACTCTTTCTGGAATTTTTCATGTAAAAAAGTATTGAATCCGCTCAGTTTTCGAGGAGAAAACAGGGGAATACGAAACGTCCATTTCGTCAAAATTTTTGTCCCAAAATCTGTCTGAGCTGTAGCTGTCTTTATCGCACTCTTCGGGGGTGACTTGAGGTATGGGGGGTCACTTACATGTATATGACTAGGAAAGTGGTATCTGTCGATATTTTTTTTATCGATACTGTAGTGATGTCCATCAATGTCGATGTTGACGATTTACTGTTTTTATTTATTAAATTGTGAAACTGTAAGGTTAATTTCCGACTTTTTTATTAAGTTAATAAGATTATCAGATCAGGTCGCAACGATTTGATTTAGCTGCTCTAAAAGTAAGTCTAGTCTTATCAAGTATATTCATATACACGCATTATAATGGATGCAAGAGAGGTGTAGGTTGTGGGTATTTTATTTAAAATAGCTGGCAAAATGCGAGTTGGATTCGCGTACCGAGGGTTCCGTACGATTATACTTTTTTTTTATTATTTGTGATTAAAATGTAAGATATTAGAAGGTAACGGGATAGCTATAAGTTACAATAAACATTCACGTAAAGTTCACATCAGTCCGGAATACACTCTCTTTCTTATTCAATTTATTTACGAGTATCATCTTATACCTGTTCCAATAAAGTTTTAATATATTCAGTGATAATAATATAACTACACGATTACGGTTTTCGGACTTTTTGCTTTACTTGTGCAACTTAATATTGCTTTTTGCCAAATTTCGTGATTCTAGGTTAAGGGGAAGTACCCTATAGGTTTTGACGTTTTTCATCGTCAAGATATGCAGCAAAAATGGAGCATAAACGGCTGTATCTTTTCATATCTTGCATTTACTTAGAACTTTGATCTTTCATTATATTCCAAGGGGTTGCAGACCCGAGTATTTTTAGGGTTTCGTCCCAAAATTGATTGATACCTCTACGCATTCTTGAGAAATATATTCTTGACAGACAGACGGACAACGGAGCGATCCAATAATGATTCGTTTTTTTTTCCTTTTGAAGTATAGATTATGGAACCCTAAAAAGAATTTAAAACAATAAATAGGACATTTATTCTATCGTCATTTTCGTCAAAGGCCATTCGTGAAAAGAAATATCTAGTTTAGATAAGTTCGATCATCATCAGCAACCCATTAAGTCCCACTGCTGGTCTCGGTTCGATATTTTGCCAAAATAAGACATATTTTTTTAGTTTCTATTCCATTTTCGGGAGTTTTTCAGAAATTTTATACCGATATTTTATTTGTATATTTATTGAGCCATAATATTTTACAAGTTCATCAAGACTTGCAGCTTATAAACTTTTATTGTTGTTGACGAATAACCAAGTTGACGGACAATCTAGTTTCTTCTGAAAATTGTTTTCATGCTACCTCTTCTTTTACCATAATTATTCTCTTGCTGTATTAGGAGTGCCTTACGAATACCACAATGATCTTAATTACCATTACAATGATATTAATAAAAACTAAAATTATATTAAAATTCGAACAGAACCCTCAGGACATTTTAGTTAGCGATAAAATATTTTATAAATCTTAAATAGAGATAAGGTAAGTACTACGATTTTTTCCATTATTTACATACACGTAAAAACAATAATAACAACGTGTAGGTAACTAAGTAACACGATGACATCAAATGGACCGATTTAAGCAAAAATGATCCAATCAACATAAACCTCATTTTGACAGCCAGAGAAATACTGCAATGAATTTTAAAGTCAAATATCTCAAAATGAGGTTTGTGTTGATTGGATCACTTTTGCTTAAATCGGTCCAAATTTCAAAAACCAAATAAATGCAAAATGTAGATTCGCCGACTCGCCGGTACACGGGCGCGGGGAAGATGCTAGTGGGGAGGAGGGGGGGAGGGAGCTACTACGCATGTGGACCATCCACTCACACATTTAAATCTCAGGCTCAACGCAACAGCAATAGCTACTTCAAATACCTACTTTTCAAATTTCTCACAGACCGCGTCCCCTCTTAAGTCCGCACTGACACTCGAATAAAGATTGTCGAATAAAGAATTAAGCGACACGACAAAATAAATAGATATTGATTTAAATCGATTGCATGCCACTTTATTTTAATTAAAGAAATATTACTTATATATAAAAACCACTCAATGCTAAATTCCACAATTTATAGAGATGTGAAAAGAAACTTTTCTTTTTTCGCTTGTTATTTCATTACGGCGCACAATTCATCTTAAAACCAAAAACATAGTGATTTACATCTCAAGTATCTGTCAACTTAAAAGCAAATACCAAAGACATAAGTCACAATAAACAAGCAATATAATACGACGGTTGTCAGGTGAACCGAATATATAAAATATGATGGTATTCACAAGTTTGAGTGCATTCAATACGTTTACCCGAGCCAGTGATGTAACGTAAATAGCACAATAATTCATCGATATTCAGTAGACGCCAAACTGCATAACTCAACGTATGCGCCACGTATTGAGATGTCGATAGATTTATCGATATTGTGAAAAATTGAGAGCAGAACCTAAAAGTTTTTGTTGTTTTATTAGTGTAGACAAAATTAATGTGTACGGTCTTTTATTATATTGCAATGTTAAATAATATGGACGTGTTATATAGCATAAGTTAAATAACATGTTACTTAATCTGAATGCACACTAAAATAAACGGGAAGGAGATTTATTAATTTTTTTAGTAGTAGTATAGTATAGTCTCAAGAAATCATAGTATATTTCAATAAATGTAACGTGAAAATATATATAAATAACAACATTATTCTATGACTGACTTTGACTGGCCTGTTGATCTAGTGGTTAGTGGCCCTGACTGCTAAGCCGGAGGTCGTGGGTTCGATCTCCACCCAGGACAAATATTTGTGTTATGAGCATAAAGGTTTGTCCTGTGTCTGGGTGTAATTTATCTATAATATGTATTTATTTACAAAAAAAAAGTATTTATGTAGTATATCAGTTCTTTAGTACCCATAACACAAGCAAATATAATTGCTTACTTTGGGACTAGATGTCGCTGTGTGAATGTGGTAGAATATTATATTTTATATATTATCAATTTATCGACAGAGCATATCACTAGGTGTCATAACAAATGTTCTGGGCCGGTGGACGGGCGACACGCGCCCGCCAGCGCGTTTCTCTAAACACACAATTTCATTCTTATTTCCACAAGCAATGTCCCGATACCGAACTCATTTTTACTTCTCTATGCGTTTATAGAGAGCTACCTATACAGAGCTATATATATTTTCTGTCCGCAGCTTTACCTGCGTTGTCTCTATTGCTGGGCACGGACCTCTTTCATAAGTGACGGAGTCTACTATTATCACGCTAGCAGGCTACACAATAGTTTTAGTTTCTTAATTTGAGTGTAAGTGTGAAGTGAAGTAAGTGTTTCGTATCATAGAATACGGTGTAGATTCAAAAGTAAGATTTGTCTGCATAGAAAGTATTCTATGCAGACAAATCTTTTTTTTTACTTGCGATGATAAATCAGTATAATGAAACACCTTAATCTCTCTGGAATCTCATTGCAGAAAGACGAGATATTGCAGTATTAATTACTTGAGTAATGGGTACCCTAGACTGAATGTTTTAACGTCGTCTTATTTCAGCGATTTTTTCAACAGATATTCAATCAGAATCAAAACGTAACGTTTACAGTTAAAATATGTCGGCATTTGACGTAACGGCATGCGGTTTCTGTGAATTTTATGATCACCAAAACGTGGGTAATGGTAAAATTACTTTTTGGTAAAATATGTTTGTTTCAGACGATCTGATCCGAATAGCAGGATCGCGCTGGATGCAGGCCGCAAACACCCGGCCCTATTGGAAATCTCTTGAGGAGGCCTATGTTCAACAGTGGACTTCCTGCGGCTGATATGATGATGATGATGATGATGAAAATATGTTTTATAAATGCAACAGTTTCATCCAGTCATCCAAAATATTGAGAGTCGTGTCGTATCAAGAAGTAAAAAATAAAACAAAGAATAATGGCGATTGGTTCACCGACCTAAGCTCTTAGACCAAAAAGAGATATTTACATGAGTAACGGTAAGTATCTTTTACCTACTTTTGACTAACTAAATATTTTTTTTTATATAATTTTAATAAGTACCTAAAATCACCGCGACAACTAACCTCTCGTCTACAACCACCTTTATACTTTCCGCTTCAGTTTTGGTGGCGGCAGCAGATTTCTGAACGCAGTCAGACTGCTCTTAATTAATTGGCTTGCATTCGTTTGCATGAATTAGCCAGGTATTCGAACGCGCCCCCTTTACTCATTTTTCTCCACCCCTTCTCGGACCCTTTTCAAAGGATTATAGTTGTTGATAGAAGAATTTTTGATGAAACAAGTCGAAGCTTAAATAAAATTGGGAAAGTAAATTAGCTACTTTAATTATAATTACCGAGTTATAAGAGGGTTAAGGCAATATTTTTATATTAATTATGCTTCTGAAGAAAATCAGCTGGTTAGTAAAAGTCAATAACCCTGACTTGACTTTCAATGACCTCGTGGTCTTATTCAGGACCACTAGCACTATTTTCAGTTTGCGTAATTTCAGTCGTTATACGTAGTATGTAACGGAAGTACATAAAAGAATAATTAAGGAGCAGTTGAAACTACGTGGAAAATCAAGTCATGTGACATTCTTTACCTAATCTGTATATTCACAAGCCTAAATACTACAATAAATTAATTGGCAGAGTAGTATCTTAATGTTTTACTTCTGAAAAAGCTCTCTTCTCCTCTATGAATAGATGTGAGAGGTTTTAAAGAACTATATAAGTTTATTTTCGACATGCACTTACTAAGACACCCCACGCTCATTCAATAAACATTTTCCAAAACTTTTAAATCCTAACCGAATAGGTACCGAACTTTTGCATCGTCTGACGTCCCAGTGCGAGCGCCCACCGCAAGTCGCCGCATCGGGTCGGTACGTACCGGATCGCACCGGATCAGGTGACCGGATTATTCCGGTTCAGTGCGGCCCAAAGCGGATCAAACACGATTTTAGACTTACGGGGTAACGTTTGAGCTTAACCGAAGGTGGATAATGGACGCCTGTTTTAATGGCCGTGATTGAGACTGTTAGATATTGTTTAGATGGTTTTCCATGGGATATGCGTCCACCGTAACGTATTTTTACTTAGCCAATATTTTTACTTTTACTTTGTTAGGCAATGACTTTCACTAACTCCTAACTTTTAACTAGCGTGAGCTGATAGAACTATTTCACGTGACGTTCTTTGTAAATAAATTAATCTATGAGTGGACATTATATTTTCCATTGTAAAGAATATGAAAAGTCTTGATCGAATTGATTTACATGAAAGAAACTTAAAATCTAAAGAAAACGAAATTTCATAAATATTTTCTGTATAATTTTTCAAGAGTCGGGTCCCTACTAACAAATTTAGCGGATTCCTACACATCTATGTAATATTTTTCCCGTCGTGAAGCTCAAAATTAACCTAGGTATAAAATTAAATTAGGTACCGACCACCTTCCTTCTTTAAATAGTTCAAACAACGACGAGCGAGGATCATCTGTCAACCTCGCCGGGGGCTGTCATAAGTTGGCCGACACTGAGATACTCGCCGACACTTGCCGAACTCGTCGACCAAGTTTCGATTAACACCTGTACTCGAGGGTGCAGTATGAATATTGGACAACTTTTACTTTGAAAGTACTTGATAAGGGTGTGAACGTAATATTGACGTAGTCTGTTTGATGAGCTACAGAAGAAATGTAAACAAAGATCCTCCAAAGACTGAAAACTGAAATGACACCTTTTAACCTGACTTAACAACTTGAAGTAGTATGATCGAGATTAAGTAATATAAAAATTCAAGCAGAAAGCATTAGACATTTTTGAACAAAGTAGTTTTCATTCACAATAATACTTTTTAGTTATTTATACTAGAAGCCTTTATACTTTGCTGATATTTTATATGTTAATTTAGATAAGGGTTCTAATCTAGAAGAAATTACAGATCAGGAGTACCTGAAACCGGCGAGAATGTATAAAAAATATTGATGAATGTTGAAGAAGTGAAAGATGTATGTCAGAATCGTAGCAGGTGGAAGGAAATAGTCTCTGTCTACAACTCTGTTGGGAAAGAGGCGTGATCTATTATGTAATCCATTAGTCTATTATTGATGAAAATGTTTATCTGATGTGGCCAGCAATGTTTTGTGTGTTACTATTACAAGTTTAAATAAAACAATTAAATTGTCCAAAGATTCAACTTGCCCGAATTCGATCTTGTTACCGCAAAAAATTCATATCACAAGTTATAACATAAATTAAACATAAAAGCAAATGTTTTGAAGTGTCTCTTCCTCAAATATGCGAAGGTAATGATGTTAGCAAAGTTCCCGGGGGCCGGGATGCGCGACTTTACAAATTGAAATTATTTTTTCATTAAAATTCCCAAGTTAAAAGTTTTCAGGTGGAAGTTCTTTGAGTGGGCAATTCACGGCGCACTTTCTGTTAAATGATTCTTCCCAAACTTTAAATAGATGTCTAGGTGGATATTAGGCAAGTTTCCACCGAATTCGTTAATCTAAATGGCTAGTATTAAGGTTCGCCTAACTTTGGGAATGAATGCAAGAATTACTTACTTTTCTTGATGACATTATATGAAGGTGTCGACCTATTATTTTGAATTGATTCCAAAAAACATGCTGTTATTGTAGTCACCCATAGATTATTTTTTACTAAGTTATTAGTGCTTGTCAGCAGCTTTACCTGCGGAACCCACGGTAACGCGTTGACTGGATAACTTATTGCTTTTGAGACTTTCTGGTAATTTCTGAGAAACAACCAATGCTATTTTTGAATATTATAAGGATACATTTCGAACACATTTTTAACACAATATACAGCAATAATAAATGAAATCATTAATTACCCAACACTGGAAGTAAAATTAAGGTTTACTTCTCAATTGCGGGAAGAATTTTAAAGTAGTGTCGTCGCAAACAAGGCACCGTGTAAATAAAATTAATTAGTTATTCGAAGCCGTACCTGGGCTTGTCTAACGAGGGAGGAGAGGGGTGTCTTGTGTTTTGTTCAAGACTTGCGTTGGGCGTGATGGTTGTTTTAAGTAGACAATTTATTGACTATAATGTTATTTATTTACAATTTATAAGCATTTGTATGAAGGTAGTCATTTTATTTTCCGAAAGCTTTTTTGTAATTTAGAACTCGACGAAGTTGGTGAACTTGTTTGCAACCATTGACTGGCCTGTTGGTCTAGTGGTTAGTGACCCTGACTGCTAAGCCGGAGGTCGTGGGTTCGATCCCCACCCAGGACAAATCTTTGTGTGATGAACATAAAGGTTTGTTCTGTGTCTGGGTGTAATTTATCTATAATATGTATGTATTTACAAAAAAAAATGTATTTAGGTAGTATATCAGTTGTTTAGTACCCATAACACAAGCAAATATAATTGCTTACTTTGGGACTAGATGGCGCAGTGTGAATGTGGTAGAATATTATTATTATGTCTCTTTTCTCACGGCTATACTTCTCACCTTAGAGAGAAGTATACCCGGTCCTTTTGGAAGGCTTACGCGTGGACACAGGTCTAACACGCAGAGGCCCTTAAAGAATTTTAATTTAGAATGGGATGAGACATTTACCGCTGTCATATCATAGCTGCACTATTGTAATACAGCTATGATTTGTCACTGGTAAGTGTAAAGCTATTGTATGATGTTATGGAGTCAAATAAAATTGGGCTATGGGTTTGAGTGTTCGGTGGAATGATGATATCTGGCATACGGGAACAACGTCGCCTGCTTGCCTCCTCCAGCGGTGAATATATGATGTTAAATGAGGATTGGGGCCGACCCTTATTATTATTATTATAATTTAGACCATAGGATCTAATGTGTAACTGTTTGTTGATCCTTAATAAATATAAAAACATTTGTTCTATGTAATGGTTTAGTATAAGTATTTCAAAACATATAGAGATGATCCTACAGACAAGTTACGACAACTGTCGATGGGACTCAACGCTATAATACATCATGAAGACAGATAGGGGCGAGCTGATCCTGTAAGCTCGGCTCACCTGCGGGATTAAGGTGATCCCGGACCGCGGGACTGTCCCGTGATCCCGTGTCGCGAGACGATACATGCTTCTGTTGATTTGATGTCGTATTAAAACAGAAAGTCAATAATTTGATTAGGAGAGTATTATTTAGAATTAGTATAGATACTTGTAATAGTTTTATAAGTGTAATAACTGCGTAAATGTTTAATATTGCATACATACATAGAATGACTGTTAAATTTTTCTAGAATAGTGTAAACCCTAAATTTTTTTGCCTTTTCGATTATATTTAAACACTGAATATTCGTCCGCACAACATTGAAAATGCCCTGCTATTTTTAAAGCCAATCTCGAATATAAACTGATAAACGAAAAGAAAATAAAATAAACCTCAGTCAATATTTTTCTTCCGGGGATGTAACCCTACGTTTTCTATAAGCAACTTTCGTTTACCTAGGGTCCGTCAGACCGCCGCGGGTCCGGCGGACCTACTAACCAATATTCGTGGACATTTGTACCCGTCCTCGACTCGACCCGGGTATTACTCTCCCGGCTAATCCGGGACCACTATTAACCGTTTTGGATGCACAGGGATGTAGTGAGAAAGGCAGGAGATTTTGTCTTGGGAATGATTACGTATACATTTTCACTAAAATTATATCATTTTTATGACCTTCATCTTACATTGTATTTGATTTCTACTTTGTTAGACGAGGACTACGCTAAATAATAAAAGACAAACTATTTTTAACTTGAGAAAACTACCAACACATTTATGTCTGAATGTTTAATAAAAAAAATCGATTTGTCCCAAACCCACTTTAAGATATCAATATTTGAATAATAATATTCATACATATTATACTCTAATTATACTTTATCAACTAACACAACATGCTTTTAAGTAAATATAATCAAGCTTTCATATTTTTCTTTTTCTGTATGTATACTGACCACACCAAGCCAATGAAACGCACCTGTCAGTAATTTTTCTCATAAGAAAGCACAGTAACATATTATTATATATAAATACAATAAAAACAACATGAGTACGCCGTAATGCACTCACAATATTAATTTCACCCAAATCCGTCCCTTTGTGACAAAGAAAAATTGTAACGAATCGAGTGGGACCCTACAACAACCAGCGTGGAAAACCTTTTCGCTTGTTACTCGAGTTTGAAATGTTTTATTATTGAGATAAGGTTGGAATTACAATAAGCCTTGCATTTGTTACCTTGAGGCCTAAATTGTAGGATAAAGCGATTAAATGGTTTTTGTTTCAAATAAAGGTATCGTTTATTAATATGTAGTCACAAGTATGTTGTATGTATGTATTTAATATATATCTATATATATATATATATGTATTGTTTATACAGTTATTTTTTTTTTATAAGTATCTAATTTTCTTTTTCTATTTCTTACTTTTGTTTCGTATATTCAAGTTACATCGCCTTTCTCTTGACCATATGCACCTACTTTTTAACATCTCTGTACCACCTTAAGTTGACTGGTAGAGAATGCCTCTGGCATTAAGTCCGCCTTAATACATTGTTTGTGTATTTTAAGTTAATAAATAAATAAATAAGTATGTTTGATACATTTAAAATGGCGTGCGTGATAAATATAGATTAATAGAGCCTATGTGTCATTTAAAAGTTATAATTGTAAAGTTCCATTAATATCCATTCAGTGCGTGAAAATGTAACAAAGACGTGGACCTAACTTTTAATTTCTGAAATTTGGTCATTTATGTTTCAAGTCTATCAAAGTTAAATCGAGCTGAAATTAACGTTTGGTTCTTCAAGAAATGCAAATTTAAACAGCACAACACATCGTTTATTACATCTCATTTAATGGGGGACAAGCCTATTGCCACTAACTAAGCAATAATGTACAAACTGATTGTCTCTAATCCGCCGACCACTCATCCCTCGTTCCTGCCAAGGTACGTGAAAGGTAAGTCAGTCAAGCTGGCTGTCATTAATACGGACGCAAGAGTAATGGCGGCCTGTAAACGGAATATAATGCGCTTGTTAGTTCAGAATGGAGTGATTCATTCGTTTTGTGAGCACGAAGCCTTCAGCTGATATTTTGTGAAGGACCGGCTTGAATGATTTATATGTATTTAATAAGATATGGCGAGACCGCTTGAATGGAACGGCCTGGCTTAAAATGTTTGGTAATACAGTAGTTATAAACTCAATCTAAAATATAGCATCACTCCTTTTTGTCCAAAGAGGCACGTAGGTTCCATGTAAGCAACCTTGAGCGTAGAAGTCGTAAACTCTGCCCAAGTACTGGTATATTCTTGCTAATGAGTAGAGTTTACTATAAATTGAAATGTTTAGCCAAAGCAAAGGCAGATTTCTCAGCCCAGTGCCCAGCAGTGGGACATTAAATAGATTGTAATGATGATGATGATGATGATTGCAAATTTGGTTACGTATAACTGTTAATTTGAAGCCATTAAGCCATTTAAAAAAAAAACCGAGAAGTAATTGAAAGTAAGATTTATTGTGTTATTTTGCCACGCTCGCTCATATTACATAATATTCCTCGAAAACGTAAAATTTAACACATTAGCCATAAAACACAGTTAATGTGTGCAATGCAAATGCGGTGGTAACAATAATATCCGGGCAAAGTGCGAAACGACACATAAACATGGAAGCTCTTCCTGTTGCACTGTTTTAGCTAAATTTTATGTTCAAATTGTTTAGAACGAGGACAATTTATGTTTAGACAAGACTGTACACGACGATTTACAAGTGTTTGTATGTTACATGAGAATAACCAGCCCTTATAATCATTGGAAAATATTTGAACAACATGCAAGAAAGTTGCTTGCAATTGTTTTAAGAAAATATTATTATTTAAAATATAATAAATACTATAGGTAAGTCACGCGGGGCTTCGCTCCCATCGTTCTTTATTTGGCTACTGCTCAGCTCCTATTGGTTTTTGCGAGGTGTTATATAGCTTATGTTACTCAGTGATAATGTAGCTTTCAAACGGAAAAATTATTTATTTTTTAAGTTTATTCTTTACATATTATCTCTCCTCTTTATAATATTAGTATAGATATAGATATATCGTAAATAAATTCGGAATATTCCATTTTGTGATAAGATGAAGAAAAGTCGTATACTTGCCGTGAATATTTTTTTTAAATCCCGATGGAAATTATCTAGATATTGAATGTACCATGTAGGTACATATTCTGGTTAACAAGGATGTTTCTTAAACTCTTATGTAGTCGTCTGTAATAAAGTGGCATTGCTTCTGACGTTGATAGATGCGTACCGGGACGTATTTACACGGGTATTTAATCACGAGGTTTTTTATATATGATCCCATGCTCTATAAAAACGCTTTCTTGGTTTCAAAATGACTTAAGGAGGTAAGTAAAGTAAATACTCTTCCTTTTTCCCTTTGTTGGGAATGTAATTTATCTATAATATGCATGTATTAACAAAAAAAAATATAAGTAGTATATCAGTTGTTTTAACACAAGCAAATAATAATATAATTGCTTAATTTGGGACTAGATGGTGCTGTGTGAATGTAGTAGAATATTATTATTATTATAATTATTAATGATGAAATAACAGATCTACCCACATTCAAGGAACTTATATATTTTAACTAAGATATATAAGTTTCTTGCTCACATTTCTATCGCGTTGACGTTTGTCAGCTAGTGGTTGTAGTTAATGATTGCTGGACACGGGTTTGTGGGTTCGATCCCAACACAGGATAAATTGTAATCTATAAATATGTGTCTAGTTTTATATTGTATGATTGTAAAAACCCCTCAACACTAATATTATTTGTTTTGAATTTATCAAAAAAAATTGGAAAACTCCTTTCGAACTCTCGAAACAAAAGCCTTTAATTCAAAACTTAATAAAGCTGAATATTGTCTGCAATCAGCCCAGCGCTTCTTCAGTGAGTACTAAGTAGTATTCGACAATGACTGAGATGAGCTACACACTCAAGCTGTACCTTTGTTTCATTTCCTGATACCGACGTATTTTTTTCACATTCTAAGTTGGTGGGACAGTTAGCGTGGAGAGGAACTATTGGAAATATTTGAAACCAAATATTCGTCCTACTTTTCTTTATACCACTATGATGGCAAAAAAGCTTACGGTCCGACTTGGTAAGCGGTTACCGCTATGGATACCTGCAACACCTGATTCGTTACATTTGTGTACAGTTACAAAATGTGTTTCTAATATCCTCTCCTTATAATTCCTAGAATATATTCCTCACAATCCTTTTACTATATACGATAAGTCATTTGACTGCAGTGGAAGAATACCGCATAATACAATCCAATTCAGATTGGCTCTATTAATCATATTAGAAGCTTAGTGCTGGCCTGTTGGAGTAGGTACAGATACCCAAAGGGGAAGCGAGTCGAAGTGCTTTCTACACAACTAATGGATTTTTATATTTACATTGTTTATAAAAACCTCGCCGCACACCGCATATGACTGTATTGTTGTACTATCACAACACATTTTGTCTATTATCACCTCGTGTCCCTCTGGGTTGAGCTCAAAAATAAATAATAAATATTTAAAAAACAATATTCTAGAAGCCTATTCCATATTTTTGTTCGATCACGTTATTAGGTATGAGCGTGGAACGTTCGAACTGCGGATTTCAATAAAGCGCAACCTTTTGTTACGTGTGCTACCAATATTTGAGCATTCAGAACGTTCAGGCCAGAGCTCGATATTAAAAGATTCATTTCACAATGAGGACTCCCTCGCTCGTCATCTTTTTGATGGCCAAAGGGCAGACACCTCAGGAACTGAGAGCTTTGTGCGGGTTTGGTTTAAAAGCTCTTTTGCGGAAGACAGTAGTTGCTATGTAAGATTACTCGTATTAATTAACGTGGTTCAGAAGTACCTGGTTTGCATATATGCATACTGTTATGAGGAAACAATTTCTAATTTACAAAAGTCTTAGAATATTTGAGAGATTATATTAATTTTTTGAACTAGTAACGAGGGGTGCTATATTTTGTCTGTCTGCATGCTCATCTATTTGGCTTATGTAACCATATCTATTTACATTGTAGACAATTCAGAAAGAATGTCAGTAAATTGTTCCTAAATAGTACAGTGATTTCGGCAATATCTTTCACATAAATACTTCAGGTAAATTCATTTTATACTTTTCCATTAAACATTAAAGTTTGCAAGAATCCGAAACTTTTATAAACAGATGCCGCTGTTTAAATTAAATAAGTACAGCGTTCCCCGGGACAATGCATAGGTAATGTTGGACAAAGTTCGCCATAATATAAAAATCATGGAAGCGAAGTAAAGTTTCTCAATATGAATAAAGTATTCATTGTAATTGGAAGAAGTTTGCTGGGTCAGGTGGAAGATGCTTGTTTGAACTGATTTTATGGATGAACCTTGTGGATTTTACGTAAAATAAAAACGTAAGAGTTAACTTTTGGGTAAAAATACCTTAAATTTTAAGAACTTAATAATGATAATACATGGAGAGTGAGGATAAATCTTAACCAAATTAGTTATCAATGGCATTTTCTACTAGTCTACCTTGGGTCATGTAGAGTAGAGCAAAGTAGGTGCACAATGATCATCATAATAGAAAAAAAATAAAAAAGGAAAATACAAAAGTAACATACTATAATAATAATGACCTTACAATTAAATATATAGAACTACATAGATAGTCTGTATATTATATTATTCATAAATATCACAGTACATAAAATACGTAGTATGTATAATACATAAATAAAATGCAATGTATAAACTAAATATATAACACACATACATAGATACCTTTTTAAATATAGAATATAATGTCTATTATAGTGTGAGACGTGATAATTCCGACGTTTTATCCGAGAGAAGAGCTCAGACTTTCTTCTTAATAACGTACTTACTACAAACCCCCTAAACTCCAAATTCATCAAAATTAAAACTTAGTATACAAATAACTAGTGGCTGCTTTTTTTTGCTTTCGAACTTGATAATTTTAAAACACTGTGTTCATCATCAACAACATCACTACAACCCTGAAACGGCTAAAACACTGTTAAGCATGGGAATCTTCTAAAGATTGTAGAGGGAATTTAGCCTAACATACCATGCGCTGACCAGACGACACTGTGTTCGTTTTTGAGTGTCTACAGTTATAGCGTTCATACACATTTTATCTTAATTGGAAAACACACATTGATCGAGACGCTTCTGCGCATGCATATTTCTCTCACCGGTAGGCATAATAGCAAAGAAACCCCATAAATTCTACATAATACTGAAATAAAAATTGACCTGTTCACGTTCAGAAACTGTAATGTCAATGAAATATTCAGTCGTTTGACGTGCAGGTGGCTGATGCGCCATTGCGGCGGTTTCTTTATGCATGAGAGCCTCTCGTGATTCGGAACGCACGTCCTCGATGTGTGTCAAAGATTAACCAAGTAGTTACTGTTGCAGATATGGTTTATACTTCGTTGATATCCCATGCTACATCAGATCAAAGATGACATAATATATTATTATATTCTTATCTCTTTTCAAAACAAAGTAATCAATTTTTTTTCACGAAACCCTGATATTTTTTCAAAATCAAAGTAGCTTAAATTACTCCTTGTGAAGTTAGTTATCTGGCCATAAAAGTCCTGTCCAAATTGGTTCTGTAGTTTCGGCGTTTACCTCAAACAAACAGACAGACAAAAACTTTACAAAGTGTGTTTTTGTTATAATTAAATACATACTTTCATATGATTACTCTAAAATGCTGTTATTTTGACATCAAAATCAAATACTTCAATTTTATTTATTTGTATATAGATGACCGACCTTCGCTAACCGCACTACAGAGGTGGGGATAGGTCCATATCTTATACAACCGCTTCAAAATTCGTCGATACCAACACCAACGTTTAGCGGTTTACCAGAGTTGAAACCTCTAGAGATATTTACAAAAGTAAAATAATATATTAATTGAACGTTTCAATTAAAATTGCTATATAATATGGGCTTTTCTTCTTTCCTCACCGAGTAAATTCAACGATGGTCCCAATGTACCTACGTGTCCCTCTGACGAACGATCAGGTTGCCCACTTGGACGTACCTCTAGTACATTTACATTTATATTGGGGCGAGACGTCCAGCAACGTTCGCCTCGCGAGTGCCCCTCACTGAATCAATTCCGCTACAATACTTTTCGGTGATCTCACTTGAATTCCAACGTGTTTTTTTACCTTACTGTACTTTAGGATTGGTCCCTGTTGATATTTTTGTGAGGTCTAAACGTCAAGTATAAACGTCTACAGACAGAAGGCGGAAAGTATGGTCAACAGTGAACTTTTAGAGTGATGTTGATAATGATTTTTCACAGTATTATGTATTTTTCTATCAATATTTGTTAATTGTAGACATTTTTAATTCGATTACCAGATGAGTTGGCTTTCCTATTTGTAGTTTTAATCGCTCAAGACACATCTCTTTAGAAAGCTTTTCTTAGAAATTATAGCTCCGGGGATACAGTTAAATGTCTACCCAACTATAATAAATAGCTGCGCTGCGCTGCGGGAAGAAGCAGAAATTGGTAATGGTTTCACATTACCAATTCCTGCTTCTTTCCTAGACGCGATACAAACCGCTATTAACTGAATTATTGCTCAGGTCTTCTAACGTAAGATGGAGATAGGTAGGTACTTATTCAATCAGGCTGTAATACGAGCTAGAAATATCACTGTCTACCTCTTTTTGTACAAAATGACCACACACAAACCGATCACTGAGACTCTTGTGAGACAGGATAATCAACGATAAACCCTTGCAAAGACCTAGGGGCCGTGTTCACACGCAAAAGACATACTGTCTCTATAGAGATATTTAAAAAAATGACATATAATATTTACACATAACTTAAAAATATATACACAGCTAACCTATTAAAAAAAAAAAGAACCAGATACTCTATTTACAGGAAATTCCTATAAATAGAATATCTGATTAAGAGATGACATATTCCTTGAGAAATCATTTCAAATTCGAAATTATCTCTATACAGATGATATTTCTCAGAGAAAGCCTAGCCTCACTGTCTACCTCACTGCATTTCTTTGAGACAATATGACATCTTTGACATATAATTTTCTTTCCGTCCTTAAATTAATCCGATCCTCGATTCGTATTCACTGAACATTTACATCCAGACCAATTTCCCTAACATCTTTCCGAAGTCGAAAGTAAGTGCACAAGTGCAAGTACCTGGTCGGATTGCTATCGAGATTAATGAATTATTCAACTAAGAACTGGTGTAACTGAGGGTGAGACACACCCCTGCTGATGTTTTAACTTGAAACAATGAAAAATTAAATGTTGAGTTTGTATTGAGTCGTTTTTAGAATTATAATAATCTTACAGATGATTTAATCCATCGCTATATACCGCTATTGCTCGCACAGGGGATCAAGTTCTATATCATATGGGACTTTATAAACATACAATTGACGTAATTTACGTATTACTTATTTTATTTACTGCTTTTTTTCACTCATTTTAAAACCCGTCTATCTGAATTGCAATTCTGCGTACTCCTTGCTCTGTGATTAAATAAAAGTGCTTCAAACTTATTTCAAAACATCTACTTAAGTACTTAATTATTATAATTTTATTTCAGTTTGAAATAGGCCATTAACACTTTATAAATAAATCCATCATCTGCATCGATAAGTGGACACGAGACAAAAAGACCATGTATAAAGTAATTGTATTTTACATTGATTTCAGTCAATAGTTGTTTCAATAAATTAATTCAATAAATATCAAAGCTCTTGTCTTCTCGTATAAAGAAGAGATACCCGCACTTTGCACACTCACTGCACAAAAAGGGAGCTATTGATCATAAATTTAATCATACGTAACGATAGCGCATAGGTGCGGGGATTATTAGGGATTCGGCGTGAGGGATCGAGGTGCGCGACATTGATTGATTCACCTTCATTCATGGACGATTGTATCGACACCTAAACACTTACTGTACAGACTAATTCAAACTTTAATGTCTAAGAAATAAGGGTGGTGTAACCAGAATTAAATGTTGGTAAATTGAAGAATAGCTCTTTGAATTTGACAGTGAAACGGATTGATATCTCTGAGGATTTATCATAAGCTTGGTTTCATAAAGCACGCTTCTAAGATATTTGTTTACGGGCCATTCATTATGATTCCAATATCTCTATAGAAATATTAAAAATAAATACGATTCGAAAAATTAATTAGTTATTTGAAACCAGGTTAACACTACAAGTTATTGGACTTGTATCTGGACGTGTATACTTTACTTGCACACCAAAACTGTATCTATTGGTACGTTTAAATATTTTAGTAAGGTTAATTAATTATTACTATTGTTTACTTTTATTACTTTTTTTATTACTATTACTTTTACCTATATATTTTATTTCATATTTTAATTAAGTTTAAGTTACTATCAATGTTACCTATACATATAATACGAATGATGTGTGCTTTTAATTGGCAAACATATATATCAACGTTGTATAAATTAAGTGCTTAAATTTGTAATATTTGTATGTCTTGCCGTTAGTGTACCTTATTATTATAAATAAATAAATAGTATAATTTTTTTTTCTCTACTTTTTAAGGCGTACATGAGAGTACTTTGTATGACCTTCGACCGCCTGTAGCACAGGTTGTACTACCTAGTACAGGATAATCATCAATTATGTTCCCTACATTAAGTTATTTTTTCTGTTTATACATATTTACCTTATTACTTTAATAATATTTATTTTAGTATACCAATGAAATATTTATATACTTAACACAAACAAAGTTCTCTAAGGATTATGTTGTAATCCCTTAAATTGGACACAGTTTCACCTGTCCGGTCCCCTGCGCTGAGCGGATTTGTCTCGAGTAATGAACTAAAACAAAAAACGTTAAAAGTTAATCTCATGTCTCGGGGAGTGAAATTGTTTATAGGGACAGGGTTCGACCCTCGGGGACTGTAGTGTGTCGGTATCTTTTATTGTGTAGATTAAAATTAGTAAAAAGTTTATTTAAACTTTATGCACATTGGTACATGGGCGGACTTAATGCCGTAGGCATTTTCTACCAGTCTACCTTGAGTGATGCAGAGTAGAGCAAAGTAGGAGCACAATGGTCAACTTATTGGAGAAAAAAAAATAAAAAGAGAAAATACAAAATAACATAAATATCAGTACATAAAATTATAAATACGTAAATAAAATGCAATATATAAACTAAATATATAATATACATACCTTTT
Organism: Laspeyria flexula; assembly: GCA_905147015.1. NCBI lineage: Eukaryota > Metazoa > Arthropoda > Insecta > Lepidoptera > Erebidae > Laspeyria > Laspeyria flexula. Next base: position 736,207 of record LR989958.1, read on the forward strand.
TAAATATATAATATATAAATATGTCTATTATAATGTAAGATGCGATAATTCCGACGTTTTATCCGTGAGAAGAGCTCTGACCTTCTTTTTAAAAATGTACCTAAATAGTGTAAAAGTTATATTACATATAATTACACAATATTATATTGTTCACTTAAAGAGGAACTTGATAAGGAGGAGAATAATGATTTATTTGAATAATAAAATTTGCCATTGGATTTACTGCTTTTGCTACTCAAGAGCAACAATGTTTAAAATTATTTTAGATTAGTCCTCATATCGTTTCAAAGCTAAGAACACAATTATTAAATGTTTTTTTTTTTTTTTTTTTTCTTATAATGCAACGCCCGCACTAGGGAACAAGCCCTGTGTCGCGGGGTGCTTTACAAACATGAAACTAACGGGCACAAAGTACACCCAGACTAGAAACAAATATCTATGAATCACACAAATATTTGTCTCGTGTGGGAATCGAACCCACGTCACCCAGCACGGCGATGTAGTGGCGAGGCGACCACCTTAACCACTGCGCCACGGTGACAGTCAATGTAAAAAGTGTTAGAAGATTACACACATATTAGATTTATAGTGTAGCTTTTCATTAAGTTAAGATACTAAAGTTTCTAATATTTGTGTTTTAAGCAGAGTTTTTTAACGTGGAACGGTACATACATATATTAAGTACTAAAGCTGAGTTAAAACTAGACTGGAGGTTTAATTAAAACGTTATCCTTTGAGAACACGAACAGATAACTAGTTTGACTTGACGTTTTTATCTTGGTTCTAAGTTTAAGATGAATTTGCGGGATTTTGGTAAGATAGAGCATTTTCATTTTTGCATATAAGTACTAAGTTAAATAGTAATTAATAATTATTTTAATGTTTTAAATTAATGAAATATATTTTAGATAAATACTTAGTTATACGAAAAACAAAATTTAATTCTCTATAATCTTTCGTATAGGTGTGCCAATCAACTGTTAGGTGATTTAATAATAATATTTTTAATAATTGTGACTATTTTTAGTAATAAAAATATTGCCAGTTGTTTTAATTTCTTTTATAAAATTTGCTACAAACGTAAACTTCTCCCCATTTTGCAATAGTTTTCTAAACAAAGTTTAAGTGTGTGAAGCAAAAGGAAATAAAAACTTTTATAGTTGTTGGTATCGATGTTTACCTGTGGGGGCAATCTGAAACAAATTACATCCTTCGTAGCAATCCCGTGCTACGTGCCTACGACGTAGCAACACGTAGAGGATACAGTCTGCAATATATTAAGTTGTAATGCAGTTTAAAATAAATTTTTTTCTGTACATAAGGTCTCGGGTTCGATTCTCGGTTTGGGTTAAAATGGTATTGGGGTTTTGTTTGTTTGTCATGAAATTGGCTATCCCTTATGCTTTTTTATTCACGTTTTGTGTATCGTTTTAAACGCAAACAGTTAAAAATAATGACTTTGATGATATTTTAAATTCAAAATAATATATGTAACATCAAATTGCGTAACACCCTTACCACGCCAAGACGAAAATCTTTGAAGAGAAGTATACTATCGTTCCCTACAGTTAAATAAGGACCCGAGTCACGTGCCCAGGCCGAAGGTAGACGAAACCAATAAAAATGTATAGAGGGATTTGTGTGAGAATATACTTCACATTGTGGACACGCCGACACAATTAGTGAATTATTACTTGTGAGGATACTTGCCTGTATATAGTATGTTGTGTGTACGTTGAGACTTTGGGTATTGTCGCGGGTTTTGTGTTAGATTGAACAATGTGTTGGGTATTGATAGTAAATTACATACTCTTTTTAAAATGGAGTTTGAAATTAAGAATTATTCTCCGTGTATTGATGGATTAAGAATACATTATGTGACTACCCCATTTCTGTGGTGTGGGTATCGTAAAAGGCGACTAAGGGAGAAACGTTAAAGCACTGCTAGAAAAGGAAAATTCGAAACAAGCCCATGTGCATTCCCATTGAGGGACCATACCTATTTTTGAACTTTTAAATGCATCAACCTTTAGTAAAAGTTCTCAAACAATTGTAGATTCAGCCAAAAATTTGTAAAAGCTGTCACTCAAAAGTTACAGTCAGTTAAAGGTGGTCCCTCAGTCGTGCATGGCAGGCATCCATATCTCATTATCTAGATAAAATTTAAAGCTGCTGTAAATGAAGACTGTTAGTAAAAGATTTGTTGAACTAATTTACAAAATATGAACTCTTCTTGTTCACTCAGTAAAAAGAAATAGCATGCAGAAGGTGGTCCCTCAATTGAACACCACTAGTTCACCGTTGGTGGAGACCAAAGTAAAATTCAGATATTTTGAATATGTCTAGCGTTAGTAAAAGTTCTAGAACAATTGTAAATTCAATGTCGAGTAAAAGAAGCCATTCAAAAGTTACAATCAGTTAAAGATGGTCCCTCAATTGAAACGCTTCTCAAAATGAAAAGTCAATTTACGTAGCAGTCGCTAGTTATTTTGATGAAAAGTAAAGCTTAACCTTTAGTAAAAAAATTTACTAACAATTACTTCAAAAAAAGTAAAAAAAAATTTTGGGTTTCCTGCGAACAAATACTAAGAGCGAGGTGACCACACATCTAAAAGTTAAATGGATTAATCCTGTAACCTGTAGATAGGCGCTTATATTCGGGTGAAAATAAACATTATTTTAAACATTATTTTAAATCTAAATTAAAATTATAAAGCTGAAGAGTTAGCTCTACTAACTTGGATAGCCCATTTATCCTCTTAATTTTTTAAGGGTTGTATAAACCACGCACGCTCGACCACTAGGAGCTGAATAGCGGCCAAAGAAATCAACGGGAGCAAAGCCCTGAGCAACAGCTAGTGTTTTTAATAAGTGTATGTTCTTAGGAAAGTTATTTACAGATTAAGTAGATATACTTTTCAATTTGTCCAATCTCATCCTTATCTATTTCTGAAGACAGTGAGGCACATTCAATATAAACATGATCTTCAATCGTATCAGTCAAAACTGACGTCGATATTGGACAAAACTCACGTAACTGTTCAAATTTAAACAAAACTGAAGGAACTTGTCTAATAACAACACTATCTCTGATTGATACTTCCATAACAAAACACCTAAGTTAGACGTAAACTCAAATCGAAATCCATTCAAAACTCAAACTTATAACACAAACTTTTACGTCTTCGTTTCATTCACTTAGTTTTGGGCGCGTTTGCCAATTTGGGTTAGTTCTGCAAGTTTACTTAGTGCCTAAATAGTTTTTGGCTAAGTAATTGGTGAATTGAAGTTATATTTCAAGGTTTGTTAGTTGAAAGTCTAGGAACTATCGGAAACTTTGACCAATCTTACAGTTCGGGTTATATATTTGAGGTGCGTCTGCGTAGTTCAGCTGTAAAATTTTCTCGTATATTTCTTAAAACAACCGTAATCTTTATTCTTATATCCCGTAATAGGAAGTAATTCCCGTCTTGCGATAAAGTAACACAACATTTAAGTTCATTGACATAAATTACGCTACCATATTCACATATAAATATTATTACTAACTGATCTGGCAAACTTTGGTCTGTCATTTATATATTTTTAATCACGATGAATAATACTTTACGACTTATTTTCAAAAAAAAACATAAAAATCAATCGAGCCGTTTTGGAGGAGTGCATCCACAAACACCGTTACACTAGATTTTTTATATGCAATTGATTGTCAAACGCGAGGATATAACCCAAAATAACTAGTTGTGTAACGTGGAGTGTGAACAACTGCTACTCAAAAAGTCTTGGATTCGATTCCCGGGTCAGAATTATAATTCTCATTATCAACCATGCGTCGCTTATGGGCTCGCCCCCTGTTACATACTTGGGACCTAACGTAATCTCTGCCCCTTTGGGGAATAAAGCAAAGATTTCCGTCTAAAACTCAACATACATAAACATCATTCTAAACGAAACTATTCCGGAATGCACAAATGCTCCCTCGAGACAATCGATACTCGTAAATACAAAAACTACAGTAAAATAATGACAGTAAGTAACAAAAGCAAAACTTGTCACCGTCCGCAGAATACACATCGAGCCAATAAAAATGGTCACACATTATTTTTTGTACGGCTGTCCGCACGTGAGGTGAATCCAATCGTTTTTTCTTATTTCCCCGATTGATTGGACTGTGCTGTTATATTTTTTTCGTTTATCCCCTCGCAAACAATGGTGCAGGTGAGCTAAACGCTTAAGGATGATTGTGGGATTTAACGGTTGTTGTTACTTATGGAATTTGTTTTGTATGTTTTTATTACTTCTTTTAGGGAATGGGCTTAAATCAGACTCTTGTGTTGGAATTTATCAAGTCGCCCAGAAGGCTTCCAACTTGACTTAACGACTACCACATTAGAACCAACGGTATTATATGCCTTCCGAAGCATGGAGGCGCTCGGGAATGAAAGGTCACTATCGGTCACCCATTATATATTATTATTATAACGGACATCTCAGTAAAACAATACTGCAATCGCCTTTTTATTACTAAAAAAAAGGTGTGACCCAGCTAAACGTCTCCCTACATTATAATAGAATCTCTGTGCTGACCACAAAACAAAGAAAAAAGTCTGTGCTGACAATTAAATCCATTCTTCTCTGTTTCCCGCACCCCGCAATGAATACAAGAGATTTTAACTACAGCATAAACATAATATTACCCCGTCGTCCCGAGGTAGCGCTGTTATGGCTGCAGTCTTTTGTAGGGTTGAGGTACTTCTCCAGTCGAGCTGCCTAATTTGAGACAGAAATTCCACTGTTCGCTCTAACTATTTTGTTTTAACCTAAAACCTTGCCAAGAAAACACAGCAACTCTTAAAAGCAATATCGTAATATTCGCTTGTCACCTCCACTGGGCCTGAAGTGTAATTATAATAAACAAAGCGCTACTAATTCAGGTGTTCGTGCGCAGACTACGTGTGGTGCATTTTATTTGCACTGCAGTTCCTTAAGAACGCATTACCTCTCTAGAGAAACGACTGTTTATAACAGAAGCGAAGTGAATTTTGATTGTATTCATTGTTATTTGTGTAGAGAATAATTTACCTGTTTTACATATTTAATTAAGAAATTACTTATTCAAAAGCGTTTGAAACATTATAATTATTTTTGTTTATTGCGGCTTGCTTTCGGGCAACATGAAGCTTTAATACTTATAGCAAAGTTATCGAATAAACCTGATGTTACTGTAGTTAGCTAGGCAATATCAAGAATTAAGTATATTTAGAAGCAGTATTATTTAGTAGTAATATTTTTACTTATTAAATTTGTGTTTTGTAAGTAGATCTTTAGAAAGGTACACTGAATTGTATTGTATGGTTGAAATTATCGATTACGATTTTCATTCAACATAAAATGCAATTATTGACACACCATGCAGGGATGTGAGACTTTTTCTTACCTTTTCCTTTACTAAAGTACCTTGTATCACCTTCAAATCACCAACTTTTTCCATTACCAGCTTCCATCCATCAGTTAAAGAGAAAACTAACCTAATTGTGGCCATCGGTCCATGAAATGATCTGAACTTTCAATACCATCAGCTACCGAAGGGTTACTCGTAAATTCGGAGCAGGTGCCTTTTTTCGTGTTTTATCAGATCGAGTTATTGAATCCTTAATCCTCTTTTATTACTTTTTCCTGTCGTAATAAAAAGGCGAGCAGACAAGGGTAATTGTGCAAAATTGAGGAGTTCCGTCCGCGGTCCATCTATGGAATTATGAATAGCTTTTTATTTTGGTCGAGTTATTTGCGGATTATGTGATTGATTTGCGGTAGGACAGTGGTTTGTATTGTTGTAGACAAATAACATTGAGATTGTTGACATACCTAGTAGATCATAAATCGGTTTCAATGATATATCGTACCTTTACTAATATTATGAAGTTGAAGAGGTTTGTTTGGTTGAAAGCGCTAATCTCAGGAACTAGTTGTGCAAATTAAAAGCTTTTACTTTTTTTTTTATCGAATAGATTATACAACCTCGCAACGCTGTGACCAATAGGAGCCGAGTAGTGGCCAAGCATAACATAGAAGTATACGAATTACAGTTTGTAATAGTCTTTCTGCGTCTGATTGTAGTTTAAATCCAATAATTGTAGCACTGTAAACTTCCGCGCCAGACATACCTTGTTTACTATAGCGGGCGTAGTATTTAAAACGAAAAAATAAATAATTCCCGTGTACTTATTTACACGTTACTAATTACAGTGTACATTTCTTGTGAGTTTTTCCGTTGTAACATTAAGCAGCGCGCGTCAACGTAGACAGGACTTTAATTAACAAACCCCTTACACTTGGGGACCGAAAAATTTGCTTTTAACGAGTTTACCGAACAGTACCGACGATTTTTGTGGTTTTTCAGTAATTATCTGTACTCATTCATTTAAAGTATTGCTATTTATTGACTGTTTTAGTGGAGCAATGGTAGGTGGAGGGAGATGGAGCTGAAAGTTGGCGGCAGTAAATCCAACTATCTGGAACAGGTAACGCGTTCAGCTCAGTGAACTTAAAAAGTTACAGAGGCGATGCGTTCTCAATATAAATCCATTGTACGAACTAGAGGTGGGCCGATGAACTTCCAGATAATTTAAACTTTGACATTCACTTGTTTGTAAGAAAGGGCGTAGAAGGAAATATGCATGTTAACTCTTAAAGTCACAATTTGAATTAAAATACACGTAACACCGTTTTGCAATACAAGTAAAGTACAAGTAATAATAGATGTTATAAATTAAATAGCTATAATGTTCTTATTTAACATACATTATATCTATTTGCATGCTCTCTACGGGTAGATATGTACGCACCACAAACAATTTTATGTAACAACTCTGTACTACCATATCTATGGCAAATAAAGAATCTTTATCTTTACAAATTTCCTCATATTATAAGTACGTACATTTGTACAACCAATAAGTAGAAAGAATGTTATAATTGCATAAAATTATATATCAAATTTAAATAGGTAGGTAAACAATATTAAATATATCAAGTCATAATTGCCTTGTATACCTATTTCTATACATATTTCGATTTTCTATCTTTATTACGAAAGCCAATCATTTCCATCCAAGTTCCATCCAAGTTCAAAATATTTTAGCTATAAACAAAATCTTACGTAGGTATCTGACAGAACAGTAACACTAGCACTAAACGTAAGTTAGAACGATCGCTCAGAGCGTCAGCACACCATTTGTCTTGAACCACCTTTAAAAGCTATTCACGACCATTTTTCTTTTTTAAAAACCTTCAGACACTTCCTTTTCGTTTTTCAATCGCTCCCGCCCCGCCCGGAGTTATCGCGATAAATGCTTTTGTTTGGGTTACTGCAATCAACTTTATAGAGGTGATAAAACCACTTATTGAATACTATTTATTTAATATTATAATTGTAAACTTTTTATGAGAAAAAAGTGCAAAACCTATTTATTGGATTTTGTTTATACTTTGCACGCAGTATTATATATTTATTTATTATATATGTACTGTATCTTGTACTAATATAATTATATTATAGGATACTATCAATCCCGGTAACTTAAGTGTTTCTGTCAGTACAGTAGCAAGTAATACTAGAAATAATATAGATGTTAATGCTAGAATGCCTAGCAACACGCCTGCGTATATTCTTATAGCAATATTTGGATGTGAGAATAACTAATTGGCTGAATATTGACTACAATTTTATTTAGTTATGGCGAGAATATTACATATAATAATATTTGTAATCCTACACTACTGTATAAATGCAATGACTGCAAGTCCCAGGAATCTTTTGAAATGCCTAAAATGTTTTTCAAAACGAAGTAAAAATTGAATCAATATTTTGTTGTTACTATCAACTCTATACAATTCACGAGTATCATGCCGAGGCGTTGAGCCGACCGGACAGGTGAATAGATGTCTCGACCCGTTCGCTGTAATCACTCACAAATAGTATTCTCGAGCTAAAGCTGAAATACAAGCGGACAGCGAACAAATGGTTTCGGAGATTAAAAGACTTTAAATAAAATTTTAATAACAGAAACGTAGGAACGTGTCTAAGAAAAGAGGGCGTTTGGCACAGCAAAGAACAACAAGTACATGTCTTCTACAAGATGCAAATAGGTATTGCAATAATTGATGTGGGTACTACGAGGAAAGCCACGGATTATCACCAAGTAACGCTTAAATCAACTGGGTACTACAAGATAAACAATATTAAGATTTTTTTCTTGTACCACATTTTCTCGACTTAATTTAGGTACTTACAAATTTTCATTCACATCGTTACATTTATTTTCGAGAAACCCCTGTCCACATTGACGTACACAAATTATTTAGATAAATAAACTAATAAAATAACTTAACTCGTTCCCGCTACCTCCTATGCAATAGAGATCTTCAACAATCACAGGCAACAGCGAATAGCAGAGCGATTAATCAACCAACTGATGTTCAGCCTCTGCTTACTCTTAGTTAGCCCCTCACTCCTCTGCTACGCTTACTGTCATCATCAATATGGACCCAACGTCAATGTTTCTTTTAACACTATTTATTTGGGTTTTTTCCTCCATTTTAAATAATAGGCACAATGGAGACATTTATCTGGCCTCTGTTGGGATAGCCTGAACGATAGAATGAGTATGTAGAAATCATTTATTTGACGTTATTTGTTTGTGTTTAAAGATAGCACTCATTACATTAAGCTAAAGTCAAACTTGTTTATATAATATTATGATCATTTGGATGATACTTATAAACATCAAGCGGAAAAGATGAAATCCATTATTCCTGTGACTAGTTTGGTGACAATGTTGAGTTTTGAGAAAAAGCTGGTTAGTTACTCATACCACTTACCATTAGATACTCTTACAACATTTTTATACATAATTAATTCAGTTTTATTTTTAAGACGAAGCTTTCATACTTAAAAATAGCATATATGTAGCTGTTGTAGTCTTTCATAACTACGTTTTTCACATTTTGATTCCTTTTATATGAGGCGAATGTAAAAAGCGATTGAAGATGAGGTATTGCTGAAGTAATTAATTAGACGCATTTAATACTTACCAATAAGCTTGTTTTTATAACTAATTCGATCTAAACTCAGTTTATAAACACCTAAGTATTTTTTAACCATTTTATAAGCTAAGTACTTTCACTATAATAGCCTAACTAATCCTAAACTCCACTAAAAGTTCAGCACAAAAACGCACATTGCAGTGCATGGGGATCAATCATCGGTCACCATAAAGGCCCGCAATAAATTCTGCCGAGCTTTTCGACCATTTTCCACTTGTTTTCACCTACACCCCATTTTCAACTGACTGAAAACTCATTCACCCCCTTTTGATTTTGAATTCAACGTATTTGTCATTGGTTGACGTACGTATTGCTCTTTTGTTCAGTGATTAATCGTATTGGTTTTGTTGTTTGATGATCAAATTGACAGTTTAATTGATTCGCCATTTACTTTAAGTGTTTTATTAATCAACTTCGTATAGCGTATTGTAAGTTGGAAAATGTATATATTAAAATACTTATTCGTGTCAAAAAAAAATCTCATTTCTTATTGCATTGAATTTAAATGTATTAAAAATTATGTACCTATATATTACTTTGCCGTTGACCGCAGGCGGCAAAATCGCTCGCTGTGGCAAAAACTAGGTGAGGTCTATGTCCAACAATGGACGTCATTGAGCTGATATGATGATAATATTATTAAACAAGGATAAGGAGTGATTCATTTTTTGGTAAACGATAAATATTTAAAAAAGTACCGTTTTCAGTAAGTAGTTACATTAGGTACTTAGTAGATAACGGATGACATACTTTTTGGGTGTCATGTAAAATATAAAACACCTTTAAATTTCGAACCCTTTTCACATTTAAAAAACCAATTGTGGAACAAAAAAGTTTAAAGAAGAAAATACCGCGAAGATATGAGGACGGTCATTTTTCACGGCGTACATTAAGGCACGCAACACGCGTTTAAAACCGACAGGCTATAAAAAGCGTGTAAACACGTCACCTGTCATGACGTCACAGCGTGACGACGTGACGTGACGGAGCCGTTCACGGGAAACATGCAAAATATTCGGATACGGTACCTAGTAGTAAAAAATCTATACATATAATGTTATAAAAAGCTGAAGAGTTTGTTTGGTTGAACGCTAGGATCTCAGGAACTACTGGTCTGTTTTGAAAAATTCTTTTAGCATTGGAGAGCCAGTTTATCGATATATCCATATACTAGTGAACACTCCAACATCGTTCATGTATTTTAACATCAATGTTTCTTTGTCTCTTATATTGACTGGCCTGTTGGTCTAGTGGTTAGTGACCCTGTCTGCTAAGCCGGAGGTCGTGGGTTCGAACCCCACCCAGGACAAATCTTTGTGTGATGAGCAATGATATTGTATGTTAAAAAAGATCATTGGTGATGAGCATAAAGGTTTGTTCTGTGTCTGGGTGTAATTTATCTATAATATGTATGTATTTACAAAAAAAAATGTATTTAAGTAGTATATCAGTTGTTTAGTACCCATAACACAAGCAAATATAATTGCTTACTTTGGGACTAGATGGCGCTGTGTGAATGTGGTAGAATATATTATTGAGCAAATTTTGGGTACTATGAGTACCACATATATGTCACAATTAAGGGAATCTATTTCTTCATCAGGTAGCCAAATATTTAATAGTATATTTAATACTCCAGACATAATCTTTTTGCTATTTTGAGAAGATTTGCTTTGGATGATAAAAAGTGCAGTGCAGTCCCTTACTTAGTTCATCATAAAAATAATGCCTGATCCGCAGCTCAATTTATTTCATCAATCCACGTTTTGGGCATCGGTATGAAAAATTACACACTGTTAACATTGACACACCGTCGCGTGTCGGTACTGTATTGAAGGGAATGGCATACGATGATGCATCGTTTTGTCACCAACTGGCTTATTGGGGTACATTGTTACTGTATTTATTACTATTTATTAAGCTTTAGCAGCAATCAGGCTATTTAGCAGCTGTATTATGGGTTTTACTAGCTGCTTTGGTTGTTTAGTAGCCGTATTACGTAATGTATGATGTAAAGAAAGGTTGGTAGGGGCAGCATAATGAGTGAATACTATAGACAAGAAGCCAAAGACACATATTACTATCAATTATGGTGGAATAAAGAAACGCACATACACACATAAATCCTGGAAACAAAACACTACTTTTTAGGCAGTCGTGCAATAAAACCTTTACATTTGTGCAGCTGTGAGATAGTATTTATTGGGTTATTACAAAAACAAATGTTGTATGCAAACAAATAAAGATCTTGTCTTTCGTACAGAATTATTAACTTTTAATAATATTTTGAGGTTTTTCCAAGGGACTACAGTAATGGGGTTCTTCAAAGAAGGAGTAAATAGGTTTCTTAAAACACTTAATGCACTAAAGGCAATGCGCTTGTGATGCCTCTGGTGTTGCAGGCGCCCAGAGGCTAGCGGTAACCGCTTACTATCACGTAGACCGTACGTCATGGTATAAAAAAATATATACTTCGTCTAAGGCAGACAGAAAAGATAATGGGCATGTTTCACATGGGCAGCTCCTATAACTGACACACTATTTCATTCATCATCATCATCGTCATATCGGCCCAACGACACATCTCCCCAGCTATGTTTGGTTCCATATAATAGGGGGAGAGCGAACTACTACCCGGGATGGTTAGATGTAGTATATATCGATGTTTGTTACACAATCACGTGGAACGGTTGAAAGAATATGTGTGAAATTTGGCAAACAGATAGATTATTGTCTGGAATAGCACATAGGCTATTTTATCGACATACCACGCGAGCGGAGCCACGGACGAAAGCTAATAATACTTATAAATATGAAAAAGAAAGCCCCAATAGTTCTGTAAAACCCGGGTCTCGGTACGGGCGGGTCCGATAACGCATGTCAGGTGCGGGCTTACAAATGATTTACTATCGAACAGAGGTGAAGCTAAACCGATTATGTGGACCGCTCTCACGTGCCGACTGCCGAGTGCCGACACGGTGTGCGGTGCTAACCAAAAGTGGTTCTGTGTGCTTTGTTTTATAAGTTTATATATAGGTAATGCGTTTAATAAGAATCAACAACAATCATCTCAAATAGGTACAATAAGTCAAAAATTTAAAAAAATCTGTAAAAATTTTGAAATAGTGACAAGATTAATTATGCTATAAACAAATTATAACAAGAAATAAATCTGTATGAATACCAATTTTACAATAGTCAATCTAGAATATACCTACATTTTTTTGATGATATCACATATTTTCCTCAGAAGAAAAACCAAAGATCGAGAGAAATCCCTGCAACAGATCTGTTAATTTTATCACAATATAGCGCTAACTTTGGTACATCTTCACAATAATATTGTCATCAATAAAATACATACCTAATTGCATAATTATTTTTCAACAACTAAGAACCCAATCTGGGACACAAACACGACAGTAACACCACTCCACCACCGAATCAATTAACCTACCTTATAAGACCCTCACGACATTCTCTAAGTTAGTATCTCTCATATCCATGAACAGAGTCCCCAGAGCCAGTTAGAGTTAGTTAGACATTAGTTAAAGTTCGGTAATAGTGGCAGTTAAACTAAGTTGGCACTACGACACCTTTCATTAACGTGAGGATTACTTGCGACGTACTTGACCTGATGGAACTGGGATACAAAGGAAGTGCATTCTGACTGTAGTTTGAGCATTGTTCTAATTGTGGCAGCGAGATATAATGGCTGAAAGAAGTATGCTAAATTTTAGAATAAGGTGTAGCTGGTAATTCTTGTTCAAACAATCTTACAATTGAAATAAATAAAAATCTTTTTTTTATTTCGCAACATAGTCATGTCCCAGTACTGTTTTTATCAGCCTATTATTCCAATGTCAATTACAGGCCTCCATCATAATTTTCCACTCCTGTATCTCCTTATCCCACTATTTTCTTTTTTATAACTCTTTAAGACCTTATCCGCTTTAAAGCTGGTTCTTAAATAGGTATTTAGTTTAGATTCTTACTAATCTGCCAGCCTCTGACTGCTAAACTATTATTCTGGTTTGTCATAAATTCGCGTAACATAATTAATTTATAAACGAAATCACCTACAAAATTGAACAAACAAAAAAATAAATCCACCTAAACTCGGTAGGGTAAATATACCAACACTCGACTATATGTCCCCCGGGCGTGCTAGCAATGCCACGGAACCGCGGCCCGAATACCGTCGGAATTGCACGACCGCTTTTATTGTTAGTTGCCGCCGTAACTTCGGGCTAGTTAACCTGATATTGTGAGGTGAGATAAACTTACACTTTATTGTGGAAAGGTTCTAGTTTGTTGGATGGGTGCGTGAGATGTTGTTGAGTTCCTTTAAGGAAATATTAGCAAATTGTCTGTAGAAAATTTGCTATAAATTTGTAACATCTAAGTAAGATAGTCAATTGTCGATATCGCGTACACTTAAATGAGAACATCAAAGAAGTAATTTTATATCTAAATACTTGAAAAATTTAGTAATAAAGGTTGGATAGAGAGATGATTTATCAATATGTATGGGTCACTCTGAAGTACAATTTTAGCAAAATTGCTTGGTAAAAATAAAACTTTATATGTCGACAACTTTAGGATTACTAGAACTTTATCCTTTCTATTTCATTTGTAACAGCTCTCAAGATTTGATCTAACAAAGTGTAGAACAAACAAATAAAGCGAATAGGTGTAACAATATCTGTCCAGTCCACAGAGACCACTCACGTAAGAGGTGGAAGCAAATATTGTCAGCAAACGTTTGCAGTTCGACAACGAGTTTAAAAAGTGCAGTTTGAACAAACGCTGTATTGTCGATAAGTGCAATGGACGGTTACAATTACAGTCACCCTACTCTCTCGGAGACGATTGAAGTGGTTAACTTTTGTAGTGTATTATAGATTTTCTAAGTAATAATGTAAGTTAGGATAATGTAAGTTATTACCATTATAGTTTTAGGTGGTACTCTCTTGTATTATACAAGGATAAATAGGACATTTGTAATGGACGTTTTGCTCAAATTGAGCAGTTTGCCCAAGAAAGTACTTTCTTCATCCAAAAAACCGATGTGCCTGAGCAAATTGTTGGTGAATACAATTGTGTTTCTTTGGGGACTTTCAAGAATCTTGAAAATGTATCCAGTGTTATGGGATAAAAGTTAGGATATTGTATCGTTATGCGATGCACCTTTACGATGAATATTTAAATTTATGATTTATCTAAAAATTCAAGAAACATAAATTAGTAAAAGTTAAAGTCAAAATCATTTATTTCAAAAAATATGAAATTTATTTAAATTGAAGCATTTTATTTTTTTATTTATTTAAAAATTTCATAATTTTTACAATTATGAAATTTATCTAAATTGAAGCATTTTTGCTATAGTACTTATTGTACACGAAAAATCAAATGTAGACGTGTATTTTCAAATGACATTCTCACAATTTTTATGATGCATTACGAACCATGACCTGATACAACAAAATAAAACAAACTTTTTTAAACGTAACAAATATGTTAAGAAGTTCTGCCTAAAATCGCTCAGGTTAAGTTATATCACCGTGGTGGCTGCCAAGATTGAGGCGCGTGCAATTAGAACCTCTCTCCTTGGCTACTATTTCCTGGCTATCTGACAAATTGTGCGATAACAACTTAGAGATTACTGAGCACGTGTGTTTATCTTATGACCAACAATAAATTTTGCCTATTAAATATTTAAATATACTCTCTCTCTTTGCCTACGCTTATCCCATGTCATTTGGAGTTCTTTCTCAGTATTTTTTTTCCATACACAACGTTTTGGAAATACACTGCTGAAATATGTGGTTTATGGGTTAAACCTGAAAGGATTTATATCAAGTTAAGCAAATATTTGAGTTTTTCAAAAATTTTGAGTAATATTTGGCAATAGTGTACAAGTGTAAAGAGAAAATTCGATGAGGAGTGGGATACTTTAATACATATAATATAATAATAATAATATTCTACCACATTCACACAGCGCCATCTAGTCCCAAAGTAAGCAATTATTTTTGCTTGTGTTATGGGTACTAAACAACTGATATACTACTTAAAAACATTTTTTTTTTGTAAATACATACATATTATAAATAAATTACACCCAGACACAGAACAAACCTTTATGCTCATCACACAAAGATTTATCCTGGGTGGGGATCGAACCCACGACCTCCAGCTTAGCAGTCAGGGTCACTAAACCACTAGACCAACACGCCCTCCAGGCAATGGTGTAAAAGTGTAAAGAAAAAATTCGATGAGAAGTGGGACACTTTAAAAGTAGCAGGCAAAAAAAAGAATCATTACTTAAAAATCGTCTTCAAAAGTTTTCTTGCAAATGCAACATAACTTCAAAATCTTAGAATCAATTTCTCAATTCTCGTTAGGTGAGCGCAGACTCCCCGCGTCGCCAGATACCTACATATTTATCACAAGCAGGACTCATAGCTCTCTCAGATGAGATGTGTCTGGACCGCACTAGGTGTAATGTTAGAAAACAACATATTTCATAGCTTAACCTTACCACAGCTCTTTGCTTGATCAAGTTTGTTGTAATGAAAATAGTCAAAACTTTGCAGGAGTTCGTTTGGTTTGGGATAATTGAATAGTGGTAGAAATAAGTGAAATTTTCAGAATACTCTTTCGATTTTATGCATGGGTTTTAGAAGTAAACATTTTTAATTAGTTTTCTTTTTCGAAAACTTAGATAAAAAAAATATTTATTTCGTCTTCAATGGCAATCATTTTACAATACGAAGCTGGGGCAGCTTTTAAATAATTATAAAAAAGATACATCTTCCTGAATAATATTTTCAAGTAGCACACAGATCTCTACGTCATACCATTTCAAACATCTATCCCTAAGTAACACTCAAAATTCTCAATTCTGAAACCTCAATACCTCACATCCAAATTCAGCAACTTTTCTTCAAAATGTATGCCCAATTCCTATTCTTAACCTGCAAAATATGTGTGGGGTCCTCCGTGTGCCTGTACCCAGTGGCCTGTAACTTGTCTGTAACCCAATGGGCTCAAGTATACTTTGCAATGCAGATATCAAGGTGAATGAGAGTAATGAGGTTCATGTGTGACTTACGGTCTGAGTGGAATTGGTTTGGATAAGAATGTCAGATTTTTGTAACATTCGTTTTGATAGATGATTGATTTAGATTTAGCATTTTGTTCCGTGTGTTTTATAAAATAACTAGCCTTCGCCCGCGGCTCCTCCGCGAGTTTGTCGGTAAAAAATAGCCAATAATATGCTATTCGAGACTATAATCTATCCGTTTGCCAAATTTGATACATATCAGTTTAACGCTAGCGTCATTGAGTCTCAAATATCCATCCATCCTAACTTAAGAATAAAACTAATTTTAAGTTTATAACTAATTAGAAAATTATATCTCGTAATGCTATCATAATTCACATATTATTACCGCCGCGCTGGCTCAGTGATACTTCAAAATAGTTTACAGATAGCAACTGATAAGTCAGAATAATGCAGTCTTGTCGATTTCGATAGTCTCCAGCGGTCTCCAGATGAACAAACACTTGGCACCTGGTCTGGTGGCAACACCATAGCCGCCATGAGATAGAACGAACACTGGTTTTATGCAAAATTAAATATTAATAATATTACACTTCTAAGAATTTATCGTTCACCAATATTAAACCCACAGAACAGAGATAGGTTTTTATTAAACCTATTCCTATATGTACAAATATTTCGTAAATAGCTTCTACATCAACAATATACACAAAATGTGGTGGCATAAAAAAAACCTTTTAATTATTGCACCACTCTAATATTGTAAATATAAGGTTGTATATCAAACGTCCACGGTTACCCAACCAAAGGTGACAAACAGACAATTTTCTCTCCTGTCCAATGCAAATGAGACCATCTGGCATAACCTGACCCAACCACGGTCATTTGCACTCAAACTAAACCTTATCACTGCTAAATAAGATCGAGTTTGTTATTTAAAAGACGAAAATAAAACATTGTATAATGATAGACTGGACATTTATATAAGGAACACACTATTTGTACGTTATTGCGTTGGATGGAGGTTGAAAGTCGTGTAGCAGGCTTGTAATTGTTATGTTGGTTTGAGTGTATAGTCTCACGTGGGATTCGAAAATAAAGTGATGACCCTAAAGCGTTGGCGTCTGAGTTATAGGGCTGTCGCGTATGAACTTGGTGTCCCTACATTGTAATAAAATGTCGTAGTTTTTGTAATAATCATAATAAATATAAATGATTGGACGACAATATGCAAATATTCATTTCCAAAATGTCACTAATTCACTTTAGAAAATCTACTTTTACTACATTTAAAGAAATTAGAAAGAAAGAAAACATGTATTTTGCGTATTTTTAAAGTTTACCAACACACAAGAGATCGAACTTCTATACTTACCACAACTAGATAGGTACTAATATAACACTTTATAAATTATAAATTACTAAGAATGGTCGTCAAATAGTAGTATTAGATGGGGCTAATATGGCGCCTCACGAGTTTTTTTCATCTCCTTTTTATGACGGTGATTCAGGAGCCACCCACTCCCAGCAGAGTTGACTTGATTAGCCCATTACATAAATGGCCTCCTGTGTGGTCTAGGCTTTTATTACTAGCAGCACTAATCATTATTGTCTAATATTAATTTACCCAATCTTATGCACATTATACTGATCAGAAAAAAATAGATGATTATGTGGATCGTCATTTAGGTATTTCTAGCAAATTTCTTAATTAACATTTTCATTCCCCTTCAACCCCAGAAATTCTTTATACTAACTATGATATAAGTCATAGTTGCAATCTTCCAAACTATCAAAGTTCTATAGATTTAATGGCAGGTGCTATCAAAACGTCTCCATACACCATTGGCTCCCCATAGGTTTTACGATCACCTTTACTTATAGAACGAACAATTTATTACTATCTTTTCACAGTTGGCTTGCTACGGAGACCGTTACCTGTCACCCAGGTATGATTTAGGTGACCTAGACTTGGATACTAAATTAAGATCTGGCTAGTTATGAATTTGGGAGAGGGAATTGGAAAGAATGTTTTCTGTTTTCCGATTGAATTGTTGGAAGATTTGTAATCAATATAATGTTTGTTTGGTATTTTACATAAAGTAGTATCTCGTGAAAAATAATCTTAGGTGCTTATACTTTAGTATGTCGAGTATTGTTACATTTATTTTTGTAAAACAATAAATTATAGTTAAGTTATATAAAATAAAGTAATAACAGACTAACCACTTTGTTTTACTAATATTATTATACATAAATAAAATAAATAAATAAATACTAAATAAATATAATAATAATATAATATAAAATAATAATATATAAATATATTAATACTAAATACTGTGTAATTAATACTACTTTTATAATATTCATCTTCATCGTCTAAAAGTTAAAATTGAAGGCCAATAAGGTTCAATCTTTTCACGAAACCTTCTGATATACTTTCCTTAAGTTATCTTTAAGATAAACTTGGAACAAACGTACGATTCCGGTTTCTCACGCTTAATTACACACTCACAAAACAATGAACGGACTCACCTCATAGGGTAAATACGCCAGATAGCGGCTATTGGAAAACTTTCCGCCGAGTCAATAACCTGCACCCGAACTTTTTCGATTAGTACCTGCCAGTAATGGGGCGGTTCACCCTACCGCTCAACTATTTACCCTTATTACGTCTTGGGTAACTGTTCGGTAATTATTTTTACCCTACGGAGTGGTTAGTGGTTATAGTTCCGATTGGAAGTGTCGGCTTTTGGGAAAGGTTATCAGTCAGTCAGGTGTCCTCTGTTGTTATTGTCCACCAATTTCGTAGTTCAACAATTATTATATAATATAATCTTTGATAGAACTATGTACCGATATTTAGTTTTTGGGCTCAACTATTTTATAATTTAGTTAACTAGCCATGGAGCATCGTTATATTTAATATGGATATTCTTTTAATTTTTATTTTACCTATTGGAGATGCACTGATGCATATCCCAAATAATGTCCGTTAAGCTATTCATATGCTAAATACGTCATCGAGCATGTAGGATAACACTAGTTTGGACTATCAAATAACTGTATAATCAGTTTTTCCCATCACTAGGGAATACGCATGGAAGATGATGTAATCGTGATCAATTTTAATGTTAATAAGCCTAAGTTGACAGAGAGACGCAGAGACAGGCAAGATCTCGGCTGAAGGTGGCAGGATGAGTTAGACCCTTTTTAATGGTAAACGCTTCCCTAGATACACAAAAAAACCAGTCGCTTCCTTGAAATTGAATGGTTGTAATAGCAGCTTATTTAAGGTTCAAAGTTCAATACCCGGCACAGTGATTTTGCAGTCAGTTAGAAATAAGATGAAGGACTTTAATGTGGAAAAGAAAATGGCTATGTTAATAATTGGGGGCTCTTGTTCCTTAATTTGCCTATTTTTAAGGGGTAACATTGTTAATGTTATCTATTAATATACCAGTGGGAAAACTAGCTTTTAACTATAATTTTTGTCATAAAAAATAAACAAGTAACATATAATATAAATTATTAAAGATTAAAAACCTCCATAAAAAAGCGGTAGACAAAATCAATATGAAAATCAATTTAAAATCAAAGAAAACTTCTCCCTCATACTATCAGGTAAAAAAATAGTTATTTATCGGGCCATATGTATAACGAAAAACGTGCGAATCGACGCATAGGCCCTTTATCGATACAGAGACGAAACAAGCCTTCAATAAACGGTTATGAGCGATTTTTCAATTAATAACGTCTTATATGCTAAATAA
Source organism: Laspeyria flexula (assembly GCA_905147015.1). NCBI lineage: Eukaryota > Metazoa > Arthropoda > Insecta > Lepidoptera > Erebidae > Laspeyria > Laspeyria flexula. The sequence continues at coordinate 756,157 of LR989958.1, forward strand.
AGTGTAGGCAAAGTCGCAGGTACATTACTATGCTCCGTACAGCGGCGTGCGTTATGAGCATCTAGTCTGGACTACTAAACAGAACTGTTTCATTTACATTGCTACGTTTTATTTAAGAGGTTTTAAAAGTAACATGTATTAGGGATGGTTCTGGGAATATTAACTTTAAATAGAAGATAATATTGATTGGAATGTTGGTATATTTGACTACAACCATAATTCAATCTACCTTGAAATTAGTTTGTATGTATGTTTAGTTTTTTTCTTCTTGTTTTTAATTAACTTAAGCCAAATATTTAAAATAAGTCAGTAAATTAATATTCAAGGATTTTTAAACATGATTTATATCAAATTTAAAGTCCTCTAAGTCCCATTTTATTTGTGAATTTAAACCATCCTTGAATCCACTTGAACACATACACAAAAATTCATTCAAATCGGTTCAGCCGTTTAGGAGGAGTTCACTGTCAACACACGTACAGAAGAATTAATTTATATAAAGATAATACGGGACAAAACATTTAAATAAGAACGTAACCATAGAATGTAATGGACGCATTGTATCCTTTAGAAAAACAAAGTCGTGTACACAAAGATAGAGAGCACTCACCGACCAGGCCACTATCATTAACGACCGGTGAGCAGGAGTCAATAGTTCAATATTTATGACCCGGGGGTCGAACTCGGAGATTTATGTTAAAGGACAAGTGGCCTCGGTCACCTGAACTGATTTACTGCTTAGCTGATTGTGGAGTAAATAGGGAAGGTTTTGTATTGCTGTGTTTAGGTTTGTGTCTGGGAATTTTTGCAGAGTTTTATATTGAAATCATTTTAATGCTACCATAGCTCTGCGTTCTTGGGATTTAATACAAACTTTTATCCCCTATTTAACCCTATTTTGGGTAATTTTGAATTGACTTGAAAAAAATGCTATTTTTGTTCTTTTCCTTTTCCAATTAGGTATTATTTTCCTCTACCAGAAAATCTTAATCTCGAATATTTGCTTCTAAGATATTTATTCACTAAATGGCCTAGGTGTTCTAAAGCAAAATATTTAATATTTTTTTTAAGTACTTCCCCGTGATACTTTTATCCCACATAAGTATACAAACACACAATATAAAAGGACACAAAGTACACCCAGACTGGAAACAAATATTTTTTAATATTAGCAATGCATGTGCTCACGTGAGATTGGTAGATGTAACCTGTCTTTATGTCTTAATGAATATTTTTATCCAAGTCGTCCATCTTCAGATTAATTCTCAGACAGAAAAGCACCACCTAATCAATAGTAACGAAAACAGAGGACATCGATGCAGTAGGGTATGTACGCCAATAACCGGCACACCGAGGGTCGGTAATGAGCTTCATCTAATTATCTGAGCAGACGTGAGACTCCTGCTAACACCTGTATTATGCAGCCACTTGCCAATTGTTGGCTCCTTCGCCTTACTTTTGTCTACGGTTTAACGGGGTGATAATATTAAGAGGTATTTTGGGAGTGTGGAGTCTCTTAAGAATATTACGTTTGAATTGTCACGAAGGGTAACTGTTTGATATTAGAGCTAGCTAAGTTGAACATTTTCTAATCGGATGTATGTGCATACAAAAGCGTTTATGGTAATTCAATAATTACATAAATTTTCCCATAAAATCCGATAAGTAGGTATTTCACAAATTTGTTTAAGAACGTAAACTTCTTAATGTACCTGGTGCGGTATTTTCATATCTTAGCAAATAAAAACTTTGTAATATAATCTACTCCTATATCTGTTAAATCTTGTACACAAATATTTTAACATAGTTAAAGTAATCAAAAACCCCATAAAGCAATTCAAACATTTACTCAAAAAGACGTTTAACATTATTCACGTTAAACGGCGCGGGACCTCTCAGCAAAGTGGTCTAAGCGTAAAAATACAATTTATTAATTTGCAAAAAAACGGTCGCGACGGGCGTCACCTGTCACGCTCCGTGACGGGCCCCAAGAAACGGCGACGTGATGAATTGTGGAAAATAAAAATTACGACGTAACTGGATAAAAGGAAGGGGGTTGGAACACGTTTAATTTTAATCGACTTGACTTTCGAAAAGAATTTATAAAATTGTATAATTCGTATTTGAGTTCAGCGATTTTTGTTTTTTGGTGTTTATTTTAGTAAATATTTATTTGCTTAATTATAAAGACAGCTTTGACAACATTGCGTAATAATTACATGTTAAATGAATTTAACTCTGTTTAAATAAAATTTTAATTCTAAATTGCTGTAGCTCTACAACAAAATGGCTCCAACAAAAACAAAGCCAAATTAAAACAATTTTGGCAAACATATTCTACTGGCACATTGTTCTTTACAAGCGCAACACGCTGTCACGTCAGAGTGACGTGCGTCACGCTACGTGGGCGACAGGTAACAACGTTTGCCGCCAATTTTTAACGCGCCAACATTTAAATTAAATTCCGTACGAACACGTCGCGCCGGTCCCGCCGCCACCCGTCTGCTTAATTTAGTCAATTACGTGGAAATGCTTATCGCTTACTTGTACTGTTTTGGTGCATGAATCGCGTGTTGTATTTTGTTATAATGATCCTTGATGTTTTAGCTGCATTTTCCGGTTTTTTCAATATAGTTAACAACAATATGTGTGAATTTATTTTTGTCACGTTAGTTCAGTTACATAGTCCAATTGTTTCAAATGGACTAGTATGTTGATTCTTTTAAGTTGCACGTTATGTAAATAATAATTAGAAACTAATCTATTCTAATATTATAAAGAGGTAAAGTTTGTTAAATTGTGAGCTTGTGTCGTTGCAGGGGGTAATCTCGGGATCTACAGAATAGATTTTCAAATTTTTTTGTTTTGGATAGCCCATTTATCAGAGATGGTTATAGGCTATATAACATCCCGCTGCCGCCAATAGGTGCTGAGCAGAAGCCAAATAATGAACGACGGGAGTGAAGCGCTGGGCGACTTCTAGTGAGTTGTAAAATTTTACATTATTTAGAAGTGAAATGCATAGATACTCGCGCAGTTCGAATATTGAATTCGTGTAATATACGAAACTAATATACTAAGTCTTATAAAATTAGCTAGTTTAACGTTTCTATCTTTATTAGTAGCTCCGGCCTAAGGGCTCAGATATTTGTGTCCCACATAAATAAAGATCAATACATTAGTTGTTTGTCACAACTTTACCGTCGATAAAGCGTTACTAAGTTTGTGAACTCATAGGTAATGTTTACTGTTACGCTTTTTATGTAATTGCCGATAAATCTTCATCTCTACTTTCTTGTTTTATTTCCACTCAGCTGTTTTGTTCTGAACAAATGTTTGTAATCAAACAAATTACCTATCTTAATATAGATAGAATTAGAACAATAATACATCAAAAACCTACTACTGCAACTCCTGCGAGACACAATTTAAACAGTAATATTCAAGTCTCTGGGTAGTTCTGAGAAAACTAAATCTTACTAACTTGAATCCCACGAAGAATTTAATCAGAAGTTTAAATGGAGCACTTGAAAAACAAAGTCTTCAAATACTTTGTCTCACAACGTTTACGACGTTTTTGAAGTATTTTAAAAATGCTTACATTTTTAGCTTTCTAGATTTTCCATATTTTAGACAACTGATGAATAGATTTTTATCTGAAGTAGTATGGTGTGTATTGTAATATAAACAGATATGCACATAGTATTATCTACATAGTAAAACGTCAGAGCGTACTGGCAGGTTACTTTGGCAAAGTTCCCGTGCGTGAGATAGGTGTACACCCCACTTAGAATGTAGCATGGTGGATAAGGATACTAAATTATTACTGCAGAACACTTTCTTATAGAGTGGTAGGTATACAAAATATCCGTGTAGTGACGGATTAGGAATACATAATGTCACTACCCCATCTCAACCCATAGGTGTCGTTAAAGGCGACAAAGGAAGTAACTTTATTCAGACAAAAGCACAAAATTCGAAAGAAATCCTATACCAACCTGGTCTGGCCAGTGTGGTACAGTAGCCAAATTCCCTCCAAATTCTTTTGAGGAGTCCCGTGTCCAGCAGTTTATGCGTTGAAATGATGATACTACTTATATAAAAACTAAAATCGACGGACTCTATTCACTCTAATAGAAGAGAGGCATCATATTTTGACTCGTAGTCACAAATGAAGAAAGACAAAAAACGGGTGTACTCCATTGATTTATTTATTTTATAGTATGTTCTTGTGAGGATATGAAGATGACTCGTCTACGAGACTTTTAAGCTGTTCATATATAAACACATTTCACTAAAATATATTAGTTACCGATCCACTTTTCTGTTATCCAGGATGCAGTTAGTTGGTTTCAGCGCTGGTGTCTCTGAGTAAAATAAAGAAATTTCACTTGGAAATTTATTTGAACCGGGATTGTCTCTACGGCACACTGTGTTGTGAACAAAACTAACATTGTTTTACGATATCCCTGTGTTATGCTCCTTAATACCTAAAATGTTATGTAGTACCTACTTCAACAGAATGTGAAGAAATTATTACCTATTTATTAAGAGTGCCTTGTCTGATTTTGTATGCCAAAGCTAAACGCGAGTTATTTTTTGCAATCAATAGTAGTTTTGAATATAAGTGTGTAGGGTATTATCTATTTAGTCTCTGGTGTCTAATGCATACCAACTATTACGGATATCGGAAATGAAAGTTTTATAATTTTGTTTTACCACAAGACAAGCAGGTGCACGGCTCGTAGCCTAAAGTTTAAGTTAGTTAGTAACTAATCTAAAGTTCTAGGTCTTTAAAAAATGAGTTGCTACCGAACTATGCTGAGTAAATTTTGTGCGATATAGGGAGCGTATCCTAATTTCTATAAATTACTAAATCACGCCAAAACGGCTGAAAATTTCTGCATGAAATTAAGCATACAAATAGATTATGGTCTGAAACAGCATTTAGGTTACATTTCCAGATATATCACGTGGACGGCGTCGGCGTCGTGGACGAAAGCTAGGAACACACATCCGTGCTTTTTTTGTCTTTGTCTTAGCGTTGGACTATATGCTTATAATTTTTATTTTGACTACTTCGGTAGTGTAATGTGTGTAAAACTTCTGCGCAAAAGGGTCCTGGGTTTGATCCCCAGTGTAGGCAAAATCATCCTGGAGTCCGAATAATAATATGTGCCCGGTTAATGATAATAGGCTCGCCCTGTATTAAATGGGATCTAAACTTTGATGGAAAAAAAAGAGATGGGGAAATGTGGCTGAGATGCACTTCTGCCTACCACTGTCGGGCAAAATTGCAAGACTCTACGTTACGTTGTGTCCAAAAACAATTTACAAATGTAATTTAAAGCAGTCAAATAAATTGTGTCCAAAAACAAAGTATGTTCTAGCTCGTAACACACTTGGGCATGAAGCCAAATACCTCACTGATAAAGTCGCACCTTCGCGCTGAGACAATAAGCGAACTGTTATGTACACGCATTGAAGTTTTACTGTTTAACATTGATAGAATTGCTTTAAATTGACTAGAGGTAACTAGACTAGAGATTGCTGTTAAATGTTTGAAATTTTAAATATGGATATACTGTCATTTAAAAAAATTTGGTTACTTTATCGAAATAGACATAATTAACACATAATTATGTAAATTGACCCTGCAGACAATGCACACAATTGTCTTTCAATTGTCTTTAAATAAGTTTTATGGCAAATTAATTTAATCGACTAAGTAAGTATGTCATGTGAAATTGGTATCGTGAAACTTAAATTATTTTCATGATATGAAATGAATATTTTTTGTCAAACCAAATATTCCTAATCTCTCGTTTGATAAATCACACCACACTATAGATTTCATTTCTTTTTAACTTATAAAAAAACACAAAACAACTTCAAGTATATGAAGTAACTTTATGGGTATAAAATTCAAAATGCACTCAACTTTCTATTACAAACGAAACTCCAAACAAAACAATCCATTCTTCTTTCCACTAACTCCATAAACAATCTGTAGAGAAAGAACAACGATTATAACCGGCCATTAAACCACAATACCTAACTAAATAAATATGAAGTACCTACACAAGCTCACATTTTAACCTTTACGATCTAATTTGGCAATGGTCGGGGCTATTTGGCAAAGCCTGCTCCTCACAGAATTACATTCAATGTCCTCCATACAACAGGTACTGGCACAGAATAAAACCGAATATGTACTATCAAAGACTTTGGATACGTTTCAAAGGCCAAATATGTCCCAGTTCATGGCTTTTGTGAAATTCTTTTATTTAATGTTGAGTTAATGGAAGATGACCTGTTTTGAAGATATAAGTTGGGTAAATTGAATTTGTACAATGTTAAGTATATTTCAGATGAAAATATATCATCATCATTTCAAGTATTATAACCCATAAACGTCTCACTACTGGGCACGGGTCTCCTCCAAACATAGTGGAGGGCATTTAGCATTTAGTCTACTACACCAAGCTGGCCAGACGGGTTGGTATAGGGTTTTGTTTCTTTTCTCATAGTGCTCTTCTCTGCATAAGGCTACTCACTTCATCGCCTTTTACGACACCTACGGCTTGAGATGGGTTGTGGCATTATGTATTCTTAATCCGTCACTACACGCATGGAAGGACGAAAATAGAATATATAATTAATAATAATAATTTTATTAGATAATTGATCTACGTAGTTTACTAATGTATAAAAAAATAGAAGATTTTTTTTTTTTCAGTTTTCTAATTAAACCCGGCCGCGGCGTGATTTTATTTAAATTATTTTTAACTTTAAAGGACCGAAGGTTGTATATGTAATTGGAAACAATGCACGGAATAGATGTCCTCTAACAAGGTTATGTGACAAACAAAGGCTAATGACTGGTGGTTTTTTCATGCTTTTTTTTCATGCGGGAATACTTTACCGCTTTGTCAATATGTACCTATAAGATGATTTTTTTCTATACATGTAAAAATAAGATGATTTTCAATGGAAAATCAAATCAAACGCATGAAAAAAAGCATGTAAAAATCCACCAGTCATGCAATGGCATTAACCAATAAATATCAATTATCTTAACCAAAATCAAATGGCACTGTAAAAAAATAAACCCTCAATTTACTACGTTACATTGTATCAACTGTTTATCTAACAATTGTCTCAATAGCCACTTTTCCTGTCCACAACTGAAGCCCCACGTCATAAAAATAGAAAAACAAAATAAAGGTAAACAAGAAAACAGTTACCGGCCGAACGTAATTTTGTCCAAGAAAAAAAACACTGCCTATTACCATCTTTATCTAGGGTAAGTCAATTTTCCCCTCCCTACCCTAAAGATACAAAATTACCTTAGTAGACACGCCAAGCTAGTTTGAACTTTCAGTTAAGGTGATAAGGTGTGTGGTGAGTGTATGGTAAGATGGTTATCGGTAACAATGTCCAACCTGTGTATGTGTAAGAACGTTGACAAGGTGGAGGCGGATCGTATAATCCTCATAAAATAAGGTAGCGAAAAAAATCGGGGCACACCGAGAGTAAGTGTGGGTATGTGATACATTTTTTGGTCATATTAAGGTACTCGAAAAATTGCAGTGAACTATAAAGATCTCTGTTCTTTACTTTCTCTGATAGTACTCGTTGCTGACATAGCACAGTATGTTTTTCTTCCCATAATGTTACTACTACTTCCCGTGTTTGCAAGTGTTCATGCTGTTAATACTGAGAGGAGATTTTACATATAACAGTATTTGCTACTGATTTCATATTTCCAAATCAAATCGCATGACTTTATTGTAATAGATTGTATACTAAATATGTACAAAAGCACATAAGGTATATGCGATCTTACTAATCCGACTTATGACTTGGCGCAGCGTAGACTACTGTGCAAGAGCTTGATACAAAGACTCTACTATGACATTCGACATTGACTTATTTGAATTTGACAGTCGCTGTCATTTTACAACACTTGACAGCGATATCCAACTACGTCGATGTCAAAATTCATAGTAGGCTCTAGTTTTTCTGTCTTCAAATTATCAGTATAGCTCGGAGACTAGAGATATGGGACTAGGAGAAATGGGGCAAACGACGTGATGCTATGTGAAGATTTCTTTTTTTGTTATTTCGAGCTAAAGATGGACGGATGATTTTTTAAAAGACTTGCCAAGCTAATTTTATCCTGTAGCTCCACATTTTCTCTCGGTGTATCTCTACGGAGGAGGTATAATCCGATGCAACGTGGTATCTCTCGGTCCGAACGAGCGGCTGAGCGGAGCGGAGCGGTGCTGCCCACTGATGCCCACTGCCGTCGATCCCATCACTTTACGACAGACGTTAATGGGCGATCGCACCTCGACACCGGCCTGATCATTTTCCTATACACTTAAGTAAATTCCCTGTGTCGACTTCTCTGCGTTTTAGAGGTAAAGTGCCCCGTATATTTCTGTTTTAAGGTGTTTCTTATGGCTAAGTTTTGTTAAGAAGAGATATTGAAATAAAATCATATTACTACTAATTAAAAATATAATAACAGCAAACCCTTAATGTTGCCAAGGGTCAGCTATCATCTATCTAGAAAGCTAAGAGGGTTTAGGTCATAGGTACCTTACCATACACTCTACAGGAAAATAATATAAGATTTATTATTTTAACTTAGTACCTACTTAGTAAGTACTAGGTACTATTCTCTAACAATATTCGTCATAACAATATTATAGTGAAGCCCCGTCAGACTTTTAGTATGTTATACACTCCCAGCTTCACTCTCATCCTTTTTATTTAGCCACTGCTCAGTTTCTATTCACCCTAGCGTGATGTTATATAGCCTATAGCATTTCTCAATAAATGCTCTATCCAACACTAAAATATTTTTTCAAATCAGACCAGTAGTTCCTGGGATCCTAGCGTTCAACCAAACAAACAAATCCTTCAGCTTTATAATATTAGTATAGTTTATAATAACAAAGTTGTTTCTGTTGCGGATTTCCGTCATTCTTTTTTCAAAATATACAAACGTTTTGTTATTTGTCATTCGATAAACTTTTCTTCGCAACGCAACCACTACACCAAACAATAGAAAAGGTAAACGTTGGTAAGACAGGCAGCTTAGTTTAAACTACTATTAAGGTGAGGTAAAGTCAATGAGATCGGTTGGAGCGGGCGCGGCGTATCTCTTCAGCCCCTAATAGCGTTGTCCGAACGAACCTCTGCGAGATTCATTGGAGGTGTTCCCCATTTGTGTCGACACAAATAATTCTCAACTACTTATACTTTTTGAATTTTTTGTCGACACATTTTCCGCATACATTTAACATTATTATGTATTTCTAATACCCGTGTAATGATGGATTAAGAATACATAATGTCACTACCCCATCTCAGCCTGTTCGTAAAAGGCAACTAAGAGAGTAACCGCAGACAAAAACACTAACGAGAAAAATCTATTCGAAACAATCCCTATACAAACCCGTCTGGCCAGCGTGATATAGTAGGCTAAATTCCCTCCACATTCTTTGGAGGAGACCCGTGTCCAGCAATGGTATGTTTGTGGGTTGGAAATTATAATCACACCATTATGTTTTTCCTATCACACAATATTGTTATAATACTATAGTACATAACGTGTAACTGTTATGTGTCCCAATAAATAAAATAAAATAAAAAATAATGTATTTCGAAATATCATTAGTTTAAGAATTTTTGAATGATTCTGTACAATTTTTTCGTTTGTGATCTAAAATTCCGACTTAGTTTACCGTTTACATAAATAAACTGAAAGTGTAAGTTGCAATTTTTAAGTTATGATAACTTTGTTTTGTCCGATAATTAATCCCATTCAAATATCGGATGACATTACTATACATTATATATTATTCAATAACTTTTGACTACCTAACGGCACTCCTATCTGTACTTGGATTTAACATTATTTACGATTATGCCACATTTAATTATAAAGTGAGTAATGTGCTTAACATTATAAAGTAAAAATTAATAAACATAATTCATCGCAAATGATTCGACACAAGTGGACAACAACTCAGCATTAGTGTCTACCTCAGAGCTAATCCAAGTCGTTACACCTCATTGAGGGGCCACGAAATACGATACTATACCGGAGTAATCATAGGAAAACCTCCATAGTTACGCTAAATGTCCTTCTTAATAGTTATAAGTTATTTTATTACATTAATTAACATTAATAGCTGCTGAAATCTGGAAATACAATGGAGCTACTATCGATTCAAAGCCTGCCTCCATCAAAACACTGACAATACGAAAAGAAAAGACAATTAATAGAAATCTGTAAACAATTAATATAAATATTATATGAATGTGCTAATACCGTGTCGTCTATTTCACCATTTTTCTTATCTTATCCCCATTTCGGTAGAGTGTGGACGTGACGGTCCATTTTTAATTCGACGATTCATTTTGGTCGCATTCTATTGTAGCGGGAGGGTAAAGTTACTAAAAGTAACTTTACCCTCCCGCTACTCTCTGTATACGCGTTATTCTCGCTAGTTTGATGACCACACGGAACCCATTTGCAACACTATCGTCTTAAGAGATTTCCTGTGTGGGACCGCGTTCGTACGTACATACCTATGGTTTGTGAGATTTGTGGGCTCAAAGTATTGCGCAAAGTGCCCACCTTCAGATATACTCATTTAGAAATAAACTATTGTGGCCGTTTGTTTTATTATTTAATGTATTGGAAGTTAAATTTAGGATTTTAATTTATGAACATGGAAGACACGTAAAGATGTGCTATAATTTTCTTTCATCATCATCCTCAACTCAGTCTATTGCAGTCCACTGCTGGACATAGGCCTCTCCCAAAACGTGCCATAACACCCGATCCTCCGCCTTCCGCATCCAGTCAGACCCGGCGACCTTTTTCAGATCATCGGTCCACCTAGCTGGAGGGCGTCCTACTCTACGTTTGCCGAGTCGCGGTCTCCACTCTAGGACACGTTTGCTCCATCGTCCACCGGTCCTTCTGCAGATGTGACCAGCCCACTGCCACTTCAGCTTGCTTATTCGACGAGCTATGTCGGTAACTTTGGTCCTTTGTCGGATTACTTCGTTGCGAATTTTATCCTTCAAAGAGACGCCGAGCATAGCTCGTTCCATAGCTCGCTGCGCGACTTTTAGTTTGTGGGCTAGTCCTACAGTGAGTGTCCACGTCTCGGCACCGTATGTCATAACAGGTAGGACGCATTGGTTGAAGACTTTGGTCTTCAGGCATTGCGGCAGTGCCGAGGAGAAAACCCAACGTAGTTTGCCAAATGCTGCCCAACCTAGCCGGATCCTGCGGTCGATTTCTTTCTCGAAGTTGTTTCTACCAAGCTCTCCAATACTCTTGAACAACTTCGAGAACCGATCCGTCGCCATAAATCGGTCTCGGCATGACATGTTCATTGAACATTATCTTGGTTTTATCCAAGTTCATGCCGAGACCGACACGCCGAGAGGCTCCATCTAGGCTGTGCAGCATTCCGCTCAACTGTTCCAGTGACTCTGCCACGATGACGATATCGTCGGCAAACCGTAGGTGTGAGTGTGAATTTTCTTTTAGTCTTACATAATGATATTTGCTATTTGTATGACTGCTAATTCAGTCAGTCCAATTTTAGGAAAGTTCTTACAAAATTAATTTTAGACGTTTTACACTAACGAATAAAAAAATATATCATTTATTTCGGACCATACTTATCGTCCATATTCATAATTATGTTGTTAATAATAATATAATCTATGTTAGTAGAAATGAACACTGTCCGATATAAATTACAAATTAAAAGTAAAACAGCACAATTTATATTATTAGTTTGAATTGGTTAAAAATACTTATAACGGCAAGCTTCAGTCGAATAGCTGAAACTCCAAAATACATTTAAAAAATTATAATTTAACATAACTGCGGTTAAAAATTGCTACTAGTCATCTTAAAAAGAAACTACTACTAAATTCAAAACAAAAAGTCAAAACTGAACACGAAAAATTACTTACAGAAATGACGGAATAAAAAATATAGTAGCCTCCTCGTTGCCAAAAGTACGTACAATATACCTACAGATGGGTGAACTTTCCCCGGTGCGCGCCGGTACAGAATTTTTTTCCACAGGTGAACATAAATAACGCGTCTAGACGAATTTTATAGCGCTGATACACGCACTATTATACGATTCAGTGGTTCTCAAAGTAGTTCGTAATGCAGGGGAGAATTGGGAATAGGGGACAATGGTTTATGATTACGTAGTAAGTATGTAAGTTGAGATGTTAAATCGTAGATAAAAATATTAAATTAATGTTTACGAGGCCTATGTCCAACAGTCGACGTTATTCGGCTGATGATGATATCAAAGACTTCTAGTGTTCAAGACACACAAGTTGCATTGAAAATTAAAAAAAAAAATATATTGAAAAAAATGTACCTAAAAATTTATTAGTTTACGTATGAATGTTTGAGAACCATAAAATATAAGCACTTTATCGTATTGGATTTTCTCATCATTGATAGGTAGTAATATTGGTTTTCTTCAAAAACCAAGTTTTTCATATTATTTATTGTAGCCACGGTACGAGCGAGTTCAATCAGGTTTTATGTTCGTTTGACGTTTTCATTCCAATGGACATTTGTATTGTTGTCTGTTGAGTCTTATTCATCAATTCAAATTGCAGTTATGATTTAGTAGAAATTTTGAAACGCGGTTAATTTGTAGTTTTGGTGTATTGAACCCAAATTATAATACGTAACTAGGAGATAAAAGATATATAGCCAGTTTATTATTAATTTATTACAATAGAATTATATTTATAACACTTTTCGTAAATGTCGATTTAGCACCGATTTCAATTAAAAACCGAGTGGCAATGGTAATGAAAATTTCTTGGATATTAACGTTGAAATATAACTTGAAAACTAAATTAAAAGCATAAAATAGCGTAGGATGGTCTGTGCCAATGATTTATTCGATGAAGACAATATTTATAACATATATTATTATCGCTATATCAACAGTAAAACTAAGATTATTGTTACAAACTTGAAAACTCTCACAATACCTAATATTATAATCCGATTCCCCGAGCGCTAAATCTGAATGATTCACAAATTCCGTCCACACTTTTCTCATAAACCTCAGAGAGGCTGCTTGCCGCAAGGTGTGTTATAAAAAAATAGTGCTACTATTTATTAAAGGGTTTCCCACTTGGCACCCCGGTCACGTACGACACGGCCAGATTTCACAGAAGGTATGTAGGTAGCTCCAGCTTCCCTCCTTTGATATAAAGTTTTCCCTCCCTTCCCCTTCTATATTGAAATCGTATAGATTTGATTTCTGTTTTGTTTGGACTGTCCAATCATTTGAATTGTAAAATTTACAACATTTCTTAGTAAAAACAAAATACCTACCTGTGAAAATAAAATTTTATTTCAAAAATATATTGTAGATATTAGTACTGTTTCTTGTTAGTTATTTATCCTACGGTATCTTGTCAGTCATTAGACGGACTTTTGGAGCGACAAGAAAACAATAGGTACTGGACTTTTATTGAACATAAATTTTCATTTGAACGAACGCTATATTCTAATGTTCTAATATATTAACTTATCTGATATTTACAAACCTTTACTAAGAATATAATCACGCTTCAAATTTAAATTCCTCAGCCTAATAAAAGCCAGGAATTTTTATTTCAAGACAAAACAAAAGAAAAAAAGAAATTGATTCCGCCAATCGTATTCCACTATCTGTCAACAGCATTATCTTAACCCTGCGCTCACTGTTTGGGTCAGAATCATCCCGGTACCTGATGCGCCGTCACGTCGCTCGCTTTGAATGGCAAATCACGAGGTAGACCTTCGGGGCCTCTGAGACCGAGTATGAAAATAAAATGATTGCAAAGGGTCCGAAGGTACTGTATTAAAATATTCCCCGAGGTTAGAGCCAACACCTGATGTTTGCGAAATAGTTGTCTGCTTGTTTATTTTGATTTTTATCTGTGATAAATTGTGTGGGAGGGACTTTTATGACGTGAGCTTTCTGTGCACGAGAATTTATGTTGCGAAATGAGGTTTTGTTGAAAATTTGAGTTTTATTATGGTAGATATAAACGTACGTACATATGTTCCGTTTTGCATAATTTTATATATTTTTCTACTGTGTATTTGAATCTTTAGTAACATATTTCTTCTAGTCTTCTTCTCGTATAATGCATAAAAGTTTTATATATTTGTATTGTTTTGAACGAAGCTACGAATCAAAGTTCCCAAAACGATAGTCATGTCACTGAAAATAATAATAAAATATGAGACATAAATTGTCTTACAGGTATCGTGTAAATGTTTCAGTTCTAATTAATAAAGTCGATTGTAAATAAAATGACTATTACCTACACCTTACTATTATTATTAAAGTGAAATTGAAGATAAAGATAAAGATAAAGATAAAGATAATTTATTTGTCATAACATGTGTACAATATGGTCTTACAAAATAATATAGTATCAACATGTTCTGTCCATTTCAAGACATGCAAATTTTTTTAATTTTTTATTATCATATTTTAATCTCATTATTTGATTCTAAATAGGTACTTATTAATTACACAAAACATTTGAATGAAATTATCTAAGAATAAAATTATTTAGTCATAATAGTATTTAAAGTATAGGAAATCATGTCAATAAAGAGAACGTAGGTAGTCATAGAGGCAATGTCAATTTAAATAAATCAATAATAATAAATAAAATATAACAATAATTACATTATTTGCTTATCAATTAAAAAATCATTTATTGTATAATAACATTTTGTTTGTAAAAGAGCTTTTAAGTGACGTTTAAATAAATTTAAGTTTAGTGCTTTGTATGAATTTGGCAGTTTGTTAAAAATTTTTGGTGCCATACAGAAGATGCTCTTGTTCATGAGTGTTGTCTTAGCAGGGTGTATACATAGTCTCTTGCTATTACAGTCACGTCGATTGCGAACAGTTAAATCTGACAGTTTTGAGAACAGATGTGAATTCGATTTTACAAACACAGCTGTCTCGTATATATATAGGCTTGGCAATGTTAAAATTCTGTATTTAGTAAAATACGGTTTACAAGAATCGGTGACTTGCAGACCGAACATTGCCCTAATGCATCTTTTCTGCAGCTTAAATGCAGTTTCTTTCTCGATCGAGTTGCCCCAGAAGATAATGCCGTAACGTAGTATAGATTCTATGAGGCCATGATAAGCAGTTAATAATGCCGATGTATCCACTACTGGGGAAAGTTTATATAGAGCATATGAACGGCTGCTTATCTTTTTAGCTAAATCTCCTATGTGTGCTTTCCAGTTTAATTGTTTGTCGATAATTAACCCGAGAAATTTAGCATTATCTACAGAATTGACAATGAAGTCTCCATGTTTTATATTTAGTTGTTTATTTTGTATTCGTTGACTAAAGTGCATGATCTGTGTTTTCTCTAAGTTTATTTTTAAATTATTATTATTCATCCAAGCAATTATTAAGGATAATGCAGTGTTAATGTCATTTTCATATTCGTCTAATGTCTTACAAGCTACTGTTAATGTACTGTCATCAGCAAATAAAGTTATAGGCTGGTTAACTGAGCTGGGAAGGTCATTAATATAGATAGTGAACAACAGAGGGCCCAGTACACTGCCTTGTGGAACTCCGAAAGCAACTGTTCGTTCATCTGACGAGGTTGTTATTTCTTTTTTTAATTTAAAATCGACTCCTGTTAATGCTGTAAACTGTTTTCTGTCGGTCATATATGATACAAGCAAATTTAGTACATTTCCTCGTATACCGTAACGTTCAAGCTTATTTTTTAGGATATTATGATTCACGTGATCAAATGCCTGCGTCATGTCGCAGTATACTGCACATACGGGGTTTCGTTTATCTATGTGCGTTATTGTTTTATTTAAAAAATCATAAATGGCGACATTAGTTGACATATTTTGCCTAAAACCTTTTTGTTCATTACAAATAATTTTATTAACCTCTAAATATCTATTTAATTCCCTATATATGTACTTCTCGAATACTTTCGAGAATATTGGTATTAGGGCAATAGGCCTATAGTTTGACATTATGTCTTTCTTGTGTTTCTTATGAATTGGCTTAATTATGGAAACTTTTAATCTTTCTGGAAATATACCTTGAAATATACAAAGATTTATTAAGTAGCTAAGATGGTGACAAATAAGATTACCTACTGATTTTATGATTTTTGTAGTAATTTCATCATACCCTGCACTGTTAGTATTCTTCAAATGTTTGATGATGGTAAAAATATCCTGAGGTATACTAGGAGCCATGAACATGGAATCTTTCCTATTGGGTATAGCAGATGCGGCGTGTGTGCCAGAGTTGGGCAGGGGTTGAATTTTATCAATGAAATAATCATTGAAACTCTGGGCTATTTGTCTTGGATCATTTATGATCTTATCATGTAATGTTATTTTATGTACAGTTTCTTTAGGTATATTTAATTTATCATTATTTATTATTTGCCATGTCGATTTCATTTTATTATCAGAATTATTAATTTTATGAACATTTTGGATTCTTTTTGTGAGGATTATAATTTTTTTAAATAACTTTGCATAGTTGTTGTAGGCCGTCTTTTTAGCAGGTGAAGGTTTTATTCTGGTAGCCCATAAGAGTTGCCTTTTTTTCCTACTGCAAATTTTAATGCCACGGGAAATCCATTTGGGCTTTTTGATAGCTCTCACAGTAATTACCTTTAATGGGAAACAAAGTTTATAAATAAGAATGAATTGGTGAAAAAATAAGTCAAATGCGGTATTAGCGTCGTCAGTTTCATAAATTTCTGTAAATGTCAAGTTACTGATATGTTTTATAAATTTTTCTTGATTCTCTAGTGAACAATCTCTTACTTTTAGTTTTTACAGCTAGACCACTGAAAGATTTAACACAGAGATTGTATAAGAAGACCGATGCTACTTTTTATATCTACAAGCCACAGAGGCCAAGCTACGGACAGGAGCTAGTGTAACATTATCAATATCTTTTTCAGCGCACATCCACCCACTCTGGGTATAGGCCTCTTCTCCACAGCGCAACTTCTCACGGTCCTATTCCAACCGCGTCCAGTGAGATCACGTCGTCGTCTGACCGGGGTGGTTTGCCTCTCTCCTTGTCAAGTGTCCAGCCCACCTACACTTAAACCTAGTCACCCGCTTGCTAACATCACCATAGGTATTACATACATTCATATAACAATTTTACACCAGGAACTAACATAACTTCATCCTAAACATATCAAAGCTTAAATTAAACTGAATCCCAAAGCAAACACACCTCGTGAATATCAAAAACCACCCTATACTACCTCACAAGGTAGTCCCCGGGTAGTAGAACAAATTGCTCCGAATAATTCCGCGATTAACATTTTTAATCTGAGACTAGATGTTACTTGAATAAATTACGACGTCCCCGCGGCACTCAGATCGTAGACTGAGATAGCGACAATACTAACTGGTGGGTTTATCTTTACTAGTAGTGATAAGAATTACCGGAGAGGTAAAATTTGTTTAGTAAAGACAGTAGGTACTCTCGCACCCCTTTGCTGCATGATCCTCTAAGTCTTGAACAAGTTATTGCCGTCAACGTTTAAGGTTTTCTGGCACATACATTTGTAATTCATACTACGTTTACCACAAATTCTATTAAAAATATCATCAGTTGCCATCGTTACAAATATTTTATAATATAATCAAGCAACTTACATCTCCTAACTAGCATAAGTTCCTTGAATATAATCAATTAACTGAATGACTGTCACTGTGGCGTGGCGTAACGGTTAATGTGGTGGTAAAAATAGGAAATCAAGCTGTTTTTTGAGAAATTGTTATGTATCTTACTTTTAAAAACATTTGCAGAAAGGATGTGTAATTTTTTACTCCAGTGTAATTTCAATAATCATTTCTCATAAATTTGTTTATGAACCTAATTAAAAAAACTTTGCATATGGTAATATCAAACTCTATAAATCCATTAAGCCCCAGCTCAAATTCCCCGCGACTAGACTAGATAACCTCTGAACAAAACACCACTATCAAAACTCAGTGGCATTCGCAGTAAAGGCTCCCAATAACACGGGTCATACGTCACTGTGCCCCCCCACCTCTCCCCTGCAGTGTCCCACCGCGGGGCAGGTGACTGATTCAGTGGACGCAATGACCGCCTGAAATATGGTAACGACCTGGACAAATGCGGGTCTAATTTTACTAGGCTTAACGTTTGCGTTTTGTCTAAGTAAAAAATAGAATGATACGGTAAATCACCGTAAAAGTGGAAGACCACATGAGGAAGCCTCACGAACCGGCTGGAAACCTGAACTGCTTCCAGTATCATAGCTATGGAGTTCTTAAAAAAAATCTACGAGACCTCCATCTACTGGATAGTAGTAGTGGGTATAGGTAAGGGTAAGGATCCATAATATAAATTATGGTGAAATTTTCTCAACTCCCTTTATAATAGAAAAACAACTTTGACTTAATAGTGTGATATTAATAAGCTTTGTTTTTATGTGTTGAATTGAACTTATTTGTAAATTATTCCTGTAGCTATTTTCATGCAAATATGTATTCTTCTGTAACATCGTTACAATGAGAAAGTAACTCAAAAAACACACAACAAAAAGAGCCCTGAGAACATAATTACAAATAGAACACACCTGCCATCCAATGAATAATTTAGCACAATAAAATCTAACTATTATCCAGAACAAGGCTTTGTTCAAATAACGAAATCCACGTACGATACAGCGGCAGTGAACCAACTCGGCGTGTAAGCGCGAATTCGTATGCAAATTGGCGACGACACCGCAGGTGGGCCCGATACGGCACGGCCACGGCGAATCTGCGACGATTCCGGCACGGATACAACACGAGAGTATCTGTAAACACACGTAACAGAAAATAGAGTTTATATTACACTATTTATCAAGTTAAGTACAAATGAAATGATTGCAAACGTGGGATTTGTTTTCTATGTGGTTTCGACTTAGTGAAATTTGTTTATAATGTTGTTTAATTTTCGTAAATTAATTTCTGAGAATATATCAAATGATCCGAAGGCTGGCACTTACCTAGGGCAGCGTGCTAATGCGGGTAGTCTTACGCGTACCCGGCCTCTTCCTGAAAAGATTTTTGTATGTAGATTAGCTATAATTATTTTAAGTTATATTGAAAAAAAAATAGTGTAACTAAATACAAATTACTTAGCCCGATTGAACTCACGTGTGTGACCGCTCGTTTGGTAGGGAATTTGATGACTACGGCTTGATAATAATAATTGCGGTCATTTAAGGTATACATAAGATGTCGTATTGTTCGCTTTTTTCTTGTCTTGAGACATAGTTAATGAAAAATGTCGTTTTCATTCTGTTAAAAATAAAAACAAATGAGAAGGAAAATAAAAAGCAATTGAAAACTTCTTCACAGACTAAAATTATAAAAACTGCAGAACCTATCGACATCGCATTAAAACGTGCGACAACGGTAAGTACTGAAACTGCCATCAAGGTGGACTTTGATAACGATCACATCTATAGAGATGTACCAACAGATACCGATACTAAGGTAATTTTGATGTGGTAGTATTTCTTAATATTGTAGCGCAGTTCAAAAATATATCTGAGGTTATGTTAACAATAAAAGTTTAAATCCGTGTATGTATAATACTTTTATGCATATTTCAATCAGAAATCCTGCTACTTTATATGCCTGAAAACATCAAAATATTGAAAAAATGATACTGATTCAATCACTGGACATCGGACTTTATAATTCAAAAGAATGAAATAAGAGATTTTTACCGATCATATCGATACTGATATTAAGTTATCGGTACCAATACTCGTACATCCCTAATATCAAAAGGGAAGCGAGAGTGAATTCCTTTCACCTGATAGAACGGTTATTAGCCAATTCGAAGTCCATTCCGATCCTAATAGAGGTGTAATAAAAGGGGCTTCTCTCTCTATTTTTTCTTTTATTTGTTCAAAAAGGTAAAAAAATAAAAATTTTCTTATTCAATTTGCTCACTGAATGTCGATTCGATTTTATCTGTTTTTTCTTTACCTTCGCTTCACTAAGTGACTTTATTTTTAATATTTTGTTTTGTTTTTAATTTGTTTTGAAAAAACAAACACAGGTATGCTTCGAATAAATCAATTTTCAAACACGTATTGCTCCATACTTAATTACCTCCTACGTCTGGGAGTGTTTCATTATTCCTATTTATTTCAAATTATCATTTTATTCAATGACATAATGAATGATACATCATTTCTATGATATTCATTCAATGAATCCCAAGTCAATGATAACAATAAAGATGATTGTTATTGTATTTTTAATACTATACATTCAATTAAATGATAGATGTGCAATGAATGTCTTTTTCTGCAATTTATTCATCAAGCCATAGTCTTATAGTGTATCGTATCTGAGGTGAAGTGAGTATCTGAAATGCAGACAACAAGGTTAGTAACGATTTAGATATTATTAGACATTTATTTGGAGAAGAAGAGTGAAACGCTAAAAATGCAATAAGACCGTTAGTAAAATAGGATTATACCTAGAATAAGACAATCCTGTATAACATTACTATAATACAATATATCAATACCTAAATTCTCTATTCAAATCTCACCCCCAAAAACACTGGTACAATATTTGCAAGCACATGCCGCTAACAAAAAAAAAAGTATTATAAAAACCCCTCTTGAATCGAAACCTATTTTTGATTGCCCCGGCGTGGGCGGCATCTCTTCGCACATTTTCCCTTCACCGGTAAGAGGGCTTTAATGACAGGAAAATTGGAACTTCACAAAAAGTTAAAGAACAGTCGTAAAAGTGTTCGCACAAGATAATGTACAAATGATGACTCAAGGTGGAAGTTTTCGAGGACTACAGCGATCGATTTTAATGAATGGAATCAATAGGTCACGCTTCATGCCAAAGATAATATATAATAATATAAAATAATATTCTATCACATTCACACAGCGCCATCTAGTCCTAAAGTAAGCAATTATATTTACTTGTGTTATGGGTACTAAACAACTGATATACTACTTAAATATTTTTTTTAAGATATTAGAAAGAAAGAAAAATTATTAGAAAGATTATTCTACTTCTAATCACAAGAGATGTGTGTCAGGATTTTCTGTTGCTGAATTATCTGTTTTTAACACTTCATAAATGCAATTTTATTTTATTATTTGATAACGTGCTGTAAGAGTGATAACTAGGAATGAGTTTACTACAGCAATACTAGTAGTAGGTCGTAATAAGTCGAGCAATTAAGATAAGTAGGTAGGTAGATACCTAATACATGACCATGTGTATGTATGTACTTATATGTTTTATAAATCAAATAATAGAAACGCGATATACGTATTATACGCGAAATATGTATTAATAAAAAAGTAAAAATGTATATAGTATGTTATCAGCGTACTGTACTTATATATATGTAACTTATATATAAAATAGGCAAATAAACGAAATATTTCTTCAATTCAGTTAGGAAGACAGAATGGAACGTCTTTCATCATCTGAACATCTAAATCAAACTACAAATTTTGCTAATCTAGCATTTGCTCGAGACTTCGCTCCCGTTGAATATTATTTGGTCACTGGTTAGCACCTATTAGTCCTAGCTTGATGTATAGCCATAGCCTTCTACGATAAATGGTCTATCTAACATTAAAATATTTTTTCAATTATAATCAGTACATTCTGAGATTAATGCGTTTAACCAAACAATAAAACTCTTCAGCCTTATAAGACCTACTCAGTATAGATTCACCTACTGAAACACTAGCTATATTATTATACTAAAAGTCGCGTGGGGCTTCGCTTTTGTTCAGCGACTGCTCAGCTTCTATTGGCTGTAGCGTGATGTTATATAGACTATAACCTTCCTCGATAAATAGGCTATCCAACACTAAAAGAATTTTTCAAATCGGAACAGTAGTTCCTGAGATTAGCGCGCTCAAACAAAAAAACTCTTCAGCTTTATAATATTAGTATGGATTCACATGCATATCTACCTTAGTCCATCGACACCCTCATCATACCGATATTACAATATGCTTCAGGTTGAATAGGTAAAAGTGTAAAGTTATTGAAATGCATAAATCATATCGTCGTGCTCCAATATACGGAGCGGGCCGGTTGTTTAACAAATACATCGCGTGTTCTTCTTAACACACGTTGAGTTGAAACAGCGCGTACCAATGTGTGCTCTATGTTGTAAGATTTTAGAGATTTAATTTTCTTAAATTGCTAAATAGATAAGAGCAATTCTATATCTATCTATATCTTTATACCTGAACCTTAAAGGGTATTATTAATCCACCGTGAATTCCTTTGCATCCAATGTCGCAATTTTTCACATTTATAAATTAACTAGAAGTCCCGCGCGGGCTTCGCTCCCGTTGTTCTTTGTTTGACCACTGCTCAGCTCTTATTGGCCGTAGTGTGATGTTATACAGCTTATAACCTTCCTAGATAAATGGGCTATCCATCACTAATAAAATTTGTCAAATTGGATCAGTAGTTCCTGAGATCCTAGCGTTCAAACAAACGAACTTTATAGCATTATAATATGAGTATAGATGTGCAAGCAAGTCTGTGTAGTGATGGATTAAGAATACATAATATCACTACCCCATCTCAACCCGTGGGTGTCGTAAAAGGCGACTAAGGGAGTAACCTTATGTAGATAAGAGCACTGCGAGAAAAGGAAAATTCGAAACAAACCCAATACCAACCCGTCTGGCCAGCGTGGTATAGTAGGCTAATTCCCTCCACATTCTTTGGAGGAGACCGTACCCAGCAATTGGGACGTTTATGGGTTGAAACGATGATAGATATGCAGATTGTTTCACTTAACGCTTGCACCACACACAAACACGTAGAGGCAATAGATCAAGTCCACCTGTAATATTAACGCTTCACTATCAGGCGCACATGGCGTCGCCCGCCGCCGCTCGACTAACAAAAAGTATTTGTCAAGCCCTGATGTTTCTTTGAGTAGGGACTCTCACTCTGCAGCCCTTTGCTACGGTATTCATTATTTACTATTTGTTCTACTACGTGAATGTGAGAAAATATATCTTGAGTTCTTCGATACCACCTTTATAATATGCAGGCAGTTTTGAATTTCCACTTTATTAATAACAAAATATGAACTTAATTGAATGCATCTATAATTTTGTGGTTTAAATGGTCATCTCGCTATAATATATATTATAAAACATCAATAAAAAGCGATACATAGAAGTTTGGAATTTGGTCTCAAATAACACAGTACCGTCAACTTCGTCAATAATCCTAAATATTCATCATCATCATTTCAACCCATAAACGTCCTACTGCTGGGCACAGGTCTCGTCCAAAGATTGGGAAGGGAATTTAGTCTACTATACCACGCTGGCCAGATGGGTTGTTCTTGCAAATCATAATGTAATTTTAGCACTGGGCCAATTCCATAAAAGTCACTTTACAAGGACACTAATTTAAATAAATAGTAAGTTATATAAATAGTTTACTAATATATCACCGATCATTAGTTAGTTTGTCAATCAATTGATTATGAATCTCATTGGTTACAAAACCAAATGACGGTGCTAATACAATATTTATTTATGTAGACATTTTGACTGATTGATCTAAAATTTATTTCTTTCAACATTTTACAAGGTTAACTAAGCGAAGTAGGAAAAAAATAGAGATAGATTTCAGACCCTTATTGGTAGCTGAAGATTATTTCCATGGGATGTAATAATAATAAAAGAGAGATTTTTAAGAACTGTAAATCTAAAATTTGATCCGGAACTTTTATAATTTCCTAATTAACACTTTTCTATTGTCTTGGGGCACCTAGTGACCCACATGGCGCTCAAAGGCACAAATATAATAAATCACAGATATCATCATCATCATCATCATCATCATCATATGAGCCCATCGACGTCCACTGCTGAACATAGGCCTATCCTAATTATAAGGTATACGAACGAGAATTCACGTGGCTAAGCATTTGATAAGTAAGTACCTATATTTGACTTAACGACCAAGTTACACCGACCGTGGTCACTAAATAATAAATTTTTCGTATATGCATGTATGTGGCAGAAATCAAGAGAGGCTTATGTCCAGCAGTGGACATTATTAGGCTGATATGATGATAATGTATGCATGTTACGTGAAAGTTTATAAGTAAATACACAGTCAAGATTCAGACCTATTGTCTGTGGCACATAGCCTAGTTTTCAACAAAAAATACAAATAAACATTGCGAACGCTACACAAGAGCACTATCTATCTGGTAGGTAAGATGGAGTTGTTATAATGCCGTGCATTAACACCTCTGAATCAAAGCGTCTTTGAAGCCGCATGTAATCTCTCCTAGACTACTGCTTATCTCGCCATTGATAGAAAGATGCTCTACTCTGTGGACCCAGTTTATGTTGTTGCTAGAATATTGTATTGAATGGTTGAACTGAGTAACAGTAACTGATAGATTGAAAACATTAACAGAAACATAATTAACAGAAATATTGGACGATAAAAACAATTCAATATGTAATCATTCGGTATTTCTACAACAAGGCCAACTCTTTCAAAATCAATCGATTTCTTAACAAATGTTATATAGCAATCATACCGTTTTCTGTGAGATCCCATGTCTTTTTTATATTATATCTCTGGGTTTCCCTGCGTGATCGAACCAGAAAGGAGGAGATCCGTAAAAGAACTAAGTTGCCCATATAGCTCACCGAATCGCATCGCTAATGTGGCAGTGGGCAGGTTACATAGCTCGTAGAACTGATAGACGCTGGAGGGAAAAGGTTCTCGAGTGGCTCTCCACCAGATGGTTACAACGACCTATTAAAGGTTGCGGGTGGCCGTTGGTTGCAGGTTGCACAAAAACCACTCGCTGTGGACGTCATTGATGATGATGATAATACAAAAAAAAAATGTTGACTAAAATTACTAGAACAAAATCAAACTCCAAATACTAAGTAGAGCATTTTTCCTTCGTATCAAAGTACAGGACTATTTGCCACAATGGAACTCCTTTTTCGGTCCTTTGTGAGTGTAGCTTTGATTAACTTTGATGTAGGTGAGTGCACTGAAGGTAGTCTGATACTTCGCTAATGGATTGTCGCACACAATACAAGCATATTGTTCTATGTGGCAGGGTTACCTGAAGCCCTTTGCTTCTGTCTTCTTTAGTCTTTTAAAGTTTTACTTGGGATTAGATTAGTTGTTAGGAAATCTTTAGTGCAGTACTTTACTTTGTTTGAAATTTGGTTTTATTGGATTTCTTACATTATTATTTTGTTTGGTATATAAGGTATTATAGAATTAATAATTACTAGGCAAACTGGCGTAAAAATTAAATATAAATTATAACACATATGTAGGTTTTATTGTTTATGGAACTAGATATTTTACAACTGATTAAAATTTGCACTGTGGGGCTTAATTTTCTAATAAACTACTTATCAATCATTAAAATATAAAATATAATTTATATGTTTTTTATTTTTAATCTATACGGACGGAAACTATTCCATAATTGGAAAATAAAAAACCTAATTTGGGCTGGTTCTATTTTAAATTATGGTTAACTCTAACCAGGAAATAATAGATCATCTTTAATTCTAACAAGTTATATAAAAAATGTAGGCGACCTATCAATTTTATAGACATTTACGTATAGCGACATAATTAAATGAACATGTCAAGGTTAGGAAGCTATTTGAAATTCGGATCGCTTGTTATAACGTCATCTAAATGATAATGAAAAAAGATCACACAGTTATACTCGTATATACTCGTACTTTATTTATAGAAAAAAAAAACATTATCATCATCATTTCAACCCATAAACGTCCCACAACTGGGCACGGGTTTCTTCTAAAGAATGAGCAAATTTAGGCTACTATACCACGCTGGCCAGACGGGTTGTTTCGAATTTTCCTTTACTCGTAGTGCTCTTGTTTGCATAAAGTTACTCCCTTAGTCGCCTTTTACGACACGGGTTGAGACGGGGTAGTGACATTATGTATTCTTAATCCGTTACTACACGGAGTTCAAACAAATATTATTCTGATGATTAAAACGACCTAATCTTCAGTGCCAGTTCACCCCTTAAAATTTTCTCTTACAATAGAAATTAATGTGTTTTCCTCGTATTGACAAGCCCATTCAACCCTTTTCGGGATGGTTTATTCGGCCCGCCTGATGGTAAGCACCGTATCATCACGAGCGCTTTGCCAACCGTTCAAACCCCTTCCATCCCAAAAAGCTCTGGAAACTTTGTGGTTTCACTGTTGGCAGAGGTACTTCCCTAGTAGGTCTAAGTCCTATATCTCACTTACTAGGCTAGTTTTTTTTTAAACCCAACACGTGTGAACTATTGATATTACAGAATGAATCACGTAATTTGTACACCACAATGACATTTGACTACACCACGCCTATTTGACCAATATAAATGAGATGGTGTCAATGAATTCAAGTGGTTTAAGTAATGTTTGGAGTCAATGAAGTGAGGCAATGCACTCAAGAAGCTTATGAATTTTAATTTTGTTGTGTGTATAGCGCGATGTTTGGTTTATTACTTAAAAGATAATACTGCCAGGCTAAGAAAAAAGGGCTCAGTTGCATTACATATGCCACGGGAAAATCGCATCTAAGTAACTTTCCTTTAGGTACAATTTCCCTTGTATTTGAAATGCAGTTATCCCGTCCTTTTTTGGTAGGGCAGAATAGAGGTCAGTGTTATTTTCGCGATCAAAATTTTTATAAGACAACTTCCGTGCTAGAGAACAGACGCTGTCTCAGGGGCGACTTTACATTGTAATACCTCACTCGCATTTTTGTGTGTAGGGATAAAGTCCCCAGTGCACCCGGAAGCTACGGGTTGGTATAGGGTTTGTTTCGAATTTTCCTTTTCTTGCAGTGGTGTCTGCATAAGGTTACTCCATTAGTCGCCTTTTACGACACCCACGGGTTGAGATGGGATGGTGACATTATGTATTCTTAATCCGTCACTACACGGACAAGTAAATTTAGGTTTTTTTTTTTTTATTTACGGAATTGTAGCGAATGTGAGTAATGTATCCGACCTTGACATTCACTTTCCATATCACCTGTCTAAAAGATGATATTCATTAAATTATCTAACACCAAACCGGTGTTGAGATATTTGGTAATAGCTGCTTTAGATCTAACGAGACGATCACGACACGACGCGGAAGACACATTTAATTTTCTTTGTTATTTTGCTTACCTCGTTGAATCAAGTAAACAAGCAAAACCCAGTCATCCGTGGCATCCTTGTCTAGAAGGCACTCACGGCATTTTGTATAAGCTTTCTTTAAATATTTTAGATCTTATAACTAATAAACTATAAGTTATAAAATTAATTCGCACAAACAGGGTCAAGTATGCTTCTGTTAAAGAACATAATAATATTGTGAAGAAGCATCCTGTTGTTTACAATCTAATAGGAATATATAGGCCCGTTCTTACAATACATGGGGATTTTAAAGCAATACAAAATATCATTTAAATCGTCAAGACCCCTTACCATGTAAATAAACTTCACACACGCAAATTTTATCGTAAGAGTTTTTTATTTCCTTAATGTTTAATAGGCAATAAATATCCGAGAATCTATCTCAATAGCATGTAATATTACAAGTTTGGAAATAACATAAAAAATTATGATAAAATGTAAAACTAGAAATGTATTAACGGTTTTTATAAAAAACGTGAATGTTATGTTTCTCTTACGATAGACAAATAACGGTGTATGGAGTAAGAATTCCACATTTTTACATGTTTATATTCATTATATTTTTGCGAATCGTTTCATTCATAACGTTTTATTATAAAAAGTTATTAAACTGATATTTTATTTAGAAATTTGCGGACATAGTTTGTGTGTAACTGTGTGTATGTTTTTTTATTTTGTGTGTAACTTTATCAAGGTTTGATACAATTAGTAAAACCAGATACGAGGATACAAGGACGAATTGCAGACCGAATTTTTTTTTTCTATATGTCGTTCTATATGGACTATAGACATGGAGGACGAGTTGGATGAATTACTCAGTTTCGATGTATTTTTTAGAATATATGGCGCAGTAACAATTGAGCAGTGTGGTAACAATAGGCTATACCTCTTATAATAAGGGGTTAAGAGTTGTTGATATTGGTGTTTTTATCAATAACAATTTACGTTCTACTGCCAACTCGCGTCTTTTCTCAATATAGGAAGAACTTAACTTAATGCCAAATACATAAACTCCATAGATGTTTACATAAATAATTCGGAAATGTCAAAACGGTTTTAAACAGCTGTCATGAAAGACAATCGATTTTTGTGATATCGTCAAATTTGGACGTGAATACTAAAAAGGTTAAACAACAACGTCATTAAATAACATTTAAGATAGTTGTGCTCATTTTAATATTATTAAGGTCTTTAATAAATCATGAAAACTTCAAGATAATCTGGCTGATTTGTTCAAGTTGTCGTTTTCGGTTTACGTTTGCTTTATTCAAGTAATTGTATCAATAAACCCATAGTAAACCTGAAGTTTGTTTATTTAATATAGTTTCAACAAGCGGCTTAGCCCACATAACACTCAAAAATTACCTATACCACTCTTAAAAAACCTTGTAGAGAAACTATTGCAAAATTGTACCAGTAGTTACCGAGATCATCCACCCCTCCAAAGTTACAAACATGCAAACCGAGTTAATTACTCGAATTGATAAACAAGTTTCGCAATACAACGGCAAAAATATTCAGCTTTTAAATATTAGACATAATTTATTAGATAGTTTAAACTTCAAACTTCATTCTAACGTTTATGAGATGTGGGCAATATTTATTTAGTTCTAGTTCTTTTCAAACGTACATTAGCCACGCTGTTGTAAGCTGAAATACTTATTTAAAAGCTATGTCTCACTGCAAGCGGACAACGTTATCAGAACGACAGGAAGTTTTGTTGGTAGCTGGCCTAAAATAATATAATCTTTTTGGTGCTCTATGCCAATACTATAGCTAAGAACCTTCCCATGTGGGGCCGGTTGTCCCGCCCCACATGGGAAGGTAAGCCGATGTACAGCCTCAAAATTAATATAGGGAAAGAACATGTTCATAGTAGTAGTAGCTCGTACAGGGAACGCATGGTGGCCGAATGGCAGTGATCGGCATGCAACTCATGCAACTCGCAGTAGGCCAGCGTGTGTGGATTATGGTCTAAACTATCTCAGCTCTCTAGATAAAGTAAAGAAGACCGAAGCCTAGAAGTGGGACATTACACTGCTGATGATACGGTGTAAAGTCAAAATTACTTCGCGCTTGTTTTTTGACACACGATACTCGCTCACTTATGTTCAGTGGCGCGTCGCCGCCGCCTGCGCCGCCGCCCGCGCCGTCGCCTCGGTTGGCACAAGCGCACGCATTACGTAACAAGGTGAAGTTCAATGGGTTAGACCACAAGTTTTGTAAAAGGTTAAATCATTTGCGAAAAGGTCTGCGCTTTGATGAATTATTAATCGAAATTATCACTTTTGTTAATAAACATAATAATTTTTGAATATTAAGCGACCTTTTATTAATATTGTGTTCATAAAAACGTGATTCTTATTGGCAATAAAATGTCGCAAAGCCATTTTCTGCCTATAGGTATATAATTTTTGTATTATTAAAATCAATAAAGGTTATAAAATTAACCCGTTTACTACAATCTATAATATAAAAATGAATCGCTAAATGTGTTGGTAAGCGCATAACTCAACAACGCCTGGACCAATTTGGTCAATTCTTTTTTTTAAATGTTCGTTGAAGTTTAAGGATGGTTTTTACGTTTTTTTTTTTTTTTTTTTTTAATTTTTTTTTATGTAGGTAGGTGGTGTATGTAGTTAGGGTAGAGGTAGGTATGTAGAGGGTAGGTAGGTAGGTAGGTATACTTTCATAAAATCCTAAATTAAGTAGGTGGTACGAAGTTCGCCGGGACAGCTAGTAGAAAATAAAAATATAGGTACTTTTCTTAAACTTATTACTATTATTTTTTTAATTATATAGTAGAAAGTGTTATTTTCTTTAGATGACTACACAATGTTGATCTAATTGTAGAATATCAAGCAGCTATATCGCATCCTCAGTTGACTTTGAACCTTATGCAGAAAAGAGCATTGTAAAAAAAGGAAAATTCGAACCAACCATATACCAACCCGTCTGGCCAGCATGGTATAGTAGGTGAAATTCCCTCCACATTCTTTGGAGGAGATCTACACCCAGCAGTGGGACGTTTATGGATTGAAATGATGATGATAATTACCAAAAAAAAAACGTTTAATTTAATTTTTTTAAACTTACTTGTTCGTTCGGAACGCTCAGTGCGCGATTCCGACTCGCACTTGACCCGTTTTAAATATACTAACTTCATTAGCACAGAATTGTATACCATCCAACCGACATTCAAACAATTTACTCATATACACACGATCTCAAGTTGAATTGCATTAGTATTATCCAAATAAAGCAACCTTCACGATATATGGAAAACAATTACATAGTTAAAATGAGAGAACACCATAACAAGAAAGCTGATTAAATTATAGTTGTGTGTTTGTTTATTAAGAGCAACTACAGTCTACTGTTATAAATACATTATTTGAGTCTTATCGTTTTGAGGCCGACTCTAGTTTTGGAATTTATCACGTCACCCAGAAGACTTGCAACATGACTTAACGACTACCACATTAAATGGTACCCGGGACCATCGGTTTAGTGTCCCTTCAGAACGAATGAAAATAATAATAAGTTATATAAGATAATAACCCATTTATGGACTGAGCTTGCCGAAAGTTGCTTAACCTCGATGAGAGGAACGAACTTCTCCTTATTACAATGCTACGAGTGTCTGCTTGAAAAGGAAAATTCGAAACAAAACCCTATACCAATCCATCCAGGCGTGGTAAAGTAGGCTAAATTCCTCCCACAATCTTTGGAAGAGACCCGCGCCCAGCAGTGGGACGTTTCTGGGTAGTAATGATGATTATATGATTATTATAATGCGCAGAGTATGAATTGAAACTCATTGGGTGGTTACACGTCAATGTGAAAAGATGAATGAATAAAATTTGGAAATAACAGTGCAACGAAGCAAGATAGTTGAACAAGAACAGCAATGGTTGTATGTAGGTTAAACAGTAGCACACTAACAATAGTTCAATAAGTAAGATCACAATATCAATCACAGGTTTAAGACAACACAAATAAATTAGAATGTAGAGATGATATATGAAGAAGAACCTGTTTCTGAAATACTTTCACTATCTACACCAATAGTTGCAACATTACCGTGTAGGCTTAAGAAACATTAATATAAATGGTACAACGTATGCTACCTGACGCAAGCATGGCACTTGTTAAACACTAATAAAACCTTATAAGAAAACAGTAAGGTACATTCGACACAATTTAGGAATTCAAGGATATAACTATAATAACTTTAAATTATAATGAGATGATGATCATGTAGCATCGGGCTAGCGTGTGAGAAGGTCACGCTTCACATATATTAACATATTTCTATCTATAGCTATTGTGGAATCTTCACATATTTGGACCGATTCGTATTAGGTATCAATGACATTATTTATTACGATGGACTTTTGTCGTTTGATAGAGATAAATAAATCAATTATTGAACCATAAAATACTAATTCACTTAACAATCTGGTTTTCGAAAGGTAGCCAAAATTGTTGTGTTTTTATTTAATTTGACCTTTTAGATGGCTTTTTAGATGATGACACAAACCATAATTGATTATTATGAAAATAGCACTTTGCATTTGGTTTCACTGATTTAGTAAAGCTTCAAGCTTACTATTGCAAAAGTTATATAGATTTGTACATAAGTGTGGTAAGTAAGGTAATGAAACGAATAAGTAAATTACTAAAACATAAATTGCTTTATTAACAAAATTGTCAGGATCATATCACAGATCGCTTGGAGATTGGAATATTAACAAAGGAAGGGTGTAGGGTTAGGAGTGAGTATTTTTTGGACTAGATGTTGAAGTTATCGAAGGTAACTTAAGCGGGAATGTGGGCAGCCTGGGGCTGGAAGCCGTTCTCGTTGGCGATGTAGGTGACCGTGTAGACGACGCCATCGGGACCGGTGTAAGAGAACTGGCCGCGAACTTCGAGAGCTTCATTCTCAGTTCCAACATTCTTCAGGACACCCTGTTCGCTCTGCGAGATGCCGTTTGAAGTCTCATATCTGATGGAGGTAATAAATACAATATTAGACTTGATCGTTGTTAATCTTTCTTACAGTTTTATCGCGTTTCGTGGTTTTTTTATACATTTGGTGATATATTATACTTACTCAGAGTTGAATCCCTCAACGCCGATGTTATCTAGGCTCTGGCGAACAATAACAGCGCCGGCATCAGGGGTGGCAGGAGCAGCGACGGCGACGGCCACGAAAAGAGCGAGAACGATGAACTGTTGAATTAAAACACACGTTAAGACAACATATTAGGTTATTAGATGAGCTACACTCTAGTGTGTGTCATAGCCTGATAATGGTGATAAAACAAGATACACATCACAAAATGAATGAGGGGTTGATGTAATGCTGACTGCTACTAGATGAAATTCAAAGTCACTGATTTTAAATTGAATAAATCACTTGTTTTTGTATGAAACGTACCGATTTCATTTTTGATGGATTTGTTTGTTGTGTTGCTGTGTGATTGAGAGGCAATCGAGCGACTGATGCCTGAGTGTCGTCGAGTTAGCTATTTATAGTGGTAGGCGCATCGTAGCACGGCAAGGACGCGGTTTGACATTTGAACTTAGACGCTTCTTCGGCCACCGCGCACCCAGGCTCGTACTACGTAAAGGTTCTTTGTGACATGTCCGGTTACGTCTCGATATTACCATCGATATCCGATACGACCTACTTCGATATCATGGTGTGTTCTATATTTTTGACATTTTAAGATTTCTACCAGTACCTATAGGAAAATTTATTTACAAGTCACTTGTTATTTTGCAAAGTTTGGTCGTAGTAAAATAATGTTAATTTAAGCGTTTTTTACATTCTATTTAAATTATAACCTTTATAATACTTATTTTGTAGATAATATTTAAATTAGGTTTTTATAGATAAGTTTGACAGATTTTAAAGCTTTATGGCTTAAATTGGTATCAAATCGTAATGTAATGTAACAAGGTACTTACACGTGCAAATAGTGCAATCGCCATCAAATCAATATTTTACCTTATAGCCTTCCTCGATAAATGGGCTATCCAATACTAAAATATTTTTTTCAAATCGGGCCCTACTGGTCTTATTTGAAAAATTCCAGCATTCCATTCCTAAAAGCAGTTTTGACCAACGTCCTTATTAGTTAAAACCACATAAGACTGCAAAAATTAGACAAAATTACTTTTGATCGATGCTCTTACTTAAAACCAGTTTTGACAGATTTTCACAGTCAAAAGTAATTTTGACCAATTATGAGTTTTGACTGTAACATATAGGTATATAGAAAACATATAATTTTACCGTGGCAATTGTTTTAACATCTTCATAAATCTCAAATAGACCTTTAAGAAATATTTTTAATCAATTTTTTATTTAAATGCTAATAAAATAACTAGCTATGTAATCAGTTAATTAATTATCGTTTGATATTTCCGATCTTAAATCTAAACGTCGATTTTGTTATAAAATTATATTTTAGATGTGATAAATCTTATTTATGTTAATTTACTTAATCATCGAAAATTTTGAATAACATTGTCCGTCTATGGAACAAGCCCTGTTGCCTGCGCTGTGGGGTACTTCATCATCAACATCATCATATCATACGTGGCGTACTAAAATAAATTTAACGAATACAAAGTACACCCAGGCTTCAAAGAAATATGTATGACTAGTTGTTGACCTGACGCCGCCTGCATAGAATTCGATGCAATATCACATGTAACAATGTAACATTCTATTGCTGAAAAGATTTTGGAAATTGCTCCAGCAGTTACTTTATTTTAATATACAATAATAACAAAAATACAATGTTATTGGCGAAGCGACCACCACATACCCCACAGTGACAGTCCATTTAATAAATAGTTCTAGAGATTTTTATTCTCTATATCTTCTTCTCCGTGTGGTGACGGAGATAAAAAATACTATGAAATAAAAAATATATAGATATAGTATGTATGAGAGAACTCCAACACTTACACCAGATGTACTAAACGAGAGCGTCTTACTTCCACTCAGTTTAATTATAGTTTTTTTTTATGTTGTACTCAACAGGTGCAGTGAGCTGAGTGATTGTAATTGATTGATTGACTGATAACGACTACTGTATGACCTTATGACTGACATAATAATTATTTTATAAACTGTAATTACTTAAATGAGTTTTTTATACCATGACGCTATACAGGCGAGACCAGAGGCATAACGAGTACGTTGACTATAGTGCCTCAATAATGTAATAAAATTAAATAGATGCGATTGATGCATGACGTCATGACGCTGGGTTGCAATTTGAACAATAAAATATAGTAGGTTCGTACCACCGTCAAAACTTATTGAATGACATTTGCGTACAATAATCGACGAAGGCTAAGACAATAGTGGCCTTGGAAATAATCAATTTTTCATACATTTGGAATTCAAGAGTTCATTAACAGCTGACAGTATAACGGCGATGATATAATGTCTTTAATTAGCACATAAACTTCCTTGAATAAATGTGAATAGTATGGGATCATCGAAGTTCCGTACAATTATTATATTTGCCGCGAACACATTACTAGGGGAAAGTTATTATGTTTGTGATAATCGAATAATAATCGCTTTTCAGAAGCTAGATCCAATGACTGATCGCTACAACCCGCACACCGCTACAACCCGCCGGTCGCGGCGACTGTTGTGAAGAGTGTTACGAATATTTGTAATAGGTACACGTATAATATAATAAGGGCCACATGTTATCATAGACATAATAGGTTAACCTATATTAGTTTAACACGTCTGTGCGTTTTGTACTCTATAGGGTCATAGACGGACGACCTAACCAGGGTGCGGCGCTCGAAAACAGTTCTTACCATTAAAAATTTGTAAATATAGTTTGGAAAAGGACTCAAATTTTAAAAAAGAGGTTCTCAAATTTATGGTTATGACGTACAGCAACGTAGCTCTGCCCAACTATTATCCCATAATTTATCATGTTTTATTAAATAGTTTTAACGATGTCGTATGTCATTCAAAAGGTATAAAACTA
The DNA here is from genome assembly GCA_905147015.1 of Laspeyria flexula. Lineage (NCBI taxonomy): Eukaryota > Metazoa > Arthropoda > Insecta > Lepidoptera > Erebidae > Laspeyria > Laspeyria flexula. The sequence continues at coordinate 791,576 of LR989958.1, forward strand.
GAGAATATTTTAAAATAAAACGAAGGTCAACACGGCTTACAGTTATATTAAGATTATAGAATTTTAAAAATTTGTTACACTTGCACATTGTTTTTAATTTTGTATATTTTTTTTAAACCAAAAACAAAGAATGACAATTAATTACGATCTAACAATTATTGTATGATAATAAAACAGTAAGTTTGTAATAGTAAGACGATAAACAAAAAAGAAAAAAAAAATCAACAAACTAATATTTTTTTTATATTGCTAACGACCTGTATTACTTCTGCAGTTTTAAAGAAAAAGATAGAAATCATTTTGAAATTGTTTGCAAACAACATTGTAGAGCGGCAAACTATCGATAGATAAAACGTAGGTAGTAAAGTAACTACATATCGCTCCTTGAATACAAAAGGGCCACAAATCAAAAAAAAATGAAAATCGTTTTATTGCAAAAATGGTACCTAAATCAACTATATTTTATAGTAAGAATAAAACACCCATCATTTTAGCTTATTTTATGACCAAAATGGCTTACCGCCCTTTTTGTATTGGAGCACTTTGACAGGTAATGTCAGTGCAAGACAGCCATTTTGTGAGTTGTGCCCCGAAATTAAACGCAAACGCACGTCGGTTGCATGAAAAAGTGCCACAATCCAAAATATGTCTGTATTAAATTCAAAATTTCAGGTAAGTCTGATTAGATTTTATAATACAAAAGGGCCATATTTTGGAAAACGTCCGTTTTGCATTCTAACATCAAGTAGTTTTAATCATATTTTGTAATACAACAGTGGCATATTTGAAATGCGTCCCTTTTGCATTGAATTATACTCAAATAAATTATTATTTTTAGAATGCTAGAATGAAAACCTTAGAAATATGGCCGTGTTGCATGAAAATAATTTTGATTATCGTTAAAATTTTTGAAATCAAAACTACCATTTTGATGTTAATTTTGTTCTGTTGTTATTATTTCAGTGATTTTTAACTATAAAAACGTACAAAAGTGTTTAACTTGTTTTCTACAGGCATGGAGCAAATGTCAAAGCAATTGCTTTTATGATTAAACTAGATCATTGTAGGATTCGTCTATATTTTAAAGGTTTTTAACTTTTTGAATAATATGGGTAGGTTGTTAGTAAATGTTGAATAGGATGTGATAAAACACATTGACTCATAGTTTTAATGAATGTTGTGTATAAAGCGACATAGGTTTGTTTGATATTAGATGTTAAAACTGGTAAATTAGTATTAAGATCTTGCGTGTAGCGCAAGTACGAAGTTCCGATATCATGCTAAGGATTGTATGTATGACTGTTTTTTGTTAAAAAAAAACCTTTATATTCTCTTTTTAGGGTTCCGTACCTCAAAAGAAAAAACGGAAACCTTATAAGATCACTCTGTTATCCGTTGGTCTGTCTGTTTGTCCATGTATCAGGAATATTTTTCACAAGAACGCGTAAAGGTATCAAACTAAAATTAATATCAAATACTCCGGTCTACAATCCCTTGACACAATAAAAAATCAGAGTTCTAAGTAAACGCAATCATAAGATATAGCCGCTTATGCTTCATTTTTGTCGCATAGCTAATTTTATTATCTTGACCTAGAATCATGAAATTTGGTAAGAAGCAATATCAGTTGGACAAGTAAAGGAAAAAAATTGAAAACCGTACTCATGTAATTAGTTTATTGGATGTAATTAGTTTAATTATATTAGTATATTGGAAGAGATACAGAGTGATAAGGTGAGACTGGACTGCCGTTACATGAAAATGGTTCACCTACCTACGTTCACGAGAATATTTCTAACATTATTATTGCAATCCCATTACCTACTAATACGTCGTTACCTGTAAATGTAAGTTGCTACTAGTTCTTGCTTTCCCATTCGAGATACTTTCCCTGCCTGCAGCATCTTTAACAATAAGAGGCAATCTAGTTCTTGAATTGGGCTGTTTAGTGAACAAATAATAATATAGGGTGTTAGGGGATACGTTTCTAAGCAAATAAAATAACACAATCATACAGCTATGCATTTTGCTACAGAATTTATTTCACTATTTTCATCCTCTAGTAATCATAGGTTAGGGTCAGGTTGCTGTCTGGTAAGGAGTTTGTATCTGAAGAATCAACGAGTAGCGCCTCTGGTTGACTGAGTGCTGAAGTATAAGAGTATGACATCGCAACATCATACTTGCACTCTAAGTAAGATTCCAATACAAATTTGCCAGTCTTAACAGCTTTTATCAAACAAAGAAACAAGAAACTATGAGTTAATGCGTCTTAATCATATCATATTCAACATTTATAAATACCTAACCATATTATTATAGGTAATACCCACTGTCTTTAGTTAAAAAACTTTAAATTAGTGACGAATGCTACAGTGACGGGGCTTCAATTCAGTTTACATAGTATTATTAATCTAATTTAATCACTAAAGCAATTGCTGTATCATTCTAAAACTATGTGATTTTGTAAGACTGTATATTTGTAATAATATTACACACTAACAATATACCCACAGTCTTACAAAATCACATAATATTTTGTGCTAATAACGAAGTCTGCCATTAGAATTGATCTCATATTACTTAAAGTTTCAGATACAGAAATGAGTGTCGGCTGTTAATTTTCTTAGGGAATTGATTAATTAATGTTTTTTATAAATACTTTGATATAAATTATTGTTTTATCTCTTGATTTTTTAAGGGAATCCGCAAATTAATAATATAAAAATTTTTTGAGAATTGACTGAATAATAGTCACGTACCAAGTTGATCTAGCTATTAATATTAAGTTATGACTTTTACAGTGTTTTATTGTTGTTCATTCACTTACGTTATTACCTTGTGATACGAATTTAACTTTTTAAACATCTTTTTTGCCAAAAAGGTACCAATAAACTATTGGTATGTGTAATTTTGTATATATTTTTTGACATAATTCCTATGATATTGATTCAAATTTTGAATGCAAAAGGGACTTTTGTGCTTTTTTATCATAGTGGGTAACAGCTATCAAAAAGTCAATATTGTACATAGATAGAGCAAAAAAATACGCTTATAATGATATATTAATATCTTATATTTAATAAATAAAAATATAAAAAATTAACAAAAAACTGTTTCAAAAATTTGTTTTGGCCGTCCTGTAAAATTTATGAATTTCGACTTGTGTCGCTTTTGTATTCAAGGAGCGATATGTATTCAGTCATCATCATCATTTTAACCCATAAACTGGTCCCAATGCTGTTGAAAATACACCTTCCCCACTGACACGTTAAGTTAAAGAGTCCATGTCTTTTTGAATCGCTGTAAGAGAGTGTTTCTCTATTGTCAGCACAACGATTTACCTCTTCGTAACAACAGAATTCAGAGTGAGTTTGTTTGTTCATCTTCTAAGACTAAACTATTGAATGGATCTTAATAAAATTTGTCAAAAAGATAGTCTAGGCTATTGAGAACAACACAGGCTGTTATAGACAACATATTATACCGACAAAGTTGAGGGAAATACATAGTAAAAATATATTGTAAATCATTGACGTAACAGGATATTCTCACCTTAGACGTATGATAACAATCTCTAATACTTAGCCATTTGTGTCAATAATCTTTACATTTTATTTAAGTTGAATTCACGATCTCATCATTAATTACTTTAAATGTCTTGTACGACCGTGGTCGGATCATTAATTAATTAAAAATTTGGATATTCATATTGCACTTATATTACTGACTTTGTGTTATGTCGATACGATAGTAATAATATTATTTAATATGAGTATTGTCGCAATGGACAAGGTGTCTAGTGGTTCAGGAGATTATTTTATTTTTTTATTATAAAAGGCTACGCCTGAATTAGAGGACAGCCCTGTCATCATCATCATCTCAGTCTATTGCAGTCCCTTGACATAGGCCTCTCCTAACACACGCAAGACTACACAAGACCCTATACTGCGGAGAAATTAAAAAAAATACATTCTATGGACATAAAGTACACCAAAATGTATGATGTATTTGGATTCAAGTAACCTAATTATGTATGCAATCGGAAAAACATGTCAAATATTAAACGTTCGATCCCAAAGCGGTACAAATATTGGATTATAATATGTAATGGTCATCTAAAATGAATGGGAAGAGAGAAGATAGTTTATTGAACTGTCTTAGCAGCAATTTTTAGGCAACTAGAGATTTATCTGCGTCTCTCGCATTTCTTTTTTGAATTGAATGAAATATTTTTTTACACATTCAACAATATTAAATGAGAAACAAGCAGATGATATTTTTCGTCCACTGTTGGACATAGGAGAGGTCCTAACACACGCCATAACACTCGGTCCTCCGCCTTCTTTTTTCTTATTTATTAATGAATAATTAATAACAAATAAGTGACATACAAGCGGACGAATTTAGTATTGTTATTATCATCATCATCATCATCATATCAGCCTATCGACGTCCACTGCTGAACATAGGCCTCACCTAATTTACGCCACTGCGAACGGTCCTGTGCCGCCCGCAACCAACCAACCCATTGTTATTATAATAACGAATAATTATATCGAAGCGTCGTTTGTCGGCGTGTGTAAGCCGACGAAGAAAGGTGGTGTCATGATGGTTTTTGTTGCAACGATAATGCTGACTCATCGCTTTCAACAAGTGTGAAATGAGGTTTTAAGGTTACTCAAGGTCGAGTCTTATACAATACTTAGTATTATGAGTCATTTGAAGGTTTACGCGAAAATTTTGCACCACGAGTTGTAATTGTTAAGAAATAGGATGTACGCCATGTTTTGAGTCCCGACTATAATTTTCCGCAATTCTTATATCTAAATGAATACACAGTATGGGGTTCTTCAATAAAGAAGTGAATTCTTAAGGGTCAGCAACGCGCTCGTGATACCCCTGGTGTTACAGGCGCCCTTAGGTATAGGCCCATATATAGTTGGTATACAGTCCACAGGCATCAGGCGGGCTGCAAGTCTGTTTGCCACTCCTGTACCATCTGTCTGTCGTGGTATACGTAGTTTTTTTAACAATCTTGTGGTCCGTTAGATGGTAACTGGTTACCGTAACCAATGGATCCCCGCACCAAAAGGAGCATCGTATGTGCTTAAAATCTCTTCCCTCCCCAATGAGCTCTGTTGCTGCACCATCAAGAATAACAATGGCGAGGAATTGGTATTATGAGTATGGCTGCGGTTTGCTGCAGGATGGAAGGGAAGTACCTATGGGAGTTACCCGATGTACCACACGTCTCTGCTCTCAAGGCTAAGTATAATATTCTAAAGTTTTATATTCGCTAATATAATTTAATTTCCTGTTAACTGTATCAGGATAATCGTGTTATTTCAACTAGTTTTTGTTCCTCTTATATTTTAATGTGGAGTGATTGATGCATTCAATTTATTATCTAAAGTTTGTTTATGTTATAACGTCATTATGATATTCAACCATTACAAATTGTACTCACACGCAGCACGCTTTGATCAATCATTATAATCATATAATTGTTATTAAATAATCACATAATTTCAATGTAATTGAGGAGCCATTTATTTTATAAATACATATTTTACAGAATAATATTTGAAAGTAGTTAATATTCTTTCTCATTTTAATCGAATTAATACAATTCATCCCATTAATGTCCCACATTTGGACAAGGGTCTCCTTTTCTCTATCCAGAGTGCAGCATAAAACAAGATACTTTGCAATATACCTATACAATTAATAACTAGTACAATATTGTTATGAAAATAGCTACTTTTAAATTAAGCCTTCTTCGTCTCTCCTAATTATTGTGCTGTGCCCGACAGGGTCCATAATTGTAACCTACATTATACCTACCACCTATTTGTACATTATGGAAGCAATAAATGATTGAGTATTGAGTAATGAGGATTTAACCGATGGTGATCGAATGAATGATCATCCGTGTATGTGACGCATAAAGAACGCATAATGTTACTACCAAGAACACTGCGAGAAAAGAAAAATTCGAAACAAACCCTATACCAACCTGTCTGGCCAGCATCCCTTCACATTCTCTGGAGGAAACCCGTGCGTAGCAGTGGGGCGTTTATGGATTAAAATGATGATGGTTTCGGCCACATAAATATTAGCTGTAGGATCATTCCCATGCCACATGCTAATGACAATGCCACGGCATGGCATGGCATTGTCAGTGGCATGTTAATCACTTTAACCCGTACCATTTCGTAATCCTGTTGTCATCGGCAACGACCTTCAGAAGCATAAATCACCTTCCAAAGTTTCTCGTGCATCAAATATTAATAATTCTCACATTAATATCCATACAAATTCATTAACAACGAATAATATATTTTATATTACAAAAGTTTGTCTGTTCGAACTGTTACTCCCATGTAGAAAAAAACATATAGGATTTCGTCTTTTTCCCCTGAAGGGGTAGGCAGAATGGATCACACATTTTGCGAGATGTGTTTGGTTCTATGTAATAAAAGGCTAACTTTTGACTGGACCTATTTCTAGATACCGATATAGAATTTTAATTAAAAAAAAATTGTTAAATATAATAATAACAAAAAAATAGCACAATGAAGCGGGTGAAACTGCCAGTCATAGCTAGTCTTTATAAACTGTAAAAGTCAATAACTTCTCTTGTTTATTATTTTTAACATGCATCTCAGAAATTACTTTACCGTTCTAACAATCTATTAAACGTGCGTCTGCCACGGTGAATCATACCGTGTCCTGAAATTATGAACGAGAGATCATTTCTATCTTTGATTCGTTTTTGTTTTACGTAGGTATATTTTTCTTAAAGTCTCGAAACTCTCCCAGTCGACTCATTATTATGCCGGGTCCCATAGAAGTGAAGAAGTAACCGTGGATGGGCGCAGCAGCTAGTTTGAATAAATTAACAACAAAATTAAAAATGTTTCCGATCAAAATTATGAGTTAACATCTTCTGTCACTGTTCGATGGCGTGTTCTCATTCAATGTCAGTGTAGTGATTGTGATATTGCCGTGTATTATAAATAACGTGATTATTAGTATTGGTCGTTTAGTCTTCTGTCTGCTTGCTTGCTAAAAATGTCGTTGGATACGGCTGTGGCTTAGCTTACTCTGATTCTTGAATTAGACTTGACCGAATTTGATGTCACTGCCAAATGTTTAAAAATTTAAACTGTGTCCCTGTCATTTTTTAATATTCGAAACATTATATATCGACTGATTCGAATGTCGAGAGTCCACGTAGGGCCTCTGCCAATAGATTTTTAGATGGTTTGGGTTTTAAAGTAGTGTAGTTTGTCCAATTTATGTTTGATAGTGGCTTCACTGGGTCTCTGGCATTGTTGATATTCGTGACATCAGCTATCACTTCTTATCTATAGTATTACTTGTGGGTAACAATGTATTGAATAGTTTTCTATTGTAGTATGCTCGTTTCTAAGAGTACAAACTATCTTTTAAAATAAGGTATCTACCGTTCTTCTACTATAAATTATATTATTTTAGTGGTTTCTTTTTGGAGACTTATTTGCCATATGTATATGTACTATGTACTAGGATGTATTTGATGTATGTACAAATATATCAGATCATTTTATTTATTCATTCATCGCGCGCATTTTTGTTCTTACTATTTTATTTTAATTAAAAGAATAATGCTTCCGCGTCTAAAAAAAAGTTGTCTGAATCAGAGGAAAATTTAAGGATTTTTTTATTAGAATAGGAATTAAGCCATTGCTCATGCTCTATCTATATCAGGCTGTATCGGGCTCATCAACATAATCAATTAATATAATATACAACAGTAATAAAACACAGAATGTCAACTTCATTATTTATTCAAGATAAAACTATAAAACTGTTCATGTTTTCGTCTGCGTTCTTGTGAGGTATTACATTCACACGGACCGATCAACGACCCGTTAGTGTCCCACTGCTGGGCTCGGATCTTCTCTGCTCTACCTAGAGAGCTGAGAGACTTTAGCCCATAATCCAACCACGCTTGCCTAGTGCGGGTTGGTGGATATATCTACATACCTAGGTATACTGTCACTAATAAAGGACAATAACACTTAATCAGGTATAACAATTTCATCAGATAGATGTTGACATCAACGTGATTGACGTCAAACAAAACTAAAATAAAAGTTACAAAACAATATTTTACAATACATATTCAATATTACACTGCAATATTCCAAGAAAACTTCATCATAATATTGTGTGATATCAAGACAGTGAATAATACGAGAAACCCCGAAGGTTATAACTAGAAAGTGAAGGATGTTATATCGAAATTATACAAATTATTAAATAATTTTGTTTTGAACTGTCTAAAAACATATGCATCATAACTATTTTTATTAACAACCATATTTTCAAACTCCGGGCCGATACTGAATTTCATGATAAAAAACCCAACACCTATTGTTTTTGTTTGACTCGAGAATCGAACCCACCGCTACAGTCATAAACACTCCCACTATGCCACCGAGGCCGATCATCATAGTCATCATCATTTCAACCCATAAACGTCCCACTGTTGGGCACGGGTCTCTTTCAAATAATGTAGAGCGGATATATCCTACTATACCACGCTGACCAGACTGGTTGGTATAGGGTTTGGTTCGAATTTTCCTTTTCTCGCAGTGCTAAGACTTCTTTCTCAGTATCCCTTAGTCACCTTTTACGACACCCACGGGTGAAATGGGGTAGTGACATTATGTATTCTTAATCTGTCACTACATGGACCGAAACCGATCTATACACATAATTAAATGCGACGTCGAAATGCAGAAATGCGACGTAACGAGCTCGCATCGAATAAGGGCTCTTAAAATCCAAGTAATAAAATATATAACAAAACCAATACTTTGTCAACGACCACGTCTGCCTTATACACCAAGTGTTTCTCAATAAAGACTACCAATTCAATGGGATTATGAGCATCAAAGCGATCCAAACTACATTCTTGACTATTTAAGTTCAAGGTTTAACTAAAACATCTGTAGATAGCGATGTTTTAACGCGAATTAACATAAATAAATAATAATGTTGCTACATGCCGTAGACTGACCTCAGCTCATCTTTAAGTCTGTAGTACGCTGGAAGATATTCGGAGATATATTTTATAGTTTAGTATGTATTGTATGAGGCACAATATTATTATTTGTATATAATTTACTAATTATTGGTATATAAGTTATTCATACTTAATTATTTAATTTTTATCAATTTTTTTGTGTAAATCTCCCCTCCCTCTGTCACTCATTATTCTCCATAATTGTCCGTTGTACAAAAATCATTGAATAAAGAAATATTAAACAAATTTGACAATTAATAATGTCGGACTGTAAAAATATAATTCTTAATCACGCAAAGCATCCTTTCGGTAAACACTGAATAAGTGAATACTCTCCCAAGCCCCCTTTACACCTACACTATACCTTCACAAATAAGCCCTGGAACTTAATACTAAGGTTAACCTAGAATCATTTACCGTAACAAGTTCATAGCATTGCAAGTGTAACATAATATATAGCTGATAGTGTGTGCAAGCATAAACCGTGACCATATTACCAATAAGGCAGCAAGGCGTTTAATTACCACGTTATTTATGTATGCAATTTAGTAATATGTCAAATATTACACACACATACGTACACGTGTTAGAAAGGATAAAGAAAATGTGAATTAAAGCTACCTTCAATATATAACTGACATCCGACCGCAGCTTCGCTCACGTTAATTGCAGGCTCGCATCATAATTATCAGGTTGTGGAATGAAGACACTAACGAGGTTTTCCCGAGGGACGGCTGCGTACCCGTTGGACCTCCAAGTTTCGACCTCATCAAAAAATATGACCCATTGGACCTCCATGTTAAGTTTGGACCCTAAATCTTGGATTTTATTTTTACTTTAGTGCCCATTGGACCCTCTGTCAAACAACGAGTTCCGTTCGACCTCATTTATAAATCTTCGTTTGAAAAAGTTAAAATACAACCGCGCACAAAAGTGAGACACTCACAAAAATAAAACACTGTAATAATAAATCAATATTTTAATAAAAAATATAAAAGCGCCAATAGAACCATTCGGGGATTAGTGTTCGCTAGAGTGGTTACTATTCTTAGAGTAAACGTTGTCTGACAACTTATTGTCGATGGTAATATCGATAATACAACTTTGATTAAGTTTTGTAAATATAAGATTACCTATATTATATACATTTTTAAATTACTATTCAAATAATGACAATGTTATTTTTGTTGATCATGTTTGTAACTATAAAAAATGTTGTATATTATGAGTACCTAATTAAAATCTCAATATAAAATTCTCGTGTCACAGTATTTGTACCTAACTAAATTCCTCAAAAACGGGTCAGCTATTGAGTATATAAATCACAAATCAAATATAAATAAATTAGTCTTATCCTAAATCAGACTTAAGGTAGTAAAATAATCATTATTATTATTATGTAATACATGATTTAAAGCATATATTCCGTAAGTAATTATAATAAAATAACAAAATTGTCACTCACAGAGTAAGCTTTAATTTTTTTTCGAACAATAACAAGTGTAAATTGTAATCTAGGCTATAAATCACAGATCAAATTTTAAAATCAGTCTTATCCTAAAGTAACTGACTTAAGATACTAAAATAATCATGATTATGTTTTTAAATCATATATTTATTCCGTAAGTAATTACAATAAAATAATAATATTGTCCTAAGGTAAGCTTTTAATTTTAATTCAGAATTAAGTATATGTATATTTCTATTATAAATCACAGATCAGTTTCTTTAATCACAGTTAGTATCATCTTAAAATTAACTAAAACATAAAATTGCATCCTATCTAATTATGTATAACATCACAATCAAATCCAGCTTAAATGACAAAATCTTTAATTACATTATTGGAAGAATACTAATTTAAAAATCCTACTAATTTAAAGCCTACATTTATATTTGTCTTCTAGTTGCTCTAGAATATAACTATTTTTTTCATCTTTTTCAATATATTGTTTACGCGTATTTAGTAGTTCATGTCCATTGTCCAGTTTGGCTATAGTTACACTTGACACTGATGCGTCCATTTTGATCATGCTCAATAATTTTAAAATATTCGGTTTCGAAACACCACACACTTTTTTATTAATATTTGAATGCCATGCTTCGACACTATGTGTTGTACGATGTCTTTCTTAGTTGAAACACCAGATTCTTCGCATATCTTCTCTTTGCAGCCATTGTTTTGTAAAATAATCATTAAATTTAAATTTAACAAAAAAAAACAAATACACCATAATATTCTACTCCATGATTCTACTCATATTTCAATACTTCTATAGGTACCAGTTTTGGCAATTATTTCATTATAAACGTTGGCAATATCGTGCATAAATCTATCCGATTGACAATTTTCAACGTAACTGTACCTTTTCTTATTAAAAATAACACATATTTTTTGAAGGTCCAACGGGCACTGAAAAAGAGGTCAAACGGAGTCTTTTTTATTTGATTTAATATTGAAGGTCCAACGGGCACTAAAAAAGAGGTCGAAAGGGCACATTGATTATTATATTTTGAAGAAGGTCCAACGGGACCTAAAAATGAGGTCGAACGGGTAATTTTGTGATAGGGTCGAAACTTGGAGGTCCAACGGGTACGTAGCCCGAGGGACTACAGTATTGGGTTCTTCAAAAAAGAGTGAATAGGGGTCGGTAATGCACTCGCTGTGTTGTATGTGCTGTGTGTGTATGTCGCTGTTGTTGCAGGCATCCTCAGGCTACGGTAACCGCTTACCACAGAACAGATATATTTTTTTGTACCGTCAGGCAGGCTGTACGTCTGAAAACGTCGTGGTATAAAAAATAACACTTCTTTTTTTGGGCAGTCGTGTAAAAAAATAACTGGGGGATAAGTGTTAGATATGCATTAAACCAAACTAAAACATAGTCTATCTATGGAATAAATGGACCGATAACCTGAAAAGAGTAGCTTGGTCGGACACAATGCAAAAAAAATTATAATTTCTATGACCGGAGAAGATTAAGCGGCGTGCACAATAAAATAGATTATTTTTTATTTTTTATTACTGTTAATCACATCTAATCTTCCCGGCTCTGCTTTGATGAAATCCGGGTCTAATAGATTTTTTTTTTGTTTTAATATTATTTTATATAACAATAAGACGAACCGATAAATATTTACAACACGATTCGGGTTTTTTCATAACAACAGTTTGGTTTTTTGAAAAGTAAATACATGCATATGGTTCATAAACCAATAAATTTTAAATTAAATCCACGGATGTAAAATGTTACTGGAATAGTCAAACTTTTATAGTTGGCGGTATTACTTCTTTTCTTATTATACTATGGTTTATTTTAAAATCGATATTATGGAGTAATTAATTTATAAATGTGTTATTGTGATATTATGAATGTTCTAAATTTATGATAGCATAAATTTTCATGAAAAGTGTGTTTTGTACAAGCACAAGTCTGATAGATAATTGAAAACGAGTTTTCATACTTCCGACTGTATGTAAGAAGATATTTGTTGAAAAAATACAATTGAAGCACATCTAGCATTGGTATAGTTGTCTACATCTGTATACTATTAAATTTTATCCTACTATACAAAAAATACGGTTAGACTATCGCACGATAAAACTTAAAAAATAGTTATTAATTAAGTAGGCACCTTAGTTTTATAGAGCCACGATTTGTATTAGTGATTTGGGGGTCTGTAATTCTAAAAATATCTTAATTATTATTATGATGTTCGTCAAATCGTTTAATATTATTAGGTTTTTTATTATCTTGGTAGATTAGTGCATGAACTTCTTTATACACATAGAATAGACGAAGTCGTTTCCCACTGTTTATTATATCTTCTAAACTACGCATCAGATTTGAATGCGGTTTTTACCAATAGATAGAATCAATCATGAGAGTATCTCGATAGGTATATAATTTTATTAACTTTATACCACATGGGTGAAGCCTGGGCGAACGGCGGTTAAATATAATACGAATATGCTTCAACAATCGACGAAAGAAAACTTGGAAATTTAATAATATGACCATCAATCACAATTCGCTCTTGACCGATTATATATCAAAATATTTTTCAATTAATTTATTCATCTACAATAACGAAAAAAAATGTGGTTATTCTGTTTTGATTAAAAAGAAACTAATTAGAAGGATTTACATAATAAATCAATAATATGGTTTTTCGATCTATATAATTATATCCAGGGGTGGACTGGTATTAGTAGGTATCGTAGATGACAATAAATCATTTATTTATAGACTATGGTGATGATAATAAATCATTTATAATAAATCTCTTTTATTAAAAAAATATCCATTCTAAGAAAATCTTCTAAATAGTTGTCTCTCAATCAATCAATCAATCGTCTAAATAATTTAGTTGAACAAGTTTAAAAAGGAACACGTGCCATAGACTTCATTCTCAAATAAAGTCTAGAGATGGATTTAAATGGATTACACTTAGTTTTTTTACTAAATCAGACACGTATATAAACAGACTTTGCCTGGCAATTAAACGCACATATGTATATTAGCACATCCTCATAATATCTAACCTCTTTGTTAGACAGACAGACAGATAATCAGTCAAGCCCGAACTTCCCACTAATCCTAATACCAGTTGGTATTTCAAAGTTTCTCGGAGCTTCTTGTTTGAAATCGCTTGCAACAGGTGTGTGGATGTTATTAGGATTTATTATTAGCTTTATAAGTGTGTAATGCCTTTATGTCTCGTATATACAAATATAACTGTGAAATGGGTATATAAAGTCCCTAAATAATACTAGACTTGATACCAAGTGCACCCTGGTCTTTAAAAAAAGTGTGTCGGCTAGACTAGGATAATTTCTTTTCAACTCCTGCATTTACTTCTGATTAATTTCTTTGCGGGTTTCGAGACAGTAGATTAGGCATTCCCTGGGACTTCCGAGTGTCAATACTTGACTAGCCTGTTGGTCTTCGGGTTCGGGTTCGATCCCCACCCAGGACAAATCTTTGTGTGATGAGCATAAAGGTTTGTTCTGTGTCTGGGTGTAATTTATCTATAATATGTATGTATTTACAAAAAAAAAAATTATTTAAGTAGTATATCAGTTGTTTAGTACCCATAACACAAGCAAATATAATTGCTTACTTTGGGACTAGATGGCGCTGTGTGAATGTGGTAAAATAGTATATTATTATATTATAATACTCGGTGTTCGCAAGGGTCGTCGCTGTTAATCCTGGCTCACAATAGTTGCAGTGGTGGGCATGAGGGTGGGATTGTCCCGTAATAAAATGCAACAATAGTGTGTTTAAGTATTGCAAAATTTTAGACTAGAATTTTATTTACGTTAGAATAATTTGAAGATTTCATTCTAAATATGCCAAAAAATAGTGATATATTATACTTACATAAATATACATATTCATCGCTACTATACTAATTGGATTATATATCTAATGTTTTCCTTGATCATCTAAAGATTGTCAAATATACGACTCAATAAAACACTCCCACTAATAAAGATCTTCCAATTAAAAGCACCGCACCTAAATATCAAGTAATAAACTAAACGTCCTAACATTAAGAACTACCACAGAACAGAGTCAGTTTTTGTTCTGTGGAAATTAGTTCTGTGCCTGTTATTCAGTGATATAATTTTTGGAGTCAGTCCAGTAGTTTTTAAGTTTTTCGTTACGTAAATAAATACAAATCTTTCCTCTATATAATATTAGTATACCTAGATAACAAGCTATAGAGTTTATTTGTTTGGTTGACCGCGTTAATCTCAAGAACTACTGGTTGGAATAGCAAAAATATTTTAGGGTTGGATAGCCCATTCATTAAGGAAGGTTATAAGCTATATAATATCATGCTAGGACCAATAGGAGCTGAGTAGTGGCCAAACAAATATCCACGGGAGAGAAACTCCGTTTAATGGTAAGTTCGATATAAAGATCCACGTATCATCATCATCATCAGCAACCCATTACAGTCCCACTGCTGGGCTCGGGTCTCCTCTCCTCTATCTAGAGAGCTGAGAGGGTTTTTAGGCCATAATCCACACACGATCCACGTATAATTACAATAAAATTATCTAACTACGAAAAGTGTACCACAACATCACAGTTTTTATAGACCGAAGCTAATAACTCGAGGTTATTTCCTCAACAAGACATTCCGCAGTAATTGTGAAGAATGCAACTTGGAGCAACTTATAAATGGTCAGTTTTGGTACTATTCTAATAGCTCAAATTGTTTGGTGCTCTTTAACCTTGACATAGTAATTATTTGTGGTTTACAACAAATTTAATAATAATTTATTTTTATTACAACTACTTATTGTTTTCTTTATGGCCAAATTCTGTATGGAGTCATACAATAGTAACTGTCGTCCATGGACATGCCAGGAATACAGTCTAGCGACTACCTTATAGTGATATCGCTGTGCTAGCAGCATTTAGCTTGGCAAGCCAAGTAGGAAGAAGTGAAGTGTCATAATATTTAGTAGGTAATGTTCTAAATCAAGTCAAATAAATTTATTGTGGATCATAACAATCTTATACAGAACATCCTAAGTATATTACTGAACACATAATGAGCATGGACTTACAGCGACTAGTCAGTTAGAAATTGTGTTATCGTGTAATAACATTTTTTGACTAGAAATTCATGAGGTCTGGTTTTAAAAATTTTAATTTTTGGGATAGTCCTAATTGATTCCGGTATGGTATTGTATATACGAGAAGCTAGGCAAAATATACTTTCATGCTTCATATGTGTCTTACTAGGAACAACGTGCAGTTTGGTTAAAAGACGTTTACGCGTATGGAACTCAAACAAGTCAATATTACTTTTAGTAAACACTGCGACCTCTTCTCATAGATACACTTGGTGGCACCAGACATAAGACCCTTATTGACAGCAGAGTAGTTCCTTTTCAGTATAACCAGCCCTAAAGAAGAAATGCTTGTATTTTTTATAAGGTCAATCTTTATTCAATAAAGGTTTAAAAAAAACTACCAACAGGGAAGCCTTTTAGATGACCTGTCAAACTTCAACAGGCTCTGCGTCAAGACCAGTCAATTAGAAGAAAACTGCCAACAATAGATAACCTAAATAATTGACCTATCGATTCTCTTAACGTGCCAACAAAAGGTCAAATAGAATGAATGTAATATTCTGTTAAACACTAATGTGTAACTAAGTTCCGGAATGGGCATTCCTTAGCCATTCATCTATTGACGCAATCCTCTCACGCAGTTTCGATAGAACTGTCGACTCTTAATGTCGACGCACGAATAGATCGTATCGAATGATTTGGGAATTCCTTAGTTATTTATAGCTTATAATTGGATGAGTCTAATACATTTAATTACGCGTTCACATTAATAAAATTAATGCTGAAAAAAGCTATGCTAAGGTATCTCTGCCGCTCGTCTACCATGCCATATTGACAATAAATCTAATAAAGTTATTCATCATCAGCAACCCATTAATGTCCCACTGCTGGGCTCGAGTCTCCTCTCCTCTATCTAGAGAGCTGAGGTTTAGGCCATAATCCACACACGCTGGCCTAGTGCGGGTTGGTGGATCAGACATACCCATAGAATTTCTTCTAGAGTATGTGGGTTTCCTCACGATGTTTTCCTTCATCGTCAGCAGATGGTAAGTCACATGACTAGTACATATAAATTCCACAAAGTGAAATCCACATTGGTGCTGCTGGTCGGAATCGAACTCGGACCGCGTGTTTGACACGCCGGTTTCTTATCCATTCAGCCACCATAGCTTCATAAAGCTTAATAAAGTTATTACGACAATAAAATCACCCATCTTCAAAATTGTATTTTTGTTTTATACTGTCTCATTATCTTTTACCTAAATAAACATAGAAATTAACAATGGTATATTACAGTTACTGGATTACCAACCATACACGTATTCACCTATTGTTAAATTCCGGCACTAGACTATTGGATTGGTATCAGCTAAATGA
The DNA here is from genome assembly GCA_905147015.1 of Laspeyria flexula. NCBI lineage: Eukaryota > Metazoa > Arthropoda > Insecta > Lepidoptera > Erebidae > Laspeyria > Laspeyria flexula. Next base: position 808,630 of record LR989958.1, read on the forward strand.
ATATATCTAACTGTAGGTTTCTCACGCGCCCTGACAAGGAACTTGTATCACGTGTCAGCAAACAAATGCAAATAGTTTAGTAAATTGTACAATTTATAGTAAAACCGGTATTACAGACAAAATTCAGCAGTTTGCAAATTGAGTCGAACTGAATGTAAGCGAAATATTTCGACATGCCTTATCTTTTTTCAATCTAATTTGTAATATTCTGCTCTTACAGTTACCAATGATGGTCTTTAAACTTTTCCGGCATACATTACCATGACCCGCTAACTATTCGTACAGAGAAACATCATTACTATCACAATTATATTGATTGATCGTTAACAGACATAACATTTGCAAATAATAAAATTACGTCAGTATTACTAATAAAAGCCTTTTAAATATACAAAGGTGTTCTAATACCAATCGCACTGATATTGGTCAATGAGATACGAGATTGAGTAATTATTTGCGGTAGCAAGTATTCGTGGTTTCATCTCTCGTAAGGGTAAAATATTTAATTTGTACCCAGCAACCAGTTGATATGGTGATCTTTGTTCAAATCAAATCATTTATTTGTAAAATGTGGTTTAATAGATAGGTGTTACATTATTATAGAATATCCAGCACATTCATGACATACAAATATTTCAATTTATTACTTACATATATAAAGTGCATTGTATCGAACAGAATTGTATAATAATAATAGATTATCAAATAAATATGATATAAAATTCAGTGGCGTTATTTAAAACTTGTAATTCAGGTATTATTTTACTGAATAAAAACATTTTTCAGCAAGCCATTTATATAATAGTGATTTAAATTTATTGATGGGTAAATCCCGAGAATCATGTGGAAGGTGTTTGTCATGCAAGTCGTGTGCAGAAGATATCTATAGAGAAATTTGCTATCTTTGTGATGTCCTCTAGCCTTTATTACATTTCATCCGCGTGGTATATTGCTAAAATTGCTTAAAAATTAGTCAGTTTATCTAATTAATAGACTATTTCTATGATAAATTGACAAAGTTATTTCTTACTATACGATCAAAAGTTTTGTTCATATTTTTTTGCTTGTTTTTATACAGAACCCCGCAAACAATATTCATTACTTAAACAAACTCTTATCGATCAACGGATGACGTAACAATATAGGTACCTACTGTGAGTAGAAAGGTGTGTACATAAGGTGCTAATAGTTTAACTACATAGGCGTGTCTGTTTGTTTGTTGTTCATTCATAAGTAATAGCTAATTGGTCGTCGTTATATCGGTCAAATGTTTTGTTTGCGGGACTAAGTGTAGTTGGGCAAATAGCGCAATGGTTGAAATGGTGATCCTTATTGTCATAAGTCATGTGGAGCAGATATAATAATAATAATATGGTATGATATGGTTCCTTTCTCTGGAACCCTAACCGTCGGCACCTTGGACTCTGTTCCTGAAGTCGCGATGTCGGCGGGCCCCCACATTAATTTTGTATTTTTAAATGTATTTTTTTAAATTTATATTTATAAATTTTTACTTTTGACTGGCCTGCTGGTCTAGTGGTTAGTGACCCTGACTGCTAAGCCGGAGGTCGTGGGTTCGATCCCCACCCAGGACAAATCTTTGTGTGATGAGCATAAAGGTTTGTTCTGTGTCTGGGTGTAATTTATCTATAATATGTATGTACTAACAAAAAAAAAATGTATTTAAGTAGTATATCAGTTGTTTAGTACCCAGAACACAAGCAAATATAATTGCTTACTTTGGGACTAGATGGCACTGTGTGAATGTGGTAGAATAATATTATTATTATTATTATTAAATTTAATTGTATGGAAGGAAATAATAATATTATATTATTACTACCGCCCGCGTGGTATATTGCTAAAAAATTGTCTATATTTTTCTCTTAAATTGACAATATTATTTCGCACTATACGATATAAAACGATGATACACAAATATTATAAAATAAAGTCCACCTAAAGAGTGACACACTAAATACAAATTAATTGAAAATTAAGTAACAGTTATAAATCACCAGTTTTAATTATTTAGTCACGAATAAGTCTACAGAATATGATATATTGAACACACATTCAGATCGATCTAGTACGTGCCTAAAGTAAGAGCAAATATTAAACTTCACATAAACACTAGACAAAGTTTGGATACATTTGCAAACTAAATATTGAATGAAGTCAAGCTTTTCTATAAATTTCATTTGTACAACACATACTGTTATATAAATAACTACCAGCTCCTTAATAGTGAAGAAAAACATCGCGAAAAAATCACATATTTGAGGGACCAATTCATTCTAGTGATTAGCATTGCATCATGTTTAAGACATAACGAAGGCCTAAATCCTCATATTCAAACCTAGCTAATTCCTTATTATCTAATTTTTTTTGTTGTTTCGCGGGGGACTTTATCACGGACACAAAGTACACCCGGACTCGAAACAAATATTTGTCTCGTGTAGGAATCGAACCCACGACACTAGGCACAGCGATATTATGGGTGAGGTGACCACCATACACAGTGACAGTCATTAGGTAACTGTAGATTAAGATTATCAATCCTACCTAATTCAATTCAGAATGTAATATAGGAAATAATAGTGCTATGTTAATATTATAAAAATGCACTTCTGAAATAACAATTTATTATTTCAGAAGTGCATTTTTATATGCTGGCAACAACTGGTAACACAATAAAATAATGCAAATACTTGCAGAAAAAAAAAACAAACGCTACATACACTATTATGCGACTATTCTATTAATCAAGTCGTGTAACATTCAATTGTAAAGTTACAATGTACACTTGACATTACAACAATGAGATCTAATGGTCGATAAGTTGTTTGTTATATAACCGTTATGTAACAGGTGGAGCTATACCTATAGACAAGGGGCAATTGCAGTATAATCAGTATTCTATTCTTCAGAATCTAGTTCTCTTAAATATGCGTATGCGTCGTCGTCCAAGCCTTTAAATCAAAGTATCTTCTTTTTGTAAGAGTTGATCATGTCGTCCCAACGCTTTGTACATAATTGTTGTTTGTGAATAATTTACAAGATTTTTTTGACAGTTGTGAAATTTATTTATTAATACGTTTATTTTCAGATCATAATCCATCCATATTTTGTTAGTAAATAAAGACTTAAAAAATATGTCAGTAACTAATGTTAAAGAACATACAAATTATCTTATATTATACAACGCCACTGTTTAACAGTGGATGTCATTGGGCTGATATGATGATGATGATACAACGCCACTCTGAGACCCATGTGTATGGTATTCCAGTAGCGTACTAATGGGCAGTCAGCCTGGTGTAATACGAGTATAGTATTCGGGCTGCTATAGTTATTTAAACAAAAATTATTCATAAAAGTCGATGTTGTTCACCAAAGGCCTAAATAGTCTCATTAATAAGCAATAATAATATAATATTTGCCTTATCGATTAAATCCCACTTTGTATACACATATATAGAGCAATTCAAAATTTCAAATGGCAGATGAGAACTAATTACTTAATTTATGTGATCCAATTGAATATGTATTTATTTATTAGTTTATTACAAATGTCAAATCTATATTTGATATCAATATTTTAGAGAACACGTGAACGTATCGTGTGCTAATAATTTATATACAAACTAGAATTAAATCCTTTTATGATAAACTTTCAGTAAGACAACAGTGTTTTATGTATTGCGAGATTTTTCTCACATTGAGCTAACTTTCGTTTTGCCCTAATTTCATGATATACATATATATCTGTCGACTCGTTATTTAGCAATTGGACTTTGAAAAAGTTTTTGTTCAGTCTCTCGTCTGACACCAACCTTTCTTGGGAATTCTATCGTTGGCGTTGGTGCTTTTCCGCCATGCGTTTGATCTAAGATGTTTTTTATATTCACTGTAATCAAATCCTGTTACTCTCTTCGTCCATACCTACGAGATAAGATGACGTGACACGTGACATAATTCAGCAAACCTTCTACCCATACCTAATGCTTAATTACCGTTTAATTATCTGATTGAACTCTATTCTATATTAACTGTATTTACCAAAAAAGCAGAATACTGTTACTTTCACATTTAAAAGTAGCTGAAATTACGAAATGCACATTAATTTATACTCGCAACAAACTCTAAGTGGCGCATCTAAAATCGTAATAGTTTAACTATGACTAAGTATGACATATCTAGCACACATATATCAATACAGAAAACCTTTACAACTTAAACAGCGTGAGAAACATTCTTAAATATTATAATAATAATAATAATATAGTTTATTGCTTCAAACATGGTAGGTTAGAGATGTTACAAAATTCTGGTTTCACATATTTGGCCGTTATACAGCATGCAACAATAATGTACCAAGTAAACCCTTAAAATAAAATTTAAGTACATTTATTTTACTATTAATAATGTAATGTATTCTTAAAATTATAGGATTTACAGGAATTATTACCTAGGAATTCATTAATTGAATAATAGCATTCTTCTATTAACCACTTTTGCAGCGCAGTGCAAAATTTATTAAACGGCAGAGACCTTATTGTCTCTGGTAATGAGTTATAAATTAACGGAGCCGTATAGACACAACTCCGTCTAAAAAGTTCTAACTTAGGTGCAGGTATTTCAAATTCTAAATAGTTTACTTTTCTTTTATTAAAATTATCCTTACGTTGGAATAATGTGCTATTACATTTTACAAATTTTGAGATTTCATAAATATAAATCGAAGGTACTGTTAAAAGGTTATGTGATTTAAATATAGGCTTACAGGAATCATACCAATCTAAATTAAATATAGCACGGATACATTTCTTCTGAGCAATAAAAACTCTTGATAATTCAGTAGAATTTCCCCAGATGACTATACCATATCGAATTACAGAACAGACATACGAGTATGCGTGATAAACCATTAAAGATGTATGTTTAGCTGTGATATCTTTAACCTTTCGTAGTGCGAATACGAACTGATTAATTTTTGTGCAGATTTGTTCAACGTGGGGCTTAAATGTAAAATGCTCATCTATCGTTACACCTAAAAATCTCGCATTATGTACTTGTTCGATGACATTATTATCGTAGGTTACGTTAAGTTCTATAGGCTTACTCCTAAAGGTTTTAAAATGAACTACTTTAGTTTTAGATAAGTTGATTTTTAATTTATTTGTATCTAGCCATTTAATTATATCATTCAATGATTCGTTTATTACTGAATTAAAGTTTAATTGCTTTTTATATTCAATAATAATTGTGGTGTCATCAGCAAACATGATACATTGATGCTTAATAGATTGCGGTAAATCATTTATGAAAATTAGAAACAATAGCGGTCCTAAAATACTACCCTGGGGTACACCGTAATGGTTAATTTGTGCTTCAGAATCGAAATCTGCTATGCTATTAGTTAATTTATTATATTTTGTTACTCTCGTTATTTGTTGCCTGTTACTTAAAAATGATTGAATCCACTCATTGGCTGGACCTCTTATACCGTATTTTTCTAATTTTCCAATTAACATGTGGTGATCAACAAGATCAAATGCCTTACTTAAATCTAAAAATAGAGCACATGCCGATTTTTTATCATTTAAACTGCTCATTATTGTGTTGAGTAATGTAAAAATTGCTAGGGAAGTGGATTTATTCTGTCTAAAACCAAACTGTTGATCAACTAGAATGTTATTTTTATTTATATAACTTAGTAACCTCTTGTACATCACTTTTTCAAATATTTTTGATAATATTGATGTTAATGCTATTGGTCTGTAGTTGTTAATATCTGTTTTAGGACCCTTTTTATGTAGTGGTTTTATCATTGAAAGTTTTAATTTGTCAGGAAAGCAACCCTGTTCCAAAGACATGTTAATTATATGGGCTAAAGGCATTGAAATGAATTGAGATATGTTTTTAATTAACTCAGTCGTAATATTATCATATCCAGCCGATTTTGTATTTTTTAGCGACTTTATTATTTGATATATTTCATGGGCATCAGTAGGTTCTATAAATATACTATTGTCATTAACATTTATGTTGTGTAAATAATTGTTATTGTTATGAGAGTTAGACGAATTCGATTTTGCTATATTAATGAAATAATTATTGAATGCATTAGAGATATCTGTTCCAGACGTATGTGTTTTAGAGTTACATAAGATTTTATTGATAAATTCCCTACACGGAGCTTTACCTATATTATTGTTTACAACTTGCCATGTAGATCTAGCTTTATTTTGTGAATGAGTGATTAATCTTTGGTTGCACAATGCTTGCAAATTATTCATACACTTTTTTAATAACTTGGAATATGTTGTATATTTATTTTTATTAACATTATTTTTATTTATGTTGAACAAGATCCAGCCTTCTGTTTGAGTAATGCACTGCACTCCACACTGACACTACTCAATTGACCTCAATTAATGGGAAAACTAGTATTTAAAATCAAACACTGTCTTCTGACCTCTTCTGGATCTGTCATTTATTTGTGTCAAAATTTCTTGGGGTCATTCATAGGCGGAGAATCTTAACACCGCCATTTATGCAATGACGTCATTAAGTGAACTCCATCTATGGATACTTTTATGAACTATTACACAAACTCTTTTTAAACATTCCGCCCACCAAGGACATTTATTAAGGAAATGTCCTTCTTGAACTTAATAATAAATCATATAAAATTATTATTGACCTATTGAACTTTAAAAACAATAACTTACTTCCAATTATTGTTGAACTATTGAACTTTAAAAACAAAACTTAATTCAAATTATTATTGAACTATCAAACTATAAAAACAATAACTTATGTACTTCAACAAAAATAAATAATACTTCTTTAAATAAAAAACAATTCAACTTAAATAATCCTGACCTTAAATAGGTTATAAAAAATATATTAAAAAAAACATAGTATGTATTTAATAAAGTTGCAAAATATTAAAATCACTAATCTGTGACTGGCAATATACATAACTTGGATGTTGGACGTTTTATAGTTGAAGATTTTGTACGTATGGTGACTACTCGCGTGATGTTATCATCACCTGGGTGCTTTTGAGTTATACGACCTAACATCCATCGACAAGGTGGCATATCGTCTTCTTTAATTAATACAATATCTCCAATCTTAGGCTCTGGGACTTGGTGAGTCCATTTATAGCGATTCATAAGATTGGATAAGTATTCTAAAGACCAACGACTCCAAAACATTTGAAGCATTTTTTGAATCATTTGCCATCGAGATAAATGACTAATAATTGAACTATCATAACTTGCATCTGGTACAATAACTATTGATTCTCCAATAAGAAAATGTCCAGGAGTTAAAGGTAGTGGTTCACCAGGGTCAGTAGTGTTAATGACGCTCATCGGACGTGAATTTAAGCAAGCTTTAACTTGATTAACCCTTAACAACCTCTGTAAAGTAGAAAATCTATCGATAAACGACACTTCTTTTTCTTCATTTTGCTCTGTTGACCTAGTGTCCTCTTTTTCATTGTTTTCAGTTGTCCTTATCTTTTCCATTGTATTTATTTTCTTCAACATTTCCTTATAATTTGTATTCCATTTTTGTAATGTAAATCCACCATTTTTAAGTAAACTTGTTAATTGTTTGTATATTTCTATCCGTTCTTCCAAGCTATGACATCCTGTCATTAAACCATCCATATAAAAACAATTTACTACCTTTTTAGCAGCTATTGGATATTTATCACCTTCATCTTCAGCTAATTGATGCAACGTGCGAACTGCTTGGTAGGGAGCTGATGCAGTACCGAAAGTAACGGTTATGAGTTCGTAATCCCTAATTTCTTCTTGCGGCTCTTCTCTCCAGAGAATCCGCTGATACATTGCATGTTCTTCGGATACTCTAATTTGTCGGTACATTTTAACAATGTCCGCTACAAGTGCAATGTTGTGAACTCTCCATTTCAATACAGTATGTCTCAAATCCGCCTGTAAAGTCGGACCAATCATTAAAGTATCGTTGAGAGATACGCCGTTAATATTTTTCTGCGATGCATTAAACACAACTCGAACTTTAGTTGTTGTTCTATCTTCTTTTATGACAGCATGATGCGGTAAGTAGACAGCTCTTTCCTTCTTATCATCAAACTCAGATACAATCCTCATGTGTCCTAACTGTAAGTATTCCTTAATTACATCGACGTATTGTTTCTTTAATTCTGTATTCCTTTCTAATCTTCTTTCTAATGATATCAGCCTCCTTTCAGCTATGGCACGATAATTCCCTGCCTCACAAAGAGGTGATTCATTTCGGAATGGTAATTTGACAATGTATCTGCCATCTTGAGCCCTTTTCGTGGTGGTACTGTAATGCTTTTCACATTCCAACTCCTCAGGTGTTAATATTTTCTTTGTAGGTATTGCTTCTTCAATTTCCCAAAACTTCTTTAAAATGTCTTCTTCCACACGGGTATGCAAAACACTTATATTTGTTTTATAATTTTCATTTTCTGTATAATTAATTGAGTTTACAGCTGCACCAGACAAAATCCACCCTAATGTGGTATTTTGAGCCATGAGAGTCCCAGTAGTATTCTTGACTATACCATCCTTGATGATGCAACTATATATCTCTGCGCCTAATAACAAGTCTATCTTTCCAGGTAAGTTAAATTTAGGATCTGCTAAACGTAAATTATTGAAGTGTGCCCATTCAAAATTGTTAATATTAACGCAGCGCTCAGGTAAGTATGAAGTAATTTTTCTTAAAACGTATGCTTTTAAGTCCAATTTAAATTCAGGATCCACTCGTGATTGAATAGTTAAGTGAACCATGTACTTTGCTAGAGTTGATTTATTTTCACCCAAACCTGAAACAACTCCTTGGACTGGAATCTTCTTAAGACCAAGCCATTGTACTACGGCTTCTGTAATGAAGCAAGCCTGTGAGCCTTGATCGAGTAAAGCTCGAACTGTTTGGTGGTCTCCAATCTTAGACGTGGCCTTTATTAATGCTGTAGCCAACAAAACCTGTCCAGGTTTAGTATTTTGACCTGTTGATAAGCATGAAACTATCTTACCTGAACTGGTGGACGTGTTAGGGTCATCATAGGTCGTTGGAGCTGAAGTAACCTCGACCTTACGCATTGATTCTCCACTAAGGTGTAGTAAAGAATGATGACGCCTGTTACATAATTTACAAGATATTTGTTTTTTGCAGTTATACACGGAGTGATTGCTACCCAGACAATTAAAGCAAAGTCTATTTTTGGCAACAAACTCGCGTCTCTCTTGAGTGTTTAGCTTTGCGAATTTTTTACAAAAACATAGTTTGTGCTGATCTGAACAGAATTCACACCGAATATTAAAAGTTGAACTTGTAGCTAACATGGTTTTCGAATGTGAACCCTGTGAACTACTGCTGATCTGATAGTGAACTCTTTGTGGTTGAATACGTTCCAACGCACGGAAACGTTTTTCAAGAAACGAGTTAAGTTGTTTTAACGTAGGCAATTCATTTAAAGAATCATTAGTTTCATTTAGTTCCCATTGTTTTCGGGATTCCGGATCTAATTTAAACGTTACGATATGAATGATAATAGCATCCCAAGTTGACACATCAATTTTTAAATTAGTAAGGGCGTTTAAACATTCCGTAGTTACGTCCAATATCCCTTTTATTGCAACTGCAGATTCTGTTTGGAAGCGTTTTTGCGCAAACAAACGGTCTAAAATACATTTTACCAAATATTTTTTGTTGTTATACCGTTACCGTTGAAGCAAAATATCCCAACACTGTTTGTAATTGGCTTCAGTAATGGGCGTGTGTCTAATAAGTAGCTCGGCTTCTCCGGTAAGGTGATTTTTAAGATAATGCAATCTTTGTACATCATCCAAAGACTCATCTTTATGTATGCGTGAAACGAATAAATCGTGAAACGTTGTCCACTCATCATATTTGCCAGAAAAAATAGGTATTGATATTTTAGGTAATTTTACTAGGCTGCTGGATTTGACCTTAATACGAGCCTCACTTGGTGTACTTTGAGGTTCTCGACCTACTTTAAAATGAGTCACCAATGTTTTCATTAAAGACTTGCAAGTAATGTAAGTCTCTTCGGTAGAATCGTAGATATCACCTACGGCCTTTTCAATATCTTCGAATTTAAAACGTTCGTATAATTTAGTATTGGCATCGTGAAAAGAAGTCCAATTCTGTTCCAACAATTCTAGCCTAGCTTCTAGATATTCAAGACTTAATCTATCTTTAGGACATTTTTTTAAATTTGTCAATGCCTTAGTTATAACTCTTTGCTGGTCTCTCAAGATATTAATAAGCCCTTCCATATTATAGAATATAAGCTATAAAAATTTTGGAAAAAATACAAGTGTTTAAAAAATAATATAAATTCTGTAGAAAATCGGGCATAGGTTCCCCGTACCTTAGTTTTTAATAAAAATATTCTAAGTCCTAAAAAGTAATGCTAAATTTTCTAAGTTTTCATAATTTACGACGAAATATTACAAGTCCCAATATTATATTTTAAAATTCTTCTAAGTTATTTTTCTTCTTTCAATATTAATCAAATTTGCTTGGCAAAGTTTTACGTCAAAATAGTTTAAATGTACTCACAAAATATTACACCTCTCACTCACTCACAAACCCTTTGGTTGAACTGGTTGAACTAATGTGGCGCTACCTCCGACGTCACGTTGAACTGCTGCGTGCGCATCGGTCTGGTCCGATGTCAACAACGCGTGTCTCTGCTCTTCTGCAGAGTGCCTTCGCTATCCGTACTCTTTGCGCAGCGATCCACTGCGAGTACGGACCGGTCTACCAAGACCGTGGTCTTCAAAAAAATCGTCCGGAATAATCCGGCTCGTTATTGGACCATGAACAAGATCCAGCCTTCTGTTTGAGTAATGCACTGCACTCCACACTGACACTACTCAATTGACCTCAATTAATGGGAAAACAAGTATTTAAAATCAAACACTGTCTTCTGACCTCTTCTGGATCTGTCATTTATTTGTGTCAAAATTTCTTGGGGTCATTCATAGGCGGAGAATCTTAACACCGCCATTTATGCAATGACGTCATTAAGTGAACTCCATCTATGGATCCTTTTATGAACTATTACACAAACTCTTTTTAAACAATGTAATAATTATATCTTAAGAATCTCTTCGTTTTGCTACTATTCTTTATTCCTTTAGTTATCCATTTAGATTTATTATTATTATATTTTTTCTTAACTATAATGCTTGGGAAACATAATTTATGAAACAATGTCAACAAGTCATGAAACTCGTCAAAAGCTTCATTAGTATTGGATAAATTATAAATTTCGTTAAAACTTAATCTACTTATACATTCAACAAATTTGCTACAGTTTTCTTTGCACATATCATTAATACTCAAAAAATAGTAATTCTTTGCCATGTTTTTATTATTGTGCTGTTCAACAGTAATGATTTGACCTGTATTGTGATCGGAAAGGCATAAGTTGTATGTTTTACCTGACGCATTATTAATATTGCTAATTATATTATCTATACATTTATTAAGCCTAGTCGGTTCACGTATATGGTATTGCAATCCGTAATTAGAGATTAATTCCTTAAAAGTAATACTATTCTTATCTGATGATTGTAAGTCTATATTAAAATCACCGCAAATTATTAAGCTATTTTTCTTATGTTGAAGTTTTTCCAAAGACTTTGTTAAGTTAGTGAAGAAAATATTTATGTCGGAATTTGGTGTTCTATATATAGAAAGTACTATTATATTTAGTTTTTTAATCTCTACACCACAAATTTCAAAATGTTTCTCAATCGCAAATTGCTTAATCACTTCTAGTTCAGTACTTTCATAACCTTTTTTACACAGTATACAAGAACCACCTCGTCGTTGATCTTGTCGAGCATAGATTGCACCTAGGTAAAAATTATTTATATTTAAGTAACCTTCTTCATTTTTTTTAATAAAATGTTCACTTAGGCATATTATCGACACATTTAGTTTTAAATCATCCAGTTCTTGTAAAGCTACATTTAAATCATTCATTTTATTTAGTGCACCAGCTATATTTTGATGAAATACATTACATACTGGCTTAGGCCCGCGACTGCCCCCGCGTAGTAAAAAGTACCCTAATGTCCTTTTCCAGGTCTTAGACTATAATTAACCTCAATGTGTATATATCTTTTTACAGAACCTCTTAATTGTGGAATGTTATTTCTTCTCTTTGTGAAATTGCACGACGATCGGTTGAGCAGCTCCTGTGGTTGGTGCGCTCAAACAGACAGTTTCATCAACTTCAATATATTAGCTACAGATTATTTTATTTATAGATTTAATTACTGAATATCATCATGTGCATAATGTATCACGAAATAATATGGCAACAACATTCCACATAAGTATGAATTAAGAGGTTCTGTGTAAGGACTTGTACACATTGAGCTTAGTTAACAAACAGGTAGTTTATTAATTACAAATGTAAATATGTACTTCTACAATATGTAATATTTGTAATTTAATATTGAACAAGTATGAATATCAAATTTTTCATTTGATGTGATATTCACATTGATGTTTTGAAAACGATATACGATTTTGATGGAAAATATTATTTTGAAAAACTGTTCATTTTGCAAAAAACGTATACCTACAAAATAAGTATAATAAGTATATCAAAAATTGCTCATTTTATAGAATTCATTTAAATAAATAACTAAAAAATATTATTAAGATCGAGCTTCTATTCTCAAAGTTCCATGAAATTGGTTGTCACAAAAAAAGTGTTAGGTATAGTCCAAAAAATGCAAAGAGCGGCGCCACTGAGCTCAACGATTAGAACTATTAGATCCCCATGTAATTATTTTATTAATAAATCACACATGTGAACACACGTCAAGTGTTGCTCGTGAAAGCTTGACATTTGCACTTGACTCAGCCGCAGCAGCCGGCGATGTGCAGGCGCATCAAATGCCACCAGTTACAACAGTGCAGTGTCGTAAACTATTGCTGATCAGTATTTAATTGCTCAGTTTGTGATCGACTGCTGAATATATGGGTGGGCGTTCTCTCTTCGGAGCGTCTTCTTTAAACAGTTTTCTTACTTTAGAACTTTATTTATTTACATTAAATATTAAGCAATTTCCATCGCTTTGGTTTAACATTTTATATAAATGCTAAACAAGTAATGGAAAAATTCAAACCCACGACGGAACTTGAACCCGCGACCCTGCCATTCACGGTGTGCAGTGCTCTTCCATCTGAGCTACGCGGGAGGACGTCCCTGAGATCGAATTTATCCATTACCTGTTAACATGATGACGTCATGACAACGTTTTTTGTTGTTCTTGAAAATTTTTCCATTACTTGTTTAGCATTTATATAAAACTTTATTTATATTCACACAAGATAGAAATTGCTGAATAGACTCATTTTCACTTAATGCCTTTTTCCCGAGACAATTATATGATAGTCGTTTGTTACTACTACAACATTATTATGTTTGTAAAGACGTGGTGTGGTTAAAAAACAAGACCTTCAGATAATTTTTCGCTGAGCTAACAAATATCAACGTAGATTACAATCTCACGACGCCGCCGCCGTTGATAAATACGGAAATATTTCGTGTATTCAGGATTAAAAATATTGCGATTTGATTATAAAATTATATCAGATTACTCGGATTGACTCATCTAGTTAGTCCTTGTTATAACTCTAACAAAAAATCTCCGCCAAAATCTCGCACTACATAGGGTGGTCTAAAAACAAACTTATCTTGCACCTGTATAGACAATATTCTATACATTCTTGCTGCAACATAATATATAACTACAATAAACAATTAATGACTCTCGAATTATTCTTTACACATTTTTTTTTATTTTGGGACAATATACAGAATCTTCAAGTTTTTGATATACAAAAAAAAACAGCTTAATTTTTAGCAAAAATTAGCTAATTCACTTTAGAAATGCAACCTAAAAATGTGAGAAAAACTTAGCATCTTAATGACGTCAGCGGTATACCACGTGTAGACCTCGTGATACAGGAATTAGTTTTAAATAAATAATAATAAATTAATAAATTGGTCGTTTGTCACCCACACGATGTTGCTGATTCGCCAATATTTGTGTAAAGGACATCTCGTATCATCATTTAAATTCAATTGTCAAAAGGTTAATCTTACATATATTTTGTATTAACATATCCATTTAGCTTTATTGGTCTAGCTTTATAATGTTAGCACTTATTAACAGGTACGTGGATGATGCAATGTACATATTATATCGTATACTGATTCTTCTTATTATGATACAGTAAGACTACGTTGTATGGTCCACTCTTTTTCATCCCAAGAAAAATAAAGAAAAGAAACGAAATGTCAGATCTATACTAATATTATAAAGCTGTAGACTTTGTTTGTTTGTTTCGTTAAACGCTTGGATCTCAGGAACTACTGGTCCGATTTGAAAAATTGTTTTAGTATTTGATAGCCCATTTATTGAAGAAGGTTATAGGCTATATAACATCACGCTTCGGCCAAAAGGAGCTAAGCAGTGGCCAAATAAAGAACGATGTGAGTGAAGCCCTGGGCGACTTCTAGTATTTTTAGTGTAGGCTACATGGACTGAAGACCTAAAAAAGGCCGCTGGGTTGGACTGGATGCGGATGGCGTAGGACCGGGTATTATGCCGCGTGTTGAGAGAGGCCTATGTCCAGCGGTGGACTGCAATAGGCTGATATGATGGTGAAGGTGATGATGAAAGACAACTTCCGTTGACAGAACAATTTCTGTGCTGAGCAAGATTTTACAAACATACAAAAAATAGACACAAAGTACACCCAAATAAAGTCTATGAATCACACAAATAAAATTCTCTACCATTATAACGGTAAGCTTATGTCCTCCTCTCATTAATGTTATTTAATAACAACATCAATAAATCCATCATGACCCATTACTGGAAAAAGATTGCTTACAAAAAGAGGAGCTCAAGATAGTAAGTGAGTGCATAACAGTGATGGTTGTATGGAAGAGATTGTGCCATGTTGTTACAATCTCTCCCATACAACCATCACTGTTAAATCGTTGTTTTGATAAGCTTGAGCATATATATTATAATAAAATAATAATAAAATAATATTCTACCACATTCACACAGCGCCATCTAGTCCCAAAGTAAGCAATTATATTTGCTTGTGTTATGGGTACTAAACAACTGATATACTACTTAAATAGTTTTTTTTTTTTTGTAAATATATACATATTATAGATAAATTACAACCAGACACAGAACAAACCTTTATGCTCATCACACAAAGATTTGTCCTGGGTGGGGATCGAACCCACGACCTCCGGTTTAGCAGTCAGGGTCACTAACCACTAGACCAACAGGCCAGTCAAAATTATAATTATTATATATATATATTTATACAAAATATTGATTTAAAACTATAGAATAGTAATATAAAACTTCGTTTTAAGTTGTTCGGTTTTAAAATATTCATGTCGTATACTGATATAACAATGCCTGTGTGCGGTCTAGACGAGAATAGATAGACAATAATGTAAAATCTGTGTATTTGTGTGTGTATTTCCTGTAACATGTAGGTGATATAGACATTGGCATTAACTTGCAATAAACATAAATAGATTGATAGCGGATACTCGGTAATAGTGTGTAGGTTTGAGCGTTGTACCCATTATTATATTTCAATTTGTTTTAAGGTATATTGTGTATGTTTTAATGCATTTAGATGAGTTGTAATCAATTGTAGAAATGGTTCTTAACCGTGGTCTGTTTACCATTGGTGATGTTTTACAGGTGGTCCAAAATCTAAATATGTTACAAAAATAGCAACAAAAACAAACTTATCAATTAGCATCCAACAGATTAGCTACCTAGCTAATCTGTTGGATGCGTAATTATTATATGACAAGAAAAAGAAGTTGCCATTTGCGTTTCTTTTAACAGAAATTGAATCAATTGAATTGTAATTGGATCTCAATAACAGTCTTAAGCATTTTTGGTAACCTACTACTAATTTAAGACCAATATATAAATAAATTATGAAAATATAAAATAAAGAATAAATGAAAACTGTTATTGAGAGTTACTGACAATTACGATTCAATTGAGCCTCAATGGCTCAATTGCTAATTTACAAATGGAAATTAGCAGATTTGGGCCCCAGAAGTAATGACGGAATTGTAGAGAAACTAGAAATTGCGCGGGGCTTACTCCCATCGTTCTTTATTTAGCCACTGCACAGCTCCTATTGATCGCAGCGTAATATATAGCTTATAGCCTTCCTCGATAAATGGGTTTTCCAACACTAAAAGCACTCTTCAAATCGAACCAGTAGTTTCTGAGATCCTAGCGTTAAAACAAACTCTTCAGCTTGATAATATTAGTATAGAAGTATAGATTATATTATCTACCACCTGTGCTTACAAAGCTAAGTAACAATGAAGACATTCTTCGACATTAGAATGTATGGAATCTATATCACAATAGTTCACGAACAGTGACGAACACATGCCCATCGAATTGAAAACTATTAAGTGATTCATCATCGTATGATATATTATTTATCCTCATTTAATATTAACATAATATATGTTAATTAATAAAAAAACTTGAAAAAAAAATATTATGTTTTTAAAATAAGGAAATGTTTAGATTTTTTTATATTCAAATAAACCTAAAACAAAACCTGGACATTACAGAATAACTGGCAGTAAAACTGGAGATAAATAAGATAAGGAGTGACCCTACCAAATACTTGTAAGAAAAAAGTTAGGTACTAAATCATTATTTTAAGTGAAATACTTAAACACAGTTAAATCTATATTACAGTAGAACACAATAAAAAAGGTAAATGAGGCGCATCATACACCTTTTGATATCGCATCTTGTAACATATTACCGTCAATCAAATAACTTATACCAACAAACATATCAATCACAAAAATAAAATTACTTCATCACCAGTACACATACACACACACACAAATCGATATCCATTTATAACTTTTGTTCACACAAACATTTCATCAAACCTTCTCGCAACTAAGTGAATCACGTAACATTTAATTGTAGACTTGAATCAGACTTGCATTTAACAAAAAGCTAGAGTTTACAATATAGCCTTGCATAGCTTTCTAACTTCGGTGAAATACCATCGAAAATTTCTTACAACATGGTGTAAAGATGAAGGACTTGTCTCATTATCAGCGACAAGCGATTTATAATTTAACCACGAGCGCACTCGTACCGATTAAATTAATATCTACTTTTCGTACATAGCAAGCTCTCTTGCTTCGACTTGATGAAAATTCACTTAGTTACAAAGTTGCTGAAAACCTCAAAATGTATGGTAGTACTGGGTTTGAGTCACATTACTAAGCCATTTAGATGCAAAACTATTTTAAATAATTTTATTACTTCTCCAATATATTATCAATTTTAAAATACGAGTACATAATCGCTTACAGTATAACGGGAATCATAGTACCTTGCCATGTATGTCATTTTAAGTAATCGCATGTTTTGTTCAGTATAGCATAGCCTTACATAGTGGTATGCCGCGGTTTCGTGACGCGGCATTAGACGAGTTCACCTTGACACGCGTCGAATGTCGCGTCTTCGCATAATTAGATAAAAATAAAAGTATAACTGGCTTAGATCGTGTTTTGTTCACCATTCGTCGGCCGCGTGACTGTGCTTTGTGCGCGTTGTTCAATACGTCACGGCATAACGTAATAAATATTATAAGTAATCTATTTATCTTGTTTCCAATCGTGCCCTTTTACACCAATTTGTTTGATACCATGTTTGTTATGTAAAATTAATATTTTATGGGAATTTTAATGTACAATATTGATGAATCGAACTTGCTTAATAAACCCAAAACAAATGTGTTTGGTAAACACTTAACAAGTAACAACCTAGTTATCGGTTCAGCGAAGGTTCACCGAAATTAAACACTCATTCAATGCTACAAAGACCCTTGAACCTCTTCAGCGGAGACATTGGCTATTTAAGTTTCTTTTACTGCTTATGCCATGGTACTGAAGAGCTATTTGAGCTCATTTCTTCTCTATCCGAGGGAAATCCACGCGTGCTGGCTTGAGTAGCCATCCCTCTATTGTGGAAAACATCTCCATATGTACTAAAAAGTTTGGTCACTCTTATATATCTTATCTTATCAATATAATAATCATATCTTATATATATGCCGTACCATCGAATGTGGAACGCACTCACGTATCTCCTCCTTCCAGCAATATGGGATCCTACTAGCCAACCGTGAAGAAGCACCTTGCGGACTAGCACATCATTGCTAGCTGACATGGCACTTTGTATTCTGTCAGTTAGCAGTGCATTCTGGGTTCCTCTTTAAGCTTCCCATCAGACGAATGATCATCAATCAAACATCTTAAACTACACATGATGAGAAAAAGGCATATAAATAAATTTCCAGTTTACTATTGACAGTTTCCTTCTATATAAAGTCTGTAACGTTAAAAGCCGTGGGCGAATGAAACCACGCGTGAATGTACTCTAACGTACAACCAGGTGCAGTTCACCGCACACCGCGCGTTACTCCGTGGCTTATGGCCGGCATTACCATACTTACTTATAGTCTCGTGTGCGATCGTTATACGATTACGTCTCTTGCTTTTCTCTTTGTTTGTCCAATACCTGTCTAGTGGTTGTGGTGTGGGAATGCTGAATGCTGAACCTTATGTTCGTAGTTTCAATGGGTATAGACAAGTATTTGTGCGGTTCAGATATAGGGGTTCTAAATCTGTGTGTATTTGGTGGTCGTTAATTATATTTTTTTGTCAAATCAAAAGCAAAATTTGGGGAATTTTGGTTTCCTCTGAAAAGCGAGCATTGTGTGCTAAAAAAAAACTTAATAATAACTAAATTGTAACCATCTAGCTAACACTTCCAATCTATCCTTTATTTTATTAATTTAAGATTTACGTGGAGTCTTGAGACAGTTCTTTGATATAATGTAATTTATTTGGCTTAAAAAGCGTACTTTACCTTCAAACAAATCGTATATAAATAATTCAGTAGTTCATGGATGATTATTCCACACTTTGATATATTACTTACTTATGCCTAAACTGCTCCAGTAATTAAGGAAACGATCACAAAATGTAATTAAGTGTAAATGTCATTTCAATTACGACTATTTATAGAACAAAAATACGCACACGTAAGTTGCTAATAGGTAACGGAAGATTAATCTTAATTACAAATGAAGAAGGAAAAATATTTACTGAAGTAATAGTTCGGATAAAACGATATCACTTTTTTTTTTACTATAAATTTTGTCGGCAAATGCGCTTACACCCTTGTTATGCAAGGCTCTATGGCGTATCCTACACAATCGTTTCTATGCCCAAGGGCTCAAAAGAACACTGTCAAAGTACTACATTTAATACATCATTATCGTTATTAAGATCTTGATAATGGTAAATGTGTATTTAAATGTAGTGCTTTGATACACTGAGTATAAAATTTTATAATATGGCACAAGAATACTTATCAATAGTCTAATAATAAAAAATGAAAACACAAAATATTTTTCTAGCATTGACACATCCAAAAAAGTTAATCTATTCGCTACTTGAAGAGTCAACGACCCGAACTATTTGCGCAAGTACCAAATAAGTGTATACACCATTTCGGTTAGTGAACCTGTTCACAGTTTTCGTTACAGAATGTTAGTCATAAACTCTTGCAATGACGAAAAGGTAGAAATATTTATAAGGTCAAAATTAGAATTTTGTTTTGGGTGTACTGTGGTCTCCTCATTATGTCAAATAAAGTATAAATTGCACAACTGATACAAGCAAATGCCTTTAATATTGTAAGATGTCTTTCATGTGTGGGCAGTTAATTTATTTAACCAAATTCATTATGTTGAGAAATGTCCAAACAATGGGTAGGCCATGCCACGGTACCACAAAATTTATTGCGTTTATTTTATTTTAATATAAACGGAAACACCCAAAAATTACGTAAAAATCTATTTTTACATCACAATGTCAAACAACTTATTAATTAAATCATCTGGATGATAAACAAGAATGTCGTACAACAGCCTAAAGATTTATTTCCTTCTTGGAATTGGCTAGCAAGATGTGGTCTTGTTGAGAAGAGCTGGCAAAAAAGTCATCGCCAGATAATTACTTTATTATTAGTCATTCGAATCGAAAATTCAACTTGACATCTAGATACCAGACACATAATGATAGTACGGGAAGGTGACGACTTGAACTCAAACCTCAGTCTTCATGAGATAGCTCCGGGCGTTTTCGAAACAATACTCATTTGAATGACAAAATGACTGGTATAATTATAGAGATATATGAATATCATTTATACTGACGCGACATTTGACTAAGAAAACTTTTAGTCAATTATGATATTAATACGCAACAGATATCACGATTTAATTAACCTAAATATCCCGTAGATCGTTTTTTTAAATATTAATTAAATAACTAACTTGATGGCTTAACGGTCGAAGTGCCTATGCGACTGATGATCGCGAGGTTATTGCCCAATTAAAACACAAAAAAAAACCATCACAAATAGTTCAACTATTCTAGTCTGGGTGTATTTTGCGTTAAATCGCTTGCAAGTTAGTGCTTATTCCCGCCTAGTGCAAACTTTTTATTTTTAGAGGAAAGGAAAATGCTTCGTCAGGTACTTAATTTTCAATGATATTATTTTCTGTCCTAAATTGGTCTTTTTAATATCACTAACGTATTGTGAATAATTATTTTAAGAATATTTTTTAAATAAAAAAACAATAAGCCCTTGTAAAAGAATCCGTCCTTCAAAGACGTCGACAATGTTCGGAAGTAGTCGAATTAAATTCCGTAATATATCTAACGTTTGCCCTTTGTAGGAAGATGAGTATGTTGTATTAGGGCTGCCTCATTCTCGAAATATAGTTTTGTAATCATTTTCTTTTATAAGTCTTACAGATTAATCCCCGATCCCCAAACCTATCACTGTGACTCTACCTCGTCTTATAACTCTTTCTCGATTTTTAATAGAAGAAAGATTGAAGAGTTTAATTACGATTCAGAAGTGTTATTAATTGAACAAGTTTCTTATTTACTGGCCTTATTACTTATATAGTATAACTTCTCCTACAGCTCTCCTTACATAGAATTTGGTATTTTAAGGATAAACTTCCACAAGGTCTTCCTTAATGCTCACTTATGTAATTCAAAGAATCTACTCCACTAGGCTCAGCGGCGCGGCGTCAGCTCTACGTTGATCAGTCAGCCAATCAATTGCAACTGATTAGGATATTTAAAGATAATCTTAGACGTTACCAGTGTGAGTTATTGACAACCCTAACAAACAAGTAGTCCGTCCAGGGATGGGTCCCACGACCTCACCGACACCACTCACGATTCCATTATTTTCTTCGACGAGACCTTTTGAATACCAGAGATTAGTAATTGTTATATACCACATATTTGTGTAGAATTTGCTACGATTCAGACCAACCGGCTCGCATCGGCCCGCGCCGGGCGGCATTTTACAATGCGTTAAAGAACATTGAAATGTATCAACAGTAATTACAGTTCATATTTGCATGCAACTTACGCATAGTTACCTCCGTCGGAATCCCGCGACGCGTCGCGACTGCCGACCGGCTCCGACCGTAAGTTGCATGCAAATATGAACTGTAATTACTGTTGATACATTTCAATGTTCTTTAACGCATTGTAAAATGCCGCCCGGCGCGGGCCGATGCGAGCCGGTTGGTCTGAATCGTAGCTTTGTGTATAGCCTACAACTTTAAACATAATATTGAATGTTGAATGATGGAGGAGACAATCGCAGTGCTAGTCCTTATTATTACAAAGGTCTATTTAATTTAGGCTACCTAGTTTGCTCACCAGTCAATTAAAAGCTGCCTGATTGTATCTTTCATATTTTACATACGATATTTGGTACATGTTGGCCAATCACTATCATATCATATCGCCATGAAACCATGTCAAAATTGTAATTTTATTTTCCGTTGGATCACGAAAAAATGGCATTACAAATTTGAGAGGGTAGCATGACAAATACATCATAACACACTATTACCTACCGAAACAGACAAATTATATTTACAATGATTCGTAACACAAAAACCATACAACACAATTTTTAACCATATCTCAATGTATACAAAGTTTAAACTCCTATACAAATATATTGAACTTAGGCTTTTCTTGTATTGAAAGTGCGTTGTATCAAAAACCGTGTGGCCTGTTAAGTTCAAAGGGTGAGCACACTTTGTGCTCGTCACGCGCGTGCAAATGATCAAAGAGTGTGCCGTGATTGTCACTGCGTCGTGAAGATATTATTATAGGCGTCTAATGAGGCTATTACGAGTATATGTGTCCCTAGGTATTTATATATTTGATATTTGGTACCTTTGAACTGCCTGAGATTCTACGACTATTGCCTGGGCTACTGCCTGGGTTAGAATTAAATTTAATTTTAGAATTAATTCTTCAATCTCCTAGACTTGAAAAGAGGGAAGAGGTTTTATATTTTACTTTATGTACCTATTTTATGTAGATCCACCAACCCGCACTAGGCCAGGCAGCGTGAGTGGATTATGGCCTAAACTCCTCGGCTCTCTAATTAGAGTAGAGGAGACCCGAGCCCAGCAGTGGGACTTAATGAGTTGTTGATATATTTTATGTAGGTTCTTCATCGCTATCAACAATAACACCCTATAGCTGGGCGTAAACTAGAAAAGAATCTAACCTTGTCAGTGCACTTTATAGTCGTAGAGCTGTCAATGGACAGACTCACTGACCAAGCAAAATCAGAAAACATTCTTACAAAGGAGTAGCTAAATATCGATGACAGATTGCAACGTTGAGCAGTATATAAAAAAAAGTAACCTGGACTCAAGAAAATTATATAAGAAGTCCATAAAATCTAAATTAATAAATAATGTTGACTTTGACTTTGACATTAGCCGACTGTTACTCATCAAACGTATATTTTCATTGTATTCACATAACCCTAACCTCAAAAGTAGTAACGACATTTATCACAAGAAGGTCGCATATCGACGATCTCCTTGCATGTTTGATATTCATCATAATAATAACAATCACGTGATTATATTTAATTATCATTCAAACAATAATCGCAATGAAATAAGTTTATAAATGCCATTATATCAATTGTTGTGATGTATTTTCAATTAGTTTGTAGTACAATTTATTGATCACGCAATGCTTAAAACATTGAACGTTGTGTTTTAATTGACTGTACAAATCTAGAAGCCAAGAGCTAGCTGGACTGGATGCTATCCACCATGTTCTTTGTTAAAAACTTATTGTTGCACCTATAATACACGCTCTCAATACATAATAATTTTTACCACTTGAGGTACAGAACTTTAAAAGGTAAAGTCTTTCAAAATCACTTTGCACGTTAGTGTTTGAATTTGCTAAGACAGGAGCCATTTTTGGCCTCGTACAGGATTAATGAATATCATAAATTATGTACTTATCTACTAACCCTACTCCTGTATTATTCAAAAAAAGGCTACTTTATCTTTATTTTTTTATTATCAATCAGTCTATGATAAATTTTAAAAATATTGTTAAAAGTCTAAACCACCCAATAATAGTTGTAATGACGTTATTATGTCTTCTAACTGTAATCTCCAACATAAACGTATATAACGTTATTTTTTCCAGCTCCATTTTGCAAACTATGCAAAATTACCTTTCAAAGGTGTAAAGTTTCGCTACCTCGCACTAACACCGGGTGTCGGTGTCGGAACAGTTTTTGTTCCTCCTCGATCGTACATGTTTATTAGATCTACAAGTTTGTTCCACAACAAAAACTCGATAGTATGGCGAGACAGTGTTATGGATTTAGCCTAGAAGTAAAATTAAGGTGATATTATGTTATTTATATAAAATAAGCATAATAAGACTTCGCCCGATAACCAATATAATATGTAGACAAAGATAACAACTTAATTTCACCGGACGTTAGGTATTAGAGGGCGAGCTAATAGCCGTTAGCCAAACATCAGACTGAAAAATTCACGACAAATTAGTACCCTGGAGTTTAGAACCCCTTTTGGGACCTAACATAGCTGGAGATTTTCGTAAATATTTACCCATCTATAAACATGACCGCATCAACGATACCTGACCGATATGTTCACGAAGTCACCCCCCACTTCTCTCAAAGAACAATTTACATTAAAAGCACCTACTTGTAAAAGTACCCTTCAATAAATCCCCTCCCTACCTGTCCCCAACCCCCCTTGTATACCATAAACACACCATAACGGCCCTAAGTCACAAATGATAGAGGGTCAGAGCTCGGCTATAAAACTTATGAATTTATGAGAAAAAAACACCATAACCTATTGTCTGTGGATGATGTGTGAACTTTAGTTTTTTATTTCATAAATAACTTGGGTACGTGGAGTTTGTTTATAGTTGGGTCATCTATATGTTATGGAATATTTCATCATCGACCCAGAACTTCCTGTTGTTATAGCCACGGGTTTCTCCTCCCAAGATTATAATTATTTTTGTAACATATATTTCAGTTTTGTGAGTAGATTTTCTTCCTTCTAATTTTAAATACAAAAAAAAATGTAAACAATGGTAACGTTACGAACCTTCTGTGAACTAAATACCTACCCTACCTAATAAGGCGTCACTATTTTCGCCTATACAATAAAAAATCTGATCTCGTCTCATCAGTCAAGCAGCAAGTCATTAAAGTCCCACTGCTGAGCTCGGGTCTCTACTCCTCTAACTAGAAAGCTTCAGTTCAATTGCTTCAGTAGAAAAAGTATGTCGGATCAGGCAAAAACAATATTAAGTTTTTCTTTCTTTAAATTTTCAAGATCAGTCCGGGCTCTGGAATTTGGCCGATTAAAGGTAATTCACCCCCTATTTCATGGAACTAACCATAGCTAAAGAAATGTGACTATGATGAACCTCTGCCTACCCTTTCGGGGAAGAAGCGTGATTCTGTAGATGTTAATTATTGGAATGGGTAGCAGACCACTTGTTGGTAAATGTTAACTGTTGCCTATTGAAACTTGGCTTGACTTGGCAATACATGAGACATCGTTAATCGGAAAACAGCCTTAGAAATAAAGTTTGTTCTACTCACAGAGCTATTTAAAAAATCTCTAGATATTGTCTCGTAAGAGGATCGAACCCACAATACTCATTGTATTTAATACAAGTCAGGTTTAATGAACTTAGCTGCAAATTCTATTATTTATTCATCATCATTATTTTCCATAACAGAATATTTTTATTGCACACTTAAAGAGATAAATTTCATAGTGTAGTAGTGAGACTGCGCACTTTACATAAATCTCGAGAGAAAATAAAAACAGTCGGTGTGTATCGTCAGTAATAAGTGTCAAAATACAGCCGTTAATTCTTCGTGAGGTGCTCTGACTAACTACCCTGTGTAAAACATTGCTTCAGGAATGTTCACCACTTCTTTGCTATAGATATATCAAGCTATAAAGTTGATTGAAGATGAAGTATTGTGTTCTCTAACTGCTCTGCTAGTAACCAAAGCTACTTACTGTTCAAACTTCAAACTTCTGTGTCGCGGGTACTTGACAAACATTCAACCGAGACTCGAAATAAATATCTATGAATAACACAAATATTTGTCTCGTGTGGAAATCGAACCCATGTTACTCAGCACCGCGATATCAGTGGCGAGGCGACCACCTTAACCGTTACGCCACGCTGACAGCTGCCGCTACCGGATAGCTAGCATATCTTACAGTGTAGAACAATCTTTTTGTCACGCTCACCGCTCACAAAGCAATAAATAAGCGAAGAGACAACACCTTGTTAACTGGAAATAATTAACGACGGAAAAATAACGCTACCAGTGGACGACTAACTTTATTGTCTTACACGCCAATGAGCTTTAAATATTTTTATGTTTAGTTTCCTATTTCTTTATTATTAACGAATAAATACGTAGTTATTTATTTCGAAACAAAAGGGGACTGATATCAAAATAACAGCTCTTCTGATAACATTTATCAGAAGAACTGATAGTCTTAAGGCTCTTGTGCTACTGGGAGCGTTGTCAATTTAGATATTGTTCAAACGAGGTTTAAAGAGAGCTATCCTCTCTAGATAGGAAGCAGCTGGGCTGTGCCCCTAACATTGCCAACGTCCAAGAACGGCGGTAACCACTTACCATCAGGTGGCCCGCCTGCTCCTCTGCCACATCAGGCAATCAAAAAATTTTTTGAAAATTATAGCGACCATCTTTAAATTTTTAAACATTAGCCAGTGATATCGACATCGGCTAAGCTGTATGTCATATCTAGGGTAGGCCGTCTTTTCAGAGACCTATATAAATTTTGATTGGTGGATCAAACTAACTTTACTCCGTATTGGGATTTGGTGGGTATTATCATGATGTGTCTTCTCCATTGTCAGCAGGTAAAATGTTGATATTGATTCTTAAAATAGTAGCACTTGCACAAGCCCCCTAGTCAAGTGGCAATCGATTCGCTCGGTCTATACTATTGACATGTCAAATTAGGACATTACTCACGTGACATGTCAATAGTTTCTTTCAAGGATGTGTAGAATAGATAGATAGAAGCGATTGTCACTTGTCTAGGGAGGGACACAAGACACAATCTGTATCTTAGGAGACTACAGACGCACACAAAGCACACCTAGCTTTAAAACAACTATTTGTGGTCAATACAAACGTTTGTCTATGACATCAACGCGAACGAGGCAATTATTGTTGTTTGTTAAAGAATAAAGAATATTTATTTTTGCTAAAAATATGATTACAGGCTCTTATAATAATATATTTGTAAATAGTACATCATGTTTTACCGCATTATATTACAGTATGCAAAAATATACAACATGTAGTTGTATTTATCAATAAAATATAGAAAAACTATAAACCTAATAAAGAGATCATTATTGAGACTGGCCTGTTGGTCTAGTGGTTAGTGACCCTGACAGACCTGATATTAATAAGTACGTATCAATATAATAATAATAATATAATAATAATATTCCACCACATTCACACTGCGCCATCTAGTCCCAAAGTAAGCAATTATATTTCCTTGTGTTATGGGTACTAAACAACTGATATACTACCTAAATACTTTTTTTTTTGTAAATACATACATATTATAGATAAATTACACCCAGACACAGATCAAACCTTTATGTTCATCACACAAAGATTTGTCCTGGGTGGGGATCGAACCCACGACCTCCGGCTTAGCAGTCAGGGTCACTAACCACTAGGCCAACAGGCCAGTCCATCAATTGCACACATAGATACTCAGAAAGTCACCATTGTAAAATTCTTTGTACGTTATTGTACATCACTCGTAAGAATGTTTAGATTTTCGGTACTAACAGTAGTGCGTGTAACAAAGTGTGGTACGAGTGTGGAGTAGGTACCTGTTTACAGAGCGCTAAGCACCTGAACGTTAAACTTAACCGGCGCCGCGCCATTACCTCGCTCGTTTATAGCGCTATTGTTACTTGGACCGCGTCATGTTGTATGTAGTCAATATTACAGGTAAGGTTTGTACATTTTAGAGGTGTAAAGACTTTATGGGGAAGGGAAAAGGAGGTATGGTAGCTGTAATTTGGTGATAGGCAACTGACACGCTGTTTGTAAAAGAGGTTCCGGGTTCGGTCCTAAAAATAGAATTGGAGGAAGATCGGAGTTTGGTATATTATCCGGTTACTGGCAATAGCCTCAATCTCTATTTTAAAAAAGTAACATAGCTGGTTTGGATTTCTAGTTGTCCACTGTCCTACACATTTATAATAATTAATAATTATATTATTGAATATTTGCTTACTTACTTGCTTCCCTCTAGCATAAAGCAGTGACTGTCAGACAAGCCTACAAGGGCCAATAAAGACACGGGAGGGCGCGTTAAGCCAGTCATCTTGTTTTTGTAAACAACCCCGACCTGCTACGCCGTAGCCGGGGGTGCGCTACAATGCTACACCGTAGCTATTCAACTTGAAAAGTTCGTAGCATAATTATAGTGGAGCATTATTTTGTTATTCGTATGAGGTCGGGATTGAAAAGAATCTCGAAATAATTAGGAGTGTATTATTGTATTTTGTTCTTGTTTAGTTTTTTTTCAGTGTTCTGTTTATTCTGTAACTAAAGTCATAGACAATAAATATAAGGCAGTTAACTTTTGCATTGCCTTTGTATAATTTATTAAAGTATTTTATTAATATACGCATTTGCACGAGACAATTTAATCGGTCCGATTATTTCTAATAATATAAATATATAATCTATTATACTTTTAATATCAGTTTATATTCAAAAATTTAATTATTCCGTGAAAAACAAATCAAGCATACCTACCTATCTTTATTCTCTGGGCAAAACTATTTTACAAAAAATTTGGTGATCACCACTTATTTCATTCATATATTTTTTTACTTGTATAATGTCATTGGGGTTAATGACACCTAACAAAGCAAAACACCAACAAAGAAACATTAAATACAAATAACTTGAACGTTGATAGCGGAGCGGAATATACGTAAAATGTACCACCTTTTTTGTGATTCATGTTTTAAAAATTATAGCGTCCTAAAATACAACATGGCTGGTTTAAAAATCTTGCGCGCGCTATCTACTGGCGGCCGGCCAAACTACCTGCACAATAAATAATACAATCTGAGCTCGCGCGCAGCCGGCTATACACTGGCAACTTTTAGTTGCAATTGCAACACATCATTGCTAAACAGAACAGCGCACGGTCAAGTAACAGGAGATTTACATAACAGTACCGGCTGTCTAATTCGTACATAATTATGCATGTATTAATTATATATCCAATTAGCCTAACCTAAGTATATTATTCTGTACCCCTCCAACTATTCCTTAATAAAAAAATACATTGACTCGTTATTCCTTTGTAACTTTCGCATCTAAATTAGTAGTTTATTAGTAGTGACTATAAGAAGAACAATTTTTAGCAGCACACCACTCAACTAAAAGTCGCCTGTCTGCATCGCACACGCGTTTTGCCGCGAGCAACGCGACGATAACTGCCATTGTAATAGGTACACGTATTTTTAGATATACGCGCTGCTCGTAATGACTACAAAAAGTTATTCGTTCATAAAATTTATTATAGGGTTATATGAGTCAATCTATATCTTACTGTTAAAGGAAGAATTAATTTAAAATAATTTGGCTAGCGAAATAATAGAATCATCCTTACTACATATTTCTGTTGCTCTATATTTGTATTTACCGATTGTCACATTGATATTTTAATTGTGTGAAATGAGATGGTGGCCAAATAGATAAGTGACCGATATACAAATCATGCGGTCCGAGTTGGATCACAATCGGCAGTACCAATGTGGATTTCATTTTGTGGAATTTATATATACGAGTAATTAGTGTAATCTTGGATTGCAAATAAGTATAGACCTATGTTTAGTTTAATGTCTACAGGATGATAACAATGATGATAGGCTATGATTATTACGTAGAATATTTTGATTTGCCACCTAAATAAAAAAAAAAATTTAATCATACACGAGTACTATCGTTGTCGAATCTCCAAGGTGAATTTCCACTGTCACCAATCTTTACTAATAATTTCTTTTTTAAAACACCTTTAAAAATCGATAAATACATGTCGGATCTCTTGAAAGCATTTAAAAATTAATTGCTCGTCTCTCCAACTCACGAAAAATCTCA
Organism: Laspeyria flexula; assembly: GCA_905147015.1. Classification (NCBI taxonomy): domain Eukaryota; kingdom Metazoa; phylum Arthropoda; class Insecta; order Lepidoptera; family Erebidae; genus Laspeyria; species Laspeyria flexula. Next base: position 838,455 of record LR989958.1, read on the forward strand.
TTCGACTAACTATAAAAGTTCGGAAAAAGTTTTTCTTTAAAAATTTAAGTGAACTTGGTTTCGACGGGGATTAAGAGCTATGGCCCTTTATAAACGTTCCACGATTTTTTATGTTTATAATTAAAACCGTTGACGAAACCTAAGACTCGTGCCTACAATACTTTTGATCTTGATCGTGAACTTGTCAGTTCAACGAAGTACCAATCATTATAATTATAGATCTCTTGTTTCAATATTTCATTGTTTAATTATTTGTTATAATAATACAGACAGTTTGTCTCGTATTGTATTTGGAAGAAATTACGAAAATACAGAATTTATTTATAATATATTTATTCATGAAAAAATTTACAAAAAAGGAACGCCCTTACTCTCTTACATATTCGTATAGAAATAAATTTAAAATAAAAGCAAATACGCGAGGGTGAGTGCATCGGAAACACTCACCATATTGGTGAAAGTGAGCAATATATTTACAGGAGAGGTGAGTAAGGTGAACACTGATACGCCCTGCTATTACCTATTGTCTTAAATACAAGAGACACTAGTCATGGATGCGGCAGTTTAGACTTTTGTCTATATTTAAAAAACACATATCGGAGGACCTACTTTCATAGGGCCTTCTGTTATGGCATAATTATACTGTGAATAAACACTTTACAGAGTACATGTAAATTGATTGACGTGTGCTAATTTTTGTACACTGCCTTGAATAATATGAATGGAAATTTTTGCATGAACAATATTTTAGTTCCGAATGGGCCTCTCATCAGCTTGGCCGTAGATTATGACTGTGAACGTATCTATAATTATGAGAGATTCGATCCCAATTTATGATTGACCCTATCGATCGATGCCATAAAAGTACAAGGTGTTAAGGGGTTCGATTGCTAGGTGTGGTAAATGAATTTCAGAAAATCATTGAAAGCAGTTTATTTTTAAAAATAAAGAAATAATTCCCTTGTATAGGTAAAATTACAAAATTCTACCCTGTATATTTAACGATACCTACCAAAATAGGACTATTTGTAAAACATTACGAAAGACAACAAAAATATTAAGTGCTCTCACCTTACAGAGAAGCATATCCCCTAACGCACTCTTATTACATGAAGGTAACATCTTAAGGCATACAAGGGTGAAGCTGGACCTACAGTGCATGAGTCAGGTACTTTAGATTAAGCGTCTAGACGCCCGCGCCCGGCCGCGCCCGTGTGTCGCGACCCTTATTTATTGCCTACACACGTGCTTTCGTTTTACATCTTACAGTTTTTGTACAATTGTCTTGATTTATTAAACACACTTCGAAAACAAAGAATATTCAGACACTCATTATACAAAACTTGATAGACCTATCTGTACGTTACACAAAATTTAGTCACGATTAACTTTTGTTTTTATTATAATCAAACTGTTTTGTGAAGTTGAACATACACAATTTATATTTTAAGATACATATATCCACATTCAAAACCGCTATTATATAATTTACTGTAAATAGACACCGAACCCACACCTCATGTTTATCAGTAGCACAAATATCCAATAGATAACGAGGCAGTCAAGTTTATATACATTTTTCACAACTCAGCACTTAAAGCGAAGTATTTTAACACCTGACTGAACATTTGGCGAGATAGACGCGCGCTGAGCCGGACAACATCGAACCACAAATTGCTGCACTCTTGCGGAGACGAGCAATGAAAACGAACATTTTACTTTTCTATGTAAGTTGTAATGTAAGTTTAGTACGCTATTAAATTCAACAAACAACTGTTACCGGCATAAATTGCAGTCTAATGAAGATATTCAATAAACCATAATAATATTATTTTATTGGGTAGTCTTGCAAATAAGCTTTCATATTCTTAATAGCCTTATTCTTCTGTTACTACGCTAGTTACCAGACGGATTAGGGGGTAGTAAAACCATGTAACATGCTTTACTTACAAAGCATCCTAGCATCACGCCTTTTTTATGGGGTAGGCAGATGTTAGGTCCTATAAAACGGGTCGATCTTACTGAAGAAAAGAAAAATAATTCCTTTTACTACCCTCGGATAAAACCCTCTTCAATATCCTTAAAATCAATTCTCTCACCTCTTTCCAATGAGCCACTCGTGCGCAATGGCGGCGGAGGGCAGCAGCAACGGAAACGTGCGCCATTTCCGGCCCCCACCTGTCGCCTCGCCGATTTCCGCTCAACTCCTTGACCGCTCTTATGTTCAAACGATTTATAGAGGGAAGAAACTTCAAGTCACAACTTTAAAGGTGTGATTGTTTTCTTCAAATACTTTATTTTCTTAAACCGTTTACATACAAAGTGCTTTTTTTGCTATGTTTAAATAAAAGGTACAAAATTACAACTTATGCATAGTAAATCAGTTTTGTCTCTACATCACCCTAAAGTTGACTGGTAGATAATGCCTCAGGCATTAAGTCCGCTTTTGTACTTGTTTGTGCAGAAAGTTTAATAAATAAAAAAATAAAAAATAAATAAATGAAATGTTAATAATATATATCAAATGATTGATAATTCATTTAAGTGTGATGATTGCAAAATCGACCAATCAAATGTCGAGATTGTGAGTTGGGTCACTCAAGACAAGATTGGGCCTCTCCACATTGTACAAAATGTACAAATATACGGACGATATACAAATGATTCTGTTAATTGTATATACATTTTTGCATAAACACAGGTAGGTAAATGTACATTTTAAATAAATATACTTCTGTAACAGACTGAGACCACTACACTTTACTTTCAACAGGGGTCCACTTACAGGCACTTTATTACAAATTTTTACACATTACCACAAGAAAATCTATCAACTTTTAAATACAAGCAAAGATACAAAAAATAGAATAGAAAGCAAACAAAACCGAAGCAACAAGACGAGGTTTCCTCAGGAAGTTTGGACGTGATCCAACTCTCGCTACCTTATTGTTACCTGCTATACTCTTAATTGTAAAAGTTTACCTAAAGTATTGCTTTCATAGAAAAATAAAAATAATATTAAACTCTTTAATCTATACTTTGAATAACCAACTATCTCTTAGTCACTAGTAGGTATAACAGTTAGCAATAGTCTAGTACAGCAGGTCTCAGTAGGTTGGAGGACTCATAAAGCTGTCTGTTGCATTTATGCAAATATCCTCTGAACATAGTCTGTAATGTTATCTGGCTTACTTAAATACATACATAATATTATACATAGAAAAACACCCATACTCCGAAACAAACTGCAGACCATACAAATATTTGTTCCTAACTGGTAATCGAAACCGAGACCTCAGAAACAACAATGTACCACTGCGCCACCTAGGCAGTCATTACCAAACTGCGGACTGTGAGATTTTGATGACAGAAGAACCCAATACTGTTTTACCCGACCTTGAAATCGAACCCAGAAAATTTTGCCCACTCGTTATTTATACTCCCGCTAACAACAAAGCAAAAATTCTGTAGATATATCGCTTTAAATATTTTTAACTATAACCTTAATAAGTAGATTAAACTTTCAAAATAGCCTGCAATTAGGGGTGCTTATAAGGGTACTAATTCCCTAAAATTTCCTAAAAAGCGTGTCCAAATTAAATAACCCGGCAAGCGAGTGCAGTGTGAGTGGTCGCCGTCACACCTCACTATTCTCGCACTAATTCATAGTGTAGGTGCGAGTGACACTCGACACACCAGCTCAATGATTTATAGCTATGTCCTTCATAGCCAAAGAACAATCTTTCAGAACTGGCGTGTTCATATGTACCTATAATCTACCTAACTATGTTACGTTACGTTGTCTTTAACAGGAATTTAATATTAATGTATACAATTATACTGCGCAAGAAGTCCCAAGTTTAAATAATTCGTTACAGAATATTTATGAGTTACTTCAAAGTTGAAAAAACTCATTCATTCATAGGTTATAAAGTAATTGACAGTAATTCATATGAAAGCCATCATTTGTTATAATGGCCGCGGGTTTCTTTTTCTTTTTTTTTCTTTTTGTTTAAAAAGACAACGCCCGCACTAGGGAACAAGCCCTGTGTCGCGGGGAGCTTTACAAACATGAAACTAACGGACACAAAGTACACCCAGACTAGAAACAAATATCTATGAATCACACAAATATTTGTCTCATGTGGGAATCGAACCCACGTCACCCAGCACGGCGATGTAGTGACGAGGCGACCACCTTAACCACTGCGCCACGGTGACAGTCATTGTCATCAGTTTCAGTACGGTAGATTGAGATTGACCACTGTCGATTACATAAATTGAGTGAGATACTTATAATATATATACATACTATGTATAATACTACCTTCATTTAATTAAAATTAAACTGCAACTTTCCACCGATTAATAAATAGCTTAACTTGAAATGCCACATGCACACAAGCAAGGATTGGTGCACAGATTGGTTTTAGTGAGCCCCTAACAAACATTTTCACGAAAACTGTGCGCCAAGAGTTAAAGGAGAAGGGTCTCCTCTTGAAAAAAAATATACGCAACTCCAACCCAAAACAGTATAACTATCGGCTGATTAAAAACAACAATATTTAAGTCACATCTATACATATTTTCCATAGTCTTTGTTGTTGAGCGCCAACAAATCAACGGCGTGCATATTGCAGCGGTCACCGGTGTTGAATTTCATACATCAACACGTTTTTCACTGCCTACTAACGCCATTTATTGGATGAAATAATAGAAATATCCATTCCACCATTTTATATAGTTAGTATTCTAATAAAATACAGAGTTATTTAAGTAAGGTTCTATCATAATAATAGGTCTACGTATACAAGGCCATTATTGAAGGTTTTTAATAAATATATAGAAAACTAGGTTTCCAGTTTTCAGGATATTTTAGTAGTTATTTCACGCTTCATTAATTTGAACGACATGCAAAGAAAACATCATATTTGTACGAAGACACGTGACAACACCTCGGTAAAGGACATGGTTAAAGTTTATAACTCGGAACTTCACTGTGTTAAAAAAAAAATGTGTCAAAAATAGTTCATGTGTAAAGTCGTGAAAAGAAAACACGTTTCGAGAAACACTTAGAAGTGCGAGTAATATAGATTTGTATCAAGTATGATCAAGTATATAGCACTTTTATGTAAGTATGCGACAGAAAAATCACTAAGTTGATAAAAATAGCTAATAAAAAGATGAAACTGGCTTTCAAAAAAAGCAATAACTACCTCTCTCTACGCCATAAGCTTTCAATCAAAAATACCGCGTTTCAATAAATTTGTCCCTATTGTAACATATTATATAGGATACCTACACAAATAAACAAAAGTTTGTAAACCTTTTGATACTTTTCTAGATTTAAGACAACCAAGTCGTAGAAAGTCAATAAAAATCTTAAAAACTAATTTGTAATATCACTCTCCTATTTATTCTCTACTCTCAATCTAACCTAAACCCATAACCCCAGTTTACAAAACAATAAATAATGAAAACTATCTCATAAGGTCTGTCTAGACCGACTTAATTTCTCGAATACCTGCGGACAATGCCCGCACCACAGGGAACCCCTCGTATAAAAAAACGTGGCATTTTTCCTGGACAATAGGAACGTTCTTTTATGTGGAGTAAGGCATTTAACTTATTGGTCTCGCGCAGGTGGATAGCAAAATGTATTAGATGCTCCGGATAATGGGTTTTCTTGAAGGTATTATTTATTTTGTTGGTGCTTTTGAAGTGATAACTAAGTACAAAAAATATAAGGTGATATGATAAGAAAAATATGTACCTATGTTAGAATAATAAAAGGTTAGATTATTTCAGGATTAAAATTTAAAAAAAGCTCATGACAGGCGCTTTCTATCTATGATCACGAGCTTGACATGTTTAGCTTTATTCTGTTGTTTCGTAACTTAGTGCAAAAAAATATTACTATATATAAAATAATACTCAACCGGCGAGAATGCATGAAAAGACTGATGAATGTTGAAGAAGCCAAAGATGTATGTCAGAATCGTAGCAAGTGGAAGGAAATGGTCTCTGCCTACCCCTCTGTTGGGAAAGAGGCGTGATCTATATGTATGTATGTATGTAAAATAATACATAGTTGCATTCAACATCAACTATAACGTATTTTGGTATAGATATGTAATAAATTGTTATACTCTATTATCACTATCCTAAAATGGTTTTTCCACAAATTCAGCTCGAAACTAGGGCATCTATCCCATCATCAAGTAATTACTTGACTGAAGCCATTTATCTGTTTCCACCTCCGAGCACCTTGAGATAGCACTAAGGCTAAGTCGCTGTCACTTGTGAGGTTAATTTAATTGTCGGACGTCTATAATGGTGTCTTAAGTTAGCCACTGTACCTTCCAATGATTCTTGTGTATTGTCCATTGAGTACGACATTGTAATATTATTGAAAACTTCTGAATCGTCAAGTGAATGATCTTAAAATAAATCATAACTATTATATTAGCAAGTAAGTGATTTAAAACTTCTTGTTTTCAAAGAGAGTAGGCACAAACTATGAACGTGTGAATATTTTATGTATTTTATCATTTTGGGATGCTTAAACTTTGCTAAAAAAATATTGTATTAATATATGTTGTTAGTCCCTCACGATACAAACCAATAGACATTGTGTCTTCAATCTTACACCCATCTATATCGCTTATGAGCTCAATTGTAAGCCCAAAATTAATATACACATATAATATCTGAGTAAATGCACACATATAAAAAGCAAGTAAGTACTAACATTACTTCCTGAACGTTCTTAATAAAATTAACCCCTTGAAACGCGGTGTCGACATCAATGGAAAACGCAATTCCTTCACCCCAGATCGAGTGCAAGTGGCGGGGACTAATAAAGTCGTCTCATAGTAACTGCGCAGCTAATCTCACCGACGGCCCGCGCGTGTGAGCACACCTTAAGATTGCGACCCAAGATATATACTATTGCGAACAATAATTTGTTTGCATTCAAAATACTCTTAACATTGTGAGGCACGAGGGAAATGGCTTGCAAAGGATTTGATAGGTTTTCCGATTTAGACTATACAAATATGTATGACTACTACTGGGTATATGCTAGTACTGAGTAACTTTTCTATTATAAGACATCAATTTACCGGGAGCATTCTTCGTGTTATTATCAGTTAGGTTTATAGATGGCCCTAGTGTTGGAATTTGTCAAGCCTTGCCAGCCAGTGGCCCCCATGACCACTGACTTTCTAAGCCTTCGCACCGGAGAATGCTCGGAAAGTCAGCATAGCTTATTATAGTAATGTAGAAGCTCTTCTTTTTCTGGCACTGCTAATATCTACCCTCGTATGTTGGCAATAAGTCCGCCATCTTCATCAATAAAATAATTATCGCTAGTCTTATGACATGTACCACAGGACGTTCAAAGCTCGGCCAGACGAACGGTTTAAACTAATCTTATTATAGTTGAAAGCGTTTATAGGATCATTGTGGGTGGTAAGGTAATCGCGGGGTAAGCAGGGATCGGCCAGGTACGACTGTTACGAGCTGATAGTGGGAAGTATAGTTTTATAGCGAGGCTTATTTTGAAATAGTTCAGAAGAAAGAAATATTGATTGAAATTGACATCAGTAGATTAAAATTTTACAGTAACTTAAAACTGATTTTATTATATGTGTTATCTTTTGTTTATCCAAATATAGTACTTATAGCCTAAGAATTCCTAATTAGTAGTTCTTAGTTTGCTTCTCACACACCCTCACTTAAACTTTAACATACTTAAATTGAAATATTTATAAATTTGGATCACTTCTTAGTTGAGAAGACCAAAACTATAAGATTAGTCTAAATCGTATCTACAATTATATTCGTCCATATTTTGTCAAACTATACATATTATATACTTCACAAAGAAATATCTACATTAAAACAAGTTTTTGTACATTTTTCAATTAAACGATTTTATTGAAAACTTGCAGACCTAATTTTGCTTATAAAAATTCATTAATTTTTATTAATATTACCAAGTAATATAATACAAAAGTATATTATTCAAATATATCCATCAATCATAGAGATTATTTCCACCGGTGCGGTGATGAATAGCCTGTGTAATACGGTAGCACAGAGCTCACGTCTCGATCTCTTCATATAATATACCTCCTCTCTCATCTGTCAGGATTATAACGACTTACCTATTGTGCACCTTTTCGTATCTTTACATCATCATACACTCTTTCTAGAGATATTATTATGTTATCTGTCTAATAGTTACTAATAAAAAGAAAATAAGCTAATGTAATATTTTTGTGTAATTTAATTAGGCGTACATTATATGTATAATATATACGATTAACGACCAATTGAAATTATAACTACTATGGCGATTAAAAAGAGTGGCCTGAGTTTTTTGCCAAGTTCTTCTCAGAGCTGAACCTTGTCAGTGAACTGGCCGTAGGCAAATTTGCTGACACCTTTTTTTTGGCTTTGTATGACGTTCATAAGTATCATGTTGTGATCAAAATTAAATAAAAGATTTGACTTTGATTATTTATTAGCGATGATTTTTAATCATCATCATTTCGCCCAACTACGTCCACTGCGGAACTTAGGCCTCTCCTAATTTACGCCACTGCTAGCGATTTTTAGTAATATCGAATAATCAAATTTATTTCTTATTACTATGATAAATCTTTACCGTTATATCAGTTTCGTCTTAAATGAATAAATATCGAATAAACATACCTAAATAATCTAATACAAGAACATTTACAGTCCAGTGTACAATGTAACAATAGCAGTGTCCCTCCGAACCGAGGGATCGTAAATCTTTCGTTTATAAGCTCGTTCTCATAACAGCAGTGCAACGAATGACCGAACGTTCGTTTGCACAAAATATTCTCTGATATCTGTATGTAAAGCAGAAAAGCAATCCACTTATGCCATCGCTTACCTGCACGGCGATCGTCTGTTACGTTCAACAAGAACAGATGGACAACGAATGCAATGGAGGGTTTTGCCATTTTTTTTTTAAATATTGTTTTTTTAGCACAATTTTGAGAAGCAACTTTGATAATTTTAATTAAATTATCATAATGGCATACATATATTTTTTTTAATTTCTCATTTATTTATCATTTACTCATATTGCACGGAATAGATAAAATTCATTTCGTACGTGCACTAACTTACAGTTATTGATACCACCAGATTTCAAAATATAATTTTATTATTATTCGTTCCAGAATACCAATCGAAAAATATGGCATAAATTGACATTCAGTGAATATTGTGTACCAAGACGACACCGACGTCCGACTACAGAAACCACAAATGAAACTGAATACAGTGAAACATTACTAAGGAAATTCATTTTGTAGGTTTTGTAAGTATTAATTTTATACATGTTATTACCCGCGTGGTGTGTCGGTAATAAAACAGAACACTATATTTATTGGGCAGTCGTGAAAAATAGCCTATGTGCAATTCCAGATTATTCTATTTTCGAGCCAAATTTAATAACAGTCCTTACATCCGTTCTCGCGTGATTGAATCACAAAATCCTTCCGTCCTAACTTTCGCATTTATATTATAAAACTTATAAAAGTATGTGGCTCGTGACTTACGCGTTTGTTCTATCTCTTCTTTTATCTGCTAGCGATGCCAAGCAAAATGGCGGTTAACACGAATAATTGTTGACCATTGTGAGTAGCTTGTGACGTCATGTTGCCAACATTTATTAACCTAACACTTAGTTGTCGTCTCCACAGACGCTCTTGCTCTCAATTTGCCAAGGACTTACCTCTTCATAAAGAGGGCTGGAATTTTTCTTTATTGTCGGGATTATTTGAGCGCCCTCTCGTGAGAGGTTTACGCGATCTCAAGATGACTGCGAACCTTTTACGACAATATCAAACTGCTACCTTTATGCTTTATATTAAGTTATTGGACGCCGATAAAAGATGAAGAAGGCTTTTCAACTTTTAGCGTAATCTTTGGCACGTAGGAGTAAAAAACCAATAACTTAGCAATCTCGTTATATAATAATATAAGTATAAACAGGTGTAGTATTTCCAAGATAAGGCTTAAATAAATATATATAATTTACCTAGTTCTTGATAAAAAACAATAAATTAATTGATTTTAGATCTGAACTCGTAAACCATTTCATATTGGACTCTCGAACCTCACAATCTAGCAATCGTACTATAATAATACTATGACCACTGGACCAAATAAGGCATCAAACTTCACTGAATGAACACCAGTGATTCCCTTCAGCAAAGAAAGTCCATAAGTCCAAGGGTAACTAATATATTAATTACTTAAAATAAGTTACTTAGTTAGGTATAGTATAATATTTAAAAAAATCTAATTGGCTGAAGTACTTTGCCCTTCATGTTTTATTGTAACAAGCATTCCTGAACATTTCTCTTTCATTTCTAATCAACACAAAAACGGATTGTGAACGAAACAAATTGTGTTGTACGTTAAAAGTTTTCGTGTACAATGTTGTAGTGAATTTCTGAACGCACTAGACAATACGAACATATAAATTATCATTAGTGTATGTAGCTCACGGCAGATGCACTCGCCAATCAACTTATAATAATGGAGGCGGTATTTTTGTTTACCTGTGAAATACTGCTATATTAAACTAGTTCACATAATTCCTGATAGAAGACACTTAGATTCAATAGGTACACGTATTTGAGAACTGTACTGCTTCTGTAACTTCTATGGACTAAAAAATAGTACAAAAGCATAACATAATATAATATAATGCCACGCCCTTTATCCCCAAAGAGATAAGCAGAAGTACATCACACTTGTCTCCAACAATGTTTGCTCCTTTGTCATAGTGCCAAGCCTATTGCCATTATACGGACACATTAAACTGACACTGAGGATTGTATCACAGAAAACTCAATAGACACCGTTTATACCAGACCCGGGAACCGAAGCTAGCTTCTTGCACGACGAAAACCTTGAACACTTTCCCAGTTGTCTTATTTTAAGCTCAGCAAGAATGAAATCAAAATCAGGACAGTCTGATTGCATGCCACATCCACAGAACACATCATGTTGGCGTACAGCCACGTTCAATGGCACAGTGTACACACATTCAGCGAGCACTTACGGTGAGACGGCACAAATTGAAAACTCGCTCGACGGTAAACGACACTGATTTGTCGACCCCTGCCCCGGCTGCACTTTAACTAAGACTTTGTGTTCTATGAGTTACTAGCCTTCATACAAGGTAGATTACGTATTTATGTTGCAGAGATAATATGCATCTATAAGCCAAGGCCTTTTATATAATATATAGGTATGCATAAAAGGTCAGAAGTCACGTGGAATTAAATAGTGATCGATATACAATACAGGATGACCGAGTTCGATTTCGACCGCCACCCAGTGCCAATGTGGATTTTACTTGACTGGCTGAAATTTATATGTCATACTATTCATAAGACTTACCAGCTGCTAACGGTGAAAACAAAACATCGTGAAGAAACCCACATAATCCTAGAAGAACCAATTCCATGGGTATGTCTGATCTGTGTGTTTATGTTTAGTGTGCCTAAGCCCTCTCAGCTTTCTGGATAGATTCAAGGAGACTCTGGCCCAACATGCGACATTCATGGGTTGATATTATTTTACTCAATAAGTAAGAATAAACTGACAGACATGGAGTCTGGTTCAAGATACAATACCAAAGCTACGGGCAAGTTTTGAAAACTATCCTCAAAGTCAGAATAACCTGTAGAGCTCTTAAAAATGGTGCTAATTGGCATAGAACCCTGTGGTATTTGTAAACCAGACGTAACGTAGAGCTCTAGAGAAATCATTTTTATCCTATACACTCATCGCTCCATACAAATACTGAGCTCCAGAGAAAAGATTTCCTACTAATTCAGCAACTAATTTCTTCAGAAGTAACATTGATATTAAGCTTTAAAGCCTCTCTAACCTAAGAAAGTAGCTATTGACAGTCACCTCAAGCTTCCACTGACAAGTGAACTTGTCAAACTAATAACAAAGTGCCGTCACTCAGTGCTAAGTTTCAGGTACTACGTATATTTTTTATCATTCTCAAAGTAATCGACACCCGGATTAATGTGGCGGCACTAACTCGGCCGACGCCGCTGACTTTTAAAAATCTTTCTTTCTTAATTTTTACATCGTTGCAAGGTGTTGTTAGAGTAGTGAGGGCAAGAGATAAAATATCGACACCTAAATTTATCGATATTTATTTTACATAGTTTAAGTAAGCCACTGTTTTTCATTATTTTAAAACTAAATTAAGACATATTTTTTTCCTGTACATTATATACAAATAAATATGGCTATATCGTTAATTAGGTGAGGCCTAAGCTCGTTATTACACTTATCTTAAAACGAAGCGAATTTTGTTCTGAACATTTATGAATAGTCTATGTACTATGTAGTTGTAAAAACAGAAACAGAAACAGAAATATTTATTTGTCACTGTAGGTAGGTTAAAATGTATTTAAAATCATTAAATTTTACAATATTTTTTTAAGATCCACGGATTGACATACATAAGCCACTTTAATAGCGCGCCATTTCAGATAATGAAGTTATAATAACATTCCTCTTCTTCTTAGTCTTCTTAAGTCTTCAGAGCCGAATGCTCTGACTTGTTCGCTGGAGCAAACAGCCATGCAATGGATTGCATGAAATAGCAATGGATTGCATGGCTGTCCACCCGTGTGTAGTAGTACCTTACCCTTACAACCTTACCCTGGATGATAAAACGTTCCGTATACTGGTTCTCTCCTCTCACAAGTATTTACCTCAAAATCAAATCATCGATAGGCGAGAACAGAATCATGTCCACAGCTCTAGCCCACGTCTACGTAGAAACCTATTAATAATTTGTGGGTGCCAAAGTTTTTAAAAGTGTTTTCCTCGCTCGCCACGGCGGCGCGGTAAGGGCAGGTCTCAACACCGGGGTCATTAATTACCGCACCTCACCACAGATGATATTGTCGAATTTTTCGTGAGTTTCAAGTTACCTCCGCGCACCGTTGAGCTTATGAAAATTGGAGGGGAGAATATATTGTTTTACAAGTTTTATAATGTAGCCGAGAGAAATATTTTCGTGAGCATGGTTTAATATTTTAGGAAATTTTATGCCAATGTTTCTATTTATGTTCGTCAACAATTATACATATTTGGTTTCATTAAATGGAGATCAAACTCATTACTTCCTTTTCAGCTACATACACCTCAATCACTTGGCTGGAGAATGCCATCAAACTGCAGTTTTTTTTTCTTCTTGAATTACAAGATAAAGAGGTAACCGCACCTCAATTTCACAAGTTGTTCATACCGCGCAATTACATCACCTATTCATCTTGTCGGGGGTGAATAGGAAATTGCTTAAAAACTTTTATCTCAGCTGTCACTCGGCGTGATGTGGCGGCCATTTTTCACAACTCACAACTGAGCCTCGTTGAGGTGTGCGCCTCCGGCTGAAAGACGTGAAACTTGCATTTTACGAGCTTTTCCGATGTCGCACTTTATTATATTCGTAGCTATATTACGTGACATTTTTAAGACAACCTCCACACTAGAGGGCTTTTTCGGGATTCCTACATTTGACTTAGTCGATTTCGATATCATTGTCAAAAATGTTTGACAATGACAGCAATACGTTAATTGTCAATGATATCTAAGTCGAATATCGAGATTCCTAGTAAGGCCTCGGGGAACAAGGACCGCGTCCTTCTATTTTATTTTACACCGTCATGTTGTTCAGTGTTAAGCAGTTATAAGTTAAGTCTAGGTAGCGATAGGTACCAAGGATACAATCTTATTTTTTTTAATATACCTATTTAGTTTAGATGTATTATATAGTGAAACCTAAGATTTCAAAGGTTTACTTGCAATTTATTTAACTGTCATTATTTCATATGCTGGTGAATATTTTTTCAATAAAATAATTATGTAATTATGTGGTGACGAAGGAAGTCCAAATAGCCCATAAATTATCAATATTTTTTATATCGGTACCTTTGTAACATACCTTGATAATAATTATATAAAAAAACACTTAACAACTTTTTAAGACTGTAAGAAGAAAACCTCCAGTTTTTACGTCCGTCAAAACAGGAAGTCGCCTAAAGCGCTTCCGGCCGATAACAACATCCGGTGCGAAGTTTCCACACAACTTTTGGTAAAGTTTACGAAGTTTCGTTCAAGTTTTGTACGGAGCAGGTGCTTTTAGGATAAAAAGTAGCACCTTTTGTTGAGAAATCTTTTTATGGAGAGACAGATAGGATTTTACGACAAGATCATTGTCGTTCCCCTGGAGTGTGCTAATCTGTTTTTAAGAGTTCGTACTGATAGTAGCGTGACGAGGGACGGTTCTTTCTTGCTGAGTTTATTACGTGTTAAGATGCTAACTGATATTTGTGAACAAAACTTTGTAATGATAACGCGTGACGTAATCAGCTTTAGAGATTTGAACTTGGACTCCCATTGTGCAGTGGTCTTAGTTAATTTGTAACCACAGTCTACAGGAATGACGCAATGACTGCTTTGGAATTTGCGTCTGAATATTTTAGATTTGAAAGACCTACCTGCTAATATTCTAAAGGCAAAAGTTAGGATAGATAAATACTTAATGTTTGTTACCCAATCACGCCGGATGGACTGAAAGGATATTTAAGAAGTTTTGCACATGGATAAGTTTAATACTGGAATTGCACACAAGCTAAGATTCTTGTGTGATAGATTTGTTGGTTTTTCCCAGAGCAAGGAATCTCATAATGGTTTTTAGCTACACATAGGTGGGCTATCTTTTAACCCAGAAAAATGCTGAGACAATTATAGGGTCAAAGGTATATTATTAATATGTGTGTACTTTGTGTCCGTTTGAATGTTTCTAAAGTCCTTCGTGTTGATAGCGTGGTTTGTTCCCTAGTGTAGGCTGTCTTTTTGACAAAAAAAAATATCTAAGACATTTTTCATAATCTGTATTTATGTACAGATCCCTTAAATAGTTCTGACGTGATTGTGCAAACATTCATCCATCATCCTAACTTTCACATTTATAATATGGATGACGGCAGACACACAGTGCATCATTCGCGAATAAAACAAACACTTATTCGCTCCCACAACTCACATAGGTATTCAAAAATATCGCATGTCCACAAACATTTATGTAACTTTACCCCGAAGGCGAAGGCTCTTAAGGAAGATACCCTTAAGTCTCAAGGGCGTGATGGCGATAAAAACTGATTGCGATGTGTTTACGGTACCTGATGTGACACCTGAACACTGGCGCCCCCTACGGACCGTTTGTATCTCTTTTGTAAGATATCCTATACTTCAGAATATAAAATATTGATGTTAAAACGTTGAAGGCCAGTATTGTGTCATCATTGGTTTAAATTGCTGTCACTACAAAAATTTGTTTGCGTGTATAGTTTAGTATATAAAAATTTTAATTTGTGAAACACACTCAAGTGCTGATTTTTTGTAGATTTCACGGTGTGAAAGTAAAAATGTTTCTGCTTTCTTAAGCAGCATCAAAGAAAAGAAAGAAAGAAAAATATTTTATTATATCCGATAAACACGGCGCACAATACATAAATCTTATAAAATAAAGGATAAAAAAAAAAAATAAGAACACATTATAAACAGTACAGACAGTATTAAATTTTTACAATCTGTGGTGGCTTCTCCCATTCAAATCTGTCAGGCAGATTGACAAATGACAAATGACAAATGCCTGACTGTGACGTTTACAAGTCACTTGGACTTCTAAACGTCACAATCAGAAATACGTCACAATCATGTTCATCACGCAATTTTCTTTATTTTTTTATTGTTTTTTTCACGAGATTTCATATACACGTACCTTGACTTAAAACCTTTGTCATTGGTAACCAAGTTCATCATTCAATCGACCTATACCTAATATGTAGATAAGTAGGTTCCTAGGATAAGTAGGTAGGCTAACCATCAGGCAGGCCGTATGTCTGTTTGTCACCGTTATAAAAAAAAACCTACTAATTCATTTATTTAAAATCTTATAGAACCAATACTATTACAAAAGTCTACGCTGATATTTTTATTATAAATCCATCTATGCAGCACATCTTTTTCATGTTATGACAATATAACGCGTGAAACATCATCGCAAACAAAGTTAACAATCTATACAAGAACCACTCTAACTACATACTCATATGACTTATAATATTTATGTTACAATACAATGAATGGGTTCTCAGCGACATAATAGCAGGGGTGGTGCCACAAATACACGAGCCAGAGTCCCAAATCACAAGGTGAGTACACAATGAACAAATCAATGCCTCCCTGTAATCATGGCGCCCTGTGATCTAGCGAATTATACCCTCATACACTTACCTATGTAATTATTTAGCGTAGTACCTAATTATGATCATATTCTGTGTACATTTTACAATTTGTAAAGGATAATGAGCTTTATTGTTAGTTAGATTAGCTAGGTATTTTAATTTTATTAATATCTCTATAATATTTAGTACTAGGTAGGTACAGTACTAGAACAATAAGTAGTACTTATTCTAAATCATGTAGTTAGTAGTAACACATAATATTGTGGCTCCAATGATTTGGATGAAAATGTTGTATTTTGTTTGATAATGTTTTTTTTCTATTAGAGATAAGCGTCTACCAAAAAATAAAAATTCCCTATATGCTATCAGATCTGCCCCCTTATTATGTGCTGCCGAGATTTTCAGTTTTCAATATACAACACATATCTATTATATTCCACTCCTGCTTTTACCCAAAAATTATACAAAACTTACTGATGAACTTTTCCAAAATGTCCGCTGGCAAATTCCCATCGATTCACATAATCGGCTCAGACAGGTGTACAGCTATTTTAATTTCCAACTAATTTCGTCAGTAAGCGGATTGCAAAGTTGATAATTAAGCGGGAGAGAGTTAGAAAAGCGGCTGCCTCCACGCAACCAGTTCAATCTGTTTCTGTACGTACCTAGGTATAGGTATACTTACCTACTCTTAGTAATTACGTTGTCAAAACGTTAATGGGGTATTAAGTTTGTCACAATTGAGAAGAGTTTAATGTTGTTTCGTTTTCGGTGAAAAATAGGCAGATGCTGGCGGTTTTTGTTCGTTGCAATTTTAATGAATTCGAAAATCGTAAAATTGGTAATAAGCTTATCTGCACTAGGCCAGCGTTGATTATACCTACCCTAAAACACTCTCAGCTCTCTAGACTAGACAAAGAACAGGAAACCCGAGCCTAGCAGTGGGATTTTAATAGGTTGCTTATGATAATTATTTAATTAAGCAAGTGGATAAATAACGCTGAACACTACAAAGTACCTAAATACTTAATTGACTTTACTTCACGCAGCTTTCCCAGATTTATCTAAGTATCAGTTTTTTATCTCGCCTTGGGCCCGTATGTATCTAAGTAATTGAAATAAAAACAATAGGTAATAGTATCAAAATATAGGTAAAGGTGAAAATGATTCTTTTTCTTCCGTAATTCTTTCCTATTTCTTACGTAGAGAACTACGCGTTGCGTAGAACTTCAGGGAATCATCACAACATCCTCCTACCTATATATATAACTTAACTCAAAACCTTTCAAACAGTAAACGTACAAAGAAACCTCTAAGTTTACTTAGTGCTGTGTAAGTTATCGCAAGGTGTATGTTAAGACGGCGGGCGCTTGCCGCGGCACGCGCCATCGACAGCGCACACGACGCCCCGCGCTAGGGACGTGAAATATCTACTATTATTGATATCTATTTTACAGTTATTGTCTGTTATAGTTTGATACTGAATATTGAGGGAAACATCGTTTTTGTTTGCTCTAGTTTGGAGCTGTTTATAAGTGTTTTTGAATATTGAATGAAGGATAGGGTTAGGGGCGAGCAAGCATGCTTATTATCAGGACAATACTAAGAATTTCATGACGAAATAAATATCTCAGTAGGTAGGTACCTACTTACCGTTTTTGCCCGATCAAGGCCTCTTACACCCAAAAATACCTATATTTCTAAACAGTGGTAACGTACAAATCATGTCCCGAGTAGGTAAAGGTCTCAGGATCTATCCTTTGCGGTAACTCCTTACAATAACGCGTGTCATATTGCTTCTATACCTATTAATAAACTTATATATAATATACCCAAAAGCCAAGCCCTGGATCAGCCACTATCGGTGAATACAATACCTATGCAGAAATCACTAACATTTAGATTC
Source organism: Laspeyria flexula (assembly GCA_905147015.1). NCBI lineage: Eukaryota > Metazoa > Arthropoda > Insecta > Lepidoptera > Erebidae > Laspeyria > Laspeyria flexula. Next base: position 856,701 of record LR989958.1, read on the forward strand.
TCGAGCTTCATTAAAACCAATCAATTTATCACTAGGTATCATCAATCGACGTTATTATCGACGCTTGCAATCACTGAAGCCGACACCTTCGAATTTATTACTGCGTGCCACTGAATCTAATCACGATCCGACGGATTAATATCTGACTGTGTACTTGTCTGCGGGCTTAACCCACCGGTCGTTTTGTACCCCATTAATATAAACCTGATGTATCATTAAACTCATAGCGCTTGGGTTCAAAATTGCCTGTGTTGATCGTAAAAGTTAAGTTGGCAGTGGAAAATATTGAGTGGGTTGCATCTAGGAGCGATTGAGAAGATTTATTATACCTGTGTCTTCCTTAAAGTGTTGTTTAATGTTCGGATTAGATTATTCTCATGAACTTAATGACGGGTATCGATTTTGAACTAAATTAACTGTGAAGTGGTATCAGTTTTCGAAAGGTAATTGATTCTGATAGGTTTGTAAATTAGTCTGAATAAATTTATCTATCTTTAGGTACTTTTGACTTTTAGTTGAACGCGTCTTTAGTTAGAACTACGTATCAGATCAAGAAATATGTCTCTGCACTAAGTAGTCTGCAAGACTAAGGCTATAATACATGGTGCAGTGAGTCATAGAAATGTAACAGCAAGAACCTACCTGATGGTTGACGTAGATGAAACTGCGGGTTAACTCATATACGTATAAAGATGTATTCAGTCAGACCTTATTGGGAGAAATGGAAATCCAGGGACCAACCGAACCTACTCCTGCGTGTTAATAACTGCATAATGCCAACTAGATAAGTACCTATATCAGATTGCAAAATTAGTTATCGAGTTAACACCTTAGCAATATTAAAAAACTTTAACGTTTTAAACGTTTCTTGTAAAACAGTTACCTTAACCGTGTCGAGAATGCCGATGGCCCACATCGTGAACTGGCCCGGTGCCTTCAGACGCTAAGCACCTGTGACACTCAACCCGTTTGCAAAACGCTGACTGCCAGCCCTTTAGCACTTACCTCCCATCTATAGTTTAGTGATGGCATTAAAATTTACGATAGGTATATCGATGTAGATGAAATAATGTTTTTAATCTATATCATCATCATCAGCAACCCATTAAGTCCCACTGCTGGAATCGGGTCTCCTCTCAGCTCTCTAGTTTAATCTATATCGATTTTGGTATTTATTTACTCTACATTTTATTCTTGCGAGGACACAATTAATTTGAAAATTAGTAGTACAAGCAAATTATAAAATATACCTAACGGGAATTTAGCTTCAATAATATTGCAATAAGTAATGTAACTTTTTTAATTTTATTCACCAACTTACAAGTACCTATGCGAATTCAAGTTTTTGTTTTTTCCTCATTATGAAATGTTTATTTTATTTATAAAATTTTAAAAATACAAACTGGCGAACTTGGTAATCTCTACCATTATAAATGTTGTGTTAGACAAATTAATAGCTATCAAAATCATCGATATACCTATTCCCCTCCCTATCGATCTCGCATGAAGTACACCTCGAAGTGGTCGGTTGACCTGAAACGTCGATACATGCTGTCGAGCACGCGCGCCCACTCCACACCTTTTAGCGCCCATCACCCATCATCGCCCTCCGTGCTTCGAGCCTCTATAGTGCATGTTACTGGGTTACTAGACCAGGGTAAGGTTGCGACCGTTATACGTGCAGGATTTATAATAGATAGGTAATCATGACCATTTTTGTCCCTCTTATATTCAAATTATAAGTAGATTTTACTGTTAGTTCAACATGTTCATTAATTTTAAGTTCTGAGGGGCAAAAATTTAATACAAAATATACGTATGTAGTCAGCAGGCTAAACTATTTTTAGGCATACCTCTATTACCTAGTACCCATGCCCTAGTACCTAACATGGATGTTAACATACCTACCTGACGAAATATAGGTGTTATGCAGCTCTGCCTGCTTGCGACGAAATTAGGCGTATTAAGTACCTATCTGCACGACGAGGAATAAGGGTGGTTGTGTTATTCAATTTCCAACGAGAAACGTTTATTTTCTTAAAACCTTAAATTTCTATGAGTACCTAGAAAAACACACGTTTTATATTTTTTTAGAAACCACGATGGCTTCTAAGTATTCAGAAGATTGGAGTGTCGTAATTCTTGTAATTGTAAGGATTTATCAATATTAACATTGGCTTACAGATACAGTTGTGGGGTATTAATATAATATGTTACGGCTAAATGTAGGTGTGAACATAAACCTAAGTTTAGTCGGCCAAACTTAAGTTTATTCTATTTATTTATTAAGTAACATAAGTTTTGCCAGCTAATCTTAAGTTTATTTTCACACCTACCTTTAGCTGTAACATAAAAAGGATAATGGGCTGAACAAAAACACAAAACGAATGTATTTGTGAAAAATTTATTCGTGATATCGAAGTAGTAAAATAAAAACTCTACTATCAACACGCTACAATCAGTGATTTAATCTATGTGCCATGGCTCCGTTATGAGAAGTAAGGCACAAAAACCTTATACAACGCACAAATCCATGCTACATCGTATGTCACTTTATCATAGTTTCTAGCTAACCTATCAGCCACGTGAAAACCAGTTCTATTGGTAGAGTATTATTAGCATATATTTTTGCATTAGCAGTACCAGCATTGTTATCATTTTTACTAACCTAGTTAGGCTAGCAATGTGCTTTCGCGCCTATTATCGTAATCCACACAATTCACATCCAAATAGTGAATGCGTACAGACTAGGTTTTCAAACTTTCACTACAGATCGTCGACCTGCTCATCAAGCGATTTAGACCTTTATTTCTCACGTTACAACAACTATAATGAAGTGGCATTCAAATAAGGACTTCAAGCTATCACATCAACTGTACCAATGAACAACAGTAATTATGTGGCTTTTATAGAAACTTTTAGTTTCGCACACAGTTGACGTGAAACTACGTCTTTTATTTAATCAGAGCACACGCTATCTAAATTAACATTATATGACGTCACAATATTGTACAAATTGACCAAAATAATATGTGAACGAAGTTATTGCGGTTATTGATATCTAACCTCCGTGCAGTTTAGAATCTCTATGGAGACTAGGACACTACGCAAGTGGTATTTTATTGCTCAATAGTTGTGTGCGCAAACACAGACCTTAATCCCTACTCTTATAAACCAACGTGCAACATTTCGACGATCAGTCGAAAGAGTAATTGGCTTTACGTAGTTTCTAAGACAGGGGGTAACACAATTATATTATTTCTGATCTGGGAATTGAACCTGGAATCTCATATCTGTCCTGTACGACTGACAAAAATCGTGCAAACTTAATATTGCACGATTTGTGTGTCAATCTTCTATCTCGCTCATTCACATATAACTTCGTTCACATTTAAATTGACACTTATTGTTATAACGTTTCTGTTAACAAAGCAATGATGAAACCAAATTTGAACTTCGTAAAGTTATCACTAAAATATAAAACTTATATACTTAATACATAAATTAATCGTAATTAAACCAAAATATAATACAGACAATTATATTATGAGATACACTGACAAACTTCATTTGTATTCAAATCAAATCATTATTAAGTAACAAAAAGATCTTTTGGACGGAAATTAAAATAATATATCAAAACCGTTAGTCTTAAACTAATAATAATTCTACCGGCTTATAAAGTAAGCAGTCTAAATAAAATGATATAATAAATGTTATAAAATTATAAAGAACTTAATTTTTAAATCTTATACTAGTTTGTATTATCGGACCTTAGACTTGACGTATGCGATATAACTATAAACATGATAACAGAATATAGGCCTTAAAAACGACCACTAAGGGTTAATATTACCCTGAAAAATCTTTTTCTACGGCACGAATATACACTGAAGCATAAGGTCTATATTTCATTATTACGTTTATTATATTTCGCATTGTTATTCTAGGACGACATAATCCTTCTACACATGGCAATTTTAACTCAAAGTGCATGTGTATAGAGTTAAAAATCGTCATATATAAAAGTTATTTTATTCTCATAAAGCGAATGATGATTCTATAGGGCGCCAGCGAGTGATACATTAGTACAACATGGACACAATATCTCTGCACCTCGATACAAACAACTAGAGTACGCCCAGTTTCAAAAAGCGTAGCCATTCTCATGTAAAAGACATTTTATTTATATTATGAAGTAAACATAATTGTATAGCGCAGCACCAACGACCTGGTAAAGGATGTGGGTGGTTGTTGGATGCAGACGACACAAAGCCGCTCGCTCTGGCGGAAGTTACGTGAGTCCTATGTCCAGCAGTGGACGTCATTCGACTGATATGATAAAACATAATAATAGTATTTTTACACATATTTAATTGGCAATAGGCTCGTCCCCTTTAAACTAAGACCAAACATAGCTGATGAAATTGTTTGATACCGGAAAAAATCGTGATATAGCATCACGATTTGTTTTTAATTTGAAAGCATGGTGATGTGACACTGTTTTAGTATGACATAAAACGCTATCGTTCTTCTAACAACATAAAAGTTAAAGACAGATATATTTATAACTGTGGTCATAAGCAATCGTGAGGTGCAGTGAATTCATGACCGTGTCATATATAACTAATCTAACGTGACAAAATATATGATTATATTTTATACATTATATTTATGGAAGATTCTCATTATATTACTGGGTGACAACTAATCTCTTCTAACTTGATGTAATTAATCTAATTTTGTATAGGGCTTGGGAGCAGGTTCAAATTAAATACCTAGTGTTTTCTGAGATAAGCCATGCTCATCATCATCATGCATCTTTGTTTTTTTAGAAAACAGAGATAGTTCAAAAGAAAGTTTCAAAATTTGTAAGTTCTATTTTTTTCTTTATTTATACAGCTGCAGTTTACTTAAAAATATTCATATATTTATTGATGTAATTTCCAAGCCCTGATATAGTATTTTAAGGCAAACTATTGCTTAGAAGAATACAATAAAATAAAACATACTTCTATGTTATAAAAAGAGAAATTTCCGATGAGATTCATAAAAAATATCATAATATAAGATTAGATTACGAGATGTTTGTAGACAAGAAATTCAATAAATGCTTGAAGCAAGTGATAATAGCAGGTAGCCGAATGGCACTTTGTGGGAGAAATAGTTTAGAATTATTGGATAGAGGTATAATACTGGCAGAGTATTGAAAATAATATGGTCATCGTAAAGTGTTTGGGCGATTATAAATGTGTTTTACGCAGAGTTCCCTTTCGTATACGCTCGGTTACGTGCGTATACGTTCGTACGCGCAATAGCTAAGAGATATATTCTCAACAGTTGAATAAATATATAAAATACAGGAAAGAGCGCAAGTTTTTGACTCGCAAAATGTAATACGAAACGAGGGTATAAGCGCGTATATGTATGCAATTATATATGGGCGATTTGTCCTTTGAATGAACCAAGCACGAATTATTGTGGTCCAAAAAATTGCTAGCTGGTGCTTAAGGTGTTAAACAAAAAACTCACGTTGCGCGATACACACGACAGAAAGAAATAAGCAAGTTTGCTCAAAAGTGCAAATCGCTTATTATATTGTCACACTAGGCTAAGATTGACGAAGGAGCCTGGTGGGTTCTTAGTCTTCATTACATGAAATTTACATGAATTTTATCATAAATATTGTACCCCTTCAAAGATATGATCGTGGTGAAGTATGTTGTAGGAAACATGAGGAGTGTTTAAGTTTATAAGATCGGAAATTATATAGAATACTGACGAGAGCTATTAAATTTATTGAAATTTATGTAAGTTTACATATTTGTTATAAATCCTTAAAAGTTCCCTTAAATCCTTCGGTAATTATAATCATAATTACCGAAAATTTAATAAATATTACCCTTGATTATATTTTTTTTCGAGGATACCGTTTTCCGTATATTATTAATGTGTTTGTGTATAAATTGGTTTCAAGATTTAACTATAGTAAAGTTCGATGGGGTTGTTTTCAATAGTGTTTTGTACATGTACAAATATCGATGCGTGAATCAGATTACCTTATAAATTGCAATAGACATTTTTATCATGTAACATCGGTTTTTTAGAATGCTTAAATACAGTGAAGTTATGATATATTAACGCACGTGTTTTGACGTCAGTAGATAACAAAGATTACAAATATCTATGCATTCTCGTTTTATATATTTATCATATCATGCTTTTTAGACCTAACCTTTGTTAGTATCAGTATCTATCGTGTGATACGATAAGGTTTGTGTATCGTATATAGCAATACCGTGGTGTAGGTAGTGGAGTGTAGTGTCCTATATAAAGAACTCCCTGCGCTTGGTGACGCGAGGCCCGGTGGCGGCGGCGAGCGCGGCGGCGTCGGGGTCGGCCGCGCCGTCCGCGCCGCGCTCCTCCTGTATACAACATTATTATTTTTAATAAAAATATTTGTTTCAAACACTATGTGCTATGTCGCATCTATGACTCATTTGCGTTACATATAAGATGCTTCCACGTCTCTGGTACGTAGATATAAATGTCAATTAAATAAGAATAAAATATAAATAAATAAATGAAACAAACCTGAGTAAGATATTCTCCCTTATGTCGCGACAGAGCACGCACCAGTACAATTGCCACCACGATCAACAACAGGAATATGAACGCCAACACAGCTACAAATATAAAAAAGAATTAAACAATAGTAGTTTGTGTTTTTCAGTATGTTTATTCTTGAAATAAAATTCAGTAATCCAAAGGCACCGCACAAATTATAATAAATAGAAACATATGAAATCACAGTACAACTAGTTTTACCCGAAATCAACCCTTCCTTTTTCAATTTGTTAAAGCAATAAATATGTAGGTATTTTTAGAGTTAACAAAAAAATACTAAATAATAACACTCTACCAGTACCGTAATAATTAATATCAAAGAAAAATGTCACTAGTGTTCCTCACTTTTTCCCTTACATTCGTAACTTTTTATTTTCATAAGTGTTACTTTTATAACCTAGGTGAATAAACGAGATTTCTTTCGCTCGCGGCGGTATTCCTCAGGCTGTTAGTAGTGGCCTCTAAGCAACTCGACTCGTATGAAGAACAATGAGACAAGGTCCCGGTACTCACTGCCGAGGATGGCCTCGTCCGTCTTGTGGTAGTCGAGCTCGTGCTGCAGGTCCACGTCGGGCGGGGGGCGCGTCTCCATGGGCTCGGGCGGGTGTGTCACGGGCTCCACGCCGCAGAAGTCCTCGTTCAGTACTCCTCCTACAGTACACAACATATTTATTAACGATACATTAGAATACGAGCCAAGCAGTGAGACATTAATGGGTTGCCAATGACAACATAATTAAAAATGCTATCAAATATGACACTAGAACAATAGGACAGCTATTCGTAACAGACTATACAAATTTAAAAACAAAGTGTGAATATCCCATACCTCCTAAGCTCCTAACATTGGGCGGCGGGTCCTGTTGGAACAACAACTTGAGCGGGTAGATGTCGTCGAACTCGACGCGACTGACGCAGCCCACGAAGCCCTCGTTCATACTCTCGTTCCGTCCTATGTACATGTACTGGATGTTGTTGAACTGAGCGTCGGCTGAGTCCTTTATATCGAACGTGAACTCTTGCGTCTCGTAGTTGTCCACCTAACACAAATAATTTTATTATTTTGTGACGATTTCTTATAATTAAATTGGTTTTTTTTTTTTCGATTATAATTTATTCAATCCGTAACAACAACAATTTCGTATTTCATATTCAAAAGTCATATTTATTTGTTATCATCCCTAATTAATATTAATAATTACTAGCTAATATCAGTAAAATTGGAATAAGGACTAGCACAATCGTAGCTATATATATAATTATACAGTTTTCACATGGGGGTTTTCACACTACCTATTTTAATGGATATTATGGCATAATAAACATCACGGTAACATCATTTCTCAGAGTGCAAAATTTTTGACTTAAGAACATAATGAAGAAGTTAATTAATACCAAAAAATACGTCACACTTGACATAATAATTTAACAAACAAACGAGTAACCGTACTAAATTATTATCTGTCAAATAAGATCATCCATACCTGCAAAACCATAGTAGCTCCACTGTCCTTCCTAGACAGTCGGATGTCATGGTACTGTCCGAGCGCGAAGTGCTTGCCCTGGAATATGATCTCTCGCCGCTCGAACCCAAAGTCGAATATCACTCGCAGGTGACCTGTTCATCGCCAACAAATTAATTATGACAAAGATTTACCTGTTATTTTATTGTGAATATATTATTGTTCACTCCTAGTGCAAGTTGCCTTCACAGAAATAAAGAAACTAAACTCGCGCCGAAATCAACAGTAAACCCCTGATATCTGCGTATAAAAATATACCTCAAATTAAATCTTTAAAAATCAAATTTGACAGAAATTTGTTCACAAACATTCTCATAACATCTACATTGATTTCGGAGCAAGTAGGTATATAGATTAAATATATATTTAATTTTTATATTTTTCCTCGAATTGGCAGATAAAAATGCATATAGTCCCCAACTATATCAGATCCCAAGTACTGAAAGGTTTGTATGTTTTATGGTTCTGTACAATAAATAGTATTTATATTCTGCAGTTTTCAGATTGATTGCCATAGATTTATCTGACTTATTTAGCTATCTGGAATGATAATAATCTCTAGAATACAAAACATCGTTCAAGTTTAAAGGCGGACCGATTTCACGCAAACTTAAACAATGAAAGGATTATCCATAAACTTATGTGAAGGATTTTAATAAGATTTTACCTGAATTAGACACCTGAAGAGTTAGATATTCGCCAGAGATATTGGAGAAGAACCCGAGCAAGAAGCCTTTGGGGTTGGTGGTGGTGAAGCCGACGCGGATCTTCTCCGCGATGGTGGAGCGCCACGAGCCCAGGAAGTCGTACTTTATGATAGAGTTGGGACGTAGGTTCACGCCGATTTCTGACAAACAATAACCAATATATAAATATTAATAGAACTTTCATATATCGCTAATGTGTCATTGGACTGCTATTTATTTGCAAATAATGAAAAATTAAAATAAATGTATCAGTAACATAACTTTAATTGATACTCGTATGTATCGACACGAATGAACTTTTATTTCTATAATTTTATATTTAATTAAAATTCACGAGGTAACAAGCATAAAAGTTTGCAACAAGGGGAATGTAAAATGGGATTTTAAACATTAACTTAATTCCAACCGTAAGACATCCACTTTAGAACGTAAATCCATTAGTTAGTTAACAAAATATAAAAGTATAGTGTAGGTACTGACCGTCGGCACAGATGGGTCCCTTGAAGGCGGTCCAGCGACAGTCGCACGAGTACGAGTCGTACCCCTCCAGGCACGTGCCATTGTTGAGGCACGGGGACGACGAGCACTTGCCCACGCAGCCCTCCGATATACCGTACATGCCTGTACAAATTAACTTTATTACGTTGTAATAGAAACATCTGTTTTAACACCCCTCACCACTGTACCCTACTTTTTACGGTGGGGTATCACATACCCATCCAATATGACACATCCTAAACGGAATATTATATCTTTAGGGTATGACATAGCTCAACCCACCTCTCCTAGCATAAGAGCGCAGGTCCACGGGGCGCCCGTTGAGCAGCAGGGCGCGCATGCAGCCGACGAAGCCGTCCTTGTGGTCGAGCGCGGCGCCGAGCGCGAGGCCGGTGCTGAGATGCAGCGCCCGCACGGGCTCCTTGGCAGTTCGGATCTCGTTCTTCAGCGCACCGTCCACTACCACACGTGCTTCTTTCCTGATCAAAATTATTTGGTACATTTTACACTGCATCATTAACCTTCTGTCGCCGATCCGACTATTCGAAATATGAAAATATGATCTTCATTGTCTTCTAATGAAGACATTTAGTTTTCATAGTCTTTATCAGTCTTTTCATAAAAATCTGGTTCTAAAATAACATTCAGTCGCAAATAAATAACTGAACGATTTTGTATAAATCAAATTATGTACTGAAAGAATAAAACCCATTATGTTTCTCACGACCTGAATGAAATAGTAACTCCACCCAATACATCCTCATTCCTCTCCACCCCATATCTGGGTACTATTTCACCGAAAGAGGCGTGATAATTATGTTGTCATAACAACTAACCTATTTCTCTCAATAGAGACAGAGTGCCAGTTGTTATCAGCGAGCCTGTTGCTGGTCTCCACCGACACGCCCAGAGGAGTGTCTCCCACTTGGAACTGGAATTGCAGCTGATCTCCACCAATGATGGACAGTTTTATGTAGTCTTGAGGACCCTGGGGACACAACATCATCAGCCAATAGCAGACCACTAACTGTTGGATGAGGCTGAGTACTAGTAAGATGACATTTAGTAAGGACCTAATTAGGTAAAAGTTCAAAAGTTGGTATTACAATAATTAGTGCGTAAGTACATCACATTACATCAAGAGTATGGCATGCAAAAGTACATTATGTTTTTTGATAGGTACGATTAGGATATTCACAATAAATATAAATTACTTATGTAATTGTCACAAACTTAGCACATTAACATAATACGTGGAGTCTTCATATAGCATCAGGAAAGTCATTTATGTAGAGGAAAAATAATAAAGGACCTATGACACTACCCTGAGGGACACCAAAACCGTTAGTTAGATACGCTGATCGAAAGGCCTCAAGCTCTTCATTCTTAATGCTTACGATCACTACTGCCTGCTTTAAATGCTTAATGCTGGTCCACGAATACCATACTTTTCTAGCTTCTCCAAGAGAAATTTATGAAATACAAAGTCAAATGCCTTAGTCATATCAAAAAATAATCAAACCTAATTAACACTCAGATCTGATATGATCTGATATGTATCCTACAATTCTTTAATGATAATGTTAATCGTAATAAAAGTAGAACCACAGATAATTCGGTTAACTTTCTCACTTTTATATGAGTTGTTGCACAAAGAAGTGAGCAGTGAGAAGGTTCTTACCTTAGAATGCAGTAGCACAGCATTTTCTTTAGTGGTCTTAAACTCAAAATAAATATCGCCGCTGTGGCCAAGGTCAAACATCGGTAAAGTGATGATGGCGTCCGATATACGGAACGTTACTGCGTTGCTGAACAGATCTAACAAAAAAAAAAACAATATTTTATACAAAGATATTATAGTTTGAAGAGATATTTACTAAGTTTATATATGCTTCAGGTCATAAGTGTCGAACTGCACATAAATTACAAAAAAAAACGATGTTATGGCGCGTGCCAAAGATGTGCGAAAGTTAGTGCGGCGTATGGCACTGAAACGTGGTATCTAAATGTGGGCCTTATTAGCTCAAAGTAGCCCATCGACCTATTGAGTGGAAAATAAAGCATGAATCCATAGAAAAACCAAAATTACTGAGCCTGCCCACCGGATTAGCAACAAAGGCACAAAGTGTATAAGTAGGTAGTTACCATCGCCTTCGCACAACAGAGGTCCAAGCGTGTACCGTCCCTCCTTTTCGTCGAGATGAGAGCCGGTGTCACCGAACCGCAGCTGCTTCACCGGCAAGAATTCCTTCTCCGTTATGTCGCCGCCGTCCGTTTGGTACTCTGTTTGACACAGTATACGTTTAAAATGTGATATATTATGGGGAACACTTCCGTATACAATTGTCGTGTTGTTGTTATCCCATTTAAAGGTACAATGAACAAGACGTACCGTCGGGCTTGGCGTGCTCCGCGTCACAGTTGCACCACTTGGTGGGGTCTGCGCATGCGCCGAGCACGCCGCACTGGCACATGCGCGAGCCGGGCGTGGCGCCGGCCCAGTAGTCCATGCGCTGCCCCGCGCGGGACACCCACCACGCGTACGGGTGGAACGACGCCTCGTCACCTGACACAACACACCTCACTCTTACTCTACTATGTACATGCAACACGATTTATACTTATTAAAAATTAAAATCTCCTGTCACGGTGTTTGATCGCACTAAAAAACAGCACGACCTATATTAATTTTTTTTTAATTGGCAAGTACATATGAGAATAGATGGTAATTTTCCTCGCGATTAAAAAATATATTTACTTAAGGCAGAACAAATTGCTCGCTATGACGGAAATTAAAGCTTATGTCCAACAACGGAAGTCGTTACACTGATATAATGATGACGACAGAACAACATTTGCCAGATTTACTAAAACATAAACAGAACTAAACACTAAAATCCAAAATGACAGAAGCACCTATAGACATGTATCTCATTCCAACAAAACAACGTTGATTACTTACTGGGCGAATTCAAGAGCCTGGAATGTCGGCACATGTACTCGAGATGTTGCATACAGTTGTGTGACCTGTTGAGCAGGGCCTCTAACTGTTGCCTACTGGCGTCGTACATGATATCCTGTCGGAAACTGCCGGGCTCCTGGTACCCGTCCACTACCGTGTTCTGGGATGACGAGTGCTGCACCGCTGTTATTATGCGACCGTCACCTAGGAAACATAAACTTAATGTAGGCATTTTGTTTATTTATGTTTTCACTTATATCACACAAATTTTCACTCCTTCATGCCAAGGTTAAGGGCCGTTTTTAAACTTACTGTAGAATTCGCAAGTGACGGGGAAAGCTGCGAGTGGTCCAGACCCATCTACGTCGATGCTGATCTCAGCCGAGCGCGACACAGCTTGCACGTTCTTGTACGCTTGACACGATAGTGGATGGATCGCTGTAATTAAAGTACCGAATATAACTTCATGTTGTCAGCAGAACAAAGACTATTTGTTTTATATAAATATAAAAGGTAACAAGCTATAGACAACGAATCGCGTAAAGAAAACAAAGTAACATCGATCATTAGTTCAGAATACATATGTGTGTGTAGTGCCCATGGTGGTGTAACTGCGGCGCGGGACTCGTAATGACGCACGGTAACTCACACAACCACATTCGTTGTAAAACTTATTGTTACCCACCAGGTACCTAAATTATTACGTAAATACGTTTACGGTTAAAATCTCATATAAAAGATACATGTTAAACACATTGAACTGAACTACAGAACAAGAGCCAGCATGGTAGTACATTACCGGTGTGACAGACGGCGCCGGCGTACCCGGTGCCCTGACAGTTGCACGTGAACTCGTCCGCAGTCTGCGTGCACACTCCGCCGTGCTCGCACGGGTTGGGGTTACATCTGTACACATATTACACTAGTTAATATCAATATCACTGCTATAAGAGTCCATAACATGATAGGCTATTTAGCCTATTATACGTCAAAACAGAACGATTTGTTATTATTTAAAAAAAGTGAACACTAAAGAATAGTGTTGCTAGTATAATTATTTTTTATAAAGGCAGACAGCAGCTTGGTAGTGATTGTCCTACCATGGCTCGGGAGCAATTTTACTGCATTACCAAAATATCTACAAAATTAAATAATTAATCTCTTCTCTGTTGTCACTATAGTTGATTATACCAGAGATGAGATTGTTTTGTTTGTAGATTTTTTATATACCTACATAATTATTTTTTTATCACATACCTTGATAAAGTCTAGTAATAGACTTTATCAAGGTATGATATAATACTCCCCTTTTTAGTCTAATGACACTTGCACAATTAGCATAAATTTTAATAATATTAACCTGTCAATCATCTGGCAAGCATCGAAGACCACTTCGTTCTGGCAACAGTACTCTTCTTTCTTCCAATCAGTCGGCAGTCTGTAGTTGCCGTCCACCGCGATCTTACGCATGCACCCGATGAAACCTCGCGGAGGAGCCTTGCCACCTGTTCAAACGTAAGATCGATTAGAAAAGCTTTAAATAAATAGTAATCTAATAATACTTATAAAAACGTAGGAAATAGTATTTTTGATTGTCCATTTATCAACCTTGGTAAGGTTACAATAACATCGAAAGTGGCTTGCATATACTCTGGTGTGCTAAGTACGACTTGCCCGTACCCGTGCCCCGTGAGGTACAAGTACGCCGGACCTTATTGCCATATTGAAACCCATTGAACTAACTAAATAAAGAACCAGAATCGGGACTTATTCCCGATAAATGGCAATTAACTGGCTTTTTTGCAAATACATGGGAATTAACATAACTGGGAAAATGTCAGTTTGATACATCTCTACCTACTCCATGAGGAAAAGCACAATAAAAACGACACTCGTGTAGAAATTTGTCTGCCTAACTATGAATCAAGCTCTCACCAGCAATATAATAAGTGCTGCCAGTCATGAAGCGTAGTTTCTTGGTAGTCTTGACAGGTCGGTAGTCTATGGCGAGGGTCAGACTGTCGGTTGCCATGGTCAGCATCAGCGCATGCCAGCGTCCGTCGTTGAACTCTTCAGCGTAGTTGTCCAGCTTCACTTTAGGAGAACCTGGAGTTTCTAGTTCGACCTTCACTCTACCTTCTTCTATATAAACCTGAAAAATTTATTTAGGGTAGAATAATGTATTTCTGACTAAATATCATATACCTAGTTAAACGTGTTGATAGACAAAAAACTAAATAATGTAAAAATAAGAAAAATGAAAGGTCCGCTAATGTCGGGTATTAGCGGACCGTTCATATATCAAATACTTTATATTTTGTAAACTTAAAAAAAAATAAGGTCTCACCTTCACATGTCCCTCAGAGTTAAACTTGTGATAGATGAGCAGACCATGGTTCTCGTATGTCCTGAACTCCAGCGATATGTTGAGCGTGTTCCCGCCGGTGTACCCGCGCAGCTTCGCGTACGAGCTCTCCTTCAGGAACGTTATCGGGACCACTGGAGGCTCCTGGAATTATATCCGAGTTTATAATTATTTTAACTTAATATCACTAGGGATATTGACAAACATCTTAACACCAATTTGTAATTTTATATTGAAAATAGATTATTATACCTGATAGCTATAGTTATCTTTGAACATGTAAAATTGACAAATTTTAATATTACAATTTGACAGAGAGGTTTTGGACGTTATAAACTGCAAGACCCAATTTTTTTTTAGGAATATGTATTGTTAGCGATAGTAATAATAATATTTTTTTACCAAAGCCCTTAAAATACTACATGTCCGGAATTAATGTTAAGACTGGAAACGAGAATGATAAAAGTATTATAACTTACCGGACAAGCATACAGCGCGTTTACTTTCTGGAACTTGAACGGTTCGCCGGTGTCGTAGCCTTGCTTCAAGTCCTGGATGACGTTCGTAGCGTTCAAGTACATGTTCTCTATGCATCCAGTGAAGTTCTGATTCACAACCAAACCGTCTTGGAAGTTGGGCACGCCTCCGATGTAGAACTGGAACAATAATGTTTTATACCTTACTAAAAATCGCGCGAGGTTTCGCTCCCGTCATCCTTTATTTGGCCACTGTTCAGCCCCTATTGGCCGTAGCGTGGTGTAATATTGCCTATAAACTGCCTCGATAAATAGGTTATCCAACACTAAAAGAATTTTTCAAATCGGTCGGGCCAGTAGTTCCCTAGATCCTAGCCTTCAACCAAACACACTAACTCTTCAGTTTTATAATATAAGTAGAGATAGATAATACCAGTGGCTCCGCCTGTGTGGTATGTCTGTATTCCTGACTACAACGTATCTGTGTGCCAAATTTCATACAGATCCTTTCAACCATTCTGGTGATTGAGTATCAAACATGCATCCATCCATCCTAACTTTCGCATAGCATAAGATTAGTAGAAGGTAGGATTCTGAAACGCGCTTATATGTTACATTTTCAGTAACTGGTAACTAGGAGTACTGTCTATTACAGCTACTGCAATATTTGATATGGGCCAACAAATGGCATAACCATTTTTTATTACTCAAATGAAAACTTTGCATTTAAGTAATAAATTGCTCAGGCCTTTTTTTGAATTAATGACAATCAAGCAGAACGGCGGTACCTCTAGTTATTCACGGAACCATTCCAATCATACCGTAACCGAATATATCAGTTTACTCACAGCTCTGTTCAAGTTAAGCCTAGAGAACTCTCCCTTGATCCTGTCCTGTACGATGACTCTGTCCACAGAGAAGATCACCTCCCTTCTGTTGCGAGATATGACCACGTCGTGCCAGATGTTGTCGTCTAGAAGACTTCCCACAGAAAGTGATGTTGATGTGCCTGAGCCTATACAAAAATATATTATATTTAAAATTAGATGATGATTGCATGTGTCTGTCTGTGGCATCGTGGCTCTTAAAGAATGGGACGATTTTTTTTTGTTTGAAATCTGACTTTTTCGTGATAGTTATTAGACATGTTTTATTCAAATTTGTCAAACGTTTTAAGGTATCTTGTCGGGGGTAAATTCAAAATTGTCAATGTTTATAATTTTGTCTTAAAAGTCTTGAACATCACAATGTGCTTGATTAATGGAAACAGGTTCACCAGCTTTAATATGGAACCGAACGTAGGTAAATATTGGTGTGATTAACCTCTTCGAACAAGAAAGACCTGATGCTGTTGTGATGCTGAACTTACCTAAATCAATATTAAGCACCAATCTATTATCTCTCAGTTGCAGCGCTAAGTAGTCTCCTTGGGTGCCCCTGGAGTACATGAGGGCGCCTGATGCTGTACTGGTCTTGAACCTGAATCTTATCACTTCTCTGGAGGCCGATATTGGGTCGCGGAGGAGATCCATCTTGACAAGGGATGTGCCGTTGAAGTAAAGGGTGTCGGCGACTGGAATATAAAGTCATTTAATAATATTCTATACATGGGTAAATGTCTTCCAGAAAAAAGATAAAAGATGAGAAATGCTGCTGAGTAATTTTGAACCTTATAACAATAAACAGAAGTTTTATAGTAGTTTACGTGATGATGATCCATCCAATAACTATAAAATTAATTAAATAAATAAATAATAATTTTTATTTTACTACTATTGCTAATCTTCAATTTCGTACAGCAAAATGTTAGATTTTGTTGTTGACAAGCAATTTCAATGTCTATTCTTTATGCAATATGTACCATAATCGCATCCGTAGACTTCCACTCTCATAGATATCTTGTCGCGCCATCGCATTGGGTTTATTCGAATGTACTGAGCTATAATAGGCACTTCGAATTCGTTCTTCTGCACCGTGTTGCCATCGTGGTTGCCTTCGAACATCTGTTAAAATTTAAATCTTATCAAAATACGTTAAAGATAAATTTACCTTGTAGAATGTGTTACCGTTTCCAAGTACAAAATGTGTTTGTGCTATAGAAATTCGAAGCTTACAACAATAAAGCTGAAATTGAATTTTCCTTGTTGAATTTGGCACCATTTATAGGTACAAAGTTTGTTTGTTATTTGAGTAAATATTATTTTGTCTTTTAATGTATGGTATATACTGAAATGAAGTGTTTATCATTATTATTAAACAAATGAAATAGTTAAAGGTAAAGCATATCATCGTAAATGAAAAGATTGTGACTATGCTCGATGAGAACAGAGTCTAATTGAATGAGTGCAATAAAGTCAAACTGGTTAATACACCAAACATAATTTTTTATTTATTTATACCTATTAGTCACTTCTCTATATAAAATGGCCCCTATCATAGCCTGTGAAAGAATAATATCATAAAACGATGCATGTCAAATTATATTGGACGATGATATCTAAAGTAGATTTTATTAACCTCTCATGGTCGCTTGCAACCTGCAATGTATAGTCGGCGAAAAAGTTATAAACAGGTGGGACTATCCAAAAATCGAGCAACAGCTCTGGTACAAGACAGAAAACAGGTAACAACATAATTTCATTCTGTAAAAACAAAAGAACAGCGCGTCATCATAATTTAGTTCAACTATGTGACCTCTGATTTAATGGAAATTATTTCAAGTTATTTTATAAAGAATTTGCAGATATATCCATATTCACACCAACCCACATCCCAAAAATCAAAACCAACCTGATTATACCCATCAGCGCTGGTGACGGGCCTCCAACTCTCGCCATCATCAGAGTACTGCAGCATATACTCTGTGACATACTCATCAGTGGCGTATCTCCCCTTTGTGGCTATACCTCGGAGCTCCTTCCTTGTGTTTAGGTTGACTGTCAAGTGCTGGTAGTAGGAACTCTCTTGTGCTGTCCATGCTGAGGTCCCTTCACCGTTATTTGTTTGTTAGTATTGTGCTTAGTTTAGCTGGAGTTGGTATTATGTTATTTATGTTGCCAAGGCAACTCAATAGGGGTTCGAAGAATAGTTCGGTATATAGTAAGAACTACACATTTAAACTTTCAGAGGGTTTTAGAACACCTGAATTTAGATTTATTTTTTTCCTAAACTAGAAATCGTTAAGACACCTGTGTTAGTTAAATTGATACATGGAATACATACATATAGATTCGGCTTTTTCCCAACAGAGGGGTAAGCAGACACTATTTCCTTCATCTGCTACGATTCTGACATACATCTTCCGCTTTTTCAACATTCATCAATCTTTTCATACATTCTCCCCGGTTTAGGGTATTCCTGATCTGTCCCGTTCTTTAGAACGTCCTCTATGGTACGTTCTTCTAGGTCTTCCCCTTCCAACGTTTCGCTTCACATTCGACTCATATATTTGTTTCAATTTTAAATTGATGTTGTACTTATTCGTTTAGGTTATTTTTGCTATGATTTTCTCTAGTGCCACGAGAGATTTTATAAACTTACTACTGACGGACAATGAAATAATACATACATACATACATATAGATCACGCCTCTTTCCCAACAAAGGGGTAGGCACAGACCATTTCCTTCCACTTGCTACGATTCTGACATACATCTTTGGCTTCTTCAACATTCATCAGTCTTTTCATACATTCTCGCCGGTTGAGGGTACTCCTGATCTGTCCCTCCTTTAGAACGTCACCTATTTGGTCATGGTACGTTTTTCTAGGTCTTCCCTTCCAACGTTTTCTTTCACATTCGCCTCATATATTTGTTTTGTCACTCTTCCTTCATTCATTCTCTCTACATGTCCAAACCAGCTTAACATTCCTTTCTCTATTCGAGTTACAACATCTATTTTTAAGCCACAACGTTCCCTTATTACACTATTTCTTATTCTATCACTCAAATTTACCCCAATCATACTTCTCAAAGCTCTCATTTCCACAGCATTTATTCTACTTTCATTTTTTTTTTGCATTTTTTCATTAGCTTTTGCATTCTTTCGTTAGCTTTAGCTGCTAACCAATGCAACTATGCTTTTTTCTTTACGCTTACTGCCTTTTGCACCTCTTCATCCATCCAAAAAGTTTTTCTCTTTCTTCCTTTTCTCCTTTTAGACACGCCACATACATCCACAGCAACATTCACTACGCCTTCTTTAAACACCTTCCACATTTCTTCTATGTCACATACTTCATCTAGACATGCAAATCTATCTTTTAACTTACTAACAAATTCTTCTCTCACTTTATGTTCTTGCAAATTCAATGAAATAAAATGAATTGAAATCTCGTTTATTCATCTAGGTTACAAGGTAACACTTATGAATGTCTTATTAATTTAGTTTAAATATATTTATATTAAATCAGCATAATATCGGTGTTAATTGTTTTTCCAATTTATCTAAAACCCTTTAAAGTAAAAGTACAGTTACCCATTAAATGCGAAAAAACGTCAAATGTGTATGGACACAAATTTTATAATTTTACCAACTCCAGCTTCATTTACTACATCTCCTTCCAATAAACATGTACCATAATCCGCTGATCAAACATTGCATTTCTTTGAGATAATCAAAGCGGAGCGTAGACGTGCGAAAACAATAAAATTTGCATTTATTTGAAATTAAAATCAATCAGATAAGATATCGATTTCAAGCAATATGATCGAACGCCCTCCCCTCTCCCCCGCACACCAAAAACATCTCCGCTTCGCTTAACTATGAAGGAAACGAACCCATATATTCTGACCACATTATTGTACAACGTCCATTGGCACAGGAGTTTATAATAGTGGCTGTAAGTAAAGTACACATGATACAAATCTGATTGTGAAGAGCATTTTATTGTAATATCAACCTACTGCTTATACATATAATGCACAAAAGGACTGAACATATAGTTTGTATAGATTTTAATGTATGTATCTGTTATATTACACTTTTATAATGAATGGAGGTTTTACAATTCAATGGCAGGATATCCTATAGTTCATTTTGTAGATGCGTTTATTAGCATTCACATTCAGACTTGTACTGTAAATAAAATAGTTAGATATACCCATATAATTGAAATTAAGAAACAATCTAAAGATTGAGATATCGCGTTTATGAATAAGAGCTAAGGTGACCTTGTGCCATCTTGAAGCGTCGGACGCCCGAATAGAACGAACCTTGCAATTTTTCAGTCGCGTCCGTCTACCGCGGCACATTGACGAGTCCGGTTATTGTTCCCAGCTTAATCACACGGACTAAATCATACTTTGCCCGGTTAAGCTCCCTTTTCTACCTTTTCGGTATGAAATAAAAATTAGATACTGTACAAATAAAGCTATTTAAAAGACCCTCCGCAACTCCGTGATTGTAATTGACATAGCGTGTTACGACAGGGCACGTTCTATAACATCTTTGAATAATATTTCGAAATTATGACATGACTAATGTGTATGTATTAGCCCTAAATTATTTTAAACACGATATCCTCAATTTATATGTTAGTTATGACTGATTAATAGTGTCAAACGTTAGACAGAAGATAGTTTTATTTACAGAAAGATAATAACGTTGTCAAGAAAGTCATTTAGTGATTTTTGTAATAGATGCGAGGACATTATTTTAGAGGTATTTTGCACAAATGCCGTACGTAACTCGACTCCAATTATAGAGTACCTACTCACTATTGTTTGAACATCCAAGCCCCTTTTTCCGCACCGTAACCAAACAGGTGTCTAAAGCATTCATTAAAATTGTTATATAGAACAGGTATACCAGCATATTATGTACGATGAAAGCATAAATACATAAAACATGTCCTCGCAATATTAATAACATGAAAAGCTGCAACAGCAGTGCAGTGACCAACTAATTATAATTATCTACCTAACTACGATACTACACCCAAAACTAAAACAAAACCAGCTGAAAACACATGCAAACCCTCTCAACCTGTTAGTCCGTATGTTTGTATTCATAATGTTTACCTTAACTTCGCCTCCGGCAGCTTTGTACTGCACATAGTCCAGTCCATTAGACCCATAGCTGATATGGTACTCTTGGACGAACTCCTGCGAGTGTGCGCGACCTTGCGTCGCAACCCTCGTGATGTTCTTTACACTACCGAGGTCAATGACCAGCTGCTGGTCGAAATCATTCTCCGATGCCGTCCATGCGTTCAAACCTTTTTGGTGGGAAATTTCTCTTTTTTTATTTCACTTAAGACCTCTCGTGTTACTGGGTTAGATTGTTAGTACGAAATGAGATATAGATATTTCTAATAATCATTTATTTGTCATTACCATTGAATTAACATCAGTTTGCCTAAATCTACGTTTAATTTCTACCATAACCCCATAGAACCTATTTAACTACTCATAACAAAATAGATCTCTTAGCACCGCTTGTACCTATATCATTCCGAAATTAAATATTTAACATAAATTGAGATTAACACGTAATCCTAAAATCTAAAAGTTTTTCAATTGCTTCTGCATGAAATTAGAACTGAATTGTAAATCGTGTTCGTGCAATGGTTTAGCATTTCTCACGATCTCCTCAAACGTCAGGAAAGTATACGGCGAAGGATCATATTGCGCATTTTCTCCAACGTGCAATGAAACCGCAACGGCGTGTTTGTCATCCAACAACGTTTCTTCAAAAACATATTCCTTCTTTAGAACATTCCGCACATATAAAACCGTATCAGTCACTAACCTCCCCACTTCCAAATTGCGTGTGTTAATCGAAAAACTTATTTCATCCAAGGGGACAGTTATACCGAACCCTGTGTTCTTCACATAACTTTCTTTGAGACACCAAACACGGTAGAAACACGCAATCTGTTCCAATTCCGTGGGAAAACTATATATCGTCGACCATTCAGCGCGGGAAAATTGTCTCGTCATAATTCGAAAGAATTCTGGAATGTTCTTGTTTGCCGGCGGTTCAATTTTCATGACGTCAATGCCGATGTTACGGTTTTTAGTACCAGCGAGCACTACATAGTTCCCTTGATGAGAGACATTGAATGTCACAGGAGAATCTCCTGCACCAACTAAATAGGGCTTGCCTCTTTCATCTCTGCCAAATTGTATTTCCTCATAAGGGATTGAAGTTATCTCATGAACGAATTTTCTGAGCATTAGTCTTCCTACCAGTGAGGATTTTGCGTCATCTTGGAATACGTATTTTCCTATTCTTTCCCTCTCCTCTAATTGTATGTAACTCGAGGCGGCAGAGATTTCGTCTTTGGTTGGTTGCCACTCCATGGCATTGAATGCCCACCTCACATTTGAATTTGCCATTTTGGTGCTCAAAAGTCTACTTAGCTTTGTGACTGAGGTCCACTTATATACTCTTTTATATTGTCTTTGGACCTGCAGACGAATGAAGCCTGTTACTATCCACCTACATTTCATTTAATCATTGTTTTTTTTTTGTGATTCACAGGTTAAGAAGCAAAATAAATATCTGGCAACTGAATGTCTTACAAAAACACACAAGCATGCAAAAATAATGGCATGACTTCATCCCCAAATAAAAATGAGACTTAATTATACCTCCTAAATTTAGTGATGCTTCCTACAGCATTCTCTAGCATAAAAACAGTATATGTACTGGTTCATAACACTTGATTTAGTACTTTATTTATATAGAAACTTATAATATGTGTATGAAACTATGAGAACATAGTTGATGTTTTAGATGTTATGAACCAGAACAAAAACCTTCAGTGCAGCTAAGGCAAAAGTGCTAACTTGTAGTGTAAGTGAGACCAAAACAGCATTTTTTTAAAGATATTATTTTTACTATCTTTCTTTGCTTTAATTATGATTCTTTGACATTAAAATGATTACATACATAATAAACTAAATATAGTTGGAATTTCGTCTTAGTGAGTTACATTTGTTTTAGTGAGAAAATTATAATAATATTAACTTACTAAAGTTCTATTTTTTTCTCTTATATTATTATGTCAAAAGGACCAGTGTGCATTAAAATTTTATTAATTGTAGGTACAGTCAGCGTCAAATAGTTAGTGACACTCGAGGTATTCAAATTTATAGACGCAACCAAAAAGTCAATAATATCGGTACAAGTTTCTAATATGATCCACATTTTTGAACACTTGGATGCTTGGATACCATTGGCAGTATGACTGTAACCATATTTATGGCGGTATGACTGTAACCATATTTATGGCGGTTTGATTGAACCTATCTATATGATATTTTGAGCGTCTCGACTTATGAGCGCGTAAATTGTTGACAACAATATGGAAACTTTGCTTGTACCAATATAATATTGAATTTTTGGTTGCATCTATAAATTTGAATGCCAATAGTTGAGTGTCACTAACAATTTGACGCTGACTGTAGTTTTGCTTTGAATGTGGGAAAGAATTTAAAATTTCTGTTTTTTTTAATTTGTTTCACAATTTTTTATTATTTGTAAGTAGAATAACTATTTCGAATAGGTACCCATTATAACTAATCTTACTTACCCTGGATGTAATATATTTATTACACCATAGCAAGTCTTAAAATTTATATTTATTCTTTCCTAAAATAAGAATAGATTTCAAATACTAAACAAAACCTTTGTGACATTAAAAAAAAAAATACTTGAAAGAATTTTACACAAGTTAACTGAATAATGATTTTTAACATGCAGTATGCGGGTCCCAAGGTTTTAAAAGAGCAATCGAAAGTCAAACCTGTACTATACTTTGAATGAATGGCATAATGTACCAAATCATAATATGATCACATGGCAAGCTGTTGATTAATGAAACCACAAAAAGTTTATAGAGTAACAATTCTTACTCACCATATAACTTAGCATTCTCTGGTCCTCTTTCCCTTAGGCTGGATGTAGCTGTTAGTTTTGCGTTTACAACTAATGGCTCATTACATTCGTAGTCGTAGTAATATCTTACTAAATCTGAAAACAAAGTTACGATAACAATACGTTCAATTATTTATGCAATTAGTCATAAAATATGTCCCAAAATAACTCTTGGCAAGTTCATTTTTATGGTTCAAAAGGGATTGTAACGAAGTAAACAATGTCGAGTCGAGTACATGAAACATTTACAAAAAAAAAACTGTATCAAAGAAAATGTTGCCAAATGTCTCCATTAGGGTTAAAATAACTTTTAAACGTGCATTTATTTCAAATAACAAAGTGTACACAACACTGTAATTTATTAGCGAAAATCGGTATACTAACCTGCATCTGAATTTGTTATGCTATAGCTAAGCAAAACAAAGAAATAATATACAAAACCACTCATCATAATTTCATAGTTATTTTATAATCGAAATTAGTTTATTTAAACGTATTGTATCAGTCAGAAAATCAAATAAAACTGTTTGATCATTACGTTAGCGTTGTTAGAATCATCAAGCCGGACAACACCCAAGTATGTTACACTTTAGTTCACTTTACACGAAATGTCAATTTACTGCGTGCCGATTGGCTTGCCCACTAACATCTGTCAGTTTCTACCAATCGAAATTATTACAATTTGAATTTGAATTATATGATTTTCATAGAGAAAATACTTCTAAGAGGTGCGTTCCTAAGAGTAATATAATCATGGATATACCATGGACATATAAAAAAAGGTTTTTTTTACGTCCATGAGACATACTATTTGAATATAATTAATTTAATATAACCTTCTTGAATATAATTAATTTAATTATTGTATCGCAGTACAATAAATTTAATTAGTTACAACGTAAATATAAACGACGCACAAGATATTTTATAAGTATTTTATTTAAACTCAAAATTTGTGTTAGTATAAATAAAATATATTTTAGACAATATTTTAATTTTAAAAATATACAAAGTTTTACCACAGAGGTTCTACCTTTAATTTCAATACGTAACAGGTTTTTAAGCGCACCCGGCACCATAATTATCTAATCTATTCCATGACCAGTAAAAAAAAAATTTTTAGATTGTGGACTTTGTGGAAAACGTAGTGGTTATATACTCTGTGCTTTGTGGAGTATATCTTTAAAATTTAATCTTCGGCTTTCTATCCTGACTTGCTATGTATTATATTTTAGTCCATAAAAAATAAGTGATGTAAAATTACTAATAGAATTAAACAGCAAGACTCAGCAAGAGATACAAATTATTGTTTCGTTATGGCTCCTCTACACGTTGGCCAACGTTGTGGCGAAGTGCTGTGGCCAATACTATTGGCCATCATGTAGAGGGGGTGTTTGTGCTTATCTTGGCTTCTATCATGAGATGGCCCACAAGTTGGCGCGAGATCCGTGTGGTGTCGGTTTTTAAAAAAAGATCAAAGGGTTGTGGCAGTGTTATGGCTGTTGCGTCCACACGTTGGCCACGCGTTTAGTTTGCTACGCCCTGCCAGAGTGATCGCACGCCCTTGATTTAAATGTTAACTTTTTCACAAAATTATTTTACCTACAAATAAAAATAATATATAATAAATTATAAGGATTCAATTTTTTTTTTAACCAAACCTGTCCAATAGGGTATCAAAATAAAGGGAATCAAATGGAGATTACAAATTTATACATAATTATGTTATGTATTTAAATTTAATCAGGAATAATAATTACAACCATTTTTCGCTCTTTTTAGTGCGTTGCTAATGTGTTGATTTTTTGCAGTCGGTTTATTTTAATTTTTTAATTAATTAATTTTCCATTTTTTTTTGGCACCATTTTCTTATATACATTCACGTAGTTGCGGTATGCTGTGAATAAATAAACCGCAGCAGCAGTTAGCGCCTCAATATCCATTGTAATCAATTCGTCCGCACATTGGCCTGAACCGAAGCAAACTGAACGACCTTCCAACGTGTAGACGCCATCACAAACTCTTGGCTAATATCTTTGCCACAACATTGGCCACAATGTTGGCCAACGTGTAGAGCAGGCATTAGGGGAATAATGTAAATAGTAAATATAGTCTAGCAACACTAACATTTTCTGCCTAAATTGGAAAACTGTGTTGATCGATAATTTTATCGTGATTCGATAAAGAATTTTACTTATTTCGTAATATTTAAAGTCAAAAGCATAAATTAACATATGAAGTTAAAGTTATAGACAATTTACTATCATAATAGTGTAGTTATTTGGTGTTTATATGCAACTAAATCCCGTTAGACATATTTTTGATTTGCCACGTTTTGTCGGCGTATTTCATTACAAATTTGTGTAAAAATGGTATATTCTGTTTAAAAACTAAACAGCGCAACAGGTGAGCATATAATTATTTCTCTTACTACTTTGGCAATGAATCATCTTTGCTGGCGTATGACATCAGACATATTGTCATAATAAGATTGACTTTCGCCTATAAAAAATCTTTGAATGTTTTTAATGTATTTTTAAATAAAAACAGTACTTTTATGTATTTATTACATAAGTACATTAATATTTTAATTTTTATAAAGTAAAGAAATTTACTAACCTATATTTCTAAAATATTTCGGTTTTTGGAATTTATATTTGGTTCCACTAGATATAAATAATTAATTGGTGCACACTAATTATATATATATTAAAGTCAGATATAATGTATGTATCTGTACTTAGACTACCATCTACCCTACTTTTTTACTTCTGAGAGTATACATTTGTACATTACAGGACCCTGTAAAACCAATTAAACATCTAAGTTTAAGTTTCATGTAATAAGAAACCAGCTGCTATTAACAATTCCAGGCTCTGAAATCAGAATTTATCTGCAACACCAATCAGATCCAGGACCCATTGCAGTAGTGGTATTACTGCTACACTACTTAAACGGTCCAAATGAAGCTCCCGCCTTTGCCTTCGTGGTTATTTCTTTATTCCATAGTGCCCCGTTTCGTATCGTCTGACCCTGTGTTGTGTGCAAACATTCCAATTGAAAAGTATTCCATACTAATTAATCGATATGAAACACTTTGACGATTTTTAATGCAATTTTAGAGATTAAATGTATAATTTCTTGTATTTTGTAACAGCAAACATGTCAAGCATGTCAGACCGTAAGGCGGAGTTAGAA
The DNA here is from genome assembly GCA_905147015.1 of Laspeyria flexula. Taxonomy (NCBI): domain Eukaryota; kingdom Metazoa; phylum Arthropoda; class Insecta; order Lepidoptera; family Erebidae; genus Laspeyria; species Laspeyria flexula. The sequence goes on from LR989958.1 coordinate 883,940, forward strand.
CGTAAGAAGGCGAAGCTCCAAGCTCTTAGAGAAGAGAAGGATCGTCGCAGGAGGGAAAAAGAACAGAAAGATGCTGAAGAAGCCTTGGTATAGTACATTAAATATTAATTCAATAAAGTTAAATAAATCAACTTAATGGTGGGCATTCACTTAAGGTGATGCATGACGGTTTTGACCTAACAGGCACAACTGTCATGCAAACCCTAGCATGTATGGCTTAGACTGTTCAGTTATGGTTGCATGAACATGGATAAGAGCAGTTATCCCCATATACTGTTTAATAGTGGAAAAGACTTATTTGTAACATATAACTCTTTTCAATTTTGAACCTTAAAATATTAGTTACAATTGAATATTGTCAGTCAGATTAATTTCATTTTAAAACTTGACAGTGCAATATATTGAAACGGATTCTAAAAAGAATGAATCAAACTCAATCAATGTACAGTTCTGCCCTTATCAACCAACATATTGCTATTGCCCTATATTGCTGTCCTACTCACACAATTCGATTTTGTTACTTGTTACATGAAAATAGTATATGTATGGGGCTTATTTTGGAGATTATAGGCCTGTTTAACCTTATGGCTTACAATGGTAATTGTGACCTATTTTTAAAATACCTAGTAACGAAACATTTTCAAGTGAGAGTATGACTGTTACTGATATCTGTTCATTCAAAGACTAATACTGCCATCTATGAAAAAAATCAATGTCTGTAATTCTAGCAACGCGCCTCAGCGGCGTCGAGCCTCGATAGCCGGCGTGACTTGGACGAGATGCTGTCATCTCTTGGCGTGGCACCCGTCAAGGACGTTCTGTCTTCACTATCGTCGATGACGTCACTCACGCCGCCGCAGACAGCCTCGCCTGATGCCAGTCTGCCACACACTGATAAGTCCAGTCTACCTGCACATGGGTATGTATTATATACCAATGTTAGAGACATAATTATGAACCTTTAAATGTCAGCTGTTGGACATAGACCTAACCTGTCCTTATGTGTTAAAATAATAAACTCACAGATAACAATCATGTCAGCCATGGCCTTAGTTTGCCTGTGTGTTAGGAAAATTATAGATGGTCAGGTCAATATAAAACACAAGTAAGCTAAGCACGCACAGGAGGATGGCTCACAAATTCGTAACTCCCCCCACTAGGGCGGCCTTTGGCTGTGGTGAGTAAGGCAAGCACCCGGGAGTTGCCTCATGCAGAAGCATCGTCCTCTCCCACTAAAACCCGAGTAGACAAATATTAGGTACTAAAAAAATTATTAAAAAAAAAGATGATTCTTAAAGTTAATTTGAATTTCGTAAAAAACTCTTATTAGAAACTCCACGAATCCATCGAAAATCGACACAACATAAAGCCTTCGCAAAGATCTCGCAATGATAAAGAGTGCGCCTGGAGCGCAGTGACTGGAACTTTCATGAACTGAAACCATAATATACAGTCCTATAATTTACAAGTGAGAATTCTAAAATATAAAAGAAACTATATTTATCTTTTATCCAGTGGTCCAAAGAAAGCACCAGCTCTGCAAGTAGTATCTGTGCAGTCAACAGATATTCCACCTAAAGAGAATGTTACATACGCGAAGCAAACTCAGACCACTGCTTCAGGGGTCACTGAACTGCGAGATGGTAAGTTTTTCGTTTAGTTAAGACTGTAAGCTGATTTAGTTTTTGTTTTGTTCATTTATTATTATTTGAAATAGTTTAGTTCTTGTTAGGGTTCCGTACCTCAAAAGAAAAAACTAAACCCTGTCTGTCTGTCCCTCTGTCAAGAATATTTTTCTCAAGAACGCGTAAAAACAAACTCGATTTTATGGGGTACTTCCCGTTGATGTAGAATCATGAACTTTGGAAAGTTGCACAAGTAAAAGAAAAAGTCCGAAAAACGTACCAGTGTAGTCACTAAATATATTAGTACAATATTCGAAGGGTTATAAAGTGATAATCCTAAAAAAATGAGTAATAGTAAGAGTTTATTCCGGACTAATGTTACATAAAGATGGTGCACATACCTAAATTTACCTGAATATTTATTTTTAACTTATATCCATCCCTTTACCTACTAATATCTTACATCCCAATCACAAAAAAATGCGTATTGGTACGGAACCCTCGGTGCGCGAGTCTGATTCGCACTTTGCCGGTTTTTTTTAGTTTTACAAGCACTATTGATGTAGATTTTATGTAAATTTGGGTTCAAATTTTTTGTAAAAAACTGGGTTTCCATTTATGTTTTGTTTGGGGGATTAATCACAATATTCTTGTAGGACAATTATTATTGTATTTTATTTCCTGTTATAATGTTGGCAATTCTCTCATTATTTACCCTTTAATATCCTTAATTAATATTAATAATATGGGGTTTGGATGTTTGTGTGTATTGACATAAATTATGTGTTTGTCAAATAACAACCTGAGAGTTTGCATTTCCATTTTGAAAATAATGTCTTAATTTGATGTCTGGGTGACGGTTTAACTGTGCTATGTCATTTGCAAGTATATTAAATTTATTTTTTGTCGAATGTCGAAATTTCATTACTTCCATAGAAATATTATTTTATAGTGCGTCCACATCGCATATATTTTCGTTTCAAACGCATTCAGCTACCGGCTGTATAAAACTCTTAATTTTTATGTTATTTAGTTGATTCAAATTAGCTTTTCGCCATATAACCCTCAACGAAAGGCAGAAATTAGGATGTTAAAAAAATTACGAACTGGAGGCCATTACGTAAATTTTGTAAAGAATAACAGTAACACAGAGACTTGTATTTTTAGCAAGAAGTTTCCAAACAACGGAAGGTGATTGAAGAGTATAAAAAGGGTACAAAAATACGTTCTCTCTGGCAAACAAATTAACAGATGAGGACGCACCTCTAAAATATTTTACTTTAAATTGTTTTTCCAATATGTAATAAAATTATCTTGTCCCAACATATTTGCAAATGATAATAACCCTCTGTAACCAACGACATCTGTAGTTAAATAACAGTATTTACTTTTCACTCATATCTGTTTTTATTTGGCCTCTGGAATGCTGCTTGAATTTATTTTATTCAGAAATCAAATTATAAGCGTCTTTTTAGATTTCATATCACTCATAGAACCTATCACTCATGGGTGCAATAGTAATTCAAGGAGAAGTAGAAACAAATCAAATTAGTTTTTAATGAGTATTTGGACACCATGTTGTCATATTAATTGGACAATACCCTGCCATCCATAGTACTGATATCAGAATAAAATAATATTTTGTATCAATCAGCCCAGGACAACTATTTTTTTTTTCTACAAAAAAATCAATGTCTTTTGAGATATCCATAGATGGTGCCATAATTAATAGATTTCTCTGTAATAATATTTTTCTAATTATTGGCTGTGAAATCTCGAAGAGGGATATTTATACATACGTAAGAGTCGAAGTGCAACGAATTATCCACCTAAAAGTTAATATAACAGAATGATAGTAATTGTTACGTATGCGCGGCAATGCACATCTGGAAGTAGGGGTCAATATGCTGTGTAACTTTTGAGGTTGACGCTTGATTCCGTACAAATTTGTAAAGTTCTCAATAAATTACATATAAATTCAGGCAGCATAATTATTTGTATCAGTAAATTGTTTTATTTTGTTTCTGAGCTTAACATGTGTCGTCTATCATTACCCTTCTAACTAAAATATATATTAAAAAAAAAGTAAATACTGTCATGAGAATTGTGGTGCAATGTTTGTTTGTGCTACCATAAAAAAAGGCTGCTCTTCCAATGCATCACCGCTTGCAGGATACATGGAGGACTGGTGGCGGCCGCGAAAAGGTAACTTGTACCTTATTAACATTATTTTAGAGTACACCTTTGGTTGTCCACGAATATGCACTTAGGATTGTGTGAATTGGAGATAGGCGCTGTAGTCCGTGCCTAGTCCAGAGGGAGCCGGGCCTGATGGTGATGTATGTACGTCTTTGTATTCTTAGATTTTGAATATTTTTTATTTTCATATATTTCGTATGTAGCCACAGATTTATATTACTTTTATTCACTTATGTACTTACATAATATTTCTAGCAAATTTTGCAGAAATAATGATACTATTATTATAGTTATATTTTAAATTATTAATAATTTAGTTAAAATATAATTCAAAAGTGTCATATTCGTGGATATTAATATAACTGTGTTTATGTGTCCAGTTATGGGACTTAAATAAATGCATGCACGATTTTATGTTTTTGTCTATTTTGTACTTAGTGGAACCATACTTTTTTTTATATCTTCACGTAATATTTTAATGTAGTTCCAATAGCGGTTACACATTAACGTTTATAAAGGATTTTGTTGTGAATTACGCATATTTGTATTTTAACCTTTTGACCGCCACGTCAAATAGGTATCGCCGTGCCTTGAGCCTTGCCACCAAGCTTTTAAAATACAGTACATTTTTGACGTGCCATGCCATCATTGGCGAGGTTAGCACGTTCATTTTACGTGTATAGACGTCTCTGGCGTTCAAAGGGTTAATATATATTTACTAAAAAGGTTTGGTTCCATAACCATAAATTCTTCGAATAGCGTAGCCAGCCAGATCAATAACATTATTACAATACAACCTTATTTTAGTTACACTAAAGTTATATAAAGTTCCCAACAAAATTCGTAACGTTTAACAAGGTTAAACAAAGTTTAAGCAAAAGTTTGCCATTCGTTTTTTGCATTGATGGCCATCATTATACAAAACAATCAACAGCATATCTAGCCATTATAATTTTGTTTCTCCCAATAAAAAGTGTTTCAGTTTATGTTTATTTTAAAAATAAGGTTGTGTATTAAAATATACTTACTGGCCACGCACACATTCGGGTATTAAATGTGAATTCGAAATGTCTCAGCAACAGCATGACTGATTGAAACCTTGCCTCCAAATTAACGTCTCAAACAGGGTTATAGCACTACTAAGACGCGAACTACAAACTAGTTATTAACAGTCTAACGATTACTTTAGCGACTGCATCGTCAGATCGCTAAGAACGGTTTAATATTAGTTATGACTCTTTATTACATATGTCGCCGTGTACTATAGCCCTTATAACACCATCTTATAAAATATTAGACATGATGCTAGTTTGACAGCACTCAGGCCATGGACTAGAAGAACGCGGCAGGGGACTTGAGATTGGACACTTTGATTTAGTTTGAAATTTTTGAGCTGCAAAGCCGAATCTAGGCCACGTTTGCCGCTCCAATCCAGGCCACGGCCTCACAATGCATGCCCTCATTACAAACTAAATTAACTAATAATATCCAACCCATTGTGAATACCATCATACCATTATAATATATGAGCCATTTAAATATATATTTATGTAAATATTGTACTATCAAAACAAAAATATTCAACGGTTCAATTTTGTATGTAAATTATATGTGCTTTACCACAGAAATGTAACTGACAGAATATTTTTATTTTTTGTCCTTTTCTAGCACACGCAACCGACTACTACGGTAAGTCATTATTCCGCCAGGACGCTTTCTGTCGTTACCTTAACACTACCTCTCTCTGTCATGTCGGTTAACACGGTGTCGGTTGTATATTAGTCCTTCATCTCGGTCTAGATTTGTATATATTTTAGTCTAGGTTATCCTTACTATCACGCTTCTAGTTATTTCCTACTAACCTAATAGGTGCGGTAATCAGATTCCTTGATAAATACAATGAATATATTCAAATATCTAGACCAACTCATCTCATGTTATCAAGAAATCTGTAACGATTAGTACTAGAGGGGAGGGCGAGTGAAACAACTAAAACATCATTTGATGCACGAACAGTTTACACGGAATTGTGGCCTTCCAGAGTTCTCCACGGTGTGTCCTAACAGGACACGTATATAATGGCCGCAAGCTAAATATATACAAAATATAATATGTGTATATCGATTATGGTGGTATTATGGGGTCGCCGTATCATTTCACGCTGTTTTACCCTTCGAGTCAACTAACATACACTGCACAAGTCCTAACACACGGACGGCGTTGTGGGGCCGCGCCGCCCTCGCCCCGCAGCCGCCCCGCACCCGCCCCGCCCGCGGAGAGCCGCGGCTCGTGCCTCACAACGCGGAACGTTCATGCTGTACATTATATAAGCACTAGCTATGTCTATGTATAGTTTGAAATTTTTATATTATTATATATTATGGTCGAAAGATACTGACATTGTTTTTTTGTTTTTTCCTCCCTTTTCAAGATGAGTACAATCTAAACCCGGGTTTAGAGTGGGAGGACGAATTCACAGGTAGGTTTCAATTCCGAATCATACAAACAATCATTTTTAACTAAATATTGCCCTTCGTAGAGCCTGTGCCTATCACCTAGCATGGTTTGTTGTCTATCTATTTCTTTATGTAACGCTATATAAGTTAAATGCTAACACAAAACATAAAACGTAGCGTATGTAATTATTTGTGTGTGTGGATTTAGTACAGGACTTAATCCTGAATGTAGCTGGCAATCAATGATTTAATTAAAAAAGTAAAGGATTAAAATGTCTTTAGATATTATATTTTGCATGTAGCTATTTAATCGTTGACAGTCAACTACAATTATTATTAACCCAATAATTCTCTGTATTTTACTTCATATAACATTAAAATTCAGTTCATATAAATAGTACATTAGAATTCATCCCGCATGTGACAGAAATACATGTTGTGTATATGTATGCATGACCGATGACGTCATCCATATGTTATATTGGACAAATATTATTTTTATTTATATTTTATTATAAGAAACACGTACCTCTCTTGTGGAGAGCTCGGGAAGTTACATTTTGCATTTATTTTTAATATTCCAAAGCTTTCTGTCACCAGTTAACGCTTTTAGGAATTAGTGTGTTTTAGTTGCACATCTATCTAGGTCTTAGTTTAAGAGTATATTCTACAAGTTCGTTCATTACAGATATTTTGATCGCTTTTATATGTATACTTTCAGTTTCTCATAAATAGTAGTACTTGTTTCATTAAAGTGGATTAAAGCTTTTTTAAATATGAGCAATGTAACCCTAATAAATTGTCAGCCAAACTCGTATAATTAGCGAATTGATGTAACTAGTAAAGCATACGATCTCATTTTGTCAAGATATCACATAATATATGACTATTTCTTAGGCATTAATACTTATAAGATGTTGAATAGAATGTTAGGGGTGAAGTCATATTGGTTACAATATTTTCGGCACTACCATTTCAATTTTATTTCATTCACCTCCTTTGACCTTAGTGTCCAGAAGTAATATGTAGACATAGACTTTCAGTAAATAAATCAGATACTTACATAAAACTTTCAATATATTACACAAGAAATAAGTCTCAATTGGACGGTGTTACACAAAAAGGATCCAACCCACATGATGGTCGAAAATGAGTTAAGTACGCCAAAGTGGTCTTTATGGTCTATATTTTCATATAGCAAAAACAACCAGATCAAAATACGAATATTAACGTTTTTATCGACATGGGGTACCAACCCACATCTATGACGGGTTTCGGTTTTGTTTTCACAAAAACGATTCAACCTCCTTGGATCATTGAAGTGAAATTATCAAATAAAGAAACTAGTCTACAATGAAAATGTGAATAAGGATCCAATTTACTTGGATTGTATTTGATAAATTATATTTAAATGAAAAAGAATGCATTTGCAAAATCATAAAAAGGGTTCAAGCGGTTTGGATCGTTTTTGCTAAATGATTTTGTTATGATAACGTTCTAATTAAAATAACAAAAATAATCCTAACCACATGAATTTTGATAAATTTAGAAGTTATTTTATGTCAACGTATTAAAATAATTAAATAGATTTTTTTTTTAAGAAACCCAAAATATTTTTTTAATGGATTCTTTTTTTTATTTATATATATATAGTTATATATTGATATTATTAATTAAATATATATATATATGTCATCATCATCATCATATCAGCCTATCGACGTCCACTGCTGGACGTATAATAATAATAATCATTATATTTCAGTAAAAAAAAAAAACATTATATATATGCCTCACCCAACTTCCGCCACATTGAGCGGCTTTGCGCCGCCTGCATCCAACGACCCCCCGCAACCCTGACCAGATCGTCGGTCCATTTTATGGGGGGGTCGATTGGCCGCCATTCGAGAACATTTTTCCCCCATCGGCCATCGGTTTTTCGAGCTATATGTCCTGCCCACTGCCACTTCAGCGATGCAACTCGTGTCGACAACTTTAGTTCTCCTGCGGATCTCCTCATTTTGGATTCGATCCCACAGGGAAACAAAAGCACAACTCTTTCCATGGCTCGCTGGGTGACAGTGAGCTTTCTAATGAGCCCCATAGTTAGCGGCCACGTCTCTGTGCCATAAGTCATCACTGGCAACACACATTGGTTGAAAACCTTCGTCTTTAAACACTGGGGTATTGTGGACGAGAATACAGTACGTAGTTTACCGAACGCTGCCCAACCGAGTTTTGGATTCTGCGATTAACCTCTTTTTCGAAGTTGGACCTACCTAACCGGACCGTTTGTCCTCCTAGGTCCTATTCGTCAACAACTTCGAGATTAAAGCTGAGATATTGCTTATGCATGCGATATGGGCGTGCACTACATGGCGATTAGACATAACTTTCGTCTTATCCACGGTCATTTTAAGGCCCACCCGTTGAGAAGCTCTATTGAGGCTGTCAAGCATATTATGCTTAGGTCCTCTAGTGATTCTGCCATGACCACGATATCGTCAGCATAGTGAAAGTGGGTGATGTACTAGCCATTTATGCATGCGATATGGGCGTGCACTAGATAGCGATTAGACATGACTTTCGTCTTATCCATGTTCATTTTTTAAGGCCCACCCGTTGAGAAACTGTGTTGAGGCTATCGAGCATATTGTGCTTAGGTCCTCCAGTGATTCTGCCATGACCACGATATCGTCAGCATACCGAAAATTGGTGATGTACTCGCTATTTATGTTGATGCCAAATCCGTCCCAGGCAAGAAGCTTAAAAACATCTTCCAACGCAGCTGTATGCTATATATTATCATCATCATCATCATCATATCAGCCCAATGACGTCCACTGTTGAACATAGGCCTCACCCATGCTATATATATGTATATATAATTAATTAAATCAATTATCTCACATCAATATACCATATTGGATCTTTTTTGTGAAATTAAAAATGAACATACATTAATTAAAAATTACATTTAGCAAAAAGGATCCAATCCTCTATTTATTGAAATATTTCAAAAAATATAAGCTTATACTAATTAATTCTTCAGACTATAAAATTAATATAAATATATACACATATTACCCAAAGAAACAAAGACGGTATAATAGTACATCAATGTGCAAATACAAGTTAAACTTCAAACTTAAATATCTCAAAAGTCACATTTTGTGGGTTGGATCCTTTTTGTGTAACACCGTCCAATTGTGGGTCACAAGCACGTGAGTGGCGAGTGAATTCCTAGAAAGCATGCTTGAAATTTCGACCTCGAATTCACCGCGGTGAATAAGGAATATTCCCGCGAACTGTCTTCATAATTTGTTAATATTTAGGGGTCATTTCATGTTATCATGATGTTGCTTCATAACCATTTTTATTACGAATCATATCGAGAAACTGAAAGACTAACGAGAATATAGTTACAGTAATGCTTTTATTTCTCATTCTACGCTGCACCTATTAAGAAGGTATTATTACACGAAAAACGTGGTATGAAATTGCGTTTTCAATTTCATTTCTGCATGTTAAATGTATCAAATATTGAGGTGAATGCAATTCACCCCCTTACCCGTAATGGTTTTTATTTAGTTATACAATAATCGTTTGGTGGTTTTTACTGGTATACTTAGTCATTTTAGGTTCTATTCTTGTAATAGTGAGTTTTCGTCTTCATTTAAACAAAGAAAATCTTTCTAAATTGAAATATAGAAAACTAGAAGTCAGAGCGAAGCCCCGCGTGGGCTTCGCGCCCATCGTTCTTTATTTGGCCACTGCTCAGCTCCTATTGGCCGTAGCGTGGTGTTATTTAGCCTACGTTACTCAGTGATAATGTGTTTCTAACGGCAAAAGAATTTGTGAAATCGGTCCAGTAGTTTTTAAGTTTATTCGGTACATACAAAAATACAAATATTTCCTCATAATATTAGTGTAGATGTAGATATAAATATTACTATATATCTAGGCGAATAAGCACAGTACTATTACCTAACTATTTTAGAATCATTTCTATCTCTAAAACTAGTTTACTGTAGTAATTTGCTGTAACTGTAGTCTCACTGAAACATCGCTTTACGATAGAATAATCATTTAAATTTAATTTGTTCAACTCTGACATAGTAACAAATTAAATTTAATATTCGTGTGAAACTTTAACTAGTAGTCATTCTGCTTTTAATAGCTAATATTCATGAATAAATGATACCATTTACTTCTAAATTCGTTTCTGTACCTATTAGTAACAGTGCGGCTAACGAAAGGTGAATAGCTACTTATAGGGTGAATTGAATTCTATTACGTACTTAATTTATTTTCTTATTATTCAAGGTGAGTTTAAATTATATAATTTTAATACTTATGAATAAAAAATACTTTATTATTAAATTGCTATTCACCTTTCAACATATTCATATATTTATTACAACTAATATGTGAGCAGCTTTTATTTATAATAATAATTTAATAATGAGACTGACTGCTTCCCTTAGAGGCATTTTAATATATATTAATTGAATAATAATGCAAATTTTGTTAGTATTAACATAAACGGACAAATGATAATTTTTCTTAGATGGAAGAAATATATCTTCATAATAATTAATTGATTAAAATTCATGATGAATTCCATGTTCTTTTATTTAAAGCTGCTGACGTATTGTATGGTTTACCGACTGTTGACTCTTTCTAGGTCTTTCATTCATTCACAAGTAGTTAGGTCTAAATAGCTACACCAGTAGTGCGTATATAGAAATATCTATCATCACCACTCATTACATTTTAATTACATGAAGTTATCCTAAAATGCATACTTTAACTTTACTTAATAATCATAAGGCAAAAGAAATAAAGTACTTACCGTTAATGGACATGATAACGTGAGTATAACTTCATGGAATTTTATTTGAAATAAACGTAAGACTGATTTATATCAAACAATGTGAACTGCAACTGCACATTGTTATTTATTAAAACGGCAAAAACAAATGTTCTTGGTTGAGCTTTTATCAGACTAAAATATATATAATTACCTAATCTAGTAATAATTTGTTACACTAAGCTTAAAATGCTGATACAACAAGCGACATACTTGAAAAGATAAATAAATATAAAATATATTGGTCTCATGAAGATATCATCAGTTTAGTCCACTAGTGTAACTAAATAGGCCGAATTTATGTTGATCTTTCTTGGGTTCATAATTTATTAGAGTATAATAACTATAATTAATAACTTCTTTTCTCGTATTTCTGTAAATAAATCTAGTGTACAATAATCAACATACCAATGATTAAGCTCAAACATACCAAGGTAACATAAAACAAATACAAACACAAATAAATCAGTGGTACAACGCACACATACACCGTCCCGGCAAGGACCATTCTTATTCACCGTCCAGTGCTTACATTCGACGGCGACGGCGCTCGGCAAGGCGACGAAGAGGACGCTGCCTTCCATGGGAAGCTCCCGCCGGGGATACTGCCGCATGGACTGCCCACCGTCAAGGAGGTGCAGCCTGCCGTCACTGTCGCACCTCAGGAGAAGAAGGAAGAAGAGAAAGAGAAGAAAGGTTTGTCTAGTTTCTTATTTTAGTAACAACTGTTAAAGAATTAGTGTCATGTTAGAAAAAACATTAATAATAAAATGGCGTGTGGCATAAATTAGATGAGACCTATGTCCAGCAGTGGACGTCATTGGACTTAAATGATGAAAGGTGCTTAGGCTCCCACTGTCCTCTTCTGCCTGGACCCTGCAGACTTAAAATTAATTAATCATATTTTGAGTACCTACACAAATATTAGTAGATGTCGACTTTCCAACGTACCTGTACTAAACTACTAATCATACAAAGTTCTGTTTTTCTAACAAATACACGCGTTCGCATTGGTCATATTCTCTTGTTTGTTCTGAAACCGCTCATTTTAATAAATATACCTAATCCATAGTGTAATTCTAATCGGTTCACTATAATCTTTTATTTTGCTCTACCAAACGCTATCGTTGCGCTTAGGCACACGATGCGAGTCTGAGTCGTTGGCAGTACATAGCTAATTATACTGTTAGTTCGTGAGCTGAGCGCGGACGAGAAGCAGACGATCCTGCTGTCGGCCGAGTTCCAGCGGTTCATGAGTCGCGCCGGGCGCGTCATCGAGCGCGCGCTCGCCGAGTCCGTGGACATCTACACCGACTACACCGGCGGGGGGGACAGCGAGAACGCGCTGTGAGTACTTCATACTCCGTTCTATATTTCTTTCTTCTTCTATTCCTCTTCGCCATAATTTATTTCCTGCTTCAAAAAAGGAGTAAATAGGTTTTATAGGGTCGGCACCGCGCATGTGATGCTCCTGGTGTTACAAGCGTCCATAACCACTTTTCATTAGGCGGGCAGCCACAATCAAGATATAAATGAAAATCAGCGTATTGTCAGCATGTTAATTCTTTTGATATCGAAAACTAGTGGTATTGTTTCTGATAATTGATACCATGATGCAAAAAATGCATAAGTAAATCCAGGTTTTTAAGAAAATTGCCGCTGCATTATGTGCACATTACAGAATAAATATCTTTATTTACATTCACATAGGGAAATATGAAGAAACAGCCAATTTGTAAATTGAAAGGAAATCGAACTTACCGCGCCTGTAGCCTGTAGGTATGAGCTACTGTGGTTGACGACTTTCCGTATTGTGTTAAGAATCACAAACCCTATACCCAGTTTTCGGTACCAAGAGGAATTCCCTTCTTCCAATATATTATGTTCTGTTGTTTGTACTTGATGTCTGTTATCTAGAATTCTAGATTATTATACCCTAATTCTTTTATGTTACTATTGTTGTAGGTATATCACAGAGTACGTTACCTTTGGTAAAGTAGTTTGTAGTGAATCTAACAGTGTTTGTTTTATAATAATCAGATTTCAATATAATCATACTTTGCCATGCCCATTTAGAGTCTAATTTAAACTACATTGCGGTGACAAATAAAATTGTTGATTAGATCGCATTCTTTTTGTAAGTCTCTAACAGATACTAAAGAAATGTTTGAAAATAATCTTAACGCATAATTAATTGGAGAACACCACATGTAGTGGTTCATGTTTAGGTTCTTGGAAGGGGTAGATCGTAGGCAGACTTATCGCAACCTCATTTGGCCAGCTATGTTAGGTTTCACGTAAGACTAAGACGAAAAGAAAAAAGATCTGTTGTAATAAAAATTGTATTACTTTGGAACCAAGGCCCAATTTCTTCTCTAAATCACCTTCATTTTTCTTATTACCCCTATTTCCCTTTTCGGTAGGCAGCGGCTGGATTCTGTTATCTTTGAATTGTTTATAATGTTAAGAGAACACAGAACACGGTCATGTCTATGGGCAGCGGTTACCACTTACCAGCAGGTGGGTCGTTACTCGTCTGCTGCTTCAGGCAATAAATAAAAATACATTGTAATGCGTACGTTTCAACGTATTTTATAACACTTCTTTTCACTCCTCTGTTCTGGTTTGATGGGTCTGGTTTTCAAGGTCTAATAGGGGTCCACTGACGGTCTAATTGATGATGATTAAGCTAATATAAAAATGTTAAACCAGTGACGACAAATCCGACGCGCGCCTATCATTAGTGCGCACATTCTACGACGAGCGCTGGTCCAAGGGCCGCTGCGTGACCTGCCTGGACTGGTCCACGGCCCACCCGGAGCTCATGCTGGCCTCCTATCACAACAGCGATGATGCCCCCCACGACCCTGACGGCGTCTGTCTCGTGTGGAACACCAAGTTCAAGAAGACCACTCCAGAAGATATTTTCCATTGTCAGTCGCCCGTTATGAGTGCTACTTTTGCTAGGTAAGTTGAATATCATTAACAGTGAAAGATTTATAAGTTGAGATACCCCTAAGGACAATTTTGAGCAGAACAGAAAATAAAAATGTCAACTTATTTCTGTTTTGCATTGTCAGTATGATATTGTCTTAGCGTTATAATTAGTCAGGGCTAACACCTGATACAAATTGAGGGTCAAATCAGACGGAAAATGCGCCGAGCGTATTATTTTATTTGTATTCGTATTACTTTTAAAACATATAGTGTACAAATAGCTATCTATTATGTTGAGTATGTGGAGTTTAATGTTTTGTTAGTTATTTGTCCGTTCTGGATTTACACAACCGACGATACGCTACGTATCTTCCGTCAGATGTGGGCGAATCCTAAACTAGGAAAATTTTACTATACCGTATTACGGCTCTTTTTATTAATGATGCATTCTCAACATACAGGTTCCATCCGAATTTGATATTGGGAGGCACATACTCCGGACAGATCGTGTTGTGGGACAACCGCGTACAGAAACGTACACCTATACAAAGAACGCCCTTGTCTTCGCTCGCACATACAGTAAGTATTCAAATTGTTACTTGAAGTAATAGTTAAATAAAAATAAAATAGTGAATTACGTTTTAGATGTCATAATAGATTTTAAACACGAAAAAATCGTTAAAAACATAGGTAATCTAACATCGTCCAATACTATCTAATTAAGAAAACGTTACAGCAAAGAGATTTTATATCTTCTTAATAGATTTTTCAAAATAAAGTTTTGTCTTGCTAACAAAACCTCGCAATTCATTGACATAAAAAAAAAGGTTTCTAAAGTTAAATAATTTTCCGTAAACAATATAATGCGGTAACAGAGTATTTATCAAAATGACGTTTCGCAGCATCCTGTATACTGCCTGTCAGTAGTGGGCAGTCAGAACGCGCACAACTTGATCTCTGTGTCAACGGACGGTCGCATGTGCTCGTGGTCCCTGGACATGCTGTCCGCGCCGCAGGAGACCCTGGACCTGCAGCACAGGCAGAGCAAGGCCGTCGCTGTCACGTCCATGGGCTTCCCCCACGGGGATGTTAATAACTTCGTGCTGGGCAGCGAGGATGGAAATATTTATACAGGTACGTACCTACTTATTAATGTAAGTAGAGTTGTATTTGTAATGCTAATTATATCGTAAGTAAATTACAGAATATGCATGTGAAAGCTACAAAAGTTTTACTACAAATCCTTTGCAATTCAAATAAATGAACTAAATTTTATGACAGACTGTAACCTTAATCATTAATTTCAGGATATAATAGTTATTCTAGTCATTTATGATTCTATGAACCATATTTATTAAACCGAAATGTGGCGGATCTTGAGAGGTTTAAAAGCACTTTTGAATTTTGCTGTTTTCGGTACCTACCAAAAGTTAAAAAAAAAAAGACAAAATGAAACATAATGTATGTGTAGGTTGCCTGTACGGGCAGCGCGCCGGCGTGTCGGAGATGGTGGAGGCGCACGCGGGGCCCATCACGGGCGTGTCGTGCCACGCGGCGGCGGGCGCCGTGGACCTGTCGCACCTGTTCCTCACGTGCTCCGTGGACTGGTCCGTGAAGCTGTGGAGCCAGAAGGAGCCCAAGGCGCTCTACTCGTTCGAGGACAGCGGCGACTACGTCGTGGACGTGCGCTGGTCGCCCACGCACCCCGCGCTCTTCGCCGCCGCCGACGCCGCCGGGAGACTCGACCTGTGGAACCTCAACAGGGACACCGAGGTACGCACTCACACTACTGCTCACATCATTCAAATCCTAGTAGATTCTACAAACAAAAAATAAAAAATGCATTCAATTTCATAAATAAACTAAATAAATAACCTCTACGTAACAGGAACTGATTTAAATATGTAACAGCTCCGGGCACAAAATATATTTGTAGTTTTGTACCCCTTTACAATTAATGAAACTCATGAGCAGGTTACTGTACATGATGCCCCTGGTGTTGCAGGCGCCCACAGGCTACGGTAACCGCTTACCATCAGGCGGACCGTACGTCTGTTTGCCACCGTCGTGGTATAAAAAAAAAAACTTATAGAAAAGATGAAAAACCATATTTTGTTGCTTCTCATTTTCGGCACCTGCCCGGTTTGCTACTAAAAGTAAAAAAATAATAATATCCAGTAAATGTTCAATTGAAACGTAACAATTTGGTCGCAGGTGCCAGTAGCTTCAATCCAGGCTGAAGGAGGAGTGGCGTTCAACCGTGTGTCGTGGACCCCGGCCGGCACCCACGTGACGGCGGGCGACGACGCCGGCAAGATATGGGTCTACGAACTTGCTGAGGTACGACTGTTCACTTTGTTAGATCTGTCCATAGTCCATCTGTCCACACTCTTACAATTTAGACGTTTGATGTTGCACGGCTGCCATCCTGCAGCGGCACTGCTGCATGATATAGCAAACGACACAGTAGACGTGCGGCAGCTGACATGTTGACACGGTACTCTAATATGAACTAAGGTTTAAACCAGGTTTAAATTGACATAAGCCATTGTTTTATTGTCAAAGTTGTCAATTTAAACCTGGTTTAATGCTGAGTCCGTATTTTATAATAAGGGTAACCCCCTTTCAATTGATTTGCAGTGTTTAAAAGGTTAAAATGTATCAATTCCACAGCACGTCTCCCAACCGCGTCACGATGAATGGAGTAAATTCGTATACACATTACAAGAGCTGCGGAACAACCAAGCTGATGAGGAGACGGACCGACTGAACCTCGCGGCGTCAGGGCCCCCGTCACTCACCAGCCTCACTTCACTCGCGAGCAACCCGTTGAGGTAACTGCGAAGGTAAACCAATTATCGGCAGGTTTCTAACAAGGAGGGATATGGTAATGTCATTGGTATATTTAGGAGAAATATGAAGAAGCTCGTGTGATGTCGGCTAATGAATTCCGTCTAAAATTAAAATAAAATTGTTTGATGGAAAATATTTTTTGCACAAATACCAAAATAGTTTAAATACTCCTAAATCGCGGTGATATGTTTTTAAAAAGCTAGTTAATTCCGTGGGTGCGCCAAGGGCTTTGTGCATCTATACAATGTAACATTACCATATCCATAGATAGGTATATGTCTGTGGGCCTACTTCGATTAACGATTTCGTCATCACCATGTATATGTTATCCTTCTCAAACGACGCGTGAAAACAATTCGAGCGAAAGAGATACCTGCGTAAAGTCTTGTTGGCATCGTTTCTCAGAGTAGTGCCACTGAATTGAATAGTTATGAATGGTGGGTAAAAGATTGATATATTGTTAGGTTGGAAATACATTTAGTTGCAATACACGAATATGTCGACGTTGCCAAACCAATATCTGCTTTGTGTCTTCTAAAATAGTAGGCACAGAGCAGATATTGGCTTGACAACGACGATATTATTATACAAATTATATTCGGCACTAATACAACTTTGACATAAGCATCGCAGTTTAGATAGCTTAGTTATACATCCTTCGCTAGAGGAAAAGACGTGATGCTTTGTATATTTAATAAGATATATAAAATACACGCGTTCTTCGATTATATTCGTTATTGCAACTAAATAAGAATTATTTTTAAATGTCTTATTGCTGAACAAATCTGATGTTATTTCAATGTTACAATGATATGTATATTAGATGTAGAAGCAGCTCATAAAAACTTAAATGTTAAATAAATATATGGAATAAAGGTAACATAAGTGGAATACTCAAAATTTAAACTGAAATTGAATTTCTTGTAAGCAAATATTGGATTATGTAGCTCCATTAGAAAGATTTGAAAAATAATCACTAATACAGTAAGTTATAATGCCAACTTTTGTATTTAATGTATACAATAAGTGGGTGTTTACCTAGTTTATATATCTTCATATAATAAAATACTTATATACATAGATGCACTACATAAGTTATATGTATGGTCACCTTAGTGTCTAATTTGCAGTAAACATTTCAGTACAAGTTTACAAAAATAAAGTAGCTGACATTTAATATTAAAAGTATTGAGATGTGTTTAATGAATTTAGTTACAATTGTTACAAAATTGCATATAAACAATCAATTTTGATCTAAAATTGACTTGGAACTTTTTACACTAGTTTTTTGAACCATACACTTGTGCAGCTGACTGTATGTGACCTTTATTCTGTGCTAGTTTCTTAGATAGTTTTTACTAAAGACAACATCAGAATGTAATATTTCTAAGTTTAGTTTAGTTGATGTTATTTATTAGTTATCGTCACTTATATTCATATCGCTAATATTTAATAAGTACAGGTACCTATTTATATTATTATTCAGAACTAAACAGATGTCGCTTTATTGTAAAAGTTAAATCAATTAAACAATTGCTTATAATAGTTTCTTTATTTTGATACCTACTGCTTGTAGTAAAATGTTTGTTCCTATTCAACATGATGGTTAGACTAATCAAATTAATAAAGAATGTGACTGTGCAAGTTTCATAAATATAACAAGCAAACACAGGAAAGAGGCATTTTCATGCTAGAACCATAGACAAATTGTTACCACATATCTGATTCCTGTATATTAGCTCCTTTTTGCAGCTGTCAGTGGTACTATGCCTAGGTGACAAATCCTTACAGCAGTTTTAGTGAGTTTTTAGCTCACTAAAGGCATTTGATAAAGGTGAATCCAGACTTTATCAGAACAAGTTATAAAACATGTTTTATTAATGTGGATGTTATAATGTATAAAATCTTCTAACATAAGTTAAATAACATGGTAGGTATGTTTTGATCTTTACGCAACTTTACCAATAATATCACGATGCAATAAAGTTTGATATTTTCTTATTTGAAAATAAAGCACTGAATTTTTTGTGAAAAAATAGTAGTATTTTTTACACAAACTACTATTCTAAAGAAAATACTTATAAAAAAATATTAAAAAACATAAATACAGAAAAATATTAAAACAAAATTACACTTTGTTTTTATTTTATTTATGGACTAAATGGTATAACAACTTTTCCTTTAGACATATTCACTTCGTCCCAACATGTACACTCCAGAGACTTTTTGTCCATAATGTCTGTGTATAACTTGCCATCAAGGTGATCCATCTCATGCTGGGCTATCCTCGCTAACCAGTCTTTGAATACTTTAGTTGTAGTCTCTCCTAATTGGTTATGTCCTGAAACAGTAGAAGAGTGAACAGCAGAACATGAGTTTGTTTGTCATGTCAAATGAAATATTAAATACCTACCAGTTATTTCAACTGCTTTATATCTTGCTACATCTGCTGTGTATCCCTGGACACTTTCACATCCTTCACTATGAACTATCTTCTGGTAATCAACCACCTTCAGTTTCGGATTTATAAACACCTAGAAAATGGTGTAATAATTATATATATTTAGTGAGATGTTTTTAAAATAATAATATACATTTTTTCAGTTCCGTGAATATACAGGTAAGAAATTGGTACTTTAATACTTACTTACAGTGAACGGAACAGGCTCCATTCTGCGCAAACTAGCAATTTCCTTAGGTATAGCTGCAATTTGTTTGACTGTAAGTCTCATAACAAATATTCTCATATTGATGCCAATTTGCGGTGCAGACATTCCAAGACTTTTATACTTAGTGAGAACATGCTCTAACTTTCTAATTACGGTCTGTATTTCTGTTGTGTTTATTTTATCAAGTGCCACAGGCTCTGAAGGTTTACGTAATCTTGGATCACCGATTTGTACAACATGTTCATACGGAGGAGCCGATTTACCACGTGCGGGAGAAAGTCGGGCATACCAGTTTAGTACTTTTCTTGTGACACCCATTTTGTTGAATAAATACGCACAGAACAGAAATTTATATCACGGAATTCGGCTAATAACAAAAGACTTTTAGGTTATGATACTATTGTCATATCTGTCATCCTGGCATGTCAATATTGGGTGGGGTATATTGGTGTTACACTCAACAAAGTATTATAAATTATAATAAAATCATTGACTTATCAAAATTATAATCAAAGAACTCTCTCAAAGAATCTCCTAAGCCCTAACTAGCATTATAATACGTACAATACGCGTGATTTAAGTTGGCCGGGCTGCAGTCATAGATTATACACTATACGGAGGGGCTGTAGTTGCCGCTGCGGAACATTTGCGCATCTCATTCGCCCGATTCTCCTCTCACCATTTAGTTTCAAAAAACAACTTTCGCGCAGCAGCCACTCGCGAAACTTAAGGCCCGTATTATTGTACTCAATTGTACTAGTACAGTCAGCCCATTATAAGATTAAAAAAAACGACGTTGGCAATGTTAGTGGCACAGCCAAGCCGCTGCCTACCTTTGGAGAATAGCTCTTTTTAAACCTCGTTTGAAGAAGGACATGTCATAGCGCTCAGGAAACACCAATGTAGGAAGTTGACCCCAGAGCCTGCACGTACGTGGGAAGAATGATCGCTGGAACCTTACCGTTTTTGACGGTATGGGCTCCAGGTAGTGCGGGTTAAGCCTACAGCCGCGTCGAGTGGTGCGATGATAGAAAGGCGACGATGGCACCAAATCTAGAAGTTCATATCGGAGCACTCACCATGGAATAATCGATAGAGCACGCAGAGTGACCCAAAGTCTCTCCGTTGCTCTAACGATTCCAAATTGTCCGTCAGATTGGGAACACCGTCGATTCGAACAGCCCGCCTTTGGAGGGAGTGAAGTGGGTCGAGCTGGTATTTGGGAGCTCCTGCCCAGAGGTGAGAGCAGTACTCCAGATGCGGTCGAACCTGTGCTTTATACAGCACAAGCTGCTTAGGTTTGAAGTACTGCTTCGCTCCGTTCAGGACACCCAGTTTTTTGCTCGCCAATTTGGCTTTATCCTCCAAATGGCTCCCAAAACGCCAATACTTTCGGACAACGGGATAGATACTTCTTCAAACTGAGGCGCCATAACCATAACAAACGCGTCCTTCTTCGCAGTGAAAATTCTAAGCGTGTAAATTATTCTCTTTAATATATAATCTTTTTATTCGTTTTGATAGAGAGATTGGCAAATAGAGATTGTAAGAAATTATGGACAGAATAATCATTCAATCCTTTAATATTATATTCTATCTGTCACAGACTCACAGTACATAATCACAGTTAAATACCTACCTAATTCAGAAAGCATTGAGGAATATTGAAGATACGGATAAATGAAAAAGGAACCAACCGTCTCAAAAATGTATTTAACATGGTATTTATTTTTTCTGAATAGACGTAGAATGGGGTCTTTTATCAGCTGATAAAATTAAAGTGACAGAATGACAGTGACAAACAAAAATGACGTCTTGTTTGTCACAAGCAATCAATCACGCACTTTTGCGGACCACAAGGACCGGTTTTTGGGTAGTTTTATTTTTATTTTTTATCTTTATTATCATTTCATTAGCACAGCATATTGTTCACGGTTCGCGTGCAAGCATTCGATACTAAATAAATGGTGTGGTGTTTCACTATCATTAGATAAGTGTAGTGTTTTCGACAAGTTTTATTGATAAGGCTGTTTTCATTCGTTCAAAGTAAGTAATTATGCAATTAATTACCCTAGTATACAGTAGCACATGTTTCTTCCCATATATTATTAATGATACAATGTTCTTTATTGTGTTTAAATCAAGCGCAATGTTCATTTTATGTTATAATTTAGCTACACAAATTATATTGCCAATTGAACTTAATCTACGTGTTTAAAGTAAGGTTAACACAAATAACTAATTATTCTGATTTCTACAGTAGATATAATTGAGTAGATATATCATGATATTGATTTATAAATAATACACACAGTTAATTTATTTCAGTCAATAAAAATTAAATTCTAAGTATAAATAAGAATTAA
The DNA here is from genome assembly GCA_905147015.1 of Laspeyria flexula. Taxonomy (NCBI): domain Eukaryota; kingdom Metazoa; phylum Arthropoda; class Insecta; order Lepidoptera; family Erebidae; genus Laspeyria; species Laspeyria flexula. Next base: position 905,918 of record LR989958.1, read on the forward strand.
ATAAAATCAGGATTCAAACTTTTGAAATAATATCATGTTGCATTCAGAAAATAGACCTCGAGATAAGGAGTAAATTATTAACTAAAGTTATATTATCCACACTTTAAGATTACTTATTTCATGTGCACAGTATTGTTAAAATTTTTATTTTATCACTTATTTATTTAGCAAACTAAATAAATTTATTTCTTTGTTAAAATTATCTCATAAACCGATATAACATCAGTCTTGGTAATGGAAAGTACTTATTGGTTATGGTAATTTGAAATGAAATCAATGTTTTTAGGATAAAGTCCCTATCAAAATATTGTACTCACACCAAAATATTTCTACAGATGTTCAAACTCAGTGTTAAACTAACACGTCCAGGGTCACTAGCTTTGAAACGAACCATGTCTAGTCAAGAACCTGATGTTCTCTTTGAAACTCTCAACAATGCAGGTGTTATCACCTTGAACCGATCAAAAGCACTAAACTCTCTAAACACATCAATGGTAACAAAACTACTGCCACAACTCCAAGAATGGGAGAGACAAAAGTCCTTAGTTATCATTAAAGGAGCGGGCGACAAAGCATTCTGTGCTGGAGGGGATGTAAAAGCTGCAATTGATAAGGTTGAAGGTCCAAGGTTCTTCCACACTGAGTACAATGTGAACTACATTATCGGGAAATATAAGATTCCATACATAGCATTCATAAATGGCATTACAATGGGAGGAGGTCTGGGTATGTCTGTTCATGGAAGATATAGGATAGCAACAGAAAAAACGATGATCGCCATGCCCGAGACAAAGATCGGTCTGTTCCCAGACGTAGGTGGCTCATATTTTTTGCCAAGGCTTCAAGTTAATTTAGGTTTATACTTAGGATTGACAGGTGAGTGATAAAAAGAATCTGTATATTGAAAGATTTTATGGGATAAGATAATTTATGGACTAATATCTCCAGCTAATCAGTTCAATTCAATTATAAATGGTCTATCAAAGTTGATAGTGTTTTTAATTTGCAATCTTGTCATAAGTATATTATGGGTTATTGTTTTATTGAACCATATTTTCATCTATACTAATATTAAAAAGCTCTTTCTCTATGAAGAATTTCCTGTAAATAATATAGCACAATTCAGTAACAGTATATTTTGTATTGCACCCCGTGTTTACAATAATCTACCATTATAATAAATTAAAATGCTCTAAGGTGAACTCAAATTTATTATATATATTTCTATTAAAGCAATTTCTTATAAATAAAGCTTATATATAAATTAAGCTGTCTGTTTGTTTGAGCTAAACGAAACGAATGAACCGTTTTCGACGGGACTTTTACTGGCAGATAGCTAATGTCACAATGATTAACTTAAGGTACTTTGATTTTTTTAAAAGTATTAGGGTACATTCTATTAAGACTGAACTCTAATATTTTTTACGACGAGATTAGTTTTCCACGCGAACGAAGTGGCGGGCATAACTAGTTAGTTATTATAATTGGAATGAAATGTATATATTCAAGTTTATGAGTGAAGCGATGGTGGCTAAATGAATAAGGGACCGGCGTGCAAATCACGCGGTCCGAGTTCGATCCCGACCGGCAGTACCAATGTGGATTCCACTTTGTGGAATTTATATGTACTAGTCAAGTGACTTACCATCTGCTAACGGTGGAGGAAAACATCGTGAGGAAACCTACATACCTTAGAAGAAATTCTATGAGTATGTCTGATCCACCAACCCGCACTAGGCCAGCATGACTGGATTATGGTCTAAACCCTCTCAGCTCTCTAGTTAGAGAAAAGGAGACCCGAACCCAGTAGTGGGACTTAATGGGTTGCTAATGATGATGATTCAAGTTTATTATCAGAAATAAAGGTTATTTGTATGTTTTTAGGTGACAGACTAAAAGGCAAAGACGTCGTCAAATCAGGAATAGCAACACACTTCGTGTCAAGCAAGCGACTGTATGAATTAGAAATGTTACTCTCCCGTTGCACAAGTGACGTTGAAGTTAACGCTTTACTCAGCAAGTTCCATGAACCTTCAGATGACTTCTCATTAGCTAGTAATATTAAGCATATTAATTATTGCTTCGCAGCCTCATCTATTGAGGAAATTATTGAGAGGCTGGAGAAAGTGAAAAATGATTGGTCTGAGAAAACTTTGAAGGTATGTTTTATTGTCACTAATCTTGGGAAGTATTGGTCTGAATTGAAAATTATTTTAGTGTTGGATAGCCCCTTAATCGAGGAAGGCTATAGGCTATATGACATTACGCTAGTACCAATAGGAACGGAGTAGTGGCTAAATTATGATCCACGGGAGTGAAGTTCTGGGCAATAGCTAGTTTCATTATAATTATCAGAATACAACGCGAAAGTTTCAAGTCAAACCTATATTTGGTTTATGTAGTAAGCGCTCTTGTGCACGCCAAGAAAAATCGAAGAAAATTTGTGTTGTATCCAAGAAAAAATCTTTTCTGCGCTAGATACGATGCGCTCTGTATAACAATCTCATCGCCAATTGTCGTGGTCAGCCAGATCCTGTCGTGTACCTACATGAATTTTATTGGTCTTATCTGCCACAGACACGGTGAAATTTCTTGTTGTGTTACACAAAAATGTGTTATTTTTCAGACCTTACACCAAATGTGCCCCGGTTCGTTGAAGATTACCCTGCGCGCTCTACAGCGTGGAGCTCAGTTAGACCTGGGCCAGTGTCTCAAGATGGAATATCGCGTTGCCTGCCGTTGCACTGAGGGGCATGACTTCCCTGAAGGTAGGTTTTGGCAATGATTTTCAATTTATTTAGATGGTGGCTGGTGGCGGCAACAATCAGGAAGGTAATTTAAATTATTCCTATTCATCCGGACGTGACTTTTTTTATTGCATCTACACAATACATGGGTACAAAGATGATTTCGTAGTAAAATAAAATTATTTAATGTTGTGACCCAAGTGTTCCCTTTTTCAGTCTGCCGATCACTTAAGTACTAAATCCTGGCGCCCTAACATAACTAGCAATTCGAAATGGATAGGTACCTTAATACTACTTTAGTAAATAGGCACAAACATTTTAAAAATCCACGAGTTGAAAAATAGTAATTTAATACGATTAACGTGCGCGCTGCTCACTCAACTTGCTGCTATCTCAGGATATTGGTTAATTTAACTGAATAAATTCAAAAGGGTTGTTGGTTGTGTGTGACGTACTAATAACTAAGTAAGTTGTATATTTTAATATTTTAAGTCCTTATAAAAATGTTTGTTGTAGGTTAGCTGAAATTTAACAGTAGGTATAATATTAATTATCATAGTATTATATTATAATAAATTAATTATCAAACGATATTCCAGGAGTGCGAGCTCTTCTAATAGATAAAGACAATAATCCTAAATGGAAGCCAGCGAGTCTCGCGGAAGTGGACGAGGACTACGTAGAGGAATATTTCAAGAAGCTACCGCTGGACAAAGAACTGCGGTTCTTCGATGAGTCCAAACTTTAGGGCTTAGTTGGTTAACTGTTACTGTGGGTACTGATATGTAGGATATTACTTTGTTACTAAGATTCAATTGTCATTATGCTTTTTTTTTCTCTGTTTCTTTCTCGTTGCAACGGAGTAACTGATCAATGCCATGCAGTAAAGTCGGGTTGATCTTTGGACTTCTTGGACATCTTTGTATCGACATAGGCACTATTGGAGAGAAGCGGCGGATAAAAGTTATTATTATTTATAACAGGGTATGCGGTGATGTGATACGAATTTAAGTTGAAATTTAGCGCATTTAACTTACGGAGGCGATTTGATTTAAACCTTAAAGAGTGATGTTGCATTTATATATTTTTTTATGTCGATTTAGTCAATATCCTTGAAACATAGTCGATACTTGTTTTGATTGCAAGATTCGATTAGCATAAAAACAATATTTGGCAGGATATGCTAACTGTTTAGTATGCATTGTATGACGTAGGTATTCTTATAGTCTATTGTTAGGAGACGTACTTATATATTAATATTATTGTAGTTTTAGCTCTGTTTCACTACTATTGCCTGAAACAAATAGCTGTGGAGTGAAATTAAGTGGAACTAAATACTGTCCTTTGTATAATGATAGCATTTCAAGTACAGTGGCGCCTTCTTTGTGACGTCATTACTGCACAGAAAGCTGTGTCAGCCTATAGCAATAACTATCTAATCTGTAACCTAGGTGACAAATTTTATATATGTTACAATCAAAACTCTTAACCAGTCATAAGTAGTTTTGCCTGGCTATATCAGTCAAAATTCTTATAAAAGTAAAGAGGTCGGTACTAAACGAGTTTTCAAAACTGGTTGTGTTAGGTTAGGTTAGTTTTTTATAATTTTATTATTATAAAGACTAACTAACCTACATAGTGCCGAACTCCTTAATTAAAGAGTTTTGACTGATTTAGCGAGTCAAAACTTCTTTTGACTAAATAAAAATGTTGTTTATCGATACGATAGTTATATTTGGTACATTGATGTTCGGTTTCTAAACCATCCATTAACGCTAGTTCTTCTATTAGGTCTGGGCATCCAATAAAAGTTATTCATTGATTTTGTCGTCGTTATTACTAGCTTATTATTACAACTGTCATTTTTAATTTGTCTGTTATATTTTATCCTATCAATAACTTTTATCTGATGGTTCAGAAACCGAACCGCACGAATGAAGTGATATACAAAAATATATTAGGTAAGTAATATTTTTTTATACAGATACGATTCTATTCGACTACTATAGGGAGGGAGGGTAATGTTTTTCGAATTTAAGTTTGTAGGTAGTTGTTATAGCCTAAAAATATTTTTAGTTATTAGCTAAATAGTCACTTGGCAATATGGCGTGCCTTCTCCTTGTTGATACACCATGCTGTTGTACACAATGATTGTTGATATATGCCTGAATCACCATATATCCTCTTACGTGATCAAGTTTGATTTGATTACTACATATCAGCACCCACCTAACCTCGACTGAATGAACTGATGAACAATTATTATGGTGCAAGATAATGCAATTATAGCCATTTGTTTTGAAGTTCCAATTTATTATAAGTCTTCCATACATAGCTGTTCGGTAGATGTGTCTTATTGTGCCTATAATATAGTGGTAGGAATTACTTTAGGTAATATTAATATTGGCGAATTTTTGGTTTTTTACCAACAATACTTTTTATAATAATATACCCTTTTCACTAGTGGCAAAGTATCTGATAACATAATTATTCAAAACTTAGTTGATAGATTAGAAGTCATCTATGATAGATTTTATTATGGGACACATTGCTGCTGGTTTTGAAACAAGGGCTTACAGTTTACAGTCGTGTGAGAAAGGGTTATTTTGAAAATATATCTACCATTTTTTAGTTTATATAATATCATTGAGCATTGAGTTAAGCGACTAGGGATTATAGAAACAATGTGCACATAAAACAAAAATACAGTGCGTAATAAAAATAGTAGGTAGCTACCATTTCATTCCTGAAAAAAACTCAGCACGGAAACCATTCAATAATGAGAAGGTATATGGCTGTGGCCACATGTGAAGTAACTACGTTTTTTATCGAGAACTGCTGATGTAGTTACTTATCCGTTACTTCAGTAAATTAACAATATTTATTGTAATATTTTAATTGTGGGGTCGATTTTCAAGTTCCATAAATAGTACAAAAAGTTTTATTGCATTTTTCTTTTTTAATTTTGTATTTTAATTTGTATGGTTTATTATTTCATTGCCCGCCATGTGGGGCTTTATATAAATTCGTTTACTCAGACTACGAACCACCAAAGAACTCCCTTAGTTTAAGTGGTGCTAAGTGAATATTAAAAAACAAACAATTTATTATATTTATACTAAAAACTTAGTTCCATATTATTCCGCTGGACTTCTTTAGTGGGGCTCTATGGAAAAAAGTGCATTTATTTGTTTATGAATTTACAAAATCTATTAACGATGTTTATATTCTGTGTATAAATGTATAATATTAAATCGTGCTTGTTGTCTGTTGATGTTAATCGATTATAAAAATTATATACCTACTTGTACATCTTTGTTTTATTTTGTACCTTGAATTGTTTTTTATTTAATAGTGCATTACAACTATTATAAGCCGGGGATTAAGAAAAAAAAAGGATAATAAAATTCAACACAACTAGACTAGAAACAACACTTTTTATCATTAAATTTATTTTACTTGCGAACAGATAGCCTTAGCATTACCCTTGTTTTAAGCTCTATACAATAGATGTCGCCACTTGGCAATGGTTGATACTAGCCTCAAAACATGGTCGATACTGTAGTCTTTGGTCGCTATTGTCATATCGGATTCCAGCCCAGCCGCCTACCAATCTGTTACAACGAAATGATGTCCAAAGGACGAAGTCTGGTAGTAGATATTCTGGTCCTCCGCTATCTTTGGATAGCCTGAAACCATTTTCACTCCCCGCACAGGGCGTTTTGCGTAAACTTGCATTAGCCATCACAAACAGGAATTATAATTGATGGGTAAAATATAAGTTCATCATTCGGTAGTTTTGTATGATCATTTTAATAACGATATTTCTGGAACTTCTCGTAATGAATGTACAATGCATATTAGCATAAACTTATTTTCCGCGGCTTCGCGTTGTCCTTTCTTGTTGGTATTTTGTTTATTGCCTGAAGTGGCAGACGTGCTGGCGGCCAGCCTGATAGTAAGAGGTAAACGCCGCTCATGGACGTTGGCAAGGTTAGGAGAACAGCCAAGCCACTGCTTACCTCGAGAGGATAGCTCTCTGTAAACCACGTTTAAGAAGGGCTTGCCATGGTGCTCGGGAGACACCGCTCCAGGAGGTTCCATGATTCGGGGACCCCGATTTATTGCATTTTTATTTTTTAATATATTCTTCCCCATGTTGGCTGTCGATGTTAATCGATTAAAGAAGATTATATAGTTTGCGTTATTTAGGACAATTGTATCTTATTAAAAGCACTTTACAGCCGGTAATTTAGGATAAATTAAAATTCAATACAACTAGATTATACAACATTTTATTTAACTAAGTTCCTTTTACTTGCCAACAGACCTTTTTTTATTTTTTGTTAGTTTCTTGTCTTTACATTAGATGTCGCCACTTGATAATGGTTGATACTGGCCTCGAAACTGGTCGCTGTTGTCGTATCGGATTCGAGCTGCTCACTTATCCCTTATAGCGAAGTGATGTCGAAAGGAGGCGAGGGTTTTAGTAGGTATCTGCCATCTATGGGCCAGTGAGCCTCAAATCACTGTCACTCCCCGCATTGGGCGGTAAGAGTAAATTGCATTCGCCCACACAAAAAGAAATGGCCGCCCAACATATCTATTATGTATCTACTAATGTGTATAAATCGTTCAATTAAGTAGTTACCTACATGGTTGAACATAGACTAGGTACTTAAAGGGTTGTTAGTATAAGGAACAATTATCGTCTGCGGTCTTTAATTGAATAATCGTGCAGTAATTTTCTTAACTACATATTATGTATGTAGATTAGCCTTTTGACTAAGTAATGAAAGTTCTAGGAATTATGTACGTAATCTACAAGTAATTTTATTCTTATTTGCCTATTAAAATAACACCGAAAACACGGAGTACGATGATTTTACAATCTGAAACATAAAAATGCAGAAATATGTGTTATTGAGGTCGGGGCAAATTTGGATGAACCATACCGCATCGCGTTGCTTAATTGGTGGTTAACTAGGCCTGCATCAACAAGCACAGCAAATATACATAAAGCCATTTGCAATGCGCTCTGTTCAAAGATGCGTCTTTTGTAATGAAAAGTACCTACATGTTCTATTTATTTTGTACTATGCGATTAAAATAAGTATGGAACTGTCAAATCAGACGCCATTTTGTTTTCCATTTGAAGACAACTTCATACCTTACAAGTAGGGTGTACAAAAAACGAAACATATTTCAAGTATCTACCTACATACATACTTTTTCGGTTTGAATATCTTTATTTTCTGAATAAGTGGTGGTAGTAAGTAATAACAACAACAATAAAACTATAACAAAAAGAAAAATAACAAAAAAAATCAATAACAATTAAATTAACACTTGTAACAAAATAACTTAACGAAACGAGATAATTTTTTTACCTATTTTATTTCTGCTAGCTGTACAAAAATGTGCACATTCGACTAAAGTGTGCGGCAAATACTGTCAAGTGCGATCCCATACGTATTTAAATCGCATAGTACTACCTAGGTAGCTATTGCCCGGTCCTTCACTCCCGTCGATCTTTGTTTGGCCACTATTCAGGTCCTATTGGTCACAGCATGATTTTGTATACCCTATAGTCTTCTTCGATAAATGGGCTATGTAACACTAAAATATGTTTTAATTCGAACCAGTAGGTCCTGAGATTAGCGCATTCAACCAAACAAACAAACTCTTCAGCTTTACAAGATTGGTATACCTACCTGACAACAAAGAAACAAAGATTTTTTCCTGACGGCAAGTGGTGTAAGGTAAAGGATTTTCGTTGTTTTTTTTTTGTAGACAGTACATGATTCTTGAAAGATGAAGCGTTTTGCATAATTGGTTCGTATTTTATTTAAAATGTATGTTTTGTCAGACACTTATGTGTGAAACAGGACCTAAATCGTTCAAAAATATTCAATCGCTAAATGCCTACATAACACATAATTATAAATAAAACTCACTTGTAAGTATGCCTCGTACGATAATTCAATGTATCCAAGACCTTTCAGCACCACAGGTCTCTGTAAATATAATCTAAATATCGTTATCCTGTACCAGAAAAATACAAATAGGAGAAGGCACCAGGCTCAGTGGACTCAATGAGAGAGATCATAAGTTCATGACCGCTAAATATCTGTTCTTGATCTGCCGTTACATAGAATAATAATAATAATAGTAATAATTTATTGTCTCTCCACAATATTCAAAATCTTACATAAACAGCTTACAATAATTTATAATTAAAAACATTGACATAAATTTATATTGTGGGAGACTGGTGCCTGAACTAGGCTCAATGGCCTGTTTCGGGACACCAGGACTCCACCCTTTTATAACATTAGTAACAATTAAATATGTATTATGTGCTCGTACTAATAATACCAGATAATACATGTGATTTACCAAATTAATCTAATTCTCTTATATTTATATTTATGTGTTAGTATATTTATTAGTATATATATGAGGTGAGTTATGATGAAGTAGTAAACATTACAGAATCTATGCCTGGACTAGTAATATTTTTTCTGTAGCATGATAATCAAGATCCAGGAGGCAAAGAGTGAGTTTCATTTTACATTTGATTTTTCTTAATTCATAAATATATGAATTCTATTCATTTTGTTATTAAAATAACAACTAAGGTGACAGAAGAAACGATTAGATGTCTTGGTGGAAAGGCTGGTGTGAGAAGTGGCCGCTGGATTGAATCTCCTCTTATCACGAGATAGAGAGGGGTTAGGTATATGTTAAGAGGCAATGTAGTTTTAGACAGTTTGCTGTATAAACAGTTGGTGCACTGTTAGAACTTTAGCTTCTTTGTACAGTAGAGTTGTGTTGAATAAAGATAACGTACCTGTGCACGGTTCAGGGTGATGGTGACTAGTTTACCAATTCGTGTGGAGGAGTGACCCTGGACGTTGTGCCACCCTGAGGAGTATATCGCCGTGGAGAGGCGAGAGGCCTGAAATGTGATATACTTAGATACGTACCTACTGTTTAAAGATATTGATATACTTATCGGAAACTGCTCTATAAGTGGTATCTACTTCCAAAAGTCTACTCTAACGATTATTTCAATGAAAATCTATTAATTGTTAAAACATTGCTTTTGTATTGCTTAGTAGTTATCTGTAGGTATAAAATTGCGTTATATACGCAGTATTATCTATGTAATTTTTAGAAGTAAGGTACAGGAGCTTTTACAGAAAAAAGTGAATTAAAAAAAAAATAGGGTAGAGGTGCTGAAGTATGTCCTAAATAGGTAGAGGGACTACAGCTATGAACTTTACCGGTACCCACGAATAGACCTGATCACGAAAGAGAACCAGACATATTGCTTTCCAAGATTCAAAACGCGACCAAAAAGTTAATCACATGGCTATTTACTCTGATGTTATTGCTCCAGCTATGCTTAAAAATCTATCTAAACTTTATATTTGGTCGATCACCAGATACCGAGTGAATAATCTGGTTTTATGAACCGGAAAAGATTCTCGCAAACACATATTGAAAATTCGCGTTCTCATTAAGAAATGTGGAAATTAACAAAGTGCTGGTCATGTTCTTCGTAGGCACACGGTAAGGCGTTTGACCATGTGCCATTGATAGCAATGTATGATGTCTTGATTCTTGGGACAACACCTTACAGCACGGTACCTATCTGTCCCGGATGCCACCATGTTAGCTACGCCATTGACATAACCTACTTATTTTAAAGAATACAAACCTCTATGGTGATATCCCCTGAGTTCCACATAAAGAACCCTGTGCCTATAAGGATTGATACAGCAGTAAATCCTGCAGATAACAAATTAGACATATTCTTCTCTGATTTCTGAAACGATAAATTGTAAATAAAGTAACTCTACTTTGCTACCTACTCATAGATTTACATCTAATAATAATTGGTACTGGAACATTATTTTTATCATACTTTGTTCACATTTCTATGTTAATGTTGCATGTCCGACATGGATGGGACCGAAATTAATATTTTATATATAAGATCACTTTGTACACACAGTTATGCAATAAATGAATCTAAATTTAAGTCCCAGTAACAACAAAAATCTTTATTATTTATCGAAAACTTGGGAGTAGGTTTATATTTACTACTTTTGATGTGCTTTTGAACTGCTTAGATTTCGATTGAAGTTCTATAAATACATCTTCTTAATTCAAAACTTTAGATCATACAAAAAAGGTCCGGAACCATCACGTCCAACTAACACTTCAAATATGTTTTCTGCCCATAGATATTAAATACATGGATGGTGTTCATCCATCACCATCCAAAAAAGATTGAAAAGGTTTCTTAAGGATCGGCAACTCGCTCGTGATGCTCCTTGTGATGCAGGTGCCCCATAGGATACGGTGTATGGTGCAGGTGTCCATAGGCGTCCGCTTTCCATTAGGCGGGCCGTACGTCTGTTTGTCACAATCATGGAATACACCGTACCTATAGGCGAACACCAGGAGCATCACGAGCGAGTTGCCGACCGTTAAGAAACCTATTCACTCTTTTTTGGAAGAACCCCATATTGTAGTCTCTTGGAAAAACCTCATTAGGGAGTTCATTCCACAACCTGATAGAGAGCCCTGTGCGCGACTATTTAGGTTCCAAGGTGTGGAGACGAACTCCCGGCCGATATTATTGTTTTTAAATGTTAACTTACCACCGTCTGAGCCATAAGTATTACTAGCAATACTATATTGAAGATGATTTGTCCACTGAATACTTCACTGCAGATCGTTTGAGTTTTTTGAGCGCATCTGTGGGACAACACTCTTATATTAAAACAACAAATAGGTCGAAAGTAAAGTTATATATATAAATAAAATGGTATAAAGGAAGTTATGATTAGAGCGGGAAACGAGATCTGTTTGAAGTCGGTACTTAGCTTGAAAATCAAAGCCATAGCTTTCTATGAGACACCATACATGGCCCTGATTCTGAGCTGTTGTAAAATTTTCGGCAGGAAATGTCAGTTTCTTGAAAGTTAAAAATAGTTGTTAATTTTTAATAAATAAATAGGTACAAAAACTTATTTTCTACATATATTACTATAACACTGTACAATTATAATTAATCTACCATTAAGTAAATAAATTTCGTTAGCAAAGTTTAAAAAATTTACGATGTGGGAGCATTCTGTCTGACAGCTCAGAACCAGGGCCCGTGTCCCAGCACTACCTTAATTTAAGGCTCACTCATGAACCACCTACTGATTTGGTCATTTTGTTTTGGTTTTGTTATTTAAACGGTTTACTTTTTAATCTTATCAAAAGTTATAAGTATGTTTTTTTTTACCGTAGCGTATCTCCATGCATTTTTATTCCTTCTTTAAACTGCCTTTCATACTGGTTTTCTTTGTCCCTTTGACTCAAGTCATCTCTTTTAAATATTTCGTTAAGACTGTAAAAGTAACTCTGTAAGTTCTTATACTGGTGACCGAGGCAGGTGGTGATGGGGATCACCACCACATATAATGCAATGATTCTAGTTACGAATGTCCACCAGGTGAGGTTAATGATAACTCGGGCGACGCTTCCTAAGGTAGACCTGTCTTCTACCAGTGGGTACATCGTTACTAATGTTGTGAAAGTTACATCTGAAAATGAAAACCGTTAAGTCTGTCACATCCCTTAATTTCGCCAAGATGAAGAAGATAACGTGTTCTGAATTTACATTGTCAAAAGTGGAATCTTTCATAATAACATAATAGGTACATAGTACTATTATTAAAAGCTAGTAATTGCGTTGGATGCATTTAGCCGCTGTCATCTCAAAAAAAAATTTCTGGGCAGGTATGAACTTTTGCCTTGATTTGGACAAAGAGTAATTATCGGTGGGGTCAGAGCTAAACTAAAAATAAGATTTGCCCTTTTCAATTATTTTATAATTTTCAATTAGACATTGCGTTTTTCAGTCTGTTATGGAAATTAACTTTGCTTTATACTGTTTTTATAGTTACTTAGGTACATGTGGTTGAGCCATCTATGAAATAAACACTAATTCCAAATGCGTTATGGATTTTCTTCAATGCAAAAACACGTCAGGATACTATCTTCATTATGTGATCTTTTTGTTTGCCACAGTGCGTTATTATATAATCATCATCATCGTTTCAGCCTATTGCAGTCCACTGCTGGACGTAGGCCTTTCCTAACACGCGCCATAGCACCCTGTTCTCCGCCTTCCGCATCCAGTCAGACCCAGTGACCTTGTTTAGGTCGTCGACTCGGCAAACGTAGAGTAGGACGCCCTCCAGCTAGATGGTCCGTTATTATATATATTAATCCTTATAGATACATATTTGAATAATATCTTACCATTTTCTATCATATCGCAAAATGCATCATAAGTTAGCGTGACCATTGACACCATGCAACTAAATGCTAAAGCAAATAAGTATAACTTGCTGCTCGCGATCATTTGTTTCTCCACCTCAGCATCATTGTAAACTGTCTTCAGAGCAACTGTCAGTCGGAAGATCACCCTTCTCACATTCTTCTCATGATACAACATGATCAGACGATAAGACAAAAGGATTGGATGAGATATTGCGAACAACCAGAGATTGAAACGCTGTTTTTCGGTCAAGTGGTGCTGTGTGATAAATGCACCAAGTTCGAGTAGAATCATAATAAATTGCAAGCTATTGTTCACCTTCGCAAAACCACCGTAAAACTTGAGAAATAGCTTGGGCAATTTCAAATCTTCTATCCAGAAGTTTGGAAAACCGAATATGTAGGTTATTATGTTGATTTTATAAAAAAATTCAGTAGTTTTGCTCGGTGTATAGGTAATAGGCTCCATGATTCGTAACTTAACTAATGAAAATGATCGGTAGAGTGAAAGTTCATCATTCGAAATTATTATGAGTAATTGTTTAATTGTGGCAGTTTTGTTATTTTGTATAATTATTCTAACTATAATTGGAACTGTACTTACTCGTAATTAATACTACTTACAATGTGCCGCGGCTTTGCGTTCGCCTTTGTTGATATAAAAGTTATTGAGGAGACTCGAGCCCAGCAGTGGGACATTAATGGGTTGCTGATGATAATGAAGATGATTTTCTGCAAGTGGGTAATATCAAAATGCTATTTAAACCGCTTTTTAAACAAAAGAAGCTTGAAAAAACAGAACCCTTATAGGATTAGGTACTCCGTTGTCCGTCTGTCAAATATAGACATTTTTCTGAAGAACGCGTAGAGATATCAAATACTCGAGTCTGCAATCCCTTGATCGCCATTAGATCCCCATAGTTCACTACTCCTGACGATACTTCCAAACTATCTAACATGACGTTACGGGCATTTTGCTAAAGACTACACTCCAAGAGTATGTAATGGGCAGATTGTTCTTGGTTGGAATCAGGAGGTCAGTCCATGCAAGGTTGTCGAAAAGTTTGAAAAACAAACACTTATTAAGTCTCAAAAGTGCATTGACATTAATTTGCAGTAAATAATACACATAATCGCCATTATAATATGTATGTATTTATAATATTAAGTAGATACCTATTTAAAAAATTAATTGCTTTCCATTAAAGGGGCAACATGCAAACGCTCTATATTTTAGGTGGAGGACATAACTCGTAACATAACAAAAGGCAGATAAAGCAAACACCAGAGTGTCAATAAGCAAATACAAATCCTGAAAAAAATTTAATTTCTATTTGTTTTTCTGATTTCTTTTCGCAAAGCCGCATAGAAGTAAGTGATACACCAAAACGCTATTTTGCATTTTTGGTCCAAAAAAAGTTAAATATTTGCTTTTGGTGCTTGGTGCGCTTTCTAGGCTTATCTCCGATTGTGTTCTGTTATACTTGTGTTGATTATCAGTTATCTATTGTAGATCCAGAACTGAATGTTTTTTGTCTTTGTAACCAGATTCATCCATTTCAACGGCAAGGAAAGATATGAAAGTATATGATAACTTGATGATCTTAAAAAAAAATGTTTTGATGTTAATACATAAACATGTTTATAAAAAATACTATTTCTAATTTGACATTTTTCAATGCTAATTTGACTGCACTTTTGTAGAAATTGTATAAATAGATTACATTTTTTATTGCATTTTGTTTGCAAAAGTAGAAAATACAATAAACGAGTAAAAATTAAAATCTGTAGTGGGATTATGCTTTGATTAAATATCACTTAATCAGGCTAGGTTCGAGTAGGTACTTACAGCAACATAAGATTCATAGGATAGTTCAATTGTTCCGAAAGCTTTTAATACTACCGGTTGCTGAAACAAAAGGTGCAATGCAAAAGTTTAAAGCTACATCAAACATCAAGCAGAATCTAGTTTAGTGACTTCAAACATTTAGTCTCATTTTTTTACACCCGAAAAAAAACCCCGAAAAACATTCTGAATTTTATTATTCCCATTTCTATAATTACGTTCAATCAAATCTCGAATATTCAAAATCACGAATTTTAGTATGCCGAAAGGGCTTAGGCGACATCTCGCCCTCTTGAAAACTGGACCGTAGGCGAGTTGTACCCTCTTGCCAGATGCTAAGACCACACTCGCCCCAATACAATTTTACAAGTGGGCCAGTTATACCTCTGAATATCTACTAGGAGTCAAGTGGCCCATTGAAGTAGTTGTCAAAAATTTCACTGTTCAAAATCGTCAAGGGTCCAAATAACTTAGTTTTTTATTCACAGATTTGAACAAAAACATATGTATGATATACTATTCCCAATATACTAGACATATATAAGTAAATAAATTCGATTTACCTACGAATAATATGAAGGATTATGATAACAAGTATATAATATGATACGAATGTTGTGTATATAATTATTTAATAAAGGTATAAATGAAAAAGTCAGGTATTTGCTATTTTTTCAACACAATGACCTACAGTGATTTTGTTATCAGTCAATTCCTTAACGATGCTTCTTATTCTTTTCTGAGACCACATACTGTCTTTTGTTTTTGCACTAATAAATCCTTTTTTCTTATGTAACCCAAAGTAGTACATGGAATCTTTTTGTAAATGGAATAATAACGTCGCAAGGGGTGGTTTTGGTTGCATTTTTTTATTTAACCTTCCATTCCAAGATTCAACGGCGTTATTAGTTTTATGTGTCATATCAAAAAAATGCCACTTATAATGAAGATAACCCTTCTTTACGAGCCATGTTTTTTTAAAATAAGCATTGAAAAGTAATATTTTGTCATCTTCAATAGATTCCCCTTGAACGTACAACCGTCTGTAACGTAATCGTCAGGAAGATGCGCCAAAGCTATACAACGCTTTATGTGGGATGTATACATTTTATTCTTTTTCATGCCCAATTTTTTTTTTCAAATTGCCAACGTTCAAGAGGAATCTATTGAAGATGACAAAATATTACTTTTCAATGCTAATTTTAAAAAAACATGGCTCATAAAGAAGGGTTATCTTCATTATAAGTGGCATTTTTTTGATATGTCACATAAAACTAATAACGCCGTTGAATCTTGGAATGGAAGGTTAATTAAAAAAATGCAACCAAAACCACCCCTTGCGACGTTATTATTCCATTTACAAAAAGATTCCATGTACTACTTTGGGTTACATAAGAAAAAAGGATTTATTAGTGCAAAAACAAAAGACAGTATGTGGTCTCAGAAAAGAATAAGAAGCATCGTTAAGGAATTGACTGATAACAAAATCACTGTAGGTCATTGTGTTGAAAAAATAGCAAATACCTGACTTTTTCATTTATACCTTTATTAAATAATTATATACACAACATTCGTATCATATTATATACTTGTTATCATAATCCTTCATATTATTCGTAGGTAAATTGAATTTATTTACTTATATATGTCTAGTATATTGGGAATAGTATATCATACATATGTTTTTGTTCAAATCTGTGAATAAAAAACTAAGTTATTTGGACCCTTGACGATTTTGAACAGTGAAATTTTTGACAACTACTTCAATGGGCCACTTGACTCCTAGTAGATATTCAGAGGTATAACTGGCCCACTTGTAAAATTGTATTGGGGCGAGTGTGGTCTTAGCATCTGGCAAGAGGGTACAACTCGCCTGCGGTCCAGTTTTCAAGAGGGCGAGATGTCGCCTAAGCCGCCGAAAGTCATAAGGACGACTTTTTTGTTTACCGACTTTTAGATATAAGTCCGAACAATTAAATACCCGATGTATTATAATCCCGAAACACACTATTCCGATGCATTCTAAACCCAAAAATCAATATTCCGATTTTGATTATTCCGAAAACAATGAAACACACAGGCGGTATATGCTGTGCGTTGATAATATAATTATGGTCTGCGGTAGGCTGTGGTCAGTCAGTCAATCAGTCTCGGACTGTCAGAAATATTTTTTATAAACTGAACTAAGCCAAATATCACCTGTGCCTGCTGCATAGCAAAGGTAATCAGTTTCCTCAGTTTAACTGCAGTTTTTCCCTGACAGTTCTGCCAGCCGGAGCCGTATAACGCCTCTGGTAGCTTAGCAGCCTGCAAATAACAACTATTTAACACTTCCTAACATGGCATAGCCTCAATAGTAAGTTTAATAAGACAAATTGAAAAGAAATGGGGTTTCTAGGGTTTTGGGGGCGATTTAGTTTTAAGAACAACTATCTTTTATTAGAAATTTGGTAGTGACTTAGCTGGCTCTAAATGTTCTGTTGAACACTTGTACGCAGCCTAATAATCCAAGAGGAACAAAAAGCTACTTGCTTCTACTGTGATGTCTCCTCCAGTCCACATGAAGAATCCCAAGAACGTAAGCATCGCGAGAATAGGAGGCAAATGTTCCAACTTAGCTTCTTTACTTGTTTCGTATCTCTAAAAAGAATCGATCCACGTGATTAATCAAATCAATGTCTGGGTTTTAGAATGAATAGATATTATAATTTATATACAGTGGCTTACCAACACTCCTGGTAATACAAAAATTAATATAATAGGTCCAAACGTCAAATGGATGTTAAAAATAAAACTACAGATGTACTGCCAGCGATTCACGCACCTGCGGATACACCTTGGTTGTTAGCGTTGATGACAGTGTCACTAGGTACAACATTACACTTTATATTCTGCTAGAATTAGTAGGTTTGCAAACAGTAATTAGATTGATATAATAATATATGTATACATTAGTTATAAATAATACCTACATTTTAAGTTATAAAACGTTTAAAATAGATAATTATTTGATTGTAACAGAACAACTACGATGTTATTGTCATTTCAGTCAAATATATCTGTTGTTTAAACTGATAACATCAGTTCTGTCCTCAGCTTAGGTCAACTGGTCAAACCAAGGCGTTCACTGCGTTAGGTTCAGCCCGCGTCACACGGACTGAACGCCTTAGTTTGGACCAACAACGTTGATTTGTACACTCACCGCAAAGTTAAGGCATGCCAATAATATCCTTTCAACAGCCCTTCCTCGTATTCCTTCTCTTTTTCCGTCTGGCTTTTCGTGTTATCTTCAAATATTATATTCAGACCAAAGAAGTAACTCGCCAAATTCTCATACTGATGACTCAAGACGATCATGATTGTCATCACCATCGGTAATGTTGCGATGAAGTGCAGTAGAATGATGAACCACATGAGGTATATGATATATCTGGCTATTTCTGCTGGCAGGGAGGGGTCGCTGGCGTCTGGCCATACGGTGTAGTAAGTTACGAACAGACCTAAAATCGTGTTAAGAACAAAAATGGTTTTATGTTTTTCTGTTATGACACGGTTACACAGGTTAGTCGGGATTTTGGAGAAATAATATTTAGTATTATATTTATACTGCGACCAATTCCTTTGTGTGGTCCAGAATCAAACGGAATTTTGTAAATTTTCTATTGTATTTTTCACACAAATCACTTACCGCCGCTATAGCTCCGAAGACCAGCTTTAATACCTCGTATGGCTACGCTAATACAACTTATGAACATAAATATAAACGTATACCATTTTATCTTAGTAGTTAGGTTGTACCAGTTCTAGCTCACTATCCAGAATCCGTCTGGCTCACTATTCTCCTATTCTCGAGTCGACAAAACCTAAACAAAAAAAAAAAATAAAAAAAAAAAAAAACAAAAAAAAAAAAAAAAAAAAGGTTTTGCCATGCTCTGATCACGAATCTGCGGTCCGTTTTTGTCTAGGATGTGTGGTTTCAGAGATGTGGAAATCAATTAAGAAGAGTATCTAATCGATATCTAATCCCGCACCCTCATTAACGTTTCTTTTGTTCTCATGTTTCCTATTATCTATTGTTTCTGGTAGACCCTCATTAGCATTCTTATCTATTACTTATTGTAAGCCCTTTTTATCACTGCTATTGTTTAAGAACACATTCCTTCATTTCTACATTTTTATTGCTTATTAAAATATGAATGAAACATCTGATCCACTAAAATATCATTGTATACTGTGTTCTCTGTAAATATGTTCGTAAAACTACGCATTGAACACCCCTGAAACTTATATAGCAAATACATTAAGCAATATTCACCGCAAACTGATGTCCACTCATTCTGAATTCTATCCACATTCCAGTCCCATCTTTTACAATTCCTTCTTAAAAAGTCGAGATGATATCGTGTAGGTGCACGTCCATATGAATCAAAATATTGACCAATACCATTCGTATCGACATGTAAAGCTATCCAATGTGAGCCTGGTTTATCATCCGTATCCAAATTGCATATTGTGTACATAGGTACATGAGTGTAAATGGGTAGTCTATTAGCAGCATACACATTATATTTGATAGATTAAAGTTATTAATCGCTTCAAGAGATGCTGGTAATACAAACCATGACAATGAAATACTATCTATTACACTACTCAACGACAAAAAAATATCTGGTTCGGCTTGTACTATTTCATAATCAGGATGACTAATAAAAAAACTTTCTGTCACATCTAAAAATAGAGAAATTTAATATTTTTAGTTTTCATCTCTTTATTATTTTTTAGACTGAGGTTAGATCGAAATTATGACCGATTTGCTAACACAATCGTTACTATTTGTTAGTTTGATAGCTATTCTTTATGATGTCACGCGTGTGTGTAAACAATCTAGATCTTTTCTGTTATATTTGCGGCGAGTTTACGCCAAAATCGCAGAAAAAACCACTTTCGGACTTAATTAAAAATTGTTACAAAGCTTATTTCGACCGGGAAGTTATAAATATCAATAAATCGTGGGTGCGTAATCAATTTGTGCAGATCTTAGAGTGGTTTATTTCTTAACTGGATTGCAGTCGGGTTATACAACATATTGCTGCTTTCTTTGTGAGTGGGATAGTCGAGCGCGATCAGAACATTTTGTAAAAGAACATTGGCCATTACATCATTCTTTTGTACCTGGACAAAAAAATGTTAAGAATGAGCCTTTAGTGGAAGCCTATAAAATCATTTTACCGCCGCTACACATAAAATTGGGACTCATTAAGAACTTCGTGAAACGTTTAAATCACGAAAGCGTAGCTTTTCAGTTTCTTAAGCAAAAGTTTCCCAAGCTTAGTGAGGCAAAAGTTAAAGAAGGCATATTTGTAGGTCGGGACAAAAAGAAAATGATTGAAGATCCATCTTTTATATCTACTCTTACTCCAGTCGAAAAAGAAGCATGGAAAGCTTTTGTAGAAGTGACCAAAAATTTTCTTGATAACAACAAATCTCCTGACTTTCGTGACAAAATAAAATTAATGTTGGACTGTTACCATAGAATGGGATGCAATATGTCGCTCAAAATACATTTCCTTTACTCACATTTAAGCTTTTTTCCTGAAAATATGGGTTCAGTTAGCGATGAACAAGGTGAACGTTTTCATCAAGATGTTGCAGCGATAGAAAAACGTTACCAAGGAAGATGGGAGCCCGCTATGCTAGCAGATTACTGTTGGGGCCTCATCCAAGATACCCCTGAATCGCACTACAAGAGAAAAGCCAGCCAGCCCCAAAAACATCGCCTTTCCGTACAAAATATTGATAAGATTAGTTCAGTCCCTACAAAAATTGTTATTTTTGACCTGTCATTATATCTGAAAACTGAGATGTGACCGAAAACGTTTATTTATGCAATCCTGTCATATTTGGTGTAAGAAATAAGAAAAACATAGTTAGACCTCAGATAATTTTAAAAGTTTGAAATTTGTTGAGTAGTGTTATCGAAGAGTTAAAGGAAGCTGGAATAATTACGGAATAAATAGCGACCACTTGAAGATTTTAAATCAGTATGGTTAACTTATTCATACTGAATGTTAAAAAAAAAAATATTGTGTCAATACGCAGCGCAGACATAAAACTCAAAAAGAGTAATAAAAATAATCAACATGAGTAAAGCGGATGTGGTAAATGAAATTCATAAAAATGTTAGAGTCAATTTTCCTCGAAGAAATGTTGTGATGAAAGATATAGATGATCTCTGGCAAGCAGATTTAATTGACATGCAGTCTGTTTCTCAAGAAAATAAGAAAATGAAATATATTCTTACAATTATTGACACATTTTCAAAATATCGATGGGCTTTTCCTATCAAGAATAAAAGTCAAGATTTTATATGTGACACTTTCAAAACCTTGTTTGTTAAGGGACGTTACCTAAAAATTTACAAACTGATAATGGTACAGAGTTTTACAACAATAAATTCAAAAAGCTAATGAAATTTTATAATATCAACCATTATTCGACACTTTCGATAAAAAAAGCTTCAATAGTTGAACGATTTATCAGAACATTAAAATCAAATTTATATAAAACATTTAGTTTAAAAGGCAACTACAAGTGGATAGATAATACCCTCAATGATATTATTAATAAATATAATCATACATACCACCGAACCATTAATGAAATGCCAGCAAAAGTAAATAATAACAATAAAACAAACATATTAGAAAGATATAATAATATTAAATCAGAAAATAAGGGTACTCTTACAAGAAAGTTTAATGTTGGTGATTTTGTCCGTATTAGTAAATATAAAGGAACATTTGAAAAAGGATACACCCCTAACTGGTCAACCGAAATATTCAAAATCAGTAAAATACAAAATACAATACCTGTAACTTATTTAATACAAGATACAATCAGAGGCCAGCCTATTTTAGGAGCATTTTATGTGCAAGAACTTCAAAAGACTAAACATCCTAACGTTTATCTCGTTGAAAAGATCCTGAGAAGAAAAGGAAATATGATTTTAGTAAAATGGTTAGGTTTACCTTCCAATGAAAACAGCTGTATACATAAATCAAATATATTATAAGAAACAAACTATTTGTCACTGTTTTCATTTCATTTATTTATTTTATTTCATTAACAATAGATTGTGTTTGAAAAAAAAAAAAAAAAAAAAAAAATACACATACAATAAAATAACATTTAGATACAAGATAACTCATTACTCACAATACATTACATTAAAATAAAATTAAATAGTTATTACGATGTGTTATACAATAAATTAAGATGTCAACATTAAGTAAATAGGAAGTCAAGATTGTACTTAAAACTAAAAATATTATATAAAAATAGATTTAAATGACAATAATGAAATATAAATTATATATAAAAAAATTGGATTTATTAATTGTCATTTGTTTTATTTGTCATTTTAATAAAATCTTCGATGGAATAAAAGCAATTTTCTAGAAGATAAGCCTTGACCATTTTTTTAAAAAGGTGTGTTTTATAAATATTTTTTTTTATATCAATTGGCAATTTATTGAATAATTTTACTGCCTGATACTTAGCACCGTGACCTACAATATTAAGTTTTGGGTGTATCTTATTTTTTAATAATAGGGTTCGTGTGGCTTCTCTGATCAACCTCTCTTCACTTGTTTCAAAACTACTTATATTTTTGGACAAATTTTCAAGAACCGACAGTATGTAGAGGCTAGGTACTGTCAGTATTGACAACTCTGTGAAGTACTCCCTACAGGACTGCCATTGGGGAATCCGTACAATTGTTCGGATGGCTCTTTTTTGCAGAACAAAAGCTCTGTTGCAGTTGTACTGATAGCTATTTCCCCAGAGCTGAATGCTATACCTTATTCTAGATTCAACTAAGGCGTAATAGACAGTTTTTAGATGGTCAATACTAACTTCATCACAAAGGCTTCTTAGGGCATAACAGGCGGATGATATGGTTGAATCTACAGCGTTTAATTCTTTTTTCCAATTTAATAAAGCATCAATATAAATACCCAAGAACTTTGTTGATTCGACAAGGTCAATTTTATGATTATTTATTCTAATATCTAATGTGTCTGAGCTACGACTGGTAGTCTTAAATAAAATTATATGTGTCTTGTTTGGATTTATTATTAATTTATTCGCAATGAACCAGTTCTGAAATATTGAAAGTGTGGTATTCACACTTGTATTTAATTCTGCTATGTTATGAGCACTTACAATTGCATTGGTATCATCTGCAAAAACAGTAAGTCGAGCATCAGGGTTTGCTTGCATCTTATAACTGATTAAGTCATTTGTAAACACTAAAAATAAAATTGGGCCTAAAATGGATCCTTGGGGAACACCTGTGTTTACATTTTTTATTCTGGAACAGTAGATTTGTTGCAAATTGTTCTCACCAATTTCCTTTATCTCAACAAACATTTTTCGGTTATGTAAATATGAACGAAACAAATCTAATGCTTTTCCTCGTACGCCGTAATATTCTAATTTAATTAATAAAAGTTTGTGGTCCACAGTATCAAAAGCCGAACTTAAATCAAGGAAAATCCCGGCCACTTTCATCTTATCATTCATTTTTCCAAGAATGTCAGTGATGAGATTGTCAATAGCATCCGTTGTACCTACACCCTTTTGATATCCAAACTGCCTGTAATTGATAATTCTATTTTGATTTAAATGACTGACAAGTCTGACCTTTATGAGCTTTTCAAAAATTTTTGAGAGAATTGGAAGCAACGATATAGGCCTATAATTTTTTGGGTCTAGAGGTGATCCTTTTTTAAGTAATGGGACAACTTTGGCAATTTTTAATTGCTCTGGAAAAAGGCCAGCATCAACAACTGTTTTACATATATGCATATTAGAACAATGTTTATCGAGACCCTTGTTGTCTGGAAGAAATCACTATTAGCGATACGACCGCTCATTGACACTGTTCTTGTATTTTGTAAGAAATCTATGTTACTATGGAGCACACAAAATAATATTCTATCTATCTATCAAATAATTCTCGATTTATATTTATTAGGTTGTATAGACTTTATTAAATTGCAGATATTTTTGATAAAACCACCATTTCCATTTCATGAATTGACTGAACGGGAAAAGAAACAGGTAAACTGGATTGAACGTAACAGAAAGATATATTGGAGTGAAGGATTTATAACATATTCAAAGTGTCAGTGTTTGATAACAGATATATTAAAAGATAAATGTATATATGCTAAAGGTTTAGAGAAAGTGTCGTGGATGAAATGTATTTTGAAAAATAATAATATAATTAATATAGAAGACAAAGGTTGTCCAAGTTTGTTAAGTCTGTATAATCAGTATAAATATTCTAAAGATGTGTATAATTGTATTTATCATGATTCTGTTTGTGCTTTGAAAAATATTTTATGTTTAAATAAATGGTTCTTAAATTACAATAAACAATTTTATCAGTATAAGTTGTTTTATTCTTAACAAAATAAAAATATTATTTCCCCTCCCAAACACCTACTATTATTACTAAACGTTTATATGTAACTAACAACACTTATTACTCTTCATTACACTTTCATAAATATTTGCATCTAGTACCTTGGAAACAAGCTTCAAACATTGAAAATGCATCAAAACAAATACGAACCTCATTATGAAATGTATCATACCAATAAGATGCGTTTATTTTCATTTAACTTTTATTGGGTTACCGCTAATTCGCATAAAATATTAATAACAGAAATGGCTAACGCTGGATTTTTTTATTGTGGAAATGGAATAAATGATGAAACTGCATGTTTTTCTTGTGGAGGAATTATTAAAGATTGGGAGATTTATAACGATCCTTGGATGCAACATGCTATTCATTATCCCAAATGTATTTTTTTGAATGCCGTAAAAGGAACGAATTACGTGTTGAATGTCTCTATGGAAACTAAAAATTTAAAAATCTGTGACAGCTGTAGTCTAACCGGTGTTATTTGTGTTAGACAGAATCACCCCGCTTAAACAGATCCTAGCAGTAGTGTATTATTGGGGCGCCTGCATTGCGAACCGAGCGAAGCGAGGTGAGTGATGCAGGCGCCCCAATACTGCTAGGATCTGTTTAAGTGGGGTGATTCTGTCTAACACAAATAACACCAGTTAGACTACAGCTGTCACAGATTTTTAAATTTTTAGTTTCCATAGAGACATTCAACACGTAATTCGTTCCTTTTACGGCATTCAAAAAAATACATTTGGGATAATGAATAGCATGTTGCATCCAAGGATCGTTATAAATCTCCCAATCTTTAATAATTCCTCCACAAGAAAAACATGCAGTTTCATCATTTATTCCATTTCCACAATAAAAAAATCCAGCGTTAGCCATTTCTGTTATTAATATTTTATGCGAATTAGCGGTAACCCAATAAAAGTTAAATGAAAATAAACGCATCTTATTGGTATGATACATTTCATAATGAGGTTCGTATTTGTTTTGATGCATTTTCAATGTTTGAAGCTTGTTTCCAAGGTACTAGATGCAAATATTTATGAAAGTGTAATGAAGAGTAATAAGTGTTGTTAGTTACATATAAACGTTTAGTAATAATAGTAGGTGTTTGGGAGGGGAAATAATATTTTTATTTTGTTAAGAATAAAACAACTTATACTGATAAAATTGTTTATTGTAATTTAAGAACCATTTATTTAAACATAAAATATTTTTCAAAGCACAAACAGAATCATGATAAATACAATTATACACATCTTTAGAATATTTATACTGATTATACAGACTTAACAAACTTGGACAACCTTTGTCTTCTATATTAATTATATTATTATTTTTCAAAATACATTTCATCCACGACACTTTCTCTAAACCTTTAGCATATATACATTTATCTTTTAATATATCTGTTATCAAACACTGACACTTTGAATATGTTATAAATCCTTCACTCCAATATATCTTTCTGTTACGTTCAATCCAGTTTACCTGTTTCTTTTCCCGTTCAGTCAATTCATGAAATGGAAATGGTGGTTTTATCAAAAATATCTGCAATTTAATAAAGTCTATACAACCTAATAAATATAAATCGAGAATTATTTGATAGATAGATAGAATATTATTTTGTGTGCTCCATAGTAACATAGATTTCTTACAAAATACAAGAACAGTGTCAATGAGCGGTCGTATCGCTAATAGTGATTTCTTCCAGACAACAAGGGTCTCGATAAACATTGTTCTAATATGCATATATGTAAAACAGTTGTTGATGCTGGCCTTTTTCCAGAGCAATTAAAAATTGCCAAAGTTGTCCCATTACTTAAAAAAGGATCACCTCTAGACCCAAAAAATTATAGGCCTATATCGTTGCTTCCAATTCTCTCAAAAATTTTTGAAAAGCTCATAAAGGTCAGACTTGTCAGTCATTTAAATCAAAATAGAATTATCAATTACAGGCAGTTTGGATATCAAAAGGGTGTAGGTACAACGGATGCTATTGACAATCTCATCACTGACATTCTTGGAAAAATGAATGATAAGATGAAAGTGGCCGGGATTTTCCTTGATTTAAGTTCGGCTTTTGATACTGTGGACCACAAACTTTTATTAATTAAATTAGAATATTACGGCGTACGAGGAAAAGCATTAGATTTGTTTCGTTCATATTTACATAACCGAAAAATGTTTGTTGAGATAAAGGAAATTGGTGAGAACAATTTGCAACAAATCTACTGTTCCAGAATAAAAAATGTAAACACAGGTGTTCCCCAAGGATCCATTTTAGGCCCAATTTTA
This sequence comes from Laspeyria flexula, assembly GCA_905147015.1. Taxonomy (NCBI): domain Eukaryota; kingdom Metazoa; phylum Arthropoda; class Insecta; order Lepidoptera; family Erebidae; genus Laspeyria; species Laspeyria flexula. Next base: position 932,646 of record LR989958.1, read on the forward strand.
TTTTTAGTGTTTACAAATGACTTAATCAGTTATAAGATGCAAGCAAACCCTGATGCTCGACTTACTGTTTTTGCAGATGATACCAATGCAATTGTAAGTGCTCATAACATAGCAGAATTAAATACAAGTGTGAATACCACACTTTCAATATTTCAGAACTGGTTCATTGCGAATAAATTAATAATAAATCCAAACAAGACACATATAATTTTATTTAAGACTACCAGTCGTAGCTCAGACACATTAGATATTAGAATAAATAATCATAAAATTGACCTTGTCGAATCAACAAAGTTCTTGGGTATTTATATTGATGCTTTATTAAATTGGAAAAAAGAATTAAACGCTGTAGATTCAACCATATCATCCGCCTGTTATGCCCTAAGAAGCCTTTGTGATGAAGTTAGTATTGACCATCTAAAAACTGTCTATTACGCCTTAGTTGAATCTAGAATAAGGTATAGCATTCAGCTCTGGGGAAATAGCTATCAGTACAACTGCAACAGAGCTTTTGTTCTGCAAAAAAGAGCCATCCGAACAATTGTACGGATTCCCCAATGGCAGTCCTGTAGGGAGTACTTCACAGAGTTGTCAATACTGACAGTACCTAGCCTCTACATACTGTCGGTTCTTGAAAATTTGTCCAAAAATATAAGTAGTTTTGAAACAAGTGAAGAGAGGTTGATCAGAGAAGCCACACGAACCCTATTATTAAAAAATAAGATACACCCAAAACTTAATATTGTAGGTCACGGTGCTAAGTATCAGGCAGTAAAATTATTCAATAAATTGCCAATTGATATAAAAAAAAATATTTATAAAACACACCTTTTTAAAAAAATGGTCAAGGCTTATCTTCTAGAAAATTGCTTTTATTCCATCGAAGATTTTATTAAAATGACAAATAAAACAAATGACAATTAATAAATCCAATTTTTTTATATATAATTTATATTTCATTATTGTCATTTAAATCTATTTTTATATAATATTTTTAGTTTTAAGTACAATCTTGACTTCCTATTTACTTAATGTTGACATCTTAATTTATTGTATAACACATCGTAATAACTATTTAATTTTATTTTAATGTAATGTATTGTGAGTAATGAGTTATCTTGTATCTAAATGTTATTTTATTGTATGTGTATTTTTTTTTTTTTTTTTTTTTTTTCAAACACAATCTATTGTTAATGAAATAAAATAAATAAATGAAATGAAAACAGTGACAAATAGTTTGTTTCTTATAATATATTTGATTTATGTATACAGCTGTTTTCATTGGAAGGTAAACCTAACCATTTTACTAAAATCATATTTCCTTTTCTTCTCAGGATCTTTTCAACGAGATAAACGTTAGGATGTTTAGTCTTTTGAAGTTCTTGCACATAAAATGCTCCTAAAATAGGCTGGCCTCTGATTGTATCTTGTATTAAATAAGTTACAGGTATTGTATTTTGTATTTTACTGATTTTGAATATTTCGGTTGACCAGTTAGGGGTGTATCCTTTTTCAAATGTTCCTTTATATTTACTAATACGGACAAAATCACCAACATTAAACTTTCTTGTAAGAGTACCCTTATTTTCTGATTTAATATTATTATATCTTTCTAATATGTTTGTTTTATTGTTATTATTTACTTTTGCTGGCATTTCATTAATGGTTCGGTGGTATGTATGATTATATTTATTAATAATATCATTGAGGGTATTATCTATCCACTTGTAGTTGCCTTTTAAACTAAATGTTTTATATAAATTTGATTTTAATGTTCTGATAAATCGTTCAACTATTGAAGCTTTTTTTATCGAAAGTGTCGAATAATGGTTGATATTATAAAATTTCATTAGCTTTTTGAATTTATTGTTGTAAAACTCTGTACCATTATCAGTTTGTAAATTTTTAGGTAACGTCCCTTAACAAACAAGGTTTTGAAAGTGTCACATATAAAATCTTGACTTTTATTCTTGATAGGAAAAGCCCATCGATATTTTGAAAATGTGTCAATAATTGTAAGAATATATTTCATTTTCTTATTTTCTTGAGAAACAGACTGCATGTCAATTAAATCTGCTTGCCAGAGATCATCTATATCTTTCATCACAACATTTCTTCGAGGAAAATTGACTCTAACATTTTTATGAATTTCATTTACCACATCCGCTTTACTCATGTTGATTATTTTTATTACTCTTTTTGAGTTTTATGTCTGCGCTGCGTATTGACACAATATTTTTTTTTTTAACATTCAGTATGAATAAGTTAACCATACTGATTTAAAATCTTCAAGTGGTCGCTATTTATTCCGTAATTATTCCAGCTTCCTTTAACTCTTCGATAACACTACTCAACAAATTTCAAACTTTTAAAATTATCTGAGGTCTAACTATGTTTTTCTTATTTCTTACACCAAATATGACAGGATTGCATAAATAAACGTTTTCGGTCACATCTCAGTTTTCAGATATAATGACAGGTCAAAAATAACAATTTTTGTAGGGACTGAACTAATCTTATCAATATTTTGTACGGAAAGGCGATGTTTTTGGGGCTGGCTGGCTTTTCTCTTGTAGTGCGATTCAGGGGTATCTTGGATGAGGCCCCAACAGTAATCTGCTAGCATAGCGGGCTCCCATCTTCCTTGGTAACGTTTTTCTATCGCTGCAACATCTTGATGAAAACGTTCACCTTGTTCATCGCTAACTGAACCCATATTTTCAGGAAAAAAGCTTAAATGTGAGTAAAGGAAATGTATTTTGAGCGACATATTGCATCCCATTCTATGGTAACAGTCCAACATTAATTTTATTTTGTCACGAAAGTCAGGAGATTTGTTGTTATCAAGAAAATTTTTGGTCACTTCTACAAAAGCTTTCCATGCTTCTTTTTCGACTGGAGTAAGAGTAGATATAAAAGATGGATCTTCAATCATTTTCTTTTTGTCCCGACCTACAAATATGCCTTCTTTAACTTTTGCCTCACTAAGCTTGGGAAACTTTTGCTTAAGAAACTGAAAAGCTACGCTTTCGTGATTTAAACGTTTCACGAAGTTCTTAATGAGTCCCAATTTTATGTGTAGCGGCGGTAAAATGATTTTATAGGCTTCCACTAAAGGCTCATTCTTAACATTTTTTTGTCCAGGTACAAAAGAATGATGTAATGGCCAATGTTCTTTTACAAAATGTTCTGATCGCGCTCGACTATCCCACTCACAAAGAAAGCAGCAATATGTTGTATAACCCGACTGCAATCCAGTTAAGAAATAAACCACTCTAAGATCTGCACAAATTGATTACGCACCCACGATTTATTGATATTTATAACTTCCCGGTCGAAATAAGCTTTGTAACAATTTTTAATTAAGTCCGAAAGTGGTTTTTTCTGCGATTTTGGCGTAAACTCGCCGCAAATATAACAGAAAAGATCTAGATTGTTTACACACACGCGTGACATCATAAAGAATAGCTATCAAACTAACAAATAGTAACGATTGTGTTAGCAAATCGGTCATAATTTCGATCTAACCTCAGTCTAAAAAATAATAAAGAGATGAAAACTAAAAATATTAAATTTCTCTATTTTTAGATGTGACAGAAAGTTTTTTTATTAGTCATCCTGATTATGAAATAGTACAAGCCGAACCAGATATTTTTTTGTCGTTGAGTAGTGTAATAGATAGTATTTCATTGTCATGGTTTGTATTACCAGCATCTCTTGAAGCGATTAATAACTTTAATCTATCAAATATAATGTGTATGCTGCTAATAGACTACCCATTTACACTCATGTACCTATGTACACAATATGCAATTTGGATACGGATGATAAACCAGGCTCACATTGGATAGCTTTACATGTCGATACGAATGGTATTGGTCAATATTTTGATTCATATGGACGTGCACCTACACGATATCATCTCGACTTTTTAAGAAGGAATTGTAAAAGATGGGACTGGAATGTGGATAGAATTCAGAATGAGTGGACATCAGTTTGCGGTGAATATTGCTTAATGTATTTGCTATATAAGTTTCAGGGGTGTTCAATGCGTAGTTTTACGAACATATTTACAGAGAACACAGTATACAATGATATTTTAGTGGATCAGATGTTTCATTCATATTTTAATAAGCAATAAAAATGTAGAAATGAAGGAATGTGTTCTTAAACAATAGCAGTGATAAAAAGGGCTTACAATAAGTAATAGATAAGAATGCTAATGAGGGTCTACCAGAAACAATAGATAATAGGAAACATGAGAACAAAAGAAACGTTAATGAGGGTGCGGGATTAGATATCGATTAGATACTCTTCTTAATTGATTTCCACATCTCTGAAACCACACATCCTAGACAAAAACGGACCGCAGATTCGTGATCAGAGCATGGCAAAACCTTTTTTTTTTTTTTTTTTTTTTTTTGTTTATGTTTTGTCGACTCGAGAATAGGAGAATAGTGAGCCAGACGGATTCTGGATAGTGAGCTAGAACTGGTACAACCTAACTACTTATCTTTCTTAGCATTCTTTGTTCAATTTCTGGATCATTGTACTCCTTCAGGGACACTGTTATATAGAAGAGTATCTTTTTAACTTCAGTTTTATAGTGAGTTAAGATTACTTGATATAATAAAACGACACATGAAGAAATTCCAATGACCATCCTGTGTTGTTGTTGAGTCGTCAAGTTGTGCTGAGTAAAGAATGCTCCCAGAGTAGCCAGAACGAACCCCGTCATGACGTAATGTAGTACTTTCTTATATGAATTGTAAAATCTCTGAAAGGTTGCCGGCAGTTTCACTTCTCTTATCCAGAAGTTTGGTAATGACGCGAGGTACCACAGTATGTTCAGTTTGTCGAATAGTTTAGTGGTTTCTGTTTCTTTGTAACCTTGAATTTGCTCTTCCATATTTGCAGTTAGAACAACAATAGAGTTTTGATTAGTGTGGGAGGTGGATGATGTTAAGGTTCCTGGAATATTGTGGATATAAGTGCAATTAATTGAGTAGTCTCCGTGATACAAGAAGCACATATACTTATTAATAAATAATCGAATCTTGCAGAGCTTCGCGCCCGTCGTTCTTTGCTTGACCACTGCTCAGATCCTTTTGGCTGTATCGTGTAACGCTTTCCTCGATAAATGATCTATCCAACAATAAAATATTTTTTCAAATCATGAGTTTTATAAAGCAACTAAGTGGGTAGGTACGGATAGGTAGTGATTGAGTAAATTATGTGTCCTTTATAATTTTCAAAGCAATTTCTTTTTACTTTGTTGTCATTTTTATGACATATAAAGGGTGTGCACATCTGGTATTTTAATTTTAATGTTTATTTATTTATTTATATTTGTGAAACATACAGAGTTATACCTTGTACCTACTTAGTCAAAAATACAGTACTATACGAGTAAAATACTACTGGGCACCGGTCTCCAAATATTTTGAAGCGAATTTAGCCCACTATACCACGCTGGCCAGACGGTATCATCATAGGGTTTGTTTAGAGTTTCCTTTTCTCGCAGTGCTCTTGTTGCTTAAGTTTACTCTCTTAGTCGCCTTTTACGACACCCAAGGGTAGAAATGGGGTAGGACATCATGTATTCTTAATCCGTCACTACACGGATACCTATCTATTTAAATATCTAGATATGCCATGTTATGTTATGGATAAGCTAGCTTCCGCCCGCGCCGGCTTCGCTCGCGTGGTAAGCAGCTATATATGTATATATATCTTATACCTTCCTCATGAATAACTTTTCATTGGTTAAAAACTGCATCGAAATATTTAACGCCCATACAGAATTACAGAGTGAGGCGACCTTATTTTATACTAGTTGTTGCCCGGGACTCCGCTCTCGTGGATCTTTGTTTAGCCACTACTCGACCTCTATTGGTCAAACGTAGCGTGATATTTCACAGCCTATAGCCTGCCTTAATTAATGGGATATGTAACAATGAAAGAATTTTTCAAATCGAACCTGTAGTTCTTAAGATTAGTGCGTTACACCAAACAAACAAACTTAAAGCTTTTTTAATTTTAGTATAGAATATGAATCCAATAGGTAATTCAGTTTTTAATGATTAATGGCTTCGTTGCGAAGCAAAGCTTCGATGTTTTACTTGCTCACGTAGTAATCATTCTGGGTACTCTATCGTCATACATTATGTACCTTATCAGCCTAATAAAACCACGCTTTAACAAAACAGGTCTCACATAAGTATTTCAATATATTTTCTTTGTTAAATTAAAACAAGGTTTATATTCAATAAATAAATATTTTATTAGGTATCTAAACATTTTTATTCATATTAGATTGTAAGTCTCTATAGTTTTCAGTGCACTATTTGCTAAAATCGTTTAGGAAAAATTGGAAACGGGCGGTAGTATGAAATCCTGAAAAATCAATCAATACTTACTCAAAGACGTTAGAGCGCGGCTATGTCATATCAGGTATGCATACATATCAAGTATCGCATTTCCGTATCAATTACATATCTAATACACAGAAATGTGCGCAAAAAGTGCTAATTGAATGAAATAATAATGTGATAGGTGTAGTTGACTTGTAAATTTAAGAAAATACAGATAGTACGGAGTAAGAACTTTTCACAACCTGAAACAAATAAAAAACTTAGGCTGAGTGGCCTGTTGGTCTAGTGGTTAGTGTAGGACTGCTAAGCCGGAGGTCGTGGGTTCCATCCCCACCCAGGACAAATCTTTGTGTGATGAGCATAAAGGTTTGTTCTGTGCCTGGGTGTAATTTATCTATAATACCTATGTATATCTATGTATTTACAAAAAAAAATGTATTTACGTAGTATATCATTTGTTTAGTACCCATAACACAAGCAAATATAATAATAATAATATTCTACCACATTCACACAGCGCCATCTAGTCCCAAAGTAAGCAATTGACCTAAATATTTGCAATATTTAGGTCAATTTGTTGATTCATAAATTATAGTCAAACAAGACCAGGATTTGGTGGATTTACTAAAAACTTTTAAGGGGTTCTATAGTTACAACAAATGTTCATATAATTACCTTAATCCAGTTCTCATATGACAGTTCTATAACACTAAACGCTGTCAATACTACTGGTTGCTGAAAAACAAATTATATTTGATCATCAAAACGATAAATAGAAGTAGAAGAATGCTACAAGTAAACAAAGAGCAGCAAAGAATAGAAAGATCTCAGCCATAATCAATTAAATCCAAAATAGATATATTAATAATAATATAGTTACCCATGAGTGTGCTGCTACTTTAAAATAGTGCGATGGATTTATTATTGATACGGCTGATACAGCCCTTGGCCATTATGACCGACGAAAGACGGGTTGACGATGTCAAATAAGTGTCTAAATTGAAACTAAAAGTAAAATTTATAAATTGAAAACAGTGTAGGGTAGCCCAGAATTAGAATCAGTAGCGGAAAAAGGAATATAGTAGGTATACGTTCGGCTTGCAGTGGGTTCTATACAGCTGTGAATGCTGCTAATGATGATAATAAAGGCACTATTCAGATAAGGTCTTAAGAGTTAAGAAGGTATGAAAGTATACACTTGGATATCCGTGTAGTGACGGATTAAGAATACATAATTTCACTACCCCATCTCAACCCGTGGGTGTCGTAAAAGACATACGCAAACAAGAGTAGTTACTACAAGAAAAGGAAAATTCGAAACAAACCCTTTTTTTTTTTTCTTTGGAGAAGACCCATTCCCAGCAGTGGGAGGTTTATGGGTGTAAATGATGCAGTTCTATTTTACTCTTTGTTCACAAGAATATAATATTTACCTGCGCTTGTAACATTGCAAGCTTCACCATCTTCCTGACACGTACTGCTGACGACCCGTGACAGTTGTGCCAACCAGACGCATACATTGCATCAGTCACAAGCTGCGCCTAAAAGTAACATAATTGTTTGCTGTTTTCGTAATTTTGTCAGGACAAGGTTTCATTCTTAAACAACAACAACCCAGAGTCGGTTACTATAAGTACCTATAGTAAGTGGCCTGGAATAGCTGTAATAGGACAACGTTCACTCACCTCAAACGTAATATTGCCAGAAGAGCACATGATAAGTGCTAAGACGATCAGGATGGCGATAGATATCGGTATGTGAGGCAGCTTTGTGGCGAGCTCATCTGAAACCTGGTTAATTAACACTTTAGTAAAGTCATTATTTAACTATCTATCTTTTAGCTACGTAATATTTTCAATAAAATCAACTAAAGTGAGTTTAGGTTTTTTATTACACGATACGATTTTATTACCACATGGATGTTGCTGACCTTTTAAAAACTTCTTCCCTCCCCAATGAGCTCTGGATACCAGTACTCACCAGCAGGAACACAACACGGTGTTATTGTGGCTGCGATTTTCTGTAGGGCGCAGGTATTGCCCTACTTCCTAAACAGTAAGCTACGATTCAGACCAACCGGCTCGCATCGGCCCGCGCCGGGCGGCATTTTACAATGCGTTAAAGAACATTGAAATGTATCAACAGTAATTACAGTTCATATTTGCATGCAACTTACGGTCGGAGCCGGTCGGCCGTCGCGACGCGTCGCGGGATGCCGACGGAGGTAACTATGCGTAAGTTGCATGCAAATATGAACTGTAATTACTGTTGATACATTTCAATGTTCTTTAACGCATTGTAAAATGCCGCCCGGCGCGGGCCGATGCGAGCCGGTTGGTCTGAATCGTAGCTTAGTCAACAGTAGGTCGGGCAAGAGTAACGATTTTTAGGGTTCCGTAGCCAAAATGGCAAAAACGAGACCCTTATAGTTTCGTCATGTCCGTCCGTCCGTATATATGTAGGATACCTACATTGAGCATGGTCCGACATGCTCTTAACCGGCTTTTTAAATTTAGATTATTCGTCAGGAAAATTGATTATAGGTACATATCACTCACGATGATAGGTATCAGGGTTGCGGTCAATATGGTTGTTAAAAGTAACAACTGAGAACTATATATCGTTCCACAGACGTACTGACACCGCCGAACTAACCTGTAACAAACGCAATCATTCCAGTCGATTTATTGTGCATGCTCGATGGTGTCATGTGAACATGTAACGACTGTGAACTCAAGGATTTTCAGAGTGAATTTTATATGCGTATTATCGACTTGTACAGGGACTAGGAGTAGGTATGTGTTTGCTGATTACGAGGTTCTGACGAAGTTTTGTTTCTCACATAGTTACCTACGACAAATGTTTGCGTTGTATGTTTAATGAGAGGAAACACTTCATTAACCACGGTTAAGAATCAAATTTTACTCACCACAAACTAAGCACATGTAAAGAAATCCCTTTTTTAAAATCTTCTTCATATTTCTTCTGCTTTTCTTCGTGTGTCAAATTCTTATCTTGGAAAATCAAATCTAGGCTATGAAAATAGCTCTGCAAATCCTTAAATTGGTAGCTCAGAATAAGCAGAAGTAAGAGTATCAAAGAGTATGTCCCAAAGGCTCGAACAGTTTGGCACCAGGTAGCTATGTAATACACAACTCTTACTGTCAGTGCGGCTAAAGAGCTTTCGTTCGGATCAGGCCATGGGGTGACGTACGGAATAAATATTTCATCTAGATAAAGAAAGATTCAGTTACTTTAGTGAAATAGAAACACTATTGTGGAACAGACCTGGCCGAAATTTTTAAAATCAAGTCATTTATTTATTTCGATCATCAAGATACGACATCCCTATGTACGTATTTTGATGATCTAAATAAATAAATTAACGAGAGTTAATTTAAAATACATACATACATACGCGCGAAAAACATTAACCTCCTTTTTGGCAGTCGGGTAAAAAGCCAAAAAGGTGTCAGCAAGCAAAAAGATTTTTTTTCACTATTCACGATGCGTCTTCAGTCAACAAAAGAGTAGTGAGAGACTTCCATAGTATTTTATCAAAAAGCCCCATGTTGTAGCATTGTTTAAACGTGATTTAATAAGTTAAATTAAGGTATGGCTTATTGTATGATTAAATGAAGTAGCCGTTTCGGTTGTTAACTTTTTAACTACTCACTTCCCTCCCATTTTCGTCCCATTTCTATTCTTCCTTTCCTTTCCAAGGTTATGGAGGCAAGTGTGCATAGACAACTGTCCGGGTTTGTCCATCGGAATAACCTACTTTCTCCACTCCAATCTGGGTTCAGGCCCGGACATAGCACTGTCTCCGCCTTGCTCAAAGTGACTGGCGATGTGAGGGCGGGTGTGGAGGACACTATGATGAAATATGTTCTAGTCTTGGTGGACTTCTCAAACGCCTTCAATACCGTCAGTCACGACATCCTCTTATCCATCCTCTCACCTTAAGATCTCTCCTGAGGCACGGGAATGGCTCTCTTCCTATCTTCGAGGGCGTCAGCAGTCTGTTACATCGGAAAACAATGCATCAGATTGGTGTAATTTATATGCTGGCGTTCCTCAAGGCGGTATACTTTTTCCTCTTCTATTCTCTTTATTTATCAATTTTGTAACCTACGAGCTTCATAGTACGTATCATCTGTATGCCGATGATCTGCAAATCTATTCACAGGAAAGGGTGGAGAATCTCTCTGCAGCCATAGATAAACTAAACCATGACTTGGTCTCTCAAGGATTGGTCTGATAGATTCGGTTTGTTAGTGAATCCAACCAAATGTCAAGCTATTGTTATAGGAGAGGGTTCGTGCCATTAGCAAGCTTGACATAAATTCACTGCCACCACTGATATTTAATTGGACCGCCATTCCATTGACTAAGAGTGTTAAGGATCTGGGGAGATCTGCTCAATAAACTTGACCGACTTCTCAATAATTGCATTCGATTCGTTTTTAATCTCCGTAAATATGATCACGTATCATCTTATCGTTCCCAATTAAATTGGCCCATCCGTCAACGTCGCAGTTAGCGAGCGTTGACTATTCTTTACTCCCTTTTGAATTCTCCTAATGCTCCTTCTTATCTAACTCATCAGTTTCAATATCTTTGCTCTAGTCATAACCTTAACTTTCGCTCCTCTAATAACCTTCTCCTACTTTGCTCCCTCATAGCTCAAGTCTTTTCCATTCTTCCTTCAACATTCAATTTATCCTTCTCTGGAATGCGCTCCCTCTCGAAATCAGGACGGCCACAAACCGTGAATCTTTTAAGACCAAAGTTCGTCACCTTTATATTAATATATTTTGGCAGAATCATAAATCTTGTACCTATCTCTTGCACATTAGTTACATTATAGTATGTGTATGTATATTTATAATTTATATATTAATATTTATATATCTATATATTTAATTTATTTTAATGTATATACTTTATTATATTATGTATCTACTTGTAATTGTTTATTGTTAATTAGAATATTTATTCTCATATTGATGTTGTTAACTGAAAGCACCTACCTCAGTTTTGTCTCTACATCACCCTAAAGTTGACTGGTAGATAATGTCTCAGGCATTAAGTCCGCTTTTGTACTTGTTTTGTGCAGAAAGTTTAATAAATAAATAAACTACCTATTACCCACACTGCGTTAATGTTTTATATTATAACATATTTTGTTATTTTCATGTAAGTGACAGTTGTCTCAATGGAAATAAAGTTCTTTAACCGGAGAGCAGCGTTGAGCGGCACAAAATCGGTCGCTGCGGCAGAAATTAGGTGAGACCTATGTCCAGCAGTAGATATCATATTAACTAATACAGATAAGTTCACACACACAGGGTCCACACAGCAATATCGTCACTCACCACGACAGTGAAGCCACTGCGCTTAGTAGCAGACTAGCAGATGGTTATTGTCATAATGGCTAGCACAAATAAATTCAACAAAGTAAAATCGACGTTGGTGCTGCGTCAGAATCGAACCCAGACCTCATGATTTCTGTCAGTACCTTTCTAATTCGGCCGCCTCTACTTTTTCCATCCAGTGATAGAAATCCGAACTGGATCTCGAAGACGGCGACTATCTAACGTTTTCCGCCCTTATTTCTTTTAAGGTAGGCCTGCTTGTTACTAGTATTTGGTATATTGGAAAAAGTAAAACTCTATAGTGCCTTTCGATGAAACACTTAAAGAAGTTCATACTTACCATATAATATTACATTTAGAATACCGCTGACAGCACGCTCAAATATCGCAGACGAACACGCAAAACCAAACACTCCTATATAAAGCTTCATCTTCATAATAACCTGCTTTACAGACTCCTTGTTGTAATAATCCTCCTTCAACACCACAACTAGGTGGTACAATATATCTCGCACCTCTCTTTTGTAATACAGAAAGGTAAGATAATCATGATATATCCCCGGAGTACAAGCAGCAGCCAAGTTAAGGTCTGCTAACTGACGAGTTGTGAGGTTCTTTTGTGTGAAATAAGTAACGAAGTTTGAAAACATCATAGCTGTGATTAATAAGGCTGATACGATTAATATCTTGTCAAATATTTTCACAAATTGTTTAGGTAATTTCAGATCAGAAACCCAAAAACCTTTAAAACCGCATATGTAAAAGAACGCATTAAATTGATCTAAACTTTTTGTCAATTCCGTTTCTTTGAATTTTTTGTAAGTTTTCTTCATGACGAGGCTTTATTGTAATGTGTTTATTGATAAAAATACTTCGTATTTGTAAGTATTTGCAATAGAATGTACGTAATATTTATATTACTTATTCCTATTAATTATGCAACGCTTGCTATGGCATAGACAAGTAGCTATTGCAATTAAAATTAAATAGGATCGTCCTTTAGAAACCTATAACTTACCTATGCTTTGCTGTTGTTGAATTTTTTGCTTGATCAGCGTTAAACATACTTACCTAATTCTAAATAATAATCTCTTCTATATGTAAATACCTAATTAACATAATATTGTATGTCTATTTGTGGACAACAGAGCTGGTTATGCTTTAAGTGTAAGTACATACTTACACCTAATATTTTAATAAACTATGTAGGTTATTTATTAGGCCCTCAGTGTAACTATTTGTTGTCCCAATAAATATATTTTATTAGCAGATTATTTGTTCAAATAGTTTTGATTCGGAGGTGAAACAAAGATATCACAGTAGGTTTCCGACCCTGGTGCCGTGCCACCCATGATAACCCATGCTGGCTATACCATTACCTACCTAGCTACCTACCTACATATTAAGTTGATAATCATCTTGCATTCCCAATATTTTCCATGAGTAACGCAGGGGCAAACACAGTAGGTGTAGGTACTATGTAAATAAATAAAATTATGTTGTTGGCATTATGTATTCAGTTAACGTGTTCGAGTAGGTAAGGTTTTTAGCAGCTGTTTTGTATATTTTTGTTTCCCATGACATTGCATGGTTACCTACATATTTTATTAGGTAAGTATAATAATTAAGTATGTATGTAGTTCAGTTGAGTAGGTACTCGATAAATTAGTTCCAAGTATGTCATAGCAATGTAAATAATAAACCTAGGTAATATAACTTACCTCGAATGTTTATTTAAATAATTTATTGCTGGTTTCCCAGCTATCTGAGAAAACCCTGACCGTACGGGCCGTCCAATATATATAAATGTACTCTGTGGGCCATCCTTACCGGCTCCCGGAACGGAGACAGAAGTGAGGCGCTAGAGCATCGTTTGAAATTGTTTCACAGCGACGACGTGGATTGGGGACTCGAGACCCCTTCTAAACCTACGACGTAACTTAATGAAGCCTCGTTTCAGAGGCTTGCGGGCGCTACCCGTGCGTGAAGGTAGTAGGTTCCGTATAGCAATCGAGAACGGATTTTAACGGTGCAGGAAGGAATTATTTAAATAGAAAGCTTTCGATACGTAGATAACGTACATAATGTACTTAGTTCTGCGTATTTGATAAATATCTTAAAAACTCATTAAAATCGATCGAGCCGTTTCGGAGAAGTGCTCGAATACGACCACTAACACCGTTAAACAAGATTTTTATTTATTATTCTTATAATTAAAAACTATTATATATAGAAAAATTATGTAGGTAGAAAGTCTCTTAAGTTTCTATCGTTTCTGAACTGTAAATAAAATTGTCAGTGTCATGTCAGTTAGCTTTTTGAAACTGTGCTTTATTCAATTGTCAATTTGATGAACAAAACGGAGATTAAAAAAAAATTGTTTCAAAATATTTCTATTAATAAATAACTCTGGCAATCAAACAAATTAATAAATATTTCTATATATTTCTTCATATTCATAATATTATAATCAATAAGGAACTAAAAACAGTTTTCAGGTTATATTAATGTTATAAAGCCAAGGCTGTATCAATTCAATAATAATATATTCTGGCGTTATTATTGAGTGTAATATCTAGTATATAATAGACCTATCTAGCGAGCTTTTGATTGGTAGTGAATATAGTTTATGGTAAAAAACATTAAATACAATAGATGTGTCAAGAAATGTTTCTATGGAATAAATTAAGAAAAGTTAAATTTTGTGTTTAACTTGGTGTTTGCGTAAAGATGAGGACGTATACTCGCAAGCGACCTGAGCACCAGCTTATAGAGAATGTACATGAACTGTGTAGACTGTGTCTTTGCAAAGGAGAAGAGGGTGCTCCAATATTTCCTGATGATTCAAATAATGTTTGTGCTGTGCTTGCTCTCAGGATTATGATATGTGTGGGATTAGAGGTGAGAATGAAGATGAACTATTATTTATTAATGTAATGAAGATAAAATTGGTGGTCACTTTGCTCACATACAGTAATGGTAAAGAGGTTTAATTTTAAGTATAAGAATACAGTACAATTATTTAACTATAAAAATGTTTTTATTTCACAAACATGAGAGAAGTTTTACATAAAGTAGCAGGTGACAAGGTTAAGGTGGAGATAGGCAGGACACTAGGCAAGAAAGGATGACGGACAGTGGACCAAGGCAGCCACAGAATGGTCGCATAGAGAAGCTATCAGGCCAGTGGGCAGGCCACCGGCCCAATGGTCAGACATATCATCAAGATCATAGGATCTGATTTTAAAACCATCATATACATGTGTCTTTAATCCCAGATTCTAAATCATTATTTATAAAAATTTTAATTACATTAATACATTCACCTTTGTCAAACTTTGATTGCCTAACAATATAACATAAAGTCACAATTAAAAATAATGGCATTTATACTATTCATGCACCATAATAAGTAATCCAGATAAATTCTTAAATACAAATGAAAAAAAAACACTCAAAATAAAAATTTGCCAAACATATCAAATATTTTTTATCTATTATTTGTATATTCTCATTTAACTCCTGATGACCTTACATATAAATTGTTTTTTTACAGATAAAACGAGAAGAATGTCTACCAAATAGGATCTGTGCAGAGTGCCTCAACAACCTAAATGAATACTATTCATTCAGAAAAAAATGTGAAGTTTCATATCAAAAGTTAAAGTCTCACATTTTAGCACTTAAAGAAAAACAATATAAAATTAAATTGGAACAACAAAATAATGTGCAAATCAAATCAAATGAATCAGAAGAGGAAATGAAATTTGTTGTAACATTTGAAAATGAACAGCCATCTGAAGTTAGTGTGTTAAATCTTAATGGTGTTGCCACTGTCAATAATTTTAAAGAAGTGAGTTGCTCATTATATTTTTAAATTTAAATTAGACATTTGGCCACTAATCAGAGCCTATTGGCCGTAGTGTGATATTATAATAAAACCTATAGCTTTCCTCGATAAATGGGCTATCAACACGTAAAGATTTTTTCAAACCTAGTACATAGTTCCTGAGATCCCATCGTTCAACCTTTTATCATATTAGTATAGCTGTAGATGCGAAAAAATTCTAAGTGTTTGTCTGATCGACCAACCCGCATTATCATTAGGCCAGTGTGTGTGGATTATGGCCTAAACACTCTCTAAATACAAAACAGGAGACCAGAGCCCAGCAGTGGGACATTAATGAGTTGCTGATGATGACAACATTAACATTGATAAAAAAAATTGGTTAGCTACTACCAATATCAGTATAAGACTTGTACTGACACCATTATCCATTGTGAGAACCTTGATCACTCCAATATTAATACTCAAATGTTATTATATTACAGACACTTTCAGGCCTAGCAAAACCAGAAAGTATAGACCATAAAGTGATGACACAAGAATATGCGGAACTAGTAAGCATCTTTTTTCTTCTATTTGTTAATATACAAAGGACGAAAGAGAGGTATTGTTATTATTACTATTATTTTTGATTTAGATGCCACGAGAGGCTTCTTTGCTAAGTCGAGCAGTTACTCATCTATCGTAGTGCCCACACATATAAGTACTTAGAATTTTTTCTAGTTTATGAAGTTTTCGCATGATGTTTCCCTTCACCAAGTGTAGATGGTTGGTCACTTGACTAGTATAGTCGACAATAAAATTGCTTTATAGTATTTATTGCTTAGAGTGAATGTTGTTTGCGTATCACAAAACAATAATGTCTAAATATTTGTTAAAAGTGGTAAATCAAAATAAATATAATAATATTCTCGACTATAGAGCGAGTCAAATGGGCAGTGCCTGGGACTTGGAATTCCAAGGAGTAGGTTATCAAGTATTGAGATTTTTCTGCAGATTCAAATCAAATCAAAATATATTTATTGCGAATTTAGGTAACATAATTATGTTGTTGTAATACAGTTTTTTCAGGGCGCCATATTCTGCCTTTAAGCTTGCAATATATTATCAATTATAATTAATTATTACAAATGCATTTTTTTATTATACAATGTGTATTTATTTATTGTATTTTATCATTTTCATTAGTGATTACTAATATAGAATGTCATAAAAATAAATAATAAATAGATAAGTTTGGAGAACAAATGTTCCCGGTTGATGACAATAGGCTCGCCCCCTTTCATGGGACTAAACATAGCTTGCGAAATGTATGTGTATGATACCTCTGCCTCCCTGGAAATAAAACAGCATCACTGTTTTATTTCGTATAAAAAAAGTTCGATATACTTATAATTTTAGCACCAGAATCAAAATGCGTCACCAGAATATTCAGGACCAGATATCGGCACATTCTTGTCGACAATGTTACTACAGCTTGGCATACTGGTGCAGCAAGAAAGCGGGCTGGTGTTCACTGAACAGAGTATTAATACTCTGGAACTGGAGACTGGAGACGGCAGTCAGGTCACCTTTGAAATAGTGGAGGAGGAGGCACCTGAGCTTGTTACAGTAAGTTTAGCATTATCTGTGTGTAATATATTGACATCTTGCATTTATACATCTATACATTTAGTTTTCTTTTAGTTTCTGCCCGCGGCTTCACCCGCGTTTATTCAATTAGGTTTAAATAAGTATATAACAACTCCCTGAAGAATGATTTAACTGATGGTGATAAAGACAAACAACAAGGATTCATTACATAATAAAAGCAGTGAAAATATTTTTTACTACTTAGCATAAATAATAAAATAAAAATACTCAGCATAAATAGTAAAGTTAGATAAATTTCCCCATTGTTATAAACTTTCAGCAAGAGAATATTGTGATGGAACATCCCCTGGACAACATGGAGCAGACGCCTCCTCCGGACCAGAACAACATTGTGATCAGTCACATCACATCTAAGCCAGATATCGACAAAAAAATTCTTAATAAAAAGAAGCAAAATGTCGCTCTCAGTAAAAGAATGTGAGTCCTATTATATAACATCATTTTTGTAACTCACAAGAAAATTTAGCAATTGAGAGAAATGCATAGAAATCGTGGGAAGGACCTCTGCCCAGCAGGATTAAGTGGCTTGGCACTAACAGTAGGAAAATGTCTTCTGATGAAAACTATTCCAAAATCAGTTTACCAATCTTATTTTACAGGCGTCATAATAACATACTCATCATCATCATCACATCATCATTTCAGCCCAATGACGTCCACTGTTGAACATAGGCCTCACCTAATTTTCCGCCACAACGAGCGATTTTGTGCCGCCCGCATCCAACGGCCACCCGCAACCTTTACCAGGTCGTCGGTCCATCTGGTGGGGGGCCGCCCCACGCTGCGCTTTCCAATACGTGGCCGCCACTCGAGAACTTTTTTGCCCCATCGACTATCAGTTCTGCGAGCTATGTGGCTTGCCCACTGCCACTTCAGCGATGTGATTGTGCTATGTCGGCCACTTTAGTTCTCCTGCGGATTTCCTCATTTCTGATTTGATTACGCAGGGAAACTCCAAGCATAGCCCTTTGCATGGCTCAATGAGCGACAGTGAGCTTTCTAATGAGCCCCATAGTTACCGGCCACGATTCAGTACCATAAGTCATCACTGGCAACACACATTGGTTGAAGACTTTTGTCTTCAAACATTGAGGTATTGTGGACGAGAAAATAGCGCCCAATAACATAATATAACTCTTTATTTCCTTACCAATTTTATAACTGCGAAAGTAATTCTGTTATTGTGTTGCGCTTTCCCGACTTGCATAACCACTCAATCGATCACTCTTATAGAGAATACACCTTAGATTTGTCGTCTGGGCTCACAAGGGTACTCATTTATTTACGTTCTTGCTAAGATTTATAAAACAAATGACGAAGAAGACGATTTAAGGGGCGTAGTCCTATTTCTTACGTAAATAGTTTAGGTGTACCACAGGGTGTATTTGTAGTACTCATTGTCGTGATACAATTTGTCAGGGGCGCGTGGTGCGAGGAATGCAGCAAGACGTTCGCCACCCGCAGCGCCCTGACGCGGCACCGGCGCATACACTCGGGGGTCAAGCCCTACTGCTGCCCCACTTGTGGCAGGGGCTTCTCGCAAAGGGAGGTCATGTTGAGACACGCGCTAGTGCACGAAGGTAACACCACTATGACCACTACTATAAAATACTTTTGTATTCAATTATTTGTTTAGAGCTGAGGGTGTTTCGAAACTCAACGTCAAGCGTGCCTGCCTGTACCTGGATGGCGATAGTACAGGCTGTACCTGTTCTGAAAAAAATAAAAAAACAATCCATGTGATTTGGTTCAGTCATCTTTTTTTTTTTAAATGATGTAGTTTGACACTCCTGATGACATTTTTAGGTACTGCATTGACATAGTGCCTGATTTTGCCAAGGTTTTTTTTACATAATCGTTGTTAAGTACACTATAATTTGCTGTCACAAATCCAGAAGTTTTTAGCTAGTGTGAGTGTTTAAGAAAATCCATGACCCTTTTGCGAACAACGAATTATTACTACTTTTACTGTGAAAAAAGCTAAGCTGTAGATGTGTGTCGTGTGGTCCCCCGCAGAGCTGCGGCCGCACGTGTGCGCGCAGTGCTCCAAGAGCTTCACTCAGCGCGGGGCGCTCGCCGCGCACGAGCGTGCGCACGCGCCGCAGCACGCCCGCGCCCTCACTATACACAGATGTTCGCGGTGTCCTAAAGTCTTCCTTTACGCTTCAGGTATGTGTAGAATAATACCCATACGTGTGGTTTTCAAAAAAATATGTAGTGATGACACATTATATTCTTTTTATCCCCAGAATGGCCTAATAACTACTAACTAGGCTAACAAATTACAATGCACCTGTCAAAAAGAAAAAACTAAAAAAAGTGTTCGGAATATATTCTAAATTAAAATAAAAGAATTGGGACCTAATAATTTTTGCAAAAAGTTAATTATGTTTAAACTGCAAAAATTTACGCAATATAATTTCCTAATTGGTTACCGCAATATTACGTACACATTAACCTCTGTAATAGCCAAACCGATTTTGATAACATTCTGTAAATCTATTCACTCGGTTCCAACTTATTAGATCAAGACTATCGTATCGATAGATCGATCGAGGTGTGGTCGCGATGGGAGCTTGAAAGTCTGCCAGGCCATTATGTACTTAACGTGACGTCTTTTATCCCCAAATGAGTAGGCTATCGCCAATTATGTGAGACCCCATGTATTGGAGGGCGAGCCTATTTCTCATTAGTAATATACGTATAAAACTATAACCGTGCAGGTCTAAGCCGCCATATGATGATGCACTTGGGTCGCGTATACATGTGTGGCGTCTGCGAGCGACAGTTCAAGGACAAGAGCTCGCTCATGCGACACTTCAAGAACACCAACCACACCGCTCCCGATCAAGGCCCGGACCCCGACGACCCCGATGACCCCGGCAACCCGGACGACCCCGTCACGTGAGACTGTCCACCTTGACGCTTTAAAAAGATTCGACTCTATTATGCTAAGAACTACCGGTCGAACCGACCAATATTATTATTTAAGCTAATAATGAAAATGTAGAAAATTTTTATTATTAAAATTTATTAGGTAGCTGCTTTAAATTTGTTTAAATTGTCTTGTGCATATTTGACAGTGTTAAACTATGAAGAACTATGAATATAATAATATGAAATGAGGGTATATTTTATATCTAAAGTATAAAATTGTAGATAGAGAACTGTGTTATTGTATAGAATCTTATTAGGTAGGTAGTAAATAGAATGGTCTGGAATTCTGTAGACTTAACTTGTAATGAGCCAAGTCATACATAATGTAGTTTGAGCCTTAAGTAATGTAGTTGAGCTGCCTCGATGGCGCAACGTTTCAAGAGAGTCTTGACACAGAACGTAATTTCCAATAATGTCATCCTTTTAAATTTTATCACTTTCGCAAAACGTCACATTCTCAGAATTTGAAATTTTCTCAAAACGTCTGCAAATGTCACTTTCACAGAATGTCATTTCCGTAAGGATATTGCGTACTTAAAAATAAATTAACATACTACTAAATACTTAGTAATGACAAAAATATAAATAATAATAATATATTTACTTAAAATAATGAAAAAATACCTATTAAATATTTACTTAGATTAATGACAATACCTATAGACTAATTTTATTATAAGAACAACTACTTTATCATGTAGCCTGCCTGTGTACTGGATTGAGCTAACTAATTAGGCATTATGCGACTAAACGCTATCAAAGTTTCTTCTTAACACTGTCATTCATCATAAGCATTTTTAGTGGAGAGATTCTTAGGATAGACAACTTCATTTTATAGTTAGGCGTGACGTTAACCGTTGTCGAATGGATGACAAGATGACGTTATATGAAGCAGGTTGGACGGCTTCAGGCCGCAGTGACCTGTCGCAGTGTCCAGAGCTGCTGGCTGCCCTGGACACCACGACAGGTCGCCAAAAGTGCCAAAAAGCCAGCCTTTTGGGTACCATTCCTCAGGAATCTAACCTCAATCAGATATCTTATTCGTAGAAAATTTAGGTATTTTTTTGTAAATAGGTTACCTCTATATAATATTTAAGTTGTAAATATTTTATTGAATAAATATGTGTTCATGGTTATTACATAACTGGCCACGGTTTGTCACATAGAACCTATTTATACCCACTAATAATGACAGTAAGTAGGTTGTAATATTGTTATGAGTATGGTGCCTACTAGTAGTACCTATGACCTATTGAATAGTTATCTGTATTCACACACATTGCCTACGAATTGTATACTTATATGTGTTCCCCACTATACAGGGATTAGCTTGAACCAATATAAGTTAGGAAGTACAGAATCATATACGCACAATGATATTGATATTTGTTCTAATATTAGCAAAATAGACCTTAAGTTCAAGTTGTTGTTTCATATCATATAGAAATGCGGTTCCCCATATTACAATAAGTTGAAATTACTGTAAATACAATGTTCTTATAGAATAAAAAAAAAACTTTCAATAAATGGGTATATATTGTGACATGTAATCCTTTGCCACCTGTTGGTTGTGGTTCATTTAATTACTTAGGTATCATGATTTAGATGAATTAAGGTTTTTAAATAATTCGCGGCATTGCCACTGGCTTGACAGCCATCAGGAATTATAATAAAATAAAAAATAGTTTCAAGAGCCGTAATTTTTGTCGCCTAGTCGATTCTGAGTTCAGAAGATAATAAGTGCAATAAGTTAAATTTGTGAGAAAACAGATCTGAAGTTCTTAAGATATAAAATATGTGCCCCAGATGAGCCGCATATAAACCCTTGTAACTTTTGATCCAGTAACCGGTGATATTTAGCGACAAATTTCTAATAGTTGGCCATTTTGAGATTTGTACTGAAACAATTCAAATATAAAAACCGGTTAAGAGCATCATGCTCAATGTAGGGTTCCGCAGCAAAGATCATATCTTCATAGTGCTTCCGTTCTTTTGTTTTTCGGCCAGTTCAGAGTTTTTACCAAATTATTTATAACGCTCCTAGACTATACCTTAAAAATTTAACTCCTTATATCTTTTAAACCAAGACCCGACCAAATGTGATATTTGATGACTAATTCTGGGAGAAAACAGATCTTTGCTAGGTGTCCGCAGTCCACTAGTTTTTGAAATGATAAATCTGGCCAAGCTGGGCCCCGATAGTGGCCAAGCCAGTGTCAGCCACACGGCTAGGCTTAGGGAGATGTTCATAAATGATAACACTTGCAGCACAGGAACGCCCTCTCAGAAACGCCAGTTATAGGCAATGGAATCCTAGTAGGACTATATTTTAGCTAGAAATGTCCATGTGACTTTGATCAGGTCTCATGCAGTTACTACGACACCATCTAAATGAATGAACTAAGTAATTTTAATGGAATTAAGTATAATTAATTATTGTTATTATTATATAATGAAATGGATCTTATTGTAAAACAATTGAAAAGGCATATTTTGTAAAAATAAAACGCAATTATTTGTTTACTTAAATATTTTATTGAAAAAAATTTATATTAAATCCAAGGCAACGTGGTATTGTAAAATTTTAAGAAAATAATGACAAGAAAACATCGGAATACTGGTGCAACTGTGACAATGACATACGACGGATGGCACTTATATAAACAAAACACAAACAAATATAATTTCATAACATTTTAATTTTCACAAAAACCAAGTCGACGCCACCGCATTGTAACTTATGGAATGCCTTCTTCACTTAAACAATATGTACTCCCTACAAGCGTACAGTTTAGTATCTATCTGAAATTTTGTTCAAAACTAGTGGAACAGTTCGTTAGGCGACTTTGTAGTAGACAGTCTGACACGGAACTGGAATATACACGCACGCAGCTCTTAACTCCTACAGCTAGATTATAAATGATTATAAAAATAAATAAGGGGCGTCGCCCCCTCCCTTTCACCCGCTACGTTCGGACAAGACACTTGTTATGTTTGAGCAAACCTCGGAACCGAACCGGTGAACGTTCGCGAGTCTCGTCCACATATCCAACACACACATCTGCCAAACACTAAAATTATCAACAGACTAATTTATAACCGAATCGACTACCACAAAATAAAATATCTGTCTGTGACACACTCCACGTCGCGTTCTCGTGCCGCACAATTAAATCAAATTATACTTTCAAATGATTATTATTTAATAAAAACATCCGTGTGCCTGATTTATGATTTATCTCGTTATGTTCATAACGGACGTCCGGGACGCTCGTATTATTTAGATTATAGCACAACTGTCTAAAATAAAATTACTAATATGTAATAATCAATATTTACAGTTAGTTTCGACTACGACGCCCGACGGGCCCTCGCCAGTGTCGCCTGTGACGTGTCGTGACGTATCGTGACGTGACGTGACGTGACGTGACGTGACGTGACGTGACGTGACGGTGACGGTGACGAGCGCGGCGCGTGGACGGTGCGGAACTACTACATATAAAAATATCGCACCGTCACCGTCGCCGCCCGGCCCGGTCCGACTCGGGCCGGTCCGGGCTGGCGCCGGGCCGAGCTCGGACCGAACGCGGCGGAACTAATTTTTGGCACTCGAAATATAAAGGGCGGCTCGGCGGGCGGGCTCGGCGGAGGGCCGGCGAGGGGCCTACATGTTCTCGAACTGGTCCACGCGCCGCTTGGTGTTGCCCTTGCGGATCTCGCGCAGCGTCTTGTACTTGTCGCGGCCCTGGCGCACGTTCTCGCGGTGGATCTTGTCCATGTGCGTCTCCTTGGTCTCGTCGCGCGACTGCGCCAGGTCTTGCTTCAGCGCCTTGAGCTGGTTGTGCAGGCGCTCGTTGCGCTCGGCCAGCGTGCGGCGGTCCGCCACCGGGTCCACCAGGTCGTCCGGGCCGCGCGCCAGGTCCCCGCCCACGTCCGAGCCGCCATCCGAGCCGCCGTCGTCCGCCGAGCCGTCGGGCGGCGAGGGCCGCTCGGCCACGTGGTGGTGCTGCGGGGTGGTGGTGGCGGCCGCCAGCGCCGCCGCCGCCTCGTCCTGCTTGCGGCGCGCCTCTTCCACCTCCTCCTGCAGGCGCCGCGTCTCCGAGTCCTTGTCCTCCACCTCCTGCTGGATGCGCGACACCTCCTCCTGTTTGGCGCGGATCTCTTCCTCCAGCTTGGCGCGTTCCGCCGCTTCCATGTTCTGTGGGCGTCGATAAACGTTACAAAATACTGTGACGATACGTTCACGACCACTTAATTTTAATACTGCGTGTAAATAGATGCCCCTCGGTACCGAAAACTGATGAAAGACACTGCTATAATGGCGCTAAAAAAATGCAATACAAGATGTCGTATTTATAATACTTTTTTCGAAAGTGCTATGAAAGCAAATGAAAAAAAATTAGAAGAAAATCTAAAGAACTACACTAACACTCACTCCAGTTTTCAGTACCAAGAGATCTATCCTTACACCCTTTTTAACTTCAAATTGCCTGTACATTAGTAATATACATATTATAAAAGAAGAAAGCCGTGTTGTACCTTGGTCTCCTCGAGGCGCTGCATCATGGCCTGCAGCTCGTTCTGGCGCTGTTCTAACTCCTCCTTGGCGGCCTGCAACTGGCGCAGCTGCTCCTCCAGGCGTCGAATCATGTCCTGCGCCTCCAGCAGGTTCGCGTGCGACTTCTCCATCTCCTCCTGCATCTGCCGCAGTCTGTCCTCGTACTCCTGCTGTTTCTTCTCCGCACGCTCGCGGGCCGCGATCTCCAGTTGGAGTTTCTCTCTGAAATATACATATCATAGTTACTTACATTGCTTTTATTAGTATAAAGGAATATCTTTTCGCACCCCTTGAGGGAAAATAAATAAAAAATACAATAAAAGATAATAAATACAGGTGCATTATTAAAGTTTTAAACGTAAAAATTGGGTAATTCTTTTAAAGAATATTTTACTACAAATTTAAAAAAATATTCTGTAGGTGTACTCATATTGATAAAAAGATTGAAAGAGGAACCTGCTAATTAGAAAGACAGATTGCGTAACGTAGCCTAAATCCATTAAAGTTATTTTTTCTGTTGATATTAAACCGAAAGACATAATAAACAATAATGTTAATAAAATGTAGGTATTAAATTGTTTTATAAGCCGATACTTTAATTATAATCATGTATCATTATAATTACAGGGTCAATGAAAAAAAACTAAGCAAATAAAGAGTTTATAAAGGTTAATTAGGTAATAAACATATCTTTAACACATATCCGAGATGTTTTTTATTTGTGCAATAATTAAGATAAAATAAGTGCATGAACTTGGAATTGCTTATTTACTATAAAAATATAGTAAGTAATGTATTTTTATCTACTTTTTAGATAAAGTAAATGGCTAGTATATAAGTTATTAACAGCGTATTGTTTACTGACGTTGTGTAACGTTCATACAACAGAGTGATTGATTGTTACTTTGTCATTATTACCTATTTAGTGACGCAGTTTAA
This sequence comes from Laspeyria flexula, assembly GCA_905147015.1. NCBI lineage: Eukaryota > Metazoa > Arthropoda > Insecta > Lepidoptera > Erebidae > Laspeyria > Laspeyria flexula. The sequence continues at coordinate 958,332 of LR989958.1, forward strand.
TTAAACTATAAAGATGGATTTCAAAGTCACTGTATTCTTCAGTTGTTATATAAAAACTAATAGGTGTCAGTCATCTATTTGGTACTAATTAGCTGAAAGGATGCTATGAAAATAACTGACAAGAAACTCAGGTTGATTTGAAACACTACTTTTTATTTTCCTACGACATTTTCATCAACTCTAATCTCTAACTTCTCGAGCCACTCTTTTTATTTACCACTTTATGAGGTAAACGTTATGTAGAGTAAAATAACAAATCTTAATGTTACAAAGACATTGATGCTATTCTGCCGTGTCTTTTATGTAAGTTTTATATATAGGAAATTAAGTGCTTAGTGGTCTGCAGAGCCTATTGGCTGAAGGGAGTATTAGGTTATTGAAAATAATAAAAGATATTTGGGTATGAAACGAATAAATTTTCAGGCTCCACCTAAATGCTTATGTGGTACATTGGGCATAAGTAAGGAGTAGAAGAGGGCTAACTCCCGCCCCATAGAAGATCGTAGCCAGTGTTGTACGTACCTCTGCGCCTGCTTGGCCAGCTTCTCCTCCCTGGCCTGCGCCTTCATCTGCTGCACGTCGATGGTGTCGGGCTTGCGGCGGCGCATGTAGAGCTCGTGGTTGCCCATACACAGCGCCAGGATGCGCTTGTTCACTCGCACGCGCGGCGCGAAGAACACGAAGTCCGGCGCTTTCTTGTCGATCGGCTTGATTATGAACTTGCGGTCGTTGAACGATATGTTCCTGATCTCCGACCACGGGAATCCGATTTTTGGGGTCAGTCTGCAATGTGAGCGAGACTTGTTTTAGTTTCCAATTATTTATGACATTTTTTATGTGTCTAACGGAAAGAGAGATAAACGAAGATATCAAAACACATGTCCTTCATTTATTTTATTTTTAAATATAGTTTAGAAAATAATTATTCAAAAGTATTTTGAGTGAAAATTCAACAGTGAGTAGTGTGTAAGTAGTGAGAACCGGTCGAAGATATGATTCTATAGAAGTAAAAACAAAGTGGTACTCACTTATCGTCCTTTTCGTATATATTTAACCCGAGCGCGTCCACTCCGAGCCAGAGCTCGGTGTTCTTCTTGTTCCTGATCTCGAAGTAGTTGACGCCGTACATCTCCAGGTCCTGCGCGATCTTCAGGTACTCCATCATGGCGTCCTCGCGCAACATGCCTCGGTGCTCCTGCCACCAGTTCGTGATGCTTTGCTCCCACTCTTCGCGGGACATCTGTACACAGGAACACCCACAATTTAGTCAAAGAATACATCAACATCTAGGTGACAACTAGACCCGCAACCTAGTTATTTGAAGTTGAAGAGCATCCAAAAGCCCTATTTTAACCACCCGCTCGCATCCTTGACACTTGGAAGATTACTTAAAATAGCAGTTGAGCTAGAAATTCACCTGATGGTAGATGCTGTCCCTAATGCCTTTGACAAGTGGCTTGTTGATATAATCAGTTTAAAGAAGACATGGTTTAAAGACGTAATATTATTAGCATATATAGCGATGTATTCTGTTTCCTTCCAAGGTCCTAATAAAGTTAGAACAGAATGAATATGCTGGATAGTGTATACAAACCTTATGTTGGTCGGTGACTCGCTGCGGCAGCAGACGGTCGTTGGCGAGGAAGCCGGGCCCGTGTATGGCGGGGTTGTGGTCTCCGTGCCGCGCCTGCACCGCGTACGACGCCAGCAGCACCGACGTCTCGGGCGGACAGTAGATCTCGTCCGATAGGATCGCATTTTTGACCTGCAACCATATTGGAAAGTTAGCTCCTAGTATCCTAGTGGACATTGAAAGCGGTCAAAATGTACTTGAAAAAAGAACTGTGTACTCCACCGATATTAGTTCAAGGTGTAATATTTATGTCTGAGGCTTGTGTCTGTAATTATCTGTAAAGTTCAGAAATATATTCAAAATAACTAGGTAACATAAATGAGAAAGTTTGTTGGCATATATGGATGTTGATGACGCAAATACCACGAAATTGTTTTTTTTACTTTTACTTTACAGGAATATGGTTTACAAATTAGAATAACGCATAGGCTATGATTTATCTCGACATTGTGTTCCGCGGGACACGCAATCGGAGCAGCGAATGGTAGTTAATTCAAAATGATAAATGATTCTGTGTGGTGTCATGGCGTGATGGTTACAGTAACAAACCTGAAGGTAGAAGAGTTTGAGTGTGATCTCCTGGATGAGCTCGTCGGCGACGTCCTCGGGGTAAAACTTGGCGCGGAACTTGAACTGAAGTGGGTTCTCTTTCTTCACGTCTTGTTGCATCACCTGTAATACAACGCACACTCTAATTATACTGTTCATTATACTCAAATGCGAGTCCATTTATCAAGCATTTTTTGGTCGGTAATATGCTAGAATGAATTCTTCTTGACTGTCAGCCATTTTGCACAACTTCAATGGGAATTTAGGCATCACCCATAAGTAGTAAGGTAAGGATAAGGGTGAGCTATATCTACCTTAAACAAATCTTGCGTAAACATAAATAGTTATCAGTAGGCGGCCGGCTACATCTGGCTGATCAATTAGGGTTACAAACATGTCTAGCTACGCCAATCAATGAAAAACACAACATATATACAGATATATCAAGGAAAAACACCACATATAACAATAAAACAGACGATGCTTTTATATCATAGCACACAAAAGTCACAATATACAAGTCTTACCCATCTGGAGAATGGTAGCGACCCTGACTTCGTTGTGTGCCACGGTTATCCAGGGAGAGCGTTAAAAAGGCAACAATTAATTACAATTCATCGCCATATTCTGGCTATATTATTTACAGTAAGGATATTCCATTAACATTAACTGTTGAGCGATAGAACGGATATTTTCTAGTATCTACTTATTTTAGCAGTAACTTTTTGGACTGCCTATTAGTATTACTAAGTAGTTCCAAAGCATCACATTATAAGTGCTTGAACACTGACTACATACATCTAGACTGAGGGGAGATGTTATAAACAAGAGGGAGAGAGTAGCATTTTAGTATCGTAATTCTATTCTTCTTATTATCGAAGGGATTTGAGGCACACCGTGGTGTTGGAATTTATCAAGTCGCCCAGAAGGCTTCTTTCTTGACTTATCGCCTGCCACATCCATCATCATCAAGTGATAACCGGGATCGACGGCTTTACATGCCTTCTTTGGCACAAAGACGAGAGAATGAAAATTTTATTGGTTATTTACAACACATCTCCGATCCTCTCGGCTAACTCCGCTTTAGTGCACTTCGGGCCTAATAGATACAAGCTATAGCCGAAGTTCACCCATGTTAACAGTGATTCACGCGATAAGGGTCAAGCACGATGATACATCACTGGCTATTAAAACCCTCAACTACATACGAACTACTTTTATAATTGCTTTTAACCGTTTAAATAATGTAGAACGAATGTTAAATGGGGACTCATTTTACACTCAGTTATGGACACAGTTTAGATGAATGACGGCTTGACCAGTAACACCATATTCAAGAAAACACAATAAAAAATAACATCATTGCCAACTTACATCTATAAATGTGGTGCTAATTATAAAAAATATTGTTTATCAAAATGTAAGCAAGCCAAACAGTTGTTCTTAGTTATTTGGTCTTAATTCTTAAATAAACAAATAAGGTTCTTCAAACATCTCTAAAGTCTAGTAAAAAAGTCAGTGTGACATGTGCTTATGAATCAAAATACTCTTCCAAAACCAAGCTAGTTAACGATGATTCTCCTTCGTAATCCCCGGCCGATAGATGATCTTAACGCATAACAGTGAAAATTATTAAATATACCAATTGCATCTCTAAAACTTTGTCATCAAGTAATTATAATAAGCACGCAGTAATAGCTGTTATTTTTTAAAGCTGTAACACTGCGCGGCAATTCGAAGGTTGGTCAGTAACTAGGCTAATAGAATTTTATCGTTTAAGATTTCGCCTAATGAAAGGTTGTTGACGCCGAGCTAAGTTGGATTAAAAGTGAATCCAACTGACCAGGTGGTTAACAGTTTTCTCCATAAGGTTTGTTAGTAGACAGTTTAATTGATAATTCTAATAAAATGATTTTAATATTGTTAATTAATTACTGTCGTCTTATTAAAAGCAGAATTCAATTAATGAAAGTATGATAATAGGTTGTTTTTTTAAAATTAGGGCGAAAACGTATGCAAAGAGATTTACTTGATTCTTGTATTGATTGCAAGTAATTCTTAATATTGCTTCTACCAACACTGGCATATATATTTTAGCAGCAACAAATTTAATATCTATAATATAATATAATAATATAATATTCTACCACATTCACACAGCGCTATTTAGTCCCAAATTAAGCAATTATATTTGCTTGTGTTATGGGTACTAAACAACTGATATACTACTTAAATACATTTTTTTTTTTGTAAATACATACATATGATAGACAAATTACACCCAGACACAGAACAAACCTTTATGCTCATCACACAAAGATTTGTCCTGGGTGGGGATCGAACCCACGACCTCCGGCTTAGCAGTCAGGGTCACTAACCACTAGACCAACAGGCCAGTCTATATATATATATCTATATATATCTACACAATGTTAAATAATATTTCATATCATAATTCATTTACATTTCAAATCTGAAATTTGCAAGGATATTATAATGTCTGCTGAATGATAAACTAACATAGACTACTGCTTTTTATATACATAGTTGTTACTCAATCACAAAATCCTGTTAAATATTGACTGGTTTATGTGAGTCAATATCTAATTTATATACACTAGATCAATGTGTCTTTAAGCCGGCTACTAGCTAGACTAATCCAATAAAAGCTCGTTTCAACTAAATAAACATGGATAATGGATTCTATTTTAAACAACATTACATAATATATGTTTTATCCTTCAAATATGTGCCTTTTTAACTCTGATAGAATTTTGATGATAGATATAAACAGTATGTGTTTTAATGTATTAGTTTCTTTATTCTTCATCACTACAACCCAGAAACGTCCCACAGCTGGGCACGGGTTTCCTCCAAATAATGTAAAGAGGAATTTAGCCTATTTATTTATTTATTCTTATTGTAGGTATTAATAATCTGTTGCAAGTGTGTAAGATTGTTATTATACATTAATTTTAACTTGAACTATCAAAGTAAATTCCCATAAAATTGACACACACATACTATATATTTCCATTATAATATATACCTATTTTATAAAACGCTTATTAATACAATTTTTAATGTTGTTGGTTTACCATACAAAAATAAACAAACTTTGGACAAAAACCCAAATAGTTTAATTAATATTTTATAATGATTATTGTTCAATTATTAAATTTTAAAATGGTAAGTAATTATCTCGGAACGATATGCGTGGGCCATTCTCATCTCAGGGCCCAAGTTAGCAATTGAGTGGCAGACTTCACACGCTCAGCTTCTTGGAGAAATCACTTCAATTGCCGCTCTTTTCCCTTCACTGCTTTATAAATATACTTCTAACACGCATGTTACATGACTTCCGAAAATACAGACCTTGGTTCTATCTATATAGCAAATCTATATAACGAACTGTCCGTAAGCTCGTAACCGGGGCCTTTTTTTTTTTTTTGCCATAAGCCTAGTCAATAAGAAGAAAACACAAATCAACTAGTTCTCATTATTATCAGACAGGATCTTTAAAACATACATCTGTACGGAAAGTTTTGACCGATATTTGTCTTCCACTAACAGCCCATTGCGACAGTTACAACAAAAGCAATACAAAATTGCCTACATAGCATGATTTTTATATAATATAAAAATACGACATTATTCTGAAAAATGTTGATAAGATTATACTAAGACTTTAGTCTTTAGGGAATTGCGATAATCGTTAAAAATTTAATATTCTACCAAAGTAGTTTGTTTGTGCTATGGGACTTTGGAATGCGAGGCCTTTGATTATAAACAATACTGCGATATAATGTTATTACATAGTGCTTGTAGTAGTTCCTAACGTTAGTGCGTTCATTCCTAACAAAAAAACAAACAAACTGTTTAGCTTCATACTATGAGAATCAAATAAGAATTGGATCGCATTTGCCGCAAACTTCAGTCGAAAGTGCACATTTTTGTACAGCCAGCAGAAATAAAATAGGCGAAAATGTATCTCGTTTCGTTATGTTATTTTGTTACAAGTGTTAATTTAATTGTTATTGAATTTTTTTGTTATTTTTCTGTTTGTTATAGTTTTATTGTTGTTGTTATTACTTACTACTATTACTTATTCAGAAAATAAAGATCTTGAAACCGAAAAAGTACCTTGTAGGGTATGAAGTTATCTTCAAATGGGAAATTAAATGGCGTCTTGTTTTGACAGTCCCATAATTATTTGACTCGCATAGTAGATGACTTACATTCGTTTAGAACTTTTCATAAGTTAAGTTTCCATTCTGACTTACAAAACACAACATAGAGTCATATTCCACGAATGTAGTAAGTGGCCCCTATCGACATTAACCAAGCATAGAGGCACAGACAGATAAACAAAAAAGTGTTTTTGCCCGACCTGAGAATCGTATCCAGGACGACGGCTCGAGCAGTAATCGTAGACACAAATGCTGCGCCACCGAGGCAGTTTACTTCCTATACTCTAGAAGTCTAGATAGTATGCTTAATAAACCTACTATTATGTTCTAGTTTTAAGACAAGATTATTTCAAAGACGTGGCTGAAAGAATAACACGAGTAGAAAATAAATTATACATAGTAAACACGTCATTAGCACGTATCTATAAAGTGTTCTGATAAACGCTAAGTTTTTCTTACAAAAACATAATATATTTTTATTATTCGACCTTGTTTCTATAGTGACAATGGTATAATTATGCTTAGTAATATTCTTACGCAAACAGATGGCAGTTTGCGTTGAAGCAAAAAAAGACTAACTTATTTATTTGAGAGGGAAGATTAATTGAAGCTTTTGATACTCTTAGTAGACGAGATTATGATTATGATGTCTCAAATCAAAACCTTAAGAATCTTAAATGAGTCGAAATACATATATGAAAAAGTAAGCAAATTAAAAAATATTATAATTATATAGGTTTGCCCCCTATTTCATGGAACCTAAAATAGCTACCGAAATAAGTCAGCCTACCCCTTCAGAGATAAGAGGCGTGAAGCTATGTTATTTAAGAAGTCAGAGCCAAAAGAGGCATACCATTGATCTGCAGATCGAAACACCGTTTATAATCGCTTAACAAAACGTAACTAATCGGGACTCTGTTGTGTATTGTTACTATTGAATTATGATCGAGTGAATGATACTTATTAGATTACTAGTAACATAATACAAGGTGATGTGGAACGTAGCGAAGTGTCGAAGCTTCTAGTAAACAAAGTAAGATGAAAACATATCTTTGAAAGGACATAAACTACGCTGATAATGTTGCTCTTCATAGCGCTGACGTAAAACAGACGTCGCGGCCTTAGTTTCTCTAGTTGTTAAAGATATAAGTCCTTAAGATAAACATCTAGCGTCAATACTAATTAATCTACAATTTCTTTAGCCTTATAAACAAGTTCATCTACTGTTTTTCTAGCTTCAAGACCACACGGTCTTACCAGATCATCTTCCCTGTCATAAGCCGCCTCTTCATCATCGTCCTCGGGCGTCATAAGCTTCTTAACGGCAGATGTGAAAACCTTGCCAGTTTTCTCCACGATAGATTCAGGCTTGCAACCACATAAATCATCAGTATCTCTATAATTTATTACCGAAGCTACTATCTCAGCGGCTGATAATAATTTCAAGAGCTTGACACTAATAGGCGCTTGATTTACGTCAGAAAAACTGCGTTAACTAAATAAAAATTTTGCAACACACTTTGCAATCTTGTACACACTATCGTAAATTTTAATGTTTGCAGTTTGGAAACTTATCAAAATAAATATGTTACGAACACTCTCAATGTCATAGAGATGTTTGATGACATTCTGAATGGTTTTGGCACGAGAGTTCGTGGTTACTATGCATGTGTTATAAGATCAGAGTAGTCTCGCTCGGCATTCGTTAAGCAACGCAAGCGTCGTGGGAGCGGCGAAAGTACGGTCATCGACCCCGTCAATGATCGGCGCACAATCAGCTGTTCTTGTGCGCGAATACCGATCGTAAAGATTGCATTGGTGTCAATCTATTCAAATGGAATGTTTCAAATTGTTTAGATTGTCACACAGATACATTGTGTACTTTAGAGTTCGATAAATGCTTTGACAACTTGTGATCAAGTTATTATGTGCCTGATTGCAAATAATAAATATTCTCAAAAACATATTTTGGAGACTATTTTCCAAATTACATAGACACATAATATGTAATCAATTAGTGAACGTTGTTGATGGGAAAGATGCTCAAGGTGATATGAAACACAGTGATGTCGCCAGAATTGCTCGCAACGCGTACGTGATTACATCAACGTCAGATTGAAACGAAAGTGTCGAAGAGTTACACTTTTTGAAATGAACTATTACTGACAATCACGTAATACATGCACACGTAATGCACGATAAGGAAAATTTTGTGAGAATGTTTAGCGTCAACATTGGTGAAGTCATCTACAGGTAAAATTTAAAAGTATTGGAAGGTTATTCATATTATTTGCTAGAATTCAATTACAAATGCATTCGAACACGCATCTTGGTTACGTCCAATAAGGTGTGGTGTCAGACAGAGAGGATTGTATACGTGTCTCTGTCTATCGTAACCCAGATCGCGGACGACGCCATGGCCCGCCACCTTCCTCGACCCTTCTCTCAAGTGTTACATTGGCACAATTGCATTTATTAAGAGGAAAATAGCTTGAGACTACATTCGAATCCCGTATATCCTTAAGCCCACATGCTAATGCGTCGATTGGCTACTCTATCGATAAAATCAACCAAAAATATCATTTTAAAAGCAGTTTTTTGGAGACGTGAATAAACAAATCCGTCTAAATATGGTTCCGAAATTAATTAAAACCTGCAGCTACAGTTAATTATAGCCAATAAACGATGTCAACCGAGCGATAACATAGTTTATTTAAGAAGTTCGCGATTCACTTCCAGGACATGTCAACCGCAAATCGGGTTTAATCCACCGCTTATGATATTTGAGCTATATTGTTATGCATTAAGGAGACAAGCAAGGTCGTCTAGAGATGACGTCACGGCACTTTCACCCGTCTGCGACTCCCAACCGCCACTCTACATTGTTAGAAACCACGCGCATTAACCTACAAATCGCAGTTACCCGGGTTCAAATCGTATCCATTCATGTTAGTTCCAAAGAGGTAGATAAGTCTCCGTGAATGTCATCGATGGATCAGCAGATTTTGTGTAAATAATTGTCAATAATGATCAGGTGTTTAGTGTAGTCAAGGCCAAAGGATGGGTATTGTTGAGCACGGGTCGTGATGAGCACCTGGAGGCATTCGGCGTGGGAACGAGGTCACGCGGGCGCACTGTTGCGCATCGCTGCCCGCGCTTCATGTACATTTGAACCTGTCGACAACCTCTAAATAACACACGCTAATGACAAGTACATCAGTTCAAATACCTAACAGAATTCTTCGACGAGTGTGAAGAAAGTGACCAAGAAACGTTGGCAGTTTTCGCTTTGCGGAACTTATACGAGTTAACACGTATCATTGACCTAGCAACATGTTTTAACATTGATGTATGATAAGAGAAGTCGCCGAATGAAACTCGACAAATTAGCATCTCAAGTATAGCAGTCTGACGCCTAACCTTTCCTACAAGTGTTGTAATATATGGGCGGTCAGACGTACACCTGTCTCTATTCACTAATGTTAGTAATCTGCGGGACGATTGCATTAACGATACACCTGGTACGCGAGATGGTATTGCAACTAAAACCGCTTGTTGTCTACAATCAAAAGGCCTTCCCAATCAAGTTTGTTACGTAACTTGTAATCATTACGGGGCTTTAATAGTTTTTTTAAATAAATAATTATAGGCCAAATACGTAGAAAAGATGATTAGATTTTGTAAATTTTGAAACACCGTCTTCAATTAAATATGTACAGTAAATTATCTTATAAAACATGAATACTTAAGAATGAAAATTCTTTCGAATTGGCAACGATAACAACAGGCTCAAGGTCGAAACTGATAGAAGCTTAATGATTAAGTAATCGTATTCTAGGTACTTGACTATATATACGAGTATGATAACGCATTCCAAAGTTGGTATCGTGACGCAATGAAGACGCGGCGTCACAAACGGACGCAAGGATGGCACTTGACCAAAATTCAAAGAAGAAAGTGTTGTGACAAATTACGAAACACTTAAAAGAGAAGGGTACACCTACACTTCAGTTATTCATAGAACTTGATTAAATAAACTACTAAAGAATGTGAAATGACCGTCAATAGTAACAAGACTAGGGTGGTACATAAGTTGATAGTGATTAGTTTCGGTAAGTAAGCCAAGTAACGAAGAAACTGTCATATCTCGTAACATATTATGGACTTCAAAGATTTAAGGGTAAAAAAACTTCACAGCCAAACTTCGTTAAGATGATTGCGATGAGCAGCCCTATCGATATCGGTGCCATGTCTATACGCGACGATAATCATAATTATCGGGTGTGGACAAAAAGCAGCATTCCTCACACAGCAGAATGAGATCGCGTGCTTCTAACGCGAAACCTAAGCCACGCTACTTCAGATCAAGTCTTTACTATTAACTCATATTTTAATCATTAGATCAACTATGGTCGCAAATATACTAATAAAAGAAACGGATGAATCTAGAAAACATCTTTCTAGAAATTATTCTGAATGAATGAACCTAATGACTCGCTAATATTTATTTTTAACTCTCATATACAAGTACAAGCTCTTTAAATTGTAAAAACTAACAATGAACAATTTGTTTTAATGACACATAATCGCCACAAAACTGCATTTATGTGTCATCACGAATCTCGTTTGGTTGCAGAATGGCAGTTTAATGACGAAAAGATATCAGAACGAAGGTTTAATTATGATAATTTCGACATTTTTATTGCTCTTAGAAAGCGAATTGCCAACGAAGAACAGTATATTAATAGTTGTGGGTTTTGAGAGGTACAAGTTATTTACATACGTGTAGAATTTAGAACAATGTGAGGATACACATTTTTTGTAAGAATGATCTCACCGCCATGTGGGCTAGACCAGACATCGTTAGCAGATGTGTTGAACAAATAAGTCACAAGAACTTAAAAAAAATTGGTGGCAACAATGAATCAGTACAACACAGAATGAGGTAATTTATTAACTTAAGAATATAATGTAAATATGTTTGTTATCTTTGAAAAGCTAACAGAAACTAATATAAAGTGACTAAAGTTAGGATTTCAAGTGGGTTGCATATGTTACAATTAGATAAGAACCTCTAGAGATGAGATAGATGCTAACAGTAAACTATTCGAACTGGGTACAATACCCAAACAAGTAAAGGGCCATTTTATATGCATACATTTTTGATAACACATAATGGTACGGCGATTCTGCTATTGTTGTTTCACATGCACATCCTCTTACAAGTGTGTCGGTAGCGACTGTTGCGAGTACTAAATCTTAACATGTCTTACTACATATGGCTTCAAGTCAACAACTTGTATCCCTTGACTGTAAGTGGACATTCGTGACACACATATTATATTCAACTTAATCTAAGGAAATTACACATTGCGAATGTTAGAATTAAATTTGGATTGAAATAAACCTGCCAATATTCTACACACCGTCTATTAACAGATTGTATTATAGTAAATAGAGTAAGGAAACTAAATATTTATAATATTACTGCAACGGTACACAGTACGGCGTTCGACCGTGGCATTTTGCATAATATAAGAACCGGAATCTGACACATGAATGATTATGAACAAGACATGTCAAGGAGGAACATGGGGATGACTAAACAGTGGGAATATTTAAATACAATCAAGTTACTTCTTCAGCTGCAGGTACTTCTTTGAAAATACTGTTAAGCCAATAAGTTCTACAGTTGGAAGTGCCATAGATCATCTTGTTTAATTGTCTAAGCAATTTGGCTCAATTAAAAACAAATGTTTTATATCAAATTTGTGGCATATTTCAACCAAAGAAAATAATTGTATTGTAATCTATAATGTTGGAATTTTTGTTGGCATGAGTGCAAACTAATCAGATCGACTAGGAAATAAGATAAGAATCATTCCCATGAGACTCATCGATAAACTCGAAAGCTTTTTATAGTATTATCTGCAATTGACAATTAACTATTATGCTTAACTATTTATCTACCGTATATCAAATATAATAGAGTTCAAATCCGACTGAACCAATTACTTCAGTATTCTTATAAAAAGTTAGTTATTAACTAACTCTAGAGTGCCACAGGGGGCAATACTGGACCTCTTTAGTCATAGAAATATTTAAGAACACGGTCACACATTTTAAATTGTTCCGTTATATAAATCATACACTTATTTCTGAAAAAAAAAATTAGTAGACATTGTTAACCTCAAAACAGAAGTACACAATAACCTATCCAAATTGATATCTAAGATAATTTCTTTCACGTATTGAAAAGATTATAAATATTTTGTGTTTATTTTAGAGTATCAACAAATACAGCTTTGTCTATCTATGTAGTATGTACAAATTCAACTGGTGATGTCATATTATGCATACATGTGTATAAAGAGCTTGCATGTTGAGATAAACGCATACAATCTAACTGCGTGTATTATTGTATTGTTTCACATGACCCGTAACACTTAAGATACGAGTTACGTACAACTTAAGTACCTTCTAGGTTTTAAGTTGTATTCTTGTAATAAAACTAAGAAGGAAGGTGAAATATTATGCCTGCTTATCTTACATCATTCCAGATATTTAGAAATTGAGCCATTCATATATTTCTTCGTAGATTCTTTCCTGTATAACATAAAATGGATGTTTATAAAAGTATTATTACAGAATGTTTTTGGTGAGTAAAAACTTTAATATAATGTATAAAATCGTCTAAAAGTAATTACTTGCCTATATACGTGTAACAATAATAAACCATTTACATATTTGTGGTGGTGTGTTGATTCATCTGTTGTTGTATCCGGTGTGACTAAAGCGAATGGTCGATAACTTTGATACTGGGAACCGTATTAACCAAACATACGCGAAATGATTAGTCATACGCTTTGTATACCGGTAGCTGATAAAACAGAGAATGCTATAAGCCTACTTATAGTATTTATTGGTTCGGCTTTATCGCAAACCACTTCAGTTTTAAAATTTAACTACTTTCACGGATTTTTCCACGGTATACTTCGATTTACAATTTAATTTACATTCATTCCGATGTTTTGGATACTTTCAGGAAACTATAGGTAGTCGTTAGCCAAAAGCCAAAGCCAAATAAAAACAAGTACCTATTATATTTTCATATGTGACATTCGCGTCAATGTTAATATTATTATAAATCTCAATGCTGTTTAATACTATTATAATGATGGGTGCTTTGGCACTGAGGCTGTTATGTCAAAGGCTATGAGAAACAAAATGCAACACACAACAAATATAATAACTATTCATTTAACAAAATAAATATAAAAAACTACTCATAAACTGATTAATTGATTGACTGATGTTAAATCGTCCAGATTACATATTTATAATTAAAGCAAAACCTAGTTACTAGTATACAGCAACTATATCACAAGAATGCATCATCGCCATAAGAGCACATTACACTAATAGATTTGTGTACTAAAAGTCCCATTTCCATGATCTAAGTGCTTAATATATGGGGGTGACATCATTTGACCGTCATCGTTACAAACATCTTAGTCATTAAGCCTTGGAACACTTTGGGGAAGTGGTATGATCAATTTTATTTAAGATAAGCTTCATATAATAGGTAAGTTTTATGATACTGTTTAAGAGGCTATAGAACATTTTCAGAAATATAACCATTTTCTGAATAGGTAAGCATACATTAATCAAGCATAAAGCAAATTTGGGTTGATTTATGAATCTGGACCTACTTGGAACTTCTTGCAGTTTCAGCAATAATATAGGCGAAAGGGAGTTTAAAAATAAAATAATCCGTTTAACTTTGACTGAATCTCGAATGATACTTTAAATCTAATCGAAGTCACTGGACCAAGATTCTAAAAATAAAATAATATTTCTCCATCTATCTAAGGTGTCTACAGTAAAAAACGAAAAGGAATTAGAGTGGGGGTGTAAAATATGTCGAGTAGAAAAGCTATTGGCACACAATAATTATCACATGTCGCACGAGGCCGCACAGCCATGAGTTACGTAAGTGCTACACACGACATGTATAAATAATATGTAAGCTACGTAACAACGGAAACCCTTAACGAACGTGACCAACGCTAGGTGGAGCTACTCGTCTATTGTGCCAACTTAAGTTGAGGTATTATGTTGGAAAATTATGACGTCTAGAATTCATTAAGAGAAGTTTCTAGAATTCATTCTTGATTTTGAAGATAGTGTTCGATACTTGCTGTTGCTTAACAAATTTTAAGTTTTATTTCTAACTTAATTTCACCTATAGATTTCTTTCATCAGCAACCCACTACTGCATACATTAATATCCCACTACTGGAATCGGATCTCCTCTCCTCTATCTAGAGAGCTGAGAGGATTTAGGCCTTAATCCACACACGCAGGCCTAATGCGGGTTGGACTAATTTCAATGTCAAATATTTATAAGACATAAAATTAAGATAATTAACTGTATCTTGAAATCGTATAATCTTTTAAAATCAAGATCATTAACTAAATTCCGAGATATGCGTTTTAGACTTTATGAATTATTAGATGGTATAGAAACAGTGAAATGAAAGGAGAAAAACTCACCAGCTGAGAATTCACCCGCGAAATTGTACAACATATTTGTACGTAAGACATAATATCATCTTGCCACTACATTGTTAGGTATTGCTATACACCTTTTAGTTACAACACAAAACATACTTAAATTTTACTTAATTATAGTGACAACTATGTAGAAAGAATAAACGAGAATCAACATTAAAGTTAGTGACAAAATATAAAACAAAACCAAATAATGTTAACTTAATATTGTCATTACTTATTTATATACTTTCTAATAGTTTAATAAAACATCTAGAATATAATGATTTACATGAATTGAAGGCCAAGGATGTTTCCAAGATTCGAATTCTAATGATGGATACAAAAATTATTTAAATAACCAGTTTTAAGTAATGAGCCACGTTGTTATCGAAACGTGTAACACTACTGAAAATGCGATAGACCCAAAAATATAGTTAGATGTTCAAAATATTGACATTTCCTACAATATTAGATGAAAAATAATCCTAGATACGACATCAGAAATTATAAATCATAAGATAGCTGTTAATTTGCTTTCAAACTGGTAATACCACTGCCGTGTTTAGAATGAGCAACGCCACGATACATAAATGCAAATGAGTTCACCAGCCAGTTTCAAAACTAAAATTGTTTCGAATGACAAGGTTTTATTTGGGAAACACGGTATGCGAAATATCGTGAATTAAAATTCTCGATAACAGCCAATCCGACGACACCACACAATACAAGCAAAACGTCGATCAAATATTGACATAAACACCAAATGTTCGCTATGTTTAGTCGTATTACCAACGCAATTTTTATAAGCAAATATTCGAACGATATTGAATAAAAACCAACTTATTTATCAGTGCCATATGCCATTGACATTGTACAAGTAAAAAGTTCACTCGCCGTTTGGCTTCCACATGTATCAATTAAAGTCAGGATTCGATAAACACGCGATGTGAGCTTTCGATCGTGAGTCATGCTTCGCTTGGTACGTTCAGTCCTTGTGGGAACATCTAACCGTTTCAATCAAAATTACATCATATTTCATAATGGTTTAAACTAGATTCAAACGGTTTTCATCGGTATTAGAACTGGGACTTTGAAATTCATTTCAATCTTAGCCATAAATAATATAACGGTTACAGCGGTTGTGGAAACTATATAATTTTATAGCATATGAACTGCGAAATTATAGCTTTTCATCCGAAAAGAGTAAAACAAATATATATTTTGTAAGTGATACATATAGAATACATTATACTTGTTCAGTTGATTGGAAAACCGTTTGCTCACGTCCGTCTGAGTCACACCTTCATAGGCTATGGAATATAAGATGTAGGTGGATAAGACATCGTCCCCGCGGGCAATAAAGGTCGACTTGAATACATAGATTTTATTGGCACTTTACTCACCACATAGTGATTTGCAATGAGATTAAAATAAATAGCTTTCCATGATTGAATAGCAAACTCATTATCTATTTACATTAGAACCTTTCCACAAGTTTAGTAGTCACGATATCTCTTATGATAATTCTTTATTATGGAATTAAATGTTTTATTGAGTCTATTCAGTTCCACTACAAGTATTTACTAGTTAAGTTTTTTCTTGGTCAATAGTGAAAATCGCGAATGTTTAGTTGAACGATTGTGCTCTGTCAATATCACACGCGTTGTAATATCTGCGTGTGAGAGAGGGACAGTAATATATATATCTGTTTATATTACTGACCGTGTGCATAGGAGAAATTAGCCACACGCAGCCGTTCAAGCGAAAGGTTTGTAAATGTGTTGAACGTAAAACCAACTGGCCATTGAGTTGTATCGTCAAAACTGCGTTTGCTGATCGTTTGATCACATAACATTGTGCGTCATTAACTCCCAAACAAGCGCTTGACATTCACAATTAACTGGACATTGAACTAAGAATCATACGTATATCTTTGATATAGTTAATTCTACTTTGAACGAAACGCTTATCTTTGATTAACGATGTTTAGTATTCTTGTTTAAATAGCCAAAACTTAGACAGTCTGAACTTCCGAAACCTAAACCTCACACAGCAATATGCCATAACAATATTTCTATAGGTGTCAGGCACCACCAGAAACGGGGTTCATGTGTTAAAACTTTACAGCAATGTTGGCATTGCTCTAACAAAAGGATAAGTCGTTTACAGTGAATAATTTATTTAGCTTAATTTATTCAGTTTCGAATAAAATCGATGAGTTACATATTTTAACACTATGATTAATGTAGAGGTTCTAAGTATGATCCTGTAGGACACCACATTAGAAAGTTTCCATTTGCTGCTTATTCACCGATAATGCTAACACACTACTTCTCATAACACGGCAAACAAACCACTTTTTGCCTGTTAAAGAGGAAGGGGGACATTGTAGTGTATTGCAAACTTAAGATGCTATTTATCAAACATTTCAGTTGATTCGTTCGGTCAGGTAAAGGTAAGTATTATAAACATAATGGTGAGGACTCAATGAGTATGTTTACATGTCGGCACATGGGTTGTCGGGTAACGACCGGGGACAGGACGTTCGGAGATTTCAAGGTGGATTGCGTGATATTTATTAGGATAAGAATTATTTTTATATTCCGTAATAATAAAGAGTAGTGTGTAAAAATAAACACCGAGTTTTTAGATCCAATTTATATAGAATTATGGCATTAATTTTTAAACAGCCAACATTTTTATTTAGACTTCGGATTAGCAAAAGAAAGACTAGAAGGTACTGCAATTTTATTGCAAACTACATACAAAAGGCTCGGTGCCGCAGTTAGGCTGCTAAAAGCGCGTGTTGGCTTACAATATAAAAATAGATTATGTAAAAACCAATATCGTAATTATTATGCTACGAAGAAACGCCCCTAGACGTAAATAAATTGTATTCACTACTTCAGACTCGACTGTAAATAACATAAAAATATGATAGACATCATTGAAGTTAGAACTAAATATAAAAAATGATAATAATGACAATAAAGATAACGTTTATCTTAATTGTATATTTACGCCATTGACATTTAAATCGGCATGTTTGCGCAGACTTTTTTATTAGAAATCAATTACCGAACATAGTTCACTATTAGCTAACTTATCTAATCTACAAACGTACTAATAGGTCTATGATAAAGGGCACTCCTAATCCGGCTAGAACCACACACACAAACCCGTCTGTATAGTAAAAAGAAACATTACGAAACTACAGTTAGGTACCTACATTCCAACTCCTAACTAAACCAGCTCCACGAGGAAAGCTAGACAATGTGCAAAAGAATGAGGATAAAGCAATGCATTTTGAAAAAATGCAAACAGTAAATTGTTGGCAGTTCTTTGAAAGAAATCGGTCAATAAACGGTCAATTCAACTTTGGCAAATTGCCTACTCAATTTAATAGATTGTCACGGCATACTGAACCGAAAGAAAGTAGCGTGGCCTTTTTGAATATTCATGAAATTTAGAGTTGAACACTTAAAACAAAACCCGTTGCCCTCACTGATAAAACAAGTAGGCTGTCGTGTAATCATATTCGGTAATGCTGAGCACACGTTGGCATTGCATTACGGGGTCAGTGTCGCGCAGAGGATAAAGTATAAAGGAACACAATTTCACAGAATTGTTTGTTATAGCCAAATACAGAATGTCGGAAACGTTCATGCTTAAATGAATTATACTCCGTCTAGGCAATATGCGAAAGGAAGTGGGTACTTAAGAGCCCAGAGTATTCCGAAATACTACGTTTGAAAAACATAAGTTTGCGAAACTAATAAAATTGCAATGATATAATGAGTGCGGCATACGGATTTCGTAAAAGAAACACTAAATTAAACGTAAAAGATGTTTAATTCAGACTGTATATCTCACGAACGAGTAAAACGTACAAACAAATAAGAAGCAAAATGAACTTGAACTTGCTGGCTCTGGTTGTTCTAAAAATAATCGTAATGCAGCATTTGGTTCGCGAACACGAGCATTGGCCGCCTCCTCACGAGGCGGACGTGCAGTAAACACACAATTTATACGCTAATGCCAGTATCCAATAACGATGTTGTTTTTGCAATACAAACATACTTAGATTCACACATATACAATATATTATGTAAATAGACCAATGTCTTAAGATTCCTTTCATCGCTTATATTATATATTTGAAGCAGATCTTTTGAAAATATTGGCAAATTTAGAGGCTTTTTCGTTAATTGAAGATTTCATTAAAATCGGATCTAAATGAAAATTACTTAAAGAATCCATGACTAACCTTTTTGTAGAGTTTAATCCAGGTGAGGTCTCCCTTGGAATCGGTGTACTGGAGTCCGAAGAACCAGACCTCTCTGAGGCCAATGGTTTTGACGACCTGGTCGAACAGTTGTTTGCCGGTCGTCGTCTGCTGGATCGCGAACTCCAGCTCCGCGTCCATCGTCGTCACACGGACGTTCATCTGCAATAAAAGTCTTATTAGAGAAACGAATTACAATAATTCTAGTTAGTAGCAACAACACAACTTATTTATATAATATCTATGTTATACAATTACTGAAGATTATTTATCTATAATATTCTATCATCATTTAAGCTACATCTAAATCTAGTACTAAATATAACTAGCCTACTCTTCACTTTCGTTCTGTGTTAAATCAATGCAATGATAATGGCATCATGAAATTGATTATCGCAGTTATCTACTCTAAGGCTGTGTTATCACCAGATATTCTATGGGTTCATAATAAACATCGCATCCACGCACATCTCTGATGGAAACGCAGCCTAAACCAACTTTTACATCTAATTAATATACATCTAATTAATTAACTAGTAGTAGAGAAACGTCTCAAGATTAATGTGTGAATCACACATATTTGGAATAGTAGAATTTGACATAACAATGTTAAAGAGAAATTTGTAATCCTATATGAACGATATGGACCACAAATACACTGGTAAAAAACGTGTCTTGAACAACCATTTTAACTGATTCAAAATGGAAATAACGACACCAACTTCACTTTGTTTAAGCAATGTGTAATTGGTTTCGGTTGCATTTTAATTCTGTATTGTAAAAAACAATAAACATTCTCCTCTTTTGTCATAAACATTAATACAATAGACTCAATATGTACGCCCTTGCCCGACCGCAAAGACGACCTTAAGTGTCAAATCATATAAGGTAAAGAAAACTTAGTAAAGGACGAAGCATTGTATATCCCAGATGTGTGCCACCTGCACGTGTAGCTAATACAACTTATAAAGATGATAATATAGTTGACAATATACTTTGAAACATAAATTATATTCTTCATTGTATATGAATATGTATGTCCCTACGGGTATAATTTCCTTATTATCATCCATCAGGTGTATTGAGTATGTTAACTTAAATTCATGTATTATCTAGCTTTATATTCTATATTTATCTAATAACGTAAAAAATAAGAACCTAACTGCAGATAAAATTTAGATCGTTCCAAAAATCTGTATATATGTTTCTATCAATAAATCTGGAATGATGTCCGACGTATGTATGACAACAAGCCAAAATAGTTAGTTAGTTACTCGTATGCAAAAATAAATGTATACTGAATCTTTAATGAATGAATGAAATAAAATTGACAAATAGCATTGCAAACTGTTACTATAAATATCGGTCAGTGTTGATTCGGCGCCAAGCGGATGTGATCTTCCGGGCCGATTATGTCATCTACACTGTGTATTACTTCAACTATGGCAGTTTCGTCGCAATATCATCCTTTTACAACCTTTTTAGTCAAGTTTTATAGCAAAAATAAACGAAGTATCTTGTCTGTTTTGTTTCTTTGGCGACCCCCCGGCTTGCATTGAGCGTGCCTTCTTGAAACATTTACGCCATTGATCATTCAATTGTTTTAATCGTATTTTGTGATTAAAATACTTTGAACAGATATTAAATTAATTTTGTTCTTTTATCACATTGTGGCTTTGTCTAGTAAATGAGAATTCTTATTTGGCAGTTGTAATATGATTAGCCATTGTGCTTGTTTTATTTTCTTTTGTAAAGTTCCTGCAAGCGTCTACTCTGCATAATACACGGTGTTTTGGTTATGCGTTGATAATATCTAATAATTGTATAAGTAATAACTTACGCAAGAATAAACAGGGAAATAATGTCAATTTTAAATAGATGTTATAAATAACTAACGTATCAGTTATTAAGCTTATTTTATAGATCAGTTTCTTCAAATTAATCTGTTTTTTATTCACAATTGCAGACAAAACAACTAGAAGTTATACTAACGGTCGCGACGCACGCGTTTGTATTTTCTTTAATAATTTCTTAGAAATCGTTTCAATATTTCGTTTCAATATTTCATTTTATCGCAACCATGGTTCCTAGAATAACTGAAGGCCAATTTAGGTTCTAAAGCTGAGGGGGGTGAAGTATTGAACAATGGATGAGGTTGTTGTGGCCGTGAAGCGTGTCGGGAAATTAGGATCATCTGCGATGTAGTCTATTTCACAGATACATGAATTATATAGATTAAAATGTGTATGAAAACATTATTCTACAATTAAAAAGCAAGGTTAGAAAATTGTGCTAACCAGTACAACAAAATTAACGAAAGTATTGTCGAGTTTCGAATACATCAAGCAAAAAGATGATTTAGAACGAAATGAGAATTTTAATTAGACTATTGTTTTGCGAAAAGCTAAAATAAAAAGTGTTTCACAAGAATATGATATAACCGAAATTGGATCAGAAGATAATGTAACTTGCTATAAAAATGCCATAATTGTTGTGTCGGCCGTAGTTAATGATCCCACATAGCATCCTCGTATAAAACACGTGATTACAGTAACAATAGCCGCCGAACATATTATCTAATAGCAACAATGGACAGATGTACACAATTCATTCGTAGAATAGGACTACAACTTTATTGATATTTCATCATATAACCGATAAAGGTTCGCCTCCAACAAAACAAAATTAAGTTCGTTTAGTTTTTATGCAATTAGAATGGACATATTTAGCTAAGGTCAAGTGAAAAAGTAAATAAAATAAAAGTAAGCAGTAACATCAAAATACAGAACTTGGATGATTGCCAGGAGGGGAGAGATCAAGATCTTTCAAGTTATTTTCATTCAATGCTAAGAATATCGTGATGCTATTCGGTAACCAATGTTTACTCATAGTGTTGCACTTTCGCTCGTTTCACGTCAACTGTATGTTCTCTATGTTCTTCTGTCACGAGAGGTAATATCTCAGGGCACTGAGTTGCCAAGTGTCCGTTCGTAATTCGGTTGATATGGACATCTTACTTCACTTTCATGTGTTGATAGCTATTTCCAAATTGTAATAGATTATTACAGAAAAGTTTAAATTTGCATATTAATTTGTATTGAAGTAATTTGTATAAGTTATTAAATCATCCAGATAAAATTAACAGCCATGAAACATCAATTGGGTTTTGGTTCTAAGATCCTTGTGATTATTTATGATTTTTCCGCCATAGAAATCTCGCATCCTTACTTCTATTGATACCGTTAATAAATCCTTTAGTGCAGGCTATGATTTAAACAAAACTATTTATCCTCCCCTTTCATAGCTTATCAAGCGACCCGCATAGTTTAGTATTGTAAACTGCACTGACGAAACCAATTACAGAGTGAATAAGGTTATGTACTAGGCATATAATAGCACTGGATAATTTAAAGCCTTTCTCAATGTCATCTGTTCAATACAATGAGTTAGCTCTTCAAAGACATATGTTTTTGATTGTGTCAAGTCATTTTAAAACACATATGGCGCGTAATTTATGCGTGGCAAGACGAGTTATAAGTAATTTGTCATCGAATGAAAAGTTACTTTATTCGTCAGTTTTATTACATGATTTCATTGGAATAGTATTCAACGTGTAATGAAAATAATTCCTATCTCCTATCCTAGTCTTACAAAGCTAGAATAAACTAGATATATAATCAAATTTTTTAATTAAAATGACTACAAACTGAATTATTTATGATAAAAATGCCATATTGTCCGGAAGCGCCGGAGACAAGTCTGACACACGAATCTAATTGCTTCCGACTGACGGAAAACAATTATAAAGTCTATCGTTTCCAACGATTCGACTCGGCGCGGCGTCTAAAGTTGTCCCTTCGTTGTAATGGTGTTTATATTAAATTCAGTGTAATACAAAACTATTTTACTAAAGCGAGGTTTGTTTATAAAACATTCGTTATTATCAGAGCTAAAGTATTTACCCCATAGATATAATACTTATATGACGCGAAATGCAAATACCAAAGCGCAATCATGATAAAATGGAAATTGGTGCAGAAGTAGCTAGAATCATATTTTGACGCAACAAGTATAATAATTAGAAAACAAATAGGTTACAATAAAATCCGAAGAAACGATTGATCCGAAACTTAAACAAATTTTGTTTCAAGCAAGAATGCTTTTGCATTCATAGGGCCACACAGTGTTTGATATGACCCAAAAAATTTCCCTCTGCTGTTTATGGTAGTAATCGATCTAGGGATGCATTTAAAATGCAAGAGTAAAACACCGACGTGTCTAATTCAAATAACTTTTTTTATAAAAAATAATGAACTTTACGTGACGTTGACGTAAAAAAAAATAAAAAAAATTCTTAAAACGTAACTGGCCAAGATATTTATGTTAGATAAATACAGTCTAATAAAGCATCTTAGGGCGCATATTTTCCAGTTTTTATTTTTTTTAAATCGCTTCTGGATACCGAGTAATTTATTTTTTTCAGATTTTCGTTTTTATTTTTTTTCTCCCAAAAAACTCAAAAGTGTAATTTGTGACTAGCACAGAAAAATTGCTCTTAATAAGGCCTATCGCTGATAAAAAAACCACGTTCCACTATCGAGGCCTTTAGGAGATATAAACCATTTTGTTCTAGGGTCAAGTGATATAACATAGGGTTGCCACTAAAGGTCAAACAAGTTTTTTTTGTGAGTGTTTTTTGTTTTCATACTTATGAAACTTTATTTAAGTCTTTAAACGCCATGTCGGACATCGTTGTCCGACAAACATAAATAGATAAAATTAATAAATTGTGTAATTTTGCCTTTAAATGTACATTGTTGCCCTGAGTAAATTTTCCATTTCCATATTATTATACTTAACAATTATTTAACAACCATCGAATTATTAGAAAGTGACTAATTCAGCTTCCAATATTTCACCTAAACAAACCCACTACCCATCATCCCACCATCATACAAACCCCACCATCGAAAAAAACCTAAAACAAAAGGTCTGCCGAGCATGTAATTAGATTTTATTTCTAAATGTGGTAAGTTATTGTAGTATAGAATAAAATATACTTCAAAACAAAATAAATAAATTAAGGGCAAATCAAGTGACAACCCTAACACTATTTAAAAAAAATTAATTCCTCCTAAAGGCCTCGATAGTGGAATGTGGTTATTTTATCAGCGATAGGCCTTATTAAGACCAACCTTTCTGTGCTAGTCACAAATTACACTTTTGAGTTTTTTTCGAGAAAAAAAATAAAAACGAAAATCTGAAAAAAATAAATTACTCGGTATCCAGAAGTGATTTAAAAAAAATAAAAACTGGAAAATATGCGCCCTAAGATGCTTTATTAGACTATATTTATGTAACATAAATATCTTGGACAGTTACGTTTTAAGAATTTTTTTTATTTTTTTTTACGACAAGGTCACGTAAAGTTCATTATTTTTTATAAAAAAAGTTATTTCAATTAGACACGTCGGTGTTTTACTCTTGCATTTTAAATGCATCCCTAGATCGATTACTACCATAAACAGCAGAGGGAAATTTTTTGGGTCATATCAAACACTGTGGGCCAATAGATTCATAAATTCAGGCACTTACTTTCTAACTAGCGGTATTTAGGAAAGTAAAACATTTCGAGACATTCCGACCAAGGACGGCATGATAATGAAGTAGTTAATTCACGAACGTATGAGTCACCTTCGAGATTGAGAAACTTGCGAGATAAGGTGGTATAGCGAGAGCCTTGTTATCGGCTGTGTAAACGGCGGATGTTTGTGCAAGCAGCCAACAATTTGCTCGCCTTTGCTCCGTGCGAAACTTACTAACAAAAACTGTATATTACTTGGGGAAAATTACGTATGTACTTATAATAACAGTTATTATTTTCCGGTTTAGATCAAGAATAGATTGCTTATCTATTATAAATAAAATAATAAAGTTCAATAAAGAACAAGCTACCGAAAAGATGATATAATTTATATCATATTAAAATGCATTCAAATCGTAGAATGGATTTTTCATTGATTGGCAATGTGGTACCAATCAATATCTATATTGCTAACACAAGAAAGGCGTGAATTGTTTACTTTAATTTTGATGATTGGTTATAACAGGAATATGAATTGTTTGGTGAAAATGCACAAAATAAATATACGACGGCCTGGACGAGTTTACAACACAGGCTGATACAAAAACTAATTAGGTTCAATATGGGGGTCGAAAAGTTTTTAAGTCCAGACCGAACGTTTTGCTTGATAAACAACATAGAAAGGCAGATACAGGAAAATATAATATCAGCAGGCAATTTGTTAAGAAATAACCATTGAACGGGTACAAGTCAAGAACCTGTCCAACTCTCTCGCGTGATGGATATACGTAAGCCACTTCTACCGCTTTAAGATGCACCATTAGCTTGTTTAATGCACGACTATTACCCCATTTAGAAAATGGTGAATTATGGCTCATACGTCAATAAATTTTGCAATTTATTGACAATCGCAATTCCTATATTAGCAGACTTTGTACAGGAAAAGTTATAATTATTGACTTACAGGAAAATATGACAGACAATAAATATCATTAATAGAGCTGTGTATATTGTGAAATATATGAAAACTATTTCGAGATCGATCATCGATTAGTCTTCGCTGTAAGACATTTGAAAACTCATCGACTAACTTATATTATATTTGAAACCTTTTTAGTTTCTAGACTTGCATTAGGGTCACTGCGTTATTACGAATTCACTAACACCAAAGTTCGGAACACTCAATTTATGAATCGCATGAATTTTTTATCAAAGACTGTCTTACACTTTCACTGACTGACTTAGATGATAGGTGATGCAACTTTTCTACGAACATTTCGATTAATATCTAGGTGATCATGAATTTAACTCAGTGATGTACATAATTTGGTCACAATTAAACTGCCACCGGAGCCCTGTGGCACTCCATTTCGGGTTTTAAACCACTTATAAGTCATGAATTTATTTATAGAACAAATAATAAATGCAGTTAGCTGCATTGCCTTTCAACAATGTCATTACAAGTAACGTTTAAAGGCCATATGTTACTAATAATGTATTGTATGAAGTTTCAAGAACGCTGTTATCGATAAGTTGTGGCAGATTGCCAACTTGTCCATGAACATTGCAGTATTTTTCAGCCTTTAGACCTTCACGATAAGGATATAAAGTTTTCCTTCCTTATTCATTTCGTAAAAAATAACGAACAAAGGACAAAAAATCAGTAGAGTCCATTTAAAGAAAAGAAAGGCCAAAACTCTAGAACAATTTGTTAACATTCTAGATTATCAACCTTTTTTTCTTTTGCAGGTTTCCTTTATTGCGAAAAAAATGTATTTATCAATTTAATTGACATTGACCTCGATGCATAAAATGTGTCAATGGACCATGATAAGTATGTAGGTGAATGGCAGAAAAATATAAATATTATTGTGTTGCACTGACCTATTCTATCTGGGGTTAATAGATAATAAAAATATGATGGATCACTGCACGTTAAACCTCCTGAAATAATTACGATGATATTTATTACCATATGTATAGAACCACATGTTTTGACGTTGCTTCTCTTACGTGGATACGGGAACACAATACAGGGATCAAAATTATCCTATGTCTTAATCTAAAACATGGTCTCATTGCCGGCTAAGTTAAAATAAAATCTATCCAGTTATCTATTGCTTCAAAAAGTTAAAACATCGATCAATCATCACAAACTTTCGCGACAGCTAATATCATACATCTTAGTCTGTGAAGATGGATGTATTTTGGGTATTTGACTCTGTCACGCAAAATATTTGAACGAATTTTGATTAAACTTGGCACACAAATAGTCTAAGTATTGTATGCTTTTCATTTCAGTAATGTGATCACGTGGGGTAAGCTCGTTTATAATAGTAATCGAATAGGAAGTAAGATTAACGAGACTCTTGATAGATATAAATGTGATGCGATAGGAAAAAATCTGTGAGTTGTTGATGCTTAACATTACGGCGTAGTTCCTCTAAGAATGACCACAGTAAACGGAAACCAAGTTATATTAAAACAACTTTTTTTACATCAACACTGGTTTCTGACCGCATCTTTACTAGAGACGTGACATCATCGCTTGTATCTACATTATAGATAGCGATATTCAATGTAAATATGAATGGCAACTGTTTGCTAACGTTAAATTCTTATTTAAAAGATACCTATTTATTTTTCCTCAGTGTTATGTATTGGCTATATCGCAATCTACGGTCACGTATTTTATTGACCTATAGCATAACAGTAACATGTAATTTAAACAGTGAACGTTTTATCTTTCCAACTTAATGTTTCATCTCTAGTGACTCAAGTTGTGAGTCATGCAGTCAGGACTGGTTCTAAATTCAGGGATTCAAATTGAATCAACTTAAAGTCTTAGTACAGGTATCTATAGAATAAAACTTGCTTATATAATTACAAATTCTGGTTTTCATCTCATTCATACATTTCCGTGAAAATCTGTTTTATTTATTTTATTTTTACTTGCGAAACACGTATGAGATAACAATAATGTCGTTACAAAAAGACTTGACTATTGTTTAGGTAAAATATTCAAGAATCAAAACATGGTGGCTCTGTGTCCTTGCGGCGCGTACTAGGAAATGAAGTAAGGTGTACAAGGTGAACTCAAGATAATTATGAAGATACATTAAATATTACTTGTTGTACTTTGACGACATAATTATTAACTTTGAACCCGTGTCGGAGGTCACACACGTAAGGAAAAAAGGTATGGAAACTCATGTTTTGTAATATAACATAACTGATGTTATTAATAAATTATAGTTTTTGTTACTTAAAGCCTTAACTGTAGTACCTACATAACATGTAATCGAAAAAGAGCATTAAAGAACTACAGACAGCTAAGTCGTGCTTAAAAAAAAGAACTTTATTCAAAGTCAAATAAGCAATAATGCAGCTAAAAACGTTGGGTTCACAAAAACGTCAACGCAAACACTTATTGATAAACAGATGACATAACGCACAGGAATAGTTGATTTGTATTATCCATTTTAATCAGATTCAGAAGTGATGAAGTTTAAAAATAGGAGAGACGACCAGACTAGGGCAAAAAATCCGGTTGTGAACCGGAAGAGGGCAAAGGGGACGCGATATAGGGTGGCAACAGGTGCACAGACAGATGCGTGGAACACGTGGGCTATTGTGTCTGGAACACAAACAATTAAAGGAAACACCTTGCAATGTTTTATTACTTCTATTGTTTTATAGTTTCAATTCATAATAAAGTAATAGAGTTGAAGATTGGCATTAGCAGACGAAGTCAAAGCGTAAGCGTTTCAGACCAAACCAATTAAAATCACACACCTCCGTGATTCGAATTTAGCACTTTCGGAAAAAGTGAGGCTCGAATTCAAGGTGATAGAGAAAGAAATTCCACTGTGTGCTTTAGAAATCGTCGTTGTATGTGAGTGAAACGCAGTGAAACGGCACTACATGGGCACAGAGCATATCGACCATCAAATTAAATTCAAGTACACTAATGAATGACTGACGGAGAATTACGTGCATCCATTGTGCTAGAGTATTAATTGTCGCCTTAATAGGTTGCATGACTTACACTACTAGAAGTTCGTTTGTGTCTTTACCGAGATGAGTCTCATTAACAGCAGGTGCTGCTGACCTTTCAGCAGATGGCTCTATTGTTCTCGTTCTGTGATCGTTGATAGTGGCACGGATTATCTGAGCCACTCACTCTATTGTACCTATTTCAGTTATTAATTTGTTTAATAAAAAGTCTATTTCCTACTTGGACCAGGTTAATTAACATTCTTGGTAAAACCTATTTCGATAATTTTAATGTTTTTATATAGAAACGTGACTGACAATCTGAAGCCGTAAGTAAAGCTAGTGTTATTTAAATTATCAAGGTTTTGGTAAAATTTAATTATATCGCTGAAGTAAATATGTGTTTGTTTTATTTTTGGGCGCCACTGTCATTTATAAAGGACAAAAGTCTTGGCGGCAACGTGACAGAAATAAAATCCATGAAAACATGTAACAAAGATAGCTAAATTTTAAGTCTTATGGAAATGCGCTAATTTATGGCTTTACGTAGCGATAGGTTTCTGAGATTTTATGCCAAAGTTACAGATAGCATGCGATAAAATATCTCTTAAGTTATACCTATAACTTGTGTTGATGTGAAATTGTCAACATGCCACTGGGAACATGTTAGTATCTATTTATACAGCTTTAGCTTGACTTATTTTAATGTTTGATAATAACAATTTTACCACGCAATTAAAATAATCCTCAGTTTGCTGAAGTAACGTTAAATTGAGCAATTTTATATAATTTGAAGGCTAGACGACAAAAACTATGTCAAAATTAAAATATTAAGAGTGATTAAATGTTTTTTTAAAACCTTAACTATGTTGCAGATGAGGAAAACCTTGAGAATCTTCATACATTAGTTGTACGTGATTTAAGTGGCGCTGATAAAGCAAGTTTTATACTAACTAGCATTTAGTACCTACTAGTATGAGCAACTGTAATGATGTGTCAGCATCTCTGAGCGTTCACGTGACGGACCAACTAGACAACATTTACGTGATTCTCACTACAGTATTAAAATTCAATAACTTATTAATCAGCAAGTACAACTATGTAAAATAAACGATAAGATAATGAATGAGTACGCTACAGCTGTACTGTCGATTTGATAAAAAATAAACGTGAATTCTAATATTTCAGCCGTGGCACATTCATGTTCTATAAACAGATTAAAATACTTTGCAAGTTTACCTAGCCATAACAACGTAAATCGATAACGATCTATGAACACATTGTTAGATATTTTTTATCACAAATTTTGAGCTACAAGACCAAAGTAGCGAACGAAAGCGAGAGCACCAGACCCTTAGCGAAACAGGAAAGTGATTCTATCTCGCTTCAACACACAGCGAGGACAGGGATGGGAAATAAAAAGACGGTTACGACCGTTTGCATGATGCAAAATAAATACTAAAACCATGACCGACTCCATCTTGGAGTTTGCGGGTTTATGCCGCGATGACATCACCGTAACTTATGATTTCAGTCAACAGTATTCTCGACGATCTATGTAATAAAGTAATTTACTCGTCCGACGAAACGTTCTGGCGCGCTTCAGACTTCAGAGACCTGTTGCTATGCTGCCATCTACGTTAATTGCATGTAATCATGATAAGCTATGACGTGTATGTTCTTACAAACACATTACCTTGAAATATGCTAATTCATAATTACAGGTGACTATGTTACCTTGATAGGATATCTTACGTCCATATAATTTGACCTATGAACCAGGATTTGAGTTTTTCAGCTGTCGTATTCAGACATATTGGTACAAAAACTGGTTAGTTAGGCACCTGCAATGAAGAGGGCACATCGGCGACCCTTGCTCTGTTATGTAACTAACCTGTTTGCCTCCGGCGACCATGGTGGCTGATTTTAGGGTCACACGCACTGGATAATGTCACAGGCACAAACACAAGCTTGTTTATAAGGCGTGTGGGGGTGTGGGGTGAGTGGCACGTGAGCCGCGTCTGCCGGACGCGGCGGTATAGTTTGAACTGAACGGTCGGTGTCGCGCGGTCGCGCCGGTTACCGCGGGGATGCGCGCGCGCCCCGTGATCAAGGCCGCCGTCACCCACCGTGCGCGCTCACCTCACTGCAGCCTCGCTTTTTTCCTCGTCTAAATCGAATAGTGATACAATCGTGGACTCATCACTACGTGTGTCAGTGCTGTGGACGTCGCTTCTTCAAACAATTACAGGTAAGACGTTATTAGGTATGCTCATTATGTCTTGTATGATAAGATTGCCAGTTCCAAATGACTTGCTAATTATAAACACCTGTGTTTTTAATATTTTGTTTGTATTATTACTTGGTGAGCATCAAACTCTAGTAGACAGACCGGGTTGTAGGCTGTAGGTTGTAGGTCTGATTTAAAATAATCTAGATCAACGTCCCTTAACGTCATCTGTAAAGGACTCCAGATACAGATATATTTTATTTATTTTAACATCATTCCGTAAGTCC
Organism: Laspeyria flexula; assembly: GCA_905147015.1. Classification (NCBI taxonomy): domain Eukaryota; kingdom Metazoa; phylum Arthropoda; class Insecta; order Lepidoptera; family Erebidae; genus Laspeyria; species Laspeyria flexula. Next base: position 989,642 of record LR989958.1, read on the forward strand.
AAAGCTCCAAAGTCCAAAGACCAATGTTAACAGCATCAAGTATGTAGAGAACACTCATATAAATATATTCGGTATCTTATCAATAAACTGTTTAAAAAGTGCCAAATAATTATCTCCCTGAGTTGCATGTTATATTAGAGATTACATCATTATCATAGTATTCAGAAATGGTCAAAAGAAATTATAGAAATAATAAGGTTCACCAACCCAGTTGTCGGTTGGATAATATTTATAGCGAATGTCTATGTGTAGACCAAGTATTTAATAAGTTACCAGATAAATTTAAATAATTTTATATTACCTACTCTCACTTTGACAATAATTTATTTTTTAGAAAAAAGCAGAAACCGACTTCAAGACTTGTTCACTTGACCTACATACTATGCTTACATATACAAAATTGAACAACAACGTTCTAAATACAAACTTGAAGGAAACTATAAAGGAAAACGATTTTTTTTATCGTTGATTTTTTCATAAACCGCGGAATCAATTTCGATAAAACCATCACTGCAATATGACTTTTCTATCAAACAAAAATCATTAAGATCCAATTAGAATTGACTGAATATTCGCGTAACAAGCACAGAACCTATTCCTTTTGAAGTCGGTTAAAAATTTAAATTGCATTCCGTAGAAATCTGCTGTTATGAAGTTCGTACAAGCTGATGGTCAATCACCTGAACAATTTCAATTAAAATTTGTTAATCTATTAAGTTGGTTTCAACTTGAAAGACAGATGTTATTGAGATCTGACAATGCTACTCTACGTAGAGTGCATTGTCAGGTGAAGAAAGAAAGCGGTGTGCGGCAGAGCATTTTGCCGGGCTCATTGGCAAATGGCAGTAATTAATTCATGTTGAAAGCTCGGCGTTTAATGTCATATATATTCAATTGACCATTCTGTACAGCTATTACGAGAATAAAGTATTCTAAATAAATATTTGTAGAAAACATACATACTTATGACATTATTTACGCACCATTGTTAAGGTAGACTCTGAGAGGACCACAAACAGTTTACCAGACCTCCGTAACCACATTTCTAGTGAACAACAACCATCAAAATGTTTTCCAAACCCGTTTCATGTAGTGTGCACTTGTATATTTTACATTTTATATTAATTTTCAACTCGTTAGAACTTTAATCACATTGCGGCTACGGTAATTAATTAACGTGGATGGTTATTAATAATGTAGTTTTTATGTGCGTCATGAACAGGTTGCTAGGTCGTTCTCGTGCTGAGAACTGATATCAGCTGCTTCTTATCAACTGGTTAGAAACCAAGAGTATTGTTCGTTACGAGCACGTAAACGTTATGCCCCTTTTATGCCTTCATAGTAGTGAAATCTTTATAGCATTTATGTTAGCCCTATAACACAGCTTGAACAGATTCATATCTAGCTCCCTCGTGATATTATTGTCGGTAAAAAGCATCATGTGTTATTCTGGACTATAATTTATCTGTGTGCCAAATTTTATACTGATCCTTTCAACCGTTCTGGCGCGATTGACTAACAAACATTCATCCATTATTCCGTTGGTGTCCGTGTAGTGACGGATTGAAATTACATGTCATAATGTCACTACTCCGTTTCAACCTGTGGGTGTCGTACAAGGCGACCAAGGGGTAAACTATCTTAAGTGGGTAGCCTTGAGAGCACGTCTGGATAGCGTGGTAATAAAGAAAACCTAAACTATATATAGTGGGCTAAATTCCCCCAAAAATGTTTGGAGGAGACCCGTGCCCAGCAGTGAGACATTTAAGGATTGTAATGATGATCCATAATTCCATTATATACATCCATATTAAGAATAAGATTGGCTGCCTCGATGGCGAAACAGGAGTATATATAACTACCGTTTATGAGACTGGGTGTATGGTAATGAAAATCGGTAGTGCCATGAAATTGTATCAAACGGGAATTTAAACTAAAGAATAATGCCGTAAATAGCAATAGGATAGATGATTAGGATGCCAATGATGGAGATGTGAGTGTGATGTGCAATCACACAACATCCGGATCGGCCAGTTTCCAACATTTGCTGTGTATTACTGGACAGCTGAATCTTTTTGTATAGACCTGTGCTGTGTTATTCGGACAATTGAACGTTTTACTAGCGACACGTGCATGATAAATGGATTTGAACTTTCATCATCGTGAATAAAAACATAGAAACATTAAGAAAAATTTAAATTGTTAGAAATTGGTCAAGCAGGAAATCGTCTGATAGCACTTTAGCCTACCTCTTAGGGAAATAAGTAGTATTTCTACGTAAAACTAATAGCAACAACGTGTCCATAAGGCCACTGATGCATACTACAAGACAATGCAATGCTTGCTTCATGGACAAGTGGGAATAAAAACGTAATGTCTATATTTATATATTGTGTATCAATTATACATTAACTAAACGCGTTTACACCAGTCATGTGGGCGGAAAATTGTGTACAGAAACTGGTATCCTCTTACGTCAATAGTTCGAAGATATGCATGTATCTATTTGTTTGAATAATTACGTATCGTAATGCGAAAACTGTAGTAGGTATTTTACTTTATAATTTTTTTATTCCTACTTTTATAAAAATAGTTTTCTATAGTGAAGACTGAGGACCTTTGTATCCCCAGGGCCCCTGGCTGAAGCCTAAAATGTCTATACATAGAGCTTCCTTCGGTCAGCAGTCTCCTGACCTTGGCGTTTATACCGCGGCTTGCTATGAATATCAAATACATTTACTGTCCTCATGTCATTAGTAACATGAGGATTTCCTCTTTATCCCATTTGGTGACTATTCATAAGCAGAAATAATACTACCAAGTTACAGTAATAGAACTACGATAGTAAGTATATTAAAATGGATAAATAATATCTTGCGATTATAAATCTAAATGCCCTTTATACATAATTTATATTACTTTACAGCCCCAACTACCTTTGTCATTCAAAAATAAATCCTATTATAAAAGACTAAAGTAGATAATAAGAATCAATACAGTCAATTTCTAACAAGCAACGGTGACAAGTATTTATTAATATCAGATATAATTACTATTTGAAATGTTAATGAAACAGGTATTAAGCAAATGATCCAATTCTTTTCGTATGAGTCAGACAACGCTTATCAATCGTGACGTAATGACAAAAATAGCAGTTAATGATAACGAGTTATACAGACTAGTGCACAAACATGAAACTTTAAATAAAATTAAGCATTTTAATGCCTTGCATACAAGAGTGATTAGATCACTTTGAAAAAATAACTGCCAAAGCAGTTGAAATTACACTACAACCAACATTGTCAATATTTTTTTATTTACGAATAAAACTTGAACAAACGGGGGACTTACAATACGACAGGTATATCTACAAATTGTATTTAGGCTACCGCTTACAAGGTCTGCGCAAATTCATGTAAAGGTTTAAAATTTTGTTTATTAATTATTATGTTTGGTTTAACATTTTTATATAAATGCTAAACAAGTAATGGAAAAATTCAAACGCACAACGGGATTTGAACCCATTGAATATGTTTGGTCACAAAGTATTTGACGAGGCCGTATTTGGCGCGGTTTTAGCTGCAGGGGGACATAGCGCTGTCCTTTATTTATTTATTTAAAACTTTATGCACAATAGTACAAAGGTTGAAGTAACCTTTAACTTTGTCTCTTAAAACATCAACCAACTAACGTTCCTTTCCCCAAGACTGACCTCAGTTGAGCCTTTGTTACTAACCACTGAATTATGGTGTCAAACCAGTCTATATGGAAAGTAGCAAGGTCACCTTGGTAAAGAGGAAAGGACGTTGGTTTTCAACAGTTAGTACACGTTTTAGACTACAAGTATTCATCTTTGGGCAAATGTAACTAATTAAGTATATAGATATTGAGGCTTGACGCCTGAATACGTCAAAGCTTTTACGTTACACAATTGTTTAAATAACTTGTGTATTCGATAAAAACGTATCTCAACTACACGGATGTTTCTACAATGATAAATAAATTTTACAATACCTTAAATGCTTATCGGCGAGCGCTATATAGAGTTTATTCAACTGTTTTCACTGATAATTTGATGATGCGGTTTATCACCCGTCATAAACTCAGTTCAGTCCAATTGATATATATTATATACGTATATTTAAACTTGTTTTATATGGCTCTGAATGGTGTCGAAGCAAATAATAGTGCTGAAAGACGGCCCACAATCGAATATCGATTTCAGAATCAATTGAGTTTATTATATGATTGTCAACGCGAAAAACAAATGGTTTGTTTATATAATAACCATAATAGCATTTTGATCATTTCAGTCAATAGGGAAAACTGCATTAAACACTAAGTGACCTGACAGTAATCCTGTAGAAAAAAAATCCGAATATTCAATTAGAAATCTTTAAATAATATAATTATCCATCCAAGTTGGCCCAGCCTTTTTCTAGAGACGTGCTTACCAATGAAGAGTTATCCAAGTTATATACGTAGACTATAATATAAATCGAATTAGAGATCAACGTATCAAGTACTTACTTATTTGACAACAAAATAAAATACTATGTCTGTTTGAATGTTTTTTTAGTTAGCCATAAATTGTGCCAGAATCATTTATTCGGTACTTACTTACAGATTCTACACTGATCAGATTAATAATGTTCAGGAACATTTTTGAAAGATATTTGTAATTGTGTAAAGTTAATGCTTGTGTGCGTGTTTTATTGTCTGCATAAACATTTGAACATAACAGGATACCATAGTACATTCGGGACAGGAATCTCAATAGCAGTTTTCATTAATATATTTTATATTTTCATTATATTGGTCTTAAATTAGTAGCAGAACACCAAAAATGTTTAAACTGCTTTTATGATCCAATTAAGATTCAATTGATCCATTCGTAAATTAGCAGACTTGGGACCCTGCTTTTTCTGGTTCCCCGCAAACACGATGTTTTGATTCGGCCGCAAGTGACTACGTTGCTTCGTAAATTTTGTAACCCAAATGAGTCTAAGTAGTACAAGACTAAAGCACGTATTGCAAAACCGTCTTGCCCATACCTTTCCTCAAACATAATATATTATCTATGGATATACTATATCACGATAGCGGATATGTACCGTATATGGATATATACGGTACATATGTATACATCGACGGCGAGTGCAGTGTACACTAACGCGATAACGCCTGCCCTAGTTCCTGCCTTCCTTCCGACAGGCTTCACTACGTACTTAGTACTAGAACCTGTAATACTCATTATTACTTTATAGCTATTTTATCGCAGTTTTACCATCACTGCTTAACTCTTATACATAGCGGCGTGATCTTTTATGGTCTAAACTCTTTCGCAATAACATATTAAGCGACTAAATGCAAAAATATATCAAGGCCGGTATCGTAGTTTTTAAGATTTGCACGATCAAACGAAATCTCTTTTAAATTTTTGATGCTAATAGGCATGGATGATTTTTTTATACATAAATATTAACCTGGAGTTGAAAGAACAACTTCTACAACAATTTAACATGTATTATCATCACAATCAGAACTGACAAAACATGAAAAAATTTCAAGAGAGCTGAGGGGGTTTAGACCATTCATAATATGTTTGGTGGATCTTGCTTATTAAAATAATGTCAATTACTAATGTAGTTTATAGTTTATACAATAATAATAGTGCACGCTGTAATACTATACCTATAATTAATGTCTGAGACAATAACAAGTGATTACTAGATATTATTTACTATATCACGATAGCGGATATGTTTCGGCTTTCAATAGTAAAACTGTAGTAATGATGCAGCTAGAACAATAAAAGCGTACGAGGTTTTGTTTATAATCAGAGAGCTGGTAAACATTTTTGGGTAGGCATTTGAGGCACGTTGAAATATTTTTCTAACACTTCTCCTCTCATACCCCCAAAACCGCAGACCTGGGTAGGGAGTGACACTAAGGTTCTTTTTTCATTGATACTTGACACGGATGCTAGTAGTCGACGAACCGACAGTTGTAAATGTGTTCTTATTGTTTGATCAATAGGTCCTATTTTTAATATTGCGTGATTAAAATGGGTGTACGAAAATGATATTTTAAAAGTGTAGCTTTGAGAAATTTATATTACTGTCCCTCACCACGATGAGCCACGATGGCCGATTGCGATGGGCTCTGATTTTCACCATCACGTACAAATAGTCCAATGTTTAACAAACATTCATAGATTTATAGGCAACATAGAATGTATTAGTGTCACCTTACAGTCACTGTGGTAGACTTTATTATCTTATTTATCATATTATAATTTTCTTCCTCGATATAAAACCGAAAAAGGATCAAATCATACACAACAAACAAATATTTTCCATGCTCATCATAGCATAAACACATCCAAACATGTCCATGCTTCAGTATAACACTCCCATTAACAATGGAATAACATTAGTCAGAACATGACATGCCCATAACCTTCACACGAACACCACAAGACCCAAGAATAGCAACTATAATGCAATCATGCTAACGACATATCTATTAAATAGATGATATTTAATGAGCTAATTACTAATCATATTAATAGCCACTTATCAGGCAGGTTAGTGCACATTAGATTTTCCACATAACTCGGAAACTGTATCTATAATATTTTAAAGTGCGTTCTGTGACGCGACAATACTAATCACTAAAATACATCATAACATGTGAATCTATAACGCTACTCTTAGCGACAATATACCTAACAGATAAGTTGAGATTTAGCTGTTTAGTAATTACTATCTTATTTCTATAAACATATGGTTCAAAATTGACCAGCAGCGTTTTCTCATTCGCACTGTTAGTATGATTAAGCTATCCATTTCGCTCGTAATGTTTTCGCGTATCGTTAGGCAGAGATGGAAGTCTTCATTGAAATCCTATCAAAGTTATCAGGCTCCTAGACTATATTAAACATTTTCATAGTGATTAGTATTGGTGCATCAGTCTTGTAGTGAAAAGCACCTTTGTTGACGAGCTAGCTACGACTAGTAGTACATACTTCCTTAACCCTTTGCACGCAATGGACGGCAAAAACCGAAAACCTGATAATTGAAAATGCGCTTTTATTACTTTAACAATAAAGTCGTATTTCCACTTGCGACCTTGGTGTCATCATTGGTCAAAAGGTTTCATATATTTCTACCATAAACTAATAAGGTTCAGAAACTATAAATACTCTATTAATTATTTATTGGCAACAACAAAAAAAAAATTACAAACAAAAGTACCAAAACAAAAGTAATAAAAATGGGGTAAAACAATCACACAGTCGGACTAACCAAGACATTATCATTTGCGCCTAAATCAAGCGCGTTGCTAATATAACCGAATATCTGGAAAACAAATACAATAAAGAAAAAAGTCAATAATTATTGTAATAGAAACAAAATACATAAATTAAACTGAGTGGAAGGAAATTTCTCTCAGACATAAAGGACAGGTAATATCTATAAAGTATTCTAAGTACTAATGTGTACAATGTAAACAGAATGTTAATATAATTATTATTAAAAATTATGTACAAATGAGTTTAGATAATGCCTAAAAAAGTTATTATTATCAATGTCAACAAGGATGTGATAACAAACTCAATGTCAGCCCATAACTACATCAGAATCATATTCAAACATTTTAACAATGTAATATTAAATGTTTATGAAGCAAACTTGTCCTCTTCCCATAGTTAAACAGCACTTGTTGGTTTTATAACGCTCTGTGCTACATTTTAGTTCTATCTAATTATAATAACTAAACCAATAATCAAATTTATTTTTAAGAAAGGTTAAATCATTTTTATCTTAATAACGGGTGGCGCAAAAGTAAAGACCCTATTTGGTTCAGCTATAACATTTTTTCTAAATTAGAAAACTAGATTTAGATTTTTTTAAATGTATATTTGTGCCATTAAATTTCGTACCATTAGGATTTAAAGATGATGTCTTTTAAATGGTGACCTCCAGAGTTGATACACATTTGAGCCCTATTTATGACATTTTGCATAACTTGCCGTAACACTTCCTGCGATATGTTCGTTATTTCTTGACGAATGTTTTCTTTTAGAGCTGCGAGAGTCTGTGGCTTGTTCACATACACCCGAGATTTCAAAAAACCCCAAAGAAAAAAGTCTGGACTGGTCAGATCGGGTGATCTTGCAGGCCAAGGCAAATCGCCAAAACGAGAGATAACTCGGCCTGGAAAAGCGTCCCTCACTAAGTCCATAGTGTCGCGCGCTGTGTGTGCCGTAGCGCCGTCTTGTTGAAACCAGATGTGCTCCAGCCCCAATTCGTCCAAACTGGGTATCAAAAACTCACGTAACATGGTTCTGTAGCGTTCTCCAGTGACAGTTATCGCATTGCCTCCAGCGTCTTCGAAAAAATAGGGTCCGATCACTCTGTCAACACAGATGCCACACCATACAGTAACTTTTAGTGGGTGTGTGGCAAAGCGTCGAATTGTGCGACCAATCGGTGCCGGACGGTGGGGAAATCGTCGACGAAATTCACGTTGTGTTCTTATCACTGATATTCCACGTTCTTGGGGAGTAAAACGGTCCATGTTTATTTTCAGTGTATTTTACATTTGTTCACTACACAATTTTCAACAACAGAATGACAGAAAATGTATAATAAAAAAAAAAAAAAGCATTTTCTTTAGTGCCACTACTTTTGCGCCACCCAGTATATACTTGAAATATGATTTTTATGCCTGAGTTTGAATCTGACATTTCAGCAAATGTAAAGAGTATTCATTATATTTTAAAAAGTTAATTAAAATTTCACCATTGACCTCTTATGTACATACTATCATTCAATAGTCTACTTTCAAAATTTTACTAAATAAATCCTCACCAATCAAGTTGCTCTAAGTTACTTAATAAAGTTTGCCTAAATTAATATTTCAAGCACCCTGGTACTTAAAATAACTTTGCTCTGTTTAATTGTATCACTAAAACCTTATAGTTGCAACATAATTTACTTCTATATAAAAAGTTTTTCATTAATTTATCATTATTTTTCATCAACTATGATTAAAATTATAATAAAATAATTACATAACTTTACTAATAGGTAGGTACAACCTCTTATTTCTGTTTTTATTTATGATTCCTTTAATTTAGTAACAAGAAAAATACACTTTCAATATGACTTAGACAACTGTATTAGTGTTAAGTATTTTAACCATACATTAACATGTTTCTTATTGCATAATGTAAGCATCTAAAACCACTCAAACCTAACAACAGTTCTTATCAATTTAAAAAAAAACAAGATAATGTAATTCCTGTATTACGAAATACAGCTTATCTTCTACTCTAGACAGGTAGGTACTTTTACTTTCTTGTAGAGCTGTAATGTCACCTCTATTAATACTAGTTTTCATAATTTTAGCATATTTCAGATACCTACTTACTTAATAGTATCTAATGTGACTTCTCACTAACATCTCAACAACATGTTATCTGAATGGAAAGTCAATTTTGTATGAAAAATATCTCCAGCAAGTTTATATAGCGTGGTATATGTAATATATGTCGTCTGATCACATTGCGATGGTGAAATCAGTAAAAATCACTTGCCCACACACACATAGTCGACTTCAACGACTGCGAAACTGATTTAATATAAACATATAAACGTAAACATAAGTACTCACCGATTTCGGCATTTTGGTGGTTTAGGATGACAATCTGCAACGAGACAGAATACATGTAACGATAATTTTGTTCACGTAAATTTCCACCGCGGCTGACGGGTCCTATGCCGCGTGACATTGCATATGAAATTGTGACTGAACGCCTACTTGTATGCACGCATAGCGTGCATTAATCGGTCTATTCTGTATCGTTCTATACATTTTCTCACAAAATAATCACATTCGAACGATGACAATAAAATTGTAGTCACCGGGCAGTCGGCTGAACATAAAATAACGTTAGATAAAAATTCCGAATGTTTCACTTGTATATGAAAGTTATGTTTTAGGCCTATCGTTTATATTGTATTTAGACAATAACTTACCCGGTAAAAAGAAGAATATCACCTTATAATCCACATAAGTAGAACAACACACATAAAGAATGCACACACCCTTGAGTCACAAAAATATCGCGATGTGACAACTGCTTGCGTGACGTGGTAGCCAGTGTTGTTACTTTAGAAATTCAGCTTTCTTCATTTTTGTTGTAAGACAAAACCTAACACCTAAAAATATTGTCGCGTACTTTACGAAGTATTTTAGTTTTATGTGCTTAGATAATTGATTTGGAAAGATATTTCGGCTAAATTATCCGAAAAAATAGGGGAGCTAAAACTACTAAGACCTCGATTTGATCATGAATTTGCAACATTATCCTACTCGCATATTCCTAACTACGCAAATAAAAATTAATTCCTCAAACACAAATTTAAAGTAAATAGTTGATTCATAATTTTTTTTCTAAACGTAACTAAGTTAAAATAATATGAATTCAACTAAATATTCTTTCAAAGCTTACAAAGTTAGCTTAACTTTTAAATATTTAAAATAATCCCTACTTATACTGTGTCTATAGGAACGTATTGTAATCGTTCAAAAATCTAGAACCTACTATCAAGGAGGACAGCATTTAATTTTTCTATTTTAAGCTTTAGATCAGAGTAAGTCAATAGCAACAGTAAAAACATAATTTTTGAATTTTAGGTATTCATATGTGACATTATTTTTATTTTCAATATGTGCATTTAAAAATAACCGTCTTCTAAAAATAGCATGGGCTAAAATTGTGATGTATTTGTTTAAGAACGAAAGCTCTAACGTTAACTGTCATTTGTCAAAAATGTTAACAAAGCGCAATTTTGATACATGGAATACCTATCGTAAATAATTAATAATTACTCTTGTATTACAATAATAGAATAATGTCTGTATCTACTGTATTTTTTGTAAGATAAGTTATATATAATATCAGTAACCTCTTAAAACATGCCTTCGACGCCCTTCCGTAGACTGTTCCATTGGGGTCCAATATCTGTTTTAGGTAAGCCAAAACATTAATATTTTTTAACGAATACTAAGTAGTATTTTAAACCTACTTGCTCATTTACACTATCCAAACCCTTTAAAGGACAATCTAGCAGAGCTTAAACAGCAGCTACTTTTAATAAAGTTCCTAGAAATAAGTCAATAATTGTAATGATTTTTGTGGTCTATTGACCCAAGTACCACCTAAATTTAAACCATAACATTCATTACCTACATACTTATTTTAATTCTGTTTTATAAATTAAATGAATTTTAATGATTATTTTTCTAGATTAACTTTATTGTAAAGAAATTTAATGTATATTATTTTTCTGCAATTTATAAATCCCTTATCAGGTTTGTAAGTCATAAAATGAAATAGATTAGTAGTAGCTACATTATATTATAATTAAATAGCTAACACATGTTATGTTAAAGAGTTAATAAATATAATCTAAAGCTGGCAACTTAAAAAACAGTCAAATATTATGATACACACTGACACTTAATGACAAATAAATTAATCTTTTGTGTATGTAGATATAAATAATTAAGTCAGTGACTATGCAAATAATACATACATACGTACATACCTTAGATCACGCCTCTTTCCCAACAGAGGGGTAAGAGGCGTGATCTAATCCATCTTTGACTTCTTCAACATTCATGCAAATAATTAAGATTTCTTTCACTAGCTTGCACCTGTTGCTTGCTCATTAACCCCTGAGGCCATCCTCTATAAAGATAAATGGTGGTGATACTATCCCTCCAACTATTCCTATGCAAAAATTCACATTGACCATGTGAGAGAACAAACTAACAAATGAACTTTCACTTTTATAATAAAATGGTCTCAATAATCTTTAAAAGATTTATTTTCAAGATCTTTTGTAGTATATAAAATAGGAATTCACACGAATTAATTTATTTTGTATTTATATACCTTTTCTAGTTTGACGATTTGTAACACCACCCGGGGTCAAGCAGACAACTGCCAGTGTAACCTTGGCGAATATTGTTATAAGTTTATGTGTTTTAGTTTATAAGGTACCTATACAATATGTATGGGACATTGAATCCTGAAATAAATGATTTTATTTATTTATTACTTATAACATGTAGTGTGCTTTTGAATTCTATAATTCAAATAAGAACTGAGAGGAATCAGGGTGCTAAGTGTAAATTGTAATTGACTGCTTCGGTATTGCATCAGTTTTCTTTTAGCTTTAAATGCATTTATATATTAATGAATTATAATTATATGACTGTTCCAGGTATAATAAAACTAATAACATGGTCAATGGTACACCTGCTGGGAATGTGGTGGCCACCGCATGGGTCTCTAGCTGGTGCGGCTCATGCTGGGCTCTTCCTGTTGTTGTCTGGATCTACACTTTATTACTTCCTGCAGTCATTACTTGAAGGGCCAGGATTTGTTCCACTCGGCTGGAAACCGGTAACACTTAATTCAAGTTGAGGCTTTAAGCATTAGCACCATATTTTATTATACTGCAGCAGTGGAGAGATAAAATTATAATATACCTACAAAAATATTTGTATGATGTGCAAATGTATAATATGTATGTATTTTAGAAATATGTGTATATAACCAGTCTAGATCCCATAACACAAGCTTATATTCACTTAATTTAGGCTAGATGGCGTTGTGTTGAAATGTCTCAAATATATATTTTTATTTTAAACTTGCCCTATGTACTACCTATCTGGGTTACTTATAGAAAACGCATTTTCATTCATTAGGTGGAAACAATTCTAAAACCCTGAGCCCTTACACTTATGACAAATAATGGATATATAACTTCTACTTATCTTTCACACACAAAGAATTCAAATGTATTGAAATCTTGGTTTGATATAGCAAAACTTTTAAAACTTAATATCATGTTCCATTAAATTATTTTTTATGAACAACCTTTATTGAAAGACACAATCAAATTGGTTTACAGCCAAGCGTGATTGCAAATTATGAGTTAAAAAAAATATATTTATTTTGTTTCAGGAGAATGAGGAAGCTAATCAATATTTACAGTTTTGTTCTGTTTGTAATGGATACAAAGCTCCAAGATCACATCACTGCAGAAAATGTAATTACTTTATTGTATCATATCATATCTATAAGCATTTTTAATATTATTTCATTCATAATACCTACAGTCTCTGTTGAATTGTTTTAGTGTAATTGTATCAGGTAATAGCAGCATTACCATTCATTTTTGTAAAAGCTGTTGAAAGCTTAACTGTACTGTATGTGTAGGTGGGTACTGCATAAAGAAGATGGACCACCACTGTCCGTGGATCAACTGCTGCGTCGGTCACGCCAACCACGGCTACTTCACGATGTTCCTCGTGTCAGCTGTGCTGGGTTGCTCGCAAGCTGCTGTTGTAAGTCACACTATAATTAAATGCGAAAGTTACCCCGTTTATTTGTTTTTATTTTGTTAGTTATTCTTTTACGCCCAACCGATCTTCATGAAATCCATACTAATATTGCAAATCTGAAAAATTCGTTTGGCTGTTTGTTTGATTGTTTAATCTCGGGAACTACTGATCGACTGAACGGGAATCTCGGGAACTACTGAATTTAAAAATTGTCTTAGTGTTGGATATTTTGGATAACCCATTTATGGGCGAGGCTATAGGCTGTATAACATCAGGAAACTGAGAGCTAGTAGCTAAGAGCTGAGTAGCTGCCAATTAAATATCCACAGGACCGAAGCAAAAGACAGTTAGTTTCACATAAAGATGGTCTAGGTGTTGTCTAACTGATTTGTGTTACTAATTGTTAAAAACCTTTTACATACCATTTTTCTTCACCTTTTTCTCTCATCGGGCATCAGTTCTACGAGCTATGTGGCCTGACCACTGTCACTTTAACGATGCAATTTGGTGAGCTATGTCGGCAACTTTAGTTTTCCCGCGTATCTCCTCATTTCTGATTCGATCACGCAGGAAAACTCCGGGCTTTGCTCTTTTCATGGCTCGCTGAGCGACAGTGAGTTTTCTAACGAGCCCTATAGTTAGCGACCTGTGAAAAACTAATGATATTTGGCAGGTACTATCAATATGCATGTACCACGCGATCAACCGCGTGTGGTACATCCACAACGGCACGGGACGCGAGCCCATGATCTACCTCACTCTCACCACACTGTTGCTGACGTTACTTGCCATCGGGATGGCTGTCGGCGTCGTGCTGGCTGTGGGCGCCTTGTTGTATTTACAAGTAAGTACTTGAAAACTAATTCCATTTTACAATAGTTAGCATTGACTTTGTTGGGCACTAACCTCTTACAAAAAGCGACAATTACACGCGCATTCAAAAAAAATATTCCTTAAGGAAGAGTTCTGGCCGAAAGGTGTTGTGTTCCGACGTTTTGGTGGCAGATTACACAACACAGTTCCGCGTAACACAACGCAGAAGTGAATTGTGTACCTAATTAATAGTCATAAATATATGTTTGTTAGTCTGTAAGGTATTTATCTATGGGATCTATGCAATCCCGAAATAAATGGATTATTATTATTATTATTAAAACACTAAGTAAGTTCACTAAGTAATTCATAAGAATAACTTTGTTTACAATCTGGTCATCAACACTGAGATAAGATTTCACTAGCCTTAACTATTGTATTAGAGTTTAATCTAATCTAAGTTTTAAGTAAGTTAAATTAAATATATTTTTTTATGAGGGTAATCGCAATTTATGCATGTCACCCCATTGGGGGTAGTGATGATGAAAGATAGCAGAAAGCTCGTAGAAAATAAAAAAGTACGCGAGTCCGACTTGCACTTGACCGTTTTATTAATTTTAAATTGAATTTTCTCCAGGTGAAAGGTATACTCCGCAACCAAACCACGATAGAAGACTGGATAGCAGAGAAGGCAGTCGGCAGACGAGAGGAGCAAGGAATGCCACCATTCGTGTTCCCATACAATCTTGGATGGAAGGAGAACATCAAGCTAGTGCTGTTTGGGAGCCGGTACGATGGAATATCGTGGCCGATCCGGGACGGCAGTGGGATATATGATTTGACTGTGAGTTTCATTTGCTTAATATCGTTAAGTAAGTTAAGTATATTTTTTAATTTTTACTTAAACATTGTTGTTTCTTTGCTAGGCAATTCGTTTGCAAACATAGTCATAGTCTTCCTCGATAAATGGGCTTAAATAATATAGTTTCGAATCAGTAGTTTCTAAGGTTAGTGTGTATATAAACAAACAAAACATATATCAGCTTCAGTTTTATAAAATTACTAGAAATCGCGCAGAGCTTCGCTGTCGTCGTTCTTTATTTGTCCACTGCCCAGCTCCTATTGGCCGGAGCATGACATGTTTATTATTTCTATAATCTATTAACGTATGTAGTACAAACCTCATCAATTATGAGTCTTGGTCACTTGAATAAATAATTTTCTATTTTTTTCTAGTGGGCCCTAAAAAAATGTCTCCTTATTGTGAAATCTCTTTACCTTACAGCAAGAACAAATAGCTCAGAAGCAAGACAAGGTCCGTCGGTCGCGCGTGTTCGCTGCGCGTGCGCAGTACGACGGTCGCTGGGCGCCGCTGCTGTCGCGGCCGCGCGCCGCCTGCGCCGCGCCCTGCAGCGACGAGCCGCGCCTGCCGCTGCGAGTCGGGGACCTTGTTAGAGTCACCAGGCAGAGGAAGTCAGTCTTTAACGTGTTTTATAGTAGTTGTCCATAAATTACATGACACGAATTAACCAATTTTCCATACCTACCGAAAATACGCTACAAATAGTTATATGCTTCTTGCAGACACTGGCTGTTCGGTGAGAAGCAGGTGGAGGGGGGAGCGCGAGGTCCGCGCGGCTGGTTCCCGCGCGACGCCGTCAAGCCGCACGTCAAGCCCGACTAGCGCCGCTGCACTACACTACTGCTACCTCTTGTATGGAGCTTTTGGATTATTTAGGCCCTGTTCCACCATTGGCTGATAACTGTCTAATAAAATCTATCACCTATATGGGATATTAGCTTCCGCCCGCGTGGCATGTAAGTAAAAGAAACTGAATTACGTTTTCATATCATATCATTGGATGATTTGATAGTTCGAATTTTCGATTTACAAAAACACGAATAATTAGAAAATGGTTAAAACATTTCTGAATTTTGCATTACATTTCTGAAATATTGCGAAACAGAATGTTAACTATCATGACATAAGAACGCTGATTGGTTGTCATTTTAAACGTCAATCATTCACGTAAATACGTTAATTTGTTTATAATAAATATTAATAATTAAATGTATATAATATTAAGAGATATTTATTTATCTTTGTAATTAAAAAGTAAAGTTGTTGTTGATATTGTTATTTCTAACATCTGATATGTCCTGGTACATAAACAATAAATAATTACGATAACAATTCTTTCTTTTAGTTAAATAAATTTCAGACAAGTTAAGACACTTATCTGCTGGTAACGAAACAGGGCCATGGTGTAAATATGTATAAGTCGTTACTACTTAAAGAGTGGTTACACATTTGACGTTTAAAAACAATCGTATTTTGAATCATGCACGCACGTTCAGTGCAAACCCTCTCGGCTCTCTAAATAGATGAGAGGAAACCCAGGCCCACCTGTGGGACATTAATCGTTTGCTGATGATGATTCAGTGCAAATTAAGCCTTCATATCGAATGCGTGTAGTTACAAATAAATTCCGTTTTTAAATGTTAATGTGATACCATAAGTGTTGTATATTTGTACCCGACTATGGGTTTTGTACAGATTATATTTGTCGAGACTAACCTCCAAAATCCTGTCTTTTAGAATTTTACCCAAAAAATGTGACTGCCCATAAACATGATCTACTATTTATTGCACAACAATTAACATTCTAAAATGGTACTTAAAATGTGCTCTTTAATATATATTTTTTACAAAAAGACATTTAACATATCGCTTTATTTTTGTACGTTTATGTTTTCTATATACAATGAAATACTTCTAAAATGCACTGCCATTATGTTCATAGAAGTAAATTGTATTATTTTAGTAGAAGCGCAGTCACTTAGTTTGTCATAAAAGAATGTCCGTGAGATCAATGACAATTCTTTATTATAACATAAATCAATGTCAGTGCTGAAATCATTGAAGAATTCAAAATCAATAAGGTCGAAATTCGCTTGTTTGTGTTTAAATATTAATATTTCTTAAAATTTGTCCTGAGATCTTTTTTGATGTCGTAGTATTTGACAAAACGGCATTACCTATGACCTTTTTGCACCCTCTTTACTCAACAGCCAAATTTGTTGAGTAAGTTGTACAGATTCGTGTAGTCTTCAAAATCTATCTACAGAAGTGTTAAAAAAGAACTAGGTATTTTTTGAAAATTGCAACATGAATTATGTGCTTTCAATTTCCATATTCCATGTCTTTGCAGTTAGTAATGAGCTCTAACGTCATCTTAACGTGTCTTATTATTTCCTGCTATTAATTCACGAATTTTATTTCCAACAACGATCTCACAGTTGAATTTACACATCAAATTTTAAATATAATATATGTATTCATATAAAATATGTGTGTATGTAAATACAAAAGTTACTCATTAAATATTGAATAAAAACGCTGTAAGAAACACAAAGTTATTGAAGAAATTTCTATGAAACACAGGTGTATTTTGTTTGCTACTTTTTACATCCAGCAGGGGCGCTGATACCTATTGTAAGGCAGCAAATGTCTTAAAAATTATTTTTGTCGAGGCCAAACCTAAAGTATTGCTAATTCAGTGCTGAGAATTTTCTTGTAAAGAGCATTCTCATGAAGTCGCTTCCAAACATTGTGGAGGGAATTTAGCCTACTATACCACGCTGGCTAGATGTTAGAATAGGGTTTTGTTTCGAATTTTCGATTTCTACAGTGCTCTTGTCTGCTTAATGTTACTCCCTTAGGCGCCTTGTACGACACCTACAGATTGAAATGGGGTAGTGGTCGTCGTCACACGGACCACATTTAGCGGCACTTGCCTTTGTTTCTATCTCTGTCTGTCACATAAAACCGTCATTCACTAGAGCGTGATAGAAAGTGACAGCCACGTGCCTCACACCAGTCTGATCCAATCCTAGGGCTAATCCGCGCCCTAACATTTGAAATCGTGATTACGACGATGACTAATTGCAGTAATGTATGAAAAAAAACGATTATGTCATCAAGTTCTCAAATCGTAATGTGCGTGTGTATCAATTCCATACCTACATATCTATAGACCTGACCAGAGACAAATAAAACAGTTGCGAAGACAAATTTCACTAGTTCGCGCTTTACCTTACGATGTACATATATCTTCGGGACTCACTACACACAGTTTTACTACAACAGTTTTGGTATCTTTGATCATTTTGTAAAATACAATTAAATATTGCATTTATATACATCAGTGTAACAACTAATATCAGCTAATATATAGGGTGTATTCTCAAATTGAGAGTATTTATAGACATTTGTATATCTTTGTATTGTTCTCGTCAAACTTCTAGTTCGCTCTGAAGTTGCACCTCGCTGGTGTTTAACATAGTAAATGAATTTCGTTCGGGTGTGTTGGGGTCCGTTTGTGTCGCAGAATGGCAGTCCGAGCGTTTCCGATCACGAATCCCATCCCAATCCAATCCCAACCCCCGCACACACCCAACAAAGTTCATTTACTATGTTAAACAGCAGCGGGTGCAACTTCAGAGCGAACTAGAAGTTTGACGAGATTCAACGGTCAATATTTTAGGCCAAGTGTAACAAATGTTCTATAGTTATGGTATTTATGGTTCTTGATTTGATTTTTGAGCCGTTTGTGATTATATAATTGTGACTGTAAGTGAAATCTGTTTTATATGATTAAAACTATTGTATTAATTTGTGACTTTTATTCTTGCTAAAGAAAAAGGACTTATATTTAGGAAAAAAATCACTTGAAGTTGTATCTATATAATTTTAACGTCTCATATCTTCTAAGTTTTTATTTAGAACAGCTTGGCGGCGACGTCACTTGCAACTCGGACAAATTGTAGAGTTTTTGATATTGTTGTGTTTTATACTGCGGCTAAATAAAACAACAAAATATTATCTATGTGAAAAATGTTTATTGTGCATTAAAAATAAATTATTCTCAAACACACGCACCCCTTCGAAGCGTAAATTAAGTTCTCAATAAGTTAGCTTACGTATAAACGATATAAAATATATCCAACTGTGCTCTTTTGATTATCACCAATTTCTCTATATAATTAATAAATGCAAATCATTTTGTTACAATTGACAGTCATTCAAACTTTAGTTTCGACAATGAAAGTATTCTCAAAAGTTTGTACTGCACCACACTTACTCGATTAAACTCACTTTCCTTACACTAAATATTATTTTAATATTATTATAAATCTTATTAATTATGACGGTATTAAGTAGGTAGTTAAAGTTTCAAGGAATATAAAATGTCACAGAATTTTCGGGAACGATTGTGTACAAACTAAAATGGACTAAAGTTATCAGATGTTACTAAATAAGAATCTAATTACGTATCTATGACATGTAAACAGTTTTATCGATAATAATTGAATATTAAGATGTATTTAATTACGAAATTGATTAAATTTAATCGTATATTACGCAGCTCTAGTTATTTGCAGTTTGTCCACGACCGTTGTACACGCCTCTTTAGTATTCGTTTTCTTCATCAAGTTCTCCCTCAGTGGAGTCTACTCCGACCTCCTCGTAATCCTTCTCAAGGGCCGCTAGGTCCTCGCGGGCTTCAGAAAATTCTCCCTCCTCCATACCCTCACCTACGTACCAATGGACAAAGGCGCGCTTTGCGTACATCAGGTCGAACTTGTGGTCAAGTCTGGAATAAGGAATACGCATCTATTTAATAATATACATGGGATAATTTTTATTTATTTTAGCATATAGGTATGGTCACCACACCAAGTAAACTCCCTTTTCTTTTCAAAGAGAAAAACCCCACCATACGAGTATATTGATGTAACCAACGTAACAAACATCAGTATCTCAATATATGTAGGTACTCGAAATTTTATACAAAAAATATGCAAGACATTTGTTTTATCCATTCCAAACTCTGCAGTGAGGAAAATACTCCGAAGTTGGACGATGATACGACAGTATTCACGTACCTGGCCCAGGCTTCGGCGATAGCGGTGGTGTTGGACAACATGCAGACAGCGCGCTGAACCTTTGCCAGGTCACCGCCAGGCACCACCGTCGGGGGCTGGTAGTTGATGCCGACCTGGTAAAATAAATATATTAATGTAGAGGGTAATCTTCGAAACTAAACTACATATTTGATTTTAAAAAATCACCCGAAGAATGCTACTTTGTTTCAGTGACAAATACGACAGAATTGATATTTTTCTAAAAAGTGTTGGTACCTTGAATCCAGTGGGGCACCAGTCTACGAACTGAATGGTTCTCTTAGTCTTAATGGTGGCGATGGCTGCGTTCACGTCCTTAGGGACCACGTCACCCCTGCACACGTTAACACACGAGTGTTAAAGAGGAACTTCAGATTAAATCCATTAAAGAATTAGTTCAAAGTTTAGCTACCTGTACAACATGCAGCAAGCCATGTATTTGCCGTGGCGCGGGTCGCATTTCACCATCTGTAACAAGTACCATAACATCAAAGTTTCGTAAAGTTTAACAAATTGTGGGTTAAACTTTAACTCAATTTTGACCGATTAAAAAAAAAAGAAGAGTATCTATATTAACTGTACATTTTTAGCCGACTTGAAAAAGGGAAAAGGTGTATATTTTAAGTGCAGATGTCTTCAGATAGGTACTTAAGTGGATTAATTCTTTGAGTTAAACTTTTATGTTATGTCTAGTGTTTCCAAGGTACACACTTCAGATTGGCATAATTATAGTTATTGCCGTACCTGGTTTGCTGGCTCGAAGCAAGCATTGGTGATCTCAGCAACAGTGAGTTGTTCATGGTACGCCTTCTCTGCAGATATGACAGGCGCATAGGTAGCCAGAGGGAAGTGGATACGAGGATATGGCACCAAGTTGGTCTGGAACTCGGTCAAGTCTACATTGAGAGCGCCGTCGAAACGGAGGGAGGCCGTGATGGAAGACACAATCTGAAAGTGACAATAGTTTTTTATTGTAAAATAAAAACGGCTATTGGTAGAAGTTGGATGCGAGCTAATTAGGTGCAGTGGCGCTCACGATGGTACCTATATGTCCAATGATAAACCACACTATGTTGATGATAATGTAGTATAATAATTTATATTACAAGGTAGGTAGGTACATGTAGAAATTAGTTCTACTACTTAGTAGGCTTCCCTCTTGGTGGTTTGGCAGTCAGAAGTTAATGTCCATGACTCCATGACTGGCCTGTTGGTCTAGTGGTTAGTGACCCTGACTGCTAAGCCGGAGGTCGTGGGTTCGATCCCCACCCAGGACAAATCTTTGTGTGATGAGCATAAAGGTTTGTTCTGTGTCTGGGTGTAATTTATCTATAATATGTATGTATTTACAAAAAAAAAATGTATTTAAGTAGTATATCAGTTGTTTAGTACCCATAACACAAACAAATATAATTGCTTACTTTGGGACTAGATGGCGCTGTGTGAATGTGGTAGAATATTATTATTATTAAAAACTTTAGTTTATATCCCATAAATCTTACATCACAAGAATTGGACTTATCACAAATAATATTATTACCAGAGTTTTCGACAAAACAATAAAATACCTGTCCAATAAGTCTGTTCAAGTTGGTGTAAGTAGGTCTCTCGATGTCGAGGTTCCTCCTGCAGATGTCGTAGATGGCTTCATTGTCGACCATGAAGGCGCAGTCAGAGTGCTCCAGCGTGGTGTGGGTTGTGAGGATTGAGTTGTAGGGCTCCACTACAGCAGTTGATACCTGGACACAGAATGTAAAACAGAATAATTATGGCTGCAGTCTTCTTTAGACAAAATTTTTTCTACTTTGATTTGCTCAATTTGAGCGAGAAATTAGGCAGTGTCCTTCTCTCTGTGCCCATTAGCCAAGGAAATCTGGTTTGTAATTCGTACCTGAGGCGCCGGGTAGATGGAGAACTCAAGTTTGGACTTTTTTCCGTAGTCGACGGAGAGACGCTCCATCAACAGGGAGGTGAAGCCGGACCCGGTGCCGCCTCCGAATGAGTGGAACACCAAGAAGCCCTGTGAAATACAATATTTTTAGACTGATATGTTGTAATGGATACATAGACGATGATGAATGACAGTCTGACCTGGAGTCCAGTGCACTGGTCAGCGAGCTTCCTGAGCCTGTCAAGCACGACGTCGACGATTTCCTTGCCGATGGTATAGTGGCCTCTCGCGTAGTTGTTGGCTGCGTCTTCTTTACCAGTGATAAGCTGTTCTGGATGAAATAGCTGACGGTACGTGCCGGTGCGGACCTCGTCTGGGGACAGAAAAGCGTAGCTTAGAGAAGTTTGAAGAGGGTAGAACTGTAAAAGCTAAATATAATCCGTTACGTTTTAGGTAACGTCAAAGTGAGATAACACGTTTCTTAATTCAAATTCGAAATGGTTCATTTTGGTCTATGTATTTACTAAATCCATGTACGCAATACCTAAGAATAATAATAAAATTGCATAATCGAAGTAGTAGTTAGTAAACCTATAAAACTTATGAACTCATTTGCTAAGAAACTACTTATCGCAGAATGTTTAACAAACAAAGAGCATGAACAATGATATTTTGTTAGAAATCAAACATCGCGTTATTTATTTAAGTTATTTAAAAAAAACCTAAGTAATTCTGAAGTACAAAGTTTCAGTCCATATCATATACCTTAAAATTAATCGGTTGCCGTCTCGACAGCTGATGTAGATGACACATCAACAGAAACTGCTAAATGTACAAAAAAGAAAATCATGTGCACACAACTCTTAAGACATAATTGAGATGACTGAACCACTTGAAAGCTAATTGCTTTCATTTAAACTTATCTTGTGTAATGCGTCCAAAGTACTGGATGATACAGATATGTTAGTAAGAGCTTTGAGTAATAAACGGACGGAATTTCCTGTCTATATTGCCGGTAAGAATATGATGTGCCTAAGTAAGTAATTACTAGGTATTTTTTGTATCGTATTGATAGATATGGAGTTTCTAATCCTATCATAAGTACCGACCTTATTTAGAATACCTAATATTGGGTAAAAAGAAAAGGTTCGTATGACTTAAGTATGAGCAAAACTCGTTAACGTACAATTTTAATTTAGGTATACCTTTGACGGCACAGGACCTTTCACGGTGGCGTAAATTAGGTGAGGCCTAAGTCCAGCAGTGGACGTCGTTGTCGTTGGGCTATGATGATGATATTATGAGAGCCGTTTCATAAAATGTGCTATATTGGTTCTCTACAAACATCACGAGTTGTAAGTAAACAGATTAGCATAAACATATTCATTCACAATAAGAAGCGAGGAACAACATGTTTTGTATTTTTTTTATAAATCTTTTTCTAGCCGATAAGTAAGCAAAAAGCATAGTGCTAATTTTAATGCGATGAACAAGGTGTGAGCAGAATACCGGCTGTGGGACCACCGGAGTGTGACCAGTCACTTGGTGACCCAACCGTGACTCAATTTCTATCGAATGGAAATTTGTGGGGAAGTGTTATTAGATTTCTTTGAGATACTGCTATTAATACTTATGGATATCGGCTTTCTACATTAGAACTAGTTTTTTTTTTAATTACCATCAAACGGGCTATGGTATGTAAAAAAATCTAGTCTAGAAAACTTAAACGGTTACCGTAGCCTATGGAATTATTGACGTGTCCAACACCCCCAATATCACGAGCGCGTTGCCAATTATTCCCATTAGTCTCCGACCAGATTGGTCTGAGTTTCTTGTCAGTTTTTCTAATGGCTCTACACCCTCTACAGTCTACACTGTCAGCAAACTAGTCGAATGTGGCTAATACATTTGTTTCGTATTACTTAGTCACTTGTTGTATTTTTACTAAGGGTTTGGACCTAGGCGATTAAATGTTTTGTTAGATGAATTTTCTTTTCAGCTTGACAATAGCCGTTGCCACTAATATGAAAGTAAAGTAAAAGTAAAAAATATATCGTCCCATTAGAAGAATAATGTTTTATCTTCACATAAAACCAAAATGAAATTATTAAAAAATTCGGCATTAAAAACCGTAAACTAGGTATCGATTGATAAATTTTTATTTTATTCTTTAGTCAGTATACTTATTACAAAATACAAATTTGATCAATTGATAGTTTACGGTTTATAATGCCAAATTTATAATAATTTCATTTTTGTTTTATCTGAAGATAAGACATTATTCTTCTAATGGGACGATATATTGACGCAGAAAATACAATTCACAATATGGCATAGGAAATGTGAAACAGTGTGACACAATAGGTATTGCTAGGTTAATGCTTCCCATTATTCCCATTCTAAGCAATGCTTGTATTATGTAGGTATAGCAGTGTTCACTAAAAAAACAACATCTCCTATTGCATAAGACACGTGGCGTCATTTTAGTTTCGTCTCCACTTTATTGGAGTGCTCAATGCTCATCGCTTTGTTTCACTCAACATTAACACAGTGATCTCACTAATCCGAACAAAAATACGTTCAGTTAAAAAACGTACAAAAAACGCAATAAAGTAACCGTGAGGTTCTAAATTGAAGCCTTAGCCGGTCTTTATAATATAAATTTATAATAGAACGGTCGGGTATTGAACTCAGGACCGCCGTTATTACCGACGGTCTATCATTACTGAGCAATTGTGCCCTACATATTCTGGTGAGGAGATGGATTATGCATTAGTTTTGAATTTGTCGCGAAACTAAGTTACGGTTTTGAACGCTGAAGGTGAAGCGGTTCGCCTCATTAAAGGTAGTGTTAGGGATATTACCGCTGCCTATTTAAAATGTTATTTTTCTACCTAAATAGCTTCTCATAATGAACTGAGCACTGAGTAAAACCATCAGCTATGTTAGTCTTTTATGCTGTGTTGTTCGTCCAGTAGTATTAAAGTTCATAACGTGATGTTCATTTATATCCTAAGGTGATAAAAGTGTTTCCTTAGCTTAGCTAGCAGTTCCTGATTTTATCGGGTTGATACCTATAGGCTCTATTTGTCCTTAACTTACCTACAACAGTAGGCTCCAAGTCCACAAACACGGCTCTTGGCACGTGCTTGCCAGCGCCAGTCTCGCTGAAAAAGGTGTTGAAGGAGTCGTCGCCACCACCCAGGGTCTTATCCGAAGGCATCTGGCCATCAGGCTGGATGCCGTGCTCCAGGCAGTACAGTTCCCAGCAAGCATTGCCGATCTGGACGCCAGCCTGGCCAATATGGACTGAGATGCATTCCCTCTGGAATAAAGAAAAGTTTCTTTAGAAATTTTGTATCATAAACATGCTAAGTGATAGTTCTTTTATATTTTGTTTAATATTACCAAACTTAATTAAATGAAATAATACACGGTTATGATGTATCTAAAATATTTAATTAGATACAAATTTCATAGAGTTTTTTACTTTATCATACACAGTCTACTTGTTCTCCTAAGAAGAGAATATTAGCTCAGGGTTCTATTTACAGTTTTCGTTCTCGAGAAGGCGTTTTCTGATACTTGTCAGCCGGTTAGTCAAGGAACTGAACACGTCTAAGTTTGGACTCGGCTTAGTCAAGCATGTAATTCCTAAAATGAATGTCGTAAAACATCTGGAAGTTACGAACTCTTGGGCTAATAAGTTTTTGTTTTACTTGAACGGTACGCATTGCGTGTCGACCGATGAATCACGGTTATAAAAAGTTAGTGTAACAATAAAATATATGGTGATGTTTTCTTAGAAGAACTTAAACTAATCTAATTAACTATAACAATAGGAAGTGGATAATTTGTTTGAAACTTCTGCATTGTACTTTTGATTAGGCTTTTTTGGCTTAGGTCTCTAAAGCTTTGCCTACTTACCTACTTTATGTTGTGATTGTTATGAACCCCGCATTCGAATATAATTATATATCACACTAATATTATAACCTAAAAAAGGCCGCTGGGTCTGACTGGATGCGGTAGGCGAAGAACAGAGTGTTATGGCGCGTGTTAGGAGAGGCCTATGTTCAACAGTGGACTGCAATAGGCTGAAATGATGATGATGATGATGAATATTATAAAGGTGTAAGTTTGTTAGTGTGAAGGTATGTTTGTTACTCTTTGACGCTCAAACGGCTTGATAAAATTTGGTATGGAGGTAGATATCCTCGTTTTTTTTTACCGCCAGTAAGAACGCGGGGCGCAGCTAGTCATAATATAATTTTTTCAAGAGTTTACGAATGTCAATTCGGTTGTAGTTCTGGTTATACCTAAGTATAACTGCATCGACAACGACACTTGAATACGTTCAGAAACGACTACTTTATACTAAGGTAAACTGAAGGTAAAGAATAACGAACGAAATTAAGCAATAATACATATAGAATGACTCGTCAAACTTGAACAAAACACGCTAAAGCGTTCATATCCGCCGGTGAAAAGGTAATTGTTGGAGGTTTTCGACTGAGTCAGCTCACAGCTACTGTTTGATGCATTACGAACCTTTTTAAACTCTTTGAATTATAATTTATTGCTTCAGAATACCTACCTACACAAAAAATACTGCGATGATCTCATTCCATTGTAACTATACAAAGAAATGCTTTTATAAATAAGCTCTGAAAGCCTTTATGAAATCCATGAAAAATCTAACGGTGTTATCGACCTTATTTATTAAGTATATTTGGACTATCATTAGTTAGTTTAGGCCTCAATTTAGAATATTTATTGTCTGCAACATCATTAGATTTTAGATTTTGATAGATATACCTATAACAGTTAATTGGATAATTTGCGCCAATATACCAAAATGCATTATCAAATCTGGGGCCACGATCTTAGCCCAGCCAAGACTGAACCAAGACTGACTGAAGAAATTAGACCTGCCAAAAACATAGCTTAATAAATAGCCTAAACAGAAATTAAATCAATTTCAGTAGTTATGAGATATGCAAAAATACACTAAAACATCCAATTCGCCATTTTCAACCCTAAACAAAGTTATGTAATTGGGGTACAGGGTGATTCCATCGCGTTGGGGTCAGTCACCTGTGTTACATTAAGGTTGGAATTATTTCCCTTAGCTCAGCTATTAACTTCATTCACTCAGATAGTATCACAAACCATTCTGTTGACAGCTTAATAATATAATTTTATTTGGAAACTTTTCTGGAATTAGGTAGGTAATTACTTACCTACTAATCGATCGACTTTACGAACGTCGTCGTCGTGAAGAATTCTAGGAAAAAATCGAAGGGCAATTATTGATGTAGCTTCAATTACAAATATAACCATTAACATTAGCGAAGTGTTCGTCTTGTAAGCTTACATACCTACTTAAAATCAAATCTAGCAAACTAAAACCTGACAATCGTCTTGTTATACGAAAGATTCGTTTCATCAGACACGTCTTCACGCATGGTTCAGACACATGCCATATTACACCGAGTGAGCGACGCGACGCCGACGCGACGACGACCATCGACGCCCAACCCGTGATTAATAGGAAATGAATATGACGTCACATCTCACACATTCCTTGCTCAAACGTATCAGTTACAAATTCTATTTGAAAAGAGTCGTTTTACATTTGAAAGGGTGGTAGTAAAAAAAGAATATTGGGTAGTCAACCTTTGTGATTATTTATTTAGGAGCAACGTCGGATCTACGAGTACTTAGCTAGGAAAGCTAAAGCTCATACGGTTATGACTCCACCTCAACAGGGTGTTATCGTATATTGATAAGAAATTTCTTAAAGGGCTCCTCTTTAAGAAATTTCTTATCTCATGTGTACGAAGGTACGATACGAAGAAGCAGCTCACAACGCGTTTTGACCACTGTAAAACATCTACATTGCCAAATTCGTGTTATGGCTTTTATGAAAACGCTCATGCCAATGGCAATGAAGAAAAGCCTACGAGCATTTTCTATCTCATAATTTTGATTTTGGTATCACTCACACCCATTAATTAATTCAATAGCTGGATCTGCTGTTAATATAATTTTAAAAGATTGTTTATCCCAAATTCCAGATTAGGTTAGGTTAAAAAATAAAACAAAAAGAAGGTTACCCAATAGGTTTTCAAACTAAAAACTTGCTTGTTCAAAATTCTGGGGCTATTCCCACATTTGTCATTATATCGCTGATGTACACTAGTTTTTTGAGATTGTAAGTTGATTTTAGATTTTTTTTAATGAATGATGATAAATGAAAGTGATTAAAGTCCCTTTTCTTTGTGAAGTCAATCAGGCATAATGTGCTTAGTGAATGTAATGTCAAAAATAGCGTACAAAGATTGATGAAATTTGCACCACAAAGTACGTACCTACACCCTCTTCCCCAATATGATCATAAAACCAGGATTAGGGGTTTTATATTCCACACACACGAAGCCGTGTTAATACCGACATTTTTTTAAATATAGCTATATCTACTTCGATAGTATATAGATACTCGTGTAGGCATCATCGAAGCATAATTTTTCAATTGATACTGCAACGTTGGCTGTACTCCAACTATCGTATCAAGTCGCAATGTTATGCCACAACCTGACTAACCGATAAACCATGCACTTTACTACCTTCATTATATTCATAAAAGCTTTGGATTTCAGTACAAAAATTGTATTGCTGTTTATCTCGTATTTAGATTAATTTGGTATAGTAAAACCATAATGAACATAATATAAAATATAATTTTATTATGACTATTTTGTACGACTATAACTCTTTATCTACCCTGTGAATATTAAAATTTATTGTCTTGCTCCCATAAAGGTAGCAGAGAGCTTTAATGTCTTACGAAATTCTATATACCTAAATAAAATATCTAATTATACCTAAATAAAATATCTTTTTTGACTGTCACTATCGCCGTGCTGGGTGACGTGGGTTCACACGAGACATATATTTGTGTGATTCATATATATTTGTTTCTAGTCTGGGTGTACTTTGTGTCCGTTAGCTTCATGTTTGTAAAGCTCCCCGCGACACAGGGCTTGTTCCCTAGTGCGGGCGTTGTCTTTTTAAAAAGAAAAAAGATAAAAAGAAAGATGACGGAGCATAACTAGAGCTCAGTCCTACTAAGTTTCCGAATTTCTTTTTGATAAAGTTACTATTGAAGAAAATTGTGAAAAGTCGTAAATCCGAGACAGTTCACTAGTTAATAATAAATCAACGACATTCCATTTTAGAATGTAACACAAAGTCCCTGTTTCTTTACCAAACGGCAAGTCACACAAGTAATAAATCACCAAACTTTACGTGTTTCAGTAGGTAGTAGGGAAGCCTCCATGTCTGCCAGTCACCCTACAACCTACAATTTTAATGTTCCGTGATGTAGTTTAAAAAAGACGGTACAGGATGGTACGGTATATGATCAATCAACGGATAGAGCCTTCATTTGTTGACGGTAATTTTGTATCAATATGTGGAGCCGTGGTACCGCAGTCGTCAAGGTATGAAAGGTCGTGTGTAGGGTATAGCAACTGTTGCCATGGAGATTTCAGAATCTTACAACTATTTTTCAAGTTTGTTGCACTTGGATCGTGCCTTGTTCTTCTGGGCTATTCATAAGAAGCCTTGAACAGAAGTGAAAATAAAATTTTACATACCTAATATTATGGAAAAAATTAACCCCATCATTATTATTTCTATACCTATTATCTAATAGATAGAAGACCATAAAAATGTGTGGTTAATGGAAGATATAAGTAGATACCACATAAGCATAGTAAAGCCATATATGGATGGAACTATGTAATTTTCTTCCAAATAGCCACAAGATGTAACCAAAAATCGATTTAAAACGAACCAATCATGCAATAAAAGAGCCATTTGTACAAAATCGCCTACGTAATGGAAAAAACGTTTGATTGTTCCAATTACTATTTAATTCAATAGTTTAAATGAGTACACCAGTAATTGGTGCAATAAATACTAATAAATATCGACATAAAAGGCAACAGTTACCTTTAAAGTTGTGGGAGTATAAATAATTATCTTTAGACGCCTACCGTTCACAAAATTAGCTACCAAATTAGGTGTTTTCATTATTTAGAGGTTTCGATTGTTTTCGGAAATTATTACTATTTTTAGGCAGCTGCAGTTACAGCCTACTTACTTTACGCCGCCGTGTGCCAGATTTTATTAGTAAGCATAATTTAACACCATAGTAAGTACCTATAGGTATTATGTAACATAAAGGTTGCCGGGAGTTAATGGGCGAAGATCGCCCAGGATCGGTCCCTGTGGCAGTCTGTTAGAGGAGGATGTTCAATAGTGGACATCTGATGATGAAAGTATTACTACCTACTAAGGCCACGAATGACGATGGTATGATTCAGAGTCATATTTCCTATAATATAAAGCTCAATTTCAGGGAAGAAGAAGGAAAAGCTTATAATCAGTTAAACCAATCGGCGATTTATCTAACCCAGCACTTTTGTATAGTTGTCATCCACACTATAATTGCATCGTCTACACAGCTGTCCTTATTTTACAATATCATCATCATCATCATTCATCATTTCAGCTTATTGCAGTCCACTGATGGACGTAGGCCTCTCCTAACCCGCACCATAACATTCTGTCCTCCGCCTTTCTTGTACAATATGACTGATCTGATCCGATCTGATACAGTAAAAAAATATTTTTAATTTTCTCTTCAGCAGTGACTACATTGTTGGTCACGAATCTTGTCCGTGTCTCGTTCACTAAACCGAGTCAAAAGTTAGTCGGTCACAGCTCAGTGGTCACAAACAATCGGTCGCAATGATCCCAATGATCCATACATCCTGAGTGACTCCTCGATGACGCGTCTTAGATTTATTCGGTAGTTATTGACAGTAGTAAATTATGTCTTCTTATCTGAATATAAACGGCAATTTAATTTTGTTTTGGTTTAGACGAGACTAAGTCGTTTGTCGAATAACAGGCAATTGTAATATCGCAGGTTGACCGTTACTTGAGGCAACGCATAATAGCCTTGTCATCCATCTTGACAATGTAGCTTCTTTTTTGGCACCTAGCCTCAGAAGTCAGACATCAATTAGGTAGATATTTTATTTATATAGGGACCTTTGTGTTACACTTCTGTCTACCCCGGCTGGGAAGCAATGCGTGAGGTTATCCTATCTAGATATTTTTTATTTACATTGTGTATACCTACTGTTGCTAAATTATGTTCATCTTTTGTAACTGCCTTTGATGATTTTGACCTATTGGGGTAATATTACTTATGAATGTTACCCCAATTTTAATTTTTACTAGGTTTTAGAGCCAATATAAATTGGCTCCAATAAATATAAATCGGCTCCAATAAATATAAATTGGCTCCAATAGATAATTCAGTATATATTACAATTTTGTTCGCAACCGCAGGTGTATGGCATACCAACAAGGTCATATCGATTTTAATGATTATAACATCTGTCTGTAGATACCTACCTACAGTAATTCCTGCAGTACCTAGTTATGACTGTGACGCAACGGTAAATTAAATATAAATCGCCTATAATAGAACAATATACTTACCTATATAAAACTTTTGGTTTTAATTTGTTTAAACTGGCAAGAATTAGAACTGAAAGAAAAACTTTGACCTAGGAATAGTTATGATTAAATTAAAATAAATCTTATAGATAAACATAAACCATTGCAAATAGAGCTTTTTTTGTATTTACGTGTATTGTAAGATTATTTTGACTCAACTTCCAAACAAAAGGAAGGTAAAGTTATTGAGTCTATGTCTGAATCTATAGATACTTGCTTTCATCGGCACGCTTTGTGTAGTTATACAGATTTGAACTTATGAAAAGTTAGGAATTAATCTGTTACAGACTTGTTGTTTGCCGCGAAAACGAGGAAATATTTACTTACCTAAGTACATACCTAATAATATTCAATCAATCATCCTAATATATCGTTCTTTGGTTTAAACTTTAAATGAAGTAAAGAATGAAAAATTCACAACTACATTTTTAACTTGTCAAACTGCCAGTCTATTGATACATTTCTAAATTGCGAAAAATAATTGGCCACGACTATGTTTATTTATATTGTTTTAAATGTTAAAGATGCAGTGGTAATCGAGTTAGGCGTGTGGACATCAGCCAGTTTAGCTGAAATTGTAGTGATGACAGCCTTAGGGACAGGGTCCCCTTTACCGCTGTTACTAATTTCCCCAATAAACGTTGCGCATCAATAAAAACTGTTTTGATACTCAAAACGTTTTAACATTTCAAAAGTTTAATAAATAACATTTAATTAATCATTTCGTGACGACAATAGGTACCCCATCACGCATATTTTTCCGCCACGCCATAAAAATATCCGTGACTCGGTCTATTAGCGAAAAAAATAACATCACAGATATTAATTTTAGTAGATATTACCACAGTGTTGTAGGGTTGACAAAAAAGTTTTTTACAACCCTATAACGGGTGTGGCAGATACAGTATGTTGTATTTATGACTCTATATTTTTTCTCGCTAAAATGAAATATAAAAGAAAGCGACGCAGACTTTCAGAGTTTCACGACATTCAGTAATGAAGACACGACAAAGATAGACATATTATGTTGCCAAACTGCTAGACGAACACCTTATACCATTTTACGCTTCCGAAAATTGTGCAAAAGAGTCAATTCACATTGATGCCAGTCGGGATCAAAGTAATATTAAGTATCAATGCTAAATGAATTAAGAACTCTCTTGGTTTAGTTATAATTTCACATAAAGAGCAGACAGTACCATAGAGAAGTACCTACACAAAGCTAGTACCATTTGGTAAGCGCTCAGACAACATTTAAATATACCAAAATTTCCAAATCAATAAAGGCATACGACAAATGATTTCAAATTGAAACGCGTGCTACCAACATCGCTGTTCATATCACGGACAGACCAACTCTATGATAACGGTAGGCACTGCAATAGACACGCCACAGGTCATCGAACTACAGATAATTTTAACAGCCATTTTGTGTATGCAGAATAAAAGAAAAAATATAATGCTGGCATAAGGGTTCTGTAATATTTTATTGACATGTATTTTTTTTTTAAATTTATGGGTTGCTATGATGATGATGTATTAAAATAGTGGCACTGGCAAAGAAGCGTGCCATTTGTAAAATAAAGTACACTGAAAGTTCTAAACCATTCTCTGCTACCCTGCTCTGTATTTGTATTCTCAAGTAGGTAGTGCTATTTGTTAAAAATAATAAATCTATTTGAGATGCTTAATAGACGTAGACATAACATTAATATTCGTTGTCTAAATAATAACACAGCGCTATAAATAAGCATCATTTGTATGGCTCCTCGTAAATTTTAATAATTTGTAAACGGCTGTATCTCTTGATTCGTTTATTTTGATTTTTTTTATTGGGCCATGGGATTGCAGATTCGATTATTTGATATTAATTTCAGCTAGATACCCTTACGCGTTCTTAAGAAAAAAGATTTTTGACATACCATACATATCCAATCATATTTTAAACAGACGGATAACGGAGTGATCCTATAAGGGTTATATTTTCCCCTTTTAAGATACGGAACCCTAAAGCAAAGACGCAACGCATCCAGCTTTATCCGCAAAGTCACGGCCAACTGTGATTGTCGAATAGCGCAAACAAACATTGAATACTAGTGATAAAAAAGCTAGTGTTCAAATTCATGTTGCGATTTTATTTATGTACAGAAAATTAGATGTTCTTTGTTTCTGATAGTACGCAATTACGTTGTATTTATATCGTTAGATTGTCCTGAGTTGAAACATAGGGCTATTTGCTTATAAATATAGTAACACATCCTATCATTTTGATGCATTTCTCTTCACTTCTTTATTTAATCATAACATAAACATAACATAGCATCACGCCTTTTCCCCAAAAGGGTAGGCAGAGGTTTATCACACTAACATTTCATGTTAGGTTCCATGAAATAGGGGGGCGAGCCTATTGTAATGTGGATTGGATAGGTAGCATAAAACGGTAAAATAAATAAACTTTATAAACATTAAGACAAAGCTCAAATTGCCATTACCACTCCAAAAGTCCGCAATACCTCAGTACATAACAGCCCTGTGGTGATATTAGGGAGAAGAGGTGACGTCATTCGGCACGCCTGACTTTCGTCTGATGAGTCAACATTAAAAGTGTCAAAAAGCTTTTTTGAATGTATAGTTACGTTTTTGTTGAGATGAAAATTTACTTCACTTGCAAATGATATTTCTTTTCAAATCCCAGTTGAATGTTTATTTAGTTTCTTGTTCAAATTTCTTATGTAAGTGCGTCGTACGAACCATTGTGCTTTGTCCTATAAAAAAATCCTCCAACGTCCCACATTGTATGCTCTGATCGTCCTATTCTAACATATTTTTCATTTCTTATTCCCGGTTAGTCTCCAATCATATTTTCCCAATATTTTGTAAAAAAGTTTCTAAGTATGTTCCTACATTGGCCTAACGATAAAAAAACTACTATCAGCACAGAATTTCTGCCTTCGCTCATCTAAAAGCTCTAGAGAACAAATTTGCCAGCATATTTACGACAAAATTATAAAAAATAACAGAGCAAGGTGATAATATGGTATCGGTCTTTTGTTTCAGTAGCATTTCACAATACCTAGGTATATTTTTTAATCATCATCATCCACACATCCACACTGCAAGTCCACTGCTGAACATAGGGCTCTCCAATTGCACGCCACTGTGCACTGTTTGCACTTGCCAGCCACCCTACAAAGATATAAAATCTATTCAAAATATTTCGTAGACGACTCCTTCGTCTTGACATTGAATAGTATAAAAACGACTGAATATAAGTACTTAGTATAAATTTAATTTTAAAAAAACGCAATAAAAAAGTTGAACTGCTTCTAAACGCTGACTTTGGTTTTTGCTACTGGCTGGCTACTAATCTAGCTACGACTATTAACTCTTGTGCGGTAACTCATTACTTTTTGTATGCCTTTTTTAGGATTTTTAATATTTAATTAGCGTCCAAAAACATCGTTCATGTATGGTTTTTAATCTTTTGCTAAACAAATACCCTTTGCCACGAATAATTAGGAAAATTAATAGATACGCATTTATTTAAAATAAAATATGGTTATTAAATGCCGCTAAAACATAAAATACTTATAGGCATGACTTGACGCTTTGTTCAATGGGGCAAAGGCCTAAGATGCCAGTCTGCAGGTAGGTACTCTGGTTACTCTAACATAAACTTACCATGTTTCAGTATGTCAAAATTAATGAGTCTAGCCACATTCAATTTGGGTAAAATAATATTTAATTTATTAATGCAACAAGCATGAAGATATTATTTTTTTATATTAAAAAAAAAGAACTAAATAACTGATTGTGCTCGGCCAGTATTAAATTAGCACATATAAAAAACTTAGTGATCTACATTATGGGTAAAACGTTAACTGGGAACTAGAGATATGTACTTCGTAACAATTTTAGATAGAAGATACGAAGCTAACAAGATCTTTTTTACACTTAAATTTTTATTTCGATAGATTGAGTGGTTCAGCCGTAAAAACATAACAAAGTAGGGATTTCTCTTCTTGTCATTGAACAATACGATTGTCAGCAAATTCCTCGTGTAAGTCAATACGATTATTTATTATTTTAGTTTAATAAACCAATCTGTAATTCGATACCATCTGCGATTGCCTAATAAAGACAAGTCTTCTCTGTATGAACATATGTTTTGATACGCTTAGTCTTCTCATTAATTAAGTAATGTTTGAACGCGCGCAAGTTTCGAGAATTAGTTGCTTGTTTTGGATAAGGTTGTTGAAGTTATTAAGTTTCGATGTTCCGACAGTTTGTATGATCTAGATTTCAGGAAACTTCAGCATAGTCTGTAATGGCTGATACTGCTTACCATATATATATATATATTATGAGTCATAACTTTTAGAAAAAAAAGAAGGTACGTACTTAGTAGGATTTTTTTTGAGTTAATTTATTTTTTGTTCCATAAGTTTTCGATATTCCTTGCAAGAACAATTATTATTGTTCTATTTATATATATTACTATTGTAAAAGGCTCTTGTATTTTTCTTCTTGTTCGTAAAGTAAAACGCTAAAGTTATCGACTCTAAAAAGTTTCTATACTTAGTCCGCTAAAACTTTGTTAAGTTCTTTCTCACCCATTTACCTATTCGAAATTTCATGTCGCTTTTAATTTCATTTTCCATATTGATACCAGAAACTAATTAGAGTATTATCGCGTGTACAACACACCCATTCAGTTCAAACACCTCTAAATTACATATTTTCAGTGCCACGAGGGCATCAGTCACGCGCTGCGCCAGTCTACAATAAATTGTACCTGAGTCGCAAAGATAGAAGTATCTTTTATTGAATACCTGAAAAAATTAAAATAATATATACAGCGTTCCATGTATATAGTGAGCATGTCAAACTGCTGAAACATTCATAATGCCATAATTCTCAAATAATGAAAATGCCCTAATAATTGCTGAGATGCCAGATATCTCCGCTATTAGGCCCGGACACTATATAATAATATATTCTTTTTTTTCGGATCTTTTTAGAGCCTTACGAATCTTGGTTTACTTACCAAGCAATGTGGTGGGTTATAAAAGACTCATATTTTATATATCCCGACTCTCTTACGTTGTTACCTGTTTGAATATTTGATTTTCAGTGACAATGGCAATCAGAAGTATGTTATTTCGCCCGTGGCCTATTTAATCTGTGCCTAGAGCCTTCACAGGGCTTTCAGCTTTCTAGTAGTTACATATTTTTTTACACAAGATTTATAATTATTGTTACTTACTTCGTAACTTGGAACTTTAATGACAAGCTAATGTCCTATTTACAAATTTAGTGATACAAAATATCTACAAAAATGTAGTTGCAAATGATAGATCCGAGCGTAGACGTTAAATTCGCGGTAACTATAATTTTCAATGTCCAAGTCTGCTACACTAGCTGTTGTAGATTTATTTTATTTAAAACTGAATACCTCGGCGTTTACTCATTACCTACTCAACGCGTGACTGATGAGGAAAAAATATTGCCTACGTTCAGTTTTTTTGCACCAGTTCAATAAACGAATAATGCGGAACGTTAGATAAGATAGCAAAAATTTAGCTAAAATTTACAATTTTCAACTTTACAAACACGGCTGGTCTTTGTCTTTAAAATTGAATCAAAAATATAAATTACTCACCTAATTTAAAAAAACAACTGGTGTCCTACTGCTTATACGGTAACTTCGTCATAACTTATTATGATGAGTGCGTTAAGGGCAAGGGTATAGAACACAATCCACACATACTGACCTTATGCGAGTTAGGAAGTTATTAGCAAACATAATTATTATGATAATTGTTCGTCTATAGGTACATTTTAATGTGTATTATTATTAATGAATATTATTTTGTAATGCATACCTAGGTAACTAAAACAAACTTTTTACCAATAACTTTTTTATACAATCTTGGATTCTACATTGTATTCCCAGACAATAAACAAATATAAAAGTACATTTACTTCCTTCACATTTTAAACCTCAGGGTGAATCATGTAATTGGATAATGGCGGGATTGTCTGCGTCCCTCCCACGCGACGGCTTTGACGAGCGTGTTCTTATTGTAGACACACAAAGTTACCGAATTATTGTATTGAAGACGATACGCAATTAGTGCTTTAATATATTCATTGTTGGTTAGGTATAAAGATAACGCCTACATAGTCTAGGTTATGCCTGAAAAAGTAATGTAAAAAGTTATGAATTTATTCAAGTTATGAATCATTATCAATTCTAAGCGACATCTAACTTTTTTTATTAAAAACACCTTATGGGACTCGAAAAATTAAAGAATCATAACACTATTGCCGTAAATCCACCCATCTATCAAATAATATTAGCTACGATAATAATTATTTTATACTCGATTAGCGACAAAATTGGTATGACCTAAATTAAAATCATTTCCTCCTAAAAGGTGGTTATTAATAAAATTAGTAATTAATGGATAATTAGCTAGTTTCTTATGCTTTCTTCTGTTACGGTAGCTAAATTATTGACAATTATAGCTCCGTTATATCTAATCTACAAGTAACAGTCCATCGGATTGCTAAAGGCTTTCATTTTTGTCATAGAGCACTCACCGTTGAATACCCGCTACGTATTGTTCTATTGGATTTGCATCTATTCTAAAATATAGCGAAATTGCGGATATAAACAAAAACAAGTAACAACATTTGACTATTTTTGACTAACTTGCCTGTCTTTTAATTGTTTTACTTTATTTTATTAAATATATTCGTCACTTCGTCAGAATACCTCTGTCACCACTGTGCATTTAATTTTAAAATTAGTTTTCAAGAAAAAACAAGTAAATAACTGTGCATGTCAAACCAGCCAGTACCCATCAAAATAAAACTACCATAGAACATACAACGTGTCTGTGCTAGAGCAACGTACTACCTTCTTGCAATAAATTATCTATCATTTTTTTTTGTTATGAAATAAAAATAAAAATATTGCTTTTTTTTTTTTTTTTAGTAAAGACAACGCCCGCACTAGGGAACAAGCCCTGTGTCGCGGGGAGCTTTACAAACATGAAACTAACGGACACAAAGTACACCCAGACTAGAAACAAATATCTATGAATCACACAAATATTTGTCTCGTGTGGGAATCGAACCCACGTCACCCAGCACGTCGATGTAGTGGGGAGGTGATCACCTTAACCACTGCGCCACGGTGACAGTCGCGTGATATGTAAGTGGAGTGCCATTTCTAAACAAAAAAAATAGTTTTTATACGATATTAACGTATGTTAGGTCAGTCTATGGCGGTAGCTGTATAGCTATCGAGTTTATAATTACTAGAAGTTGAGTACCGTGTCTATAAAAACAATATCGGATTTTATCGCGATAAGAAGCTCATTTTGACATTTTATGTCATGTCCTGTCACTGGCCGGTTACAAGTGGATCGACAGTTTGGACAAGTGCGATAAATTGGTTATGTTTTTCGATAAATAGTTGGTAGGGTGCACAAAATAGGATAAAAAGTGAGCTTTTTTTTATTCTATGACGGGTAGATTCGATCGTATTGGATTACCTACATTTTGTGTTATCTTTCAAAATGAGTTTATGAACATAAACGGTTAGTGGTTTTAATGGGAACACCCAAATACTCCGAAATATTTTATTCCGAATCTCGATGTTCCGATTATCAAAAGTCCGAATTTCATAATACCTAAGAATTATAATGTCTATTATTAAAAATCATGAAATTTATTTTTGTTATATTCGGAATTTTGAACCATTCGGAATTATGAAAATCGGTATTTTGAAATTCGTATTTGTGACTGTCGGAATAAAGTTTTTCGTATTTATGTAGTGTACCCGGTTTTAATAAATGGTAAAAAATATTAACAAAATATTTCTGACTTATATTTTATTACCGAGAGCTTTTAGATTGAGTTTAGTGGTTTTTGAAATTATACAATCACGAGAGTAAAAAAGAAGATTTAACACCTTTGGAGCAATGCGGGAGCTAAGCTAAACTGAAACTGGTATCATTTTGTTAATTTATTTTACTTTTTCCTTTGCTCAATTAAAGAAATTAGAATAATTTCCTCAACTAATAGAACCTTGGTATGTATGCAAATCGTCCTTCAATAAAAGCACTAGTGGCAATAGTCACCCAAGTACACGATATTGATTCGCACATGAATCAATAGACTTTGCACTTTACTATGTGTATGATGCCGAGAGTTTCTTCATTTCATAATATACAAATAATAAGTAAGTATATGCTATATGATATTAAACATAGTATTCATTTTCTAATGTGATATTATTAAAACACCAATTCTAGTACCTAAATAAGTAGGTAAGTATGTAAATTTACACACTGGTACCCATCTCAAACACAACCCTAACAATTTAGACGAAAATCATTTAATTTTAGACGTATTAAAAAACAATTTCCGATTTGAAACTCTGGAATTATTTTAATAATTCATAGGCCCACAGTTTTCAGTACTTAAATACAACAAGAAACATGATGTTGTTGATGTGTTCTAATAAGACGTCGGCAGCGTAATGTACGTTCCACAAGTCAAGATCAGATCCCAAGGGAGTCCTACTTAATATTAAAACTTTCATGTGCGTTCATCACGACTTCGTGGGTCATTAAAGGACAGACATAAGTACGTGACAATTGATAAATAATAAACTTAGCATTAATATTAATGAGGTATAAAGCTTTGCGAGAAATGACCGTGGGTATGCCCTGCGTCGATATTTCGTATAGGACATTACGTACCATAATCGGAAAATAAGACCACTTTTAGAGGAAAATTCTACTAAGATTAGTGTGCCTATTTCTCGCCATAATATGGCGATGCCAGCCGTTGCCAAAATCGAAAATCGAATTCGATTTTCTTTTTTTAAAGTTATTGTTATTTATTTCGAATTTAGGTGAACTTCATGTCCATTATATAAAAATAAGGGCTAATTCTTTAGCGCTTATTTTTTATATCTATTTGTCGTCTCTTCAATTATCAAATATATTACTAGACAAATAAGCTGACTTTTATATTGATATGGCGTCTATTTTCTAACTGTGTCTTAATATTGGTTGAAGTGTAACGGCTACAGTTAGTTACACTTCAATTTCAATAAAACATAACATAGTTAACACACCCTACAATCAAGCTACAAACTTAATTAAATCCCTGCCCCTGTATGATACATCGCCTATTATTTTCGTAAACGTTTTGGCAACACTCCAAGTTCACTTAAAATTTGCTATGATAAGCTTACATTGTATTGTTACCTACTTAGTCTCAAATGAAGTATATAAGTAAGTATGTAGGCGTCTCAGTCAGCGGTCTTGTGGTCGTCAATCAGTGAACCGTGACTACCACGCCTAACGGCCTAGGTCGGCCTAGGACTATCATAGTAACATGAAAGTTGAGCCTATTTATATACTTTGTTACTAATGCTAATCCGTCCATGTGTCCGTGCGGTCCGTGTAGTGACGGATTAAGAATACATATTGTAATTTCAACCCTTGGGTGTTGTACAAGGCGGCTAAGGGAGTAACCTTAAGCAGACAAGAGCACTGCGAGAAAAGGAAAATCCAAAACAAAACCCTATATCAACCAAGACGTCTAGCCAGCAGTAGGATATTTACGGGTTCTAATGATGATGATGAATGCTATTAAATGAGTCAACAATAATTGTCAAAATATAATTGTCCATGTAAAACGGCTCGTAAGTTAAACAGAAATAAATC
Organism: Laspeyria flexula; assembly: GCA_905147015.1. Taxonomy (NCBI): domain Eukaryota; kingdom Metazoa; phylum Arthropoda; class Insecta; order Lepidoptera; family Erebidae; genus Laspeyria; species Laspeyria flexula. Next base: position 1,031,096 of record LR989958.1, read on the forward strand.
AAAACTATTTTTGAAAATCGCTATCGCAATTATATGTTGACAAACATAAACATTACGCATTAATTTATTTTAATTTTAAAACTTTTTATTTGCAAACTGCAAGATATCGGTAAAGGGACGGAAAAAAAGAAAAAGAACTGCCTACTGCACAAAGTTTTCATTACCTACCTATTTATTTTCCTCCGTGTTCGCATGACATCTTTCATTTCGTTACACTTCCAAACTTTGTCGTTTCATAAAACCTTCCACCAATTTCTTTCAGCAAATCAAATGAACAGGTTTATGTGACTTTATCAGTCACTTTATACCAAATTCGTGTTCATGAATAATAAGTTTTTATAACTCTAGTACGTAATGTCTTTATTTATAACGCGATTTATTTTAACACGTATATGTTTTGCAAAATTTGTATTCATATAATTGTATTTAACATGCGTAATTTAACAACTATTGCTAGATAATTACATAGAAAGTTAATAACGATATACTTACTTATTTTACATACATATATTTAGAAACTGAACTAATAAAAACTTTGGGTCGAAAAAATAAAAATAAATTGTCGTCGCAATACCTAGAAAGCGCCTATGTTATGCTTTTGCTATTTAAAATAAATTTAATATACTTATTAGAAACGTTTTTTAAATAATAAAATAAGTATTCTTTAAAAAACCTGAAAGAAAACTTGAAAAATATTTAAAAAGCTCACCATTTTGTATCGGTGAAGTTTTCTAACAAAAAGCGGTAGGTAGGAGGTAGTGGCGTGGCGGGCTCGCGAGGCAACACACCGGGCCGAACTGTGGCCAGGCTGTTCCACTGCTCACTTATATACTCCACTTCTCGCTGGATCGCGTACGGCTTATTCTGGAAGATAACTATAATACTTTATACTACCGGGAGCAGTGACACGCCTCACGACATAGATTTTCATTCACGAACTGTATTTCGTTTTAATAAGAGCTATTTTGGTAAAATTTAGTTCCGTAAATGCTGGCGCTAAAAGGTGAGAGTATTATTAAGTTAAATATCAATTGTAACTCTGTTTGTACTTAAGAAAATAGAGTACCTACAAATTTTTGTGTGATAAATTACTCAATGATTTGTAGTATTTATTAAGTCTTTTTATAGACAAAAATGCAAATCCTGCTCCGATAAGTGATGAGTACAAAAAATTAATGAAAATATGAAGAGTTGAAGTTGTTTTTCATATTATTTTTTATTTGTTAGCTGACCATTTTTTATAATAAATGCAAAAAAAAACATTAATAGTTTTCGTTTCTTTTACATATTTTTATCTTCTAAAATTTAAACGACTCGTATAAAGCCATAATTTTGAACTTTGTTTCTTGTAAATTTGATGATTAACAGGCAAAGCCTTCTCCTTATTACCGGTTGGAAACATCTTCTTCAACAATTAACCTTTTAAAGCAAACATAACCACAAAAATTATATTCTGTTCTTATGATCACTTTTGAATTAAAAAAACTTTAAAGCCCTGCCGCAGCATAGTCGTCTATAGATACTTACTTCTGTTCTAAACTAGGAATATTTCATACAATACTTGTATAACATATTTGCAAGTTACAAATAGCAACTACTCTGATTTGAACTACAAGAATAAAATCACATCTAAAAAAAACCACAATATCATCTGACATTCTATATCGTTTTATCGCTCTAGAATAAGTCCGTTGATTCACTCTGAGACAGTAGTGTGTCCAGACGTCGCCCAATTTTTCAGTCTTAGTTTTAAACCATGACTACATCACCATGACTAATGAGATAATACACAATATGAGGGTCAGATGCCGAACTATTTGACTACTGCTTGAATATATTGTAAATTAAGAACTCTGACAGTCTGTCAGTGGATTTGTGTAGTAGCATTTGATTTAAATAAATGTTATTAAGAGGGTTTATATAGAGGAATGGCAACGTCGCAATTAAGTATCATATTTAGTGGTTTTCGATTTTTATATTTTAATCAGAGCTTCTATAAATTTTCCTGAAAAAAATTACAAAATGTTGCTACTGCATTTATATCACGTATAGACTTGATGCATTCAAATTTATTCAGTATAATAAAACAACTACCCCCTTGAATATAAAATAACTTTTATATTTTTAAGCTTATGACACACAATACGCAATAATTTATAAATTATGACAGTTGAAAGGTATTCCATAGTAACGTTTCGAAGGCTCTATACACGACAACTGAAAACTGAAGGGGAGATAGATAATAAATGTTTTTTCATAACCCTGAAAAGCCACGCAACCATAGACAAACTAGTATAATGGTTATATTTATGATTTGTTTATTTTATTAACTTTGATTTTTATCGTATTAGGGAGGTATTGACCAAACTTACATTGTTTTACTTCTACATAACCAAGAGCTTGTGTGTTCGAAAGTGTATTTTATATAATATTTTTTATACCACGATGTTGCCAAACAAACTAACAACCTGTCTGTTTGTAAGCTGTTACCATAGCCTATAGATGTCTGTAACGACAGGAGCATCTCATACACGTGGTCGATACTTTAAAATCCCTTACCTCCTCAATGAACTCTGGATACCACTATTCACCAGGAGGAACACAATACAATCCTTATGGTTATTATGGTGCTCGCCTGAGTAAGATCCTTCGCCCTACTTGGTATAAGTGTCTGAAACAATACTCTTTAGATCTGCATAGAGAAAAATGCTATTTTTATTGTAAGTAGGTACTTATTAAAATGAATTAGTAATATAATATTGTATACAAAGAATTAAGAATGACAAAAACAACTTCAAATTATTGCAGAAGTAGAGCACGACAGTAATTTGCTCAATTTTATAAAATCGACCTGTACCAACTCGAACCTATTAAAACTTTATGAAGGAAGTCCTTAGGTACAAATGACACAATAATTATGATTGACAAACAACTCGATACGCCATCGTGTCACGTAAGTTACGCACAATGTAAACAGACGGGCTCAAATCTTGTCGTGCAGCACGGTTATATATTAGCTAACTACTCATTTTCTTAGAAAATGCACTTTGAACATTTGTACCCATTGGTGTTCTTAAATTTTGCAAATATCACATAATTAGTTAGTTACGGGTGGCAAAAAACCGTTCGCAGTGCCGTAAATTAGGTGAGGCCTATGTTCGGCATTGGGCTGATATGATGATAATCACAGAGAGAGAGCAGAGGGGTGTCACACCCAATATGTTCAAGCTATGTCTCATGGCTCTCTATGGCCTCATTTTTATTAAACAGACACATTGTCGGACTGGCTCATACTGTACAAAGCAAAAGCCAATAACGCTTTTGCCTGAGTCGAGAATAAAACCCGAGACTTCTTGCGCAGCGGTCCTTCACACTTCAGTTGCGCCACTTCTACACCGAGGCACTTTAATAAAACAAAGCAATACTATTATATCCATTCTATCCTATTTCTCTAGAGTTCCTACGTACTGCAATATCTAATCAGGCTATATTTAGAGCTAGATGCAAATATGTGTGTTATTGATATGGACGTGCAAGTTCGCCGGTCAATAAAGAGAGACAATTGATTGTTAGTGGTCGTGGACAGCTGGTCAGAAGTCCACCGCCGCCGCCTCAATCGTTCCATTCCCGCCGCTACGAGTTATAAATATAGAGCGATCAAATCGAATCAAAATTTTAAACTGTATATTACAATGCTGAAACAAGGTGGATTTACAAACTGTTTAGGTCATTACTAATTATGTATATACTTGGCATATTCACGTATGTATATTTTTACAGTCAAAACTCTTAACCAGTCAAAAGTAGAGATCGGTATTAAACGAGTTTCACAAAACTGGTTGTGTTAGGTTAGGTTAGTTTTTTATAATTATTATAAAAACTAACCTAACCTAGATAGGTAGTTCCTACTTACTTTCTTATAAGAGTTTTGACTGATGTAGCCAGTCATAACTACTTTTGCCTGGGTAAGAGTTTTGACTGTAACATAATATACAAATACACAAATTATTAAAAAGCTAAAAAGTTTTCAATATCCGCAATACTATTGCGAGTATTTGCATAATTATGTCTGTAGCTGATATAATATAATGTATTAGTAAGGAAGTACTTAAGTGATAACCACCCATAGTACCTTATTACAGGGCAGGGGTCTCTTCTTTCTTTATGCTGAGCTGAGAGGGTTCAATCAGAAACATAAGCGGAATCAATTATGTAGATGTTAAAATTGAATTTAGGTATGCCGTTCGCAATTGGCATACAGGATACTTTAGGGGCTGTATTGCGTAATATATTTCAACGACATTTTCTGTCAAAAAAATGCTTTCTTAAACATTTTCGTTTCTTTGTTTCTCTCAAATTTTCTACAATTTTTACAGAGTTTAAATATAAACTAGAGCTTTTAGTCTAGTCAAGAACGTTAAACCGCATGTCACTTTTAACTTAAACGCCCAGTATGTACGAATACTACATTATTTTAGTTGTAATTACACCATTTGGTCCAAAAACTTGTAGGTACTAATTGTTAGCCTCCTACATGACATTTGCTGTGGTCAGTGACGCACAACGCACTTATTTGGCATTATTGATAGATTAAAATGTAGAATTGAGTTCTAAAAATATTAATTTAATGTTTTCCAGAATTGCTTGTAGATGACACATAAGCTGTAGCTAACTGAAGCTTTCGACTACGATAGTAATAAAATAAGAAAATATATCTTTTGTATTATTAGGTTTTGTTTTTAAATACGATGGTAAAGGTTTGTCTGTCTGATTGATGTATTTACATGAGGTAATATATTAGATTCTCGGTGTAGCAAAATTGGTTATCAGTCTTGAAAACAGTCAGTTAATCGCAATAGGCTCACTACTACGGGACCTAAAATAGCTGTCAAATAGGGCAGTGTTCTTGTGCCTTTAATTACCCTTTCGAAAAATGTTGGCGATATACCAAATTCTGTTTCGTTATCAAATTTATAAATCTTAAAATAAAAGTAGCACTTACTTTACTATTTCTCCTCCTCGTAAGTCGTTCTCATGTTATTTACTAGCCGTCTCCATGTACTGTTTCATTCTTAGAGCTTCGAGTTACTTTTACTATTATCCACCTGAAAAATCCCATAGCAACCAAACTAACGTGTAATAAACTTTCGATTACACCCAAACACAAGGAAGGCTATCAAATAGTAATCGTGTTGTCTCATGCGAGATGCCCAGCGCTGGGCTTGTCTGGGCTCGGCCGTACCCGCCCGTGAAATCACTGCACACCGTCTCGAGTCATCGCATGACATTGTACGCAAAGTACATCTACTCATATTCTGTTTGTTGTTTTAGTAGATAAAATTTAGAATGTAAATTTATTGCTAGTTTATTTCTAAGTATAAAGAAGTGTGTTTATGGTAAAGAAATATAGGTAATCAGTACGTAGGTTCACATTTTCTACTATAAATAATTTGAACTTTATAATAAAAAGTTGTTTTTTGTAGAAATGTGTGCTTTCAAGTTTTAAGTTTTTAAATTGGCTTTGTAAGTAGGTAATAACTTTACAATAATTGTAAAAAATGGATCTTTGGTAACATATTTTTCAGGTAGTAGTAGTATAATTAAGTACCTATGTCCTGTTCGTTCATTCATCTGTATGTCGCAGCCATAGACCTAGAATCCGCGCGCTGATACTAAATCTATGGGCGCAGCCATGTTATGCAGTCTATTAATTGGATTTGTTTTTTAATTTGAATGGTATAATAATATGAATAAATACACATAATCTATGAAAAACATCGCGCAAGGTGTCTAGTAAAATATATTTTTTATAGGCCAATATGTTTGAACAAGATATGCCTAATGTGTATTTTTCAGTGAGACAGTTAAAAATAAGTTATTTTTTCATAGAAACACTTCGGGACCAACGGGATGATTAATAATGTCAATTATGTTATTTGTATTAAATTGTAAAGCGCCTGAACATATTCTCATATATCCGTCGAACGCAACTGACTAATGGAAAATATGTAGGCACTTTGTTAGTTATTATTATATTTGCTTTTCTTACATCATTAAAATATTACTATCATTTGTCTTTACGGATTTTATAAAATAAATATTATCTCATCATTTTCCCATGACCACTACACACACCACAGTTTCTATTCACCCCGTTCCCAATTACTGATATAGATTTATTTATTTAAAACTTCATTCACAATAATAATGTATAGGCGGACTTAATGCCTAAGGCATTATCTACCAGTCTACCTTTGGATGATGCAGAGATATGACAAAGTAGGTGCATGTGCAGTATAGATGCCTCCATTATCATCATAATTTACATAATATGCTTTTTTTTTCAATTAATGTATGTCCTAAACAAGCACACCAGGATCTCATACAGAACCATTTAAATGCTTTCCCGTTTTTTTATCATTATTTTTATATTTGGAAACATAAAAAAAGAAATTTGCTATAAAATATTTTCATTTATTCTTAAAGTAAAAATCTGATACATTTACCAATATGTTAAAATAACAATTTAGTTAAGTTTAACTTACAAATAACATTTGGTTTGTAAACGTAACATCAATGGCACTATGTTAGTGTTATTTTGTTACTAATTATAAGTATGTTTATAACTTATATAAAAATCACAACATTTAGCTATTTCATTTATTATTTTATATTTAATAAGTAATAATAACATTTATTTAAAGTATTTACAAGTTGTTTATAATAAAGTAATAAGGTACTGGTAGTGTAGAGATTTAAGCAATATTAATTAAAGAGGATCTACTAGTTTAAATTAAAATAAGCATGATATAAATTAAATTAAAAAAAGTATAATATAAAACTGTGTTTTTTTTTTATTAAAATAAACGTCTATATCTAGCAGTATTTGGCATATGATTCCACCAATAACTTCCTTTCGAAGATACCAAATACTAGCATAGATTACACAATGAAAAAGTTTATTGAGTATAAAATTTATATACTTAAATATTTTGTACCTACTCATATACCTATCACAATTATCAAATATCAAAGAGAGCATTTATGATGTACCTAACTAAAACAAATTTAAATTAACTTATAAACTAACTAATCTATGAGGTTCGTATTAATTCATTATTTAATGGTTACTAAGTCTTTAATCCTAGCAGCACCATAAACATCAGAAAACACTCCAAAAAGGTTGTGTTCCATTATGTATCTACTGACACAAATACCAAAATGTCTGATATTCGCTGAGCATTCTAGTAGTGGGGAAACTTTGACATTATCACGTACTCATTTAAAGCTATGGTGCTGTTTCAACACTTGCAGAAGGTAGCATTGGCATAGTGACGTAGCGACAGAATTTTGACATATTGCACATAAAATCTGTCACTTAAGTTTCTATATAACTTTGACACGAATAGCTGTACAGTGGAACGAAATGTCTGTCTGAAAATGACTGTCACCGTGGCGCAGTGGTTAAGGTGGTCGCCTCGCCACTACATCGCCGTGCTGGGTGACGTGGGTTCGATTCCCACACGAGACAAATATTTGTGTGATTCATAGATATTTGTTTCTAGTCTGGGTGTACTTTGTGTCCGTTAGTTTCATGTTTGTAAAGCTCCCCGCGACACAGGGCTTGTTCCGTAGTGCGGGAGTTGTCTCTAAAAAAAAAAAAAAAAAAAAAACAAAAAAAAAAAAAAAAAAAAAAAAAAAAAACAAACTTTTATAAAATAATTTTTAACAGTATTTTAAGTACAGTGGCGCCCTCCTAGTCACGTCATTACTGCACAGACAGTTGTGTCTATAACTATAACTTCGTGTCACATTACTTGGAAAAGACTTCCGGCACTATGTCAAACAAAAATAAATAGCATATTTTAACATTATTGGCAAAAATAACTATAACAGGTAAAAAAACGAAGCCACAAATAAGTAAGAAGTTATTTGGTTAAAGGATAAGAGCACAAAATATAGGTATGTAACTACCTACATTTATAAATTGCAAAACTTTATTTTATAATAATTTCAATCTCTCCGAATAACTATCACGATGTTAAAATGGGCTTCTTATTTTAATTTGACTATTAGGAGAGACATGGATAATTGGATATTCTATTTGACCATTTATATACCACTTGTCTATAACAATATCAAGTCAAGTAATCGAAGTTTTATCAAGAAGTCCTAAGCATATCTATTAGCACCAGTCACTGTACACTATCACAACAGGATGTCATCAGCGTGTTCTTGCTTGCCAGTGAGAAGGTAGCTCCGGGTGTTCCTGGCGGTGAAGATGTACGGCGCCTGCCTGCTGGGACAGCGGAATGAGCGCAGCAGTACTGGCGGCGCGTTGTCTGACTTGTTACCTACTGGTTCTAGCAGGTTGTTCCACAGGAGGTTAGCGGCTGCAATTATTTATTTTTATCACAATTAGTATTTCATCTGTAGTCGTTTTTCATCATTGCAAGTAGTTTAGTTTTGAATATAGAACCAGACTAAAGTGGCTTTTCAAAGTCGTGTGTGCTCGTTTCTTCTTTTATTGTAGAATTGAAAACTGTGAATAAAAATTCAGGAATCAACTTAACTATAGCCCACTTTCCGCACTTAGATTAGTTTGTACAAAAATTGTCGTTGTCGTTTGGTTAAATACATTTTACCTTTGTAGAATATAGGAATATTATCAACAACCTATAATAGTTCATCAGTTAGGAGACCAACAAGAAGTAGGTATTTGCGCTCTCCTCGGCTTGAATCATTCGGCTTCTGTTGGCAGATTAACTATCACACAAACACCATCCATACATACTAGATAAATCTTACCTAAAGCATGTCCCTTCTGCGAGAAGTGGAAGCAGTCATGCGTGATGTATGACTGGTGTATGACGAGTGGTAGTGGTAGTGTGGGTGGCTCCGGCGCGTTGAACAGTCGCATGAATGGCTGCACCACCACAGTGAAGTCTTCTTTGGTATCGTAGCGACCGCTCTCCACCTGTAACCGTTTGTTAGTAGCTTACTTTAGATATCATTTTATCTCTAGCTTTATTCATTTTCACTTTTTATAGTAGACCCTATTCCTAGCCTTAGTTGTTCAATGATTAATTACTTTTCCTATGATTTTTTAAATGTAAGATAACTATGACAACCAGTTAACATAATTATGGAGTATAGACCAACGTACTCTCCGTCCAATCTGCAGATGTTTAGGAGCCGACAGACGACAAAACCGACTCACCTACGTATTTTGTTATGTGCTGTTTTATATAATTGTTTGACTGGCCTGTTGGTCTAGTGGTTAGTGACCCTGACTGCTAAACCGGAGGTCGTGGTCGATCCCCACCGAGGACAAATCTTTGTGTGATGAGCATAAAGGTTTGTTCTGTGTCTGGGTGTAATTTATCTATAATATGTATGTATTTATAAAAAAAAATGTATTTAAGTAGTATATCAATTGTTTAGTACCCATAACACAAGCAAATATAATTGCTTAATTTGGGACTAGATGGCGCTGTGTGAATGTGGTAGAATATTATTATTATTACTATGTAGGTGATTTTGTTATTTTTATTAGCATGAATTCATATTCAATACATATTTATCATTGTTATCAATCTCTATACATGCAAGATGAAAGCTTGATATTTGTACAAATTATATTTCCACTCACCAACAGCGATTCCGCTTTCTGGTACAACCTGGCCATCCGCACAAGGTCCCTCAGCTCGTTTCCACCTCTGTGGAAGCACGTGCAGAACAAGGAGTGCATGAGCCGGCACATCATGGGCCGCAGTACTCGGATAGATACTGATACGTCTAAAAGTACACAGTCATGAAGGGTTTGAAACAGTAAAAATGATAATATTGCTTTAGAGAAGTAAGGTACATCGAGATCTTTTGCAGCCTTATGTCATCGCTGTGAATAGGAAAGAGAGGAAGAGAGTGAGTATAGGAATTCAGATTTCAATTTAGGGTGACAAGTTATGCTCCAACGGCTGCAGGTGTTTATTTCTGCCTGGACACAGAATACAGGTTATATCTAGTTCTGGCTGGTTGCTAAGATCTTAATTGTATCACGTAGATAATAATATTTCCTCACCCGTCCTCTTTCCCTTTATTTTGTCCTATAATTCCTTCAGATTTAATTTATTTAATGGTACTAATTTACTGTAAAAACATGATGACATTAAATTTATATTTAAGCACGACTAGCCTACTGCATCATGCTAGCCAGACGGGTTAGTATAGGGTTTGTTTCGAATTTTCCTTTTCTCGCAGTGCTCTTGTCTGCATGAGGCTACTCCCTTAGTCGCCTTTTACGACACAGACGGTAGTGACATTATGTATTCTTAATCCACTTCACGGAAAATTGTTATCTACTTATTAATATATAATATCTTCTTGATGCATATTGCGTTGATAAAAAATAAATGCTGAGTTAAGCTATCATAAATAAAAGCTGCTTAGCTCATTATGAATGAGTCATATATTCCAAAGTGGCCATAACACGATGTATAATCAAAATAACGAGATAGTTCCAGGTGTGAGGGCGGGGCGCGGCCACAGTATACGTTTCAAATAACCAACCTACTTTCTGCATCACAACTAACGAGTTAAACAGGTTGACAACCTGTCGCTATCAGTTCAATATTGCATCATTTTGTAATATTTCCTATAAAGTATACTATGGTTCTATTATAGTGTGTTGTTATGCATGTTTTTGTCAACTGGTTCTATTTTTTGATACTGCCAGAGATCGTACATCTAGTGATTTATCAAAATAGAATTAACTGGATTTAGGCTACCCGTTATCCACCCTTATACTTCACTACTATTATTATCCTTTCATTACTATTCTCCTTTGCTAATAGAAAAAGTGACCTATTCGAAAAATTCGAGCTTTGTTTAATCAGCTTCAGAACAGCTGTTTAAAATATCTTTATAACATAATACATCTGGGTTGATATCAGCAGAAATAACCATAAAAAGACATTGTCTTGTTAATAGTCATTGCTAAACATATGACCTGACCTACTAAAAATATGGCCGCATAATGAGAGAAACAAAATTTGCAATAGGTATCTAAATAACCATATTAAAAAAAAAATCCTAATAGTCACCAATGCGCTCGTGATGTCACTGGTGTTGTAGGCGTCTGCTTGCCATCTATATAGACTATAGGCTATGGTAAACACTTACCATTAAGCGGGCTGTACGTATGTTAGCCACCGACGCACGTAATATAAAAAAATAACAAAATTTAAGCTCACCTAAAACAGGTACCAGGTTGACAATAGTCCTGGGCAAGTTGTTTTGCAAGTAGTCCAGCGCTCTAGCTAGCTTCTTGGCATGTGCGAACGGTGACCAAGACACAGGGTTGAGACACGACGCCGAGCACAGGTCGTTAGCACCTATGAACACGGTGATCATCTTCCAATCGTTTGTGATGTCGATGTCCGGTGATGAACGCATTCGGTCTACTATTATCTGGAATTGAACCATAGATTGGTCAATTTAATAGTTGAATCTAAGCATCCAAAATAGTTATTGTTGTATACTTATATACAAAAATGTTCAATAGTGTAAAACAGACTAGCTGCGGCCCGCTGTGTGAAAATAAAATAAAAGCCTATATGTTAATCCAGGTGTCAGCAACCTACATTCCAAATTGTTTCAAAATTGGTCCAGCTGTTTGAGCGTGAAGAAGTAACAAACATACACATTCACAAGGCAATTTTTCCATCGTCACATTGAAAAATTAAAACTTGTGAACTTTGACCTTCAATATTTATTTTTGCACTCGCATTTTGATCTATTTTGCATTTAGGTGATTAATTTTAATGGTGTTCCAGAAATTCGTCCAAATTTTCAGCTCTATGCAAATTATTGTAAGCTTGAATGTGTATCTCGACTCGATAAGAGCGGGATTCCCACACAATTTAATAATTTTATTTTCTTTCCTTGAGCATTCACTTTACTTAGTAAATATTATTATGTAAATAAGGCGTATACGAGATCTGTCTCTACATAAATAAAACGGAATTCATACAATCATGCTGTAACCAAAAGCCGACAGCGCTCAAAATAAGGTACTACTGTTCATGATAAATTTAATCATAACCTTCGCGTTATTCTCCCTATGGAAGGTTATTATAAATTACGACTACATGCAAATACCTAATACAATGATAAGATCGTGCCAGGTTCTGTCACTGTGGTAGTATTTGGAAGTGTATGTTCTTATAGACTACAGATCAATGACGAAAGATGGATGTATACCTTTGCTTGTTTAAGGGCATCCTCATCCGACGCGACAGGGAAGGCCACATTAAACTTGGCGTTTCTGGTGAGCCACTCGCCCGTCCCTGTGGAATACCCCCGCAGGTTCGGGTTGAACTCCTTCAAAATGTTAGGTAGTGTTAGAAATTCCCGCCATGATCCGTCGCCTCCTGTAACGTAAAAAATAATCACTTTATGAATTAAATATAAACAATAATTATCATGTTAATCACACTAATTACATGCTAAAACCTTTTGCAGTGGACTTTGGTATTTACTCTCTAAACATTTCTGTGCAAAATTACATGCACGTTCATTTAATTTATTATTCGTACTCATATTGTACCAGTCAGAGCTATAACAATGAACTTAATCTCCTCATTTGTGGTCAAAACACTGAGTTGTTGGTCGCAGTGAGGAAGCACGTTTGAAGTAGCGACAACCGCAGACCGTTACAGATTCAATGGTCCATTACAAATATTGCTATTCAACCTTCTGTGTTACGTCACAACAGTATGTAATTCAAATATATTGATGTCAAGTTTCGTGTATTTGCATACTACTACACAAAATAGACTTAATTTTGAAATCCATACCTGACCCAAGTTTGATAAAATATAAATAACTTGTGGATCTAAGACCACAGAGATCGAAAAATGGCAATCGCTTTGTGGTAAGCCTATACCTTATAGGGTAATGTGTGTAGTAAGCTTGTGGATGTTAATTTCTATTCAACTTGCATGCACATGAAATGAACGCAAAAGAAGAACCATACCATACAAAATCGTTTTGTGGTGGTACCGATGAATATTGACATACCAAATAAAGCTATTTCATTTTGTTATACCACTATAATGACAAATAAAATTACGGCCTGTTGGTAATTGTTGCCTATGGACGTCTACAACACCAGAAGAATCATATGCGCGTTGCCGACAGTTTAAAAAGCTATCTACTTTAACTTTTCCTATGGCCATCACATATTTTTCATTATGAGTGCAATTAACAAGGAAAGGGAAGAAGTTTAGGTCATCATATTCTCCTTACCAGCACACCATGACACTCCTCGATATTCCATAAAGGCTCCTAGTGCGAACTCTTCCAACGCGCCACTGCCGGCCACCAAGGAGTCTCCTATAGCCGCTACCACATCGATGTCTCCCGGCCTTAGCCGATGGACCGAGGTGGGTCGTTGTGGACTCCGGCCCCAGGAAACGGCATCCTTACAGGGGAACGGCACTGATGGTGGTATGGCACGCTGACGTCGCACTTGAGACTTGCGTGATGGATAGTTGACTTGGAACTGAAAAGAAGGTTGTATCTCATATTATTAAAATCAATTTAAATGAATCAAATGAAGGAGAAATCAATTTAAAATTAGCCTATAACATGCCCAATAGATGACACGCTGATAAATTATCAGAGGAACTTTGAATATGTTTCTATCTCTGTGAAATCTTTGGCATTTGTTTAGGAATCTCTAGAACTACCAAACACTAAGAGAAACAAAAGGAATAGAAAATGTAGATTTTATTTGCATGAAGTGAAATTTTACGTGATATAATAAAATATACAAAAAGTATGTATATAAAAAGTGTTTATTCATATACGTCAGTAATGAGAACAAATTTATTCCTCACTATTTAATCTAGGCTTTTGGTTAATGATCACGCCTGCAGTTGTGAGAGGGGTAGGGGATGAGGAAGACGAGAGGGGGAAAGCAGCTAGATGATACGTCACACCTTCAATACAATGACCCCGATAACGTCAGTTAATTCAATTAATTACTTGATAAATAGTATCATCAGTTGGTTTATGGTGAAATCGACGGTCAAATCCTAGATGATTTCTGTCAATAAACGTTATAGAACCAGGCCAAGGAACATAATCCTAATGTAAAGTAGGTATGTACACACGTAATGTGTTATGTACGCCGTATTAAGTTGTATTACGAACTAACTTGTAGGTTAATGAAGTCAAATAATTCTGTTGTACCTGTTCCGCTTTGCGTCATTTATCATATTTGTAGGCCTAGCATGACTTTACAGCTTCGTATGACTTTTAGGCTTTATATGATAGAGGTGTGTCTCCGTGCAGTGACGGATTAAGAATACATAATGTTACTACCCCATCTCAACCTGTGGGTGTCGTAAAAAGCGACTAAGGATGCAGACAAAAACACTGCAAGCAAAAGGAAAATTCGAAAAGTCAAACGATGCTGATTATGATGATCAGTTACTGTTATATAATCGTTTTCTCACTACGATTATAAATTATATTATTAACAAAACTACGCGTGCCATCGGTGACATGATTAGCAAACACAATCTAGATCCATTGTAAAGTAGAGCAAATTAAAAGCCATTTATATGACTGAGGTAAGTAGACAAGGTCATTTCTTTCATTGCCGAGTCCTCAAGTACTGTATAATGTTTGTTTTTTTGCTTCAAGTGTAAGTTACGGTACTAAGTGGGTTGCATCGCACCCAACACTCGCATGAGGGGAATTTTAATAAGCCGTTGCGTCATTTGGAGGATGCCTTTGTATTCGTTTTTGATATTGTAAACAGATGTGGCAATGGCGGTTATATGGTTAATTCTTATTTCAGAGATAGGGAATGTTTAGTCATTATCGGAGCCAACAGATAAATTGCAATCATTCCGCATTCATTATCACCGTTTGCAATCATTTAGATTTATTTATGACAATGACACATAGTATATTTGACTAAAAAGCAAGGCATTTTTTTTAATTATTAAAGGAGACCCATGCCCAGCAGTGGGACGTTTATGGGTTGAAATGATGATCATAATGATTAAAGAATACGACATACATACCTACCACGCGAATAAAACCGCGGGTAGAAGCTAGTTTAATAATTGTGTAGATACGAAGATAGTAAAGGTTAAAATGAACCGTTTATTTTAATATGTATAATAAGGAAAGCCGTAGAAAATTTCAAATTATGTTGACAGGTTATGAATCCGTCTCTCTATTTAAATTGTGCGTGCATTATATTCTAAAAACGCACGTCATTACACTGTTATGGCATGCCATCAAACAATCAACGAGGTATTGACTGGTGTGGCCTCATGGCCTGCTCGTCCGGGTCAAAAATTCGCACGAAATATATGATTTCTGTTCCGTAATCTATTGTCGACGCCAGTAGCCTCATTTCCAATGAACTTTGTATGACCTTATGTGAAGATGAAGAAATTTAATAAATCAATTTTCAACTACACATTGTAAATGAACAGCGCATTTCATTCCTAATGATACACGTAGCATGCAATTTATAGACGAATGAAGAAACTTCGACATCGACATAATTATTGTTACAATATACGAGTAAATGTTACAATACGTAGGTTTTACGATTTTCTACCTAAATTTTACTAATTATAGAGTATAAAACATACGATTCTATCGCTACGATCGATATGCGATTAAAGCAATTATATGCGGATCACTGCTGCACATAAAATTCTAATAAAATAGAAACACCTTAAAAATATTACAATGTTGGCACTAAAAACTTTTAAACTTTCGCGACTTGTACACATATTAAATCATTATAAAACGAGTATACGTCTCTCGTCTAAATAAGGTATTCCTTCTAATATGTATAATACGTGATGAATACCCATTTTATAATAATTTAATTAATATTTGCACTGTCTGATTTCGGAGACTCCTATACTACATAGACTGCGAGAGCTATCCCATTATTTTAGATAATAATTGCATAGCCAGTATAACTATGTGCCGCCTGTAATGTAACGCAGTAGACATCATCATCATCATTACAACCCATAAATTTGTCATTGTTGGGCACGGGTCTCCTCTAAACATTGTGAAGGGAATTAAACCACGCTGGCCAGACGGGTTGGTATAGAGTTTTGATTCGAATTTTCCTTTTCTTGCAGTGTTGTTTGTCTGCTTAAGGTTTGTCGCCTTTTATGACACCCACGGGTTGAAATGGGGTAGACGCGGACTTGCAGTAGTATTAATTATTGTAGTAGACATCATTGGGCTGATAATAATGATGATAACTATGTATCTACATTAAAGTTCTGTTTACGAGAACTAACGTGGTAATTGTAACCAAAATCGGAAATAAACTAAAAGATGAGATATTCTGCAAAAACACGTCCCATAACAACACGCCACCTATTGTGATGACACGAAACAATTGAGAGTCTATTACGTCAGTAAAATAATTGGCAGCAGTCATAAATAACATAAAGAAGCTAAGCACACGAAGCAACTTTAGTTGATACAACTGACACTTCCTAAATGCCAAGTTGTCGACTACCCCAATTGCAATAAAAACTTTTTAAACACTTTTAAGCAAGACAAGTAAGACTGAAACACACTGCAGAGGACAGTTAGAGGCTCATCACAACTGCTGCACAACTGGTAATAGAAAATTTAAATTCATATTAACGATTGCTGCAACTGAAAACATTGTCATCTGTCGAAACTCTCAGACTAAAGTGGCTGCGGCAAGTGCATCAATTTGGAATTGTTTTACTACATGGGAGAACGTTAAAGATCTGCTAAAATGTGAATACTCATACTTCTGTTACCTTCCCATTATAGCGTTGCTATATTATGTCGTCATAAGCAACTAGTTGCAAATTGTGCGTTGCCGCAGCATAAAGGACCAAAGTTACACCGTGTGGTTCGCCAAAGACACAGTAAGTAGGACAGACATTGTACAAACTCTTGATATATACGTGAGATGAGAATAAACACTCGTGTTTACATAAATGCTGAGCTTTTTGCTTGTCGTGATGGCACTCGAATATATTTGCCAATTCTGTTTATGTCATAAGGAAGTGTGCTAGATGTTTTGAAGGTTAAGCGTAATGCACTGGATTCTGTTATGAAATTGGGAGAATTTTGTGGGTTAGTTAGATGAGAACTATGTATCTAATTCTGGCCGCCTCACTTATACTCACAAGCTGCCGAGAGAACCAAAATTCTTGTGTGCAAATACTAATTTACTACTTAAAAAGATAAATGTTTGCTTTTAGCTAATTAGACAGAATTTTAGCCATCTTGGACAAAGTTGCAAAATCTTTAGTGTTATATAAACCAAATAGAATTTTTGCGATCAGCCTCTAACATAGTCAAGGCATAGAGGCGGAACCCCTTTCAAAAAAGACCGCTAACAGACTTGTTACATTTCTCAACTTCTCAATGCGCGCTACTGCTGATCTTACCCATGACCTATTCATCACACAAACCGACTCAACATATTATACTCTCATACTAAATCAAACAAAAGAAAACTACTGCCCTCATTTTAAACTCTCGCAGTCGGTTAAAAAGGCAATGACCTCAGCTCTAGTTCATATTCACTAGATACATATCAATATCAACACCTGACTCGATTCAGAAGCGATATTCGTTGAAAAATCTATTTTAGTCGCTTGTTAAGTATCATATAATTGCGGTGCACATAACATCAGGTTAATTGTCACTAGAACGTGATGTAATAGTTTAAACGAGTGTAAACTGATTGAGATTCGTTAGGCGAGTAATGAGAAAGTGGTCGTGCGTATCAAGTCGGTTTTAGATGCGTAAGCGCAATGCGGACGCGAGCCAACCGATAATTTGGTTGGAGTCAATGTTGCGCTGCGTTTTAATGAGATATTTGAGGAATAATTTTAATGAAATTAAATTATGACACAATTCAAACTTAATTATAATGAGGCTTGGATTCCAACAAAGCGGAACCGAAACGTGAAAAGAAAAGATGTGTTATATACAACCTGGCAACCATAACCTAGGGTACTCAGCAGAGTCAGTGACAACACCACTGTTGTGTCTACATTTGTAGAGAAGAGAGAGATAGAAGTAGAAAAGAGAAATTGTTGTGCTGGCAATATCAGGTATTGTATTTCCCTCTTCTTCGCATTGAGCTGTAGAGATCAAAGGGGTCTTTGATTTTTTAAAGGCAAAGTAATACTGCTATTGCCGATGCCCGTGGCTGACAGTTACTACTGATTTATCAGGTGAACTGCCAGCTTGTTCGTGCATGGTGGGCATGGTGTTTAAAAGTTGTTAATAGCTATAGCACCACATTATTTCTTCTAATTTTAGAATTCTTTACTCTCTTCTTTAATCGTCAACTCTGCTTGTCCCTGCGTTAGTCTAGTCCATGCCTAAAGGCTTCATTTTACAACTTTAACCTACACAGGTACATGTCTAATTACAACTCTATACTAATGGTTTTAAAGTATATTGTCAGTAATCACACTCTACACAATTGTAAACGAAGATATAGAACCATACAGCAAGCCACAAGACACTTAGTGATTTTAGATTGTTTTGTCGATAATGTAAGCAGCATTGCAGTTAAATAAAACATTAGCTTACTTATTGAATACGTTTCTCAATAGTAATGTATTTTATTACCAATGATAATTTAAACTCACACATGTCCCTGTCAGACACACATTTCGTAATTATTCCTTCTATAAAATTCCAGTCTGATCCTGAAAAGGGTCGTTTTTTTGTTTTGTGTTACGATTCGTCCTAACATTCGAAACTTGCGAGTTAGTTTCATACATTTTGTTAGTAAATACTACTAATTTTATATCAACTATATTATAGGCTTATAAGTATGTCATACTGCTGTTTAAACCAATGCTATTGCTATCAGTATTAATGATAAAAAGATTAATGACATTCAATCGCAGTAATCATCAGTCTCAATTCAATCAGACCGAATGATACGTCAATCTCGTATTTAATTTATTACACACACCTTATATAATTATGGTCTAAATTAACCTAAGCTTAGAAGTCAAATTAATCTTTAATCGACCTCTCTATCAATTTGCCTCTCTATGAATTTTAGTTCAAAATCAAAAATGAAGAAATCACAATGCATTCTAAAATCGTTTAGTGAACTTTTGAAGTTTCTAAACAAAACAGTTGACCCTCACGTGTAAATTTTAAGGCGTTATCTACACTAGCGAAAGAACATCCGTAGTTACACAAAATTCAAATTTAATCTAGTTTTTACCAGACTGCCAAAAAGGAGGGTAATGTTTTACAGACATGGTTTAACGTTCAAATTTCTGTAAACAAGCTTGTTCACAGAAACATATTACTGGAATGAAATGTATCAATCTCAGACTTACCTAGCTTATACGTAACTTATATATATACCTAGCTTATAGCTTCATCAAAATTCATTCAGTAGTTTTTGCGTGAAAGAGCAACAGATCAAATTGCTGATTAAAAATCTAGACCATTAAATCGGTTCCGATTTTTATGGACGCTGTATTCCGCTTATTATTCTAAACTTCAGAGATTTTATTATTATTAGGCAGGCGAGCTTCTTTAACATACTTAATACTCAGTTTATATAGTCTAAATTCTCAGTACCACGAGTTAATCTAAACAGCAACTGAATTACGAATACCGTACCTATTTCTAAACCTAGACATACTCTTTCGTTTTATTTCTTCACTTTTAAGTTATAATTCATCGCATAATCTCCGATACTTGAAGCTTAAAATCGCCATTGTGAAGGGCCATACTAAACCAAGCTAGTGGGTCAAACGACATGACATGAAGGTAAATTGTTTGGACGATGATAGATAACTTGTCGCCATTAACAGGGCTGCCACCCATCAACCCAAGTACCATCCGTGTGCAGTCGTACAAAAGACACAATACAATAGGTATACACTTAACTGTGTCTCAAAATTCAAGAAGCAATTTTGGCCCTTTTGTTGTTGACAAAGGCCTGTTTGTAAATTTCTTTATTTTCAAGTGTGTTGCATTCTCTTTACGTAAATATGAGCTGTCATAATGTGTCACAAGTTTGACAAAATTAAGCAATGGATGTTTGCTCTTCTTGACATACTCCCAAAAATTTTAAACGAGGTTTGCGGCAGCTCTTACTATGCACCGTACTTTAAAAACTGTTGCGTGTATCAATATTACTTGCATCTAAGCTTAGCTTGTAAGCTTTTTGAATGTTAGTGTTATTTTCTACTAGTGAATAAGGAAACGATAATAAACCATTTAAATTTTTTATAATTTTCCAACTGCCATAGTATACATAATACCAGACAGCCCTAACTCACACAATTAAACGCGCACTTACACAGATAACATTTCAATTACGTTTATATTACATAAGTGATACAAAGAAATGGATGTTCATCTAATCTTCTCACGAACATAGAGGCTACTTTGGTCAATATTATTATATGTTTGACGCACAGATAATACAGTCGCGTAATAGAGAAAGTTTGGATTAAGAAAATAGGCATTTCTTATTAGCACCGTGACCCGGACTTGTAGGCAAGCAGGGAACTGTTATTGTTGGAAAAAGTACGGTCGGAGGTTTCAGAATCACATTTCAATTCCTTTTTTTGTTTGGTCTGTCTGTCTGTCGACCGATATGTCGGTCTGTACATCTGTCAAGATTAATTTTCTCAAGAACGCATGGTAATATCAAGCTGAAATGAATATCAAATACTCGGGGTCTGCTATCCCTTGGCAAAAAAGTCAAAACCTATAGGTTACTTCCCGTTGAACTAGAATCATGATATTTGGCAAGAAGCAATATCAAGTTGCGCAAGTAAAGGAAAATTAGATACCTATATAAAAAGACGTTCATAAGTCGGTTTGTTGCAGTATAATAAACGGATAAACAAGTTAACTATGTCTTGGTCGTGGTTGTTTACTTTGGTGATATAAAAACAACAATAATGTCCAATTTTTTAAAGCACAAATCGTTAAATCGTGATCTAATTTTTCGATGGAATTTTAACAATCTGTAATTGAAAAGAAATTACAGTACGTCTGACCTAATAGCCCGGGTAAGGGTTTCAAATCGAAGCTCCCACAGGGAAATGTTAAAGTATAGGTCAACGATGACAATGAACTGCATCATTATAGTGTTCTGCGACTGTTGTCTTTATAAGTAAAGGTAGATAGAATAAATTACAAATTCTAGACGATCTACTAACTGCCTAGTCCAAAGGTTTTAGTGATAATGCCAACGAGTACCTAAGACTCGTATTTTGCGACAGGTGGGGTACTGCGGGTAATTCTAGCTCAAAGAAAACATCTCGGCCCTAAAGAAGACTACAGCCATAATATAAGCATATGGAAGAGGTTCTAAAGTGTCGACAACGAGCATGTGAAAATTCTGGTGTTGCACGCAGCCAAAGGCCGCATACCACCCAGACAGCGACTTTTTTGCCACCGTGCTATAAATAGAACGAAAAATTTACCACGTTCGATTTGAACAAAAACATTTGCTGTAAATACCCAACTTATCTAAAGGATACGGACTGTCTACAACTTTAATGGTTTTGAAATTTGATTGATCGTTTTATTGCATGATATAAATAAAATTGTGTGTGAATCGCGTGAATTGAAACAATGATAAATGGTGTTTAACTAGTCTATCGGAAACTCGACGATTGTAGAAAATTAGCATGTTTTAAAAATTTACTTGTCTTTTATCAGTCCATGACAATAATGTGTGTCCTTCTTGAGGGTTTAGACTATCTTTAGATCAAATTACATTGTGATCATTTCAGTGGTCATGTATTTCTAGTATTAACAACACGTTTTAAGTCACAAGTGAGATATTAGAGTAGGTACTCTGGTTAAAAATTCGAATTTATAAAAATCACACTGCCAATCAAAAAGTTTAACATGAATTTTGTCTGTCCGGCATTTCTATCTTTCATCTATTATTATAAGGTTAAAAATTACTTGGTAGCGTTTTTAATTTACATCTCTTAAATTTTGTCTACATACAAGTTACGTTTACATCAACGCATTATGTCCCACTGCTGGGCTCAGGTCCCCTCTCCTCTAACTAGAGAGCTGAGAGGGTTTAGGCCATAATGCACTCATTCTGGCCTAATGCGGCCGATGTTTTCCTTTACCGTTAGCAGATGGTAAGTCACTTGACTAGTACATATAAATTTCACCAACATTGGTACTGCCGGTCGGGATCGAACTCGGACCGTGTGATTTGCACACCGGTCCCTTATCCATTCAGCAACCATCGCTTTTTACGGGTTACCTACGTTTACTAGTAGATATTGAATAGCTAACAAGCAACCAAATCTGAAAATTGCAATATAATCACGAATATAGATATTAATGTATCATAAACATGTTTACAATCCATTAACTACGTATCTATGTATTTACTAATAGATGGAAGCTGTTTTTCAGTACCTAGTTCTATTAACTTCTAAAAAAACACAATTAATCAACAACAATAAATATTAATTACGCGTCAAAGATTGCTCTACATTTTGGCAGATCATTAATTTGCCAGTCGATGCCAATGATGTTATGATTTAGTAGGGCAATGTCTATTGATATTATATTATAAGGAGTGAGGTGCATCGATGTGGTAAAGGTTGAGGGTGGCCGTTGGTTGCAAAAATTGTGCTTGACGGAAATTTGCCTATGTCCAGCAGTAGCTGTGGGATGATAATGCTGATATGATGATGATGAATGAGTTAGAGCGATTAATGCAAAGGGTTTAATCTTAATTTCTATATGGCCGCTATACCACCAAGGCGGTTCTTTCAAAATAACCGCCTCTGTGGTGTAGCGGGAAGTGTATATGACTGCTGCGCAAGAGGTCTCAGATTCTATTTCCTGGGAATAAAATCTGAGACTTACCATTCTTACAAACATGGTATTATTGGGTTTTTCTATCATGAACTCTCAGTATCAGCTCGGAATTTGTAAATAAGTTTGCCCAGTTGATGGCACTAGGCTCATCCCCTATTACAAGGGACCTACTATAGCTGGTGAAATGTGGGTGTAATGCAACTCTGCGTAACACTTCAGGTGAACCAATAAGGCAAAAATGAATTTTGTACATTGGTATTTTACCCTGCACATCGAGTTCGGTCAACTTATATAAAGATAAATAAATCAGAATAAGAATAATAGAAATAGAAATATGGCAAATAAATAAGAAAGAATAAAAAGTAGCAAATCCTTCCCCTAACCATAAAAACAAATATTAAACTGAAGCAAACAAAGAAAACTAGCTTATAAGGTCTTGGATTACGTCCGAAGATCCGCGCGTGGTGTACACAAAAAGTGTACTCCATTAAAAAAAAACCCTTCGGGTGAAAGGTGCCAGGTGGGATGCTTTATATGTTCTTTATATAAAAAGCTACTTACACAGGAACAAATCACTATCTAGAAAATGAGGGTAAAGTAAGCTCCTCTTCTTATGTAGAGAGCGTGCCTAACAGTGGGACATAATGAGATGTTTTTAATTATCATTGCTGGTTAATTACGATACAAAGGTTAAACTTATAAATATATTTTTAATTATTAATATTAGAGTTACACGCATCGGATTATGTAAGATGACCTTAATTGCTGAAGACATTTACAATTAACTGTTTACTTAGCTATAATTATTGTTTAATTTGTCTTCACGTCGATGTTATGATGACTTCAGCCCCGTTTTACTAAAAGGCATGTAGCAGGAGTATTGTTTCCTCAAAGAAGCAAAAATATAATTAAAAAGCAAATCGATTTCGTATATGTTTTAGACACCATCCGCTTGTAATCTGAGGGTATTGAACTTGTATTTTTATTTAAAGACAACGTTCGCTTTGAGAAACAAGCGCGGTGTCACAGAGGACTTCACAAACATACAATTATCGGACACAAATAAAACAAAAATCTGTGAATCACACAAATATTTGTCTCGTGTGGGAATCAAACCCACGTCACACAGCACGATGATGTTAGTGGAGAGGCGACCACCTGCTACAAACTGCTACTGTTATATCACAGTCATAATCAATGAAGTTATCTACATTGTATCTATCTGGGAGTTTGTGGGCAAAATCGTATAAAATTTCCTTTCTCCACTTTGTTCTGAAGTGTTTATTGATTGGATGACATTATCATTGTTACTGTTCATGGTATCTTCATGTCCAACTCATCCTACTGCTGGGCAAAGGCCTCCAGCTCCACTCATGATTGACACACTTTATCGATGAATAGCGAAAGTGTTCCAGTCCGTGTAATATTTTACTATATTATTACGCCATCTTTTGCGTGGTCTGTCACAGTGAAGACCTGTAAGTGTTCTCAGGGCTCAAGGCACCACGTGGTATAGATTCTAGACTACATCTCGTTAGGCATTTGACAGACGTGCACATGATTTGAATGACAAATAAAAATATTTTCTGGTGCACATCTAGCTTATAATAGTTCAAGCAGGTTGTAGTAGAATTGTGAAATAAATTTATAAATAAATAATACATTTATAAATTCGGTTAAATCTTAAATTTCAACGTTATTAGGACTTCTAGTAGATACCGCTATGCTCTTACTACATTCCAACATCAATTGCAGCAATCCAAACCCATGCGCTAATTTAAAATGAGTGTCGGAATGATAAGAAAGTATTTGTAGCAAGTTTTGAGACAATACTGTATTACCTATGTAATTGTGTGCAATACATCCGTTCACACGATTGCTACCAAACCGATTACTCGTACACTCCGTGAGAAATGATTGAGAAAAACCTATCGTTTAATTAAATTACATTGGCATGTTACATTGTTACTATCTAGTTTTAAACATTTCGTCACATGAAATAGGTAATTGTATAGCACATGATTGCGAAGCGTGGATAGGTCGTGGGTTCAAATCTATGTGTGAACCACGATTATTGTTTTTATTAATTAGTTGCAATTTGTATTCATTTACATATGCACCTGGGAAAATTAAACAATAAGGTATTTTTTTAAAGATATCTGAGATTAGTAGGTTGTGAGATGTATTAAACCTTTGATTACTTGTAATTTAAATTTACCTATTGTTATGTTGTTCATATTCAAGTTGATAAATTGATCACTTCTATTCATACAGTCAGAAACAAAATTAGCTGAACAAATTCATAATTTTCGTACTCACGCTCATGCCCCTTGCCCAAGACAGGGGTAGGTAGAGACCATTTCCTCCACCTGCTACAATTCTGATCTTTTACTTCTTCAACATTCAACAATCTTTTCATATGTACAGTTTATTTCTATAATAACATGCTACTATCAAATAATGTTTATTTGCAAATTTATTTATGCATTAAATTACATAGATTCTTTCAATGAAATCTATTAATTGTAATTTTGAAACCTTTACAAAATTTACTGTCTATCAAACTCATTTATCTTATTGACGAATAAATAAAAGGAACGTCGTAAATGTCGATGGGCACGGAGCGGCCATTATTACGCATCATCAGGTGAATGGTGGCTGGCAATAAACTGTGTTTGCAACCTATCATTAACTAAACGTCTTAACAAATACTTGATCTCTCCATAATCCATAACGTATGACCTTTGTGGTCAATGGTTATTCTTAACGTTATGGTGGAGATTAACACATAATGATACCCATAACTTTTTGTACACATACAAACAAAAAGGTACTATCTACAATTATTTATAGTGTGTTGCAGACACAGTTAATAAAGCGCTTCACAGACGACGGCGACGACGACTCTCTAATCGGTTCGGCTGTGGACACAAAAATAGGACATCTACAATGAAACCAGCTGATGCCCAGAGCTTAGCTGCCACGGTTCTTCATTTACCCCTCAGCTCTTATTGGTCGTACCGTGATTTTATATAGCCTATAGCCTTCTTCGATAAATGAGCTATTCAACACTAAAATAATTTTTCAAATCAGACCAGTAGTTCCTGAGATTCTAGCGTTCCAGCAAACAATCTCTTCAGCTTTATAATATTAGTATAGATAGATTGCCTCTGCTTTAAGCGAACCGACTTAGGTGCAGCCGGAGCGGGGAGCAACAGCTAATATTTGAATGTAACGTTTTGTCACGTAAGTAAATCCTAATTTTCACAATATTTTGGTTTTTATTTTGTTTATTTTTATTAACATTGGAACTTAATTGGCACCTATAATAATAAATTAAATTATTGTACCCATTAAAAAATGTAACCCATTTATCTAGACTACATCCGGTATATTATAGCTCCGTCTATAACATACTTTAGGATGTCGTCAAAAGCCACTGTCACGATCTCACGACAGAACGATTTAGTATGAACATTAACTGAAAGTTCGTAACGTGAAGTAGAGATTGCATTGCCAAGTCTAAAGTATGTCTCCAAGACAAACAGTACAAGAAAAATATTAATTTACCACTATACTTAATTTATAAACTGACTTGGTGGTGCAGTGGTAGTGTAAACGACTGCTGTAAGAGGTCCCGGGTGCGATGCCAGGGTAGAGCAAAAACGGAGTAGACTTTTCAAAAATGAAATTATCATTACCAGTCCGGAGTGTCTGTGCCCGGTCTATCACAAGAGACTCCTCCCCTACTACATGGGACCTTACATAGCTGGTGAAAATAATGTGAGTGTGATGCACCTCTGCCTACCCTTTCGGGTATTAAAATCGTGGCGTTAATAATATAATATAATAATATAACAAATATATACATATAATAATAATAATAATAAATCATTTATTTCAGGCATACACCCATAATATAAACAATACAATTTAAGAACACAAAATGAAATAAAATAATTAAAATTTTACACAAAAACACACACACAATCTAAATTCAAAATAAAATAAAATAAAATAAAATTCCATCATTATTATACAGCGAATATAAATATAACATAAACATTTTTACTATATTATTAAATCCATCCAATGTTTTTGGAAAGGGCAATCATATCTAGCACCGATTGAATTCAGGATGCTGTTGCAACCGCTACGTAGGCGCTGCAGTAATGATGAGGCCTTTTTACGCATTATGGCTGCAAAGCCATCAACTCTTGCCACTGCGAACATCCCGGATGCACTGCAGCGCCACGGCAGACGCATCAACACCCTGAATGCATTATTATATTGAGTCCGCAGTGCTCTGTAGGTCCGTTGTGTATAACTCACCCACAAGCCGCTCGAGTAGAAGGACTGGCAATAAGCTTTAAAAAGGGTTACCTTGACTTGGTCCGAACATCGAGCGAACCTGCGGGTGAGCATATGCATAACAGTTACGTTTTTGAGATACAACAGTTTTGCATATTTTCCAAATTGATCCGTATTATATATTTACAAATTTTCGTATAATTTTGTGGTGATTACGTACAACAGCACCGCCATCTGCCTATCTGTTCGATAAGATTATACATTATGTTTCAAAATCTCTTCAGATCGACTTAAAAAATCACTCTACATTTAACACTACCTGCATACTTCATCGTTATAATATATGTAGTATAGGCATTCTTTTTATTCATGACTCATATGAATTGATCATTTATCGCAGCTAAAATTGCAGGAACCAACCGATAAATCGTATCATTAAAATCATTTGAACCAGATTACAAGCAAGAGCATATCATTACCAATGACGCAATACTCACATATTTATCTAAACATTACCATACCAGTAGATATGTGTGTCGATATCCAATTATCCACGAACATGTAACACATTAGACACAGTTATGCCGCATTTGTTAGATCAAATATCATGTAAGATCTATTCATAATTGGAGATCGTGTGAGATAACTGAATATTTTAGTTCAATATTCGTCTTTGTATATAATTGTAAGTAGTTAGGTTGTACCAGTTCTAGCTCACTATCCAGAATCCGTCTGGCTCACTATTCTCCTATTCTCGAGTCGACAAAACCTAAAAAAAAAAAAAAAAAAAAAAAAAAAAAAAAAAAAAGGTTTTGCCATGCTCTGATCACGAATCTGCGGTCCGTTTTTGTCTAGGATGTGTGGTTTCAGAGATGTGGAAATCAATTAAGAAGAGTATCTAATCGATATCTAATCCCGCACCCTCATTAACGTTTCTTTTGTTCTCATGTTTCCTATTATCTATTGTTTCTGGTAGACCCTCATTAGCATTCTTATCTATTACTTATTGTAAGCCCTTTTTATCACTGCTATTGTTTAAGAACTTCCATGCTATTCTGAATCATCAATAAAACACATTCCTTCATTTCTACATTTTTATTGCTTATTAAAATATGAATGAAACATCTGATCCACTAAAATATCATTGTATACTGTGTTCTCTGTAAATATGTTCGTAAAACTACGCATTGAACACCCCTGAAACTTATATAGCAAATACATTAAGCAATATTCACCGCAAACTGATGTCCACTCATTCTGAATTCTATCCACATTCCAGTCCCATCTTTTACAATTCCTTCTTAAAAAGTCGAGATGATATCGTGTAGGTGCACGTCCATATGAATCAAAATATTGACCAATACCATTCGTATCGACATGTAAAGCTATCCAATGTGAGCCTGGTTTATCATCCGTATCCAAATTGCATATTGTGTACATAGGTACATGAGTGTAAATGGGTAGTCTATTAGCAGCATACACATTATATTTGATAGATTAAAGTTATTAATCGCTTCAAGAGATGCTGGTAATACAAACCATGACAATGAAATACTATCTATTACACTACTCAACGACAAAAAAATATCTGGTTCGGCTTGTACTATTTCATAATCAGGATGACTAATAAAAAAACTTTCTGTCACATCTCAAAATAGAGAAATTTAATATTTTTAGTTTTCATCTCTTTATTATTTTTTAGACTGAGGTTAGATCGAAATTATGACCGATTTGCTAACACAATCGTTACTATTTGTTAGTTTGATAGCTATTCTTTATGATGTCACGCGTGTGTGTAAACAATCTAGATCTTTTCTGTTATATTTGCGGCGAGTTTACGCCAAAATCGCAGAAAAAACCACTTTCGGACTTAATTAAAAATTGTTACAAAGCTTATTTCGACCGGGAAGTTATAAATATCAATAAATCGTGGGTGCGTAATCAATTTGTGCAGATCTTAGAGTGGTTTATTTCTTAACTGGATTGCAGTCGGGTTATACAACATATTGCTGCTTTCTTTGTGAGTGGGATAGTCGAGCGCGATCAGAACATTTTGTAAAAGAACATTGGCCATTACATCATTCTTTTGTACCTGGACAAAAAAATGTTAAGAATGAGCCTTTAGTGGAAGCCTATAAAATCATTTTACCGCCGCTACACATAAAATTGGGACTCATTAAGAACTTCGTGAAACGTTTAAATCACGAAAGCGTAGCTTTTCAGTTTCTTAAGCAAAAGTTTCCCAAGCTTAGTGAGGCAAAAGTTAAAGAAGGCATATTTGTAGGTCGGGACAAAAAGAAAATGATTGAAGATCCATCTTTTATATCTACTCTTACTCCAGTCGAAAAAGAAGCATGGAAAGCTTTTGTAGAAGTGACCAAAAATTTTCTTGATAACAACAAATCTCCTGACTTTCGTGACAAAATAAAATTAATGTTGGACTGTTACCATAGAATGGGATGCAATATGTCGCTCAAAATACATTTCCTTTACTCACATTTAAGCTTTTTTCCTGAAAATATGGGTTCAGTTAGCGATGAACAAGGTGAACGTTTTCATCAAGATGTTGCAGCCATAGAAAAACGTTACCAAGGAAGATGGGAGCCCGCTATGCTAGCAGATTACTGTTGGGGCCTCATCCAAGATACCCCTGAATCGCACTACAAGAGAAAAGCCAGCCAGCCCCAAAAACATCACCTTTCCGTACAAAATATTGATAAGATTAGTTCAGTCCCTACAAAAATTGTTATTTTTGACCTGTCATTATATCTGAAAACTGAGATGTGACCGAAAACGTTTATTTATGCAATCCTGTCATATTTGGTGTAAGAAATAAGAAAAACATAGTTAGACCTCAGATAATTTTAAAAGTTTGAAATTTGTTGAGTAGTGTTATCGAAGAGTTAAAGGAAGCTGGAATAATTACGGAATAAATAGCGACCACTTGAAGATTTTAAATCAGTATGGTTAACTTATTCATACTGAATGTTAAAAAAAAAAATATTGTGTCAATACGCAGCGCAGACATAAAACTCAAAAAGAGTAATAAAAATAATCAACATGAGTAAAGCGGATGTGGTAAATGAAATTCATAAAAATGTTAGATATTTTGATTTAAATGACTGACAAGTCTGACCTTTATGAGCTTTTCAAAAATTTTTGAGAGAATTGGAAGCAACGATATAGGCCTATAATTTTTTGGGTCTAGAGGTGATCCTTTTTTAAGTAATGGGACAACTTTGGCAATTTTTAATTGCTCTGGAAAAAGGCCAGCATCAACAACTGTTTTACATATATGCATATTAGAACAATGTTTATCGAGACCCTTGTTGTCTGGAAGAAATCACTATTAGCGATACGACCGCTCATTGACACTGTTCTTGTATTTTGTAAGAAATCTATGTTACTATGGAGCACACAAAATAATATTCTATCTATCTATCAAATAATTCTCGATTTATATTTATTAGGTTGTATAGACTTTATTAAATTGCAGATATTTTTGATAAAACCACCATTTCCATTTCATGAATTGACTGAACGGGAAAAGAAACAGGTGAACTGGATTGAACGTAACAGAAAGATATATTGGAGTGAAGGATTTATAACATATTCAAAGTGTCAGTGTTTGATAACAGATATATTAAAAGATAAATGTATATATGCTAAAGGTTTAGAGAAAGTGTCGTGGATGAAATGTATTTTGAAAAATAATAATATAATTAATATAGAAGACAAAGGTTGTCCAAGTTTGTTAAGTCTGTATAATCAGTATAAATATTCTAAAGATGTGTATAATTGTATTTATCATGATTCTGTTTATGCTTTGAAAAATATTTTATGTTTAAATAAATGGTTCTTAAATTACAATAAACAATTTTATCAGTATAAGTTGTTTTATTCTTAACAAAATAAAAATATTATTTCCCCTCCCAAACACCTACTATTATTACTAAACGTTTATATGTAACTAACAACACTTATTACTCTTCATTACACTTTCATAAATATTTGCATCTAGTACCTTGGAAACAAGCTTCAAACATTGAAAATGCATCAAAACAAATACGAACCTCATTATGAAATGTATCATACCAATAAGATGCGTTTATTTTCATTTAACTTTTATTGGGTTACCGCTAATTCGCATAAAATATTAATAACAGAAATGGCTAACGCTGGATTTTTTTATTGTGGAAATGGAATAAATGATGAAACTGCATGTTTTTCTTGTGGAGGAATTATTAAAGATTGGGAGATTTATAACGATCCTTGGATGCAACATGCTATTCATTATCCCAAATGTATTTTTTTGAATGCCGTAAAAGGAACGAATTACGTGTTGAATGTCTCTATGGAAACTAAAAATTTAAAAATCTGTGACAGCTGTAGTCTAACTGGTGTTATTTGTGTTAGACAGAATCACCCCACTTAAACAGATCCTAGCAGTATTGGGGCGCCTGCATCACTCACCTCGCTTCGCTCGGTTCGCAATGCAGGCGCCCCAATAATACACTACTGCTAGGATCTGTTTAAGCGGGGTGATTCTGTCTAACACAAATAACACCGGTTAGACTACAGCTGTCACAGATTTTTAAATTTTTAGTTTCCATAGAGACATTCAACACGTAATTCGTTCCTTTTACGGCATTCAAAAAAATACATTTGGGATAATGAATAGCATGTTGCATCCAAGGATCGTTATAAATCTCCCAATCTTTAATAATTCCTCCACAAGAAAAACATGCAGTTTCATCATTTATTCCATTTCCACAATAAAAAAATCCAGCGTTAGCCATTTCTGTTATTAATATTTTATGCGAATTAGCGGTAACCCAATAAAAGTTAAATGAAAATAAACGCATCTTATTGGTATGATACATTTCATAATGAGGTTCGTATTTGTTTTGATGCATTTTCAATGTTTGAAGCTTGTTTCCAAGGTACTAGATGCAAATATTTATGAAAGTGTAATGAAGAGTAATAAGTGTTGTTAGTTACATATAAACGTTTAGTAATAATAGTAGGTGTTTGGGAGGGGAAATAATATTTTTATTTTGTTAAGAATAAAACAACTTATACTGATAAAATTGTTTATTGTAATTTAAGAACCATTTATTTAAACATAAAATATTTTTCAAAGCATAAACAGAATCATGATAAATACAATTATACACATCTTTAGAATATTTATACTGATTATACAGACTTAACAAACTTGGACAACCTTTGTCTTCTATATTAATTATATTATTATTTTTCAAAATACATTTCATCCACGACACTTTCTCTAAACCTTTAGCATATATACATTTATCTTTTAATATATCTGTTATCAAACACTGACACTTTGAATATGTTATAAATCCTTCACTCCAATATATCTTTCTGTTACGTTCAATCCAGTTCACCTGTTTCTTTTCCCGTTCAGTCAATTCATGAAATGGAAATGGTGGTTTTATCAAAAATATCTGCAATTTAATAAAGTCATACAACCTAATAAATATAAATCGAGAATTATTTGATAGATAGATAGAATATTATTTTGTGTGCTCCATAGTAACATAGATTTCTTACAAAATACAAGAACAGTGTCAATGAGCGGTCGTATCGCTAATAGTGATTTCTTCCAGACAACAAGGGTCTCGATAAACATTGTTCTAATATGCATATATGTAAAACAGTTGTTGATGCTGGCCTTTTTCCAGAGCAATTAAAAATTGCCAAAGTTGTCCCATTACTTAAAAAAGGATCACCTCTAGACCCAAAAAATTATAGGCCTATATCGTTGCTTCCAATTCTCTCAAAAATTTTTGAAAAGCTCATAAAGGTCAGACTTGTCAGTCATTTAAATCAAAATAGAATTATCAATTACAGGCAGTTTGGATATCAAAAGGGTGTAGGTACAACGGATGCTATTGACAATCTCATCACTGACATTCTTGGAAAAATGAATGATAAGATGAAAGTGGCCGGGATTTTCCTTGATTTAAGTTCGGCTTTTGATACTGTGGACCACAAACTTTTATTAATTAAATTGGAATATTACGGCGTACGAGGAAAAGCATTAGATTTGTTTCGTTCATATTTACATAACCGAAAAATGTTTGTTGAGATAAAGGAAATTGGTGAGAACAATTTGCAACAAATCTACTGTTCCAGAATAAAAAATGTAAACACAGGTGTTCCCCAAGGATCCATTTTAGGCCCAATTTTATTTTTAGTGTTTACAAATGACTTAATCAGTTATAAGATGCAAGCAAACCCTGATGCTCGACTTACTGTTTTTGCAGATGATACCAATGCAATTGTAAGTGCTCATAACATAGCAGAATTAAATACAAGTGTGAATACCACACTTTCAATATTTCAGAACTGGTTCATTGCGAATAAATTAATAATAAATCCAAACAAGACACATATAATTTTATTTAAGACTACCAGTCGTAGCTCAGACACATTAGATATTAGAATAAATAATCATAAAATTGACCTTGTCGAATCAACAAAGTTCTTGGGTATTTATATTGATGCTTTATTAAATTGGAAAAAAGAATTAAACGCTGTAGATTCAACCATATCATCCGCCTGTTATGCCCTAAGAAGCCTTCGTGATGAAGTTAGTATTGACCATCTAAAAACTGTCTATTACGCCTTAGTTGAATCTAGAATAAGGTATAGCATTCAGCTCGGGGGAAATAGCTATCAGTACAACTGCAACAGAGCTTTTGTTCTGCAAAAAAGAGCCATCCGAACAATTGTACGGATTCCCCAATGGCAGTCCTGTAGGGAGTACTTCACAGAGTTGTCAATACTGACAGTACCTAGCCTCTACATACTGTCGGTTCTTGAAAATTTGTCCAAAAATATAAGTAGTTTTGAAACAAGTGAAGAGAGGTTGATCAGAGAAGCCACACGAACCCTATTATTAAAAAATAAGATACACCCAAAACTTAATATTGTAGGTCACGGTGCTAAGTATCAGGCAGTAAAATTATTCAATAAATTGCCAATTGATATAAAAAAAAATATTTATAAAACACACCTTTTTAAAAAAATGGTCAAGGCTTATCTTCTAGAAAATTGCTTTTATTCCATCGAAGATTTTATTAAAATGACAAATAAAACAAATGACAATTAATAAATCCAATTTTTTTATATATAATTTATATTTCATTATTGTCATTTAAATCTATTTTTATATAATATTTTTAGTTTTAAGTACAATCTTGACTTCCTATTTACTTAATGTTGACATCTTAATTTATTGTATAACACATCGTAATAACTATTTAATTTTATTTTAATGTAATGTATTGTGAGTAATGAGTTATCTTGTATCTAAATGTTATTTTATTGTATGTGTATTTTTTTTTTTTTTTTTTTTTTTTTCAAACACAATCTATTGTTAATGAAATAAAATAAATAAATGAAATGAAAACAGTGACAAATAGTTTGTTTCTTATAATATATTTGATTTATGTATACAGCTGTTTTCATTGGAAGGTAAACCTAACCATTTTACTAAAATCATATTTCCTTTTCTTCTCAGGATCTTTTCAACGAGATAAACGTTAGGATGTTTAGTCTTTTGAAGTTCTTGCACATAAAATGCTCCTAAAATAGGCTGGCCTCTGATTGTATCTTGTATTAAATAAGTTACAGGTATTGTATTTTGTATTTTACTGATTTTGAATATTTCGGTTGACCAGTTAGGGGTGTATCCTTTTTCAAATGTTCCTTTATATTTACTAATACGGACAAAATCACCAACATCAAACTTTCTTGTAAGAGTACCCTTATTTTCTGATTTAATATTATTATATCTTTCTAATATGTTTGTTTTATTGTTATTATTTACTTTTGCTGGCATTTCATTAATGGTTCGGTGGTATGTATGATTATATTTATTAATAATATCATTGAGGGTATTATCTATCCACTTGTAGTTGCCTTTTAAACTAAATGTTTTATATAAATTTGATTTTAATGTTCTGATAAATCGTTCAACTATTGAAGCTTTTTTTATCGAAAGTGTCGAATAATGGTTGATATTATAAAATTTCATTAGCTTTTTGAATTTATTGTTGTAAAACTCTGTACCATTATCAGTTTGTAAATTTTTAGGTAACGTCCCTTAACAAACAAGGTTTTGAAAGTGTCACATATAAAATCTTGACTTTTATTCTTGATAGGAAAAGCCCATCCATATTTTGAAAATGTGTCAATAATTGTAAGAATATATTTCATTTTCTTATTTTCTTGAGAAACAGACTGCATGTCAATTAAATCTGCTTGCCAGAGATCATCTATATCTTTCATCACAACATTTCTTCGAGGAAAATTGACTCTAACATTTTTATGAATTTCATTTACCACATCCGCTTTACTCATGTTGATTATTTTTATTACTCTTTTTGAGTTTTATGTCTGCGCTGCGTATTGACACAATATTTTTTTTTTTAACATTCAGTATGAATAAGTTAACCATACTGATTTAAAATCTTCAAGTGGTCGCTATTTATTCCGTAATTATTCCAGCTTCCTTTAACTCTTCGATAACACTACTCAACAAATTTCAAACTTTTAAAATTATCTGAGGTCTAACTATGTTTTTCTTATTTCTTACACCAAATATGACAGGATTGCATAAATAAACGTTTTCGGTCACATCTCAGTTTTCAGATATAATGACAGGTCAAAAATAACAATTTTTGTAGGGACTGAACTAATCTTATCAATATTTTGTACGGAAAGGTGATGTTTTTGGGGCTGGCTGGCTTTTCTCTTGTAGTGCGATTCAGGGGTATCTTGGATGAGGCCCCAACAGTAATCTGCTAGCATAGCGGGCTCCCATCTTCCTTGGTAACGTTTTTCTATGGCTGCAACATCTTGATGAAAACGTTCACCTTGTTCATCGCTAACTGAACCCATATTTTCAGGAAAAAAGCTTAAATGTGAGTAAAGGAAATGTATTTTGAGCGACATATTGCATCCCATTCTATGGTAACAGTCCAACATTAATTTTATTTTGTCACGAAAGTCAGGAGATTTGTTGTTATCAAGAAAATTTTTGGTCACTTCTACAAAAGCTTTCCATGCTTCTTTTTCGACTGGAGTAAGAGTAGATATAAAAGATGGATCTTCAATCATTTTCTTTTTGTCCCGACCTACAAATATGCCTTCTTTAACTTTTGCCTCACTAAGCTTGGGAAACTTTTGCTTAAGAAACTGAAAAGCTACGCTTTCGTGATTTAAACGTTTCACGAAGTTCTTAATGAGTCCCAATTTTATGTGTAGCGGCGGTAAAATGATTTTATAGGCTTCCACTAAAGGCTCATTCTTAACATTTTTTTGTCCAGGTACAAAAGAATGATGTAATGGCCAATGTTCTTTTACAAAATGTTCTGATCGCGCTCGACTATCCCACTCACAAAGAAAGCAGCAATATGTTGTATAACCCGACTGCAATCCAGTTAAGAAATAAACCACTCTAAGATCTGCACAAATTGATTACGCACCCACGATTTATTGATATTTATAACTTCCCGGTCGAAATAAGCTTTGTAACAATTTTTAATTAAGTCCGAAAGTGGTTTTTTCTGCGATTTTGGCGTAAACTCGCCGCAAATATAACAGAAAAGATCTAGATTGTTTACACACACGCGTGACATCATAAAGAATAGCTATCAAACTAACAAATAGTAACGATTGTGTTAGCAAATCGGTCATAATTTCGATCTAACCTCAGTCTAAAAAATAATAAAGAGATGAAAACTAAAAATATTAAATTTCTCTATTTTGAGATGTGACAGAAAGTTTTTTTATTAGTCATCCTGATTATGAAATAGTACAAGCCGAACCAGATATTTTTTTGTCGTTGAGTAGTGTAATAGATAGTATTTCATTGTCATGGTTTGTATTACCAGCATCTCTTGAAGCGATTAATAACTTTAATCTATCAAATATAATGTGTATGCTGCTAATAGACTACCCATTTACACTCATGTACCTATGTACACAATATGCAATTTGGATACGGATGATAAACCAGGCTCACATTGGATAGCTTTACATGTCGATACGAATGGTATTGGTCAATATTTTGATTCATATGGACGTGCACCTACACGATATCATCTCGACTTTTTAAGAAGGAATTGTAAAAGATGGGACTGGAATGTGGATAGAATTCAGAATGAGTGGACATCAGTTTGCGGTGAATATTGCTTAATGTATTTGCTATATAAGTTTCAGGGGTGTTCAATGCGTAGTTTTACGAACATATTTACAGAGAACACAGTATACAATGATATTTTAGTGGATCAGATGTTTCATTCATATTTTAATAAGCAATAAAAATGTAGAAATGAAGGAATGTGTTTTATTGATGATTCAGAATAGCATGGAAGTTCTTAAACAATAGCAGTGATAAAAAGGGCTTACAATAAGTAATAGATAAGAATGCTAATGAGGGTCTACCAGAAACAATAGATAATAGGAAACATGAGA
Source organism: Laspeyria flexula (assembly GCA_905147015.1). NCBI lineage: Eukaryota > Metazoa > Arthropoda > Insecta > Lepidoptera > Erebidae > Laspeyria > Laspeyria flexula. The sequence goes on from LR989958.1 coordinate 1,068,821, forward strand.
ACAAAAGAAACGTTAATGAGGGTGCGGGATTAGATATCGATTAGATACTCTTCTTAATTGATTTCCACATCTCTGAAACCACACATCCTAGACAAAAACGGACCGCAGATTCGTGATCAGAGCATGGCAAAACCTTTTTTTTTTTTTTTTTTTTTTTTTAGGTTTTGTCGACTCGAGAATAGGAGAATAGTGAGCCAGACGGATTCTGGATAGTGAGCTAGAACTGGTACAACCTAACTACTATTGTATAGGAACGTGTGAGTGCATGTATGGTCTTGCAGTAAATTACCTACAGGGTTATGAGGATGTCACATCGGAAAATAATTGTAATATATGGACGGACTCAAGTCTCTTTGTAATGTTGGCCGTTTTAATATCGTGCTTTTTATACAACGATAGAGGCAAACAAGTTGACGACCCACTGCTATGTCTATAGGTTAAGCTGTTACCGTAGTCTATTAACGCTGGCTATTACTAACCCTTTTAACTGCTCAATAGTCAAAATCTTTATTTCATATAGATCAAAAATACATATACAACGCCAAAAAAGGTGTCAGCAAAATTGTTTAACGCCAGTTCACTGACAAAGTTGAGCTTTGAGAAGAACTTGACAAGAAACTCAGACCACACTTAATCGCTAAAGGGGTTACAATTTCAGTTGGTTACAGTTTGAAAAATCAGAGAATGGTACAGAACCAAAAAGACCATACCTACTAAATTCAATTCAATAAAATTTAATTTAGTATGATATTTTGTAGTAGTTCCCTACCACTATTAGCTCTGCTACTATTGTGACATCCTCACAGCGTGAGTGTTGTGTTTGTGAGTTCGATCCCCAGGTCGGATAATATTGGGTTTTGCCCGACCTGTTAATCGAACGCAAGAGCTCTTGTGTAGCCATCCCACTGTCCCACCGCGGCATTTAATTAAAAACAAAGTGGTTTTTTTTTAAATATCGCCCATGTCCTACTTGCACGTTCGCTTCTTCATGTGAATGTGAGAGGCCAACTGAGATTGATTTTAACGATAAAGTCACTAATTGCAGATTTTGAGATAATACTTTGTTCGGTCAAAAACATAAATCACTAAGCATTTTGACTTTTAATATTCACCGCATGTCTATTGAGAAATGCTTGATTTTATCGCCTCATATTATTTGTGATATCGACATTAATGAGCATGAATCCTAGTATTATATATGCTAAAATTTTACACAATGGATGGGTGTTTTAATATTTTTTATTAGTTTACGCAAAAACTACATATTGAATGCATTATGATGGAACTTTGACTAGATATTATAGAAACCTACTTTTTATTTTTTTAAATATTATCCGGCGGATCATGCGAAACCGCAGATGGAAACTGGTAATATATACGAAACGATAATGATCATTATGATAATTGATGATAATAGTGATGACATTATACATAGTAACGTCCTCCCCCGTAGTCTATAGACTATCTACTCTATAGACTAACATCTATTATAATATTATAAAGAGGTAAAATTTGTGAGTTTGCGTTGTAGGGGTAATCTCGGGGTAAAATTGGGATTTACTGAACCGATTTTCAAAATTCTTTTAATGTTGGATAGCCCATTTACCGGGAAAGGTTATAGACTATATAACATAACGCTACGGCCAAATGGAGCTGTGAGTAGTTCAATAAAAAGCAAAATTAAACATTTAAAATAACCGCCAACAAATACTAATGGCCTTGAAATGGCTGCACTAATTAGATAAAACATATCTAAGAACGACAACGAACATATCAGCTTTCAAATTTAAAATAATCATTGCCTATTTATTTGCGAGCGAAAATGCCAGTCCGTCTGTGTGAAGTTTAATAAAATCAGTAAGTGGTGAAGTCCTGAAAGCGTTGTAACAAACAAACAGATTTACTACCACCATTATAATATTAGTAATCATCAGCAACCCATTATTGTCCCACTGCTGGGCTCGGGTCTCCTCTCCTCTATTCTGAGAGCTGAGAGGGTTTTAGGCCGTAATTCACACACGCTGGCCTAATGCGGGTTGGTGGATCAGACATACACTTAGAATTTCTTCTAGAGTATGTGGGTTTCCTCACGATGTTTTTCTTCACCGTTAGCAGATGGTAAGTCATATGACTAGCACATATAAATTCCACAAAGTGAAATCCACATTGGTACTGGCTGGTCGGAATCGAACTCGAACAACGTGTTTAGCATGCCGCGCCGCCATGTCGCCACCATCGCTTTAAAATTAGTAATAAGGATGCGCATTACAAAGTATAGACCAATATTCATTGTAAGATAAACATCTTAAAACAATTAAATTTTTTTATTCACAAATACAAGAAATACAGCAATTTTATTCATAGATAGCATGTAAATAAATAACTTCCTTTGTGTTTGAACGAGCGTAATCAAGTTTTGTGTAATTGCTTTTAGCTTTCTCTTGTGTTGCTATTATATGCAAAATACTTATTTTTAAATGTTATTGTTAAACTATGTACTGCCGTTGGCTTTGTTTACACTTACCTACATGATATAACTAACGTCACTTACATTATAATAAAACATATCTACCTATCATCAATCAATTAAATCAAAATAAACAAATTTAAAATCATTAATATTTGTCCATAAATGTTACCTTTAAAAAATATCATCATCATCAGCCTGTACTAGTCCACTGCTGGACATAGGCCTCTCCAATTGCACGCCACTGAGTACAATTTACAGCTACAAATATATGTTGGACTAATTTTTAAAATGAGCTGCACAATATCGCAGGCGCAGGGATACTTTACATACTTATCTAATTATACTTTACATAAATATTCCCAGATTCCGAACAACTATCTATGGGTCATATAAATATTTGGCACTAAAACATATCGAACAAACAACATTGGGCGTTGTATGGTTTTTAAAAATTAGACAGCATTGGCAATTGCTTTTAGAGCCTTCAAATTCGAACGTATTTAAAAGCCTAATTATGAAATCTATTTTTAATCTGAGTAAAAACAATGTAGAAATAGTTCACTCCATTACCCTTCCTTTCTCCTCTCATTCTACAAGGTTGTAATAAAATATAATTTCATCACAAACCTCCTTACATTAGCATAGAGTTCGGCGACTCTATGTCTAGTCGGAACTTGTCTATGCTGTCTAATCTTACCACAGTCTTACGCACCAGCAGTTAGCGGTCAGTGTGGTTACTACTTACTAATTGAGGTCACTGATGTAATCTTAATTAAAATATGTAAGTTATTGGAGTTATAGAATATTTATTATGGCAATTATTTTTAAGAAGCAAGCTTGTAGTGAAACGAGAGACAGAGCCCAGATTCTTTAATAAACCGAACAGGTTTTTATTATCAAACGGCTATTAATTGTGTAGCCTAACGGTTACCATGATTCATATTGAAAGGTCTTGTAACACAAGGGATTCGCTTGGTATCGAACATATAAAACATTTTTTTTGTAGGATTTCCACACGGTCCAAGCAGCGGGAATTATTCCGTATATACATTCCTACATCATATGAAAAGGTAACTTGATATAAAAATAAAAATAAATAGAACCCTGTTCTAAAACATCTAGCCCACATAATAACAGAAAGCAAATATTATATATTATATAGTCTCTTGAAAGAAAAAACTAGAGCTCAGCAGAGCGAGGTAATAAATTATTTATGTGATATACATTTTTAATTGTGATCCCACGCGTGGAGGTATCAAGCAAATTAGTATAAAATACCTACTCGGGTTTGCAATCCCGCGGAGCAGTAAATAAAAACAGAGTTTTATGCTCCGTTAAGAAATACCTATATTTTGACATTTAATAATAATAATAATTCATTTATTTCAGATTAAATCCATAGTTAAATAAAATAAAAAATACATTACAATAAACAAAAATGCAAAATAAAATTTAATAATAAAATATAAATAATATATAATAAAACAAAAGAAAAATTCAAATAATAAAATAAAATATCAATTATTTTGTGACACATGGAGTGTCATCCAATGTGCCACAATTGGACAGTCCGGTCTATCGGCCCATGTCTTCACACTTGCAATAGAATTAAAACCTATAACTTATTTACTTCCATTGACCTAGAATCATGAAATTTGGCAAGAAGCAATGTCATTATAGCACAAGTAAAGTTCACGTTTAAACCCTCAGCGCGCGAGTCTGACTCGCACTTGACGTACAGCAACTTTTGCAATCGTTGACTCCTTTTATGAAATAATGAAAAACTCAATTCTGATGGTCCCTAGAGGCTTTCAACGAATTAATCAGAAATTATAATTGGGATTTTCCTTATACGTCTATTCTTATATGCATATTGACCAGAATCAATCTTGAAGACAACAACAAATACGTTACAAGTACCAGATATACAATTTAAACTTCACATTATGTTAGTTACATAATGTTAATCATTGAAGTTCGGTCACGAGTTACAACCACTTTGTAAACACGTTAGATATGCACAGATGTGTGTCGACAACTCGAACACATTTATGTCATCCTCGTATTGTGTGCCTGGTGTTAGTAGCGTCTTAATTGAAACTGTCTCTTGCTCTTCTTATCTTTGCTGTTAAGTTAATAATTTCAACACGTTTTTATTTAAATGTCTTTAAAAGAAGCAAATTAACAAAGTACCTATTATATATTGAACATAAAATAACTCATAGAGGCCGAAACTGTTTCTATATATCAATGTAACTCAACGGATAAATAATTTATTGATAATATTATGGGTTTGATTATAATTAATGATTATGTAAACACAGATCTAGAATCGTAGTCGCCTGATATTCTTCTGTATATAGGCCGATGATTGTCTCCCGTAATCAATCTCGGTAATCAAAAAGTTATTGATAAAACTCGCAAACGTTTTTGAATAACACTTCAAACACAATTTTATGTGGGACCTAACATAGCTAAAATGTGACTGATACACTTCTGTCTACCCCTTCGGGGATATAAGGCGTGATTCTATGACGAATGATGACTCCCAATAAAGTGTTAGCACATAGCCCTATCACCATCCGCCTACGAATTAATCAACTCGTACGAAATTCGGAAGTTCCGCATATCCGAAGATGATAAAAGTCAATTTAGTATTGTGTAAAGGGCAGGAGGCGCGCCGCGGCACGTGCCTAGTGAGAATATCATCAATCGTGAGAATATAAGTGTTGTTATGGCAACTATAAAGCCACCCAGACGTGCTTTCAACGAATTAACATAAGATACCAGTTAAGATAACATATTGCTTGTTACGTGCCGTGGCTCTGTCTGAGTATATCAGTTTTATTAATTTTGTTATACGGAAGTCACGATAAATAACAATGTTAACTATTGACAGATATTTATTTATTTTTAAACAGGCAGGATTGTTAATCTGTATTGTACACAGCCTCTTATTATATCAATTTTTGTGGGTAAATTTTATGTTTAGCAGGAGAGCTGTACACCCTAATACCGGCCATAAAAGCTACGGTTTATCGAAGAACTGGCTTACTTTCTGGTAAACCGTATGATGGTGTATCGGAGCTTATCTGTTGACGGAGGCTGACCTGCGGAGGTAGACCTCTCCAGTAAACCGGATCGTGTATGGCTTAAGATAAACAGCAACACTGAGATATTAAGTTGGCAACACGATTTAAATAAAACAAAAAAAATAACTGAATAAGTAATAAAACTTCATGTCACAAGTGAATAAAATTAGCTACATTGTGTACGTGCGTCATCAGAGATGAAATTTTGGAAAAACCAGACCGTAGTAGTAACATAAGTATGCAGAACAGGTGCCCATAACCACACTAACGTAATAATTGCTCAAGACGGATATTATGGTGAAATGTTTACTTTAAACAACCACTTTTTATTTATAGACAGGGTACTAGCCTTTTGTCCTGGCATTCCAGGCGATAGGCTCCTATAAAATGGAATCAAACATAGTTGGCGAAATTTGGGTGTAATCCACCTCTGCCTACCCCTTCGAGAGAAAAGATCTGATGATTTTGCTATAAGTACTATGTTATGTTCATTTCATTGCCTGTCAGGATTATCAGCACGTGCTGCCTGTTTCTTCCAGTATAAACGTCTTTAACGTGAAGTGCTGGTCAAATGCGGGTTTCGTGGATCTGATAATTATACCAATAGAATTTCTTCTTAGGGTTTCCTTATGTTGTTTATCCTTCGCCGTTAGCAGATGGTAGGTAAGTCACATGACTAGTACATAAAGTGAAATACATATTGGTTCTGCCGGTCGGATCGAACTCGAACCGCATGATTAGCATGCCGATCATTCATTGATTGAGCCACCATCGCTGTGTGTTACTGTCGCGTCTATATGTTAAACATCGTTAGCAAGGCAGTGAAAGAGGCCACTCTAGTTCTCCATGCTGGATTTCCGAATAATAAAACTAGTATTCCTTATTTACATAACCATTTCCTTTTTACGTATGTAATAATATAAAGTACCTACATATTGCTTCTCGGAATGTGATCATTAAAACCAAAATTCGATTCCGATTTGAATTTGGTACTTCATAACTCCTACTAGAGGTCTAATTATATATCAAAGGTCTTTCAAGAAGGACTGCCGACCGTTAACTGTTCGTAGAGACCATATAACTATAGCGACATCTGTAGAATTTGTTGTCATTTATTCAGTCTGTCTTGTCATATTATAGTCTGACATGAATGGCTGTGCAGTGAAACAGAGTGAAACTAAATGTTGGCCTATTGTTATAATGTTTTATTTGACAGTTTTTGTAAGGACAGTGTCGCCCTCCTCGTGACGTCATTACTGCACAAAAAGCTGTCAGACACCATGGACGGATATAGCCGTAGTATTCTTTTGGATAACGTTTAACAACTCGTGCAAATGATACAAAATGGGTGTTCTGTTATGGCAATGTTTCACGCGCTTCGATCATTTTGCGATCGCCATAATCGTCGCATTTGTATATGGATATTAAGAACCCACAACGTCAGGTTCAACAGTCGTATACAACGGCCACTGAACCAACGATTAGATACAGTCCATTTGATTAGATCACTTAACGTTGGTAAGAAAGTTGTATCCTGTGACAGGAAGTGTGGTGATAAATATTTCCTCTTCAATATATTAAAGTACAATATAAATAAACATAATAATTATAACTTCACGACTTTATACTCTCAAAGTGTAGACAGAGGTGCATCACAGTACAGACTTTTGACGTATCTTTCCTTAACTACAACTGGTGAAACAGGGTCTTTAGTATTGTTAGGTACCTACCGACTTATATATTTGTAGTGACACCGAAAATTAAATCTTGCCTTTTTCTCCGAAAGGGTAGGTAGAGGCATATCACAATAACATTTCGTCAGCTATGTTTCATCAGCAACCTATTAAGTCCCACTGCTAGGCTCGGGTCTCCTCTCCTCTAACTAGAGAGCTATGTTTAGTACTGTGTAATACTTGCCTGACGTAAAGTGAAAATATGACACACAGATTTACGGATGGACAGTAACATCATCATTTCAACCCATAAATGTCCCACTGCTGGGCATAGGTCTCCTCGAAAGAATGTGGAGGGAATTTAGCCCACAATACCACGCAGTAGTAGTTTATGGACAGTAACATAAACGTCAGTAAATATATATATTTGAATATCGAAACCAGCCATAATCTTTGATATAACTCATCTTCATATAAGTGCAGTGACATACAGACAGACAGGCCGTCTCCATTATATATTTATCAGTATTCTTTCTCCGTAACATTAACAGTCACAGTGGTTATATAATCTGACATTTTTATCGATACGCACTTAATTTACGAGAGACTTGTTTCGTTAAATTTATTTATGATGCCCTATTAATAGATATGGTCGCGTCGCCATGACACTTCCTGCCCTATAGGTAGTGTTGTAATCAAAGATGCAACTTATTTATTTAATTTCTTTCACTAAGTATGTGTTAACTTGTAATTAGGCGCTCGTAAAATGAGAAGTGGATCGTATTACCACATGTTGTGACACAGATTTGAATGATGTTTCTGAACTGTGTTCAAATAAATTAATAATTACTTTTTTGCATTCGGATAATATAATTATGGTGAAATATCCATACTAATATTATAATCTAAAAACAACAACAAGATAATATAGAAGTATATTATCTTGTTTGTTTGGTTGAACGCGCTATTGTCGAGAACTACTGGTCCGATCTGAAAAATTATTTTGGTGTTGGATAGCCCCTTTATCTAAGAAGGCTATAAGCTATAGGTATAACATCAAGCTACGGCCAATAGGAGCTGAGCGGTTGCCAAACAAAGAACGATAGGAGCGAAGCCCCGCCCGACATCTAAAACAAGGCATACACGCTTCACATAGTAACACGCTTTTATCCCAAAAGGGGGAGGCAGAGATTCATCAAATCGATATTTTTTTAGCTCCCTAAATCCATATTTAATAGGGGGAGAGCCTATTGTAATCAAGTAAGTAAATTTCCAATTGAGACACTGGAGCTGGAGCATTTCGTGACTGAAAAATTCCAAAACAAAAGACAGACGAAACGTAAGCTACAACAGAGTTGGACAAAAAAAAAACAAAAATTAAGTTACTATGTAATTATTTTTTTGATCACACGCCTTTGAACCGTGTTCTGTGTTTGTCTTTTGTTTTGTATATCGAGTCTGCAACCATAACTAAAAGCCACTAATACGCACCAGGTTAGCGAGTCTGTTCTACTTAAATTGTAATAAATACAAGTTTGAAAGCTACTAGACCAGCTTAGGATGTGCAGTTGCACAACTAAGGTCAGGACGACACGAGTATTCATGACTCGTTCCAAGGTTCGGTTCTGTTTCGGTCTAGTACGGATATACTCGTAACTAATAATACCTGTTAATTAGTTTGTTTGGGTGTCTCCGCTTTGGTAGAGTCCAAACTGTAAACTGGTTTCCCATTACTCTATAAATAATTTTGTTTTTTACTTATGTAATATAGTAGATTATTCGAATGGTTATTGAAGCTGTAGTTTTGGTGTGTAAACCGTCGGTCTTCTCAATGGATCTTGTGATCTTTTAACGGAAATAATGACAATTTGAATATAGTGTAAATAGACTTGCTCCCAGCCTTGCGATTTTTGCCTTGCTGCAGATAAGTAAAGTATAGAATATATTGTGTATATTTAATAGCTTATACATATTTACTGTAGGTACTTATTAGAGCATTAATGTCTTTATTAATAATAGTAATGACTTTTTATTTTCGTAAGATAATGCACATTTTTTACAAATTTTTAATCCGCCAAACTGTTGAACAGTTTGTTGACAGATTTATTAGATAACGATCATCTATATTTATTTATTCAAAGCGAATATTACTTTGAAATAAAATTTGTTAAGTGATGTCCCTTCTCGACTTCTTGGCTATATAGAGTAAATCGAAAGTATATAAATACAGTAGACTTACAATACTTGTAAATCTGTTGTTGAATATAAATCAATTCCGAATTCTATCTGTGAGCCAAGTTTTATCAAAGTCATTCAGTAGTTTGCACGTAATTGAGTAACTGACAGTTATAATTATTTATCATAGCATCCAAACATTAGGTTGTAAGCGAGTGGAACCGCGACTAGACTTATAGGCTAGTAAAATATTTAATTTGTGATATTAACTCATAATTCATTAAGGTTACAAAGTAATTCAAAAGCCATAAACTATGAATATATCAATTTGCCATCATCAGTCCGCTAATTAGATAGGGCCGTGGGAAGTAGCAAGAAATGTGGGCCACTCTTTTAATCGCTAAATAGTTGGCAATCTTTTGTAAGATGGACGTAAGCATGTAACGCAACTAAACGATTGAATACAGCATTTAATAGTAAGATGAGGGCTATTATTAAAACGGTGTAAATGAAATAAAACGATTCTATTGCACAGGGCACTTCTCACAGTGTAATAATGTGATGTGATAACAATTGTTTAATGTTAAGTCTTTAAAAAACACCCATTTGGTGACTCTTGTAAGCCATCATTAACAATCCAATCATGCGCTCTTGAAAACACTGAGCAACACTTTTGTAACACTTCGCAGAGAGAGCCTATCTAATCCCCATTAGGACTAAACAACTTATAAATAAGATGGAGGAGTTACAAAGAAGAGTTAATATCCCTTTTGTACCCGAAGGGTAGGTAAAGGTAGACCATATTTAGCCAGCTATGTAAGGGCCCCACAGGTTAACTGTTCGCTGGACGGCCGCCGGATGCAAAAATTCTATTACGATTCGGAATAGCCGACATTCGTCCTGCGAACTGTTAATATGTGTGGTTCTTTAAGCTCTATGTAAGAGAGAGCCAGCCTATTTTTATTAACTGGGCACATTTCCCAAATCCAAACTGATGATGAGAATTTCTTTACAGGAAATCTCAATACTGTTTGTGCCCAACCCGGGCATCGAACTTTTGCGTAGCACTTTTATACAGTACCGCTGCGCTACCGAGCCACTTTTGAACATAGTAAAAATAAAATGTCTCATATTATGTCATAACTCTATCTGAGATCCAGAATGTCGTAAGAAGCGACGATTTCAATTTACTTATAGAAGAGAAGAGAGAGTTAGTTAGAGATCCTAAGATAAATAAAAATTTGCATGCTGTTTGTAATAGGGCTTGTAACATCATTGCTAATAGGGCTTGTAACATCAATGTATAAAAACCCCTTTTACAGCGATATATATATTAAATGAAATCTTGTTACTAACTTAAACTTATAAGTCAATGTAACAGGTAATCCGAAAAAAGCAGTAATTAATTAATTTACGATTTACTACTTAAGTACTTGCACGCACTTCATTGCGAATACTAGAGCTCTATCAATTATAATTATTATTCACTGTACGCCTGATTACATCGCGAAATTGGCTAACTACCTGCCAAATTTCTTCATACATACTACAATGACCTATTAAAATACGACTACTACAAGTTCATGTGTTTGTTTGTTTAAGTACGCTTAGCTCAGGAATAACTATTCTCTGATGTAGAAACATATTTAACATACTTGACTTGGCATTTTGGTATTATATATATATATTTTATATCAACGGCATAATATTAATATTCAATAGGACGTATTTACTGGCTAATTTCCACGTATTTTCATTAGCATAAGGTAAAAAATTGGCTGTACATTTCACCACTAAAGATACGGTGTATGGGCAATAAGTTGACACGTTTACGACTTTAACACTTGACCGGCCGTAAGTTCAAATCTTAACCTAATGAACCGTACTCTATCTTGGTATCTTGGTTTAGTGAGTATGCAAAGATATTATGATACTGTATTATGTGTATGACACTATAAAATAGCTCATACACAACACGCACCTTCGCAGCTTCGGTGCAACAAAGTCAGTACCCAAAATAGCAAAATAGACTTTTTTTACATATATAAAATAGATAGTAACTGAAAATAAAATAGTTTCAGGAAACTGTAGCGAAAGAAAGAAACAATATAATTATAATAAAATTTAACACCTGCTATTATAGATATTAATCTAGTGATACCTAAGACGATAAACCGTTTTGACTTTGTTGCACCGAAGGTACAGTAAAAATTATAATTGTTTGCTATCAATAATGCCCAGGGCTTCTTTGACTATCCTAAAAAAAATTCTGTGTTATCACTAGGCGTCATCGATCATAGATCTCTGTCTCTTGGTTAGTTGAGGACGACTGCCTACCCTGGAAAAAAGGATAAGGTACTCCAAAGGTTTAAATCGTCCACCATTGAAAATGAGCTCCAAAATGTCTTTCACAGCAATCTGCTTGGGCGCTCACGCCAATGGCAGTCAGGCGACTTCCTTGGTTGCAATAGTGGTAGCATAGCGCAATTAGGTCTTAGTGTGACAGGATGTGGCTGGATTGCCAACAAATCTGTACTATACAAATAAATAAAATTGAAGTGTCGGTTTGTAATATTTTTTCAGCTTTTTAGAATAGGCCTAAGGAAGTACGTACGTTACTTATAATAAAAGCAGTATTTGTAAAATTGTTGCCTGTCTGTTTGTTTGTAACTGGATGGAAAGGTATCACAAAGAATATATTAGGCTACTTTGATTTTGGAAAACATACCAGGATTTGGTGAAAAATAAAAAAAAACTATGAAAGCACGCTAACGAAGTCTAGAACACAGCTAGTGTTAAATATAAAGCCTAACCACGCGCCGCGCCGTCTCCCAAAATTCAACTAGGACTATCGTAGAATTACATAAATGGAAATTTTCTTTACAAACTTTAACTACATTTTATAACTCTGTTGACAATAGTAGAATGACGAGAGTTAAAATTACGTTATTCAAGCACTATACATCAACAGTAGTCGCTGAACCATAAGGAAGGACATAACATTGTCAAGCAGTTATGTGATAATAGTTACTTTAGAGTAGACCGGTTAAGTTTATTATTATAGGTAGGTATAGTAAGCTAAAAGCTTTTTTCGGTTTCTTTAAGTTTAAAAATGTGTAAATACTTAGTAGACACTTTGTTTTCATTGTTATTTTTTCTAAATGAAATGAGTTCAACACATACTGTTCAATAACAGGAACCTATTGTGCTTCAGCTAGGCACAAGTGAGAGAACCATGCTTGCCCAGCAGCGAGACTGTATATAACGAACGTCGAACCGAACACGAACAGAACCAAACATCATTATGTGCATTTTCGCGATTTCTAGCGATCGCTCTAGTGAATGCTCGTCCTTCACGAAGATGTCAAACTGCCGGCTCGGAAAAATGCTCGAAGCTAATTTGAATGTTCGCTAAAAAGCTCTTATTGGTAATGTAATATTTCCGAGAATGTTCATTAATAACAAGTTATAGCTCAAGTTTACCAGCACTCTTCTGGGATTAAATTATTGACTGAATCACTCACCACAAAATCACTTTGATATGTCGCTCCATTGTAAAATAAAAGAATTATAAACGAATACCTCGCATTTTTATTTATATTTCGCATTTTTCCAACAAAGGACACACAAGTAATAGGTATACCAATGAATATTCAAACAAGTCGCGTCTGCTACACATTGATCACGTAATAAAAAGACCTATAATACCTATGCGTATAATTGAGTACAGACCGTTGAACGTAATGTGAGTAACATAGACCAGTTTACGTTGGATAAAACATCCAACACGGATATAAAATGTAGGGCACACAGCCGCCACAACCGTCATAGCTAGCCTAACTCGAGAAACCAGAACCTATCTACTAAGTTACGTGTTCTGCGGATTTGTACCCTTTGGTTTGATAACACTCGTTCATAAAAAAACTTTGTCTATACTAGCTTATCCGCGGATTAGCTTGCATGGTAAAGCATCATATACATATATTACTAGAAGTCCTACGACGTCCTACTCCCTATAACCTTCCTCGATAAATGGGCTATCAAACACTAAAATAGCATTTCAAGTCAGACCTCCCCAGAGTCAAGAAAGTCAGAAATCCCAGCATTCAACCAAACAAACAAATAAACTCTTCAGCTTTATAATATTAATAGAAGTTGCGCGGGGCCTCGCTCCCTTCGCATTTGTTTGGCTACTGCTCAGCTCCTATTGACGGCAGCGTGATGTTATATAGCCTATAACCTTCCTCGATAAATAGGCTATCTGACATTAAAATTTTTCAAATCGGATCAGTAGTTCCTGAGATCCTAGCGTTCAAACAAACAAACTCTTTAGCTTTACAATATTAGTATATATAATCTATACTAATAGGAGAGATAGAGGTGTAGCTAAGTAGAGCCCTTCTGCAGGTTCTAGTTTAACTCCATGACAAAGATCTGTGACTAAATAAATATGGTCAATCTTTTAAAATTTACTGTATGTTATAAAAATAACCAATCACAATGCTTCTTGTATTTAGCTATATTTCTGACAACTAATTTGCACTAACAAAACGGTTCTATTGATATTTTATAACAAAATCTAAATATATACTTGCATCGAACCTCTGCGGTGCATGAATCCGACAGTCTATTGAACAGTTTATTTACATTTATCTCACAGGTATATAAAACAAAGATATTACATAGTAACACTACAAAAGCCCTACAATGTTGCAAGATGTTCAAAAGACAGCTGTAAAGTTACGTGGCCCATTGTCGAACAACTATAAAACTTAGATTTATTATCTCCACCCGTATAATTATTTGCTAAACTACGGTTTTGTGATATTACCACACAGTTGATCAATATACATAACTTAATACATACGTATCTAATATTGTTGCAAAATTATTATACCGGTTTTCACCTCTCTAATCGCAATGAGAAATTGCTTAACAAATTGTGAGCCGATAAATTTTGAAAACTAAGCCGAAAAGATAGAAAGATTTTATGTTTATTAATATCTATATTACAGAACTTAGACAAACCTAAATAGACTGTGATTCAAACATTTATTAGCAATTAAAAGTTAATATTATATATATTAATGCCTTTTTAAGCGCAAGATACATCGGGAATGAAGACAAACAAATTTCAGTTCACTGTCGTCACTTCGTCTAGCATTAACTATGTATCTATGGCCAGGCCCGGGGGCTTCTTTCTATACAGCTGACAGCTAAACAAACAATCTAATTTCACTATCAGGGAAATTGGTGTTCATCATCATTATATCTCTTGGTTAGGTGCTATAAGCTTCTTTGCTACGTCGACCACTTACTGATCTATTGTAGCGCCCACACATACAATTAGAATTTGTTCAAGGGTATGTGGTATCCTTCGGTATGTAACTTGACTAGTACATTATAAATTCTACAAAGTAAAATCCACATTGGTACCTACCTTTTTTTATTGCCTAAAGTGGCAGACGAGCAGACGGCCCACCTGATGGTAAGTGGTTACCGTCTCTCATGGACGTTGGCAATGCTAAGGGCACAGCCAGGCCGCTGCCTACCTTGAGAGGATAGCTCTCTTTAAACCTCGTTTGAAGAAGGACATGTCATAGCGCTCAGGAAACACCGCTGTAGGAAGTTCACTCCAGAGCCGGCACGTACGTGGGAGGAATGATCGCTGGAACCTTACCGTTCTAGACGATATCGGCTCCAGGTAGTGCGGGTGAAGCCTACAGCGGCGTCGAGTGGTGCAATGGTAAAAAGGCGACGATGGCACCAAATCAAGGAGTTCGTCGGAGCACTCCCCATGGAACAATCGATAGAGCACGCAGAGTGACCCAAAGTCTCTCCGTTGCTCTAACGATTCCAAGTTGTCCGTCAGATTGGGATCATCGACGATTCGAACAGCCCGTCTTTGGAGGGAGTCAAGTGGGTGCACTGCCGGTCGCCATCGAACTCGGACCGCATGATTTACATTCTGGTCGCTTGTCCATTCGGCCACCATCGCTTCTTTGGTGTTAGTCCTTGCGAGAGAAAAATATGATTGTGCTTGAAAGTTTCAGCCTACAATCTCACAGAAAACGCACATATACCTGTTGCTGTTAGCGTCGGTAACCGCTTACCATAAGGCGGGCCGGGTCGCAAGCTTACATAGTATGTTGAATTTACATACATAGTACCTAGGCTAAAAGCTCGCTGCCTATAAATATATAGTTACCGTAAGCAGCAATGTGTTAATGTTCTATTGATTTAAAAGGCTCCGACATTTGAGTAATGGTATTTTATAAATTTAAATTAATATTCCTAAAGCTTACCTAATCGACAAATTCTAGAAACATTATTCATGCCATAATAAACGAAAGTTTAAGTTAATTATCTTTATGTTTGCTTACAACTCGTTAATTTGTTTGACAAAGTTTGTTTTAATGTTCGTACCATAAGTAACACATGCTATTTAATTGCTTTTTAATTTCACTTTGTGTGGGTTCTAAGAAATTGAGTCTTCGTGATAAGCCAACTTTAACCTTAGGAGCATTGGCCTTTTTGCTTACATAATAATATTTATTTTTAGAACTATAATGGTTAGTTATGTAGCTTTAGCGGCAGATAGCGACATTATTTTTTCAAACTTACAGTAGTAACCAGAAGAATATAAAATTGTTGCTCTAAGCAGATACACATATTTCAGTCATTAAAATAATCGTTATAATGATAAAAGTCGTTAATTCAAGATCAGTATTCTTGCAATTTATTATTGCAATAACAGAGATTAAATTATGTAATGAAGACAATGAATGTACTGAAATATATAAAATGAGGTAGGTTCATTAAGATAATTAATTTATAAGATTAGCGAGATAATAACTCTAATTTAATTGAGTTGGTGAATTGCAATGGTGAGCTTATCACCATTGCAATTGTACACAATTTATTTGTTAGATTTGTTTTTTAGATTATTTTTCTGTGATGTTGTTAAAAATACCATAAGATTTAAAAAAGTTAAAATCAATTATACCCGGAGATCTTTAAAATTTTTAAACATAAGTCGCGCAGGTCCGCGTTCTATGGGTATAACCATAACCACGTTTATATAAATAACTTTTTAAACTATACAAATACCGTAAAACGTATTATTAATTAGTAAGTAATCAAACAAAACAGTAAGTATCTTTTTTTTCCTCCTTTTTGTTTCGTAGCCATTGAGGAGCTTTAGAGCTTAGTGTTATCATCATATTAAGAAACAGCTTTTTATTTAGATATTGTTATTGAATACTATTTTGATGTAACATCTAAATAGTGTTGTATTAGTTATGTTTGGTCTATACCTAATATATATTTTTATGACCTAATTAAATTGGTTACCTATTTCATTATGTTTACCAATGGAAGATGGATATTAAATTTGCTTATTTTAAAATGAAAACAACAAAAACAACTTCCAAGGTAGATAGCTAATAAAGTTAAAATTAATTGAGTGTATTTGCGCTTTGCTGTGACGATGAAACATGCGATAACGATACTTCTTCAATAAATTAGCATCAATATTGTTTGTAAATATAATTTCTTCGTTTTTTATTTGATAACATTTTTAATAAACACAATTACTTACAACATCGTCGAAAGGAGCAATAAGGTTGCTAATGTTAAAAGCGAAGGCTTCGCTTAGCACCAGCAACTGTATAAGTGCCAACCACATCATGGTACATCACTGCCACTGATCACTACACACACAGTCACACATTTGACACAACACTATTAATTGTAATTTAATTTAAAAAATGATTTTATAAGTAATACACTAAAATAAATTCAGGTTAAAAATTTAATAATCCTAAATTAATTTAAAAAATCATAAATTTATTTTGCAAACATTTTTTTTTATTGGTACGCGTCTGGAGGCGTGCGGTGTTTGGCGGGAAAATGTTGGCGCATGCGCGACGCAGCGCCGCGCGCCTCATATTGCACAATATAGCGATAACCGCGGGTCGACCTTACCACTTGTGTGTTGTCCCCGAGAAGGCTTTGAGGATATCGCAAGGATTGACCAACGCAATATGGAACTAGTGCGACTTACTGATGGGGTAACCTTTTAGAATGTTAGACTTTTTGCTAAGATGTTGGACGTTACGTTAAGATAGCTAGCGTGTGTAAAAATTGTACGTAAATGCAAAGCTAACATCGCTAGATTGATTTTTAATTAAGTGTGCTAAGTAATGAATCTACTTTAAATCTAATTTATTTTTAGTAATTAAATTATATTCCACGAATTAAGGAGGTTTGTTTTTACACTTAAATATTAGATTTTAGATTTAGATGAAATTTTAAACGAATGTGACGTTTAAAATTGTAGTATCCCGCTGAAAATCTATTGTAGATACAGGTTCAGAAATGTTATATAGAGGATGCGTCAAAGTGGTGGCCAACAAAGGTGAAACATAGTCTCTTCTAAAATTTTACACTAACCATAAAGTGCTCATCATGCAAAAGATGATGACTATCTACAGTCATAATCTTTGCATGACGAGCCCTTCAATAAAGTTTAATAATAGGTATGACTGATGAGCTGCTGTCTCGAGTTCGATCCCGAGTTCGGGTAATAATATGGTTTTTCAAACTGTGGAATTTGAATGTGGCAATAACACGACCACTATTACAGGATTGAACTTAGCAGGCGATGCAACTATGAGGCACACCACAAACAACTTACAACTTCTCTAATAAATTGGGCCAAACTACTTTGGGCCATTAACTCCATTAATTACTTTAAGTAACGCATGTACAGGGCTATAAAATTTGTACATTATATAACAACGAATGAGCTTGGCCGTTCGCACGGCTCTTAAAACAAAAATGGTTGTCAATTGTCAATGAATTTCGCGACTACCAGTGAGAAATAGAGAGCGCGGACGTATAATATGCTATGAATAATAATGCCAATTATTTTTAACAGCCAATGATACATTTTAATGTCATGTAAAACTGCCGAAAGAATAGAATTTATTCATGATGTAAGTGAAAACATAATTAAAACTTTCTATGTGATAACGAAGTATATAATTTCTTAGTGGCAACTCATAAAGGATGCATTTCGGAAAACTAACTGAATCTAAAGTTTCGTATGCAGTAAATTGAGCATTGTGTATTGTAATTAACGCACCATAAAGCGTATATGGAGAGTAAATATTAACATAAGTATTAATAAAAAACAAGGTAAATTGTCTATTGTTCCAGATATTTCTATTTTAACTCTATTAAAATTGAATAAACCTTTATAATAAAACGGATAAAAGATGGATAACTATTAGTTTCAAATGAAAGATGTGACTGCGCCATCTTGTGTAGTTAGTTGAATTTGACGCATATTTAATACCAAGGACCATAAAAGGGGGTTTATTGCAGAGACATACGTTAAAATGAGCACGACTGGTTCTTTTAATCTTATATACAAACTGATGAAGCATGCCTGAGACACAGTAGGAACATGCGCCAATAGTTCTCTATGCCTGTCTGAAGTGATCGTCTATCACTTCAGACAGTAAAAAAAAAGAAACTAAGCAAGCGGCTCACCTGATGGTAAGTGGTAACCGCTGTTCATGGAAGTTGCAGCACAGCCAAGCCGCTGCCTACCTTGAGAAGATAACTCACTTTAAAACCCTTTTGAAGAAGGACAGTATATATTATCATAGCGCTCAGGAAATTCAGTCTCCTGAGGTTTGCCTCACACGTCAAGTAGACGGGTCACTTTAAGTCTCTCTGAACCCTGCGTCTATTCCACTAAAATATGCTACTACATTAATGGTCATACTTCTAAGAGTCCTTAGACTGTGGTTCTAATATCTACAGAAATATATATCTGCAGATAGCTAGCCTCGGGTTCAAATAGCACCAATATAAAATTATCCATTACACGCAGTCACGAATTACTCGATATACTAAGTTATTAGGTGTGAAATACTACGTCAAGGAAGAACTTCGTATCGATGTATAATATCAGAGCATTTGCAGCTAGGAGCGAAATAAGGTTAGATAAGTAAATAATAGTGGGTTAAGCCTTATTTCCCGTACGGGACCACCTGGTGTGAGAAATAAATAGTGCGTGAATAAAATGCGTGGACTATAGCATTGGGAAAGTGGTACAACAACCATCTAAGAACAATGTAGCAGCTTTACGGATTTACAACATTTTCAGATTGACCCCTTTTTCGAACGCTTCTATGCTCAGTATGGCGTGCAATAGGAAAGGCCTATGTCATGACCGACGATGTAGAAGTAACACCGTTGTGAAACTGATAAAACGACGGCTCCCAGTCGCATCATCATCATGATCAGCAACCCACTAATGTCCCACTGCTGGGCTCGGGTCTCTTCTCTATCTAGAGAGGTCTATTGCGTGTTGGTTACATGACTATACGAACTTCGTACTGCCATGTTTTATTTTTCGTTATTATTTTTAAAACCTGAAAGACGTGTTTTACTGTTTAGGCCCGCTTCGGCTTCACACGGTACATAGTCATAATTGCAGAAAAAGAAAACAAAATCTTCTGTTCACAATACATCCATATAATGAAATAAAATTACAATTAAATAGTTCGACCATAACTATTGTATCAAGTCGGTATGTATCAAGAGAACTGAGTTCATGCGTCACAATGAGTTGATTTTGAAAGTATCTAAATTGAGAAAGGTCGGTTTTCCAACATTATAATGAATCAGCTATACATACTTACCGGATATTTTGCAATATATAACACATTCCCTTCTTGACTCATATTCGCGCTACATCTTTTATCTTACAAAAATTTCTCAAGACGACCGCTGAATAATTTGTTACAAAACTTGACAATGAAATCAAATTCCTGCGTAATCTAACGTATAATTTGAAATCATTTATAATTCAAAATTACTAATAAAACCATCGACAAGGACATTTACATACTAAATAACTTCTTTCGCATCGCTTGTTTTTAATAAGGTTAGTATCACAAAACTGGTATTTTTAAAAGATATAGTAATTTTCTTCTTGCGTAATTTTTGGAGTAGATTCTGAGAGAGTCCTTCTAATAACTGTTTCTATTGACTGTTATCAAACACATCACTGATAGTTTCTCTTCTTCACTTTAAAGAAATTTTACTTCATGGTTTCTTAAACTTATTGTTCAAAATTTAGGTAGATAGATACTATCTACGGAGAATCTCTCTCTTTGAAGTACTTTGAACACATAGTCCTACTTGTATGTATACGTAATAATGAATTGAACAATGAACAGTCTTTCTGTCGACGCTACATGTTTCTAAGTCCTTGAAGTTCAAGAACCATGAACCAAACTTCAAGTTCAAGTCCACCATTGCCACCAAGTGTTAAATTACGAGTAAAAAAGAATACCATTTTCACAGAAATTGAAAAACTGTCGGTGAAGCACATCAGAGTGATTTCATATTGGTATGGGCAACAGTTGCTATGTCTCTGTCATTACCAATGACCCTAACATAATATACATATATGTCTTAGACACATATTATACAAAATAAGTATTAAAAAGATGTTTAGCCAAATCAAAGGTATATTAAATGTAAATCTACGCACTGGAGAATGCGGAGGAATTTGACGACACTGTTTAATATCGGTTTTCATATTTTATTTTTTCTCATATTTTTATTTAATCGTTTTCTTAAAGATATTTAATTGTATATGTAATGTTCTTGTAAATTTGTAAAATATTACGTTAATTAATGAATAAAAGAAACCCATAAATTAAAAAAAAAACTTAAACAACTATTAAGAAGTGATAGTCGTCGCGTCGTTTGAAACTACCTCATTAAAAAATATTTGTTTTGATTATAAATTTCGACCGGTAATCTTGGAACAGCGCGCAAGTGACGAAATCAATCAGTTTAGAGGTTTTTAGCAAACGACAGTACAGAATGGTAATTATTTCTGCCAGTTAGATAAAACTATTAAGTAATGCTTAATATGTGGACTTGATGACACCTTTGTTATTAAGAAAGTATTTTAATAAAGTAATTATTTACTTTTCAGTTATTTAACAAAGTACCAACGGTCTCGCGGTTGTCAAACCTTACAATATCCCAATGCGGACCGTAATCGAGGACTAATGTAAGTAATTTTGAAAGAGAGACTGTATTGGCAGACTCTGTACAGAGCTTGCAGAATCTTGTATGGCGTGGGGAATATAATATTTTTATGAATGCTAATAATAAAACAAATTTCAATTTTCTGTTTTGCTTATTTGTTGTTATGCGTGATTAGGATGTTGAATTTTATGAAACTCACAACTCCCTTCAAAATGTTTGGAGGAGACCCTTGCCCAGCAGTGGGACATTAATTTATGGGTTGAAATGATGATGATGAAATAAAGAAAGTAGATAGGGATTCGTGTTATGTGGGTCTTATGACTTTTGATGCAATGAAAATTATTAAAATTGTTTATAATTTATCAATAGTTACGTACTCTATATTCTACCGTTTGTCAGTTCCATACTGTTATGTGACTTTATAATTAATAACTATTTATATTTTGTCATTTTCCTCAGACTCAGTCATGCATGCCCGTCACTTTGTGATTGTGACATCTATTTTTGAATTAAGTAGAATTAATTAATATATTTGTTAAGAGTTATAGCTTAAATCTTAGATTGCTCAAATGTCCTAGATGTGAAATTACAAACTAATACTTTTAAATAGCCTCGTGCATTAGATCATTGACCCCTAATATAAATATCCGCAGCTGTTTTTGCACCAGCATAATATATCATTAATCTAAACGTGAAATCCTGCCTAAAATATTTATGCATGCATTTTTTCCTTTCAGAACCACCTGAATAACACTGTCGTATTAGAATGTTATAATTTACCAGTTGACCTAGTAATTATTTTAATTATTTCATTACTGTAGGTGGTCAAACAAACAATATGACGACTTTATAATTTAAGTATTTATATAATAATATTATAAAGCAAAAGAGTTGAACGCGCTACGGTTCGATTTGAAAAAATTATGTTTTAATGTGGTAGCCCATTATCGAGGAAGGCTATATAATTTCACGCTAAGACTGATAGGAGCCGAATAGTGGCCAAATAATGTCCACGCGAGTGTAACCTCGGGCAATAGCTATAAATGTGACTATTTAGGCTCAACAACGGTAAAGAAAGGATAGTCAAGTTTATTTACCTACTCATCTATATTTTTTATCCAAATATCCATAAAAGAAAGGTGTTAGTGTTTATGGTAAGAAACTTGACCTACTTGCACCCCGCAATCTCCACAGCGCCAAATTGCTAAATACCAATACCTATCCATCTTATGCAAATAAGGACGACTTTACACTTACCAAATAAAAACATTCACTTCTCGCTTTTCTGACCCTGAGAAATTATGGAAAAATTTATCATCGGTAATTTTTACAGATTGTTCAAGGTAATAAAATCTATTTAAATCAATTTCTGCATAGATAAATAAATTTACGTAAGCCAAGGCGATTACCAGCGGTTCGCTGTAATCAGTTCATGCAAAATTTTCGCAATTTATGTTAAATCATTTGATTATTTTGAATCTATATTAGTTAACTCACGTGTCATTTTGACTCATTAGCATGATAGCGGCTAGAATAAAGATCACGTGGATCTGTTCAACAAAGCTAAAGGTGAATACATCATTAAAACAAAGATTCACGCCTTTTACCCTGAAAGGGTATTCAGATGAATATCGCACCAACATTTTAAAAAGTATGTTGAGAAAAAATGCACCACTAGTCTAATCTGTGAATAGGAGTATTTTCTCGAGCATTTCTAATAATAAACTGTTCAGGTGAATGATACTTACAAGATGTAGGTAAGCAAATACCCTTTCATGTTATAAAATATTATGTACCTAAATAAAGTACCTAACAGTCACGATGACAAACACATTCCTGTAATATTCTTTACCTTTATTAAGTAAAAGGTTCTTTCTTTTAATTTTTGATTATTTTTTATTTAGTTTTGCTAAACTAAGTATGTTATTGGTTGTGGTACCATAGTAAATATGGATGAATGCTACGCTATGACTACTAACAATATTGGGACTATCTTTTGTGTTAATTAAACAGTGTCACAAGTCTCTTCTGTCTCAACAAATCTCTTCTTCTTAGTTATACATTTCTAGCGGAGTGGACCAGGTCATGACTTCTCCATCTCTCTCTAGTTGTGACACTGCGTGTGTGTAAGTACTATCAGTCTTAAAAGTGTTTGGCCGCGAGAATGATGATGACCCTCTACGCTTCCTTCCTAGTGCCAGCAATAGATCCAACGTGCCTTTGTTGCCGTGGCTACGTGTAGGCACTTCGTTTCCGTAAATTAACATAGACATAATTTCTCCTCTAAGATCACGACAAGAATTGCCTTTAGTAGTCGTATCTATACTAATATTAAAGTTTGTTTGTTTAGTTGAACACTAGGATCTCAGGCACTAGGTACTAGTTGGATTTGAAAAATTATTTTAGTGTGGAATAGCCCATTTATCGAGAAAGAGACAGATAGCAGCTGAGCAGTGGCCAAATAAAGAACAAAGCGAAGCCCCACGCGACTTCTAGTCGTAGGTACCTATATAGGGAAGAGTAATGGGTTCATTACCCTTATAAGCTAAAACCTAAAACTAACAGCAATTATAATACTTACAATACAAAGACAACGACTTTCATCTGTAGTAAGGTCAAGGATCAAGTTATTCAAATATTATATATTTCTCTTTAACAAATTTCGCAATTTTGAATACCTAAGTATGATAACTTTAAGATAAGATTTCTATCGGACGTTAAACTTTCATTAAATAGTTGATTTACTTACTTAGTTTGAACTCAGTACCGTCCGTGTTGTCCGTGTAGTGACATTTCACTACCCCATCTCAACCCGTGGGTGTCGTAAAAGGCGACTAAGAGAACCTTATGCAAACAAGAGCACTGCGAGAAAAGGAAAATTGGAAACAAACCCTATACCAACCCGTCTGGCCATTAGAAGGCTAAATTCCCTCCACATTCTTTGGAGGAGACCCGTGCCCAGCAGTGGGACGTTTATAGGTTGAAATGATTGAACTCAGTGCTGTGGGGTAAACACACCTGTCTAGGTAAATAGGTACGGTTTTCATCACTGCACGATCGAATGCCGCCCGTCTAATTACAACGTACTTAAATTCAATTTCCTACAATACAAACATTCCCACAATAAATAAAGTAGTAACAAGATTCCAATGGTGTTTAATAAACAACGGGGCTCAATAATTAATACATGACATAAGTGTTCCATCGAACGTTTCGCAATGTATTACGGCATTAGAAAGCAATGTCCAGTGCCCAAGCTGGACCGACGGCGACGTTCCTTCTGGCATGCCTTAAAAGACCTAAAGAGTTTGCGCAGGGACGGACTCCGATTTAATATAATTTTCAATTTTGTCACATTTATTATGATTATTTTTATTTAAACCGCGAACATAGACTTTTCTTAATGCGCAAATTTCGAGAACGGCTGGATTTTAATATTTTTTGAAGTCCGAGGAAGGGGAAGAAGAATTGCACTGAATAATGTACCAAAATGGAAAAAGTTTATATGTCATGAAAATTGAACTAAAAAAAAAAACAAAAACCAGTGAAGTTGCGAATCAGACTCGTGCGCCAAGGGTTCTGTACCTACTAAGTATCAGATATTACGGCAAAAAAAAGGACTGTTAAGCAAATTTAGTTGTTTTTATTAGACAAACATTTTACAAAAAAAAAGTGTTCTAGTTAGAAACATAATTGTATTTTTTCTGTAATATTTACATAATACACGTATCAACTGGAATTATTTCACATTTTTCTCATTCCACACTTCGAAGATAAGAGGGAGAGGGGAAGGTAATGATAGGTACTTTTTTATGTTTTTAATCCTAACTCAAAATAAAAATAAATTAAAATAGAATTTTAGAATGTGGAAACAAAAGCCCTTTCATTTGATACCATATGATGTAATAGTCCATTTAAAATTTCAACTCCCGATTTCAGCTTTCCGCTTTTGCTGAGAATTTTATTTTCTAAATTTTTTAAATAGTGTTGGATCAGCAGTGTTTAAAAATATTCCAAATTTCAGATTCTGAGATATAACACTGTGACTGACCACTGACCAAGGAACTTATTATGATAAAATTAGGTTCCTTGTCAGTGACTGAGCGAGACCATAAAGATTCCTTTTGTACCTTCTTGGTACGGAATCCGAAAAATAAGATTTCTGTAGTGGCCAGTGGCGGCGCCTAATTTCTCAGTGTCCTAACGCCGTCCCTGCCTTCTCAAAGTTAAGATTCGCGCCGCGATATTGCGTGTGAAGAATCCCCGCATTCATTCTGTTTGAAAACTAAATGACATATATCTAGGTTGAACGTGGTTAGCAAAAGTAAATTGCTGGATTCACCGAAATCCTTTACACTTCTAAAAAAACTTAGCATGCGTAAGGTATTCCGATCATTCTATAAGATCAATAACAAAAAATGTCATTGTATAGGTAGGTAGGTACCTCCTAGGTTTTTGCCTAACAAAATAGAAATTAGCTGAAACATCTTGTTTTTACAGATAAATATTTTGATTTATTTTTTCATTACCTACCTTATTTTGGAGCACAAGTGTCTAATAAACAACCCGTGCCAAATGCTGCATTTTTTTTCCGTACCTATGCTATGGGGAAAGGGAGTCAGGAGCCCCAAAACACCTCGCCTTATAATACAAGCCTATCATCGAAACATTGGAGAGTTGTGCCGCCGGCACTACTGCTGCATTTGCCGAAACCTCCAAGTGACGCGACGCTTATTAATAAAAATATTACTATTAGGTATCTATTTGTAACGTGCGTTTGGATGCGAAACATTTAGGCTATGGGTGCAAATCATTGCTTGCGCTCTCATTAGAGAATAATTATAATTTGGACAATTGGCTCACTATTTTCCTACACTAAGAACTAGCATTGCCAAAAAATGTGGGCTGTGCGCTGAGGACTTTTTCGGTGGACTTCAGCAGTGGCTGCAGCGCTGCAGTAGAATGTTAAGTAAAAAAACAAAAAATATTAATTCCTAAATAAAACATTGCTTCTCGTTTCTGAACGGTTGGAAATGACGTCATCTCATCTGTCAGCTGTCATTGTCATTTTTAATGTCAGTGTATTCGTATATTTTGTATTTGCATAGAATTTCTTTTCTAAACTAAAGAATTCGTAAAGATGGCTTATTTAACACAACCGGACTACGTGAAGTATATTTGTTCATGTGGACAATTAAAACCCATCACAAGTTTATACTTTTGCCGTCATTGCTTGAAAATACGGTGCGGTTTCTGCATTTGTCATGAGGTAACCCACTTTTCATGTGTTTTACTGCATAAATACATAACTAAGTTGCGAATTTTTATTTCAAAATATGATCAAAATATCTGGGGTATCATTAGTAAACGTGACATAAGTATTATGCTGTGAGAACTTTAATTAAAATTGCAAAAATTCTTCAACTTGACACACCTTTTCTTTTTATACTAGATTATACATATTTTGCAATTTGTTTAGAATATAATTAAGTACGGTACATTTTTGTTTGATGATTTAACCTTTATGAGCATATTGTTTGTGCAACATGAGAATTATAACAAAAGAAATATTTTAACATAAATCCTAACTAATGTTAAAATATTTCTTTTGTTATAATTCTCGGGATCGCACATTAGGCAATAAATGCTACAACAGATTCACATAATATATTATAAACATACATAGCATCACGCCTTTATCCCCGAAGGGGTAGGCAGAGGTGTTTCACACCCACATTTCGCCAGCTATGTTTGGTCCCATGAAATAGGGGGCGAGCCTATTGTTATCAACCGGGAACATTTGTTTACCAAACTCTGGGAAAATCGTAATACTGGAATTTCGTGATAGAAAAACCCAATACCATTTTCACCCGACCCGGGAATCGAACCCGGGACCTCTTGCACAGCAGTTGTATACACTTCCCGCTGCGCCACCGAGGCAGTTATTATAGCTATTATAGTTATTAGAGCAGTTAATATATTATATTAGTTAGCAAAGTATATTTAAGTATAAAACAGTATTGCTGCAGTAATCAATACCTGCAATTGAGTTTAAACTTTCATTGCAGAATAATAAAACTTTATTTAGCATACATCTAACACAAAAAATTTATAGACTATACATTTTTTGTGTTAGTTAGTTTAAATGTATTTTTTTAAGAATAGAGTAGTATGCTGCGCTAGTACTGACCATTGTTCATAATAATAATTCTGTTATTTAGAGATGACTTCTATCAAAATTTTGATACCGTAGCCTCCGGGCTAGAAAAACATTAATATAATTTATTTATTTCCTATAAACTTGAAGTTATATTCCAGTCATGGTATTTGCCAAACAACGAAAACCACACAGGGTCTATCTGGGTGATGGCGACTTGTTTGAAAATATAAAATTACATTGTAATTTGAATTAGTTTATATGATTTTTGGTTAGTTCAGTTAAATGGCTGCCCAAGTGCTTCTCAGCAGCATGTCTACTGTATAACTAAATAAAGATATAACAATTTATAATAATAATAAATTTATAGGTTGACTCCCACTATTGCGCGAACTGTTTGGAAAACATGCCATCATCTGAGGCCCGTCTCAAAAAGAACCGATGCAGCAGCTGCTTTGACTGCCCCAGCTGTTTCCACACCCTGTCTACACGAGCTACTATGGCTCAGCTAAGACAGGTGTTGCCAGATCCTGCTGCTGGAGATGCAAAAGTCGAGACTAAACAACCCAAGAAAATGTATTATTTGTCCTGTTTTAACTGTCGCTGGACTTCTAGGGATGTTGGGATTCCAGATCAGCCTGTAGGTTAGTGGAAACTTTATTGACCTAGTAAAAAAATATAATAATATTATATATTTTAATTATATAATAATATTTGCAGATACAGTTGTTGTATAACTGATGTTTTTAGCAACAACCCCCCTTGTGTATGTGGTGAGGTTTACGCTAAAGATTGTATTGTATGCACCTGTCAATTTGTGGAAACTTTTCATATGCCGCTTTTCGGTTTAGAAATCGCGAGCTAATTAATAAATACACATGCAATCCAACTAACAGTCCTCCAACTCCTTGTGATATTTCCCGAACCCGTAACCCCTCCCTTTAGGGACTCACGTAATTGATGGACGACCCCTTTTATTATTATACTCTATAGTTGATCCTCTACCTACAGCGTCAGGTGGGTGGCCAGAGCGGACCAACCCGTTCGCGGCTCGCGTGAATCAGCTCCTCGAATATTACAAGGCAATAGCTCTACTAGAGAAACAGGAGAAGATTGAGAAGGAGAGGAAGAAATTCAACATCAGAGGGAAATATATTACACTCACTGTACGTGCAATTTTTCGCTATTTATTTACAGAATCGTATTTACATTTACAATGTCACCAAGGCTTAGCGGTTAAATGGTTGCCTTGGCACTAACATCGCAGTGTGACGTGGGTTCGATTCCTAAACAAGACAGATATTTGTTTCAAGTCTGGGTGTACTTCGAACCCGTTAATATGTTTGTAAAGTCCCCCGCGACACAGGGTTTTCAAAGAGCAGGTGTTGGCGCGTTATCTTTTTAAATAAAAATAAATGTATGCACCAGGACAAGACAGGTCTGACGGGAGCGATGGCTCGCAACATAGCGGGGCTGCCGTCGAGCGACAGTTCGTCCTCAGCCATCGCCAGCTTTGTGCCGAGTCAGGCAAGTGCTGAGGTCGAGGAGTTACCGGAAGACTACTATACGAAAGAAGTTAACTTGAATCAGAGTAAGTTTTACTTTTATAATGTATTATTTATCTACTTTTTTTTCAAAATAAATTGTCGTTTTACCTACAAACACATCGTCTCCACTCTTGTATTTTTAGTTTTATCTTATAGCAATACAAACATCGTGGGGAAACCCATATACCCTTAAAGAAATTCTAAGTGTATATCTGATCCACCAACCAGCATTATGCTAGCAGCGTGTGTGGAAACGGCCCCTAACCCTCTCAGGTCTTAAAATAGGGGAGAGAAGAACCCAGTAGTGGGACATTATTGAGTTGCTGTTAGTATTGTTATCTTAATTGAATTAAATCTTAATCTCTTATAGAGGGACTCAAATTTTTTATAATATATGTACAGAACGTAACATAGAGACTTTTTCAGGAACTGCATATATTGAAGGCTCTTAGGCTCCTTTATATGTTACTATTTAAATATATTACACTCACAATAACTATTTTGTTATTTTATACGTTACTATTTTGCATTGGTACATTCTTTGTCTTTTGTTGCCTTTATATCTAAAAAAAAGAATAAATTGCTAAATGAATAAAACACAAAAAGACAAATCAATGAATACTCTGTAGGTCAACTTTTGTGTTACTACTGTGGTAGCCCTTTTTAACGAAGACAATCAAGGGCCTGGTCTATTGATCACGATGATAGAAGTAGGTAATGTATAGAGATCGATAAATGGGTGTGATAACTACCTAGGTACACAGTTAAACATCCGGTTCAGCTGTCTAAGCGGTGGCCAAGTCAATATAAGTTACCATTTGACACACACGACGATATTTCTTTTTGAAAATAATTATTTCCTTCAACTATCTCGTGGGGGTCGCCCTACGTTGCGCTGAATGCTTAATGTGATGATGATGATATATTCTAGTCACGAGCATGTCCCAGCGGCTGGCGTCCCCCGAGTGGCAGCCGGCGCACGTGTCGCGGCTGCACCCGCTCGCCAAGCTGCTGAGCGTCAAGCGCAGTCAGCGCTGCAGAGTCTGCGACCACAACCTCACCAAACCCGAATACAACCCCGGATCTATCAAGTTCAAGATCGAGCTGCTCGCGTAGTAAGTGCTTTATGTCCTTGAGATATGGACCACAATTGCTTGACAATTATTGCAACCGAAGCACGTATTACGGCTACAACCGCTCGCCTGGTTTACTATAGAACTGCTCGCGTAGTAAGTGCTTTATGTCATTGTATGTATGT
The DNA here is from genome assembly GCA_905147015.1 of Laspeyria flexula. Taxonomy (NCBI): domain Eukaryota; kingdom Metazoa; phylum Arthropoda; class Insecta; order Lepidoptera; family Erebidae; genus Laspeyria; species Laspeyria flexula. Next base: position 1,099,277 of record LR989958.1, read on the forward strand.
GTATGTATGGAGCAGAATTGCTTGACAACCATTGATATTATAGATATGTATTATATACTTAAATAGAAAAGACAAAACAAATTTTGAGTGTATAAATCTCGACATTTTACTTGTCGATATTGTTATGTAATGTTCCAAAATGATAGCGACCCTTAAAATCGACTAAGTCGACTGCCGCGATTCCGGCTAAGCTCTTGACGATTTCTGAATATTTTTTATTATATTACCAACAATTATCCTAATTCTATTAATCTAGTGTTTCTCAAACATTTTTATTCTTAAAAATATTTTTGGTAATGCCCCCCTTAACCTCACAATCACCCCAAGGGGGCGTTATTGTCAACTTTAAGAAAGTTTGTCCCTTTGTTCTCGGGGCGGTGTATAAAAAAGTTTGAGAATATATATATATATAATAATAATCAATATATTCTATTTACCCTCAGCTACCACGTCCCAGAAGTAAAGATCATATCCCACGAGCCTGTCAAACCTGGTGAGAAGTCGGCGTTACTGCTGAAGCTGACCAACCCGACCGGACACGAGATGCAGCTGCGACTGCTGCAGACGGAGGAACTGCCCTCGCCTGATGAGAAGGAGGAACCCAAGAGTATCGAGAAATCACTCGAGAAGTCGCTGAATTTGGAGAAGGTGAGGTGTTATTTTTTATTTTTGGGTACTGAGTGAAATGAATACGCTCCCAAAAATTTAAAAGATATTGTAAATAGCAAAATCTACAAAAACAAATACTTAATAATATAAACAGCTTATTTACAAAAATCGAGTCCTGCCTTTTTTATTCCCTAATAACATTGCAGGACACATCATCATACAAAGCGATCGAGCGAGCAGCTCGCTACGACGTGACGTCACGCGTGACGTCACCGGACGTGACGCTGACGTTGGCGCAGAGAGATGACGCCGCAGAGTACGACGACGATGCACAACACGACACCAATGAGTACTAAATATATATTCATACATACATAATATATTATTATATAGTAGGAATTGCATACGCTGCTGGCTCGATCCCCGGGTCGACAAAAATAGTATTAGGTTTTTCTATCATTTGTCAGTGTCAGCCAAAAAAGCGTAAGAAAATTTTTTCCTGAGGCTAGTTCAATTTGTGCCTTAAAAAGAGCTGTCGAGAAACTCATCAAATAGTTGCAATTGGAAATATAATACAATGGTACAGAACCGAAACACTATAAGTTAAATTAAATAAAAATTACATAATTTAAAAGAAGTGTTAAAAAAGGTCAAATAATAACTTACTTTATTTTTACTTCCAGCATAATCCTATGGCGCAAATCGAACAAGCTAGCCTTACGTCTGGAAGTAATAACGGAGGCCGACGCTAAGGGTGGGTCCCCAGCACAAGCGGCGCTGTCGCTGCAGTACTCGTACCGCAACACTGTGCCCCCCGCCGCACACACCACACAACACCGAGACCACTTGTTGTACACCACTGTACTCATCGACCTCGGCACTGTTAGCTGCAACTAACTCTATATTAATATCATTTAACTGTTGATAACAAATGCAATTAGTGCTTACAAACAAACACTAATTCTCCTCCTCTTCTCCAAAATTAAGAGCGCTGTCATGACATGGTACAGATATATTGTGACCATGTTATATGGTTGTATGTACTATCGAAAATCTTCATCAATATGACTGAGATAGATAGGAAATAGATGCTTACGCTTGCTAGCTTAGGCATTGTTAATATACTAGATGTTGCTAAGTTAGTTTTATACTACTTATTTATATACAATTCAAGTCATTTTAATGGTTAGTGGCAATAGACTGGATGTCCGATTACTAGACGACTAGTATAGTTGGTGAAAATTGGGTGCGTTGTACCTCTATCTACCCCTTCGGGGTTTAATGGCGTGATGCTATGTATGTATGATTTCTTTGATAATATTATTAAAACTAAAGTGAGATGTAGACATATTTTTATTATATTATAACGGGTCACTCACGCAAGGAAGTCGGGACTACCAAACGGGCTTCGGTGTGCGGCTGCGAAAGTTGCGCACTCGTTGGTCTTCTAAAGAAACCGAAATCGAAACGTTGGCTATATTCGACATAACACAGGTTCATAAAAATACAAGATAATAAACATATATCCAACCCATAAACGCAGCAGTGGGACTGCTGGGCGCGGGTCTCCTCCAAAAAATATAGAGGGAATTTAGCCTACTATACCACGTTGGCCAGGTGGGTTGGAATAGGGTTTGTTTGTTTCGAATGTTCCTTTTCCGGTCAGGTATATAATGATATGCGAGAGCAGTGCTCTTGTCTGCATAAGGTTACTCCCTTAGTCGGGGTAGTGACATTTTTTCTTAATCCGTTACTACACGGATTTAAAGTTTTTTTTTTCTTTTTTAAATAAATATTAAGCAACGTACTAAGACTTGTCCCGGTGATTGAAATCTGTACTGTATATTTCTCTCGCAAATTTCTGTCCGACTGCGCACGAAGGAGGGTTGTCTTTTTTCCTTTTGCTTGTACAAATCAATGCACCGCGTAAACGATTACTAATGCCTACTGTGCGGTCATTGCTCTCCTTGTTTATACTTATTTAACTGATAAGTGAAAATTGAGATGCCAACATCGGCACATGTTTATGTTGCGAAATGCAATGAAGTGTCGCTGATACAGCGGTTTTTGTGCGTAATTATAAAATGAAACAGTGATGAAATTACTTTATGTAAGGCTTAAAATAATATGAGATTTTAAATTGTATATTTAACAGCTGCTGAAGCTTCTGTTTCACCACTAGGAAATAAGTGTCTGCTAAACTATTTGAGAAATAAGTGACAGATTCAAAATTCTTTCGATTAAGTTTCGGATTACTTATCAGACACTTATCTATATATTAAATATAGTACATACCTATTATATTATATACCTACCTATACTATTGTGTCCTATCAGGGACACTATAAAAATATATAACATTACTAAACTATCCTTTAAATATCCGTATTATAAATGTGAAACTTTGTTACTATTTCACGCAAAATAATTATGCAACACAGCTATAAGGCAGGCATGGCGAACTCAGCGCAAAAGCCAATTTATCATCACGCAAATAATTTTAAGGAATTTATTGTACCTACTTGATTGACCCGATAATGTGTTTCCATGAAACACGCAGGCTAAGCCGCTAGCTGAAACTAGTATTGATACATAGGTGTAAGTATATAAACTCTATCGAATATGCGAGAAGCAGCTATGTACACAAATACATGTGCCTAAACGCTTATTAATTAATGAAATTATATTCTTAAACATGTTGTGAGCTAGGAGATTTTAGTTTAAAATATATTTATTTTTTATAGTCTTAATTTAATCATAGATAAGATGTAACTAAGTTAAGTTATAATTCAGTACATAATTTTGCGTAAATAACGGTTTCCTTGACAGTTTTGCACATTTTATACATATTGTACTTACAATAATAATTAACTCTGTTGATATTAGCTGGAATAAAATATTTTGAGCAGAACATAGTGTATTTATTTCACACGACTTATTTGCTATACTATACTTAACAGAAACTTGGATATCTCACCTTTTGGACCTTTTTTATTGTCTATGGCTGTGATGCTGTATTCATCTCTTATCAGTGGGGCAATCGCCACTGTTCTCTGTCCTCGACTTTCGTTTACCTCCTACTACATTTCTGTAGATTTTATTATATTTACTACCAGCTGTACCCGCGACTTCGTTCGCGTGGACACCTAATTCCACATTCATGGATTTTTTTATTTTTTACGGAACCCTGATACTTTTTCCAAAATCAAAGAAGCCTATATTACTCCTTGTGACATTAGCTATCCGACAGTGAAAGTCCCGTCGAAATCGGTCCAGCCGTTCCAGAGATTACAAACAGACACTCCAATTTTATTTATTTGTATAGTTTGACGATTATGACAAAAAAAAAACTTATTGGAAGATAAAAATAAGAACTTTGAATTATCTGTTACATTAATTAAAATTATCAACAGCTCAAAAGGCCAATCAGACTTTGAATTTTTTCTCAATAACAATAAATAAAAGATGACATAACATTACATAGAACATTTAATTGACAAAATATATAAAAATTATGGATTTTTCCCAAACATATTGAAACAAGATAACATTATTCATGTCTATTATCAGTATATGTACAAAGAAACACATTATTATTAAATGTAGGTATCACAATAAATACAAAAAGAATTTTCTAGAATTCTTTGATTGCCAATATATAAATGTAATATTTTCTTTATGATTTTAGTTTTTTTTCCATAATATTTATTGTGGTATTATTTAATAATAATGAAAAGTAATTACCCTAAGCATGTCCTTCTACTTGAGTCTTAGCTGAATATATTACATCATTTATCCCTACACCATCGTAACTGCAGCCAACAAGAGATATTGGCAAATTATTATCCTGTATATACTGCCTAATTCCATCCAATCTTTCATAGTGACCGATAACATACTGAGGTATACATTTCTCCAAAATATTAACATGTGACACTGTTGGTTGCTCCTTAATATTTAATATCTTTTTAATTTCTTTTAAAGCAATAGGTAATAACTCCTCTGTTTTTATATTGTCTCCAAACTTTTCCGTGAACCATCGACCACCGAGCATCACCGTCAGAACTGTACCATTCTGATCTGGCATACAACATGAGTCAAACACTACTCCAAGTATAGGGCAGTTCTCAATAGGAGGTACTAGAAAACCAAATGCAGGTTGAATCAGACGTTTAGATGAATTGAAATATAAGTTAACTATTCCTACTGTAACAAATGGAATGGCACTTAAGTCGTTAGCCAATTGTGGATGCTGTTTCTCTAGTAGTTTAGCAAGGGCATGAGCTGGAAGTGAAGCATATACATGATTAGCTTTTATAGAGTCTCCAGATGTCCTTTTTAGTTCAACTGTGCTTGCATCTTTAAACACAATTTCTTCAATTTTGGTGCCTAGATTAATATCCACTTTGTTTTCAATTAAATGTTGCAGTAGAGCTTGTGGGAATACCTCAAGTCCACCTTTTATTGTGTACACATTCCATTTTTCTTCTTGTGCTCGCTTAGCTAATTCACTCAACACTAGCTCGTCATCATTTTTAGATTGAAACATAGACCTTATCAACCCTTTCACAACTCCTCCATGGTTCTGTTCCCACTCAAATAGCGTTTTCATTAGAAACTTTACAGATATTTCCTTCGCATCGCCCGCACAAATACCACAGATCATTGGAGCAATCGCATAATCTGCTATCTCTTTACCAAACCGTCTTTCAACAAAGTTGTAAATGGAATCGTCTGCTAATACCTTTTTATTAGATTTAATATCGTTTAAAAGGGCATAAATTAGAGGTTTCGTGAAGGGTAGATTCTTCTGGAAGACGCTCATGATACTTGATGGCAGAGTGTGAAGGTGGTTGTGCGCGTAGATCATCCTATTCTTAGCCGCCGGGTGGTCTTGTTTGATCGGTGCCACGTGCTCACTCAGGCCTAAGTCTTGTATCATATTTAGTGTGTTCAGCCCTGTAGTACCTCTTGGCCTGATCGTTCTAGGTCCTTGTTCGAAAACATAATCTTTTGTCCTTATAGATTTAATCCACCCACCGCAGTGGTTTGTGGCTTCTAACAAGAATAACTTCAAATTATTGTTGTTATTTACATTATTTTTTAATAAATAATAACCCGTGGAGAGCCCCCCGAGCCCACCACCTAATATTGCAGCCATAATTCACAAATATTGAACTTCGATTTTGAAACTTAACCTTCTATTTTCGCTTCAAACTAAAAATTTGCTTACAATCGGCGTTTTGTTTATTTTGACATGAGTATTGAGTTGATAACTTGACACTTGAAGACAGTCGTCATCGTCACTTGTCAAAACTGCCGAATCAGCTGAGTTTACGGAAACCGGAAACGAGTGATGTCGACAAAATAACAATTGTAAAAATAATAGGTATTTGTAATAGTAATATTTTCTTAAATTTTGGAAAAAAAATGTCACCTAATAAAATATTTATTGCTCGACTTGGCTTGACTTGAATTTAAGAGACATATAACTTCAGCCAGATGACTCAAATTTCAAAGAACAAAGTAGTCTACATTATATATTATTCTCTAAAGTCTACAATATATTGACTGGCCTGTTCGTCTAGTGGTTAGTGACTCTGACTGCTAAACCGGAGGTCGTGGGTTCGATCCCCACCCAGGACAAATCTTTGTGTGATGAGCATAAAGGTTTGTTCTGTGTCTGGGTGTAATTTATCTATAATATGTAGGTATGTATTTAAAAAAAAATGTATTTAAGTAGTATATCAGTTGTTTAGTACCCATAACACAAGCAAATATAATTGCTGGCGCTGTGTAAATGTGGTAGAATATTATTATTATTATATTATATATTAGTAGAACTGGGCAAGCCTTTATAAATAGGTTTGATAAACAGGATTTCTGCCGAAAACGCTCATACAAAGCTGCTTAATACCTACCTACGAGTACTATAAAAAAAATTAAAGACACCGTTTGATTTGAAAAATATGTTTGATCGATTTTAACCAGCGCTTTACTCGAGAAAAAGGAGATGTGGTAAATGCTTACAAATTATTCAACCGTCAATAATGTGAAACAAAAAGGCTAAATTGATATCCAGTCACCGGGCGCTGAGCGTGAGGCGTGTAATAAGAGGACACAGTTGTGTGTCGCGATAGATAATGAATTTCAATTTCATACCTATTGCACTCGCTACGCGTAATCTAAATCATTCTGTTGGAATCGCTTGGAGTATGACTAGAGCTGTGACAACCGAAATATGGCGTGTTTTGTTATTATTTTCTTAATTCGATGTCGCGCGCGTTTCACAATCTTAACCTCGTAGCAGAGGAAATTGATTTATTTTATTGTACACTGAGTGAATTCACAAGGGTAATTTTATATATTTTAGCTTATAAGAAATATTATTAGTATGATAACTACATTGCATTAGGGAAAACCTGTAAAAATAGTTGTATGTTGATAATAAATAAATAAATAAAAATTTCCTCTAGGTACCTAGGTAATGAAGAGCTGTCGCCTGTCGTATTCTAAAAGTAGATATTGGGTCCATCACAATCAGTTTTTCGATTTTAATTCGGCGAATATAAGCCGAGATGCAGGAGATGATGGCGTAACGTAGAAACCTATTAACCAGTCCAAAATCAACCTAGACAAAACATTTTTTTAAAATAAAAGTGCTTAAAAATACTTGTACCTACTCAAATGCAAAAGTTTAAATCCTCACCACTGTGTTTTTTTACCAAAACAAAATGAATAGGCGCTACACAAATTAGGATTAATAAAAGTTTGATTTTACTATATTTCTAAACCTTTAACTTTTTATTAATACAAACGAGATACTCTATATAAATCTATTATTTAAGCTCTAAATAATTCCGATTCTATATATACTCTTAGAAGAACGCTCACCCTTTTCATTGTATTACGGACCTTGCGACTGGCTACAATGAGTGAAACTCTACGACCGAAACCTTGCGCTAAGACTTACAAAGCTGCTGAGTTGAAAATACTTAAAATAATTAATAAAATCGACAGCTTAAAACTAAATCATTCTTATATTACCCGTCTTGATGTACAAAAGAGTGGGAAAAACGCGTGTCTAAGAGGAAAATCTTGTGCTATTTTATTGAGTTTGAGTATCGCTTTATTAGTGATATTTAGTGGTCGGTGGATTTATAATGAACTTTTGGGTAAGACGGTAAGTATAATTTTTCTGTCGCACCTGCCCCCTGATTCTGACTCGTCGGATTGCTCTCGGATCGTAAACTGTTTCGAATCTTAGTACGACGTATTTTTACGGCTTAAGTTATTTAATGTTAGAAAATAATCTACCGTATAGAAAATTAAAAACTGATTAATTTAAGATTTTTTCCTATTACCATTTATTTCTTTAACATTATGTTTTTTAACTTTAATTACACTGACATTTCTGGCCGAAAAGTTTCCGACAGCTCAGAATCAGGGCCTTGGTTTCTACTCCCCCGACTCCAAGCTTTCAAAACGTAGACCCTGTGCCATATTTTATCCATCTCCAGGCTCCGAAAGATTCTGATTGCTGAACCATGAATAACTGGAATAGAAGAATTTAAAGTACATTTTAAGACCTACCATCATATAACTAGAGAAAAATTTCAGAGCTGCTTCGTGGAACTACCCTCGTTTACGAAGTCTGCGTTCCGTCCGCCAGAGGACTGTTCGATGTGTGCGGGAGTGTCGGACGTTGTGCGTCTGGCCAACACTACCGCTGAAGAGTTTGACCAGTATGCTTACAGCACCACACCTGTCATTGTCACTGATGCTACTGGTGGATGGAGGGCTCTCAAGGTTAACGAACAATTTATTCCTTAAACATTATAGAAAGTGTTGCTGTGTGATAGGTACATTTTTAAAATGCTGCACAACACGCCTAGATAGATATTTTTCCACTTTATTATTTTCAGTATAAACGGGATACAGTACAGGATAAAGCAAGCAGTGATCAGTAAAATGTACCTATTATTTCTGGGACAGAAATCTAAACTACCTACTTATACGCTAATCACGATGTACTTATCTTAATTTGTTCAGGCATTCGACTTCAAATTCTTCGCCAACTTCTATAACGGTGGAAAAATGGGAAAACAAATAAATGATTGCTTCTATTTTGCATACAAATCTGGATTGAATTCGTTACAAGAAGTGTTCAACATGGATGAAGCTAGAGCCAATCTGTCAGGAAAGCCCTGGTATGTTGGGTGGAGCACATGCTATGACGAGGAGACGAGGAAACTGAGGACCTACTATAAACGGCCGTATTTCTTGCCTAAGACTGCTGAGAGTGATATGGTCGATTGGATTTTTATGGGTGGGCCAGGCCAGGGAGCTCATATGCACGTGAGTGTACAAATTTAATGATGGAATATTTATAAAGATATTCTCGTAAATTAATTCAATAATGTTTTCCTAGTCTGAACACTGCTGCACTGTTGTCTAGCTGAACTACTTAGCGATCCATCAAAATACTTAGTAGGTACCTATTGTATTAACACAGACGATTTTTATGGGGTGTTTCGAACTTTGGACCTTATCGTCATCTATCTACCGACACGGTGACGTCCATGATAAAATTGTTATGGTAAATTGGTAACTCTCGCAAACTCACATAATTTATTTAAACGACCATCGTGAAAAGAATTCTAGATAACACAGATTGCAACCAAACTCAGAACAATTTTGTTGACATAAAAGGTATTGTGTGTGCAGGTGGACTCAGTGCGGCACATGTCGTGGCAGGCGCAGGTGCGCGGCCACAAACAGTGGCAACTGGCGCCGCCGCCCGAGTGTCTCTATAAATGTCGGTGGATCACGTTCACAGTCGCGCCAGGAGAAATTTGTTAGTACTTATTGACACTAGCTTGGCCACACCACCAGGGATTTTAATTTTGATAACACAAAAATACCCTAGGTACTTAATCGCTTAGTAGTTCAAATTTATCGACAAATGAATTTGTCAGATAAGTACCTACTCACTGGTTCAAACGTTAAAATGGTTTTTAGGGGGATCTGGAGAACATCTCCTGAGCTTGGCCAGATTTAAATTAACTCAAAAACTAGTTACTGTTACTACTACTACTGTTTTCTGCCAAATTTAGCAGCAGAGTTTACGGAAAATTGCCATGATATTAATATCATGGCAATTTTCTCTCTTGGCGATCTAGCTCTTGGACCTAACTTGGCGAAAATTTTTGACTAATCATTATTTTGAGCTGCAATTTTTTTTTGTCTTAAAAAACCAAGTTTCCTTGTGGTGTTGCCAAGCCAGTTTCAATCACATGGCCTCACGCAGTATTAGACTCCTTTAATTAATGTTTTTTAAAGCATTTTCCGTCGTAGTACATCCAACACCTCTACTTATACAGTACGGATGTAATGTTCGAATTTGTTATATTTCAGTGGTGGTGGACACTAACCGTTGGTATCACAAGACGAACGTGCTTCCCGGCGACATTAGCATCACTATCGGCGCTGAATATGATTAATATTATACCTTTTAATAAATACTCTGTACCTGTTGTCAGTACTGTTTTATTATACATAATTTATTTACTTACTAAAGTACTATTTAGTACCTAACTACCGGCCGACCAACAACCACGCGTGTGCTCATGAGCGCGCGGCAGCTCCGACTCATATATAAGTGTACTCTATGGCCCCGACTCATATATAAGTGTACTCTATGGCCCCGACTCATATATAAGTGTACTCTGTGGCCCCGACTCATATATAAGTGTACTCTATGGCCCCAACTCATATATAAGTGTACTCTGTGGCCCCGACTCATATATAAGTGTACTCTGTGGCCCCGACTCATATATAAGTGTACTCTGTGACCCCGACTCATATATACATAAGTGTACTCTGTGGCCCCGACTCATATATACATAAGTGTACCTACTCTGTGGCCCCGACTCATATATAAGTGTACTCTGTGGCCGACTGATAGACAACCTCAGGTTGTCGCGCGCTGTAGGTACGGAGGAGTGACAGAGGCCTGTTTTGGAACTAATTTCGACAAAGTTTTTGTGTTAAGAGGGTTCATACATTTTCAAGTTGCTCGCAAATAGGTTTTTAAATCACGCACAAACATGCACACTTCTCTAATGCTGTGTGGTACAACAATATAGCGCGTACTAATGAGTTTGGTATTTTCTAACCTCGTATTTTGTTAAAGTTGGATAGGACAAAATTTCAAATTAAATTAATCAACAATTAATTGTTATTAATCGTATTGTATTCTATAAACAATTAAAATACAATTTTATTAGAAAGAAAGAAAAATACAATTAATTTTATATTAGACTAACAATTAATTTCTCAATAATAACTGCAGCTGATATGATGATGATGATGATGATGATGAATGTGACTATTTGAGGTCAAAGTGGTGAAAATGTCCGCCATCTTGAACTTTGTTATTTTTGGACTAATCTCCTCCTAAATCGATATCTGACAATCCCACTGATCACTGGGCATAGTTCTGAAGTCAAAATTGTAAAAATGCCCGCCATCTTGAACTTTGTTGTTTTTGGGCTGATTGATACCAAAATCGATATCTGACGATCCCATTGGTCACTGGGCATTGTTCTGAAATCAAAATTATAAAAATGCCCGCCATCTTGAACTTTGTTGTTTTTGGGCTGAGTGATACCAAAATCGATATTTGACGACCCCATTGGTCACTGGGCATAGTTCTAAAATCAAAATTATAAAAATGTCCGCCATCTTGAACTTTGTTGTTTTTGGCCTAAATGATTCCAAAATCGATATCTGACGATCCCATTGGTCATAGTTCAAGATGGCGGGCATTTTTACAATTTTGACTTCAGAACTATGCCAAGTGACCAATGGGATCGTCAGATATCGATTTTAGAGCCCATCAGCCCAAAAACAGCAAAGTTAATAATTTGATCTTTAATAAAAAAGAAATTCCATCACAAAGTATCAACTGGTATTGAACTCTCTTGAAATATACAAATATTACGTAAACATCGGACCGGGAGCGCGGGAAGCAAAGCGTTACGTCCTCTCTCTAGAAGGCCTCAGCCGGTACTGAATGTACTCTGTGCGGTACTGATTTCTCACGGCCTGTGCGCCGAAATATAAGGCGTTTTTAGGCTCTTTTCAAAAATCATTTTAAAATATTTCTAAAGGGATTTCGAAAATATTATGGACATTTATAAATGACAACATCTTGCTTAATAATTTAATGTAAAAAAATCGACTTTTTAAACATATATAGTGTACCAAAATTCTAATCAAAGTTGATCAAACTTCAACGTTTTTGAGAATTTTAGTTTTTAAGTTTTAGTTATAAAAAAATGAATATTTCTAATATTTTTTCAATACACTAACTAAAGGACTATATGTAGACGTTAAAACAAGCTTTTTTTTCTATGCATTTCAATTACTTTAGTCCCTGGCGAATCAGAAAGTAGGCTTGTTTCGTAGAATTTCTTAAAACGCTGTGCGAAAGAACTATTCTAACTAAAATACTAATAATAAATAGTCTGTTTTTCTTAATACACTTTTTAGACAAGGAAACTGTTGTCTATGTATGCCAAAAATTACTTCGCTACATATAAAGACATATTCTGTAGCGAACGTGGAAATCTCGTGATTTCATGGATTTCTGTATGAACCCTCTTAACAACAAAATGAAAATCCCCAAGGTTGGTCAAGTCAGAGTCAGCCATACTTAATTTCATTGGTGATAAGCCGATTTGGAGTCGACAAAATAAATGTGTAAAAAAAAATCTTGAATAGGTAATTAATTTGTCAATAAAAATTGGTTTATCAGTTCTTGATACATTTGGAAGACGAAATAAAACAAATAATTGAATGCTGCTAAAACGTTTAATCATCACCGTAAAACTACGCTACGTGACACTCATTGGGAGCTCTAGTCGATTATATTGAACTAAGATATATATGGAATGACAATCAGATAATACATAACAGAGAGCGTCGGCACACTGCCACTATACATACGTTATACAAGCATTATACTTTACAAATATATATTAATATACTGAACACTGCAGTTAAAACATGTATAATATGGTCACAAAATATCTGCACCACACGTCATTAGCGCGCTCTCAGCGCAACATTACGGAATGATGCAAAGATCAAACGACCACGTTGTAAATAAAAAACACGTTTATGAAAATAATTTATTCAGAAAGTGTAACTTAAATTTGTAATAAACCACTGCAGTTAACTCTTATTAAGTACAATTGATTCTTACTGGGTCATAGTCGTTCAAGCATTTAACACTTACAAAACATGGGATTAAATAAAAAATATGTAAACTATGAAAATACAAAAGGAAATGATTTATGTAATATGTACCCTATTGCATTTTAGAAGTGTTTAAAATTTGTCTAATAACAACAGCTACTCGAGGGCATCTTACTCATTATGGAATGGCAATAACTTTTTAAATAGTATTCTATATAATGGTAATATGAACATTAACAAGCTGCCGAATATAATATACGTTCTGTGAGGAACATTCTCTACAAACATTCTAATGGGTACATAATACGTTCACAAATTTAATTCACAATAACTCTGTCTCACCACTTCACATTTAAGTAATAATTACATTTAACTGGGATTTCATCATCATCATTCATATTTAGATATTTTTTTTAATTTCCACCCTAAACACTGAAAAAATAAAGTTGCTGCGATCTTCTGAACTGCGCAACGGATTTTGATGCAGTCAAAGTGCAATAATTAATTCTTTAAATAAAATTTTGCAACTGGTCTTGTATGTTTTTATCAACATTATTTATTGCAAGAATACAAGCGAATTATACTGGTATTCTTGCATCGTGTGTATATTCTTGCAAAGTGATGAAACAGTACAATAATGTGAGTATTGTGTGTCGTGTTTACTCTTCGCTCTGTCCGGCCGAGTCGAGGATGACTTCGAACGAGAATGGTTGGAACAGGTAGCCTTCACCTGCGTAGAACTTGCTTTGGAACTCCACCCTGTGGATGGGTACATACATTATTTAGTATTAAATTTGTATGTTATAACATACGCGCATATCAATATTGTATTTAGTTCATTTCTTAGTTAAAATATGTGTATATTTCTGAAAAAGTATAAGATGTGTCAGACCATATACAAATCCAATACTATTTACATATAAATATGTATATACTAAAAGTCACGCGGGGCTTTACTCCCGTCGTTCTTTGTTTGACCACTGCTCAGCTCCTATTAGCCGTAGTGTGACGTTATAAAGCCTTTAGCTTTTCTCGATAAATGAGCTAACCAAAGCTAATTTTTCAAATCAAACCAGTAGTTTCTAAGATCCAAACGTTTAAAGCAAAAACTTTGTGTTTATAGTGTACTGACCAGTGCAGACGCAGTGTATGCAGGAAGGCGGACAGTCCCTCCATGAGTACGAGGATGGACACCGAGATGGCTGCCCACCCCGCGAACACCACGTACAGGAATATACCGCCCTGGTAGTCCGACGACATTAGGCCTGCGACAAACAACAACCTTATTACTTCTATCATGTTCAAAAGGGTTGATCAGATAGGAGGACTATTGTCCTGGTATTGTAACTACTAAAGCGCGAGAATAAACCGGGAGGTGCAGCGATGTTCTTGGACTAAATTGAGCACAAAGGAAGCACCTACTTATCGCAAAATCTAATAATCTCTAATATTTTGAAGATCACAATCATAATAGGGTTTGGTATGGTATGGTTTGGCGGGCTGTTGTCCGCAACTCCACGTCATGGCGCGGTTTTTGCGTGAGGGTGGATAGCTCACTCGATCCACCCTAGCTCGCCGAAGAACGCCAGCAGTCTATTGACGTTGCTGGCGATCTGTCGGAGTGTACCTGTGTTGTTGAAGTACACAATCATAATAAAAACTATCTAAGATTCATATAATTAGACCAATTTCGTTTTTATTGTCATCTTGGGTACAAACTTTATTATTGTCCTATTTTAGCAAAAAATTTTTAGATTATAATAAAATCATAAATATACGTTTAAATCTCTGGAGGGTTTTTACGAGGACCAAATTTAAAAACTTGAAAAAGAAAAACAGAAATGGTAATAAATACCTAGTGATCTGGCAAGAAATAGGAGGCTGGAGGAGGAGGAATAGAAGGCTCTTGATCACGGACCTTTTGGAATGTGGCCATTTTGTCCAATGGGAAAGAGGGACCTGGTTATAGAAAAAGGAGCCATACCTTTCCTGAGCAGCATGTTCCAGGCGACCTCGGCCAGCTGCGCGTGCGCAAGTGACAGCGCCCACAGGCGCAGGTACGACGCCGTGTGCGACACACTGCCCAACACGTACTCGATCGTGTGGATACCCTGCGGAACATCACTCATTACATGACTATCTAAATTATGTATAACAAAACATTTAAATAAATACAATAACTGTATGTAAAAATTAAAATATAAAACATAACAAGGTGTTACCTGGTGAATGAAGACCTCAGTGATGTCCTCGTCGTGGTGTGCGGGGGCGGGGGCGACGGCGCCGGCCGCTGTACCGTTCTCCGCCGCGCCCTCTACCGGCTGGTGACCTTGACGCTATAACATATATACATTTGTTTATACAAGCTTTCCTCAATAAAAAACCTATCGATTACATTAGATAGACGTAAAGGTTTAAACAAACAGAATTAATCCTTCAACTTTATCTTCTTAGTTCTTAGTCATTGCTGAAGAAATTGTCTAGTTTAAGTGTTGTTGATCACTCGGTGCACCCAGTTGTAATGGCCTCAGTATACAAGTAGACTCGCCAGTGAGCGTTTTTACAAGTTCTGACCAGCGATAGCTATTCTCAATTTATTTTTAAAACTTCTCTTTCTATTCGCCGGTCAGACATTATAACTTTATAAGTAATACTCACCGCCAGCTATCCACGCCGCAAAATAATAATAAACATTTAATTAATTCCTCGAAATAGTCATTTAGAAGGATATTACTCTGATAGTATTTCCAACTTCTTTTTAGGTCCTGTTTCACGACAGGAAATTATGCGTCTGATATATTTATATTTTTTTTCAATGTTTTATAAACTACCTACCGACCTAGGAGATTTTACTAAGTTTTAGATAGTTATCAGATACTTATCAGCAAGATAAAATAGAACTTAAATATTATGATACATTGAGTACTTACGGCTCTCTGTTTCTGCTCCTTCATGATGAAGTAGGGCTTGCCGAACAACATGACGGGCACGCACATCAGAGCCACTATCACGAAGAACTGATGACAAATACACATATTTACTCACTAAAATGTTATAATATACTAACAAAAACCTATTTATATCACTATAAATTATTGTTTACAGTATCTAATAGGATAAACAGACATAATTATGTATAAATGATTTGCCAGTAACACTGAGACATGTTTTCATTGTCTTCGCAAAATCGCTAAGAATTTCGCGAAAATTCGAATAATCAAATCATCCAGTTATTATACATTTATTATGTATTATTATAATCTATATAAATAAAAATGTATCGCCGAAAAGTATGTGATGGATTCACGTGAGAACGGCTCGACCGATTTGGCTAATTCTTTTTTGTTGTATTTGCTATTGTCGAGGCAAGGCATGTATGTAAGAAATTATACAAAAAAATTAGTGTAAATTTTAAAATTTTGGATTTTAAAATCTCCATATAAACAATTGAAAATAACATTATCACGAATAATAAAATATGGCTGTACGAAGTTCGCCGGGTCAGCTAGTACAATATAAAATGGTGTATACCTTCTGTATGCCCATCTGTCCCGCGAACATGACTTCATCGCAGACGGGGCGCGGGTTCTCGTCGTGTTTGAACAGCATCATGTTGATGAATGTGATCAAGATGGAGGGCGCACAGTACGCGCTTGTCTTCACTGACTCTGTACACAAATACCGTGCTTTAGTTAAGGTGAACATATAACATCATTGAATGGTCCCTAACCATATTAAATGTATGAAACCGATATGCTTCTTGCGACAAGTAAGTATGTTTCCGCCTGCTTTAATGCTAGTTACCATGTTTTGTTATATTGAAAACTAGGAGGGTCGCAAATTTCATGATGACTCCTGGTTCCGGGTTTTGGATATATTAGGGTCAGGAGATATCAAAGTAGTGCATATCACCTCCGTTGTAACTTTTGTCTACAGCTAATAACCTTGTCGTTCTTGCTTTTAAAAAAAAAATTATATAATTAATAGAAACTGGTATATATAGTTTAGTTTTTTTAATAATTTTTTTTTTTCGTTTTTCATCAGGCCGATATTACGAAACTGATATTTTTTATAAAAAAAACTAGAAGTCGTATCAAAGTCGGAGTTGAACGGAACAAAAATCGTGTTCCTGCGACACTGTGCGGGTGTATCCCTTTAACTTCATAATATTATTATTCCTATGCTTTCATTAACTAATAAATAAACCAACAATGTGGTTAGATCTTAAAAGTAAATTTTAACCCAATTTATCGTCGGTAACTTGAAACTTATGTGATGATGAAGTATCAGATGATTGTAAACTCTTTACAGGCTACTTAACGCCTGGTTTTGATGAGTCCAAGGGTACTTTAAAGTTTTTAAACTACTTATTATTATGTATTTATTAACTATCGTATATCTCTATGTACCTGGAGTAGAGATGAAATCGGGAGGGTTAGGTCCATAGGAGGTCCACTTGATGAACATGAGCAGCACCATGTAGAAGAACAACAGAGTCAGGAACAGGATCTGAGGGAGAAACTCCACGTAGATGCTAACGCGACGCTTGAAGTACCTGGAATAACACGACCATCATTGCTTTTTGAAATGTGTGCTAAAAAACAAAGGAATTGCCTCGGTGGTGCAGATGACAATAAAGGCGCCCATGCGCATTTTTTAGAATTCCGTGAAAAGTGTGTAAAAGGTAATCATTGCGTTTACAGTTCTGTTTTTATACAAATAACACATTTGCAACTTGCAGGGCATTTTCTTAATAAAATAACAGTAATAATTACGGCTACCTACTTACTTTTTCATCACGACTATGACGTTAATAAGTATAATGTATGTCGTCTAAATTACAAGTTTGAAGTTTTTATAATAATAATATTCTACCACATTCACACAGCGCCATCTAGTCCCAAAGTAAGCAATTATATTTGCTTGTGTTATGGGTACTAAACAACTGATATACTACTTAAATATATTTTTTTGTAAATACATACATATTATAGATAAATTACACCCAGACACAGAACAAACCTTTATTCACATCACACAAAGATTTGTCCTGGGTGGGGATCGAACCCACGACCTCCGGATTAGCAGTCAGGGTCACTAACCACTAGACCAATAGGCCAGTCTAATATCTATAAAGCAAATTCATCTATAAAGTAACGCGCTCATATATTATTCGAAAGAAATTTTTGGTATCTGTACTACATTATACCAGTTGCAACTACAGTCCATTTTGCTTTTATTTAAAAACCGAGATAAGACACCTACATCTCCCTCAATCTGTACTTACATATGGTTCCATAGCGAGAGACAGACACCGAACAACATGTGGAACACACCGATGATAATGGAGATCTTCATCTTGTAAGCGTTCATGAATATAATCTTGTTCGCCTGTGCGAGCTAAACAAACAATACAAAAAATATATTTTTAGACGAAAGAAAGTTAGGTTAGGTTAGCCTCCATGCTGGAGAGCGAGACGAACTGGGGAGCAGTGCTCTCCTTCTGCGAAGAGGTGATGAGGCAGAAGGAGGAGGCGGAACGGCAGAGGGAAGACGATGCCCTCAGTGACCCGAAACCTGTTTTGAATACCAGGGTACTTTATTTGATAGTTTTTATCTATAATAATATAATATTAGCTTCTTTAACATAGTACACTGTGAATCTTCAAGGTCAAATATTCAAAATTGTCTTTACAAAATTGACCCGCCAGTCGAAAAGTTTACTCAACTATATGCTACAATTACTATGTCAAATTCTACTACTAAAGTCCGTTCAGCAGTTTTGCCGTGAAAGAAGAACAAACACATTTACATTAAATAAAATATGATATGAAACACTCACCTGCCACACAGGATCAATACCGAACGGATAAGGTGTTTGTAGATAATCCATAGAGTCGGGGTTCAACTGCAGCAGTTTGTTGGTCTGTAAGGTGGACTCGTTGTAGTTGCTGCGCCACGACGAACCGAATATGTTGAGCGACTTCGAGAATATGTCGTTGTATATGATGCCCGTGTACATCGAGAACAGACCCATCAGGAGGATGATGTACCGACCGCCGAAGAATATGTTCCAGATCTGAGAACAAAGGAGTTATAATTAAGAAAATATATTAAAAAAATAATCATAAAAAAAGTTGAGAGATATATAATTCAATAATTAATTACAGGCTTATAATTAACTTGCACTGTTTGTATGTTGATATATTAAGTTTAGTTCATTTTTAGGGTTCCGTAGTTCTGACTAGGAACCCTTATAGTTTCGTTATGTCCGTCTGTATGTCTGTCTGTCCGAGGTTTTGCTGAGAGACCGTTAGTACTAGAAAGCTGTAATTTTGTAGGAGTGTGTATATCAATTACGTTGACTAAGTGGTAAAATAAAATTTCGGAATATACTTTTTTTTAGGGTAGCTCCCATACATGTGAAGTGGGGATGAATATTTATTTTTGTCGTCTATCTATCCCATCGTGTGGGGTATCGTTGAATAGGTCTTCTAAAATGACTTGGGGGTTACTAACATTATTTTTCGATTTAATGGTCCATTTACGAAATATTAAACTTTAAAGAGCAAATATTTGTTCCAGTAGGGCGTCCGGGGGAGTCCTTTAGTCCTTTTAGGGGGGGGGGGGGGGGCTCCTCTAAAAGCTAAACTGCTGGCTTGAAAAATCTGGAAAAATTCATGATGATAGTGCATTTTATGAACTTTAAATGAAAATTATAGCGGTTAAGATAACTTTATTAGTTTAATAGTCGTTGAACTTGGGTGTTGGATAATTTTGTACTAAATACAAAATCCTAATCTAAAATTTTTAAAAATAACACCCTGTACTTTTATGGCATAGATCTATAGGTTCAATCATAAGGATTGAATTATCTAACAAATGTGTTGAAATAAATAAGAACAAAACCAAAATTCCACTCTGTATGTGGTTGTTATCCTACCAACAGCGCTACCTATCTCTCTCGAAATGATCCAATCTTTCAAGCTGAAACAGTTTAACAGACTCATGAAATTTCACTAAAATCGGTTGGATTATTTTCAAATACTAGTGTATATGAACATCATCGTAGCTCTTTTGCTGCGGAACCCTACATTGAGCATGATCCGACATGCTCTTAACCGGTTTTTTTTTTATTTATTTGCCCAAGAGGTCTGATCACCCGATTCCTAAAAGTAGTTACCTCGGAGTCAATTTTCTTGGCCTGTAGCGGTTTCTCCTTGTAGCACATCCAGAAGCCGAAGGCGGCCATCAGCGCGCCGTGGCCGAGGTCGCCGAACATCACCGCGAACAGAAACGGGAACGTTATGATCGTGTACGGCGCTGGAACGTAACGTACATGTAGACATTATTATAAGAGATTTGACTGGCCTCTTGGTCTAGTGGTTAGTGACCCTGACTGCTAAGCCGGAGGTCGTGGGTTCGATCCCCACCCAGGACAAGTCTTTGTGTAATGAGCATAAAGGTTTGTTCTGTGTCTGGGTGTAATTTATCTATAATATGTATGTATTTACAAAAAAAAAACTATTTAAGTAGTATATCAGTTGTTTAGTACCCATAACACAAGCAAATATAATTGCTTACTGTGGGACTAGATGGCGCTGTGTGAATGTGGTAGATTATTATTATTTACCCAAGGAATTATACAGTATGGGGTTCTTGAAAATAAGGAGTGAATTTGTTTCTTAATGGTCAGCAAGTTGCTCGTGATGCTTCAGTGTTGCACGTGTCCATAGGCTACGGTAACCGCTTACCATCAGGCGGGCCGTACGTCTGTTTACCAACGTGGTGGTAAAAATATAGTTATATTATAAAACGGGAATTCGCGCGATTATATTTTAGATATTTAGATACCTTAATTTGTTTGCTGTTTTACAATATAAATTAATATCATGCCACGCAAAAGTTTAAAAGTAAATATAATAGTAACATACCAGGGTTAACCTCCCTATAGGTGGCGACACCGTAGGCGTAGATGAGGTTCTGGAAGGCAGAGGTGAACTTGTTGGCGCGGTTGTAGGTGGGCGGGTCCTCCAGCGTCTCCATGCGGTTCAGGATTGGAGGCACCGAACTGCCACTGCGCTCCTGCCCAACATTATATGTACATGTTATATTTTCAGCATTACATTTATGTTATTTAAAGTGCATGCAGATTTTCATAAAAGATTGGAAGTAAGACCAGACACCATTGTGTGGACAGGGATAGAGGAGAACTTTGCCCACTAGTGGGATAGCATATCCTAAAACTAAACAGTACTGTAATGGATGGGAATTTATCAGCTTTCTATACACTTTATGACCTATATTCTTCCATTAGTCCAATAGACCAATTTTTTTTAGTTACTTATTGAATTAATAAAATCAAATAATCAACTGTTTAATATCCCACTGCTGGGCGTGAAGTCTCCTTTCCTCTATCTAGAGACCAGAGAGGGTTTAGGTCATAATCCACACAGGCTGGCCTAATGCGGATTGGTGGATCAGACATACCCTTAGAAATGTCTTCTAGAGTATGTGGGTATCCTCACGATCTTTTCTTATAAGTCATACATAAATTCTACAAAGTGAAATTCACATTGGCACAGCCGGCTGGAATCGAAACTGGATCGCCTTTTTCTTTCTATAAATAAATACAAAGAAAACAACCGTTCATAAGTAGTAAAGCGTGTAAACTCACAGTGCCCCTCCTCAGCGCCAGCTGTATCGTCTCTAGGTCGAGCGCCGGCACCCAGCACTCGGCGATGAGACACTTCTGCGTCACGTCCAAGTTGAACAAGTTGAGCGTGTGGTATATCGCCTTGATCTTGCGAACCTTCACGAACCAGTTCTTGATGTTCTTCGCGGCCGCCACCAGCACGCGGTGACGGTGGTCCTGGGTCTGGCCTAACACCTGAGAAGAAACAAAGGCTTTTAGTGGCCTGATATTATGGTGATAATAATAAAAACTTTAGAACAATTCCAATATCGTCACTTTCTATCTATTTTTCGCTAACATTTGTATGATATGAGGTTCTGATCGCGGTTTGCCGCCTGGTTGATCAATAAAATGTGGAACAAGAATAAATTTAAACACAGTTAATTTAAAGTAATAAATTCGAAGAATACACTGGAAAAAGGTCTCTGGCTTAGATATAAAGATTCGGTGATGAATACGAATATAACAACACCTTGCACTTCAAAATTGGTCAAGCTATTTAGGTTACAAGAGACAAGTGGAGCAGCGAGTAATAGTTAGGGCATATATAATTGAATTAGGCTATTAATTAGCTTTCATCTGATACCCATATTGCTTTAACACCAAAAAAAAGCCTATTTCGACAGTTTACGTCCGCCATATTGGTTTTTCGTTGACGTCACATAGCATATGACACTCGGGGGGAAAATACAAATCTAATGACACTTCACACTTTAAAATCAGCCAAGCCGTTTAGGCTACAGAGGGTCACAATGAAACAGACATGCCTGCCTACATACATACATACGCGCGAAAAACATTACCCTCCTTTTTTAAAAGTGACCTTCTCCAAGTCCTAGACTATCGCACGAGAAATTTCATGATGATCGGTGAAGTGGTTACGGCGTGAAAACGTAACAAATAAATAGATTTTCTGTTTTAGAATTAAAATGATTAATTTGTTATATTGTGAACATTATTATTAACCCTTCAAACAAGTAACATTCATATAGGTATATCATTGATGACAGAACAATAACACATAATTTACTCATAATAGTCACTATATCACGCAGTTTACATGTAACCGGAGATTAAATAAAAATAAAACAGTATAGTATGAATCTGAATCATTAATACATCACATGACTGCCAGAAAGTCAGGGCTACCAGAAAGTATATTTTATAAAAAAAAACCTGACAAGTTATAATGACAGTTCCTTTTTTATACCAACAGCTAGCAGCAAATGTTTGGAAACTGGTCGAGCGGGAACTTTGGTGATTGTATCTTCAAATTCATTTTAGGGAAAAAATCTCTAGTGACAAATATTGGAAATTATAATAATATTGGAAAACGGAACGTCATACACACAGCATAAAGTCGCTCGCTGTACCGAAAATTAGTTAAGGCCTATGTCCAGCAGTGGACGTTATTGGGCTAATATGATGATGAATACATTTTAGGGTTTCTTACATACATACATAGCATCACGCCTTTTCCCCGAAGGGATAGGCAGATGTGTATCACACCCACATTTCGCCAGCTATGTTTGGTCCCAGGGTTTCTTATCACTACGAAAATAATCCCTTCTTATTCTTTAGGGAGTGTACTCCATTCAAAGACAGGTTTTTATCTAGATTTCACATAATATGGAGAATTAAAATAAATAATATGTAAGTTGACAGATTCCTTTGTTTACAAATACTGACGCGCGGTAGTAGTAATCAGCTGGGGATTCCCAGTAAATAGTATAATGAGTATGACGCAATCTAAGCTCCTAAAAATAATAACTGTGTGCACAACTAATCCTCTGCTGACACTTCCATTTTATTCTACCACTCGCCGTGACTCAAACTGTGACATAATTAATTAGGGCTGCCAATCTACAAGTGACTTTCATAATAATTGGAATTATTTTAGAAAATTTATAGATAATTTTTTTATTATATTTGCTACATTTTTATGAATAAAAAACAATACTAATTGATATAATGATGTTAAATGAGTTTTTTTTTTGTATAATTACAACAAAAAAGCTACATCTTTAGTCTCCTTCTTCACGGCACAACCAATTTTAGGGATTTGTTGGAATTAAATTGAGTAGTTCCCTGGCCAATTTAAACTCAGTATTGTACCCAATAGGTAGCACTGTAATTGAGTTCAACAAGAAGAACGTTTATCTGGTGCTCATGTCTCTTATATTTTAGCACCAGTACCGTTTTTTTTATGATAGCCCTATTTAAAATGACTATAACAACACAACTGCACATTAGCGTAATGTCTTGTTTAGCTATTCAATCATTTCGCATACCAGATCATCACCATAATGACATGCGATCAACATAACTGCTCCATAATTTGGGACAAAAGAAATGGAATTAAAAGTTATCACCACGAGGAAATATCACATTTGTATAATCGTACAATATACATACTATATAAACTTATTCATTTTGTATTCATTTGTTTGTATGTGAGCCGAAATTGGTATAGATTTCTAAGCGCAAATTGTAGAATTATTATATTTGTTTTTTATTGTAGATTTGTATAAGTAATTACTGTTGACTTTTAAATTAATACCCATACATAGTGATCGAATTAAAAAACAAATTATATTGTCACATTGTGACAAATCCAGAGTCTAACAAAGTCAAAACAAGAAGAGATCTATCATAAAGGACTAATATACGTACAAACAAAAAATATTTTACTTTCGATAATGTACCTCTTTAATGTGGCATCCAAGCGCAAGGCTAACTTAGTTAAGTTCAGGTATTTGCCCATTTATTTACCAATATAATACACCAATAATATACTAATCTTTCTACGATCAATTTTAAACAAAAACATGAATAATCTTCACAAATATGTAGGCCATATAAATGGCTGTAGATTATAGTGATTTATCAGTTTTTTTCCCATAACTGTTATCTAAATAGGGCAGCGGAGCGAGCTAGTGTCATAGCCTATGTATATTATAGCCGTCGTAATGACAGCCTACAACAATGGCGAAGGTTAGAACACTCACATTAATTATATTAAAATTGCTTTACCCAGCTGGCGTGATATTGCGTTTACTTAAAATTGATGTTTCATGCCTGATTGAAAACGTGATTCTACTAATATTATAAATGCGAAAGTCACCACACCAGAACGGTTGAAATGATAGGCAAGGTATGTATGAAATTTGGTAGATCAATTATATAGTTTGGAATGACATATAGGCTACTTTTTAAATACGTGGAAGCCACTTGAGAACTGAATCAGTTCTACGAGATATGTGGCCTGTCACTAGCGATGGGATTCGGTGAACTAAGTCGGTAACTTTAGTTCTCCTACGGATTTCCTCATTTCTGATTCGATCACGCAGGGAAATCCCTGAGTCAGCATGCAGGACTCCTTCTGTGCAGCATTTGCGACTGCATATTATACAAATAATATAAAATCTATTTATAACAAAGCAGAGGTAAAGGAACAGATAATGCCTACTCATCTATCTTGAACAACCATTATACTTCAAGTGTGTGGTCGTAATCAAAACAATTGTCTGGCACTCAACTAATAATATGTGTTTATTATTAAATACGTTGACAACAATGATTTAATAGATAAAGGTGCAATAAGGATTCTTTTTAAAGCTATTTAAACACTAGATTCCACCAGCGAGACTTACTGCTGCACTCATAGACGTCAATTAGCAGTAATCTGTCATTAACACAATTTTTTCATTGAATAATCGTCTTTAGGCGTATAGACTTAAGTATTACATGTTTTTACTAAATAAACTTTAAAGTTAAGTAATTACGTCTCTGAGTACGGAAGTGAGAGACACATTATTAGGATGAAAAGTATCCCATTGTCCTTACCGTCTGCAAGTCCTCAATCCTGGTCATAACTCCCATAGCCATCTCCCTCCTATCAGCGGGCGCCTCAGGGCACGGGTATAGGGTAGCGCGGAAACCTTCGCAGATCTTCTTGACGCGGGTCTTCAGCTGGTCTCCTTGAAAGAAGATGATGAACACCGACTTGTATACCTGGTCCGACTGGAAGAGATGGGACAATGGTTAGGTTATATCTGCAAGTGTCCGTAAACATTTCCAGAAATAATTGTAGCCATTTTAAGGTAGGTATGTGTAGTAAGACTTCTAGTAGCGGTATTCTGGGATCCAGTAACAACGTAGTCACGGATTTATATTCATCTTTTTCAATACCGATATGAGACAACAATACCGGATTACTGTATTACTTGAAAAAAACTGTGTGCTATGGCGTTTATATGGTTGGTGAATTATAGGTGTGGTGCACTTCTGCCCTCGGGTAAAAGGGATTTTATTGAAATTACTTCAAATGATTATATTATAATTAACTATTGAAGTCATTTTTATCGACTCCAAAAAGGAGATTATAGTTTGGACGGCATTTTTATATAATAATTTTGTAGTTATTAAGAAATAGTAACTAAAAGAAATACTTAGATGGATTGCAGAAACTACATAAGGAAAATGCGGTGTTAAAATCTAAAATAAGAATGTCCTAACCTAAAGTATAAAGGAAATACCCACGGTATATAACTCGTGACCGGTTAATATTTAATGATAGAATAATATTAATATTTTACCACATTTACACAGCGCCATCTAGTCCCAAATTATGCAATTATATTTGCTTGTGTTAACTAAACAACTGGTATACTACTATCCTGGGTGGAGATCGAACCCACGACCTCCGGCTTAGCAGTCAGTGTCACTAACCACTAGACCAACAGGCCAGTCATTTATCTTTATATTAAATTCCTGACAATAAACAAAATATAATTTTGCACGAACCGAGGATAGAACACCAGTCCTATACAATCAAGCTGTGCCACGTATTTAAGATTACAAAATATAATACTCACCGAAGACGGGTCTTCCAAAGGGTTGTCGATCTCTGCTTGACGAAGGAATACATTGCCTCTGCAGGCGCGCCATAACATACGCTCGAAAGCGGGTATTCTCTCACGAAGAATCACTCCAGCCACGAAACTACACACAAAGTCACATTAGCAATAGTCCAAGTAAACAGCAGCCAAGCACTTTACACATTATTCGCAAAAAGCACTACGATGCTGCTCTATTCTATGCGTTAAATAATGAACCTTGAATCTAACTGATAAAGTTCATATTTGGTAAGCGGCTAACGACCTTGGATTAAAGATATCTCGAATAATTGACGAGAGAAGTTCGCATATCAGATACATAATGATGAATGAATCGATGAATTTTCACGAAATGTAATGATAACATTTGATGGCCGATATCTGCAGTAAACGTGACAGGTTATTAGGAATTAAATCTTGTTTTAACGGCTGATCTAAGTCGAGATTTTTCTAAACCGATAACAAATATATAGATATAAATTTTATACGCAGTACGGGTAAATATGCTGTTATTGAAAAATCGCTTCTAAAATAAAAGTCACAAGATGCAATTAGTCATAATTATAATAATATTATTGCCATGACCATTTTGAATCATGTTCGTGGCACATTTCGTAGCACAAAACAATTTCACGCTCGATCAACTAAATAACGCTAATAATGTACTCTTAATTAGAAAATTCTCTCGTCATTCATTCGTGATTTCAATGGGAATGAATAAAGGAAAATTACGCCCAAATGTACAAAGACCACTGGGTGGTTGAATTTTGATGAATTTTGACTTGGGTACACAAAAAAAAATACGACTAATCTAAAAATAAATATAAAAAGGCGGCAGTTTGTAAATATTTCCTTTATAGGAACTCTTCTAAAACTCGAAGAAGGTAATTGATACTTAAAGAATTTCATAAGGTTTATTGTGAATATAACAGAGCTCGAAATGAAAGCATTCACAAACTGAAAAATTAGGAGACACTGATGTAATAGTAATAATATTTAATTTTATCGTCTTAAAACATAATATTTTGAGATGCTTATTGAAATAGGCCGCACGCTACCGCACATGTCGCGCACTAATAGAAAAACCTTGGGATATTTGTGTGGTTCCAATTTTTGTCTAGTAGGTACTAAATAAATTATGAAATAATTATATAATATGAATAATTAAGATATCCTCAGTAGTATCCTAAGTTAAGTAGAAGAACGTTTAAGAATAAACGACACGTTAAGTCATTGACTCTTCTGATCGCAACGGCTTCCACACCCGTTAAGCTGACATTTGAGAATACGGTCTTATTATTGTATCAATAGGTCACAAATTCATTTAACAGTTATAGCGGCAGCGGCATAGCGATCTGAAGATAGAAATGAAGTCTTTGTACAACTCATATAAAAGACAACGCCCCTAGCTGTCAACCTATCCTCAATTGAGTTATTGATGACTCTCGTCTGTCTGAGGCGAAATTAAAATTTTGTCCGCGACAGATAAGCCAGTACCCTCCCTACCACTACCAAGTACTCAGGGACATCGGCACTAGTCAAATCACTACCTTCCTTGGTTGAAGTGCCCTCTTTAAAACTGTATTGAAGAAACATTTACCAACCATGATAGTAAAATGGCATACCGATAGGTACCTACAATTTTGGCGTTGTTTATCATAGACCAGAAACACAGCTCTTACTTCATACCTGTTTAGTATAATAAATGAAATAAGTTTGCAAATGTGGGAATTACCATTGCAATACTCGATCACGAATAATTGTTATCTTGAAACATATTCGTTTTGTTGTTGTATAGAACAGCTACGTATGATCAATACGTCGTCTACTTTTGATGTTATTTTTAGATGCGGACGTTATTCCATTCTACATAACGTAAGTCGCAGTCTAAGCGGTTTTGTTTTATGTTTTTGGTGATATTTATAATATTACTACTACATGTATTCCTCCTACATGTATTCCTCCTACATTCCCCAGAAAGGACTCCGCACTCTTCGGTCAATTAGGATTTCGTCTAACTATTTGTTTCTTAATATAAGTTTGTACGCTGGATGGATGACCACCCCATAGGGGATATAAAATAGATAGTGTATAAACTCGGTGAAATAACTCATATCATTAATGACAGCATAGGTATACTCTCGAAGAATCAGCAACACGTATCAATAAGATGATAAATTAAATAGACGCCCATTAAAACTATATTCTTATACATTGTCTATCACGACCTTGGTGCATGTGTCTTCTATGAAAACTCACATATTACAACAGTAGTGATAACGAATATAATCAATGCAATAAAAAGTTATTGCTTCGCATTAGAACTAAGCTAACAAATAATTATGCTTCTATATTTGTTTAAGGACATCAAAGTAGATGAACTGGTAAGAACAGAATCTCACTGAAACAGCAAAGAAGATAGATGTGTTGTAATGAGAACTTAATGCATTAATATCTTTGCAATATAATTATTAAAACAAATAGGCAAATTGCCTCGGTGGCGCAGCGTCAACTACTACTGCGCAAGAGGTCCCGAAATCTATTCCCGGGCCGGGCTAAAGTTTTATTGGGTTTTTCTATCACAAAATTCTCAGTGTCTGCCCGTTGGAAACAAATCTACATAAACATTATGCCCACTTGCCCAGTTGATAGCAATAGCGAGCCTATTACATGGGACCTAAGCTAGTTGACGAAATGTGGGTGTAGGCAGAGGTGCATTACCTCCCCCTTCAGCAAAAAGGCGTGACGCTATTTGCAATTTATACTAATATTATAAAGCTAAAGAGTTTGTCAGGAGGATCAAGAATTACACCAAAATTAAAAATTATTATTTTTTGGTTGGATAGCCTATTTATCGAGGAAGGGTAAAGACTATATAACATTACGCTACGACCAATAGCAGCTGAGTAGTGACCCTTTTTTAGGTCCACGAGAGCGAAGCCACGGGCAACAGCTAGTTAAGTAATATCCCGGAGACATCATTAAATTTTTTCTTTCTACGCCATATGACCGAGCAATCTTGGTCGTAATGTCGATTTGAATTTGAGATAAGATTAAAATCTCAACTGTCATCATTTTTCCATTAGATATATACGATAAGAGAACATTAGTAATGGTTATTATATCTTATACAATTGCTATGATAGTACCTAGTACCCACTGTTTTATGATGTTATTATATGGGATCTTTTATAACCTACTAGCACCTACTGACTTCTGGCTATTGGCGACCGTTGCTTCGAAATCTCACAAATGCTCAAAACCAGAGAAGGTTTCAGAAGAATTTCCTCCCGAGAACTCTCTGGATGTGAAATTAATCTAAAGGGAATACAGTATGGGATTCTCATACGGGCATGATCACCTCATCGATAGATAGATAGGGAGAGGAGAGGAGATCCAAGCCCAGAGTGGATCAACCTATTAATGGGTTGCTGATGATGATGGGCATCTAATGAGGGATCAGATCCTAACAGCAGAATTGCACTGGATGCAAGCTACATACAACCGGTCCTATTTGAAATCTTTTGGCGAGGCATATGTCCAACAGTGGACATCTTAAGGCTGATATGATGATGATGAGTACCGAATGATGACTGTAAAAATATCACTCAGTATGTCTCATTGATTTGTGTTCTTTTTAGCCGCGCAGAACTTAACGAACTCAAAATGTAACACTTTTCCAAGAACCCTCTTTTGTAGTATGTTACTATTCGAAATATCATGTAGTAATGTTTAGTTTGTAACATCAGACAGTAAATATACTAGATATTATTGTTTTTCCGTGATTATAACAAGTTGTTTAAACGTTATGGCCTATGAACCATGAAAATGTGCTATTTAACTTTTATTGCAACTCAACAATGAAATATTATAAGGAAAATTACAGAGAAACGGTCCATTAAGTTTTGTACTTTATTCTTGTGAGTAAAACGAACAATCCCTCATTAATTTGCATTTATTTTATGGCCACGTATCTTTGTTTCCCTTCGGTATGGACAGGCGTTATACTTGCAATGACTTTTCTGATGCCGCATTTGTAGGATCCAAAGCCAAATAATCTTAAAACTTAGTTTGTTTCGGTGCACTTGGATACAGATCGACAATTGAAAGAACGCTCATATTATTTTAACAATAGATCGCACATTGAATTGCCGCAGCGGTCATAAGTTAAAAACATTTACCTGCATTAGAAGTAAAAAATAACCCGCAACTAGATTTGTATAATTAACATTCGTAGTTTAGTTGTGGAAACAAAACTTTTTACTATATTCCTCCGCAAAACTTGTTTTGCAGATTATTTATAACTTAAGTAGGTTCTTGTACCTCTAACGATTGTTTACTGCACGATGCGATGCAATAACATTTCAAAAGAATGAGGTCATGGGTATGCATTGAAGTTACAAATTATTAAAAGAGCTGATACATACCAGTATGAATAACAATTAATAAATCATCCATGTATCCATGCCAAACACGGCAAAGCATTTTAATCCAACGTAAAGTCATAAGTATCGTAGTGGTGTCATCATCATATCAGCCCAACGTCGTCCACTGCTGTACATAGGCCTTATCTTTCCCCACAACGAGCGACCTTTTTGCCGCCTGCTACCAACGGCCACCCGCAACCTTAATCAGGTCGTCGATCATTAGTTTTACGAGTTATGTGGCGTACCCACTGTTACTTCAGCGATGCGGTTTGGTAAGCTATATCGGCCACTTTAGTTCTCCCACAGATCTCCTCATTTCTGATTTGAAAACCTGGGCCTAGCTCCATGAGGCCCATAGCGGTATGGTAATAATTTAAAAACAATACCCTTCCTCATCCTGTCAGTCGGGTAAAAAACTACAGTGTCAAATACCATTTGATTCTACGTTATTTGATTCAGGACTTTTAAATTTGTATCTTAACACCATCTAGATAAGTGTGAATTTAATTTGTTAAATTTATTATCCTGTTTCGCTGTCCCTCCAATATTGCTAGCGCCTATACGATAACTAGTAAATACAGTAATAGATAGATACACTAATTCTAACGCCCATTGATGGTTATAATTATCACTATTTAGCACTATCATAGTTTTCGCTAAATAGTACTACGAAAACCTATTTAGTAAATTCAAATACGACAATTTAGTGAAATTATTTTTTCAAATATGTATTGAGTTAAATGATTTTAAATTCAAGGTTTTACTATCCGTAACTGGTAAAAATAATGACGTAAATAAATTTATTATGAGTGGAACAACGTGCTTAGAAATAAAAACTTTCTAATAAGTAATTATTTTTTGAAAAACCTTAATTCAAATTTTATTGGTCCACTTACTTTTGTGAAAAAAAAAAATTCTTTATTTAAGTTAGTGCTTTAGATGTCGGAAATAATAATAAACGCTAGCCTATAGTGAACTGTCTGTCTGTATTTAAGGAGGTAAGTAGGTACACCAGTTACCGGATAATATTGATAGTGTCAAAATCAAACTGTAAGTAGTAAAACGCCGTAAACAAAAGACTTCTCACGGTATTGTCAAATTCAATGTTGTACCAACATTTAATTATTATTTGCCATTGTACTGGTTTCATCACCTTGCGGTTGTATATTTCCACTAATTCTCGTATACTATTCTTATATTTTTAATGCCTATTTAGTTAACAAAAACTTAGTAATAATTCATAATACAACAAGTGTCAATAGAGCTCTAAATGCTTGTATGGGAGGTCAATCTGCATGACGCATAATATTATAAATTAACTATGAGTTTTTATTAAATAAAATAACTATTATTAAGTCAAATTATACCATTCCACTGCTGAACGGAGAGCAGCAATAGTACCAGTATATTACCTCTACACTCCACAGTTCTGCTAGTTGATAGCTTTTCTCTTCATATTTTTTGAATCATTAGCATCCCATTAATGCCCCACTGCTGGGTTCGAGTCTCCTCTCCTCTATCTAGAGAGTGGAGAGGGTTTAGGCCATAATCCACACACGCTGGCCTAGTGCGGGTTGGTGGATCAGACATACCCATAGAATTTCTTCTAGAGTATGTGGGTTTCCTCACGATGTTTTCCTTCACCGTTAGCAGATGGTAAGTCACACGACTAGTACATATAAATTCCACAAAGTGAAATCTACATTGGTACTGCTGGTCGGAATCGAACTCGGACCGCGTGTTTAACACGCCGGTCTCTTATCCATTCAGCCACCATCGCTTTTTGAATGCTTTCGTTAAATTATGCGTATCTTGTGCATAAAGCACAGTTGGATATCTGAGATTACACGTCTGTTAAAAGGTGTGTTGTTTTCATTATACTAAAGACTCTTGTCTATAATAGTCAAGCGGGGCTTCGCTACCGTCGTTCTTTATTTGGCCACTGCTCAGCTCCTACTGGCCGTAGCGTGGTGTTATATAGCCTATGCTACTCAGTGGTAATGTAGCTGTCTAACAACAAAATAATTTTAGAAATAGGTCCAGTAGTTTATAAGTTTATTCGTTACATACAAAAATACAAATCTTACCTGTTTATAATATTATAGGCTAGATTGAGGAAAGAGACAAGTACCTTATGGTCATTTTAGGTTTTTTTAATAAACCTAAAACCAAAGCGATGGAAATTGCTTAATATTTAATGTTAATAAACCTACTTTTAATTTCTAAGAAATTTAAAAGGAAAACCCGCAGTGTTTCACATAACAACAACAGTCATCGAACGGAAAGTCCAGTGAGCGAACGACAAACTTTGCAATTGTAGGTACATACGTATATAATTAGTATATTGATTCAAAATCACGTGAATTCAATGACTAACGTTCGCTTTAAACATGAGAGTTATTCTGTTTAATCAAATATATACATTATTTTGTAAGACGATAAAGTCGAAATTGCCTTTATCACTTCAAAGGTTGTCTTAGAACATTTATCCAGCAATTGTTTAAGGTTCATGTTTGGTGTTCCGTCTCCCATCGTCGTTTTAAGGTAAAGAAAATTCGACTTTAAGTGGAAATGCAAAGGCACATATTGATTTGTGAAATGTTCTCACGTACGAATGATGTAAGAAGTGGTGGCGCCCGTCTTGTTGGCTCGGTACCAAGACGTCTGTCGGTCTGTGTACGTAAATGA
Organism: Laspeyria flexula; assembly: GCA_905147015.1. Classification (NCBI taxonomy): domain Eukaryota; kingdom Metazoa; phylum Arthropoda; class Insecta; order Lepidoptera; family Erebidae; genus Laspeyria; species Laspeyria flexula. The sequence goes on from LR989958.1 coordinate 1,132,858, forward strand.
TATAATTTATAGTTCTGGAGTCTGTCTGTTATGTGGAATGTAAGAAAATACCAGTGTACAAGAACATTTTTACCTATTTCTAATGTCTAATCTCGTTCGTAGAGAAACTTTGGTTGGAAACAAAATGAAAACGTTTTATTTTAATCATTTTTCATCTACATATAGGTAATACAAGCATGTCCTGTATAGCTACCGAATAAAAATAGCCACATCCCCTGTCTAGCCCCTCCATAGTGAGATCACGACGAATTTTAACAACCCAATACCTGGCGAAACGACGACAAGTAACAATTGTGCTCACCCCTCTTCGAATAAAAGCTTGATGCTTAAATAATTAATTCGAATACGCATAGTGCCGGTAGCTATAAAAACATTGTACCTTATAAGTATTTTAAATACTTCGGCAGCAACTGAACTCACGAAAAACGGTGCTTGAAACCACAATAAACCGGGACATAAATATTTCAAAAGCATCTCATAATCAAATAATTATAAATATCATGATAAAAGATAACGTCATAATGTTTACATGTTTATAAGAGTTACGATCTTTTGTAAAGTTACATCAATGTGTCCGTCCGCTTTATAATACTCATGTTATCAAAATTAAACCATATGGTAATACGTGTCATATATTTAGCGACCTTAACTCCTTACTGTTTATTACATATTACACTGAGCTAGTACTATCAGAGGTAAACACTCTGGCATACAAACGGTAAGTGATATGATAACCAAACTATTAACCCGCTGCTGAGGACATCAATAAAACCAGAGACAGGTATCCCGCTACCTACTTTAAATTAATCCCTGTACTGGAAAAAAAGAAGACCTTCGTAGGGGAGATTTTGTCTTGTTGACACGACTTAACTGACAACACAACGATTTCCCATTCCTCTGAGGACGTCAATCACAGCAATTCAGCAGCGATTATTCGTCTTGTATTTTAGTGGCCCATAAGCCCATATGGTATCCTTAAATACATGATTAATGCAGCCTAAACAATCCCACAGGCATTTATTTACAAAATACAAAATGGCCTCCGAACTACTGCTCGCAACTTTATTGTTATTTACATACTACAGTAATTGAGATTTATATTCAATCTTAACCAGGTGTGAAATAGATTCAAGGTTCTCTAAAGAATAATATGCTATTGTTCTTACACAATACTGTTGGGCTGTATAATCAAGTGTATATATATGCAATACAATAAACAAAGATGATGAACCGAGGGTAGGGTCTCGCTAGGCATTGGATACTGGAGCTAAACCAATTTATATAAAAGTTGTAGAACATAAATATTTTTTTTTTTTTATTTATTTAAAAACTTTATGCACATTAATTGTACAATGGTGGGCTTAATGCCAAAGGCATTGTCTACCTGCCAACCTTAGGGTGATGCAGAGAAGAACATGGTAGGTGCAAAAATAAAAGAGAAATAATGACTTGACTAAATACATAAATTAAATACAATATATAAGTAGTAACATAGAATAAAAATAATATATGATAAATAGTTATATAATATATCAAGATCTAAATACATACATAGTATATATAAAATAAAATAGTATGAATATATATATTTATTATATAGATATAATATTAATATTATACATAATATTATATACTACTAGTTTATTGCTGTGATGATTGTGATATTCTGTCGAGTAGGATGCTTCGTACCCTAAATTTGAAGGTAACCTTGTTAGTGACCATCTTGACTTCCAGAGGGAGCGCATTCCAGAGTAGGACAGATTGTATGAAGAAGGAAGAATGAACAAAATCAGTGGTGTGAGGAAAGGGACAGGTGAGAAGAAGATTGTTAGAAGAGCGTAATGTTCGGTCATGGGTTGAGGCTAACGTTTGGAAGTAAGGAGCTAGATAACTGGGTAGAATAGGAGAATGAAGAAAAGAAAAGAGGGTAGTAAGAGCTCGCGAATTACGACGCTGCCGTATTGGTAGCCATTTAAGCTCTGCGCGATACGAAGAGATGTGATCAAATTTACGCAGATTAAAAATGAATCGAATGCAGTTATTGAGAAGACGGTCATATTTATTGAGAAGATCTGCATTCAGGTCGAAATAACATACATCACCATAGTCGATTATAGGAAGGATTAAGGTCTGCACAATCATTGTTTTGGTTTTAGGAGGCAGGAAGTTCTTCAGGCGGTATAAGGCACGTAGGGTACCTGTTACTCTTTTACTAACACTAGTGACTTGGGCTTGCCAGCTGAGATTTTTGTCAATAATTAGCCCCAGATCTTTGACGGTTGAACTAAACGGGATAGTCAGTCCATCAAAGACAAGTGATGGTAAACTTTCCAGGTCGATTTTACTCATCAGTCGCTGGCTTCCCACAATAATGGCCTGACATTTGCTAGGGTTCACTGACAAACCAAAACGACCAGACCAACTCCTTATAGTGTCCAGATCGTAATTTACCTGGTCTATAGCTATGGATATGTCGTCTACACTAGCTTGGTAATAAAGTTGCAAGTCATCGGCATACAGATGATACGCACAATGAAGATGAGGAGTTAAGAAATTAATAAAAATAGAAAATAATAGAGGAGAAAGTATGCCACCTTGAGGAACGCCTGAGTTGACGGCACACCAAGCGGAAGAGCAATCTCCCATGTGTACCGACTGTTGACGTCCCTGAAGATACGACGAGAACCATTCCAGTGCATCAGACGAAACCATAAGATGGGAGAGGATAGAAAGAAGGATATCGTGACTGACGGTATTAAAGGCATTCGTGAAGTCAACCAAGGCTAAGACTGTAACCTTAGTTTCCTCCATTCCTGCCCTAATATCGCCAGTCACTTTAAGAAGAGCAGAGGTTGTGCTGTGGCCTGGCCTGAATCCAGATTGCAAAGGACTAAGCAATTTGTTCCTAAATATAAACTGAGACAGCTGTTTCTGAACACAGGCCTCGACCACTTTTGATAGGAATGGAAGAATGGATATAGGTCTAAAATGGTTAGGAGCTGTTGGATTAGGGATCTTAGGTAAGGGAATAATGAAGGCGCTTCGCCACACAGATGGAAACTGCCCAGACTCTAATGAAAAATTCACTAAGTGTGTGATTATGGGGAGGAGATAATCTAGAATCTGGGTTATCATCTTGCGGCTAACGCCATCACATCCCAAGGCATTGGATTTGATTGACAGGACTACCTTTTTGATTTCATCCTCTGCAACTGGAGAAAACTTAAAAGGACTATTAAATTTGGGACTAGGCAATGCAGCTATATATTCCAGAGTTCGGTTCTTGGTTTGGAGATCTATGATGCTAGAAGAAAGGAAGTGTGCGTTGATTTCATCCAAGCCAACCGTTGTCTGACAACACTCAGATCTCTGTTTGCCGATTCCAAGGGTGCCCAGAAACCTCCAGACATCAGCGGGGGAGGAGGAATTGAGGTTATTTAGAATGTGGCGGCGCTTGGCGTTACGTATAATCTGGTTACACCGATTCCTTGCAACCCTATAGAGACCCCAATTGTCATCAGAGCGGTCCCGACGATACCTGCGGAATGCCTTATCCCTGACCCGCATCGCCATCCGAACACCTTCCGACATCCAAGGGGCGGGAGGACGTTTAATTTTGACCCTTTTAATTGGTGCATGAACATTATACAAGTTAAGGACGACGTCATTAAATATACGCACCTTTTCATCTACAGTCGATGCAGCTGCTAAAGGCTCCCAATCTAGGGAGGATGCATCTTTACATAAACTGTCCCTGTTCATTCTCCCAAAACAACGAATGTGCAAAACCTTTGGACGAGATTTAGGAGGTTTAAGTTTATATGAGAGGTAAAGAAGGTCGTGACGGGAAAAACCAGGAGCAAGGGTTTGACCGTGAGATCGGACTAAAGAGGGATTGGAAGTCAAGATAAGATCTAGCCACGTGTCGGCCCCTTCGATATTCCGATGGGTAGCTAGTAAGGGTAGGACATGTAGACTGACGGAATCGATGATTTGGAGGAGTCTACGGGAACGACAGGAATGCGGAACAAGGAGATCGGTATTAAAATCACCCATGACGATGTGATGTAAGTATTCAGACCCTAAAGATTCCAGAATCGATTCGAGACTGGAGAAGTAATCGAGACTTGGAGGACAGTAGACAACCCCTAAAAGAATTTTTGTACCATAGACACAAACTTCGAGAAAAAGAAATTCCGCTGCTAAAGAGTTAGAATGAGAGGTGTCAAGAATTTTATAGGGAAAGTTGCTACGGAGATAAATAGCAACTCCACCCCCTCTCCGACCAACCCGATCGTTCCTGATCAAAATAAAGTCAGAAAGGGGGTAAGAGGTAGAAGGAAGATCTGGTTTGAGCCAGCTCTCGGAAATCAAGACGGCATGTACGTTAGTATCTGAGAATGCTTCGGAGAGGTCGCTGTAGTGACTGGGAATACTCTGCGCGTTGATGTGACAGGCGTTGAACAAATTGCGTGGCAACTGATTAAAAGTAGCCCGAATAAAGTCACCCAGCGTCCCAGTCACCGAACCAAAACTATCCTCACTCGACAAACTAGCAGAGTCATTCGCAGAGATAAATGATTCATCATCTGAGAAAGACATTTATATATAAATAAATATATTTAATACAATATATATATAATATAATTATAAAATAAAATGAGTAGTTAATTATTAATTATGATGCAAAAGACAATGTTACTGCTTCTGCACCACCCGCCAGCTAACACAAATTAACACTAAAAATAAAAACAAAACAATGTAAAAAACAAAACACAGATTGATTTGACCTCTAATATAGAAATGAACATCAGATGTAAAACTCGGAACGCAGCTTGCCAATCGTTGTTGTAAAATATCTATCATAATATCGCCAACAAACACAGAACTGCACTATTATATCCAGCTTCCGCAAAGACCATTAAAAATATAATCCTATAACATCCTATGATTAATGTCACGGCCTTTGAATAAAGTAAGAAGATAGACTTTTGATTAAAAAGTTATCATCGGTCATACCAAAAAACTTAGAAGGCAATTATATCAAGGTTTTTGAAATGAAAATTCAAATAATTTCACGATTGGAGTCCAAAAAGTCAAATAAATTTCGAAGTATCCAATATAATTTAAAATTGTTCATGAAAGCGTTCTGCTCAACAGTGAACTTGATCTTGATTGATCCAAAGCTCTCTTCTCTGCCGAAGCAAAACCAAAGTTAGGACGATCAATAAAGGAATAAGTATAATATATTATTATGTATAGTTTTTATATAAAATAACCTAATATTGTAAGACAATACTCCAGTCTTAAGGACATTTATAAGTGCTCTCAAGTCATAATTATAATAATATCAACATCATATACATACATCTGTTACGTCACCATTGCATAACTATTCTATCAAAGAATCGAGGTTATCAGCACTAGTTATTTGTATTCTGATAAAAATTACGGCAAGGAAATAAAAGATTAATAACAATTTATTACATTTTGTAATTTCAGGAAATGTTACATTACACCAAACGATTTTGGCAAACATTGCAGTTTTTTCTTTACGTGGCAGAGCATGCAAGTTCAGAATATACGTAACTCACAGCAAACACGTTCTTGGCTTCGTTACACTAACCATGCTCCTGTGCAGCCTCATTATCTTGAAAGGAACCTTATAGGGACAAGAAATAAGAACAAGCGAATATGAATTCTTGGAAGAGAAGACGAGACAAAGATCGTCATTACTGATTTCTCAGAAACCTTGATAGCAGAGTAAATGAAGTAATTGAATTGCTTCATATGACACTGCAGTGTAGACTAAACACAAACTTTGACCAGAAAATCTATATTGTACCTACCATTTAAAACCGGGTATTTGTATTTTTACGTCAAAATACTCTACGCGGATAAAACGATTAGATTTTTGAACATTGATACAGATATGGTCAGACCACAGTTACTTCTTTATAGCCTGCATGTGGCCAAACGTATAGAAGAATGTTTTAACGCGAAAAAACTAGATGTGTACAACTGAAATCTGGCAAGACGCAATTTTCGGAGAAGCCTATATTCCTATTATACGATTAGTCATACTAATAATACAATTCATACTAAATATTCGGGCTTGCAATTTAGTACGTTGTCGCAATAAACACATGTATTGCAGTCACGGCCTAACCACCAAATTAAAGTTACGCGTATACTCTCACGCGTGCAATTTGCAAGGTTGCTGTTATAAATAATAAACAGATAACCTCTGTGTAAAGGCATTGCAATTTCAATACAAAAAGTGCTGTTAGAAGGTCAAAACTGTATCAAAAGTCCACAACCAAAATCAGTGCAAATTTAAATCAATGAAAACCTACGTCTTTATTCAAAGATGTTACGAACAATTTCAATTAGATGACAGTCAGGATATGTGAATAGGTACTAGAATAATGATACCAATATCCACTAAAGCCCCAATTGAAGTGACAAGGATTGTAAGAATAAGAATTATGGATCCATATCAAATAAACAAAAAAAAAAACAATAATTTTGAGGTAGTGTTACACGAATTGAATCGTTTTTGGTCAGAACGATGTATAAAGTGCATAAAGTATGAACAATCTTCCTCTCGCAAGTTGTGGTACTTGCTCAACCAGTTGCAAAAATCAAGAGCATTGAACCAAAACAACCGGATCGCTTTCTAATCAGACCAAAACAAGATTTGCGTCTTTAACCATGAACTTGTAACAGATAGTGATATTTTTCACATCGCTGATAATAAGTCAGTCACGGCGTGTGGGTCGATGTTCGCGACTTCGCGTAACGGTACCTTTGTATACATACATGTCATACATCCTACATGTGTCATTGTAAGAAAGTTGTATAACCGTTTGACGGTAAATAAAAGTAGATTGCTTAGTGATTGCACTATGTAATTTAGTTTTAAGATAACTGGAACGATATCAATGAGTCTCAATTTTCAATTATCCTTCCAAAGCTTAATTATTTCAAACTCCACTATTTTTATGAGTAACTAGATTTTTTACAATTGATCAGACTTTTATTTCGTTAATTTCCGCAGGAAATTACAGCAAAGCGAAAAATCCAATAAGATTTTAATTTCCTTTGTAGATGAAGCAAGGACATCAAATGAGACTTATTCACAATCTAATGAAACAGCCAAAATAATAAATAACCGTGAAACTACTAGTTACCATAATGGCTAACAAATATAAATATGCAATAAAATAATCTGCGTAGACGTCGTCGCTTACTATTACAACCACGAACAAGACTGTGGTAGAATATTATATTATTATTATTGGTTACCATGCTCGGTACACGTGTGCAACATTAATTAGAAACTAAACGAGGAAGATAACCAGGCAAATTGAATAAACATACCAACAATCTAACTATAAACACTGAACATATATTCATAGCGGAAATAAGACGAGAAAAGAGAAAATTGAGTAAGTCGTTGCAACAATTCCCATCTAATGCTAATCAAACGTAAAGGATAAAATTTCTTAAACATAATAGAATAGAACTCGTTACAAAAAGACTACCGTCTCGTCAGGTGTTAAGCGACGATTAGCATACGCCGCCGACTGAAGTAATAGATACGCAAGCAGATACCTTAGACAGATTTGTTTTTAGCAAAGTCAACTTTGATATTCAAGTTGGCCTCAACTAAATCTATATTTATGATTCAGAGGCTTTATCTAAAACAAATTTGCTACCTACCTAGTGACGGTTGCAAATCCGACGTAGATTTACGTACGAGATTTAATCGCGCGGCTGCGATAGCAACAATCTCCAGACGAACCTTATCTAAAAACATTCTGTTAGTTATTGTTTTTGTTTGAAACTATCTAAAGTATTACTAAGAAATGTTTGCATAATAATAACAAATTCTAGAAAACATATGTTTCGTGTGTAAAATGTGTGACTTCATCTTGTCAAATATCACTATTTTAGACAAGATCTAAATGTCAATCAGCTGACGCTCAATGCTAATGACCTTTCATAAGTTAAAAGAATGACGTTCACTGCTAAACACATTCTTCATCATGTAGGTCGTATCACGCATGATAAGAATGTCAGCTTTAACAGTAGGTAAACGTGAAACTGACGACATGACGTCACACAGCAGCTTAGCAGCTCTTGCATATTATGCTGATGCGTTAAACAGACTTGATATACGCAAGAATATAATGATAGCACGGAAATAAGTCATAATGTATATTTCAAATCACCTCATCGAATGTTTGAAAAACAAAACACAAGTCTGGGAAATGACATGATCAACATGTACGATATCAATGACAATTCACAAGGAACTGAAACGTCTTTCAAATTATGTTTCATTGTAATGTAAAACATGCTTCCAATAAACAGATGTACTCCAAAATGGACACACTAATGACACGATATATTAATTGTTGATGGTACAAAGAACAGTTTGTGTATCTATTGTAATACAGTACGTATCTTGGACAAATAATTTTCAAGTATTATACTTCTTAATTTTAAGGCCAACATATTCGACGACGATGATGTTACTAAAAAACATACTAACAATTTTGCTAATTGAGATATCCAACGTGACGTCAGAGCTAATTATGAAAAAAAACTTGACATACAACGTTATAAAAACCAGCTCCGATATAATTTTCAAAGTCAAGAAACAACCTTAATGATGTAATTGATACAGACCCATATTGTGTTAGACAGTCAGCATTGTGTTACACAATGTAACCAAGTTGATAAAGGCTAGGCAAATTTATCACAACCATACTCGATCGATTCAAGGTTGATACGCAAACTACGTGTCTTTGCTACAGTTGTTAAGCACAGTTTTATTTCAACCGCTACGCATACAACGTAAGATTGAATATAATACAAATTTTAATTAAGTATTGGCACAAGTTGATAAGCGGATGTTGGCTCTGGCTCAATTTCTAATTCTCGTGGTGATGTGGAACATACACATATTGGAGTAATGAATTAGTTACAAGTTTAAAGTTAATAAAGCTCCTGTCCGCAGCTGGACTTAGCAAGCCGCTGTTACACCTAAATTGGTTTAATTCTGATAACATGAGTCTAAAACTAACGTAAAACACTAAACATATATAATTAATATCTAAGACACTCGTACCAAGACGCTGTTAGGATTCTCTAGATTGAAAGATTGCTTCGTTGTCTAAACTTTTCCTATTTACGTCAAATCTGATATAATTTGAAAAGCGTTTCACTAGGTACATACCTGTGACCGCATCTGTTTTCTGATTTAATTCATGTTCATTCATGTACAAATATATACCTAATATTATATCACACATTTCATTGGCTATCTCCAAAGATATTAATTAAATTCTCAACGCAAAAACAGGAAAACTTAGACAACGAAATGTCGCGTTCAGTATTTACATAAGTATGTTTCGCACCTAATTCCATTATCTATTCTTGAAGTCCAAGTAACCATCGCAATGAAGTTCAACGTTTGTTTGATTGTACAATACTGTGATATTAAAGTGAATGTTAGTAAGCATGTGAAGGTGTTACACAGAACTCAATGTTCATTTAACTCCAAGAGGTGTGGACAAGATTGAAAAGAGTCAAGTTATTTTCAATGTTGTCTGTGATGCATTCAGTCGCCAACCATACATTTATTACAACCCAACCACTACCTTATATCCCATCTACATATAAAATACAATATACACTACTAACCAAGGCAGGAATTCCAGGGATTCTTGTTTATCCCGCAAACTAGGGAATAAATCAAGCACAACATTTTAGCGATACTATACATATAACTGACTACTTATTAAATAGTCTCGTCGCTGCAGCAAATTTGTAAACAGTTCAGTACCTTTGGCTTCTTCTTTGAAGGCTTGTGTAGGTATATACAAATTTTGATAAAAACCCATGCAATTTAAATTGTCATAATTATTTATGTTTCTCCATTGAGTATTTACCTCTTTAATACTGCTGACTTTTGGTATATCAGTAACTGCATTAACTTCATAAGGTAATATTCTCGTGTATTATTGTGCTTCATTAGTTCTTTAATTATGTTCACATAAACAAGGCCTAAGGATCTTAGACAGATTTGTTAACAATGTCAATATTTACCAGATTGTTCATCAAATAATAAAAGTGCCAAGCTTATGTGAACAGTGTGATTGATTGCCTCGTCTGCTGTTCGTTAAGGTTGAATACCACTAGTAGTAATAGTTGATGGTATTTCAACAACGCATCAAATATCAGATGCGGATAGGGAGAATTAGTATACGATAAGCTATGACTTCCGCAATGATTTTAAGAAATTTATGATAAAACACACAATTTTTAGAAGCAGGACATACAAGACGAGCAACCAATATAACCAGTAGTAAAAATATCAGCTGAAATGTTAGCGGTGAACAATCCAGCTGTGGTAACGTATCGGGTGGTGGTCAGTGTCACTCCAGTGCGTATGTAACACGCATACGTACCCTAGTTGGACGTGGCCGATATGTCTGTTCGGGTCGTCGGATATGAGGGCGCGCGTCATCGACTCAGTGGTATTGGCACCACCCTCGTGCTACACGGAGGACAAACATAAACATGTAGACAAACATTGCCCATATGACGTCACACACGCGGTACGAGTAGATACGCATACGACAGATACAGCAGACGCCACTGTTTCCTTGCCTGTTGTAGTAAAAAAGTAGCGCCACTGTCTCACTGCAAACACCTCATTCTACGCGCTTGTGCTCATCAAAACGTAGCTACGAACAAATTCTATAAAGCTTCGATGCATTGTTAGTTTGTGTCTACTTCGTATTGTGTACAAATTACAGTGTCGTTTATAATAAACTAAAATATATACTCTATAAACTCTGTCTGATCGTGATCTACATGTAACATGAACATATAAAAATCATAATGGCATGCATAAAAATGACAAGTACACAAAGCGTGGATGACTTTATGACAACGTAAATAAACTATTTTGTAAACCTCCTCGACTCCGAGAGCTGGAAAGTTCGCAGATGGACTTCAAAAATAAATCATGTCGGAAACCTTGTTAGTTGAAAGTAAAAAAATTAAAAAAAACTCACTCAGGCAGCAATTGGTTAGCACGCTCGGTAAGGGGACTCAGTCTAATCACGAAGCTTGATTAACACTGTCTCGGTCTGAGCCGGCTGGGCGGTAGGTTCTACAACTAAGCTATCATTCCATCACACAAAGAGTCAAAGAGAGGTGTTATGTTGATGATATACTATAAACCGGCCGACTCCAATGCTTGCCTGAGTGGTGATCGGTAGACTCCAGCGTCAGCGTCACAGTACAAGCGCTGTAAAAATAATAACGCTCATGTGTGTGCTTTGATTCCCATTCACCTAAATGGAGATCAAAACGGTTCAACGAGCGCGTCGTAATCAACTTGAGCATACCCAAGCTTGAGAGCTTGCCCGCCCGCCATGAGTCCCTCCTCCCCTAGTAGAGTCACCTGTTCCTCCTCTCGCGACGGGTCCGCCATCTTGTGCACACACACGCCAATATGGCGTCAAGGTCAGAGACGTTCCAATGTCAATGTCACATTCGGTACGACCGTGAAGTATCCCATTAGAGGACATGAAATCGTTACTGTGATAGTGCCACGTATAAATTGGCTTTTGAGATTAGACATCGGTCTGTATCGTACATGAGCGCATTTAGTGCAGACAGTAATGTATGCGTGCGATCAATCAACTCACGACAATGGACGTACCAAAATGTGACATTCACAACACGACGTCATTATTTCAAACATTTTGACCGAAAATATTTCAGTTTTTAAAGTTGTTTTGAAGCCCACGTTGTCATAATTATTATAGATATAAAAAAGTTCAATAAAATAAATAACTTAGGACCCATCATCTTTAAAAGGAAATGTTAACATTGTTCAAAGAATTGGAAAGTGTTAAACATAAGATTAGTATTTAGTACTGATGTGCTTTAAAGTACTAAAATAATATTAAATAATATTGAATGATACATTGATCGAAAATAAAGGGAAAAGTAATAAATAATATGATGAATAAATAAAAACGATTGGAAGATCGTGGAGCTATTTTTTTTCTACAACAGTTTACAATCAGCTTCGTACAACGCCATTTAGTTTTTGTGACGCTTGTCTGTCAAATCAATTAAGCCGAATCTATAGGCAAGGCTCCCTTCGTATACTTCCATATGATCAACATTGACATAGCGTACAGTTACATCTAACATAACATCTGACGTTATCAGGCAAACATGGTGCGTAATAAAATACGTCCATAATTAATTGCCATTATTACAAATTTGCGTAAAATATGAGCAAAATTTGCTTTGAAGCCTATCTTATCGGGTAACTGTAATTTATAGGACATGGCAACACGCGCTGGCTAGTCGGCACGTAACTCTAATTTTAATTTGGAGGCAAAATATTAGTTGGTGATTGTATTCATGAGCTCTAACATGAATGGTAAAGGTCATGTAAAAAACTTACCTCGTCAAAGAAAACTTGAGTTTTTCTAAGAATATGTTTGAGTTCGGTGAGCTCAAGATAGTTTCTCTTTAGAGCCTCGGCGTTTTGGTTAACCTCGCGGAGTTCGTTCTCAAGCTTTTCGAAAGTAGCCTACAAAAAATGGAATCAATTATAAAATCTGTTTACAGTATATCTCTATATTTCAAAAGCCTTTGCTAATCAAATGCATCAAATCTTGGATTTGGATTCAAAACATTTTGATTGGTATATTTTTGCTCTCTTCCTCTGTCTCCAAACACCTCATCTTTTCTAAACCATTACGAATTATTAACCATAAATTAAAGACAGTATGTATTGGACAATATTAAAAAAACCTTTATGCTTTATATCTGTTGTTTATCAGCAGTAAAGAGAAAGAAATAAATTTATAGAAAAGTTTCTGAAACATTGCCTACCTCAAGATCGATCATCTCCCTCGGCTGTGGTGCTTCGGGGCACTCGCCGGGTATCTCCAGCATGGGGATGCCATCACGACGGATCTCCTTCTCCAAGTACCTGAGCTTGCGCTCCATCTCATCACAGCGACGGACCTCATTGACGAACTTGCGTTGAAACGCGTTAACGTCTGGATTTAACTGGTGAAGAAAATTAATACATGCTATAACCATAAATAAGGTATGTTAAATCAAAGACGATTTTGAAAAGCCTATGGAGCTTTATATGACTGTATCATACTATGATATAAAACTCCACAGGCTTAAGTGCTAGCTTAGCCTAAGTTTCGGCAAATGACGTCATACATTGCAGATGAAAAGTGGTAACGCCGCCCATGGACATTGGCAGTCTTTATCTTACATTATATTATTATACAATTAAATAAGCAGATTAACTTTTTACGTCTAAAATTATCTACAACACATTTCTTTGGACTGTTGTATTCCAGTTACTTCGGTGCATCAATTTAAACTGAGAAAAGTATGATAATCTAACTGCTCATACGGAGTATAATGCAGATAACTTCATACGATCTGCAATGAACCAGGTCAAAGGAATGCACTTTGTTGCAATGAATAAGCCGACGACGCTTACTTTATTTCTCGTTCTTTGTGTCACAAAGTCCGTCCATCAAAAAATCTGAACTGCAGTGGTAATAATGACTAAAAGGACAGACATAGGGAATATTATCTATTGACTATGTGTACTACATATTTTTTATACTAAATCACGCTCGCTCGTAATAAGGAACTTGTAAAGCACAAAGTTCGGCCAACTTTTCGACATTCAATTATCAAACTTAACACGTCTAATACAAGATAGATTATAGCTCAAAGCTCATATATATACCCCTTTCTAACAGTATCTATCTATACTAATATTATAACGCTGAAGAGTTTGTTTGTTTGGTTGAACGCGCTAATATCAGGAACTACTAGTGAGATTTAAAAAAAACTTTTAGTGTTGTATAGCCCATTTATCGAGGAACGCTATATAACATCACGCTGCAGCCAATAGGAGCTGAGCAGTAGCCAAATAAAAAGCGACGGGAGCGAAGCCCCACGTGATATCTAGTCGATTATTTTTTTCCTTGTGAAAACCATGCAGCATTACGTGCAGTGAAAATCTCATATGTTCCATCGACTGAAAATCTGACCTTCGGTTCAAGGCTTCACCCCTCTCAGTTCAGTACAGATATACCCTCACACACCAATAACTAAACTGTCAAGATAAAAGAGTGCAAATAATAAATACCAGACAGTCAGGTGACGTACATTGTAATGCATTTTTCGTTGAATACAACGAAAAAATAATGGTCTTGTTACCAAATGTGGAATGTCCTTTTCGCATTTGGAGATAACAATAGGATTCCAAAGGAAATATTTCGGGGTCGAGTACCTATTTCTTATATTATATCTGCGATGCTTCTTGATATTACGGTGACTTCACTCAATATGATATATGATACAATGAGCTACTAAGTCAGGCTAGAGTCTACTTGAACTTATGAGAACAGAACGAACATTATAAGTTCCTCAAAGGTGAAAGATAGAGAACTAGATAAAGGGATTTTGTGGTCATAGCATTGTCAAGTCAGCGAAGACGCCATTGAAAGAGCGAAATGGGAGGAGTTTTTTTTCCTCATGGTCCCGAAAATCATCAAAAACTTAAGACAAGAGTTGTCCTCGGGCGGATTCCTGGTACATGCAATAAAACATTCAACATCTAAGTAGTGCACCCTGAGTATAGTACCATTGCATTGTTGGAAATAGCACATTCATAACCATAACATACCTATCAAAGCAAATATTGTTGATTTTCTCAACATTCATCAAACTGGTCATACAATAACAACATCAGTTCTCGTTTTTTAATTTGACCATAATACAGAATTTCTAAAAGAAAACACATATAAATTCGGGAAAAACGATTTACGTGTTCCGTGTAGTGATGGATTAAGAATACAAAATGTCACTACATCGCCTTAACCCAGGGGTGTCGTAAGAGGCGACTAAGGGAGTAATCTTATGCTGTACAAGAGCACGGCGAGAAAAGAAAAATTCGAAACAAACCATTCCATCTAGCCAGCGTGGTATAGTAGGCTAGCATAGCATTAGATTTGTTTCGTTCATATTTACATAACCGAAAAATGTTTGTTGAGATAAAGGAAATTGGTGAGAACAATTTGCAACAAATCTACTGTTCCAAAATAAAAAATGTAAACACAGGTGTTCCCCAAAGATCCATTTTAGGCCCAATTTTATTTTTAGTGTTTACAAATGACTTAATCAGTTATAAGATGCAAGCAAACCCTGATGCTCGACTTACTGTTTTTGCAGATGATACCAATGCAATTGTAAGTGCTCATAACATAGCAGAATTAAATACAAGTGTGAATACCACACTTTCAATATTTCAGAACTGGTTCATTGCGAATAAATTAATAATAAATCCAAACAAGACACATATAATTTTATTTAAGACTACCAGTCGTAGCTCAGACACATTAGATATTAGAATAAATAATCATAAAATTGACCTTGTCGAATCAACAAAGTTCTTGGGTATTTATATTGATGCTTTATTAAATTGGAAAAAAGAATTAAACGCTGTAGATTCAACCATATCATCCGCCTGTTATGCCCTAAGAAGCCTTCGTGATGAAGTTAGTATTGACCATCTAAAAACTGTCTATTACGCCTTAGTTGAATCTAGAATAAGGTATAGCATTCAGCTCTGGGGAAATAGCTATCAGTACAACTGCAACAGAGCTTTTGTTCTGCAAAAAAGAGCCATCCGAACAATTGTACGGATTCCCAATGGCAGTCCTGTAGGGAGTACTTCACAGAGTTGTCAATACTGACAGTACCTAGCCTCTACATACTGTCGGTTCTTGAAAATTTGTCCAAAAATATAAGTAGTTTTGAAACAAGTGAAGAGAGGTTGATCAGAGAAGCCACACGAACCCTATTATAAAAAAATAAGATACACCCAAAACTTAATATTGTAGGTCACGGTGCTAAGTATCAGGCAGTAAAATTATTCAATAAATTGCCAATTGATATAAAAAAAAATATTTATAAAACACACCTTTTTAAAAAAATGGTCAAGGCTTATCTTCTAGAAAAATTGCTTTTATTCCATCGAAGATTTTATTAAAATGACAAATAAAACAAATGACAATTAATAAATCCAATTTTTTTATATATAATTTATATTTCATTATTGTCATTTAAATCTATTTTTATATAATATTTTTAGTTTTAAGTACAATCTTGACTTCCTATTTACTTAATGTTGACATCTTAATTTATTGTATAAGACATCGTAATAACTATTTAATTTAATTTTAATGTAATGTATTAGTAATGAGTTATGACTAGACTATTTAGATTTGTAAATATAATTGTTGTCTTCTCGTCTTTTTTAGGTTTTTATGATTTTATTTTTTTATTTTATATTATCTTGTATCTAAATGTTATTTTAGTGTATGTGTATTTTTTTTTTCAAACACAATCTATATTGTTAATGAAATAAATAAATGAAATGAAATGAAATGGCTAAATTCCATCCACACTATTTGGAGGAGACCCGTGCCCAGTAGTGGGACATTTATGGGTTGAAATACATGGAATGATATAAACGAAAAAAAAAACAATCGGCCATTGAAGTGATAAGATGACTATATACATAAGGAAATTGGTACAATCAATACAATAGAAGTTAACAATATTTATGCGTTCAGTATTAATTGAAAGAGAAACTACCTATTCAATTGGATTTCAATCTTGTATATTGATGGAAATAAACATCAATTGAGTGCAATCAGTTTTGTTTTGAGAAAAGTTTATTTATGCACATAATGTAAAGCTGACAGGTACATATACTCAGGTTGAACTGGATGTAGAATGTTTGTCAACAAACCACTGTTAAAATGTTGTCAAATTGTATTTAAAATTTCATTTAGGTATAATATTTTTTTTCTAATATCAGTGGCATTAAGCTGTATTGCTTCTAAAAACATTTCAGAATAATAAATAAATTGTTTCTATTTTTTTTATTTTTAATAAAATAGACATTAAACTATTGTCAAATATTGTTTGTTCTAGATCTAGAACAAATTCGATCTGAGTATAATATTGTGACCATTTTACCGTTTCTCTCCTAAATATGTAAATACAATCTGGTTGCATAAACAATAGTATGCATTTTCATTCAGCAAGTGCTTACAATGACAATGATGTGATGTGATGGAAAGAGATGGAAATATTGTTATGAGAATAGTCGAATTTTTTTTTTTCTGTCTCTTTCATACTTGATGATCTGTCAGCGCATCCCACATACAAAAATTATTACGCCCGACGTATCTTCTATCAGGTTGTTTTGTTTTTAAAGTTTGTAAAAATATTTTAAAAAAGACCTTGTTTGTATGGTGTAGTAATTATATGCCACTACTGAATGCAATGCTGTATTTTAGACCCCCAAACAGGACAAATATTTGTTTTATTTATAAACTTATTGCTCGCAACATGGGGCAAGTTGACTAATGCAAGTTGTCTTTAAAAAAAATTGAATTACTTAGTAGTCTAAATTATTATAACTAAATAAAGTGAATAGTTCACATTCATTTATAGATATGAGTGATAGTAGTTAGTCGCTATAGTCCAAAAAATATAGTATAATAGACAGCCTGGAAAAAATATTTAATAACATTCATCATCATCAGCCCAATGACGTTCACTGTTGAACATAGGCCTCACCTAATTTCTGCCACAGCAAGCGATTTGCATTTATGTATAAGCCTTTTAAAAACCGTCTAACACTATAATACACAAAGATAAGTTCTGTGCTGTATAGATATCTGTGTGTAGTAATATAATCAACTAAGCATTATTTTTTATCAATATTAACTTCATCAATCATAGTTACTAATAACAATCACATTTTTTTTATCAATCACATGATTTCTAAATAATTATTGGTTTTTCATGTTGGTAGAGAGTTATATAATACTGACATTATCATAAATGTACAAACAAATTTAGACTATGACTATTGCTAATGTTTAATTTTGTTCCCACTACTAGAAGTGGAGGGGGGCCTTCACTCCTGTCGTTATTTATTTGGCCACTGCTCAGCTCCTATTAGCTGTATCGTAATGTTAGATAGCCTATAACCTTCCTCAATAAATGGGCTATCCAACACAAAAAGAATATTTCAAATGAAAGCACCACCTGTAGCATCAGATATCCTAGTGTTCAACAACCAAACAAACAAACTCTTCAGTTTTATAATATTAGAATAGATAAGGATCATTTTTGCATGCTATGGAAAAATAAGTTAAAATTAATTGAATCCAAGGGTATTTTTATAGTAACATGGTGCTATATGAGTATTGATGTCGGATCATCATGATTATCAGTCTGTCATAGTCTACTGCTGGCTAAAGTCTGTTTCAGGAAATGGAAAATGCATGCTATTGTCAAAAGAAAATGTAATCATAATATTTTTATATTGCCTATTGGAAATCTCTTGAAGAGGCCTGTGTCAAACAGTAGAGTAGCTGTAGTAGTAGTAGTAGCTGTGGCTTATATGATGATGATGATGGCAATCAAAAAGTTTATAGTAATTATACTCAGGTGGAAACTATAGGTTGTTTTTGTACAATCAATTAAATTAATACAAATTTGTATTATTTTGAAATGTTGTTTATAATTAGAAATTACAGCCACTGATATCTGCTTAATAAAATATATTTAAATTAAATCTTAAAATTCAGTTTGAAAAAAATTAAAAACTGATTAATTTAAGATTTTTTCCTACAACCATTTATTTCTTTAACATTATGTTTTTAACCTTAATTACACTGACATTTCGGGCCGAAAATTTTCCGACAGCTCAGAATCAGGGGGCTAAAGTGCCTTCATCTGTCATGTTGATGTAAACTAGCCTGTCTCTTTCTGTTCTAGATGAGGTATATGTATCTCTTACAATTTTTATTAATATTACAGTTTTCTGCACTAATATTATAAAGAGGCAAGATTTGTTTTTGTATGTTATGAATAAACTTAAAAACTATTGGACCTATTTCAAAAATTCTTTTGCCATTAGAAAGCTACATTATCACTGAGTAACATAGGCTATATATATAGGTAACACACCGCTATGGTAAATAGGAGCTGAGCAGTGGCCAAATAAAGTATGATGGGTGTGAAGCCCCATGGAACTTTAAGTTATCAATATTCTTTTAGTAGTTTAGAAGCTAAAGCTTGACAGAGTTGCTATCACATTAATTGTATTATAATGGATTTTTCATTGAGTCAACTTTTTAGTGGAAAAGTGTAATAAGAACTGTTGCTATTTGCATACATTTGAAACTATTACATAGTTTAAATGTATAGCAACAAAAAAACTTGAGTTGTTAACATCATAGAACAATGTCAATAATTTTTTCATCTACTAAACAATAGGTATCTAGTTATGTTACCTACCTACTAATAAATTTATAATTAAATAGGTAACTTTATTAATATAGTATACAGACAGATAGCTTTGTTATACTAATTACAAGGCATTTGCTATTCCTTGTAAATAGACTCCCAATGGAAGCAGTTTTAATTATATAAAATAAAGTTTCATATCAGATTAAACGTATCAGATAAGTCATCGTATATCACGAATTCAGGGCATGAAATACGATCATAGGGAAAACGAGGTCAAAGATTTCCTACCTAACAATCTGGAAAATCCTACGGTACCTTTTTAATAGAAACTTTTTAGTAGGTATAAATAAAGATGTATTTAAGGGGCGTATATCATAGTCCACATGGCTCAAAGTACTCACGTCACGGAACTGAACCAGTCCTAGTTCTCCAAGTTCAGACACGCAGGCATAAGCAGCTTCACTTTGCAGGAAGAGTTGACATAATGTCATTTCTTCACTCCGAAACAACGACCCCATTTTTGCACGGATTCCAGCACAACACAATATGTAAAATATTTAACTACAGAAAAAGGGTTCGTCGCTAGTCTGCGAGCAGACTTCAGCGGCGACGAAACCAAATTACTAACGACAAATCAATCGATAGGAATTATCTCTCCAGTGAACTGAACTTGAGTCACCAATGCGCAACGCGGCGCGACTTGTGGTTTGGGGATGCCAAGTGGAAAATGGATTTTCCGCACATTCATTTATAATATTGCACAATACATAATATTAAAATACTTAATAATATTTTATGATTAGAGCTGTATTCCGATGTGGTTGCGGGACTAAGAATACATGTGTTGCTTTCGTTCCCGGGAAGTCACAGAATTCGACTAAGGGATAATCGCGCCATAACAACTGTACCTACTAGATATAACTCGAAATAAAACCTTGTACCAACCCGTCTGGCCAGCATGGTAGCAGTAAGCAAATAACCACCTAAATTATTAACGGCACAAAAGAACAAACAATAGTGCTCATCACACAAAGATTTGTCCTGGGTGGAAATCGAACCCACGACATCTGTTTGTCTCAACAGTCAGGGTCATTAAACTAACCACTGAGCTACGGAGGCTTCGAATTGTTTAAATACGGTCAAAAACAGTTAAAAACTGGTAATATTCAGTCATTTTGATTTCAGTGATAGGTACGTTAGTATTGATTTCCAGCCTCCCGAAGAACTCGAAGCGAGCATTACAATATAAAATCAATGCGAATTTGATATCGCAAATTCGGTAAACACACAAAGGCAGTTGTCTCACTGTCCTGCCCTCGTGTAAAACTAGCAATATCTACTCGATGCATTCCTAATTAATGTGTACGTACCTACTAATTAGTAATTGTATTTAAGAATTTGGTAATTAGAAATTAAATAAATTCTTCTACAACAGCAGTTCTTTTATAGAATTGAGGAGAGTAAAGGCAATGCGTATATTATTTTTTCCCTAACGTAGCGTTAATTTCCTCTTTCTTGGCAACACATATCTTTTTACTCATTTTCAATACTGCCATCTTTTTCTTATCATTGATTGAGTAACATACATTTACAGATAAAGTTATTAAATGTTTTTGTTAAATTTGTTATGAACAAATATTATATATTTTTATTGATACAAATGTAGTCTTAGTAAGGATTGATGAAAATTACAAAAATTATAGTAAAAAACCAAGGATAAATTAAAACTTTTTATTTACTTTACCATTATACCGATTCTTAGCGTTAACAATGCATTTAAACTAGCTTTGTAAACACGTATACTTCGACTAAGCTTAAAAGATTTAAATTTGACAGATATTTATTTTTTATCCTTTTCACTCACGTTAATTTATGCTCTTTCTGTCTGTTATTTCCTGATTAACTAGGATTTTAAATTATCCTTTATAATAATGTGTGGGAGTAGTAAATTGAGGTTATACATTTAGCTGGAAACGAAAATAATTTATTAAATTTAGACTATGAATAGACTTAAATCTGAATGAAAATCGAGGCGAAATGGTGTGTAAATTTGATTTATTCGTCTGAAGATAGATGCAATACATAATTCACTACTTCATTGCATTTTATTTCTATTACTTACAGGCTCTTCTTGGTGCTCAGTTAGTTATAACGCTGATTATGGTATCAGTGATACAAAAATTAGGAAATTATTCGTTTGCGAGATGGTTGTTATGTTCTCAAGGGTTGTATAGGTATTTGTATCCTACTAATAGTGAGTTGAAGACATTAGCGGGTGTGCCGAAGGACTCTGGCAAGAGTAAGAAAGGAAGTAAAAATGAGTCGAATGGTAAGCCGGAAACGTTTCACGTACCTCGTAGTCTGGACATACAACTGGAGACTGCTCCCGTGACGCCGTTAGACGTCGTACATTTGAGATTTTACACAGAATATGTATGGATAGTAGACTTCTCACTGTACACTCTAGTAGTATACATTATGTCTGAGGTAAGTACCCTTTGACTTGTCGTACTTGAGCCTTACTTTATATTGAGGTTTGTTAACTAATGAATTTGTGTTACAGATATATACATCAATATTTCCATTGAAGGATGAGTTCAATTTGAGCATGGTGTGGTGTCTGCTAGTAGTATTATTCTCATTGTATCCTTTTACAATTTTATAATGACATCACCAAAATGGAGACAAGACAAGAAAGGAGGACTGTTGTTACAACAACAAGAGAATTTTATATAATTTAAAACAAATATTGCGCAAAGTACAAAGTAAGATTAATTTGTACACTTAGGCATTCTCATACAGCCAACCTACCTACTATTTACGTAGGGTAAACTGCCTTTGTGGCACAGCAAGAAGTATATACGACTGTTGTGCAGCGACGAGAGCAGTGGCTCCTAACACAGGAAATTAATTTTACCTAAAAGGAGTCACCAAAACCGGCACTGTAACCTAGATATAAGTTAAAGTCAAATAAAGATTTTGTATTTTTTGTGCAAGAGGGCCCGGGTTCGTTTCCCGGGTCGGGTAAAAATGGTTTTGGGTTTTTCTATCAAAAAATTCCAGTATTTCGATTTTCCCGAAGTTTGGTAAACAAATGTTTCAGGTTGATGACAATAGGCTCGCCTCCTATTTCATGGGACCAAACATAGCTGGCGAAATGTGGGTGTGATACACCTATGTGTACCCCTTCGGGGAAAAAAGCTTGATGCTATGTTATGCTATGTTATGTAAATATTATAATACACACACTACTAACAAATAATTTGTAAATCTAATGCTTGTTTATGACATGTATCCTCTGTTCTATTTCTCTTTATTTTGTCTGGTATAGTGTAGACTTCAGTATGGTGAACTTTATGCATGAGAAATTATGACTGTTAAAAAAATGTATACAAAATACAAATCCTAACAGTGTAGGCGTGTAGGTTACACAAGAAACACCTTACACAATAATACACATTAGGCTGTATATCTTACTTAAAGCAAAATGTATTCTATGTGATTTGCTTTAGAATTGTTTATCCCAAAACCTATGAAATGTAGTTTTCATTAGCATTTCAGTCTGACTGTGAAATAATGCTGACCTACATAATATCATACTGCAATACTCATAGTGCTGACAATTAATAATTGACATTTAATAGGAATTATTGGCCATACTTACTTAATATATTGTTACCTTATTTTGGTTTATAATAGTATGAATATTTTTTATCATAAATAATTATCAATAGTTTTCTTAACCTATATACAGTAAAATTCTTTTAAGTCTAACCAAACAATATTTTACAAGTGAAGAGTCAATCGGTGAGCGGTCAACATGTATAGTAGCTTTCTGCGTGTTTCTACTAGTAGCCATGATAATATTGATAGTGGACGAGTCTAACCTGGAGGTCGGAGTTGATCCCGCTTACGACAGCTTCTATGAAAATGCTTCTAAGTTCCTTGAGAACCAGGGATTGTCATCTGTGTGAGTTAAACAAGTTTATTTGAAAATAACAAAATAAATTTCTTAGTAAGGTTGCGTTTTCGATTCCAATCAAAGCAGACGTGTTATACACAACACTCTCGTGCTCTAGATAAAAGTGCATAGGTAGCGCCGCCCGCGCCGCTACTCATGCCCACTGTCGGCAGTGCGCGTCATCATGACCTACTTCCGCGTGTGACGTTATTTAAGTGTGCTAAGTGAAGTATACGAAATGGCTTCTTCTCCTAGTTCTATAAAGATAATAACAGAAAAGGAACATTTCCTGTATAACTGCTACCAACGTGAGAAAGTAGCAAACGGGGAACTCGAGCAACAGGTTCAAGACCTCAAGGAACAACTTAAGTGTCTTAAAGAACAACTTGAACAATTGTCTGCTCAACATCAGCAGCAACAATCGTCCCAACCTGTAACCCAACAGGGAACCACAAGTTCCTCCTCAGAACGTGTCGAATATTGCACGGATGAGGAAGATTTAGCCAAAGAAACAGAGTGGGTACGTGTCAAAACTAGGAAGAAAAGGAAACTCAACACATCACCCTCACCCCCACCCAAGTCAGCATCTCTCTCTGATGATGCCTCAAAAGTTAAAGTAAAAAAGGCTCCACTGCCTCCACCAGTAATAGTGGACGGTATCAAAAACTACCAAAAATTTTACGACTTTTTGGTAGAAGGTCTATCAGGTTAATTACAAAACATCTATCTTCCAATAATTGTTTATGGCATTCCTATGAAAATAAACAGGATCGACCCATTAGGGTAGTTGCCAAAAAATTACACCACACATGCGAACCCAACAGAATTGTTGAAGACCTTCAATTCAAGGGGTATAAAATAGAGGCCGCAGTGAATAAACTAAAGTGGCAGAACAAAGAGCCTTTAAACTTATTCATGCTAACATTTAAAAATGATGAAGATATCAATAAAATTTACAACATCAGGAATATTTTGGGATGTAAGGTAGAAATTCACCCCTTGAAAACTCCAAAGCTTATACCTCAGTGTAAAAGGTGCCAAGCCTATGGCCATACACAGAGATATTGCTCCAAAGAACCAAGATGCGTTAAATGCACTGGCAAGCACCTAACTAAGGATTGCCAAAAACCGTTAACTGATAAACCTAAATGTGTACACTGTGGTGAACCACACCCCGTTAACTACAGGGGATGTTTAGTTGCCAAAGAGCTACAAATGTTCAAAAATAAAAACATTAAGAAGAAAACTCAATCGCACAGGCAAACCACTGAAACAAATGTAGTTAATTCTAACAAGGTAATATCGGTTTCGCAACCTTATACAGTAAGCAAAACTCGGTCCGAAAAAGCTACGTATGCACAAATTACGTCTAAGAATGTGACGCTTAATGTAAATAATAACTCGGACATTGAAGAAAAATTAAACACAATGTTAAAACTTATGACATCATTCGATGACCGCCTTAAAAAAATGGAAAATAGCACTAAAAGGGCTATATCTAAACAGAGACAATGAATAAAGTTTTAAGAATAATGTCCTGGAACTCAAATGGCCTCTTGCAGCATCAATATGAGTTGCAAGTTGTCCTAGACAAAGAAAACATTGATGTATGCTTAATATCGGAGTCCCACTTTACCAAACAGTCATTTATTAAGTTAAAAGGCTATAAAATATACCATGCTATACATCCAAGCAACTGTGCTAGAGGAGGAAGCTCTGTGATTATAAAAGAAAATATATCACATTTTCAAAGCTTAACACATGAGGAACATGACATACAAGCTGTATCTGTATGCGTTAAAACCAAGCGATATGCGGTCATTGTATCAGCTATATATTGCCCACCAAGATATTCGCTCAAAAAAGAACAATATATACAGTTTTTTCAAAAACTTGGCAATAGATTTATTCTGGGCGGTGATTTCAATGCAAAGAATATGCACTGGGGTTCTAGATTAACAACAACTAAGGGGCGTGAACTACTAAATGCAATAAAAGAATACAGATCTGATGTATTGTCTACCGGAAAACCGACCTACTGGCCAACGGATCCGCAAAAAATACCAGACCTGATAGATTTTTTTATTACAAAAAACATTTCATGTAATTATATGAGTATCGAAGAAGGGTACGACATGAATTCGGACCACTCACCTATTATTTTAAACGTCAGTGGAAATGTAATTAAAAAAGAAAGTAATCCAAGATTAGTCAATTTAAAAACAGACTGGGAAAGTTTTCAAATAGACCTTGAATCGAAAATTCAGCTCAATGTACCGCTCAAAACCACCAATCAATTAGATTATGAAGTAGAAAAGTTCACCGTAGATATTCAACAGTCTGCATGGCAAAATACACCTCAATATTCGACTATAAGTAAAGGAAATAAATATCCCAGAGAAATTATGCACCTTATAGCTGAAAAAAGAAGGCAAAGGAAAAAATGGCACCTCACGAGGTCGCCCAGCGATAAAAAAACACTAAATTATATGACTAAAATGTTAACCAAAACGATTCAAGCTCATAAAGACGAATCTATTTCAAACTCGTTAGAAAAATTAACTAGTGATCGCACTAGTAATTATTCACTTTGGAAAACAGTTAAAAAAATTAAAACCCCAATTTTTTCCATTCCACCTATAAGGGAAGAGAATGGGACATGGGCGATAAGTAATGAGCAAAAGGCAAAAAGATTTGCACAACATCTAGAAACAATATTTCAACCGAACCAAGGACTAACCGAAGACGAAATGAGCCTAGAGCCACTGCAAGATATAACTGAAATAAAGTTCGTAACACCAAAGGAAGTTGCAGGTGAAATTAGAAAGATGAATGCTAGAAAAGCTCCAGGTTACGACCTCATTACAGGAGAAGTCTTGCAACATCTCGCACGCAAAGCTCTGGTGAAGTTAACATACCTCATCAATGCAGTGTTTAGACTAAAGTACGTACCTGCAGTTTGGAAAGTAGCTGAGGTCATCATGATAGCTAAACCTGGAAAACCATCCCAAGAACCTACATCATACAGGCCAATTTCTCTGTTGCCTGTTTTATCAAAATTATTTGAAAAGCTACTACTCAAAAGGTTAAAACCAATACTCGATCAAAAAGCCCTAATACTGGACCATCAATTTGGCTTTAGGGAAGGCCATTCAACAATAGACCAAGTCCATAGGATTACGAATATCATTGAAAAAGGACTCGAAAACAAACAAGTTTGTTCTGCAGTGTTTCTAGACGTCGCCCAAGCTTTTGACAAAGTGTGGCACCAGGGGTTAATATACAAATTAAACCTAATGATCCCACAATTCACAAAATTGCTAAGATCATACATTTCTACCAGAATGTTTAGAGTAAGACAAGAAAATGCCTATTCAGACCTGAGAGAAATTAAAGCTGGAATACCACAAGGTAGTGTATTGGGCCCGGTCCTGTACCTATTATACACTTGTGACATCCCAAAATTAGAAAACAACACTATTGCAACGTTTGCTGACGACACTGCAATATTATCTCTTGGTAATTCTCATGAGGAAGCCGTGAAAAATACACAAATTGCCATTACAAAATTTTATGACTGGACTCAAAAATGGCGTATAAAATTAAATGAATCAAAATCGATTCACATCGACTTTACCAATAAAAGACCCCACTACTGTCCAATATATATCAACCACCAAATTATTCCTTACGCTAACACAGCCAAATACCTCGGCATGACCCTTGACGTGAAGCTGCGTTGGAAAGCTCACATTAAGAAGAAAAGAGAGGAACTAGATCTTCGCTACAAAGCCCTAAATTGGCTTCTTGGAAGAAATTCTACGTTGTCAGTACAAAACAAAGTTTTAATCTACAAGCAAGTCTTAATGCCAGTATGGACTTATGGTATTCAGCTTTGGGGCTGTACTAAACAAAGCAACAGAGACATTATACAGCGTTTTCAAAACAAAGTACTAAGAGACATTGTAAATGCACCTTGGTATATACGTAATAGTGATCTCCATAGGGACCTAAAGGTGGAGTGTATAGATAAAATAATCCAACGTTTTGCAGAAGCTCACGAAAAGAGACTTCATTATCATATCAATCTTGAGGCCATCCAACTCCTCGATTGTACGGACACAAAAAGAAGACTCAAAAGGACTAAACCGTTTGAGCTAGTGTAGTGTTGATAAACAAAACAATTAGTGACATTTTATAGTGCTATAATAACACAAGAACAAAGTGTACAGTTTAACAGACTCTAAGTAAAAATCAATGGATATTTTCTTAGAATAAGTTTTAATTAGAAGTTTAGGCTAACATAAAATTACTTATTAGCTCATTACGCTAGATTGTAATATTTAAAGTACAGAGCTTGCTCTGCACTTTACAAAGAAAAAAAAAAAAAAGTAAAGTTTCTACATTTTTGAATATTTAACCATTATACCTAGTACTTTGGTCCATACTTGTAATACTATAAAGTAGCAAGTATACGCATATAATTTTTTGATTTTTATTCTGCTTTAACTTGAATATAATATGCACAATGTATATCTGTTTACAAATCCAGAAAAAGTTTCAAATTCCACCAAAATTCCACTTATACAAAATATTATTTTGGTATAGCTACACATAATTATAATAAAATTAATGTACACACCTGCTTTGTAATAATATTAGTTTAATTGTTTGTTGGCTCAAAGCCCAAATATAATTGTGACTGAAACTTGAAATTATTAGGTTTTGGAATACAATATAATCTACTACAACACCTTCGCTTTATAGGGTGGGCCGCCGGAACTTGCTATGACGTCAGCCATCCCTCGCGATAGCCCTCAATGGGGCACCATTTCCGAACGACAGTATCCGCCGTTTCCTCGCTCATATGTATAATAAATATTTGTGTTAATTATTTCCAGAGGTCCAGCTTCTAAATTAATATTGAAATTTTTCTTTGCTGTGTGGGCTGCCATTATTGGAACTCTATTCACATTCCCAGGACTTAGAGTGGCACGGATGCATTGGGATTCACTCAGGTAAGTTGCTTGTTGTTGTGTTGTTTAGTACTTATAAGAATAACCCAATACCGTTTTTGCCGATCCGGGAATCGAATGTGTAGCAGTTTTATACACTCTCTCTGCACCACTAAGGCATATACAGAATATGATTAATAGTATTACAGCGGTCACCATCATTACTTCTGCATGACTTTAATACCATTATATCTAAACTAGCCTCCGCCTATGGCTTTGCCCGCATGGTATATCAGTAAAATGTATTCTATGTCCTTGTACATGTCTTAGACCATATCTGTGTGAAATTTCATGGAGATCGGATGAATAGTTTCCAAGATGACTACTTACATACAAACACAAAGTTTCAAACAAAATTAAGATTGCTCTAAAATAACGTGGATGACCCGGTATCTAAATAACATTTCTTTTTCGTAATTTGCAGGTACTACGGCGAGAATAAGGTGAAGTCTTTGCTGTTAAACGTGAACTTTGCCATGCCGTTTGTTCTAGTACTTCTGTGGGTTCGACCGATAACCAGGCATTACCTTACTGTCAGAGTGTTCAGCGGGATGGACAAACCACTGTGAGTGTTAAGCTGTTATAAATATTACTGGTATTGTCGGTAACACGACTAGCACAGTACTTCAACACTTTCCCTGTGTGTAGCGTGTCATCAAGCCTGCCACTTAATAAAAATGGATAGCATTTATTGGATATAGGGAGTGTCTAGTATATATAGTACTACTTTATAAAACCTTTAGCAGGTTTTAAATAAATACTTTGTCATTAAAAAAATATATTTATGAATTTCACGTGAAAACTAGGAGTAGAGCGGGGGCCCCTCTCTGTGACCTACGATTGGTCACCGAGAGGGTGGTCAAAAATCGCATAAATTGGTCAAGTAGTATGGGTGCGTCCCCTAATGGGGGTTTGGAGTCGTATGCCATCCTGTACATTCATATTAGAAGCCAAACATTTATGTTTCTTTTCAGTATGACATCGCAAGCCTACGACACGTTACGTCTAGTACTAATAGCGACGACGATAATAATTCGGCTGGCGCTCATGCCGCGTCAGCTGCAGGCGTATCTCGACATGGCGCAGAGGAGACTCGACGTTCAGAAGAAAGAGGCCGGCAGAATCACCAACATTGACTTACAGAAAAAGGTATCTAGTATCTAATCAAATTCAATTTCTATTCTATTATTTATTACTTCTTATATGCTAAAACAACATACGGAATTATCGAATAAATTAAAAAAAAAAATTAACGAATAAATATTGTAGCATTTTCATACGTAACTAGGAACTCTTGCTTGTATTAACAACCCAAATAAAAAATGTCTCATGAAAAAACGTCATAATAGACATAATAGAGATATTTTTTTTTATTTGTGGTCGATTGAGGAAATGACTGCCATGCGATGGTTGCCCAATGGATAAGTGCTTGCGGTCCGAGTTCTATTCCGACCGGCAGTACCAATGTGGCTTTCACATTGTGGAATTTATGTTTAGTTACTATGCGAGTCAAATAAGTACGGGACTGTCAAGACAAGACGCCATTTTATTTCCCATTTGAAGACAACTTCATACACTATAAGTAGGGTGTACAAAAAACGAAAAACATTACAAGTACATAAATACTTTATCGGTTTGAACATCTTTATTTTCTGAAAAGTAGTAGTAGTAAGTAATAACAACAACAATAAAACTATATCAAAAAGAACAATAACAAAAAAATTAATAACATTTAAATTAACACTTGTAAGTTGTAACAAAATAACGAAACAAGATAAATTTTTTGCCTATTTATTTCTGCTGGCTGTACAAAAATGTGCACATTCGACTGAAGTTTGCTGCAAATGCTGTCAAGTGCGATCCCATTCTTATTTGATTCGCATAGTACTAGCAAGGTGAAATGATTTAGCATCTGCTAACGGTGAAGGAAAACATCGTGAGGATAACAAAAGAAGAAATTCTATGGGTATGTTTGATTCACCAACCTGCACTAGGCGCGTGTTGATTACTGCCTAAACCCACTCAGCTCTCTAGATAGAGAAGATGGGACCCGAGCCCAGCAGTGGGACATTAATGGGTTGCTGTTGATGATGATGAACATAGGCTATGTTGAATCAAATTCCATGCTGGCTGCTGCAAATGGGCAACAACTAGATATTATTGATTAAAAACAAAATTATGAATGTGTGTTGCAGGTCGCTTCTGTGTTCTACTACCTATGTGTAGTGGCTCTGCAGTACATTTGTCCAATCGTGATGTGTCTGTACTTGGCTCTGATGTACAAGACTTTAGGCGGGTACACATGGACCGGCCTGTTCTATGAGGATGCAGAGATTTGCTCGGCTGAGGACAGGCCGCTGGCTGTCAGTCCAACAGTGGAAGGTGATGGAATAGAACAGTTCCAGATGGCGTGGGAGAATCTGAAAATGGTATTGTTCTCTGTATTTTATCTAGCTTTACTATACTCTAGCTTAACGGTGAACGAAAACATCGTGAGGAAACGTACCCTTGAAGAAATTCGATGTGTACACGTGCCACAAGTTGGCTATCCAGAGCTATTATATATATATTTTAAGTTTATTTTGGTCAATTTAGCGCAGGGTTTTCCAACTTTTACTTCGCTGAGCCTCCCCGAACCCAAAGTAATATTTTCATCCCTTAAGTTTTAATAAAATTAAGAAACATTTTTTTTATCAACTATTTTTTTTATTTGAATTTCAATTGGTACAATACCTACAGATACGACATAAAACGTTATCGGAAATGTAAACGTACATATTAGGCCCTGCTGACATTTATCCACGCCCCCCAAGGGTGGCATGCCCCCTGGTTGGGAAATCCTGATTTAGCGTATATTTAAATACATATTCGTAAAAAAAGATCATAGAAACAACAGCTAATTTATATATTATTATATTATATATATTTATATATATATTTATTACCTACAAGGTAAATCGTGTATAATGAACTTACCAAGGTTTTGTGTTTAGATCTTTATCTGCTAGATATACTTTTGATACTTTCGCAGGTATTCACAGTGGATGTATACAAAGGCGTGTTTGGGTTCGCGACCTGGTGGAGTTGCTTCGCGTGGTTCCTCACCACATCACTGGGGCTCGGCTACCAGACATACTTCAGAATCTCGTGATACTAACACTCTTAGCTTATAGTATTAGTTCTAGTCAGTAGTACAGAGTACTGCGGGGATGGGGAATACAACAAGCTTTCATCTATACAATAGGTAATAGTGTCGCCATAGTTTGTCAACAGTTTTGATACGTCCTCAGTTAAACAAGGTTAATTGAACTTTTGGATGCCAAGCTTATTTAATTTAAAATATTACTATTGTTGCAGTTCACAAATGCCAAAATAGTTTTCTATTACTAATGTGAAAGTTAGTGAGGATGAATAAATAGATAAATGGATGTTGTTACACTTCCATCAAAAACTACTGAATGGATTTTGATGAAACTTTTCTATAATATAGCTGTGTTCCCGTAAGCCATGCGGGTGTTTGTTTTCAAGGTTTGTACCTTTGTCGTGTACCTACGTAAATATATAATTTATAAGGTATTGGCATCATAAAGTCATCTGTGTGTTAATTTGATTGTGTGTAAATATGTAATGTGCCTCACATTCTCACAAATACAAAAGTTAAAAATATTAAAAACATGATACCTAGATTTGTTAAAACATTTATTGTGTATAGTCAACAAAGCAGTTAAGTATGCAGGGACGGCCAAAAGGATTGATTGTCTTAAAAAATAATATAATGTATTAAGTATATATCTAGAGAGCTGAGAGGGTTTAGAC
This sequence comes from Laspeyria flexula, assembly GCA_905147015.1. Lineage (NCBI taxonomy): Eukaryota > Metazoa > Arthropoda > Insecta > Lepidoptera > Erebidae > Laspeyria > Laspeyria flexula. Next base: position 1,165,072 of record LR989958.1, read on the forward strand.
CATAATTCACACACGCTGGCCTTGTGCGGGTTGGTGGAGGAGAGGAGACCCGAGCCCAGCAGTGGGACATTAATGGGTTGCTGATGATGATGATGAAGTATATATCTTTATGAGGTTTTGTATGGTTACAATGACGCAACATCACTCATCAATAAACATCAACTAATAAAAATATACCAATACTTACAGCATTTTTTTCTGAAATATGAAAAGGGGACGGCCCTGCACTTACTGACTGTACACAATAATTATTTTAACGTAGCAATGTGAGGTACCTACAACCCAGTAAGGGTTGCGGGTAGTCGTAGAATGCAGGCGGTACAAAGTCGCTCGCTATTGTGGCAGTAGGTGAGGCGTATGTCCAGCAGTAGACATATTGAGCTGATATGATAATGATGTGAGGTACCAAAGTAAGATCAAATGTGTGATAAAATATGTTTTCCCTCCATATTGGTGTTGGTTGTTGTTTTGTAAAGAGTTCCTCTTAAAATCAATAGCATTACATTAGGTAAAAAGTTTGCATTTCAAGTCCTTTTTTTTTGGGCTGAGAAGAATGTTTTCGTGTGATTCTATTTATGTGTTTTTATTTTTGGGAAAATAACTGTCCTTGTACAAAAGTAGCTTTAAGAAGCTGTTACCTTGTTGAATAAGAATGATATTATTGTGGAAGCCATGTTAAAATAAGATGGATGTTGTAATAATTAGGAATGTTCTATTTATTTCTTTTGGACTATTGGACTGTTTTTATTACAAAATATAGAGATTTTTATACTTTGGTTTTATTTACACAATTTTGTCGTAGGTACCTACAGCCCTTAAAATATGTAAGAATAACAGTGTTTCTGATTTTGTTTCTTCAATAAAATTACGATCCCAAATTAAAATAGACCAACTAAGCATTTAATACAGTAGGTATTTGATATTAGTTTCAGCTTAAATGCATTATACACCTCTATATGCATTCGAGATAAAAATATTCTTGACAGACGGATAGATAGTAGGAGTGTTCGTATCGGCTATATATTAAAAACGCGTTCTAGCTATATGCTATTTTTTTTAAACCTGTTATTTTTACAGCTATAATATATTTATATTAGTTTGAGGCCAACGCTTTTCAACGATGCTGTGCTATTCGTTTTAACGTAACGCATACTGTTGTGTTATGGATTTATTTTAATAACAATTTATTCTAATGATTCGTAAATGATGTATACCTACCGTGAGTTTGTTGTGAGGTTTGTAAGTGATTATTAGCGAATATTAGAGATCATTTAAAAGCGATTAGGTAAAACGGATCTATAATTAAAATAAACTGAATGAAATTTACTTCTAATATATAATACTTATTATACACATTTATTTAAAGTTTTAACCTATTAAACCTATCACCTAATTAATTATAGACCTATACTGACTAAACTTATTATAACAACGCAAAATAAAAGCTAACTGAAAGCTAAGAAAACGCAAACAAGAAACTCGCTCACGTCTGGCATAAAAATTGCATCCGCACTATTCAAAGAATGCGTTTGTACTGATTTCAAATTTCATTAAAATATAACCGAATAAAATATTACTTACATACCTAAAATTTTGAAAAATAATCGTTCAAACGTAGGTCGCCGAGTGCCGCAAAGAGGCGCAAGGTGGGAGCGAAGCTCCCGCCTTAGCCTTCTGACCTAACCTATCCAAGTCGGGATGAACTAAAAAGTAATTTCGTCATATCTCAGAAACGGTGTATCTGAGCGTAAAATTAATCGAAAATTTTACAATTTCAGTTTCCATACAAACTCGATCAAAATTATTCTAAGTCTCAACTCCATATAAAAAGTGACGAAATTTTTCTAAGTGTCGAGACCCTCTTTGAAACACCCAAACCCAAACGTTTGTTTGATTCGATTAATCAATCTAGTATCCAGTTACTTTACGATAAAGCATAATTTCGCATACCTAAAATGCAAATAACGTCCAACAATTTTCGAAACTAATATTTTTAGGTACAGTTGGAATTTTAACCTTATGGTCTTTATTTTAGAGCATAACTTGGCATGTAATAAAAATAATTAATTCAATAAACCGTTGCCGAAAAAATATTAGTATTCAATTGAAATGAATATGTTATTTAATTGGATTAAGCAATGTAGTTCGTATGCAGTCAGGTTAAAGCTTAATTTCGCATAAAAAAAAAATAACGAACAACTTGAAACTAATATTTTTAGGTACAATTGGAATTTTAACCTTATGGTCTTCATTTTAGAGCATAACTTGGCATGTAATAAAAAAAAAAAATCATTACGATTTGTTTCAATAAAACGTTGCCGAAAAAATATTAGTATTCAATTGAAATGAATATGTTATTTAATTGGATTAAGCAATGTAGTTCTTATGCAGTCAGATTAAAGCTTAATTTCGCATAAAAAAAAAATAACGAACAACTGGAAACTAATATTTTTAGGTACAATTGGAATTTTAACCTTATTGCATTAAAAATAGAGCATAATTTGGCTTGTGACTTGAAATATTAAATATCGTTTGTCTTTCATTCATCGGTCGGTCGGTGGGATCAGGATGAGTTCGAAATTTGACCTCGAGTGACCTTAACACGGCGTTCGTTCAGTGTTTGTTCGCAAAAATAATAGGATGACGTAAATAGCTATATTAGTTTTTGTATTTAATAAATAATTGGTAATATGAATATATTTTTTTATTAGGTTAATTATTCCGCTATAAAATATAACGAACACTCTTAATAGATAGACAGACTGACAATGGCACAGAGTACATTATGCTATACTGAAAGACAATGGAGTGATCCAGTGATCCTATTCCTTTATGAGTTCCTTTTTTTTCACTAGCAATATCAAGTTGCACAAGTAACGGAAAAAATCCACTCCACTACTACACTGAATAATTAGTATTTCAAGGGGTATACAATGATAATCCTAAAAAAAATCCCCCTTATTACAAAACATGGACTAAGTATTAAACCAGGTTTAAATTGATATAAGCCATTATTTAATGTCAAAGTTGTCAATTTAAACCTGGTTTAATGCTTAATCATAAGTCCGTATTTTGTAAATTGAGTTTAATCTCCGGACGCGTAGTTTGTATGAAATTTGGTTTACAACAGCCGGCTACACAGTTGGAATCCACCAAGGGCACCTCTGTGGAAGCATAATATGTGGTGGAAGGCAAGTTATAGTTAATAACGGCTTTAAGTGCGGAACCCTCAGCGAGCGAGTCTTGACCCGCACCGTCGCGGTCATCGTCGTCGCCGTCTTGTCGTCTGTTCTACTACGCCTCTAACCCCTTCAACTTCAAATGACTTTAATAAACATAAACACATGAGTCATCAAGTTTCACAATGCATTGTAACAAAATATAAAAAGATACTAATCATTACATTTTATCAATCAATCAATTGGTAACTTGACAGGATATTATAATTTATTTTATAAATTGATTCTGGAAATAATAATTATTAAACAAAAAATAATAACGTACATATTATTATTTGTTGGCAACACTTCTAGGCTTCTGTTGAAAATTTTAGTGATGTATGTAGGTTTTATGGTTTTCGGATTCGATAAAATTTGCTGCAATATTATTAATATGACACTGAAAAGAATCGTTTATTTCTTATCCTATAGTAGTCTACTTATATAGATTGCCTAGAACACTTATTTAAATATCTGATAGAGATACTGTAAATACTATTAATGGGTCATATAAGTTTTTAAGTGAAATAGAATACTGTGGTCAATTCAAACTGAGCCACGTGCTTGGCAAAGACTATAAAACACTGCCTACTGTAGTGAGTGTCACATTATGTTGTGTTCTTGCTGGTGAGTCGTAGTATCCGGTATTCATTGGGAAGGAAAGGGGGAAGTGGGAAGTGGGAACCGTCGGTAAGGTACATGTGATATTTATGGTATTACAAGCCTCCACAGGATACCGTTAGGCGTGCCCTTAGCTAGTGAGTCAATATCGTGTTATAAAAAGTGTTACAAAAACCATTATGCTTCAACATCATCTACATCATTTCAACCCATAAACGTCTCACTGCTGGGCACGGATCTCCTTCTGTGGAGGGAATTATAGAATGAATCAAGATCAAAGCTTACGTTTACGTAATACAAAATTATTGGTTATAAGGAGAGTCCTTAGTCCGAGCAATCGCCAGCAACAAATTATTCACTTTTGAGCAAAACTATGAACGTTCGAGTACTTCGAGTCACATCCGACCTAGGAGCATTCCAATTAGGTAAATGCCATTCATTTCAAAATGATCAAGGAACTGTCCCTTGTTTACGATAGTTTACAGGTGGCCAGTAATATTCCAACATAAATGCTTGTTGATTTCATTATCTCAGTACCTACTCACTTTCGAGCGATTTGTTAGAGTGAACATTCGAATGCAAGCCATATCCGCGAACAGCGTTGCGACGTCCATACCGGCCGAAGTTCGTATTTACCTGTAAGATTTATAACGCTCGGCTCAACGGACACACAACTCGAATATTCGATGCAGCCGAACACTATGATGCCGAATTCTCAATACAGACTGCTATTATTTTCGTGTGATACATACTTCGACAGATCTTTTAAAAACATTTTAAGGTTTCTAAAACAGATTTTTGATTATATGAATATTTTCGGAGATAATCGCTCCGAAATTTGCATAAATTGTGTCCTACCTCCCTTTATTTTCTAAACCGTAGAAGCTAAAAACCAGAAATTATCTGAACTAAGATAACATTTAATAAATGCTTTCAACGAAAATTATTTAAACAAGATATAGCGTTACTAAGTTATTGGCGAAAAACTGCGTTTCTCAACAAAAGGTCGTAAGTGCTATAAAGATAGGTACGTTCTTTTGCTACGGAATCCTACAATGCGCATGGTCCGATATGCTCTTCATAACCAGTATTTTATAAAAAGTATAAGTTTTGTAACTAAATAAAAAGCAATTACTAAAAAACATAAAAGAATATTCATAAATAAAAGGTATTAACATAATTACTAACTTTTTTGTAAATTTATGTTTCACTTATAGTTGTATGGTTTTTTTTTTCTTTTTATAATGGAACTAATTGTTGAGTGTGTTAATTTGTAAATAAATTTAGATTAAAGTGCTGCTGTAAATAATCTTGTTTCTAAAAAAACTATATTGTTAAAAACACGTAGTATCTAGATTTTTTTTAAATTGGAGAACTTAATATGTCTATAATTATGGGTATAATGAAATCATCATCACTTTCAGTTAGTTAGCGCTGCGCTGTTTTGTTATACTGAATGATGCAATTACAAAAAAAAATGAGTATAATGTCGATAGCATCAAATATTCATTTCTGGTTGACGACATCACTATTAAACGCCAGATGTGCCGCCATTGTGCTGTGAAAATGTTGCAGATATCAACTCTTGGCCAATGAGGGAAAAGGACGCTAGAAGGGAGCAAATGCTATTGGTCGAAAGCGAAGAATATTCCAGAAAGGCCGAGTGACGTCGAATGACGCATCCCCTCCGCATATAAACTCTTCGGTGAATTTCCAGCACCAGTTTATTTCGTGAAAAGAAGCCGTCAATCGCGCACCTTTGCTGAGTTTTTGCTCTACGACTGAACAAGTCAACGACTGAGATAATTTTACATTAAAGACAACAAAACAAAGTAAGTCACGTTTATTTTTTATAATTCGTTAACAAACGTTCCAAATTGTGTAGTAGTGATTCTAGAAAAAGATTTTTTATAATTAATTTTAAATTTTCTGTGTTGAGGTCGTGGTAAGTTACAGTCTTACTTGTGTTAATATAATATTGAGAATTCCCACTTCCCAGTGTCATTCAAGTATTGAAGATAAGCTAACTGCTTAAAATTGTGTAAGGTTTACGTGTGAAATATTAATTTTTTAAGGTTGGTTGACTATAAAACCTATTTAGGTACTTACTTCTTTGTTCCAAAACACGTGGTACCTAGTTAGTAATTTCTTATCTAGCTTTTAGTATCTTATACATACTGTCCATATGGTAATTATCTACCTTTTAAGATACCTACACATATTATTATCCCTGTTCGAGAACTTTCCGCTGCCGCACTGTATCGATTTTTCTTGTAATGGCCGCCGGGTTTCTAAACTCCGCAACCAACCACAAGCAGTTTCTAGAATGAAGTTCTAGTATTTCCATTGTTATTTAGCAACTAATTTTTTAAACTACTTCGCGGATACTGTTTTCCCACGTGCAATTTCCCGTAAGCAGACATCAAAATGGCGGAACATAACCTCTAGTGATTTTTTATTATGATTTGCATAAGTAAGGTCGTACAAAGTTCATTGTAGTTTTAACACGAGTTTTTATTGTTACAGATGGCTAAAGCACCCGCTGTAGGTATTGATTTGGGTACCACTTACTCGTGCGTGGGAGTTTTCCAGCATGGTAAAGTGGAGATCATCGCCAACGACCAGGGCAATAGGACCACACCTTCCTATGTCGCCTTCACAGACACCGAGCGTCTCATCGGTGATGCCGCCAAGAACCAGGTGGCGATGAACCCTAACAACACAATTTTCGGTGAGCATATTTGCTATGTATACAAGATGGTCTAACAATATCTTAAATTCTCCAAGTATCAAGCAAGACACAATTATACGTTATACTATGACTACCCTGAGTCTCCACACTAGGTAGGTACCTATTAGTCGTATCGAGTAATTTGTATATTTATTGCGTTATCATCAAAATTACATTAATATCTACGTGGTTTCCGGAATACCGCGAGTCATTTTATATGATATACCTCATAAAACAAATATAATATTTAAAAAATGGTTGAGATTGCGACACGTGGGGTACGCGTGACCGGTGTTCATTTAGGGTCACTGGCATAGCATCCTACTTAACTCAAATAGGTCGTCGGTTGATAGGGTTAGGTTAACTACCTCGTGACGTCATTGCGGAAGTATTGCATAAAATAACTTGGAATTGTTTTTAATTTTAATAATCGGATTATACATAATTATAAATATCTTAGAACACAAATATTATGTACCCTCATACCTGTTCATTTATTATTATTTACAATATTCTCTTGTTCTTATACGGTACTGTTTCTTTATTTAAACATAACCGTTATTTATTATTTTGTACATAATGTCGGCGTTAGACGTGTAGGCTGCTTAACAAAGCCTACTCTAAAACAGGTCTTGTGTAAAGTAGGCGTGATAAGTGACTCAACATAGCTGCCGTCTTCTCTATTGATGACGTAATGGTTAAAGATTTAAAATTTTCTCGTATAACAAACATACGTTACCGTGTCGCCGTGTAAAAATGTGATGAATCATTGGTTTGCGTAGTTTTGAAGGTGATCCTTTCTGTGCACATTAACGTCTGTGTAACCTAACACAAGCAGTCTTGATAATTGTTAAGTTTTCATGATGATACTCAATATACTAGACTAGAGTCTCTGAACATATTGAATGATAAAAGTATTCTGAGGATATCATCAATTTCTAAATGATAATGTTTGGTGGAATAGTGTCTACAATGTACTTGTTTGCTTGTTACAGATGCCAAACGTCTTATCGGCCGCAAATTCGAAGATGCCACTGTACAAGCTGACATGAAGCATTGGCCCTTCGAGGTTGTCAGTGATGGTGGTAAACCAAAGATTAAGGTCGCCTACAAGGGAGAGGACAAAACCTTCTTCCCTGAGGAAGTCAGCTCAATGGTGCTCACAAAAATGAAGGAAACAGCCGAGGCCTACCTCGGCAAAACGGTGCAGAATGCAGTAATCACGGTTCCAGCGTACTTCAACGACTCACAGAGACAAGCCACAAAAGATGCGGGTACCATCTCTGGCTTGAACGTTCTCCGAATCATCAATGAGCCGACTGCTGCTGCGATTGCATACGGTCTTGACAAGAAGGGTAGTGGAGAACGTAATGTCTTGATTTTCGATCTCGGCGGTGGTACCTTCGATGTGTCCATCCTGACCATCGAGGATGGTATCTTCGAAGTAAAGTCCACCGCTGGCGACACTCACTTGGGAGGAGAGGACTTCGACAACCGTATGGTAAACCACTTCGTCCAGGAATTCAAGAGGAAGTACAAGAAGGATCTTGCTACCAACAAGAGGGCCCTCCGACGACTTCGCACCGCCTGCGAAAGGGCGAAGAGAACTCTCTCCTCGTCCACCCAGGCTAGCATTGAAATTGATTCCTTGTTCGAGGGTATTGATTTCTACACGTCTATCACCAGGGCTCGATTCGAGGAGCTAAATGCTGATCTGTTCAGGTCCACCATGGAGCCTGTAGAGAAGTCCCTCCGCGACGCGAAGATGGACAAGTCTCAAATTCACGATATCGTCCTTGTGGGCGGTTCCACCCGTATCCCCAAGGTGCAGAAGCTCCTCCAGGACTTCTTCAATGGTAAGGAGCTTAACAAGTCCATCAACCCTGACGAGGCCGTAGCTTACGGAGCTGCCGTCCAGGCCGCCATCCTACACGGTGACAAGTCCGAGGAGGTTCAGGACCTGCTGCTACTCGACGTGACCCCGCTGTCGCTCGGTATTGAGACCGCTGGTGGTGTCATGACCACCCTTATTAAGCGTAACACCACGATCCCTACAAAGCAGACCCAGACCTTCACCACCTACTCTGACAACCAGCCTGGTGTACTCATCCAGGTATTCGAGGGTGAGCGTGCTATGACCAAGGACAACAATCTGCTAGGAAAGTTCGAACTGACCGGCATCCCACCTGCGCCGCGAGGCGTGCCCCAGATTGAGGTTACCTTCGACATCGATGCCAACGGCATCTTGAACGTGTCGGCCGTCGAGAAGTCTACCAACAAGGAGAACAAAATCACCATCACCAACGATAAGGGCCGTCTGTCGAAGGAGGAAATCGAGCGCATGGTCAACGAGGCCGAGAAGTACAGGAACGAGGATGAAAAGCAGAAGGAGACCATCCAGGCTAAGAACGCGCTGGAGTCATACTGCTTCAACATGAAATCAACCATGGAAGACGAGAAGCTCAAGGACAAGATCACTGACTCTGACAAACAGATCATCCTCGACAAGTGCAACGACACAATCAAATGGTTGGACTCCAACCAGCTGGCTGATAAGGAGGAGTATGAGCACAAGCAAAAGGAGTTGGAAGGCATTTGCAACCCGATCATCACTAAGATGTACCAGGGTGCTGGTGGTATGCCCGGTGGTATGCCCGGAGGCATGCCTGGCTTCCCCGGCGGTGCTCCCGGAGCCGGAGGCGCGGCCCCCGGTGGCGGCGCTGGTCCCACCATCGAAGAGGTCGATTAAACACATTCCGCGGTATTAAGCTATCAGTATCTCAATGAAAATAAATGATTGCCACTCATTTCTGCATTTTACTATACTTACATAAAACCAACCTACCTCATGAACAGAAAGTACGTAAAATCTCCAGTAGACTATCTACCCTATTTGTCACCAGCCAGTCACTCCACTGTCGACGCCACACTATTATAGTGTGGCGTCGACAGTGGAGTGGGGGGGCAACTTGGATTTAACTTACTAAAATAAAAAATTGGTTATGCTGTTTATATAAAAAACCAAAGTAAAAAAAGTTATCGGTACCTACCTACCCAAAAATATATAATTAGTTTGCAACCCAAAAAAAAGAGCAGTAGGTAGGACTTTTTATATATACTAAGTGTTTTGTTAATCAAATACCTGTAAGTAGGTACCTAGGTAAGTAGGTACTATAATAATTTATTTATACTTATTGCACACAAAGAAAAGAAAAAACATACCAAATATGTAGGTAGGTACCTAGTCTTAAAATCTATTATGTACAAAGGCGAGCTTAACTCATATTTGAGTTCTCTTCTTTTACTCTTTCCTTAACTCTTTCTTTTCTTACTTTTTTTAGGAAAAAAGTAAGAATTTGAGAGAAGGTATAAAGAAGTGTACAACTAATATATATATTTTTTACTAATATATATAAACTATATTTGATTTAATATTGACGTATAATATAATACGTTTTGTAAACAAAGTGTTGGTGATGTCCATATCGTCATATCGATAAATATGATTATGGTCTGATGTGATCTATGGTTGCAAACAAAATTTTTATTTACTCATAGAAGTAAATGAAATAAAAGCTGAAATATAATGTTAATCTGTTTCACTTTTATTCCTACCTTGTGCTCTATCTCACTTTTTCAGATTCGTTCTATCTCACTTGCACTAAGGTAAAAACCAAAATGTATGTACTTTTTTTTAAATTTCTTTTTACACATGTCATGACCCTTATATAAATTCTTGATTAATCCGCTTGACGTTGATTTTCGGGACACCCTGTATATACTACTAGTAATACTAGTTTCTAACTTAGAAAGATAGTATTCCTTAATTATTCTTCTCTTGAAGACATCTAGTAAATAATTATAATGTGTACCAAAACAAATGAAAATGTATAGGTATTTGTTGCAAATTGTTAATTTAATTTTGGGTTGCATAGCAACGAAAATAAAATTGGTGTACCTAAATCTAATTATTGGTGTTCTACACGGTTATAAACTTATAGTAGGTAGTATGCAGTCCTGCGCATTGTATGTGTGTGATGTGTGTATTGAGACGAATGGAAACTATCTAGACTGAGTTATGTACCTAACCTTCAAGGTATCGATCTAGTTGTATGTAAGTGTCCCTTCGTCCAGCATACTCACCATGGAATCCTGATATTTCATGAATGTCAAAAAACTGTTCTGAAATAGTGCTAAATAGTGCCCAAAGGAAAAAAATAGTGCTCTTGTACTTGCGAAGTTATAGCCATAGTTCGATGAGTATGCTGGACGAAGGTTTCGCCCAGCATACTCACCTCCGTCCGGAGAATCTGTATACGCTTCAAACATAATTCATACTTCAAAAAATAGTTCCCAAATAGTGCCAAACGGTGCCCAAAAAGAAAAAACAGTGCTCGAATAACTTCGGAGTTATAGGCTTCGTTCAGTGAGTATGCTGGGCGTAGGTTCTACGCCCAGCATACTCACCTCAGTGCGCGAATATCGAACGAGCTATAGGTACAATTTACGTCTCAAAAAATTGTGCTTGAAATAGTGCCCAATATCAGTCCAATTTTTGCTTGACTTTTGACTTAGAAAACCATTAAATTTTAATGTAAACTTCTACATACTAACGTAAAATGGGGTACAGTCGTCGACACATGTTTTTGGACAAAAATATTAAACTTTCTAATTGTAGACTTCATGTTATTGGAAATAATTATGGTATTTTCTCACATGTCAAAAACTTTCGATTAAATGCATTATTATATATTTTATAAATAATAATAAATGATTGAAACTTTAAGCGTAAATGAAGTCTATTACTTCATTGCATTGTGTGTTTGTCTGAATAAAAACAGTCATTTGCAGCCAATAAAATTAATATCTTGAAAAATTGTAAAAAGGAAATTATACAGTTTCTTTTTGTATATATGTTGCAGGCAAAACTTATAACCAGTCAAAACTAGTACTGTGACATAGTTATACAAATTTTTAAAACTCTTTCCAATAGTTTCATCAATGAAAGGTTTAGCAATAAAAAACATTTTTAATTACTTACGTTATTTATTACTATTTAAAGGGCCAAAGTAATCAGAATTCTAGTTAACTAGTTCACAGCTTTTGTTTTAATTTTAAGTGTACAGTGTCATATTCAACGAAAAAATGAACGTGTTTTTGTAAAAAACAACTCGCTTGCTACCTAGTTTTACAGTGCAATTAATGAATGAGTGTAAAATCAATTTAGTTAAATGCCACTATTATAAATTGAAATATACTTACTGATTTGGGTGCAGCTCCTATATTGATTACGTACTAGATACACAATTTTATATAGGTAAATAATGACATCACCAACACATTGTTTGGTTTTGCAACCCACTATGTAGTCAAACTCAAAAGCCGGCGTTATTATAATGATGTGCGACGAAGTAAACAAACAAAGAAACTGAGAAGCGCTTGTTCGTTTCGATTGCTTTGTGACACAAAATGGACCCTTATCACCTTCAAAATACAGATCAGTCTTGTCTAATAATCGTAAGATGTTAGGGCAGCGCCATCTAGTATTTAAACATAAACATATTCATTTGCGTCGCGGGCGCCGCGCGTCGCTTTGTGACACAAAATGGACCCTTATCACTTTCAAAATACAGATCAGTCTTGTCTAATAATCGTAAGATGTTAGGGCAGCGCCATCTAGTATTTAAACATAAACATATTCATTTGCGTCGCGGGCGCCGCGCGTCGTAAGCCCCATACCTATTGACCGTACGTGCATCCATTACTGCCACACTATATTGAACTTTATCACATGAGGAATACAGGTCAATTCCGTAAACGTTGTGGTACCGTCCTTGATCCGGAAAATGATTATTTTGAATAATTTTGTCAGTTGTAATGTAAGCATTAATAACAGCAACTTTATTTTTCATGCATGATTTACTTCATTTGATATCTTAATCCTTCAAGCGCCGTGATCTAGACAAAATATATAAAATCATTGTTCCTAGCTACCGGGGTCCCATGCGACGCGCGAAGGCTTAATCATATTATTATAAAGTATTATTAAAATAATGTGTAATTAATAATATTGCGATTCTAAAGTAAATACTCCCTTACATAGACAATTAATAATTTACACAAGACAAAAATTGTTAGAAAGAAAGTTAATAATATTGTATTCGACTGTACTCAATGTAATGTATGTAGAAGTTTACAATCAAATTTAATGGTTTTCTAGGTCAAAAGTCAAGCAAAAATTGGACTGATATTGGGCACTATTTCAAGCACAATTTTTTGAGACGTAAATTGTACCTATAGCTCGTTCGATATTCGCGCACTGAGGTGAGTATGCTGGGCGTAGAACCTACGCCCAGCATACTCACTGAACGAAGCCTATAACTCCGAAGTTATTCGAGCACTGTTTTTTCTTTTTGGGCACCGTTTGGCACTATTTGGGAACTATTTTTTGAAGTATGAATTATGTTTGAAGCGTATACAGATTCTCCGGACGGAGGTGAGTATGCTGGGCGAAACCTTCGTCCAGCATACTCATCGAACTATGGCTATAACTTCGCAAGTACAAGAGCACTATTTTTTTCCTTTGGGCACTATTTAGCACTATTTCAGAACAGTTTTTTGACATTCATGAAATATCAGGATTCCATGGTGAGTATGCTGGACGAAGGGACACGTATGTAATACCTACTGACATACTTACTGTGTCTTTAAATAGAGTTAATACTTAATATGTAATGTCTCCACGGTCAACATCGTTATTATAGGACCTACTTCTTTTGGAAGTAGGTAGGTACAGTCGGCCTCAAAAGTAGATGACCATATACCATACTTAACCATATTTTTCAAAATTCATCAATCCAAAATCATAGCACACGGCTATGAATTGCATATCAAGACTAGCGCCTGAATTGAATTACCGAATATCGTAAACGATCGTTAATTTTGAAATTAATTGTACAACAAACATATTTGCATAAATCAACTACTTAAGCGACGCCGACGCTGACACTGACGCCGACGCACAATGGGGCCAACACATACAGCGTTATGCTTAAAACTCGATTTTCAATATAGACTATTTCAAAAATTTAACTATATGAGGGTAGACTTGAGAATATTTGACATAATTTGTACAAATACTGAATCAGTGAAGCTGCTACCTGCCGTCCAGTGCATCAGCTCAAAGTTGAATATAATCGCAAAATATTAATCATTCGATAACGTATTAGTAGGTACGTGAGTATGTAGTCAATTTTCAACATTTATTTCTAGAAGTAAACGTTATATTTAATTGTGTGTGGATCATGGCTTCAATTAGGCTAGGTTTTGGTTATTCTATTGTTTTTTTATATGTTCAGTACTTTTGGATTTATCATTTCATATTAAACACACCGCTGCAGTAATGGTAGGTACACAGTAGTAAATTCATGTATTTTTTTCGGCAGCGTGGAATGAGTATCCAGAAAGCATTTTTTTCAAATTTTTCACCTCGTGTGTACCTTCCTTGTACTACAAGTACTACAACGAATGTAAAAAAAGAATTAGTCGAATTGATCCAGCCGTTCTCAAGTACTACGAAGTACGTGCCGCGTGACCAACGGTAATAAGGAATATTTTTTTATGCTTGGACCCTAATAATTTTTTCCAAAATTAAAGTATCTAAATAGAAGTTACTCCTTGTGACATTAAAAGTGAAAGTCCAGTCAAAATCGGTCCAGCCCGCCGTTTCAAAAATAGTCAGTTCAAGATCGTATCTGGCTTGGATAAAGGAAATCAAAATTTTCTATTCACAGTACCTAAATTGTAACCTGGTGATTAAAACGACTGACCTTTCTTGCCAGTTCTTCTCATGGCTCTAGCCTTGTCAGCGAATTAGGCGGAGGAAAATTGGCTGGTAGGTACTTTAATGACGTTCATAGTCTCAAAGAAAACTTTTATAGGTTGTTGGCACTTGTTGGCTTGCTGTTTCTAGTGGTAGCGATAACATCGGTCCTCAAATAAACCTATCATTTATAATGTCGAAGTATTTTGTAGAGTTTCAGGTTCCAAAATATACCTAGCTGTTTACATGTTTTATTAATAAAACATACTGAAGAAACCACTATATTTATTGTTATATTTAGAACAGTTCCGAGAGCTTGTTTATATTGGCTATTAATATCTACGTAGGTAATAAATTAACACCCTGGGCACAGATTAGATAATAGTTACTGTAACCCTGGGTTCGTATATTCAGTTTACAACAGATTTGATGTGGTCCCGAGGCAATCGTACAATTGTCAATTCTTGTAGTTATTCATTAGTTTTGGTATTCTGACAAATTTTCGGAGCGCTGTAGAGCATCAGAAGTATTACAATTTACCTATATCCATCAAATTCCAACAAAAGCTAATAATAATGTATTTATCAAAATATTTTGAATACTAAGTATATAATAGTACCTAGTAGCGGTTTTTGTAGTTAGTTCATCTCTGGGAAATTCTTTTGAGTGGGCGTTTACCCGGATCGTATATTTAATATTTCTATCTATCGCGGCCATGGTGGGACACACCACCGGAATAAGAAGTACCTACCTATCTAGTAGAAATTGTAGCTTATAATCGTATTAAATAATTATGTCAAAATTTGTGAATAAGTTGTAACTTATTAAGCGATGGTGGCTGAATGGATAAGGGACCGGTGTGCAAATCACGCGGTCCGAGTTCGATCCCGACCGGCAGTACCAATGTGGATTCCACTTTGTGGAATTTATTTGTACTAGTCATGTGACTTACCATCTGCTAACGGTGAAGGAAAACATCGTGAGGAAACCCACATACCCTAGAAGAAATTCTATGAGTAGGTATGTCTGATCCACCAACCCGCACTAGGCCAGCGTGAGAGGATTATGGCCTAAACCCTCTCAGCTCTCTAGTTAGAGGAGAGGAGACCCGAGCCCAGCAGTGGGACTAAAATGGGTTGCTGATGATGCTGATGATGTAACTTATTCGCTTGTTTGTAAACAACTGAAACATTTCAGACTTCTACTCATAGTAGCTTCAATTATTCTCATTTGATTATGAATAGAAAAAAAAAAAAAAAAAAAAAAAAAAAAAAAAATATAGTAGATACAATAAAAAAAAATAATAATATGGACATGACGTGTCCGGTAATGAATGAGTACAAGGCTCTATTTTACATGCGATCGAACATAACACAGCTGGCAAAATAGACATAGCTGAGTGTCTTACAGATCTACCTACACCATCAGGAAAATAAGGCGTAATTAAGCTGTTTAATAAAAGATATGCATAAGTACATGAGTACCTACATATTTCCAGTATTTGTCACTTGTAGAGAATTTACTATCTGGCACTGGTATCGTAGACTTGTAACCATTCCAAGTTCCGTATTCCGTGTTGTGAGGAACTCCATTTGTGGATCTCTAGGAAGTAGGAGCTTGCCCTTCCTATGGCTTACGGGTGTAATATCAGACTTACACTGACCGTGGTGTGACTACAAGCTGACCGGAGAAGCAATGACAGGATTTCTTTTTAGAATATTTTTTATTATTTTTGGGCTAGAAGCCACGAGCGGCTTCTTTGCTACTTCGAGCAGTTATTGATCTATTAATGTAGCGCCCTTGCTTATAGATTATTTTATTAGTAGTCCTGTAGAAACTATGAACTTCCAGTTTTTCGGAGTAGGGAGATTCTGTATCAAACCAGAGATTTTTCGGGGAGCTAGAATCACACATCTTATATTTATTTTTCAACACGGTGTACGGTGCACGGTGTTCTGTTGAATTGAAAGGTATCCGTAGATATTTGTGTCATTACTTGACTGCTCAAAATATAGTGATGGCGATAGCTTAGCAATTTAGATTCCGATCTCACAAGATTCCGTAATATACCTAGGAAGCCACTTTTTTCTTCATTAAGTAACTTAGTATACATATAAATACCCAACACGTTTAGCAAATAAAAACAAACTTGATGTTCCAAAGACAAATAATTATTATGGCATGCGAACAAAACAATGGCTAATACCTAAACTCCTTAATGACCTTCCACAGAACATAAGAAATGAATATTACAACTGTAAAACAAATAAACACGTAAAGGCCCTGTTAAAAAAATATTTCCACTCTATCAGTCCTTAACGAGGAATAATAATAATAACAATAATATAATAATAATATTGTAGTACATTCACACAGCGCCATCTAGTCCCAAAGTAAGCAATTATATTTGCTTGTGTTATGGGTGCTAAACAGCTGATATACTGCTTGAATGCATTTTTTGTTTGTAAATACATACATGTTATGGATAGGTTACACCCAGACACAGAACAAACCTTTATGTGTAATGTGATGGGCATGTTGCGGAAGTTGAATGTTTTTTGTTGAAAATTAATGTTTTAGAGAACTGCTGCCGACAAACTGCTAAGCAGTTTGGCAGACCTATACATCATAGTTTGTAAGTTTTTGCTGAGATAATAAAATAAAAAAAAAAAAAAAAAATACAAGATACTTAGATAACAAGATTTTCTTTGTGGTATAACTAAGTAACTTACTTTTAAACTATACTTATTGTTTTTCCAGCGTATCTACTTGAGATTAAAAGTTTGCGATGCGATTTTTTCTTGATTCTGATTATACATTACATATAACGAAGAAGAATAAAGAAGATATTGAATGATCGACGCAGAGTTGTTAAAAGTATTAAGAAGTTGACTGGTGTTCCATTCATTCACATAACGTAAAATTTTCTTTTCACGCGTATTAACTCGTGAATATGTTTGTATTTCTATCCGAGAAACTAGTTAAAAATAGAGGTACAAATTTATTTAAAGCTTCGTTTAAAATAAATATGACGAACAAACAGCTGTGTAACGGATACAAATGAATAGTTTGTAATACTTTGGAGGTTGGTAAATAACATGGTGAATGAACCCGTTACATCTCTGAGTACGATCGCACCTACCCATAGAACTTACTTTAATTTCCATTTGCATGCTTTCACTTAAATTCACACGGTCAATCGGTCAAATTCGGGGGATTTACGGCCGCACTCAGAGACGTCAATTAGCATTAGTCAGTCTGTCACATATTTTTATTGAATAATCGTCTTTAGGCGTATCGACTTAAAAATTACACTTTTTCACTAAATAAACTGTAAGGTTAAGTAACGTCTCTGAGTAGGGCAGTTAAAAAGATAAATTATGCATAGAAATAGATATGTCAAATTCATAGATGGCATATAGAAAACCCACATCTGTCACTTTCATACAAATAGCGATATAAAGAACCAATCTGTCCTCTTATATCGATCCTGAGATCGTTTATGAAAACAGTAAGTTTAAGAATTGGATTGAAATATCAATCTCGGCTGGCGAAATACGGATTGAGATAGAATTTAAAAAGCGTACGTAAGGGCCGCTTTGAATATCTATACGAATTTCTTCTATGAAATATAAATAATGTAAAAGATAATCTAACTGACGTAAAATTCAAGGATCCATAGATAGAAATATTGGACCTTAACAACGCTGATGTGTATGGCTGTTGATGTTGTAAATGTGCTAAGCAGGATATCATGGGGCAAGAGGTTTTGGGTTCGATTTCCGGGCAAAAACGAAATTGGATTTTTCATGAACTTCTTATTATCAATCTCGACTTTAGAAGTGTGCCTGGGTAATGGCAATTATCGTCATATCATCATCATATCAGCACATTGACGTCAACTGCTGGACATAGGCCTCACCTAAATAGGTGGTAGTAAGACTACTGTTATCACGCAGGCCAGAAAGGTTGGTATAGGGTTTCGTTTCGAATTTTCCTTCTCTGGCGTAGTTGTTATGACGCGATTTTCTCTCTTCGACAGACGAATCTTCGCCTCTTACGTCATCCCGGGAATGGGAGAGAGGGGTGACACACGTATTCTTTATCTCCGTCACCACACGGAGAAAGTAATGGCAATATGGTCGCTTAATATTAGGTATATGAGAACTTATACCTAATATCATCAGGGTTTCACCTCTGCTGGTTGCTTACGAGCAAAAAGGGTGACGCCGATTGACGCCATGTTGTGTTATGTTGTTTTTAATCTTACTTATATTATAAATGGATGAATGTCACTCAACCACGTCAGAACAGCTGCAATGATCTATGTGAAATTTGGCAAACAGATAGATTATAATTGAGACTAGCACATATTCACACACACATTTTCCGAAATAACACGGTGGAAGCTAGTTCATATGACAAAGTTTTTACAAGAAACCTGGCTACTATCCCTGTATTGATAAGTTACAGTCATGTTGTCATGTAGATAATAAATTATCGTTACGTTGTTTATCTATTAACATAACCTCGAACATTCTGGCCAATATAGTCTAGTTCTGATTAGTCGTGACTCATGTTTGTTTTAGTGATAACAGGATATTACTAAGGTACTTTCGTTTTTATCTTTGTCATATCATTTCTATAATTAAGTAGGTATAAAATGACTAAGATTAAGCTAAGAATTTATTTTCTGTTTTGCTTTATTGTAGTTAGGTATAAGAATGCCAAACACGGGCGTAGCCAGGTTTTGGTTTCGAGGGGACACACGACGTGGTCAGAATTGCAGATGGCCGTTGGTTGCAGGCAGTACAAAACCGCTCGCAGTGGCGTGAATGAGGTGAGGCCTTTATTAAGTATATTATTATTTATATCTTCCACGTGGGAGAGAATTGAGCTATATTTATAGAACATTCTGCAAAATAATATTTGTACTCTTATAGGTATTTTGACTAAGTACTTGTTTACAAGTGCAGTCATACAGTCTTGTATTGGATTTATTATTAAAACCAAAGGAAAATAAACAACAATTACGTGTACCAATCATTTTGTTTTGTTTCCTCATTAGAATACAGTCAAAACATGCCGTAATATTTATGTAAGTATTTGATGACCTTACAAACACGATAGATTGTGAAATTGGAAATAAGCCAAGGACTCTCAAGGGCCTAAGAAAAACTTTATTAAGGGCGAGCTTTGCGTTATCCACAATATTAATATTTTTAACCTCAACCAACTGACTGGACTTGGATGCTGCGCTGTCTTCATAAAATCCCGTATACGAAACAGTTTCAGTTTTATTCAAATTTCCCAATGTTCCTGTCAAATTAGCCATATTTCATTCTAAATTAAGGCAGTTGGCTTTCCTGCATAAAGTTACTCCCTTAGTCGCCTACGATACCCTGTTGAGATAGAATACATAGTGAAATTATGTATTCTTAATTCGTCACTACACAGACTACTATACCACTATTTTAATATTGAGCGTTGAAATCTTTTATTTCATATAGAAATGTATGTACTGTACCTGTCTACCTACGTACCAGCAAC
Organism: Laspeyria flexula; assembly: GCA_905147015.1. Taxonomy (NCBI): domain Eukaryota; kingdom Metazoa; phylum Arthropoda; class Insecta; order Lepidoptera; family Erebidae; genus Laspeyria; species Laspeyria flexula. Next base: position 1,185,014 of record LR989958.1, read on the forward strand.
TGACATAAATAGGTACGAAGACTAGGCCTTATGTAGGTCTGCCTATCATATATATTCATAGCGGTAGAATACTAATATACTTCGATAGCTATTACGTCAATCATATTCTAGATATGATTGACGTAATAGCTGTTTTGGAATACTTATAAATAGATGTACCTACCCATCAAACAATAGACTAGTGTTCTTGATACTTCCCAACAATGGAATTGTACGTATAAATACACTTCTGGATACCTGAATCGAGCCTTTATTCATCTTTTGTTAAGTACAAGCCAAAAATAAGACAAAGAATATTAAATAACCAATTCTTATAAATGATTTCTTAATGTAGACATAGACAATCAAAGCACATGTGAACTGATTTGAAAAAACAAATGAATTTTGCATTTTGAAAAACTTTATTTAGCGCAAAAGTTATGACTTTTAAAGAAAACAATAAATTTACTTTTATTGAAAGCCAGTTATTATAATTATATAAAACTAGCTGACCTGGCGTACTTCGTACCGCCATAAATAAAAAAAATCGTTATAAAAAAAAAGCGCGCGGATCCTAGGTCTATGGTATTTGTATTCTGCTACTATACTACCTTGATACTGCAATGTATTTACTTTTCTACGAAAAATATTTTTCTTCATATTTTACTTTATTTCATATTTTACAATATCCATTTATTTTTATTAGTTTATGACTTTAGCGACCATAAATACATACAATGATAATAATTCACTGTCAAATTTCAAATTTTAGACCGAAAATAAATGGCGCGAATACATAAAAATGGCGCGCGGATCCTAGGTCTATGGTATTTGTATTCTGCTACTATACTACCTTGATACTGCAATATATGTATTTACTTTTCTACAAAAAATATTTTGTTTCATATTTTACTTTATTTGATAATTTTACTACACAATTGTCATAATATATTCTTTGAATTTACTGGTGAATAATTAGTGATATATTCAAGTAATGAGGTTGTATAGTAAGAAAAAGAAAAAAGAGATCTTTGATTTCTTTTTAATCTGTCATACTGAATTGTCATTAAGGCTGACGTTGATAAATATAGTAATATACATACACAAAGTTGAAAGGATGAATGTTTGTTTGTATATTTGATAATTTTAACCAAAAAGACACTGGATGGATGTTTACAAAGATAAGTACTATTCTAATCAATCACGTAATATTGGTTATGTTTAATCTGAAGTAATTATCTGTGCTTAGAAAATATTGGCCGAAATTTCCCCTCTAAAAGTGAAAAGTTGCTGTGGTCACAGGAACAAAATAACAGGTAAGCGAAGTCACGGGTGACATACAGTATTATTATAAGATTTTTGGGATTATATACATTTCATTTAATATCGTAATAACTTTTAAACTATTTGTCGAAATAACTTAGTGTAAACGACAAAAATTATCTACATTAAATGACAAAAGTGATAAAGGTATTTACATTCCTAGGAATTAGTTTAAACCATGAAATTTTTCACTTTAAATGCAGTATCCGATTTAAATGTATTTCTTGCTCACTATTCTCTCTATATCGACTTCCACATAAAAGATAGGCATATGCTGTCGCGGACTTTTTTTTATAACTATTTAAGAGTAACAATTCCTCCATACATTGTCCTTATGTAAAACTAACGGTTTACGTAGAGAAATCAGAAATAGCTATAAGATGGCAGATTTTTCTCCGACTTACTTTACATTTGTTCTCATGGTTTAGCCAATTTACGCGATATCTAGATAAAATATAGCCTATATGTTATTCTGATGTATAAGGTAAATTACTGCAAAGTTTCATTGAAATCTATTCAGTGGTTTTTTCGTTTACTGGTAACAAACATCCAAACATCCAAACATCTAAACATCCAAACATTCTTACAAACTTTCGCATTTATAATATTAGTAGGATATAATAACTGGTATTGCCTCAATGGCAGTTTTAGCCGCCCGGCAATGTCTATGGCGCTGGTTGACGCGCTCGAACGAGTCTTTTCAGTTCACTCCATAGACGTTCTATTGAATTCATATCGGAATCTTTGCTGGCCATTCCATTATTGCGGCACAATATTGCAAACTTACTAACAATACTTTATCTTTAAAACTGTGACCTTTAAACACGAGCTGGGTGATTCGATTTAGGTGTCCAAGAGTGTATGTTTGAAGAAATGTAACCTGTTGTGTACATAATTCTTTTGAGACTAAAGATATTGACTAAAATCCGTAGATAGGAAATAAGTATAGTATGACGTTTCAAAGGAATCATTTTCATTATACTTATACTTTCTACGTAGCCCCTTTGAAAACTATAGACGATTCAGCACTGAATACACTAATTAATTAGTACCCAGGTACTACAACAATCATTTTTTAAATATTTTTTATTATATTTGTTGATTTGTGAATAATAAAGGGATTTTAAGTGCAAATATTACTTCAGGGATTTCCCCTAAAACAACTATTTTATTGTAAGTACAGAATACAACCATAAGTAAAGATAAGCTTGTAGACAGTTTCAATACATTGTATCATCTTGTATCTAGTTACTAACCAGACATGTTATCATATACCTATAATAATATGTAGGATAATAAAACTTCATGCTTCGGTTGACATTTTATTTTGGCAATGCAAACAGCGATAACACAACATATCCGACGTCGAATCCATTTTGAGTCGCGTTTCACTTTGTGCTATTACAAAACAATGGGATACCTCTTGTTAAATAACTACAATTTATTATCACGATTACATAATTTCATCGAATTTTTATTTGGTTCAATCTTTCAATGTCCACCTTAATATCGATACTCTTATCCGGCATCATATCTAAGGTGAGTATAGGCCGAAGCATTTACAAAAACGACGTAATGTTACATACAGGTACAGGTACTCATTCTTCGTGAGCTACGTTATGAAGAAATATTTTTCAAATTGAGATTTTGTTTATACATATTGTATCATACAGTACATACATGGAAATACTAGGGCAAATGCTGTAATCCATACTCAGCTTTAGATTAAATGGTATTGTGCTCCACAGGCATATCTGATATTGTATTTCTTTCACAATTCTGCCTTGTTAAACAATAACAACGCAATTGCATTCAAGTCAGAGAAGCACCTGTAAAAGTGAATATAATTTTGAACGCATTTCTCTGTTTAGCAAGGCAGTGATATGAGTCAATATTTTAACGAGCACCGACATCTGTTATATTGTGATATACCTATCTATACTATAATACTTTCTTCAATAGCAGATATGCACGTAGGTAAACCATTGATATTTGAATACATAAACTGGCCATTTTCGTTTTTTGTAGGATATTTAGTACTTAGGATAATTAAAATATATACAACGAAACATTGAAATAGAATTTAGACTTCGTTGCAACTTTTGGGTGAGATCTCTAGCAAACAGAGTATATATTATTGTTTTTTCAGTCCAAAGAAGAATCAGAGATTCGGGTGTATGGATGGGATTGTCCCGTTAAAAATACTGCAGCTATTGGACCGAAACGAACCGCGTTACGAACTCATAAGCCGCATTAACCGCAAGTATATTACGTAATCTTAGTTTTATTTAAGTCCATAACATCACATTCTAATATTACTGATCTAGAAATAACGCAGAAATTTTCAGTATCTGAGGCAAGTTGGTTTTCCGTCACGACGCTTAGATCAGCGTTGGTATGTTTGTATTAGTAACCACGTTCAATTCTGTTTTTAGTTTCCGTTTTCTCAAAGTTATTGTTTCTAACAATATATTCATCTCATATTATATTCTACACATAGAATTAATTGCTATTTTGCTCTTCTTTTTATTCGATTTCTTCCATATTTAAGATATGTTAAACCGTTCGACTTTAGGTTTATGTTATATATATTGTGAGATAATATGTATTATATCTCCCGTGGGAATTTTGAGATTTTTTCCAAAACAAAAATGTGCCACTTAAAACGTGCAATTTACTTAGATTGATTGACTTGATTTTTTATACTTTTTTGCTCCAAAATTCAACATTCACAAATGGTGAAGACAAAAACCTTTATCCATTTTCCCATTTTTCTAATGAAAGGAAAATGGCTAAACTCTAATTACCAACTTAATACATTGAGTCCACTGAGGGTTCTTGTTTCTGTAACCTTATTTGTAATAGTTTCTGAGTAACTTTCTGTTGCTGAAAGTTCTGGATACAGTTTGCCAGTCGAGGGTTAAAAGCAGACATTGAAAGTATCTGAACCACAGCAAGCACTAAATGAACTATTTTCAAACTATATTTACATGACGAGTACAAAATATTTGTATCTAGGGTTAGCACACTCCCAGATCCAGTTTCCTGAACTATAAGGCCTGGCCGGAGCCACATCGCAATCACTCCAATTCTAACTACTTACTTAGTCTTATAATTTACATTACTTGGTAACTCAATGACATCATAGCTTAAGAAAATATCATCTCTCACAAAACCGGGCAGATTATTAATATTATAATTATGGGTAATTTGTGCTGTTAATTGCCTTATTTTCTTAAGCTGTGGTATCGCTACTGTTACCTATGAAATTTACCGGTTAAGTTCTTATTACCTCGTTGAAAACTATATATATATTCAATGAAATTGATTATACTAGGACTAATACTTACATGCTGAAAAGAGATAACCTTTAGAGTTGAGTGAACTCATGAAGTTGGTACTGAAGGATACTTTTGAATGATTTTTTAGTAAAAATACTTGTAGGTAGTATATTATAGCAAAGCTATTACTATATGAGCTAGATTATGTTCCTTTGTCTGTGCATATATTATAATTTATTAATATTACATGTGGAAGACGGTGGTAGGTATGCGTTGTACAAAGGTTACGCAGAACTTTTGTAATGAAATGAAGATCGTGAAAATCATAATTGTATAGTTATGGAAAGACTATGGCTAACAGTAGCAATAATACATATGTATATATTCTAATAATCTCCAACGATTAGGCACCTCAGGATATTAAGAGACCAATGAAAATTGTAGAAAAGATTAGCTGGCTGAAAAAACTTGTTGTTAAAAAAAATTAAGCTTTACGCCGGCAAATTTCACAAGTAACCGTATTACAGGTAATCGCATGACATACATACATGTAATAAGCCTAATTTTGCTAATATATAAAATGAACGAAACAAACCAACAATCAGGTACATTGGTAATAAAATATTATAAATGTTTAAATATTACGGCCGTTTTGTGATCGTTATTAGTTTCGAACATAACTGGAACCATCAATATTCTAGAGTAATAACGTATAGAACAATATAACATTGATTTATTTTATTTGAAGGAGACAAATGCAAGCGCGGCAGCGTCCCATCTGATGGTAGTAATCAGTATCAGGTGTCAATAGACATTGTGCTGACAATTTTAGAGGCATTAACCTCCTATTACAATTTCCTCCTTTCCCCAATAAACTCTAGAGACAAATATGCATGTAAAAACTTAGACAGTCATACAAAACACCTATTTTGTAGACCCTTTACAAAGTGATCTTAGAAATACCGGTAAAATACCCATTTGAAAAAGATATATGAGACAAAACAAATATATGAGGCGAATGTGAAAGGAAACGTTGGAAGGGGAAGACCTAGAAGAACGTACCATGACCAAATAGGTGACGTTCTAAAGAAGGGACAGATCAGGAGTACCCTCAACCGGCGAGAATGCATGAAAAGACTGATGAATGTTGAAGAAGCCAAAGATGTATGTCAGAATCGTAGCAAGTGGAAGGAAATGGTCTCTGCCTACCCCTCTGTTGGGAAAGAGGCGTGATCTATATGTATGTATGTATGTATGTATTGAAAAAGATTTTACATTTGGTAGGTCCTCATCATTGCATGGCATTACGATATCGTTTTTTTTCTATATGTATGTAGTGTTATTCTAAACGTTATTATTCCAAAATCTTCTCAAAAACAAAATCTCACCTGAACATTCATATTAGGTATAATACTTAATAACAAATAATTAACAAATATTTTAACACCAATTTAATGCATAAATGTATCTAAAATGTTTATGAAACAATACAAATTAATGCATTTACTTTTACAGTAGGGCATTGATCTTGAGCAATCTGAATCGCATCGTCGTCTTGTCAAGAACACCCTATTTTATTACACGAGACATGGAAAAGTTGCACGTAAAATTAACAAGTTTTCGTGCATTTTTCCCTGAGCTTCACAATCAGTTGCGTCGTTTTTCAGAATTTTCTATTTTTACTTTTGTTAACTATCAGGAAAACTAGCTTTAAATTCATTTATCTAAATATATTTGTCCCCTAAATGATCATAGTGTTACACGGTAACCTCAAGATCAATGTCGCTTACTATTTCTGGTATTACTTAAATATCTTAACAACTCTAACGGTTATCTAGTCTTATGTCTTGTAAATATTTACTCTCAGAAGTATCGAGGTCTCTACATATGCTGTCGTATTTCAATGTTATATAATCTGACGCGTAAAAATAAGCATCGAAATAAAAATCAAGGCCTTGTCGTCTTCGTTCTCGTATTTTGGTACCTATTTATTTTTTTGATGTAAAAGATGAAAATAAAATTTCATTTAAATTATCATTTCAGGCTTGTTATCAGGTCAAACTTTTTTTTCTACTCTGGCCATTATTTTTGCTACCACTGCTACTTCTTTATAAAATATTTCTTCATTATTTCTTTTGATAATAAATTATTGTATTAGCATAACATTATTGTTACTTCAATGTTGTTGACATACTGACCCTGGATCAATGATATCAAATACAATACAAACGACAAATATATTTATATATTTTCTTGTTATTAACACATCGTCATTGCCCCACTTGAACATTATTAATAGTTAGGCCACCATAATATTGTAATTCTATCCTTCATAGCAAATGAAAACTAAGAACTTTTTCTTCATGACAAATAATTAAAAATATTTTTTTATTTTAGATCTTATTTTAGGTATGTATGTCTGCAAAACTATTAAATTTCAATGTTAGTTGTTGGTAGGTATTGTAAGTGTAGTTGAAATAATATATGTTCTAAATGATTGCATATTTTTTAGTAACCGGCCAAATTTTATGTCTATATTTTAAATTAATAAGGAAGTCAAAAAGCCCTATTGTTTCCGAAATTCTTGACACACGCTAACCTATTAAAATCCATATTCCTCACTGAATAAAACTTCTCAGTTTTCGACAGCATATGACCGAGAGCCGATCTCCTGAGGAACTAACTATAAGCATAAGCGTTACTTACAATATCAACAACTGGGAATCTTCCATCTGTCAGAAGGTCATCGGAGACATCGAAAGGTCCATTAGCTACACATTATTTACATTCGGTCATACTTCGATGGTTATTCACTAAATGTTCGTCAGTCACTCAGGATCTAGAAACTTCTACGAGAACTATATAAACGCGATTCGAGAAGATCTCTCTTCCTCTTCGTTCAGTCACAATCTCTTTTTGAAGAGGCAGATAAGGATCGTTTGTTAGCGTTTGGGAAATGTATGTAGCAATGTCCAAAATTCTTTTAACATAGTATTTTTTTGGTCCATATTTTTGCACAATCGCATGTCATATTCACTTAGACAATACTAGAGTATGTTTTCATCAGAGTAATGAACCATGAGACAGATTATCAGAATGGACATTGAAACATAGTATCCGAAATACGAACTGAAGTGACAAATTTAGAGAAACGTTAATATTAAACGTCCAATACATTTACCATACATTGAATAAACTACAAATTCCCTCTAAATTGGTACATTGAAGAAAATGTCTTGGATGTTCAATAGCAACGATGAGTTAGGAGTTTAGTCCCTCACTCTGCAAGACAGTTTAAAGGAAAATTAACTGTCCCCGTTAACACATCATCTTCTTCAGTGCTTTTACCGACCGACATCATAGATCATAAAATCTTTTCCAATTCCAACCAATTTTTGACCAACTTAGTTAGTTTCTCTAAATCTGACCAATTCATTTCGTATGCGTACAGTCTCGTACAAGTCCTAGGACGGTCTACATCCAGGCGATGGCTGGAGAGCCGTCAGACGAGAGGGAGTCGAGCGACCTCCTCGTCGTCTTGTTGTGAGGCTGGTGTCAGTAAAGCGAAGAGCTGGAGCAAGGACCGTCCACTCCCTGCAGCTGCTGCTCATTGTTCGATATCAACTGGAAGCGTTTTTATAACAGATTATTTATTTAGTATTCGTATTTATTTTCTACATATTTTCAATTAATAATGTATACTAAATGTAGTCGTTTGCAATATCCAAAAACGAAAGCTGTGTTTATGTTATAATTTTGTATGAAAAATATCTCACAATTTAACTTCCATGGCTGAAACGATTAGTTTTTAGATATCGAAACCTACTTAGTTGTAATCAGTTAGCTTTGTAAGTCTTTATTGCAATAATTGGACAATGATGAAAAAATTGCAATAACTTTTAAAATCGGAATACTGTTGTTTTATTATTGTCATATATATGGGAATTTTTTTTATTAAAATTTATTAAGTAGGTTGAAATCAATATTAATAATAGCTTTTTATTTTAGGTCCTAATAAGAAAGTAAAGTGATCAAGATATTATGTTAAAGGAGCTACAATTGGTATAAAAACACTGAAGTGGATCAAAATATGACCAAAACGTAATAAAGTGATTCAAACTGGACCAGTCAATCTAAATTTGATTAACATGGGCAATGATCATGAAATTCAACCGAACCAATGTTTACGGTATGGAGGACTCAAATCTAGGTTAAAGTCATATAAGGGTGTAAGTGAGTCGATCCATGTTTGGAGTAAAATGTGAGCATTACGGGTACTTGTTTTCAAGGGACTACCTTTAAAGGAATAGTGTATCATGTTTTGTCAACTGTGGTTGAATCAGTGTTTGTTATTGACGATTTCACAAATATATGTACAGAAATATATTTGAAATCCAACTGCCTCATCGGACAACATGAATTATTTCGTGGCCATCCAGGTAGCGTCAAGTCGAGTTTTATAGGCTGGATATTAGGATTGGAAGAACTTCAACTCACAAAATAACTTTAGTATCATTATATTTTTTGTAAAATCGTCAATGACATCTAACCTTATAGTGTCTCCAGTAGTAAGGACAAGAGGAATGATCATACTTCTCTAATTTCACATACAGACGGTAGCAGTCCGTCGGTGGAGTTGTTGGGCGAGCGAGGCGAGGGCGTGGGCGCGAGCTTGGGCGCCTCCCTCCCCGCCGCCATCTTGTCGTGCAGCTGAGCCAGGCGCATACTCATCTGTCTCCTCTCCTTCTGCTCCCTCTCTCTCTCCCACCTCTTCGCACTGTAGCTCCTGATCGACGACGAACTGCTCTGCACCGAACTTAGACTTGGACGTCGCGAACCTGCGAAAGGAACGGAATTAGCCATCTTCGTACGATAGAATGAAACAAACGATGCGTGAAAACTATGTCGTTTCTTTTTTGTGGCGTGACACGCACTCGGTTTGCTTTATAAAACTTTGAGTCGTTTGGAATGTTCTGCTGTGTAAAAGCTAATGTTTGAAATTCTAGAGATTATTTTTAAAATTATGTTTATATATATTATGTTATTATTTAGTATATAATTTACATACGACATGTACAAACAAGTATAGCGAAGCGAAACAGCAATCAACATATAATAATTGTACTAAATACATGTGTAGTGTGTATTGTACTGGAGCGGACATAAATTTCTATATACCAAGACCAAACATAAAATTATACGAAAAACATGAAAATATACTCAAAATACTGTGAATACTTCAAATAGAAGTGAATGGACTCTAAATACACTGATATTACTTGGAAACATCGAAAAATATTTGTAGATACTTCAATCAAATGTTGCCACAAACTAGAATACTATGAGGTGGGAGCTCCACAAATAAGTTCCAATAGTGGAAGGTATCATAGAATTTTGGAAGAGACCAGGGACATAAAGTCTGAATTAAGATTTTCTCAAATAGGAGTGGAACAGTAGACTCGGTATTAATTTTGTTCACGTATAGATACATAATTCTCAATATAGCTCCAAAATATATGGTGATTGAAAGCGGACCATGCACAGCCAGTGTGGTGTACAGACAGAAGCTCGAAGCAGTGCTGGGCCATGAAACTGAAGCTTTCGCTCATCCCTCTGATTGTGCTCACAGCACTACATGTTCGTTAATCGCAATCAGTTCACTCTCTTGGTTTAAAATCAAGCGTATATATGTAAATGTTAATGAATAAGAACCTTGGCTGTTCGCGTGATGTGTGTTTTGCTGATTTTGGAAGTCTAGCAGTATATTGATTTGTTGTTGTTAAAAATGATGGTGTATTGGTTGATTGTGGCTAGATCAGATATAATTCTATAATAAGTTCTTTGAAGTCATCTGCGGATAGATCCACGAAAGCAATGGAATCAGAAAAACCTAGTTTAATAATTTATTTTGCGTGTCGTATGTACCCTCAAATAGTTCCTAAGATTCTATACGCAGATAACAAACAAACTTGTAACAAAGTCTAAATTAATTAAGATCCCAGTGAAAAGTGTCGAAGCGATCAACTTCCATGCAGCGCTGCTAGTAATGTGTAAAGCAAATTGTAATACATACAGAATTTTGGCAGTCTTCGAATCCATTTTTGGATCTTCAGTTTCGTTAGCTCATACAAACAAGGCGTGTTGGGAAATAGACAGATAGATAGGACCATGGCCATCTTGCTCTCGCCGCCAAACACTTCATCCTGCGACTTCGCGCCACAAGCGCACACACACCAGTCAAGCTTTACATGAAGCTGTACTTACGTCTATTGCGTCACGTCATTCATATGCTGAGAAGAGCACAATTTGGACTTACATATTTAGAAACATTTCAGTGATTGTTAAATTACAAAGAAGCTGATGAAGAACCACAATTGGTTGAAGGAATATTGACAGAAATGTGAAGTGGATAATATGAACATTCATAATTCAGTTTCATTTGTCTAAAATGATGATGTCTATTAAACATAGTGGTTTATGATGGGTTATGACTGAAATAGATTGGTTATTGAGTTAGAACTTTAGAATTGATTAATGAAAAAAAAGGTATTAATAATGAGGAAAATTGTTTAAAAGAATTGATGACAGGATATTTAGCTTAAGGTACTTCTAAAATTAGGGATTAGTTTGAAGATCAGCATATTTGACGAGGACGGGAGGTAGTATGGCGGTCGCTTAGTCGCAGACTGGAGTCAGTCCGTGGTCACTAACACCAAGACGCAACATCTAACGGACACGGGCGGGACACGTCTCATGCTTACACCGACACCTCCCGAATGCTTACCGCACTTTGCTACCATGGTTCAGAAAGCTACATCGCGTTATTTGATAAGGGCAGAAGGTACTTACTTTACGGATGCCGTGCTTTGAAGGGATTCGAAGTTTTACGTGTCCATCGTTAGCTGCATTTACAGCTAATGAAATTAATGAAAGTTACAAAGTGATTTTAATTAATTCGTAGGGTTTTCAAATCTGTTTTACGTGACAGGCAGAAGGAAAGGGAAGAAGTCGTTAGTACCTTTCGAAAACTTTGTCGTCGTCCGATAGGAAACGTCATTAAGAAAAGTGAACCAAGCGGTCCCACGGTCGGGCGCGTCGAGCAAAGTTGGCGTCAGCGTTCGGTCGGTGCGGCGGGTGTTCACCGCCCTGACACCGAGACGTGCAGATGATGGGGCCGCGCTGCATACATTATCCGGATCACCTTTGGCGGCGCACTTTGGCGGGTGCGCGCCGCCCTCCCGCCTTAAGGCCCCGGGCGCCCCCCCGCGCACGTGCAGGTGGCGCGAGATGAGCAAGATGGCCGCCGTGCGCGCCGCACCTGCGCGCGACGCTGACACCGGCACGCCGCGCCGCGACGCGCGCCGCGAGCCGCCCGCGCCGCTCGCGCCGCAGCCGCCGCTGTCCTCCAGCGTGCCGCTCGTGCAGCCGCTGCGCGACGACGCGCGGGACGACGCTCGCGTCGCGCTTAGCGTGCCACCTAGCGCACAAGCATTACACACTCACTCTAATCACAAGCCAAACTAACAAAATTGACCTCACAGGTTCATGACCGTTGGTTGACTGTTCATTTTGTATTCGAAAGATCGTGGCCAAAACGATATTAACCTGAAAACAGGTTCTAAAGATTGCCAAAATTTTTAATTTCGAGAAATATTTCGTCTCTCGTTCTGAATTACCTGTATCGTTGAGGGAGTATAGGCACGGTGGAGTGAGACGCGCATCAGCTAGATGCGTGGGATGGTACCGCGCCTTAGTGTACAGGTGCAGCACCATACACAACAGCCCGGCTAACACGAAGATGCCCGACGCCACGCCCAGCAGCGTCGGCATGTCAGCCGTCAGCAACACCAAGTCTGGAACACGACGACAGAGAAAAGTTAATTAAAAACAAGTACGTTGATAAAAATCTTTTTGGCCCGTGGTAATAACAGAGCAGCATTACCTTCAGTGCAGAAGATTCTCTGCGTCGGCCTGTTGTGGCTGGTGCTGTGGTAGCCAGGGTCGCACTGACAATAGGCATTGTGGTTGACTTGCACACATGATGAGTGAGCATCGAACGCTCGGCATGTTTGACGATAGAAGCACTGCTCTCCCAGTTTCTTCGCTGAAAATAACAAAAGAACGACAGTGAACCATTAAGGTCTTAATGAGGGTAAACTATTTGATGTATACCAAAAGTAAGTGCTTTTAACTTACAAGGTATTTTCCAATACATCATGTTTGTCGATACTGAAATTTTTAGAACATAATAACTTCGCTCAATGTTGTCATTTGTTTTCCACTTGTACTCAAAAGTTTCACAACAGCGGAACTTGAACTAAAAGGGATAAAAGGGGGCCTTGAGAGTTGAGAGCTATCGAACGAGGTCGAAATATTCGTAACAACTGAATGGTTTGAACACTTTTGTCCACAGCTGTATAATCGTTTTATGGTTTCATTTCACGAAGGTCTGGTTATTATTTGCAAACTTAGAAATAGTATATTTTGGTACAGTATGTAGATGAATCATAATCATAAAATCTTTATTTCGTATAGAAATATATGATAAGGTGTCGGCAAATTTGCCTAAGGATTGGTAAAAAGCACAGAACAGAGATGTAAAAACCGTACCATTGTATTATTTAGTATGTTAGTTTATATATATTTTAAAGAATATTATGAAATAATTTGGTCTGATTGACATTCAAAATTCAAAATTAAGGTATCATCATATCAGCCCAACGATGTCCACTACTGGACATAAGCCTCACCTAGTTTTTTATTCGATATACAAGACTATATTATTTTCTTCATAATGTTTGCCTTTACCTGCGCATTTTTCAAAGTACTAACGTTTAGCGCATCCTTTTGCGACGCCGAGCGCGACAGAGTGCTTGGGATCACACTGGCACGATGCCGTCGTGGGGTCACAGTACACGTGGAGCAGCTTTGGATTGCATGTGAACTCGCATGGCGAGCCCAAGTACATGCCTTTCTCTGGAAAGAACAATATTTACACGTCAATATATCATCATATCAGTCCAATGGCGTCTAATGTGAACAGGTCTCATCTAATTTCCGCCGCAGCGAGAGACCCTGTGCCGCCTGCAACCAACGAACACCCTGCAACCTTTACCAGGTCTCCGGTCCATCTGATGGGTGATCCTTTAAAATGGGGAAATGAAAGAAAAGGTAGCAGGATAGTGGTGTCAATAAAAGGATGGTGTAGTGTGTAGTACACACCTTACTTTTCCCTAATTGTATTGAAAATGGTTTTAGTTAGTGCGGTTTTAATGAACATTTAACTTTTTTCATTTAACTTACCAATTGTCTGTCGCAACACACTGTTCTACAAGGATATATATTATACTTACCAACTCCTCTCTTGCAGTTACAGTAATCCTGCACTCTATTATAAATCCGTGTACTGTGTGTCGTTCATCTCATGTACAAATAGATGGTAAATAACATTGAACAAATATGCTTGGCCGAAGAGATTTCTACATTTGACGAAAAACCTCAGATTGTATTATATCTATATAATATATAGGTAGGTTATTGTTGAGAAAAGAATTAAATAATCATTATTAGTTATGAAATTAATAGCAATTTATTAAAGTCCCACCGTCTACTCTTCTAAAGAACTGAGAGAGTTTAGGCCATAATCCACTTATGTGGGCCCAGTGCGGGTTGGTGGGACAGAAATGCCCTTAGAATTTCTTCAAGAGTTTCCTTACGATGTTTTCAAGTTGTATACGAATTTACGAAATTGCCGGTTGGAATTGAATGCGAATATTGCGAATTGCAAGTTTTGCATGCCAATTCCTTTGCCTTTCTCATTCAGCCATAATCGCGTTACTCTATACTATTATTTTATTAAAACAAGAGAAGCCACGTGATAATAGCAGTGATCAAACAAAGCTAAACTATGCATAAAGATATTCTACTCAACTTGTCTAGTTTACAGACATGTTGTGAACAAGTTCGCTTTGTCACAAGGTGATAAACTTTCCTTGTTAGTATCGGAATCCGATAGTGTTGTGTTTGATACTCATGTTGCGAACAAATCAAATTAATTTTGTTCGATATTACAAAAGTTTAAACAAGGTTAACGTTAAGGTTATTTTATGGTCGCTTTAAATCAGTGGTTCTTAACCTATGGTCCACGGACCACTGCACTGGTGGTCCCTGACGATAACAAAAGCGAACACGCATACTGGGCCACTAGGATTATATTCGGAAGACTTTTGGAGTCAACCACCCATTGAACTTTTAGTGTCCGTGACAAGACAGTATTTAAGTCAAATGTCCCTCACTGTTAAAAGGCTAAAGTTCGTATGGGTAGCAGATGGAGTAGCAATCACCTAGTGATATAGATATAGGCCAAACTATTGCCTACCTCAAAATAAAAATGTGTTTGTTCAAATAAAAGATATAAATTATTAGGTATTTTTAAAAAAAATAATAATGGACTGTATTGGTACATAAGTTTAATAAAACACGTGTTGAGAGAGCCGTGAGATAAGTGAGAAGTTGCCTTTTGACGTCTATCATTGCTGTAGTCTTAGAGCGCGCCCGTGCTTGTTGTCTATGATTAATCTAATGTGTTAACAGTGTTCTCATTTTAATACTTCTCAATAACTCCACCTAGGTAATGCTATTTAAAGTTCTTCCATCAGACGACCTACTCTCTCATTTACATTTCACCGTTGGTATAACTTGATGTAATTGACACTCGCAGGACGTGGCCAAGTTACCCATTATTAGGATAAGAACCGCTCAGCATTGTTCCACTTGTTCACTTTCACGGTCATTGTAATAGCCTATTGTGAACGCTTTTAAGTGTTAATAATTAAGTGGGTTTGTACCTGCCTAATTAGGTATGTGTGTACAATAAGTAGCCCGAATAATATTACGATTTTTGAAGTTAGCTACGGATCTTTTTAGCATAAGATCCTGTTTAATGGGTAGCAATATTTTATAGAAGCCTGTGGGAGATTTGTTCATTGCCATCATAAAAAAATATTGATGCTCAGCTTAAAGTCGAACCTCCTACTACGGGAAGTTAAATACATCGTACTAGTGGTCTTCCATTTTCCGAATGTTCCTTACGGAAAATTTGAGACAAGTAGCATAAGAAAACATATAAATTTTATATTATTATTTGCTAAACTAATGTAGGGCAGATTATGAAAGGATTTTACAAAATATTGAAGCAGAATAGTGAAAATTGGAGCGGTAAGCTCACAGTAAAACTATTTTATATTAACGGTGGATTTTTGTTTCAGAAGCAGAATGTGGACAAAGTTACAAATATTTTTTTATATTTCGTTTCACCAACAAAATGTCGGCGTTTATCTACATTATTTCAGGTTTAATTCAACAGTAGCTTGTGCAAGTTAAGCGGAAGTAGCGTGGGAGCAGCGGAAGTAGGCTCCACCGGAAGCGGCTCGACGTTCGATTGAGGACGCAACGACCTCGCCTTGGAACTTCTGCGTTTGTTCTTTTTTTATTGGGTTTAAGTTTACTAACAAATAGGACACTGTATGGTGTTAAATGTCATTGTTTTTTTGACAAATTGTTGAGTCATCATCTGTGAACATCACATTCCGCCAGCAGCTTCGGTCGTGTGACCAATAGGAACGTATACTTTGAATAAATTGTAATTTATATCACTCTTCACAATCAGGTCAGTTGGCCAACTATTCCTATGCGAAATCACGACCTTTTACTCCGTTATGCCTTAAAAGAAGGCAAAACAATAATTTACCAACAAGAGAGCCAACTTTACAACATTTCATAATAAATAAAAATTACAAAAGAATGGTCCTAATTTCATTACTCTCAATTTTAAATTGAATAAAAAATAATATCCACACCTAGAAACAAGACTAAAATCTGTTAAAACAAATAATGTGTTGTGAAACAACCCTGAGTACACAGTAACAAGGGCATCGCGGACCCTCTAGGTGTCCTTTATTATACAAACATAAGTATATACTTGACCTTTCATGACAACTTTGGTTTGTGATGGCCAGGAATCATTATCCACAAGATGGTGAATAATTATGATAACAATTTGTTTCACTGAATCGAATATGAATAGACGATTACTTAAACTTGATGAAGAAAATGAAGGACAGAGAGTAGCCTTTTTAATTGTACTTCAAAAAATAAACCATAATTTTAAGCTCAATATTTTACCAATCCAGCCAAATAAAATTAAATATCGCCAACAATAATTATGTATGTAGATTGCGAATGGAATTTATGCCGAAGCAGGCCTAAGAAGCTGGTGTGACGATTTAAATACCTGTGAGAAGGACTGTTGGTATAGGGCTGGAGATAGACAGTAGTGGAAAGTTCAGGGGGAAGCTTTTGCTCAGCATTGCTATGTCTAGTTTTAAGATAACTAACACGTTAATAGATACAACAATTGTAAGAGCTAATTGTATCCTAAAATAATATGTACCTATACAGCCATATACGTACTAACCGCGAGGTGGGCCTGGTGACATGTGATACAGATTTATTATTAAATCTACTACATGCACCAGACACGCACAAAGTTGGACTATACCCTACACCCTGGCAATACACTTTAACATGTATTCACTAACTCTGTGTGATGAAATAAATCGTTTTTTATTATTATTATTATTATTGGGATGACACTGGCTAAATAAAAAATAATAAAAATAAAGTCAAAAGATTTCTGTCTGCTAAGGGTGAGGTAAAAATAGTAAAAAGACCCACATATTCTAGAAGAAATTCTATAAGGATGTCTGATCTACCATCTCGCATTACACGGGAGAAGACCCTTGCCGAGCAGTGGGATATTAATGGGTTGGCTATTACCATCTCATATCTAGATTTACAATTTTATCCAACAAAGATGATTATTACATACAGTATTTATAATATAGCCGAAGGCGTGCCCACTAAGTCATCTCCATATCTAAGTAATTACTCCGAGGCTTACATAATACACGTGATCAATTCACTTAAATCTAATGGCTTGTGAAGTTTATCGCTGCGGCAATATCACGTTAAATAATTTTGCGCCATTCTACTCGTAGTAGGCACAATATACAAGAACGAACATTGAAAAGAAAGAATAACAAATAAAAATTAACGTGTCGATGCCAAATTTGTGAAAACGGAACATTAAAACAGAAATATGCTATAAAATGTAATTGATTTTCCGCTAACTGTTCTCAATTTCCATATAAATAAAGCCGTTGATGAGTATTTAACTTTCGATTGTAAAAAATATAGACCATCTTGGTTTCAGAAAAAAATAAAATTTGAAAAAAAAAAGATTGTCACAAGTCTATTCGCATGACAATGAAAAAGAAGAATATCAAGAATGCCATATTATATGCAATTTAATAGGGTATAGGCAATCACCGGTCGTGGATATCGGCTGTCTTACCATTGATAAAATATTAGATAAGTAATCTGTTGGAATAATAGAAAGAAATTCCCTAATATTTCCAAACATATACCTAAGCACAGGTATATCGAGATGCCGATGTATTTCAATGAAGTAAAAAAAAATAATAGTGCGGTAGAATATACTCGTCATAGGTATAATACAACTCGAAGCAGTGATATTATCATAATGCTATGCGCATTTTGATACGAAACAGCTTCTGCGAAATTCGATGATTATATTTAAATGAGACTATGTTTATTTTATTAATATTGTTAGTTTTAAATCAGGATGTTATTTCAGCTCTATCTATTTTAGTTGTAACTATGTGTTTAGACTACGTTCTCCTACTATTTCTTAGAAATTCTTCCAACTATCTACATAAATAAGAAAATGAGGTGAATTTAGCAAGATCTTTAGGTAAGTTGGTGGTTGATCGAAAAGCACTGAGTTCTATCAGTTATAATCAAAATATTAAATCTGCCTGTGGGTGGAACCGTATCTACTTTGACGGAATAGAAAATGCGTCTGCGTAAAAATTGCGCGTATCTTGGGTATATTTTGCACCCGAGACACGCTGTTAGATAGTTTCCTTGTGTATGAAGAGATCCATAGTAAGACCGTAGTCCGAAGCCCGAGTCAGGCAAAAATATTTATTGTGTATTTCTGTCATGAAACTCTCAGTATCACTTGAAGTCTGCAAATATGCGCGGTTAGTCATAGATATAACAGAATCGTCTTATATGTGAATGTGATGCACCTTTACTTATCCCATCTAGGAAAATGGCGTGACATTATATATTATAACTAATTCAAATGTCAATCAAAACTCAGCAATCTTAAACGTGTCGTAATAAAACTTTCATGGCATTCAACCACCCGCTGTATTGTGAGGTACAACCAATAATAGTCGCCGTGAATAAATAATTTAATTGGATGCAATACCGAATGGCAGCATATGGCACGAACACTGCACCAAACCACCAACAAATTGTTCACCATTTATAGTATTGAGGACGTAAATGTGTGGCTACAAGCGTGCCGACGTTTCTACAACATGCTTCGGTATGTTTCATTCGGTTCTTTTTAGGTTTCCGTACCTCAAAAGGAAAAAACAGAACCCTTATAGGATCACTCCGTTGTCCGTCTGTTCGTCAGTCAAGAATATTTTCATCAGAGAATGCGTTGAGGTATCAAGTTGAAATTAATATCAAATACTCGGGTCTGCAATCCCTTGGCGTAATAAAAAACAGAGTTTTAAGTAAACGCAAATCAAAAGATCCTTCATTTTTGTCGTATAAATATTATGCATCTTGATGATCAAAAAAGTTGGAAAAAAAACTGAAATCGATCAGCGTCTCATTTTTGTGAAAATATTTAAACACCTAGATGAAAAAAGTCCAACTAAAACTAAAATCATATTATTTTTCAACGGGTTGATATTTAATTTCTATCCAAACTTTAACAATTACCAATTTATAGTCACCTGCTTGCGTTGTAATGGAAAATTTCTCAATTCATTATTTACACGTAGTTGGCTGTCAAATTACAATTTTCACCTAAATTTTACTCAAACTGTAACTAAAGTAGGTCACTCCTTATTCGTGTTTATTCATTTAGGATAGAATTAGAATTAATATCAAGAGGTACTAATTTCTGTTTATGTAACGCTTAAGTATAGATAGATACTTCTAAAATTGACAATCTAACAATATAGCAATGGGCAACTTAGGTTTAACAACAGAATGAATGAAAATAGTTATATGCACTTATGTACGAGAGAAATATACGAGATAAAATGTTCCGATACAATAGAATTCATCATTATCATCAACAACCCATTAATGGTCCCACTGTTGGGCTCGGATCTCCTCAATCTAGAGAGCTGAGAGGGTTTTTAGGCCATAATCCACACAAGTTGGCCTAATGCGGGTATATACGTATAGGTATGCAGTAATCCAATACGTGTCGACTAGTAATCTAGTTTCGATTAGGCTCTACTCGTAGTGTTGTGTTGTGTTAGGACAAGGTTAGAAACCTACGAGGTCAGCTGTCACAGATGGCGCTACGGTACAATGAAGGTTATTAGGCGATGCATATCGCTTTAGATTGAACTAACTTAGTTCTACTATAAATTAAGTTTTCATGGCAATATTATGAAACAATGTTGCTTTTCATATAATCTAAATAGGTCGCATATAATTTAATGTATACAGTTATTTAAATACAAAGTGTTATTACTTTATGAGACAAAATAATAGGGGCCGTGAACCGTACGATAAAAAAGCAGCGTCCCGCTTAACTGCAATATTGCTATAAAGGTTTCTGTAGGCGTCTCGTTTGTTACAAAGGCGGTTTCACAAACCACCAATTCAGTGGCCAATTAAGATAGAACATTTCACTGCGTTGTGGTTTTGTGTCGACCTTTTTTGAATTGTCAGGAATATGTAATCGTTTCTTAAAATTGTGGCTGTGCTGAATATATTTCAAACAATTTCGGAGACTTTAATTAAAATTTCTAGTCGTATTATTTTATGGATATATGCATATAATACAGAGAAGTTGTAAAGTTTAAATATTTCAAGACTGATTAAGTTTTAGACTGTTTTTAAAACCAAATTACAAGTTTGGCTGGTGTATTTTGCGGAAAAACGATAGGCGACGATGGCACGCGCAGAGTGTCGGAACTTTTTAATTGGAAATCGATTTACGTATAGTAACTCTAGATTTATTCTTTCCATAGCGCCTGGAATTCCTGGATTGTTTTGCTTTAGTTAATAAACTATCATATGCATACCTATGATAATACCGATTTAGGTACTTTTAAAGAAGCTAATAGTAAGTACCTATTAGTGTTGTTAAGATCCAAAACAAACAATATTACAAATTGATTACTATGGCGTCTAAATTGTTTCATAATTATTATAATTTGACATTTGAGCCATTAATAGTGAGACTGTTCCTCCAAACTGTTATAAATCATTCCTTAACTTCGTGAAGATAATTGCTGTAGAAAGGATTAAATCTCAGAGATGGCCGCAATCAATTCTGGTAATTATAATTGCCAATATTAGTGGAAAGTTAAGGGCTGCGCAAAGATCCTTATTTTTACAGACGTAAAGAAAACTTATTATTGTTTCTAGTATGTTTCATTGGAATCTCAGCGTCTTTAGTACTTGCGAAAGCGTTTGTGATTGGCTACAGTACACAAATGCAATTGACAAGGAACCACAGTGGGTGCGACTGCGTAAATCATGTGCAGTTCTTTAACTGTTCTCAAGCCACCGATGATACCACCAAAAATTCATAATAACAAATGAGACAGTGTTAGTAACATTACTGAAATTGCATTTCATGTTCTCCAATGTGACGTGGCCCGCAAAAAGTTCTTCCAATCAGTTAAAAAAATTGTTTGTATTTATCGCATTACAGAGGTTTTTCAGGGACGTTTTTTAGTATAAACGATATTACAAGGGCAAATAGCCGGTGTCAGTGACTAATTATTAAAAGGTAAAAGGTAGTATTAATTAATGCCAAATGAAGGTTCATTAATTCGCAAATTTAATATTTTTTAACCGCATAGGGTTTAGACACAGGAAGCTATCCATTTAATTTAAGAGTAGTTCTTTTGGCAATGCTTTGGCTAATTCCTGAAGATGACTAAGTAGGTATATGGTAGATATTAAAATACTTTAAAGGTTTTTGTGCGGCTAGTAGAGCGAAAGTGTGTATTTTCCAGGGAAAACTTATGCTTATAAACTCTGAATTATAAAAATATATAAACCCTGCCCACGTCAACAGATTATAATATACATCCAATAAGTCGTAATAATATAAAATAAGTAATAGTACTTGTGCAAGTAATTTGAGTGCGAACTGTCGGAAGTCTAACAACACACGTTATAAAAGACGAGACAAGATATCTTACATAGTCACCGTACTTCATTGCGACACAATTTTACACAAAGTCGCAACGCGCTCAAAAACAGAGAGATGAAAATCCTAATACACAAACATACACATACCCCTACAGACACATTATCATCACACAGCCTTTCCCAGCTTCATAAAACAAAGGGCCCGTCCGTCACGTAACACCTTAGAACCTTCTTTAGCTAAAAATATACTCTATAACTCAGACTATAACGTGTAATTTAAAGGAGACGTGTGACGAGACATGTATTTTTAACTGTCAGTTAATTTAGCTCAGAGAAACGAGAAATTCGCAATAAGGGAACATTTTCCACTTCGACGGTAGAATGCGAGGCATTTTAAAAAGAACGTGTGCTATGAAGTTATGAAAGAGTATATAAATTCTTCGTTGGAGTTATGTTTCAAGTGCAGAAAGAGTATTTTCAACTAAGTTTTAATTAAATTAAATAGCTGTAATATGAGGGCATATAGAAGTTAAGCGCTATACCACTTGTCTAATGATGGTGCTTTTGAATTTAGAAAGTAATAGAGGGGAGCGATTAGCGAAAAAAAGAGGCGATATGAAGAGATGAGTGAGTGATCCAACTACATTGACTGGCCTGTTGGTCTAGTGGTTAGTGACCCTGACTGCTAAGCCGGAGGTCGTGGGTTCGATCCCCACCCAGCACAAATCTTTGTGTGATGAGCATAAAGGTTTGTTCTGTGTCTGGGTGTAATTTATCTATAATATGTATGTATATACAAAAAAAAAAATTAATAATAAAGTAGTATATCATTGTTTAGTAACCATAACACAAGCAAATATAATTGCTTACTTTAGGACTAGATGGCGCTGTGTGAATGTGGCAGAATATTAATTAAATTAATTATTAAATTATATTAATTAATCAATTATTAATTTACATTAAACTGTAGTGCAATTGTACGGGGTACCTACTAAACAAGGCAGGGTCTTTAAAACTGCAGTTGGGAACGCCTGTTCTTACGTCTAGCGTAACATACTTTACAACATGCTGCTACGAGGGAATATTTACTTTCAGGTAAGTTTTATAAGATCAGTGTATGACCTATGACCTATGTAGGCGGTACGGATATCACCGCCTCTTGAAGTAGGTAACTGCGTACATATCAGCAGTGAAATGTTATCTGAACCTAGATCTAGTACAATCTACATAGATTTACTTAAGATACGAACTGTTTTTATTCTAAATATTAGCAAGGCACTTAGCAGTATTGATGTAGGATTCTTCCTAGGGTGGCTACTTGGGCAGCTATCTGCTGAAGTTATTAGGAACCTTACAATTTGAATGTTGATATCTACAACTTTTTAGAATGGGCAAAGAGGTTTTTAGAGGGCTTTGCATAGTGTTTTCTGTAATTAGGTTATTACTGAATGTGAGTCGTTTCTAAGATGGTGGCATTATGGCTGATATTGGTGTTTAATGACGCCGACCAGCCACTGCCTGGAAGTGTCACATTAAGTTTAGTGGTATACTTAGTACCTAGTTTCGATAATCCATAGATTCACTTATCGTAAGAAGAAACATCTCAGTTGAATTGATCAAGCGACGAATATTTACTCTGAATACATAAATATTTTTGGATTTCCTTCGCATATTATTATTTTAGAAGTTAGTATTAGGTACTACTGTTGCAGTTACATTTTCAGTTAATTTTGTTTTAATTTCAGCTAATAAATGATTTTGACTTTGACTTTGATGCTATGCTAACAATTACAAAATAAATAATATTTTAAGTGTTTATATTCGCACTCATTTCAATAGAAGGCGGCATTCCCAGAATTATGCGTAAGTTAATTACTTCACATTCAATACCAAGTTACAAGTCCCTCAAAGAATCATGAACAATGAAATGGAATTGATAGGCAGATAAACCTTGAGAAATAATTTTGTTTTTTTACGCATTACATTAGTAAAAATTTTGTACCCTTAGCGAGAGGTTTTCTATAAAAAATTACCCAATACACTTTATTGTTTTTTACACGAATATGTACGTAGTTTCAATACAGCTAATTTGAACAAAGACCGTCAGGTAGAAAACAATAGAATTGAATATTCACAGGCTCAGCCAATATTGGACGTCTAATTGGCGTTATGGAATTGTATCCACTCTGTCCTATTTCAGAAGCAAGTTAGACTTTCGATCTTAATTTAAAGTGGTTGTTCCATTTGTTCATAAGAGAATATTCAACCAATCAATACCCACTTAATTTACAATACACATTTTAATATTTACGTACCATTGTTATGGTAGAATGTGTTGGAACTATTAATATGTAACACCATTGTAACCACATTTCTCGTAAATAAATGTATTTCTATTTCTATTTCACACTACCACAGAACAGAAATAGGTTTACACACACCCATGCACCAACATAGCTTTGTCACGGGAGTACCATATTTAGTATGTAAAATTAAAAGAAGCCGCAATCGCAATATATTCAGAATATTTACATAAAAATTATACAAAATATATACTCCAAAATTGTTAAAAAAGGTAGCCAAATAAACTTTAAGCCTCAGAATGGCACATCTGGTAGGTACTTTTGGCAATTGTCCAGAGATCGACTTGCCAAATAGACGCCATAATAATAAAGAGGACAGCTGTATTAATAATTTATTTAGCATTGAGCCTTCATTTTTTAGGCTGTGACTGTGACTATTAATGTGAGACATTTTTAAATATTAATTATTCTCTTTCTGATCTTACGAAAACTTATGTAAATTCCCGTTTAAAATCAAAAAATATTAGCATGCAACGCGAAAGTTTAAAAGTAAAGAAGGAAACATTTATTTGGTGCAAGTTAAGTGGGTATACAATGACATATACAATTAAAAAAACACAAAAAAATAATAACAAGTACACAAAATTAAAGAAGAATACATAATGTCACTGCCCCATTTCAACCCGTGGGTGTCGTAAAAGGCGACTAAGGGGACGGGAAGCCGATAAGAATTCTGCGAGAAAAGGAAAATTCGGAACAAAACCCTATACCAACCCGTCAGGCCAGCGTGGTGTAGTAGGTTAAATTCCCTCCACAATGTTTGGAGCAGCGTGTCCAGCAGTGGGACGTGTATGGTTTGTAATGACGATATTAATTCTTCAGTTTTAAAGTATTCCAAAGTGTTAACTCAGTGTAAACTCAGTCTAATGCAAGTATTAACAATCGCACTAGCTGTTAAGTTTTAGACTATGTCAACTAGCAGATTAGAGGATGTTATCTTACGAACTGTATAATTTGTTTATCTTTGTATTTAATTGAATTGGGAAGTTAGTTAGTAGGCTAACAAATTAAGTAAACTTGCCAATGTATGCCTTTTGGTAAAATTATTGAAGCTTTTGATGTCAAAGTACATAATCATGATATAAACGCGGCATTTAACTAAGCGTGATTGCACGTGGGAATTTATCCGAAAATTTAAATAAGGTTTTGGTTTCCCTATAGGAAAAAGGCTACAACTTTTCACCAATGTTAGTATAACAGTTAACATTTATCGTTATGGTGCTTTAGTTAAATTTAAGGTGTTTGTGAAAATCAAACCATTAAATATCGCACTTTTGACGATTATGAATACGTAGAGCAAATCTAGATGAACTTTTAATTGCAAAGCTCAACGAAACTGTAGGTATGTTAGCAAGTGAAGCAGAAACGTTCTCGCTGAATAAGGCACTTGGAAATTGAAGAGAAAACAAAAAATAAACGAGGGTAGTCGCTTCTTTCGTTTGCACGAATTACGCGGGACTGTGGGTCTCGGCGCTAGATTAAAACAGAGTCAAATTAGTTTACAGTAATTTTAAAAGAGTCGACTTTGACCTTTTGGGTCTGCTGCTCCAAAACACTAACGAGAAAGGGAATATGATGAGTTAAATTTGTGTCGGTTGTTCATGTTTGTTTTGTTTCGTTCATGCTGTTTGTGCGAACGAAAGAACAACAAAAATAAGATGAGAGTAAACAATGTGATTCCGTTGTTGACTATTCTGCAGAAATAAGAGAAAGAGGAAATATGTGGGTATTCTGTTACAGGGTTAAGTGAGGACCTTGGTAGTTATTGCCACCGAAATTACTACGCCTTAGGAACAATTTTCGTGTCGACAATTTTCAAGTAACATTTATAGGCTGCCACACTAAAATATATTTAAATGGTAAGTCAAGTTTCCTGGAAGAATCATATTGAAAATAAAGAATAATAATAGAATGAAAATTCTTAAGTTGATTCTTAAAGATTTATGATGTCGGCTCGAGCTCTGAAGCATTGACACGTGTATGAACGAGTTCATAATAATATTTTTTCAAGGCATTGACTATACATATCCCGCCCACGTCCCAGGCAAGGCACGGACATCGTGTGAAGCTTAAAACCGTTTTCGAATAAAATAGCAACCCTGACTGAGCCATCTAACATATACGTCATAAACGTCCTACTACTGGCTACGGGTTTCCTATAAAGAATGTGGAGGGAATTAAGCCTACTATACCACGCTGGCTACACGGGTTGATATAGGGTTTGTTTCGAATTTTCCTTTTCTCATGGTGCTCTTGTCTGCATAAGGATACTGCCTTAGTCACCTTTTACAACACCCACGGGTTGAAATGGGGCAGTGACATTATGTATATTCATAATCCATCATTACACGAATGTATTACTACCTTCTTTATCTAATAATTTATATAAATGCATATATAAATCTTTCTCGTTAAAAATAATAATACTGACGGAAACAATGATATTGTATGTTACAATATCATTGGACAGAAACATAAGGATAAACTATTTATTGATATATCAATTAAGTAAATATTGTGATTTACCCGAAGGGCGGATATTAGTCAACGTATTTGTAGAATAAAATATATAAGAATATTATTATTGTAGTAACATTATGTATTTAGTATTCTATACATGTTTGATTTCGTTATTTCACAAATATAATTTTCATTAGGTATACTATGTCAGAATTATGTAGGAATCAAATACTACATCAAATACTAGCAACTTTTTATAATAATGGAGAATTTCTGACCACGCAAGATACATAAACTCCTCTCACAGTTTTAAACCAATCTGCAAACTAGTAACTGGTTGCTAGGTTTATTTCATTAAAAAAAGAATAGTTTTCTATTTGAATTTCGAGTTGGATTATGAAAAAAAAAGTATCGTACCAATTTTTCATAGTTAAATATCGACATAGCTATGTATATGCCACCACTTCAACAAGATACTTTTCTATTGTCAAGGAAATACTCCAGTAACATCTAATTGCTTTTAACAAAGCATGTTCTCACCTTCACTTCGTGTTGCCCTTTTGTATCCACGCTTCTTAGTTGAATAGATGCTTCTTTATAGATAAGTTTAGTGGGATACAATAAGATTTTATCGACGTTGTCCATTAAATTACTAATTACGAAGAATTTTCAGAATTTGTTTCCCATTTTGCTATGGAGGGAAGTGGATAATTATATGTTTCATTTTACTTGCGCGGTCCCAGACAGTTACGCGTTATCTGAAACTCCCCATTGTTAAAATTCGGTTTTTGGTTTTTTCGCAGTTAATAA
Source organism: Laspeyria flexula (assembly GCA_905147015.1). NCBI lineage: Eukaryota > Metazoa > Arthropoda > Insecta > Lepidoptera > Erebidae > Laspeyria > Laspeyria flexula. The sequence goes on from LR989958.1 coordinate 1,212,522, forward strand.
TGGGTCCCAAGGCTGGCACTAGTGCGGCTAGCAACAGAAAATGATAGAAGCATAGGAAAGTGTGTTTCGATGCGGTTAGATGTGGATTGTGGTGCAACTGAAAAACTTTTTAGTGCAATATTTTATTTTTACACAAAGCTGTGTACAACGCAAAAGTTGTTTAGAACACTTCTCTGTGGCCGCCTTCGGTTCATATTAAAGGGAATCCTAGTAAAAATTATTCATTTATATTTTATTGTAGGTAAGTTTTCTAAATAAAAGTGCCTGCACCGTATTTTACAAACTGTACACAAAAGTTGAGCGTTAAAAACAGGAAACAAAAATAAAAGTTATTAAAACTTTCTATAAAATAACGCTTGTTTTACATTTTGTTTTAAAAAATTACATACGGCTTGGAATTCAAATAGAGTTATGTAACAGTAGAGAGGTAAAACACAATAAAATAATTTATAAAAATAAAAAAAAACAAGGAGAGATCTTTGGGAAAAAGCAGTTAAGAATTATAAATCAAATGAAAGAGATCGTTGAAAAAAAGGCTAACAACAATGTGGAACAATCACCACCTACTTCATAGATTAATGAAGTAATGGTGATTGTTCCAGCTATAAGCAATTACATAGATTTGAAAACTATACTTATATAATATTATAAAGCTAAAGAGTTTCTTTGTTTGGTTGAACGCTAGGATCTCAGGAACTGCTAGTCCGATTTGAAAAATTCTTTTAATGTTGCATAGCCCAATTATCAAGGAAGGATATAGGCTATATAACATCACGCTACACCAAAAAGAGGTGAGCAGTGGCCAAATAAAGAAAGACGGGAGATAAGCTCCTTAAACGATTTATATTATTATTACTAGCGGTGCCCGCAATTTCGTTCGCGTGCGATTTCAGTTTTATTTTTTCCAAACTCAAAGTAGCCTAAGTAGCTTCTTGTGATATTAGCTATGAGCCAGCAAAAGTCTCGTTGAAATCGATTCAGTAGTTTCGAAGTTTACCAAAAACAAACAAACGGACAGAGAGACAGGCATAAGTTTTACAAAATGAGTTTTTGTTGTAAGTAACATACATACTACTTTATAAAGCTGTTATTTGTATAATATAAATAGATACTTTAATTATATTTATTTGTATAGATCAAAACGTTTTCTTAAGTGAATAGAAATACAAATGGGTACAGACAAAAAAACACAGTTAACTAAACACGATAGAGGTGTTGGAAAAATGTAGTGACTCAATTTGATCGTGTGACAATTCGCTAGATACCAATTGATAGTTCTGATTGGCTGTGATCAGTGGGATGTGTACTCATATCTTGTCAATAGAAGATTGACACTTCGTTACTGATAATTTAGAATCGTTCGGTATATATACGGTATAAGGCCAAGTTGGCGTCCAAAGAGCTCGGTGTGTTCAACAGAGCAAGGCAGTTCTTCACACCTGGGCAACGGGTGCTTTTGTATAAATCGCAAGTCCGGCCCCATATGGAGTACTGCTGTCACCTGTGGGCGGGAGCACCTGGATACCAGCTTGGGCCTTTTGACTCGGTTCAGAAGCGCGCTGTGAGAATCGTCGACGATCCTATACTAACAGGCGGTATCGAACCATTAAGTGCGAGGAGAGACTTTGCCTCCCTATGTGTGTTCTACTGCCTGTATAATGGGTTGTGCTCTGAAGAACTGTTTCAGATGATGCCCACGGCCACCTTCTACCATCGCACCGCTCGCCATCGGCAGGGAGTTCATCCCCATACCTTGGAACCGAAATGGTCTTGTACCGCGCGGTTCCAGAGGAATTTCCTCCCAAGAACTATCAGGTTGTGGAATGAACTCCCTAACGAGGTTTTCCCAAGGGGCTACAGTATGGGGTTCTTCAAAAAGGAGTGAATAGGTTTCTTAAGGGTCAACAACGCGCTCGTGATGCCCCTGGTGTTGCAGGCGCCCATAGGCTACGGTAACCGCTTACCATCAGGCGGACCGTACGTCTCTTTGCCACCGTCGTGGTATAAAAAAAGAAAAAAATAATATCAAAACGTTCAGTATAATATATTTGAGTGTTGATATGTATACTTCATATTATTTTTAATAATAAGAGTTTGTTTGTTTGGTTGATCGCGATGATTTCAGGAACTACTCTACTCTACTACTACTGGTCCGATTTGAAAAATTATTTTAGTGTTGGATAGCCTATTTAGTGAGGAAGGCTGTCAACTGTATAGTATCACGCTACGGCCAATAAGAGCTGAGCAGTGGTCAAATAAAGAACAGAATATAAATATTTAACCAAAACGTTAAATAGGGTCTCATTTAGCAACGGGCTGTAGATAAAACAATAGTTTTAGGATAATAATAGATTTATAATTGCAAATTAGTCAGTTCGGGTAAATGTATTAACTAAAATTACTTTAAAGTGAATTAGATATCTTATTTTATTATAACTGCGATCTATAAATTGTTGTTAGTTTTCCGACAAGATTCTGAACTTAAGCTCGCTTACAAGTTATTCTGTCAGGACATCAGAAAAACTAGTCAGGACTAGTTTTTAGTCCAACAATCACTAAATCAATGCTTGTAAAAATATCAGTTTCAGTTTCAAAGCGGGCATGAATAGAGAATTAATTAACCGAGATATTAAAACCATAAAAGTAGTACACTTACTTCTTTACCAAGCGACATATTTTGAAGCAAATGCGACAATCGACCAGCAACTAACAATTTTTTAAACTACAATTTCTCGCTTGCCATGATTGTCGTACGACAAAGTTGTTAACAGCCTATAATAGCTTACTGCTGGCTGAGAGCCAAAGGAGGTTACGCAATTTCAACTTGGCAAGGGATTTGTGACCACACTTAGTTGAAAAGTAGTAGTTTTAGAGTTCAAAATCTCGTATTTTTTGGACCGCACACTTGCTATGATTTTTCGGAAGCCCTATTAAAAAATTTAATTGGAGCCTGTTCCATCATTGGCAGATAAGTATGTGATGTGTGTTTTTGACATATTTTTCATATAAAATTTGTCCCTTATGTTTTATATAGGTTATCAGACACTTATCTATACGTGGTGATAGGTCACTTGAAGTAAATTGAATTTGTTTGGTAGTTTGTAATATTTTACGGACGGAAATTAAAAGTTCATAAGACGACCTCAGAAGAGGTTCGCCAGGTGTTAGCTGCCGAGAAGTTTTCAAATTTAGAATTATGGAAGTTATGAGCAATGTCTTGGCTTGAAAATTTAGACATCTTGAGCAGACAAGAGCTTAAAGTCTTTGTAATACAAAGAGTGTGGTTGAGTTCTAGCTACTGAAACACTACACTAAGTTTCTCGTGTCAGTTTCAGTGTGACGTCATAGTAATTTTCACGCTAAGAGCATGCGTGTGACATCAAACTCAGCCACGCTTTCTGTCTGAAGAAGCCTTTAATGTACTAGTTGCGATGCAAAAGGTATAAAACAGAATTTATGAATAAATATTTTAATTACCTTTAAAAACATATACATACAGGGTATATACGACGATACGACATTAAATGAAACCACGTGTAGCATGTGGTGTTAGAAGGCTTTACCAAAAAAATTAAATAGAAATTTGCAATAGTTTAGACGCAAATGTACTTTCTTTATGTCACAGTTTTTCACAGTTTTAAACAACCTATACGTTGATCGTATGTTGTCATTACGTCATTCAATTCATTTAAATATCTCTGACTCTTTCATATTATCTTATCTCTTACTCTGTTCCACACTTTTGTCGTCGTCATGTCGAAAACATCATGATAGAAAAATAATGTGTAGTTTTATATTCTTAAATTTTTCGACTAACTTATGTGTAGCTTTTTTGAAGCTTGTGTAGAATATGTTTATAAGGGTTAACACTGGTTGCCTTATCATTTAATGTCGTATCGTTGTATACACTCTGTATATTTTCATTTTTTTATTTACTCTCAATCATCAACAAATAAATATCAAACATGAATCTTTATTAACTATATATCAATTGTTTGTTTGTTTCATTTTTGATTGTTTCATTTTACCTATTGCATTTAATAACGAATTGACACTGAGTAATTGAAAGTAAATATATGCACGAACAAATAAAATTGCGTATGTTTATCTATTAGTTTGTTCAATACAACTTCAATTCAATACAATTTTTACTTTGTCTCGTACATTTTTGGTTAGACGTCCTTAATTTTTTTTTAAAGACAACGCCCGCCCTTTGTTGCAAGTCCTGTGTCGCGGGGGACTTTACAAAACATACAATATTGACGGACTCAAAGTACACCCAGACTCGAAACAAATATCTATGTATCACATAAACTTTTGGCCTCCTGTAGGAATCGAATCCACATCACTAGGTGCGGCATGTTAGCGGCGAGGCCTAAACCGCTACGCCACAGTGACAGTCAAACATTAGAATAGATAGCTCTTACTTAAGTTATTTCCTTATTGTATTATTCAACAAAAGAAAGCAGACAAATAATTGAATTATTTAGGTTAAAAGAGAATACATTAAAATACATATATAATGTATGATTAAAAACAATTATTTATTAAAAGTAGAAAGTAATTATGTTTGCGTGTAATGTACTTGACAGTACACGCTGTAGGTATAGGTATATTGTGCTTGTATCTTATATTACATTATTGTCGTGGGTGAAAGATATTAAATTATGAATATGATATGACTGACCCACTTCCTCAGCTAGGCAGTTCCATTCGGGCACATGCGTGTTGGGAAAGAGCCCAGCGATTCTGTTTCTTACAATTTGAGTTTTGGTGAAGCGGAAAATGGTTTCTGCGAAATCATTAGCGTAATTTCTATAGGGGTTTTACCGTTTTTGATGCAGGTTGGCGCTGTAATTAGTTCTAATATTTTAGGAGCTGAAATAATTTTATTTTTAGAAGGAATGAATAACGAGAATTGTTTTTTTTTTTTATACCACGACCGTGGCAAACAGACGTACGGTCCGCCTGATGGTAAGCGGTTACTGTAGTCTATGGGCGCCTGCAACACCAGGGGCATCACGAGCGCGTTGCCGACCCTTAAGAAACCTATTCACTCCTTTTTTGAAGAACCCCATACTGCAGTCCCTTGGGAAAACCTCGTTGTTTATTAACAAAAATAGAAAATAATGATGTAAAAATATCCTAAGTTGTTATCGAAGACAGCTATGTTGCTTTAAATTAGTTCAATAATACTGTAGAAAATAACCTATAAAATTACGAATATCTGAAAAATTGATTCAAGAAAATCCTGCTTGATTTGTGTTGCATTTTCAGATAACATTATTTAATAAAAGTTTTTATGAGGCATCCAATTTGTGTGGGATTTGGGACCAGCAAGGGGTTTATTCTAAAATCTTTCGTAACCAATATGTTTTTTACCAGTACGTGTACTATTCGGGTCGCTTTGATAGCTTATCTAGTTAGCTATTGGCCGTAAAACATACTGGGTCGTCGCTTCCCTTGCGATTACATTGGCCACGTATTTTTATTGTATAATGAGGAATAGATTCCGAAAATTCCCTTACAAAGGTTTATTAAATAGTTGGCCCCCCACCAGATGGACCGATGACCTGGTGGCGGTTGAGGGTGGCCGTTGGTTGCAGGCGGCAATGTCTATGTCCAGAAGTGGATTCTTTCTAATTATTGATAGAAAACGAGTTTAAAATTATATTAGATCAGGTCATAGGCTGTATTGTATTGAATTCTAATTCGTCATTAATTGAATAATAATATTAATTTACATACTGCCTTTTGTTAATATACAAACTAATTTAGATTTCTATCAATTTATTTCAAGTAATAATTACTAAAAGACTGCTTAATTAATTATATGTAATAGGTACCGATATTTCTGGCGATAAAGATCTAATGTGAGCGAAGTATCGAATTCAGAACTTCAAGTACAGCCATACAACAAACACTTCTTCAAAAGACTGTCATTTGTTGAACCAAGTTATTTTATATTAATAAAATAATTATTTCTTCTTTAAAAAATCTTTACAGCATAATTGTAAAATATCTGAATCATATTCAGCATAAAGATTTCCAAATTGCCAGAGTCTGAGTCCCATATCAGACAAATAAGTGTATGTATTCGTTAACTATTTGTTTGTAAAAGTCCCCCGCAACATAGAACTTGATCCCTAGTGCGGGCACTGTGAGTTTTTAATTGATGCAGACAGCTCGGTCCGAAATAAACCTACATAGAAAAATAACACAGGCTCCGTAATTAATAGGTATACAAGCTCGGCAAGTTCACTCATTAAACTGTATATTACTAGTTAATTAATGTAAATATAGCTGTTGTATGATGTTTTACTTGAAACAACAAATTGTTTGAACAAATAAAATGAACAACCAACTTAATTGTGTTCCATCAAGTAATTTGTAACGGCATTGTGTTTTATTACCGCCTACGGACTTCAGCTATGAAGAAGTATAGTCGAGACGCTTCTATATCAAACTTCTGTGCTGGCAGCGTAGAAGATAGAATGAGCTATAATATTTTCACACATTCACACAGCGCCATCTAGTTGAAAATTAAGCAATTATATTTGCTTGTGTTATAGGTACACTACACTTACTACTGCTAATTATACTTACATAAATATATTTTTTTCGTAAATACATATTATAGATAAATTACACGCAGACACAGAACAAATAATCATACTCATCACACAAAGATTTGTCCTGGGTGGGAATCGAACCCACGACCTCCGGCTTAGCAGTCAGGGTCACCAACCACTAAGCCAACAGGCCAGTCAAAGCTATGAGTCTACTTTGTACCAAAAACAAAATTAAAAATTTTGAAAAAACCCACGACGATAACATCTATACAAAATAAGAAACGTAACATATAAAAAGGTTTAAATAACTATATTTTAAATCCCCGACGAAAAGATAATAAGTAGCGTAAAAACAATCCCAAGAAAATCCGTCGGGGGCTGCCATACCCTGACTTGAAATGAACGAAAGTATTGCAGTTTTATGTATTTGATACCTACCTAATTATTAACAATATTATTAATATATATTTAATACTAGAAACAGTAATGATATTGGCAGCCCCCGACGAATTTTATTGGGGTTGTTTTTACGCTACTTATTATCTTTTCGTCGGGGATTTAAAATATAGTTATTTAAACCTTTTTATATGTTACGTTTCTTATTTTGTATAGATGTTATCGTCGTGGGTTTTTTCAAAATTTTTAATTTTGTTTTTTATTTTAAATATTTTCAAAGAGCGCCCTATCTTACTAACTGTAAGTAACTCGTATAAAATTTTAAGAACCTTGACAGATAAATAAAAGTTTTATACTAAGTTATAGAACAAACACATTTTTTTTTTAATTTGCTGTTGCAGTAAGTCTTATAACTTGAAATTATCATTTTAATTTTCTTATTTTAAACTTTTTAAGGAGCGCCTTATCTTACCATGTAAGCTCTAGAATGAATGGAATTTGCATGGAGCTTCGACTATATTATATATATTTTAATTTTTTGTTGACTTGTGTGCTCATCCGTCGTACAAAAGTCACCGGAGCCCCTTCGCGGGGCTCCTACTTCTGGGTGGTTTGAAAAAAAAATAACCCTAACCTAACCAGTCCGATTCGGATTGCTCTGAATCGGGGGTGTTATGTTTAGCTATCGCACATTCATTGCCGTAGCCGGACTGCCTTCGGCGTTAGCGCAGATTTCCACCTATAATAGTTTGTATCTCGAAAACGGTGAGTGCTATCGCAAAAATGATGAATATTTGGTTACACCCCGAGCACGGGATACCTGTAAGTTAGAATAAATAAGGTAGGTAGGTGTTTATATAACGTCAGTCTGGAATAAACTCTCACTCTTACTAATTTTTTTTAGGCTTATCATTGTATACCTCAGTACTAATATTCAGTGATATAACAACACAAGATCGGTTTTCGGATTTATTCCTTTACTTGTGCAACTTGTTATTGCTTCTGGACAAATTTCATGATTCTAGGTCAACGGTAAGTTCCCTATAGATTATGATCGTCAAGATAAATCGTCAAAAATGGAGCATAAACAGCTGTATCTTTTGATTGCGTTAACTTAGAATTTTGATTTTTATTTTACGCCGAGGTTTTGCAGACCCAAGTATATGATATTAATTTCAGCTTTATACCTCTATGCGTTCTTGAGAAAAATATTCTAGACAGACGGACAGACAGACAGACAGACAGATATACAACGGAGTGATCCTATAAGGGTTCCGTTTTTTTCTTTTGAGGTACAGAACCCTAAAATTACATAAACGGTCACCCATCTATGAACTGACCTTATCTGAAGTTGCTTAACCTCATGAGTGTAATCAATATCTCAGTACTACAATGCTACGTGTCCCTATACAGTAACAGGTCTAATTATTTTACAGATAACTGTAAATATAAGTTTGCTTAGTCTATTGCAGCGCCCCCTGGCGAAAAAATACAATATCGTATATCCAAAAGTCATCCTCGATAAATCACAAATACATAACAGAAAACCGTATCGAAATCGCTTTAATCGTTTTAAAGATAGGAGGGCACAAAGGTTTCAACGAAATCAACATAGGTTTGCCTAGTCTATAGCAGCGCCCCCTGGCGAAAAATTACAAAATCTTGAATCCAAAAACAATCCTCGATAAATCACAAATACATTACAGAAAACCGTATCGAAATCAGTCTAATCGTTTTAAAGATAGGAGGGCACAAAGGATTCAATGAAATCAGTGTATTGTAGCGCCCCCTGGTGAGCTATTAACATAACACCTATCTAATAACCTGTCCCCAAGAGCCGCCCACACTTTACAGAAAACCGCATCTAAATCGGTCAAACCGTTTCCGTGATATAAGGCATTATGTTGGAACACACAAACACACAGCCTCTCACCCCAAACGCATATACCGTCTCCGTTCCGTCGTGGGTAAAAAGACCATATTACAGAAATAGTTTCTTGTCGTCGTTTCAACCCATAAACGTCCCACTGCTGGGCACGGGTCTCCTCCAAAGAATGTGGAGGGAATTTAGCCTACTATACCACGCCGGCCAGACGGGTTGGTATAGGGTTTGTAAAAAAAATAGTTCAGTTAGTTAGTTAGTTTTTAGTAATATTTTTTTTATAAATAGTTTCTTATGGCTGTGGTTTTCTATAAAGTGGCAATTCTATTCTCAATTTGAGCCAGAAATATCACAGTACTCCAATGGGACCCAACATAGGTGGCGAAATATGGGTGTAATACACCTCTGCCTACTCCTTCTGTGAAAAGGACGTGATGCTTGTTATTTTATGGCATATTATGCTATCACATATTGCGAAGAAAAAGCTTATCTATTTAATATTTGATGCATATTTTTATTTCTCTAGTGTGTATTAAAATATTTTCAATATATAATTATACACTATGTCACCCTATTCGTTACACAAACCTATTTGTTAAATCCGGCGGATTTGTAAGAAAAATCTTATTTACGAGTGTAAAAATGATTCGTTTAAAAACTGAAATCATGAATATGATGAATCATGATACTTATTGTTATGGCTGTTTTGTGTTACTAAAGTGGCACAAATTTGTAATTTTTCTTACTGTTCTTACTGTAAGTTTTGGTGAAGCTATGTGCTTTCCCCGTTGGGAGACTTCATTTCAACATATACATAGCTAAGTTGCACTTTGTTTGAATAAAATAACTGTTACGAAACATTTCGTATAAACAAGTTAATATCACGTTTGGTGACAGTCACAATACAAAAAGTTGCATCTCAGCGCTATTGTGAAGAGCTGTGCGAGCACTAGCGCGTTACTGAAATATTTATATTTCTCATTGTCAACATGCCGCCTTTCCCCCAGTTTTATACCGTTGAACAAGCTTTATCAGTTGTTAGAACATGTTCAACTTTCTCTGCAAATTCTGGATTGATATTACATTTTTTTAATAAAACAACTGCTGCACTATGTAGTAAGACTGTATGACTGATGTAGACATGATTATCAGATATGTATAAAGTACAATCATACTCATTTTGGTTTTTAGGACTCACAAATATTTGTTCTTGTGTTACAGTTATTGTGTTTTGTTTAAAGCTTCGATAAATTATATTTTTCATAACTTGAAAAGTGAAGACTCCGTTAAAGTCGATTCTGTTCATGATATCGTATCATAGACTGATGTTTTCTCATCTGATTTTTTTTTTAAATTCAATCGATTCGATCATAGATTTTTTTAAATTCAAAATGTTTTCGTAAAAAGATCCGCAACACAAAAAGTTTGTTTAATGAAATCCTCAGCAATCCTTCAAAAATAGTAACGTTGGAAATACAGTACACAGAAACAACTGGTATTTGAAAAACAATCAATCTAAATACGGCTGGTAGTCTTCAGCAATTTCATTATACGTTATTGCAAGGCTGTTTGTCGGGCGCTGGCACCGCGCCAGCCGCTTGCATAATGTTCCAAACGTCGCCGTCGCTGCACCCACCGCGTCTGCCTAAATGCTCAACCTTAGATCGACCTCACACTTTGCGCACTAAGGTTCTTACAAACTCACACCAACTTTCCAAGAAATTTCCTTCGTGATCCTTAACAAAATTTCATAGAAAAGAATGAGCAATATTGGCCATCTGTTTCCGTTCTAGCGCTCGCGACCTCTTACAAAACCTCAGTACAAAATGGTATAATTTGCTTGTCTTCGTTAGAAGTGTGGGACCGGCCTTATCATTATGACGTTTTGAATATTTGGCCCACTTTCCACGAGTATTATGCAAATTGTCGGTTTTATATTTTTCGTACACGACAAACTTGTGTAGGCTTGGCCGTACTGCGGCAAAACAAGGAGGCGCTTTCAACTCAATTAAAGAAAGTCTGTGTAAAAAAGTTTTTATTTAATGTAGCTATGAGACTGCTTTGTAAGTGATCTTTCTCTGTGTGCTTTACATGGGACGTAATACTGGTCTTAGCTCGCGAGTTTAAATCCCTAACTGACCTACGGATACTGTCACATTTAAATCTATCTTTGATTTAGATACCTATTGAAATTCTTGAAATCAATAAAAGCCCGGTTTCTGAGTTCCACATTAAAGTTATTCAAATGTTTTAATGAGTTATTAGGAAGGCTATTCGTACATTACAATATTTTTTTAAAATACGACAATCTTACTGCTTACTTGTGTTTAAAATTTTCCGTTCACCGTAGTTAAGCCTAGTTCTAAATATTACAGGGCACTTGAGAAAAACCGCTTTAAAATAAGTTTCGCTTTGTAAAGTTGAGACAGTACTGAACAAAGAGTAAACGCTGACTAAACAACTTAACTACGTTTAAAATCTCTTTAGTTTTCAATTGCATTTGTTTCGTATCCTAGCTAACATAGTGTTGCTCGTTGCAACAAACAGATTAGGTAAGTATACGATTCAACGAGGACAAAACAAAGTTCGTGTTGCTTCGAACAAACTATGTTAGCATGAATTTCTCTTTGAATATACATTTAGTTCTTGCTGTGATTTTAAAGAGACAATTTTCTTGCTAAACTTTAAGATACGAGTATTACAGTTTTTTTACACAAGTATGATGTCCTCTTTTGCAGTTCTCTAAAATATCACCAATATTATCTGATTATGCTAATAAAGTTAAACTGGTTATATTTTTGTAAAGGTACAGATATTAGTTTCTATTTATACATCAGTAATATTTTAGTTTTTGGTCAGTGCAATATTAAATAACGAAATAGTATTATGCTTTAAAAGTACTTAGACCCAATCGAACTAGGTCATTCGACTACAAAGTAATTTGAAAAGAACAATTTCAAAACAATATATTTCTAAGAAAAATCAAAGTAAATTCATTGTAACAGAATAAAAGAAATCAATTATTTAATTTTATTATTTTTCTTTTTTATGTACCTACTTACAGTTTTACTATTAGAGTCATTCAAAGTGTCCTGACTTTGAATGACTCTAATATGATTTCTAATGATTTTTCCATTAATATATTTTTGAGTGGGGCTTTCCGCTGTGCTCTACCTCTTCGAAAAGAGCTGAAATTTAATTTGTTGTTTAAAATACATTTACTTATTTATCGCCCTTTCTTCTATGTGGTAAGAAATTTAGTTTTAACGAAAAAGGTTTCACAACACAACTCCAGTGGCCATTTATAGAGTTGAAATTACCTAATTTGTATCATCAACTCGAAAGAACGGAACCAATAAAGCTGCGCTTTCTGTTCAGTTTGTTTACTTATTTGTTAAATGTTGGATATACGTTCCTTTCCTGTTCAACGAATGCCGTTATCAATTCGGAGGGCCCACGAGTCCAATTAACATTTAGTTACATTCGACCCGTTGAATATACGCTCGTTGAACTAATGACGGCTGATTATTTAGTTCAACTTCAGGTCGTTATTACGTTGTAGAGTTAGAAAGGTATATAGATAGTTTTGCTCAAATTAACTTATTTTCGTATTTATTTCACCGGAATTGTACCTATATTAAAACCAACTATCTTTGGGGATAATATGTGTGACATTATGTTTATTTGGAGAATATAGGCTATCCGATATCTGCTATAATATACCTTTAATCACTTCCTTATTTATGTCTACCAATTAGTGGAAAAATGCTTTCCTTATATTTAAAAAAATATATGTTTCTGGTAATCCAAAACCTCTATGTTTTGTTCTTCTTTTAAGATTCCGTAACTGAAAAGGAAAAAAACGGAACTCTTATAGGATCACTCCGTTGTTCGTTTAGCTTCATTTTTGTCGCATATCTTGATGAACAAAAAAGGCAAAATCCGTTACGATTCCGTTGACCTCGAATCTAGAAATATGGTAAGAAGCAATATCAAGTTGCACAAGTAAACGAAAAAAACCGAAAACCGTGTAGCCTAAAAATTAAGAGTGAGAGTTTATTCTGGCTGACGTTACATAAAGATGGTGCAACTGCCTACCTTTACGTGAATATTTATTCTAACTTATAGCTATCCCGTTACCTACTAAAATCTTACATTTCAATCACAAAAAAATATACATATTAAAAAATCCATAATCGTACTGAACCCTCGGTGCGCGAGTCCGACTCGCCTATGGTCGGTTTTTTTAATAAAGCCAAGAACTTAAACCTCTGAATAATATTGTTGAATGCTGCCGCTACAATGGTACCTATTATAAATTTTCAAGAACTTATGTAATATGCTTAAAATGTGAAAAGTTCTGTAATAACGCCGCCATAGGTAAGGATGTATCATTCTTTGCCTCACTTCCAATAAAGTTTTGATTTTTTAATTTTATATTACGAATTCCTCTCCACCGAGGCTTGCTTCAAAGCCTCGAGTCCACAAATAATAATTGTTCAGTGTCTGACTGTTAGAAGATAATTTGAGTATCAAACATTTTCAATCACTTGACAACGATATCAACCTCGACCAATCAGATGTCGAGACTGCAAGTAGAGTCCCAGCCCTACATCTTATATATCATTTACAGACACAGTAGTAACTTACTCCCAGATACATAACAATTGTTAGTGCACACGAGACTCGCTTTGTTGACATGGCTCAGTTGGATATGGCTTTTTAAAATAAAATAATTGTTTACTTTTATTTTTTACGGTGGGAAGACTGAAGAATTGCAGTCACGCCAAAATCCTATCTCTGTTCTGGCGTACCACCAGAGTGAGTGCGTATGTTATTGTTAATTACAAAAGATAACTAACCTGAAATATTAATCTTCTCTTCATCATAATAGTCGAGGCGATGGTTGATCTCTTCATCATCATCAGGTAACACGGGCTCGTCTGGCAGGTCGTCGGGGCGGCGTCGCGTCGCGTTCGGCGCCGCGCTCACGGCCAACAACACCACCGCCAACGGCACCACCACCTCCATAGCGACATCACCGCACACACCTACATGCGCTGAAACAACCATACTTCATCATAAATCAATCTTATAGTGTGAGTTCGAAATAAAGTTTTAATTTTCTTTATCTCTATATTTGTAAATCAAAAGACAACATCCGTATTATAATAAGCACAAGTATGAATATTCAGTAAACGGGAAAATTTGTGAATTTAAACTTTCGTAAAATATACAGAAAATTACTTCTGAAATATGATATGATAAGCGTAAACTTAAGAAAAATAAATAGAGTAACTTTGTGCTGTTTATTAAGCTAACAAGAAATGCCAGTAAGTAATGAAACATGTAGGTGTGAAAACAAACGTATTCTTTGGTAAATTCTCTTCTATTTAAGTAAAGCTTCATAAAAGGTTCAAGGAAACAGCAAAGTACCACAATTATAACTATTAAAGAACTATGTTTTACGATTATAAACATATATTATTAGACTGTTATTAATTGGCTTGTATCGATTGATTTTCTTTTTTGTCTTACAAATACACACTTTAGTTTTTCAGAAATTGTAATACAACCCGAACAGTAAGTATACTTTTATAGATTTATTCAGTATTGAAGAGGAATTTTTCTGAATATTATGTTTACGCAGGCTTCGAGGGTACACTACTAAGATTTCCGACAAAGGCTGAGGGTATTTGTACAAGTCTGTTTACTATTAAGGTTTTTTTGATAAAAGAGCCTTTGCCTCTTTTAAAGTCCAGGAAATACGCGAAATATTATGTTCAACCAAAAGAGAAAACCCATTCAGTTACCCTAAATATGTGTAAATAACTTTTACATTCAAATGTGTAGTGATGATACGTTGCTTCCAATTCGCAGGCACGGGTTTTGTACGATAACCTAAAGATGTTTCGAGAAAGACGACCTTTTGGCTTTGAGTAAAGTATAGGGAGATATAATTAGAAAGGTTAATTGTCTACATACGCAAGTTAAAGTATCACGCCTAAAAATATATGTATGATATATATTTTTTAATCAAATTTGGAACGCATCCTAAATAAATCCTAAATCCCAGTTGCCTCTCCACTATTGGTGGCTTTCAGCTCAACGCATAATAAATCTCTAAATAAAATCATTTACTCTCTGGTTATCTTATAGGTAAAGTCCAAGCCAAAAACAAAGACTTGGCTGTATGGCATGGCTTTTAAACCGTTTGTGTCTTGTTCAGTTTTTGTTTTAGAGATAACAAAGAAAAAATGATTTTATGCAATCAAACTCAAAAAAATAATTGCGTAATTTTTGTATCAGCCAAAGCAAAAAAAAAAAAATGTTTTCTAAACTTAAAATATGCCAATAATAATCGTTTAGGCGTAAATTAGGGTTACAAAGTTTACTTTGCATTATATTTTCATGTAAAACAACACTTTTCCAATAAAACTTTGTTAAGCTCAAATGAGCAATTGCTACTGGCTAAATTGCTTACTGTATATTTTATGCGGCGAACAAAATTTTGCCTCTGGTCGGTGGTCGAATTCTGCATAATCTGCTTTACAACAAAATTGAGTTTTTGAACAATGTATAAAGTATTGATAACAATACAATCTAATACAACAAGAGTAAAGTAAATAATACATCGAAAAAAACAATACTATAGTAGTATTACGTATTAACCTTGCCATCCAACGCGGTAATGTGGCTAGCCTTTTGGGTACGTTTCCTCAGGAATCTGATCTCAATCAGATATTCTATTTATATAAATTTTCTGTAAATAGAGTATATGGTTCATTTTTTTTATAGTATTAAATTGTATGTAAATTTTTTAAGTTATATTTAAATATTTTATTGAATAAATGTTTTTTTGTTTAGTATTGTACCTACTTGAGAGTATCAACATACAATACATATATTTATAGATGCATAAAACAACTGGCGCCAGAACTATCCGAATATCATGCAAATATTTTGTTCTTTGTAGAAATCAAAACCACTAAATCATACAAGTCAAGGTAAATAAGCTACAAAAGTCAAAATAATTTAACTATTCGTCCCTAAGTCACATTAATAAAATTGTAGTGATAGTGTTAGTCTCTTAACGACAAGAGTAGATGAGTGCTGGAGCCGAGAGACACTTTCAAACGTCCACAAGAGCCTCTTCCCTCTATAATATCTCATCTCATAAAAAACAGCAAAGTTGCAATTTCCAGTTGCCATATCAAATTTTGATGAAAAATAAAGTTTAAATTAAGTTGTGATATAACCGCGTCCATGGCATTGGACTGGAAATGAAATAACATCAACTGAGAGATAGGTGAGTTAACTATAATAATATATTTTTACACACAGTAGCTGAAGATTATACATATTGTTGCATATTATGTATTTTGTTAGACTATTAGAAGTCTCGCAGGGATTCGGTCTCGTCGTTCTTTATTTGGCCACTGCTCAGCTCCTGTTGGACGTAGCATGATGTTTTATAACCTATGACCTTCTTCGATAAATGGGTTAACTAACACTAAAACAATTTTTCATAACATCCTAGCGTTCAACAAACATACTTTTTCAAAAAAGAATCTCACGTGTAGGTATTTTTTTTGTCTGAAGTGGTAGACGAGCAAGTACCCCGCCTGATGTTAAGTAGTGACGGATATGACTGTGTTCTCTTAGCATTGGCGAAAGAATGCGAAGAAAATACAACCAAGACACTGCCTACAGAAAAGTAAAGGGAAATAGGAAAAAAGTATTAAGTGATGTTATAACTTAAACAAAGTTTTATTTCTCTACCTCACTGCGACAAACGTATGACACAAACACCTGTCAAAAACACCCGACGTCACTCGTGTGACGTAGACAAAACACAACACAAACGCTTAAAAACTATCGTTCCATGACTTTTTGTGACAAACGGTCCTTTTGTAGTAAAATATCTAATAAAAAACAAGCACAATAAATTAATAAAACATGTTTTATTACTCGTTTTTATTAGTGTTATAGCTTTGTTGAACTGTAAACGATAATTATAATAAAATTAAATATAAAAGTTGACACATTCTAGTTGATCACGCAGTTTGAACTGTTGTATATAAGAATGAATGTACGAGTATGTTCAACAGGTTGGCGTGATAATCGTCTACAAATGTTACTATTTCTTTTTACATATTTTATGTAGATATCTAAAACTTTGAAACACAAATCATTTATGTGGTAAGTTTAGTGTGGGTATCGAATTACATTACGAAAAAAAAGTTAAACGATATAGGTATTTGCTTTAAAAAAGATAAATGGTTAGAATGATGAAATAGAACGTGTTGAATGCCTAATCACTAAACCTAAGTCTCTAAAAATGTGATAAATTAAAAAGAAACCTAGAAACAAAACAATCAAAACCAAAATTTAAATATTAACATTCCGCGTAACGTTTTCCAAGAATAACTACACACAACCGAAGCGAATACTCCTTCTATAAGTACTGTGGTGTTTTATTGAGTACCCATGTCATATTACTCAATTGGTCCGAGAAAATATAAAGATCCCATTTCTGAATAAGTATATAAAGACACTATTATTGAATATAAAGCTTACAAAACAGTAAATAACAGACATATAATAGCAAATATGCCAAAATGAAAATAAGAAACCGAACCCTACTCCGGATCACGGCTCTCTGGTATCAATAGGATACATTTTTATATATACCTTTAATAATAATATCTGTCGTCCTTACAAAATTTGTTGCGGACCAAAGGGGAAGTCGTTTGGTGGTTCACAGAAAGGGATCTAAAAATAAGCCGTTACATTGTCGAATTAGACGACGGAAGCGAAATATTTTCAGCCCTCAGGCGCTGCGGGCGTCTCCCTCCTACAATCCGATTTGAGGTGCGAAGATTGTGACTTTTTAATGTTTTCTTTATTTGAGATTATTACGAAGACATTCAAGTTTGGGGAACGAATCTGTTTGGTGTGCGTACTTGGGATTTTTTTAGGCATTTGCATAGCGTACATTCTTGTGTCACATGTAATAATTTATATTTAACAAAAAAGGCATGATTTTGCATTTTTTCACATTGAACAAAAGCTAATTCTATAGTTTTGCTGACAATGTGTTTAATTGCAGCTCATTCGTTATTCTTATAGGGTTCGTGTATTCTTATTTTGCTTTTATTCAATTATTGATTCTCTTTTTTATTTAGAGTTAAAAAATATTACTTTATATACACTTATCCCTTATTTTTTTTAACAAAAAACCGAATGTCATCATAGAACGTTTTGCTTAGATTGAATTTTTGAAATACTTGGATATTAAAACCGGCCATAGAATTTATTTATTTATTTAGAAAATTATATGAACACTTAAAAAAATACATCTATTGGTAAAAATGGTACACAATGTTTCTAGCGCATGCAATATTTCTAAATGTCATACACCGCAGTGCAGCAAGCGGCCATGACATTTTATAAACTGATATTCAATCAGTTTCAGTTTCCGAGTTAGAATAGGACTCAATCATTGATATTTTATACACACCGGCATTTTCTACGCAGAAACAAAATCAGCTTTTCCAAAATTAAACTATACCTTCTATACTAAATGATAGGAGAGGATTATGTCCAGCTGTGGACTGCAATAGGCTGCTGTTGATGATGATGATACCAAATAATATTGATAATAAGATTTCTTATTTAAATTTAGTGAAGTTTAGATCTATCTATGTTTCTTATTATTACAATGACTTGATCGCTTAACCAGTTTGATTAATCAAAAATCATATAATAAATCATTAATAGATGTTTGTATATGAATGGGATAATTGCGGGCAGAAGTAGGAAGATTTTATTTTATTTGCTAACCTATTTCCAAAAGACTTCTTGATAATTATTTTCTTCATTCTTATTCATTTATTCAATCGTCAAATTTAATTTATAAACACCACTCGAGTACATTATCTAACTATTCACGCACTGTAATAATTATCAATGTAAAAATACCTATATTAACAAAAAAAAAACAATTTTTTTAAGTATGTACATAATAGTAACCATTCTAGATAGAATAGTTAAAATTTAAAAAAAGTTAAGCTAAGCTCAAAACAAAATTGGTGCAGAGTTCTATTTTTAAATTTGCGCTTTTATAATTTACGTGTATTTTTAATGTTGCCAGTAATCAGAGTATTAATATGGCGGTCGGCTGTAAAATCTCGGTAACGACCTCATTTGATATTTTATTCATGTAATTTGATATTCGGCCGACATTAAGTATAACCATAAATAGATTTACAAATTTTGTAAATCTATTTATGGTTTATGATCTTTTTCTGTAATTTGTATTCTCATTTGTTGTGTTAGAATTTGAAGTAATTACTTACAATTATTGACACAAGACGAGAGCACTGCGAGAAAAGGAAATTTTGATACAAAACTTTATACCAACCTGCTGACGAGTGTGGTATAGTAGGCTAATTTTTTTGAAGGAGTTTGAAATGTTTGAAGGAGACCCGTGCCCAACAGTGGGACAGTAATGATGATTTAAACACATAGGTACACAATAAAAACTAGCCAAGTGCGTGACGGGCCACGCACAGTGTAGGGTTCCGTAGTAGCCCCTTATATTGCCCCAGAACTACGGAACCCTAAAAATGAGAAGACATCAGGTTTTTACCTAATTTTGCTTGATGCCTGCCCTTTTTTCGTCACGTAGCCTGGGGGCTTTTTAGAACATAGTCAATTTTGATATTGTCAAATCATATTTAAAGATTCAAACATTTAAATATTTGCTATTCATTCAATGGCTGTGGTCACAAGACGCAAGTAAGTACCTAATAGTTAAAATAATCTTCTATTAGATGTATTATTTTCTTAAAGAATTTAAACATTCTGTGGACATCTCGACAATCGATAGATTATACTGTCTGTCTATCTATAGCAGTACACGTCCGTAGCAGCAGGAAATTACACAGCACCGGACAATATGAGAAACTGTGTCTGTAGTTTGTTGTATGTAGGCTTTTATTATATGAGTTAAGTTGAGTAAAACTAATTAATGAAAGAAAAATAAAATGAGGAATGAAAGTTTCACGCCTTTTTCATAAAAGGGTAAGTACAATTGAAGCTATTATGCCTGTGTGTTAGCTACTATCTACTATGCTATAGTTTAATCAAAATGACAATCCCTTAATTGACGTTTTAAAATAAACTGTTTTAAAGATATTCTATTTTGGTTCTAGTATGTTTAGTAGGTTAGTTTTAGTTGAAATTATTATTTTCTTCTATTTCAAATTGAATGTTTTCCCACAATTTATATATTAGGTGTCAAAAAAAAACTATTTAGGTTTTTAAAAATGTATTCGAGTTGCGAATTTCGTGTAAGAATATTAATTCAATTTTACTTTCATGTCAAGAATGTGAAAACATAATTATATTTGTCGATTTTTATTATGACGATTTGACCTAAATAAATCCTATAAGAAAAGATGCGAGCTTATTGTGGAAACTTTATCCATATCCTACAAACAGAATTACAGCTAAATAATTAGTTATAAAAGTAAGTACATGTAAGTACACATGTAGAACATAAAATGGTCGGTAATAATGAGGGCTTGTTAAATAAATTATAGCAATAACAATTATGATCTTGTTCGATTAAATGTCAGTTGTTGGTTACGGCGATCGTCACGCAACAGTAACGAATGTTAGTATATATACGATATAGAATAGTATTGGTCATTTTTTCAATGTAGCTTACAAAATAGAAGGAGAAGATAAACTTATTATAGGCGTTTTTATACTTGCTGTCGCCCGCTGCTCTGCCCATGTGATTAATCATGGTAACTGCACGTATATAGACTTATCGTAGGCGAAACATAGATGCGACATGGACACAACGTAGACGCATCGTAGACGCAACGTAGACGCAATGTGAATTCAAAGTAGACGTAACGTAGATGCAACGTAGACGCATCGTAGACGCAACGTAGACACAATGTGAATACAAAATAGACGTAACGTAGACGCAGCGTAGACGCAATGTGAATTCAAAGTAGAAGTAACGTAGATGCAACGTAGACGCATCGTAGACGAAACGTTGATGCAACATAGATGCAACGTAGATGCAATATAGACGCAACGTAGAGTAGACACAACGTAGACGCAACGTAACAAATAAATATATTCTTATTCTTATAACGTTGACGCATCGTAGACGCAACGTAGATGCCTCGTAGACACAACAGATGTAACATGGTTCTGCCGTAGACGTGATTTTGATGATCAAACAAGCCATTGAGAACAATTCAAGAGGTGATGATGATGATAGAATAGAATAGTGGTAGTATAAGATTGGCACTACCACGTAGACTTTGATATTGTGGTGGTACGTACGAACTATCGTTGAAACGAGAGACTTATTTAATAGTATCGAATTATACCGTATTAAAAGTAGACCACTAGTAGTAATTTAGTGAGAATTTGGCCTTATTCTGTGAGGTTTGAGCTTTCCTACAGCAGTGAGTACCCGAACATTTAATATTCTCAACAGGGTGGCCCACTGAGCGCTCAAAAGGAAACGTTTTCTTCAAGATTCACTCCAATTAGTGAACTAGTTCACTCTTTACTTCTTTAGTACAAGTTACTTCTGTGGATCGAATTAGAATTTGAAAATCTATTTTTAGAAACACTTAAGTTTATTTATAACTGCGGTTACGCTTTGGATGGGCTTAGATCTCGATAAAAGCTTACCAATCTCCTTTTTCAGTGTCATGACTATTTTTATGCCGAATTTCGCATTGGCACATTTTTGAATTTGATTATAAGTGAGTGTACAGTCTTGAGTATCGATGTGCCGTTTTATCATTTGTTTTTTTATATCATTGACTATCATTGACTGGCCTGTTGGTCTAGTGGTTAGTGACCCTGACTGCTAAGCCGGAGGTCGTGGGTTCGATCCCCACCCAGGACAAATCTTTGTGTGATGAGCATAAAGGTTTGTTCTGTGTCTGAGTGTCATTTATCTATAATATGTATGTATTTACAAAAAAAATGTATTTAAGTAGTATATCAGTTGTTTAGTACCCATAATATTGCTTACTGTGGGACTAGATGGCGCTGTGTGAATGTAGTGGAATATTATTATTATTATTGTTTTGACTACTTCTTTATACTTTAAGTTTTGAATTGTGTTTTGATTGTTAATACAGGCCTAAATTTGGTTCTATGGTTTAGCTGTTAAAGCCTAGAAGGCTTCTTGTCCCTTGCTATGGACAGGTAACCTAAGACATATTTACTTTTGAATTTATAATATTAGTGCATACACGGACGACGTTTCAAATTAAAATTCATTTATTTAAAAATTAAAATGGCATGAAACGAAGTACAAAAGTTTTCAACATTATATAATAAGTCTTGAAACGATTGGAAATATTGTAAATCATAAGAAAATGTATGAATATAAATATGTTTTGCCTTGAACTGGTTTTATTTGATATGGCCTTAGGAAATTCCCTTACATCTTTTCGGCTTCGTTTAACGTCGCAAGTATCATCCAGGTAATCTGAATTAATATATAATAACATACATTTATTGTATGAGTTTAAGGCACCCTGGTGTTGGAAATTATCAAGTCGCCCAGAAGGCTTTCAACTTGACTTATCAACTACCACATTATGTATTAACCGGGTTTAATGGCTTTACGTGCCTTTGAAAGCTCGGAGACATTTAAGCATGACAATAACACAAACGGTTACCCATCTATAGAGTAGCCTTGCCAAACGTTGCTTTACTTTGATGATTCTATCGATCATCTAAATACAATGTTACGATTCAATGCCCTATTATATGTTTGAATAGTGAAATCCTATCGCTGTCGAATATAAACACAAATACACAACTCTACTAACAATCGCCAAGGTCGTAGTACAGAGGGTAGGTAGGTACCTCACTACAGAAATAACTTTCAATAGACTGCTTTGATAACAATTTCGACATGTGCTTGGCTTCAACGCAAGGCTTATTAGAGTCACTATTCACATAGTTCATGTACAGCTGTAGCTGTAGCTCGGCAGTGCATTCATGTACTGCTGAGGCTGACAGACTTGTATTTTTTTTTATTTTTTTTTGTATCTCTTTATTTGTAGACTTCATTCATGCTTTGTTCGGTACACTTCTCTCTATATACTCTATACACACTCTATACTCTAAGGTTTGTTATAAGAGAACTCAATTCTGAGTTAGGCTCGCCTTTTTAAATGTTTTTGTATAAATTGTTATCTTTATATATATAATTTATTTACTCCTTTTCAGATGACTGGCCTGTTGGTCTAGTGGTTAGTGACCCTGACTGCTAAGCCGGAGGTCGTGGGTTCGATCCCCACCCAGGACAAATCTTTGTGTGATGAGCATAAAGGTTTGTTCTGTGTCTGGGTGTAATTTATCTATAATATGTATGTATTTACAAAAAAAAAGTATTTAAGTAGTATATCAGTTGTTTAGTACCCATAACACAAGCAAATATAATTGCTTACTTTGGGACTAGATGGCGCTGTGGGAATGTGGTAGAATATTATTATTATTATTAATTCTTCTGTACGTGTGTTGACAGTGAACTCCTCCTAAACGGCTGAACCGATTTAAATGTTTTTTTGTGTATGTGTTCAAGTGGATTCGAGGATGGTTTAGATTCACAAATAAAAAAAAATGCAATCGATTGGTATATCATGCAGGACAACTCTGTCGGGTCCGTTAGTTTTATATATTTTATATGAAACTTCAAAATTAACTGCGCAATAATACTGTACCAATTGTGTCAAATCTTATCGTCAAACAGGTTAAGTTACAGGTTATGAATTTTAAAAGCCTAAACAACATCGATCCCCAAAAGCAGGTCCGATCAATATATTGGCAAAGGCGTGTCGGCACCTTTGCATGGTAGCGTGAGCTTACCTAACCTGCGAGCTGCGGCCTTTTTTATCGCCTCCCCGTGATTAATGTCCATAGGAAATGTTTCAACAACTTAGCCAGACTTATTCTTTATAAATTGCCTTACATGTTGTAAATTTTATGCTTCAGTACATTGAAGGAAATGTTTAAGTTTATGTAGTTTGTCCAAATTGTTGTTAGCCATGGGTCCCTCCGTATCCTTGGGGCTTACTCTAAATTTCGACATTCGAATGTTCGGTTTTGATGTCGCTGTCAATTAATGTTTGAAAGGGATAGCGACCATATTTAAATTTCCTTACATTTGACAGAAACATCAAACCGAACATTCGAATATTGAAGTACAGAGTAAGCATATGACTGCAAAATTGTTTCTATTTTTTTAGTGGTAAATTGCAATTAATTTAAGAAGACCACAGCCGTAATAACTAAAAAACATTGTTGTGTTTCCACTGGTGAGCATTGCTTTTTGATGGAAGGAGACTATTACTCTGTTGGAAGCAGTGGAACACCACATAACCAACGAGGCAGTAAAAAGTCACTCGCTGTGGTGGGTTATTAGGTCTAGTAGTGAACGTCATTGGGCTGATATGATGATGATTACCATATTTAAATTTAAGATAGACAAGGGCTACAATAATTATAATATAATATTCGCCTCATATATCTACACATTGTGAGGAGATATTTACTCACAATACCTGGAACGATGTTAGCGTTTATAATTAATTATTTTCTTATTACCTTTATATTAATATCACAATAATTAAGTTTAATTATATTAGTTAATTATACTAGCTTCATATTCGACACTAGGTTCAGCACCATTGTAAAATAATATTAAATTCATATTCCTTATTATATTTGTTAATCTTAACATCTTGCGAAAGTAGTTCCACCAAAGAATTTGTTCGCTAAAGGAAAATGTCTAATCACAGTGCGGTTCACGTAATGATGGATGTTTTACAAGATTATATGAAATTCCACTACATTGTGAGCCTTCATATTGTGTTCACCGTGTCAGCTGTGTTCAGGAATGTTAGTAATAACACACGACTTTGATTAATGTCACCATTTATTTTTTGGTGTGCCACCTCACTATAAGTGCTGCCAATTTGGTAGGTAGCCGGAATAAATTATTTTCTATTAAGTTTAAGTTCGTTATATAATTTTTGCTTCCGCTCAAAATTCCGCCTACGTGACGGGCCACATTACACACAGCGACTAAAGTATTATAAAAATATAGACTGTCTGTGTGCTAAATTTAATTACTTAAATCATAACCAAATACATTTAATTATAAGATCTCGTGTCACGGTGTTTGTGGTCGCACAAAACATATCGACCGATTTTTCATTTATCGCAAAAATAAAATCGTCTTAAAAATAAAATAAGTAGGTATTTAGAGCGTTCGTAGTTAATTATTTAGAGCCATGAAAGGTTGTCTAGTGGTATCATTGTCCTGCGATCAGGGTCAGAGACTAAACAATAAGTAACATCTACTAGCAAGGTTCTTGTGATTAATGAATTTCGCGCACGGCACTCAGCCATTCCTCCACATTTAAACCTATTTATTGGCTTCCACTCGAACGAATCGGTCGAACTAACTTTCATAGAAGCAGGCTTAGCATAACAGGGCGTAATAATAATATAACGAAATATGATATAAATTGCGACGTTGCTACTCTGTTTGTAAATACGCTCTTAAACTAAAAAAACAAAACATCACATTAAAATGAGACGTTGTAGAATCGAGGCAAAATAACGCTATTAAGAAAAATATATGTTTTAGTTGCATATGTATATCACGTATTTTATAACAAATCGTTTACTGCACTGCAGTGGTAGTGCCGCAGAATATCTGCAGCCAAATGTTGTGGGATTTTTGAATTACCTACTCGTTAAAGCTTTACATGAGGGTGCATTTTTGTTTGTAGGCCTACCGCAGCCCCGGTTCACGAAATGCACTGTTCATGTGTGAATAGTGTACGAAGAGGTTTTATTTAGCTTCTAGTAAAACGTGTCAGGTTTGTCTTTTCATGTAAGTATAAACCGTGTGAATAAAGAATGTGATTGAGGTGGTGTTTTATTTAACTTTTCTTTGTGAATTAAAGTTTATAGGGTTTCACTCCCGTCGGTCTTTGTTTGGCCACTGCTCAGCTCTTATTGGCTAGCGTAATAGCCTATAGCATTCCTCGATAAATGGGTTATACAATACTAAATGAATATTCTTAATCCATCACTACACGGTATTGTTCTATGCATCGAGGAATTTGATCAACTTGTCTTTTAAGTTGTCCAAATAAATATATTTTCATTCTTGTGAGGATCATCACAATATCCCGTTTCACTGCCTTCACAATAGACTCAAATTGTTACTGAATATTTAGCAATGCCATCGCTTCCATTAACCCACATATTGACGTATGAACTGTATTCAGCTCTCAACGTGTATTGATTCCACCCTCATTTGTCATTTTAATTTCGGTTCAAACACAATAAAGAGAGCCTATATAACAAGCTTTACCACAAACGTTACTTTAAGTAATAGCAACCAATGATTTTGTGGTAGAAAACCCTAAAGCTAAGCATTCTAACTTTTTACTTTGATGGGACGATTTTCTTTTTTTATTTGGCTATTATATTCTTAACCCTCTCTTGTTCCATTTTATTAACATAATGTTAAAATATTTTAAACTTTCGCGACTTGTACACATATTAAATTATTATATAACGGGTCTACGTCACGTATTGTATTTAAGGAATATGAAAATACCTTATTTGTTTGCCCGACGTTTCGTTCTAATTACACCGACCGTGGTCACGGGCTGACTGGAGCGGCGGCCGAGCGTCGTTCCTGATGCGTTTCTGCTACTACCCTCACTTTGGTCATTTATATTTATAGTTTTTGAACTGTCGGTACTTCGACACACTACACTAATAACGTCTACACACGGGCCTACTTTGTCATATCGGCGATGTTTACACTTGCTGATGACTGGATTCCAAGATGTTGATAAGCGGTACCCATCCTCCCGGTTAAAATTTTTATGTTTCTTAATTTCAACCGCTTCTCGTGCTACGAGTATTCTGGAGTAATAGTGACAAACAAATAAGGTATTTTCATATTCCTTAAATATAATACGTGACGTAGACCCGTTATATAATAATTTAACATAATGTTGTTTCACTGTCACCTAATGTGGTCTTCCAGACTCTCCATAAATTATCACATTTCCTATATCGATGACGTCAAATTTAAGCTTTTGTTACGCAAAACGAGCTTCTAAATTTTATTTCACATAAATACTTTGCACCGGCTTTGAACGTCCACCCGGTGGACAGATTATCTGATCGGAACCACGGGGTCGCGCTGAATGGAAACCGCATTGAATTGGCCCTATTGGAAAGCTTATTTGATGTTATTGGAAATGGTCTCATAGCATATCATATCAACATCATATCATCATAGCATAATCAACTCTGCTAATAAAAACACTAAGTTCATTCTACTTTGAACATAGCATCATAACATAATATAGCATCACGCCTTTTTCCCCGAAGGGGTAGGCAGAGGTGTTTCACACCCACATTTCGCCAGCTATGTTTGGTCCCATGAAATAACCGGGAACATTTGTTTACCAAACTCCTGGAAAATCTCAGTACTGGAATTAAATTAAGAAAGTCCAATACCATTTTCACCAGACCCAGGAATCGAACCCGGGACCTCTTGCACAGCAGTTGTATACACTTCCCGCTGCGTCACCAGGGCAGTTTTAAATTGAACACTTCAAACAATTAATATTCATACACAGGTATTGTAAACTTGTAAGTGAATAAAACGGATAAATTTGTTGATTTATTGAGCTCACCTCGTAAAATGGAAGGGTGTTTTGTTGGTAGAGGCTACGTAAACTCGTATAGTGAAGCTAGCTGAGAGGTCCCTTATACCTATATGTTTGTTACTGTGTAAGTGGCAGTACTCTTCAATGTTCACTGACCTAAGGGGAAGACTATGAAAGAAGAGAGAAAGATGCACAGGTTCATTTCTTCGTTTCAAAATAGGAGTGAATATCAAATTCGATTTTTAAGTTCGTTTTTAATTTAAGGATCGATTTATAGTACCTAACCATCGCCAATGAATATCGGCATTACATACTTTCAAATAAATTCGATTTTCTGTTAGATAAAGTACTACATTATGCACATTAAAAACAATATCGTCATAGTGTTGTTATGACTGCGACGACAACGGTTAGTGTGTTCACTTACGTTGTTGCTTTGAAAAGCATGGGCTTTCGTTTGAAAAGAAGCACTTGTATTTGACAAACCTACGATTGTACATGCGCGTATAAATACGCTAGTATGAAAACGGCATTATATGGTTGAATACTTTATTTGAGTGACAATGCTAGTTGAATACCTATATTATTCGATCTATATTTAGCTCGATAATTAATAATACCCTTTATTATTAATTATCGAGCTAACGTCACGTGTGGGTTTTCCTTCCAAATTTATTTAGTTTTGATCACATATAAGGCTTAATTAATGAATATTATCGCATATTATTAATAACGTTAGGTAACTGGTATTACTAATTATAATGTACAAATATAATTAATGTACATAGGTACTGTTAATAGGTTTTGACGACAGGAGGAGAATAATAATATGCTGTGTTCAAAATAATTACTATTATAATTATGTAATTTGTGCGAGTCATAGTTAAACATCAATTGTTTTGGAACCTGCTGGAAAATTCCATGTTATAGCTCCCGAAGCTAGCGAATAAAATGCATCTTATTTCCAAATCTATTAGAGCACTATTTCAATGGTCTATAAATTACCGTTACGTTCGAAGGGTAGAAAGTGGTCTGAATCTGAGATTTCTGCAGCATTTTTTGTTTTATAGTGATTGATAAGAGTGGATTCGGCGGTTAAACTCTTTCTCAAAGTTGGACCTACCTAACCGGACCGTGGGTCGATGGGGGAAAAAGGTTCTCGAGTGGCGGCCACGTATTGGAAGGCGCAGCGTGGGACGGCCCCCCACCAGGTGGACCGACGCGCGACGACCTGGTCAGGGTGGCGGGCGGCCGTTGGTTGCAGGCGGCACAGGCGTAAATTAGGTAAGGCCTATGTTCAGCAGTGGACGTCGTTGGGCTGATATGATGATGATGATGATGGTAAGAGTGGCCTAACTTTATCAACAAATCGCTTCTCTAAAAATTGGCTAAAATATTTTGGATTTATGACACACTTAGGCACTATTATAATGAATGGCGGGCTTGACTTTGACCCATTTACCTACCTACCTTAGAATACACCATAGAACCCTAAATTTAAACGAAAAGGAGAGTGAAACAATGAAAATAAATGTCCAGTTTAGACCACCAGTACCCTTTAATAAGTTGCTTGTGGTTTTACCTTATTTGAATACTTTTTCACTTTATTTAGTGAGTTAAAGCCACTGGATCAAAGGGTTTGTTGTACGTATTCTGCATTAAATTAGATAGTTACGTTTGTCTCATGTTTTAAACTTCAAACTAAAACACAAACAGGAAAAATCGGTAGTTTTAAGATCATCTGATTAAAGATCATCATTCACATCATCATCATTTCAACCCATTAACGTCTCACTGATGGGCACAGGTCTCCTCCAAAGAATGTGGAGGGAATTTAGCCTAATATACCACACTGGCCAGAAGTATTGGTATAGGGTTTGTTTCGAATTTTCCTTTTCTCCCAGTGCTCCTGTCTGCATAAGGTTACTCCCTTAGTCGCCTTTTACGACACCTACGGGTTGAGATAGAGTAGTGATATTATATATTCTTAATCCGTTACTACAAGGATAATGTAATTATTTATTTCCAAGATAAAATATTATATTTGAATAGGTTATATTTTAATAATTATGTTTTTAGTACTTCCTTATTTCTATTTTCCTATTGGAAAAAATTACACGCACCATTATAAACCTTTGGTTAAACACAAACTGTGACATTTTTATTTTTTTCTAGTGTGTGTTGTGTGTTCGATTATATATTTTCTCCATCATGAAATTCCAGTATTGACATTTTCCGGTAGTTGGAAACAAATGTTCCTGGTTGAAGACAATAGGTTCGCCCCCTATATCATGGGACCAAACAAAGCTGGCGAAATGTGGGTGTGATAGACCTCTTCCTCCCCTTCAGGGTAAAGGCATGATGCTATGTTTAATGACTAAGTATATTGCAAAGTGCAAAACTTGAGAACGGCTGGACCAATAAGATTAATTCTTTTTTTTTATTAATATTCGTTGAAGTCCGAGGAAGGCTCAAATGAGAAGAAAATTGAAAAGGCAAAACGTACGTCATCTTATTTATTGATCAGATATGACCGAGATATTCTATATGAAAATAAAGAGGCTTTTGATTTACAACCTATTTTATAGGTTGTAAAAAACTCAGTTTTATGGATATTATTCGTACAATAATTTATTCATCTTTAATAAAGTTTTAATTAATAAATTAACATTTGTGAAATTATCTCAAAAGCGGTCTAAAAGATTTAGATTTTAGTTCATTGTTAAAGCTTTCCTTTTTAACTTTAACTAAAAAAGAAACAGATAGTCTTTTAAAAAGTAGAAAGAAAGAAATCCAGATGTCTATAATAGTTCAGCAGCTAGCGCCCATTATAGGCGGAACCAATCAAAATTCTAAACCAGCTTAATTCTTTCAAATATCGGTCCCACCTGTATTTCTATACCAAATGTAGTCAAAAATCGTGCCTGTGATTTACAGCAGAATCGATTACTGATGTTTTCAGCCGTATATGTGCTTATATTGAATATTACAGTTCGGTTTATGGCCCATAACTGTGTAATACGATAGCTTACGATATCACTGAATGGAAATGGAGTAAATAAGATGAATACATTTGCAAATTTTCACCTTATGATAATCGCTTAAGGTTGAAAATTACCATGTCGTATTTTAGAGTTTTGTGCATTTTTGCCTGATGGTATGCAGTTACTGAAACGTACCATATGAAAACCGCGTGAAGGGAGGCTATAGGTAAGCGGTTACCGTAGCCTATGAACGACCATAGATACCAGGAGTAACAGGCGCGCTGCTGAACTTATGGAACCCCTTATCTCCTCAATAAGCTCTGGACACCACAACTCACCAGAAGGAACATAACGTTATTATGACTGCTCTCTTCTGTAGGGCAGAGGTACTTCCCCAGGCGGGCGGCTCAATTTGAGCGGGGGTTACCCGCTGTGTCCTAATTCTCTTAATGTATTTTAATATATTGTTGGTTCTTTCTCATTAAAAATGTTAATCTATAAGAATGCTGGAATAAGACTGAATAGGTCCCGTATTTTTTAAAATATTTGGCCGCGGTGCTATCTCTTTAATAGCGTCCCATTAGAAGAATAATGTTTTATCTTCACATAAAACAAAACAGAAATTATTAAAAAAATCGGCATTAAAAACAGTAAACTATCGATTGATCAAATTTTTATTTTATTCTTTAGTCAGTATTTTACAAAAAAATAATTAAAAAGTCAGTATTTTAAAAAAATTGATCAATTGATAGTTTACGGTTTTTAATGCCAAATTTATAATAATTTCATTTTTGTTTTATCTGAAGATAAGACATTATTCTTCTAATGGGACGATAGGGTTAGATAATTATACAGATTACTTTTGTCTTCCTTTGCTATGGAGGGTAGTGAATAATTTCTTTCCATCTCCTTCATTGACTTCTGATTAATTTCGTTGCGGGTTCCAAGACAGTAGGTGAGGCATACTCTGGGATTTCCGAATGTCAAATTCGGTGTTTGCAAGGGACATCGTTGTTAATCCTGGAGCGCAGGAGTTACAGTGGTGACAAAACCTCTTCCAAATGTCCTCATGGCGAGTCCACAAGGATATTAGACATGGTACAGATGGCAAAGGTGAGCAATGCTAACTCTAAAAGCTTCGTTGTTCTAGAAAAAGCGATGGTATCATTTAAGAAACGTCAATAATGATCTTTGATCTGGACTGAATAATTTCTAATTACATTAATAACAACGGACTATGGGTTATATGGACAAAATTGACGGGATTATTTTTTGTGCAATAAAGGTATAAATTATTTTATTAAGACAATTATGTTAAAAGATATTTTTAGCGCAATTAAGACCTAACAGTATAACGGTATATGAAGATTTTATATAATGTCTGTCGCAATAAGTGAGCGATATTACGGGTATAAATTTATTCAGATCTATTCCTGAAATAACGCAAAAGAAGTACAAAAGAATTTACTTTCAAATTCATAAGTTAAGAAGTAGGGACTCACTAAGTTATCTTCTTTATTTTTAACTCGTATAATTTGTTTACTATCCCATATTTGGTCAGGTTTTATTTATGCCTGATCTCTTCCATAGCGAGTCCGACACGTACACGGCGGCACGGTGAATTTCGATTTAATTTTCTGTTAGGCATGGTACTTTAAACTATAGAGATATACAATATTATACCCTAACAAAACATAAAATAAAACGGAGATGCTCTTAAGTGAAACGTTATATAAATCGATCACCTATCCACCCTGCTAAACGTTGGTTAAGTCTTGAGTTACAAAGTGTGATACTTAAAGCTTCCATGCCGAATTTGGTTACAGAGACCATCTCTTGCTTGATTACTGGTTACTACTACTCATGTGACTAATATAACCAATCTAGAAGTAAATATTTGAAAGCAAGTTCTTATTGTTATTGGTTAGGCCTATGGCAGGTCCTGGTGAAGAAATAATCCAGCTGCTCAGAAAACTTTCAACTTGACCAGGTACTATATATATGAAGCGAATACTAAACTTGTCTACTTATTGGAAACTTACTCGTACTTCAATATACGTAGACATAAACTATCAGAGGACATATTTCACTTTGATAGCTCAATAAAACTTGAATATCAGATACTAATGCTAAATAAGTTACTACGAAACGATGACCTTACTTTAACCTGTCTCCTAAGTAAATAACCGCCTACCATATTTACTTTGGTGTGATAAGGACTTAAGAACTGTCCATCAAATAACCAGACTAATAAAACATACATAGACTATTGATTAATAAAGTTTATTAATTTGGAATAGAAATGTCGATGGGTTGATAGCTTGATGATTGTACTGATCAATTTAAAATCGTATGCTGCCAGTACTTACCGACGCCGGTAGGTTACGCAAGAAGGTTGTCACATCACACGATTATTTGTGTTCTTTTTTTAATTTTTAATTTAAACACGTCATAACAAGGACCATTAAAATCAAATCACAATATTTAGAAAATATTTTTTTTTTTTAAATCACAGCACTCAGTCATTGTGTCACTGGCACACAAAAAAATAACATTCGAAAAATAAATTATACGGCAATAAAAATGGCTGTATCACTGTCTGAAGAATATCACGGGTTTTTGTGATTATTTTAATTTTGTAAAATGTTTGAGGATTTTAGTTGATTTTTCTGTGTGTTGAAGTTGGGTTGTGCGGTGTAGAGCGCGTGCATTCAGCCGCTCAGGCTGGGGCCGCGGTGTGGCGCCGTATCGACGGGGCGCGCCGGCGCGGACATTGCACCCCTAACCACAGGGACGGATTCTGAACTGGTAACTCTTTGATTTATTGGCATACCTACCTATAATTCAAAAAGTGTAATACCTACATTTAGTCAAAATATATTATTATATTATATTAATATACTTTTTCAACTTTCGATTTTGATGTCGACTACCTTTAGAATAAAAATAAATATTGCTTAAGCTGTAGGTAATATTTATTTAATAATTCATACAAAATAATATGTACAGGTGGACTTAATGCCATGAGGCATTCTGTACTAGTCAAACATTTGGGTAATGCGAGAGTTAGTAATAGCAATGCAATAAATTTTATTAGTATACTAGAACTCGCGCGGGGCTTCGCTGCTGTCGTTCTTTATTTGGCCACTGCTCAGCCCCTGTATACCTTAGCGTAATATTATATAATCTATAACCTTCCTCGGAAAATGGGCTATCCAACACTAAAATATTTTTTCAAAACGGACCAGTGGTTCCTGAGATCATAGCGTTCAACCGATCAAACAAACAAACTTTTCAGCTTTAAGCAATAAGTATAGATTACCTATATTTTCTTTAAAATAATGCATATATTATCTGTTTATAAAAAATCCGGCCAAATGCGAGTCGGACTCTTGCACCAAGTATTCCGTGCGATTTTTTTATACTCGTGCGTCCGTGGAAGGTTCTTACGAACAGAAAACTACAAAAATTTCACTGAAAAACGTTAAAATCGCTAGTTTCATTTTCGTTTGTGGACTTTTAACAAAAAGTCAGATCAGCTAGCAGGTATTTTAATAAAAATATTTTTCGACTTTCTACTGAAATAATGTGTCCATCTGATTAATGAGCTGTTCAATTTTACTTTTAACATAAGAAAAATATTACAAACTAAAGATATTTCAACAACATATATATATAGTTTTTACATAATTCTTGTTCTCTCTACATTGTAAGACCGCCTGTAGCACAGGTTTTACTACCTAGTACAGGCTAATCATAAATTTTTGTTCCCTACATTAAGTTATTTTTAAGAGTTCTGTTTATACATATTTACCTTATTACTTTAATAAATTTTAATTTTACTTTTACTTTACTTTTACTAACATTTCAAATAAAAAGAGGCATCAAGTAAATCCGTCCCTTGCCGTCTGAAAAACTACGGAGGTTCTACTAGCAACGGAAATATACGAACGCTCCCGAGATTTTCCGAAGTCTGACCTGTCTGAAGTTGTTACGATATCTAGCATAACTTGACCTCTTCTCCCGCCCTAATACTCTTTTATTGTGTGAAAAGAACGTAATAATGTTCGATATTAGAGTTCCTCTTATTGTGGTTAGGATTAATAGGGCATGCGCGTGGCACGTCGATGGATCGGGTAAAGCCAGGTGTTTCGAGAATACTAGTCGTTTAATATGTTACAAATATCGTAATATTTGGAGAAAATCCAATTTTAGAAACACTTACTCTTGTTTTAAGGTTCCATAATTTATATTTGAGAATTTGAAGAAATTCGAGTCAAGGGGATGTGGCTCCTTATCATTAAAGAATCGTGATGTCTTTATACGAAAATAATTAAGTTATAAATCATGAGATAAGGACATTTTTCACATGGCGACAGGCGTAATTAATGACTATGAAATTACTTTTACGAGTAGGCATCGCTAAGATTCTTGGAAATCAAATGTATCCAAAAATCTTCACGATATGGTCAAATGAGAATATATTTTAAATAGTTAGTTTGCGTTTATCTTCAGAATTAATTAAAAGTAGGGGGAAATGGCTAAGCTGACTGTTTAGGACTTTATTTACATTGTTTTTAGTTTTAAGTTAGACCGCAGCTGGGCCAAAATGTAAAGTAAAGTCTAGCTTTCAGAAAATGATATGGCTATTCACATCTTTTATTTGCTGAGGGAATAGTTGAACTAATTTTACGAAAATAGAGGAGGCTGGTTATGTGGATTATCATTCTTTATTCATTGACATTGCAAAAAGCAATTTAAAAAGCTGTGTCGTCCATATCTCTCCAATCTCGTGTAGATGTCAAATCTGAAAATATACTTAGTTTTTATTATGATTCAATAATAGTTACATCAATATGTTGAGAGCCATTTAAATTGTTAAAGTGAGGAAACACACTTCTGCTTATAGCAGTGTTAGGTATGACTAGTAAAATAACAATATTATATTATTATTTTCTATTATTTTGAACTAACTCCACCCGTGGCTCACGCCGCGTGGTATATTGGTACTTGTAAAAAGTAGCTATCTGTGAGCCAAATAAATAGATCTTTTCAGCCATTCTGCCGTGATTGAGTGGCAAAAAAATATGGATAAAATATACCTCCATCCAAACATTCACATAGAATATTGGCATTATGATAGGATGTCACAAATTCTGAAAGAATTTGCTGTTAACTTGCTGTCAAACTTTGATTTCATTTTAAGACATATAGTGGTAGACAGCCAAGTCTCCGATATTGTTCATGGCTGATAGTTTAATACATTAGGTGAGAAGTTAGTTGTGACAAT
Source organism: Laspeyria flexula (assembly GCA_905147015.1). Classification (NCBI taxonomy): domain Eukaryota; kingdom Metazoa; phylum Arthropoda; class Insecta; order Lepidoptera; family Erebidae; genus Laspeyria; species Laspeyria flexula. Next base: position 1,248,413 of record LR989958.1, read on the forward strand.
TGCACCCTGACTCCAGACAAGTATTTATAAATCACACAATCATTTCTTTTGTAGGAATCGTACCCACGACGCTCGGAACAGCGCCGTTAGATAGATTAGGTAAAGCGACTAATGAAAGTCAAATCTATGTAAGAATTTTAGTAGAAATGTTACTTACGGTATCTGTTTGGCCTAAGTTTCCTTACAATGAGTATTGTGAGTGCGCTGATCACAGCTACAGTTGATACAACTACCATAATGTACACGATTGGATCAATTATTTTACTATTTTTCGTTTGGTTTGCTTGGTACGATTTAGAATGTATATTAGCTTCTGTAGTTGTAAATATATGAGTATATGGCGCTTGAATATCTGAAAAATGTTCAATCGTATTTATAATTTCTGTAAAGTCTATTTTTTCTTTTTCTGTAGCATTTTCAAAAGCATCTATTGCAATAAGTTGACATTCCAATTTCAGCTCGTTTCTATGGCTTGAATTGAATTGATTGGTTACATTATCATCAGTAGGATGTCTGCAGTCCAAAATAGCACTTTTTGTTGAAATATTTTTTGATTTTGTCTGACTGTTATTATTAGAGGAACAGTTTAAAATAGCGAGTTCGACTGTTGTAGTGTTAAGCTTTTGTAACATTTTATTGTTCCACACATTTATAATTTTACCTTTGGTTATACCAACTTGCTTTATATTATTGCAATTACTTTTATCATTCATTACCATGAGTAGGGTTATATTTTTATTTTCAATAGAAGGCTTATTTTCCCTCAAAATCATTAAAACACTACCATTTCCGCTTTTGTTAACATTATTACCACAATAATGTTAACAAAACTTCAGTGCAGTTCTTGAATTCAAATACTGTTGGTTCATTAGGTTCAGTTTCATTATAATAATTCATAGTAAAATTAAGATTAGCGTCACATTTCCAAATCAGTAGATCTGTTTTCATCATAGATTTATCATGTTTCACATCTGCAATACCAAGAGTATTCTTATAAAGCAATGCTAGGTTACATTTTATTATTGATGTATTTTTGTTAATTGATTCGAAATTGTCCACACATGTAATATGGACTTGTTTTATATCATTATATACAAAACCTTTATAAAAGAATACATTTACATTTTGTATTGTATCTATAGTACTTGCTCTGTCATTTGTATGTTTTGTAGAGTTACAGCGGTATTTTGATAATATGATATTAGTAAGGCTTGTATATTGATTTTGTACAAAATCCGTACCATTAAAAGGTTTTGAGCAATTAAAATTGGCATTTATTGTAGTGGAATTATTCAATTTTATTGGTTGTCTGTCACTATTTTGACTGATTCTTGCAATTATTGTATGATTATAAGCAGTATAATTTTCCAAATTATTAAGCAGACTGTCGTTGATATCATTAGTGCAGATATTTGTAAATGTGCATTGCATTACAAGGTTTAAACCATCCATTTTATTACAAATAATCTCTAGATCATTTGTTGTCGTATTTTCATTCATGAAAATAAGATTTATATAATAATTTGCTTGATCAATGTCTTGTTTTGCAGTATGATTATATATTCTGACATCATCAATTCAAATTCAATTCAATTCAATTCAAATTCAAATCAAATTTATTATTGGAGATAAAAAAGAGGGTGGTCTTTTTTATCTCCAATAATAAATTTCAAAGGCGATGCAGTAGTTATAGAGGCATTATTAAATAACGTATTATTACCTAATTCATCAATGTTATCCTTCATGGTACCGTTAGATTTTTTATTATCACCCAGTTTTTTATCTCCATTTTTAAATTCCAAAGGCGATGTGGTAGTTTTAGAAGAATAATTACTAAAACTTAAATCATTCATGTAATCTTCTATGGTCCTGTTAGATTTTTTACTATTAGATGTTTTATCATTGCTCTGATGTTTTATATCTCCATTTATAAATTCCAAAGGCGATGTGGTAGTTTTAGAAGAATAATTACTAAAACTTAAATCATTCATGTAATCTTCTATGGTCCTGTTAGATTTTTTCCTATTAGATGTTTTATCATTGCTCTGATGTTTTATATCTCCATTTCTAAATTCCAAAGGCGATGTGGTAGTTTTAGAAGAATAATTACTAAAACTTAAATCATTCATGTAATCTTCTATGGTCCTGTTAGATTTTTTCCTATTAGATGTTTTATCATTGCTCTGATGTTTTATATCTCCATTTCTAAATTCCAAAGGCGATGTGGTAGTTTTAGAAGAATAATTACTAAAACTTAAATCATTCATGTAATCTTCTATGGTCCTGTTAGATTTTTTACTATTAGATGTTTTATCATTGCTCTGATGTTTTATATCTCCATTTATAAATTCCAAATGCGATGTAGTAGTTTTAGAGGAATTATTAAAGGTTGTACTATTACTTAAATCATTAATGTTATCTTTTATGGTACTGTTAGAATTTTTATTATCGCCCTGCTTTTTATCTCCAATAATGAATTTCAAAGGTGCTGTAGTAATTGTAGAGGAATTATTAAAGGAGTTGTTGTTACTTAATTCGTTAATGTTATCTTTGACAGTACTGTTAGATGTTTTATCATTGCTCTGATGTGTTATATTTCCATTTATAAATTCCAAAGACGATGTCAGATTAGTTGTAGAGAAATTACCTGTTAAATCATTATTAGTATTATACCCATATCTGTATCTAGACAAGTGACTAGGTGGCTCAGTTATATCATCGTGAGTCGAAAGATTATTTTTTGCAGGTATACTTTTGCATGACGTCACAGTTGACGTGAATTGTATTTCTAATATACAACTTCTGTTCGCTTTTATTTCATCACAGGATACTGCTTCAGGTGAATTGATATCCATGGGACATCCGATCGAATCCCAGTCTATTGCGTTTCTGTAAAGTAAAAATAAAAATTAATTTCTTTCTAGCTATCTTCAAGAAGAAAAAGTAATAAGAGCTTGCAGTTGCTTAAATAAACTTCGTTTTGTTTGTTGCCTCTCTTTTTTACCTGTTAAGTTTAAGGGTCAAGATTTTTAATATAAGGAATAATATATTATTATTTATCTATAATTATATATTATTTAATATAATATAGTATATATAAATTCAATATTTACATTTATTCATTAAATTATTTACAACATAACTTAAAATAATAAAAGTAAACTTCAACTATTTACTAAAAATCTGATATTCATAGATTTTTCTACAAATAAATTATTTGATTGAGGTGTGACTCCAGAGTGGAGAAAGGTGATGAAATCTAAAAGTCTGACCACATTACTATGCTGAATGGCAAATGGCATCAATCCTAGGTAAAGGCCAGGATTTGGAACATGTTTTGTCTCAGTAATGCGTTTTCACATGTGCCGATATAGCTCATGGACTATTCCGTTCCCGTATCCGTTCCGTATTCCTATAGAGTATTCCGGGAGCCATCATGGGCAGGTTATTTAATTAATTAAATTTATCTGAATAAAAATTATGGAATTAAATATAATATAATTTAATTAAAATTTAGAGTAAAAGAAATTACTTTTTATACCGATATTACTGGCATTAAGATATAACTAATATCTTATTAATAAACAATTTACGGTGTTTGTTGTTGCACTCCTCAAAAATTACTCGATTAATTTTTTTGAATATTTGGAAGGTATGAGAACAGGTCTTAAAGTAATTATATGACATGAAAAGTTTGCCGAGTTTTCGGGAAATTGAACGGAAACTTACACATTCGCCGGTTTCAATATAACTTTGCCGTTGCTGAATGTTTTTTCAGTTAAGATAAGAATGTATTTTTCGCATGTTGATTCACAACGATTGAACGCGTAGATCTGAAACAAATAAGGTTAATACTCAATACTCAATCATTTATTGCTTCCATAATGTACAAATAGGTGGTAGGTATAATGTAGGTTACAATTATGGACCCTGTCGGGCACAGCACAATAGTTAGGAGAGAGGAAGAGGGCTAAATTTAAAAGTAAAAGTAGCTATTTACATAATAATAATGTACTAGTTATTAATAAAATTATATAAGTAGTAATATTGCAAAGTATTTAGTTTTAAGCTAGAAATATACTTATCTTATTAAACTTGGTTTAGTTAGATAATTATATATAAATTAATTATTGTTATAATAAATATTAGGTAATATTTTTTAATTTTACAAAATTACTTATTTTTATTAGATTTAAGATTTATAATTAATTAATATGTTGTTTATTACACTATATTTAATCATTTTGTGTATTTGGTATTATTATAGTTATATTTATAGATTAGTATGTAGTAGGTGCCTAGTAGTAGGTGTATGAAAACATTCGAGCTAATTACAAATTTATAACTAGAATTAGGTATGTAGGTATTTGGGTAGGTTTAGAACAGAGTTTATTTATTTTAATTGTAGGTTTTGTTTTAGGTTTATTTATCATCTAAGTATTCTTTAATTGTGTAGTAGCATTTTTCTTAGTTATTGTTGTCATGTCTCTGATATGATGGGGCCACGTGTTTATTTCAATTACCACGGTTCTTATTTCAATATAGAGGACAAAAATTGAAAAAGCTACTTTCCAAATAGGAAAGTAAGTAGCTGTTTCAATTTTTGTTTTCTGCCCCAATTTTTATAGTGAACTACGTAGGTATAGTAAATTTTATAGCGTCACGTCTTTTCCTCGAACGGGTAGGCAGATGTGTATTACGGCCACATTTCATCGACTATGTTAGGTCTCATGTAATAGGGCCCAGGTTTTATAAAGTCATAGCATTTCATTCTTAAGAAGGTTCATACAGAGTATTTGCAACGTCGCAATTTAGTGTCATTTTTCGGGGTTTTCAATTTTTATTATTTAATTGGGACTATTCAGTACACTTTTTACCCGACTGTCAGGACGGGTATTGTTTTTCGCGCGTATCTTGTATGTTTAACTTTCTTTATTCCCACGAATCTTTCAAACGGCTGGATGAATTTTGACAATAAGGGTATCGTTAGATTCGTCTAGAAAACCAGACACACCAGACAGGTTTTAAAAATAAAAAGACTTAAACGGCGGGCTTTTGACGCCAACTTGTAAGAAGTTCAATTTTTTTTTTAACCAAACCTATCGAGTAGAGTACCAAAATAAAGGTAATCAAATGGAGATTACAAATATATACATAATATGTTATGTATTTAAAATTAATCAGGTATAATAATATTACAATAATTTTTCAGTCTTTTTAGTGCCTTGCTCACTGTTGATTTTTTGCAGTCGGGTTATTAATTTTTTAAATTATATTTACTTGTTAGAATTAATTTACTCTAAGCCCACTCGATGAGAAGGGAAGGTAGGTCATAGGCGTGATGATGTAAATACTTAATTATTAGCTATTAAAAAAGTAATAATGATGGACCATAATAGTTGTATGACTCATAGCTCTCACGTGTTGTATTTTTAATTGTATGCGATATGAGATTATTTTTATGTCACCTAGTTTAATGTTTATGATAGGAGTCACTGACCCGTGCAGGAGAGTTCGTGGGAGACGTCACATATAAAATTAGATTATTTTAGTGAATATTTAGCAATGCCTGATATTAATTATGTAATCAAATTAAGATAAAGATGATTTGATAATTTGAAACACGAACTTTTAGATAATGATAAAATGTCCCAAGAAATAAAAAACAGCTGACTGCGTCGGATCCTCCGTAAAAAGCAAAAAGCTTATCTTTTCCAGTGAGATTGAGACATGTTGTCAACATTGTCTAATTATTATTCGTGTTTTCGCAAAATCCCTAGGAATTTCGCGAAAATTCGGATTATCTAATCATCCTACGACATAATATAAAATAGAATCGATAGCTAATGTATCAATCATCTTTTTTTTTCAAATTAAACGGGACTGTGGATTCGAAAGTATGTAAGTACATTGAGACAGAAAATTTCCTAATCAAAACTTTCATATTCATTTTAACAATAAACATTAGGATATATTATGTTACCACAGATCAATTGGTACCTCAAATATAATATCTTTTAGTTTTTGAGGCATTTATTGTAAAAGTTAGATATAATTAATGATTATTACTTACCGTTATCACTAATATTACAAAACTATATTTATAAAACATTTTTAAATTAACTTTTAGAACATAATGCACAAGTTTTCGTTCACAATATTCACATAATGAATGATTCCAATATTAATTATCCGGGTGCGTGACAGCAAAATATTGTATGTTTTATTACCTTGAATCTTTCCTGTTCATTTACATTGGAAATAATATTTCAGCTAAAATTAACTATTGATAATGTTGCAGGAGAATAAAGAATTAGTCATTTTGTGGAAAACCTGTATATATAACTTGGTGAAACTTCGTAAATACATACGTAAGACTACTCAGAATACAGAGAGGTAGAGTATAGCGGGTAATCTCCGAGAAGAACTGCCACCTTACAGAAGACCGCAGCTATAATATCACTTAGTGTTGTGTTCTTGCGTGTAGTAGTGGTCTCTAGAACTCATTGGGGAGGGAAGGGGTTTGAAGGGTTGCCAACGCGCTCGTGATGCTTCTGATGCTGCAGACAATTAAATATTTCTATATCTTACATTTGCTAGGAGGAGCCTTTGCTCAAATCCTAAATTTTCTACTTGACTTCAACATAGATAAAAACAAGACTCCTGTTACATTCATACATGTTAAATATTATTACAAATAAGATTTCTGTTTATTTCAAATTATGAGTAAACCTCTTGGTGTTTAATTTAGCAGTTTAAGGATAATTGTTAATATGAAGGTAAATATGTATATTGTAATAGGTATATAAGGATATATAAGGAAGGATATTTCATGCATTGTTAATTAAGGGCTCTGTGTTCCACGGTTTCGAATGTGGAGCGTCTAATTAAATCGAAACGTGCAGCAAAAATTCGCCTGACCAGCCATAACCGTGACAGATTCAATGGGACGACGAGGCTGGTATCGTTAGCCTTTAGGCACTGCTTCATAATAAACATCATCTTCATTTGTTACTCCATTTCCGAAGGTTGGTCGTCAGTTAAGTGAACTCTCCTTTAAATATATGAACTAGTCGAAAAGGTTCCAATAACGGTCAATTGAAAATATCTCAAATGGTCACGGCGGGTGACCATTGTGGTTTTTTCAATTGCGAGTGTCGCTGTGTCATCGACAGGCACGTAAAGTCGTTTATCCCAGTAGCTATTTAATTTAGTAGTTATGTTGGAAGCCTTATGGGCAATTTGATAACTAACTCTAGGATCTCAAATACATAACATAACATAATAACATAGCATCACGCCATTTTCCCCGAAGGGGTAGGCAGAGGTGTTTCACACCCACATTTCGCCAGCTATGTTTGGTCCCATATAGGGGGCGAGTCTATTGTCATCAACCGGGAACATTTGTTTACCAAACTCCGAGAAAATCTTAATACTGGAATTTCATGATAGAAAAACCAAATACCATTTTCACCCGACCCGGGAATCGAACCCGGGACCTTGCACAGCAGTCGTATACACTTCCCGCTGCGCCACCGAGGCAGTCTATCTCAAATACAATTGATTAGAATAAGATTACGAATGGAATCGACGGTTCTACTAAAAGTTATGTGTTCCTTTCCTTATAAGGATAATTACTACGATGTAAATACAGACATATTAAACACAGAAGTATAAATATATATTATCAGAAACTTCCGTTACATTTCTCTCTGTATGTCATTGATCTCGCAAAACGTCTCTTTCTGTCGCAATCAGCGCATTTTATGAACCATAGTTTGTGCCCGCGGCTTCTCTACTCCACCCTGCCTTTGTTCTGCGGATTGTAATGACATGAATAATAAGCGATAATGACTTCGCTTTGGCTAAACATGTTAGATACACAAAAACATTGGAAAATTTGATCCTAAGGCTGACTGCTAAGCCGGAGGTCGTGGGTTCGATCCCCACCCAGGACAAATCTTTGTGTGATGAGCATAAAGGTTTGTTCTGTGTCTGGGTGTAATTTATCTATAATATCTATGTATTTAAAAAAAAAAAATGTATTTAAGTAGTATATCAGTTGTTTAGTACCCATAACACAAGCAAATATAATTGCTTACTTTGGGACTAGATGGCGCTGTGTGAATGTGGTAGAATATTATTATTATTATTATTAAGGCGGGATTTGAATGACCCTGTATTTAGTGATCTTACCATTTGAACTATGCAAGTAGTTGACTCGAAGATCGCATTTGTCCATTGATGGTTTTCTTGCATATGTCATACAGCGATGACTTCTTAATAAGATTCATAATTGTATTCATTTAGATTACATACATATCATGTCGCCTGTACCGCGAATGCACTTAGGTAACGCTCTCCTGTGTGCCAATGCCAATCCTAACTGCGATCTGTTTGTGGATGTATGGCCGAAAATACTGATTGAGTCTTTGCGGTTCTGTGAGCGTGATGCATGAATGTGTTCTTTTTCTTTTATTCTTATTGTTTCATTGTATCATATTTTTTCTTTTTTATTAACGCCGACATTGGTATTTTACCGTTGTATTAATTTATTAGTACGTTTAGTTGGGCGTAGAATAAGCAAGTTGAAGTGGCAGTGGGCTGGTCATATCTGCAGAAGGACCGATGGACGGTGGAGCAAGCGTGTCCTAGAGTGGAGACCGCGACTCGGCAAGCGTAGAGTAGGACGCTCTCCAGCTAGATGGTCCGACGACCTAAAAAGGTCGCTGGGTCTGACTGGATGCGGAAGGCGGAGGACAGAGTGCTATGGCGCGTGTTAGGAGAGGCCTACGTCCAGCAGTGGACTGCAATAGGCTGAAATGATGATGATGATTAATTTATTGTATAAATAAATAAATGATACTTATGAACACCATACAAAGCCACATATATGTCAGCAAACTTTCCTAATGGTGCGCGGTGTAAGGTTGCTAAGGATCCTATCTTAAGGGTTTAAGAGTCTTTAGGGTCAAAGATCCCGAGCTTGATCTGCTCCCGAAATATATAACCAAACTTTAGAATTTAATTCCAAATCAGAACAGTTTGCGAGAATCGGTAATTTTATAGTATCAATAACTATTTTACCAACTAAGTATAGACTTTATAAGCGATTCATTTACATAAGTATACCGGCTACCGGACATAGTGTCTTCCCCTGTAGACATGACGAGAATTACAATGAGTTTCTCACATCATTACCACCATAGTAGGTAATTATATCTGTATTATTATTATAACGATGGAGACTGTTTTTATTTTACGTTTGGTAGTAATTGCGCCTCGCTGACATACTTGCATGCACTATGAATGGACTTGTACCGTCCGAAGTGCTATCCTCACACAGAATAATAACGCCAAGTATCAGTAAATATTTAGTCTGGTGTGTGAGGAGCGCTGGAGGCCCAATTCTCTCCTCCCAACCCTCTTCTTTCGATTTCCTTTTCCCTATTCAAAAAACATAACGTTGCAAACTTGCAACTTAGAGGATTAGAATAGAAATCGTAAATTATATAATGTATATTCAATTATTATCTCCATTACAAGTAATATTTTTAAAATTAGCATATCACGAGTCTAGTCGAATTTAACACGGACGTGATCGCAGGGCAAAACATGATATGACAGGCGCAACTAGCGTGAGCGAAATTCTGACATTCATGTTTTATTTTTAAATATTTTTGTTTTAAGTTTCTGCATTCCATCTTTCTTCTAAATACAGTTTTGTAAAATTGCATGTATTCGTATAATATTCTTAAATAGGAGATCATATTATTGTCTATAAAATAATATTCCCGAACAAATTATACCGACAATCACTTCATCATTAGATGATTAGATGCGTTACTAACGATCACACATCAACAAATTACCTTTTTCTTTAAACTCATAAACCTTTTCCAATCTATATATAGATAAGAATAAGAGGATAAAGAATGACATGCAAATGGACAGGATATATCCATTGTTTGAAGACAATTGGAGCCTTAAGACTGCGTAATAGGACACAAATTAGCAAATGGTAAATCGTTATGATAATTGTGTAGGAAAGGTCTGACTGTAGATGACGTAAAATTTAGCGGGGTTCCGAATACTGTTGAGGATTATTTTTTATGTTATGACCTATATACGAGGATTTTTATATAGGCTCTGCTTATTTAGTTAAATATTTTTTACATTCGGTTTTATATTTTAAGATCGATAACTTTTATTATAAGTATATATTTGATAATTATGATTTTACGGGTAAAATACTGAACAAAACCGAATGAGATTTGACATAGTAAGAGTTTAGAACCAGGAGAACGACATGGGCTATTTTTATCCACATACCAGACGGGCGAAGCCATGTACAGAAGCTAATTTAAATTTAAAATTAAGTGCTCTTAGCCTAAACTCATTACTTAATTATTTATTATAATGAGTAAAATAAAGCTACCGAAACAAAAGAATGCAATTCAATTGACTTCTTCCTAGTAATTTAATGTTTAATGAAGTTGTCATTAAATCGCTTGCAGTGGGGCATGTACCTAAGGCATTGTAAATAGTTTAGGAGATAGTGAATATCATATTGTGTCCAACTGACTTACACACTGGTGGTGCGAGAATCAGGCATAACATAATATTTCGAAAGTGTTTTATTTTAAATTTTTACTTTAGGTGTTAAAGTTCAAAATGTGTTTAAAAACAGTCGTGTTTTGTTTATTAGTGATTGTGGTGATAGATTATGTTTGTTATACAGAAGCTTTGGATGAACATGGTCAAGGAGTTTGTGTTGTTAGACACAGGTATGCTATATAGATATTAAAAGGCCTTATTCTGTATTTAAGCTTTTTACCTTTTTTAGATTTTTTAAAATAACAACGCCCGCACTAGGGATCAAGCCCTGTGTCGCGGGGAGCTTTACAAACATCAAACTAACGGACACAAAGTACTCCCAGACCAGAAACAAATATCTATGAATCACACAAATATTTGTCTCGTGTGAGAATCGAACCCACGTCACCTAGCACGGCGATGTAGTGGCGAGGCGACCACCTTAACCACTGCGCCACGGTGACAGTCAAATTTGTGAGCTAAGACCGCGTTAAAGTCGAGGAAGAAAGGTTATGATTACATTAACTAAACATTTGTTTTAATAACGTCCAGTTACCAAAAGTGATTGTAAATATTAATTTAAATATTAGGAATTTATTTATAATCACAAAATTTTAAGAATATGCGTATGCTTTTACCATTTTTATACTATTCATTTTATTATTGCTAAACGAATCAGAGCAATTGACTCTTTGTGGTCTCTGCTTAACACTGTGAGAGACAGACGTGTTGATATGTAAATTTATTAGATACAGCTATACATAATGTGTAACATAAAATATTTGATACGTTTCTAGTAACTTAAACCTACATATTATCAAGTCTATGTTCAAATATGATATGAAATGTATTTTATTGTTTGTTTTGATTTTCCAGTACAAAACAAAGACGAAAGAAGACGTACAACACTGCCATCAATAAGTGGTGCGGCACCAGAAAATGTATCGTTAGGAAATATAAATATGAGGTGAGCACAAAACTCTAAGAAAAAGTAGTTCACATCAAAACAACTTGACTAATTACTATAACTTTATGGTAATATAAATAATTACAAAGCATAATAAGATAAAGATAAATTTATTTGTCTCAACATGTGTGTACAGTTAGGTATTAATGAGGGTTTAGTGCCAACATGTTCTGGCTTGTTAGACATACAAATTAATAATAAAGGTTAAAAAATAATTTAAATGTACATAAGTTAGTGAGTGTGCTGTGCTGTCAAGGATCTCGGATATGAAAGATGTTAGATTCTGCTGGTATTAGAATTTGTTAGGAATTAGAGTTATTTACAGTATAATTGAATTAAGCATTGCTGTGTGACTCTGTCAAAAAGAGAATGAAAATATATAAAACTTAAGTTAAAATTCACTGTATTCACTGGAATTTCTATTAGACTCCCAGCAAAAAGCTACATTGTCATTCAACTAAAAAACTCTTAAAATTGATTCCAGACATACCTAACATGGACGAACCACACGATTTGTTGCACCGGTTGGCAGTACAACAACGAACAAGACATCTGCTCGCCAATCTGCAGCATCGACTGTCATGGCGGACAGTGCGTCGCACCAGACCAGTGTCAGTGTCAGTCCCCAGCCTACCTTGACCACAACAACACCTGCATCACACCCACCTGCAGTCCAACTTGTGTCAATGCTGTCTGTCATCAAAACAACAGCTGTATCTGCAAGGAAAACTACCATCGATACAACTCCACCCATTGCTTCCAATGTGAAAATGGTTACACTGCAAACGAAGACCTTAAATGTGTTCCAGTTTGCGACCCAATTTGCATTAATGGCAGCTGCACCGCTCCAAACAATTGCACATGTAATTCAGGCTATCAGGCCAAAAACAGCTCAGTTTGTAGTCCAGTGTGCAATTGCGTCAATGCAGAATGTGTGGGCCCTAATACTTGTTCCTGTTTCGAAGGATACATTCACGTGAATAAAACAGATTGCATTCCAAAATGTGATGGTTGTGCCAATGGTAACTGCATTGCTCCAAACACCTGTTCCTGCAATAAAGGCTATGACGCCAAAAATGGTACTTGCGTTCCTAAATGTGATAATTGCACCAATGGCAATTGTGTTGCGCCAAATACTTGTACCTGTAATGAAGATTATCTACACATAAATAAATCTTGTGTTCCAAAGTGCGATGGCTGTTCCAATGGCAATTGTGTATCTCCTAATAACTGCATCTGTAACACTGGTTATGTGCGCGAAAATAATACTTGTGTTCCTCAATGTGACAGCTGCTCCAACGGCAACTGTATTGCTCCAAATAACTGTACTTGCAGTAAAGGTTACGTTGAAGTTGGTGGTATCTGCAGACCTGTATGTTCTATACCGTGTTTCAATGGATTTTGTTCGGCACCTGACGTTTGTTCGTGTAATGAAGGTTATGTGAAGACTGACAATGGAAAACGTTGTGTGAAGTCAATACCATGTGATAAAAACTGTAAGGGGTATTGTGAAGATGGTGAATGTGTTCCATGGGATTGCAGGCTGCCGATTGATCTCACGTGAGTACGACTTTGTTTCATAAACGATTGTTCAATTATATTTTATTTGACTGCTACGAAACCGGAGTGAATGGGTTTTTTGGGCACCAGCAACGCGCTTTTGATGCCCCTGGAGTTGCAGACGCAATAGTCTACGGTAACCGCATACCATCAGGTGGGCCGTACGTCTATTTGCCACTATCGCGCTTCGATGTATAGATATATTTAACGCTCATACGTACCTACTATGTGTTCAAAATTTTAACTATATTTGTAATAAATTTATTCGATGACTATTAATTAACCTTAACAATCACTACATTCAAACAAATAATTATTATATTCAGCAAATAATCACATACAAAGAGACAAGGAAGTGTGTACACGAGCGAGCTCATTCATCACTCGTATCAGATTTATCGGCGGTGGACAGGACATCGTCACATCGTCGCCCGATATTGTATGCAACAACACGTACTGTGCCCTCGTAAAACACTAGTAACACTATAGTTGAAGAAATTATATGTATACCGGCTTACGTTTGGGGTTTTGATTGGAAATATTGTAAGAATCGTTTTTGGAATACGAATATGACTCATTAAAATAGCTTTTGTTTAAAGTGGTTTTAGTAAGGTGAATATAATTATCGTGTAGAAGCGAAGCCCATGTCAAAAAACTATTTTTTTCTTTGTTTGCCGGAGTGCAATTCTATTCTACTATTTTAATGATACTCCAGAACTCTTGTCGCTCTTCCATACGTCATCTCTGGTCTCTGATTTCCATCTCTAGATAAGGTCAAGATTTTCCTCCTTTTATATTAGAATCATTGATAATTTAAAGGAGATCGCTAAACCTTCTTCTATGCTTTCTAAATTTAAAAGCAGTTATGGGATTCTGGCTTGGATGGGAGTGAGTACAACTAAACGTAAAACTTTTCTTACTTCTATGGAGAGAGGCCTAGAGGCTCTAGAAATTAAGGAGTATTTGTTTCTTAAAATCTACTCTAATCTAGGTGTCATTGATAATTTGATAATAATAAAAGTCTAATTACCATCTTAATTACATTGTACTACCGTATTTGTGGCATCTAATTACTTAACCCACTTTAATTAACATAAGCGCCCTCTAGCGAAATATTAAAACACTATAAAGAACTTACTGTAAGTTAAGCACTAATTATATTCTAGGCACTGTGTGCATTGTCTGGAACATTAAAACAGTGACAAGGGTATGCTATAAAAGGTAAGGCATGACAGTTACATGACAGTTCCTGACAAAATAGTCTTAAAATGGAAGTCACGTAGCGTCAATGTGGCGCTATGAGCGTCATTTTGGGAGCGTGACGTCATGTTGATAGCTACGTTTTTCTGCATTATGTAGTTTGTCTATATCATGGTAGATGGCGCTGATTGATTAAAGGGGTTGAAGTTTCTGAAATTTAAATATATCTCTTTGTAGATAAGTTCATATTTATCAGACATTTAAAATAATTAACTAATGGATACATAAGTTAAAGGGAACAGAAATTTCAAAACTTTAAATTTTTTATTTTTTTATTATTATAAAACCATTAAACTGTAGATATGTATTATTATCATACTATCACTGGTCATGTCACCCTCTATAAAGCCCTTTATGTTTTCATGTTGTAGTTACCTATTAGATAATTGCTATTGTATCCAACACTATTTAATTATAAAATTAAATAACAGTACCAAATCAACTAAGAAACAATTACCAAATGCCATACTAGATGGCGCTAAATAGTTGTTTTGTAGCAATAGGTAAATTATAAACTATAATTATCGTATAAAGAGAAAGAGAAAAGAAGCCATATTAATTTTGCGGAGCATATTTCGCAAGAAGGTTAAAAAGGTACTTCGAGTTATTTAGATTTTCACACGAAAAATATCATTAGAATGACTGACTTTTCTTTTTGTCTTTTCCTGATAATTATGAATACAATGAAAATTAAAATAGCCAATGGACCGATAAGTGCGCGGACATACATTAAATGACAATTGATTTTTATTTATATAGACCGATTTCCGTTCGATCCTCGGGTCGGCAAAAATGGTATTGAGCTTTCCTTAGTGAATGTTCTTCCGTATTTACCCGTGGTCTTGATCCGTTACCGGGTCCTCGGGTAATTTTATTTACCCATGGTTCAATGACTCTAGGGATTACTCTCTGGATATCTAAAAATATCGATTATTTTATTTAAATAAAACTTATTTAAGTATTTTAAATTACTTCTTTATTTTTATACGATACTTATTTTAATGCGGTTGAGTATAGATTTGGTTATTTGCCAAATTCATAGTCTATTTTTAATTTACATAAGAAACCTACGGGAAACTCCAATTGTTAGAAAAAGTTTGGTCAAACAGTGATAAAATACATACTTATCTATTTAAACATAACACCTATAATTCAGTGGAAGTGGTAACAAACTTCTGTTCTGTTAATAATGAACACTATTTAAATAAGTTTCCTCATTCTGATAGCTATAAGCTTGCATTGTTTGCTATCTGAACAGGGCGTCTTATCATGGTTTATGACTATGTATTGTTTTAAAATATAATGGAGTTTTAAATTCCACGGGACGAGATCGTGTTTTAAAACTGGCCTGCATCATATCTATAATGTTACGGCTACAGTTAAATTATATACAAACGCAGTTGCTAAAAGTCTACAAAAGAAACAATAGTAATAATAATAATGTATATATTTCATCTCGAAAACTTTTATGAAAAGAACAATCACTTTCATTACAGTTATTAGTATTCAAAATCAAACAATAGAAGTACTACAGTGTTAATTCCTAGCTCCCGCGTAATATAGCTGCCTATGCCTTTCTCCAAATCCTAGAGCCCTGGCTATCTCTATGCGAAATTTAATTAAGAATTGTTTAATGGCTAAGGGGTATTGAAAGCGTCACATTTTACTGGTGTGAAAGAAATTTTAAAATTGCGCTAGTAGTTTCGGCACCATTTCAATAAACGAACCAATTTTTTTTTCTAATATTAGAACAGACTTAATATTCCGTTTGTACCAATACTAAATCGTTTCGTCGTAGTTCAAATAAAATTACAAGAAGTGTGCTAAACTTGAGTGTAATGTTAACTAGCAAAGAGTATTTCTTTAAAGAGCATTCAGTCAGGGAGCTTCTCATTCGAGTTAGTCGGTTTTGTTGTAGCTGTCAAATGTATGAAAGTGATAGCGACCATATCAAGATTTCCTTACATTTGCCAGCGGCATCAAAACCGACAGGTCGAATATCGAAATTCAGACTAAGCTCACTGATTACACATCTGATTACATTACCTTGGCTGTAACAATTAATAAAATAGAAACGGGTCGATATCTGTACATTATAGACTGATATTGAAGAAAAAATAATATGGGATACTTTTTAGAGCAGGGATTCCCAAGCCATTTTAAATATGTAACCTCTATTCTAAAATGAATTGATACCTCAGACCCCATAGCCAACTTGTGCTTATAGTACACTTTGAAAGCGTAAAAATATATTTCATACTAAAATATTAGTCATTCTCATAACAAGTTTGTATATGAACACACCTTAAACAGTATCCTGAAAGTTTTAAATAAGAACTTGTGTTAATTATTTGGGGCCAATTTTTAGACCACGTCGACCTCCAAAATATTTTTTTTTATATATATGTCTGTCTGTCTGTATAGTTTTACTCGCATCATGCAAATTCTGTTGCATGGGTTAGAATGGAGGTTTCAGCAATGTATTGCTAGAGGATTTGCTTAAAATATAGGTCCATTTTACCCTGAAATACTTAAGAGATTTGTTCTTGGACTTATACAGATCTCCTTGTCATATATATATATATATATATATATATATATATATATATATATATGACAAGTAGAATTTTTACGGACTATTCGCAACGGAAACAACTAGGAGATTGTAGTTTGTTTAACTTATAAAACGAAATGAACTTATAAACTTCCATCTGACTGACGTATTAGTGTACCTACAAATCAATCTCACAGCAAACAATGCTAAAAAAACACAGCCAAGTTCATGGACGGCGGTCACCACTTACCATTCAGTGAGCCACGTCGGGCAATAAACAAAAAAGACTCAAAGTTATTAAAAATGAACGATACGATATGGTCAATACGTACGTAAATTAATATGACGTATGCATAACGCACCTAAATAACATTTTGCATGTCATTATTGTGAGTAACATGCTTGACATTTTATATTGATAGACAGAAATAGTGACGGATTAAGAATTATTAATTCTGTCCTATTAGTTATCTGAGCTGAAGAGATGGTTTGTTTGTTTGGTTGAACGCTAGGATCTCAGGCAAATCTGGTCCGATTTGAAAAAATATTTTATTTTTTCTCAAACGTCGAACACAATGCAACAGTATTAATTACTAAAACTCAATAACATATTATTGTAACGTTTAGTTTTTTGTTATTAAAATAATTTATTATTTTGTTTCGTATTCAGAGTTGCTTTTTAATATTATTTTATTATTTTTACCACTATGTTTGTATTCATTCTAAGCGTTAATGAACAACGCTGAACTTATTTTTATAAAACATTGTTTACCTATATTGACAATACAATACATAAGTCACATAGCATAAAAACATAATGTAGACGTGGGTAGATGTAAAAAAAAATGTGATGAAATATATTAAATGAATCAAAGGTTATTGCATTGTTACAATTGACCTAGCTTTAAATGATAATATTATATTGTGTGAAGGATATGACAATATTATTATAAATCAATATTATAGAATCCAGTTAAGTTGGTCATCAGTACATCCCGCTACGCGTACATCAGATAAATTTATTGCACTTCCTGCAATAAAACTACATCGTTAGAATAAAGGCTTTCTATTTGAAGTACTTTCTTCCTGTCACGTCGCGTCAGGACTTATTTTGTGAAGAAAGTAACGTGTCTAGATTTCCACTTGTCTCAAATATGATTTAGGACTTGGGTGGTCAACGACACACTAATGAATTATCGCCTATATAATAGGAATCCGTAGTATCTTTCGCATCAACTGATTCTGCTCTACCTCTCTCAGTTGTAGTGTGATGTTTTACGGCTAAATCATTCCACTTGAAACGTATGCGTATTATGTCTGTGTCAGGGAAAGTATATTATGTTAAAGTTACACTGTTTCATTCACATTAATCTGTCATTATCTTATTATCAATATTGTTATTATGACAATATTAAATTTTCGTTTTATAACTTCCGAAAACAGCTAAATGGTGTTTAGTTTTATAATAAATATTTTTTAAGTATATTTCATATATTAATATTTGTTATATTTCACTGTATATTTTTCAAATAAAATAAAATAAAGCAAAAAATTATACGAATTGAAAAATATTTATGAGGAACATTAATCTTAGTTTGTATAATGTATAACATTTTGTTAATTATATAGAATGATTGAATCTAAAAATGTAACAAAGCTGAATAGGTACCTAATATGAAATGAATACTATTTATATCACAACAGGCAATATTAAACAATAAAACAGTGTATAAAAGCCATAATTAATTATAATTAATTGCACTCGGGTTAATCTTGCAGTTGACGCACTTCAACAGTCCCATAATAGTGCATAATGAAGTAAATAGGATAATTTATGCACTAGGTATATAGAAACAGGAATTTTCTTATGAGCTTGTGGTTATACTGTAACTATATCGATAACGGCTGTAACGGCCACGTGACCTGCGCAAGCGACGTCAAATGTTTAGGCTGTGTACATGTTGTTAATGGTAGTGATGCATGATGTATAAATCAACGTAAACCCGAGGTACTTATATGTTTAGTAATTACAAAACATCAATACAAAAAGAGTTTCTTTAGTTATGTCAATAAATATTTAATAATGTTTTAACAATAGTTTATAAAATCATAATACTAATTCAATAACAATAAATTGTATGTCAGCTGAGTTCATATAATGGAAATAGTTATGTCTAATGTGTATATTATTATGTCTCTTATTTCACGGCTATACTTCTCTGTATGGTAAGAAGTATAGCCGGTCCTCTTGGAAGGCTTACGCGGAGACACAGGTCCAACACGCAGAGGTCCTTAAAGAATTTTCATTTAGAATGGGATGAGACGATACTTAAATATTTCATAATTATAATCAAATCAGACAAATGACGTCCAGAGCGGGACGGGACATAGGCATCACTTGTTTTCCGCCACACCAAGCTACCTTATGCTGCCTGCAACCAACAGGCAAATGCTTGTTAGATCGTAGCATACGCGTTCACTGCACTAAGAAATACTTAAATGTTGTCTTTGACCATTCTACGAACATCTTCGGGTATCTAGAAGATATACTTAACTAAATTTATTTAACTTTTAACAGTTTATGACTGCCTTCAATACAGTCGTAAACTGTAATTCTGATGATATTTCACGTATGCGGAAATTTATTTCTGCATGGATGAAATAAAAACTAATGTTTAAAAATAACTGATTACTCTATAAAGACAGGTTTAAATAGTGCAATTTGATCAAACTTTATGCAAGTAAAGACCCTTGAATACTTGTCGTTCGGCCTTTTTTTACCCGACTGTCAGGACGGGTATTGTTTTATGTTTGTAAATTTCTTTATTCCCACGAATCTTCTAAACGGCTGGATGGATTTTGACAATTAGGGGATCGTTAGATTCTTCTAGAAAACCCAAGTGTCCTTAGATAGGTTTTAAGAATAAAAAGACTTAAACGGTGGGCTTTTGATGCCATCTTGTAAGAAGTTCAATTTTTTTTTTAACCAAACCTATCGAGTTGGGTATCAAAATAAAGAGAATCAAAGGGAGATTACATATATTCAAAAAGAGATACATAATTGAATGGTTCCAAATTGTAAGTAGTTCTATTATTTTTTTTAACCAAACCTATCGAGTAGAATATCAAAATAAAGGGAATCAAATGGAGATTACAAATATATACATATGTTATGTTTTTAAATTTAATCAGGTAAAATAATATTACTATAATTTTACGGTCTTTTTAGTGCATTGCTCTCTGTTGATTTTTGCAGTCAGGTTATTAATTTTTTTAAATTATATTTACTTGTTGGCAAATTCTGTTCTTTTTGCGAGCCAGCAAAGATTCCTTTGATTTGCCGTCATAATACTGTGTGTAATGTATGCGAAGCTTTACTATTTCAACAACAATAACATGTTAATAAACAATATATTTTCCTGCCATACTTTACATACCATTACAATCTAACTTTTATTATTAGTATTATGTTTGCATACTTGCATTTCTTTAAAGGGGAAGGTCACCTTTTCCTTATAGGGAAACGATTAATTTAGAAATGTTCCCATTCATTTAATAACAATAAGTTTTCCGTGGATTATTTACGAAATTGTATTCCTTTTAGGATCATTACTTCCTAGATACTACTCGCAATAAGACAAACTATGGTGGCCAAATGGATAAGTAACTGGCATGAAAGTCATGCGTTCCGAGTTCGATTCCGACCGGTATGCGGGAGTACCAATGTGGATATAGCCCACATAGCCTAAGTCATTCTAAGTGTGTGGGCGCTACAATAGACGTAACAAAGAAGCCTCTCATAGGCTAATAGGATAAGGAGGATTGTATTCATACTAACTCATCACTTGGAATCTAGCTAATTGAGTCTTCATCATCATCATCATCATCGTCTCTATATGGGTCAAACGTCCCACTGCTGGGCACGGGTCTCCTCCACAGAATGTGAAGGGAATTTAGCCTATTATACCACGCTGGCCAGAAGGGTTGGTATAGGGTTTGTTTCGAATTTTCCTTCTGTTCGCATAAGGTTACTCCCTTAGTCGCCTTTTATGACACCCACGGGTTCAGATGGGGTAGTGACATTATGTATTTTTAATCCGTCATCACACGGATGAATTGAGTCTTATTTAGACAAAAAAATCATGTATACAAGCGCAATGGCACAAAAAAATAACATGTAAATCTGTTTTTTAATCTTAAATTCAAGTTAAAACGATAAGAGGACATTGTTCCCAGAAAATATACCAAGGTTATTTAGAAACCAAATAAAATAATTACGCTTATTTGAATATAAACATAGTGTAACGTAAGCCTTAATTCTATTATTTTTGACGTACCTTCACATGACATAGATCACGCCTCTTTCCCAATAGAGAGATGGGCGGAGGCTATTTCCTTCCACCTTCAACGATTCTGACAAGTAATTATTACATGTACATAAATCAATCTTTTCATACATGTGTTCAAATGTATTGAAGTGACATTCCACTTGTCTACCCTATTGTCGTCGATGGTAACTATAATTTTCAAATGTTTGCGAATAATATTAAAATCGACAAATCGAATGTCGAATTTTTTATATTTTATTTTTAATTTTCGAATTCTATGGATATTGGGTAATTACGCAATTTTTCATTCGTATAATGCGTTCGTACGGACGATTTCTATGAAACGATATGTGACAACAAGTTTTTGTATTTTAAACGTAACATATCTTGCTACTGAAGCTAATGAGACTATATATTACCTATAAGGATAATGATAACATTTACAAAATTACATATTTCGTTTAGTATACTTATAGCTCGAAAAGTTATAAGTCGTTTTATTTTGTACAAACATAATACATTTTAATAATAAATTTTAGTTTAGAAGTATTCGCTAGTATTAGTTAATACAAACAAGATGTCTAAAAAATTTGTGTCTCTAAGCACGTGTATTTATACCAAATAGTGTAGTGCTGTAACTAGATAGACATAGTGGATATTTATACGGAAAAATACTGTAGAAAACTAAAATAATCTTACAACGTACGTAGTATACTATATAGTACATTATAACTGAATGGTAGTATGAATTTAAGCATGATTCGATTACCTTTAGGTTTATAAAGTGCTTCCTTTGTAATATATAGAGGTGATATATCAAAAGTATAATTTTTTTGACTTACGTCATTGTTATTTTGTGAAAGGTAGAAAGTTCGCTCGAATGTCTAGTTTAATTCTACCTTTAGGTGAACTTCTTTATGAACCTGTGACCCGGCAAGCACGAACAACTTAACAGGCCTTCATCTCCAGGCCAGTAGTGGGACGTTAACTTAACAGGCCTGACTGTTTCAATTTTGTAAATGCTGATTTCTTCTGAGCTTTTTTATGAGCTTAGTTTGTAGAAGGATGAAAAGGTTTGCCAAACCTAGAGTGCATCTTAATGTTACTCTGTGTTATCATGCCATATCATTGGTCGGTACTCATATAATTACCCAGAAATTCTATAACGCGGCGCTTAAATAAATTAGTTTTCTGTTTTAAATCAAATTACATAATTTATTCAGAAATTCAAATAGTACATATTATTGGCAATAGTCTTATGAAATACCACATAAAGTCTAGAATCTAAGATGCCTGTAGATAATAGGAAAGATCCTGCGTTACAGGTGATATCTAGTTCTAACTGTTTCATAATATTAGTATATAATTTACAGGAAAATATACTTAGAAGTTAAAATTTAGTTTTAAAATCATTATCAAAACACTAAGCAATAAACCTGAAACGTACTAGTTTACTAATGTTAAATTTTAAGTCCAAATCATTAGAGCCGGTTTCGAAAACAAGTGTATAAAAAAATGTATATTTATAAAAGAGAGAATACAAACACAAAGTGCGTTGTGGCGGTGGTCGGTGCGGCTTTACAGACAAACAATTAACAGACACAACGTACACAATAGTACTAACTATGTAACTAAGTCTTCCAAGTATACATATTTAATGCAAGTAGGTATGAATAACTAATTGTCTCCAATGTTCAAAAATGCAATTCTATAGTACAACAATAGAACAATTAGTACAGAGTGACCTTGGGGACTACGTGCGGAATGTACCGCGGCACGAGCACAGCGGATACAATGAGCCCACTCCATCCGAACTGGAAGGAATATCAACATGGTTATTATTATATATACAAATTAAGTGTAAAACAGATTTCAATCTTTCCATATTTCAAGTTTTAATAAACACAACATAGCGTCCACATTTGGCTATTATGTCCCAAGTATTAGGGTGCGTCCTGCGTGCTGTCCGTGTAGTGACGGATTAAGATTACATTATATGTCACTACCCCATTTCAACCCGTGGGTGTCGTAAAAGGCGACTAAGGGAGTAACCTTATGCAGACGACAACACTGCTAGAAAAGGAAAATTCGAAACAAACCCTATACCAACCCGTCTGGCCAGCGTGGTATAGTAGGCTAAATTCCCTCCACTATCTTTGGAGGAGACCCGTGCCCAGCAGTGGGACGATTATGGGTTGAAATGATGATTAGGGTGCGAGTCTATTTTGTTTTACCTTTAGACCGCCAGACTTATCAGTTGAAGTGCATTCAATAGTAAATGATGACTTAATTAACTATTTTTTTAATATACGATGTGATGATCCGTCGATCACACGGTTAAAGGGTTAATTTTCACACTCTGGACTGAGAGTTGAGACTGACAATTTCATGAGCAGAAAGAGCAGAAAGAACCCAATACCGTTTTAGTTGAGCCGGGAATCAAAGTCGAAATGAAATGAAATGAAATGAAATGAAATCTCGTTTATTCATCTAGGTTACAAGGTAACACTTATGAAAGTCACAAGAATGTAACAGGTTATCCGAAAAGTAGTGTCAGCAAATTTGCCTACGACCAGTTCGCTGACGGGGTGGAGCTATGAGAAGAACTGGCAAGAAACTCACGCCACTCTTTTTAAAAAAAATGGATAGTTACAATCTTTTGTAATTTACAATTTGAGTAGCGTGTAAAGTGATGCAGCAGAGCACCACACCGTTAGATTAAAGAGTTAAAATGAATGTTTACAAAATAAATAATAAACAAAAAAATAAAAAATTAGGCTATGCGGTTGCATCACTTTACACATTGCTAAGCAGCCGTTAGGGGCAGTCTGTGAATAAAAATATAGTTTTAATTTTGTAAAAACATAAAAAAAAAAAAAAAAAAAAAACTCAGTCAGGATCTTTGCGCAGCAGTTGTAAATACTCTACTTTCATATTATATTAACATAACGGTGCATTTAACAAACTCTTCATGTTTATGTTTTTAAAACTTTATATACTTACATGTATTAACACGTACTAAAAGTTAAAGGAATTATCTCCCCATAGTTTTGATTGCCTTCATGTAGGATTCCCACGCGCCAGTTCCAAGCTCGCGAGTTGACGAATAAGTCTTATAAAAGAATTTCAGCTACGGTGTTTTGTGTGAGAACATAATTAAATTATTTTCATTGAACTTTTTTTATTTAGTTTGTAAACATTCATTATAATTCGTTAATCTAACGGTGTAGTGTTCTGCTGCATCATCTTGCCAGTTCTTCTCATAGGTCCACCCGTCAGCCAACTGGTCGTAGGCAATTTTGCTGACACTACTTTTCGGATAACCTGTTACATTCTTGTGACTTTCATAAGTGTTACCTTGTAACCTAGAAGAATAAACGAGATTTCATTTCATTTATTGCCGGAAGTGGCAGATGAGCAACGGTCCACCTGATTTGTAGTGGTAACCGCCGCTCATGGACGTTGGCAATTACTAAATATGGATTTGAAATACCACTTATCCTCAGGTATCGAATCCATAACATAGCCCCAGACGCATGTGGTATGCATGCCAAATATTAAAATTGTTAAACATTTGGATTTTTGCCAAGTTTCTATTGAAGAGACCTTAGTAGGTTATTGACTGTCTGATTATCTTGATATTAATAGTGATAATGATATTAATAGTAGACCGCTCACAATGGCGTAAATTAGGTGAGGCCTACGTCCAGCAGTGGACGTCGTTGGGCTGATATGATGATGATGAATATAATAATATAGTGAGACGTGAAAATAATGAAAATTTACTAAAAGTCAGCCATCTGCAAATTAGGCAAATATTTTAGTTTATACATTCGTCATTCGCAAATGCCTCGAACGATTTGGATGCTTGGATTTCTTTGTTCAGACACTAGATATAAAGAAATAACTTTATATAAAGATATATTTAAACTAAAAGAAACTTCGTCAAATAGAGCATAATATGTCGTCAATTAAATTTTCTCACCAAACGTTATAAACTACGTTGAAAATTTTCAAACAAATATATTATATCACAGTGATTATATTTAATTAGAGTACTGTTGTTATATTATATTCATTAGTTTGGTCAATAATTACCAGGAAAACTCTGATAAACAATACAGGATGGTGTTAATCATTTGTTACAAATAACCATCATTAATAACAACCCGTTAAGTCGCAGTCTCTTCTAAATAGAGAAGGGTTAATACCAAATAATATAATTTACATTAATTAAATATTAAGAAATTTCCTTTGGTTGGTTTAATATAATAAATATTGAGTTGCTACTTTCATTACGCTATTAACCTGCCTGCAATGGAGAAATATCGTCCTTAGGTTTCTGTAATGAGCTGCGGTGATAAGTAGCAAAACGTTGTCATGACGTCATCATGTTAATAGGTAATGGATAAATTCGATCTTAGGAACATCCACCCGCGTAGCTCAAATGGCTGTGTACTGCACACGAAATGGCAGGCTCGTGGGTTCAAGTCCCGTTATGTGTTTGAATTTTTCCATTACTTGTTTAGCATTTATATAATATAATAATAGTTAGGATGTACTAACGGTAACAGGAGACATTAGTCTACTGTTAGTTATTAGCAGATCTTTGTTTATGTATATGTGTATACGTTTCAACTTATCAACGGCTCTACTCGGCTCTCACTTATTGTCTTCGGTACGAGAGGTGCCATAGTGCTGCTTCTTCAGTATGTGATTCTACGGATTACCATAACACCAATTACAGCCGCGTGATTATTTGTTTTTCCCTACGGATTTATATGTATAGATAGTCTGTCTATTTCTTCAAGTATATTTCTTTCTAATTCTTACTTGAATTAAATTCGTGGTGGGTCCGAGAGAATAGGTTAGGCTTTATGTGGAATTCCCAAGTGTCACAGCTAGCTCTTTGCAAGTGTTCATCTTTGTTAAATATAGCTTACAGGACTCATAGCGATAAGAGCGTGGGAGGGGTTGTCCCGTTCGTCCTTCCAAATGGGACAATGCCTCCCACATTCCGCGGAAAGCTGTTTTTAGGTTATAATTGATTTGCGTTTTAACGATAAATATTAAAAACTTTACGTGTCGTGTATATTATTATAATTCTTTTTGGAATTTTAAGATAGGTATAAAAAGAAAATCATATGGATATTATACATTTGTTTGCATTAGGGCCAATAAAAAAATAAATATATACCTATGTTAAATGATTGAATATCGTCCTTAATAAACATGCATTGTTTTGATCCTCATAATTCATAAATACAGTTATTGTTTTCAAACATAAACTCAACGAAGAATCTTTCTTTCATCCTCAGTAAGGTCGTGACCACCAAAGTTCATCACACTTCACCAAGAACGGAGATTGGAACAGTACACATTACTAATAATCTACACAAGCCATAAAAAATGACACATAAGTCTTAAACTTACCTAAAGTGTTACCTAGTGATACAAATATAAAGATAAATATAATTCTACATAAATTAGTGCTTAGCGTTTTAAATGATAGTAAACAATGACGTAAATCAATAAAAATAAATAAATAATCAATCAGTGTTTATAAAAATACTCCTCTATGGCATTAAATTTGGGGTTGATTTTTGAAGTTGACGCTGTGAAAATTGTGCGAAACAAGTAACTATATATCAAGATTTGAAAATAAAACCGGAGGATCCTGTGACGCAATATCAACAACAGATACAACAAATGATTTTATTGCTCACATAAAATGCAATAACTTGAACGGTGCCATCAAATTGTGTCAATTTATTTATATACCTACTTTTTTACCACACTTGATAACAGTTCGTGTTTCAAATCACTGTTTCATTCGGCGTAGTGGTGGGAAAACGTGCCCAAACATCGGACAATAGTGTTAAAGTGTATACTATTGCGTAGTTACTTTGATTTGGTATTCCGATCCCGAGCGACGTCACGACGAAAATTTATTACATCGCCGGACGCGTATAAAACTGTCTATCTTTATGCAAAATGTCATTGTACCGCACTCACTTAGCATTAAGATACTAGTCTTACCGACGTCAAGTGTTTGCCGCGTCACGAACTTAGACTTCTGTCACTCATTCTAAACAACTCGTGTATATAAAACAACCGCCTGTATATGAATAATATCGATCTATCATCGATATATTTTTCGCGGTTGCTCGCTAAAATTTGCAGTTATTTAATGCTGAATTGTTTACGAATATCGAACGGGAAGTTGGAGAATAGATATTATAGTAATTGTTATCGTGGGTTACTCATCGGTCGTGTTAGCCTGTACTGTATATACAAGGGAGCTAGAACGAATACCTCATTCGTTAACAAGGCGTTGATGTTCATGTGTGCAAGATGGTAGAACTGAAGCCCTTTCATGGATTATTATTTGTGCTTGTATTCATACAGTTGGTTTATGTTTGTGAACCGTTAAATATGGGTGACAAGGGTGTCTGTGAAGAAAAAGTGACGTAAGCTATTGTTTTATTATCTTACTATTTAACTTGATTCTAAAACTATAGATAATTTCTTTTATATTATTAATATATTCCTGGACTAAGGGATAATGTCCAGTCTTCTTGTATAAGTGTCAATCACTATACTTCTATTTCATTTCACATCAATTTAGTATGACAAATTTGAAAATGGGCTTTTTACTGTTTAAAATAACTGCCTTGGTTTTACAAAAGACTGCACATTGCACATCTCTTTGCTCTAGAATAAGGCGTTGGAAACTTGGAATTTCTGCATTTAATATTTCTGTTAGATTCATATTTTGATTGCTAGATATGTCGTAAGACTTACGTCTATTTAACTATCATTCCATTTTTTATCATTCCTATAGAGCCCCCTGAGAAATGAAATGTGTGGGAAAAGGTTATTCTAGTACGTACTTTGAGCATATGCATACCCCCTAGTTTGGACCGACGGCCAATTTTCGGCCATCAGGTGCTAAAGTTGGGCAAAAAATGTTATCACTTTTCTAGAAGTCTCAGTCAGTGTTGAGACTAAGACTACAAAAAAAGTGAGTGAACTTTATAATTATGCTCCAAATACCTACTAGAACTACCTATTCCCTTACATTTCATTACTCAGAAAATAAGTAAGGCCTGGAGGTCCTGGGATCTAGGTTCATTATATTTTATGTCAAACAAAGAAATTAAAAACAGAAATTGTCGAAATGGTTGAGGTGGAAAGGGGAAAAATGGAACAATATTTACCAAACATGTTTTAGATGTGTTGCTGAATAAAATTATAAATACGATGAATTTATCCTATTATCTAATGTTATATAAAAATATTCAATATTTTCAAGGTCAAGGTCAACATGATTTGATAAATTACGTTTTAAATAAATCGTTAGTAAGATTTCAAATATAGAAAAAATTAATGTTAAATAAATATTGAAATTAAAATATCATCTAAAAAAATAATTCCATTAAAATTAAATCATTAATAAATAATTACAATAAAAAAACCTGATTGTTTTCGATTTAATATTAATACTATTAAGATAAGCCATCCCATGACTTGGCTGAATAGACTTTTCATCTTATGAAATTAAAATATCAATTGTCAATTTATTGGTTTGAAAGTTATTTTTCAAATGATGTTTTGTTCTTTTAGACAAAACACACAACAAAAGAATTTTTTCAGACTGGAGTGGCAGATTCTATCAACAATCGAGTTTATTCTTGCTTTAAATTTAGCGTATTTTAGAACATTTTTAACCCAAGAGCCAAAAGAATCAGATTCAGATTAATTATTTGCTTAAAACATGATAGAAAAAGACACATGTTTTTTAGTTTAGCACCCTTCATCTGTCAAGCTGATATGACGTTGTCCAGACAGGAGTTCTTTGTACTACAGTGCGCTCACCCCACTATGACTAATAAATATTTTAGGAGTGTTTACTAATCGTGTGTGTATAAGCATAAAATAAATTACAAGCTATTACTATACGGCCAAGCGAAATTTGAAATCCAAACAAATAATTTTGCCTACAATTAATAGTAATTTAAAATTGAAAGTGGCGCAATGTGCCCAGTTAATGGCTAAACAAAAGAAACTACAGTGTGGGGCTCTTCAAAAATGGAGTGAATAGGTTTCCCCTGGTGTTGTAGGTGTCAATAGGCTATGGTGACCACTATCCATCAGGCGGGCCGTACGTCTGATTCCCACCGTCATGGTATATAAAAAGAATGATCTGATGAGATTCGTGCGCCGAGGGTTCCGTACTAATCCATCAGTACTAACTATAGCAAAGTATTATTATGGCAAAAAAAACATAATGTTTACCAAACTTTAGTTATTCCATCGGGCTTTTGGTGATTACAAAAAAAGTCGTGATACCCCTGGTGTTGCAGGCGCCCATAGGCTACGGTAACCGCTTACCATCAGGCGGACCGTACGTCTGTTTGCCACCATCGTGGTATAAAAAAAAAAAAAAAAAGTGCGCTAGTTAGAAATATCGTATTATTTTTCCTGTAATATTTACATAAACATGTTATTATATAAACTGGATTTATTTCACATTTTTCTCATTACAAATTTGAAATATGGGGGGGAGAACTCGGCGTTATGTTATGTTTATTTCGGAAGTTTCCTGCAACTGGGACCGCAAAAAACACGGACCATGATCCCAGTTATCGAATCTATTTAATTTTATTATTTTTCTTCTGGCGACTACAACCAATAGGTACTTTATACTTTATTGCACACAAAGAAAATACTTAAAAAAAATTAAAATACATAAAAAAAGCATACAAAGGCAAGCAAACCCAGAAGTGTAGAGGAAATAAGTTGAAGTAAGAGAGCAAGACTGAAGTGTACAACCATACAAAGAAAAGAGTGAGAGTAGAATAGAAATAGGGAGAACAAAAGAGAAAAAAGAAGAGAATAATATTTGTGTAAATTATTTTTTTAATTACAAGTATACAATCAATTTAAAACTTAAATCTAAAATAAATACAGTTAGTCAAATAACCCGCCCCTGCTTGCCCCTGGATGTAAATTAATACATAATTATTATACTGTGGTACGTATACCACTTAAATACTAAATAGACATACACAAACATACATAAACAATATACATAAATATGTGTATAATATATACCATAAAATACATAGGTATTCTTTTGTTCAAGTCAAAAACAGTAACTACTGTTATTCACTTTAACAATAGATTACTTTATTCGTTAAATAAAATAATATATTTATACGATAAATAAAAAGCCTAGTTGCCAGCAGAAAAATATTAAAATTAAATAATAATAATCTGGCAACAGGGACCGCGGTTTGATCAGTTGCCGGAAAACTCATTTAATTCACACAAAGAAGTTACACACACTCAGAATAATATTAACAAATTTACGTTACGTTCAATTTTAACTTAAAAAACTGTAACTAGTATATTATAATTATATTGGGTATATAAATTGATTAATCTTCTTTATACTCGTGTATAAAAAGGGAAACTGACTGATTGATTTAGAAACGCACAGCCAAAACCGCTCTGGGACTAGAAATAAAAAAAATCGTACACAGTTTCCTTATGTAGCACAGGCGCCCATTAAGAAAGTTTTCTTTGACATTCCTATGGGATAGGGAATAAACAGGATGTATATTTTTGCTTTTAAGTGGCTTTATTTCAGTAACTATGGTAACGAATAACTTCTTTTTTGGCATATAAGTCCGCAAAAACAACCCCAAAAAAAAAATGACGATATGACTAATATGCCAAAGTCAGTCGGTATATTCAAAAATTATATTAAGTATTATGTGAAGTATCAACTTATATACACAAGCGTAGAAACTCAGCTCAACGCGTTTTCACATGTTTCGATCCCTTTCTGTAGAACCGTTTTTTACTAAAGCGAGATAGAGAGAAAGAACCAAGCGCATCCCCGATTCCACCGATGGTGTTGATTCCGGACGATTTCCGACATTAACATGGATGCAAATGTACAAACACTATGAACGAATTTTGTTTTGAAATAACTCCACGTAAATAGGACAGTTTTGTAGTAAGCCTGTAACATGTATACACATATAGCTCTACCACATACAATATACTCTAACCTCCATCACATTTCAAGTATAACATTGTTCCAACAGCGTGAATGCCAGCGCAGTAAATAATAGCTCCTACGGTGACAAGTAAGTAACATGTATATATGTATACACCATTTCACTACACTATCAATCCATATTAAAGCACTTATAAAATGTATGCACATTTTGTATTTAAATACAAAAAAGACGTACACTATAAACATTGAAACTTGGTCGACTGGTACACATTAATTGTTATAAAACGGGTCTACGTCACGTGTTATATTTTAAAGAATCGTAAATTTAATACATTTCAACTCATCAGTGACATTAAAAATCGACATGTCACAAGTGGCTAAGTGGCTATCTGATCTATTCCAGATATTTATTCTAACGACGTGTTAGATTAGTATATTGATCACGTGACATGTCGATAGCTTATGTCGGGTATGTTCAAATGTATTGAAGTGACATTTCATTATTTTGAATAGAATCAGAGGATTTGTAACTTGTCTAGGGGGGCTACATGTCGTTAGAATAGATAGACCGAATACATGTCCCCATCGATGGTCACTGTAATTTTCAATTTTTTTTTAGTGGTCCTGATCTCCGGTTAATTCTCATTTTTTTTTGGTTCATTAGTCATGATTTCCCCAA
Organism: Laspeyria flexula; assembly: GCA_905147015.1. Classification (NCBI taxonomy): domain Eukaryota; kingdom Metazoa; phylum Arthropoda; class Insecta; order Lepidoptera; family Erebidae; genus Laspeyria; species Laspeyria flexula. The sequence continues at coordinate 1,280,390 of LR989958.1, forward strand.
ACTAGCCACGATAATACTAATGCTGTTAGAGCCTCGTCGAGTTTTAAATAAAAGATTATGAAATCTAAAAGATATTAATTTCTTTAATTCCAGGCTCAGCCCAGCGCAGAGAAAAACGATGAGAAGAAAAGGAAGAAATCGAGGATTGGTATGTTCAGTTGTAAACTTGTTCAGTAATTAACTATGAAATAATTAGGTTTATATGAATTGCCTCATTAGCAATATTAGTAATAAATAGTAGTGCCTATAGTCTGCATATGCACCGTCAAAATCTAAAATATAAGCAATAATCGATAACCGAAAAACGTTGGTTTGCTGAGCGGTACATTTGGCGTTTGATATACAAAAAGTGGCCTACCCTAATCTTTATAATAGGCTTTAAGAGGGAACGCGGCACACGATTCTTCATACAAACGTATTCCCCTGTTTTCTCCCTGAATAATGCCTATAAAGCAATATTTTTTAGCTCAAAAATTTAAGGTCAGCTGTAGACATGTCCTTATCATTTCCTTCTTTTCAAAAACTTATTAGTAAAGAAAATATGGCCCTCCAAATATTGCTAAAATTGCTGTATTTTTACTGTGGTAATTAGAGGACTACCAGAGGAATTCTATTGGTTTTTAACAAAAAAAAAAAGATAGGAACCTAGCCATACTCTTTCTAGAATTTTTCATGTAAAAAAGTATTCAATCGGCTCATTTTTTGAGGAGAAAACAGGGGAATACGAAACGTCAATCTCGTAATTTTTTTATCTTGTTATCTGTCTGAGCTACAGTTGTCTCTATCACACTTTACGGTTGCAGACTTGAGTTAAGGGCAAAGCGCGAAGGCAATAGTTTCTCTGATACCTATCTTTCAAATTCCTTGCAGACCGCGTTCCCTCTTAATAAATTTACTAGGCACTCTGACGTCCGGCCCGCGCGGTTAAATTTGCGTCATACGTCCGACTATTTGACGCGTCGACCCACGCGAAACTTTGCCCGTTGCTTGGTAATAATTTTTTTCAATCAACTAAAATATTATAGCTATATTATAAATAAAAATACTGAAAAATAGCTAGATATAAGTATAGCGACAAAACTTATCAAAATAAAACTAATTTGAAAAAAATCGATGGACAAATGTATAATATATGAAATGATGCCAATATATTGAAGTATAATTATTTCCTTGCTAAATAATAATAAATACTTTATACTATCTACTAAAATCAACGTGCGTAGACGCCTAAATTGTAGCAAGATGGCCGTCAGTGTAAGGCTTTTAAACAAGATGGTTATTTTTTTCTTTTTTTTTTTTCTTTTTTTTTTAAAGACAACGCCCGCACTCCCTGTGTCGCGGGGAGCTTTACAAACATGAAATTAACGGACACAAAGTACACCCAGACTAGAAACAAATATCTATGAATCACACAAATATTTGTCTCGTGTGGGAATCGAACCCACGTCACCCAGCACGGCGATGTAGTGGCGAGGCGACCACCTTAACCACTGCGCCACGGTGACAGTCAAAGGTTTTTTTTTTAAACATGTCGTTTCACATACTTATACTGTCCGAGACGTACGACGGCACTTCTTTTGATACCAAGGTATCCACGGACGTTCAAGTAATGCCTAATAAAAATCCTTTGATGTCCTTCTTGAATAATCCCATGCTCATACTTTTCCAGAAACTTTATATTTTCCAATATTTTTTCAGTTTGTAAAACAGAGCCAATTGGTTTGCTGCATAGGATGGACCTACCAAGCGGGATATTGTAAACCATTGTGCCAGCCCGAATGCAGGAACGGAGAATGTGTAGAACCGAATAAGTGCATATGTAGACCCGGTTATGAAGAAGACCCGACAAATAAATTCAATTGTATACCAGTTTGCGAACCAGACTGCGTTTTTGGCACATGCACTGAACCTAACGTTTGCACATGCAATGAAGGTTATAAAAATAAAAACAATAGTACTTTATGTGAGCCTAAATGTGACAGACCTTGTATTAATGGCAAATGCTCAGAACCGAATAAATGCACATGTGAAAACGGCTATGAGAATGATTTGGAAGAAAAATTTAAATGTGTACCGATTTGTGAATCAGAGTGTAACAACGGTGTTTGCCTTTTTCCGAATCATTGCAAATGTTTATCTGGTTATGACAAAGATCCCAAAAATAAATTCAATTGTGTGCCATTTTGCGAATCAGTATGCATCTTTTCCACGTGCACTTCTCCTAATAACTGCACGTGCAATGAGGGCTATGAAAGAACAGAAAGGAGTAGCATTTGTAAGCCTAAATGTTATAAACCTTGTGTCAATGGAGTATGCTCAAAACCAAATAAATGCACATGTGAAACCGGCTATGTAAAAGATCCAGACGATGAATTCACATGTTCTCCAATTTGTACCCAGCCTTGTACAAACGGTTATTGTACAGCGCCTAACAATTGCACATGTATTGATGGATATATAAAAGTTGCTGCTAACCACACTGTATGTTATAAGCCTTGTAAAGACACTTGCCGTAATGGAACCTGTGACTTAGAAGGACGCTGCATCAAGACTCGTATTCCGTAAGTTTAATTTTGATACATAACTTATATATTGTAACACTGTGGCGATATTTCACCGACCCGTTGTGATGATAGGTCCTATGAGTGAAGATCGGTCATTCTAACAGTATTCAAATTATATTTATTTTTCTAACCAGATATCCACTAATGTTATATTAGATTATCAACACACATTTCATCATCATCATTACAAAACGTCCCATTGCTGGGCACCGTGGAAAAGGAAAATTCGATAAAAAGAATCTACTGACTCGTCTGGCCAGCTTGGATAGTAGGCTAAATTACCTCCAAAATGTTTGGAGGAGACCCATGCAGTGGGACATGTATGAGTTGTGATAATGATGAACTTTGGAAATTATAACTTCAAAGTACCCATTTCATCCATATAACGTTATGATTTTTTATACAAACGTCACATTAAGAGAAAAGTGGCAATTATTAAGAGCGTTTATACCAACAGAGTAGCAACAACGCAATTTAGTATAATATTATTAGCAACCCATTAAGTCCCACTGCTGGGCTCGGGTCTCCTCTCCTCTAACTAGAGAGCTGAGAGGGTTTAGTATAATATATTGTAGTTTTAAATTTTTACTACCTATTTAATCGGAGAATAATATTTAAAAAAATAAGAATAATAGAATTACGTGAAAGTGTATTAAAATGCAAATATATTACAAAGTGTATTTATATATAAATATAGTATAGTATGAAGTAGATTTATAATTTTATATATGTTAGTTTGTAAGGTCTAATATGTGTATAATCTATGGGAAATTACTATCCTGATAATAAAAAATATTATTATTATTAAATATCCGTTATGTTTACAGTTATTTTACTATGAAAATAACGCCCTGGAAGTTTCCAATGTGTTATTTGCATATTATGAATAGAACAGTAAACGCAATGATTTCTTACCTTTTACACACTTGTCACCTTATTTATTGTATTATTGATATCATTGTACAAATACCAAAAACAAATAACATAATTTAATTGTAAATACATCTTTTCCAGTGTTAATTGTAACGAGTGTAATGGTACCTGTTCTGGCGACACTGACAACTGCGAGTGTCCTGATAAACAACCGTGTTACATCCTGATGGAGGTCCCCGCTGAAGTCACTACTGCGAAGTAAGTACAAGTCGTCACCTATGTTTTATTTCGTCCGACTGATGGGCACAAAACAGGTCTCCTTAAAAGAGGATTTCGAAATAGCCTCCTGTGAAGCGATGGTGGCCGAACGGATGTGTGACGGGCGTGGCGTCCAAGTCATGCGGTCCGAGTTCGATTTCGACCAGCAGTACCAATGTGTATTTCACTTTGTGAGATTTATATGTACCATTCACGTGACTTACCATCTGCTGACGGTGAAGGAAAACATTATGAGGAAACTCATGTACCCTAGAAGTAATTCTAAGTGTATATGTGGGCGCTACAATAGATCAGAAGTAACAGGTCGACATATCAAAGAAGCATCTCATGGCATGTAATCCAAAAAAAAATGTTTTAAAAAGGTGAGGCACAGAACTTAACCCCGCTTATACTGAGCCATCAGTCTAGGAAAGTACCTCCGCCTTACAGATGACCGCAGCCATAATGACTCTGCCTCAGTAGTGTTTTGTGTTCCTGCTGGTGAATAGTCGTGTCCAAAGCTCATTTTGGAAGGAAAGGGTTTCAAAGGTTCGGTAACGTGCATTTATTGCGCCTGGTACGTAATAGGCTACGGTAATCGTACGGGCCATAAGCTTACTTGGCTTTCTTGCTATTCGATGCGCGTGCGGCGCGTGCGGGAGAAGGAAAAGGCACGTGGGATTGTGCCCCGCCCCCGCACCTTTGACGTCCCACTGATACCCAATTTTCTGTTCTGTCGTCTCGCGCGATGTTCCGAGCCACCATAAAGTTTGAACCGATATATACTATCGTTTATAAAAATGTCAACCTCTCATTAGTACCAACGACACAAGTTTTCTCAAAGAGTAGGCTTTTTGACCTAGCCTACTGTCGCCATAATGGAAAAACGATACAGAGTTTTATTTGGAGATTTCCATCTTGCACAGGTGCAGAGATTTATTTTCTTATTCACTATAAGAGAATTTTGGTTTTCAAATATCTGTTTACATGATGAAACACGAGAGTTGGGAATCTACAAACTTTGGCGGATACACATATTTCATACACATATGTATATAAGTATTTACTTACATCTACTTATTTATTTACATTTAAATTCCTATGTAATATACTATATTCCTCCTATTATGCGATGGTGGCTGAATGAATAAGGGATCAGCGTGCAAATCACCCGGTCCGAGTTGGAACCCGACCAGCAGTACCAATGTGGATTCCACTTTGTGGAATTTATATGTACTAGTCAAGTGACTTACCATCTGCTAACAGTGAAGGAATACATAGTGAGGAAACCCACATATCCTAGAATAAATTCTATGGGTATATCTGATCCACCAACCCGCACTAGGCCAGCGTGAGTAGATTATGGCCTAAACCCTCTCAGCTCTCTAGTTAGAGGAGAGGAGACCCGATCCCAGCAGTGGGACTTAATGGGTTGCTGATATGAAATTCCTACAATAAACTAACTACACATATACATAAAATTATATATTTTCTAGTTTAAACAATTACTTATTACATAAATCATTACATAATTTATTTCACTAAATTCACGTCGTGCTATGGAGCCGCGTACTCGGGGACCGGCTGATGCGTTCAGTCTCGTCCTTCAGTCACCTTTCACCCCTCATTAATGAAACCCGTGTCGCTTACCGCCGCAACCTCGTACCGGTCGCGAAGCCTTATGTCTCGTTTCTGGTGTTAATTGTTGCTTAATCTATTCTTTTACTCTTTCTCCTTCTCATAAACTGTTATGTGCCTATTTCTACTATATGTGTGTGTGTGTGTTGTGTGTATTTCTTCTTGTCTATCAACACGTGTTTTCTTTACTCGTCTGCTTGGACTAAGGTACATTTATTACTAAACTAGCTTCCGCCCGCTGCTTCGCCCGCGTGGTGTGTATTTTATATCTATAAACCTACCTTTTGAATCACTTTACCTATTAAAAAAAACCGCTTCAAAATGCGTAGTTTTAAAGATTTAAGCATACATAGGAACGGACAGACAGCGACTTTGTTTTATACTATCTAGTGATTGTAGTGGGAATAACCATACCAAATCAACTTTTACAGCAAAAACCTTAAAAGTAAAATTAATATAATTTCGTGATTTTCTAGGCTTGCTGGTTTTGATACAGTCGTGATAGTGCCTGCTGTGGTCGGGCTTCTTCTGACCGTGGTCATCATCGTAATTATCCAACGCATGTGGTACAGGAGGAACGCGTACGAAAACAAGACTGTAACGACTACAATGAATCCAAGTGGTAAGTTTTTTTGAGTGGCTGTATGTGCCTACATCAAAAAAGATTTTAATGTATATAATAGGCCTACGTCACGTGTTTTATTTTAAGGAATATACTAAATGTAAATTATAAATATATTATTTTTATTTTATTTACATTATTATTATATTATTGTTACTGCACGTTAGTTATTAATGCTGTTGGTTTTCCGAAGATAATAAATTAAAATAAATCATTATCATCATCTTCATATTCACCCTAGGGCGTCCACTGATAGACTTGGACATTCCCAAGGGATTTTCAATCTGACAATATCATACACCCTACGGATTTTTGTTCTTAAATATTGCAAAAACATTATTTCTTAGACTGCCCTCATAGCGATTTATTCACATCGGCATCATACAAGTGATATAACTGGTATAACATTTCTTTTTATTTATGTATTTCAGGAAACAAACAGTCTTACACTAATACAAACTTTTAAAGCATTATGAACCAGACCAAACCAGACCAAAATAGTTCTATAAAATTTATAATTTTTTTTTCTTTACATGTAGGTACATATACCTATGAAATTATAATGCTAGTCTATAGCAATACAGATATATCTATAAAAAAATAATATGTCCAAGGACTATATAAACTATACAAGGGCTACACAAGCGTATATTTACGTCTTTCAGTCTATTAGAAGCTCCCTCAGCTTTTTATACACCTCCGTGCCTAACTTGGCAGTGATATCTTGCAAAAGCAGCATTATTAATGTTGCTCATAAAATAATAATACTTAACCATTTCCCGTACTACAATGTTAATGTAAAGCAGAATTTTAAACAATAAATTCTGTAATAATATTCATCTATACACATGATTAAACAGCACTTTTGAAACAAAGTAGTTATTTAAGTATTAATATTTACATTTTTAATTTATTTATATTTTCATTTCCTTTAGTGACATTCTATCTGGTAACAAGTTTCAGCAAACTTATGGTCAACATACAGTCAGTTTAAAAAACTCAAGAATTTAATATTTTTTATTATTTCTAGGACTGGGCAGCGTGATGTACGATACTTTTGGTCCTTCTTTGATGAAGCCAACTCTTCCGAAAATGAGTGAAGACGACAGCGATTCGGCAATGGAAGAAACGAATACCGACATTTTACTTAATTACGAAAGACGTTGAACAGCCTCTGTTAAAAGTTTAATACTTAGTGTAATGAAATTAAGTGAATATCGTTAGCGCATTGGGTACTTAGATACCTACTTACTGCATATTATATCAAATAATCAGATAATAGTTATTCTTATTTATTAAGAGATATCGGTTTTAAAAATGATCACAGATACTGATAAATCTCAAAAAACACAAAAGAATAAAGAATCTGTAAGTCTATAACCCAATTCCAATATTGAGGAGGAAATTACTGATCGTTACTAAATTTCGCGCATGAATGTATTTTAAAGGATAAATCGTATAAAATTTTAAATCGAGACTTCGGATTTGTGTTTTGCTTTAAGCTCTTTATTTGCGAAATTTTGTGTAGGTATTAAAATATTAGAAACTTTGTAGTACAGATGATAATTCAATGAGCGGGACCGACAAAGATTTTGATATGCAATGTGTACAACGGAAATATGTGTCACTGGCCTGTTGGTCTAGTGGTTAGTGACCCTGACTGCTAAGCCGGAGGTCGTGGGTGGTATAAAGAAATGTATTTAAGTAGTATATCAGTTGTTTAGTATCCATAAAACAAGCAAATATAATTGCTTACTTTGGGACTAGATGGCGCTGTGTGAATGTGGTAAAATATTAATATTATATAGAAATTGTATGTTGCCACTTGTTTGAGAAGCTGCTTGGACCATGCTGAAATTGATTAATTTAGACCAGCGATTTTACCTACCTGACCTGATGGTTTTGAAAATATGCAGCTAAATGTGCACTTTTTTGTCAAACTCTGCGATCTGTATCAAGAATATTCAAAATTGTATCGAGCAATCGTGAACTTATATTTAGAACTTAAGATTTAGATCTTAAGTTAGAGCTTACTTAGGTAAGCTCTTATAAAAGTTCAACAAACAGTCTGATGCTCTATATAGGCATCTGAAAGCCATTATAATTCTTTACACTGTATAGCGGTTGGCTAATGGTATAACAAAATGATTTTATTATTCATATTGTTTTAGTACAGCACGATGCAACGCTGCTGGACGGCTTTTAGCAGTTTTTTAATGCCTAAAACTTTGTAATAGCATTTTTAAGGAGTAAGTGTATGCCTAATGCTGTTTAATAGCATAAAGTTGAACCATTATAAGGGTCCGTAAATCCGCAGTACAACTTTTAGCTGTTTTCAGTACCTTTGGTTGTATTATAGCATTTTTTGATCATTTCAAAAAATAAGTAAAAGCCTAGTGCTACTGAGAAACTTGTATCATTGTTATGGTTATATTTTTAAAGATCAACTGGGTACTGTTGTACACCTAGCAGTTCTATAATAAAATACATTTGACTTATTGCAATGCGTAAAGCTGTACATATATTCACTTTTCTGTGTTCGTAAAGCCATTGCATTATTGCTGAAACCTCACTAAAAATAACATAGCAATTTATAAAAATAAGGTAGATTGATATTGAGTAATTTATGTAACTTTTTCTTTGTGTGGGCGTACAAATATTATAGATGCAACTATTGCATTGTACATGCAACTTAATAAAAAATAAGTGTAATGTTTTAAACGATATAATTTTTAATAAGATTTTCTTGATTGCATGTCTGAAAATAAGACAGTTAATATTTAATTATTCACGTGTGAGTATTTGTCTAGCTAACGGCATTATTGAGCCCTTTTAGCTGTGTTAGAACGACACCATTTTGTTAAAATTCCATAACCAAAAAATATTAAGTATTATTTTGACTTATTTATGAAACAAAAGCCCTATTAATAAACTGATAGCTTAATTTATTTATGTTAATCTATTACTTTAAGTTAATCATGCAAAACATTTTCTATACCAAAAATACGTAATTTTTTCTTTTATTTCACACATCTTTTTATAACATTTTATAACAAAATCTCTGTATACAAGAGGCGCGTGAAAATTTTCAGTAAAATCTATATAGACATTCACTGTAAACTTAATTTTGCATTTACTAATACTTAAAGACAATAAATAGAACAAGAGAAACTTACCTTGAATATAATAGCAAAACAACAAACTCACCTCGATATATCTAAAAACAATTAGTACAAAAACTACAATGTTTATTCTTTTGACGCCCTTGCACCGCGGCTGTAGGGATGATTTTTCAATGATATAGGATTTATTTCAGTTCCAACTGTGAACACTTGAACAACTTTTACGTAATTTTATTGCTAGTATAATTATTCTTTAATGCGATTACAGACAGTGCTAATATAATGTTTCTGTAATGCGACTAAACTTTTTTGACCATAATAATGCCACTATAATGTTTCTGAAATGCCTTTAAATAGCTACTGTGAACCTATTAATAACCTAATGTTGTTTAATTTGTGCCCAAATTAGCATTACATTAGCACTATAACCGTGTATAAAACGAATAAAGAACCTAGATTAAATGCTAAAACGATACATATAAGCTTTAAGTTGTCTATTGTACGGCTTCATTGTGTTACTTGGGCTGACTAGACTTTGGAACTTTACTGCGGAGAGACAGAGTCCCGAACCCACTGCAGCAATAAGTCGGTACACTTACGATTGATCGCTGCGAGGCGAGTGAGTGTCAGAGTGAGTGCCTACATCAGCGAACAAGCCCGAAGCGCTGCAGAAGCGTGACAGCCCTTGTTGTATTGGACTCAAAGAGTATCGATGGCGTTTTGCGTGCAGCTTGTCCATAGACAGAACACGTAAAATGTCTTACAGTATGCTTTGAAAAGCGTCAGTTTCACTTCATACGTGCAACGAGCAATGTTGTACTGTACAACAACAAATATAGCATAACTTGTATCGGTGGCATACCACAGGGTATTTTTGGCGATGGAACCATCATTGCCATCTTAACATCTCGTCAATTGATGGCTCCATCGTTGGAAAATATATTATGCTATTAAATATATCATGTAAATGCATTCTCGTGGGCTACGTGGTTGAAACAGTTGGTGAAAGATTGTGTATAATAATTTTTATAATAGAAATATTATTTGTCTGTTAATGTGATCACTGTTAAAAATTTAATACCTACATTGGGTTTGAATTTGGTTGGATAACTTTTGCTGTCTAAAACAGTATTGCGTTCCAAGTTACATTTTATATAAAGCAAACGAGGCTAAGTATTAAACTTAGCAGTTAAATAGTTGCATAGAGTTAATGTAAATAGATATTTCAAATATCCTGTCGTAGTTAAATCGTAGAATTGATCATTTTATTATACACCTAGGGTTTCATGAAATGATTCGGAGACGTAGAAGCTGAGCAAAAGTTTGGTTTTCCTATCGTTAATTTCGAAGTATCAAGTCAAAATCTCGAATTATGCCTGGTCAGTGAGCAAACCGCCCACCACATATTATATAGAATATTATATTGCCGAAATCTGAGCATGATTCACCATTGCATACGAAATCAACGTGAAATACAGGTGACTAATCTATCGATCTAACTACGACACATACAAGATTATTTTAAGACTTCCCATCATATTTTACGATTCTTTCGCTAAGAGCGTTTATATTTATAAACGGTAACATCGCAATTTAGCGGCACATTCAATTTTTGTTACTTAATTGGAGCTATATTTAAAAAAAAATGTTCAATACTCTTTTCAGAATTACGTAAACGTGCATTAAGTAGTATGTTTACTGTTATTTTACTATGATAATAACGCCTTGCAAGTTCCCATGTGTTATTTACATATGAATAGAACTGTAAAAGCAATGATTTTCTTAAATTTTTAAACACTTTTCACCTAATTCTAAAAAATGTATTGAACATTAAAAAAAAAAAAAAAAAAGCCACGAAATGTGACACTAAGTTGCAACGTTGCCGTTCATAAGAATAAACACTCTTAAAGCTGTTCCAGCGAAAGTTAAAAATGTACGGTTTTCATTTTGTAAATGCACCGTAGCATGCAATAATTTAAATATTTTATTAATTAATTAGTTGTGATTGAAGTGAATTGATTCAAACGATGTCATACGTTTTTATTTATATTATTGCATAACAATGAAATTAATTGTTATGATGTTCGAAAAATAATATTAGTAACTATTATGTTACAAATGTAAATAAAATAGTTTGTTAAAATAATAATAAAAGTGAGGGAGTTGACGACTAACTTTGTTTCATTCATAGAGATAATAATCATTCCTACAAATGAATTATCCGCCACTAGCCCCGTCGAAATCGTTCCAGTCATTTTGGAGTTTACTTTACGAATAAGAAAAATTGGCAAGAAAGTTAGGCTATTGAGAGGTTTTTTATGGACTTCGACAGTGTCGTTCACGCATGGCTCTAATCAGTTGTGATACGAGCGTAATAGTTGCTGTGATGGGGATGGTCGACGACTGTAACCGGACAACATGGCCCATTATAGAGAGGCGGTTGGGCTGCCGATGGCTCTATCAAGGTGAGTTCGGTTCAAGAACAAATGTTTTGTTTGCGGCGCCGCGGCGGGCGACGTCGCCGTAAAATGGTGGTGCGAGTTCGATAAATTTTTGTGTCTGTAATCAGATGTAAAGAGGTAAGGTTTGTGAGTTTTAGACGTTATAGGGGGTATCTGGGGATCTACTGAACCAATTTGAAAAATTCTTTTAATATTGGATAGGACATTTATCGAGGAAGGCTATATAATATCACGCTGCGGCCTATAGGAGCTGAGCAGTGGCCAAATCAAGAACGAAGAGAGCGAAGCCCCGCGTGACTTTGAGTAATATATATTTTTTAAATCATGTTTGATACCCGGCTTGTCCCAGTGCGGTTCTCTATATCCATATACAGCCTTATTCCTACTAAATGCAACACCTGAAAGTATTTTTTTCAAAATCAATAGCACAAGCGATTCCAATTATTACTATTTTTTGTCAAAAATGTCTGACCGGGGCACCGGACACTGGACACCGTTGCCTGAAGTGTATCAATGGCCGGCTAAATCCTCGTATCACACCGTCTACTAGCAACGATACTAAATAGGTAGGTACATAAACTACTGAATAGTGCGCAATAAGCATTAAAAATGTATATAACTTCATGAGGTTTAATTATTTTTAAATTTATTTTTTTTATTCTGATTCTGCAAATAAACCGACGTTTGAGGTGTTTATGCTTTAGTATAAACAAAGAATAACGTTGTACCTAAATGTACCTCTAAAAATGTATTCGTTAAAGTAGGGAAAAATATGAAATATAATTTTCGAAATGATAATGGATGTGAGAATCGTGATATATATTTTCTCAATGGGTTGACACTAAAACACAATTAAACGATTGTAATTAATGTATACATATGTAGTTTTAATTTAAATTTTTTTTCTACCACATTCACACAGCGCCATCTAGTCCCAAAGTAAGCAATTATATTTGCTTGTGTTATGGGCTGATATACAACTTAAATCCATTTTTTTTGTAAATACATACATATTATAGATAAATTACACCCAGACACAGAACAAACCTTTATGCTCATCACACAAAGATTTGTCCTGGGTGGGGATCGAACCCACGACCTCCGGCTTAGCAGTCAGGGTCACTAACGTCTAACCACTAGACCAACAGGCCAGTCAATTATTAAAAAAATATAAATTAAACGTCGAAACTAAAAAAAAAATTGAACTATTTCTAACTTTGTATTAAATGTCAAATATAATAATGTCAAAATGATTGTTATTGACTATTTCCAGCTAAAAATGTAAGGTTCTTAGAAACATACTGTATGTAATCTTTATAAATAAGTATATTCACAACAAGGAAAACATACTGAAAATAGACAAAACATTTTTAGAAATCACATCATGAAGAAGTCAGTCTAAAATATGTCTAATAATTCTAATTATTGGAAATTAAACGGCATTGGTTAGATTCAATAACTGGTATATGTTGGATGTATCATTTCTGAGTAATTGCCGGAACTACGCTTCTTAATAAAAGGACGTAAGCGCTATGTTCAACAGTTAATGTCATTGGGCTGATATGATGATGATGAAGCGCTATGAAGATACGCTCTTTTACTGCGGAACCTTGCATTGAGCGTGGTCCGACATGCTCTTAACCGGTTTTTTTTTCAAAGCTGAAGTGGTCAAGATGGTAATTAGCTACAATTATGGAGGTTGGTTCACAGTTTTCTAGGTAATCAGCACTTTTAGTTAGCTGTGGTAGGAATCTTATACGTTATACGCATATTGGATATTTCATCATCATCATTATATCAGCCTAATGACGTCCCTACTAGCCTCACGTAATTTGCGCCACAGCGAGCGATATTGTGCTGACTGCAACCAACGGACATGGATATTTACTTTAATTTAAAACCAAGATAATATTCGATCTGTCATACAGGTCTTCTAGTACTGACGCCAGTCTCACACAGACTAATACTAACTTTAAATATAAAAATAAGTGCACACCTAGACCTGTCTTTATAAATTTGTAAAATTCAGTGTGAGAGGAGAGAACCAATAAATTATAATTATTATTTAAAAAAATGTGCACATTATGTATTCTGGTATCACTGACTTAGTCTGATGATGGAACTTGGAAGTAGGAGACGAAACCCTAGATTACGTGTTAGAAATCCCATCAAGTTTGGGCTGATTAGATTCGTCTTAACTGAGGACCTGATGATGGAGGGAGGTTGATAAAAGCTCGACTGCCAACTAGTAAACCTATCGAGTTTCGTAGGTTTATAGAAAACGTTTTAGAAAAAGTGAGTTTTCTATCGAATAAAGTTTCGCAAATCATTAAAAAAGAATGAAATAAAATGAAATAAAACTAAAAATTTTACGTAACTTCCGATACAAAAAATCTCAAAACTTTTAACAATCTTTATATAGTATAGATAACAATATTTACTTTGTGTCGGGGGTAACTAAAATTTTGAATTTTATTTCTTTCTTACTTCGTTAAAGTACCTTAGGAATTCTGTAGTATGTAAGATTCTCCTATATACAGTCAGAAAAGCATATAAGTATGCAGGACCACCCCATAAGGATTGTCAAAAAATGTAAATATATTTGTAATTGTTTAATCATACCAAACCTTAAATAAAAATATGTAAGTATAGTATTTTCTGAAAAAAAAACCTTATGCGGTCTAGTATATTTAATTTAACTATACCTAACACATTTATACGTGACTTATTGTTTTGATATCCATTCTTATAAACAATAAAACGCCTCTTACTGTTTTAGTTGTATTTATCTTTGAGAAGACAAATATAAATTGTTATCGAAAAAAAAAGCAAAATGAATGAGATAATGAGTTTCACAATAAAGTATTGTAACTCTCTGAAACTCATAAAATTTGTTAATAATGTAAATATGATCAAACAATAACACGCGAAAGCAATCAGATGAGATGACAGATGATCATGTCAGACTACAACTTTAGTCCTACTAAATGCGAAACCTAAAAGTAGTTTGATCGGAATCTGTAACAGAACCGATTCCAATAGTTTTTATACCATGTTAAATATTTTGTCAAAAATGTATTGTATTAACGATACATACAATATCATTGTATTGCATTTTCTAAAGCTTGGAGACCAATGTTTGAAGTCGGACTGAGGGACCACCTTTATAACTTTTGATTGTCAGCTTTTGAAAATGTTGCCTGAATTTACAATTGTTTGAGAACTTTTACTAAAGACTGATACATTTAAAAACTCAGAAATAGGGTATGTTCCCTCAATGGGAACGCACACTGAATAGCCGCAATAGGTACAAACTTCAGATATTCGGCAATATACGAGTATATTCGGCGCACGGCAGAAATAACCATGAAAAATGCTTATAATATAATTTCGGGATTTAACTATTTTTAAATTTAGATTTTTTATTTTGATTCTGCAAAAATAAATAGATGTTTGGGTTGTTTCAGCTCTAGTTATAAACAAAGAATAACGTTGTATAAAGAATAAGAATGTCGATGAAAATCAGCGCTGTGGAGGTGCAACTCCTTTAGTTGCAACAAAGCAGCACTTAACTGATCGACAATCCTATTTGTCTTGATGGACGTGACACGTACTATGCACGAAAATGCAAATTGCAATATTCTTTTTGTTTTTTTTATTCTGTCCGCCATATTGCGAACACAACATAATTTATTGTTATTGCATCATAAAAATTACATAACAACATGGATGTACACACAGACTAATAAGGGATACTACGTGATGTACATAACAAATATTATGCAGCCATAGACCACAGATTATATAACTTAACTATTACGTTTCACATAGACCACAGACTAGCATTGGTCAATTTCTCTTTTGTTTGTTCTCTCTGTCCACTAGTGTCTACTACTTTTAATCCCTTTTGTTCTCTCTTCTTCTTGTTTTGTTTAGTCTGTTTGGCTTTTATTTTTAGGTTATTAGTTTAATTGCATGTTATGTGTGTTATTAGTTTAGTTTACTGGTGGCGGGAATTTTAATTTTTACTTTAAACTGTTACATGTCTATTCAAGATAAATAAAATGTTTTTCTTTCTTTCTTTCTTTCTATCCTACCTATGTGTGCCAAATTTCATACACATCCCATAAGCCATCCTGTAACAATATCAATCCATACATCCATATCCATCTATCCATTCATTAAAAAAAACCCGGGATATTTTTTATAGTAGACTCGGTGAAACCGTGTATGTGGTTGTGGTCTCTGGTGTCTCGAGTTCGATCACCGCGCGGCAAAAATTTGTTTGATCCGCAAATGTTTGCTAATTTATATCGGAGTTTATGTGTTTCTATGTATGTATGTATATTATGTATGTATTTAAAAATATTTATATGTATGTTAATCAGTTGTCTAGATATCACAAAATTAGCTTACTTTGGACTAGATGGCGCTGAGTAAAGAAAATCCCAAATATTTGTCTAATTTATGAAGTTTGAAGTTTATCTGTTTGAAACGACACTCACAGGAAGAAACCGTGAATCGCGGAGGACTTATGATGAATGTATTTGTGCGGCTCACAAATATTTTAACAATTCAGGCAAAAATTGGAAATTATAAAATTATCTACAAAAATGGTACTTTTACTTTTTTTCTAAGAATTATCACTTCTGAGATATTGTGATTCAAACTGTAGAACGAGTTTTGAGTTCGAGTCACGCATTGATGTACAATTTAATATTTTATTAATAGAATACGAGGTTTGCCTGAATTCTGAAGCCTTGAATCCATTGATTTGAATGTTTGTCGTCCCATTAGAAGAATAATGTTTTATCTTCACATAAAACAAAAATGAAATTATTAAAAAATTCGGCATTAGACAATTGATCAAATTTGTATTTTGTAAAATACTGAATAAAGAATAAAATAAAAATTTATCAATCGATAGTTTACGGTTTTTAATGCCAAATTTATAATAATTTCATTTTTGTTTTATCTGAAGATAAGACATTATTCTTCTAATAACTGAGCCTGTTTTCTATTCATTAAAATAAATTTTATGTCATGGTCATAAAATAAGAGCTAAAATTAGAAGGAAATAAATCGAATTTTCCTCGTGCAATAGGTACCTATTATGTCGTTTATGAATATAACTACATAGTTACTAATTCTAACAGGAATAACCTATGATATAATTATATTGAAATAATGTTTCTGATAATACGTGCACCTTGCACGTGTTCATACACTATGTACAAAATAATCTAAATTATATTTGATATTATTAAAAATATTGTATCTAAATAACTGCCCCGGTGGTGGTGCAACGGGAGTGTATGCGAATGCTACGGAAGAACCTTTTGAATTCGATTCCCGGGTCAGGCAAAAACTTATATACGTACTAGCTTATGCCCGCGGCTCGTATCGCGTGCCTGTAAAATGCCCACCTGATGGTAAGTGGTTACCGACACTCATGGATGTTGGTTGACTTTACATTAATGTCAGATCTAGAAAATAATAACAATAGCAGTATCAGTATCAGGGTTATCTTTTCAAAGACCATGAAGTACACGTTTGTCGTCGTTTCATAACTAATACATACGCCACGGCATGCGGATTTTCATATAAAAGTATTCCCCAGTATTCTTCTTGAATAATGCCTCTACAGCAGTATTTTTTTTCGTAAAATTAAGGTCAGCTGTACCGACATGACCCTGTTATTTTCTTTTTTTTTTAAACGAATAGGTACCGAAAATATGGCGCACCAATTAAAAATTGCCCTATTTTTTTTCAAATTCGAAGAGCTATAGAATAATAGGAACCAAGCCATACTCTTTCAGAAAATTTTGCAGCAGTAAAAAAATATTGAATTAACTCAGTTATTGAGGGGGAAATGGGGAAATATGAAACGTCAATCGCTTTCTCTCTATCACACTCTACAGTTGCAAATTTGAGTCAAGGCGAAGAGCGACGCCATTACTTTCTCTGAATACCTATCTTTCTAATTCCTCGCAGACCGCGTTCCCTCATAACCATTTAGTTTCCAAACGTCTCTATCACAATTTCATCACCTTGGGGTTGAATTTCCAAAAAGCATAAAACACGTATTTTTTAGGGTTCCATAGTTCTGACTAGGAACCCTTATAGTTTCGTTATGTCCGTCTGTGTCTGTCTGTCCGAGTTTTGCTAAGAGACCGTTAGTACTAGAAAGCTGTAATTGTAGGAGTGCGTATATCAATTACGTCGACAAAGTGGTAAAATAAAATTTTGGATTTTTTTTTTAGGGTAGCTGCCATACATGTGAAATTGGGATGAATATCTTTTTTGTAGTCTACCCCATCGTGTGGGGTATCGTTGAATATGTCTTCTAAAATGACTTGGAGGGGTTACTAACATTATTTTTCGATTTAATTGTCCATTTACGAAATATTAAACTTTAAAGAGCAAATTTTTGTTCCAGTAGGGCGTCCCCCCCCCTCTAAAAGCTAAACTGCTGGCTTGAAGAATCTTGAAAAATTCATGATGATAGTGCATTTCATGAACTTTAAATGAAAACTATAGCGGTTAAGATAACTTTATTAGTTTGGCAGTAATAGTCGTTATTCTCTTTCTTTTTTATTATTTTTTCGTTGAACTTGGGTGTTGGATAATTTTGTACCAAATACAAAATCCTTAGCATTAACTCCTAATATCTTTACCATTACTTATATACAGAATAAAGAACAACAGAATTGTACTATATTGTGATAACGGGCTACTACGGAACCCTAAACTGTGCGTGGCCCGAAACGCACTTGGCCAGTTTTTTTATGTTTCTATGCACCTGTACAAAGTTTCAAAGCAAAAACATTACCCTTCCTGACAGTCGGGTAAAAAGACATTTCAACACAATTTCTCTATACATACTTTAATTTCACCCTTACCTTTACCCTCTCAGCTCTCTAGATAGAGGAGGAGACCCGAGCCCAGCAGTGGGACTTAACGGGTTGCTGATGATGATGACACTTTAATCTCCCTGTAGGGGTTGAATTTAAAAAAACCCTTCGTAATGGATACCTACACTGACACATCACAAAGAACACACCTGCGTTTTTATTATAGATCAGTCAGTGAGTTGAAATTTTATAAGCATAGATTACATTTTAAATTTGGGCCAAATATATTATTAATCTTGAAAATAACGGTTTTACCAGTTTATAATGAAGTAGGCATTATTCGTTTTATAAATTAATTGATAACAAATTCATAGTTTATATTATTTTCCTTCCTTGATGTACATTAATTATGGAAATATGTTCATTTGTTTGAATATTTATTTTTATCAATGATGAACAAGTTAAGTTTTCATTTCAGTTAATTCATCAATAATTATTTTTTTCTATAAAACAGTAAGTATTGTTTATATAAATAATAATGTGTTTTGCTTCTGTACCTTGTCAAAACATTATTTCAAATCTATTCTAATATCATAAAGCTGAAGAGTTGAGTTGGTATGTTTGGTTGAACTTGGAAGGAATGAAACTAGTATTATTATTTATTTTTTTATTTGTGAGAGATTAGCATCTCAGACATTACTTAAAAAATGGTATAGGCTATATAACATCACGCAATGATGAATAGGAGCTGAGTAATGGTTAAAGATCTACAATAATAATAATAATATTTTATTTGCCAGAAACATGGTTACAAAGGTGTTAAAAATATAAATATACAGGTACAGCATGTTTCACAGTATAAACGGCATGTAAAATCTTATTTTCTAATTTAAATAGGTACACTCTACATTGCACTAAAAAAGAATCGTCTAAAATTAAACTTATCACTAGACACCTAAAGTTAAATAGTATGTATTATTTATTAACATAGATATTGTATACTTTACAATACTTTTTACCTTATCATTTATATCCCATGTACATTAATTTATTAATTATAAAGTGGTTTACCTTAATGAGAGCTGGAGTCTGTACTAGGTTCAAAGACCTGTATTACAAATCTCCAGGCCCCCTACATATAAAAGACATTTATTATAATATATCTTAATTAAAACAATAATTTTATCTAAATAAACGAAGTTAGTAATTTTGTACCTTCATTATGATTGTAAACAGTTGAGCGCGTGTGCGAGATTTGCCTGTGAAAGGATAATAGTGAGAATGTGTGTGAGATGCAAGGTGTGTGTGAGATGCGAGGTGTGTGTGTTCGATATGCGTGAGTGTGTGTGAGCGTGTGGTATAAGTTAAGCGAGGGTGCGTAATGGTTACGTTGGACATTTATTTTAATACTTTTAAAAGACTTTCGGTCTCATCATAGTTTAGCTCTATTAGCCAGTTAGTAATAGTTTTCTTGCAATTTAAATTATTTAAGGGATATATGTAAATCACACTGGTGTGATAACCTGGTGTGACCACGAGTCCGGCAGGATAATTTTATTGATTCTATTGTATAGGAAACTACTTAAAAAACAAAATCTTCTTTGGGCGAGGCTGGTGGTTACTGGCGTAGGTGGACAGATGGCATGTTTGCGTCTAATAGAGCTACTTTTGTCTGGGTTGTATGGTATGTGCGCATGAATCGTCATAATGACGGTACGTATGAACAAAGCCCGGACAGAGAGTACACGGCAGGTTTTATAAAGGGAGGCTGTGGGGAAACGGTATGGAAGTTTCCATCCGACCTTTAGGACCGCCCTTTGTGCACGCTCTAATTTAATTAAATAGGTCTTGGTACAGCCACCCCAAGCAACTATGCAGTATTGGGTTAGAGATTGGCAGAGGGTTAAATATACAAGTCTTAAAACATTCTCGTCTGCTACATGTCGTAAGTTTGAGAATATGTAGATCATTTTTCTGAGGCGGGAGGTGAGTGTGTCAATATGAGAATGGAATGAGAGGACGTTGTCTATTAGTACACCTAAATATTTGATACAGTTTGTGCTGCTTAGGGAAGGGCAGTTGCATGTTGTTTCTGATGCTGAGCAGGAGTTGAGCAGAGAGCTGAGAGGAGATTACTACATTATTAGAATATATTTATATTACATACCTACTTTATCAAGCAAATTTCAAACCTTTTCTTACATGACAATTTATCAATTTATGAATGTTTACACTTGTTATTTATTTATTACTATATTTATCTTATTACTTAAATTTATTTTTCCCTATATTACATATATTCCGTAAGTGTATATAAAACATTTATTTATTAACCATTGCTTTAGTTCATGCATGAATTGTGAGTGTTAGTTCGCGTATATTTTTTGGTATTTTATTAAATACTTGAATGCACATACAACTGCTGGTTGCCATTGAGTAATATTTAAGTATTTTATTTTCACTAGTTTTTTCAAAAATGTTAGAATTTTTTTTTACGAACACTCCTATCTCGTAGATATAAATTGACGTTAGAGTCAGTAATTTCAATTTTTTAAATAGAGGCCTGCATGAGTCTAATGGAGCTGATACGCGAGCGAAGCTCTTGGTAGCAGCTAGTTGTAACATCACACTCATCACCATCAACCCAGTAATAATATAATATTCTACCACATTCACACAGTGCCATCTAGTCCCAAAGTAAGCAATTATATTTGCTTGTGTTATGGGTACTAAACAACTGATATACTACTTAGATACATTTTTTTTGTAAATACATACATATTATAGATAACTGCTTATTAATGTCCCACTGCTGCGCTCCAGGGGGGTGATTCTAAGCCGTCGGAAACTGCCCTTTCCGCATCCGAGTGGCAAGGTTTACGAAGCGGGAGCCTAAATGCAATTCAGGAATCCGACATGGACATATAGATGACATTAATTGTGGCAAAAGTTCCAGCCATCAATTTTGCGCCGGATACAACTTCCGAGAAACATTATATTGAAGTAAAGGGCTTTTGAGTCGCCCTCGTACAAGGTCTTCATGAACCCGCATGATACTAAATAGTACTTACTATTCAAATTTACACAATCAATCTCGATAAAAACAACATGAAACATTTAAAAAAAGAAATATGTTACAGTACTTACAGTCATAATTATTCTTTTGAATTAATAAAAGGTTTTTGAATAAGTAAAAGTCACTTTTCAAACAAAAATCTAACTTTGATTTTTGTTTTTAATTTGAAAACTAAGTAAGCACCAAATATTTACTTCGTTGACGTTTGCGAAGCAGTGTTTACAAAGTAACCTACTATTAGACTATTAGTCTAAGAAAAATAAATGTTTTATATTAAACTACTACAAAATGAAATCTGATAAAATTTTCTACAACTTTCCCATTCACACTTTTAATTTAATTTTTTTCGAGGTTAGAATCTGAGGTTTAAATTCCGTTATATAATATTTTGAAAATAATTATATAGCCTATGTCACCTGAAATACTACGGTGAAACATAGAAACATACATAATGATATACAAATATGCATAGACTGTCAAAAACATTACCCTTCCTTTTGGCTTCGCCGTAGTTGGGTAAAAAGTGATAAGCCCAAATTGTAGAAAATGTTATCAGCTTTCATTATGTAGTACAATTAAATTTCGTACGACGCACTGTTTTCGAGATGTAAGCAGAAAACAAAAAATGGTAAGTACCTGTGCTAGAGAATTTAACACATTTTTGAAAATCGACTATTTTTCGAAGCTCATAGCTAGGCAACGATTGGAGATATATAAAATAAGCCAAAGTTGTAGAGAATTTTATCAGCTTTCATTGTGTAGTACAATATTATAATGTACAATATTATAATGTATCCTTACACGATACATAGCACTTCTCTTCATTTTTATTTACGTAGTCATGACGAACTTCCTCCTTCCTTATATGAGGAATCGGATTGCTATGACTAATAATGACCTCTCTGGGTTCACAAAAATTGGCTTTAACATTTCTTACGGAAATATATTGTCTACTAAAGTCTATCAAGACTCTATACTTTAACAAGAAATCTTGACCTAGAATCAGGTCCTGGCTAACGTCATCTACTACAAAAAAAATATGAATAAAAACTCTAGACCCTATTACTAGATTTAGTTTACTGCTTCCCATCACTTTTAGAGCTTCAGCATTGACGCTATTTAACTTAATCTTCTTGTCATATTCTACATGTAGGTTGTTCCTTGACACGAAGTTTCTGGATATAATTGATACGCTTGCTCCCATGTCTACAAGAGCTAGGAGGTCACAGTGACAACATTCACACTTAATAACTGGATTAAACCGACCTGAATTCATATATTGTGGGACTTCGTTCGATCCCGTCGTCATCACAACATTTAATGACGCTTCATTTTGTTTTGTTCGGTCAGCTACACGAGATGCTTCCCTCGTCCATGAGGGTCCTTCTCCCTGCTGTTTTATTCTTTTTCTGAAATCATAATTTCTGGGAGTACAAAGATTCCCAGGTGTAACAGAACCACCCTGGTTTGGCAAGTTCAACATATTTTCTTTGTGATCTGGTACATCCAGACTGATCATTTGCATTATCGTTTCCTTTAAAGTTAAAAGCTTTGTGTCGTACAAAGCTAAAATAACAATAAAAGTAGCTTTGTACGACAGTTCATCCAAAGCATAATAATAAGTTATCAAGTCTTCTTGATATAATTGTTTTCTCAAGTAGAACTTTTCTACGAAGTCTACTCGAGATGGGAATTCTGTCCCCAATTCTTTAATAAGATCTGCGAAACTTTCAGTAGTCTCCACAATTCTCTTGTAAAAATACAGAGCAGGCCCCGTTAGGTATGCGCCCAACAGTACTTTTTTTACATCATCATCTAATTTGTGAATCACCGCTATTTGATTAAATTGTATTATAAAATCGTCGAACGACCCATGTATTGCGTCAAATGTGGTTGACGCCATTTTATGCGGTTACACAGTCTAAACTACTTATAATAATAAAATCCCAAAAATAAATTTGTTAGTGATACACTTCAAACTTCCTCTGTGGGTGAATACTTGCGTTTTTTTCTTCTTTGTTCAATTTTCTAGGACGCTTAGGCGCCTCCACCATGTAAGGGGTTGCGTATATCCCAGTACGGGATGGTAGAGGTTTTCTTGTAATATGTGGAATTAAACACTTTTGTAACTTTTTATATTTATGTTTATTTGGTTTTATTATCGCGGGTAGACTATTAGGAACGGTAGTAAAAATACACACACTAATATCATGGGCCATCTGCCCACACCCAAGTTCACATTCAACCCTTTTCTTCGAGATTCTCCTCGAAGCTCTTACTTTTACTTCCGATCAGAATTCAAAAAGTGACAGCGCGAGCGCAAAGAGGTTTGCCATATTAACAGAAAAGGTTATATGCATGGCAAAACTCCACTGTATAAGGCGGAAATTGGCCGACGCTTTTTGTGGTCTTTTCCCTGTGTATAGAGAGAAACATTTATGCATGCCATATTTTTTAAGGCTGATGGTATGAATTCTAATAAGATTATTATAGTTCTATTTAACAACATGTCTCAAGATTGTTTATTTGATTTCAGGCTAGATAAACAATGTATATTGTTCTTTTATCTATTGAATACTTCAAATCACAGCTAGGTACTTTCGTAATTATATTGTTACCTTTATTGAGATCGGACCATTGCGTATTTTTTCAATCAGTTCTCAAATTAAAGTTTAAAAACAAACACAATGGTTCAGTGTTAATCATCAATAGTTAAGTGTAGGTAAAAGTGTAACAAAATTATAATCTATAGCGGAAATTGTGGTTTCTATTTTTAAAATATTATCAACATGCAGACGTGCAAAATTATTGTGTTGCATGAGGATATGAAGTTAAATTAATTTCATTTATTACACAAACATCGACCTGAATGGTCGTTAGTGAAGTTAAAATGAACTATTTTCATCTACTTATTGGTTACTTGGTAAGCGAATATTGATTATTATTTTACTAAATTATAAATAAGTAACTCAAAAATAATATCAATTGTAAACGTTTATGAGCATATTGTGCGCGTGAAGATTATAATTATATATGTATATAACAATATCTTCTATTCTTACTGTTGTCACTACATTTTTTTTTTGTTTTAATAGTCATGTCAACAACAAATTTTATATAAATTTCCTACTTTTGCTCTGTTAACTGATAAGACTTATTATTATAATAAAACAAACAAATGTTAATCTTAAGTTAGCTGTGGTTGCCTATAATTGAGAGAGCATCAGGCACGCTTTATGTTTTTGATATTTCTTTGTTAAGTATGTGTATCTCTTATTGGTAACACTTAATAAATAAATAAATAAACAATATTTTTAAGAGTAGTGCAAAAAGCTCGGCGCGGATTATAATTAATTTTTAATACTTAATTACGAAACAGTAGCAGTGAACTACATATATTTATTACCCGACTGTTTCAAATTTTATTTTGTAGTTTTGGATTTTTTTTTTTAATAAGTAGATTTTATTGTGAGACTCAGGCTTGTTAAAGTTCACCAACTGCAAGACCTTTTTGTTTAAAGAAAATAAAATTTGAACTCGTGTTCCAAGAATCACGTAGGTATTTATAGGTTTTAGGTATAATGAAATACTGAAAACTTTATGTATATCAAATTGTTATAAAGTGATTAGAATGAAGAGTTTTAAAAAAATGTTTGAATGTGTAAATTTTTATCTTCATCTTTTAAACCCATTTTCTCCTTATCTTACTTATGATTAAATTCTTTATGGAAACGAAGTCTAGGTTGAGTCATTTCTGGAATTCCAGAGTGTTATACTCTTGGTATGCAGTGGTACCTAGGCAATAGTTTAACTGTGTCTTTGACATTGGCAAAGTGTAAATGCGGTTTCTTTCGCTGATGGGTTGCAAGTAGCAAACAGGTTTAATAAATCATCATTATCATCATCTCAAGTTAAAAATAACAAAAATCAAATGTTTGGAATGACTGACTTATGAAGAAACCGAAAATATATTGGTCAGGATTATCTAAAACACACACAAACACACACACACACACACATGCATACACACACCCATACACACAAAAAAACATAAGTTTCAACACATATTTTAAGAGCTGCTTCGGCTGATCTCATCATTGTATGTGCTAGCCTAAGGGAAGTAGCGAGGTAGCTCCGACACAAGTGCTTTAGGAAATTAATGGAGCTGTTTCAATTTTTGTATGTTAACGGTGTTTGAGATAGAATTTCTATTATAATTATTTTATCATATTAACCGTAGGATGTCTCCTTTGGACTTAGGCCTCTTCCAAGAGTTTTCCAATAGGTCAGATCGGTGATACAGATCAAAATAATAATTTATCCACTTTGTGGGTGGATGTCATACACTGAGCTTTCCGGTTCGTGGTCTCCATTAGAGAACTTTTCGGCTCGATCGGCCGTCAGTTCTGCGTGATACTTTTTGATAAATACCATTTCTGAAAACGCCATGAAATATTTGGTAGAAACTATATATATATATATCACTACAACTCATAAACATCCTACTGCTGGGCATAGGTTTGCTTTAAAGATTGTAAAAGGAATTTAGCTTATATACCACTATATTTTTGTATCATTTTTTCATGCATTATTGGACTTCGGAATGGCTCAATTGACTGGACAAATTTATTTTGGTTGTGTTTTTAATAGTCATAAAAATAATGTACATTTATTTTGGAATATCTACATAAGGGTAGCATAAGGTACATGAGGGTCCAAAGGAGCGTAATTCGTGAGTCGCAGAATTTCGGTCACTCATTCTACGTGCAACTGAATTAGACAAATAATTTTGAGTCGTCGTGTGGCACCAACTGCCTTTTTGTATGAAACCGAATGCAGCAGAATTTCTGCTTCCGAAATTCTGCGACTCACGACTTACAAAATTACGCTCGTTTGGTTTTATCCTAAAATATCAGCAATTCCAGCGAGTAATTAAATGTAAATATCGTTTTTTTTAATGATCGATCATGAAACAGGATAAAATTAGTATCGAAATTCTTGTGCAACTCTTTATCCTTAATATTTTGAATAATTAAATACAATAACAACTAATATTTAATATAATTGGAGTTAACTACTAATTATTTTAATCATGTTTTGTTCTATTTGCTGTATTGACTAATTAATTGGTAAATGATAAACGCCGCTTTTAAATAATGGCAATTTGATCGTTCTGTCACAAAATTCGTTGATCTGCACACCATACTCATAGTTGAGTAGCCCTTAATTCGCCAACAAACCACCGAATAAGACTACCTACCGCCTGGGCTCTGATTCTAATATCTAATATCATATTATATGATAGATAACAACAGTTTTTAAATCTTAAAACAAGCTTATTATACTTGTAGAATGGCAATACTCATAATTTAAATATCTTTCAGATTATGAATGCTGTAACAGCTGATGGAGATGAAAATGACTGGGTCGCGCTTCAATTGGACAATGTTGATCAATTGTAAGTACAAATTTTACAAAGTTGTAATAATTTATATATATAAATAATATATAAATAATAACAGAGGTGATCAAGCACGCCAACTGCCTTCTGTTTGCCGATGATTTAAAGTTGTTACTCCAAGTCGATAACATGCGTGATTGTGAGCGACTTCAGGAAGACATTTCACATGTTGTGGATTGGAGTATTGAAAATAAATTATCTTTTAATATTTCGAAATGCAATAGAAGCGCTGTAGAACTCTTGCATTATACATACACAATGGACGGTGCAATTATCCCGCGTGTCACGATGGTGCGAGACCTCGGCGTCTTATTTACAGCCGAACTTTCATTCAGACAACATATTGTTAATATCTGTAAAAAGGCCTATCAGAACTTAGGGTGTATTATGCGAGAGACAAGGGACTTTAATAACACTAGCGCGGTAAAGTGCTTGTATAATGCATTGGTTAGGAGTAGATTAGAGACTAGTGCTATCATCTGGAACCCCCATGAAACTAAATATAGTTTGATGGTGCAGAAAATGCAAAATAAATTTACTCGGTACCTTTACTTAAAACAGTACGGCGTTTACCCCTTCTATCCACTTATGTATCCAACCCTCTTTGTTCTAGGAATGGTTGGATACTATAAGTTGGAGGTAAGGCGAGACTTAGCCTTAGCTAAATATGTTTTGTCTGTGTTCCGGGGTAAACTGAGAAACCCTCAGGTTTTGGAATCGTTAAAGTTGCTTGTTCCAAACACAAGACTGCGGCAGGCACCAAGAACTAGGGTGTTTGACATACCGTCATCGCGCACTAACTTGCAGAAATTTGCACCAATAAGCAGGGCTTTAAATATTATTAATGAGGTTGGCCAACGCATAGACATTCATGTCTGTTCCTTGGCGGAATTTGATAAGGTGACACTAGATTGTCTTAGTTATAAGTTTAATTTCTAGTTTTGTTCTCTGTTGCTACATTGCTGTATTGGGTCTTACCTGTAATAACAACGTATGCTTAATAAATAAATAAAAATAAATAAATTTAAAGAGTAGAGTAATGGTAGCAGAGTGTGAAAGTACAGTATTTTGTTCTATGTGAGGTCTCACTTGTGGGTGATCCCTGTGTATCTGATTTTAGAGTGCACAATTGTGTGCACTACCACAAGTGTGCTTTATATTCCTACGTCATTCACAGAGCGGTTGCACATAATCGTTTAAAAATACTCGTGCTCATGATGCACATGCGTAATTTCTAGAACTTAGGCTATAATGCAGTCAATGAGATTGGTTATGACTTATGAGAGATTGGAGAATTGTAGGACACTAATTTAAAGTCATAATAAAATATATCTAGTGAGGTAAAAAAAAAGCGATGGTGGCTGAATAGATAAGTGACCGGCGTGCGAAATACGCGGTTCTAGTTCGATTCCAATCGGCATTAGTACCAATGTGGATATCACTTTGTGGAATTTATATGTACTAGTCAAGTAATTTACCATCTGTTAACAGTGAAGGAAAACATCGTGAGGAAACCCCTACATACCCTAGAAGAAATTCTATGAGTATGTCTGATCCACCCACCCGCATTAGGTCAGCGTCAGTGGATTATAGCCGAAACCCACTCAGTTCTCTAGTTAGAGGAGAGGAGACCCGAGCTCAGCGGTGGGCCTTAATGGGTTGCTAATAGAAAGAAAGAAAGTCAATTTCTATAATGTACTCGTACAACTTAAGCCATTCTGCACTCTTGACACTCTACTACTAATGTCCGGTTTCTGATGTTTCCGTCAAATAGCGGTTATTTACCTAAAGGATAAAATATAACTTAAACAAATTAAAAATGACAGTTGTATGAATAAACAAGTTCTATTGTTTTACTTTAATATATTTAGTCGGGTTATACTTTAATCGATAAATAAATTCAGCTCAGAAACCAGGCAAAAGTCATTCTGCTATCTTGACATTTTACTACGTGGTAATTGTACGAGCTTAGCATGTGCACTTTTTTACAACTTCGACCCCTAAGATCAATGTTTGCAATTCAATAAAATATATACTATCCCCATTAGCCCCACTGCCTCGGTGGCGGGAAGTGTATACGACTGCTGTGCAAGAGGTCCCGGGTTCGATTCCCAGGTCGAGTGTGGTCTTGGGTTTTTCTATCCTGAAATTCCAGCCGGTGTTTGGTAAACAAATGTTCCCGGTTGATGACAATAGGCTCGCCCCCTATTTCATGGGATTAAACATAGCTGGCGAAATATGGGGGTAAAAAGGCATGATACTATGTACTATGTATTAGCCCCATTAGCGAAAAAAAGTAACGAACGGCAGTCAGTGACACTTATGTATGTTCTGTCGTAGACAAACGATTCATGGAATTGATGTCAGATTACTTCCAAGTGCACAATGTACTTATCATAATGACTGTTTTAATAATTATAATTTGACTGTCTTCTTTGTTTTCCAGTAAAGATGCACTGTCTAACTTCAACGAATATTGTAAATGCAAGGTTTGTATATATAACTTTTTTGATTGAAATGCAAGATATAATTAGGAAACGGGATAGCTATAACGAGCCCTTCCCGCCATTTTTTCGTAAGTGAAACTTTTATCGAAATTGAGATTTTATCATCAGTAACAGGTAACAAGCCTATCCTTATAAACGTTTCGCGAAAAACACAATAATTAAAAAGATACAGCATTTTTTAAGTCAATAAGATAGAACATTTCAGTACAAAAATATTTTTTAAACCTTTCTCCTGTAAAATTTGATTTCTGTCGCTTACGTTAAAATGGCGAATAAATATAATTACCATAAAAATAGGTAGTCTAGTTGCACGAGAATGTATCATCTTATTAACGACGACAGTAAGGAATAAACCCTCACTATTACTCAATTTTTTTAAGTTTATCATTGTATACTCCTTCCAATATAGTATCAGTGATTTAACTACACATTTTTAATAATATTCATTTATTTCGCCTTCTGTTAACATATGTTTAAAAACCAAAATTAGCGAAATCGGTTCAAACTTTTTCGAGGTTTTGTGAGACAAAAACGTCAATTTATTTATGTTTATAGATAAAGATTATAATTTTATTTAACAAATACTACTTATTTTCTATTTCAGTCTAACGTTTCTTCTGTCAAAAATGAGACGTCATGTAACAGTGTTGG
Source organism: Laspeyria flexula (assembly GCA_905147015.1). NCBI lineage: Eukaryota > Metazoa > Arthropoda > Insecta > Lepidoptera > Erebidae > Laspeyria > Laspeyria flexula. Next base: position 1,310,478 of record LR989958.1, read on the forward strand.
AGAATATCTAAAACCCCATCCAATGTAAGTTATATTTAAAAATATTAAATCTAAAATATAATATATTGCTTAGGCTAGACTTACGTCTCTACTATCAAAAAGGAGGGACATGAAAAACAGCACCACATTAGACTTGAGAGAGCTAAACATCATAAATAAGGCAATCAAGAAGGCAATCCGCGCAGACATTAGAACTTATAATACCAAAACTATTGCCAAAGTCATCGAAGACAATAGGGGTCCAAAAGTCTTTAAAAAGAAGATCGACAAAAACAAAATGGAAATTAATAAGCTCACGGATAAAGCCAAAAATTTAGTGACGGATCGTGAACAAATTATAAAGACTGTTGAAGAGTTTTACAGGGACTTATATGAGTCCAAAGCATCGGAACCAAAATCTCTGGATGCGGCCGACCCTAGAGCAGTACCTGTAGAACGCTGCGAGGATACTGATCTACCTCTAATTACAGCAGATGAAGTAAAATACGCTCTAGGTAAAATGAAACGGGGTAAAGCATCTGGAGAGGACGGGGTGCATGTTGAAATGCTACAGGCAGGTGGAGCACCCGTATTAAATGTTCTTGTAAAACTTTTCAACACCGTTCTTTTTCAGGGTGTTACACCAGGTTCATGGAAGAATGCAACGGTCACGATCCTCCACAAAAAGGGAGACAAATCAAAGCTGTCGAACTACCGCCCTATAAGCCTTCTCTCCCAGGTCTACAAGCTCTTCGCAAAGGTCCGGTGTCACCGTCTGACCACCGTCTTCGACGAATACCAACCCGTAGATCAAGCTGGCTTCCGGATGGGATATTCAACATTGGACCACATACATGCCGTCAAGCAGCTCATGGAGAAGTGCAGAGAATATGATCGGCCCTTGAGTTTCGCCTTCATTGACTTCGAGAAGGCATTCGACAGCGTCGAACACTGGGCCGTATTCCACTCTCTGCATCGCTGCGGTATTGACAAGCGATATGTGGATATCCTCCGGGAGTTGTACGGGTCCACGACGATGCAGGTGCGCATGCACAGAAACACAGACACTGTGCCTATAGGCCGGGGTGTCCGCCAAGGTGACAATCTCTCGCCCAAACTTTTTACCAACGTCTTAGAGGACGTAATGAAGATGTTGGACTGGAGCGAGAGAGGAGTCAACATCAACGGGACTCGCATGTCGCATCTTAGGTTCGCGGATGACCTCATTCTCGTCGCCGAAAACGTCTTAGATCTCCAACATATGCTCGCAGAACTGCATGAAGCATCGTCGAAGGTCGGTCTTAGAATGAACATGTCCAAGACTAAAATTATGTCAAATCGCTCTACACGCATACCTTGCGTAACCGTAGGTACCAACAGTATACACATGGTCAACGATTACATTTATCTTGGACATCGTTTATCCTTTGACAAAGACGCGCAGGCTAAGGAGATCGAAAGACGAATCGGATTAGGGTGGGCTGCTTTTGGGAAACTTGACTCCGTCTTTAAATCAAAACTACCACAATACCTTAAAACCAGGGTATATAACCAATGTGTCTTGCCTACCCTCACTTACGGTGCTGAAACGTGGACGCTCACTAAGCAGAATATGCACAAAATTAAAGTTGCACAAAGAGCAATGGAGCGTTCCATGTTAGGTATCTCCCTCGTTGACCGTGTACCGAACGTCGAGATCCGACGGAAAACGAAGGTCGAAGATGTCGGGAAGCGGGTGACGAGGTTAAGGTGGAGGTGGGCAGGACACTTGGCAAGAAGGGATGACGGACGGTGGACCAAGGCAGTCACAGAATGGTGGCCTAGAGAAGATATCAGGCCAGTGGGCAGACCACCAGCCCGATGGTCGGACGATATCGTCAAGATCATAGGATCTCATTGGACGCGGCTGGCACAGGACCGTGAAAAGTGGCGCTGTAGAGAAGAGGCCTATACCCAACAATGGGTTAATGTGGGCTGATGTTGATGATGATGAGACTTACGGCAGATAATGTACGATCTACTGTTTCTTCTTTTTTTTATTATTATAATTAAATTTGTACATGCAACCACATCTACTCACAGCTTCACTACTGTGGTATGTCTTTGAAATCAATCTCAATGGAGTAGAGTATTAGCAATTTACCTTAATTTACCGTATGTCTTATCGTACTTATCATATCTCTTCCGTAATTAGATATGGCATTGTGTTCTGGGGCAATGCTACTGATATATTGCGAGTCTGAACTGTATCGTACAATATTTAACATGAAGACAAAACATCTAGATTTTGCCTGGACTAGAACTCTTTACGCAAAGTTGTGTCTTCAATTATTTACCAGTAGAAATGGAAACCGTCTCAATATTAAATTCTGCAGTGCATAACAGAACTAGCTAATAAATGAGTATTTTTATTCAATTGAGGTATTTCTATGAAAGTATAAATAATAAAATTTAAGATATACCTATAAATTGTATTATTTAAACGTTAACGGCCGCACTCAGAGACGTCAATTAGCAGTCATCTCATATCTCATACTCAACTTTAAAGTTATGTAACGTCTCTGAATACGGCAGTAAGTCAGTTTAAACTGTCTAAACTGACTTATTAGACATTTGACACATTTAATACTTATTGATAATAACTATTTTTTAAGCTGACAACATGATTGTATTATAATAATAATTAAATTGTATTGTTGTATTATTCGTGTAGTGATGGATTACGAATACATGTCACTACCCCATCTCAACCCGTGGGTGTCGTAAAAGACAACTATGGGAGTAATCTTATGCAGACAAGAGCACTGCAAGAAAAAGAAAATTCGAAACAAACCCTATACCAACCCGTATGGCCAGCGTGGTAGGCTGAATTTCCTCTACATTATTTGCAGGAGACCCGTGCCCAGCAGTGGGACCTTTATGTGTTGAAATGATGATGAAGGGGTGTTATAATGGTACACAGGTCACGTAATGCTCGGTTCTCCTTAGTCACTGTGTAAAGCTTGGGTATGAACTGTGACAAGTAACATATGAATTATGGTTCCAGTAAGGGAATGCCTGAGCATAAATATTTATTAGTAACTTTATTTCTTTCAGTTTCACCATGATGACGAATGTTTGTGACAAAGTTATTTCGTAAGTATTTTACTTTTCTTTAAGTATGCGCCTTATTTCTGGGCACAATATTTGATTAACATAATTTTTATTTCAGGCCACTGCTACAAGCATTTAATAACGAACGTATTATTCCAAATTCCAATATGAGCAAGCAAGACGACAGTACTGTTGCTGATGATGGAGCAAAATTTAATACTAATCTTGGTGATGATAGCTCCGTATCTTCAAAAAAAACAGATACAGAAAAGACAAGTAATACTTCTGGAGCAGATGACGAATCAAAGCATGATAATATCACGCCATCTGTAAATAATACCGATACAAACGCAGCTTATGATATTTCTGCAGCAGACAATAGCACAGTAACGACAACTAATACTTCTGGAACAGATCGCAGCACGGGATCTTTAAATGATACCCATATCGAAACGGTTAATAATAGTTCTGCAGCAGACTCGAAATCAAAAACTGATAATAGCACAAATACGAGAAGTAATACTTCTGGAGCAGATGACGAATCAAAGCCTGATAATAACACGCGATCTGTAAGTGATACGGCTTCAAACACAGCTAATGATACTTTTGCAGCAGACGCGAAATCAAAAACTGACAATAGCACAGTAACGACAACTAATACTTCTGGAACAGATCGCAGCACGGGATCTTTAAATGATACCCATATCGAAACGGTTAATAATAGTTCTGCAGCAGACTCGAAATCAAAAACTGATAATAGCACAAATACGAGAAGTAATACTTCTGGAGCAGATGACGAATCAAAGCCTGATAATAACACGCGATCTGTAAGTGATACCGCTTCAAACACAGCTAATGATACTTTTGCAGCAGACGCGAAATCAAAAACTGACAATAGCACAGTAACGACAACTAATACTTCTGGAACAGATCGCAGCACGGGATCTTTAAATGATACCCATATCGAAACGGTTAATAATAGTTCTGCAGCAGACTCGAAATCAAAAACTGATAATAGCACAAATACGAGAAGTAATACTTCTGGAGCAGATGACGAATCAAAGCCTGATAATAACACGCGATCTGTAAGTGATACCGCTTCAAACACAGCTAATGATACTTTTGCAGCAGACGCGAAATCAAAAACTGACAATAGCACAGTAACGACAACTAATACTTCTGGAACAGATCACAGCACGGGATCTGTAAATGATACCCGTACCGAAATAAAAGGCGGTGTGATGACTGATCCTGATAAAAAAGACGCTAAGAAACATGTTGATAAAGCTGGGGAAGGGTAAGTGTCTCATAAAAACATCTTTTATTTATGTCATGTGTTTTTCTTTTGAAAAATTTTTTAAAAAAAATATTTTGTAAGGTAAGTGACTTGTGTGTATGTAACTTCATTGTGGTTTATTAATCTGGGAAACTGTTTATAAAATTAATATTGTCGAATTACTCGTTTCTCCGATGCGAACGAAGCGGTTACGATGAGTATGTATCGAAAAGCAATTTTTTTTCATGAAAAGAAAAATTTTACTGATGTTATACATTTTTTGATTAGTAGTATTTATTATATTTTTATTCGTAACTAAACTTTTGTAAAATTACTCACAAGTCCGTGTAGTGACGGATCAAGAATACATAATGTCACTACCCCATTTCTACCCAGGAGTGTCATACAAGGTGACTAAGGGACTAACCTTAAGCAACAAGAGCACTACAAGAAAGGAAAATTCAAAACATAACCCTATACCAACCCGTCTAGTCGGCGTGGTATAGTAGGCTAAATTTTTTTTTTTTTTTTTTTTTTTTATTGCCGAAAGTGGCAGACGAGCAGACGGCCCACCTGATGGTAAGTGGTTACCGCCGCTCATGGACGTTGGCAATGCTAGGGGCACAGCCAGGCCGCTGCCTACCTTGAGAGGATAGCTCTCTTTAAACCTCGTTTGAAGAAGGACATGTCATAGCGCTCAGGAAACACCGCTGTAGGAAGTTCACCCCAGAGCCGGCACGTACGTGGGAGGAATGATCGCTGGAACCTTACCGTTCTAGACGATATCGGCTCCAGGTAGTGCGGGTGAAGCCTACAGCGGCGTCGAGTGGTGCGATGGTAAAAAGGCGACGATGGCACCAAATCAAGGAGTTCGTCGGAGCACTCCCCATGGAACAATCGATAGAGCACACAGAGTGACCCAAAGTCTCTCCGTTGCTCTAACGATTCCAAGTTGTCCGTCAGATTGGGATCATCGACGATTCGAACAGCCCGTCTTTGGAGGGAGTCAAGTGGGTCGAGCTGGTACTTGGGAGCTCCCGCCCAGAGGTGAGAGCAGTACTCCAAATGCGGCCGGACCTGTGCTTTGTACAGCACAAGCCGCTGTTTAGGTTTGAAGTACTGCTTCGCCCTGTTCAGGACACCCAATTTTTTGCTCGCCAATTTGGCTTTGTCCTCCAAATGACTCCCAAACTGGACTTTGCTCGATATATTAACGCCGAGGATCCCAATACTTTCGGACAACGGGAGAGATACTCCTTCAAACTGAGGCGCCATAACAAATGCGTCCTTCTTCGCAGTGAACGCGCATACTTGTGTCTTCGAGGGGTTGAATTGAACTAAGTTCTTCACACCCCATTCGGAGGCTCGCCCTAGAGATGCCTCGACTTCAGACACAAGTATTGACCGTTTCTCCTGTACAGTGACCCGAGGGATGTTCTGGTGGCCGGTATACCGCGCATCACCCGTGCTGTCATCTGCATAGCAATGCATGTTATCTATAGACAACATGTCATTGATATGCAGAATGAACAGCGTTGGGGAGAGCACCGAGCCTTGTGGAACACCAGCATTGATGGGCCTTCCCTGGGAGCATGCACCGTCGACGACGACTTTGATACTCCTCCCATCTAAAAAACTGGCGATCCACTCGCAGAGTCCCTCGGGGATTCCGTATGAAGGTAGCTTCGAAAGAAGGGCTCTATGCCAGACCCTATCAAACGCCTTCGCGATGTCGAGGCTCACAGCTAGAGCCTCTCCCCCGCTATCTAAGGCTTCTGCCCATCGGTGTGTCAAGTACACAAGAAGATCACCAGCTGAGCGACCGTGACGGAAACCGTACTGTCGGTCGCTAATCAGCTGGTGCTCCTCGAGGTACTGTAGGAGCCGTCTGTTGACGACTCGCTCCATCACCTTAGATAGCAGGGACGTTATCGCGATAGGCCTGTAATTTGACGGGTCCGACCGGTCACCCTTTTTAGGGATCGGGTGGACATGAGCAACCTTCCACGAAGACGGAACCCTGTTGGTCGAATAGGAGAGACGGTAAAGGCGCGTTAATACGGGGGTCAACTCAGGGGCGCACGTCTTAAGCACCACCGCAGGGATGCCGTCCGGCCCACTCGACTTGTGGACGTCTAGGAGTCGGAGTTCCCGCCTGACCGCACGCTGTGTGATGCGAATCTCAGGCAGAGAACTCTCACACCGCGTGATGGTGGGTGGTGTGGCTCCTCCGTCGTCCAAAGTCGAGTTCGAGGCAAAGAGATCGGCCAAAAGATCAGCTTTTTCTCTTGCACTATGGGCCAAACTGTCATCGGACTTCCGCAGTGGTGGGAGATTGGACTGACAGAAGTTGCCTTGAGCAGCCTTGGCGAGCGACCAAAAGGCTCGACTCCCAGTGGGATGGCCCTGGAGTCGCTCGCCAATTCTGGCAACATGCTCTGCCTTGGCCGCGGCAATAACCTTTTTGCTGAACCTGGAAGCCGCATTGTACTCCCTCTTTACGTCATTGACGTTTGGATCCCGACGTTTTCTGGCGCTGTTCCAGGCCAAGTATGCGGACTGCTTGAGGTTTGAAATTCCTTCCAAAATGTATGGAGAAGACTCGTGCATTGATGATGCCATACAGATGCAGTTTTATTTATACTCTATTCAGAATTCAGATTCAGAATAATTATACTCTACCAGTAAAAAGGTTATTGTTAATATTTAACATTTTTTTTTCTTATTAGTTTTTATCGTTTCGCAGCGCTACTGTAAGCAAAAGTCATGACAGTAAATCATCATCCCAAACAAAAGACTACTCGTTAGCTTCAATCCTTTGGGCTGTCTTCATCTCATTCGCCGCTGGCCTGCTTGCGGCCATAGCCGTCAAACTGATTTATTCACGATACCGCAGTAAAACTTATGGTATGTTATGATTTTATGCTGGATTTTTAACTTGAGTGAAATGAAGTTGATTAGTTAAATTTTGATGTGCTATCCGCCAGGTTGATATATTACAAAATTAGTGTATATTAGAACGAGGTGGAGGGCTTGGATATGAAAACATAAAAAGCGCATTACAGATATTTTCACAAAATATAGGATGATACTTGTGTAATAAGATGATATTTATGTAATTTTGAATTTATTTTTGTTTGATGGACAAAACCTAGTTTATATTAGTAGTTACATTTTTAGACCCACGGACCTTTCTCCGTGGGAAAGTTAAAATTATAAACCTTAAAATTTTAATGAGTTTTACGATGGTTAGTAGTTTTTTTTTTCCTCCGCCAGGGGATCCACAGACATTATCCGTGATCTTTTATGCCCGATTTACTTAATTTCTCTTTTATCTGTACCCTGTTGGCGCGCGACTGACTACGGGGAGCACCCGCGGCCGGCTCGGCGGCGCGGGCGACGCGATGTATCATGTACCGACCGACGCGCATGCGTGCGGCAATCATCGACCGCCGGCCAATCGCGTGGCACCTTGTCGCTGCCCCAAAAACGCACCATATATGGTTATTTATGCGCACGACGCTACATGAGTATTTTTCGATAATATAATCTTTGTTTTTGTTGCAGAGTTACCGCCAGAGCAAGGAGCAAACAATATTTAGTAGTGTAAAAATTAATATTAATAATTAAGTTAAATATAAAAGTAGATTACATTTTTGAAGTTGTTCAAGTGTTTTAATTATTATCATCAATACGGCGTCAACATTAATAATTTGAGGCGTAATATAAGGCGACCCGAACCTGTCAACTCGTCAGTGATTAGTCACTGATATATTTCGGAACACTTTTATTTTCCGCCAGTATCGACCAAAAACTAAAACCGAAGAGACGGCTTACATTTAAAACGTAAATCACCCTCAACTTACGGCATCATATCCTGTTGTGCTGTTAAATGGTGTGGGAACAACAGTAAAACATGTAGTGTAACAACAAACAATATTACTTTTCATCGGTAAGTATATTTCTTTAATTTAAAAAATATTTTCAAAATTTTTATTACGTGATGCGGGTCAAGTTAAACTGGACAGTTCTGTCACGCGTCAGTCCCCGTCCTTGTTGCATTCACTGCAAACGTATATGTTTATATCTTTCTATCGTAATTAGCCCCGTAACGCCAATGACTAGTGCGGTGCGGTGCATTTATTTTGTATTGTCGATAATTATCCACAAAAAGATTATTGTATTTTGATACCTATGGTTTTTTTTTGCAGATACTTAATAAAGCGTTAATTATAAATTATTTACTATTATTAATATGTACTTTATAATATTAATTATAATTATTCTTTTCGTCTATGTTTTCTGGAAAGGTATGATAACAATGTTATTTTATTTAAACTGTATGATTTTTTTCCTATAGGTTTCCAAAAGACGGTAATATAAAAAACAAATGGATAAACGTTACAAAAAGAGAAAATTGGTCTCCATCAAAATATAGCGTCATGTGCTCAAAATATTTTACTGAGGATTGTTTATTGATGACAAACAACAAGTGGCGACTAATAAGGAGTGCAGTACCTACGCTGTCTAAAATCGGAACAAAAACTTGCAGTTAGGCAAATTTATACAAAATTAATTCATTTTAAAAACGAATAATTGAAAACGCTCTTGTTTTGGCCACTTCTATGTGGCTAGCCTTTTGGGTACGTTTCCTCAGGAATCTGATCTCAATAAGATATTATATTTATAGTCGTCGTAGGAAAATTTACTGACACTACTTTTCGGATAACCTGTTACATTCTTATCTTGTGACTAGCATTAGCCTTGATATCCAACGCGGTAATGGGGCTAGCCTTTTGGGTACGTTTTCTCAGGAATCTGATCTCAATCAGATAATCTATTTATAGGAATTTCCTGTAAAAAGAGTACCTGGTTCTTTTTTTTTAATAGGTTAGCTGTATATATCTTTTTGAATAAATGTATGTTTTAGCCAAATTATTAATCGTCTTGTGACTTTCATAAGTGCTACCTTGGATGAAAACGAGATTTTATTTCATTTCATATAGGAATTTCTAGTAAATAGAGTATCTAGTTCTTTTTTTTAAATACGTTAGCTGTGTATATTTTTAAGTTATGTGTAAATACTTTATTGAATAAATACTTTTAAATCTTTTAAAAGCACTTTGTAAAATAAAAACAATAAATAAATGTGAAAGTCTTTTTTATTCCCATTTCGATCTACCCGTACTGCCTTGTAGTGCCTCAACCTCGAGCCGAACTATCTTGCATAGGTATCTCCTACGGGTTTGAAGTCACAGTCAAAAGCTTATACTGAAAGCAAATATTAAAACAACGAAATAACTTTTATCGATATCGATAGCAAGTATAAAGTCATTACAACGCGAGCCCTAGCGATCGTGTTCGGAATACTTCGGAGTACTTTGGAGCAATCACAGCTTCCCCCGCACCTCAGCTAGTTGACAAAATTGTATTCTTTTAAATTCGCATTGTATTACGTCTCTATAGGTTAGGTGCTCGTAGTAATTTGATTAATAATTATAATAACTCATTATAATGAGTATTACTGAATTTTAATTTTGATGGAGTTTTTGTTAAAAGTGGAAGGTTTAGCAAATATAATATATAAATATACAGGCAAGCAAGACAGTGAATAACCGCTCGTTTCTTGTGTTCAGTGTTTACATGCCAACTAATGCAATTGAGAACTTATCGGATCATGTGCTATTGTTGACAACTATTCAATAGAAGCAGTTTACTTATTAGGAGATTTTAATGCCCATCCCGGTGAATTATTCGGCAATAATAATAATAATAATTCCTGTTCGCGGCCCTCCGGCTGCGAACAGGGCCCCCGCTGCCGGTGATAATGTGCGCCGCATGAAATGCACACGTACAATAAACCAAAACGTCATGCGTGCTTATTTTGTGGCTATAGAGGGGGGAACTAACCTCACGATGTATCGTGATCGGATGCTGCCTCTGTTTCAGATCCTCGAACCATCCATCAACGTTTCGGCACAAAGATTATCGGATCAGGTGCAGGCAGAGATACGATTTATTTGAAATACTTCTATTTAAAATGCAAATACTAAATGCAAAATACCTATTTGTATTTTGCATTTAAATGCCTTTTAGTAAAAACCATTTTGTATTTTATTTGAAATACTTTTCGAGATGTATTTAGCATTTTTAATACTAATTTCAAAATGCAAAATACTTTGTGTTGTGATTAAGTTTAGCCAACATTACCAGTCAAACAAAATGAAATGAACGAATGACGCTTGTATTGCCGAATTTGACCGATAGAGGCGCCTGCGCTAACCATGCGCGCCCTTTTTTTCTGATGTTTATTATTTCACTTTTTAACAATACAAGTCCAGTGGTTATTAATAAAAGAAAAGTGTAATAATAATAAAATAAGAATGACATGCACAAGCAACCGAAATAAATGGCTACACAATTCACAAAATGAAGCCATGGCTCTCTTTTCATTAGTCTTTTACATTATTTTAAGTGAGTAAGTATTATTATTATTAATAACATAACAGAATTTATTGATACGCGTACTGATAAATATGACCAAAATGTCATGCATAAGGTGTCATGTCATGTTATTAGACGTTTTTGTTCGGGTCGGCATTGTGTCTCTATTTGATTTATTTTGGGTATTTATCTCATGATAAATACCTAAAATAAACAAAAATAATATCTTAGATTTAGCCAAAAGGTATTTTATTTTGAAAAGTATTTATAAAATACCTATTTTGCATTTAGCATTTAAATGATAATGATAAATGATATTTTTATTCACACAAGAATAGAGTTACAAGGTTTTTAACATTATTATAGTAGGTACAAGTCTATCTTGCCATAATAGGGCATGCGAATTATATTGAGTCGTAAAAATGATGAATAAATTATAAATGTCACAGAGAATGTCAAAATTAGAATACAATAATAATAAATTAAATAATCACAATATCCCAGAATATCAAATAATTAATTTCCATTTAAAAAGTCACTTACTGAATAAATCATTCTCTCTAGTAACCATGATTTCAATTTCTTTGTGAATTGTGTCAAAGGCAGTTCTTTAATTGCATCTGGTAATTTATTGTATATCTTTATACACATAGCGTAACAGTTGTTATTAAACAGAGAAGTTCTAGGTGCATAATCTAAGACTAGACGTTCGGAATTGCGAGTGTTACGTGGATATATTTCTTCAGCCTTTTTAAAGATAAACGATTTTTTTTTTACGAACACACTGACCTCAAAAATGTACATAGCTGGAAGTGGCAATATTTCCAGTCTTTTAAAGAATGGTTTGCATGATTCATACGGAGCGATACCTACAATTGCTCGAATGCATCTCTTTTGAGCCAGAAATGCCCTAACAGCATCAGTCGAGTTTCCCCATAGCAATAACCCATAACGCAATGTAGAGCCGATATGACCATGGTATGCTAAGATTGCAGTCTCTTGAGTGGCAGTTTTGTGTAATATGTTTAAAGCGTATACGAAACTGTTTATTTTTTTACAAACTTGGTCGACATGAGCTTTCCAATTAATTCCATTTGAAATACAAAACGCAAAACTATTTGGTATTTTGCATTTGAAATAGTAAATCTGAAAAGTATTTTGCATTTTGTATTTAAATACTTTTTTAAAACCATTTTGTACATCTCTGGGTGCGGGTTATCCAGCGTGCTTATATGTTGGATGACGCTTCACTTGAAAGGCTGCGATCTGGAGTGTGGAGTAGCCCAGCCGTCGCTTCTTTGACGCAACTTGTGACTGGAGTGGCAGACAATTTGCCACAGTCAGATCCAACATCAGCGGTTGAAGATATAGACTGCGGGGCTACAGACGTAAGTACCCAGTGCAATAACCGTTTAAGGAGCGCTTTGGATTGTGCACTTGGAGAGTATCGATTTAAGCTCTCTGCCGACAGGCCCCGTTTGCCACGTTTGCCTACACACAAGAAAAATATAGCCCTAGTGTGTGCCCTAGATTCGCTGCTGTCTGAATTTGTAGACCGCAGTGAAGATATTGGTGATACACATTCAATTCTATACTGTGCAGCCGTTGCAGGCGTGTCGAGTGGCTGGTGTTAAATTTCAAACTGACACAGCTACTCGACCCAGATCTGATGTGCCGGCTTGGCAGTGTAGAATTGAGTGTCGTATCGCTGATGCTAGGGCACTCATTGGTAAGCTAATCTGCTTCAGATCGGGTAATACCCGCCCAATTGTAATGCGCTTTGTGAAACGGGCGTTTTTGGGGACCGATGTAAGGCCCCAAGATTATACGTCACGTGTCACAGAGCGCATCGATTGCCTGAAGCAGAAAGTTTGAGCGTGGGCGAACCGCATTCGTCGCTATAGGAAGAGGGTGGACCGATACTACCAGAACTGCACGTTCCAAAGAGACGAGAGAAAAGAAAGAAGAAAGAAAGAAAAATAAATTTATTTGGTACTACCTTTACAAGAGATCTAAAAAATATATATAATTAGACTTACACATTAACATAGGAGACATAATTAAAAACTAAATAAGATTTATATCAACACAATGTGTGCCTATCTGCTTAGCATAAGCTGAACTGGTCAGTTCAGCTTATGCTAAGCAGATAGCCAAGCGCTGGTTTTCAACTGGCACCTATTGGTATGCTAGTTGTAACATATGGACGTCAACATAGTTGTGTTTGTGTATGTGTGTGTGTGTGTGCGTGCGTGCGTTTATATATAGAGTAAGACAAATATATAAGATAACTATAACAATATAGAACAATCACAAGACCAATAATATAAGTTATATTAAGGAAATGTTCGCATTGACGTGGCTCGGTGATAGATGCTGTCGAAGTTTTTTTTAAATGTATCTATGTTGTTCACCATTCTTAAAACTGGTGGCAAATTATTCCAAATCTTGCAAGCTGCGTAGTGGAAAATACCCTAAACAAAAATCACTCAAATCAACTTATAAAATCTATTGGTAAAAGTAGAAGACATGATTTACCTTACATCGATAAATATCGGACATATCGTTTACCGCATCACTACATGCTGGACGAACCGACCGACGACGTTAGCGGCAAGTCAACTACGTCACTCCAGTAATTCACTCCAATCGGCCGTGCCTCCGCTATTACAGCACCTCGCACTTTTGACATGTACCCGCTTTATGATTAACATAATATTTTATAAAATTATGTTATAGTTTTATGATTACTTTGTTCTTACACTTAACAACAATTCAATTTACATTATTTTTATACCAAAATGCTACTATAGGGCTGCTATTGTAAGTAATCCTAATTTATTATCTACATGTTTAACCCATACAGCGCCATGTTATTTAATAATATACTTACATGTTATAAAGTTAATATAGATCAACTGTGTCTGTAAAACTAGTATTTTATATTACTGTTACTGCTAGGAATATTAATGTACACTGGCAAGTTATACTATTTGTATTTTATGATAAATAAAGAAATTTATAAAACAAACAAACAAACAATAGTTTACACATTTACACAAGATAAATAATTAGATTAGGATTATTATAATCTTACTCCACAGGAATATACTTATGACTGCTCACTCAACGGTGTCTTGAAGCAAAAAGAGAGCATGTTCTACTAAATAGTGACTTTTAGAGCCTTAGTTTTGAACTGTCATTCTTCATTGACATCTGCAGAACGTGACGTCAGTTAGTGTTGCTGTTACATTTACCTAGAAATAAATCGGCGATGACAGCATTTGACATTGTGTCATATGACGTATTATGGGATAAATAAAATCCTTTCAATGAGGCGTATTTTATATAACTATATTTTTGAAGAGAATAAACCTACTCGTCATTACTCGTAGGTATCTAACCGTGTGGTACCGGATTTGATAGAGATAACTCAGAGTTCACGTTTGATAGAATTAGTTTGCTTAATATGTGACCCATTTAATTATAAATAAAACGCTTATAATGTGTATTTGAAAGAAATTTGGCTTGATATTTTCGTGTTTTGCCAACAACCTCACTGCATAGCTGTTACTAAGTAGGGTGTCGTTTACAATTTTTCTTTTGGTAACTTTCATAATAAAATCGCGCGTTTGACCCTAACGCGAGTTGGTGCATCCGACTTCCCCTAGAATTTCTTCTAGGATGTGTGGGTTTACGTTTTTTTTCTTCATGGAGATAGTGGTGTATTACTCATCATCATCACTTCTACCCATTAACGTCCCACTGCTAGACATGGGTCGCCTCCAAAGATTGTAGATGAAATTAAGCCTACTATACCACGCTGGCCAGACGGGTTGGTATAAGGATTGTTTCGAATTTTCCTTTTCTTGCAGTCCTCTTGTCTGCATAAGATTACTCCCTAAGTCGCCTTTAACGACACCCACGGGTAGAGATGGGGTAGTGGCATTATGTATTCTTAATCCGTCACTACACGGATCAAGGTGTGGAATGGAAAAATAATATTCTACTACGAAAATACTACCATCATTAGTTTGTCGCAAAACTTTTTACGAAAGCTTCCAAGTTGAACTTGCGTTAGTCAAAAATACGCTATTTACTGATAACTCTAGTTATCAATAGTTACAATAAAATACGCATTATGAGCGCAATTAATTTCAGTCAGTAACCACCAAAATGTCTGCACGGACAGACCTACCCGTGATAGTGTTCATATATATTTTTGTGGCAGTTTGCCTATCACACAAGTACGCCGAAACCCAGAAATGTAACAAAACGTCATTGTAAGTATTGTGATATTTTTACATTATTGTGAATCGTGATAATGTAGTGATTGGTGGTAACCGCCTCTGTACCTAGGATATCATAAGATTTGTCTCTACACTAAATCACTAAATCTCAACACACTTTAGCTATAAAAACTTACCAACTTATTTAGTCAGAAAGATAGCGATCATCATCATCATCGTCATCATTACAACACATAAACGTCTTTTGTGTGTCTCGTTTTTATCAACTGCCTCGGTGGCGCAGCGGGAAGTGTATAGGTACGACTGCTGAGCAAGAGGTCCCGGGTTCGATTCCCGGGTCGGGTGAAAATTGTATTGGGCTTTTCTATCATGAAATTCCAGTATTAAGATTTTCCCGGAGTTTGGTAAAACAAATGTTCCCGGTTGATGACAATAGGCTCGCCCCCTATTTCATGGGACCAAACATAGCTGGTGAAATGTGGGTGTGAAACACCTCTGCCTACCCCTTCGGGGAAAAAGGCGTGATGCTATGTTATGTTATGTTAAAAAAAAAAGAAAAAAAGACTCTCCAACAGCTGGCAAAATACCTGGTCAAAACAAACTCTTGTTGGTAGTTTTCTTTCGTGAAAGACTCTCGGCATTTCATTAACATCCTGCGGCTTAATAAAGTGAATGTGAATGGAGTGATGGTCAGTTTTGTCGTAGAATCCTTGTTCACAAATGTCCGAATTGCCGATTGTATGGAAGTAATAAAAGATAAAATTTTACAACACAACATTCCTTTGGAGTAACTATATCATTTTAATCCAACACTGTTTGTCCACAAACTACTTCATATACCAAGGTGAGTACTACCTCCAAATTAAGGCGTGGCTATGGGCAGCCCAGTTGTTGCAAACCTCTGGATCGAACATTTTGAAAACAAAGCCCCAATAGCCATTAAACTGTGGAAGAGGTATGTCGACGATGTATATGCTATATTAGAGGTGGCCGTGTGGTGACGGCGCTAAGAATACATTATGTCACCACTCCCTCTCTTCCCCGGATGTCGTAAGAGGCGACTAAGGGAAAAAGTGGCACCACAACAACTGTGCTAGAGAAGGAAAACTCGAAACAAAACCCGGTACCGGCCCGTCTGGCCAGCGTAGTAAGTCAAAAGTGACTGCTGACCAGAAATTGCATCCGAACTCTCTGCCAGTCGTAGCGGGTTCCGCTCCATTGGGTAACGGAGGGCAAGGACGAGAGAGGGCATCTGCGGTTGCGCGCCCGCTTATGCACTAAAAATATTCCTGCGCAGATGACTGCTTCTGATAATGGACTCCGAGTGGTGTAAAGTCCTGTGGCGATGGGTTAAGGTAGAGAGGTCCGGTTCGATGCAGACCGGGCTTTGTCTGAGGCCTGCACATAGGCGGCTTCAGGGGTGTTCCTGGAACATCGTGGTCGCTTCTACTCTGCACTGGGGGGACAGAGTGGACTCGGTAGCACCTGAAGCGACAGAGCAGCCCTTTTCAGGGAGGCACTGCTCTCCTAGCTCAGACTTGGAGGGGGCTAGAAAAGGTGCCCTAAAAAAATGCTCACCCCACTCTTTTAAGGATGGTAGTAACCGCGGCTGCCTCCGCATCTTTTAGAACGCGGTCGACGCTACAAATTAAGGAAAACCAACTTATCATCGGATATGACATTTGGCGCATGGAACGTGAGAACACTCCTTGACCGTGATACCAACGCCTGCCCTGAGCGGAAGACCGCTATTGTAGCTCGCGAACTTCTACGCTATAATGTGGATGTGGCTGCTCTCAGCGAAACACATCTTGCCGAAGAAGGGGAGCTGGTGGAACACGGTGGTGGGTACACTTTCTTCTGGAAGGGACTTGCTGCCTCTGAACCGCGACGGTCTGGCGTTGGATTTGCAGTCAAGAACCAGCTTGTAAAGCGTTTACAAGAATGTCCCGTGCACCTTTCAGACCGCGTTACCACGCTGCGTCTTCACCTGGATAAAAGCAACTACCTAAATGTCATCAGTGTTTATGCTCCCACGCTAGATAAATCTGATGACATTAAGGACCAGTTTTACGAGGAATTGATACATACCATCGAAAAAATACCCCAAAGAGAGCAAATACTTTTATTGGGTGATTTTAATGCCAGAGTAGGACAAGACTATGTTCCTTGGCCTAAGGTCTTGGGCAGACACGGTGTAGGCAGCATGAATGACAATGGTCAGCTGCTGCTTAATTTATGTGCGCAATTTCACCTTGCAATTACGAACACCATGTTCAGACTTCCTACCAAGCACAAAAATACGTGGATGCACCCCAGATCTAAGCACTGGCACCTGATTGATTACGCCATCGTGCGTCAAAGAGATGTTTCACAGGTCCTAATCACCCGTGTTTTGCGAGGTGCAAACTGCTGGACAGATCACAGGCTTGTGGTCACTAAGCTACGTCTACGCCTCCAACGTCCTAATAGATCCAGTAGGACAAAGCCTACGTGCCTAAACGTGGACAGGCTTAGAGATCTAGAGACGAGGGAAAAATATGTTGAAGCTTTGGTTCCAGTGTTGTCAATAATTAACAAGGAGACTGCTGACTGGGATACTGTATCCTCTCACATATTAAGCACTGCCAAAACTACCTTAGGGATAAAACCCCGTAGGAACGAAGACTGGTTCGATGAGAACGATGAAGTCCTAAAGGCGGCCTTGGACAAGCACCGATGTCTCCTTCGGCAGCATAGGGGAGGAGACCAAAGTGGAGATTATGCGGATCTCAGACGAAGTGACCTGGAGCTCCGTAAACTAACCCGTGAAACAAAAGACAAATGGTGGCAAGATAAAGCTCGCCATATTCAGTGGCTCGCGGACACTAACCAGTTGGGTGACTTTTATAGTGAGGTACGAAAGTTGATATGCTCGACCTCTAATGCCAAAGTGCCTCTTAGGCCTGCTAATGGCGAAGGCTTTCTTAAAAGCAAAGAAGAAATATTAGAGAGATGGGCTGAATATTTCAACACTCTGCTAAATGTGGACCGGTCGGTTGACCTCGACTACATTAGCTCGATGCCTCAACTCCCCATTGCTACTGAGCTGGATGAGCCACTGTCACGTGGCGAGGTTGTTCTTGCCATAAAACAACAGCAAAACAAGCGCGCGGTCGGCATTGACTTTATACCAGGAGAGTTGTTAAAGTACGGTGGTGAGGAATTGCATTCGGCTATATGGGAACTTTTTGATCGCATGTGGAAGGAAGAACAAGTCCCAGCTACCTTCAAGGTATCGCGCATTAAAGCCCTATACAAGAACAAAGGTGACCGTTCCGATTGCGGCTCCTACCGTGGTATATCTCTTTTGACAGTCCCTGGAAAGATCTTCGCTAGAATACTCCTAAACCGCCTTCAAGAACTCTCTGAAAAGTTACTGCCCGAAACCCAGTTTGGCTTCCGTCCTGACCGAGGCACATGTGAAGCTATCTTTTCGGTTCGACAATTACAAGAAAAGAGCAGAGAACAGGGTCGTCATTTGTACCTCTGCTTTGTTGACCTTGAGAAGGCGTTTGACAGTGTGCCTCGTGAAGCCCTTTGGAGTTTACTTGGAAAAATAGGATGCACGGAGAAGTTTGTGAGACTTCTAAAACTCTTACATGAAGACATGAAGTGCTGTGTCGCAGTCGACGACGGACAATCTAGCTTTTTCCCCGTTACCTGTGGGGTAAAGCAAGGATGCGTCCTAGCACCTACGTTGTTCGCGCTGTACTTCGCCATCGTAGTCCGAGAGGTCTTACAAACTTCTCCTGAAGGAGTCCGCATCCGTTTCCGTACTGACGGCAATCTTTTCAATTTAGCGAGGTTTAAAGCCCGCACAAAAGTGTCGTGTACAGTGATCACTGAGATTATGTACGCAGATGACTTGTGTTTCGTGACGGAATCCCCAGATAGCCTGCAACAGCTAATGTTCGATTTCGATGAGTCTTGCCGAAAATACGGCCTAAAAATCAACGTCAAAAAGACAGAGGTGATGTCATTGGACTTTGGCGATCATGAGGCACTAAGTATAAAACTCGGCGAGGACGAACTGAAGCAGGTGGGCAGGTTTCGCTACCTGGGGAGCACAATTACATCCAAGTGCGACCTTGATGCTGAGATCAACAGCAGGATCGGTGCCGCAGCCGCAGCGTTTGGTAAGCTGGATACCAAGGTCTTCTGCTCACATGACGTGAAATTGGGTACCAAGATATCTGTGTACATGGCAATCGTGCTGCCTAGCCTTCTCTACTCTGCTGAAACCTGGACCGTGTATCGCCGGCACATCCGCATGCTAGACCGTTTCCATCTCAAATGTCTTCGAAAAATCCTGAAGATCAAATGGTCTGATCACGTGAGAAACACCGAAGTGCTGCGAAGAGCCGGTGTAAGCGGTATTGAGGCTTACCTCATGCGGCGGCAGCTTCGGTGGTGTGGACACGTGTCACGGATGGCAGAGCAGCGAGTGGCGAAACGCATCTTCTACTGTGAACTTGGGGAGGGCAAGCGCAAGCATGGCGGACAACTCCTCAGATTCAAAGATGTCGTAAAGCGGCACATGAAAAGGTGCAAGATCGAGCCTACTAGATGGGAGACACTAGCCACCAAAAGACCAGAGTGGAGGTCTTTAATCAAATCTAAAGTCCATGACTTCGAAGCTCAACTTATAATTACATAAACAGTGTGCTCACATGCCCGCAGTGTGCGAGGACTTTTGTTAATAAGATTGGCTACGTTAGCCACATGCGAGCACACGAACGGAGTTGAAGTAGTCGCCGTGACCGAAATCGGTCGAGGAGCATCATCATCATATTAGAGGGAGACGAGAGCGTTGTGAATTTATTTTCCTAAAAGATGATAAAAACGAACATAACATAGCATCACGCCTTTTTCCCCGAAGGGGTAGGCAGAGGTGTTTCACACCCACATTTCACCAGCTATGTTTGGTCTCATGAAATAGGGGGCGAGCCTATTGTCATCAACCGGAAACATTTGTTTTACCAAACTCCGGGAAAATCTTAATACTGGAATTTCATGATAGAAAAGCCCAATACAATTTTCACCCGACCCGGGAATCGAACCCAGGACCTCTTGCACAGCAGTCGTATACACTTCCCACTGCGCCACCGAGGCAGTCTTTTTTTTTGACACACAATTGGTCATAGTGGAACATTCGGCTTTTGAACTTTAGGGAGGCCATAAAACCTAGGGGCAGTATATTTCTAGGTCTAAGTAGGTGATTCAACTCGCTTTCCTCTAGTGCATCTTTGCATTCCTTTATCACTTTCTGTGTGTTTCGAGTCATTCTAGCTTTTGGGTTGTAATTAACTTTTTTGTAGGTCTTATCATCACTTAATAGATCACATATTTTTTTGTTGTATTCAGTTATGTCCATAATTACCGTAGCATTTCCTTTGTCGGCTTTCACTGTAAGGACATGGTAAATATCCAGAACATTAATTATTAAGTTTATAAACTATATTTTCAACTACTTAGTTGTTTGATATTAAGCTGTATGACTGGCCTGTTGGTCTAGTGGTTAGTGACCCTGACTGCTAAGCCGGAGGTCGTGGGTTCGATCCCCACCCAGGACAAATCTTTGTGTGATGAGCATAAAGGTTTGTTCTGTGTCTGGGTATAATTTATCTGTATGTATTTACAAAAAAAAAATGTACTTAAGTAGTATATTAGTTGTTTAGTACCCATAACACAAGCAAATATAGTTGCTTTCTTTGGGACTAGATGGCGCTGTGTAAATGTGGTAGAATATTATTATTATGTTTCTTTTTTCACGGCTATACTTCTCTCTAAGATGAGAAGTATACCCGGTCTTTTTGGAAGGCTTACGCGGGGACACAGGTCCAACACGCAGAGGCCCTTAAAGAATTTTAATTTAGAATGGGATGAGACACTTACCGCTGCCATATCACAGCTGCACTATTGTAGTACAGCTATGATTTGTCACTGGTAAGTGTAAAGCTATTGAGTGATATTATGGAGTCAAATTAAATTGGGCTATGGGTTTGGGTGTTCGGTGGAATGGTGATATATGGCATAAGGGAACAACGTCGCCTGCTTGCCTCCTCCAGCGGTGAATATATGATGTTAAATGAGGATTGGGGCAGACGGTGACTCGCCTTACACTAGATGGGCCCCTTCCACAACCGACATGGGCAGAAGTCCACGGGTCTCAGGACAACACCGTAGTGCGCGGCTAGGGGTGTCGAGCGGTGCGGCGCCGATTTCGCCATCGCGGGTCCCGAGCGGAGACCCGGAGCGGGTTTCCTCGTAATTATGCCATTGAAAAATGACACTTCCACCCCCGAGCATATAGCTCTGGCGACCCCTCTCTGGTCAGCTGGTTAAGGCAAGCCAGAGTTGAGAGTCCTGTGGTCGCTCTTGGAGATCCACTCCAGCCAGCTAACAAAGACGTGCTGGAGACGAGGCCTAGACCGACTCTCAGGGGCATTCAGGACCGCAGTGTCGCCACTCACATTCAGCTCGCCACTAGCTGCCCTGCAGTTTGTGGGCTCTTCATTTAAACTTGCAGTACATTTTTTTATTTATATGGCAAGTGTTTGAAAAGCCACACTAATCTGCCCTCCAAGTTTGCGTTAATCTTATGAGAAGATAACGACTGCCCCAGAGGGGGTTTATGTATATTTATGTTTATTAGTATTATTGTTATGTATTACGATTATATCCATCGAAATTGACTATAAAAGGAGGGTGCCCACTACTGGCTTGTTTTAACATACAGTGACTCACACGAACTCCTTTAACGAAGTAACGGACGTAACAGGTTATTGTTTTCTTTTTTTTTGTAGGATTACATTTGCAGGAGTTCCATATACCATGAAAGTGACAGAAAGGTACAGGGCACCGAATTGTAAATGGAGGCAATGTTGGCGTACAATAACTAAACTGGTTACAAAGTCCAAAAATGTATGTGATGATTTGAAATATTATTTTTATATGCCACACTACGGTATGCACTATGCATTCGCATGTGTCACGGGAGACTTCACAAACATATTACAATTAACAGATACAACGTATACCCAGAGTCAAAACAAATATCTATGAATCACAGAAAGATTTCATTGAGTATTGATTGGCCTGAACTCTCTTAACTGTCTAGCTTAGTCGGATCTTGTTCTACTTCTTCTTCTTATCGGAGTATTATTTAATAGAAACGAATGCGGCTTTCAGTAAAATGAGTTTATTGCGACTATCAATAATGTTGCTACTGATCGAATAAGTTTCGTGTGTGAAACTTTTGTGATGAATGTAAAAGTAATAGTCAGTTATACTACATTATTGATATCAGTTCTATTTCAGGTAACTAGCAAAATAACAAAAGAAATCTGCTGCGCAGGTTACTTCAACGCAAGTACTACACCGTGAGTAACAGAACATATATATATTATTCAATAATTACATAATAAAATCTTTGAAACTTTCGTTACACATAAATATTTAATTACTAGAATTCGCACGAGGCTTTGCTCCCATCGTTCTTTATTTGGCCACTGCTTAGCTCCTATTGGCCGTAGCGTGATGTTATATAGGCCTACCTTCCTCGATAAATGGGCTATCTAACACTAAAATAATTTTTCAAATCGGACCAGTAGTTCCTGAGATCCTAGCGTTCAACCAAACAAACAAACAAACTCTTCAGCTTTATAATAGTTTAATATTATTATAATAGGGCTGGTAGACTAGCACATAAGTCAAAAAGTCATACTTTTCTGGAACAGGTTTAACATTTTATTATATTTTATTGTTTTAATAAGGTCTATAAAATAGTAGGTACTAACATGCAACATGAACATCCGTAAATATAAAATTAAGTAATCCGGTATTTTTGTGACTTATGTCATTAAGAACAGCTACTTTTATACTTAAAAGTATGTATGTCATTTTTTTTAACTAAGTATAATTACACAAATGCAAACTTTTGAATGATCGTATAACAACTGAATGATTTTTGTTTCACACGTTTCGAACTACACAGGCACTTCAGTGTTTTGAGTCAATAAATTATAATTCTAAATGAGCTACCCTCAAGCTAGCAAACGTCGCCCACTTAACCTAACTACTTCCACTAAATCTAAAAAAACATAAGTCACTAGAAAATACTAGATATCATCTTACTAAGTTTACAAAATAATGTAATGGAACCTTTTGACATAAGTCGACTTATGTTATTTATTATATCGTAAGATGTAAAGAGATTGATTAGGTTGAAACGGTACGCATTACAGTTTAAATTGTTGTGACCGGCTGTTACTTATGTGCTTTAGTCAGTCGGTGTATTAATATTTTTGAATGTGGTTGGCATTGTAATTACAAAAAGCATTTTTTTGACTTATGTGGTTTAGTATGCCGACTCTATTATAGTAGTATAGCTGTAACGGGTCTAAGGAATTTGCCACACAGGGTTCACGAGTTCACGATGTCTCCATTCGCGATCGCTGTGTTGAATTACGTTAAACTTAGACCCGTTACATAATTATTCAATACCCAATACACAAGTTCATGCTTTTACATCCCTACTTTTAGTTAAATCAGTATTTAAAAAAAAGAAAAGGACATATTTGTTTACTAAGGAATACCTATATACTAACGGCCGCACTCAGAGACGTCAATTATTAGTAACACAATTTTTTTATTGAATAATCGTCTTTAGGCGTATAGACTTAAGTATTATATGTTTTTACTAAATAAACTTTAAAGTTAAGTAACGTCTCAGAGTACTGCAGTAAGTAATTTATAGAATTGGTGTCACACAAAAGAAATCGATACCATTTGTTTTCAGACTCGTTTGCAAGCCAATATGCTCTCATACCTGTATCAACGGTTTTTGCCGAAAACCCGAAGAATGCGGCTGTAATGACGGATACATACTCGACCCAAAGAATATGTTCAACTGCTCTCCAAAATGTGAAAACTGCGGTCATGGCGTATGCGTTGCTCCATCCACGTGTAACTGTCACACAGGATATAAGTTTAATATTACAAGTAAAACGTGTGAACCAGTATGTGACAAGACATGTGTAAATGGTACTTGTATTGCGCCAGATACTTGTAAGTGTTTAACAGGTTACAGAATAGCACAAAAATATCATTGCAAGCCTCACTGTTCTGAAGGATGTCCTCATGGAACTTGTGTCAGCCCGGAAACTTGCGCTTGTGACAACGGATGGCAAATGACGGTCACAAATGGGACAATGAATAAAAGCTGTCAACCAGTATGTCGCAAGCCTTGTATTAACAGTACCTGTGTTGCTCCCGAAACTTGCGACTGTTTGCCAGGGTATACACAAGTTGACAATCATACATGTAAACCTCATTGCACTGGTGGATGTACACATGGAATTTGCGTAAGTCCAGAATCTTGTAGCTGTGATGTAGGGTGGCAATTAGTCAACAGTTACAGTACCAAGAATAATACACGTACGTGTCAACCAATATGTAGTGAGTTATGCATTCATGGGACGTGCACAGCGCCAGACCAATGTACATGTGTAATGGGCTACAGACAATCAACACTTAAGAAGCATATCTGTGAACCTATATGTTTTGATGATTGCAAACACGGTACTTGCATCAAGCCTGACACTTGCCTTTGTAACATTGGATGGAAGTTGAATGGAAATGCAAAAAATGGAACATGCCGCCCAATATGTAGTAATCCATGTATTAATGGCACTTGCGTGGCACCAGATACTTGTAAATGTCTTCTTGGCTATAAAAAATCTAAGGAAAATATTTGCACGCCGCATTGCTCTAAAGGGTGCACGCATGGGAACTGTATAGAGCCTGATATTTGCAATTGTCACGTGGGATGGTATAAAAACTATCTGACTAATACATGAGAGGCTAATGAAGCTGTTGTTGCTGGAAAAAGAGGAGTGCAACACTGGTAAGAACTTTTTTTAATAATAATTTAGTTTTTAAATTTGTCATGGACGATTCATCAGCAATAATTTCCCACTGCTGTGCTCAGGTCTCCTCTCCTCTATGTAGAGAGCTGAGAGGGTTTTAGGCCACAATCCACACACACTGGCCTAATGCGGGTTGGTTCAAGCACTTAATAATATCTATTATAATGTTCAGGATATTTACCATAATCTTCATCGCCAATCTTACATATAAACACTGAAGAGTTCTTCTGTGATCATGGCGCTTGTAATAGCGCCGAAATATATGCATTCCGAATCCGAACATTATAAGAAATAAAATATAAATAATAAAATATAATAATTGTTAAGTAACTTCTGTGTAACTATTATAGATACCGACGAGAGAGCAAAAAGTTATTTATGACTGTCTAAATTTCGATTAAAATGTTGACGAAACAGGAATTATCAGGGGCGGACCGTGAGTTTGTGGGGCCCTAGGCTGATGGGCCCTATGGGGCCTGTACACATTATCAATTAACTGCCATTTAAAAAAAACCGGCCAAGTGTAATGTATTAAATTTTAAAAAGTAAAATATATAATTTAACAAATATTTTATAAGCTAAACCATTTTTTTTATCCACAATGTTTTCAATTGGGACTGGGGGGGCTCTTATATCAGGGGGCCTCGGGCTGCAACCCCTATAACCCCTACATAGATCCGCCCCTGGTTTATTGTGTAGAATTTTTAGGATCGACTAGTACTAGGTTGAAGTGTGTCTCACTAGTCAGTAGTTACTCGTAAGTAGCTCTCAGTAATTCCAATTTTACAGGTTTCACTCGAATTGGGTGTACGCGCTGTAGTCTTATTATCAACTGTTGCGGCGTTATTCGTCTACATAATATTATGTGTGTGCCGCAGGAGTTTTACGCCAAATGAAGATAGTAAGTGCTAAAGAATTTTTGTTTACATTACAGTCTTATTAACTTATTTACTATACAAATCGCTTGCTCGGAAGACTGTACTACTGTATTATGTATTACTACAAAATTAATACAAGAATACAGTCACAAGTGGTACCTTTCATAAAAAAAACGTATTAACTTAAAAAAAAGATAAATGAACAGTGGCTTTATGATAAATGATGGTGCTATTATAAAAAAATGGCGAAGTGGGTAGTGTATACGATTGCAAAAGGGACTCCGGTTCGTTTCCCCGGTCGGGAGGAAATGGTATTGGTGTTTCAATCACGAAATTCCAGTAGTGACATTTTCCTTGAGTTGATGAAAATAGGCTCGTCCCCTATGTCGAAAGACCAAACAAAGCTGACGAAATGTGTATGATACACTTTTGCCTACTCTTTCGGGGAAGAAGTCATGATGCTATGGTATATTATGTTTATGTCAGGAACATTCTAGAAACCGGGAGTATGAATCATATTGCAGTTTATTTTCTGTGTTTTTTTTGTTAGTATTTCAACCGGCGGGCGTATCCGAATACAGGATATCCGTTAGATAGTTGTTTGATTATCCGGTATAGCAAATGACTGTATTTACCGACGTATTTATCTAATTCGTGCTAAGCTCTATAATACCTATTTAGAAGTTTCCACGTATGATCGAATCCGAAATGAAGAGATAGCTCAGAGAATTGCATCGCTAAAGTGGCAATGGGCAGGCCACGTAACTCGTTGAACTGATAGTGGGTAATGCAAAAAGGTTCTCGAGTGTCGGCCGTTCTGTTCCTTCCTAATATACTATTTTAAAGTACTCTGTGGTTCCTACTCTCAAGACCGATTGTCCAACCAATCTGCAACTCCAATTAAAATAAATTATTATGAATTTGTGCCCTACTTCTTAAATTAATAAAGTGTTTCATTAAATTTGATTTGAGATTTTACAGCTGGAGTATTTTTTTATTTTTACAGGAAAAAGTACCTTGCCTGCCCAACCACAATATATTGGACTGAAACGCGTCAGAAAAATTACAACATTACAGTAAATATTGATATTAGCTTCGACAAAGTCTAGTTAATCTTATGTAATTATTATTTTTATTTACATATTCTTCAGTATGGGCTACCATACTGTACTGTAGAATGAATTAAATTAGCATTATAGATGTAACTAACTGTTTTAATAAAATAAATAGATATAATTAAAGCATACAAATTTTATAAGGGTTATCGAATATATTAATTGTATACAGTTTGAATAGAATTCAATGAAGATTGTAATATTTATATTGGTTTTCTCTAAATAGAAAATAATGTAGGTATTAATGATGAGGAAATCTCAAGGTTTAATTCAGTGAGTTTGTCATATATTTATAATAGAAAGAATTAACATACAAAATAATTTAAAACGACAATAAAAAACAGTTACAAAATATTTAACTATACATTTTCCAGTCCAGTCATAATTACTTAACATTGAAAATGCCAAAGGGTTACTAAGATACAGTTGTTTGTTTGTAATGCACAACAGTTGAAACGTCATGACCTGGAAAATAAAAATATTAGATAAATATTACAGTTCTTATAATACATTTTCTTTATAAGTAAATGTTGGTTCGACTGTGGCTTCGCTTGAGTTACCCATGCGAGCATAATAATATTATCGTGAATAGAAAAATACCTATCCTATGCTTAATAATACGGGTCTAGATCACGTACTATATTTTAAGAAATATTAAATACCTTATTCATTTACCCGATGTTTCGATGGAGTTACACCGGCAATCATGCAAATATATGTATATGGAGCCGTTAATTAGTAATTAAATATATTTTTATGACGTTTAATGTATGTGTTCTTTCAAAGTGCGATACATAAGAGTTCCTAAAAGTAAAGTAAGTAAAGGTGATGCATACCCACCAGACTTATGACAATCTCACGGCAGAATAACAAAATAATGCATTGTGATTTTTTTTATTAAGACTTACCCTTAGGGCTAAATATATTCCTCTGAAACAATCTACTATATTTTTTCTTTAGAACTCCAACAATCATGACTATTAATACTGTGGCTAGAAATAAAGATCCTATTCCATAGAACCACGACGAATTAAACCTGCAAAATCAAGATAGTCATTAGTTTGTGTCAATGATATTGTATGTTAAAAAAGATCATTGGTTTGAGTGTTTAAAAAAGGTAAACTCCGAATGTATTGAAATATGTCCATACCAAGACGCTTTGTCAACTTTGAATTCATTATGATGATCTTCTTTAATAGATGTTGTTTCATAATCCACTGCATTTACCGCGATCCATTCAAGGTTTGTTGATTCAGTATTAGTGCCAATCGCAACTTCATTAGGATTCATCGTAGTTGTAGTCATATAGCATAACATCCTATCACATTTATCTTCACTAATAGAGCAGTTCCCACCAGCAGCTGTTAGATGTACAGGTTCGTGAAGTATGGGACAGGTGCAGTCTTCAATAGAAGCGCAAGGAGCCTCACAGTTTTCACAAATTGGAACGCAGACAGGACCGTTATGCTCTTCTGAAATCCTAGATTCGTCTAAAACGAAGCCTGGAAAGCACTCACAGACATTTGGTGCCACACATGTACCATTACCACAAGCATGATCACAATGAGCCAGACATGCTCCACTTTCCTCTTTTTTAAACCATCCAAGGTCACAAACACAATTCTCTGGACTAACACAACTGCCATTAGGACATCCAGACTCACAATAAGGCTCACATGTGTTTAAAGTTGACATCAGATATCCATGCAAACATTCACATGTATCCGGTGCAACGCATGTTCCCTGAATACAGGCTTTATTGCATACGGGTTCACAGGTTTCGAGAGTTCCTTTGGTAACTTTCACCCAACCAGGTTCGCATGTAATGGTGTCTATGCATTCATAATCAGCTGTATAACTAGAGCAATAGTATTCGCAAATGCCATCTGCAGATTTTTTGTAACCTGGAAGACATTGACATGTATCAGGGGCTACACAAGTGCCATATTCGCATGGGTCCTCGCATATTGGCTCACAAATGTCTTCTACCAGTTCGTACCCAGTATGACACTCACAGGTATTTGGTGCACTGCAAGTTCCATGATCACATCCTTTAAGGCATATAGGGATGCAGGTGTGTCGTTCGAAAATATCTGGCAAGTAGCCATCGTGACAGGAACATACACCAGGAGATTTGCAGTAACCATTAACACATGGTGGGGAACAGACTGGCTTGCAATGAAGGCTGAAAATTAAAAAATCACATGAAGAACAAACAACATATTTTTGTCAATTTTTTTTACATTATTTTTTATCTATATTAATGATTTTCCGAGGTGTAATAATCATTCTATGATACTATTTGTAAATGATAGTACAATTGTATATAAAATGAAAGATATTAATGCAATGGACAAAGAAATTAATTCATCACTTAATGACATTATTGCTTGGCTTAAATATAATAATCTAATTGTAAATCTTGACAAAATAAATATAATGACATTTACCTCTATACATATTAAATCGAAATACCTTACTGACATTCATTACGACAATAAATTAAAACAACATACTGACAACACAAAATTTTCTTGGACTACACACTAACAATAACATAAGTTGGTGGAATCAGGTAGAACACAACATATTATGTAAAAAATTAAATCAGTACTCCTATGCTCTTTATATGTTACGTAAAATTGTTAACAAAAAAGCAATTTTAACTGAATATCATGGGTT
Source organism: Laspeyria flexula (assembly GCA_905147015.1). Classification (NCBI taxonomy): domain Eukaryota; kingdom Metazoa; phylum Arthropoda; class Insecta; order Lepidoptera; family Erebidae; genus Laspeyria; species Laspeyria flexula. The sequence goes on from LR989958.1 coordinate 1,340,166, forward strand.
CGTGGGTCCTTTAGTGCGCTACGGAATAATATTCTGGGGAAACTCTAGAAGAAAAGAAATGGTTTTTAAATCTCAGAAAAGATGTGTTCGATCTATATTATGTAATCTACAACAAACTGACAGCTGCAAACCATATTTTCAGAAATTAGGAATATTAACGGTCCCTAGTCTATATATTATGTATTTACGAGTGCGCCATATTTGTTAAAAGCAATAGTCAAATATTCGAAAACTGTAACAACAAACGCTACCCACACAAACTTCACATTCCTAATTCACGCACCGCGTTATCGAGCAAAAGTGTTTGTAGTATGGCTCCTAGAATATACAATAAGTTACCTAAACATATTATAGAAATATCTAATATAGACTAACTAACTGCCTCGGTGGCGCATGAAGCGGAAGCGCGGAAGTGTATACGACTGCTGTGCAAGAGGTCCCGGGTTCGATTCCCGGGTCGGGTGAAAATGGTATTAGGCTTTTTCTATCATGAAATTCCAGTATTAAGAGAGTTTGGTAAACAAACGTTCTCGGTTGATGACAATAGGCTCGCCCCCTATTTCATGGGACCAAAACATAGCTGGCGAAATGTGGGTGTGAAACACCTCTGCCTATCCCTTCGGGGACAAAGGCGTGATGCTATGTTATGTTATGTCTAATATAGAAACATAAGAAATGTTTGAAAAATTACTTTATAGAGAAAGTCTTCTACTTAATTACAGAATATCTTGATCTCCCTCTATCACTCTATCTCATTTAGTATAATTAGGTATAAGTGTAAATGCTTGAAAATATTTTATAATTATTATTTATTATTGTTATTAATGTTATTAATATTACTAAAATTATTAAATGTAAGAATGATGACTACACACATGTGTACCTAGCTTTAAGTAAACAAATTTGTACGCCTGATGCATGGCAGGACATATATTATATGGACTAACAATTTTTATAACCATCTACTTTACTTATGATCCAACAAATAAATGATTTGATTTGAGTCATTTTTAAGCACTGGTTACAACTTAATTAATTTGTAATCTTATTTATATCGTTATGTATTTTAAATTTTCTATTTTGTCAGTGTAACTAAAAAATCAAAATCTCATGTAACACACTCCACATATTATGTGTCTTCGGATATTATTAGCACTGATGAACAGCTGCCTCCTGAGATACAACTAACTACCTCAGGACTGAGAACTAGTTCAGGAGGCACGGAACTACATGCTAAAAATAACCTAAAATACTGCAATTCAAGTCGAGACACGGATATTTTTATTTTTAACACTTTATTTTACGTTAAAACCACGATTTTGTAATTAGGTTAATTTGGAAATAAAGAATTTCAATTTCAATTAATTCAATTCAAATAAAAAAAACATTTACCAAAATTAGCATCTATTGTAGAGTAATACAAAACGTTATGTATTTATATTTTTAAATAGAAAAATATAAGTTATTTAAGTAAAATACCAACCTAGTGTCGTTATAACTTTTCTCCTCTACAACGTAACCATTGCAGCAAACATTAATTTTTTCGGCGACTTGTTTCTGAAATTGAAATTATCTTATATTACAACCTTTTTCCAAAATAATTGCTAACACCGCTAAGCCCTTCCGCCTGACTGAAGACAAAAGAAGTAAGCAGAGTTGACGGATAAGCTTCTTTTGTAGCAGAAGCACCCAAGGAAGTAGTTAAGTATAAGAGTTACAAATCCAACCAAAATCGCGCCGTGTAGCGCCGTTGTAGGTTCAATTCCTCAAGTGTTGACTCATGTCAACACTTGAGGAATTGAACCTACAGAACTTCAACACTTGAGGAATCATAGATACTTGATTCGACTCTAGGTGTACTTTGTATCCATTAATTGTATGTTTATTTTATAAAAGCAAATAACTTTACCAACCCATACTGTTCTAGTGCCTACAGCGGTAGCGACACGAGTATCAGTGCACCAAAACAGACAGTTTGTCTTCTCATACGCTTCCATATATGTATACGTATAAGTTTCCGGCACATCACGCCAGCTCCTGCAGAAAAACATAATATGAGAACCTCGCATCCAGCACTCACTTCTCCCACGTGTTCTTTTAAATAAGGGTCCTAAATGTCTTCAAAAGCACTTCTTACCAGGCATTGCTCACTTGTATGGATGGTGGTTGTCACTTACCAATCAGTGGCTCATCAGTCACCTCACATAATAAAAAAGAACCCACGACAAATGAGTCAACCAAAGCGGACGAGTTAGGTCGTAGACTTCTAAGCCCGCTCTGATGGACATACAATAAAGCTCTTGGGCACGATTTTACAAAATAAAAATAAGGGTGCACGGTGGCGGTGGCCGATAAAAAAAAATTCTTAGCGCTTCTGAGCGAAAGCGTGGAGCGAAGCCGTTGATGATTATGTCATTAATAATGATTCCGTAAGATATTTTTTATTGATAAAAATATTTATATCCCCTACCTCTTTAACCTTTACATAAATATATATATAAACAGATACATTATGTACGTTTTTAAAAGAAGAGATGCGTTTAATGTGGTTCGCGGAAAGGAAACGGTTAAGTGGAGCTCGCTAGCCCGAAGATGGTAAAAGGCCAGTAAACCCAATAAAACCTCTATCCATTACAAAAATAGTTATGTTATGACAATTAGAATATTCAATAAGATTCTAAAAAAGATCCGAGAGTTACCGCTATCTTTATTCAAGTCAAGACTGAAGTCTTGGCTGATTGAAAAATATTTTTTCAACTTAAAAGAATATTTTGATTGTAATACTTTATAGGTGTTTCGTGTACATATATATTAATAACTGTATAGATGTAAGTTTAGTTATTATATATTTAGTTGCTAATTGAATTTATTGTAAAATTCCCATGCCTTAAAAAGGTGAATATGTTGGATTTTAAGTCACACAACTAAGAACCACTGTGCCATGTTCTTGGCGAATAAATATCTTTATCTTTATCTTCACTAACAATTACCATTTGAGGAGTGAGCTGCCGGAACCTGATATGATCTCAGCAATTAGAATATACAGTAAGCCTGCGTCAGCAGACTGTTTTTCAAAAAACTCCCCCTATCGTTTGAATAATTAGGATTCTCAATTATTGAATCGTGATCCTCTTTTTCGAAATTGACACAAAAAGGTAAGTAAACATATTTATATCAAACCTACATTTTCGTATCCACACACACTTGACAGAAAACATTTTCAATTGCAGTTATAAATAATATTATTTTTACAAACATAGCTACAAAATAATCAGAATAAGTTTAATATATAAGTATAAACAAGTAAGTAAGATCACAAAACAGTACGTGTAACAACCAATGCGAGTGGAAGCTTTGTGAAGAATTTGTATTTAGATAAATAATGTAATTTTATGGAAAAACATAGGTGTATGCTTTTCAATAGCAAGTAATTAAATAGGTACTTGAAAAATACAGTCGGTAAGAATCTACATAAAAAAAAGTTAGATTTTATTACACTTACAATAGAATTGAACACCCTCTTTTACGAAGTTAATACATCAGCTACCTATACTATTATTATAAAGCTGAAAAGTTTGTTTGTTTGGTTCAACACTAGGATCTCAACAACTACTGGTCCGATTTGAAAAATTATTTTAGTGTTGATTATCCCATTTATCGAAGGAAGGAAGGAAGGAGGGAAAGAATCGGAAGGCTATATAACATCACGCTACGGCTAATAGGAGATGAGCAGTGGCCCAACAAAGAATGACGGGAACGTGGCCTCGCGCGACTTCTAGTAAAACATATATAACTTATTGCTTGATCGATGTGATCGAACGACTGGACTAATTTAGCCTTATGATTAATCTATACCTACTAAGGCCTTATGCCACTAACATCGCCGCTGTGCCAAGTGGCGTGGGTACGATTCCCACACGAAACATAATTATTATTATTTGATTTGATTGTGATTCAAAGATACTTGTTTCGAATTTGGGTGTACTTTGTGTCCTTTACAAAAAAGCACCTACCACAGTAAAATGCCGGAACTGGCGATGATTGTACCACAAAACGTCACGTCTAAGAAGTAATTAAATACGTGAGTGTAATTGACTGCAAGGCTTTTGTTATGGTTTCCGTTTATCTTTGTTATTTATTTATATTACAACAAACGAAATAACCTACTAATGTCGTAGGTATACCTACCTAAAATAGTTATGAACCTAAATGCTACTTTGTACAACAATGTTTGGATATTTATAAGCGCATTACCGTTTTCTTTACCGGTTTATACGGCTACCGAGCAAAGAGGATTCTTATTATATTAATAAAGTACCGTCAATGGATTCCACAGCTCAGCAGCATTGACCTCTAAGCTCAGCAGCAGCTTTCTCATTAGACGCTCAATCTGGATCACAATCAAATGATCGAGATCACTGATTTAAAAAACTCTAGTTATTTTGGGTTCCAATAATCATCAATCTAACACGTCACACAGTCAATTGGGATCAAGCAAGATTACTGATCACGATTTTGTATCTTGATCTAGATTGACTGTGTACAGGCTACCTCCTTTGTTTCTATTTTCTATAGGTCTATACTTTGCACCGACCAAATACTAATGTCAAGTAATGTCAGAAATGTCAGATAAGTGAATGTCAGTCAGTCAATAAAACAAATACATAAATAAAATATGTAGTAAAAATAAAAAGCGTGTAATTTTAAAACAATTCAGCCGAATAATTCGTATGTGAACGCTATAGTTGATTTAGAATTAGTGACATTAATCCATATGATTCTTTATTGATGTTGTAGTATACAAATCCAGTCACACGCGAGATTTGCGCGAGACCTGTATCCTGTATTTATCCCCAAAGATAATGAAGAATAATTATGTTATTAATAACAAAAGTATAAGACCATCTCATTTCTTTCACTATAAATAAGTAACCTATACTTACCACAATAGAAGCATTGAAAAAAAAATGGAACGTTTCATAGAATTGATCAAACAAATGCCTTGTTTGTGGGACATGGAAAGTCGAGAATACAGAGATATGAGGAAAAAGCATTCTGCGTGGAAACGAATCGTTGAGGAATTACATATCAAAGAAATACCAGACAGTAAGTGGTTTTAATTCCAAGTAAATATCAGTCTCTATAATATATTATTAAAATTAAGCTATTAATGTCCCATTGCAGCCCTTAAATAGGTCATTAAGGGTCTTTTCTCCTCTACCTAAAGACCTGAGAAGGTCTTTTTTGTTGAGATATAATTTTAAATGAGAGTTTTCAAGAGTGCATCAGGCACAGTAATATTTTCCGTGCAAATTGAGCATTCCTATTGGTAGTATCACCCTACAGATCACCACAGCGTAGCCAAGTTTTATTTTTAGGGTGTAAAGTAATTAAAACAACAAAATGTGCATAATGAAATTATTATTACTTAATGTGCACAAGGATTGTAATGATACCTCATACATCTAATTTGGTACAGGCATTTAGAAGTTATGGTAGAATAAAGAAACGCAGACACATATAATAATATCTTTTTTTGGGCAGTTGTTATTAATTCAATTGAAACTGAATAAAACTGTACTGTATTGAAATTTTTTTTATTTCCTGTAGTGGTAGATATGCAGGCAGCCTACCTGTTAGGGGGCACAGCCAAGCCACTGCCAACCTTGAGAGAATAGCTTTCTTTAAACCACATTTGATTAAGGATACATCATAGCGCTTAGCTACACCACTGCATGAAGTTTAACTTATTTAATCATATTGGTTTAGTTCATCATCATCATCATCTCAGCCTATTGCAGTCCACTGCTGGACATAGGCCTCTCCCAACACGCGCCATAACACTCTATCCTCCGCCTTTCGCATCCAGTCAGACCCGACGACCTTTTTCAAGTCATCGGTCCAGTTATTAATTCAAAAATTAAATGTATTGTGTTCAAGATGAATACTCTTTAAGATATAAATAAATTATGTGAAATTGCTTAAAGAGAACATACACAATGAGAACTACACGGGCAATAGCTAATTAAATAATAAAGAGGATTCTCTTTCACTTTCTTCTACACCTAAACAATCCACTTTGGATGTTTAGATATAAAAATGCTCAGGCAGTCAAATAATGGGTAAAAGCATGAAAGAAAAGTTTAATAATAATAATAATATTCTACCACATTCACCATCGCACCATCTAGTCCCAAATTAAGCAATTAAATTTACTTGTGTTATGGATACTAAACAACTGATATACTACTTAAATACATTTTTTTTTTGGTAAATACATACATATTATAGATAAATTACATCCAGACACAGAACAAACCTTCATGCTCATCACACAAAGATTTGTCCTGGGTGGGGATCGAACCCACTACCTCCGGCTTAGCAGTCAGGGCCACTAACCGCTAGACCAACAGACAAGTCATTAAAGATTGATCATTTTATTGTTTGGGCTTTCTTTATCTATCTAAAGTAAACAATGTTAACTTTCTATATTAGTATTAATATGTATGTATTGTTTACAAGAAAACAAATAAGTAACCATTTTATTTCTACTATTTACAGTTGCAACTGCAAAAGCCGAATGGAAAAAACTACGGGACAGCCACAGAGACTCTCTAAAAAGAACAAATGCACTTGGGCCTCTTGGCCACAATCAAGACTCAGCGTTAGTCAACAAATGGAAGTATGCAGAACAAATGGAATTTCTTTTACCATACATGAAGACTCGTAAGAGAAGGTGGAATACAGTGGACTCAAGTGATGATTCATCAACTTCACCTTCAGACTCATTTGTAGCAACGCCTATAACGTCACACACAAACATGTGCTTGAGTCCAGAATCTGATTTCCAAAAAGTCGACACCACAGAGCAAATTGAGCAAACATTTAGCAAACGTCAAAAAATGGAAAATGAATTAAGTGAAATAATGATTGATATGGATGAGAAACCCCGATGTTTAGACCATAACCACCATCATAACCATCACCCTCTAGACTCATTCTTTAAAAGTATGTGTGAGACAACAAAACAGTTTCCAACATGGCTCCAATTCAGTATTAAGAGAAAAATATTTAATCTTATATCTGAGGCGGAGGACACTTTTGAGAGCTGCAAGTCCCGTGAGCAAATCTTTTGATAATGTATTGTGCTCTATAATTAAATAAGTATAATAATTTTACTTAAATATAAGTATTTATTAATAGATTAGAAGTTGATTGTTTGATTTGGTAGTTACCTCCTTATGATGATTGTGTGTGCAATAATAAACTTATTGTATATTTGGAGTAATTTTGCAGAGCAATTTAAATAGAATTGTCAAATCACTGCAATCTGTAAATGATTAAAGTACCTACATTGTGTATAGTATAAAACTATTAATTTATGCCTCAGGTCAATAGTTTCTATATAAAGTCAAATAAAATATTTTCAAAAGTCTATTCCTGGTTCATATCCCTTCATACTATGCTAGAACAACTTAATTACGTATTTGGTTGTAGTTGATATATAAATATATATTTAAGTGATGGTAGCTGCAGGGGTGGACCACCAGTATGTGGGGCCCTGGGCTGATACTACTCGGGGACCCCTAGGGGGCCTGTCTAAATTATCAATTAACTGACATTAAAAAAGAACCGGCCAAGTGTAAAGTATATAATTAAAAAAGTAAATTAAATAATTTAATAAATATTTTAAAAACTTTATTATAGGTATGATTTTTTTATAATTCATTATGTTTTCAATTGGGACTGTCCTCAGGCTGTAGTCCCTATAGCCCCTACATAGATCCGCCCCTGGGGTAGCCGAATGGATAAGTGCCGCACATGCAAATCATGCGGTCCGAGTTCGATCCCGACTGGCAGTATCAATGTGGATCTCGTGGTGATGTCGTGAGTCACCTAGCCGCACTAGGCCAGGTGTGTGGATTATGGCCTAAACCCTCTCAGCTCTCTAGATAGAGGAGAGGAGACCCGAGCCCAGCAGTGGGATATTAATGATGATGATGTTGTTATCGGATTTACACATGCATGCAAAATTTCAGCTCAATCGGTAACCGGGGAGTGGATCAAATTTACCTTGCAAGATTTGATTACAAACATCAGGACAGGTGATACTTCAAAAAGCTTGTAAAAAGTTTAATTATTTTGGTATGTGATAAAATTTAACGCCATCTTTAATATCATATCAAAATCAAAACTAGCTAGTCCTTGTTCTCGATACATTGGGAGTCCAGAAATATCGACATTCTATTCAAAGTTGAAGGTGGATTGACAAAATATTTTTTACTTGTGTTATTTATAAAATAAAACTAAAAATAATAAGACAGAGCATTACTTCTAGATATTACTCTGAAACAGTTGGCAAAGTTGTTTACCTATATTAGGTACACCCTTTAGCCTTTCAGCTTTTAGCCTTTTAGCTACCAGCAATTATAGAATTTAATTTTGAGAACCTTAGTTGAGACATGAATCGCCACACTGTTGAAAAATTCAGTTTGTTACTCCGATTGGAAAATGCGAGCTATCCGACATTTTTAGATGAAGTAGGTAAGTCAAAGTCAAAGTCAAACCAACCAAAAAACAAAACAAAAAAACAAATTCGTTATATAATTATCATCATTTATTACCACATCTCTTACTTCTAAGATTTTAACAAGTGCACCTTTTGTTAACTTGACCTGTCTTTTGGTGCTTAAAGCGCCAGCTATAAAATTCAGTTTTTAATATTTAGTAATAAAACACACAAAAGTAATGATTTAATATCTTATGGAATTTTTATGGATCTGAGTTTTGTGGTCTATAGCCATAGCATCAGCGCTCAAGGCACGCTTGCGCTTGTCGTTTACAGCCGACGTTGGCATTCAAAAGGTTATTATTATTATATAAAAAGACGTTCTAAATTTGTTTTATAGATATTGGTATCGTTAAACTTCTGGTTCACTGTGAAGTTTCACCCCACTGCTGTTTAACATAGTAAATGAACTTCGTTCAGGTGTGTTGGAGTCATTTTGTAACGCGGGATGGCAGCACGAGTGTTTTCGTACACGATGCACCGCTTCCAACCCCCGCATACACATCAACGAAGTTCATTTACTATGTTAAACAATAGCGGGCGCAACGAGTGAACTAGAAGTTTGACAAGACTACATAATTATAAGACACACCTAAAGATAAACAGACTATAACTACAAGAGCGTGTGAAATATTAGTTAATCTCAGCATAAAATGCGGATCATTGGTAATACTCGCATTCCAACATTGTCATTTTTTTGTTCGATAGAATTTTTTTTAGTAGCCATGTCTTACAGGTCATCAATTTCAATTTCATCGTCAGGTATTTCAAACACCAGTAGTTCGGCCACATTGACGGGCTCGACAGACCGCCTGATGCGCCTCACACAGTTAGCTCTCCCTTTAACACTGGTATCCTTGTGAAAGCCAAAGTTGCACACGCAGAAATTGGGCGAATAGCAGTACCCATTAGGGCATCCTCCTGGACAGTAAGGCTTGCATCTGCAATAAAATATTGGTGCTTTAGGCTGTAGTTATTTAAAAATAGATCTCCTTTGGAACTCAAAAACCTTATAACAATTTTATGAAATCTACAATATAATATTAAAAACAAAAAAAGTATTTTTGTATCTTAATGGATAAACTTGAAAAATATTGGACCGATTTCAAATATTCTGTCGTCTTTAGAAAGCTACATTATTACTAAGTAACATAGGCTATACTTGTATAACAACAGTCACCACGCTACGACCAATAGGTAGTGGCCAAATAAAGAAAGACGGGAGCGAAGCCCCGCGCTACTTCTAATAAAAAATAAAATCATTATAAAATAACGAATTTACTTCTAATGGCATGCAGGCATTTTAAATTTTTTTGAAGATTTCACATACCTGCTGCCAGTAGGATCTTGTTCATCAGGTACAAAGCCGTCGTTGCAGACACATTGGTCATTCTCAAAACATACTGCGTTGGTACATGACTTAGAGCAAATAATCTCCACATTACCCTGTTGATTATCGGAGTACAAATTTTGGGATTGCTGGTGATATTGTTGTTGGTACTGTTGTTGGTATTGTGGTTGGTATTGCTGTTGGGGTCGTGATGGATAAGGATTAAAGGTGTTGTTTGAACTAATATTGTAGTTTTGCTGCGGACGATATTGAGGATAATGTTGTTGTTGATTACTGGGATAGTATTGCTGACTAGGATAGTATTGCTGTCCAGGATAGTATTGACTGTTAGGGTTATAAGGTTGATTGGAATTGGGTTGCTGATTATCTGGGTAGTTGGGACGTTGGTTATAATAACCATGCTGACTATCTGGATAGTTTGGTGGTTGTTGACCTGGATTGTAATATATGGGTTGAGGATTAGGATTTGCTGGTCGTTGATCAGGGTAATTTGATAATTGTCCGCTTGGGTTACTAGTTTGTTGGTCAGGATTTGATGGTTGGTGACCAGGATAACTTGGACGGGAGTTTTCAGGTTGATTGGATTGACCTGGCTGAGAATGTTGATTACCAGTACCAGGATAGTTAGGCTGTTGATTACTAGGGTAGTGAGATGGTTGATTGCCAGGGTAGGAAGGTTGTTGTTGACCAGGGTAGCGGGAAGGATGATTGTCCGAATGTTGTTGGCTAGGATAGTTGCCAGGATAAGTAGGCGATCTTGTGGAGTAGTCAGTGTTGCTTGGATTTCGGGGAGTGTTTTGATTTTGCGGGTAATAACCTATAGGGTTCTTAGTTGTGGTAGTTCGTGGACAGTTGCTGAAACAAATATATAAGTACTTGAATATATTTTACTTTTTAGTCGTCTAATATTTTATCACGCATAGAAGCAGTTTATGGTTCATATTTGAATTTTACTAATCTATTATTTTAATATCAAATTTTAAATAAGCGTAAACGTACATTAAGAACTCCTAAAGAATTAAATGGTAAATAAAAACGTATCACTGGAGGCCTACTTTACTTTATTAACGATTTTTATATGAAAGGCAAGGATGTCAGTAATGCAATCTTATATATTCCACGATAACATTCGACTTACTCTCCACATTCAGGCACACACTCCCCTTGCCGATTCTTGATATATCCTGTTTTGCATCGGCAGTCGTTGGGAGCTACACAGTCGCCGAAGCTTCCACAGCGATCACAATGAGGATTGCAGGACCCTTCAGGAGTGGAACTGTAACCTCTTCTGCATTCACACGAATTGGGTGCAGTGCAGTTGCCTGATGAAGGTTTTTTTAAGAATTAGGAATAATAAAAATAACGGTAGAAAACTATGACAAATATTTTATGGGTGTGATTCATTTAAGACCCACGTTAAATTATGGTAATTAATATATTAGATTTTAGTGCATATTAGTTATTAGATGTTTATTAATAATTTAGTGCAATGTTAATAATATTTTAAATATATAATTATGTTACCCGATTGTCTTCGTTGCACAGTTTTCAATTCCTTGTTCTTTCAATTCAAAAACTTATTCTCATCTTAATATCATGATCTTACTTCATCATAATGAAGTTAAATAGATAGACGGATTGTCATATCAAGGAAAAAGCACAATCTTTTTGCACTTTTGTATCATTATGTAGTTATTTACTCACCAGCCCCCCCACAGTTGTTTCCACAAATTGGCACACAGAATTTGCTTTCGGAGTCCAATCTATATCCTTCATTGCAGATGCATTCACCGCCGGCACATCGTCCATTTTGACAACCAATAGGGCATGTCGGTATACAGAAACCTGCTAAATTCTTGATATGGTCAGGAAAGCAGGTGCAAGTTTCTGGCTCAGTGCAAAGGGCATTGACGCACTCTGTAGTGCAGACTGGGTCACATATTCTGAAGTTGTGAATGTTTCTGATATAGCCACTGCAGCAGGTTCTGATTCGGCTGAGATCAGAGCGTGACTGAAAAATATTGCAAAATATAACTTCGGAAATCAATTAATTTGAAAAAAAATCTGAGAGCCTGGAATTGTTCTATCTTTGAATAAGGTATTTACTATTCCTTATAATATAATACGTCACGTAGACCTGTTTTATGATAATTTAATATGAGTACTACTAGTCGTGAAAGTTTATATCATCATATATTTTTATCATGAATATATTAAGTTACTTAAAACAGGTTATCAGTTCAGTTACATAGCCCGGTTTTGTGTAAACCACGTGTGTTTAATTTTTATTGTGATGCTATTCTATACTTACTCCGTTACCAGCAGGGACGTGGGCAGGGTCCTCCGCCAAGTTAGCAGTTCTGTTAAAGATAATACTGATTAAGAATTTTTTTTCATTTGAATAAAATATCAGTACAAATTTATCTTGTATTAGAGCTGCTTGGAATCTAACTATTTCAGACGTAAATTTGAAGAACATTTTTGTAGTAGGTTAATTTGAGGTAGTTCAATGTCTATAAATTGCTATTCTTTCTTAAATTATATTATTATTGGTTATTTTGTGATAGAAATATAGCAATTAATGATTGTCTCGTACCAATACAAGGATAATAGTTTCTTATCCTTACCTATCGCAATATAAAATAAAATCTTGTAAACCTAGTACTAGTAAGGAAAAAATAATGAGGAGGATGAGACGTGATAGGATGAATACGGAACAACTCGAGTTTTTTGCAAATTTTGTCATTCAAATATTCTAAAACCTATTTTTTTTTACTTATAAGTTATTTGTTTATTCAATTATCTACTTACGGAACTTCAATATAGCAGACACCTTTCTCGTAGTTCACCGGTTCTGTCCTTGTATTGTTGTAATATCTGTGTACGGAAACAAAACTATAATAATAAATTTGCTTTCACATACTCTCCTATGATATTTTTTTTTCATAATACTTATATAATCACAAAATCCATAGCTCTTCATTTTTGAATTTGCTTTAAGCACCTATAAAAGAACAGTACAATATAAAATGGTATCATCTTAATATTAGATTGTCTGTGTATGTGTGTAAGTGTGATTTGTGTAAGGTTAGAGGGGTGGGAGGGTAGGTTAACCCCCTCATGTTATTAATAATAAGGATTATAATAATTTATGTGTTAATATATTTTGTTTTATTATATAAAAGGTTACTTAAATTATAAAGGTTTAATACCTTAGGTCTCCGCGGCCCTGCCCGCTGTTTCCACCCTTGACTCCGGAGTATCGGGGCTTTATTAAACTTTGTGGTGACGCGTGGGCAACAGCCACTAGCAATGCTAGTACTAGTAAACGCATTTTAATCTGCAACAAATTAAAAGAAGAGCGATTGAAGATCAACTATTTTAACCTAAATTATAACTAGAATTTTAGATCAGATAATATTAATTAGTTCGATGTTTCACTACCTATTTAGAAGAAAATAAAATGTGGCATAAAAACTTCTTCAAATGAGATTTTGCTGAAATTTTATATAATGAACACTTTTTATATGAAGAACTGAAATTTCACGTTATAAAGAATAGATGAAAAAAAAACTAAAAAAGTTGATAATATAGATAGAGCGAAAATTATTGAGGATGTAAGTAGCGGCCGCGTTGCCCTTAGATGAACATAAACTGTTCATAATTATGTGTTATGTTAAAACTATTGACTTTCATTCTTAAAGAGGTAGAAAAATGGGAAATTAAGAAAGTTTGAAGCAAACAAGATTACATAGACTTTTTAATTCTTAGGTTGGTATATTTTGCCGTCCACTTTGCTCCATAAAAGACACTCACACTTGTCTTGTGTCTATATAAAGTTATTCTTGCTTAGCACTAAAGGCTTTGTTACAATTGAAAGTTGATTAGTTGTATTTAAGTATATTTTAAGACACATAAAGCCTCTTAGCCACGTGACTCATGCAGTACTTACTTAGTACTTATTCAAACATAGAAAAACCTGCTATAAGTTTAGAGATACTCGTAATTGTTGTTTATTTAAATTATGACAGTAAATAAATTGTTTGCAGTAAATTTACGTCTATCACCATGCAATAATTATAATTGATATACCTACATAATAAGTATGACATAGCGCGAGTTTTCCTTACCTTACTGATCCTACAAGTTGAGTCAACTACACTTGGATACTCACTGTGAACTAAATTAGTATTTATTAACCATTGCACGAGATAAGTTATATCAAGCTTGAATATCTTTAATGTATTGTGGGTTCTGTTTAAAAATTAAATAATAATATTGATTTTATTTCTATAAAAAGATAAACAATAGCCAATTACTGCTTAGATATTTCAAATCTATGTAGGCTTTAGGATCCTTCCTTCACCGAGAAACTAGGTATAGTCGCTTAGTTACCTTTTTTATTTATTTAAAGTTTTGCGCAAGCTATTTACATAGATCGATTTAATGCCATAGTTCAATAAGTATGTATTTGCAATGTATGTATCATCGTCATCATCATCAGCAACCCATTAAAGTCCCACTGCTGAGCAAGGAATTAAAAAAAATAACGGAATTCTTTATTGGGTGTCTTTATGATATAATAATAATTACCTGGGCTATTGTACTTCGATTGGCAAAAGGGTAGGTACACAAGAAGGGCTATTTTCGTCTTTATTTCCTTGTCTAATTATAGTTTTGATAACATGAATTGAACCCTAATGCCTGTGGGACAAGATATCGTCACAGTAGTCGGAAACGATGAGATAATACAATCTGTTTTGCAACGTTTTCATGAATTTAATGCAAAATAATAATAATATGTTATTTCATTTAGCTGTTATTGTTGTGACCTCTGAGATTAAAATTAGCTAGGTATTTGTGTGTATTTGTTTTTTTCCGTGCTCAGCAATGGGATATTAATTTATATGTTTTGATGATGATCACACTACATATGTATATTACTAATAGTCTAGTAAATGAATGCTCAAAATGGTACTGTGGAGGGAAATGTCGAAAGCAGAAACTTTGGCTTAGGAACTTTGTTTGGACTAGTTAGGAGATAAACATACTAAAATGCATCCTATACCGCCTCAATCAAAGGAATTGTTCGAGCTGCAGTGTTCGATAATAATCGATCGACATGCCTTCAAGTGGCCCGCTTGCATCCTCTTTGTAAAAAGTAGTGATCCCTTTAATTTAGGTAGATAACTTGCTTAATGATGAACGAATAGAGTAGCAGACTAGGTACTAAGCTGTAAAAATAAGAGAGATTACTACCTACACTAAGATTATTTCGATCAAAATAAGGTGCCAAACTGGAGAACCATCTCCACTCTTTAGAAAAACACAGCTTCAACGTCACTACATCAAGAAAATTACTGTTTATCAAATATCCGCTCGCCATCGGCAGGGAGTTTATCCCCACACCTTGGAAACTAAACGGTTTCAGAAGAATTTCCTCCCAAGAGTTATCAGGCAAGGAAATACAGTATCCTGTTCTTTATAAAAAGCATGAATAGATTTCATAAGGGTCGGCAACGCGCTCGAGATGTTACTGGTGTGCCTAGTGTCCTCGCCATTTAATTTTGTCTGGACACCGTCCTTAGATAGTGTTTTTAAAAACTGTTTAATAGTAAACATTGAATGACCTACTACGAAACATAGGATGTGCTTTGATAGTGTTAATACCCACGCACTTTAACCCTGATATCGTTTATCTTATGCTTATATTATATTATAAACTTGCAAATTTTCCGTATAATTTCTGTATATTACTGCAGTATAGTAGTAATAGTAAAGGAAAATAAGAATAAAACTGCTTCATTTTATATTTTATTATTTTAATACATTAATGATTTATAGTTCACTTCACACACAAGTAATTTCTTTGGTATTAATAAAAAGTTTTATACAACGCCATCTAGAACAAAACATTGGAACTACGTCTAAACTATGAACACCTTGTGGATTGAGCATCGCGGTCATAACTCAGTTACTGCTTCACCATTTAGATTAATAATTTCTATAGCATGTTCAGAGGGTGGCCTCCAGCATGGTATCTCTGCATAAAGAGGTTCTGAGGTCGTATTATCAATCACATCGAGTTTGGCTTCGCATTTCAACGCTTCTATCGTGGACTCGGTAACGCTAGCTCGCATTTGACGTAGTTCACCCCTGTCGTTTATAGATGGCGCTAGGGAGGCACGCGATGGAATCGTTCCGAAATCGTGGCTTCGTCTTGGTAAATGATCGTAATGACATTCTAGAATACCTGCAATAGAGAAAAAAAGCTCTTAGGAAGAATAACTAGAAATCGATATCAAGAAAAGGCCTCCTAGGTCGTTTTTCCTTACCTCTGAAATTTTCCAGCATAATGGGTGAAATGGTTTGTACAACGACTGGTCTCATGAATTGTTTTAAATTACGATCCAATGTCGATATTGGTTGGTAATGACACTTTTCTGATGTAGGTGGCTCTGAAATAACAAAGCAAGAATATGAAACTTAAGAAGAACTCAGAAAATCTGTCTAAGATTGTTAATCTACTTTAATAATTATCCAGATGTTCATGCTACATACTTTTATAAATTTGGAATTATTTACATAATAAGGTTATAAAGTGTTAACAGATTTTTCATTTATGTATGATAACTGCAGTTAAGTATGAACCCTTACCTGGCAGGGGTGTATGAAAGATGCTCCTAACATACGGTGGCGGTACATCATTATTATCAATCATCACTTGCATTCTTATATCATTTATTTTTCTAACATCCTCATACCTCGGCTTCTTGCATCTCTCTATCATCACAATAATAACCGCTACAGTGATGACAGCCATCATCACTCCTCCTGCTATACTTATAACCGATATCAAGTCGACTGATGATCTCTCAGTGCCTTTGTCTCCCATAACTGCTGTTATATGTTCAGGTTCTGTCAAAATATGAAATTCTTCATCATCTGACGGTCCGTCAGTAGTTACTTTAGTTAGACTTTTAGTAGCGTTAGCTTTTTTAATTTCTTTTTCATATATCTTCGGGGAATTAGTGGTATTATGTGTATTTGTTACTGAAGTAACATTGGTAGGTTTTTTCCCGAATAAACGTTTTATGTGCATTGTCGTTCCTTCTGTTGAAAACTGAATTGTAGTTGAAGCTGATAAAGATTTAGTAGTTGGATTTGTAGTTAGTTCATTCTTTCTCTGCGTAGTTCTTATTATATTAGGAGAAGTAGCTACAGAAGTACTTTTGTTTATATCAGTCGTCATGCTGTTAGTTCTATTAGTATGAGTTCTAATTACTTCAAAATATTTTGTTACTGAAGTAGTTTTAGTTATAGGTATTTTTGTAGTAACAGAAGTGCTGGGTAGAAATCTAGAACTTGTGATAGATGATGAATTAGGAATGGATTCTTTCTTTATTACTGTACTCGATGCGACTGGTGCAATTGGCATTGATGTAGTGCTTGACTCAACCTCAGTTTTATTATAAGAAGGAGCATTTGTAGTATTCTTAGTTGATATATACGATGAAGTCAAAGCTATCTTTTTAAACGTAGAATAGGATACTGAAGTTGGTATTATGGAAACAATAATAGTCTTTGGCGTTGTGATTGCCGGTGTCAATTCTTTGTTATTAGCACTTCTGTACCTTGGAAATTCGTGAGTCATTTTAATCTTTGTTTCTACTATTGAAGATTCACCTTTTTGAGCTGGTCGTATCCATATTTCCTTTGGTTTAAATTTAGCTGTTGTCGGTGCTATTTTCATTGTAGTTTCTTTCTTTGTGGTTTCAGTTTTGAATATAATTTCCTTAGGTATTGATGTAGGTATTGCTGTTTTCGGCATTTCAGTTGTTTCTATAATATCTATAGAATCTTGATGTGCGTTTAAAGTAGGTATGGTTCTCATTGCAATTGTTGGTTCTGGAGCATTTATGGTTTCCACCACTTCTGTGGTATTATAAACTGGTTTAATAAATATGCGCCGTGTTACTTCTTCTTCAGTAGATAAAATAGGTCTTGTACTTGTCGTAACAAATGTTGTGTTGTGGTAAACGGTTGTTAATTTAGGTATTTCTGTAGATGGTAAAAATGGTTTTGTTGCTTTCGATTCCTTCTCGGTTGCCATCAAAATTGAAGGAATGGCAGTAGTTACATTAAATGTATTTCTACTAGTTGTTGAAGATGAAAGAAGAGTTGTTGTAGAAGGTAGTGTTGTTGTTGACATAGTAACTGTTGTGGGAATAGTTATAGCAGTTGTAGAAGTTATTACTCTAGGTATAGGAGGAATAACTGTAGTACTGGGACTTGTAACTCTGGGAGTCGTATTAAGGGTTGTGATTTTAGTTGTGAGTGTTGTTAGTAATTCTTCTATCGACATTGTTGAAGCTGTTGGTGGCATGCTCGTATCACAACTGTAAAACAAAAAGTAGGTAAATTATATAAGGAGAAATCAGCAAATCAAAGCCTAAACGTATCTTAACGTTGATGTATTTTATTAGTAAAAGTGGTAACCCACCTCTCACCTTGCCATCCGTCTAAACAATCGCATTCACCCGTGACGGGTGAACAGAAGCCATTCCTACATCTTTTGCAATCATGAATACAGTTTGGCCCCCATTTGTTGTCTGGGCAATCTGGAAATGTTTTAATGGTTATATATAAATATGCTGTATCATATCATCATTATTATCTCTAAGACTGATAGACAGTGTTGAAAGATATTTTTACACAGATTAATTTCCCAGATTAATTATCGCCCGGTTCATATTGTGGAGCATAATAATGTTTCAGTAATATGTTACAAATTCAGCTGCAAAAATATCTTAAGTACCTTCCGAGCAACCATGTCCTGTCTTTCCGTTTGGACAGATAGGCACACAGGAGACGTCTCTCATCTTATACCCTGGACAGCACACTGCCACTTCAGCAGTTCTCTCTTCCGTCTGAAAAGTTATATATAATCATTTTATTCATTACCACTCTTGATCTGTGTAGTTTAAATAAATATTCCACACATATATTTTATGAGGTTTTATACATTGGCTTTGATGGACACATTCATAACTATATCCAGCTTAAGGACTTCACTCAAGTTATATAAAAGCATCTAATTTAATTTCAGTCATTACCTTCAAATTTAGCCTATTGATGTCCATGATTAAATATAGTAAAATGGTGATTCAATACAATGACAGTGTATCAAAGAAGCGTAAAGTGTTAGCAGCTTGCACTTTTTTGGTCACTAGTCAAACGATATTTTCACCATGTGTGATTGCTAAAATTACTTTTGAAAAATACAAAATGACATATTCTAGTCATCTGTAAATTCTAACCAATGTTCATTGTAGGTTTTTCATAATATGAATATTTTGTACGATGAACGAGCTTATACTTATGTAGGTAACTAGTTAGATTTGATAAATTTAATATCTAATCCTCCAGACTCAACCAAAACGTCAATGGAACCCAACTGCTTATTTTATTATTTAATACGTGAGTTAAGGCTTTTTACATAGCCTCAATTTGCGGCTGGCGACTGTCACAGTTGATCCAGTTTTTCTCAAGGATAATACTATTCAATAAATTGTTGTCATCTAAAAGTATTATTTTCCTTATATAACACATTCAGTGGCAATGAAATTTACCTCATTATACAATCAAATCAGTTTGCAATTTTCCAGTGCTGCACTCTAATTTTTATACAATGAAATAAAAGTGCGGATTTTTTCGAAAGAAATCTGACAGAATATTGAATCGAATAAGAAGAATAGAATGAATGCACCTTTATAGCTGATGCTGATACAATAAGCTAAAGCTTTGTCTCGGAAGTTTCTAGTTGCGTTAATTAATAAAAAAAATTTGCTGAAGAATTTATATTAATGGAATAATTTTTCATCCCACAAATATGGATATTTTTACTGCTATTTATTGCATAGCATTGTTATCAAAAGCTAGTGATGAAATCTTTCATACCTCAAGCCTAGTTAAGTCTCTCATCTCGGTGTTCCACCTGGAGCATCTAGGTGGCATAGAGAAGCACCACTCATACGTCCGCACCGACATCGGAGCTCGGTATTTTACTCTTTTCGTTATGTTGTACCTGTTGAGAAAGGGTTAATATGTTATTTTGTATCAAAGATTGAATAGCATTAGGGCTGTCTTTCGTAAATTAAATTTTCGTCTATCATATTACCATCGGATGCGAGCTGCACAAAATCGCTCACAGTGGCGGAAATTATGCAACGCCTATGTTCAGTAGTGGACGTCATTAAGTTGATATAATGATATCACCATCTATCACGTAAAAAAAGCATCTCAAAGACGCTAGGCATTAGATTTTTAGAATCGACAATTATTTAAAAGCTATCAGAATTCGTCTACGACTATTACTATATTATGTCAAAGTTCAAATAATTCAATGAAGTCCAAAAACTATACTAAATAACACAGCTCACATGTGTTTACATACATCAATTTTATTCATCATTTAATTTCAATGGAGAGTAACTAATACACTCAAAAGTTCAAAGATTCAATGATAAATTAGCTAGTCGCGAAATTGTAAAGACTCGTTAACATCCTTATAAACTACTTACAATAATATATTTATGAATAAGATTAGCAAGTTTCTAAGAAAACATTTATGGAGCACCATCGGATAGCTACTACCAGTATTTATAATTGTAACAGAGTCTATAATTAAAAAGCCCTAAGGCCAACTTTTATTGCGTAGGTTTTCTATGTAATTTGTTCTATTGCTGTGTGGTCTGGCTAAGGTTAGAATATGTATCAAATTAGGTGGTTTATTTATTTACTTGGTTATAAACTATAAAACTTCTCGTTCCGCATATTTGCTGATTTTCAAGCTTGTGACTAACAGTACCGGGATACTAGTATCTACAAAATTAAAGCAGAAACTATTCTAGAGGCAAATCAATTTTCGGCAAATTGAGCAGCTCAGCTGAAGAAGAATTTAAAACATTAGGTACATAATTCCGCAGCTATAGACCCAGATTCCACCAAAGTGGAAAACCACAAGACATGAGAAGATCTGTTGTAAATAACCAACTTACTAACAAATTTTATCATGTTACGTGCATGCTGTTTACATTGTTTATTTATAAAAAAGTCGTTTTTCGTTTCGTCTCCATTTTCAGTGTAGCTTAAATCTTTTTATAAAACGATATTTCTATAACCTTTCTTGATTGAGAAGAAGCGAGCTTTACTTAGCACTTAATGGATCGATATTCTGTGATATTCTTTACAGACAGTATTACCTCTACCATATTAAGCTGCTAATAAAATACAGTGTTAAGAATACTTACTTCTGTTTCACCATGCATACATTGGGTCCATTTAGTGCGCTGACTTGGACGACGACCATCATGGTCACCCACAACACCAACACACACCATGTTTCAGTCTTTATAGTCCTTATAACGTTCACCAACATTGTACTACTGTCCTCGGCCCATGGTGTTCTAATGTTGATGTCTTGATTTCATTGCTGAAGGATTCTGGGAAAGAAATGGTGCGGTTAGGCATGTATTAGGCATGTGTTCTATTGCGTCACTGTACACACTACCCAAATTGGAACTTATAGAATATTGTAACTGTATATTAAAAGAGTTTCTTGCCGGTTCTTCTCATAGCTCAACCCCGTCTATGGACGTCTATGGGTTGAAATGATGAGGGAAATTAACCCAGGAGCTCATTTGGGGCTGCTGTCGTGTAGACGTTTCGCCACTGAGGCAGTTATTCAATCTCAAGTAGTTTCAATACGACAATATAGTGTGAGAAAATTAATCAACTTTTATCTCCCCATTAATCATGTTGCAGTGGCCCTTCATCCTTATATTCTGTCCCATTAGCGCTTCACATAATTTGTGTAACACGCTACGGGGTCAACTAACGCAGCGGACGGAGGGAGATGAACTAATTGTACCAATAACTATGTGATGTGGCGTAATGGATGGTTTCTGTTACTTGCTATCGAGTAATGACGATGGAATAGTTTGCTTATATATTAAACTATGATGGTACGTGTTCTGTAAGTACCTAGTTACCGCTCATTAAGCCCTGGAGACATGGAGTGTAAGTTCTGAATAATCAAAATTATCACTAATTTAACATCTTTTTATAACATATAAAATTTTAGACTTTTCAATGAACTATTTTGAAATTCAATATCTACTAGAAGACAGAATCAGTTCTACTCATAAAAAATGACATAAAGAAAGCCGCGAAAAGTAAAATACGCTTTATCCATACGTAGAAAATATTCAATGAAGCTAACAGCTAATCTGATCACAATGGTTGACAGAATAGCCACAAGTGGTCTATAGACCGTTTCTTGTTACTAAGGGTGCAAGTGAGTAGCTCCGACATTCAACGATTTAGCAATCATTCCTTCTCTTTTGAGGAACATGACATGAAATTTAATTAAACAATAGGCAGTAAGTAGTTCTAAAATATTTATATATTTCATATCTAGCCGAAACAAACAATTTCTATAAATAAGTCATCAATTTATCCACCCGTACCTACAACAAAAACTTCTCTAACGATTTGGATTAAAATGTTTCCATAAAGTTTTTCTTCCAAGTTGATCCAAATAAAATATATGATACGAGAGAAGTGACAGAGAACCGTTTAAATACTTAACATTATAAAGTTTATTAAAAATCACAGATTATAACAGCATTAGAGAAATCATAGAGGTTTATACTAATTTATTAGTTACATTACATAAGTTGTACTATTCTTGAATGTTGAAGGGGTTATATTGCATCCCGATATTATCCAGTTAGTGAAAAGCTAAAACTGTGGGAGGCAGAAGAACAGAAATTTTATTTAAGTAGCCTCTAAATGTTTACCATCCAACAACCTATTAAGTTAAACTAATTATTACAATATATTCTAGGCCCAAGGTTTCAATATGAAATATGTCGTAAATAAATTAAAATATAACTTACTCAACACTCAAAGGTCAATGTTAAAATTCATGAATGAAATTTCGAAAATGAAATGAAAAACGAAGTTTGTATACAAAATGCAACCGTTACGAAACGTGTTGATTTGAATAACAAACAATGAAATTATTGAACTTGAAATAATACAATTTACGGAGCGCTACTAATTGCTTCTACTATATTTTCTGCATGGAAAAGGCAAAACCTTGTTTTACTAAATCCTACTTTATATAAAACAACATAAGTTTAAAATTCTGTAGTAGTGTCTGTTACGTTACAACATATTTCCACTGACGTTTACAAAGTGAGCTACTAAATGTGTGTATGTAATGTATCCACGTGCTCGTTTAACACAACATGTTGTACATATGTATGTGTGTGCATTTGTGTGTTGTGAATGCGTGTACGCACGCAGGCTGGTCGTTTCGCATGTTAGGCAGGATGCGTCGATTGGCGCGTCACTACAGCTTTATCAATAGTGCCGTCGACCTCTTTCTGAATGGTGAATGAAAGCGAACTCTTAACTTGACTCGTTAAATTGATAGAGATGGACAATGCGTGAAGGATTTTAAGATCCTTTTCCTTGAGTACTTGGGAACGTGTTAAAGATTTATTGAGATAGAAATAACACTTCATTTTTCCCTTTTACGGATGGACAGTAATGTATGAAAGTCATAGGGGTTTATAAAATATTAGCTCCTTTTTTAAAAGGCTCGTACTGGGTTACAAGGCCTGTGTCATGGAAGACTATAAAAATAGAATGAACTGACACTATTATTAATAACACATCTAAGCAGCTTTTGCTGTAGGTAAATTTTAATCAATTTCTATGCGTCACATCGAAATAAAATTGTATGTTCGATGTATAGTTTTGATGATCTGATATTGGATCCTGGTAATGGTTACTGGAACTCTAACTCTACTCTCTCAAAAATGGTCGTGTGATTCCTTTAGATGATTCTAAGCGTATTTTTCTTAGTCTGAATTACATATTTATGTATGATAGAAGATTAAAACTGTTAAGTTGCTATTATGTTAGGTTAGCATAAAATATGTTAAGCTTAAATTACAAAATATTGGATGGAATTTTGATATTTTGTTTTGATTTTAGTATTAGGAGTTTGATTTTTTTTTTCCATTAAATGTAAATGAACATTGTCAAGAGCTTTTTAAAGTTACCCAACGTTCTTTGATGTGATCGTCTTTGTTGTTTTTAATTAGCTTATGTATACTTTGAGGTATAAGAAACATGTTATGAAAATACAAGAAAATGGAACGAATAATGCCTCCAGCGTTAGATATAAAGCTTGGAATGTTCCATTTTTGTATTTTTGTGTATTCAAAATTGTACTGTTTTAATAGAATAATTGTTATGATTCGCGTTTCGCAACTTCAGCAAGATTTGTTGTTCAAAATATAAAATAATGTAGCTAGCATAGTTATAACTTCGATCAATAAACTAGATAACATTTAATTGATAGCCTAACAATTACAATATAAATTTAGGCATAGAATACAAAAAATCTAGTAAAATTGTAATAATCTAGTAATAGTGTATGTCTTCTAAACACTATTTCGACGGATGAGAATGACCAGAAAATTTACTCAGTTATAATGTGATATTAAATTACCTCAGTAGCAATACAACAGTATCTATCCTTTCAGCACTCGTAAGTGCAATTTCAACGGGATCAGTTAGTAGTGAAGGGGTTCCCATTTATTTTTATAGTCACGCCGGTTGACTAACGGAAGAGGATTGTTTGGACCGAGGGGTCTATCAAACCGTTTCACTAACAGCTCGCTGACAAAATATTATAGAAATTTATTGTTTACAATTGATTGATTGTCTATGAAATATAAGCTACCATTACCATTGTTTTTATGTTCGATACATGTGATACTTTCGTCATCTCACTTGAAGTCTTTTGGAATGTTAAGAGCAGGGTTGATTCTGCTGTTGATTGATGTATTGTTTTTTATTTTATTTGGGCATAATAATAGGCGGGCCGTAAGCTTTTTTTGCCATTATCGTGGTATAAAAAAGTATCTATGACTTAAAATTGTATATATCTCCTTCGTATTAGCATATATATATCATATCAGTATTTAGCAGTTCAGAGCTATAATAATAATATTCTACCACATTTACACAGCGCCATCTAGTCCCAAATTAAGCAATTATATTTGCTTGTGTTATGGGTACTAAACAACTGATATACTACTTAAATTTATTTTTTTTGTAAATACATACATATTATAGACAAATTACACCCAGACACAGAACAAACCTTTATACTCATCACACAAAGGTTTGTCCTGGGTGGGGATCGAACCCACGACCTCCGGTTTAGCAGTCAGGGTCACTAACCACTAGACTAACAGGCCAGTCAGCTGGATATAGGACTGCCTTCGTAACCTGAGTAAATGCCTACAAATTGTGAATAAGCTATTGATCGAGAGACAAGAAAACTCCGAAAGATCCAATTTCAAATACCGAGTGAGCTGCTTTATAAATCAAGTTCTTAATAACTCTCTCGTAACAATTTAGATCAAATAAACATTCGTAGCTCGATGCCCGTATGGAAGTGAGAAATTTCGACGGTTGAGTTTTGGAGGGTGAAACTTGCTTCAGTTAACTTATGAACTTTGGTTCCATTCTTATCTGTAGATACGTCATTTCGATGGTTCTATCAATCATAAACGGGTTATTGTAATGTCGAAGTTGGCGCCCAATTAGTTGGCATCATAGACCTAGGATCCGCGCGCTACTAAATCTATGGTTGGCATTATTTTCACAGTTAGGTAAGTTGAGTATTGAGCTGTTTGAATTTACAGATGTTATTACTTGTTCTTTGATACGTTTACAGATTGTAATTTCGATATCTTGAAGCCTAGAGAATGTGCATAAAACATTTTATATCCTTTAAATCCAATATGAGGCTGATTGTAGATACTTAATAGAAAGAAAGAAAAAAAATTAGATCAACGGACAACAGAAACCGCTGGAGGGAAAGCAAGATTTTTGGAAATTTACCCTCTACGTCTAGGGGAAAAGTTGAAAACAAAAACAACAACCTTATGTTTATTAAACAGAACCACTAATAATCGTTCCTTTTTTGTAATTTTCTCAGAAAATTGACCAAGTTATGTTAGCGAGTAAAATTTGTAATTTCTAAAAATATTACTAATGAGAGCATGATGTTAAAGATGATTAACATTTTGTATCATGTCAAACGGTTCTTCAACATTAAAATATATAATCCAGGCTTTTTATTCACTTTTAAATATCCTTCAGTGACTGGTGAGGCTTGGTAATTGAATCTCTTTTGTCGTTAATATACTTCAGGCTATTTTTGCAAGTGGAAATTCATCAAACTGATTACTGACTGTAGATAAACTTTACTGTTTTCGTAATTGGACAACTTACAATTAACTTTTATAAAGGAATAGTAGAGCTATTAGTTAATTGTGTACGAATGTTCGTATCGTAGAGGATGTGAACTAATTAGATAGGTGAACAAGTTGCGCAGTTTGTGAGTTACATACATACATACTTAGTTTGATGTTAGATACTACTATGAACTGATGAATTTCTAATAACATTACATAACATAACATAGCATCACGCCTTTTCCCCGAAGGGGTAGGCAGAGGTGTTTCACACCCACATTTCGCCAGCTATGTTTGGTCCCATGATATAGGGGGCGAGCCTATTGTCATTAACCGGGAACATTTGTTTACCAAACTCCGGGAAAATCTCAATACTGGAATTTCATGTTAGAAAAGCCCAATACCATTTTCACCCGACCCGGGAATCGAACCCGGGACCTCTTGCACAGCAGTCGTATACACTTCCCGCTGCGCCACCGAGGCAGTTTCTAATGCATTCTAATGCATTACTTATAATTACAGTGTAGTTACTCTTCAAGGACTGCTTATTTGTTTGTGTTTGCGACTGGTGAATGATAGATTCCAATATATGAAAAATATTTGTATGGTTTATAAAATAGAATTTAAAGGTACTTTTTAAAGTCCCTCAAACCCCTGAGCCCTTCGGTACTAACGCTACGACTTAATAATTATCAATATCGTGTTGAAAAATTATTTTAGTGTTAGATAGTCCATTTATCTAGGAAGGCTATGGCTATATAACATCACACTACGTTCAATAGAAGCTGAGCAGTGGCCTAATATAGAACAAGAGAGTAATGCCCTGTGCGACTTTTAGTAAAGCATAAAACTAGGTAAGTATAAAACAATAACAAATCCAGGACCTACATCGATGATGTTATTGGTCGCGGTGAAAGGCTTTGAAGAAGACCGATCAACATACCATCATGCCTTTTTCATCCACATTTCCTCACCTATGCGTGGGATGACCCATGTAGGAGGCGATTCGATTGTCATCAACCGGGAATATAATATATATTATGTTTTCCAAACTCCAGGCAAATCTCAATACTGGAATTGATGATAGAAAAATCCGTGAACATCAGGATGACGGGTGTACGTCAAGAAACAGTGATTCTATACACATGAAAGCAATGTGAGGAATGTGCGTAATATTTGAAGCAATGTGCTTTTAAAAAACCAGAGTTATTTCAGAAAGTTAGTGAGCCGCCAGTCTTATATCAGAATGACGGGTGAATTTTTAATAGAGGTCCCCTCTATCATATGAGTCGTTTAAACTTCCCTCTGAATTATGAAATAAAATAATAGTATATACTTAAAATAATCAGCTGCGAACTAAACGGATTGCATTCACAGTGAAGTATTTCATCTAATATACAAAACAGTCACCGTATTTAGGTCGTCGACGGACAAAAGATTAAATTAGCTTAATGACTATAACATACAGCCGGCTAGTTACAAATGGGTGGCAACCAACTATGATGGGCATAAAACTATAATCGGTAACTTTCATTTGATGAGTCAGTTATTTGTTCATTAGAGTACAATTTTTAATAAATTAGCTGTAGCTCGTAGCTTTTTGCTTGGCCATTGCTCAGCTCCTATTGGCTGTAGCGTGATTTTATATAGCCTAAAGCCTTCCTCGATAAATGGTCTATCCAACAAAAAAAAAAATCCGTACATCCTGAGATTAGCGCAAACAAAAAAAAAAATTAATAATAAGCCTTTATTTGACCTTTTCTGTTGCTAGAAATATTAGTGTATTTATACATGAATTGCATGCATACCTTGTCATAAGTAGTCAAGCTATTTGTAAGTAGGCAACTTTTAATTAATATTTCCGATCCTATTACTTACTAACCTTTATCTTGAATGTTGTATCATAGGTTATAATTTGCTGCCTTTGGTACCTACCTACTTAATAAAATTCTAGTGGGTCGATGTCTGTAATTCAAAAAATAATAAATGGGGGTCCCTTTTAGAGCCACGGAAGCCAAAACAAAATTTTTTGAATTGTTGTCTGTATATTTGTTTAAGTATCACGTAAAAACTACTGCATGTTGGAATTCTAACTTACATGACATACTCTTAAACTTAAACTGCTGAAGTAAGAAGCAAAAGGGATACAAAGAGTGCTAAAATATCATCCAGAATTTTTTAAATACTAAAAACTAAAAAATAATGTACCTATTTTATCCTGCGTATCTAACTATAAATAATTAACTATAGGTGTATAGGATAAGTAACCTCAATTTTTGAAGTCGGTTAATAAAAAATGTATCAAATGATGATGACGATGAACAAGTATTTGAACGGTATTTGATTGAATAAGTTATACTTACAGTAATCCAGCCAAAACCACATGAAACAAGTAAGTCCACAATCACTAGTTCACACAAAGTACCAGGAACGCAGAAGGGTCACAGAGCGCGCCGGGCACATGTGCCGTGCGGAACAGTTAGGACGCGACTGGGACACAGGACAGATGGGAACAGTTTAGATAAAAATATCGATAAGGGTTGTCGTTTTACTGGAACAAGTGTTTAGGACATTTTTCGGCTCATTTTTGTGGAAGATTGAACAAATTTAAACACAAAAATAGATTCCTGTGATCCTTTTTTGTATGTAGTAATTTTTTATTCGTCTCGTAAAGTAACTTATGTCCTTTTTTACGCTGTTAATTTTTAAAAGCTATTTCTTTATAATATAGAAATGTTGTTAAATTTCAGATTTATTAATACCCTATAAGTTGGAAGTCTTTGTTTGTATCTCAATATCATCTCAGATATCTGGCCCTTGCTTTTCTTTTGTTCTTTTTATAATTTTTATGTTTTAAAACAAATTACAGGCTGTTTCTAGTAGTCAAATCGTTCGATAATAGAATATTGAAAACGGCTGTTTAGTTAAAGACATAGTGGTTCCGCTGGTAAATCCAATTTCTTTTACATAAATGAAATGGAGTACTAAGGCAACATAATATACTAGGAGATATTTAGTTTCCTTCGCTTCCATTCAATACGGCTGAAGTTACCGGGCTACGCTCTTACGTACCTAGTAGTACCTACACATTATTATACGCTGTGAAGGGAATTGAACGAATATCAACAAATAAAATATATTGTGCACATTTAAAGTGACGTAGACTACGCACGAAGTTGACGTCAAGTTTTACGAGGTTTGAGCGGCAGTAATGGCTTTGTCTCTGTAAAGCTTTCTGTTAAAACACAAGGTCTGTAAGAAAATATTTTTAAAGGCCCCACGGCTTCGTCCAACTCACATGAACTTATTACTGTTTTAGAGTAGATACTACGTGTCTATTGGTGTTTTTGTATTTGTAGGTATTTATTTACGAGTGATTAGTCTGCCAAACATGAAAAGTTTCGAATGTGAAATAATTAATTAGGGTTCCGTAGTTCTGACTAGGAGCCCTTATAGTTTCGTTATGCCCGTCTGTCTGTCTGTCTGTTTGTCCGAGGTTTTGCTAAAAGACCGTTAGTACTAGAAAGCTGTTATTTTGTAGGAGTGTGTATATCAATTACGTCAACAAAGTGGTAAAATAAATTATTGTCGTCTACCCCATCGTGTGGGATATCGTTGAATAGGTCTTCTAAAATGACTGGGGGGTTACTAACATTATTTTTCGATTTAATGGTCCATTTACGAAATATTAAACTTTAAAGAGCAAATTTTTTTCCAGTAGCGTCCCCCACCCTCTAAAAGCTAAACTGCTGGCTTGAAAAATCTCTAAAAATTCATGATGATAGTGCATTTCCTGAACTTTAAATGAAAACTATAGCGGTTAAGATAACTTTATTAGTTTAGCAGTAATAGTCGTTGAACTTGGGTGTTGAATAATTTTGTACCAAATACAAAATCCATAGCATTAACTCCTAATTTTTTACCATTACTTATATTCAGAATAAAGAACAACAGAATTGTACTATATTGTGATAACGGGTTACTACGGAACCCTACACTGTGCGTGGCCCGACACGCACTTGGCCAGTTTTTTTTAATATATTAGAAGCATAAATATCTCACTACTGGGTATAACGGTTTTATCCACTCGATTCTTTAAAAACGTATCGTTTATGTACATTTTTCCAATTTCATAAAGTAACCAAAAGGAATTGAACAAAAATTCTGTCATTTAAAAGCTTACAGCACGAGCCAACACACACCCTCTCGGTGTGCAGCTTTTGAGCTAAAATGAGAATGAAAACAGAAATGGCGACAGTTTGTCGTCTACGAACCCCAGTTGTTTACCAAAACTACCAATATTTCGCAAGATTGAATCCAGTCAAGCTTTATTAAGGTTACAGGAATAGGGAGCGGAATTCTTATTACAAGTTTGTGCTCCCCAAAAAGCCTTATATAATATTCATAGTTTGAAGAAATGATGAATACGTAATTTAAATTTTCCTAGCGATGTGGCAATGATGAATTTATGAAGTGCAAGTGGAAGTTATTTTGAAACTAAGTAAAAGTGGGGATTTGAGGGTAGCTGCATAATACAGATAAAACAAAATACTCAGCATTTTAGAACGAAAAGTTTTTATGGCAAAATTGTATCCCAATAGTGTAAAGGGTTGAACTACATCTACCGCACGGCATCGCACTTTCTATTGCTATCCCTTGCTATCACTTAGAACCGTCATTTACTAGATCGAGAGCAGAAGTGCGATCGCACGCGGTGGAATCGACGATGCGCTCGGTTTTCACTCTATATCTTCCTCTAGTAAATGACGGTTCTATTTGATAGAAAAAAATTGAAGCATAGATGTTGTTTTTTAATAAGTGTGACTGTACAACTGCTTAGAAAAAAGATTCAGGTTCAACCCCTCGGTCGAACAAATGTTAGGAACCCATTAGTTTATTTGTCGGGTGTAATTAGAAACAAAATTTATTTTCTGTGTAATTCTACTTGCGAACAATTTTATCTTTAATTGCATATCAGGTATTGCATTACTTAATGAATGATCCTTAATTAAATGGGCGATTTAGCAATCAATTAACACTAATCTGTTTCGTAGAATTCTATTTACTTTGGTCCTTCCATTTGTTTCTAAAATTAATCAATCTTTATAAGTTAGTTTGTTGATTTAAGATTTTAACTATATCAAAAGAAAACAAAACATTTTATTTGTTACCGTTATATAACATGTTTTGTTCAATCACAAAAATAGTACCAGGCGCCCAGACCAAGGCAGGAGTTCGACGGAGTACACGCAGTTCAATCGGCGTCACAGCGTCGGCCCCTATCACTGAGTGTTTACAGACACGCTAATATCGTTATCGGAGGACTGTTCACTGGGGATGTCTCGACGTTTATTTGTTGCGAAGCCATTAGAGTGCTTTTTAGATAACATTCAAACTCTCCCTTGGCTTGTAGAGTGGAAATATCAAACTTTGCCATCACTTTGATAACGGGTTATTGTTGAAGAGAAAAAGTTCGGTTATTGGTTCCAATATTATTATGGAAGGGTGGGAATGGTTGTCTACTTGTTGATCGTAATTTCAATTTCCTTTATATAAATACGTTCTTTGTGTTATGCATATAGGGCGTATAGAGAGTTCTTATTTTTTGAGGAAGAATTTCTTTCTCACATGTTTCAATGATTCAAATTAAATCAATGGCTTCTTACGTCGGTGTAGTTACTTCTAAAGAATAGGACATTCTTAGAATCCATTTGATGAGAGCTTTTTAAAAAATAATCGTAACTGAAACTCATTAATTAATCGAAGTTATAAATGATTTATAATACGTATTGTTTGCCTAATGTTTAATAGTTAGAAATTTGCTTTATAAAAAATGTGTACCTAAGTCAGTGTGCCATGTAATTTACTTATCAAATAATAATAACTAATTACTTAATTTTAATTAAAGTAATTGTTGCATATTTTACTACTAATTTTTATAAATTTTAGTAGCCAATCACTAAAATTGTTTGTCAGTGGTATGTGCCTCAAAATTTGGTGAACAGCGCGCAGATTTACAAATTCAAATAATCCAAGGCGAACCCCGAAATTATTCATAGAGAATCAAAAACACCAGGCGCACAGAAATTGTAGGATACTCTTATTACCAAATTACCAGGCTCGCTCGACCAATCACGGCACTTTTGAGAACAATGACACGAATCCGAACGATTCGGCGAGTACTAGGGTAGCAGACACCGTGAGGAGATGTAAGGGCGCCAGTTTGTCGCCCCTTTATTCTGAGCAGGGGAGCTAGGGGATGCACTCTGTTTACTTCGCTCGCCTTTATGTCTTTATTGATATTTTAAATCACATGTTGGTAGCACTTTGTTGTGTAAACCTTGTTATGAGAATTGAATGGGATTCTCTTCAGTTGGATTTTATTTACCATTTCCATTAATGTAATTTGAGTTTCATTTGTTGCGTCATCTATTTCGTTAAAGGTGAAAATTTCTCATAAAGGATTATGAAAAAAAAAAGAAATTACGATTGTGGATAATTACTTAGTCCCTTCTTTTAAGATCTTATCTAGTCGCAAAAACTTTTAATGAAATCGATAATGTTCTCGTTACAATCACGGATCAGCACAACTACCATAACCTATTAAATCTTTCAAATTACTATCACCATTCACCAGTGGTTAAATGGGCACTTTGAATTCAAAGATAACATCCGCTTTACGTGTTTAATCGGTCATTGGGGTACAATAAAGTGGGCTATTTTGTACAAACATCTGTTTACTTATTTAAATGGTTGATTTTGGTAGCTTTACCATGCCATAAATGCCGCAATTTTAGACTTACATTAGGGTTATCGCAAAACGTACCACATTCCCGAAATTTCAGATGAAAATCTGATACAAATCTTTTAAAATTATGTTTCCTCGTGCCGGATTGTATTTAAAAACAAGTGATCCATAGTTTCTAGTGAAACTTTAGTAATTTTTCATGCAGCCTATCGCCTTTGTTCGTTTAAACGGTATCACAAGTACCAGGCTGACAGACTTAATAAGAGATGTAATACATTCCTTGAACATTTGCGAGCGCCTGCATCTCTGAATGACAGTTTAACACGTATTTAATTTATGAAAGGACGGATGTGCGGTTTCAGTCAATATGCAGGAATTTAAATAAAGTTTTGCGGGGGTACCTACATTATTATTTTAGTATTTTTTTAAATTACTGTCGTAATGGTAGGTACTGGCATATTTGGTCAATGATAATATTATGCCAGTGAGGTAGAATGCAAGATAAAAATAAATTTTGTACTGATAGATTGCTACTAACTTCATAGTAGGACCAAAAAGTTCATTCCAAGTACATTGGGTCCATCAGTCCCCGTCAAAAAACTTGAAAAGTAAATTTA
This sequence comes from Laspeyria flexula, assembly GCA_905147015.1. Lineage (NCBI taxonomy): Eukaryota > Metazoa > Arthropoda > Insecta > Lepidoptera > Erebidae > Laspeyria > Laspeyria flexula. Next base: position 1,373,800 of record LR989958.1, read on the forward strand.
TCTTGATATTTTCTATCCATCCCAATAATGAGCATAGTTTTTTTAGTTAAATTATTTATGCCTTTGAAGGGTTTACTCACAGTTTAGTTTTGAAAATTATTACAGTTTGGTTTACTTACCTTTTTCTATAATATTGGCAACAAAGAATTCATTTAGAAGATCTGCGTCTGCCTAGAAATTTAATATTTTTGTCTTTAGATTTGTTGTACGAGTATAAAATCTCTACCATAACTCTTTAGTCCTCATTTTTTCTTTCAGAAAAAAAAACACATAATATAGTGTTATATTAATTATATATATATCAGTAAATAAAGTAAACAAATACGAAATAATGTGATCAAAATACCACGAAATAACCAGAACGACATAAGAATTTCTTCTATTCGAATAGGACGAAAAGTACTAGGCAAGCAGAAACATGCAAGAGATTTGACGTAACGTGCTCACCATGTTTATTATGCGTGTCGAATGCATCTACTGCAAGCACGAAGCTTTGTATTAATATTGCCGTTCGGTGACCTTTTTCCATTCATTGTTTGAATAGACATCTATTTTTGTTTTGTTACCAAACTTAAAGTTTTATTTGTTCCCTCATTGACAAGTTTATTAGTTAATTTTAATTATTAACTTAAAGTGAAATATATGTATTTAATTTCTGAATTTACTACGATATGTTACAGCTGCAGTAAATATTTACGATTAAAACAATTGTAATTAATGATTACATTTCTGTAAAGTTACATAATATGAGCCTAATTTTACGAATAATTTATAGAGAAAAGTTTTACGAGCTCTATAACCTCTTTGTGGTATTATCATGTCTGTCTGTTTATAGAAGTTTAGGGCTCTTATTTTCTAGTGTTAAAATAGCTGAACCGAATTTAATAAAATAATGTAAAAATTCTGGATAAAATTACGATAAATGTAATTGGGTTCCGCTTTTTAATTGTTCATTCCAGAATACGTAGTGTATATATTATTTTGAAGTACCCAATGCTTTAATTTCCAATTGACATTTTCATTTTTTGGAAACTACAATATACCTACGTTTAAATTGAATTTGTTATTGAAATAAGATATTGTTGGTAAGACAGAAGATGTTTTAACAAGTTAACTGGTTTCAAAGGCCACTAGAGTTGGCGTTTACTTTGGCAAAAGTATGTTGCTGAAGGGCTGCCTAAGATAACTCGAACTAATGTATTGAAAATAAAGGTTTGGACTTGAACCAAAACTCTCTGGTTTTATATAACAAATTTGCGGGGCTACGCTTCCATGGATCGTTACTTAGGGGGGATTTGTGGAATAAGCCAATCTTTGTTTGGCCACTAGTCAGCTCCTATTGATCGTAGCCTGATGTTATATAACCTAAAGCTTTCCTCGACAAATGGCTTATTCAACACTAAAAGTTTTTTTCAATTCGATCCAGTAGTTCCTGAGATTAGCGCGTTCAACTAAACAAACAAATAAACTCTGAATAATATGAATAGTCATCCGTGTAGTGACGGATTAAGAATTCATAATGTCACTACCCTATCTGAACCCGTGGGTGTCGTAAAAGGCGACTAAGGTGAGTAACCATAAGCAGACAATAGCACTGCAAGAAAAGGAAAATTCGAAACAAACCCTATATCAACCCATCTGGCCAGCGTGGTATAGTAGGCTAAATTCCCTCTACATTCTTTGGAGGAGACCTGTGCCCAGCAGTGGGACGTTTATTGGTTGAAATGATGAATATGAATAGTATAAAATGTTATGAAAACTCTACAGTAAAGTAAATCTATACAGTAGTTCCTTAACAAATCTAACTATTAAGAACACAAGTAAGTTATTATAACATTGGGGTAGACAAATTGGTAGATTGATATCGTCTCAATTTAATTATCTTTTGTGTAGAGCCCGCATGCACTGGTTTCTGATAGCTATCTTTATTTGTCCCTTTATACGGGGTGCTTAAATTAGGAAAGAGTCAGATGACGCTTGGTCAGAGAGAGAAATGTTTCTTGGCCCCGTGGATGCATACGAAATTCATAAAATAATAAAAAACCTTAAAAATAAAAAAAGTTTTGGCGTAGATGAATTTCCTCCCTTCTTACTGAAACAATGTGCTGACGAACTCACTCTACCCTTCTATAAACTGGTCAATCAATCATTTGAAGAAGGAACATTCCCTAATCAATTAAAAAAATCCCTAATAAAACCTATCTATAAGAAAAATGAAAGAACTGACCCAAATAATTACCGCCCAATCGCCCTGCTACCTACTGCGTCAAAAATATTTGAAAAAGCTATGTGTGACCGAGTATATGCCTTCTGCGAGAAGTTCAAAATTTTAGATGACTGTCAAAATGGCTTTCGTAAAAATCGATCCACAACTCTGGCTGTTTATAAATATATCCAAGAAGCTTTAAACATAATAAATAATAAAAACTACGCCATCGGTATATTATTGGATATGACCAAAGCCTACGACAAGGTACAATTTGACATACTTTTAAATAAATTATACGGTATAGGAATACGAGGGAAAACACATGAATGGTTTACTTCATACCTAAAAAATAGAGAACAACTAGTAGAAATTGAATTTTTCAACAATGACACAAAAGAAATACTAAATATTAGATCAGACAGTAGAAAAGTAAACGCATCAATACCCCAAGGAAGTGTAATAGGATGCTTATTATTTCTTATTTACATAAATGACCTGCCAAAAGCTATAGACGCACCGTGTGTACTGTTTGCAGACGACATCTCTTTACTAACCCCATGCTTAAATAACATAAATATAAACGACAAACTAAACTCCCTACTTTCCTCAACAGTGAACTGGATGGAAAATCATAACTTAGAAATTAATTTTAATAAAACAAAAATAATTACTTTTCACCCACATCAAAAAGCACCTCTACAGCTAGATTTCACTTTCAATAACATAAAATTAGAGCAAGTAAATGAATTTAACCTTCTGGGGCTGTCTATAGATACTAATGTCAATTGGAAGTCTCATATCAAAAAAATTAGGTCTAAACTCTCAAAATTCTAATATGCACTACGTGAAATTAAAAAAACAACTAATATCGAAACCTCACTAGTCACCTACTATGCATATGCACAAGCATGGCTTAGCTATGGCATTATATTATGGGGAAACAGCACGGATTCATCGACACTATTTACTTTACAAAAAAAGCTAATCCGAATAATAACTAATATAGAACCAACAGATAGTTGTAAACCAATGTTCCAAAAACATAATATCCTCACCCTTGCCTGTCTATACATATTAGAAATATCTAAATTTGTCAGAAACCATCCAGAATATTATAACACCCGAGAAGAAAAGCAAACAAGATATACTTTAAGACACAAAAATAGATTAAACTTACCAACATCTAATCTTCAAATACATGCATCTAGTCCTATAGTAATGTCTGTAAAAATTTACAATAAATTGCCACAGGAAATTCGAGACGAAAGCAAAACAAATATATTTTTAAATAAATTGAAATGTTTCCTCCAAAACAAATGCTACTACACAATTAAAGAATTTTTGGAGGAAAAATAACTAACCATTGCAGTAACCTACTGCAATGGTTTTACATAATTTTAAATAGAATAGATAAATAAATATAATACAGGTAACAACTTTAATAGTTTTTATGAAATAATTATAATTATATATGTGGTTAAAATAAGAATATTAGACATAAATAGATATTAAGATATAGTTTAAGTACATGTTAGAATAATTAGTATTTAAGTTTGTAATCCCCTCTCTCATGCTGTGCCCGTCGGGGTCCATAGTGCTACAATTTAATTTTAAGCTGACCTGTAAAATACCTATTGAATGGCAATAAAGTATTGAGTATTGAGTATTGAGAGTTGAAGCCAGTGCTAACTTAACTTGTAATATTTTCTAATACATATTATAAAAGCGAAAGTTAGGATGAATGGGTATTTGTTACTCAATCACACGAGAACGGTTAAAACGATTAGTATGAAATTAGGCACGCGCATAGATTATAATCTGGAATAACACATAGGCTCCTTTTTACTACAGAGATACTATGCGAGCGGAGCCACGGACGGAAGCTAATCTATAATACTATTCTATCAATCATCAAATATTATCACATTCAAACTTCGAATAAGGGTATATAACATCACGCTATGACCAATAGGAGCTGAGTAGCAGTCAAAAGATGCACTCGAGCAAAGCTCCCGCCAACAGATACATAGTAATTCATTAAAATGCAGTATTTATTTATTTAATTTTTATTTATCACAATAAAATCTCATGTTAGTTGCTATTTACAAAATATATAAATTTAAAATTATAGAACATTACAAACCCTGAGAGAGACAGTTTTTTATAATTATTACCTATTAATGTTATTATTAAATATTATTCACAATAATATAATATACTTTTTGTCAAACATAATAAGAACATAACAAATTGTACATTTTTGTGTAGAATTTAATATAAAAAGAATATAATGCTTATATCAAATTTAATATATTTAAAAAAAATATATTTTTCTTTAAAGGCGGCACTTTAATTTTTTTTATTTATCTTTGCAATTTCTGAAAGTATGGTAAAACAAAAAAATATATGAAAAAAAGGATTGTACTCAACTCAAATCTGATGGCTTAGCCATTGATTTTGTTATGATAGTAAAAAATATCATGCCTCTTGCACAATGTGCGAAGAAGATTCGAGATTAACAAAGTATTCATTCTAGTCTCAAAATCGTCAACAAAAATACACCCTCTTGTTTTAAAAAAGTACATAAAACTTACTCGAAGTTAACACTATAAATAAACGTAATCATATTATTACCGCCAGCGCATAGTGAAAACTGTAGTGAAAATCGATACTAATAGAATAGAGACAAAACTTGTGACGTCATAATGACGCTGTGCTGCATTGTAGAAACCTCCGTATACTTGCAAACCGGCTGTCTCGATACTGGAACGAGAAAACAATTGGGTTTTAATTATTTTTGTTGTGACTGAAATATATAAAACAGTAAGGCTTTCCCTTGTCCGTATTTGAAAATCTCGAACAAAGTCTAGTTTGGGAGTCATTTGGAAGACAAAGCCAATCTAGCCAACTCTAATCTTTTGTCGGGCTGTTTTATTGAAAAATATTTATTTTTAACAAAAGTCCATGAACTACCATTTTCTATAATTATTCTCTAATAAGATAATAATATGATAGTAATAATTACCTAAATTTACAATAGTCGCCGTCGTAACTCCATCCCAAATATTCACCAGTCCTAAGGTTCTCGCTTCGGAGCCAATCTTCAAGTGGCCTGAAGTAATCCCTCAAAGCTTCGCCGTTCAGTCTGCCTTCACCGATGGTCTCTTGCAGGATCTGCGTCCAAGGGGCTGAGGAACCGCGTTCCATGATGCGACTGAAATTGTAAACAAGATTTTAATATGTGAGTATATATTATCTTTTTTGGTTTGTTTAGATATGATGGCAATAAAAGAGACAATAAGAGTAATTGTTATGTGTTTCGATCTCTCTCACTCTCAAATATGCCACGAGACTGCACCATATCTTGCTGTATGCTAATGAATAATATTAATATAAAATCTAATCTAATCTAAAATAATTAATTAATTTATTACTTATAAGGTATATATTGTATTGTGGCATTGTTTGTTTACCTCAATAAATAATAAAAAAAATCTAGACTTCTATTTCATTCTACTCATACAATCTATAAGTACAAGATTTTGAATAATTATATATTATGCTTTATAGTAAAAGAATTATTTTTGGTATTTTATTGTTTATTTTTTTGGGTTTCATTTTGCGTGGCATTTAATAAATAAATACTAAAGTATTACATCTATGCCATGTATCATAGATATCGGCTTACTGTAAGTTAATTTAGTAATAAGGTATCAATTGTAACCTGAGATGTTATATAATTCGTTACGGTAAAACAATGCAGATCTGGGCCCAGTATTATGTAAGGTAGGCTTCCTGGCTGCGTTGAGATTACGCAGGCTATTCCGGCATTTGGATATGTGGTGTCTAAACCTATGGTTATGGATACTGTAGATGACAGGCAACCAACACGCGGCCTATTTGGGTCTTATTATGAACTATAGTAAATTTATATATTACGTAAAACTAATAATAATTCTCTAGATATAGTGCGGTCCCATTTATTGTCTCTACAAAAACCCTCCTACTAAAAAGATGGGTCGAACCTGCAGTAGATATTAAAAAGATTAAAAAAAAATGTTTTAAATTGCCCCCGATAAGAGTTGATGATTTTGAAACGGTTCCACTAATTTTTAATAAAACATACCTAAGAACAATCACGATTATGTCAGCCTTCAAACAAAAAGAACTGCATCGAAATTGGCTCATTCATTTAAGAGCTACTACGATGCCACAGACAGACACACAGCACCCCTATTTTGCGTCGGGGGTTAAAAAGATCAAAACAGCTGTGAACGAGCATCTTCATTTAGGCTACAGAGTATATCTTTTGAAAGTCATTCGTGAAAACAGTCGCACGTACTGCGTCCTCTTTGGGATAGTACCATGAAATATGAGCATAACATATTGTATCTATTTGTTATGTTTATTATACAATAATAATACTTTAAATTACTCTAAACATGCCCCTACTTTGTCTCATCTCTGCGAAGATAGATTAACAGATAATGCCTTAGGCTTTAAGTCTGCCTATTTAATTTTGTAGTGTATGAAGTTAATAAATAAATAAGTAGTATTATTCTAGAACAGTAGGTAAGTAATAGTTGCCACCTACAAGTATTTGTAATATCAACGGCGAGTTACATAGGAGACGTCTCATTATGGCAATGTTATGAAAGTTGGAACTATTCACAATTGGCCTTATGAAATAGTAATAAGAACATTATTAATAAGGCTAGGCGTGTATTTACTATGCTAAGTTTTGAAACAGAAATGATGAATACTAGGTCAAAACGCAATCGTTGACAAAACCGAAATTATAACTGCTTTTGGGTACCTATATAATATTTGCTTTTTTGGTCTGACTCCTATGTTCTGTAGGCACGCTAGGTGCCAATAAAAAATCTCATCGAAAATGAAGGTGTTCCTAATTATTTTTACATTCATTTATTCTATCTAGAAAATAAACACTTTATAGGTAAGTAATAACAAAAAAAAAGTTATTTATGTTTTTAACAGTTGTTTAGTATCCTTATTACAAGCACTAGCTTAGTTTGTGACTAGATGGCGCTGTGTGTGAACGTCCTGAGAAAAATGTATAATTAAGTAGTTTTTTGTGTTTTATTATCATCCAAAAATCTTATAAAGCATCTAAAGAATATCAGCTAGTTCGGAGTTCAAAGGTTCATTCTCCGCAGTTTCAGAGCCAATAGCTCTTTCTAGAATATTTCAGGCGCTAGGCGCTGGGCGGTGGCAAGTAAAGAAATTTAGATATGGTCGCTGTCACTTTCAAACATTTGACAGCGACATCAAAAGCGACTAATCGAATGTCGATATTCAGAGTTTGTATACAGGGGGTTCCCTGTATACGAATCACCAGCATTATACCCAGATTTCATTACGGAGAATTTTTCCAGCGAGTTTATTTATATATTTTCGTAACTTTTGTATATTTCGTATTAATTGGTCACAAATTGATAAATTTTATATTTATTTATGTTAAACATAGATGATAGGTGAGATAAAATTATAATTAGTGATTAATGCCATTAGTCGCGCGAATTGATTTTGACATCAATCTCGCAATATTCAAAATATACTAAAATAAAAATCTAGTTCTTAGCAAACAGGTGAGTAAAATAAAGGAAAAAAAATGTTTTATAGATTTTATTGCGATTTATTTTCATTTCCCAGAATTTGGTAAAACTGATGTAAACAGACCATTCAAATCCAGCTTCTTGAAAAACGTAGGTTCACACCTTTAATTTCTGAGGTAGACCTTATATTTATACCTATTTTGGGTCCCATGTATACGATATATATACGACCCAACATAAGTAGTCATAGACACTCCCGCCACTAATGCAGTTTTGTCAAAATAAAAAGTAATTTCTTCAGAGCATAATTTCCATTCATCACACATAATCCACATCATAATCGTAACTCCAGAAGCAATAAACAGATACCAACGCAAACAACAGTTCGTGTGGTTCAATAAGATTCTCACAGCGCAATAGTGAATAGCTACTATAAAGCTGATTTAGATCTGTATTACATAAGTGTCCAGTCTATGGGATAAAATGTAGACTATGCGGACAGGCCGCTAAAATGGTGCATATTTTGAAAATAAAATTACTACTATATTAGTTCACACATTCACACAGCGTCATCTAGTTTCATATTAGGCAATTATATTTGTTTGTGTTATGGGTACTAGACAACTAAAATACATTTTTTTTGAGATTGCTGGGAGTATTCAGATTGGGCTATAGTTCGTCTTCTGTCTCCCAGCTATTATATTGGATGAACGATGGCTTTTTTTAGCAACTGTGATAAGGAGACCAGAATGTGGCTAGCGTGTTTAAACATTTTGTAGGTATGCCATCGTAACCGGTAGCACAGTCCATTTGGAGCCTGTTTATAATTGATTTTACTTCTTTTTCATTTGTTTTGAAAAGAACCATAGTAATCTATGGTTCTTTTCAAAACAAATGAAAAAGAAGTTGAAAAAGAAGGTTCAAAAAAAGTTGAACTAATGTTCAACTTTTTTTGAACCAAACAAATAATACCCAAATGATGGGTATAAAATATTACCGTCACGCTGCGCTGGACTAATGGTTGTCAATTACATTTCACACTTAATAAATATTGAAAATCTATCAAATATGTAGATTACCTTGTACTGCATAATTAATTTTGACGGAGTTAATTAATTTCACCTTGGAAACTAACTAACCTCTGACTTCAATGTCTTCACCATTTTAGTTCAGTTAATATCTCATTACACCAAGTACCAACCCACCTGACCAGCGAACTTACAGCAGGTGAATATGCCAACACTATTGTAATTATTCATGAAGTAATAAACCCGACAACAAAAGGTGTAAGTATGTCTGCACGAACTGTTTAAACGGCAATTTAAGTGGTTCTGCTTAATTAATATTAATTTTACGTTAAATAAGAAGCCGTATGACTTCCGATTGGCACAAATACAATTCTGTGTGTGTTCGAACGTGAAGTAATGTGCTTAATAGTGATCAGAATACTGATATATTTATGGAAAGTTCAAGTATTCTGCCTTTGATTATAAACGCTAAAGGATTTTAAAGAGATATTGGTCACTGTGAATTTTGTTTGATCGAGGAAGACTAAATAATATTTAAACTACCTAGAAAATATATTCTTCTAGTGAGTAGAGGTCTAATGTCTGAAGTAGAAGACTCTGTTTTTGATTCAGCCAGCGTTCTCAGTTCCTTTTAATTGCAGTGATATCTCGCAGTATAATGTAGGCACTCGCAGGCTGGGAAAACGACTAATCAGTAACTATTTTGTTTATTTTTCATGTAGAATAGATAAATATTTGCTTATATAGTTCCACAAAAAAGTAGAGATGTGGCTTAATATGGCTATATTTAAAAAAAATCTATTAGGCCATCGACTAGGCACTATTTTAAAAGCACCAAACCTCCAAAACTAATATATCTTCATTAATCATACAGACATATCATAATTATGTTTGAGTCTTTTGAATTGTTTGAGTAATAATGATGCACGTTAATTTTGTAGACATAATAAAATATTATGTATTATTGCAATGCTGCCTTGGCGTGTCGCTATTTAGTTTGACCTACATCATTGTAATTAAACATAGTTAAAAGTTTTATAGATAAACTTGAAACCCTCTCCGTTAGGGGTAAAAGCACTTTAGATAGTTATCCTGAAAAATAAAACAAGCTTAAAAACTGATGGAAAGTGTTACCATATCTTATGGCTGCGTGCGGCTTTTGAGCAATCTACATGTATCTAAATATATATATATATATTTTTAAATTTATGTATATAATTTGTTCTTAAACATTTGTTCTTAAATCTCTCATCAGCCGAGTAATAACGAGCAGTAATATGTATAGTATAGATATAGATGAAAGGTACCTAACAGTTACCAGGCTACCGATCAGTTTGGTTTTTCTCAGGATTTCGGAGTACTTAAAACTCGATGTTTTTTCTCTATTTAGTCAGCAGCGATAGATACATATCTATACATAGATTTTGGTAAGATTGGCCTAAAATTCAAAATTTTAAGTAAAATGTTTTTGCAGTGGCATTTTAGGCCCGCAATACTTGGGTCCAGTGCGCTGATTTCACAACTACTCCGACCCATATGCCCAGGCTTCCTATACTAAGTTTTGTACAATAGTAATTAGGACGGCGGCACAGTCACGACTTTTGTATTCGAATGGCTTATGCATTCGCGTTTGCAGTAAAGCACTGGTTGTAGGAAATTGATACACTCGTAGTTCAGACACATCGATATAAGTTGTCACGGTTTCTGTGATTTATAGCAGGTTTTCTGCTTTATCCTTATGAGTTTAGACTTATTTATGAGTTATTTAGGAGTTCTAACGTGTATAGTTTAGTATTGTAATGTTTGCCGATTACTTAGTTGATTTTTATTGGAAAAACGTACTTTAGTCTCAATGCCTGACTTTTAAAGAATTAAACAATTTAAAAAATACATTAATACGCAAAAAAATCTAATAAATAATAATGACTGCATGACTGACAGAAGTAGTAAAATATTTAAAAAAGTCATTAAAATTTAGGCCAAATTCGCAACTTGACAAACTTCAAAAGTTTTTTAAGTAACATTGATCATGAACCAACTATACTTATTGCTTAGCAAAATCTATTTATTTGCGTATAGCTAAGTGCTGTTAAACTTCAAACTGTTTCATTGAAATTTCAAGCATTTTGCATAATAAGTATCGTGTATCTGTTGCATCGTATGCAAATACGAAAGGCATAGTTAAAGCGAATCTTATGTAAGTGTAACAATATCACCTAGTAGGCTATCGTCTACTTACAAACTCGTTTCTATATCGGACAGACGGCTACCTGGTTGTGAAGTACCTAGTTTTGAAGCTATATTTAGGTGCATAATTTATAAGATAATATCTGTTATATTAAATTATCTATTACATATTCTTGGAAGACAAATTTCGAAATAGATTTTGCGAAATATCTGTTGAGTTTTATTGAAACCTACTAAACATACTTACAGTATTTCTGATGCTATATATTTTCTTTATTAATAAAGCTCTGTAATGCAAAACAATATTTTTTGAATTCGATAAAAGCAAATTTTAAATTTTATAATAATATTGACCTAAAATCTTTTAAAGTTTCGCGACTTGTACCCATATTAAATTATTATGTAACGGGTCTACGTCACGTGACCATGGTCAATGTAATTCGATCGAAACGTTTGGCAAATAAATAAGGTACTTCATATTGCTTAAATATAATACGTGGCGTACATAATAATTTAATATTTATTGACCTAATTTTGGGTTTACATTTTTAGAACTTATATTATAAGTATTTATAACCAGTTAATGTTAAAATTATTCCATTATTCCTATCTTTACATAATTATGTGATTTATGGAAATGCTAATAATAATTGAGTCGATCTATTTATTATTATAAACTAGGATGTAGATTCTCTCAGACAGGTTTGTTTAAAAAAATTGGAATTTCTGTTAATTCAAGGTAAACTAGGTAAACGTATAAAAAGGATTTTAAATTATAGATGTTTCGTTAGTACATAAAATGATCTCGATTTGGGCATTAGGTTGGTCAAAATAAAATTCCTGTATTATTATGTACATACTAATGATATCCGTTTCAAATCCTGTAACGTTCACGCAATAAAAAATATACAGTTTTAAAAAAATATTTGGTTGATGTTTTTAGTGATCTAATAATTGCTATAATATAAATAGAGCTTGATAATTAAATAATGTTTGAATACAAAATTAAAATAGTGTAGCAATAGTAGCTAGAACTACCCTAGGCTATATCAAAAAGAGGTCAACTTAAAACCGCGGCGTTCATACACAAATATGAAGCGAAAGATGTTCGTCCGCATTAGTTTGAATTGAATAAATTCTGATTATGACGTAACATACCATCACGCTATTTTTCCATAAAGGGTAGGCAGAGGTGCATCACACCGAGATTTCGAATTTAAGTTAGGTTTCACGTTATAGAAGCGAACTATTGCCATTAAACGGATATTTCAACTTCCAACGTTTCCTTTAATATTCACCTCATATATTTGTTTTGTCAATGATAAAAACTTACCTCGTAAATTGGTTTTATAACGTCTTATTTATCACATTTACTTACCTTAACTATATAATACCCAAAGAAACAAATTCCAGAAGAGAATTATAAATTAGGAGAAAATTTGAATTTTACGTTTACAGAATCAAAAGTTAAACTGTAGTTAAACATGATGCTGTGTAAGGGCTTAAAGCTAACGAACTTTATATAATGAATGATAACGGTACGGTTATGACTATCATTATATATGAAGGTACTCTGGGGTACACTTGGTATGAATATACGTAGTAAACTTTAGCCAGTTTGCTAGTTACGAGATAATAATTTTGGTGGATGGAAATGGATTTGGTGGAAGGTTCAAAAGCTTTACAATATTTTGGCATATTTCGTATGATATTCTAATATATAAGTTTTGAATTAGTTTTGAAATAGTCTTCTGAGGATAGTCAGGCGGCTCGTTTTGAGTGCGGGGACTCGTTTTGCCTTATCTTAGAGAGATCAGAAGAAGGTTTACTTTTGTGGTAGGATAAGGCTGAAATTGCATCAGAACCTTTGGAATTTGGACTTGAAATGAATGCTCAGAAGAACAAATAAAAGAGTTACCTGACTGGCCTGTTGGTCTAGTGGTTAGTGACCCTGACTGCTAAGCCGGAGGTCGTGGGTTCGATCCCCACCCAGGACAAATCTTTGTGTGATGAGCATAAAGGTTTGTTCTGTGTCTGGGTGTAATTTATCTATAATATGTATGTAAAAAAAAGTATTTAAGTAGTATATCAGTTGTTTAGTACCCATAACACAAGCAAATATAAATGCTTACTTTGGGACTAGATGGCGCTGTGTGAATGTGGTAGAATATTATTATTATAAATACTTCTTCGAGGCAGTAACTGTTGAAGAATTAATTCACGAACTACACTATTATTAAGTAATCAATTTACAACTAAGTTCAACAATGTGTTTATTAGGGAATAAAATGTAATAATGTAGCCCGCATCAACGTCAAGTGGCCACATCCGTGCGAAGGCGCGCAATTGTCTGCACAATGGTTTATTTTTATACTTTAATGTACATATGAAACCCAACCTTATTGCATGTCAATAGAGCTCAAATTTATTAGAGGATTGCGCATAGTATAAAGCTAGTTTATACAAGATAATTTCGATTCTATCAGTAGAGCTTATGGGCGAATTTTCAATAAAGCTAAATGCTATCTTCTAAAATATTAGAATTAATGATTTTAAACCTTGAATTTGGTCAGTGTAAGTTCATTTTTCTGTGTGCTTTTGTTTGGTAATTAAACGATGTAATGTAATTCAATTGAGATTAAAATGCATTTCGCTGTAATTTTGGAAGTTGCAACTAGTTGTCAAGTTGAGGCGGTTAAAATAAATTTGGAACAATCCGTTTAAAAAACATTTTAAAAAGCCTCGCTATGGTATGCTTGGTTTGAAGACTATTTCTTCAAACCAAGCATACCATAGCGAGGCACCTAAGATCACGGCAACAATATTTATTGACTGTCACCGTAGCGCAGTGGTTAAGGTGGTCGCCTCGCCACTACATCGCCGTGCTGGGTGACGTGGGTTCGATTCCCACACGAGACAAATATTTGTGTGATTCATAGATATTTGTTTCTAGTCTGGGTGTACTTTGTGTCCGTTAGTTTCATGTTCGTAAAGCTCCCCGCGACACATGGCTAGTTCCCTAGTGCGGGCGTTGTCTTTTTAAAAAAAAAAAAGAAAAAAAAAAAATATACTATGATTTTATTGTATTGTGATATTTTTTTTTGACCAAATTATTACAAATCTTACAGAAAATTTATTAGTTTAAAATTAAATTTTAATTTACTAAAATCATCTCATTAGAATTTATCTAACTCGAATATAACTTATATAAATTTGTACTCGTACTATTAACTTTAATGTTATTTAGTGGATTATACCTTCTAACACTAATACTTTTTACCTTCATTCCTTTAAATCAACGACCATAGCCCTGAATTAGTTTCCGATATGACTAATTTACAATCCAAAACTACCGACATTCACTTTTATTAAAAACACGGGCTGTCAGGCACTTAGATACAAGATAATTGTTAGTGCAGTAGCAACAATAATAGATTGTAATCAATACATTTCAATTTTACATAAAGCTGAGATATAAATCTTTGTAAAGCGGTTTGTCCTTGACCGAGAGGTAACGATTAACGGTACCTCTATTTATACAAACTTAGAGTACTTAGGTGTAACCTTCCTAAGGGCCTCACAGACTATCAGTTCGCCAGACGATGACAGCCTGTCGGTTAAACGCTTTGGTCGCCCATTTATTTATTGGTTTACTAGTAATAATATAATATAATATTCTACCACATTCACACACCGCCATCTAGTCTCAAAGTGAGCAATTATATTTGCTTGTGTTGTGGGTACTAAACAACTGATATACTACTTAAATACATTTTTTTTTTGTAAATACATACATATTATGTACGACTGTCACCGTGGCGCAGTGGTTAAGGTGGTCGCCTCGCCACTACATCGCCGTGCTGGGTGATGTGGGTTCGATTCCCACAGGAGACAAATATTTGTGTGATTCATAGATATTTGTTTCTAGTCTGGGTGTACTTTGTGTCCGTTAGTTTCATGTTTGTAAAGCTCCCCGCGACACAGGGGTTGTTCCCTAGTGCGGGCGTTGTCTTTTTAAAAGAAAAAAAAGAAAAATTATAGATAAATTACACCCAGACACAGAACAAACCTTTATGCTCATCACACAAAGATTTGTCCTGGGTGGTGATCGAACCCACGACCTCCGGCTTAGCAGTCAGGGTCACTAACCACTAGACCAACAGGCCAGTAGTTATTACTCTAACTGCCGTTCTCAGAGACGTTACTAAACTTTAAAGTTTATTTAGTAAAAACGTGTAATACTTAAGTCTATACGGCTAAAGACGATTATTCAATGAAAAAATTGTGTTAGTGACAGATTACTGCTAATTATTAAAGACGTCTCTGAGTGCGGCAGTAATAGATTTGTTAAAAAATAGAACATAGTATAAAGCTCTAAGTAGACAACTCGTGTAGGTAAACACCTCATGCATACAACATGTTATAATTTAAGAAATTATTGATAAAAGCGAGGCAACAAATGTTATAAATCTTAATACATAGTTCCTATTTCTAAGTACGAGAGCAATTATTACTGGGAGAGCAGTTATAAGAAACAATTGAATATATTAAGCTACGATTGTTTGATTAACTTATTCTTTAATTAAGCGATCAAAACTCTTAACCAATGACCGAACCGGTCCTCTACCGGTGAACTGATAGTCTGTGGGGCCCTTTACACTTACGTTTATATAGAAATGATTGCATTCGAGAATATTTTGTTTTATTATAACTGTTAGACAATGACAGCAATTCATAAATTCATGTGTATTGTATTTGGAAAACGGTTCTAACGATTCTACTGAAATTTTGTTTTTGTATGAAGTCTTCTTTCTTTGCTTTAGGACTCAGTATGAGCGAATCTTTTCTCTCAATATTAGTATTACACACTAATAAAGATATAAATGGCCTTCTTCAAACGAGGTTTAAAGAGAGCTATCCTCTTAAGGTAGGCAGCGGTTTGGCTGTGCTCCTAGTATTGCCAACGTCCATGAGCGGCGGTAACCACTTACCATCGGCCGTCTGCTCGTCTGCCACTTTAAGCAATAAAAAAATATACAAGAAGTACATACGTCAGTATTCTGCCAGCTTCAGCATTCCTATAGATATCACATTTGTGCAGTGGTCTGGATGGATCGCCCGGGATGAACTGGCCAGTCCTCTCGCAAACTCCCCGGTATATCTGGAACTGCAGGATTGTGCTCACGAAGTATCTGTGGACAATGACAGTTTTATTAGATTGTATGGCAGCTTGCCGAATTGATAATAATAGCAAATGGACACGGGTCTAGTCTGTTCTATCCTCCCAGGATAGAGAGTATAGACCATACACATACATGTTATTGGCTAGTAAGTACATCTGATTTCAAATTATTACATATTCATTTAATATGAATTAGCTACTTCTTTCTAGTCATTTTCTAATCAAATAACTCTTAAATTATGGTTTTTCAGGCCAAATAATGGTCGATTTCCATCTATACTAATAATAAAAAGCAGAAGTGTTTTATTTGCATTCGACTAACGTGTGTGAATTATGGCCGAAACCCTCTTAGTTTTCTACATAGATAGAAACCAGCGCCTAGCAGGTAAACATTAATGGGTTGCTATTAAAATATGCTTTACAAATAAAACAGTTTAAAACATATACTGCTCTGTAAATTAAACAATTAATACAACTGCCTTGACATAGGTAATGATATGTTAAGTCGATGTTAATAATCCTAATCTGCAATTATAAACTAAGTGCACGAACAAAGTACTTAACATTAATTAATCGATCGAAATATTCACTTACGTACATAATCAAACTGGTTTATTACCAAAAAAAACCTTCACTTTGAAAGAGGGCTAGGTTTTACGTAACGATAAAAATGATAAAGTGCCGTTTCACGGTATGTTCGACGCAATTGATCCATGCTATAGATACGCTGTTGCTTAAATCAACACTAAAATGTGTAATTTACGGTTAAAACCTAACATTTAGTAGGTTACTAGTCATTTGCTAACTTTAGGTATTAAAAAGTCTATTCCTAGAAATGGTAAACAAGTAAAAAACGTTAAGTTTAAAATTAATTTTAAACTTAAGTGTGAATCAATCATAGTGTGTTTTTCTTTTACTAACAGAAAATTCGTTGCTTATTACTTAAAATTTCATTTGGGACTTCAGACTGACACTAAATGTGTGTGAATCATATTGAATAATTTAATTTCATCTACTTAAGTCGGAATTATTCAATTCAGTCAAGTGTATAATTTCAGATTGCAGTATTACCGTCGGTATGTTGTTAGCATTTTTGTTCGCTGATTGACGCTATGTTTTATGCATACTGATGAGCCATTGGCCGTTGCATAAGGCGTCAATTGCACGTGCCATTATAATCATGCGCTAATTTGTAAATAGCTTAGAAAGCGTGATGTCACTAAGAAGCTGATGAAATTATTAAGACTATTAAGCTAGCTTGGTTATTTAACGGGATAGCTCCATCCTTGCAACCACCACTGTAATTATTTTGATTCGATTGTCAATTATTTTCTTGTTCTAGTGCTATTTTGCACACATATAAAGGGTGACGGACCACACAGATGAACCTGTGAAGACACCACGCTAGTATCCTCTAATTGGATGATGACGACTATTCTCTGAAACTCCTCCCATTCAATATCAGTGATGAAGCAAACGACGATCTATGACACACGGGAGTTCGGGAGAATAAGTCTCAGTACCCGCAATGAAATTAATTAGAAGTGTCTAAACGGAGAAGATAGAAAGAAACGAAGTCATTATAAACAACTGCTTGATTCGGGTGTCTCTTCACAAAAAGAGATTTTTTCTCATGTGAGCGACTGTTCTACAACACTAAAGCGAAAGATGAGAAAATGTGTTTGTAGAGTTAGTTTCTAAGTTTGAGTTGAGTTTTTGAGTTTCTGATTCATACATAATAATATATATATATTTTTTTATTTTTTTGAACATTTTATTTTTTTATTTCACACTTAATCTCTCTTTTTTTTATTGCCTGAAGTGGCTGACGACCAAGCGACCCACCCGATGGTAAGTGGTTACTGCCGCTCATGGACGTTGGCAAAACATATTATATTATCCCAACTCTTCTTCGTTAGAAATTGAGTCTTTAGCATTATCGATAGTCTTTACAATGCGATTATTTTTTTACCAAATCATAAAACCACCCAATCTAATAGCAGTCCTTACTATCAATCCAGTCATCAATAAAGATTGATAGATTGACACCCGCTTAAAGGAGGAAATGAATCGATTATCCACCGAACCGGGAATGAGCTATTGACATTGTGACCGATATGAAGGCATTGCTATTACAATATTAATTACTGTTCTTCATTTCTCTGGTTCACTTCATACAACTGGTACGTTGGGAAATTGGCCCAGTTTAAGTGGCGAAATGTTATGGTTGTTTGTTTTTCAGTTAATGCGCGTTAGAGTATAATACGAGTGTGTTAACTGTTAGATAGTTAGTAGCGAAATATCTAATCTATATAATATTATTTGTCAGGTTAGACACTAGGATCTCGAAAAGCATTTTATGAAAACCATTTTGATTTGTTAATTTTGTATTTTAAGTTTATTTTATTTATTTATTTGGATCTTAAACAAAAAACATAATATGTACATGTTCTAAGATATCTCCTAACATTTCGGGATAATTGTAATACGTACTGGCACTTCTCCTGGATACCTCCTCTCCTACGTGATAAATGATAAAATTGTGGTCTATTTAAATTATAAAATTTAAAAACAATATTTTTCATACTGATTTGATTGTCATGAAGCAAAAATAAAAAATAGGTTAGATTTCATAATTGCAACGTCTGAATCAAAAATAATAAGATTCTATGTTATTTATCAATACGAATCAAGAAGTGCCTTGAAGCTCCATTTTAGACATCAAGGTTATAACTAATGACCAATAATTGTAAAGAATGCAGTTAAAATAAAATCACTAGTTATGCTTTAATTGTTAATTGTAGAAAATTGGACATACAATGACGGTTTTTGCAATATACATTTACTGCAATTAGTATCAACCTAATTGTTTTACTCGTAATATCCTTTTTGCAATGTTTTTATATAAAAGTTTTATATGCTTTTCTGCGAGTCAGTAAGGCACACACACTTCTTATACCTTCGGCAATCTGCTGCATGTAGAACTAATGGCCGATGGAGGAAAAAGACTTTCGAGTGGCGGCCACGTATATATATAGTAGTGCAGTGTAGGGCGATCTTCCACGAGATGAACCGACGACCTGGTAAAGTTTGCGGGTGGTTGTTGATGTCAGTCGCTCGCAGTAGCGGAAGTTTACGTCCAGCAGTGGACGTAGGCCTGGGCTTATATGATATACATATATCATCGTTGTATATATACAAAGATAAAGAATTTGTTTGTTTGGTTGAATGCTAAGATCTCAGGAACTACCGGTCCGATTTCAAAAATTCTTTTAGTGTGGGATAGCCCATTTATCGAGAAGCAGTGGCTAAATAAAGCGTGACTTCTAGTACGAATTAAAGTTATTGAGTATAAAGAAATGATATTATAAACGCGAAATTTTAAATACATTGATGTTTGTTACTCAATAACGGTGGAAACGGTTAAAAGGAACGGTTGAAAATCTGTATGAAATTTGGTACACAGATACATTGTAGTCTGGAAAAGCATAATATATTGGCTACTTCATATCGACGCACCACACAGGCGGAAGCTAACATGTTATATAGCACTAATATGCATCTGTAACACAGGATACATAATAGGCTATCAATCAATACAATTATTCAACACTGTGTAATGCTGCTGAATTATTTAATATTGAATTATTGATATTAGAGCGATTAAAGGTGATGTAATTCAGGTGTGGATGCAGTGTAAGCGATGAATCGGATTATATCGCGTATCAGGTGTGCAATAGTACATAAGAATATTGTATAAGTATATATTATATATATTTTTATGTTTTTCTAATATTTTTATTTGTAGTATGTAGTTATATAGCATTAAGATTAAATATCATTAGGTTAGCCTGTAAGGATAGCTGTAAGTTAGTAATAATAAATAAAATATAAAATTTAAGATTATATATATATATATATATATATATATATATATATTACGTAACATTCTGTGATAATTATCTATACTAATAAATAAAATTGAAGTGTCTGATTGTACAAAATAACAGATTTATTTATTGATTTATAATTGTTAGCGTGGATGTGTTTGTGATGTATAACAATAATTTTGACTTCGCTTTTCACTGACTACTCACCATTCTTTAAAGGAGACCTGTGCCTATATAATATTTTTTATTTTATAGCAGTGGGATTGGGACGTTATTGGGTTGAAACAATGATGGTGATGTTATTTCTATGGCTATTTATACCTTAAAGTTTCTATCGTAAGACCATACAAGATATAAACAAAGGTTTTAAAATATCTAGCGCTGACTAAAGTTGTTTTTTTATTTGATTAAGTATTAGCTTTTCTAGAAAAAATATACAAATTCGAGTCTTGCAAATGCTCGCGTGGATCGATTACTTAGTAAAGGTAAAAAAACACCTTACTATAACCGGCTCTTAAGGCTCGCCCTAACAGAATAGATGCAGCTTACTAGTTGTACCCACCATTTTGTACTCCAGACTATTGACTACTATTTACGCGTAATAATCATTTGAATCGTAAAATGCGTAGGCATATTAATAAACCTCAGTACATTTTAACAAAATGCTACTATTAGTAAAATTATTTCCTTATTACAATTTTGCATCATTAATTATGAATACTGATTGAATTTTAAAGTTTTTCTTTAGATAATTGTGCCTATTTATCTATTGTTTCACTAATAAAAAAAGACACAAAAGCCAGCGCAGTTGAAAGGAAAATGGCTTGTAAAATGTAATGTCGTAGATGTGATATTTCTGTGTAATGTGTAAGCAATCATGTTGTTTTTTTAGCAAGTATCTTGACATAGTAGATAATTATTTATTATCTCAAAGTAATGGAGTAACCATTTTGAGTTAATGTTCAACATTTTTGGTTTATCAATGAGGAAATGATTCGATTTAAATTAATGAGGTGCTCTTTTTCGTTGTCATATACATGTACTTACATAAACATGCGTAATGAATGAATTTTGATAGCATTTGTCATGAACTTCATTAGGTAGATTAGAAAATAACAAGAAGCCAGAGCTTCTCTTAGAGAGATTAAGTTACTCTGTTAACAGACACAAACGCAGGAATTCTTTATAATAAAAATTAAGTACTAGCCGATATCGACGACGAATTGTATATTATGAATTTTTAATCAAAGATTTCGTACTTTATTCCACTGTATATTGGTGTCAGATTGCCCTAAAACTTCTGCAAATCTCATTTAATAATAATTCAAAACATATTTCTTCATTATTAATTGTTTGCGGTTCCTGAGAATGGCGTCATTCTTGATGTCGTCCTATTAATCTGTAATTGTTGTAATTGTTATTGATAGCCTAGGAATTAAGCTACAGTGCATGACATCGCGGGCCATAAGATTAGTAGACAAACGATTCACACAAATAAAACTAAGAGGTAAAGGCACTTTAACACGTTGAACGCCGAGTTTCCAGACATAATAGAAAACCTATTGTTTGGGGGACACCGGTGACTCCCATGGCACTCAAAGACTTAATAATTAAATATCCAGTTTTAAAATACAAGTAAAACCAAGACCAGGATATTTCTGTTCCAATTAAAAGTTACGTATTTGATTTGTTAGGATGTCAGCGTCAGAATGTAGTTTCTACTAGAACACAGGCTGAGTTACGTTTGTGTGTAGTTATTACCTAATAGGGAGTGTATACATACGGCTTTACTGAACCACAAGGGAAACAGTCTCGGTGATAGATGTGCATTCCTTAACAGGTGTCTAGACTTCTTTCTTTGATGTAATTCGCTTTATATTAAGCTTTTAAGGTAATCCTATATTTGTTGTAGATTTCTGCTGTGGAGTTTCTCTTAGATTACAAAGCAGACAGATAGACTGTAATGCGAAAAATGCAAATACTGATTGTTTTTCAATTCATATTTGCTTTTGTAGCATCACGGTTTTGTTGCGTACGTTTTTGTGATGACTGAGTAAAAATGCAATGTTTAATTGCATTCCTAATGCCTGAAGTCGTAAAAGCTGACTAAAATCATAATAAAACAGAGCAAGAATTTAAACATCAAAATAAAACTCGACACTAGCTGGTCTGGATCGCGCCACACGAAGCTTTTATACTCCCTCTGTGACGAGTATCTCTCTGCTGCGGGGTTGAATAAGTAATTGATAATTTAATGAAGGTCGTTGCCCTGACTTAACATGTAAATTCCCATGAAAAAATATATTTTGATAGCTTGTTTTGATAGCAAACCAGATAGGTCAACGATCTATTTTTTTTTCAAGGAAAGCAACTTGTTAAGAATTTCAAGTTTAATCATAACCATCAATTAATAATTTAATTTATGTAAAACCGTCATATTGTATCATAAAAGTGCCATCTTTAGATTGGAATGTGCTAACGAATTAATTAAATATAGAACTCTGATTTAGTAACAAATACATCAATTTAATTTGAGATTGTCCTTCTTATTCTAAGCTACTACGAGTATATTAATAATATTTAATAAATATTAATAAAACCTTTTTGTATCACGATGGCGGCCATCTATCTAACGACCCGCCTGTTAGCAACCCGAGATCCTTTTAAGCCCCTTGCTTCTCCAGTGAGCTCAGGGCACCACTAGAGATGGGTAATCACCCGGGTTTAAACCCACGCCTGGGTTAAAACCCAGTTATTACCCATTTCATTCCACCCAGTGGGTGTTTTGGCTGGGTTAAAACTAAAGAGTTCTTGAAATGGTAAAATAGTTTGATTTAGTACGTTTATTTTGATTTGACACAAGCTCTTTTGATATTTATCCAACTGGTTTATGAGAGTTTAAGTATTGGCTTAGATTTCATGCTAAATTTGACATCTTAAAAAGGGCCCGAGGAGATTTTTGAAGTCGACGATTTTTATGGTCCAATATTACCGATGCAAAGGCGTAACGATAACGTGATGGAAAGGATTATGTGGGTCTACGGCACTGAGCAAAGTTGCTGTCCGAATACTTACAGCGCCTTGCACTTCTGGTGCTGTATAGCATTCCTTTACTTCCTTTAGTGCTCTTAGTAAAGTACACACTAAAAACCGGCCAAGAATGAGTCAGACTTGCGAACCGAGGGTTGTGTACGATTATGCAATATCTTTATACCTATATTTATTTCTTTTGAGATTGAAATGTATGTAATGTATATTAGTAAATATTAGTAGGTGACGGGATACGGATATAGGTTTGTGTATGTGTGCGCACCATCTTTTACTATCACTCAATTTTAAAATTTGACTAAGAGTGTGAGTTTATTCCGGACTAGAGATGTAAGGCCGGTATTATACCATTTTTGCTTTTTGGTTTAATACGAAAAATACCGTATTAAACGGTCTTATACCATAATTTTCTGTATTTTTCGTATTTTTCTTTTTACATGTATTATTTACATAATATTATGTAGCTGTAACTTATTTTATTCAGAGAAAAACATTATTAATTATAATATTTAGGAGAAAAAAATAATAACTTGCGTACAAAATAATAAAAATAAAACATTAATTTCAAAAGAATTGGTACCTACTGCTTCTGTAGTATTTTTAATAATATGAAAATATGTAATTACGTACCTAAAATATGAATGTACTTAGAGAATCAAAATTTTTTTTTTATTGGTACGTCTATTTTGGCATCCAAAATGCCGTCTAATTTTTTTTTCAGTAATGTCAATATGTATATCGTTTTCGTGGTTTTCGGGGGTGGTAATTGCGAAAATTATGTCAATTTTGGGATCCAAGATGGCGTCCGCGAATTTTTCAATAATATCAATATAGGTATCGTTTTCATGGTTTTCGGGGATGGTAATTGCGAAAATTATGTCAATTTTGGGATCCAAGATGGCGCCCGCGAATTTTTCAATAATCTCAATATGGGTATCGTTTTCGTGGTTTTCGGGGGTGGTAATTACGAATATGACGTGAATTTTGGGATCCAAGATGGCGTCCGTGAATTTTTCAATAATATCAATATGAGTATCGTTTTCGTGGATTTCGGGGATGGTAATTTCGAAAATTATGTCCATTTTTCGCAATTACCACGGCCTCGAATTTTTCAGTAATGCCAATATCTCAAAAACTCGAAAACAGTAACGTTGAATATGGCAGGCATCTTTACAATTTTGACATCAGAACTATGCTATGTGGGCGACGAGATCGTCAAATATCGATTTTGGAGGCAATCAGGCCAAAAACAGCATATTTCAAGATGGTGGGCATCTTTGCAATTTTGAGATCAGAACTATGCTAAGTGGTCAACGAGATCGTCAAATATCGATTTTGGAGGCAATCGGCCCAAAAACAGCAAGTTTCAAAATGGCGAGCATCTTTGCAATTTTGACATCAGAACTATACTAAGTGGTCAACGAGATCGTCAAATATCGATTTTGGAGGCAATCCGTTCAAAAACAGCAAGTTTCAAGATGGCGGGCATCTTTGCAATTTTGACATCAGAACTATGCTAAGTGGTCAACGAGATCGTCAAATATCGATTTCGGAGTCAATCGGCCCAAAAACAGCAAATTTCAAGATGGCGGGCATCTTTGCAATTTTGACATCAGAACTATGCTAAGTGGTCAACGAGATCGTCAAATATCGATTTTGGAGGCAATCGGCCCAAAAACAGCAAGTTTCAAGACGGCGGGCACCTTTGCAATTTTAACATCAGAACTATGCTAAGTGGTCAACGAGATCGTCAAATATCGATTTCGGAGTCAATCGGCCCAAAAACAGCAAATTTCAAGATGGCGGGCATCTTTGCAATTTTGACATCAGAACTATGCTAAGTGGTCAATGAGATCGTCAAATATCGATTTCGGAGTCAATCGGCCCAAAAACAGCAAATTTCAAGATGGCGGGCATCTTTGCAATTTTGACATCAGAACTATGCTAAGTGGTCAGCAAGATCGTCAAATATCGATTTTGGAGGCAATCGGCCCAAAAACAGCAAATTTCAAGATGGCGGGCATCTTTGCAAAAGATGGCGGAAACCTAGTTAGAACTATTTTTCTATAATTGTTCATCTACTTTCCTTGCCATAATTGAAAGAAAAGCAAATTATGTAGCTTGCATTTAATGACTCATTTTGTTTTCGTGCTTTTTAGAGTCCTCGCTGATGCTCAGGCTCCAAATAAATGCTCGGTGAGGTAATGGATTATTTTTTGCTCGATACAATAATCTACTAATATATTATTAAGCAAATTAAAGGAAATTTTCATTTCCACCCACTGAAATGGGTGGTTATGGGTTTAAACCGGGTTAAAACCTAATCACCCGGGTTTTAACCCAGGTGGGTGGATTGGGTTTTAACCCTCTACCCATCTCTAGGCACCACTAGTCAACTGCAGGACCACGATACAGCTGAGGCAGTGTTATTATGGCTGCGATCTTCATTAGGGTAGTGGTACTTCCACTGACAGACAGCTCAGTTTGAGCGTTAGTTAGCGCGTTACTCTATATACTTATACTGTATGCTTGTTTACATTGTTTTACTTGGAATAGTTAAAGAGTAATGACTGGCCTGTTCGTCTAGTGGTTAGTGACTCTGACTGCTAAACCGGAGGTCGTGGGTTCGATACCCACCCAGGACAAATCTTTGTGTGATGAGCATAAAGGTTTGTTCTGTGTCTGGGTGTAATTTATCTATAATATGTATGTATTTACAAAAAAAAAAGTATTTAAGTAGTATAGCAGTTGTTTAGTACCCATAACACAAGCAAATATAATTGCTTAATTTGGGACTAGATGGCGCTGTGTAAATGTGGTACAATATTATTATATTATATTATTAGGTGAGGCCTATGTTCAGCAGTGGACGTCATTTGGCTGATATGATGATGATGATGATGATATTATTATAGTAATAGAATATTAACATTGGTCATATTCTGTTTTTTATAACCTTTATAAATAGTGGAGGTATCGAACTGAAATTTATATCAATTCCATGGCGCATAATAAAAAATCAGAGTTCTAAGTAAACGCAATCAAAAGATACAGCCGTATATGTTCTATTTTTGTCGCATATTTTGACCATCAAAATAGTCTAAATCTATAGGGTACGTCCCGTTGAACTAGAATCATGAAACTTGGCAAGAAGCAGTATCAAGTTACACTAGTAAATCTGATAACCGTTCTCGTGTTGTTAAATTACTGAATATTAGTACTATATTGGAAGGGGTATACAATTATATGCTTAAAAAATTAAAGTAAGAGTGAGAGTTTAACCTGCCTATCATCATCATCATATCAGCCCAACGACGTCCACTGCTGAACATAGGCCTCACCTAATTTACGCCACTGCAAACGGTCCTGTGCCGCCTGCAAACAACCAACCTGCCTATACGTGAACATTATTTTAAGTGCTTACAATAATTAATATGCAATTATGTGTGAATAGAAAATTGAATTTAGGACTACGTTGGAATCTTACGATGACTAATTGACTGTACATCATTTAGTGTCTTCAATATGCAAGTTACTTGAAGTTTCTTACTACAGTTATTTCTTCATCATAGTTAAGATTATGCTAAGTAATAAATAGTTGTAATAGATCAATAAGTCCATTTGCTATTGACCCTGTCTCATTATGCAACATATTCACAACTTGTTTCGTTAATTTTACATCACCTGTTCTTTGAGTAACATTTCATCCAAATATGGAAGCGTTTGATTATGATTTTTTAACATTATTGCAAAGAAGATTATTTAAATGTTATCCAAATATGGAGTATTGAATGTGTTCCGGGTATGTGTTTATGGTTTGACATATTTTTGAGACTATTTTTGAGACTACTTTATAATCAAAAAAGCAAAAAACTACATACCAGTTGTTTGCTTTTTTGATTATAAAAAAATTCACATAAATCTTTAAAAAGAGCAGATACTTGTGTATATAAAAGGAAGACTCAAAGAGCAATACTTAGTAATAGATTTTTTTATTTGTTTCGATTTTAAATGTCAAATGATTTAAAATGAGAACAGCCGCTGCATCATCAAGCAGCATCTTAATAATATCAGCCAAATGACGTCCACTACTGGATAGGTATATAGGTCGATAGCGATATTTAAATTGATTACATTCTACATTCGATATTAAACGATATTTATGTTATATTAATCAAGAAAACATTTTCAAAATGTGTTTATTGCTGGGCTTATTGGCTCCGAATAGGCCCAGCGTTCTACCTGATGTTAATTGAATACAATTGCTTATTAAATTCAACGGTAAACGAAATATCTGTCGGCAATAAATTACTGTCACCATGGCGAAGCGGTTAAGGTTATCGTCTTGTCACTAACATTGCCGAGCCGAGTAATGTGGGTTTGATTCCCACACGAGAGAAATACTTATGTGATTCATAATTATTTTTTCTAGCCTGTGTGTAGGTTACGTTGTGTCCATTAATTGTATGTTTGTATAGCCCTCGCCACCTAGGGGCAAAATAGGGCTTAGTGGATAAAACCAATTCTACTTCCTTCATCTTTCTGATCCAATTCATTGAAGGGTCCCAAAAAGCTTTGGCTTTTTTGTAATATATACGTAATAAGTCAGTTAAGCCACCACAATTAATCCTGATTTACAAGAGTCATAGATTGTTTTTGATTATAGTATGCGTCGTAAAGTTTATGATGCATGACGGTAGTAAAAGATGTATGTTTACTTACTGTTTTTTTTATTAGGTTCTGCAGCTTCATCTGCATGTAGGCAAGACATATGAAAGCAGCTTTTAAGGTTGAGGCTTGTCTATGACTCTGGTATTACCAATGCCCGTGGGTGGCCAAGCTATAAAGATAGGTTCTGAATTCAGCCCAGTCGATACTGAAAGTTTGAAGACACAAAAAACTCTGTAGTTTGAAACTGTGTGCCAGGTTAATGGCAAAAGTCTTAACTTCTATAACAAGAGACCATACATAGAAATCTGGGTGTATTGGACCTCTTTCTACTTAAAAGGTATGACGTTATTATTTCTTTCTTATTTTTACACTCTAAGAAACTGTAAGTTATAGTTATCTTTTATACGTAATTATACAAGTAAAAGTAGTACGAGTTGCGTAAAACGATCCAGTTGTTTTCCTAGAATGAACTTAGTTGCATGAAAATTCTACAAATGCAAAAACCATTGCATTTCTCTAACAAAAATGTTGTTTAGCTAAAAGTACCAGTGAATTAAAAACTACGGGGTTTTTTGCATAACGTGACAAGTTTTCAAATATCTGCATATTAATTTGACTCGCGTAAATAGCGAAAGGTGGCGGGTTTTCTTCAACATCTGTTCAATGAGTAACTCATGTATGCCTATAAATTGATAGATTTTTATGTCGAATTTGGATGTAAATTTATACTCTGATAGTGGTTTGGTTTGTAAGTTTATGTATAGATTACGTACATATGTATAATATGGGGTATTTGAAAGGTAAACGTGATTTTCACAAAAATCCTACGTATTGTTTTGTTCTATTATTATCAATAGTTTTCGCAATTTTTTCTACACTTTGGGTTACATTATTCAAGTTTTAGTAGGGATCCCTAATTATTGGCAATAAATGAAACCTTTTATATTTGAGTTGAGAAGATTTTCACTTCATTGATAACACAACAAAATACCTGGTTTATTAATGATTTAAATTATTAGTTAAAAAAATACCAGAATGTTAACACGTATGTATATAAAGAAATAGGTAAATAAAATAAAAACATTCGGTATTCTTGGAAGGTATGGATCATGTTTATAATTCATTTACCTAAACAAACTCCTTAAAAGGATTATAAATATATATATTTATAGATAATTATATATTTTAAATGTTTGGTTCGTTCACGACTAAAGGGTATTGGCCCTTTTACTATTATGTTAATAATTAAATAGGACCAATAACCTTTTAATGATAGGCTTGTTATCCAAAATATTCGTATTTCAGATCTATAATATTACGCAAGAAACTTGTCTGTCTGGTTCTTGACGTTAAACCACTAAACAGATTTTAATTAAATTAATACTATAGTCCTGAAGAAGGAAGTTCATTTTTATTCGCACAAAATATAAGTGAAGGCAACAACTTCTAATACTTTAAATGTTGAAATAGCTGTTAAAGAAATGGTTAAAGAATCATACCTATTGCAGTATTATAATGAGTTTAGAAAACATAATTATATTCACATACTTAGATAAACTATATATTTATCTCTACTAAAGTATCAACAGCTCAGTAAATACTAACTTAAAACTTATATATACAGGTTTATGAAAATGTAGGAAATGTTACATCCAATAATTATAATTGGAATTTGTGTAGGTACTTGTTTATCGTCTCATAAAAGATAACTAAGTATAACTTACAGTTTCTTAGAGTGTAAAAATAAGAAAGAAATAATAACGTCATACCTTTTAAGTAGAAAGAGGTCCAATACACCCAGATTTCTATGTATGGTCTCTTGTTATAGAAGTTAAGACTTTTGCCATTAACCTGGCACACAGTTTCAAACTACAGAGTTTTTTGTGTCTTAAAACTTTCAGTATCGACTGGGCTGAATTCAGAACCTATCTTTATAGCTTGGCCACCCACGGGCATTGGTAATATCAGAGTCATAGACAAGCCTCAACCTTAAAAGCTGCTTTCATATGTCTTGCCTACATGCAGATGAAGCTGCAGAACCTAATAAAAAAAACAGTAAGTAAACATACATATTTTACTACCGTCATGCATCATAAACTTTACGACGCATACTATAATCAAGTAATAAACATTCCGAGAGGCTTTTTACCATCTAAATTATACACCAATTGCATAGACATGATTTCTTTGGCGAAATCAAAAACAAGTTTTTTAGCCCCAGATAGAACTAGGTGTCATAAAATTTTGATGTCACTGTTACGACATGGTAGGTATGCGAAATTGTTAACTACGCTGCGAATTGAATGTGTAACTGTAATTGCTTGAGGCTTATTATATATCAATATTTATATATGCTGTTGCTAAATTTGTAATAATCTATATCAATATATATATACAGCTGTTGCTAAATATGTGATTATATACACATGTTTACCTATTACCTTCCAAGTGGCGTGATGACTCCTATGTTGGGCAATGAATTCTTAAGTTTTTTTCAGAATGTTGCATTATAATCTTTTAATTAATTATTAATTGAAATCAAAGAGCACGATAAAGATGATCACTATGTTGCCATAAAACATTTTCAGGCATATCTCTTAAATTATTTAGCTTTAATGTATTGACCAAGAATCTATATGAGATAAAATAATGTATTACATATACATAGGAAAGACAAATGCTCAAAAATTGTTTGCTCGGCCGCAACAAGAAGACAAGACAATCACGATGTCAAACATTCATTTGATAAACCTCCTCAGGTACATATAGAGAGACTAAGTGTAGAAGGATACCCAAGAATTTAAAAGTCCAGGGATATTGCGAAATGGCAAGCTGTCTTTTTGGAGGTCACTATGCATTTTGGGTTACTGCGGTATTGGAATAAGTAACTAAGCTTAAGCAGGACATTACGTATTTTCCTCAATTAATTTCTGTCTTCTAAGTACAAATACTCAATAAATTATATGCCAGACAGTGTTCATAAAAACCAGACATCTTCCATACCAGTTTCACAGCCACATAATTGTAAAAAAACATTACATAATGCATCTGCCGGAAAACTCCTTATGCAAGTTATAGATGGCGCCACGTAACACTTGTTAGTTTACACCGTATTATTATAAATACGTCGAGTATTACGTGCTTTTTGTGTATATAAAGAATCTTTCCATATATTATATGTTACAGAGATATTTTTCAGTATTTTGGCTGTGACCACACAATTTAAAAAATGTTTCTAAGGCCTGGAGACCCCTAAAGCAGAAACAACACAAGAAGATCTCCTATCTTCTCTAA
Organism: Laspeyria flexula; assembly: GCA_905147015.1. Lineage (NCBI taxonomy): Eukaryota > Metazoa > Arthropoda > Insecta > Lepidoptera > Erebidae > Laspeyria > Laspeyria flexula. The sequence continues at coordinate 1,404,885 of LR989958.1, forward strand.
ACAATTAAAAGTGGGATTGGCTTGACTCCATGTTCATTAAGGTATATTTGATGGTGATAACCTTGCATGCAAATGATGGCATATACATTTGGATGATATGCATGTAAGAAGCAACCAAGTATGCCTGATGACGATCATCAGGTAACTTAACTTACGTTAATTGCTGCATGTATGAAAAATCAGCACTTGAGAACTACTCAATAGTAACTGATAATATTTTGTTAAATTTGTACATTAAAAACTTAAGATCAACAACAACAGCAAGTCTTACACCGCTTGCAGCCGATGCTTTGTAAGTTACACAAGCACTAATCATTAGTACTTGCGCCAACTATTAACTTACATGATCATACTTGCACTAACACTCGCATTTAGCAAAAAGTGTTAGTTCACTGATGAAATTCGATGCGCAGTAGCGGGCATTTGTCCAAGTTACTGCGTGAGACGTACCAGAGAGGTATCACTGGAGCGTTGCATGTGATGCCTCTGGTACGGTAACTGCTTACTATATCAGTGTAGTGTGAGGTATGGTGGCAGATAAAAATAATAATGCTGTCAATAATATATTATATATAAGGTATAGTGAAAAAATTACTTTTTTTGTTTTTAATTTTTTTAAACTATCTATACCTGCCTGAGAGAATAAGCTCGTCTCACCGGAAACTTTTCCTGGTTATCCGTGCTTCGGAAGGCATGTAAAGCCCGGTTGGTCCCGGTTACCACTTAATGTGGTAGTCGTTAAGTCAAGTTGGAAGCCTTATGGGCGACTTGATAAATTCCAACACCAGGGTCTGCCTCTCAAGCCCACAAGTTTAGATAAGAAGAATTAACAAAGAATCTACCCCTCTAAACAATTATTTGTGGGTCTCATATATTTGTCCTATTTATTTTATGGATCAAAACCATAGAGCTTCATGATTGCCAGTCTCATACTCATACTAGAATACGATCGCTATGCCATAGAAGCAGTTAAAACTTATTAACATAAGTTTTGCTATAATTATTTGTATTTATTCATTGCCCTTGACATTATTGTAACTGATGACGTTGTTACTAAGGTCTCTGCATTAACTCTTTGTATATTATCAATTAATTTAACATCTTATGTATAAAAATGAATACTCAATACATATTCAAAGTAGAAAATAGGCGAACAATATCTTTATAATAATAATAATAGAAATTTATTTCAGACATTGCAACAATTTATAGCCATGGTAACTATAACATAAATATTTGCATGCTTTAATAGGAAAATATGAAAATTTATTCTGACGAAATAATTGACATCATAATATATTAAATAAAGATTAAGTGAAATTAAGTTCATTTGTTATGAAAAATAAAACTGTTGTTAGACTCGAGACAACGGATGATTAATGTACCTAGTTGTGGGTCTGGGACCCCGAAATACAGTGACTAACGTAATTATAAGAATTACCTTTGTACGTTGAAATCTGTTGGGTGGTTTTGTATATATGTAATATCCTGATAGAAACGTTTCATACAGAATTTGAGCTCAATTTCATTCTGAATCAAATTCAAACTCATTTTTTGTACAAAAACAACATACACTGCCTCTGTGGCGCAGCAGGAAGTGTATACGACTGCTGTGCAAGAGGTCCCGGGTTCGATTCCCGGGTCGGGTGAAAATGGTATTGGGCTTATCATGAAATTCCAGTATTGATATTTTCCCGGAGTTTGGTAAACAAATGTTCCCGGTTAACAATAGGCTCGCCCCCTATTTCATAGGACCAAACATAGCTGGCGAAATGTGGGTGTGAAACACCTCTGCCTACACCTTCGGGATAGAGGCGTGATGCTATGTTATGTTATGTGTTATTTTTACAAAAAGAAGTCTGTAAAAGTCTTGTGTCTAGCTAGCAAGAAAAGCCAGCCCATTATTTTTATTAACAATATAACCACCCTCAATTAAATTTATAGAACGAAACAATACGATTGGATTTGTTTTCTAATCTGCTGTTAAATAATAATAATTAAACCATAAATCTATAACTACTTTATATCTCTGAGGACATCTCCAAATAAGTGCGTAAAATATAAGTGAATGTCGCAATTCGAGTTAAACGAAGACCTGTGCGTTTGGTAATATTAAATTAAAGAACGAAATAGTTCGGTGTTGAAGGTCGGCGAAATTGTATGACCCACATAGTATATGTATTACAAGACATACTAGTAGCTTATATGGTGATGCGTAATAACTGCGACCAATTAATGTTTGTGTCTTGTGGCCTCTCACTATGGTTGTAGATGTATGACTTCTTTTTAGGGTTCCGTAGTCAACTAGGAACCCTTATAGTTTCGCCATGTCTGTCTGTCTGTCTGTCCGTCCTCGCTTAATCTCTGTGACCGTTAGCACTAGAAAGCTGAAATTTGGGACCAATATGTGTATCAATCACGCCGACAAAGTGCTAAAATAAAAATTGGAAAAAAATGTTTTATTAGGGTAGCCCCCCTATATGTAAAGTGGGAAGTGTTTTTTTTTTTAATTTTAACCCTAATGTGTGATATATTGTTGGAAAGGTATTTAAAAATGAATAGGGGTTTACTAAAATCATTTTTTGATAATGTCAATAATTTCGGAAATAATCGCTCCAAAAGTAAAAAACAAAGCGTCCCCCCCCCTCTAACTTTTGAACCATAAGTTTAGAAAATACGAAAAAAATCTGAAAAGTAGAACTTTATAAGGACTTTCTAGGAAAATTATTTTGAACTTGGATGGAAACAACAGATGGAAACTGCAGTTAACCAATATAATTTGGTCCCTGAATCGTATGAGCGCCTATACAATCCAGAGGTCAAGTTTCATTTGCCCGTATTTTTTTTTTAACTTCCTTTAAACTCATAAGTGGGAACACTTATTGTGACGGACGGGAAACTACGGAACCCTACACTGAGCGTGGCCCGACACGCTCTTGGCCGGTTTTTATTTCAATTAAGACTATTAAAAGATCGATCTATTAAAAGAGTTTTTACTACAGCTTTTTGTTTTGTTGCTTGTTGTTGTTTTTAATTTTTTTTTTAAAAGACAACGCCCGCACTAGGGAACAAGCCCTGTGTCGCGGGGAGCTTTACAAACATGAAATAACGGACACAAAGTACACCCAGACTAGAAAGAAATATCTATGAATCACACAAATATTTGTCTCGTGTGGGAATCGAACCCACGTCACCCAACACGGCGATGTAGTGGCGAGGCGACCACTTTAACCACTGCGCCACGGTGACAGTCAAAATGTATGTATGTAACAAATATACAAACAAATTTTAGATATATTTTTAATATTGTCCTGGATTTTCTGTGTAGTCTATGCAAATGCTAACTCGAGGTTCTGGTTCGATACCTATTTAAGACAATTTTTTTACTTTTCATTCTTCTTTGTATTAGATCCATAAATCGTTTTTTCTTTACCACGATAATACCAAACAAGTTTACGGCCTGCATGATGGTAAGCGGTTACCGTAGCCTATGGACAGGAGCATCACATGGGCGTTGCCAAACATTGTAAAGTATAATTAAGTTTTTTTTGGACTAAGTGTACTTTGCTTATTGTCAGAGGTCCTAAGGTCAGGTCATCATCATCTCAACCCATAAACATCCTATTACTGGACACGGGTCCCCTTCAAAATATGTGGAAGGAATTTAGTTTGTTTCGAATTTTCCTTTTCTCGTAGTGCTCTTGTCTGCTTAAGATTAGTCTCCCTTAGTCGCCATTTACGACACCCATGGGTAGAAATGGGTAATGACATTATGTACACCTAAGTTATCTTTAAATAAACGACATTAACCAATAACTCCTAAGCCTCATTATGGCTTAACAAGTACATGTTATACACATTTGAACGAAAACATTCACGCGAAACATTTAGAGAAATCAGTTAATAAACTCGTTAGTTCACATCAAGTCGACTAGTTCAAGGTTCAAACTAAGATTTATTGCACATATACGTAATATTAGTAACATACATAACATCTCTTCATTGCAGTATTTGGTCATACCGTTCTAATATTACAAAGACTTACGTTCAGTTATATCTCTGCGGAATTTTCAACTATAACATCATTAGTAGAAGGTTAATATTGCTCACGTAGATTGTTTAGTTTGGTTGCACTGAGAGTGCGTAAGTTAACGAGTATGTTTTTAAATATTTCATTATCTTGATCTTCTTTAGAGAGTGTTAGCTCATAATGGATGTTTGTATGAAGGTTTTAATGTTATATACTACCTACTTGTATATTTGTTAATAGTTTATTTGTACTCGGTAGAATAATTTGAGGTGGGTGATTGTTTTGAGTCTAGTCTTTGAGTCAATACTATTTATGTGTAATCTGTAACGTAATCTGTTAAGTTTTAGGTTATATTACATTATAAATTGATTACATCTGGACCTATTTCACACTGTAATGTTTTGTAATTTTGAAGCGAAGGCGTTTTTGCCTCAGTTGCACAGCAAGAGAGTATACGACTGTTACTCGTTCTGGGTTCGATACCCGGATGTTTTTCTGTCTTGAAATTTAGTTTTAGTCCGGGGTTTGGAAATAAACTGAGTTATAGAAAACAAGCTTAAGCCGCGCGGTATGTCGGGCTATATACGACACTAGACTATTATCTATCTTTCAGCCATTCTGGCGTGATTGAGTTACAAATATCCATCCGTCTAGTAACAAATATTGCAATAATATTAAGGAAACTAGCGGCGCGGTGTTACCAGCATTAAAAAAAAATCTAGACCAGTGTGTCAGGTCCCTCTAGACTAAATATTATCAAAATTTGTCCAGCTAATTGAACATTACGGATTAACACATACACATTCACAAACTTTCGCTTTGTTGGATTAGTAGGACTAGTTCCTGCCCGCAGGTTTGTTATGGAGCTATATCGCTAAAAACTAGCTTTTGGTCTATTTCAAATCTTAGACTATTATCTCATATTAAGATCTGTTATGTGCTTAACAAATTGATTTCCAAATTTATATTAGTTAGTATAGTCTATTTTTCTGAACAATCGGGAAAGAATGACGTATACAAAGCAGCAAAACTTACAATGCAAGAAAGATGATATACATTACGTATAATATTATTATAAATGTAAGAAGTCTTACAAAATACTACCATATGGTCAATTTCACGTGACACAGTGATCTCAAACATAACAATCTGTCTCATACGTACCATATTTGTACTTACGATGTGTCGACTTAGTGTCTTGTTTACGTAACTTCGCAATGTTACTGTTAACTGCATAACATGGTTAAACTACCGGTTTGGTTAAGCGCGTATTTGTGTTTTTTTTAAATAATTGTTTATATATATACCTTTTGAAACGACTCGTTCTAAATCGCTGTAAAAGTTATTTATAAAAAACATTGAAAATTTTGTCATCTCTGACAAGTGCTGATGACCATAACGGCTGCACCAATGTTGATAAAATGTGTTTAAGAACTAACACGATCTTCTCAGCTTTGAAACAAATAAAAAAACTTTAAAATCGGAAAATTCATTTAAGGACAGACACACGGATATGCAGACACTTCAAACTTATAACACTCCTCTTTATATTGTGTCGGGACTTAAACATACACATAAGATGTCGCATTTGCGATTATAAATCGCAAACGAAATAAATATTCTTCCGAGTTAAGCAAGGTGTTGACAAAAATTCAAATAAAACTACATCTACAACTTTCGTCTAAAATAAGAGTTGCGATATTACATCGTAAATAAATAACTAGTTATAATGCTATAATATATAGTAGGTATGATAAAGTCCAGAGACAATAAACTAGGAAACTAATTAATTCGCAATAAACTGATGAATTATGTATCTTTGATGATTCAACATTCGCATTTTCGAGATGCATTTCTTACAAATATTTTTTCTTTAGGTCAATACGATATTTCAACCTGAGTTCCAATTCTCCGAAATTATTGAACGATTTACTGCCAATCGATTTGATATTTTGTAATTTTATTTAAATATATATCTACTTAGTCCATATTACTTCTATTTTGCGGCTACACTACTCAACAAATTTTATGAACTTTGACATAGAAAACAACATAGAGACATAGGAAAAGGACATAGGTAACATATATATATATACATAGACTACACCAAACTATACTTTAGTCTCCGGCGGTGGCATCACCTGGTGACAGAGTCCTATTTACTAAATAAAAAAAAGTGTAGTTTTTTAAGAAGCGATGGTGGCTGAATGGATTAGGAACCGGCGTGCAAATGACGCGGTCTGAGTTCGATCCCGACCGGCAGTACCAATGTGGATTCCACTTTGTGGAATTTATATGTACTAGTCAACTGACTTACCGTCTGCTAACGGTGAAGGAAAACATCGCGAGGAAGCCCCCCTAGAAGAAATTCTATGAGTATGTCTGATCCACCAACCCGCACTAGGCCAGCATGAGTGTTAGTTGTGGCCTAAACCCACTCAGCTCTCTAGTTAGAGGAAAGGAGACCCGAGCCTAGCAGTGGGACTTAATGGGTTGCTGATGATGATGATGTAGTTTTTTATTTAAATTATTTACTCTTTATTATTTTTTTTCGCAAATGATTATTTTTTTGATCCTAGTTAAAAAGATGTGTAACTATTATTAATTCATTTATTTTTAGCATAAGTTTATCCATGGCTTGTCTTTCATTGAACTTGATTGAGCTGCCTGTTAAATAATATTATTATATATAGATTTTAAGAATTTTACTAAAAACCTATAGTGTGCCATGTGTTTGAAGATAAATAAATTATTTTAATTTTATTTTTAATTTATTTATTTATTTATAGGACATAAATCACTGATACCTATATCACTTGGCCAGCAACCATCAGAGACCAGCCGGTTATCTAATGCTGTAACACCATATCTTATATTATAAACAGCACAGCAATTAATAAAATTTATTATTATTTTTACGCCACAGTTCACAGATTGCCTAGACTGCTGGCAAAATTCTGTGAGTTATTTTGTAAAACCGGTCAGAGTGGTTAAATTAGTCAAATTAAATGAAGTGTTGCAGTCAATTTTGTAATATAACATCGATAACTTTATTTAAGTTTTGACGGCCATTAGCTTTATTTATGCTTATTTGAAAAACTTTTCTCGCAAGTTTAAATATCGTATTTCTATTAGTATTTAATTAGTCATCAGATGGTTAGAATGTCTGGGTATTTTAATTTGGAAACTAAATAATGATATCATCAACACATCTAAAGACAGAATTAAATATCAATTTCATCAACAATTCTTTTTCACAGGACTCGTTTTGGTACGTTGTGTTTGGCGTGAGTCAGGTTAGGTTAGTAGAGGGTCTCTAATAGAGGCTCAAACGATTTGGATCAAAGTTTTATGAAGTGCTCCTTTGCAAATTTATTTGTATACTAAGTAAAATACGCGAAATTTCATGGTCACACATTGTCATATCAGTATTGTGACTTGTAAGATAGAAATTATAATATGTATATTTTGGACATTGAAATTATTTTGGACAGGCTTGACTAGAGGACTGTACCGTCATTTTCTTAACCAATTGAAACTTTGTTACCGCAATATATAAGCTGTATATCAGCTGAAAATAAATAGTGTAGATTAAATTAAATTTATTTCATTCTTTGTTTAACATTCAGCTTCTTAATACTAAGGACACGAAGTATTATTACCTACGTAGGTCATAATATCAACAGTCCCTTTCCGTGACTAAATTCTGTCAAAGCTCACATAATGACATTTGTTTGTGCGAAGCCTTGAATGTTGACATATACCGCCGTGTTTATAAGGTCATTGACATTTGTATTTAATGCACTTTTCATTGTGATGGGGACAAAAGAAACTAGTAAATCATTTTTTTTTATTTTTACATATTCGATCATCTCGATATTATAACTTATCTGGCGAAACGGGAAAGATTCTAGATTTCGATCTGATATTGAAAATTACAGAAGAATAGATAATGAGGCAAAACGTAATAGCTTTGTCTGATCTGAGAAACGAACGAACAATACTAACTTATAAATTATATTGGGTTTGGTTATACACGCCTATTTCATCTCTGGAATAACGGGTCTGATTTGTAAAAATCTTTTAGTGTTAGATAACCCATTCAGCTAAGAAGGCTATATAACATCACGCTACGGGAGCAAAGCCCCGGGCAACAGCTAGTTATTAGTCATCATCATCATCTCAACCTATAAACGTCCCACTGCTGGGCACGGGTCTCCTCCAAAGAATGTGGAAGGAATTTAGCCTACTATACCACGTCACTACAGGGAATTATTATAATATTAGTAGGATGACTATATTGAAATACAACTTGAAGAAATAGACATAGAAATATATTAGAAACATTTATTGGGACAAACATGAGACACACTGAATAAAATAATAGGTACATACAAAAGACGAATAGGACAAAACACAAAATACATTTAAACAGATGTCTCATGACTGCACCAAATAGGTACCGTTTCAGTATAATGCCGAGACAATTACCCGAGACTGATTTTCAAACGGGCCTATTTGGTGTGATGTCCGAATAATTGTTGATTGAAGCTCGAAGGTACATCAATTAAGTACATAATAAGTATTTTACATAATTCAGGTCAATATTTTTATCTCACAGCGGATACAATGTAAGTTATCTATAGATCAAACTTGCAAATATCCGTTTAGTTAAGCATGCGAGGACAGATTTTTTAGGTTTGTTGCGTCAGTATGATTAATGGCTTTATTGGCATACCTTTATGTTGGTTGTTTTATTTGTAAAGTTTTTTAATGAGCGTGGCAGCAATGTGTTCGGTTTATCCGTACCGTGGTGTTATATAGCCTATAATTTTCTTCAATAAATCGGCCCAGTAGTAACTGCCTCGATGGCGCAGCGGGAAGTGTATTCGACTGCTGTGAAAGAGGTCCCGGGTTCGACTCCCGGGTCGGGTAAAAATTGTATTGGACTTTTCTATCATGAAATTCCGGTATTGAGGTTTTCCCGGAGTTTGGTAAACAAATGTTCACGGTTGATGACAATAGGCTCGCCCCCTATTTCATGGGACCAAACATAGCTGGCGAAATGTGGGTGTGATGCTTCACATCCACATTTCACAACAGGGGTGTTCCTCTGCCTATCCCTTCGGAGAAAAAGGCGTGATGCTATGTTATGATGCTATATGGCCCAGTAGTTCCTGAGATTCTGGCGTTCAACAAAACAAACAAACTCTTCAGCCTTATAATATTACATAATAAAGATAGATAGTAATTTTTATTAATTTAAATAAAAATATAGTTTTTATCCATACTGTTACATACATGTCACCACCTACCTATACATACGGACGTACGTTGCTAAGAAACGTAGAGAATAACGGGATTGTCAAAATATGAACAATAAAGTGTATACATACTATTATGAATTAATTATCATGTATTTCATTTAATACACAACAAATGGCGACGAGAACGGAAGAATGGAACCGTCTAATGCGCCTACGGGCTTCGATACGCGGCCAACTTACTAAAATTCAGACACAGCTACAAGAATTACAACCGACATCGGAATTTGAAATAGTGCAAAGATTATCAATCTTAGAAAATTATCAGAAAAAGTTTGATAACATTCAAGGCGCTATTGAAGCTCAAACAGAAAATATTGATGACGAAATTGAACAAAGACACTCAACAGAAGAAATTATCTTACAGTTAAAATTGAAATTACAGGGGTTACGCCCCATACCTTGTACTGATGCTCCTTCTACGCCATCCCGAGACAACGAAGGTACCCCTAGATTAAATTTTTTTACCATTTCAAGAGAAGGAATCATTCAAAAATTTTATTAAAAGACTGTCAGTATTTCTCCTTCTAAATAACATAAGCGAACCCAAAAAGAAAGTATACATGCTACTGTCTACATTAACTCCTGATTTACATGAAAGGATCCATGATTTGTGTTCGCCTGATGATCCACTTAGTAAGACTTTCGAAGAACTCTCAAACATCTTAAACAATTTTATTGACCCAAAACCCAGTGTATGGGCATCTCAACATATTTTCATTTCTCGTGTACAACAAATTGATGAAACAATTCCTATATATGCATCAGAATTGAAGCGACTGTCACTTAACTGTGAATTTAATTGTACAAATTGCAAGAAGCCCACCCTAGACACTTTCCTGTCATTACAATTCATACGCGGACTAAAAGATGGAGAGATCCGAACAAAAGTGCTACAAAAAGATCAAACATCGTCTTTCTCAGAATTAGTTCGTACAGCGACTTTGATGGAAACGGGAAAAGACGAAAACACGACAATTTCTAAAACTTTACAAAGGTCACCAGCAGAAACTACGAGCTCATTTTGTATTCAACAATTAGATCAACTATTTGATACGTTTGGATTACCTTACATACTTGTGTCAGACAATGGAAGACAGTTTGTTTCTCAAGAATTTAAATCTTTCCTAAAGAATAATAACATTGTACACAAAACAATTGCCCCCTACCACCCCGCAACCAACGGACAAGCCGAACGCTTTGTACAAACTGTTAAAAAAATATTACGTAAGTTAGAAGGGGAGAGTGGCGGGATTTCAGAGAAGGTCCGAGTAGCTAAGGGCCTACTTCGGGCTACGCCAGTATCAAATACAGGAGAGTCACCCTATATGCTAATGTTTGGTAGGGAAGTAAGGACAAGATTAATGGCAAAAATACGGGCGCTTCCGAGGACCAGATCGCGTCAATGTACAAACTTCAGACATTTCGAAGTAGGCTGTCGCATCCAAGCGCGTAGTTATTGTATGTCTGGACCGAAGTGGGAATTCGGCACGATCACCCATCGTCTCGGTAACCTACATTACAAGGTTGCTATGGATGATGGACGTATCTGGATCCGCCACCTTGATCAACTCCTCCTGGCTCCAGGGATTTACAAAAATTAGCGCCGGGGATTGTTACATACCTGTCACCACCTACCTATACATACGGACGTACGTTGCTAAGAAACGTAGAGAATAACGGGATTGTCAAAATATGAACAATAAAGTGTATACTATTATGAATTAATTATCATGTATTTCATTTAATACACAACACATACCTTTTTGACTATGCTATTATTAAGCCCCGTCCTAAGTTACTTATAGAAATTGGGTTTTAATAGTTTATGGACGTCAAACTTGCTATAATTGATATCGATAGATTTATTTCATGTTCAATAATACAAAGCTCTGACAAGCTTTGTGTAGTTTACCTTGTTTCTTCTTTTTCTTAATATGGTATAGAAAATAAATAGTTATGATGTTACAGGTATTTATATTGTGGAGAAGGTCGAATTTGTTCATACTAAAGCAGTGGTTCCCAAACTTTGGTCTTGTAAACCCAACCACTTGCACTGGCAATGTTTTGTTATTATCAGACCCCATTCTTACTTTTTACCGTAAGAGTGATTATATTATATTATAAATAAATAGCTGTACATAAATGCATGTGCAAGACACGACATAAAAACCTTTTTTTTAAAGAGGGGAATGGGGAAATAATCGGCTAAGGGCTTGTTCGGAACAAGCCCACAATATTTGTTTGGTTTCTTTTGATGACTGGGGGTCATAGGTATGCCCTCTTTGAGTATTATATTTCTAAGCTCTCAAGGAACGTAAATACCTGAACCACATTCATAGAATGGCATCGAAGCAACTTAGTTCTGGAATCCTTACAGACCAATTAGGGCATGTTTGAACTAAAATTATAACTATTATGAATTCCTGAGACATTGTAATTATTATACGTATCTGTTCGGATATTGGGAATCAATTACCTCTATATTGAGAAAAAAAGAACCGACTGTAGTTTAAAAAGAAATCAATATATTCTGTGAAGAAGAAACAACCTTAACCTAAACCTAAAAATTTAGATAAAATGGATATAACATTCCATTACCTACTACCTTTAATATTGACTGCAATGCTTCCGTTACTCCCGTCTGATCCTGTTCGTGATTAATAGTATCTTAGTTCTGAGTGTGTAAGACTGTCGAGTGTCCATATCTCATAATCGATATTATGAATGAAGTTTTAATTATTTCGTGTTGTTGTATTGTGTCATAGTTGGCGTGGATGTGTGAATTATGGAGGAGGCAGATTGAATGAAATAATGTTATTGTTTATACATCTAACGGATACAATAGAACATTTTGTCCTGGCCCCTTCCTAGAACTCAATTGCATCGTCGCGCGCCGGCTCTAATTGTGACTCTTACCTATCGAGGAATTCCAGGCTTATGCAGCAGTCTACGAAGACAAGTAATGTATCTAAAAGATGTCTTTTTTTGTATGTACCCACATGGGTAGACCATATCATATGCATTGCCATTTCATATGCATGAACATAGTTCATGCATATGAAATGGGTCTATTGAAAAAATTACTCTTTTATTTTTCACTTTGTCATCACTTTTTTATAAAATTGTTTAATGTATATACTTATTTGACTTGTAACTTGAAGACTACCATTTCAACCATAAACGTCCCACTGCTGGGCACGGGTCTCCTCCAAAGAATGGAAGGAATTTAGCCTACCTTACCATGCTGGCCAGACGGGTTGGTATAGGGTTTGTTCAAATTTTCCTTTTCTCACAGTGCTCTTGTCTGCATAAGGTTACTCCCTTAGTGGCCTTTTACGACACCTACGGGTTGACATGAGTTAGTGACAATTATTATTCTTAATCCGTCACTACACGGATTGTCAAGTGAGATTAAATAACAGCAAAACATGAAGCCGTATCTACCTATTTTATAATCTGACTGAGTGCAGATACCGGAACTGGCAGCCGGACCCAGTTGAAGGGCGCCCGACTGCCTCTCTCCACGACACTACGTGGTTACCTACGTTCATACTTAAGTACTCGTACACTAGTTTTTTGTTATATCGCTAAAAGAAATAACATCATAATTTATTTGCAGGTGTCATATTGTACATTATGTAGATATAAGTATTTTATAATCACTGCTGCAGCAATATGTAATGTTATTGCGTGATGCTGGAAATATTTAGGAGTCTTTGATCGAATAAAAACTAATAACAAATAGTAACGTTACTTGGGCTGTCTATATAGGAATATAAATAGATATATGTAAATAGTTATTGTTCATTGTTAAGTGATCGCCGCTACTCATGCGCATGTGCAACAAGAGAGGTCTCATATTTGCATCACCGTTTATAGAAGCGGCTAGCGGCTAGCGGCTAGAAGCTGCCAGCAGCCTCTTTGCTATCTCGACCAATATTGATCTATTGTATTGCCCTTCTTATTTATAGTAGTCTGCTTAGTCCTGTAGAATCTAGGAACTTTCAGATTTTCCTAAATAGATGCTTGTGTTGTGCATGAGTGTCCCACATGAGCAGAGGACATGCATTGCAGTCTCGTCTAACTCTTGGCATGTATTGAATTGTATCATGAAATTATAAATATTTGCATGCCCAATACAGGCAGAAGGAAATCTGATACCACCTGTATTCTGTGCAAATAAAATGTTTCTTTCTTTAAGAATCTGCACATTTTGGACAGGCTCAAGTTGAGTTTAAGTACCATTACAGGACCAGGATCTCTTCTTCTGTAATATTCATCAAAACCAAATTCGTCATCTCCATCAAATCGAATCAACTCTTATTTAAGGAGATTACCCAATAGTTAAAATACAGGTGTGCTCTAAATTAATTTGTTGATGGGACAGCCAGCCGAAAGAATGGGGTAATAACTACCTACTTCTAAATTTAGGATTGCTGTGTAATTTCTAAGCAGAAAAATACTTAATAACTTTTTTTAGTGCGACCATGCACCATTTGCACAGCAGACGTTCACTCTCTGCGTCACTGCGACAGTCAGTCTTTCTAAAAACTAAACTTCACTTGCACTTCTAATTCCTAGATACTTTTGTTGATAGTATAAACGCTGTAAACAATGGATAAACAACAGAAAGTGGCTCTACAACATCATGGCAAAGGGTACCCAATGATTGACGGTGGAAAGGTTATAGTTCCAGAGTTGCTTAGTCAAAGTTGTCTTATGAAACTATTTCTGGTACGAAATATCACTGCACTACGTTAATGGAAGTAAAGTATGAGGTAAATTTCTTCTAAGTTTCAGTTTTTATTATCTTAGATTTAAACATCAAAAACATCTCTATCATTACTTGCTGTGGTCCAGAGCTTTGAGATCTTTGTTTGGCCATTTCTCAGCTCCTATTGTCCTATTGTATTGTATTGTGTTATGTCACCTATATAGCCTTTCTGTAAATGGACTATTCAACACTAAAATAATATTTCAATTAGCACGATCAACCAAACAATCAAACTCTTCAGCTTTTTCGTGTAGGGACGGATTGAGAATATTTAGTGTCAAGCACTACACTATTTCAACCCATGGGTGTCGTACAAGGCGACTAAGGGAGTAACCTTAAGCAGACAAGAGCACTGCGAAAAAAGGAGAATTCGGTATACCTGTCTGGCCAGCGAAGTATAGTAGGCTAAATTCTCTTCAAAATGTTTGGAGCATGCCCAGCAGTGGGACATTTATCGATTGTAATGATGATGATGAATAGGTAGGTATTGTACACGTTGGAGACAAAATTTAATTTAATTATTAACGTCAGTAGCGTAAGCCACCCTCACTATATTGTTTGGATATCGACTACTTCTAATAGCACCTCAGTGGCACAGCGGGATTAAAATATGATTGTTGGCTTCGATAACTGGCCCGGAGTTTTAATTGATAAATATCTATAATCTGAGGGCTCACAAACCGGGCTTTAGTCTGGCCTGAGGGTGCACTACATTAAACATTTCCAAAATCATCTGACCTAAAATTTAGCTAATTTGATTTCAATTATGCTAATATCTGTATCGGTTTCGGCGATTTACATATTAATCTTATCATTAGTGAAAGGTCAAATTACCTCAAAAATCTACAAAGCAAGTATCCTATGTCATCACATCATCTGATTAGCGCAGCGCGTGCGAATAATCGCCACCCGCAACACACCGCAACGCGATGTTGCAACCGGAACTCTGTACCTCAGGATACTGTGCGTTTAAATGCCTCAGAGTTGCGACACACGACACTGGCGATTCTGCGACACATTTTGCGACGATCGTTTTTGTGCTGGCTCACTTAGGTGGGTGCTAAAGTATGTTAATGATTAACTGTGTAATAAATGAATTTCTTAAGCTGACTTCGAAATTCTTGTTACTCTATGAAGACATCGAAGAAGTCAAGTCTATCGTGAAATAAGTGACGAGGTTTCAGATGAAATTATGAATAATTTTAAATACGTTAAATGAGCTCGAAATCAACGTTCGTTATGACAATCCATAACTTAATGTCCCACTTCTACGCACAGATCTCCTCGAAACATTTTGGAGGGAATTTAGCCTACTATACCACACTGGCTAGACAAGTTGGTATAAGATTTTCCTTCTCTCGCAGTGCTCGTGTTGCTTAAGGTTCCCAGTCAACTTGTATGACACCCATGGGATCAATGTTGTTTTAAATTTTCATTCCACCATTGGAATTTTCACAAGTACCGTAAAGAAAAATAAGTGGTGGAAGGAAATAAAGTAAGGTAATAACTATTTTGAAAATACTACATACTCTTATGGGAGTGCAGACTTCCCACGAACAAGAAGTAGTATACAACCTAGTTTCTGATAGTAAAGTCGAATTCACAAATCTCCTAGGAATAGTAAAAGTTCTATGAATGAAGGACGCTAACGACCGGATGTATTGCGTTATGCGGCGCCTGAGCAAATATTAACTGACTATAATTTTGTCCCGCAGTGTCACTTGCATCAACTGTTACTGCTTCAGCCCTATGGGTAGTGTAGTGATGTCAAATAGCCTAACGTCTCAAACTCATCAGAAACTTACATATAATATACCAATGCTGTTTGCGACTCTCTCTACATATAACCAGGATATATAGGTCTCGTCAATTTTCTAGTTCGCTCTGAAGTTGCACCCGTTGCTGTTTAACATAGTAAATTAAGTTTGTTGGAGCATGTGCGGGTTGGGAGCGGTGCTTCGTGTTCGGAAACGCTCAGGCTGCCATCCTGCAATACAAACTGACCCGAACGAAGTTCATTTATGTTAAACAGCAGTGGGGTGCAACTTCAGAGCGAGGAGTTTGACGAAACTAATACCTGTTTCTGTTACGACGGTGGCAAGACAGGTTGGTATAGATGTTATTGTTAAACTTTTACTTACATAGGAATATTTGTTATATTATTTACCTTAAGGGTGAAAAGTAGTGATCACGCTTTGTTATTTTACTTCGTCACCACACGGAGAGTAAAAGGCTATTTAGAACAAAAACTCAAAAAAAGTGCCTTACTTTGTTTCAAATAGACAATTCTTCTTCTTTATAATACGACTACATTTAGCTTTTATTTTTCTTTTTTATTTATACCTCGACGGTGGCCAACGGACGGCATAGGGTTTCACCTGTATGGTAGATATGTCTTATCTAGGAATTATTGTTTAGGTCCTTGGTCGATTGAGTGGTGCATGAAAGTAACAAATCGTCCCATTAGAAGAATAATGTCTTATTTTCAGATAAAACAAAAATGAAATTATTATAAATTTGGCATTATAAACCGTAAACTATCAATTGATCAAATTTGTATTTTGTAAAATACTGACTAAAGAATAAAATAAAAATTTGATCAATCGATAGTTTACGCTTCTTAATGCCGAATTTTTTAATAATTTCATTTTTGTTTTATGTGAAGATAAAAAATTATTCTTTTAATAGGACGAAATAAACAAACACACTTTTTGCATTTATATTAATAATAATAAATAAATTTATATAAATAATAAAATTTAGATTTTAATAAAGCTTTACCCACTAAATGACGCCTCAGGCTCCGTTCTCACGTTATGATTGATAGAGGTCACGTCGCGTCCTTTGGGTCGGATATGTCAATCAAATAAATTTACGAGTAGCCACCGTTGCAGTGTTAGAGCGCGTGTACTTAGAAAACGCGCCGTGTCTACGTGAGAACATAACATTATCTAACATGCCTTTTCCCCGAAAGTGTAGGCAGAGATGAATCACATCAACATTTCACTAGCTATGTTTGGTCCCATGAAACAGGGGGGGGGGGGGGGGGGGTTATTGTCATCAACCGGGAACATTTCTTTTACAAACTCCGGAAAAAACTCAATACTGGAATTTATAGAAAAATCCAATACGATTTTCACCCAACCTGGGAATCAAATACATACGAACTGTGTACATAACAACAATAAAAAAATCTTGTCTGCGCTAGAAAAGACGCGCCCAGATTTTTTATTACATTTTTTTCAAATTTCGAAAATTTTGTTAATGGCTCCGATAAAATTCTTATCGTGTACGAGTACAAGATAAAATTGGTTTCGTGACTTTTCTGAGCGTGTATACGGAGCTTTACAACAATGATATCCATTTTCTTTTAATGGTTTCTTTATACCTTTACAGTGCCTCCGACTCCTACGCAAGAGTACCGCAAGGGTTTGATTCCCAGGTGGGGTAGCCATAAAAATGGTATTGGGTTTTTCTATCATGAAACTTTATTATTTATTATACTTATAAAATTAATAACTACTCAATATAAAATTATTCACTGTAATTAGTCCTAATTACATACAACCAACAAACCCGAATCTCATTAATATTATAAATAAGAAAATTAGGACGGATGAGTGTTTGTTACACAAACACGCAAAAATAACTAAATGGATCTTTATAAAATTTGGCACACAGAAAGACTATAATCTGGAATAGTACATTGGCTAATTTTTACCGATAAACGAAACAAGTAAGCAATAAAATTAAACAAAATAATAATATGTAAAACTACATCACCGCGGAAATCTGAACTTGATCAATTAAGTAATAAATCAAATTGTTCAATTAAAGCTCAACAATTTAGATTAAAACATACATATTGATACAATAATATCATTTAATCTATACTAATATTATAAAGCTGAATAGTTAGTTTGTTTGTTTGGTAAAACGCCAGGATCTCAAGAACTGCTGATCCGATTTGAAAACTTCTTTTAATATTATATAGCCCATTTATCGAAGACGGTTATAGCCTATTTAACATCACGCTCCGTCCAATAGCAGCTGAGCAGTGGCCGAATAAAGAGTGCATGGACCGACGCCCCGCGCGACTTCTAGTGTAAATATAAGGAATGTTGCTAGTAAGTCTGAAAATTATAGTCATAATTATAGTATATGTTTATTTATCGCCTTGAATCCCACCATATATGGTTTAGCAATATATTAAATTGTGAACGTTGTATGGCAATATACAACTCTTAAACATTACGTAGTATTTAAAAGCCGATGATCTTGAAAATCTTGATAGTGTAAACAATCCCCAATAACAAGAGGATTGCCGTCAGCAGTGAAAGTAGTGCAAATATGTTTATGCAATTAGTTCATTATTGCGAAGATTCAATATTACAAAAACAAGTTGTAAAGTTTATTTATAGATGGCCAAGAAAATGTGTAAACACATTATTTTGATATTACAAAACAATACCCGTCCTGACAGTCGGGTAAAAATGAAAGTAAATGTTTATTAATTACTAGCTTCCGCCCGCTGCTTCGCCCGCGTGGTATATATTTTATACCTATAAACTTTCCTCTTGAATCAGTCTATCTATTTAAAAAAACCGCAATAAAAATCCGTTGCGTAGTTTTAAAGATTTAAGCATACATAGGGATATAGGGACAGAGAAAGCGACTTTGTTTTATACTAAGTAGTGATTTTTATTTCAGATATGCCCACAGTATACAACAGTAATCATCAGCAACCCATTAAGTCCCACTGCTGGGCTCGGGTCTCTTCTCCCCTAACTAGAGAGCTGAGAGGGTTTAGGCCATAATTCACTCACATTGGCCTAGTGCGGGTTGGTGGATCAGACATACTCATAGAATTTCTTCTAGGGTATGTGGGTTTCCTCACGATGTTTTCCTTCACCGTTAGCAGATGGTTTGTAAGTCACTTGACTAGTACATATAAATTCCACAAAGTGGAATCCACATTGGTACTGCTGGTCGGGATCGAACTCGGTCCGCGTGATTTGCACGCCGGTCCCTTATCCATTCAGCCACCATCGCTTATATATAACGCTTATATACAACAGTATTTAAATATAATGCAGTATATAGTAGATATTTTTAGTTTGTACAATATGTACAGTATCCTAAATCATGCTAAAACATGAAATGCAATGCAATTAAACAAATTACATTCCATTATGAATGAAGAGTTATACATAATTATATTTATTCGCATGTATTGCCAGTTTTTTTGTATACTTCGTTTTATTGTTAAAAATCTAAATTCTTCCGATATAAAAGAGAACTCCTTCATGTACGCGTATTATCCGGCCGATATCTTAACGGAATGTTTCCTGTCCCGAACACTTTGTCCTATCTCTTTATACTGTGCAAGATGAAAGCTTCTTTTCTTTGCAAAAATAGCCTGGAACCATTCTCTTTGAATATATAACCTTTTAGAAATTCATACCGCTATAAACTTTGTGTAACTTCGTCATAATATTCACAATACAGCCATTTTGTGGACATTTAGCTAAATAGGATGATATAAATCTTTGTTTAAGGCTACTGTTGTCTTAATTGCTTGACTATTAATTAGAAATTTCAAGGATATCTTTTTTTGCTGGTAGTAAAGAAACTTGAAACTCTGATAGACAGCAAAAGCTAAGTTCGGCAAAGCTAGTGAAATATTTATGAAATTAAACAACATTTGAAGAAGAGTCTTTTAAATTAGGCTAAATTCCCTCCACATACTTTGGAGGAGACCCGTGGCCAGCAGTGGGACGTTATGGGTTCCGATAATGATAATGATGACATAACTGGAAAAATGTGGATCTAATAATACAGTACTGAGGTCTGGGGTTTGATCCCCAGGTCGGAACAAATATTTGTGTGATCTTCACATATTTGTTTTGGAGTTTGGGTGTTTTCTATGAATAATAGTACATTATGATACAAGTGCGGTAAATTGATAATTACAGCCGAGGCGATATTGCTACAAGAGCTACAAGAAAGCAGAGGCTGTAATTATCAAACCGCACGTGTGTCATACGACGTTTTATAACATATTTGCGAGGAAATAAATAAAATTCGGACTTTCTTAGAAAAAAAACAAATACAGCGAAAAGAAATAGCGCGCGGAATTATTTTTACTTGTCACAAATTATCGATGCGCGCGCATCAGCGCTTTTTTTTTAAGGCAAAATCACAAAAACAGCCAGTATTACTAATAAAGTAAATTAATATTTTTGTGTTTTATTACAGATAAATGGTTGTAATTTATGGTCTAAATTAATTAAATTAAAGAATTAAATGTTTATTTTATATAATTATATCATAATTATTTTATCTACCAAAGTTAATTAATTTTATTCATAAAATGTTGACCACTTTTCTGACATAAAAACTCTTAAAGATTTTAAAAAATAGGTACCGTTCGTTACGTACGGAGCCCCTTGATTATTAGTATGTGAGCATGAGAAGCCGTGCAATTTACTTTACATTACCGCACTAGTGCGTAATGAGATACATTACAACACTGAAATTGGTGAAATAAGAGACCCTTTACGAGCAAATATGTTATAAATATTATTATGTATGTATGTATTTAAAATATAATATATATATGTATATTTGTATGTTCATCAGTTGTCTAGATCTCATATTACAAGCCTATATTAGGTTACATTGGGCCAGATGGCGCTGTGTAAAAAAAAAACAAATTAAAAATGTCCGAAATATTAAAAAAAATAACGTAGTACTTCAAACTTTTGACCCACAACGTCACTAGCAATATAAGCTGCCCAGCTCACAAAGGTTCGTACCGGACAATGCATCTAATATCCACGGAACAATGTAGATTTTCCCATATTGATTGCTTTTGTTATAAAAATGATTGATCGCTGAATTATTGCCCGATATTTAACACGAAGGCCTTTTTGCATGATGGCCGGATGGAGCTTGGTAATAGTTTAGTTGGTTCATCATCTCAACCCATAAACATAGTCATAGTCTGAAATAACACATAGGCTACGATTTACCGACAATTTAAAAAAAAAAGTGGTATGTACTGAATTCGTCGCGGACGGCGTCGCGTGTTATAGCTGCTTTGATAATAAATTATCGATACATACGCAGTTTCATCCTGTATAGGCAACATCTTAACGCCCACATAAATCTACCAGTTTTAGATTTTACGTAACATCTGCACTAACAACTTCATAAATTTAATAACAACTAATCCAAATTACCACAGTTTAAGAACAGATTTAAGAAAAAACAGCTGGCTCTTATTTATTTATTTGAAATACTATTCACAGAGATAAAAATATGTGCTTAATGCCAAAGGCATTGTCTACCAGCCAACCTTAGGCTGAAAGTCTTTAATTTTCATCAGTGACTAATATTATGTAATATTCAATGAAAACCAAAAATCAAATGTTGGTTTTGTGGTGGTACATGGTACATTACCCACAAAAGTGTACTTAAGCTCTTAATTTTTTGAACGTCATAATTGTCAGTCAACAATAAACAAAAAAAAATTCATGATGTTAGTAGAGACAGACAAGGTTAATTTCAGTTTATTTACATAAGTAAACATTTATTTGCTGTGACGTGTTATAATTTTGATCCAAAATATTAGTTTTACATTCGTTTAGTTTAAATAGGTGCCGAGATCATGCCTGATTTGACTTTTTATATTCGGTGGCGATGTGACGCCGAAGCAGCATACAGCCTTGCTGTTTGTGATTAAACTGTGACAATATTTTCAAAAAAGTAATTTATGCCAAATATAAATTATGCGCTAATTTCAAAAGCCACTTATTGATGTAATTAAGAGCATCTATTTGTAATAATTTAGATATAACTATTTTGATTAACGTGTTGACCTAGCTGTAACATTTCAACATATTGCAATACTTCCAATGTCTTCTACTTATCTTCTTCAAGTCTGTTACTGGATTTGTAATTGTAATAACTATATTATATATGTGCTTCCGTATACAAATACGGAAGCACTGCAGATGCACAGCATAAGGTCTGGGGGACTAGAAATAAATATAATAATTAATAGATACGTATAATATACATAAAAAGAAAAGCGCACACTAGGACACAAGCCTAGCAAACATGGATTTAATGGTCACAAATTACCTACAGTGGATTCTTGGGTAGTTAAGTGGCAGACGAGAATATTATAAATTATAAAGAGAATATTATTTTAAGTGGCAGACGAGCAAGCAGCCCACCTGATGGTAAGTGGTAAGTGGTAAGTGCCGCCTCTGAACATGACTGTGTTCACTAAGCATTGAGTAAATCCAAAGAAAAGACACCCCAGCCCGCTGCCTGCCGAAAAGGAAAAGGGAAATAGGGCAAAGGAAAGCGAAGGAGATTGAGAGGAGGAAATGAGTCTCCGGCGCTCCAAACTCACCAGATAAAACGCAACCGCATACATACAGCGGCATCAATATATTCTGCGGGAGGGTAGTAATGCGGACTCATTCATCCTAGCCATTTGGTCAGTAGATGGGTTCTAGGAGGGCAATGTCTGGTGTCTGCTAATAGTCTTTATGTCCGTTAACTGCCTCGGTGGCGCAGCGGGAAGTGTATACGACTGCTGTGCAAGAGGTCCCGGGTTCGATTCCCAAGTCGGGTGAAAATGTTGAATGAAATTCCAGTATTTAGATTTTCCCGAAGTATGGTAAACAAATGTTGCCGGTTGATGATAATAGGCTCGCCCACTATTCATGGGGCCAAACATAGCTGGCGAAATGTGGGTGTAAAACACCTCTGCCTACCCCTTCGGAGAAAAAGGCGTGATGATGATATATGTCCGTTAATAAATGAGGCAAGGCTTCTTGCATAGTGCGGACACTGTTTAAAAGAAAAAAAAAGTTTACAATATGATCGCCTGACACACATAATGTAAAAGTAAATAATTTTTCATAACTTTGGCGAGTGGAGATTTCATTTTCATTGTGCACCATCTATGCAGTGATTACTCTATTGTCTCAGGTTTCAAGGTCACTTACTTAGTGTTATTTGTGAACGAATGTGACCCAGTTTTGGTTTACACACTCATATTACATTGAATTAATTGTTGCTGAGATATATTGTTGGTATTGTAGTACTTTGGGAATGTCTAAGTGGTGTCTTGCGTGGAATTATTGTTAGCAGACAAGTGTAAAGCCATACTAATTTCCAGACATTGACTAAATTGACATTATTGTTAGATAATTAATATTAACTGCTGTAGTGCAGTGGGAAGTGTTATACATCTGTTGCCCCAAATTCGATCTCCGAGTCGGGTATAATTGGTATTGGGTTTAAGCCCGGTATATGGAAAAATAATGACGTAAAATGTATGGGAGAGGCGTTTCGGTACCATGCACATAGGTCATAACTCTGAAATTTTAGGTATGCACTTGTTTAATTTTAAGAAAAGCTTTTTATACAAAAATTATTAAAATATATCCTTTCGATAAAATAAATATGCGCCTCGTGGTGATTAAACCAATCTAGCATAACGAAGTTATTGATTGAGATGACTCTGGCTTCCCTAACGTATAGTAACTACATCTTAAAATGATTCAACAGTTCTTACTATGTTGAATCGTAGTAGGTACTCGTGCCTTCAAAATCAATTTATTGTTATTTTATTGTAATCTATTACCTGACCTACAATTTACCACAAAACAATAACAAATATAAAACAACAATAACATTTAACCAATCACAAGGTTGCCGATATAAATCTTGAACTTGAGACCTTTCCAATCTTTAGTTCATTCGGTAACGATCAATGAAAGGTTAATTCCATTCGGCAGGAAACTGATATTAGTTCTCAAGTAGGCTAGGTATAGTGTCCACTAGTTAATCAATCTAAACCGGATAAATTAATAATATTGGTTGAGTAGCACAGCGGAATTATGTACGACTGCGCAAGAGCACCCTGGTTCGGTAACCGGGTTGAGTAAAAATGGTATATGAAGTTTATTTTTTTTAGTTCTTATGTATTCATTATTTTTTTATCATTCATCTAAACTTGTGAGGTACCATCAATAGGATTACATTTTTTTTCTAACTAAAAGCCGGATGTCATTCGCAAATAACATAACGCCATTAAAATTTTTGCTAAAAATTATTTTAACAACGTTGTTACAAAAAGTTTTTAGTTTATATGCAAAGATATAGATTTAATTTTACGTTTCCGCATTGTAAATTAAGATTATTAGTTATTCTTGTAAAAAAACCATAAATATTAAATTCATTATAAATGTGTTGTTTTATGAATAATGTGTCTGGTTTTCTTAGTTTTTACCCGAGACTGCCAATAATGGGTAATATTTTTTGTAGTAGAAGTGGCCAGTATCATAAAAATACTTATTATTATTTTATTGATTTACATGTCTACATGTGTACTGTTAAATATAGGGCCTTTCCTACTTCTACTCACCGATCTTCAGTTCTGTTCGTGATCAGTCAATAAGTCTGTTTTATGCAAATGCGACCTATTATTAATATTATAAGAGTGAATTTTCCTATGTTACTTTTGTGGCTAAATGCGTGCATAGCGTGCGAATAATTAAGCAGGCAATATATGGTTTGACTACTACAGAGAGAGGCCATAAACAAATGAACAACATTACAAAGGGAAAAAACCAGAACATTAAGCAGCAATAATTTCAGAAGTTAAATAAATAATTGTCACAATAAACTATTAACTAAAACTGGTTTAAAAAATAAGAAAAATAAAAGTTATTATACAGAGCTTTTCCTTGGCCGCAAACAAGTAATTCAACAACTCGTTCTACTTGCCTACGGCCCATTTAGGACGACTTGCAGAAAATCTAAATAAATATTCTTTTCATTCTGCAGCTCGTACTCTATATCCTCGTATCTTGTATTACTGACTATACCAGAAGTTGATTAAATTGCACACAACATAAAAAATTGGGATGAGTTGCAGAATGAAAATATTATTCAGTTTGTTTGTCTTCAAGTTGTCCTAAATGGGCCGTTACGTTATGTAGGAGCTGATGATTTAATCCCGCAAATATAGCACTGGTGTAATTACTGTATCATTTACACAATTGCCTCGTAAGCTAGGTATTTACTACTGAAAATAGAGCCAGAGGCGACTGTCACCGTGGCGATGGCGTTGCGATTAAGCTGGTGGTAAGGTTGGTGCCGAGTGACGTGAGTTCGATTCCCACACGAGACAAATATTTGTGTGATTTATTTTATGTCTGGGTGTATTTTAAGTATGTTATTTGTATTATTGTAAAGTGCAACGCCACATAGGTTGTGCCTTCTATTCTTCAATTCCTAAAGATTCTGCACAAATGGTCTAACTGCTAACTGCGACTAAGATAAGTATTTGTGAAAAAGGTTAACCTCGTTTTGCAGGAAGTTGTGTAAGTCTATAAATTGTGAGTTCTGAGTCATGTCCCTAATATCAATATTTTATAAACTGGTGAATGGGTTGACATTTATGTTTATTGATATGTATCCTTAATTTAGCCTCAATAAGGTTGGGTTTGTAATGTTTATGCGACACTAGTAGGTAACTCGCCCCCAAATAATATGACTGGTATGTTAAGGTTCTGGGCTCAAAACAAGGTTGAATGAAATGTTACGAGTATTAAATTTCTGTAAAAATATTTTTTGTGAGGAACTCAGGATTTTTAGCATAATATTCGTATACACTACCGCTGAGTCACCAAAGCAGTCTCAATGGTTGATTTGAAAATTGTTTAGCATTGCTTTCTAAAACAAAAAATATTTTTCAAATGCCCCTGATTCTGAGCCGAGAATGCTCCCGTATCGTAAACTTTTTCAAATTATGGGACGAAATTTGTTTACTTTTTAAGTTATTTATTGGAAGAAAATTGTTTATTGTTTAAGAAATCAAATGTTTTTTACAACCATCATTTTCTATTATGAAGTATTTTTAACTTAAAATAAACTGACATTTCCGGCCGAAAACTTTCCGACAGCTTAGAATCAGGGCCTTGTTCAGAGGTGTTCGAGTAATCGGAGAACACACACAAAAAAAGATTTTGATTCAGAATTGAGAACCTCATCCTTTTATAAAGTCAGTTAAAAACTATCCTACATTTATTGTTTCCCAACTCACCAGTTCCTTAGTCGTGATTAGCTTACCTGCAAACAGAAAAAAAAACACTTATATTCTATTTCTAAATCTCACTGATAATGCATTTCCACTTGAAACTCAATGAATATTTTATTACCTGCTTGAGTATATGTAAAAAAAAACAATAAAACTAACACCCTTACTTCATATTACCTATTTAGATCACTTCACTTACACACACGAGTAAGTACCATTTTGACTTTGAGAGAACTTTGAAAATCAAGTGGTATATATTAAACATGTTTTGACAGTGAATTATTGGATTAACGTGATTTAAATGTCTCTATAGGTCACCCCTGTATAATCATATATACCTTTCGTCTTCGTGTGACTTAATAAGAATATCAATTTTTTTTCCTCTCCAGGTGATGTTGGCGTTGCAACCCTACCTTCGTTTGTAACCTTCACCAAGTATATATTTATGGTGTTTTTTAATGTTTTTTATTCGATATTTGTTTGTTTCTCATGTCATTACCACCACATTTTTGCTATTGAAGTATCGTTTTATTTCCTTTAACCAATTTTTTTTGTAAAAACTGTACGGCTGACCGTGAGAAGTGGCGCTGTGGAGAAAATGGCACCCATTAGTGGGTGGATGTGGGCTGATGATGATGATAATTATAATAAATAATTCTAAATATAATAAATAATGGTGATGAAATCTACCTTACATTACATACACAGTTTGGCAGAGAAAACAGATTGACAACTGTTTCGATCCAAACACACCTTTTTCACTTCTTAGTAATTGGTTTTGAACATTTGAAATGATTTTTGAAACAAACCCCTATAGTGCATTGCAGGCCTCGTGCTTACTAATCCTTCTGTCACGGTAAATCATCAGAAATGATATCCGTCATACTTTTTAGTCACAGTATCGTTCAATGCACCAGCTTTGCTTAAATTCGTTCGAGTTCAAGGTCATTAGTGACCGGAACCGAACGTAATAGTCTAGGAGCTAGGCTATTATTACTTATCGTAATTTAATCGTAGTTATAATCTAATTCATTATTGAATTTGCGATAACCTCGTGTGAGGTCAGGTGATTTGGCTAATTTGAGGTTATAAAATTGAGACAGGTTTTAAATAAGACACTGCGATTTCTTACTCTATTTGTACTCGTAGATGTCTATCGTGGTAAGCTTATATGATGGACTGTATGCTTTATTGCTATTTGAGAGACAATAACCTAAGTTTTCATGACATGAATCGATACAGGCCTATTCTTACTTTTCTTTTTGTTAGTATCTATAGTTACTAATGCTGTCTGTTTTATGAAACTTGTTTGTATGAATATTTCCATATACCTGAATAAAAAATTGTTGTAAATCTTCACATGAAATCTCTCATAGCTACTCCTTCAGCAAAAAGGCGTGACATATGTTTTTTTTTGTACATTTTATATAAATCTATCTAATCGGCATTTTCAATGGCGTTATATATAAAAAAATAAATACACCTTGTATCTTGTTTTGTATAAATGTGAAATAAATTTATAGATTCTTAACCTTTCAAAATTTGCACTAAATTACACTAATTTTATTATATTTGACGCACATTATTAATTAATGATCACTTATGTTGCATTATGTATGTAAATAAGGAATAATTCCAGTTTTTATATTAATTACACAATATGTCAGCGAATTAATCATTTTCTGTAGAAAAATAAATAGGAAATGTTACACATTCAAGATATGTATGTTTAATAATTATAAATGTCAGTGTATATCCGTGTTATTAAGTTATTTTACTTAATTGGTTATATACTGTGTTGATTTATATTATATTTTAATGTTATAATTTACATGATTTTTGATTTAGGTAGGTAGTAACTTAAACTTCATGGGATTTTTAATAAAAAGGTAGTTAAATTCGACCATATTTTTTAATTAGCTATATAAAAAACTATTCGTAAAAACAGCCTGTTTTTTTGAAATTTGATTCTTTAAATTATTTTAATAGGATTGTGTTATTTTTAAGTTACTAAAATAAGTTGTGCCTCTAAATAATAATGATAAATTATATACGATTAATTTAGATTAGATATACGTAAGTAATTAATTTACGTAAGGAGGTGAGGCCTGAATTTAGGTGAGGCCTGTGTCCAGCAGTGGACGTCATTTGGCTGATATGATGATACGTAATTTGATAGTTTTTTGTTTACAGGAAATAATGTAATAATCTACTAATAAGAAAAGAAGTGTTTCTCAAAAAAGAATTAAATAATATTTGAAATAAATTTCAATAAACATATAAGAAATTATTTAAACTTCGTTAAAAGAATACATTTCATTTTAGAGGATACAGATACGTATCATGTCTATTTTATTAAACGTTAGTAAACTAATCCGATGCTCCTGGCCTACAATCAGATTGTAATACACGTTCCAATGATTATTGCCTTTCCAATAATTTAGTACCTGTAATTATAGACACAATATTCTACAAATAGTCATATTCTAATAATATGTACTGTGGTAGACCGACTTCATGTCTTTACTTTCTTTAAGCCACAGTTTTACCTGTGTGATCCACGGAACTGTATTAATAGGTTAAATTATAGTTAACCACACCACAAAAATTTCTGATTTTTCTTGTGGTTTAATAATATATCCAAAGAAAATAGCCAAGGATCGAGTTGTTCTCAAATGATTCTGCGTCTTAAATGTATATGTGGCAATTCAGTTTCATATATAATATTATGCACTTAAACTATAACTGTACATTTAATTTTGTACAAATATTATCCAATTACGTATCAAGGGCTCGTCTCATGAAAATCTGTATAGGAAAACTTCTTTAGGAAACCTACTTTCCTGAGCAGCAATTTTAAGGGTAAGTCTGATCCACCAACTGGTCTGGCCACTGTGTGCGGCTTATGGCCTAAACACTCTTAAGAGAAGATACTCCCCACAACTGGGACATTAACGTTTCATGTAGCTCACTTCTTATTACATGAGTCTGAACAGGGCTGGTGTAATGTGAGTGCATGCAATTCTGCATATCCCTTCGAGAAATGAAGTTGTTGTTATTTTAATCATGATTCAACACACAAGAATCAATCGGTAGATAGAATGAGAGCGGAACGGCCCATTATTTAGTTTGCGTGCAATTTAAGTGTAATAATAACTTGATTATTAATTATGAAGGTATGTCCGGTCGTTGTGTGGTAGCCTTCTGTTATTTAGTGGCTCATCACAGTCGATTGATTTTATGTTTTTTAATTAATAAATGGTATGTACTTTTGTTATAATTTAACAATTATTTTATTATTACAAAAATAATTTATTACAGTTTGTCGAAATTGAACTCGGACCACATGACTTGCATGCCGGTCACTTATCCATTCAGCTACCACCGCTATAATAAGATGTATTTAGAAATATATATTTTGTACATATTATTATGTTTATCAATTGTCTAGATCCCATAACACAACCCGACCGATTAGGGAATCAAACCCAGAATCTCTACTTCAGTACTTTCATCCGTTTCTGCTGAACCATCAACGTATTTATGTTATATTTCTGTGACTAGTGAGAGTGACTGACTATAATTAGTACTTATAAGAAATCTTTGTGATCAAGCAACTTTTTGGACACATAGTGCGTACACTTTGACGACTGCAGGGCTTGTTCCCTAGTGCGGGCGTTGTCTTTAAAAAACAAAACAAACACTTTGAAGTAGGACAAATTTATAAGAATTAGAGAAAAGAGTTTAAAAAATTAGTTATATACTTGGGTAAACTACGTCTAACTTTAAGCCCTCAATCAGCCTGTTAACCTAAAATTTCACAGCTCACACCCGGAACAGGATATAGACCTAACTAATATTTGCGTCGTGAATAAACTTTAAAGCCCTTATATTAAGGAGGCAGGAGTTCCGTCTTGCGCCAAGCTACCTTTAAGTGTTATTTACTTGATACGCTCGTTCGAGTAATGCGAATGTTGTGGTTAACTCTCGCAACCTGTGTAATCTTACATGAATAAGTCCCACACGCATTCAAGAAGGGTTAAGACGGTGAAATTATGCCTGACTAAATGATAAATTAATTTACCTAGGTAACAAAGTACCTAACCCTTATGAACGTCATAAAATCAATAATGATTCAGCAACCGTTCTCCTAATCCCGATTCGCTATTGGACTGTTCGTCAACAAGATGATTCATTTGTTTCCGTTTCATCAGCAGGGTCTTTCACCCATGGACATTTCGCCGACAGAACCTTTCATATGCGTCACTTTCGACGACAGCCCTTTCCAGCTACTAAATGTTTCACCGGCACGACGATAAACCTATAACTCTTTTAACAACAGACCTGTCCATCTACGACGAAGAATTCGCCGTCAATCTTAAGACAAACAATATTTAAAAAAATGCACATATCTATCTATAGCTTACTGTGTCTTTACTATCGGCCGAACCCAATAACCTATCTAACACATACTGGAAATAGAAAAACAAATGAAACAACAGAAAACCTATATAATTTTCATATTGTTTCATTTGTTTTGCTATCTCCAAAGCTTCAAAAAATCAGTTCATTTCGGGGTATATGTTTAGTTTACCTTTAGTAGAACGCAAGAAATTCAGCTCTCTCTTTTCACTTGAAGAAAGAAAGTGAAGAAAATCCTCCAACTTAGAAAAGATATAGAAGTTTGAAACGTTATTTGTAGTTTATCTGCTAATTAGTAGAAGTCTACAGAGCTTATTAGAAGGACAAGCCTTGTCCATAATAATATTGTTTATTTTTTTGGTCGACATATACATACACGTTGTATGTCCCTAATGTCCAACAATATCCCAAGGACGTTCTATTCCTGCTAGTGAAAATAAGACTTTAGAGTATTCAATTTAAGATAGGTAATGGCTTGGCTGAGTCAATGACTTAGCTGCTGTCTAAAGGCAGCTCATCATTAACCGAGAGGTGAGTTAACTTGACCACCATAAGCTTGACCCGTCCGCCATACTTTTTTGTATGGCAAGAGAGTTTTACTAACAGCGGTCGAGAAATAACTTGTCTTCTACCTTCAGCCATACAAAATACACATAAACACGTACATTATTAGTTACACAATAAATAAGGGCTATTCACGACCGTAATTTAGTTTTAATGTTACAAATGGGAAGTGATTGCTGTTATGATTATAATTTTGTAAAGGTTGAAAACCGTATCGGCCACGATTTAGATTGTAGGTCAAGATTCTTTGTTGATAATGTTATTATATGAATATTCGATAATATATTCACTTCCTTGCTAAAAAAATATTCAATAATGTTCACAACATAAATTAAATTATGCAACTACAAATAAACAACATAAAATCTGATATTTATGAACACATAGAATATCGGTTTAAAAACAATGGTCAGTTTTTTGGGTGCTATGTGGTCACATTGCCACGATGAATGGTAAGGCTAATGCGTTTTCAGATTATACAATGTCTCAGTAATAGGTTATTGACTAGCCTAATTGTGAGCTCACAATTAGGCTAGTCAATAACTTTGCATGTTTTTTTTTTGCAAATTCGTTCATATATTATAAGCTCACAAATAGTTGTAATGATAAACACGCGTAAAACTAGTCTTCTATAGATATAAAAATCAATTGCTGAATGTGTGTAAAACGCATCACTTCAGAACGCCTATATAGCTATTTAGTTTATTATTGTAATTGTAATTTCTACGACAAGGTTTTAATGATAGATTTTTTTTTTGAAAAATTAATGGGAAAGTGCGGAAATTTTCACCCGTGTGAATATTATATATATAATATATATATACGTAACAATAACTTAAACTATTTTTTGATAATTTGAACATTATCCTATCGACTCAAAGGCAACCTCAATACGTCAAATGTAACTATTTAATGGAATGGTTAATAACATGGTTCCTTCAAATATCAAAGTGCTGTATGATTTATTTTGGCTAACATCCTGTACAGTTGTTTGATTGCTACATAGTTACACATCCTTAGTAAAAGAATTTTAATAGTCAATTTATGGCAATATCCTATTCTGATGTATGTAATATATCCTATGTTGGTAATACGTAACAGCCCTCTTTTGGAAAATTTTAATCTCTTGGGCAAAATGTTACAAGATCTTTCCATCTAAAATTATCAACTAGATATAGCTTAAAGTATTTATGTATATTTTATGAAATATTTTAAAACATATTTACCAAGTTACTATGTTTTATAAGGCTTTTTGCCGGGAAGTGTAGTGATTTTTAGGGTTAAAATAGGACTTCTATTCACTATCACACGTGTTAAAGTCATTCTCAGTTACAATTATTCTACCTAAATAAGAATTGAATAAAAAAAAATTGTAATGCAAAAATTAACGCCGAATTTATTTATATCAATGAAAAATTTACATAATTTCCGCGTTATTGTAAGTTTGACGTAATTATTTTCAGGATACCTATATTTTTTTATTATTATCAATTACCTACTATTTTATCGATATAAAATTTCCTGTGTAATTATCGATATATCGCAAAATATGGGTAATGTTCGCCTCATACGTTATAATAATTAATGTAATTATTATCGCTGAGCGGAATTATAAGGAAGTGGTAATGATGATGAATGAAATTCAAGTACCAATGTACGGTGTAGACTCAACTTGTCAAATAGAGGTAGAATAGAGGTATATTGTCATTTTACAAACAATTAAAGAATATAAATAATATATTATTATATTATATTTATCGAAATCGAATGTTAATTTGAGGGCCCTTTCGTTAGGTTATTGTACACTCGAAGTTTAATTACTTACTCGTTCACAAAACTATGAACCTTCTCACACTACGTGGTAGCGGGGTCAGGAGTCAATGCGAAAATAATAGTAGGTACTATTACATTACTGACTAATTTCTTATACAACAGTTCAGTAGGCTCTTATTATGATTAGCTATTATTATTGAATTAATCTACATGTACCTAATCTAACAGTAGGTCATATCATTCACGTGGTAAGTAGTAATCGTTTTAGTGTAGCGAAGAAAATTCGATTACGACCATTTTAGTTATCTAGGTAACAATACAAGATGGATAGGTAAAGAAAGAACCTAGGACCTCTGTGTGATTACTATCACTGCGTCGCCAAGCCATTTTTGGTATAATAATTTTATTCAAAAACTAATAATAGCAATATAAATCCCACTTAAGTCTTTCATCATCATCATTCCAACCCACAATCGTCTCACTGCTTGGCACGGGTATCCTCCAAAGAATGTGGAGGGAATTTAGCCTACAATACCACGCTGGCCAGATGGGTTGGTATAGGGTTTGTTTCGAATTATTCTTTTCTTGCAGTGCTCTTGTCTGCAAAAGGTTAGTCCTTAGCAACATTTAATTCTGATGTGCTTTTTTTAGTTTGGTAAAACACCGGTTGAATACTTCAGATTCAGAATAAAACGCTAAAAAATCGCTGTTGTGCCTACGTTATGAATTACAAATTCTATTTATTTTTTACTGTAGGAGGATATGATTATGCTAATCATTAGTCTAGTTTACCATAAATGGTTGTACATTTTTTAAAGAATCAAACAAGAACTTGTTTCCTTTGAATTCTGGTTCATAATGTCAAACACGTAATTAGGATATGGACTGATTTTTTATTATTTTAAAATGAAATTACTTAAGATCCTTTATCCTGCTTTATACGTTTGCCTTTTAATTACGTTTTTTTGCAATAAGGTTTTAACCGGGGATAAAATATAAATAGGCATATCCTATCCTTACTCCTACTATTTGTCATATTATAAATGTGACGAAGAAAGAGAGAAGGATGAATGGATGTATGGATGAATCGCCAGAACGACTGAAAGGTTCTCTATGAAATTTGGCACACATATAGTTTATAGTCCGCAATAGCACATAGTCTACTTTTTGTGTTCTTGTCTGCATAAGGTTACTGCCTTAGTCAAAAAGTACACCTGTATATGCCTGTTTTTTGGATCTATCAAGGGCATTTGATCTCGTATCATATGATATGTTATGGAATAAGTTAAAGGCTGAGACTACTGTACCTAGGGAAATAATATGTCTCTTTAGTTATTGGCATAATAAGCAAACTAATGTTGTTAAGTGGGATAGCTCCTACTCAGATGAATATAATCTGGAATGCGGTGTAAGACGGGGCGGTATTTCATCGCCAAGATTGTTTAATTTTTACATCAATGGGTTGGTTGATGAACTCAACAGGTCCATGGTGGGTTGTTCCATACATGGGCATATGTTTAACAATATCAGTTATGCCGATGATATGGTCCTGTTGTGTCCATCAATCAATGCGTTAAACAAATTGCTCAATATATGTGAATCATATGCAGAGGCTCATGGGCTTAGATATAACACTAAAAAGAGTGTACTTTTACTTTTTAAGGCAGGTAATAAGACCTATTCTGTCCCATCTGTAACACTTGGAGGAACTCCATTGACCTGGGTTAAGGAGTTTAAATATCTGGGTCACTGGGTTACTGATAAACTGAATGATGATAAAGATATTGAAAGGGAACGTAGGGCATTATCGGTTCGAAGCAATATGTTGGCTCGTAGGTTTGCTTGTTGTACATCTTGTGTAAAAACCACTCTATTCAGGGCATACTGCCAAACTTTTTACACATGCAGCCTATGGGTCAATTATACGCAGAGAGCCTATAATGCCCTGCGGGTCCAATATAATAATAGTTACAGAATACTGTTGGGGCTGCCCCGCTTCTGTAGTGCGTCAGGGATGTTTTTAGAAGCACAAGTCGATGGCTTTCATGCGATTATACGTAAAAGGATCGCATCCCTGATGCGCAGGGTGAGGGACAGCTCCAATAGACTTCTGATTGTGATAGCGGAGGATTTTAATTGTAGCCCTATGTGGGGAAAGTGGGTGAGTGCCCAACAACCTGCTGCCAATCTAGTCTCCCTATAAATGTTCCTTGTAATAATATACACTAACATTAAATAATAGTCTCCCTATAAAGTTCCTTGTAATATGTAATAATTTATACTAACATTAGATAATAGTCTCCCTATAAAGTTCCTTGTAATATGTTATAAAATATACTAACATTAGATAATAGTCTCCCTATAAAGTTCCTTGTAATATTATACATATACTAACATTAGATTTATAATATAAGAAAGTTGTATTACACTAAGCATATGGATGTTGTCCGAAATAAATGAATATTATTATTATTATTATTAGTCGCCTTTTACGACCTTTACGAAATGGGGTAATGACATTATGTATTCTAAACCCGTCACTACAGGGATAAAATCATTATATTATACGGAAATTTTATTAGATAATATGCCTTCTTGGCTTTAGAGGTGTTAAGTGTTGACACTGCGAGTTGTAAAATATCTTATTGGTTATTAATAAACTTTCGATTAATTCCTGCCCTATAAAATACAGTTACATCATAGATATATTAAATACCACCATTATACATTCTGTATATTTTTATTGCTAAGGGACCTAACTCTAAGCAAACAAGAGCACTACGTGAAAAAGCAAATTCAAAACAAAACCCTATACTAAGCCGTCTGGCCAGCGTGGTATAGTGGGCCAGATTCCCTCCAAAATCTTTGGAGAAGACCCGTGATGACGATTTATAACTTAAAAACGTTTCTTCAAAATGTTACTTAAAATATTATTCTATTTAATATAATTTCTAATAAAATTCTATTTAAAGTAATAATTTTATTCTTTTATATTTTTAATTATTATCAAGAATTCGACATGTGCATGTGTTTATAATTTACTTTTATTTTTGATGTTGTGTTTGTCAATTGCATATAATTGTACACACAATGGGACCGTAAATAACAAAAACATTTTTTACACGCCGTAACAAGTACCTACGATAGTTGAAACATTTTAATTTACAAACAATTCACATGGTTCCATTAATTCACAGTATAGTGATGAAAATATAACGAAACACATGTGGATGTTTGCAAACTAACATGCCATTTCAATGGCATGAATATTTTGTATGTGGCCTTGTCGTTTTTGTCAAATTCAAGCAGTTACAAATAGTTTTAATTTAATTTAGCTTGTGAAAATAATTTACTTATATTTTGAAATAAAATTTAAATATGTGCAAATAATTAAAAAAAAATATGCAATAGGAATAGTAGTAAAACCGAACTGTATGTACTACCGCTACGCCATCCAAGTAGCCATTCATATATTTTTAAATACCTACATTTATTATTCATCCAAAGAAAAACATCCAAACTCCGAAACAAACCTTTTCGAACGATCAAAACCTCAAAAACTGAACCGTATAACCTACCACTGCGCTACCGAGGCAGTTATTCATCAAATTTGGTCTATGTATTTTAATGTTTTTATGCTAAAAACCAAAACAATCCATTTTTGACATCACATTGTAAGAAGTTTTATTGCAGCCTGAAGAAATGACAAGTGAACAAAGATACTACTGCACGTACATTAAGTATGGATATTGAACAATTACAAACCTATTATAACATCACAATCTGCTTTATAATTACCAACCTTAATGTTATTAGTACAAGAACAACTTTGCTAAAAGGATTAATTTTCACTTAATGTCTTTTAATTGGGGTACGACTTAATATTTTTATCATTGA
The DNA here is from genome assembly GCA_905147015.1 of Laspeyria flexula. Lineage (NCBI taxonomy): Eukaryota > Metazoa > Arthropoda > Insecta > Lepidoptera > Erebidae > Laspeyria > Laspeyria flexula. The sequence continues at coordinate 1,441,799 of LR989958.1, forward strand.
TATAAATCTAATAAGTGTGCAAACGTACTTATATCTGACTAATGAAGTGCGTTTTTATTTTGAATTGACTTACCCGGAAACTGAATTTAACATTTAAAATATTGACAGTGACCTGAGGTTAAAGGTCAAAGGTTAACCTTGTGTGCTTTTGTAACTTAAGCTACATTTAGTTAATTTTGTAATAAAGATTTTTTTTATCATTAATATTTCGACAATACTTTAGTTCGTTATATCATCAACTCATCACATCATTTTCACTAATGTAGCATAAGTAACACAATAAAGTACATATACCTATTACGAAAAACATAACTTATATTTAAATTAAATAAGGCTTATAATAAATCAAACAGGCTTCAACACTTTCCTATTTCATAATACCTAACAGGATCATATCAATCTATTTGTTAACAAGACATAACTGATCGGATGCCATTAACTTTGTTTATTAATAACTGACAAAAGTAGAACAATCTAAAGGATATACCCAATCTCATAATTTACGGTCTACTACAAACGCCTTATTATTATCAACGAAGTTGTAATCTTTGTACAGGATACGAACGAATATTTATTCGAATTAAACGGATACACAAATGTTTACTAAAACATACGTAATTATAACACGAAACTATATTACGATATGATTATGTTGTACTAAAAACGAATATCACTCGAATAAAAATTGAATTAGGATTAATCGATCAAAATTCAAAAACGGAATAATTAGAGCAAAAAATATTCGATTATAAATGTACGATTAAAGAACGCGCGACGCGTCTGGTTTCTGTCCGACAGCTAGCCGAATACGAAGGACTCTGCGTAGAATAACCTATTCCCTCTAGAGGGGCGATGGCGAAAGTATCGCCAAATAACCACCTATAAAAACTCACGGCACAGTGAACATTGTATCCAGTTCGATTCCCAACACCAACCACCGTTGAAGAGGCATTATGAAAACATCGGTGAGTGCGTGAAGTGCAGTGTAGTGCAAAAAGTGATTTCAAAAAAGTGAAATAGTGTGTCCCGTGTTTGTGAAGTGATTTTTAGGACCTGTTTTAACATCGGTTTACCAAAATAGTGCTTTTTTATTCACGTTTATATGACGTTCTGCTCCATATATGAGTATGGACGATGGAGAAACAGGTCCTAAGTCAATCTGTGAGAAACGGGATGTGACACACTTTTTTGAAGTCAACTATTTGCCTATCATTAAATATTGTTAAGCTATCAACGCATAAACAAATCATAATTTATTTAAACTTGATAATGAAAGCGAAGCGAAGCGGTAAATTGTATACAATAATATAATGCATCAAAAGCCTAAGGGCCTAAGCCTTACGTCACAATAGCTAGTACTCGCGATCAAGACGAACGGGTTTTAATGCAGTCGAAGTAGGAAGACAGTCCAGGAAACCGTTAGTCAAGGAACGCCCAGTTATACATTGCATAAAGGCACTATATAACAAATGCCAAAGGAAAACTAGGTAATCGACCTGTTTCCATTTTTGAAAAACAAAAAACGTTAATGAAGTTTCCTTTTTCAAAAGCAATTTGAATAGATTCTATTTCTTTTGCTAAAAACAAAAGAATAAACAGTAACACAAACATTATATTTTTCATTTGAAAAAAGAAGTAGATATTTACAAACTCGTTACGTGCCAGTATAACAAACATGTATAATTACTATTTCAGATATGGCATAACGTCTAGACGCCACAAAAAAAAAACTTTGCAGTTAAATTGTCTGTGAAACCAAATCGTGAGAAAATACGATACAATCAAATAGTTCAAAGATAAATTTAGCGCAAATGAGTTTTAATGTTAGCACCATTAAGATATGATCCAAATAAATGAATTTTGTTGTTGATACGAGCTTAATGGAGTAAAATAATATTCATTCAGTTATAAAGCATTATTCATGAGCATTGGTTAAATCACCTCAATTTACATTAATGCACTTAAAGTATCTTACTTAAAAACTACATTTTCTATATCTGTGCCGTAAAAAAGTGACTGGACTAATATTTAAATGTCTAAACCAGTACTTCAAGCCTTAGCTCACGAAATTACCTAGCCTATGAATATATCAGCTTCCCTCAAACCCGCTTTACCTTAAAAGGTTTAAGTTATTAATGCAAAACTGGTACCGACAGTCTGCATACTATTTAAACCGATATACAACAAAAAGGTTCAACATTTCCGATCTTTTTTCACAAGTAATATTTAACTACTAACTTGCTCACGAAGTAATCCAAATCCTAATTTGCTTACCATTATTTTTTTAATAAAAAGTTAATTAATTTAAAAAACAGAATATGAAAATATAAAATTCTGAAATCATAAACCAGTAAAATGCTAATTTATGATCTCATGAAATAAGAAAAATGAAAATTTGCAAAAACAACAAAAACGATGTAAAAAGACCGCAGAAGGTGCATATCAAAATAATCTTACTGCGTAGATACTTACAATAACTCAAAAAAAAAATTAACGTACTCTAATCAAGCTGATATTATATATAAACCACAAGTGTCAAAAGTCGTAACAAAAATATTACAAGCTCACGATCATCAAACTATGTAGTACATATAACAGATGTACTTTCATTGGGTCAGTGTACTTTAGGTCAATGTTTATGATGTCAAATTGTGTAATATAATGTTCTCTTTACTCTGACTAAGAAGATGTTTATTACTTTATTTTGTAGTATTCTATCATGTGCTACATTTTGCGTCCATGTCCCCTACACTCTCGGTACAAAAATTGTTCCTAATCTCATTAAAACCTAGATTTGTATTCAATTGTGCAATAAAAAAAGTATAGGTAACTTCTCAAAAGCAATGCAAGATTTAGTGCCAAGCACCAATACCAAAATCTTATTATGATATTTTCGTCCGTTGATTGTTCATTGTAACATTCTAAAAGAAGCCTATTTTAATTCTTTATAGATTAGTCATAACCAGTCCTCATAGCGATGGCGATTTGCCAAAATATTCATCAATGGTTTGTTATCTTAGATTCAAATTGTTAGCATAATGTTCAATGGTTTATAGCATTAATGTTTTATGCAAATTTATCTGAGAATTTGTCTGTACTAACTCGAGTTGAGTTTATTGTCATTTGATCTATCAGTTGAGGTATAACTTTACGATTATTAATTGCGGTTGTGACAATAGCATCAATCTTTCAAGTCACTTCGGCTTCTAGCTAATTTAGCAAGTAATGTGCGATATAAGTTACCATTGCTGCAACATTATACTGTAAAAGTATATCCAACGCAACTAAGGTCATTTCGCGGACTCCAAAAGCCTACAATTAACGTATCGCTAAAACCGAACGCCGTTGGGTAAGTATCCACGACCCGTTTCCTAAGTTGCGAAAGCACCATAAGAGGTAATATTATCCCACGAAGTGCTAAGGCCCGAGGAGACACGAGGCAACCCGATCTTTACCGACCTCGTTCTCTTTACTTACTGATTAGCATCGTTACTGTCAAACAATGCCAATTGAAATGTTTGTTTACAATTTGCTTTGAATAAAACTTAAGAAGAATGCATTTTATCATCAACATTCTAATTGCGTGGTTCAGAGTATTTCGAAAAATGTAATAAATGTTAAAATATTCAATTAAAACAGACTGATTTCCATATAAATGTGATTATCTGTCTCCTTCCTGACTTTGCTGAGTCATTGATGTTGAAATGTATCAGATTTGTGTCAAATATAAAAAAGATAGCCATCAACACAAAAATCTAACATCAATACTTTTTAAGCAACTTACGCACAAATAATTTTGAATAACAAACGTCACGTACCAAAGAAGGCGATTTTACGAGTTTGAAAGTGACTTCTGACATCATACAAAGTCATAAAGATGTGTTTAAAATCATAAAGTGAGGTTGAATTACAAATATCGCCGCAATCGTGATGAAAATGTTGAATATAGTGCATTGCAGCGATTTAATCAGACAGTTACGTACGACATTGTGATGAGGGATTTGTAAGACATTTACTCGCATTTAGTATTTCATACCAAAAAGGTGGCAAACATGACATACTCGTAAGCTATAACTATGCAGATTAGGTAATTGACCCGAGACAGGCTTTAAAGAACAGCAAAGTAAAAGACGTAAACAAAAATTTAAATTCTAATATTGTTAAAATTCAAATCGGCATTAATGTTGCGTCAAAAAAATAAACTTGGAACTAGGAATTTTGTTATTTATTTAAAAACAACAAAGCAAGGCCACATTCAGCCCTTAAAACAATTGTCGCGAAGTTGCATAAGAAAGATAAGGCTATGGGAAACTAAGACAAAGAGCGGTGATTGAGGCTACCAGTTGCGCCAGAACAAGCTATCTTGGTAATTTGTGACCACCGATTATAGCTCACTTATACTACATTTGTATATAGTATGATATTATTTAAATGAGTATTGCGTACGTACAGGTTTTAAAAGGCATATTTACCAACTACTCGATAGCAAGTATCTTTCCTGAATTAAACTTGTTTAGAAAGGAAAACATTGTGATTACTTAATCTTATTTCTATTTCTAGAATACCTCTTTTATCTTTGACTCTAGTTTCAGCTATTTTAATACGGTTATTTGTGTAGTTTATATCTTAAACTGAAACTGTGTCCAGTGATTTTTTGTCATTATCAATCAAGGTTGCATAGTCATGCGTAATAGTTTCAATAACCATTATGCCATAAGCTTTGCCGTACTGCGGGTATACAAAGCCTTAAGTGACAATGTTTATTACATTATAAATACTGACCTTATTTGTGAGGTTTAGTTGCAGACATAGACTAATAAAAGGCTTTCTTTAATCACGTTACATAATTTAATAGCAGTAACATAAAATGTAGGTGGTTGTCTGCTTTGATATTGAATAGACAATGAAGTTACTAGGATAGATAATAATGAAGCGTAATGTCATGATTATATGACATAATATAATGAATACTAACATGAAATTGCAATACACAAAATTAGACCAGATTAAGGTTATGTAAAAAGAAAATACACCCACTAGACAAAATACTTCACGCAATTACTTTATTAACGATAGCAATTTCCATATCACTTTGTCAATTGCAACATTAATCTAGCAAATATTGATTATTTAACGATCAGATACTTGTATTTTATTTAGTTATGTAACTAACAAGCCCCAAATATTTCAAGTGCAAACATGAATTAAAAGATTTAAGCAACTTTTGGCATAGTCAAGTAGTTACAGAATGCAGAGTAACTGATGTAACAGACATTACTGCTTTATTGAATGTAATACGACACAAGATGTTATTGCAATATGTATGCGGTCCAACATCTGATGTCTTTAGTAAATTTTCTCCATCTCTTGCAAGTATATATTGCTCATGATGATCGCTTTATTTGATTCTGTAATGCCTCAATATTAACGTAATCGAATGACATTTGTGCTTGCATGTAATGTTACAATTCAACGTTATGTAAATCGATGATGACATTGTATTGGTTTTTAACTTTTTTACGATTTCAAGTTTGAAATGTCATATTTGATATTTTATTAAAAAACACATTTTGTATCTTTCCTTAAATGAAGTAGATTTTAGCATAATTTGTAATTTAGATTATAATCGTGTTTTTTTTTAATTAATTAGCATTAATTAGTTAAATTTGTTTTATATTTCTTTTAAATTTTTCCTGCCGCAGTTATGACATCAATTTTTACGAAAGGAAATCTGTTAGAGTATTATTTTTCCTGATTTTTCATAGAATTCCTTTCCGTTCACTTACCACAAACAGTTTGTAACGAGTACATAAATAAATTACCATTAATTAATTAGGTATATCAGCGTCATAATAAAGGCATGTTACGAAATTAGTATCAAGTAATGGTAGATTGTTGGAGTTTTATAAGTTCTGATGGCATTTTTTCTTTTGTTTTAGCTCTGCTTAGTTTTCCTCCTGGTAGCGGCTGCAGCTGCCAGTGAGAAGAAGACGACAGAAAAGAAAGCAGAGCCATTGGAGAAGAAGTTGGACAAACGTGGTCTCTTGAACCTCGGCTATGGCTATGGCATCCACGGTTTGGACGTTGGTTATATCGGTAGCGGACATGGTTTCGGCGGCGCCTACAGCGGCTACAACCTAGTTGATGATCATGGCTATGGTGGCTATGGAATCAACCTTGGACAACACCAGGATATCACCAAGACTGTCACCATCTTCAAGGGTTATCCAATCGCCTACCCCGTCGAAAAGCCAGTCCCATACCCCGTAGAAAGGCCCGTTCCCTACCCCGTGAAAGTGCCAGTACCACAGCCCTACGAGGTCGTCAAACACGTGCCTGTTCACGTGAAAGAGTACGTTAAAGTTCCAGTCCATGTGCCTGCTCCCTACCCCGTCGAGAAGAAGGTACCTTACCCCGTCCATGTTCCCGTCGACAGGCCTTACCCCGTCAAGGTTCTGGTCCCTCAACCCTACCCAGTTGAGAAGCACATCCCCTACCCCGTCAAGGTGCATGTGCCCCAGCCCTACCCCGTGGAGAAACACGTGCCATACCCAGTCGAAGTTAAGGTACCCGTACCTCAGCCTTACCCCGTTGTGAAACACGTCGGTTACCCAGTCAAGGTGCCCGTCGACAGGCCTTACCCCGTGCACGTACCTGCCCCTTACCCCGTCGAGAAGCCAGTGCCCTACCCTGTACCAGTTGAGAAGCCCGTGCCAGTGCCCGTGCAAGTTCCAGTCGACAGGCCTTACGCTGTCCCAGTCGACAAGCCCTACCCAGTGCCCGTGAAGGTGCCCGTCCCAGAGCCCTACCCCGTCTACAAGCACGTACCTTACCCAGTTGAGAGGCCCGTGCCCTACCCCGTCAAGGTGCCCGTTGACAGGCCCTACCCCGTGCACGTCGAGAAGCACGTACCTGTCGAAGTCGAGAAACCCTACCCCGTGCCCGTTAAGGTGCCCGTATACGTAGGCAACGAACATGACAGTTACAACTATGGAGGTAACTCCCAGTTGAGTTTTGGAGGCTCCTACTACAGCCATTAGAATAATAATAGCTTTAATATAAAGTTCATCCACCAAGCGTTAAAGGAGTATTTATAAATCTCGCCGAGTAGTGGCCGGGACACCAGCAAAACGCATCATTTTTGTATATTTATATGTAAACATGTTATGTATGTTGCATGCGCGTACGTGAACGTAGTGATATAAAGGTTACCATTTTAGGTTAAGTTGAATGTAAAAATGATATGAAAAAATTAAATACATAAAACAATACTTTCAAATGTTTCATTGACATAGCTTTAAGGGATAATAATTATACTACTCTAACAAAATAGCTGAATAACACTCAAAAGGAATGTTTTGTACCAAACAAGTATACAACATAAGGACTTGAGGTGCATTTTCCGAATGTGACCTCGTAGGCTTTTTACCTTTTCCAGGAAATGGTTAAAGAATTAAGGAAATGAACAAACACAGTGCGAAGTGTAACCAAACGGGCATAAAGAATGACCTTCACAATTACTTACAGTCTAATATAGAATACATATTTTATTTTATTTACCGCAACTGTGATATCCATTAAATGTAACCACGAAGAATGTGGACTTCGGACAAAAACAGCCTAGTTATAATTACATCTTACAAAATGGAATGGCTATTGTGGTTACACGAAATTAAAATAGTTGATAATAATATAACTACATCCATCCTTGAATTGCACAATTCCATGTTTTATTTTAGTTATTACGAAAATTTATGAATAAAGTTTTCCAAATTTTGTAAAGTAATCGAGGTTGAGACAGTACCTCAAAAACTTTGTAATTTTTAAAAGGCATTTAAACTAGGTAAATTAGGCACATTAATATGTATAAAAATGCCATAGTTAACTTTGTGCTAATTACGAAACGAATCCAAGGGCTTTTTATTTCGTAATACAACTATAAATACACCAAACATAAATCATTGAAATTCTGAACTAGTTGCGAAATAAGAATTTTAATAACAGTGGTGTTGGAAGTGATAATTTGAAACAGTTTCTAGAACAAAATTATGATTAATGCCTTTGCGTGATGATCACATGGACGTTGTTTTCATTTATGTCTTGGTAAGTATTGCAAGTGAAGACTTCAGATTTTTTTGCTAGTATAATACTGTTTCAGTGGCGTAGCGGTAATATATACAACTACCATACAAAAGGTTCTGGGTTCGAATTCCTGGGCCGGGTAAAAACGGCATACAGTTTTTCAGAGAAAAACATCATAATACATATTAGTCCAAAGTTTAAACATGTCCTCGGTTAAACCAACCACTGTTACATCGGTTACGGGATCTACAAAGCTAGTGAAATGTGGATGTGATGCACTTCTGCTTACCCTTTTAGGGATAAAAGACGTGCCCCTATATTTTGTAAGTATGTATCGTTCTGACCGAGCTTTGCTCGTCGATTAGAAATGGTGGTACAGGCAGGTGGTTTTTTAAAAATTCTACGCGAAGTCGTTGTTACCTAGTATTTCTGAAATGGTTATTTTTTTTTCAAATTCGTATTTTTTCAATTCAAACATACACAGAGAAAATTAAAGATTGATGAGTATGAGTGAGACATCAGAGTTAGTAGGATAATAATAATTAAATGTATATACAAAATTTGCTCATATCATAAGACAATTTAAAAACACTTCTATACAAAGACCATGTGCATGATAGTTGATATGATACATGTATGATAGTTTCTAGTGCTAGTTGCAATATTTATAAAACAAACTTATAGCTATAGGTATTTTGCCAGACATATTCATAAGTTCAGTATTTCTCTGACATTTGTCATTGCAATAAAATTTCCACAAAATAGTAACGGATTTTTTCGTTTATTTTTACATTTTAATAATTAGTAAAAAAACTAATAGTGTTAGTCACTATTAGTTTTTGAGTATTTTAAGTGTTTGACAATAAATACCACCATATTTTGACACGACTTGCATGCACAATATCTTTACCTAGTACACAACGCTTGCAAAAATAAATGTATTTTTTAGCCGTAGTCGTCAGTCTCCGCAGTCTCACATTACGTGAGAAGCTTTACGTAAGATGGCTAAGGTTAACAAAAGTGGAGTAACCCGTCCGTTATGACGACCTTGCTATGAACTTATGATAGTTCTTAATTCCGACACACTTATTTTGTGCCGCGGATTTTATTGCGGTCAAGTGCAAGATTTTTGTTCATATTGCAATAAAGTATTGCATTATAAGTACATGTTCTAGTGGACATGTAATTACGACGTAATTGATAATAAGTAGGTACTTCGATTTTGATACATAATTTAGAGATATAGAGCAGAAATTTCTTTGAGAGTGACAAGCATGATTAATATGCATTGGTGTATCAGTGTAAGTTAAAAGTGGTATTGAGTACTAGCAGTCTTGTCTTTTAATTTGAAAGCAAAAATGTCCTGTGGTTCTTGCTAATTATTTTCTCAAATTTATAACCACTTTTTATGACGTCCACAAGTATTATGTTCATAATAATTGACTGTTTCGTTCAGAAACATATAATATTAAGCAATTTCTTATACTGTACAATTTATGCCCGGTTTCTGCGCCGTCAAACGGCGGTTATTAATTGGATAAAATATAACTTAAACAAATTAAAAATGACAGTTGTATGAATATACTAGTTAAATTGCTTTACTTTTATATTCAATCAGGTTATACGTTAATCTAGCACAATATGTCTTATAAACGACCAATATATCACCATTCCCAGACAGAATACAAGAACTGAACTCACACTAAACTTGCGGTTTCTCATACATTGCGCATAAAGAACCTACAGAAGCATTTATTATACACTTGTTACTCCATTCAGTACAAAGAATGCTTTGTGCCATTGTTGCATACAAGTTCACACGTATTCGTGTACAAATGGGGAACAAAAAACCGCACACAATAGTATAAAATATTTGATAAATATTTTTGGTGATTAACTTGTTTAATTTATTCAATAATTTTGAATTTCGTTGGGACTGGTATTTTGTATTGATAATCTTGTTAGTGGGATTTAAAATAAAATCTGGTTGTTGGATAACCTGTTGTTAGGCTGTATTTAATAAGAGAGGTAACTGATCTGTTTACTTTAGTGGAAACCTGTAGACACTATAGAAGTTTAAGAATTCAAGTATTCGTTAGCTATTTTGCCCATTAAATAAATAGGCTGTTAAACTTGAACTATTTACAAAAAAATCCGGAATTTTATAAATAGGATTTTCCTATAAGTAAAACAACTAAGATCTGACTCTTAAAAGTAGTAACGTAGTTTTAAGAAACGACACATTTTATACGGATATATTTAATAGTTTAAAATCTAATTTTATAAAACTGAAGAGTTTGTTTGTTTGTTTGGTTGACCGCTACGATCTCAGAAACTACTATTCTGATTTGCAAAATTATTTTAGTGTTGGATAGTAAATTTATCGAGGAAGGCTTATAGGTTATATAACATAACGCTACGGCCAATAGGAGCTGAGCAGTGGCCAAAACAACAGGAGGGAAGCCTTTTTTTTTTTTTTTTATACCACGACGGTGGCAAACAGACGTACGGTCCGCCTGATGGTAAGCGGTTACCGTAGCCTATGGGCGCCTGCAACACCAGGGGCATCACGAGCGCGTTGCCGACCCTTAAGAAACCTATTCACTCCTTTTTTGAAGAACCCCATACTGTAGTCCCTTGGGAAAACCTCGTTAGGGAGTTCATTCCACAACCTGATAGTTCTTGGGAGGAAATTCCTCTGGAACCGCGCGGTACGAGACCATTTCGGTTCCAAGGTGTGGGGATGAACTCCCTGCCGATGGCGAGCGGTGCGATGGTAGAAGGTGGCCGTGGGCATCATCTCAAACAGTTCTTCAGAGCACAACCCATTATACAGGCGGTAGAACACACATAGGGAGGCAAAGTCTCACCTCGCACTTAATGGTTCGATACCGCCTGTTAGTATAGGATCGTCGACGATTCTCACAGCGCGCTTCTGAACCGAGTCAAGCCTCGCACGACTTCTAATAAATATAATATTGGTTCTGAGTTTGGAAATGTAAGTAGTATAGTATGTAGTTAATGGCAATAGTGTCGTCCCGCTATTATTATCGTTAGCTATATATAGCATAGCTAGATGTGATGCATCTCTGCCTACCCTTTTACAGATAAAAGAGATATTACAATGTTCATGTTACGTTACTATAAATGCTAAACAAGTAATGGAAAAATTCAAACCCACGACGGAACTTGAACCCGCGACCCTGCCATTCCGTGTGCAGTGCTCTTCCATCTGAGCTACGCGGGTGGACGTCCCTGAGATCGAATTTATCAATTACCTGTTAACATGATGACGTCATGACAACGTTTTTCTACGTCGATCGTTGCAAAATTCTGTCTATGAGTATTGTTGTATTAAATTATCTAACGTTAACGCTAAACATGCAGGAAATAGAATATACATAATTACACATTAGTTGATACTAACAAGCCACAAACTAGATTGGCCAATCAGTTGGTAAGTAACCATAATTGTAGGTGTGCAAAAATTACACCGTACACCTCGCATTGTCCGCAAGTGTACAAACATTCGCAACTCTGGGAAAAGCTTTTGATCTGCTATTTTCATTGCGCAAGTAATGCAGCGTTTGTTGAATGGTGTAATAATTTATGAATTAATTTAAATACGGCGCTGGGAGGACCTTTTGTAAGGACCTGTTTCACAATTAGTTGTTAAGTATCTAATAGACCATCTGATTTTTTATTTATTTATAAACAACTATAAGTAGCGCGGAGCTTCGCTCCCAGCGTTCTTTATTTGGCTACTGTTCAGCTCCTATTGGCCATAGCCTGATGTTATATAGCCTATAATCTTCCTCGATAAATGGACTATCCAACGCTAAAAGATTTTTTAATCTGATCAGTAGTTCCTGAGGTCCTAGCCTTCAACCAAACAAACGAACTCTTCAGCTTTATAATATTAATAATAGTATAGATAGTAGATAGGTAAAATTGTAAATTATTTGACTTAAAAAGTCTGTCACTAAAGTTAAATTCGTTAGGCAGCTCGCAGTGCAACAGTGGGCAGGTCTTAAGCAGTTGTCTCAACATTGTACTAGATGGCATTACCAGAGTTTAAAGTAATTTTTTTTTTAAACTCCACCATGTTCCTGGACCTTAAAATTGAAAAATAAAACAATTCTAACCTAAATCATTAGAGAGATACTAGTTTCTAAATTGATGAAACTAATTTTATTTTAAAATAAAAGTTCGTAATTTGTAAGTATTCGATAATTTTCGCAGTGGAGATTCATCAGCATTACAACCCACAAACGTCCCACTGCTGGGCACGAGTCTCCTCCAAACATCGTAGCGGGAATTTAGCCTAGTATACCATGCTGGCGCTGGCCAGATTGGTTGGTATAGGGTTTTATTGCAAATTTTCCTTTCCTCGAAGTGCTCTTGTTTACTTAAGGTTACTCCTTTAGTCGCCTTAAATGACACCCACACGGGTTGAAATGGGGTATCGTAGTGTTTTAAAGCGCGCGGATCCTAAAGCGTTTTAACCATTTCTTATCTTTGCAATATATATTAGATTTGACTCTCAAACTGCACAAATATCTACGTCACTTTTGTTTTTTATCTGGATATAATATTGTGTCCTTAAATTATCTTAAGCTTATTAAGTCCTCTGTAATAAATGAATTGTTTTCTACCGTGGGAGTTTACTCAAAAAACATAAACAAAAATAATTGACTATTATGACTAGACTTACTACTTTAATGTCTAATAAATATACAATAAAACATTACTTGTGATGGTAATTTTGGTTCTATCTGCGAATTTTATCTTTCAAAGAAACGCCGAGTATAGCTCGTTCCATAGCTCATTGAGTGACTTTAAGTTTATGGGCTAGTCTTACTGTGAGTGTCCACGTCTCGGCGCCCTAAGTCATAACAGGCAGGACGCATTGATCGAAGACTTTGGTCTTCAGGCATTGCGGTAGAGGAGAAAACCCAACGTAGTTTGCCAAATGGTGCCCAACCCAGTTGGGTTCTGTGGTTGTTTCAACTGAACTGGATAACTTATCCAAGGCAGAAATACTCTACATTTATTCATTATGTGAGATGGGTTATTGTTTAATCTATATTGATTTCGGCCTGAGTATAGTTGCGTTTACGATACCATCAATATTTTTATATTGCTTTATAAAGATTGCTAAGCGATAATACTAAGATTATGTATATTATGTCCTAAGAGTTTACTAGGTTAGCAGCGCAAAGTTTCTTATTGTAGGCTGATTGATTTTACTGCAATCCTAAATGTTATTCCATAGATTAGAAATCGATTTGTGGTAGTTGGTGTTGTGTGAGTGGTGGTTAGTGCCGAGATATGTATTAGCTAAGTAGTTGAAGAAAATAAAGAGAATGCTTATTATACAATTTATAACGTTCGGCACAAATCTTTGTAGTAGGATGAGATGTAGCATATAAACCTAATATTTAGTTAGCATGCTAGCCAGAGAGCAGAGGTTCAATGCGGGCTGGTAGATCAGACATATTCTAAGGGTCCGTTCAAACAGACCGGGTCGGAGAGGATAGCAGATTTTTATTACGTTTAAAACAGTGTTTTGAATCATTGTAATAATCTTTATTTTTCATATTACTTCTTTTACTATTGAGATTATTTTACTATTGATTAATTATTTATTTAAATTTTATAATTAAACAAAGATTCCGAAATCATATCTGATTATAATTATCAGACAAACAAAAATTTCTTCTGAATGATTTATTTAAATACAAAACATACTTAGAAACCTATCCCTGTTGAGACGCTCATATTTAACTACTATATTCAACCATTCTATATAATATTGATTTAATTTGAATATATGAATATTATTTTGTTTAAACAACTCCATCTACTGGCTGGACTACACAAACACTAAATACCGCGTTAACTCGTTGAGTAGGTTTTAGAAAGTATAGATAAACTGCGGTTCGCGTTCGTACAATATATTATGATTCGCTACTTCACCGGCAGAGGGCTTAGCGAGCAATCTAGTGTAGCAAGTGTGGTCAGTTCTATCACACGCAAAATATTAGCTTTTTGTGAGGGATTTGATTGGTAAATCAAATTGCTTTGGCGTAAATTAGGTGAGGCCTATGTCCAGCAGTGGACAATAATACCTACATAGTGTTAAGCAGTCTATGTGGTATTTTAAGGTTCATAATATGCATGGTAAATGTAGAGCTAATGCGATAATGGTATAAAAACGTTTAGCTATGCCTTAGATGTTAGATGGATTAAATTAATAAAGCAAGACATAGTAATTTAAATCACATATATTATTATTATAAAATACAGGGATTTTCTTAAAGTTTTTACCAATGAAGAGGGGGAAGACAGCTATGATGATAATTATCGATGAAGTCAGAGTGAATATGTGCCTATGTATGACTGTTGACGTTACTGAAGCCGGAGCGGGTCGCAAATTTTAAAAAATGGAATTGTAAAAATAATTTCAAAGGTAAATTTTGGCAGCGGCAATTACCAACGTTTGCAGGGTTACGTTTGTAAACTGGTTGTAAGTCAACCTCATTACACTATCTAACTTCAATCCAGAAATTCGGCGACCTTTCGTTCAAAAGCCGTAAGCCAACGAAAGAAAAATAATTACTAACATAAATATGTTACATTACAAGATTATAAACAGTACTATTAATAAACCTACTAACCACATTAATCTTCCTACACATTCATTTCAAAAGAAGTTCCGCTTTCACTTCGTACGTGATAAAAACAAGAAAAAAATTAAATGTACGACCAAAAGATATACAGAGCAATCTTATATCATTATATTATGGTATAACTGCTAACTGCTCTACTCCAATGGAACATGGTGTGATGTTTAATAGCCTAAGGTTTCGACTCCACCAAAGGGAAGACAAGTAAACAATATTTACAGAATATAGGGAGAATGTTATGTATATTTGTACATATGTGGACCGGTGTGGGTTGATTTTTTTATCGTATATTTGAAACTCGATAAATGGGCTATCTAACACTAAAAGAACTTTTCAAATCGGACCTACAGTTTCTGAGATACTACCTTCCAAGCACAACAAACTCTACAGTTTTATAATATTAGTATAGATAATTATAATTTAAGGAAAGCAGTTATTTCGCTCATTATGAACACGGCCTAGATTAAATATAACTTATCAAAAAAATGTTAAATGAAATCTAAGTATATTTTTATTTACGTAACTACAAGAGAACTGAGTGCATTATTTGAAGCAGGCTGAATGATGATGGTCCAATTTCTATATTATATTTTATTATAATATAGAAATTGATGATATATTTTATTTTACCTTTTACCACAAATAAATTAGAACGAAAAATCATTTTCGTTCTAATTTATTTGTGGTATCTCAGTAACACTGGTGATGTGTAATGTGAAGATTTTAATCAAAACTGGTTGATAAGAAAGCCTTTACGACTGTATTATTATTTTTAATTTTCAATAAATTTATATTTATTAAAAATTAAAAATATGAAAAACATGTTTTTGCGTAAGAAAGTAGCGTCAGTAATGCGCAGAATAAGGGGAAGCACCAACAGCATCTTGAGGGTATTTGCAGAGAGGTGGGATGGGCCTGCCATGGGTAGGTTTATCAAGCTCCACGTCCTACAGGGGGCTTGGTGAGGCTGCTTATGGTAGGGTTTTGTATTAGGTTAGGTACTTACTAACATAGTTTTAAGAAATCTAACTAACAAACTATGGGCCATGTGTCTGACAATAAATGATTTTTATTTTTATTTATTTATTTATTTAAGCCTGCTGTATACGGGTAGAGTATACAGTAGAATAGCACGGTATATTATATCTACGTTAGTATAGTTAGTGGAAAAGTTACTACAACGTGCTACTCTACCGTATACTCTACCCGTGTACTGCAAGCTTTAGAGTCTGTGAGTGAGTTTCTAGTGTATGTCGCTATATGAACAATACCCGAATCTATAGATTATATAAAGTGAAATTAAATGTATTATGTTGTAGATAGTCTTTTCTTTAGTAAAAAAATAAATAAAAAAGTAGTTAGTAAAAAAAAAGTTATGTATTTAAAACTTTGCATGGCAATACTGGCGATTTGCGAGAAACAATATTGTAACATCTTCACATGTACCCCATTTCAAGCAAATAAAATTATTTTGATTTGATCTGATTTAATTTTTATACGATGTTGAGGTCCCGGTCTGAACCCTAGATCAGCCAAAAAGTCAAGTATTACGGAATTCTCTTTATATAAATGACTATTAGGAAGCTCAGCCTAGTTTTCTTATAAAAAAGAACAAGCATATGAGTCGTGACGGTAGTAAAATATAGCTCACATTTCGATCATTATCTACTGATAGCTATGAAAGTAAGTGGCTATAAACAATCCATCTGATTAGGAAACACAACTACATTACACTTACTACAAAGTAAACATTCATTTAAACTTGTTGGCCAACCAATTGGGCAATTAATTAAGATTAAGTACTTAGCGTAATAGTTACAAGAAATTAGTAGTTACTAAGCTGTTACAGGGCGCTTTGTTGATGTAGTTGTGACGTATGACTCATAAACATGAAGTACTAGGTTCAATACTTGGGTAAAAAAATAATACTTGGGTAATTAGCGGCTAATAAATTAGTTTAGCGGGTAATTAGGGGTATACTCTGCATCTGCCCCCCTAGACAAGTGGCAAAGTCGCTCATTCTATTTGAAATATTTAAATTGTTGTCCGTTTGACACATTTCTGACATAAGATATCAACATGTCACGTGATCAATGTACTAATTTGTGTTATCAATGTACTAATTTGTGACATGTCGATAGAATAGATAAATCGAATCGTTTGCCATTTATCTAGAGGGGCTGATTATTTTCCAATCGTATCGGATTGTCACAGCTCTTTAATTTGTCTGTCTGATAAACATACCATAAAGTAGTATACTTACAGAGGGATACGGATATATTTATTAAATACCTTTACACATTACAAGGACGCAAAGTCGCAGTAAAAATTTTAATAACGATAGAAAATTATTTCCTTGTTTTTATGTGAATATTATGACGAAGGGACAGTAGTTTCAAGGGCTTCCATTCCACCCGGTACAGGAACCGACACCAAAGGTGAACGTCTCATATTTTTTAAGTTCTCGGTGACTTTTCTTTTATAGGTCATTGACTTATACGGATATATTAATAACCGTATACGCATATTATGTTATTCTCATTTGATTTTGGAAAAAAGTGAATATTTTTCTCGCCAACAGCTCTCGCTGTATAGCTACGTATAAATTAATTTATCAAATTAATAAATAAGCACAAGCGATGGTGGCCAAACGGAAGAGTAACCTGCATACAAGTCATACGGATCGAGTTCGATTCCGACCGGTAGTACCAATATAAATTTCACTTTGTGTAATTTATAATATGTACTAGTAACACCATATCTGCTGACGGTGAAGGAAAACATCGTGAGGAAACCCACATACTAGTAGAAGTAAATTCTAAGTGTATGTGTGGGCGCTACAATAGATCAGTAACTGGTCGATGTAGCAAAGAAGCCTCTATGGCACTAACCCAAAAATAACAATATATATCAAATTAATTGTTGTGAAATCTAAAACTAAAATATAGATATTACGAATTAATTTTATAAAATTTGCGAATCAATTTATTTTTCTGCGAATTGTCAACTCCAGAAATACATACATATTAGGCCATATTACAAAATGTTTCGATATACTTTTTAAATAGAAAATTTTTTAAGTTCTTTATTTTTATTTACATAACGTTTTATTTACGTGATAACACGTTACAAAGTGCGTGCGTAGGCCGTTATTAGCGTGACGACATTATAATAATACAAAACATACAATTTAACGAGACCATGAGTAACAACGACTTCTGATGATGCCAACACATGTACGTTCTGTCGTGAAAGGTGCTACAGACATTATAAAAACAAAAAAAGTATATATAATTTAGCACATAGTATACGAAGTTATATCTTTGTAAAGTAGAGCCAAGTTCTGTATCTTGCTTTTCAAATGGTTTTAGTTTTACTACGTTGTTTTAAAATCAGTTGTGTTTTATTGGATTAGGTTCGAGATTTAAATTTAGGTAAATTATATATAATTTTAACTCTCAAGTCTCTTTTTAAAGTGCAAGTGTCTTTATTACAAATTATGCATTCTCGATAGGATAACTATTCTTGTCTTTCAGTTAAACTTAAAACACGTCATTGTGCGTAGAGAGGTCGGATTTACCATCAGTTGAAAATTTTTAGAACTCCCAGTATGAAATAATCGATAATTGAAAAGAGTAGTTTCTCTTCTACTTTTCTAGAAACAACGTGCTTTATATCTGAAAAGTAACTTGCCTGATAATACAGTAGAATAGTAAATTTTTGGTGTTAAAACGGGTATTGAAGGTTACCTGTAACAAAAAAGAACTTAATAAATATAAGCAAACATCAACAACTTTTTAGAATTTCATACACAAGAACTTGGCTGGTTTTACTTCTATGCACAGTTTTAGTATTATGTAATAGTATGCTTAACACATGATATATAATAAAGAAGGTTTGCAATTTAGTTACGACCTATTAATATTAGAATAGAAGTTATAAAAGATTTTATTTCTAATTGCAATGTTTGCAGTTCTATCACAACTGTTATTACGTGCGCTAAACATGAATTAAATTGCTAAACATTATTATATCTTCAGATTTTTAAAACATAAGAGTTTGTTAATAAAGAGACAGGAAAAGGTGACGCTGCAGAAATTTTAGTGTTGGATAGTCTATTTATCGAGGAAGGCTACAGGCTATATATCATCACACTACGGCTCATAAGAGCTGAGCAGTTGTCAAAAAAAGAGACACGGAAGTGAAAATAATAAGAATTATATTAAAAAATAAAACGAACATTTTCTCATTTAGAACTTATCGATAAATACAATTTATTAAGTATTACAAGGTCAATATAATAAAACAACATATTCATAAGCTTCATAATTCACTTCTGTCGAAGTTATTGCGACAGATGAGACCAATCCTTTATTCTTTAACGTTATAACAACAGTTTTAATATATTGATACAAGATAAAGGATTATAATATTTGATTAATTGTCTATCCGATTTCTAATAAATTGTTTCGTATTTTGTAATCTAATTTATGTATTAAAGAGTTATTAACAAACTACAAATATTTGTGACTCACGCATTGTTGTGCTGAGTCTGGGGTGTGACTCATTTAAATTAATTTATAATGACTGCCTTAGTGGCGCAGTAGAAATATGAACAATCTCTGTAAACTTTGTATACGGTCTGGTCTTGGCTTCAGCTGTAGGAAGGGACACAGCCACGCGCAAAGAGCTCCTATCTGTAATAAGCCTTTCTTGCTATGACAGCTTAAAAGGTAGTATCTTCACCGTGTTAAAGATAGTTTTTTTACCGTCTTGTAGCCTGCAAGCTCAACTGTCACTTGTATTTCTAATCTATACTATTTTACTTCTAAGCAAAATTCTCCTGTTTTCTTTCCTGTCCCGTTAATTCCTAGCCCTAGTTCACTACTCCTTTTCAAAAGTCTGCCTACGATGCAAATAAATATCTTTCAATAATATAATTATCTTTCAATATTTTTACAATCTCCCCAAAATTATGTAGGTACGCAACTTTAGTTCACAAGTTCAAAAATGAATAATACATGATATTATTATTATATACCAACCCGTTTGGCCAGCGTAGTATAAGTAGGCTAAATTCCCTCTAAATTCTTTGGAGGATACTCGTGCCCAACAGTGGTACGTTTATGGTTGAAATGGGGTAGTGACATAAAGTATTCTTAATCCGTCACTACACGGACTGCGTGGTATAGTACGGCTTAATAACCTCCAATGCACCACAAATCCATTATAATAATGATTATGATGTTTATTCTGTTTGCACTTGTTTTGGCTAATTAAAACAAAGTTATTACAGCGATATCAATAAACAATGCCGGTGTAGATAAGGCCTTAATTTTAACAGTAAATACACTAATTCATGAACTGTTAAAAACCAATTTGTGGTTCCATGGACTTTCGTAACTTGAATGCTTCTTGCATTTTGTAACGTAGGGCTGTCCCAATTTTGTTTTAAATCAATTAAAGTTTTCGAGCGCTGTTTACAACTACTTAATACTGTTCTCAACCTTATCAGGAAGCAATACTTACATGTGTATCTAACGGCCTATTGATTATGATGTACCTGATTTTTCTAATCAAATCAAATAATTTATTGATAAAGATCTTTTAGATCATACCTACTTATGGACGTCATATAAAGCTAAAAAAATGCCAGTAAAACTTTACAAGTATATCTCTGTCTAGATAAAAATCATTTTCTTTTCAATACATAGTATTGTAACTATGTATTGAAAAGAAAAAACTGGTAATAAAAATAGTATAAAATGTGGAATGGAAAACATATTTTTAGGTTTAAACAAGTGTTAATCTTTAGGAAAAAACAAGTACTTAATGTTAAGTGATTGATGTAGCATACTTAAGTTTTTGTTAGGCATTAAGTAAATCACTTATGTCAGTGAAGTGCGGTTATGTTGAAAATCCTATTAACTATCCACTTGTGAGTGAATGGAATATTGTATATTCTCTATTAATATTGCAAAATTGAAGAGTTTGGTTGAGTTCATGAATCTCAAAAACTACTGACCACCTTTTGAACTAGACAATCCATTGTTAGACTTTAAAGTAACAGAGACTTAAATTTTTAGGTGCCTGATAATCGTTTAGTGTGACATCATTAACTATTACCCTTGTCAAAACACAGAACCATGCTTTATGTTAGGGCAGTTATACGCTTGTATTTTAAATTATAGCACAGTTTGAGACGTGTGTAAACCACAAACCTATTGATCGCCGAACCTATTAATTGCATTAGAAATTAATAGCCTCAGTTTAATTATTGACACCTTTTTGGGTTTGTATAACGTTCATTAGTATCATTTACGTGATCTAAATAAAATTATATAATTGATACTGTGTGTCAAATTAAGATTATATATTTTCATATTTCGAATTGTTGGTATTTAGAACAATGGTCAAAATAATATAGTTTAAGTGGCAACCCTAATCCACAATTAATTAAAATCGCTATAACCATTAATCTGTAATAACATTTACACCAAAAAAGAACTATTTAACGATAAATGTATGTATGCCAGATAGTGGCCAGTTATAAGATTATTATAACGAATTTATGTGCCATTTACGTACTTACTGTTAACTGTGAAGTCGTTAAGTGAGAAATATTTGAATAAGTAAAATGCTTAGAACATTTATTTTGCTAAATTTATAGAGACTACTATATGCTAATGACTTGACGACTCACGGTCCAACTTTAGAATTCTGCAATTGTGTATGTGGGACTATGGTGATTACAAAGAGTTTCTGAGTTCGACATACGGGTTTGTTTAAGAGATGTATGTTTTTTATGTTGTTAAAACGTTTTAATAATAGAGTGAGCAAAACAATCAAGCAGTTCATCTGATGTAAGCATTTGGCAAGGCAGTGGTAGCGTAAGCGGTGGTGTAAAACTAAACATTTTATTTTTATTTAATAGCATACCACTGTCATGTCGCCTTTAAAAAAAAATTATATTACACCATATCTGAGCAACTCAAAAATGTCATAACACATCTTTACCTTGAAAACAAAATGCTCTTTAATTTCAACATGGCGGCAGTATGAGCCTAACCCAATTCACAAACGAATGCAGGTGCAAAAAAAAACTGATTGCTTAAAAGACAAAATATGTAACCATATCATCGAGTTGACTAAATTCGGTCGTGAAATTAAACGTTTTTACTTATTTAAGGTAAAACATTCGTAATGAGTTCCATTAACTTCATATTCGTTGATTCACTTTGACGAATTGCTTCTACTTATTTGGTCATGTGGCTTTTCGGCTATTTTGTAATGATTCTCATAATAAAAATATGATGATTGCGAGCTACTTTCAATTTGGTTGTAAGTGGCATCGCTATGATTAATATTATCAGTATGTTGAATGTAGTAGTCAATATTCTAGTAATTATTTGCCTACGATGTCTAATTTGTTAATAAATCTGGGACATAGAACTTGGCTCAGTAACGAATAAATTATCTAGGTGTTTACCTGGAGAATTTTTATTTACGTTTTTCTGGGGAAGACGCCAATATAGACAAACTTGAAAAGCACTGTATTAAGTAAAATTTTTATCAGATTTGTTCCAAAGCCGTTTCCAAGATAATAATTATTAATAAACTATTAGCAACCCGCCCCGGCTCCATATCCATCAATATACCATTCGAATTACTGATTTTTTTCAAAACAAAATCTTTCATAAACCTTGCCCTGAGTACAAAATAAATTATTGAAATTGGTTTATCAGACCTCAAGTGATGCGCAAATATAGAGGTAATAGATTTTTATTTATTGAAATCGAGTATGTTCAAAAAATATTTGATTAATAGTTAATAGATGGGGTAGATTAATTAAACTACTTAATTATCAGACTCACATAATGAGTAGGAACCAACTAATTAAAATTAATCTAAGATTATTATATCTATGCTTCAAAGTTGCCCAGTTACATTGATCAACGCGAACGTTCAGCTTTTTTTTCACTTATTATTTAATTATTTTTCATTTTTTGTGAATGTCTTCAACATGTAAATGTTATCTAATGTGATGATGAAGTACTCTTCTCATTATTTAGCAACGCATGTACTAACTATTTCGGAATATATTCGTACTATTTTGATTAATTACACTTAAACTAGTTGAATACTACCATAATAAATAATACAAAAAAAAACCACTTACTATCGAAGTTTTGGCAAGCAACCTACATTGGTGTCCTTGAAATATTTCTCAGTTCAATATTACAAGAATATAGAGTACTTTCAAATATAAAATGTCAATAAGTACTGATCGATGGATTCATACAATTTTTGAGTTGCCAAACTTGAAATTAAAGGTCACTTGTACTCATCTTCAGTTACAGACAATATTGATGACAAATATTTTTTTAATTAATGATGGATCACAAAATGGGGGAAGCAAATTAATAAGCTGGCAATTTTTGGGACTTTGTCTTCACAGTCATTTTATGTTTACTGGCGTGGTTATTAATTACGTCAGAATCATGTACCAGCATTGCCAATATAATTATTAACATATTTGCTTACCTTTTGTTTAGATTGGATTTAATTTTTTTTATTTAATTATTGTGCCTTGCGATTCAGGTTTGTTTAAATACTTAAGTGCCTAGAAATAAAAAAATGCAAATTTTCGTGGCTATCACGTATCCTAGCATTTCGAGGTGTGTACCTGCTGATCTCACAAATAATAATTTATGTAGGTAGTTAAAAAAATGTGTGTTAAAAATTTGAAATAAAAAATGCATTATAATTTTATTATCACCTTTATACTTCGACCTTCAAGTTATAATATATTATGAAAGAAAGATTTAATCAATTTTCATTCACTACTTTACGTAACACCTTTTCTTTGACTAACACCCAGCTGAGAATTAATTATTTTATAAATAATTCAAAACCATTGTATAAAAACTTATTTTATATAAATAAACTAATTATATTTCAAATATAATTACCTAATGCTAATGAAATAATAGCTTTCAATCAGCGCTCGTAACGCCCTCTATCCTATGTGGGGCACAATAAGTTTCGTAATTATAATGATTCAGTATCAAATTATTGTAAGCCTTGCGGTTATGTGTACTCGTATGGTGCAAACTATAAAAGGGGGAGTGGTTACCCCCTCTAACCTCCAACGGCTGGGCAGGGGTCGCGGATGATATTATTCTATTGGTACCACGCCATCAGACTGGTCCCTCATTACTGATATCACACTCGTTACTGGTCAGATGGCTTAGTACAGGGTTTTAATTCGAAATTTCCTTCACTCACATTTTGGTTTTATTACTTTAATTAGTAGAAGCCAAAATAACAAACAATTTTAAAATCAGGGACTTTTATAGATATGATTTTGAAGAAAAAGCAATAAGTTATTGTCGTGGTTGTGACTGAAGACTCTTCGAATCATCAACATCACCCATGTTGATGATTAGAAGAGACTTTCTAGAGGTGGACTGCTATGTAAAGATGTGGAAGATTTGTATCTGTAACTCCTAATGCGAGCGTCGAATATCTTGTATTGTTATTATGTTTTGGGGTTTGAAGCCATGAGCAGGTTCTTTGCTTCGTCACCGTCGACCAGTTACTGATCTGTTGTAGCGTTCACACATACACTTAGAATTTTTTTCAAAGTATATTGGATTCCTTGCAATGTTTTTCTTCCCCGTCAGCAAATGGTAAGTCACTTGACTAGTACATATAAATTCCACAAAGTGAAATCACATTAGTACTGACGATCGGGATCGAACTCGGACCACATGATTTGCGTGTCGGTCAATTGTCCATTCGGCCACCATCGCTTCTGAATCTCTCATAACTTGTAACAGTAAGCACAAGCATGGACGTTCGTACGTTTTGCTCCACATACGTAAGTGTGGACATCTTGTGTGGACATAACAACACGCCATTTTTCTTATCGCCGTGAAGGTAACGTGAGGAAATTTAAACCATCTCGTCTGTATTACTTTATGATGTAATTGTAAGACAAATTATGACTGAATTTAATCGGTGCAATTACTTTAGTAGTAGCGATGGTGGCTGAATGGATAAGGGACCGGCGTGCCAATCACGCGGTCCGAGTTCGATCCCGACTAGCAGTACCAATGTGGATTCCACTTTGTGAAATTGATATGTACTAGTCAACTGACTTACCATCTGCTAACGGTGAAGGAAAACATCGTGAGGAAACCCACATATCTTAGAAGAAATTCTATGAGTATGTCTGATCCACCAACCCGCACTAGGCCAGCATGAGTGGATAATGGCCTAAACCCTCTCAGCTCTCTAGTTAGAGGAGAGGAGACCCGAGCCCAGCAGTGGGACTTAATGGGTTGCTATTGATGATGATGAATACCTTTAGTAACGCTACTGGTGGTTTTAGACACACAAATTAAAAACACAAGCTTAGTTAGTTAAGCTTAGTTGCATGCTTAATTTTAAATTTGGTTTATTTAATTTTAAGAAAGCTTTGAATTCTATTCACTATACATTTGTCATCAATCAGATCATCATCAGAAGGATTTTACAGTTACAGGTTGCTATTTAGCTTCCACATATGTATACAATGTCTTGCGTACGAGTGCTATATAATAAATTATACATAAATTAATAATACATTAATTAAACATTAATTAATGTACATTATTACATTAATTATACATTGTATTTATAAATTTATATGCAATTAATGTAGATTGAAATACAAAAATACTATTAATTATTATTTTTATTTGTAAATATTATTGTTTTAATTTAGTTTAAAATATTGTACATATTATGTCAACATACGAGTAAATAAATAATATATAACTATAAATAATACTATTCAAATTATTGAACTTTTCTCGTGGAAAAAAACAATAGTTTATTATGTCACGATTATCAAGTTTTCAGATTTTGGGCCTTTTAGAATAGGTATCAGGTATCATACTTATCGAAGTATAAATTCATTTTCGGTTCAAAATATACTCTAAATCTAATGAACTAGTTCAAAATAAGTTCTCCATGGTTCAGTTGAAAAAACAAAACTATTACTAAGTTGTAAAACCTAAAATGATTGTACGTAGATGTTACTTGATCTCATGACAAACTCACTGTAATCTGAACCCGTTTTAAATTATATAATATTGAAATGATATCGAAGAAACGGTTCATAGAAAACACATACTATTACTTTTTAATTAACACTTTCCTTTACAAAGCACTTGAGCCCTACAGTTTTACATGTATCAATCAATTGCGGGTTTCATAGACGCAAACCTACAGTGAGAAGATTATTTCACAAATAGGGTCCTGGATAATTTTAATAACATGTAAATTGATCCTAAATTCTTAGTTTTTTACTGCTGTTGCATTATGTTTTAAAGCCTAAATGCTTACAGCCGTTTTGAATTAATCTCAATTAATCATTTAATGAAGCTCTCCAGTTAGAGGAGATGAGACCCGAGCCCAACAGTGAGATTTAATGGATTGATGATAAATCAATTAATTTATCTAAGTAAAAAAACAGAAACTTTGCTTACGTACATCGCCTAACGTTAAATCGTCTCTCACACCACACATATACACATAATACAGACACACACAACGCACCATATACCACACACACACACACAAACACACACATTTTATTGCATTATGATAAAATGTAGTGGTAGAACGTCACAGTCTACAACTTGTGACATTAATTGTAAAACGTTTCGTAGCCGAACACTGTCCCTTAAGATACAGGTTACCCTAGTTTAAGGGACAGGGTCCATACTAATATGTAAACAGATCCAAGTTGTCCTTAAGTATATTTTCTTTTATTCTTTTACTTAACCAGAAATTACTTTATTATATTTTGTACAAAATCTGTTACTTTTTTTTGGCACAATAAAACTTATTATTATTATAGATTTGGCTCACGTCAAAATTCTAATTTTACTAGCCAAATCCATAGATAGACAGATCATTGAAAACAGCCAATAGACGTTATAACATTATATTCTACAAAAGTTCTTCTTAAATTGTCTCAACGATGCCACCGCGACCGACGGTTCGTTACTAACATTAGTGCGTTTAAAACAATCAAACTCTTCATCATTTTATTATAATAGACAAAACTGACTGACTGGCCTGTTGGTCTAGTGGTTAGTGATCCTGACTGCTAAGCCAGAGGTCGTGGGTTCGATCCCCACCCAGGACAAATCTTTGTGTGATGAGCATAAAGGTTTGTTCTGCGTCTGGGTGTAATTTATCTATAATATGTATGTATTTACAAAAAAAAAATGTATTTAAGTAGTATATCAGTTGTTTAGTACCCATAACACAAGCAAATATAATTGCTTACTTTGGGACTAGATGGCGCTGTGTGAATGTGGTAAAAAAAAAAAAAAATTACATCGTTACGGCGGCATCGGGGTTTGAACTGGTATTGGAGCGATACGTTACAAACTCTTACAGCATGTAACTGCACTAAAGTGTATGATGAACGCTGAGTGTGTATTATTTCATTGCAATAGTTTTAAAGTTAAGCATTCGACTTAGCTAGAGTTACTAACTGTTTATATAAACTGCTCTACATAGTCACAGCATGTTTTGTTGAAAAACTGTGCAAATATGATCTTCAAACACTTATTAACTTAGAAATTATTTTATTATACTGTTTTATGGTCTGTTATTGTCAATATCTGCTAAACTATTATAAGTACAGAACTGAAAATTTTATTAATAATAATTAATAAAATGTGTATTATCATATTAGGATCGATTTTCGAAAAATTGAGTTTCCTAAAAATAGCATATTGTAATCTTACAAAAAGGGTGACGATTATATTCGAATCCTAAGTAAAACCTACAGTTATTATCTTCATCCTTATTATTTATTATTCTCATTATAATCATCATCATCATCATATTAGGCCAATGACGTCCACTGCTGGACATAGGCCTTACGTAATTCCATCGATTTTGTGCCGCCTGCAACCAATAAAATCTATATATCTTATATCTGTCGTTATAATAAGGTTAAATAATTGTAAATATTTAAGAATATTTTTTATCAAGTTACTATTCAAACATTTTTTTTCAACGAATATAAAAAGTAAGTAAGTATTAGAAACAAATTTAGTCATTTATTTTAATTGATATAAATTTATGATAAATAAACATGATCTTGATTGACCATTGATAGTCTCAACACGAGCAGATGTTCGTTCATCTATAACTTGTTTTTTTTGCACCATTAAATGCACATCTTTATTCAGATTGAAATTTGAAGCACTATTAATTATATATAAATGTCTGTAGTTGTATTGGAGCTTTCTAGACCAGGTTTTGCAACGGAATCCTTGCAGACCAAATTTATATTGTACAATTGAATAAGTTGTTTCGTGTGGGAACGATTCAAATATCTCTCTGTGCTAACATTGAAGCGGTATTTACGTACGTTGTGAAAGAGATAAGTTAGGCTGTAAAAAAGGACCACAATATATTGTATAAAAGAATCTATAATAACATTATAAAATTAAAGAGTTGGTTTCAAGTCAAGTCAAAGTCAAATCTTTTTATTTCATTTAGATCACATACGGGATACTTATGAACGTCATATAAAGCCAAAAAAAGATGTCAGTAAATTTGCCTACGGCCAGTTCACTGACAAGGTTGAGCTCTGAGAAGAACTTGGCAAGAAACTCAGGCCACTCTTTTTAATCACCATAGTTGTTGCAATTTTAATTGGTTACAGTTTGAAATATCACAGAAAGGTACATAACCAAAACACCATACTAAATCAAATTCAATAAAATTTTGATATGAGAAAATAATAATAATAATAAAACTTTAATTTGTTTTTGTCAAGAAGTATGGTACGTGGGATCGTCACTTGGTACCAACTATTTATTTGAAAACGGTAAAAACATTTTGTGAGCACATTGTTTTGCAATATACAACGTTTGGTTACACAACGCGCTAATCTCAGAAACTACTAAACTCAATTGAAAAATTCTGTTAGTGTTGTATAGTCCATTTTTCGAGGCAGGTTATAACATCAGGTCCAATGGGATCTGAATAGTGGCCATACAAAGGTCTACGGGAGCGAAGCCGGGGACGGCAGCTAGTACTAAATAAAATTGTTATTCTACCCATTAAGTTTACGAAGAAACTCTTTTATAACTTATAATTATTTTTTTTCGTTTTTTTAGCATATTGTCAAATAGTGGTCGTCCTACGGCTCCTCCTAGCAAGAACACAACAATAATAACATGGCTGCAGTCTTCTGTAAGGTACTTCCCCAAGCAGGCAGCCCAATTTGAGCGGGGGTTTCTCGCTGTATTCTACCTCACATAACACATAACATTGTATGATTCAGTATTATGTTTCAATGTTTCTGCACGTAACTAACACAAGATGAAATACGTGACAGTTCATAATGCATAATAATTTGTAATGAACATTACACTCCAGATCATGAAACAGAAGTAAATTATTATGTAATTTAGAATGCATTGGTTCTGCGGTAACTGGCAGGACAATGCGTGCTGACTTAGTTTGTTACTTTGTGATATCGCACCAAATTGTCAAATTATCATACAATTACAAACCTTATTCCTACTAAAATAAGATAGATACATAATAGACTCTTTGTTATTATTATATTCAATTAATTATAATTAATTGAATAATAATTATTATAATGTTGAGGGAACGGTACTGTTTCCCTTTATTACAGGCTATTATGTAGCCTATCTAAGGGGATCATTATAGCCATCCATCCATCCAATAATTTGATATTTATATCGTCATATTGTATTTTCTTGTATCGTACTAGGTATACTTAGCTCATATTTTGGAAATAAAGTTTTATTATTATTGTCTTGAAATCCTCGGGTGGTTTAATTTTTTTTCAACTTTTAATTAACAAGTCGTTGTATGATTTTAAATGAATAGCATGATTTCATATTCCAATGTAGCATCGACTGTATCAAACACTGATAGAGACAATGTGAGATAATAGGAGATGGCTGTCATTGTGACGTAGTGGGTAAGGTGGTCGCCTTGCTACTAACATACGTCTGTTTGCCACCGTCGTGGTATAAAAAAAAAAAAACATCACCGTGTTGTGGTTTCGATTGCCACTCGTGCCTAATATTTGTATGATATATAGGTATTTGTTTCAAGTACTTTCAGTACTTGTCCGGTAATTGTATGTTTGTAAAGTCTTATAGCTTTTTATCTTTAGACACGCGTTGTCTTTTTCAAAAAAAGTTCTATCACAATTGATAAAAAGAGAAAAAATATTTATTTGTCCTCATTACATCAAAAATCTCGATGTTTTATATATAAATGTATGTCCTACGAGTGGATTCGAATCGATTCTTGTTCAGTAGTCACACACTACAACCAATTGACTAATGGCTCAGGCAATCTATTCTCTAAGTATTTGTTAAGTTCCCTTCGCCCTTCTGACAATAATATTCTGAGGAAGAAAGGCAGTGGTAACATTGAAACGTGATAGTGATTCCTGATTGGTTTAATATTTTAAGTGGTTTCAACTAATTAGTAACTTTAAGGTTTATTTTAAGGGTTTTTTAATAAAATTAGCACGGATAGTAATAAATCGTTTTAGGATATCCTTTGCATGTAGTTGCAAAACCATATTCGTAGGTGTATATATTTATTTTAGATGATTTATTTACCGCTAATTATTCAATTGGTGTTCAATTTGTTTAATAATAAATTTCCCGGAGTTAACAAAACGGATATTAAATTATAGATTGCTGCTTACTACTTACTGCGCTAAATGCCGATTTTTTATTACGAAACTGACGGTGCCTAATTTTATTTAATTTTAGTCTTCTAAATAGTTAGTTGCTAATGCTAAACCGCATAAAACCGGTCCTATTGGAAGTTTTTGGAGGTCCGGCAGTGGTGGCTTATGGCTGATATGATCATGACGAATACTGCAAACTCTTCTGTAGGTTTTACTATTCAATTGATATTTTTATAACTACGATCCGAATTGAATGGTCTAAAACTCTTGGACAGCACTGTTTGCTCTCAGAAATACTGGTCGTTTTTTATTATTTCATTTTAATTCATCGTCATCATCAAATCACACGATAGTTGCTAGGATAATAGAAATAAATAACATTCAATATATTTCCATATTCGATTAACCGTTTCGTTATAATGACAAAACAAAAATTCATGTAATAAAGTTTGATATGTTACCGTTACAAGATGACGGGTCATTGTTGCATGTTGGATAAGCGTGAAATAAGAATATATTGACGGTAAACGTTTATGTAATATTGAAACTATTTTACAAGATTTATATTTTACGGTTAATTTTGTTACGATAAGGTTTCTTGCTAACTGAACTGATGGAGACTAAATTAAGAGAGCCGTAATATGTTTTTTTTTTAAGATTTCGTTTGTTTTCTTTGGAAGTCACTCGCATTAAATACTTTTTGATATAAAACTAAAATGAACTATCATAACTCGATGAATTAATAAATGTATAATGCCCGTTAAAATATTATTAACCTTTCGTAATTTCATTACAATGTTTCTAGAAATAATTGATTTATTCAAATTAATTCGCTTCAGCTTTCCGAAACATTTAATTATTTACTTACGCAATATTTTCTTATACGATCCTCATATTTTATTTAAAGTGCTAGCTCAACAAAATTCTTGTCTATGTTCATTCATTTACAGCGTAGAGAAATGTTTATGGTTCTAAGACAAGTAAGCAGTTCACTCTAAGTCAAGATTTGCAAATGCTAGACAAAACCAAAGGCACAGTCTACTTTCCTAATCTGTTGTGTTATTCGCTTCTGCATTATTTTGACCATTTATAAATTAAACTAAAAAAAGACGCTGTTTTCTTTAAAATAATTTTAAACTAATGTGGTATGACCTTTATTTCGACTTGTGGATGAAACTTAGCATGCAAAACTTTAACGTAGGTAATATTTTTTACGGCAATTACATTCGATTCAATACAAAGAATTTTCTTCGCTATAAATATGCGTGTATTTTTCAATTTCATTTTATATGGATAAAAAGTGCTACGGTTTATCATGAAGAGATTATTAATTGTGATTGTTACGTTTTTGTTTCTAAATTCAGTTTTAGCAAGACGACGAGTTAATGGAGAGACGTTGTTGTGTACAGTATCCCTATTTTTAAAATTTATTCAGTGATTTCAAATCTCATAAGAGTTTTACAATTTTTTAAGTCAATATTTTATTTACTAGTTTTTGCAAGGATATTATAATATATATAAATATTATATTAACAACTACAAAAATATTAATAGTGACTAATATCGAGTATAGGACATGGTTCATTACCGCAGCAGTAATATAAATATTAATAGAATTTGATATATCAAAATTTGGATCTAAAGAAACTGGAGCCATTGTATGCACACGACCCAGAATCTGTAACTATAGAAGTCATTGTGACCTATCTTTAGGAGTGACGATAGTGACAATATTAAAAAAAAATTCATTAAGTGACAAATAAGACAATTGAAAAACAAATAAATAAATATTCTATCACATTCACACAGCGCCATCTAGTCCCAAATTAAGCAATTATGCTTGTGTTATGGATACTAAACAACTGATATACTACGTAAATACATTTTTTTTTGTAAATACATACATATTATAGATAATCACACCCAGACACAGAACAAACCTTTATGCTCATCCAACAAAGTTTTTCCTGGGTGGGGATCGAACCCACGACCTCCGGCTTAGCAGTCAGGGTCACTAACCACTAGACCAACAGGCCAGTCAAACAGAAACTTTTCTTATAAAATCGTGTTTATAAATTTGTATCAGGCAGCTGTAACTAAGTTTCCTTTTTTTAATTAATGCTTGTTTGTTTTAGCATGGGACTGCTTAACAGACGGAGAATGCAGTGACAAATTTGGACACGGTACAGACTGTTTCTGTATTTACGGTACCTGCCAATGCTACGCTATCGCTCGAAGGAGATTCTACATAAGTCCTAAAGACGTTTGAGGATCTTACAACTTTCTTGACTTCAACAGGGACATGCTTTTAGTACTTGATGATGTACTGACCTCTCACTAAGACTAATCTGATAAGTATGCGTATGTGCAATTTATACACTGACTGTAGTAGAAAAGAAAATATTATGCGAACGCTAACAAAAATCCTCAAATAAATGGATAAATGAGAGAATGAGAATTTTGTTTTATTTCATTCATATGTCGGTTCTAAAAAATCAGTTAAATGTCATTGAGACTAATACGCAATATTAAATATTGAACGAACAATCACTCATATTAGTAAATGCTTTAAGGAATTTAAAAATATTATTAATAAAAATATTTTAATTAACAATATTTATAAAACTATATTATAGTATTTCGACTATAGAGAATATATAGATATGAATGAGAAAGTGAAAACTTGTTTTTAGATGAAATTACTAATAATATAGTAATTAATAAATTCATAATACACCCACCATATTGTTATATTGTTTAAGGTCTCGGTCGTGACTTTGTAAATAACTGTGACTATTGGCTTGTATTATTTTGTATGGTCCATAACAATTTGATACGGTCTGTCATTAAAAATCAATAAAACCAACTTTGCGTAATATTGTGCGTGTATGACTGCCATTTTTTTTAAAATAAAAAATACTTTTGTCGGAGACTTTACAGACTTACAATTAACGAACACAAAGTACATCCAGACTCGAAATTAACATCTATGAATCACACAAATATTGTCTTGTGTGGGAATCGAACCCATTTCACTCAGTGTGGTGAGTTTAGTGGCCAGGCCACCACCTAACACACAGCCACCTAAACCTCTAAGCCAAGATCACAGTCATTTGATTTATTTGTATAGGTACCAAAATTTACGTAGCATTAATAAAATAGTCGATACATAAAGTTGTTAGATGTAAATTCATCTGCGAGTTTCTACAACAAAAACTTTAAATTACTCTAAACAATAACAATGTTGCAAGATTACGCAAGTACACTAAACATAATTAAACAACATAATCCATATAAAATAAGACAATATAAAGAACGACAATATAAAGACCTTGGAATGACAATCGCCGCACTAACCGTTCCGTTGGGAACGTTTGCGAAACTGCAAGCCAACCACAGACTAAGTATCACGCACTAGTTGGAAAAACGCTACAATTATAACGCTTACAAAAATATCTTTAGAAAAGAGCGTATATTTTATTTCTAATAGAGCTACTTTACAAGTGTTTTACTGGCGCATAGATAATATAACAAGGAGTAACAATTTTGGAAAAAATAACAGGGATCCGTGAAAATTTAAAAAGTCTATGAAATCGCACGCAAACGAAATGAAACTACTTTTCATGGGAGCTCTTTAATTGTCTATTATAATATTTAACAATGACATTATTATAATTAACCATAAAGTACAGTTCACACATAAATTAATATAATAATATATTTATTTAATAGTAACATTGAACTTCATTGTCAAATTTTGATAAAGCTTACAAGTAAGTTCTTCAGTAATTGTTATTATTATTGCTATTCTACGGTATGCCACTGTTGGGCAAATGCCTCCCACATTATTTTTATTAAAAAGTCTATGAAATCGCACGCAAACGAAATGAAACTACTTTTCATGGGAGCTCTTTAATTGTCTATTATAATATTTAACAATGACATTATTATAATTAACCATAAAGTACAGTTCACACATAAATTAATATAATAATATATTTATTTAATAGTAACATTGAACTTCATTGTCAAATTTTGATAAAGCTTACAAGTAAGTTCTTCAGTAATTGTTATTATTATTGCTATTCTACGGTATGCCACTGTTGGGCAAATGCCTCCCACATTATTTTTATTATTTAACTGACGCAAGTAAAACCAGAAATATAGAAGCTCATTTTACGCTATTCCGATTTAAATAGCCCTAACGTATAACCGCTTTTTGGCGCCATAAAATTGAAGGTCTAATTATAAATTTAAATAAGAAATTAAAATATAAAAAAATTGTAAAAATAGATTTTTTATAGTGACTAAAACCAGTTGACCTATAAAACAGGATCTAGATTAAGAAAAACAAAAACATTATAATGAAAATATACTTTTAAATAAATTTCGTAAATAGTCACCAAAATCATGAATTCTGTAATTTTGAATGGTTGAATATACCTACCCCTATATCCATGGTTTTAACGATACTTTATTTTTCAAATTATGATAGCTAATTAAGAAGATGCGAGGGAACAGATTATGTACTTATATAGTCTACTCAAATGGAAATCCTTCTTTTCGATTCGGTCTTTTCGGTTATTAAATAGGTTATAGGTATATATTTTTAGTATTGTCAAGTTTTCATTGACTTATAATTCATATTATTTACATAATATCTCAGATATGTGATTGCTCATTTTTTATTTACTTATACATTTACAAATTTCGAAATTCAGATTTGTACCAGTGATCATGTGACTGGCGCTTATTAGAAATATATTGATGTAATTAAAAAAACTATAGCAATTTCAATGTCATTATGTTAATAATATGCTAATCTCAAGGATAATGTAAACAGTTCAATGAAATTATGCGTAACCATCTTTAGAAATGTCAAATCAATTTTCATATAATTAAAAAGGATCAGATAAACTTTTATCTATCTTATTACATAACCAAACTGATTAATCAAGAATCATAATTTTTATGGCAAAAAAGTTACAAAAAGATGTCTTTAAAATGTCAATGACTTAGAAAATATGTAGTATGACCTGTTTGTTGACGGTAATAAATAAAAAAATAATATTCTGGGTTATTAGATTTTAAAATTTCAGTATAACATACCTGCCAACTAATATTTTTGTCAAATATATTTTTAATACTAACCGGAATGAATGTTTGGCTCAACAAGGTAAACTAGATAGTAATTTGTACTCTATACTTAATATTATAAAGCTGGAGTCTGTTTCTTTGTTTGTACAGCCCCCTGATTCTAAGCCGTCCGAAAGTTTTACGATCGGAAACTGATAGCTTGACACAAGGCAGGAACTCGATCCAACGGAAACAAAAATGCTATTCATGGATCCGAACGGATACTACTCGGATGTGTTTAAAGATAACGTTACAAAATGGTAGAAAATTTACTAAAGTAGTAGAAAGCTAATAGTATCAAATAAAAAATATGTATTTATTTCTTTTTACAAATAAATGTAATGGTTATGACCTAATAAGAGCAAAACGTTAATTAGTATTTACCATAGTTTTAATATAAAACATTTATTTAGACTAATAGTTTGATAGTAGGTAACTTTGTAAACGCTGCTTGTCAACGAAGTAAATAGTTGGTGCTTACTTAGTTTCGAAATAAAAAGAAAAATCAAAGTTAGAAATTTGTTTGAAAAGTGACTTTTACTTATTCAAAAACCTTTTATTAATTCAAAAGAATTATTATGACTGTAAGTACTGTAACATATTTCTTTTTTAAATGTTTCATGTTGTTTTTATCGGGATTGATTGTGTAAATTTTAATAGTACTATTTAGTTTCATCCAGGTTCATGAAGACCTTGCACGAGGGCGACTCATAATCCCTTTATTTCAATATAATGTTCCTCGGAAATTGTATCCGGCGCAAAACTGTTGGCTGGAACTTTTGCCACAATTAATGTCATCTGTATGTCAAAAGTTCCCCATGTCGGATTTCTGAATTGCATTTAGGCTCCCGTTTCGTAAACCACTGCCACTTGGATACGGAAAGGGCAGTTTCCGACGGCTTAGAATCACCCCCCTGGTCCGATTTGATAAAAAAATTTAGTGGACTAAGCCCATTTATTGAGGATATAATATAACATGACGCTATGGTCATATGGCCATAAAAGTTGGGCAATCATCAAACAAAGAACGACGGAAGCGAAGCCTCGGGCAACAGCTAGTAAGTAATAATGAAAAAGCCCATTAAGATGGGTGATAAAAGACAAAATGTGGTAACAATTAAATTAAACCTTTGGTGCAATATTTTTTATGCACCTACTCAAACCACAAAAAAGTCTAAAAACTCAACTCAATTTCCTGCATTAGAAATAGTGGTGCTCTTGTCCCACATATATCTCATCATACATTATGTATCTATGTGACTACGTGATTAGCCTTAATTCCATTAGGCTCAATTCTCACTGAGCAGCAATCGGTAACGTCCAGCAGCGACTGGTACATCCAACTCAGCAACTACCACAACTGTTGTACACTGGTATTTTTAAATCTTGACGCAAAAAGAGAGGTGTTCTGCTATGTCAACGTAGTTTCTAATTGAATGGGGTGATTTCGATGTTGTCCTGTTTTTGTTTGGAATTTATAATTTAAATTACTATTTCTTTCATTCGACTATCTGACGCTATTAGCAAGTAGTGTCACCTAAAAAAGTACGATAGTACATGTATATATAAAAAATTAACAGTTTTAATGAGCAAAAGATGTCTATTACAGTAAAAGAGTTTACCTGCTTTTGTCCACTCAGTGTAAATAAAGCCTTAGTGCAAATATTCGGTCGGCGATGTGGTCTCATCTAATAATGAATATTAATTTAAAGGTACTACCAGTATTACGTCGAAATGTTCTATTTGAGGTCTGTTTATGTATTGTGATACTTTACGTGTTTGTGAATAGTTGAAGTACACTGTACAGTGTCACTGTACAAACTTACTAAGGTATTCGTGATCTATGTATATGGTCGATTGTTGATCGACTTTAAAATTAAGGCCGTC
This sequence comes from Laspeyria flexula, assembly GCA_905147015.1. Classification (NCBI taxonomy): domain Eukaryota; kingdom Metazoa; phylum Arthropoda; class Insecta; order Lepidoptera; family Erebidae; genus Laspeyria; species Laspeyria flexula. The sequence goes on from LR989958.1 coordinate 1,479,359, forward strand.
CAAGTCACCATGATCGGCTAGCGAAATTGATTTTTAATTTGCTCGCAGCTACGCAATTTAACTTTTCTTTTTACAAAATATCAAAGTAAAGAAATAACTTGAATTTCAAAGCTTGAATTTAAAGAATGCAAAAACTAAATCATTTATTATATATCTACTACCTATGTATGTGTTCAATTGTTAACGAAGTTAAAATAACAAACTATTAGAAAAACGCAGCGTTCTCGGATCGCAGTGCGAAACTCTAAACGTCCATTACGAAAAGTTGATCGCAGTGTATCGATATAAAAGGTACCTACAGAACGAACGCACGAACCTCTATACGATACAACGAGAAATTCTAATACAAACTAGGAAAGACCATTTTGCAATGTTTTGTCCAATGTATATAATATGCCAATATTTGTAGGTTAAGGTTAAGCTTTGTTTATTATTTAAATGTTTTATGATAAATGAGAGGATACTAGGAGAATAATGATTAAAATTTATACAATTTAGTTAACATTAATTATATTATTGCCACAGAGACATAGATGTTGTTGAGATGTTGTTGAGATGATGTTTTATTTGAAGGGCATACGATGACTACGCATATTTCAATCTTAAAGTCAATTGGATACAAATTTACATCAAATTCGCCACTGATTTCGAGGCGGTTAGCATCTAAGATTTCTATAGGTGTTGTACTAGCATTTTAAGGCCTAATTCGGTAACAAATACTGATTAAAGTACCCTTAATGTGACTTTAAACTGTCTGTTTTACTGTATTTTTTTATGTAAATATCTCTAGTTCGGCTTCTATCAGTTTACCAACGTTACTGTTATCTGTATTCTATTTTTTTCATTTAACTAGAATGTGAAAAAATTCGAGAGCATTCGATTTTGTTTCCGACCTTTACCAAAACAAGTAAATATTTATTATCTTATACTTATAAGAAGTTGCAAGGAATATTTGTGATTTCATTTATGTACGTTCTCCTCATAAATTTTACTAAATCGTTAAGATACACCTACTTATTACTCATTAGGTAATCTTAAACAGTATTTGTAATATTCTCAAAGCCATCTGTTGCATCTGCTATATCTCCTTCAAACTTGTTTTTGTGTCTCAGAATACCAACTCAATTTGGAATTTCCAAGTTTTCCTTTAATCAATTTTATGATAAAAATATTATATAAAAAAAGAAGCAAATTCCATGACCTGACGTCGTTTTAAAGCAGAGTTACTAGCGCCACATTCCTTCATTATAATAGGTTCAGCTTTATTTCATAGTAATATTACATTGTTATCTGTTATTTTAAAGACAATAGGGACCTTACAAGCATTCGATTCTCAATTATCGAAACAAATAATTTATGAATCACACAAACATTTGTCTCGTGTGGGAATCGCACACACATTAAGTATGCAAAATTTCAGCTCAATAACTGATAAATGGGTCAAATTAAGCTAAGATTTGCCAAATACATAACAAGTTAATTAAAAACTTTTAAAAATAGTCTTTAGATCAAATTGATAAGTAACTAGAGAAAAAAATCTTTTGTCGGTTTGTTTATAAATAGAGAGCCGGTAGCGTTTAACCAATTTCCTGATTGACGTTTAAGAAGTTTTTTTGACTAATCAATAGGTATTTCAAATAAAATGTCTTATTTGGAGTTAAATTTGTTTCTGGTTGTTTTGCGTACATGCTGTTTCAAGTGTACCAAAAAATTAAATAAAATTTAACTTTCGTTTTATGTTTATTGCACAATAGTCATTAATGATGGTAATATAAAAGTTTATTATGTTTTGAATACTTTCAAACTATTACATTTTAAATCTTACACAATTTAAAATAACCCGTGCTAAATGAAAGGAACTTAATTGTATTTGTTAATCAGCATAGTATTGATCTTATCATAACATAAGATAGCATCACGCTTTAAGCCCCGAAGAGGTAGGCAGACGTATATCACACACACATTTTACCGGCTAGGTATATACAGCAGAAGAAGTGCATATTGTCATATATCGATAATCGATAGACGCCAAACTGATTACTATGAAATTTAAGATGACAAATATCTATAACAATTTCTACCCGACTCGGGAATTACATATAAGGAAAACTCGATAAACCTTTCCTCAGTAGGCACTGCAATGTTAGTGGTGAGGCTTAACTACGCTACGATAACCATCAAAAGAATAGAAATCCTTTAGCTACATATTTCGTGTAAACTACAGCCTAGAACACTTATTCTAGAATTATAAAGAAACTAAGGTCTGCCTTGAAACTTAATGCAAACGAACTGCATCCTCAATAAAAATTATAAAACTGCATTTAGTCGTTATGAGTTAATTGTTGTTAACAACAGAATCCATCGCATCTAAGCTGGATGGTTGAGTAGATCACGTCAACTAGTTGTGTATAGGTGTTACCTCCGGCTTCACTCGTGTGCAAATCAATGTAGCCTTTGTAGCTCAGTATTAAGGTAGCATTTTTTTCGTTAAAAAATTTTGAAAATCGGTTCAGTATTTTATCTTTTTGTCAGTGGTTTTATTACTACTTATTTATTTGATGCATTATTGCAACACTTACTACTGCACCTATGCTCAAAATACAGCAAATAATAATAATAATATTAATATTCTACCACAAATTATAAAATAAATCATAAATTAATGTGCAGGGTGTTCATACGTGCTATATGTATTAAAATTTAATTGATCAAGGCAGACCTTGATCAATTAAATTTACAGATATCATGATTAATTCATACAATTTCCTAAAAAAATCTCGTAATATACTGGGAGTAAGTACTAGAATTATTTTGTTTAACACGTTGCATGATATTAAATAAATACGACGTGAAGATGTGTCGGCTCGTGTCCACGGCCATCGTAACTTGGTCGAAACGTCAAGCAAAATATAGTTTAAATTTAATAAAAAACTCAATAAATCACCTAATATTGTACACCTATTGCATTTAACTGACAGTTAATGCCGTTCCCGTGAATTCCCATTATAATTTTGATTAGGGCATAATATTTTCTGTCCGTATGTATTGTATGTTTGTAAAGTCCACGTGAGTTGCTTACAGTTGCGGGCGTCGTCATTGAAAAAAAACAATATTTTGTGTATCATTATGTGACCGTATTACGTAGATCCAACTGGTTCATATTGATTGACTGCTGACTGAAAGGTCGTGGATTCAAACCTGAACCCGTTGAACTCGTTTGTTAGGTGCGTGTATTAGCGCAAATAATTTATTGTATTTAGGGTCAATGTGCGTGATGTTATTTAAGTTTATTTGCCGTATAGTAAATTGTAGTGCATAATGCTTAAAAGAACGTAATAAAATATCATAGTATTTTCAGAATTATACAAATACGTTTTTAAATTTATTTATTTAATTCACGAAGTCCACAGCTCTTCAATTTTACAGAATCTTACAGCCAATTAATTAATGATGATGAACTAAGGATTTACAATTTGCTATTTCACTTTTTTATGCAATTAAAAACAACCATTTAAAAGGTACTATCTTAATATTAGACTGTGCGATGTGTGAATGTGTGAGGTGTGTGTGAGTGTAACTTTATTTCTCTTAATAGATAACGATTCTTCCTAAAATATCAGTAGTATTTAATTTCAAAACGGGCTATCTTCTTTTACATTTTAAAAGATAGCAAACAAACGAGCAAAGGATTGTTTGCGTTGGAAAGCAAGTTATTTACATCATTCCATTCCCGTGGGTCCCACGGATGCGAGTGTAGTCGCGGGCTAAAGGTAGTTTACTATGTGCTAGGTACTAACCAAGTGTAAAAAGTAGGTAATAAAATGTAACATGAAAGTTCGTCTCAAAATGAAAAAAAAAAGTGATATAAAGAGATTGCAAACCGGCAACACACCTCAATCTTCAAAGTAGTTCATTATGCAATATTGGTAATTGGCAAACGTCCGATAAAGTAAACTGGAATTTTGGATCTTATTATTGTGATCTAAATTCCAAAATATATTGGTGTATCGCTCGCACATGTTGTCTTCGTGAATTAAGATATAGGGATGAGGTGAAATTTTTGCAGTACTTTTACTAATTCACTAGTTTTATCGTTTTGTAACCGATTATGCGAATAAACTTAATGTAGTAAGTACATCGCTACTTTTATTCCAAATTTGTATTATCAAAGTAGCCCTATTTTTTCCTAAAGTCACCCCAGTCTACGGTATACATAATAATATATTTGAGTATATAATAGTATTGGACAATTTATTTGTGGCTTCTAAGAGACCGAGCTTCACTCAACTCTGTTGTTAAAGAACCAAAACGTTTTTACCAATAGGCATAATTTTGAAATGCAATGCTTTGCACAATTGTTGAAAGTGCTACCAGAATAACTTTAATTTTTTTTTTATACAAAAATGAATAGAGAGCCTATCTACTCGATAAATGTGATCACGTTATACCTTCAAACAAAACTGCGGCCTTTATAGTATTAAAAAAAACAGAGTTAGTAATATTTTATCCGATTTATTCCCAAAATTCTTGAGCTCAATGTCAATGTTTTTTTTTTACAAATTACGTACCCAGCCTACAGATAGTATCAAAGAAAGATAAAACATAAATGTATGTATAAACTGCAGTTAAATAACTTCCGCTGCATAAACAAAGGCTAATAATGTTCACAAAAATACAAAATACAATTAAACATGGAGGCCATCTTCCAACGTCAAAATTAGGAGTTTTCATTGAAACAAACGTAAATATAAGTACAAACTGCAATTATTATACCATGGAAGTTAATTAAAAGTGACGCGTTTTGAGATTTTTTTAACCGCGTACCTCAAAAGGAAAAAATGGAACCCTTAAAGAATCATTCGGTTGTCCGTCTGTCTGTCTGTTCTTCTGTCAAAACCTATTTTCTCAGAAACGCATAAAGGTATCAAGATGAAATTTATTATCCAATACCTACTTGAGTCTACAATCCCTTGGAGTAATGAAAAAATCAGACCGCAAAGTAAACGCATTCAAACAATATAGTCTTTTATGCTCCATTTTTGTCGGTATCTATAAGGTACTTCCCGTTGACCAAGAAACATGAAATTTGACAAGAACCAATATCAAGTTGCACAAGTAAAGGAATAAATCGGAAAACCGTACTCGTGTATAAAAACAGTCAAATATATTAGAGGTTTGTTTTTTAAAGGTAACGTCGCAATTTTTGTACCGTTCCGTGATCAAAGTCAAAGTCAAATCTTTTTATTTCATTTGGATCACATACATGATACTTATGAACGTCATACAAAGCCAGAAAAAGTGTCAGTAAATTTGCCTACGGCCAGTTCACTGACAAGGTTGAGGTCTGAGAAGAACTTGGCAAGAAACTCAGGCCACTCTTTTCAATCGCCATAGTTGTTACAATTTTAATTGGTTACAGTTTGAAATATCACAGAAAGTACAGAACCAAAACACTATACTAAATCAAATTCAATAAAATTTGGATATGAGAAAATAATAATAGTAATAATGAGCAATCAAACTTTAATTTGTTTTCGTCAAGAAGTATGGTATGTGGGATCATCACTTGGTACCAACTATGTATTAGAAAACGGTAAAAACATTTTGTGAACACATTGTTTAGCAATATCGATAGGATATATAATCCCAAAGTAACGGAAAACTTTACTACGTAAAATTTAATTGTCACAAAATATTTGTCTATATTATCACAGATATTATTTTGTACTATGTGGCTAGCGTGGTATAGTAGGCTAAATTCCCTTCATATTGTTTGGAGGAGACCCGTGCCCAGCAGTGGGATGTTTCTGGGTGGTAATGATGATGATGTGGGAATAGAATCTTCCTTTTCAACTGTAGCACCGTTTCACCAAGTCGTTAAGAAGAGACAATTTATGCCATCTGATTGATATTCAAAATAGGATTACCAATTAGTTAAGATTTTTTTGACTTCTGAACTCCAAAATGTATGTTTTCGTATTATGAAAGATATATGATGTAATTTTGAAAAGATGTATTCGGTAAATTTTTGGACAAATTATGATTATATATTATAACGTTTGGTTTACGTAATGAACATAGCAACAAGCTATATTATTAAATTAAAGTAAGATAGTTTCTATTGAGCGACAGGTACGAGTATAAGGAACGAAATGTGTATTTGATAACTACTTTCTTTTTAATAGCTGAAGGCAAAGTCGAGCTCGTTGCTAATCTGATGCTTTGATCAATTCCAGATACCAAATAATGCTTAAAAATAAGTTTCTGGTGGCGCTATTTATCAGGTTATCAACATTTTGTGGGAAGAAATCGGAATCCAGCTATTTGCCGTAAAAAAATATTGATAATTTTCAGATGCAGCTGAAAGCCAATCATGAAGTTAAACATTAGAGTAATTTTCACTAATTAATGAAAATATCCGTATAGTGATATGTCCATCTCAACATGTGGGTGTTGTAAAAGGCGTTAAGGGAACCTTGTGCAGACAAGAGCATTGCAAGAAAAGGAAAATACCAACCCGTCTGGCCAGCGTGGTATAGTAGGCTAAATTCCCTCCACATTCTTTGGAGGAGACCCGTGCCTACCAGTGGGACGTTTATGGGTTGAAATGGTGAAATGATGAATATAGCTGGCGAGATGTAGGTGTGGGGCACCTCTGCTGACCTCTTCGGAGAATATAGGCGTGACGTGACTCCACTCACAGCTCGTTATTGATTGCTTATATTATGTCGTCTTTGGTAGAATCCGGCCTTTACAGTAAAAGTTAATTTCAAGGATGACAACTCAAAATTCAAAGAATCACAATGAATCAATTTAAATTCGCAAATTAAATACCTCCCTCCTACATTACGACACCATCATATAAGTTAATTGATGGTCTACATAAGTAGCATCTCACCTTGACATCCTAAATTTTGCTCCAAATTTTTATATATTAACTATATCATGCTGATTTACTTACTTGATTTGTACCAACTAGCCCTTTCTTAATAATCATTAACTATTAAATATTTGCTGATATTTTTGATTATGACTTATATGTTGTAGCGTAATAGATAATTTAAATTATAATCGATTTAACAACCTGTATAACGCAATTTTTTTTTGTAAATCGAACTAAGATTTACTTAGATTAACAGGTTCAAACAAACAAACTCTGTAACTGTATAAAGGTGGCACACATATGTAGGTATATAAATATGCATAAATTTAAACATCTTTTCGTCTTTTGCGTGTTAAATCGTCTCAGAAGCTATCAATTAATTTAATAGGCCATTTAAGAGCGAATATGATGTTATCGAATAAACTGTTACGATGAAAATTGGATTAGATTTTCAAGATCAATTACTTCATATAATATAACATGAATATAAACTTCACAGTAAAGACTTTTTGAATGAGTTATTTGGGTATTATTTATTTTTTTGGGTTATTTGCCATGAGCGACTTTTTTGCGACGTCTTGCTAAGTTTGATGTATTGTAGTGTAATTCTAAACAGAGTAAGCAAAATTTATATAGCTCCGATAAAAAATTTAAAGTCTCGAAATATGACACTAAAATGCCATGTTTGGAAATACGCTCTTAATTACTCATAAAATTCGTACGGTATGCTGTGAGACTAATAAAATCCTTCCTACTTTAACTTAAACACTAATAACACGTGGACTTCTAGAAACTAATACATCTCTGGAACTATTGGTCCGATTTGAAAAAAAATCTTAGTGTTGGATAGCCCATTTATCGAGAAAGGTTAAGCTATTAACATAACGCTACGTATAAAAGGTGCTGAGCCATGGCCAAATAAAGAACGACGGGAGCGAAACCCCCGTGACATCTAGTTACTTATATATGTATATTAAAAACTATTTCCACCACATTTTCTCAATTGAACGTATCAATGTACATCAACAACTTCAAAGAATGACGTAATACTAAATCGCTAGTATCAGATTATAATCTGCAAACTGAAATAAACAAGTCTCTAATAACGTAGGCGGTGTACTCTTGCCTACTTAGTTTACTTGGACACTCCGTCGATGGCGACGTCTGTTATTGCAATATCATGATAAATAGGCTAATTCAGAGCTGACTAAACCATGGCCTGAGGCTCATATTTGTGCATCGCTGACGTGTTTTGATCTAAAACATACTATGAAATTTTTCCTTTAATAGGTAAGATTAATTTGGTATGAATGACACAGGCACATTCCTAGACTCCAGGTTGATACTTGAATAATCATCATCATCATTTTAACCCACAAACGTCCCACTGCCGGGCAAGGGTCCAAAGAATATAGAGGGAAGATTACCTGCTAGGTATGCCACGACAGCCAGACGGGTTGGTATAGGGTTTGTTTCGAATTTTCCTTTTCTTACAGTGTTCTTGTCTTGGGAGTAACCTTATGCTGAATAAACATAATTTAATATATTATATTCCCTCAATTTTATTATCTAGTAAACATTCGTAATTTAATCAGTTCTGTAGCCAAGTAAATAGACTGTCCGGATTTATAAAAAGCACTACATAATATCATGTAATAGATACGTGTTTTGTATGCGTAAACGCAAAAAACATCTACATTCACTCGCCAATAACAGTTTTCTTTTTTAAAGACTATGCCCGGCTTAGGCCAGTGGAGAACCAGCAATGGGACATGGGTTGCTGATGATGACACCGGCAGACTCTAAACAAATATCTATAAACCTTACAAATATTTGTCTCGTGTGGGAATCGAACCCAGACACTCGGCATGGCGATGTTATCGGCAAGGCGACCACCTTAAGCGCTACGCGTGATAGTCTACAATGACAGTAACATTAGAAGTATTAATAGTATAAAAGTTTGTTATGTAAAGAGATACTCGTAGGTACCTTTCTTTCTCAAAAGGTTTGCATATATGTATTATTTATTACTAGTTCCCACCCTCGGCTTCGCCCGCATGGTATGTCAGTAAAAAGTAGCCTATTTCACTAAATAATAACGTAGCATTCTACTGATGATAGATTTTCATCGGGTCAGTAGATTGGTTTATTCATCTACTCGATCGCGAGAAAAAAGTTTTAATTCAACCTATTATTTTTATATGCATCTCAATCGAAGGCACTACGCGGTCGAGTCGATACAACTAACAATAACTTCAACGACTCGACCACGTGGTTCGGCCGGAATGCATAATAAAAAAATAATATTAATATTCTCAAATCTTTTAAATTTTGTTCACAAAAATGCCTAAGTTTAGTACAAAGTCAACAAGTGATTCAGTTGTCTTGACCACGTGTAGAATTATAATAAATATTATTTCACTTCATAAAGTTAGATTTACTATGTGAAATCATTATGAAATTTATTAACTTCATATTTATGTTACAAATATTGAATTTTGTAACTAAAGTGCAATTTAGTTACCAATTAATAAAATTGTGCATTTAAAATAAAAATTAATTTAATTAAAAACCGTTATAAATTGCATAATTTCAGTTATTTTAAATACAGTATTCTAATGACGTAAGAATTAAATGTAATAAATTCATAAGTAATATTTATTTAATTTCGTAAAATTGTTATACTTAATCACATGCAGTCATTTTAATACAAATAACTATAATTTTATCAGTTTTTAACATGTTATATTATTATGTATATTTAAGAAAAGTAAATGCAAACAAAACTTAAAAAAATGCACTGAAATTTAATTAACATACAATTAAAATACTTTTACATTTCATGTAAAAGTAAAATAAAGCAAAATGCATTTATATCTTCCTTTATAAGTAAACTAAACACAAAAAAAATTAGTCAAAGTATAACATAAAATAAAATTATTCGTTATTATTTAAAGATAAAATCAGTTTTGTTTTAAATAACGTACCTATACGTAGTGCAACCTAAACGTTTACGAGTAACCTTGAAGCTCAATGTACAAAGGAAAAGCATTCACAGATCGACGTTAGACGATTACGTTAATTATATTTAAATTATATCATTGCTAATAAACCGGTCGCCTCGAATCTCCGTACAGACAGATATAGAGCATTTCGGCGCGTTCGAAACCGAACCCCCTCGAAAGCGAAAGTGTAACATGGTCCTATAGATTGCCGCCATTTTTTTTCTTCGCTCGGCCGCTCTTACCGCATATATATAGCGAAGCTACGAACGATCACGCATCATTCGCATTCAGGACTTCGCTGGCTTCAGTGCAACCTACTAGTGCAGCATCATGAGACACATGGTGTGTTCAAATTCAAAACAGTTAAATTACAAAAATTAATAAGTGATTGTGACTAGCAATAATAATACTGTAGGGTTGTGAGAGTGCCTGGATATGCGCAAAAACCCCTTGTTCCACTTATATACATTTACGCAACGAGGAAATTGCGTACTTTGTGTCGTTTGCGTCGATGTTAACTCGACTACTTATTAAAACAACAAGCCTCCATATTCGTACCAGATAATTATCCGACTGCGATAATAACTTTCAATTATACTCATACAATCACATTTGTTCTAGTTTTGGTATTAATTTTTTGTCTTTTTTTCGGCAGCTCGTGGCCGCCAGTCTGGTGGCTCTCTTGGCCTTCGTACATGCTGAAGAGGCTAAGGCAGCAGAAAAGGAAGTGGCAGTGACTGACAACAAGGAAGTTGCTGGGGAAGATAAGAAGCATGAAAAGAGAGGACTCTTTGATATAGGATTGGGCTACGGACACGGTGGGTTTGATGGTGGTTTCGGAGGCAGTTACGGTGGAAGTTATGGCGGTGGTTACGGTGGCTACGGTGGTCACGACACACACGCTGAGGTCCACAAGACCGTCACCCTGGTCAAGAATGTCCCTGTCCCCTACCCCGTAGAGAAACACGTTCCCTACCCAGTGGAAAAGCACGTACCCTACCCTGTGAAGGTGCCCGTTCCTCAACCCTACGCTGTTGTAAAGCACGTACCTTACCCAGTTAAGGAGATCGTCAAAGTACCTTACCATGTTCCTCAGCCCTACCCTGTTGAGAAGAAGGTGCCTTATCCCGTCCATGTGCCCGTAGACAGGCCCGTTCCCGTCAAAGTATTCGTGCCTCAGCCTTATCCCGTTGAGAAGAAGGTTCACGTACCCGTCACCGTCCATGTCCCCGCTCCTTACCCAGTTGAGAAGAAGGTTCCCTACCCCGTAAAGGTACCCGTACATGTACCTGCTCCTTACCCAGTGTATAAGGAAGTGCCTTATCCCGTGAAAGTGCCCGTTGATAGGCCCTACCCCGTACACATTCCCAAGCCCGTGCCTTATCCCGTTGAGAAGCCCGTGCCTTACCCAGTTGAGAAGCCCGTGCCCTACCCCGTGAAGGTTCCCGTTGACAGGCCATACCCCGTGCATGTCGAGAAACCCGTACCCTACCCCGTTAAAGTGCCAGTGCCCGCCCCTTACCCCGTTGAGAAGCACATCCCCTACCCAGTAGAGAAGCACGTACCATACCCCGTGAAGGTGCCCGTCGACAGGCCCTACCCCGTCCACATCGAGAAGCACGTGCCCGTGCACATCGAGAAGCCCGTGCCGTACCCAGTAAAGGTGGCAGTCCCCGTTGTTGTCAGTCACGGACACGGCCACGAATATGGTCATCATGATAGCTACTAAAGGCTGCAGGGAGCAGTAACGTCTGAATGTGATACATAAATATAAGCTTAGCACATAATATGAACGGGGGATACGAATTACCCCAAGGATAGTGGTCGTGGTACCAGATCCAAGGACCTCGTATTCACGACCCGCGATCGAACGCACTGAATTTAAATACTCTTTTAGTCTACTTTTTTTTTTGTTACTTTTTTAATCGGTTGAAGTTATGTTTGAGTTTATGTACCTGTTATTTTAAGACAAAACTGATGTTTTTGAAACTCATAACATTTTTGATGAACGAGCTGATTGTGATTAAATAAACGGCCGCGCCAATTTTGATATTACTGTTTTTAATTTGTCCATTGTACCTGTGTAATTGGGTGTAACGTTATGGGTCCGTAAGTATTTACGAAATGCGAAATAATATGACCCAGATAGAACATCGTAAGCGGCTATCCGCTAGTTACGTATATGACGAAACTTGGTACATTTTCACTCTTGACAATAAACACGCAGTACGCGATCTTTGTTTTGCGTAATAAGCTACAATATTACGCGAACGTAATCTCGTATGACTACAATTAGTTACAATGTTCTATCATTTATTAGCGCATGAATAATTTAATTCTAAAGCATTCGATCGATTGAATCGTTTCGGTTGCATATCAGAAATTACTAATCACATATTTATTGCATAAATTCATCTATACTCCGAGTGGTGGCTCGTCATATTGCAGATTGATTACCGTCTACACTATGATCTTTCAAAATGATTGTATCACTTGATTTATGATGCATGTTTTATGAACATTTAATATCAGAACATGTCGTCATACAAGTTTTGTTCGCTGCGTTTTGCGACAAAAATGTATCTTGCATAATTTTAATCCTCATTTTGCGTAAGTTTTACTTGGTAATCATTTTAATAATGTCAATAACTGAACATAAGCATACACGTGCAATACAATTAATTGTGTAATTTTGGACAGTATTACGCAAGAATGTTGTATACAAGTATACTCGTACTATCTGCACAGATTGTATGTACGTACAAGTATCGTAACAAATATTGAGTTGAGTACATTCTTTGCTATTGCCGTCTAGGAACCATTGTTTGTTATTCAACGCGTGTGGGATACGTACGTAGTGCTGTAATAACTACTGAACACTTATAGAGCTACTCACAAGCATTGTTGTCATACTTGTTATACCTACTTACTAGATGGAAGACAACCATTAATGAATTTTGCTATCTACACACGACAAAAGCTATCTTCGATTGTTACGACTTATTGCAGTTCACTGCTGGACACAGGCCACTCCTAAAACTCGGTCGTCCGCAGACAAACCCAGTGACATTTTTTATGTCGTCAATCATTTTTATATAATAATATTTCAATTAAATTTGAAAACAAAAAAAAACTAAAACAAAATTTGTAATTTAATTTAAAATGTTGTAATTTATTTTAAGAGGAGACCCGAGTACAGCATAAATGGGTTTCTGATAAAAGTATTTAATATTTTTAATACAATAGAAGTACGTACGTTTTGTTGTAAGTGATCCTATTTTATTTGTGTAATTGACATAAATATTTGCAGTCAGACGTTTAGTTAACGTTTTATTTGAAACGAGTACAGAAATGTAAATAGATTAGATCAATTACGTATCAGCAGTAATCAAGGAAATTCCTGCAAATATTGCAGCACGTTACACTTCCAATTGAATAACAGAATACATTAGCGTAGCAAACGAGTATACGAAAATTGAATCGTAAAATTTGAATAAATTAGAAGTGACCTTCAAGAGATATTGTTACATGTTTAACCGAATTAAATGAATTAATCATTTAATAATTAATTCATTAATCTAAGTTCACATTTAAATAAACATTTAATTCGTGAAATTAACACTATATTAAATATGAAAATTATACATTTATAATTACTTTTGAGTCATATAATTTATTAAATAGTTAATTGAATCACTTGACAAATTTTGATGAAATATTATTAAATGCTTTCCTTGTTAACATACTATATACATAATACATCTAAATTGAAACCAAAAAAAATAAAAAATAAAAAAATTGATGCGAAATTAAACTCATGTTATAAAAAAATATTGTTTATCGTTTATTTTAATTAAATTCTGTTAGGCTCATACTTCACAAAACGGAGACAAGAGATTCAAGTTTATATTATTAGCTTACTTTAGGCTAGCTGGCGCTGTGTAAAATATGTTCAAATATTATAATTAGCTAATGAGTAGTATCCTCATTACAACCCATAAACGTCTCACTACTGGGCACGGGTTTCCTCCAAATTTTGTGATGGGAATTTTGCCATCTATACCACGCTGGCCAGACGGGTTTGTATAGGGTTTTGTTTCTAATTTTTCCTTTTCTCGTAGTGCTTTTGTCTGCTTAAGGTTACTTAACGACACCCACATTATGTATTCTTAATCCGTTTCTACACGGATAATAATGAGTAGTACACAAGTAATTAAACACCTGGAATTATGAGTTTATATGTATATTATCATCTTAATAATGTTTCCTCGAGGACATAGCATTAACCGTTTCCAATATATACGACAGTTTATTTATATGGTAGAGCCAATCATGCTTCAGCTGAATATAGCATATGGTTTTTGTTTATTATTGAGGCTATATTCTTGATTGCCCTTGCCAGACCTCTAAAAAGTCTTACAGCAAGTATGGGATGGCGATGCGACCTTAGCTTGTCGAAGACGCAATGGCAACATCTCGCGCCGAGCCATTCACTAGGCATATGGCGAGAGCTTAAGCAGGAAAAAAAGAAAATATTATATAGATTGCGAACACGAGGCCGAAGTGGTAGCAATTTGTATAAATTTGAAATCAAAATTTCAAAAACGGTAACGTAACAAACAACTTAATAAATTTTATTTAAGCCTTTTTATAGCGTTTTGTAGATATCCTTTTGGACTTTAATTATAGAGTAACGATACGAACATAAACTTATCATATATTTTTATTGTTATATATGTATATGGAATTTACTTTTCTCACAGTATTCTTGTCTGCTTAAAGTTAGGTCTCTTAGTCGCCTTTTACGACACCCACGAGATGAAATAGGGTATTGTCATTTACCTTATTTCTAAATCTAAACAGATAACAAAAAATTCTGGAAAAATCAAAACCTAACCCTATGATATAGTATAGTAGGCCAAATTCAATTCAAAATCGTTGGAGGAGACCCGTGCCCAGCAGTGGGACCTTTATAGACTGAAATGATAATGATGATGAATATGTACCTATATCTAGTAATGCACTTTTGTTTCTTTATATTAATTTATAATTTGTGATGCCTCATTTTTCTTCCTTCGTTATTAGTCCTTAGGTTGATTGGTAGAGAATGCCTCTGGCCTTAATACATCAATTTTGTGTATTTTAAGTAAATAAAATAAATAAATATAACACATACAGGGGTAGGCAGAGGTGTATCACACCCACATTTCGCCAGTTATATTTGGTCCCATGTAATAGGGGCGAACGTACCTATTCTCATCAACTGAGCACATTTGTTTCCAAACTCTGGACTGAAACTGAGAATTTTTGCCCGACACGAGAATCGAACCCGGAAACTCTTGCGCAATACTTTCCGCTACGCATTAAGGCAGAGAAAAATAAATGCGTCCATTAAATAATAAGAGTAATTTGCTCTACAATAATAGCTCTTATGTAGGTTAAGGTGATGGTAGTACTGACGGAAACCGTCATTGCCAGTTGGTGTTTGTAATAAGAATAATGTAACTGGCATTTTAGATATAAGGCCATGTAAAAAAGGGCTTACTTCTATGATACTTTAGAGCTTTCAATTGCCATTATTTTTTTTTTTAGTGTATTGCGCAGTTGGATATGTAAGTAGCATAAATCGTTCTGGGTTCGATTCCCAGATCAAGTTAAAAGAGTATTTGGTTTTGCCCAACAGTCAAATAAAAACAGTAGAAGAAAAAAGCGATAGTGGCTGAATGAATAAGTGACCGGCGTGCTAAACACGCGTTTCGATTTTGATTCCGACCTGTTGTACCAATGTGGATTTCACTTTATGAAATTTATATGTACTAGTCATGTGACTTACCATCTGCTAACGGTGAAGGAAAACATCGTGAGGAAACCCTAGAAGAAATTCTAAGTGTATGTCTGATCCACCAACCCGCATTAGAACACCGTGTGTGGATTAAAGCCTAAACTTTCTCAGCTCTCTAGATAGAGGAGAGGAGACCTGAGTCCAGTAGTGGGACATTAATGGGTTGCTGATAGATGCGTCACCAACAGTAGAATATAATTAAATTTACTAATATTATACAGGTGAAGAGTTTTTTTGTTTGTTTAGTTGAACGCCTTAATACCAGGAACTATTGGTTCGATTTGAAAAAATCTTTTTGTGTTTGATATCGAAAAGATGTGTTTGATATCTACTTATCGAAAAAGTTTATAGGCTATATAACATCAATCCTTGGCCAAAAGGGGCTAAGCAGTGGCCAAAAACTAATATTATGAATCTGAAGAGTTTGTTACTGTTTTGAACGTGGAACTACTACTACTGACCTAACCGAATTGAAAAAATATTTTAGTGTTAGATAGCCCATTTATCGAGGAAGGCTATTACATAACATCACGCTATAATTAATAAGAGCTGAGTAGTTGCCAAACAAATAGCCGCGGGAGTGAAGCCCCGTGCAAAAACTAATAAATAAAATATTGAGGTATATAATTCAAAACAAAATTAACATAGAGTAATAAATAAAAATTGCACAAATCATAATTCTTATCGCACTTCATACGTAATTTTACGTCTAGACGTTGCGAAAAAGTTAGACTGGTTTAGTAGACAATCAGATAAGCCAACATGACCAATAATGTGGCCAACATTATTGTATTGTGTACCAATGCACTTTCGAGTCCGTCACACATCTGCAATGACGTGTAACTCCTGCCAGTTTACACTTTAGATTTTATATAGACGTGCGACTAAAAGTGGCGCGATTCAGTTGTCATATCAGCAACATTAATAATATAACATTTATAAATTTATAGCACTAAGGTAAAATTTAAATTTTGAGATTATTTGGCGAAGGCAAAGTTATTTATAATAAAAACAGACAACAAATTATTTTAAACGAATAAAAATTGGAGTGCACTTTAAACCAATAGGCGAATATTCGACTGGCAATAGCATAACTTTTTAATTGAAAGGAATTAAGAGGGCAAATAAAAGGAATACAAAATTTTAGGTTACCTGTACAATAAGGATAATTTAATGAAATACCAGCTCTCAATTTGTCTGACACTTCGCTTCCGTCGTTCTTTGTTTGGTCACTGCTTAGCTCTTATTGGCCAATAAACCTTTCTGGATAAATGAGCTATCCAACACAACGAATAATTATAATGAATAACAAACATCCAATAGATCCTGAGATTAGCAAATTCTTAGGCTTTATAATAATCATTACTATTATATTAATATAGATTGCTAATTTATAATTTATGGTAAAGAAAAAAAAAACTAACAGATATTTTTCACATTGGCGATAAAAAGTTTCATGTCTGTTTTTAACAAAGTAGCGTAGTCATTTCTGAGGAATTTATTGCTATTAAAGGCATCCTTCGTACCTCATTATTGCAAGTTTAATTACAGTAGGTCTAAGTATGATGAATAAAAACCGTAAAATCGTAAAGAGGTGGAAGGTGTACAGTGGCTATTGTGGGACAGACAACGTAGTCGAAAACGCAGCTGCTGGATTCAAGTGACCAAAAATCGTCAAAGTTAATGTTCTTGATAGAAGTCTGGCAATTGAGATAAAAAATAGAATAAACTGATATTTTAAACATGGAAGCAGACTCAGGATCACTAGCCTTTAAGAAAACTCTATATATATTTAACACTAAATGTCAACAGATTGATGAAAATATTGAATTTTCTATTGGCACCCATTGTATAAGAATATCATCCATCCATACAAGAATACGTTTAAAGGAGTAGTTTGAACAATCAAAATTATATGAAGAGTTAATTACTTCTTTCATTATAAACATAAATCAAACTTTTCTTCCACTACCACTTCAAGGTATACACTAGCAAAGCTGTTATCCAATTATATACTTTGTCTTCTTTTACTTTAAATTGAAATTCGCATAGACACGCACATCGTATTCACCTATACCTACCGACAAACAACATTCCAGCCGTACCGGTAGACTAGAACTTCACAACTAGAATTTCTAGCGATTTTATTTATTGAGTAGGTTACCGATAACACTTCTGTTACGTATTATTAAGATAAGTTTGAAAATAGTCGAATTTTATGGCACTTTTAATGCATGATATATCCTTCTAATTATTGTGAAAATATGTACATATGTGGATTGGTGGATGTTTGATTCTTTTTAACTATTTTACGCAAAAAGTATTGTACAAGCAACAGATAAAAAAAATTATATACTTAGTCAAAATAACACAAAGGATATAATTTTTTTGAATGATGCGTTATTTTTTTTTTATTATTAATGTAGAAAGTGTTCGAAAATATTTTACATCTAAGAAAATCATTCACACCGAACGACTTTGTGCCATCTGCATCTGAAGACCACCCGCAACCTTTATCAGGTCTTCGGTCCATCTCGTGTGGAGTCACTTTATACTACGTTATTCAATACAGAAATTCAATTCCAATTACGTTGTGGCCGAAGTTACTTGAGGCCTTATTCAAGCAGTACATCATTGTGCTGATATGATGATGATAAAAATTCAAGTTGAGTTAAGTTGATGTCCATACCTAAGTGGTTTTTGCTACACCTTGTGCATTCTAGTTGTTATCGCATCACTTTCCCATTAACATACGCAAGCCGTTTTTATAGATCTGGACATTTTACTAGGTAATAAAGCTTTAGCTTGTAATGAACACAAATAGCTGATCGTAATAGGTAAGAAGGAAGTGAGTAGCTTACTGTGTCCTAATAACCAAGCTGCGTGCGACCAAATGTAGTCATTATGCAAATTTTGCTCAACAGTCATTTGTTAATAGTATAAGCATCTTATTCATCAAATTCTAAGTTAGTGTAGCGAGTAAGTTAGCAGTAAATATGCTAACATTTTCATGTGTAATCAACAGAAAGGAAAAACTATAGAAGGGAAATTGCTTGCGGTTTTTAGCCAGAATTTTGTAGACGAATAGTGTTTTTCCGAACATGTCGAGTTAGTCAAATAGTCAAAGTCTTTTATTGGACCAAATACATGATAATTATGAACTCAGTGAGGTCAGTTCGCTGAAAAACAGAGCTTTGAGAAGAACTTGATAAGAAATTCAGGAGACTCTTTTCAAATAAGTTATCTGTAATATTCATTTGATTGCTTCATTTGATTATGTAATAATCATTATTTATTTATTTATTTAAACTTTATGCACAATATAAGTTGTACAAAGGAGGGCTTAATGCCAAAGGCATTGTCTACCAGCCAACCTTAGGGTGATGCAGAGAAGAGCATGGTAGGTGCAAGTAGAAGAGGGTAATTTGTAGAAGCTAAGTTGAATTTATATAATAAATACCTATCATATTATATATACTATAACAACGTAAGAATGTTAATAAAAATAAATATCTATATAAAAAATTAGATATATACATATATATATATATATTATTTAAATATATAGGATTAGATGATATATAAATATATACATAAATACGAATAAGTCACTGATGTGTTGATGCTGCCAGCCTATCGAAAAGAATGCTTCGTACTTTCATTTTAAACGTGTACCGATTTGTAGCCATCCTGACTTCAGGAGGGAGCCCGTTCCAGAGGAGAATAGATTGTATAAAGAAGGAAGAGTGGACAAAATCAGTGGTATGAGCAGGACAGGCAAGAAGAAGGTTATTAGAAGAGCGAAGGTCTCTGTTGTGAGTAGAGGATAAAGGTAGAAAGTAGGGAATTAAGTAACTAGGTGGAGTGGGGGAGTGAAGGATGGAGAAAAGAGTCGTAAGAGCTCGCATATTACGACGTTGCCGTATAGGCAGCCATTTCAACTCCAAACGACAAGAAGAGACGTGATCATATTTACGAAGGTTATAAATGAATCGAATGCAGTTATTGAGAAGACGGTCATATTTATTGAGAAGATCTGCATTCAGGTCAAAGGTCATTATGTTTGATCGATTTACTTAAAGTGAAGCTCGTTAATTAATCAGAATCGATTTTGGTTTGCTGCTAATGGGAAATTCGTGAGATGTCGATTATACAGTATAATTTAAATTTAACTAGAAGTTTACACAGCTGCAGCTGCTTCTTTTTAGCACTCAATTGTTATTGGGTTTGCGGTTTTATCTGTGTTAATAAATATATTGTATATCAATAAGTATTAACCTTTATTGCAATATCAAAAAAACTAGCTAAATTGGTAATAAAATATTGAAACGACTTAATTAAGTCATTTGAATGTTTTAAAAAAACTTTTAAATTTTAGCCGGTGCAGTGGCAATAACTAAACTTGTAACGGTTGCACCCGTTGCAGGCTACGTCCTTCACGGATGCACCTCCTTTCACTACCTTTTGGATCTCTTTTGATTTCTTTTTAATTTACTTTTAATTACCTATTTAAAATTCAAAATTCTAATTCCTAAATTCCAACCGAGTCTTCGTCGGAGCATCCGCCGAAGGCTCGGGGCTCACTATTATTCCGATTTCTTGTACAGTGCACGCACTTGTTGACATTTTAAATTAATACTATCAGTACGTATTTATCAGTTGTGTTTTATTGTGAGGGCCCCACGCCCTTCCCCATATATTATAGCCGGATCCTACTACATATTCTTGCCTAGCGCCCACTGGAGGGGACGGTGGAGACGCTAGACTGGCGCTCAACGTAATTTTTACTGCCCAGAAGACTGACTCTTGAGGATACAGCATACTGGATACTGGATACTGGATACAGAGATACTGGAGCTCAAGGTAAAAGCAGCACAATAATATGCTGCCTACAAATTGAAGCATATAAGCTTATTTTTCATCGTGCAACCTTATCGTCTTATCATCGTGCTACGTAATTCATCATCGTACTACAACGACGTGCTACGACGCTGGACGCTGACTACAACGACGCCGTCCATCATAAAATTTATTTTTTAACAAAAACTGTACATAATTGTGTTCATTTATTTAATACTTTTGTCTTATTATACTATTCCTTCAATGTGTTTTTTCTTCCGTATCCTAGCGCATCTTTGGCTTTCGTAAGTACTATCTGGAAAATTATATTACACTCATTAACATTCAGTACATTAAACATCACCTACTTTACCAATAGACTTTACAATACACAAATTTTACTCACACCCATACATACAGCACCGATACAGCACCTATTCTCTGAATAGAGACACGACTCCTTCGACTTGTGGTTTAAACTGGTCTTCGGATTGGTTATCACCTGTTCGGGGGACGGGTACTATACGACTTGCTGGAGGAGAATATCCTCTGGTATAGGTTGTTACATATTACATACCTCAACGACTGTACTCGATACCCGTTTAAAATATTATATTTATATATTAATCAAAATTTATTCTAAAATTCTCCTCACGCTATATTTTAACTAGCATTTTTCTATATTGACATAATATATAGAAAAATTTCAACTGACATTTTCTGTCAACCAATCAATTTGTTTTTTTCTTTTCATAAATTGAGCCAATATTTCTTATATACAAAAAGTTTGTATACTTAACTTATTCATTTTACATATTTTATAAAATCTATTTATATTTTTGATTTTTACCCATTACTACCTACTACCGGTCGCTAATGTCGGTCATTAGGTACTTATTACTTATCTTCCTCTAATACTTACTGACCAACCACTCTCTCCACCTGGTTGGTCGGTACCCGTACCTATCTTATAATATTAATCTTAACTTTCTCGATTAAATATCACGAAATTTATTATCCTTTAAATATACATACCTACTCATCGCCATTATATATTTCGGCATCATTACTTATACGCTTGTTGTAGCATGTCATTTTTATCTTACACTTTATGTGTTTCTCATACAATGAACTTGAACTAGAAGCTGAAGCTCTGTTCAGTTCTACTACTTATTACCTTACCTTACCTTATTTGCTACTTAGACTATTCGTAATGTCTTTGGGCTAATTACGAGACTATTCGTAATGTCTTGTGCTAAATAAGCTATTACTTTTATCATCGTGCGGGTTTAGCGACACTTTAAATAAGCCTTAAGCTATTAATATCATCGTGCGGGTTTAGCGACACTTTAAATAAGCCTTAAGCTATTAGTATCTTTGTAGGTATCTTACCTGCAGCCCTTCTTAAGTTCCATTCATGAGAAAACTATATATTAAAATAGTTTCCTCTATTATGTATGTTGTCTTCAATCCTTGAGGGATTATAGACTTTGCTAGTGGATGGATGACAGGTTGCATGAACTTTTATGATTGAGGGATGGTCTTAAGTGTAAATACTCATCCTCTAAATTATTATCATCCATTACCCATTAATATTTGGCTTATTAATTCTAAATTAACCTCTTTTTTTATATTATATCGATGTATTTTTTAAATATATTCTATAAAAAAAAAAAAATCTAAAGCAGATTTTTTTTTTACCCGGGCCCCCCCGGTATTGTAACGGTTGCACCCGTTGCAGGCTACGTCCTTCACGGATGCACCTCCTTTCACTACCTTTTGGATCTCTTTTGATTTCTTTTTAATTTACTTTTAATTACCTATTTAAAATTCAAAATTCTAATTCCTAAATTCCAACCGAGTCTTCGTCGGAGCATCCGCCGAAGGCTCGGGGCTCACTATTATTCCGATTTCTTGTACAGTGCACGCACTTGTTGACATTTTAAATTAATACTATCAGTACGTATTTATCAGTTGTGTTTTATTGTGAGGGCCCCACGCCCTTCCCCATATATTATAGCCGGATCCTACTACATATTCTTGCCTAGCGCCCACTGGAGGGGACGGTGGAGACGCTAGAAACTAATCGTTTCAACCATAGATTTAGTATGTACAAGATAAACAATGTCAGATTATAGGCGAGACCAAAACACAATTGAGTGATTGTCAATGTGTGAGTTAAAAATAGTGATTGCAACGGACTGTTGTGCACTATCGATATTCTGCACTTGGGATTATCGAGCTTATGAATTCGGTGTGTAATTGAGCGTCTTGAACTCTTGAATAATGTCGCAACAATTTGTTTTAAGAAGCATTTACAACAAGTTAACTTTTCATGCTAATTATTGTGCTGTTAGGCAATTTTTTTTTTCCAAACCGCTATCTTTTAGTTTTAAGACTAGGATACTTACCATATATATATAGCCATAGTAAGAAAGCAAAAAAGAAACGATGGTAGCTGAATGAATAAGGAACCTGCGTGCAAATTATGCGGTCCTAGTTCGAACCCAATGCGGCGGCAGTACCAATGTGCATTCCACTTTGTGGAATTTATATGTACTAGTCAAGTGACTTACCATCTGCTGACGGTGAAGGGAAACATCGTGAGGAAACCCACATATCTACCCTAGAAGCAATTCTATGTGTATGTCTGATCCACCAACCCGCACTAGGCCAGCGTAAGTGGATTATGGCCTAAACCCTCTCAGCTCTCGAGATGAGACCCGAGCCCAGCATTGGGGCTTAATGGGGTGCTGAAGAGTAAGAAAGCAGGCCATAAACCTTACTGCCTAAGTTTTTTATGGTCAATGTCATGATGAACTAAAACAATATATCTGATCGATTATATTCTATATAGCTGTACTTAATGATAGAAAATTTATTGGATGGTTTACAATCACAGGATATTTAAACACGTTGTATAACATAATATTTTTTTTTATCTTTATATTCGGAAAACATTTATATAACAAATAATTGTGAAAATACAGCAAATCTTTGGGTTGGTTAGCCCATTTATCGAGGAAAGCTTTAACTAATGTTTTATATATATGTAAGTAGTAGAATATTTTTTTGAGGTCCAGTCTGGTCTATTTATAATACGTATCCATTTGTCACGTGACGCTGTTTTTGTTGGAAACCTAAAATAAAAGACAAAAATATCACTAACTTAATGGCTCACCTGACTCACTAAGCTTATATTTTAAGTACTATCTACTGAATTTGTGAGAAACAACTACTTTAAAACTAGGTATTAAAAAACATAGAGAGATGTAAATAAGTTAGTGTGCTTCACTCAATTACAATAGTGGTTACCTTAAGGCGTTAACGCACATATTACGATGATTTAAAGAATTGACGGAATAATTACAGTTTTAAAAATACTATCGACTTTTATCGATACCCATGACGTCATCATTTCGTCAAGCCCTATCGTCAACAAACATTTTCCTATTTTACACGAAAAAAGCTTTAATATATCGTATATACATAAAATATTATCAACATAACGAAGAAAAAGGCTAAATACGTCCAACAAAATAGGTTTTTGCTCAGTTAAAAGCACCAATTTCACAAAATAAGGTTTGCAAAAATTCATTAGATTTTTGTATTTACCTAAGAAACGTGAAATTTCTCTGGGTTATTCCTTCTTGTCACGTCACAATTGGTTACGGAACAGACCACCATGATACTGGCACACCTTTTAAGCAATTTATTGCACGATTTGTAAATATTTTAGCAAAATAAGAGTTGACAGTAAAACACGCGAGCCGCTATGGCCCCCTAATTGAAAAAATATTGGCACATCCCATTTTATCTTTCATCTCTTTCACTCTTTTACAGCGTGCATATCAATTTGACCTCTCGTTTTCGCGCTATGTTTGTCTTCTGCGGTAGCGCGCGGATCCTAGGTCTATGGTTTCAACTGTGGACTTTAATAGGATCTTCTTAATTTATTGTTATAATTTTTTTCCCTATAAATTCTTGTATTAAGCTCTGAAATACACAAAAAATATCAATTCAAAAGAGACTGATATCTATCCATACATGATTGGGTCCAAATGTAAAAAAAATATGTTAATTAACCGCTGACATATTATAAAACGCTTTTTGAAAATTTTGGACTCTTGGTCAATCTCAGAAGAGATAAATACGATTTTATGAAGGTGATTGATGAAGCGATCTATGATTTTCAGTCAAAATATCAATCCAAAGGAAACATGTTAGATTCCCGTGTCCAGTATAATAGCAGAGATCTTTTAAGTGAAGCAGAAATCCGAAAAAAAAAGCAGTTGAGTATGGCATATTTAACAAATATGGATATTAAAGAATTAAAATATTTTTAATTGCATTAGTTTGACCTACGTATTTTAAGCTAGATAGTATTGAATGATAATTATTGAATTTAGCATAACTTAATAAAATCGGTAAATATGTTGATATAACATTGGACTCTGAATTTCATAACAGATAGAAGAAATTAAACAAAGTCAAGTTTACCTCAAAGCAGACAAAACAACGGCAAACGAGAGTGAATATTTCAAGGTTAAGAGCACGCTACTCAATGGGACGAGTCGGAACGAAAGCATTAGTTACGTCACTACGATGCGCACGAGTGACTCACGGACCATAGAAATGTTTGGAGGAAACCCCTCTATGTGTGTCGTTTAAATATTTCCTCTCATTAGTAGGTATTGCGTTATATCTTCATAACAAATAATTAACTCTTGAGTAGTGATGTTTTAAGTTATATAAATTACTCTACATTTAAATAAATAGAATTGAATAGGTACGCAATTACATATTGCTTATAATTATGAAAATATTTGCTTATAAATAAATCTATTAGTTCAGGTTGATGGATTAGACATACACTTAGAATTTCTTTTAGGGTATGTGAGTTTCTTAGTTTCATTCTTCTTTCTTTTATTTTTTGAGTTCCTCACGATGTTTTTCTTCACAGTAAGCAGATGGTAAGTCACATGACTAGTACATTATATGTAAATTCCACAAAATGAAATTCACATTGGTACTGGCAGTCGGAATCAAACTTGGATCAGATGATATCACTAACTGGCTTCGGTGTTCTGTTTGGTGAGTAGTGCTGTCCAGAGATCGGCTTGGCCACGGTACAGTAAACGCTTACCAACAGGACTGTTTACCACCATTATAGAATTAAAAAAAACTGTCACTATCATTGTTATTTGCACTTGACCTTCACTCAATAAAATAACAATTGTAAGTTTTTATTGTTATTTAGAATATTTGTGTGAATCACTCACATGGATATGAATCCATTATCTAAACACCTTTGTGTCGGAACTAACAATGTTTAGTAAGGAACTAAATTGCATCTTTGTATTTTGATACGTGGGAAAGGTTATTAAAGATCATAATTTGTAAAGTTAGATAAACTTTGTCAGAAAAACTTCACATTTTTCGGTTGAAGTGAAAACCTTTACAATGCAATAGGTCTAAGTGTTGCTCTTCCATCAACCAGTCCACCCACGTAGCTCAGATGGAAGAGCACTGCACACGGAATGGCAGGGTCGCGGGTTCAAGTCCCGTCGTGGGTTTGAATTTTTCCATGAAGTACTTGTTTAGCATTTATATAAAATGATATGATTCATATTGATTTTGCGCCGACCGCATCCAATATTTTAAGTTACGTAGGTAGTTGGTTCATTCGTTGCGCAACTTGCGTGTCATTCTGCATTCTTCTATCAATGACTAATATAGTCTAATCTCTTTAGAGTGGAAAAATACATGTTGTAAAGCTACAACAAAACAAATTAATTTTTATATTATTGTCTTGGTATTATGGAATTTTGTGTACACAGTACGCACCCTGGACTCAATTCTTATTATGTAGGTACCTACCTATTATGACCAAGACAACATTTTAATAGGTTTTCTTGCTCTTTCTTTACATCATTTTGACATTGCTATGATGTCATCATTTTTTCAGCATTTCAACCCATTAACGTCCCACTGCTGGGTATGGGTCTCCTCCAAAGAATGTGAAGGGAATTTAGCCGACTATATACCACGCTGGTCAGACTTGTTGGCATGGCTATGACCAATCACACCGAAAAAATAAAGTAAATATTTAATAAAAAGAATTCATTTAAATTAACTACCTCGTAACTTTCACCCCCATCTACATTATTTTCTTAATAAATAAAATTTTGCTAAATACGTTCAAAAAATATTTGAAGCTGAAGGCTTCCTGTTATTTTGAAATTAAGCGGTCAGTTCCTAACTGTTTTTATTAATATCCCCTCACTCTTGCGGGCCATGTATCACCCTAAAATAAATAATTTATAAAAATAATAAATGTTTAAAATTTAAACAATTAAAACCACTAATTTAATGCACTTATAACGCCATCTCTACGAAGATAGCAGAACTAGTAGCAGGCACACACGTGAATGACCGCCAGAAAAAAACGAAAGTGAAAGGAAGTATTTTTAATTCTTAGTTCGCACAAAAACTAAATAGTTCTCATTTTATCCGTCTACTAATTTCGTGGCGTTAGTGTGCATAAACTGACCACAATGCTTGTAGTAATTTTTACCTGGCATCTCTTCATTTTTTTTTTGTAGATAAGTAGGTATTTTTTTTTACAATAAAAAAATAATAATATCAATAAAGCTTAATTTACACATACTTAGTAAATAACAGTAATTTGTTAAACCAAGAAGCATCGTAAGTAACTTACCAAATGTTTAGAAGACAACTTAATCAATTACACTTACCTGAAATAAAACAAGGTGCACATATTAATAAAAATAAACTTAACACAACGCAATGATATGTGGCATATACGTCGACTCATACAATACAAAATCGATTTATTTCTCTCTCACACAGTTAACATGTATTTATATAAGCACAACAAACAAATTTTCTTTAACTAAACTTTGTCTTCAAGGTATCTACAATAATACTTTCGGATACCAGTAAAAGTAACAAGTTAAACTTCTATCCATTATTATCCATAGATTCTAGATGTTATGCGACTGCAAGTTCTTAATATGAATTGACTCTTGTCTCTTGAGTTACGGATATTTGAACGCTCAATGTGTTGTGAACATCAAGTCGTTCTTCATGACTAAAATGAGCATCACATTATTTTTTTCAGAAGTAGCATAGTCATTACATTGCATGTCTCACAGCCAACCTACTATCAACGCTTTTAATATTATCTTAAAGTAAGTATAAACTTATAAAAACATTTAATAAACATGAGAAGCACCTACAAACTTAATTGTTTAACGACCAACACTTATATGATATTGTAAATTTTAAGGAAGTAGGCGTATAATTTAAAATCCAAAAAACTAACACAAAAAAGACATCCTCATCTAAATTGATTTACACCTTTCTTACATGCCATAAAATTCAAAATACAGCCTATGAATACCATTAACTGCCTCGGTGGCGCAGCGGTAATTGTATACGACTGCTGTGCAAGAGGTCCTGGGTTCGATTCCCGGGTCGGGTTGAAATGGTATTGGGTTTTTCTATCATGAAATTCCAGTATTAAGAATTTCCCGGAGTTTGGTTAACAAAATATGTTCCCGGTTAATGACAATAGGCTCGCCCCCTATTGCATGGGACCAAACATGGCTGGAAATGTGGGTGTGAAACACCTCTGCCTACCCCTTCGGGGAAAAAGGCGTCTTGGCTATGAATACCATTAATACTAATACATTATTCACAATGTTTGGAGGAGACCGGTGCCCAGCAGTGGGACGTATATGGGTTGAAATGATGATGAGTATTAATAATACGTCATCACATTATTTTTTAATAAGTTATGCAATATTATTTTATTGTAGATGTCTGATGTTTCAAGTAAGTATAATTGAATAATATTGCTTTAAACAGAAATGAAAGCTTTTGTGACACTACCTAATGTCAAGAATTATCATGATCTCTTAGGATGTTAATCTTGGAATAATACAATTCTTAACTATTAAACTACTGTGAAACTGTGATTGAAGCAAACTTGTCTATAAATATAATATAAAACGTACTATCTAATCAATTTTAATAAATCGAAACTGTATCCAAACCAAACTTCAATTAACCACCTAAACCACTTCGCGATCGATAAATTACCTCTATCATTACAGTGAAGTACAAAACACAATTAATGGCAGTCGTTAAACAATCAGGTCGTTCCGACTTGAAGGTAGTTCGTTATATAATCCATGTTTCTAGAATAAATTATTGTAAGGAACTAGAACAATTGCATTTACATAGACACACCCCTTCGTGCGTCACAGTTTATCCGAAGTCGTCCAACCCGGTTATTTGACAATATATGTAGTGACAAAGATTTTTGAATAATTTTAATCGGGAATTGAATTTGAATCTCTAAAATCTAGGTTGAACGTAGGATGCTTTACAACGAGTTCAGTTTTTGAATAATTTTATTCATTTCGGAAGTTGCATTGCAAAATTAATGTTGAAAGGTTTGACGAAATAAATAGTGTCATACCACGATGTTTAAGCCCAGGATATAGCTGACGCATTGTTGATTCGATATTAGTTGTTTTTAAGTTTAACGCGAAAGTCTTCAAACAGTTATAAAATGACTAGGCTAGATTTCTACGGTTTGTTAAAATTGAATGCTGCGTAGAATGTAAAAACATTTTTTGTTTCTTTTTTCAATTAGATTAACTTTAAACTGAAAATTCATTTTTTAAAAGTATTTATATATTATATTATTTTCGATAAAGCTATGTTTTTGGTTGCCAAATGTAAAAGTGAATTGATCAGAATATTACAAAATTAAATATTTATTTTTTAATGGATATAAAAATTTAAATTCTTAAGTATTGGTAAGTTGAGAAAATTTATTCAATCATCAATAGTTCGATCGATTCGATCATCCAGCTTATAGAAAACACGCTGGGTGTTTTCTATAAACTTGATGATCGAATCAATTTTCCGTTACCTACAAGGCTTTGATAAATAAATATTAAAGCCTTGTACAGGCTTTGTACCTGGTACAAAGGTACAAAACTGTTACAAATAATGTAAGCAAAGATATTGCTAGATCACAGTTATAGAACTGTGATCTTAACTTAATACCCAGGAAACGAGAGTGGACACCTTACACAACCTTCAGGTTGGCAACAGGTTGCAATATTTACATGAAATATCTACTTTTATTACTATTACATACAAACAAGAATACTGGTTAATGTTATAATATAATGTAACTTTAGTATTGCTACTAATGTCTACGAAATAGTGCTGAGCTCTTTATTTTTTAAACATAGACGTACATACACAGGTACACGTCAAAACTTTTTCTCCAAAACAGTAGGCAGAGATGTACCATACAGACATTTATTTTGGTCAGCTCAGCTTATTTCTTATGGTTTTTTCTTATTTAATTAACCATGTTTGTTCGTAAGATTCGATCCTTATGGTTAAACCTATCAATTAATGCCATAAAAATACAGAATGTAATTTTTTTGGATTTTAACTGATTCAATTCCCGGGTGTGGCAAGTGAATGTCCGAAATATTTGTAACGCAGTTTTTTTTTCTTTTTATAAACAAATTAATGTCCATAGTTCACATAACTGAACAGTGCTACGGCATACACGCTAGGGTTTGCATAACGGTTGTGCCTGTTACGTCAAAACCGTCATGCATAACCTTACTTGTATGCCCACCATTAGAAGAATCTCCTGCATGGACCGGCTATTATATAGCTGGTCCATGCCGGAGATTCTTCTAATCTATATGAAAAAAAAAAAGAAATGACAGAACTTTAGCCTTTTCAACACAATATCTATATAATAATAATAATAATAATAATAATAATATTCTACCACATTCACACAGCGCCATCTAGTCCCAAAGTAAGCAATTATATTTGCTTGTGTTATGGGTACTAAACAACTGATATACTACTTAAATACATTTTTTTTTTTTGTAAATACATACATATTATAGATAAATTACACCCAGACACAGAACAAACCTTAATGCTCATCACATAAAGATTTGTCCTGGGTGGGGATCGAACCCACGACCTCCGGCTTAGCAGTCAGGGTCACTAACCACTAGACCAACAGGCCAGTCAAATATATATATATATTTATTTATACAATAAATATTGGGGCTATTTTAAGTGATAATAGTGTCTGAGATTTAAAAAACAAGCCACGTGTGACCGCATTCTTTATGTAAATACAATCGCATTAAACTATCTTCAATTAATTTCTTGTTACGACAGTCTGAATAGAAAAATTTGATTTTTTAAAGACAACTCCCTCTTTTGGCGACTGCCCCTGCGGACCACACACAAAGTGTAAAATACTGTGTCCGTTCATAATAAGTTTGTAAGTAATATTTGTATGATTCTTTATTATTTTGTCTCGTGTGTGATCAATTTGACTTAATATGAGCCTTCCTAGAGGGAGTATTTTATGTATTGGTATAGCACTTAATATTATCTATAAAATTATACCTAATAATATCTATACAATAAAAAATATATAGTAAATAGCAGGAAACAGTGATGTGATTATATGAGAAGAAATCGATAAACAGTAGCTGAGAACTGTCACCGTGTCGTACAATGATCGATAAAAAGTAGGGAAGTGCGCCCGCGCGATATGTTGTGGTTCTGCGCGCTAGTCGACGCTCAAAGAGTACAGTCGACGAGAAAAGTGCTAATAGAAAAATATCGTACGATTTATACATAACATAGCATCACGTCTTTTTCCTCGAAGAACTACTCTACCTTGCAAAGGTGCATCACACTCATATTATTTTCATCAGTTATATTAGGGGCGAGATAAAAAACTCATATGGCTGATATGATGACGACATATAATGGATATGTAAATGAATTTACAATTTGAATTTATAATTTAAGTCTCTTCAATAATTATTAACAATTTAGTGTTCTTTGACACAGAAAATAGTGTTAATATGATGACGCATTAGTTAGGTAATTATTTGAATATTTGAATAATTATTTTTTTGAGATGAGTACGTTTTTTGTTATGTAAGTGGTTTTATACAATTTTTTATAAAAAAAAAAGAATTGTTATTCAGGTAAGTGGCATATAGGTAATAATGTATAATTACAGTTACATAATATTATTTAACTTTAACTATTTTATTTTTATAAATATACATAGGTAAGTACCTAATTATAATTTTTTGAGAGATTTAAATTAATCGGCCTTTCCGACAATTCTAATATTTTAATAACAAAAGTTATCTTAGTTAAGATTCATATATTTCTATTTTGAAGAATTTTTTTCAAAATATAATATATCAGCTTCAAAATGTTAGAAGTAAAAAAGGCAAAACCACTTACTTTTAGTTATTATCAATAAAAAGATGTTCAAGTAAATTTGAATCGTAACACCATTATCTGTGCCTGCCCCAATTGGAAGACAGGCATGATAAAATAAATGTCTGTATGTAAAAAAATATAAGCAAAAGCTTTGCCTAATTAAAACATAACAAATGTTATGACAGTTCAAGTCACACCTTGACCTCAAGCCACTTAACTAACAGATAAACATCAATCTATCGAAAGTTTAACAACTATTAATAACCTCATAACTTGCTAAGCAATTTTAAATACTTGACCCAAAACTCTTCATTGGGTCAAACAACATAACATACTCGTAGCAACGCCATTTGGTCCAAGCAGATGAGTCTATCGAACAAGCTTTCGTGTATATTAGGTTCTGAAGAAGGGCTGTCCCTTATGAGAAGTACTTAGTCTGAAAGACTGATGAATCTTGAAGAAGCCAAAGATGTATGTCAGAATCGTAGCAAGTGGAAAGAAATAGTCTATACCTACCCCTCTGTTGGGAAAGAGGCGGGATCTATAAGTATGTATTACTTGTATGGCTTAATGTGGAGGACAATCTTATCCTTCACTAAATAGTATAATAATCTGGAGATTGAGTTATTCTAGTAGATGAGTAGACATCTGGGTTCCACTGATGATAGCTTAATTGATTTTCATGACAACGTACAAGATCACCAACTACAGAACTGTTCAATTACATAGCTACAGGTGCAAAAATAATACGGGCTATTAACCTTTCAAGTCACGAACCAGCTGAGTAACTTAAGATTTCTCTATGCTAAGGAGAAAATTTATATAAAAAATTATTATAAATATATTATCCTTTGATTCTGCCAAAATTATAAAGTTTATAAATGTAATGAATTATTTATGAAACATATAATTATGTTTTATGTATCTATATTTTTATTGACAATACAATTGTTTAAAAAACCAAAGTGATATTTTATCTAAAAATAAAATAGTTAAAGTTCTTCATTAAATTAACATATTTAACATATTTACAGATTTTCTCATCACCAGTACTACTGCAATTAAATTTAACGGAAGAGTGCGCGCTGGCCGCGATCACACCCAGTGACGTAACCACTAGTGTTGTTACTTAATCGATAAAATAATTTATCTTGATAAAAATGCATAGCTTAGTAATTGGATTACTTAAGCGTTGTTGTTTAAGTTACGTTATTTAGTGAAATATTGCTATCTTAAAATGTTGTATGCATTTGCTTACTATGTTACATTGGTACGTTAAATGTTTTGAAATTTTCAACATTATGTTTTTGTATTCTAAATTGTTTCTTGATGATGATGAATCATCATTAAAATTCATAACAACATCCAAAAAGTTCAAATTTAAAATACTATGTTCGACCTTGAAAAACTTTGTCGTTGTAAAAAAACTGAATTAGAATTGAGAATTTTTATTACAATTATTTTATGTTCATACATATATGTATGTAGTCTCATATGAGTGTATAATCTTGTTAGTAATACAGTATATACTGTATATAATTCACAGTACAGTATATAATAATAGTTCTTGTTTATTTACTTACTGTTCATTCTATAATAACGAATCATACAAAATTGTATCTTATTATCGATCATTGCAGTATATTTTCCCTCGTCTATAAAAATACAACCATTTACATCAGTAAACTCGTAAATCATAAAACAAGTAGACTTCAAACGTTCAGAAATAGACGTCTGAAATCTAAAACGAGGCAGTTACGACAGCTACTATTGCTTGTAGTAGCAATTAATAACTAGAATTATTAAATAACTTTCATGGAGATTATTACTTGCGTAAAATGTCTGAGAAATGGTTCGTAAATATTCATGATAAATGAAATCGATTGAGTTCATAATTGTCAATACTTTAGATACTACTGTATTTAATAGGGTAAATTTAGAACACGTAATCGTACGTACTTGTATATATGTCTAAAAACTTAGCTAATATTATTATAATTTACTTCGTATTCAATTATTTCGGAAACAGCTTCTATAGTTTTATATGACTAGAAAATATTTCGATAAATTGTATCATCTCATGTTTAGCCGTAGATAGTAGACTCGTAAGTTCAAAAATAGAATATCACAAAAAAAAATTAACAAATTTATCTTATTTATTGAAGATCGCAAAAGAAAATTTTGAAGCCTTAAAATAATCTTTCAAAATATAGACAGATCTATCTAAACATCGACTATCGATATTTATCTCAAACAAATCGATCCCATCCCTACAAGTTACGTGAATGAATCGAGATGTACACGTTTTTCATTCGATGTTTACCGCCAGTTATGTGCGTAAGTCGTTATTTTTGTACACTTCGATTAATAGAGGAGTATGTGATGTGATGAAAATTTGTTAATTATTGATAATAAGTTAAAGGAAATGTCATTGGAAATCTTAAAAATATCCAGATCTTAAATTGTCATTAATTTATAATGTGACCGCTAATAAAGAAAAGTAGCCAATGAGGTTTCCCATTTGTTAAGGGGGAGTGGTTAATTCCTATGTTTTACATCTTTAACCGTAATATCCATGTAGTAACGGATTATCCGTTTAGTGACGGATTAAGAATACATAATGTCACTACCCCATCTCAACCCGTGGGTGTCGTAAAAAGCGACTAAGGGAGTAACCTTATGCAGACAAGAGCACTAAGAGAAAAGGAAAATTCGAAACATACCCTATACCAACCCGTCTGGCCAGTGTGGTGTCATGGGCTAAATTCCCTCCGCATTTTTAGAGGAAACCAGAGCCCAGCAATGGGACGTTTATGGGGTGAAATGATGAAAAAAAATGATGATGATATCTTTAACAGGGAACAGTTTTAACAAGTTAACAGTGTCGAATTTCACCAAAGCGATGAAGATGCAAAAAGTCACAAATTGTGTTCTAAACAATGAAATATTTAGAATATTTTACTAATAATGCGCAATATATCGCTTCGGGCCTAAAGAGCTTAACGCTGTAAGCGTACTATGGAAACTATATCGCAAAGTAAAAGTAAATACTATATCAAGATTTCATAAATTTGTATGTTAATGGCACATTTGCGATTTAGAAGTGCAGTGCAGTCGTTACAATGCCTTGAAGGGCTAAAGGTCCGGTGGCAGTGTTAGCGGAATGTTTTAACAATATAAATTTTTATCAGCCTTTTTTACAATCGCGGGTAAAATTAAAGGTTTAACTATTCTGGGAAACAATCAAATAATAGGTATCAGGCGAGACGTTTTGGAAGAGTTCTCTGAGATACGCGGACGCGTAAAGAAGACAATAACAAAGATATTATGGTATAAATTACACGCCCAAAATCACATGCATTCCTTTTTTATTACAATTACGTAAATCTACCAAGTAATTGAAATATACAAAATAAAAGAGCAGTAACTTCCTCAAAGCAAACAAATAAATCAAATCCTAATTTGATATAAATGCGAATGTGAGTTTTATTAGAATCAGAATAGTTTTTTCGTGAAACATCTCGTAGGTAATGCAATAAAATTGTAGTCTTAATAAAGTTTTTTACACACTAAGTTTTATCACTAGGACATACAAATAAATATTTCAATTCTCATTAATTAGAAAAATAGTTTTATTTGTTGCTTTCACGCCTTAATCACTTAATGGGTAATTTAGTATAAGTGTAATTTCCGAATTACTTGAGTGACGGCGGAATAATCCGTTATTACGCCGTCACTCAATTAGGTATTTATTTAGGTATTTATTTATTAAGGACCTGCAAGAATACCAGCGTTGTGGTCTAGACCACAACATTAGAGCTGATGCAGGTACCTTTATTTGCTTTAAGTTTTAGTAAATGTATTAGCGTTAAGTTAGGTATGTATGCAAGCAAATAAAAAGTTTTTCTTTCTTTCTTTCTTTCTAACCGATCTTCATGAAAATTCTCATAGAAATAGTTAAGGTTTTTAAGGAAAAGGATATAGGTTACCTTTAACATACTATGAGTTATACAACATATCATGCAGATAAAGCCGCAAGCGGATGCCTGTATATATACAGATTCAAAATATTACATCATGATAAACGCTTGTTTTTTAGACCGATTAAATAACTAAACATTAATTAGAGTTGTAACTAATTGTTATACCACATGCGAGACATTTAATAATTACCTAAATGGCTCCTGAGCGGTAGTTGAGCTTTTATAATTTAAACTGTAATTCGCTTGCATAAAGTATAGTTTTGAAAAATATAACTATGAATTATTAGGAGTTGCTAAGGCGAGCCTCTAAAATCTAGTACTACCGTGATTTTTTTAGCATTCGCTTGTTTGATTAATTCTTTTAATCTCTGACAGTATCTGTCAAAATTCTGTCATAGTAATGACAAGTAGTTAAATAAATGTTTGAACTAAATGACAAGCCAATAATTGGTACATAATTAGTAAAAGTGTCAACCATTTGTCATCATGTTTCACAAGGTTGTCAAGTACAACAATTTTAATACCTCAAGCTTTTTTCCCAAAGTGTAAGCAGACTCCAGATGAAAAAAAAGGAACGATGTATTTTTTTTTTCTGACACACATTTTTCAGTAAGCATGTATTCATTTAAGTTATGTTACCAAATACCCTCCTAAATCTTTGGAAGAGACATGCCTAGCCGAGTCAATAAAACACATATTTCATTTTACCGCTTTTCGCTATCGCTCCATCTACCAAACAACACTGGCACCACACTCTCTCGCCATAAGCTTGCACAACTACCGCTTCGATGGAACATTCTGGATAGTTACTACAAAACGTAAACACACTGTGCGTATCGTACCTCTGTTGGTAAAAGGCATTTAGTAAAATAAGTGCATGGAGCAAGTTCTATCATGTAATAATGGCGTTAAGGTTCATAATTGTGAAGTGGATTTGACCATCTTATTACGACTTTTCTTTGCAGTTGCAATATCTATCTCATAATCTAATCACGGAATAAATACATCGTGAGTGGTTTGTCTAAATTTGACTGAATCTATGACGTCAAGTAGGTCAAATACTTAAACTTTTTTTTTAACTTATCAGAATTTATATTCTGTTCTCTACAGTTTCACCAATCTGCTTAGATAGGTCGAAAACTAATAATCTATACTTTAGCTTTATAGTTTATTTGTTTTGATTGAAGGCTAGGATCTTAGGAACTACTGGTCCAATTTGAAAAATTCTATTAGTGTTGGATAGCCCATTTATCGAGGAAGACTATAGGCTATATATACATCATTTACATCACGATATAGCTCATAGGAACTAAGCAGTGGCCAAATAAAGCACGACGGGAGTGAAACCCCACGCAACTTCTAGTTATAAACAAAAGAAAATGACTGGCCTGTTGGTCTAGTGGTTAGTGACCCTGACTGCTAAGCTGCAGGTCGTGGGTTCGATCCCCACCCAGGACAAATCTTTGTGTGATGAGCATAAAGGTTTGTTCTGTGTCTGGGTGTAATTTATCTATAGTATATCAGTTGTTTAGTACCCATAACACAAGCAAATATAATTGCTTACTGTGGGACTAGATGGCGCTGTGTGAATGTGGTAGAATATTATATATATTATAAAGGTTTGGATGGATGGATAGATGGATCTTTGTTACTTAATCACGCAAATATAACCGACATACCACGTGGGTGCAAGCTAGTATTTGATTAATGAAAACCTTTAACAATAAACCATCTATTTGTTGTTAGATAACTTTCCTAGATCGCTCTGCTATTCTTTATCAGTGTCTGTATAAGCGCGTTTAAATGTTTTTAACTTGATCTTTATAATTTTAAAGATTTCTTTCTCAATCCACTGTAAATTTTTTTAACAGTTTTCTTCACATCGTTATTGTATTATCCAATGATATTGTATGTTAAAAAAGGTGTAGATAGGTTATAAGCGCTCGAAAAGTGGCACACTAAAAATAGTCTTATTAGCAAACTTCATCTCAATATCCCGTTGACGGCGAAGGTATTTTGACATTGCATTATTACGATATTTCTATGTGTGCGTTTGTGTGCCATTTCCAAAGATCGAACGCTATGTAGGTAACCTATCTACACCTTTTTTAACATACAATATCATTGGTATTATCGTAATTGATATTCTGCGTAGATATCTCACCAAATTGTAAATTGAGTCACCTTATTAGCTATTAAATTACCTATACAGGCAATCTGCAATCATATTCTTCTTATTACACAGAATGAGTTGTAACTTTTTTTGTAAGTTCAACGTCTTTAGAAATGAAGTAGTCATTAGTTTTATGTATCTGTCTGTTTTATACTTTATAAGCCTATTTGATTTTATAGTTTTATGTCAAACTGGTGCCTGATACTTATCATGTGTAATTATTCAGCTTAGTTAAAAATAGTCAAATGATTAATTCATCATTTTGGGTAACTTATAAAAAGTTAAAATCACTTTTATTTTCGTCACAATGTGTTCGTCCACTGACAGAGACAGCAGATGGTAAATCACGTGATTAGTTCATATAAATTCCACAAAGTGAAATGCCACATTGGTCCTGTCGGAATCGAACTCGGACTGCATGACTGGCATGTCAGTTAATTATCCGTTCGGCTACCATCGCTTAAACCACTGCAACCACATCACTGTTAACCCTGGTTTACAGAAGTTGCAGTTTTGGGCATGAGGGTGGGATTGTCTCTGCCTTAGTTTATACAACGAATTTAATGAGTAAAATGGAGGGGCTTGAAATAAATATTCTATCTACAGGAAAAGTGGAGACAAATTTGTCTGTGAAATTAAATCTATTGAAAAGAAAGCAACACGGACATAAAGATTAAAGTGTTTTGATATGAATACCTTATACTTGAATAGCATCTTTAATATTGGAACATGAACAGACTACCTTTATTGCATTAGTTACGTAATGGTCCCTTTTCACAACCTTATCTAAATCAGCAATACTTTCCTTGACTTTCTCAACAATGGTTTATATTTATAGTAAACGCCTGTGCGCCTGTTACAGTATTGGAAGTAAATCAATTTAACTATTGTATTCAATTTATTTAATCTATGATCGACTTTATTTTATTCTAAGTTATTTAGTTTAACAACAAAGACGACATGAATGGATTTATGTTTCAAAAAAATACTGACTCAGTAGGGGTCTTTCCCCTTTGGGACCACGACACTTTGGGACTACGGTGTCAATCGCGGAACGGCCTTTTTTGAATTGGCTGTTTGACACCAAGACCAAACCGTGGTCCGTTTAGTTTTGATGTGAAACAGCCAATTCAAAAAACGCTTTATAACTCTGCTCTACATGAGGATGTTTTTTTACATTTTAGTATCATTTTTATGAAAAATACCTACTAAGTAAAATGTATTTTTATTCACACATCAATACATTTTTAATCAAACAAAAAAGGATTGATTGCGAGAAAAGGAAAATTCGAAACAAAACCCTATACCAACCCGTTTGATCAGCGTGGTATAGTAGGCCATATCCCTTCCACAATTTTTGGAAGAGACCCATGCCCAGCAGTGGGACCTTTATGGGTTGTAGTGACGATGATGGTGATGATGATTAAATTAACGGATCGTGTAATTAAAAAGTAATAACTATATAATAATATAGTACAAAATATTGAAATATGAGCCAATACATAAAAGCGTATATACTAGAAAGACTTGTACAATTTGGTAATCAATTTAATTGGGCATCAATACTATGTCAGTTCGATAAACGGCCCAATAACTCTGTCACAAAGCATACTCGTTATATACACTTTTGTACAACTAGCACAATTAGATAATTATACGAAAGTATCGACTGACTGCACCTGTTTACGTAGCTATGAAAAATCCTCGAAATTAGATCAACACAAGACGATTAATATTATATATCATCTCGAAACAATTAGGTGTGCCTATTCTAATTTGTGTTAACAAATTTTATTTTCTCGCAGTAATCGTAGGAGTTTTGTACAATAAAACAAAAGTATGAAACCGAACAAAAAAAAAATGATATGTCGATTCCAATGAAAATTTAAATTCGTATAAATTCAAATTGATAAATGTTTTGTACTTTTCAAAGTAATATAAAAAAAACTTATTTCTTAAGAATCGAAACTGTACCTAGTACCTTCAATACCTTCCAAGTATAATAACCATTTATCTACCCCAGATTTTACCAAGCGACTGCAAACAAACCACAAACAGAAATTGTAATCGTAGGTTTATCTGCCCACAGTGTATGTTAATATCTAACCATTACTTGTAATTGTTGTTTTTTCACATTATTACAGTTAAAGATTATCCAATACGGTTATGAGAGGTAATGAAGCGGTGGCTATGTGGTAAGTAACTCGTACTCGACTGTTGAAATCACTGAGCGTTGCGTATTTAAGTGCAACTTGTCTGTGGGATGTTGTGAGAAAATGACAGCGTTTCATGTTGATATAGATTTGAGTATTACTTAGTAAGTCTAGTCTTAATAGGAGTTTGATGAATTGTTTCGGCAATGTAAGGATTGATCATTCATCAATTAAGCTTGAATGTAAATCTGGTGCTAAAATTAAGTGTATATACGAATGCCATGCAAAAGTTTCCTGGTTCGATTCCTAGGTGTGGTGAAAATGGCATAGGGTTTTCAATCATGAAATTCCAATATTGTGATTTTCCTGGAGTTTGGAAAAGCAAAATACTTGTGTTTCTGGTTGACGACAATAGGCTCGCCCCCTATTACATAAGACCAAACATAGCTGGCAAAATGTAGGTGTGATACATCCCTGCCTACCACTTTTGGGAAAAAGGCGTGATGAGTATGAACTACTAGACATTTCTTTCAAAAGAATTTCTTATCTATCCAATATAGTTCACAGTGTTCATGGTCAATACGTGCGTGAGGTTAAAACACGCGTGTTTAGCACTTGCTAATATGTAATGTGGCATAATTATTATGCTACAGGCAGTCGCAACGCATACCCTGCGGCCTTGGCTTGAAATGAAAGAACCTATTTTTTGTCACGACATTAATTATGCTTAGTAATCTTATGAGTAATATAATCAATATAAATCTGAAGATTAAGATTATTATGAAATATGCAATAAAATGGAAAGAAATAACTTTAGTTTAAAATATATTATTAACCATAGGTACTTATAATAACAATTATGTAATATTTGCATGCCAAAATGCTGGTGAAATATGAGAATCTAATTTTTAATGTAACAGCAACTTTGTACCATTTTTCTCGCAAATAAATTTCTTTTATCTTTATCTTTTTAGAATTTTTTTAAACACTGTAATATCAAAAACCATTTAAAGAGTTCATTCTTTTATGGATAGTTTGAAGTTTTTAAACATCACGCTGTGTCCTATAGGATATGAGCAGTAAGTTTTGAAACGAGTAAAATTACTAAACACACTATTGTCAGAATGTCGGAAGCCGGATCACATTTTTTCAAATAAGGTGTTGTCTACACCTGCTCTAGGCAACAAGCCTAGTGTTTGAGAGGGTTTTTAAAAACATACAAGAATTAATAATGGACACCAAGCATACTCAGAATAACTATTTGTGCGCCTTGTTATTAATTATGTAGTTTAATACAGATAACAAAATAACTAAATGTATTTTAATAGTGCCCTCTAGTGTTCACTGTATGTTTGTGTATCTGTGGTACCTTTTAATAAGAGTTCAGTTTATTTCAAGACTACTCTGCAAAACTCTCTCGAACAAAACGATTTACGGTAATATTGTATTAGAGAAAAGGCACCAAGCAATCAACAATGACCTACCACCGTACATTTAATTTGATTGAAAGTTGAAAACAATTTATAATAGTCAATTACTTCATAGATACATATTCAATAGTCACCAATCTATCACTTGACCGCGACACGGTTACAAACCAATGACCCATCATTCACCAATCTCACATCCTTGACCAACAAGAAAACTGCTTGACTTACACAATAATAACATATCCTTCCTTTTTTTTCTAATATAACGTGTGTTTGCACCTATTAGAGTTTCTCTATGAATGGCTTCAAATCTCAAGGCTGTGCTTGCTTTCGACAATTCCCGTTCGATCGTTTGTCACGGCTTTTATTGAAAATTTGCATAACAGATTTGTGTAATGGTTATTTATGTGACAGGATAACACATATTGTTACTTTTTACGAGTATTTATGACAGTGAAATTAACGATTAAATTTGGAAGGAAAAAACTAGATTGAATTTAAGTACTCGTTACAAGGATTGCACCCAGATTTCATGAGGGTACATTTTTAAATTCAAAAATAAATATCATTCAACTTTCTAATCTCTAGTAGATTTGTAAAAAATAATACTTCATTGTAACTGTGTCCTAACAAAAAAAACCAGCTAAGTACGAGTCGGATTCGCATATTAAGGCTTCCGTAATATTATGCAATTTTTTCATTATTATCTTTTGTGATTCAAATGTAAGATATTAGTATGTAAAGCGATCGCTGTAAGTTAGAATAAATATTTTTCTTTTCTCGCAGTGTTCCTGTCTGCATAAGGTTACTCCCTTAGTCGCCTTGTATGACACCCACGGGTTGAGATGGGGTAGTGACATTATGTATTCTTTATCCGTCACTACACAGACTAATTCCATATTCATATATCAATTGGACGGCAATCTAACGTATTTAAAAATAGATCCGTAATTTCATGCTAAAATTTAGAATTTAATTCACGGTAGGCATATTAACTATAAATAGAAATCTGTTATTATCCGTATCTGACGTTTCACGACATTCACATGTTCTATAGTAAGTTAAGTCGGTCATATTTTAGGTCCAAAATATGACCAACTTAACTGTAGACCATAAAATAGTAGCGAATTTAATTAAATATAAGATTATATAAATTTTAAGTTTTTTTTTAACAACGGCTTTGAAGTTTTAATTGTATTTAATTGTAGTAAATTGTAATTTGGCAAGCAATGTTTTTTCTTTAATCTATAAAATATAATATTGTATTGCCTCTTACATCTCGTTTTATCACCTATATGATGGAGTACAGGCCATCCTATCACCTTACCACGCGAGCTCGCTATTAGAATATTATTATTATTGTTAATCCAGGTTTACAAAGTAGGTCGCGGACGAATGTTCCTGCGCTCCCGTGACCACAGCAGAGCGCGACGAGAGGAACACCTTGGGGTTTTAGTGGGTGCGAGCCCCACATAACCCCTCGGTTCTTTCCCCAAGACCGAGGGGTATGCGTCAGGCATTTCCCCAAGTAAATTAGGAGATTAGGAATTTTAAAACTCTATTTTGTATAAACCAGATTCTGGATTGGGCGTGTATTTTATTTTTTTATTTTGAGATGTTATTTATATTTTCTGCCGAAATGCGG
Source organism: Laspeyria flexula (assembly GCA_905147015.1). Classification (NCBI taxonomy): domain Eukaryota; kingdom Metazoa; phylum Arthropoda; class Insecta; order Lepidoptera; family Erebidae; genus Laspeyria; species Laspeyria flexula. Next base: position 1,522,649 of record LR989958.1, read on the forward strand.
GGTTTCGCTCCCGTCGTTCTTTATTTGGCCACTGTTTAGCTCCTAATAGACTTAGCGTGATTTTATATAGCGTATAACCTTCCTCGATAAATGGGCTATTCAACACTAAGAGATATTTTTAAATTAGACCAGTAGTTCCCGAGATCATAGCGTTCAACCAAACAAACTCTTCAGCTTTATAATATTAGTAAATATAGATTCAAAATAAGTTGATAAGTATGAAGCTCACTATGTCACGGCATTTATAACTTGCAATAGTAGATGAGTGGACTTTAAATGCAATTCGTTATGTAAAGAGAAACATAATGATATTTAAAAATAATAATATCAATGACTTTTAACAAGTTGATTGCAGCTGAATGATGATGATAAATTGTTTTTTTTTATTTTTCACTTAACGTAGGTCAATATCATTTTTTTTTTATTTTTTATTAAGTATTAGAATACTAGAACTCGCAAACGGTAAGATGTTACTTATAAATTTTAGCTGTACTTTATGATTTTTTTTAATATCTAACATTTGAAGGTAAATCGTGCTATCTTTATTATAAGATGAATCATACAGAAAGTTTTGATGTGTTTAGGTTGAATAACCTTTTGTATTGATCAAGGACCAGTTCTTTATTGCTAATGATTTCATGTTGTCTAGATCAGGAGTTCCCAACCCGGGGGGCAGTTTTTTTAGAAACGAACGTTATATATCGTATCTGTAGGTATTGTAGGTAACTATCTAATTGAAATTCAAATAAAAATAATTATTAATAAAAAATATATGTTTTTCTTAATTTTGCTGAAACTTAAGGGGACATGAAAATATTATTTTGGGTTCCGGGAGGCTCAGCGAAGTAAAGGTTGGGAAACCCTGGTCTAGATCCCATAACACAGGCTTATATTAGCTTACTTTGAGCTAAATGGCACTGTGTAAAAATGTCCCAAATATTAATTATAATTAATTCTAAAATTTAACTAAGTAAATAAGTTCGCGATAAATATTAACAAAATCTATTATTTTAGATATTTTCAGGTACAAAACGTGCGCTTCTGGATCTTTCAAATTCAATACAAGCTTCTAATCTGCTTACTGTGGCTTATGATTTAAGAGTATTGCTATTTTAGTGCATCCAGTATTGCCAGCGTCCACCAGCTATAGTTATCTGCCTAAATTGTTTGGATAGGTATCTTTTTATAGAAAAATAACCAACAATCTTCCCTTGAATTTTTGAGGTTGGTACCTCAACAACAACAATAGAAAAAAGTTTATAATTTAAAAGCTGTACAAAGAGACAGAGTTTCATTGAATCCAATGTTACCCAATTAACAGTATTACACTTCCAACCCTGTAAGCATTCGGAAAAATAAAAGCTTAGAAGTTAAGAGGAATTTGTAGAATACGATACTTATATGTATATACCTACTTCTTACAGTAAATAAAAAATAAATTATTGTACTAAATATTTATTACAAATTTAAAGAAAAAAATGCTATCGAAAATATCACAATGAGATTGCTCATAAAATTATAATATATTCAAATAATATTGCATTACAGAATCTGGAAACCGATCGAAAGCCTAGAAACGTACTTCAGCTTTACAAATAACGTATCAATTGTAAACTAGGCGGAGCGACGTCCCATCTTCTTGAAAAAAAAATAATAAACTCACACATAGACACATGACACACACAACGAAAGCGTTTGCAACATTCGTATATATGAAACAACTTGCATGCGGTATAAAACCAGGCAAGTGGCGGGTTTGGAATACACTCACGGCGTAACATTCGCTGAACAACAAGCGAAGCGAAGATGAAGTTACTGGTTAGTAGAAACATTTAGTGACAGTGTTGTGTGTGCTATCGGATATTAAGTGCTATTGTGATGTCATTAAAGTGGAATCTTCTTTAAATAAAGAAATTAAAATAAGTCTTTTTGTTGTGGATGTATAGTTAGATGAAATCAATATATCTGAAGTGAATAAACTAACTAGATCAATATTACGTAAACATTTATTTCCTTATTCACATAACTAGACGTTATGACTTGTCCCACAATGCTCGGAAAGTTCTTGTGTTCACTTCCAGTTAGATTTCACTGGTATAAGTTAATTTCCCTTTTCATTTAACGGTTCCTATGTAATTTAATTCTATTAGAGTTGCAATTAATCTTAGATGATGCGATGTATCTTCGTAATGAGAGCAATAAAAATCTTTTTTTGATGTGATTTCTGAATAGTTTGTGAGTTTAAGTAGTATATTACATATATGTATTTTGGTTTATTTTCAGAGATCTTCCCTAATCCTGGCCGTGGCGATAAGCCTGGCCACGGCAGAGGAAAAGGCGGAGAAGGACACAAAGGCTGAACCACAACCAGCTGAAGATTCAAAGAAACAAGACAAAAGAGGACTTTCGGAATACTACGGAGATTTTGGTGACTTTGGTGGAGACTTTGGCGGTGATTCAGGACACTCTTCGGGAGGTGATATTGGTAGCTATGGTGACCATGGCCACCATGAGGAACACCACGTGAAGACCATTACAGTGGTCAAGAAAGTTCCTCTACCATACCCCGTTGAGAAACACATTCCGGTACCAGTTGAGAAACATGTGCCATATCCCGTCAAAGTGCCAGTACCCCACCCTTACCCAGTCGTCAAAACCGTCCACTTCCCAGTCAAAGAAATTGTCAAAGTACCTGAATATATCCCGAAACCGTACCCGGTAACTAAGCATGTCCCTTTTCCAGTTAAAGTTCACGTTGATAATCCCGTGCCAGTGAAAGTATACGAGCATGTTCCATACCCTGTAGAGAAGCATATCCCTTATCCAGTCAAGGTGCACGTGCCCCAGCCATACCCTGTGGAGAAGAAGGTACCGTTCCCCGTCAAAGTACCTGTCAAGGTACATGTCCCATACCCAGTAGAGAAGATCGTCCACTACCCCGTAAAGGTGCCGGTCGACAACCCTGTTCCCGTACACGTTGACAAGCCTGTGCCAGTCCCAGTGGAGAAGCCAGTGCCCTACCCCGTCGAAAAGGAAGTGCCTTACCCCGTAAAGGTTCACGTTGACAACCCTATTCCAGTACATGTCGAGAAGCCTGTTCCAGTGCCTGTGAAAGTGCATGTGCCAGCGCCTTACCCAGTCGAGAAGGTGATTCCCTACCCAGTTGAAAAGAAAGTACCTGTACCAGTAAAGATCGCTGTTTATAGGCCAGTTCCAGTGCATATTGAGAAGCATGTGCCTTATCATGTTGAGAAGCACGTGCCATACGCTGTAAAGGTCCACGTACCGATCTTCCACCATGAGCATGAACACCACGAGGTCCAACAACAAGGTGGCGAGAGTTACGGAGACTTTGGCGGTTACGAGGAAGGCCATGAACATCATCATTAACAGAACTGATCTCTATAATTTTGTTTAGCTTTAAATGTTATCTTGTTTTGTAATTGTTTTTTTTTATGTTTTATGACTGCTACGTACCTGTGACGATTGTAAATAGTAAACGAAAGTATTAAAAAAGTGATAGAAATATTGGATATGCTGTTTTATTTAAACCAAATAGCACGCCAACGAATAACTGCGTTAAATACTACTCAATATAAAACTTTGAAAAGTAAAATATTTAACTAATACTTATCACAAAAATAATCATAAAAAACTGAAACCTTCAGTTTATTATGTCAAATTTCAGTACAAAACGTTTTCAGAAGTAAGTTAGACGTTCTAGAAAATTCTGATGTTAAATTATAAATTATAACAGCTACCTCGACAATCAACAAACATAATTAGAAGAAAAATAAAAATTAACTTAAATATCCTCTAGTTTCTTAAACAGTAAACAAAAAAAAACTCGCAACTAAATCGCATGCTATGATAACGTTATTTAAAAACGCATAACCCACTTAGTTACGCAACTGAATGCTCTTAAAGTTTATATTTGTAGCGCCACGCTTCCACGCACATTTAAAATATCTAAATTCTAAATGTAGTAAAACAGCAATTTCACTAATGTAACACATTCAAATGTAATTATTATATCTTGGTTTAAATATTTCAAGATTATGTTCGGAAAGAAATAATCATAGAATCTAGAAACTAGTTCTGATAAAGATAGCTGACGTAATACATAGAGATTGATTCTAATGTAACAGGAAATTTCAAAGAACCAAACAGGTTAAGCTTTGCTAGATGTAATTCTGCAAAATACTGGTAATAAATAAACAATGAGTGAAAAGACAGAAAGCTTTATCGTAACTTAAATATTGTTTCAAAAGTGAATATCTAAAACACCACAATTAAAAATGTCTATGCTTGCAATAACTTTTGGATATGTAACACAAATATTTAGTTAAATAAATATTTCGACTAAGGGAGTAACCTTATGCAGACATGAGAGAAAGAAAATTCGAAACAAAACCCTCTAACAACGTACACATGAAAACATCTATACAATTAAATGAAATTGAAGTGTCTGTTTGTAATATCAAAATAACAGCTTTTTTGTACGTTACTTATAACAAAAACACACTTCAAAATTTTTGAATGTCTGTCTGTTTGTTTGAGGTAAACTCTAAAACGACTAAATAAATTTCAACGGAATTTACTGGTGGATATGTCAGAAGGAGTAACATAGGGTAATTTGATTTTGGAAAAATATTAGTGTTCCGTAAAAAATTGGCTTTAGTAAAAAACTAGAATGCGAGATTAATTATTGTCTACGCGAACGTAGTCGTGGGCACAGCAAGTATTAAAATAATTATACAAAATTATATCTAGCAGCCTTCAGATCACACTTTCACATAATCAATACACTTTAATAACTTTGAAAGTATGTAAATAAGTTTTCAAAATTTAAATATTACGTAGTAGACGAAAAAGTAGGTTCTACATCCATATTGCAAAACGTTTATTAATATAATGTTTTAATTTTCATCAAATTATAGTTATGTTCAAATATTCAGTCTCTGTCACAAGCTACTCTTTAGTTCTGTATTCGATTAGCGGATATTGTATTGAACCAATTTCAAGATATCAGATCAAAACCAACCGGTAGCATCCAGCGATGTCGATGAGATATATTCCTTTGGTTTTAATTTACTTATTATATTATTTATTTACTATCCGTGTAGTGACGGACTATCCGTGTAGTGACGGACTATCCGTGTAGTGACAGACTATCAGTGTAGTGACGGACTATACGTGTAGTGACAGACTATCCGTGTAGTGACAGACTATCCGTGTAGTGACAGACTATCCGTGTAGTGACAGACTATCCGCCTAGTGACGGATTAAGAATACATAATGTCACTACCCCTTTTCAACCTGTGGGTGTTGTAAAAGGCAACTAAAGGAATCTTATGCAGAGAAGAGCATTGTATAGAAAAAATGAAATAAACCTTATGCCAACACGTCTGGCCCGCGTGGTATGATAAACTAAATTCCCTCCACATTCCTTGGAGGAGACGTTTGTGGATTTAAATGATGATGATGATGATTGGCCGAAAATAAAAAGCTTGATAACGTTTTACCTCAAATTGTGGGAGACAGAATACCTTGAGTCAAAAAACAATATTGATATAAATTTAACAAGGTGTGTAAAAATAAGGAAAACGACCTTTCTTGACTCTTCTGCATTCGTTTTCTTGGCTAAAAACCATTTTCTTGTGCTGCAGTGGTACGTCTATAAACCAACTATAGCAATATGAAGCCTTCCACCAAAACCCATAAATAATTTACGACCCAAGACGTCAAACATTATTGTGAAATTATTACCCAACTTCAAAGGGCGATGATGAATCTGCCTAATTCTGTCATTTGCTAAGAAACCATTAAGTTATACATGAAATTATGGCATTATTTGTGTTGCAACAGAACCTTGAATTAAGGTGTTACTTCATTTAATTCAATTTTATTGACTGCCTACGTCAGTTTTACGGTTCATATGGGCTTATTTGAGACTCAAGGTCAAAGCGAAGATTTGTAAAGAAAAGACGAAATACTTAAGAACTGCTCACGCCATTTAAGAATTGACTGCCTTGGGAATAGGTCCTATACAGATTACTTTTGTCTCCCGCTTTGCTATGGAGGGAAGTGGATAATTTCTTTCCAACTCCTTCATTTACTTCGAATTAATTTCGTTGCAAGTTCCAAGATAGTAGGTTAGGCATTCCTTGGGACTCCTGTCAAAATTCGGTGTTCGCAAGAGTCGTCGCTGTTAATCCTGACTCACAGGAGTTGCTGTGATGGGCATGAGGGTGGCATTGTCCCTACCTCGGTGCCACAGCTGTATGGTATACAGTTGCAGTTACTGAGGTCTCGGGTTCGACCCTCGGGTCGAAACAAATATTTTTATCTGCAAATATGTTTTGGAGTTCGGGTATTTTTATGTAAAATATATTGTGTATATGCTATAAATTATATTATAATGTATGTTTATCAGTTGTCTAGATCCCACATCACAAGCTTATATTAGCTTACTTTGGGCTAGATGGCGCTGTAAACAAAAATCCTAAAATTTTGAAATGAATAAAAAATTATTTACAGTTTTTTTTTCCACTTTCAAATATTATTTTTCACCATAGCTACAATTTACTCCCAGCAATAAACAAACACTTTCTATAACAAAGCCCTACATAAACCGCACATCCAAAAACCATAGCACATTCAGTGTTAAACTAAATGTCAATTTCCTATTCATAATCGTGCGTCGTTAAGGAAACCGCGTTGCGTAACCTTACGTAACCTAATGCTGTCTCATCAGGTTACACCTCGCGATTAAACTTCCGAGGATCAATTATGTGGCTTCTGCATAGTATATGTACAAGATAAGGCTATTTTATTGTAAAATTATGGATCCATATAAAAGACATCAACGCGTTACGTTGTTTTGTGGTTTGTTTTTGTTTGCTTGTGAACTCAAATTTGTAGCGTTTATTCGATTTTTTTTCATCTCATTACGTAGGTATAAAAAGACATATGAAATAATTATTATAAGTTTATTTCATCCTTTTTTAGAAGTAGTAATATTAATGATTCTTGTAAATAATCACTGTTTTCTTAAACTTGAAAAGTAAACTCTTTTTCAAAATGCTGAACCATTATAAATACATTTATTAATATTCTATGGTATATAATTATATATACACAAGAGTTGTATTTGACTACCAATCCGCACTAGACCAGCGTGAGTGGATTATGGCCTAAAACCCTCTTAGCTCTCTAGTTAGAGGAGAGGAGACCCGAGCCCAGCAGTGGGACTTAATGGGTTGCTGATGAACACAAAAGTTATTCATATATAATATAACAGCACATTATGATATAATCAGATGTGTGTAAAATATAAATTATTCATATTTTATTGTTTTATAACGTGTGGAACCGCTTTCATTAGATCATTATAAATATATATATAGTAAAGAATAGAACACTTGTTGTGAGCATGATAAGGAAGTGAAACATTTTTATGAACACACTAAAAAAGTTTATTATGCCATTTTATTTCGTGTATTATGATTGCCTCAGTGGCTTAGTGAAAATGTATACGGCTGGAGTAAAACAGGTGTCGGGTTTGATACCTGGATCGTGTCAAATATTGTGATATCTTATTGAGTAACTAAAAAAAACATGATGTAGTTACCCACAAATTTGTGAGAATAAACATTTATAATTATTAAAATAATTCAACAGAGTTAGATACTTTCGCATCTATACTAATACATATTATAAAGTTGAAGTGTTCGTTTGGTTGAACGCGGTAATCTCAGGAACTAGTGGTCCGATTTGAAAAATTATTTTAGTATTTGATAGCCCATTTTATCGAGAAGGCTATGTAACATCACGCTACGTCCAATGTTGGACAAACTGCAGGTGATAAACTCCTTTTTAAGTATACACAATAATTTTTTTTTTTTTTTAGTATCACTTCCTTCGACTGGCCTGTTGGTCAGTTAGTGACCCTGACTGCTAAGCCGGAGGTCGTGGGTTCGATCCCCACCCAGGACAAATCTTTGTGTGATGAGCATAAAGGTTTGTTCTGGGTCTGGGTGTACTATAATTATGTATGTATTTAAAAAAAAAAAAATTAAGTAGTATATCAGTTGTTTAGTACACATAACATAAGCAAATATAATTGCTTAATTTGGAACTAGATGGCGCTATGTAAATGTGGTAGAATATTATATTATTATATTATATTACTTTATTTCGATATTTTTTGGAATCATAACTACCAATATAATTAATTTATTCAACATTTTTAATTGATACTCCCAATTAAAATACAAGAGTTAACTTCAATTGCAAGAAATAATTAAATCTTGCAATTTTATTATACACTGTATAATAAAGTTTTATTAACTTTACGAAATATGCAATAAGCTTGTTTTATCGAGTGCGCAAGCGCGTGGGAAATAAACCAACTGTCACTATGTACTGAGACGCTTTGGGACAAAATTTTGTGAACACTTCAATGTTCCATTGTGTGTCAATTTGTTCCTTTAATAGAACAATGCGTCTTTGTCTTAGATTCTAGATAGATTCAAAGTCTGGGGGTACTTGTGGCTATATCCTAATTCATTCTAATTTTACTTATGAGAATTATGTCGTAGTCAGATATAATCTATATCAATTTAAATTGCCAGAGAAAACTGTGTTATTAGGTCTTCACGAGGCTTAACATTGTCAGTGAAATGGCTTTAAGAAATTTGCTGAAAACTTTTGGCTTATTAATATGTTGAAAATGTCAATTAAAATTCAAAATTATCTAAATTAATTAAATTTTAACTTTGACTTTGATGTTCACTTTGAGTTTCAGCTGTTTTTATGGAGCCTATTTTGATATTTGATTTTGAAATCGTTGTCAAATGGTTCGAAATGATACCGACTATATTTCTTTTTTAATGTAATTTTTTATCATTAATTTTCATCAGATTACTGCGTTCAACCAAACGAACACTTCAGCTTTATAATATGTATTAATATAGATGCGAAAGTATTTAACTCTGTTTAATTATATATATCAATTCAATTAATAATTATAAATGTTTATTTTCACAAATTCGTGGGTAGATATTACAATATTTGACACGATCCAGGTTTCAAACCCGACATCTGTTTTACTACAGCCGTATACATTTCCACTAAGCCACTGAGGGAATCATAATACACAAAATAAAATGGCATAAAAAAACTTATTTAGTGTGTTCATAAAAATGTTTCACTTCCTTATCATGCTCACAACAAGTGGTTTATTCTTTACTATATTATTATATATTTATAATGATCTAATGAAAGCGGTTCCACACGTTATAAAACAATAAAATGTGAATAATTTATATTTTACACACATCATTTGTTTATTTGGTTATTATAAATGTCGTATTCTTTACTCGTTTTAAATAATTGTAAATAATGCTATGGATAATTATCTGAAATAAACTAATTTATTATATTTATATTTTCGAACATTTGATAACAACATTAATATCGACCAATCGAATATCAAAATTGCAAGTAGGCTCTATGACCTTTTTGGCATTCCTTACAATCAAAGGGCCATGCTTTTTATATTAAAACCAGATTATATTGTAATTAATATGCATCATTACTTTCACTGAAAACAAAAATGTCATCGTGATTCTAAAGTGTAACAAGATCATTATTATGTAAGAGTAATACAATAAATATAAAATTAATTCAATGCATTTCTGCATCATAATAATATTACAAGATAGGCTGATCTTGATTTCGATATAAGATTTCAAAGAATTAAACTTACACTGAAATATTACATAAGCAAAAGTGTGGTGATTATTTAAAAAAAAATGCATAATTATTATTGTAGAAATAGATATTATTTCAACCATCGAAAAAACATCTGAAAGATTTATTAATAACCTTTTTGGTCTGCACAGGTTCCTCGTAAATTTAGAAAATTATGTCTTTTCATCGTAATCTTACTATTAAGACTTACCTGATATATGGAATGTTGGCCGGGATGTGGTACTTGGAGCCAGGATCGAAGTCCAACTCTGAACGGAGTACTGGAGGCTTGATGCCCTGGTACTGCTCCCTGTGAACAATTCACGTGAATTAGATACGCTAAGTACTAATATAATAAGTGCAAAAGTATGGATGGATGTTTATTACTTAATAAGGCCAAAACGGTTGAAACGATCCGTATAAAATTTGGCACACAGATAGATTAAGATCTGAACACATAAGCTACTGACATCTGAAAGAAAGTAAGAGTGGAGTCACGTATGGAAGTAGTATTACTACATGTTGACTAACGCTGTTAGGTCACGATATAGATGGTCTCTTCGCCAATAACATCACCGTGCTGAGTGTTTTGAGTTCGATTCCCACACGAGGTAAATGTACAATACCTGTGTTACAAGTGTGTCTGACTGTGAGGCAATTTTGAACCATAATCGTATAAATAGAAGATATAAATTCCCGAACAGAAAAATTACCCGCTCATGTAATAGGGGGCAAATTTGTTGTAAAAAAAGCGTCAACTGGACACATTTGCTACCAAACGCCGGGATACTAAAAATGTCATGATAGAAAAACCCATCCAAAATGCATGGAGGCTAAGAGTATAATATTTGTGGTTTAAACAAAGTGGGAATAGAACACACAACATCATCATCATTTCAACCCATAAACGTCCCACTGCTGGGCACGGGCCACCTTCAAAGAATGTGGAGGGAATTTAGCCTACTATACCACGCTGGCCAGACGGGTTGGTATAGGCTTTGTTTGGATGTCGCGGACAAATGTTCCTGCGCTCCCGTGACCACAGCAGAGCGCGACGAGAGGAACACCTTGGGGTTTTAGTGGGTGCGAGCCCCACATAACCCCTCGGTTCTTTCCCCAAGACCGAGGGGTATGCGTCAGGAATTTCCCCAAGTAAAAAAAAAAAAAGGCTTTGTTTGGATTTTCCTTTTCTCGCACTGCTCTTGTCTGCATAAGGTTACTCCCTAAGTCGACACCTCTTACGACACCCACGGGTTGAGATGGGGTAGTGGCATTCCGTAACTACACGGAACACACAACACTCGCCGCCAATTGAGAGCTCACTTTACCCACTGCGCCAGTGCAGCTGAATTGAGAAACACTTTCCTAATCATAACCTTACACTTGTAAAAACATTAAATTGTATGTAACATTGACTGTAAGTGTGTTATTAAATAATATAGGGCAATTGGTCAGGAGATTTTGTCATTATGTAACTATATGCATTCTTGAAACATAGTTCGTTTTAGGTAGATAGTATAGACAGAGGAAGTAGCGGAGTAATAGAAGCTAGTAAGCTTATAATTTCATATTATGATGATACAATGACTGGCCTGTTGGTCTAGTGGTTAGTGACCCTGACTGCTAAGCCAGAGGTCGTGGGTTCGATCCCCACCCAGGACAAATCTTTGTGTGATGAGCATAAAGGTTTGTTCTGTGTTGGGTGTAATTTATCTATAATATGTATGTATTTACAAAAAAAATGTATTTAAGTAGTATATCAGTTGTTTAGTACCCATAACACAAGCAAATATAATTTCTTAAATTGGGACTAGATGGCGCTGTGTAAATGTGGTAGAAAAATAAATGCATTCTTGAAATATAGTACGTTATTGGTAGATAGTAGAGACAGTGGAAATAGCTGAGTAATAGAAGCTATTAAGCTTATAATTTCATACTAAAAATTACAAAATGAAACTAAAAAAAATAACATACTATCTTTCACCCGCACCTTTTTTCAAGAGTCGCTCAATCTGATACGACGGAGCTTTGTATTAGTGCAAGAATTCGCAATTGGATTAACAGTTTCATAGATTACCTACACCCAAAGTTACAAACATATCGCCTCATTGCTAGAATAATACAGTTGCAAAAATATAACTTTTGAAGACAAAAGTATTAATATAAATCAGTTGAATATTAAAGTTCATTCCGCTTTTATCCCCGAAGGGATAAGCAGAGGCGTATAACACCCACATTTCACCAGCTATGTTTAGTCCCAACCGAAAACGGAATTTGTTTTCGAATCACCAAATAAATCTCAATACTAGAATTTGATGATAGAAAACCCCAATACAATTTACACCCGACCCGGGAATCGAACCCGGGACCCATTGCATAACAGTCGTATACACTCAACGCTATCGAGGCATTTTATTATATGAAATTGAAAGGGACGCACTATTCCGCTACCGCTCATACAATGCACGTCTAACTCTCGCTTTTATCGGTAACATGAATCAGTTCGGAGTCAAGGCCGACCGACGACCGCAATCATCATTTTAAACCAGTTTAGTAACAGTAGTAGTCGTACTAACACTTTGCCACTTATAGATAGGGCTTTGCGAAATGTGCTGCGGTTTTTGAGAATTGAGAATATGTGTGTTAGTTTTTTTGGTGTAATTATTGTGTGTGGTTTGGTTGAGTAAATAATGTTTGCAGTTGTAAAAATAAAGGGAATGTGTTGGTTTTATTATTTTTGTTTATTTTTATGGGATGGATGGGCTTGAAATTATTTTGGATTCCCATCGGACCCCACGTGGGGGGACAATGTCAGGGGGTCCGTTGGGAAAAATCAATTATTTAACCATTGTTGTTATTTACTGATTTCAGAAACGGTTCTAGAAAATTACATGAAAATTAGTGCTTTTATTGAAGCTTCTTTTAATTTTACCTATGTAGATGTATTTCTTAATAAACGTCATTTAACAGAAACTGTATATGCTTTTTCTGACACTCTATTAAATTTAACTTAACAAAGCTAGCGTGTGCTAGTTGTGATGCGTCTCTGTCTAGCCTTTCACAAGTAAATGAACGGTTCGATATCTTATGATAATTAAGTCTTTGAACGCCAAAGGGTGACCAGGTTCAAAAGTTAAATATATAGTAGTCTATGTTAAAATTTGTATACCGAATATCATACACAAAGTAACCATTCAATTAAAAATGCGTTTATTACATCATGCTCAACACACCATATTTTAATATTTAGTAATCATTGATGTTTAATGCATAACGTATATCTGCAACTCAGTCCATGTCTACGCATCATCGAATATGGATGGTTATCATTGAACCGACTTCTTTTGAAATTATCCTTGAAAAAGATAGGTTAGGTTAGTACCTAACAAGTTTATAATTTTTTGTATTTTAGTGTAGTGGGTTTCGAGGAGACGGGGTAAATGAGCTAAGAAATAATAAACCGAGCTTTGCACCAGCGTGATTTGCTAATGCAAAGTTTATTTTATCAAAACATATCCAAAAATAATCATTATCAATTGAAGGTTTTAAGTAAATGATGATTTTTAAAAAAGCGATTGTGGCTGAATGAATAAGAGACCGGCGTGCAAATCACGCGGTCTGAGTTCGATCCCGACCGGCAGTACCAATGTGGATTCCACTTTGTGGAATTTATATGTACTAGTCAAGTGACTTACCATCTGCTAACGGTGAAGGAAAACATCGTGAGGGAACCCACATACCCTAGAAGAAATTCTATGAGTATGTCTGATCCACCAACCCGCACTAGGCCAGCGTGAGTGGATTATGGCCTAAACCCTCTCAGCTCTCTAGTTAGAGGAGAGGAGACCCGAGCCCAGCAGGGGGACCTAATGGGTTGCTGATGATGAATTTTAAGACACGTGGCGATCGTTTTTAACTAACTCTTACCATATTTACCGCAGGAATTTTTGTATAAACTTCTAAGGCCTACAAACATTTATTGAAGTCGATAAATCGACACGAAGAGAAGTCAAACCATTCAATCTATGAATACTTTTCTATGTTTTAATGTTTACTTAAGTTCTTTACAAAAATTATCTTGGTAATCTAACCTGTATTCTTATTACCAGTCACGTATTATAATCACTAGATTAATAAAATCGCCAATACTTCAACACTAGCACAAACACCGTATAATTTATTATATGCCATATATCTTCGTAATAAATTATAAAATCCCATAACACTGATATGATTGATTCATGTAGCAACATATAATTTGAACTATTTGACCTACAAGGTGGTACATTTTCACCGGTTTTGAACCGTTAATATTATGTCATGCGTTGCGTGCATTGAATTATTATCTAACCGGTAATGAGCGGTTGGGCGTATTTAAAGACATTAACGTACTTTAATGTTTGGTTGGCATGGTGTATTACAAATATTGGTGTATTATTACAAATATGGTGTATTACAAATATTTGTATGATCTCCAAATGTTTGTTTTGGAGTTTGAGTGTTTTTCTATTCATAATTTTGTATGCACTTAGAAATATAAATGAATGTTTAATAATTGTCTAGATTCCATAACACGAGTTTTAATAGCATTAGCATTTTTACTCTAGGCTAGATGGCGCTGTGTAAATTGTCGCAAATATTTATTATCGAGGCGAATGAGCTTTGACGACAGGAAGAGGACAGCCGTGGCACATAATTATACTTTTTTGCGTTTTTTAATTCATAAATTTTAGTGCACTATATTTTTAGATAAATAAATACTCTTAGTCTTTTAGCCGATGTATCGTTTTCAACAGTTGGGATGATTTATTTTAGTACTAATGAAATGGCGTACTACGCCTGGCGGTGCAGGCGTCCACATACTACTACGGTAATCGTTATAACATAAGATACTAGTATTACACTATAAAGATGGTTAAGATAAGCACCGTTTTGCTGCGTGAGTACCTAGCTGAGGGGAACGGATTACTTAATACCTAGTGATGAGCTTGCATTCAATAAACTATAAATAACTTCATAATCTCTCCCAATAATTTGTGACTTTGAGTATTAGTGTTGTGACAGATTAAGAACACATAATGTCGCTACCCCAACTCAAAGACGACTGAGGGAGTAACCTTACAAAGACTAGAGCACTGCAAGAAAAGGAAAATTCAACCCTATACCAATCCGTCTAGCCAGCGTGGCATCTTAGGCTAAATTCCCTCCACATTCTCTGGAGGAGACTCGTGCCCAGCTGCGGGACGTTTATGAGTTGAAATGATGATGGTGAATAAGTGACGACTTTTTTTATTTCTTATAATGTCATTTTGAATTCAATTATAATTTTAGTCGTGACAGCTGATTAAGCTGTGACCAAAATAAACTAAATTTTGTATGTTTATTTTTAAGTATTATTATATTAAATATAAATTGCATGCTGTGGTCTCCTATAAATGAAGGAGTACTCAATTGTAATACTTAAATGATTGTAACCGTGTAAATTGCAGTGTATTTTCTTTGTTGGAGATCCTAAATAAATAAAATAAAAAATTAAGCCTTGGACATTTTTTTTTACGTCGTCATTAGCTACAAAATGGGCTTTAACATGAAAAGCGATAAAAATACATGACTCACAACATACAATATCTTTATAATGGGAAGGAAGAAGTAGGTACAATAGCAGTAGGTTTCATTGCTTTAGATTGCCTTCACAGAAATTTCATTATATGGTAGGCAGTAGCTAGGCTACCATATTCATGAAGAAGGGTTACCACTAACCACTAGACAGCTCACTTAATTGTGGACATCTTTTACAATTATTTATTTTTTTATTTTTTTTATTTTATTTTTTTAAAAGACAACGCCCGCACTAGGGAACAAGCCCTGTGTCGCGGGGAGCTTTACAAACATGAAACTAACGGACACAAAGTACACCCAGACTAGAAACAAATATCTATGAATCACACAAATATTTGTCTCGTGTGGGAATCGAACCCACGTCACCCAGCACGGCGATGTAGTGGCGAGGCGACCACCTTAACCACTGCGCCACGGTGACAGTCAAGTGTATTTACAATAAATAAAATGTCATTACTAACCTGAGTCTCCACCAATGACAATTGTATTGCTCCTTACGCACATCTCCAGTGAACACATCCCATCTCCATTTGTCCATGACCAGAGCGAATGGTAGGAAGGCCAGCTTGTCCATAGCTTGGGTGAACAGGAAGTTAATGTCATGAGCTGTGTCGTCCACTGAACGTTGGACCAGGCCGAGGGTTTGGAGGTGACGAGGAGATGATACTGAAAGGGCGATTGTCTCTCCGATGGCTTCGTGGAAACCTGCAAGACAAAGGATTTTTTAATTCTTTTCTATTAAACTTGACCAAATGTAGGTCTCATTTTAAGAGGAAAAAAGTCTACCCATGTCACCCCATTCAGGGAAACTAGACAGTTATGTAATCACTGGCCCGATGATAGTAAAAAGTCAGCATATCACTAAAACAGAAGGGTTTTGAAACCACGTTTTGAATACAGAAGGGTTTTGAAAACCCTTGAAACCTAATATGATGTCAACGGTTATGCGAGCACAGGCCTTCCTCAACTATTTTTACACCAACAGATCTTGATTATGACAGACTGATGATATTATAAACAGCGGCTGTACAAAATAAATTAAAAGAAAAGTGCAATATTTCTTGATAAACCTTGGGTGATGGCGTGGAATTTATAAATAACAGACTGAGCCATTGTTTATTAAAGCTTAATTTAGCAAGACTTACAGGCTCATAACTTTATGTATTAAAATTTAATACATATAATTGTATCGTTTTTTTTATTGTTTGATTTTGGTTTAAATATAGTATATATAACCTGACTGGCCTGTTGGTCTAGTGGTTAGTGACCCTGACTGCTAAGCCGGAGGTCGTGGGTTCGATCCCCACCCAGGACAAAACTTTGTGTGATGGGCATAAAGGTTTGTTCTGTGTCTGGGTGTAATTTATCTATAATATGTATGTATTTAAAATTATATATGTATATATAATTATGTATGTATTTATTTAACACTGCGAGAAAAGGAAAATTCGAAACAAACCCTATACCAACCCGTCTAGCCAGCGTGGTATTGTAGGCTAAATTCCCTCCACATTCTTTCGAGGAGACCTATGCCCAGCAGTGGGACATTTATGGGTTGAAATGATGAATGATGATGTATGTATTTACAAAAAAAAACTTATTTAAGTAGTATATCAGTTGTTTAGTACCCATAACACAAGCAAATATAATTGCTTAATTTGGGACTAGATGGCGCTGTGTGAATGTGGTAGAATATTATTATAGTGCATCTTCGTATTATTTATTATTAACTGAATGTTATTACTTCGATTCTTACTCAACGACACAAATGTTATCAGATTAGACTAAGTTATGCTTACTCTAATTCCAGGCGATTTCCCCATGAATAAAAACGCTAAATCACAGAAATGTTTCAACATAGTTTAATCAGTTTAACGAAAAACCATTACTGAAAATCTGCCAACAGCTTTTTTATTAGGCATTATATTTTCAGTTCGTAATTTCTTTTAACTAAAAACCAATCAATTTATTATTAATATTACATATTTGGCAATATATTTCTTTTATGTTCCTACCGCTATTAGCTGAACACATTTGGACCGTATAGATATAATTCAATGATTACCTATACATATGTGCGATAAGTTCTGTAACAAAGGCATTAATGAAACAATAGCACATTACAGCTGTAAGTAGGCTGGAAACTTTGTGGTGAAACAATAGACTGTTTGCTTATTGCTTGAAACTTCTAGATTAGTTTTTTATTGATGAAGCTGCGACTTATTACTTTTTTCCTTAAAATGCAACGCCTGCGCTATGGAACCAGCTTTATGTCGCGGGGATCTCACAAACATACAATTAAGGGACTCAAAGTGCACCCAGGCTCGAAACAATAAAATTATCTATGAATGTCACAAACATTTGTCTCGTGTGGGAATCGAACCCAGACATTTAGCATGGCGATGTTAGTGATGATGCGACCACCGCTATACTACGGTGACAGTCATACGGTAAGTGGAAAATATCTTATTATTAAAATAAGAGATGGATAAAAACTCTGATTGGATTATAGTTGCCCAGGCTATCTTCGTAATCTACTACGAGTAATTTATTCTTCAGACTGACATAGACATTCATTAGTGGAGAAATAAATAGTTCTAACTTATCATTATGCAACCTATGTTTCAAAAATGTTATAATTAGTCATTCACTAATTAGTGTTTTAATAAATAGACAATTGTATTGTATTGGTTTTCTGTTTTCAATCATGTAGCACCTATAACACAATGTTGTACTATTCAAAGAAATTGAACAACTTTACTTCATAGAGAAAGTGATATCGTTACAAAAATACTACCAACAGAAAATGGTACAACTCCATTAACTAGTTTCTGAAAAAGAGCCTCTAAGAATGCAAGCAGAGATGCGAGTTTTCATTTGGCTTTTCTTATGTACTTGTCGCTACCGAGGTGTGTAGTACGGAAAGTAAAGTTCTTACAAATCATAAATTCCCGTCTCCTATATTTGGAAACAAATGTCACTTAATATTACGTCATACAGTGTTAAACTGGAAATGTAAGGAAACAGGTTGACTTGGTGATTAAGTCGCAGTCCAGTTGCCTTATAGGAATACTTAGATGACGTATCAATTAGTAGCATCCGCAATTAACTAGCAGCGATACAGCGATATGGTATCCGTGTAGTGACGGATTAAGAATACATAATGTCACTACCCCATCTTAACTCGTGGGTGTCGTAAAAGGCGACTAAGGGAGTTAACGTTATGCAAACAAAAGCACTGCGAGAAAAGAAAAATTCGAAACAAATCCTATACCAACCCGTCAGGCCAGTGTGGTCTAGTAGGTTAAATTCACTCCACATTCTTTAGAGGAAACCCGTGCCCAGCAGTAAGACGTTATTGAGTTAATTTTTTTTTTATACCACGACGGTGGCAAACATGCGTACGGTCCGCCTAATGGTAAGCGGTTACCGTAGCCTATGGGCGCCTGCAACACCAGGGGCATCACGAGCGCGTTGCCGACCCTTAAGAAACCTAAAAAATAATTATGAGATTCTTGCTATGAACTGATCACATTTCTAAAAACTTAAGGTTACAGTTAAATTAATTTAACTAGTTCCACTTTGAAAGATTATATTATTAAAATCAAACAGTTATTTTGCAGGTAAAACATTTAGCTATTTTCATCACATGTAGCTAGAATCTGTGTGAATTCTGTCTAAATTCTCACAAACAAAACATGCAAATTAGGACATTTCTACGCGGCGACGGATTAGTTACCAAATGACATGATGTTACACAATTCTATGCACATTGTGAGTACGTCGGAAGTAACCTATAAAGTGGCGATGTCGACCAACTAGAACGTGCTATGAATGAACAAACAGTAGATATTATATGTGAGAATCTGAATTACGACTTTTTTATAATATCATTTCGTTTTTATCATAAATAGCATTTCAAGAAAAAATGTGAAAAATTCTACCTATATTTATTTTAATAGTATGGAAATGTTTAAAGAGTGTGAACTTTTATAAATATAATAATAATAATAGTGTCACTTTTTTTCTACAAAGATTTTGACCTATATTTTCACGTGTGTGTGTGTTTGGATGTTGCTTAAGATGATACATCGGCTTTTTAGGAAAAAAAAAAGGAACTCATTCCCACAATACTACTGCACCACCGAGAGAAACCATTTACATAATTTAACTATGATTCAGGTCAATTAATTAAACCATCTTCATTATTATTAATACGCTAATTACTAATTATTTCTTTACAAGTTAATGAACAGAAAACAAAATAAAATACAAAAGAGATGCAAGCCTCATGCGATAGTGAAAGCTGCTCAACTCACGCGGATGTTGACCTGTTCCCGATTGATAAACTCGAGCGCAACAAAATGGCGGAAATTCAATCCAGTATTGGTTATACTGAGACGACTATGTTTGAGTCGTGACTTCCCTTCCTTTATACTTTTGCCGAAATATAAATATTAACTACCTCGGTAGCACAGTGAGAAGTATGCCCGTCTGGGGAAATACTTCCTATATCCTAACAAAAACAGCAGCCATAATAAAAAAGTGTTGTGTTCTCTGGTGAGTAGTGGGATCCAGAGTTCATTGGGGAGGAAAGAGATTGAATAGTCAATAGAGAAGAGAAGAAGAAGAGAAGTTGCAAATTTCATCAAATTCTTTATATCATACCTAATAGAAGACACGCTGGGCTTCTCTTTTTGAATTTGCGAAAATAAAACAAACACACTCACAAATAACACCATATAGATTTTACAAATTAAATAATTTTGAGAAAACATGTTTTTACATAATTTGCAGAATATTTTTTAATTATAGCAATCTGCATGTTACATGTCAGGTCTTAAGAAGCGAAACCAGTATTATAATAAGTAAAGCTTTCCAACTATCACATATGAATACACATAAAGCGATAAAATTACGTAGATATTACCAAAAAGGATAACTTTCTAATACTTTCCAAGTCAAAAAAACGTAATCTTCTACTTTCGAAAATATTCCTATAAACCTATGAGGTCCTAGATTCGATTCCTGAATGGAGATGAGCGTTACATATTTTTCTTCACAAATTCTTAGTATTTAGCCTGTGGTCTAGAATTATGTCTAGTATTGTCTAGTAAATTATAGTTCATTCACCCTCCATTTATTACTTGACTTCGTCAAAAAATTCAATAAAGTAGATAAAAAAAAACTAAAGGAGTAAAATAGTCCCTTACTAGATGGATCTACTAAAGGTTCCTGGTGGCCGTTGGTCAAAGGTGGCCGTTGGTTGCAGCCGGCACCGAATCGCTCGCTGTGGCGAAAATTAGGTGAGAGGAGTTGACATTTGTTTTAACTAGTTGTTGTTGTACAATTTCAATATTGACAGTATTAATATTAATTTATTAATATTCACACCTTCATTTTTAGTCAGGGCCTAAATCTCTTGTACTCCCACTTTGGCATTGAAATCCCCCATAACAACGCTGTAGTGAGCCTTGGTGGTACCATGTAATGCCTTAGTTATGTCTTATGTCTTTCTCTTTTTTTTTTGCTATGTCTATGCCTAAATCTCGCCAAACATGAATTCTCAATTATTGATGTGTCAACTGCTTGTAAATAAACATAATGTAATAATATATACGGAACCCTGACATTTTGCGTTCGGCTATAGAAATGAATTCGACGCAAACTGAACTTGACCTCGTTGCGTCTGCAGAAGTACACACAAAAAATAACATAGTATTTGATGATACATCGATACAGAATATGCTAGAAGTGGCATTTTCAAATCGATATAATCTATAATATAAAAATGAATCGCCAAATGTGTTGGTAAGCGCATAACTCAACAACGCCTGGACCAATTTGGTCAATTCTTTTTTTAAAATGTTCGTTGAAACGTTGGTTTTTACGTATTTTTTTTTTTTAGTTTTTATGTAGGTAGGTAGGTAGGGTAGGTAGGTATACTTTCATAAAATCATAAATTAAGTAGGTGGTACGAAGTTCGCCGGGACAGCCAGTATTAGTATAAAGAGGTAAGTTGAGTAAGTTTGTGAGCTTGTGACTTTTAGGGGGTAATCTCGAGATCTACTGAAACGATTTTCAAAATTCTTTAAGTGTTGGGTAGCCCATTCATTGAGGAAGGTTATAGGCTGTATAACATCACGCTATCGCCTAACATATATACATAACGAGGCGCTCGTAGCATTGCGGTACTGAGATGTTCGTTATCATCGAGGTTAAGCAACACTCAGCAAGGTCAGTCCGTGATGGGTGACCGTTTGTGGCAATTTCATTCTCGAGCGTCTTCGTGCTTCGGAAGGCACGTAAAGCCGTTGGTCCCGGTTACCACATAATGTGGTAGTCGTTAAGGCAAGTTGGAAGCCTTCTGGGCGACTTGATAAATTCCAACACCAGGGTCTGCCTTAAGCCCACAGGATAAGAAGAAGAAGACAGCCAATAGAGGCTGAGTATTGGTCAAATAAAGAACGACGGGAGCTAAGCCCCGCGCGACGTCTAGTATAATAAAAAGTGATTGTAATACCTTAAATGACTTACCACTAGTAGTTTTTGAGATCCTAGCGTTCCACCAAATAAACAAACAATACAGTTTTAAAATATTACTATAGATAATAAAGATACGGTAGATAGATTCACATACCTATTTATCACGGGTCATGTGAGTAGTATTGTTGGGAAAAGTTCTACATCTTTATACTATCTTGTCTCTTCCACAATCTGTATATCCGTGTGAGTGGACGTGCGCGGTTGAGATGCGCGTGAGTTACGCAACTAGACGCTGTAATCGTTAGTATTAATTTCCGTGAAAATTCTACTGCGCACACGACTGTAGAGTGAGCGAATGTTGATTTTATATGTTAAGGTGTAGTGTACCATAATAGTTTTTTTATTTTTTATTTTACTGGTATTTCAATATTATTGACTGATAAAACGTATTTTACTTTTTACCCTAAAAACGAATACAGAATTATGTTGGTGTAGTGATTACTGACCCTGACCGCTAAGCTGGAGGTCGTGGATTCGATTCCCACCCAGGACGAACTTTGTGTGATGAGCATGATTGTTTGTTCTGTGTGCGTAATTGATCTATAATATGTGTATTTATAAAAACATGTATTTAAGTATGTAGTATATCAGTTGTAGTACTAATAGCACAAGCAAATATAATTGCTTAATTTGGGACTAGATGGCGCTGTGTGATTGTGTGAAAATATTATTATCATATTTTTGTAATAGTTATTTGCGGGCCGTATGTCTATTTGCCACCTTCGTGGTATACAAAAATCGCACCTGCATCAGTCGTGCGCATAACAATTTAGCGACGTCGAATCATATAGTTTCCCAACACGCTGTGTTCTACATTTCGCAACATCGTAACTACGGCTTAGATTTAATTATTATGTAAAATATAACGCACTCGTTATTTAACAACATACAACTGACGATCTTACCTAAATAATAACTATATAGACGCCTCTTATTTAAAAAAATATATATACTTAACTAACGCACAAAAGAATTAATTATTGTAAAAAAAGAATAAAAATCTTGTAGAAAGTTAAAAGTAGCTATTAGCTAAGGAGAATACTTATTTTATTTATAATAATGTATAAGAGTTTCTGCTTGTGACGAAGTAGGTTAAGTCGGTAAAAAGACACCTATACAATCTCTAACACCTCCATTTTCAAAACAGCTGCAAGAACGCCCGATTCTGGACTGAGAGACTGGCCTGTTGGTCTAGTGGTTAGTGACCCTGACTGCTAAACCGGAGGTCGTGGGTTCGATCCCCACCCAGGACAAGTCTTTGTGTGATGAGCATAAAGGTTTGTTCTGTGTCTGGGTGTAATTTATCTATAATATGTATGTATTTACAAAAAAAAATGTATTTAAGTAGTATATCAGTTGTTTAGTACACATAACACAAGCAAATATAATTGCTTAATTTGGGACTAGATGGCGCTGTGTAAATGTGGTAGAATATTATATTATTATTATTATATTATATTATTATTCTTTTAAATCGATGTTTACAAGAATTCATCAAATAATAAACGAGAGTTGCAATGGCGGATGTCTCCAACGATTTTATTGCACTTTTGTAACGAGAGGAATCACTCAAAGCAATTTCACATTTTATTATTTTATGATAAAAATAAAGATTTATATCATTTAAAAAGATAATATAGTGCATTCACATTAGCCAAATTGCATCTTATGTCTATTAACATAAGGTTTGTTTATAGGCTTCCTCAGAAAATAGAGCATCCTCTGTCAAAACTAGTTGCATGGTAGACTGCCAAACGGTAAGTCGGGATTTATAATACAGCGATTCGAATTCTCGCTCATTTGTATAATATAGTGCTATCTGTTGACGAATATGCGGTAACTATATACAGTATTATTGCTGCCTTTACTTATGTATTTAGTAACTGTATTAGCTTTACAGATGTCGCCAGCCGTCTTTTGGTTAAATGAATTGGTTTCTGAGTAAAACTACAATATTCTATTACAAGGCCATATTGCAAATAAAACAACACCCGGAGTCCTTCTTACTTTGAGCATTTTTAAAAGGAATAATATCAACCTATGCTTTTATTGGTGTTATAATATAAAAAATATATATATAAAATTATAATATAAAATTAATATTTCTGAAAAGTGGTTGGTTATTTCCTACCTCTATTAGATGCTGACTATGCTTACTTGCCTTAAATAGACAATTTAAGGCAAGATTACTCAAGGTTCGCACGCAGTTCACTGTGCTCTGGCTTGATAGCAATTTATATATGCAATTGCAAATTTGCATATTTTGTTCATTATGAAATAAATAACAAAATATAAAACAATAATATTCAATATCTGTATCCAAAACTTAAAGACGAGCAGCTCACCATAGAAACATTTCCACCGTATATTTATACATGTCTGTAAGTAAAAGAAATGGCTGTTAGCCGACTCGTATTCTAATGGCCAATAGATCTAACTAACATTCAAATTACAAGGAAATATCGTCCAGTCGTGAGATGTCGATCAACGATCAAATAGACTGCAATGTTTTATGTAACGTTCCTTACAGATTGCATATAGTTATTAACCTACATACTGTCAAGTACATAAAGAAACGTAGGTAAGTTTTGATTTAACTATTTCAACACCCAAACACATGCTTTTCTTCGCAAATGATATCTTTGTAAAAAAAAACAAATAGACTATTTATGAAATCATTTTTGTTAAGGCGTCATCTACCAAAAAAATTATATTTAATTTTCACAATTATAAAACCTATGGTTACCTCATACTTACATTAAAATCCGTAAAATAATTTAGGATATAAAACGATGATACGATATTATAAACATACTTACAAAGCTAGGCTTGAAAAAGAAACTACAAATAGAAAAAAAAAAAGGAAGTTTTGGAAGTTAAAAAAGGATTTACCAGCAAATTGCTACACAAATTATTCCACTAATCGACTAATTTTCAGATTCCAAGATTTGTATCAGGCTTAAATAAAATATATTTAATCACATTAGTCACTTCTAAAGCAAGTTCTTTCCTCAAATTTCTTAAGAAAAAACAGGTTATAAGTCTAAATTACAAATATTATTAATATGAAAAATAAGCCAAGCTCGAAATTATCACCCAAAACTTTGTTCAGCACAGTCTAACTTACTCACTATTTCAATACAATTCAGTTTCTTTCAAGTCCACGCTTTGCCCTAATTTCTCTAACCTACAGTCCCCATTAACATGTTTGACTTACATATCGTATCGTTCACACAAGTCTTCGCTAACTCAATTAAGTACAACATGAACGTAATTCAGTCTTGCCCTATCGTTTCCATTTGAGGGTTCACTGCGGGCATTATGAAGGAAATAACCTTTGTGATAGTGACTGTTGGAAGTTTATTGTGTTGTGTTAAGTATGGTAAGATTTTTATTATGTTTTCACATACACACAAACATAACTGGCAGGCATGGGAACTTTAGAAGGTGTTGTCTTAGACGAATACACTCCCAACCATTCAAAAAGACGTTACAGAATAATTCTAGTATTAGTTTCCGTGTAGGGATTAAGAATACATAATCCATCCATCTCAACCCGTTGCTTGGTATCGTAAAAGGCGACTAAGGGAATAACCTTATGCAGTCAAGAGCAATGCAAAAAAAGGAAAATTCGAAACAAACCCTGGTCACTTGTCTCCTCCGAATATTATGAACGGTGTTTATCCTACTATACTCGCTGGCCAGACAGGTTGGTATATGTTTTGATTCGAATTTTTCTCGATCGATCTTTTCTCGCAGTCCTTTTGTTTGCATAAGCTTTATTATTATTGATAATAATAATAATTGCATAAGCTTATTCCCTTAGTCACCTTTTACGACACCCATGGGTAGAAATAGATTAGTAACATTATGTAATCTTAATCCCTCTCTGCACTGATAATAAAATAAACGATTTCTAAATAATTACGAAAATTGTCCTAAACCCTAGATTTCTAAATAAGGTTACCTCGGTCTCGACACAAATGAAACCGTATGACTACATTGAAATTGGATTACTAACCACAGGACAGAACAGATGAACTTGGCTCAAATTTTAACAACATTTGCCGAAGTACTTTTGAACTAATACTTAGTTAGTGTAAAACATATATATGTAAAAGGGAAACTTGTGGTTAAAATATCTGTTTATTATAAGTTTTATTTAAAAATCTAAAGAGGCCTGCAGTGGGACATTAATGGGTTGCTGATGATAAATTTATTTAAGATTATCATCCGTCACTATACAGACTGTTGTCTTTTACAAATATAAAAAAAAACACTACAAAATTTCAGCAATTATCTACTGCAATAATTGAAATCAACACATAATCTTCCTACTATTTATTTCAGCGTCTTCAATAATGTGCTATGACTGCAACAGCGCTTTCGACCCTCGATGTGGGGAACAGTTTGATTCCTTCAGTCTTGGCGTCATCAACTGTTCTCTAAGGGACCCGCCTGAACACTTGGACGTGGGTGAACCTAGGTTCTGCAGGTCGATCAAGATGGAGAGTAAGCATTTCTTTTTGTTCACTTGAAGTAACCTTACAATTTACTGTTACTTACTGATTTTATTCTAATACTAAAGGCCTTTCCCATAAAATATCCATGTTTTTTTATTGGCTAAAGTGATAAAAATGAATATGTTTCTAATTAAAGCTTATTAAATTATAATTCACTATCCAGTAAATATATTACATTTTTCTAAATAATGTTAACACACGTAACTTTACGACTACTACACTTATACGTACTCTGTAGTTTGTTTGTAATATAATAAATGTATAACAGGCGATTGTTATCTACAAAAATTGTATATAACATTTAATTTTGGGGAAACGAGTGTTAGTTGCGTGTTCAGTCAATTATAACTACCTATATCATCAGCAACCCATTAAGTCCCACTGCTGGGCTCGGGTCTTCTCTCCTCTAACTAGAGAGCTGAGAGGGTTTAGGCCATAATCCATTCACGCTGGCCTAGTGCGGGTTGGTGGATCAGACATACTCATAGAATTTCTTCTAGGGTATGTGGGTTTCCTCACGATGTTTTTCCTTCACCGTTAGCAGATGGTAAGTCACTTGACTAGTACATATAAATTCCACAAAGTGAAATCCACATTGATACTGCCGGTCGGGATCGAACTCGGACCGCGTGATTTGCACCGGTTCCCTATCCATTCAGCCACCATCGCTTACTTTACTAGCTATATCATGATTGTCTTAATATTTTGTTTTGATTTTGTTACATTTCTGTAAGAAGAATTTACCAATTATAGCTTTAATTATAAGAAAATAATTTAACAATTACGTATTCAAAAGTTTGATCGTGGTAGCTAACAGACGTAGCAAAGGTATACCGGATCGGGATGGAAATACCGGGATAAAGTACCACGCAATTTGTAGGACAAAATGACTGTTCAATTACACAAATATTAAGTAAGTAAAAAAAACAATATGGTCCTACAAAACTATGAATAAAGAACTATTAATAAAGAAACTGTGTCCAAGATATTTTTTGAATAAAGATCGTGTCTTATCTCTTTAATTTTCAGTCGACGGCAAAGTCCGTGTAGTCCGGCAATGCGGTTATTTAGCCGACGAAGATACTCCCAACCAACCCTGCCGTCGTGTAGTCGGTACTGGAGACCTTTTTGTCACTTACTGCACTTGTGACACTGATCTCTGTAATGCCGCTGAGATGAACCACCAAGATATAGTGTTGTTTGTTAGTCTTATGTTTATGTTTTCAAGATATTTTTATTGAGAATTGTTGTTTTATTATTAAGTTATTTTGTTTCGTTGGGATTACACAGTGAGAGAAGTTTGTGGTTGTTTTATTTTTTGCTTATTATTGTATACTGTTTTAACTGCCTCAGTGGCACGAGTATATATGAGTGCAATACTATAAGTAAGTTCGATTCATGGGTTAGGCTAAAATATTTATTTATTTGCCTAGTAATAAATACCAAAAATGCGGTCCTGCCAGGGAAACTATGCTAATGCTAAACAATAAAAAAGTTTTTAATTAATTATACGAACCCTGGTGTACAGATTTTAATCTGAAGGCTGAGCCATCTGCAGAAGACTAAAATTTTATAACTTGTTTAAAAACATCAAAACTGAACATAAAATAAAATACCAAAAGTTATTTAATATGAGTATGAGTTAAAAATAAAAATCTAAAATTTTTCGACGAAAATAAAGTATTCTATTCGATTAACTACATTTTCCTCTTACACAATAACAGTAACACCTAGCAATAATTTAGCTAGATCTAGAGTAATGTGCTGGTGATAAATCTGCGCACGATTAGTACGCACACTGTGTCTGCGCAATTCAGGTGACTTGCTCACTTCCGAGTGGTTTAGTAAACAATAAGTGCTTCGTTACATAATGTCTATATTGTTTAACGTAGGTTTGACAAAAATAGTCTTTAAAGTATTTGTCTTAAGAAGTAATTTTGCTTGAAATGTAATATCGCTTGATGTAGTATATTGTGATAATAATATCTGTCAATGAATTGAGAGTCCATAATGCATTTATCGGTAGATATTGTTCGTCCAATCTAACTAACTGCGACTGAGACAGAATAGAGTATGTAACTATTTTGTATAATATCTACGCAGAGGGTTTATCACCTGATGCCTGCTGTTCATTCCTCTCGACTGAATTACTATTAAGTCAGGAGGAATGTAATGGGAAGAATGGTAGCAATTTTTAATTGAAGTTTTCTATGGACTGTTGTGACGAACCGCAAAAGGTGTCCAAAGGACTTTCAGTAAAAAATTGCCGTAATAAGAAGGGATAATATGTTAATGTATATAATAAAGACTTACCAGGATTAGCTCCGTCACGGAACACCTTGGGTAGATTTCTGTATGCCAGGAAGTATTGAATATGCGCCATCTCATGATGAGCTGTCACCAAGTCTTTCATATCAACGTGTGTGCACATCTTGATTCTGGAAATTAAAGAACATTCACATAAAAATAAGAATACGCATCCCGAAGAGTTATCACACCCAAATTTTGTCAGCTATATCGTATCTATATAGTGTGGTATCATGTATTAGAGAGCGAGCCAATTTTCCATAAACCAGGCATATTTCGAAGTTAAAATTTCAAGACAGAAAATTCCTGAACCAATTTTTCCCAACCCGAGGACTAAATCTTTAACTTCTTGCCTGCCAGTCGTAAGAAAGAAAACTGTTTATTCCTAGACTTTAAATTATTTACAACAAAATATTATACAAATAGGTACTAGATAAAACAATAATTTTTTCATAATGCTTGCTGCATCCGCCCAGTAATTGGCAACCGCTCAGCATTAATGCTAACGTACTAGAAGCAGGTTGCTACTGGCAGTGGTACAGTGCTGATTTTCAGCGGGAGCCATACACACTTGTCTAATATTACGAAACTTAGGTCCAGTTGACCACTGACTGATAAGTGTCTGATAACCTAACAGAAACATAAGTGACGAATTTCAAATTAATATTTTGTATACATGATAACAAAAATAATATATTTATTTTATTTATTTATTTCTGTTCAGAAAGCTTCCAGACTAATAGGATACATGTGTCGTTATAAAAAAGTAACTTAAGTTGCAAAAAGCAGAATTTAATCTTTCACTTCTTTATCTAAGTTTCAATTTATTTATCAGATACATGTCAGTGGGGTAACAGAGTCTTAGTAATGATAATTATTCCACAAATTAACTCGAAATTAGTTACCACATACCTATAGTCATGTCTATTACAAAAGTCCCACGCTGACGGCTGGCAGTGTATATGACGATCAGCTGGCTGCTGCAGCGCGCTAAGTGCCCAAAAGTCAGGAGGCATTGCTGACATGTTCATGGACACGAAGAACTCTTCGGCAAGTTGGAACATCGTCAATGGAGTATAGCCCTGAAAATATATTGGATGAAGTTATTTGGAGAACGCTGTGGCGATTAGAGCAGTTAGGAGATAGTCATTTGTTTCACATCATTAAAAGGACAAATAAAACCAGATTTATTTATATGACTGGCCTGTTGGTCTAGTGGTTAGTGACCCTGACTGCTAAGCTGGAGGTCGTGGGTTCGGTCCCTACTCAGGACAAATCTTTGTGTGATGAGCATAAAGGTTTGTTCTGTGTCTGGGTGTAATTTATCTATAATATGTATGTATTTACAAAAATGTATTTAAGTAGTATATCAGTTGTTTAGTACCCATAACACAAGCAAATATAATTGCTTAATTTGGGACTAGATGGCGCTGTGTGAATGTGGCAGAATATTATTATATTTTTAAGCCCATACTAGGCCTGTTGTTTTTTTTTTTTCTACTACTACTCCAGACTACTACTACTATTCGAGACTATAATCTACCTATAAACCAAATTTCATACAGATCCATCCCCTCATTATCACGAGCTGTGATTGAGTAACAAACACCCATACAAACCTCCATCTATTCATCCATTTTAATTTTCAAATTAATAATATTAGTAAGATTTTCAAACACACCTGTTGAATCATCTCCGGCGTCACATCGACGAGTGTCTTCCCAGGGTACGGCAGGGTAACGGGCACGATGCCAGCCCAGCTCTGTCCCCACATGTCACCAAGGATGTGAGCAGGGATGGGCGCAGAGCGAGAGATCCTCTCAGGACCATACGCTTCACGAAGACGACGGCGAACGTAAGCGTGGAGAAGCTCGTATAGAGGTTTGACCTGGAAAACATGTGGAATATTGAATTAACATTTAATTTTAATGGTATTATGGCGGAATTTAGGTAAGGCTTATGTTCAGCATTGGATTGATAAAACGATGATGATAATTGAGCAGATATGTCTTTGCTTTGGATAAATTTTGAAGTTAGATTTTTCTTAACGAGAATTGAAAAAATCACCAGACTTTTTTGGTTACAATGACTAATTCCTACACAATATGGGAAGATACTTTATAGTGACTTTTCTGCTTTAATATTACTGAAATTCAAATTAAGTTCAAAATTATATTAAGACCCACAGATAGGCTAGACCTATCTCTGGGTACATAATATTAGTTCCTAGATTTAAAATACACAAAACGACGAATCTTGCATTATATTTATTAATTTATTGCACTATCGTTGTGAAACAGGCATAAGATGAAATGAATCTATCTGGCAATTTCAGTCTTTTGCCTGTGACATAAGGCTAAGTATTGCTCAGAGCCAATTTTTATCTAACTGCTCTTTTCTACTGTTAGAGTGACCAAGTAAGAAAATTATATAGGCTAGGTAAGCCACAGGCAAGTCAATCATGCTGAAGTAATTTTATTGTCACCTTACGTAGTTGTCACTAGACACCCTAAGTTTATACGGAAACTATAAATCTATAGGAGTTACATAACACTCATGTTTCACTAGCTAAGTCAGAATGGTAATTTGAAAGCGAGTATATTACTATAATGTGTGCAAACAGAGACTCCAGCTATAACTGGAAATATAATACGAGTACCTACAATATTCTATAATCTCGATCAAAGCACTTCTTACACTAGCACTTCATACGAACATCAAAAGTGTATTCTTTGGCCAAAAACGGGTCCCAGCATATCTTGAATAGCTTAATAAGGTAGGTCTCCCACTACCTTATTAAGCTAATACCAATTTGTTAATAGTACATTATGATATAAGTGCGGTAAGTTGAAAATTACAGCCGAGGCAATATTGCCAGCCCGAGCCGCAGGCCAAGAAAGCAGAGGCTGTAATTATCAAAGTGCACGTATGTCATACGACGTTTTATAACATATTTGCGAGGAAATAAATAAAACTCGGACTTTCTTACACGAATAAAATAATACAACGAAAAGAAAAAGCGCGCGGAAAATTTTTACTTGTCACAAATTAGCGATGCGCTTGCATCAGTGCTTTTTTTTAAAGCAAAGGCACAAAAACAGCCAGTGTTACTAATAAAGTAAATTAATATTTTTGTGTTTTGTTACAGATAAATGGTTGTAATTTATGTTCAAAATTAATTAAATTAAATAATTAAATGTTTATTTATTAAATTTATCTCCCAAAGTTAATTTTATTCATAAAATATTGACCACTTTTCTTACATAAAAACTCTTTTCTAAGATTTAAAAAAGTACCGTTCGTTTTAGGCGGAGCATCTTGATAAACCGTGCGTTTTAAATTACAATAACGCACAAGTGCGTAATGAGATACATTACTATATTGAAATTGGTGAAATAAGAGACCCTTTACGAGCAAATGTGTTATAAAATACTATTACACACAAGGACATGCTACAGCAAAATTCTTTACATCTCTTTGTAAAAGGATCACTATAAAAGTACGAGCATCTTACCTGTTCCCAAACTTCGTCGACTTCTTGCCTCATGTTCGCGGTTTCGTAAGGGAACATCCAGTATGCAGAAGCATCAGTGAAATCTGAAAGAAACACATTACACATAACACATTATCAAGAATTTATTAAGCAAATTAAACTTTCCTCTTCATGCAAATAATGTTAAATAAATATTTAAAAAATACATACCTAATCATAACTAATTAAACAAGGAGTTATTGAAATAATAAATGAGTAACAAATAGACTTTCACATTACTACTAAACAATCTTTTCTGGTATTTATTTTTAAAAAGAGAATTAAAATTATGCTCCTTGTTCCAAACTGATGGCGTTGGTAAAATTTAAGCGCCTGCTGAATTTAAATAGCAATACACGATAAGAATATTTTGCTAAAAAATAAGCGTAGGCGCTTTTTAATTACTATATACAACATGTATTGTGTGATTTTATCGAGCTAGTATATATTTGAATAATTTGAACTTATTTCAACTAATTTAAGTACTTCCGCTTAGGTTGGTAGGTACTTATTCCCGTTTGTAATATTTTTACATTTTAATACAACATACCTACCTATTTCTAGTTGATGCATATACTTACAGAAAATAATCAAATTCAACCTATTTTACATCCACAAAATAAATATCAGAAACTCAATATGCCACCCGTAATAATAAACCCTTAATAACACTAAAAATAACCTCCAAATCTACTCACTATTCAACCTCGCAGCCTGATTGGTCAAATCTACAAGTTGCTCGTACAGATCTCTGATCCTCCTTCCAGTGACCCTCCTCCACTCAGTCCATATATGCTGGAGCTCGTCCCAATCCCTCGAGTGAGACATAACGTGTTGCAACTCCGGTTGTAAGTGTAAGCCACATTTGAACGGCTCATTGTAGGCGCATACCTCAGCCGTGTTGTATACGGCTAACATGTCGTTTATGATGCGGTTGTACTGGAAATTAAGAGTATTATTATCATCAAAATAGTATATACTAGCTTCCGCCCGCTGCTTCGCCCGCGTGGTATGTATTTAATACCTATAAACAGTGGCGGATTTGCCCTAAGGCCCAGTAGGCCCGGGCCTAGGGCGGCCAAGACTACAAATCCACCACTGCCTATAAACCTTCCTCTTGAATCACTCTATCTAATAAAAAAAACCGCATCAAAATCCGTTGCGTAGTTTTAAAGATTTAAGCATACATAGGGATATAAGGACAGAGAAAGCGACTTTGTTTATGAGTGAAGTAAATATTATTTCAGACATTTTTGACACATCACAATCTACCCCAAACTAAGCTAATATAAACTTGTGTTATGGGATCTAGACAACTAATAAACAAACAGAATTACGCGCATCATCATCAATACAACCCATAAATGTCCCACTGCTGGGCACGGGTCTGCTCCAAACATTTTGGTGGGAATTTAGTCTACTATACCACGCAGTCCGACGAGTTGGTATAGGGTTTGTTTCTAATTTTCCTTTTCTCACAGTGCTTTTGCCTGTTTAAGTATAACTTTAAGGTTGCTCCCTTAGTCACCTTTTACGACACTCACGGGTTGATATGACATTAAATTGTATTCTTATTCCGTCTAAATACAAATAATCCCTAATCTCTAATACAATAGTTAAGAAAAAAACACTGTCTTCCGAACTTCTTCTAGCTCTCTCATTTATTTGTGTCAAAAATGACTTGGGGTCATTCACAGGCGGAGAATCTTAACACCGCCATTTATGCAATGACGTCATTAAGTAAACTCCATCTATGGATATTTCTATGAACTATTACACGAATTATATCTCTTTTAAACACCTATTAAAATCTTAGTGCAACAAATTATAAACAAAATTATTCTTGTGAATTCACTCAGTGAACAGCAAAATAAGTCAATCCTATTTGCGACAAGATTGAGGGTTTTGAATTCGCGTGTAATAGGCGCTCTCTGTAAAAAATGCGAGCACGCGGCACCCCCAACAACTGGAATTATTTTCGTTGGATCCCAGTTTTGAATCCTAGTTTAATATTTTTGGCGTTGGATCCCACAAAATATTATTATGTATTACCGTTGGATCCCAAATTTAAAAAAAGTAAGAGAATTACGTTTTATTGTCGTTGAATCCCAAAAACTATTTCCGTTGGATCCCAAATGTTAAAAAAATCTGACTGCGGGTACTTTCAACAACAAAATTATTAATTATATGAGGGTATACTTTATATTGACTGACTATTTTTTTTATATCTCTAATATCTCTGTAGGAATGTGCTTGGAAAAACTTCGACTGTAGTGTAAAAAGTTGACCTGTGTCTACCATGAGTTTTCACGGCGTTTTACTCTGTTTGATTGCCAGATTTATATGTAAAAATGAACAGCGACCCTAGTACTACTTATTTGAATTAATAATTCAAACATATAGCATTAGGGGTGCTGTTTATTTTTCATAAAAATTTGTCAATCAAAAGCACTGTCTTGGGTGAACGCCGTGAAAACTCATGGTAGGTACCACTGACCTATAGGTTTCCGTGTGCAAATAAAGTATGATTTAATTCATGTTTCTTCTGTCTTTCATTCTTTCAATTATTTAATAGTCGGCGGGCCGAACACATGCTGCTTTTTAAATGTTTGGTAAAGGTAAGGTAGTAGATCCTTGCTTATATCAGCATGAATGGTCCGGATCGACCGGGGAAGTACTATTCTCTCACAGAATATCGACGTAATGTAGCAGTATCCGTACTGTTATGTTTCGTACGGTGAGTGCAGAATGCCGGAGCCCCAATTCCTTCCTTAGTCACTTTTCTTCTGACAAGTACACATGTTGTTATAACATGGGATTCAATGGAAATAGCAAATGGGATCCATCGTTAATACTTAAAAAATGGGATTTAAAACTGGGATCCAACGAAAATAAATGAACAACTGCCGCATCCGTAGCCTTAGTGACACATAGATAGAAGAAATCAATATCCTGGCAAACTTTAGGGATTTATTAACAAATAATAATATCGTTAATACGGGCCTGCATCGCACATAAGATACGTCTATGTAGTTTTATCAAAATCGCTCGCTGTGGCGGCAATTAGGTGCAGCAAACGTCATTGGGCTGATTTGATGTGATGTATTTTTGCATTCCCAATATATATCGAGATTGCGAATAACTCGGATCATTATTCATAATGCCGTGACCTGTGTAATAAAGTTTAAGGCTTACAACTAGCCGTATACTGATTGAAATACTTACTCTGTCCAACTGATCAGGAGGCAAAGCAGAAGGGCCGATAATGGACAGCATTCGTAGTTGTCTGAAGGTAGCATAGTCTCTGACACCTCCCTTCGGTATCTGCTGAGCGGCCTCCCATAGTCCTCGTTGAAACAGCGTGTAACGTTGTTGGGCGTCCAACTGAAATAATGAAGTTTGATATTTATAAATTAATTTTAGGAATTAATATCATATAAAAACATATTATCAGAAAACTTATGAGTTCACGACAAAGAAAAACTTTAAAAATAGAATAGCAGTAGTTCTATATTCAAATTGTTTTAAAATGTTTGTTCGGTTATACCCGAAAAACGGAACACATACTTTGAATCATGATTTACCATTTTTCTTTCAAATTTATTTACCTAACATTATGTTTAAAAAAATTGACAAACACGTAAACTTTGATCCCTTACAAAAACTAAACTCGCGTTCTTTTAAAATACGCAATACGCATGCGCAAGTATTCGAAAAAAAAATGCTCATAGCCGAGCGTCAGTGTATGATAATGATATTATTTAAACATATTATGTCAAACAATATGCGCTCGGCTTTTAATATCACCAAGTCTAAAAATCACAAGATACAACAATTAATCATTTTCAAAAATGCTATACTCGACTGTCAGCAATTAATCAATCTAATAGAACCTCTTTTAAAACAAAGTTTAAAGTCAAAACATGTAACCTCTTTGTTGAGATCTAAACAAATAGGTTGGTACCAAATAACCTCTTCATTTAAATTCAGTGCATATTGTCTCTGTTGATAAATGGTAGTCATAGTAACGATCATGTGAACTACTTGCCATCCTTGTTTGGTAAAGGTTGTGTAATATTGACCCTGAATGTTAGGTACAAGTTGAGATTTTATGGTAAGGTTCAAATTTCTGACAGTTAAATGTAATTTTTGGTTCATGATTTGAATTGATATGGACAATCTAGCGTAACTATACTAATAATAAAAAGCTGTACAGTTTGTTTGTTTGCATGAACGCTGGGGTCCAATTGGAAAAAATATTTAAGTGTTGGATAGCCCATAATTATCGAGGGAGTCCTTTCCGCAGCTTCGCAGGCACGCGTGTTAATATTCACAAAATTATCCTGCAGTTCTTCTGGCTTTCATGAATATAGATACGAACTTTCCCATCTTCAATATTTTTCGAAACCATTTTTACAATTTTCAACCGATTTTTATAAATTTAAAGGTCAGGAGAAACTAAGTTTAAAGACGCGTATAACGGAACGCAGCCGAATGCCGCCAAATCCGTTTAAATGATCTATATTATCGTTGCCAAAAAAATAGGTTGATATTTGTCGTGAACGAAATTTTGTTACTTTTCATTAAGAATTAAGTTAATATCGGGATTAAAGTGATTGTGAGGTGTTATTAAGTGATAATTATGGTTAATGTCTTTTATTAGAAGTGAAGTGAAGTGAAAATAATATGTTGTGTTAGTTTTTAGTTTTCGGGCTTGGGCGTCTATAAAGGTTTATATTTTTTTTAATTTACAGTGTTATTTATATATTATAGGGCCAAATTAGTTATTAATTCATACTTCCACAATTAAATAACAACTTATTACACGTTATTTTCATAACTAAATCAACAATAAACATAAAACTACTTAACCTAACTAGTTTTAAAGAAATAAAGATGGCAATCGATAGCAATTGTTATCTAGTTTCCAAAACTACCAAAATTTTATATAGGTAGGTGTCATACAAATTTTTCGAGTAATCGTCGTTTTAAGCGAGCGCGGGGCGATGACTACAATGGCGCGTGCGCGCCGGTTGAAGAGTAACTATATAACATCACGCTACGGCCAATAGGAGTTGAGCAATGGCCAAATAAAAACGGTGGTAGTGAAGCCCCACGCAACTTCTAGTAGATTGTATTTTCGTAAAAATATCGTGTTAGGTAATAGCATAGGTATTTGTAAAACATAAAAACTCCTGATTTCGTATATTCATAAACAATCAAATTCTCTTAATTGGGTGAGATCTGAGCCAATGACGCTCTTTTTTAATGAGAAGAACTTGTGATAATTATTAAAAAACATTTGCAATCGTTAGGATAAGTATTAGTAATCTGAAAATATTAAGATCAGTAGTAGTAATTTGAAAAGGATTGGTCCATTCCTCTTCTTTAGAAGTGCAAGTTAAATGTCTTCAATAACAATAACTACTCTTTCATTCTCGCTAAATTAAAGAAAAATTTTTTTTTAATTATACGCAAATACTCGTACCTTATCTCACCATCATTATGATTTCAACCCAGAATCGTCCCACTGCTGGGCACGGGTTTCCTCTAAAGAATGTGGAGCGAATTTAGCCTACTGTACTACTCTGATCAGAAGGGTTTTTAATAGGGTTTGTTTCGAATTTTCCTTTTCTTGCAGCCTTGTCTGCACTAAGATTTTCCGAACTTCAATGCCAGAAATCAATCATCATGCTTTATGTAATCTGTATTTCACAGAACTTTAATTATAATGACGTCATTGTAAGAAGACAATGATGAATTAAATCACAGGCTATTTTTATGACTATTAAAAGGTGACTCAGGACACATCGCGTGATGATTATCTCGTAAATCATAGTATAATTCATACTTAAATTACGGATGGTCTGTTCGCTATTGCAGTACTTAGGTAATACCGAAAGTGACAATCGTAATATGAAATTGCTCAGTTACTGATTGATTAGTTTTAATATTAATTGTTTTATATTACTACATTAAGTGTCGCTTGAGAGATATCCGCTCCAGTGTGCTGTCTAACTAGAAACTGATACATTCCCTCCCGCTACCGTAGTTATCATATTCCAGACTTTACGTCGACGACTTTACGTAATGGTCAAAGTGGTGGCCTTGCTACTAATATCACCGTTCCGAGGGACGTGGATTCGATTCCCACAGCAGTATATTTGTGTGATTTATAGATGTTTGATTCCAGTGTGTACTTTGTGTCCGTTAAATAATAATAATATTGTACCACATTTACACAGCGCCAAATATTTGTAAAGTCCCCTTCTAGACAGCTACTACACCTAGTCTTTTTAAAAAGAAAGAAAAGAGAAAGAATATCTTAATCTTCGTGATTATAAGTGGTGTCTCGTTGAGGGAGTGAGATAAATATGCTTTCATGAGTTGTTATCTATAACAGATATATTTCCTCCTCATGAAAGCATATTTATCTCACTCTAAAGTAGTCATTTTAAGGTAAATACTAGCTTGGGTGTATCTTTCGTATTCTCATTTCTAACCTAATCTGTCATCTTCCACTTTAATCAAGTAAACCATAATTATATGTCTAATAGCGAATTGTTTTACCACATGAAAGCTTGACATTTTTCGTTATTAAATTTGTCAAAAATTTCTTGGGTAGACTACTTTGTTTCAAGTATAACTATTTTCATTTGTTTTTAATTAATTTTAAACATGAGGCCGGCATTATGAACATGAGAAAAATCTCTCAACGTTTTTTTATCTTCAGGTTGTTTCCCAAAGCGTTTATATTGCTTTGTTTCCCAAAATATAATGTTGCGCGTACGGGTCAACACCTCTAAGTCATAACAATTTGTAAAAAAACCCGGATTTGCTGCAATTAAAACAATAATTTTGTGAAATTATCGTATAATTAAAGACAAAATTCGTTCACACTTTTTTTGGTAATGTAAAGGACCTTCTATATTCATTCGTGTAACTGTTTTAAGTCACTTCAATTAAGGCACACTGATATGAAGACTACATAATAATAATAATAATATTCTACCACATTTACACAGCGCCATCTAGTCCCAAAGTAAGCAATTATATTTGCTTGTGTTATGGGTACTAAACAACCGATATACTACTTAAATACATTTTTTTTTTTTGTAAATATATACATATTATAGATAAATTACACCCAGACACAGAACAAACCATTATGCTCATCACACAAAGATTTGTCCTGGGTGGGGATCGAACCCACGACCTCCGGTTTAGCAGTCAGGGTCACTAACCACTAGACCAACAGGCCAGTCAACATAAGACTTATGTTTCAATTCCAGGATTGGGTCAAAAATAGTTATTGATTTTTTTTCTGATTAGCAATTATTGATAGCAACCGGAAGCCTGAAAGATTTATTCGATTCTTAAAAAGACAACTCTCTATAACTGGGATTCCGAACCTGAAAGGATTAGTACTTTAATCAATATTTTCAAATAGAAGTTCAAATTAAAATATATTTTCCGTCCGAATTTTCATTTAGTTATCAGACGTTACTAGTACAAAGTTACTCTCAAATAATTAAAGACTAATTAATCTGCCAAGATCACGGCCGTGACATAATACGGATTACGAACAAGTGTCATGCGTCCCTTACCAGAACAATTCATTAGCAGCCTTGATTCACTGAGATTAAATCTTCACGGCAGTTCTACACAAGTTCAAGTAGATTTGTATCATGTAATTACCCGCCATTTTATGTAATTTGTCTTACAATCTTAATTATATGCTCTTTATTTAGATTGTTTGTTTAAATCTCATTGAATTGAAAATCATTAAAAAAACAACCCTGGAACATTTTCTGTGTGTGTGTGTATTCTTAATCCATCACTACACAGATGACGACGTAGGTACTACGGTTTATATGATGATGATGATGAATCAAAAGTTCACATTTGTTACGATTTTGAATTATAATCTCATTTTTAATATTTTTTTTAAATCAGCGTGGCTCTCAAACACCAAACTCATAAATAATATAAAAAATGTGGTAAATGACCGTAGTTATCTGTGGTCACTTAACCGCAATATTTTACATTTTATTAAGCCATTCAACTCTTATGAATTATAAAATTTTAATTTAATGAAAGATTTTCCGTTGTAACAATTTTTTATTCGCACATAAAGATGTATTTACTCGTATCACATAATTATATGTGTGGATTTAAAGTTATTAATTCTGCACCTGATACAGGAAAATTTCATCTATCAACTTCACGAAGTCAATCCTAGGATAGAGGCACAATTACACAGTGCAAGTGATGCCAGGCAATTCTCATAGATACAATTCTTTGTTTTCTTTTTCTACTACAAAGTGAGCATGAAACGTGGCATGCAAAACTTGTATCGGGTAAATGATATCAAACTGATGAGACAATTTTTTTTTGTCGATCAGAGATTCGACAGATTCCCTTCTTTCCACTTGAACCCCTCTCAAGTTAGCTTAGATGGTTGGTAGAAAATTTATAAGTATGATTCGTTAGCATATAATATATTTATAAGTTTATTTAAATACCATTTATTATGATATAATTATAAGATCTCATTGCTTCTATACTTACTTAAAGTCTATAAAATTAAATCGTGACAAGGCAAAACAGTGGATAATATAAAATGAATAATTAACACATAAACACGGTCCCAAGTTCAAAACCAGTTGAATACCGTGGGAAACTGAATTTGTTCTACTATTATACATAAATTCAAAGTAATAACTATGTACTAAGATTAATAGGTATATAATAATGTTATCACGTGGCGACATGAGTCTTGTTGCTTGAAGTTAGGTGACTAATGTATAATATATGCATGGCAAACAACAATGGTAAAGTGTTACCATAGCCTATGGATGCTCGCAACACCAGGAGCATCACACGGGCGAAGCAGACCCTTAAAAACTCCTTCCCTCCCCAAAGAGCTAAGCTCTCTCTCCACTATTCACCAGCAAAATACAACACAATGTTATTATGGCTGCGGTTTAATTGGGTGGTTGGTTTGGTTGCGTATTTCCCCAGGTGGATGGCACAATTTGAGCGATACCAACCCGCTATAATGCTAAAATTGATATCCGTAGGGTGAACGAATTAAAACTACTACCTCGGTAGTGCAATGGAAGTGTGTATCGTACACCGCGCGCCGCGCAATTCAAGTCAGACCAAAAACGGTATCGGATTATTCTGTCATGAGATTCGCATGATCAGCCTGGAGTTCGGAAAATGTGGTCCCATTCCATACCGCCTAACATTGCTGGAGAAATATGGGTA
Organism: Laspeyria flexula; assembly: GCA_905147015.1. Lineage (NCBI taxonomy): Eukaryota > Metazoa > Arthropoda > Insecta > Lepidoptera > Erebidae > Laspeyria > Laspeyria flexula. The sequence continues at coordinate 1,564,205 of LR989958.1, forward strand.
ACACACCCATCCACCCACCATCCACCACTCCTTTGGAGAAATATAATTATTATCATGGATGAAATATAAAATGAATCTTCATTATCTTCTTCAATAAGTCATGACAAAGAAGTAAAACTTGGAATTAAACTCTGTACCAGCGTTCATAGTAATTGTAAACCAATAATATCTTTCTCTACTGAGATCAGTTAAATTTAAGGTGGTTTAGACTAGTAGTTCCTGAGATCCTAGCGTTCAAACAAACAAACAATTTCTTTAGCTTTAAAATATTAATTTAATATACATGTAAATAACAATGACCTAATTACATGGGCGGCGAACAATCAATCGTTAAACCTAACAGTAATCAAAACTAAAGTGTGCATTAAAGGTTCCCCAAGACCTTACGGTAGCAGCTTCAATGCCGGCTACAAAATAATGAGACGTCTATTAATTCTCACAAGCGTGTGTGCATTGTCAATGATAGAGGACATTCCCATGTTGTTTCGCAATCAAAACGATGGTTTCTGGTGATTTTAAATGAGGAAAATTTGTTTATGTTAACGGTAAGAGAGATTAATGGTTTGGTTGGAAGAAAGGACCTAAGGCTGTCAATACAGCACTTGACTCGGTATACCTAAAATATGTAACATGGGGTAAAGATACTGATTTCTGAAAAACAGCTTACGCTAGCTCATGACCAAGGAATTCGTGTGAAAAACTTCACAAATACTAGACTGATTCTTGTACATACAAGAATCAATCTAGGTGGTAAATAGGTAATCACCTAGATTGATTGTTTTTCAAAGGTATAACTCGCCCGGTAGTAAATGTAAACTCAGGCGAGTGGGGCCTTAGCATCTGGCTGAAGGGTATAACTCGCCCGCAGGCGAGATTTCAGTGGGGCGATATGTACCCTAAGCCTAAAAATAAAAATACTGATTGACTAAAATTTGAGATAGGTGTTTTTGGCGACGTGTCTAGAATTGTACTTTGAAATAGTGATTCACTTCAAATTTGTTTATAAATTGGTGTTTTGCTTAAAAATGCGACGTTCTAAAAGTCAAGAAAAGCATATAGCATATATACTTAGGTATAATATGTTGTGGCACATACATAAAGCTAAATGTTCATCTAATTTTTTAATTTAATTAATTAATGGAATTGCCAATTTGACCAAGAAATCTTTCCGTGGTATACTTGGTTGCATAGTGTATCCTGAAAGGTAGACACACTTAACCTACGTATTTACTAGCTTAATCCTAATATTTTCATTACTTCGTCATGCATTATCTAGAATAATACCTAAAACTCAATACCCAAACTATCTAATCAAATAAGTCACCAACTCATTGTCACCTTAATGTTAATACACACTAACAAAAAACTCCATTCATGCCAAAACTAGTTCAAGTTTACAAACAAAAGTACTACCGCGCACAAAGCTGCTTCAAATTTGGCACAACATGCAATCCATTTGCACTTCAATACAAAGTTTCTCTGAAGCCTTTGAAAGTAATTTTAGGCGAATATCTACTTAAACTTGATGGAGTTAAGGTTGCATATGTTTAGGTTTTGAGTCAATGTAAGTTGGTTTTTTTGCAGGTAAGGTCAGGATCGTCTTTTGTCATCAATTAGCAGCGCCTCGTGTGTGGGTTACTTGTGTGAAAAACTGGTGAGTGATAAAGTGATTAAGTACGTTTTCTTAAGCCTATGTTGGGCTACTGTTACCAATGAAAGCCACAGCATATTATATTGATTCCTGTTGCATGTATGTCTGATAAATAAGAATATGTTTGTAATGTACAATGTGGCTAAGATCGGCTGTCTGGCGAACATACTTGATAAAATGTTTTTTTAGGTATGTCCTGTACAATCAAATACAGAAATGGTTGTGTACGGGGTAATTGTTCATTGCGTTTTACAACCGTTTTTCATGTGACAACTCTAAATAGTTGAAGCCAAATAGATTCATAAAGAAAGTTTTGTGTTTATTAAATATATTAAAGAAAAATATAAATTTACGACTTTTTAGTTACTTTCTTATATATCTAATAATGCGCAAACTGTACAATAGATGAATGAAACTTGGCACATAGACTATTTTATCCTGAATCACTTTTTGAATTCATAATTGAAATGATACCACAAAATTTAGATATTTATAAAAAATCTGTTGCTATTTGTACTTTATTCAATAGACCGAAACAACGCTGCTGTAGTCTCACAAAATGTGATTAAAAAAAATAAAACTTTGTGACGTCACCAGCGTTATAGTGACCATGAATTAAACTGATTCCGAGCCAAGGTGAAGGTAGATATTATCAAATTCTTTTGCAAAGTATGCATTTTGACATCATTTTGGAATAAACTATGTAATTTATGATATAATTGTATTGTTTTGCCCTACATTTCAAGGGCTAGATGTAATGCGTCTACTAGTTCAATAGTTTTCAAGTCAAAATACTTAGTGTTTATAGCCTGAATTATAAGTTCGCAATAAGCCAGAAAATCAGAATAAACTCTACTACTCTCTAAATTCACAATGGGTTGGTGAATTGTAGAACAATTTTTTTTTTTTTTTTTTTTTCTTTTAGGGATAGGATTCTGGTAGGGAAATCGCACAATAAACTAACAGAGATGCAGTGACTCTGGTTGTGCCCAGCCTACTTAATTTTACAAAACGCTACTTGAACTATTACAGTTATTAGCCAAATTTTTGTAGAAAGTTCTGGAAATACAAATATACTGATAACTTTTGGAACTATATAACATAATTACGCATTACATTTAATTTAATTTTATATAAGAATATTACATTTTAATTTTATGTACCTATTTATTAAACTATTTAATACATGATAGCTTAATCTCTCCTCTCTCCTACGTTTGCCTTACCCGACAGGCTCCATAATATGTTTCGTACTTACAAATAACATCTATAAATACTTTATGGTGTGCAATAAACGTATTGAGCATAATACAATGATATTGTATGTTAAACATACAATATCATATATATCAATATCATAAACATAATATATGTGTGACGCCATCAAGCCATGACTTTTAGAATTTCCTCAGTTATATTCCATTTGAATCTATAAAGGGATGGGTCTGCATGTGAAGGTGCAAATCTCTCAGATACTACTAATCCTACCAATTTAAAATTAAATGCGAAAGTTAGGTTGGATGGATGGACGAATGTACGAATGGATGTTTGGTACTCAATCACGCCAAAACGGCTGAAAGAATCTGTATGTAATTTGGCACACAGATAGATTAAAGCCTGAAATAGGAGATGCGTAACTTATTACCGTCATAGTACATACGCGAGTGAAACCTTGGGTGCGAGCTAGAAACGTAATAAAACGCTCTGTTACAACATTGTATAGGAAGTTAAATACTTGTAGTTTTTCTATGTTAGATGAACAAGCACTTCAGTCGTAATACACTAGTTCTAGTCCGGGATCCCTGGTAAGTAGCTTCATTTCGATGAGACGCCCAATAATTTCGTATTCGAAAAGTTTGATTGCGGTAGCTAACAGACGTAGCAAGGGTATACCGGACCAGTATGGAAATACCGGGATAACGTACCACGCAATTTGTAGGACAATATGACTGTTCAATTACATAAATATTAAGTAAGTAAAAATAAAAAAATCAGCTGGCTAGTAATCATTTATGATGACCACGTTGTCGATACAAGTTGGAAGGGTCCCCTCCTTCGATCAAACCATTGATTTTGTAGGACCATATTTTTTTACTTACTTAATATTTATGTAATTGAACAGTCATATTGTCCTACAAATTTTGTGGTACGCTATCCCGGTATTTCCTTCCCGGTCCGGTATACCCTTGTTACGTCTGTTAGCTACCACAATCAAACTTTTGGAATACGAAATTATTGGGCGTCTCATCGAAATGAAGCTACTCACGAAAAATTAGCTTGATTGTAATAAAAAAAAAATTTGGATCAGGGATCCCGGACTATTCGTAGTATTTAACTAAGACTTGATTTGAACATACTTAGGCTTTTTTGATTGAGAATTAGAATTTCTTTGTTTTTGTTTAATAATTTTTGGTACAAATATAAACTTAAGTTTTGGGCACAGCGAACGGACAGCGACGTGACGCACGTGAGCAAGGTGTACCGAAGAAACTTATATCCTAACTAAAGAGATGTTCCTTGGTTGTACCTAATGTATGAAATATATCGAAAGTGTCACACAGAGCCGTTGCGCTCGACACAACGCTAGCGCGTTCATACATTCGTCGCGCCCGCCGCGCCGCAATAGAATCCTCTCTTGCAATGTTTTGCCATGTTCTCATTTTTTCGTTTTTCCACAAAAAACCTTTCAGTACGTGCTTGATGTCAATCACGTAACACACAATAATAGATCTTTTTTATTTTCTATTATGCATAAATTGAGTTTTTTTTACAACGAAAAGCTTCAAGGTTCGTCTGAAATTCAATATAAACTAATAACATTATTTGATTTGGGCTATTTTGTAAAATTATTAAACTAAGTATAACAAAAATTAGAATAAATTGAGTTTAGTATATTATACCTACATAAATATTAAATAAACTATATCATGAATACTTTCATTAGTACTATACCACACACACTCATACACACACACACACACACAAATATACAGGGTGGAATTTTGTAATGCCACCTGGAGGGAAAGTACTCTTAATACTAGAGATAGATAATTCTACTCAAAGGAAACATTCCTTTGTTTTAAAAAGAAACAAATAACTGACTGGCCTGTTGGTCTAATAGTTAGTGACCCTGACTGCTAAACTGGAGATCGTGGGTTCGATCCCCACCCAGGACAAATCTTTGTGTGATGAGCATATAAAGGTTTGTTCTGTGTCTGGGTGTAATTTATCTATAATACATATTTATTTACAAAAAAAAATTGCTGGATATGGTAAGCGAATTTCCGGAAATCGCTAAAAGCAGAATTATCAAAATTATCTATCTCTAGTATTTGAAGTACTTTTCCTCCAGGTGGCATTACAAAATTCCATCCTGTATTTATACATTTGGAATTCTGTCTTTTATTCCATAATTATAAGCCCTATAATAGTGTAAAAGTGATGTAATTGACTATTATTATGTGGAAATAAAGAATTATTATAATTATATACCAACCCATCTGGCAAGCGTGGTATAGTAGGTTAAATTTCCCTTCACAATATTTGACGAAGACCCGTGCCCAGTGGTACGTTAATGGGTTGAAATGATGAATAAAAATTAAATACCGTTTCTTGCCTGACCCGAAAAATAAATCGCGCTGCCGAAGCAGTAGTACAGTAGTAATTCATCAAATACCTTCCGGCAACGCAAGCTACTACTTAAAAGTCATTCAAACTCAACAAGTGTCATCAACCACAATGCATATGGTCACTAACCAATTATAACCATATAGTTTCCCTCTAACAATAATACTGAATACAATAAGAAGCCTTGGCTTAATGAATTATCTTATTGTTATAGTCCCAAGCCTTATAGGTCAAGATAATATAGGTTGGGACCATTTTGTGTAGGCCACGCGTATTTTGTTAGCGCCAAACAAATTGGTATTGCGATATTTTTAATTATTTGCACGTGCTAAATATATTCTGAGCTATTTATAGTTGTAACTGTATTATAATGTATGACTTGTGTTCTATCTAAAAAGTAATAATGTTAATTGATTCCTAAAATGTGTATTCTAATATAATAAAGCTAAAATAGAGTTTATTTGGTTGAACGCGATATTCTCAAAAGTGTCTTTCTGCAGACTAAAGCACTGCAAGAAAAGGAAAATTTGAAATAAACCCTATAGGCCAGCCTACATATATTCGTATAGTAGCTAAATACCCACCACATTCTTCGTAGGAGACCCTTGCCAGTGGGACGTTTATTGGTTGAAATGATGAAATATCCGACTAAGGTCAGATTCCTGGGGTAAGGTAGGTACCCAGAAGGCTAGCCACATTACCTCGTTGGATGGCAAGGCTAATGCGTTGCACCAGTTAAAGGTCATTTCTTTTATTTTTTAACAATGACCTAAATTTAAACCAGGTATATTACCCCATCACTTCGGATGTGCCGATTATTTCCAGAGTCTAGATGAAACGTAAAATCGATTACAAAACAAATAAAGGTGACCGTATTGAGTGTAACCCCATAGACATGCCATTGTTTAAGTAAGTATTGTACAATAGAGTCAATGACGAGCGTCAGTAGACCAAGCAATGAGTGGCGGTGACGAATATGTAATATCCGATACAATTATATTGGAACTATTACTAATCGAGAGATTATGTATCGATTTTTTATTAATTAACAATTGGTCTAGAAGTTTGGTGTTGGTGAGACACGTGCCTCAGAATATTATTCAAGGTGGCTTCCATACTTTTTGTTTTTGTAAATGTCAAATGAATGACCTTCGAGGACAGTCCCACCCTCATGCCCACCACTGCAACTTCTATAGACCAGGATTAACATCAATGACCCTTGTGAACACCGAGTTTTGACACTCGAAAGTCACAGGGAATAAAGTTAAAGTTTGATTGCTCATTATTACTATTATTATTTTCTCATATCCAAATTTTATTGAATTTGATTTAGTATGGTGTTTTGGTTCTGTACTTTCTGTGATATTTCAAACTGTAACCAATTAAAATTGTAACAACTATGGCGATTGAAAAGAGTGGCCTGAGTTTCTTGCAAAGTTCTTCTCAGAGCTCAACCTTGTCAATGAACTGGCCGTAGGCAAATTTACTGACACCTTTTCTGGCTTTGTATGACGTTCATAAGTATCATGTATGTGATCCAAATGAAATAAAAAGATTTGACTTTGAATACCTAACCTAACCGTCATGGAACCCGAAACGAAATTAATCAGAAGAAAATTAAAGAAAACAAAATTATCGACTTCCCTCAATAGCTAAGTGGGTGACAGAAGTAGGTAATCTGTATAAGATATAATACCATTACAAAGAAAACACCGCTGACAACAATTTTAAATTATGGGAGTTTACCTATTGAGACTGTTTCCAATAATAAGAATGACAATCGCTTAAACGCCCAAAGTTCACACAGGCAGGAACAAGATCCTCATAGTAAACTACTCCTGATGATACTTGCAAACTATTTAACATGATATGACGTGAATTTTGCCAAAGAAAACATTCTTGTAGATGACCTACATAGATAATATTATTGCAAAGTAACACTTTACGAATGCACGGGGGGCTTACTCTGAATTTCGACAATCGATTAGTCGGTTTTGATGTCGCTGTCAAATGTTTTAAAGTGACAGCGACCATATCTAAGTTTCCTTTCATTTGACAAAAAAACCGACCAATCGAATGTCGAAATTCAGAGTAAGCACTAAGCACCCAGGTCTAACAAAATTCTTTCTTTTACCGTACTAACTAGCTCATTCCATTTGTAGTAATCTTTAGAGTTTAGCTTCTAAGGAAATCATTAAATTGTTTCAATAGAATGAATCCGCACATGCCAGTTCTAATAATAAAACTACTAACTTACTTACAATCAGATGAGCTATATGCTTCTTTGCTACTATATTGGTATAAAAAGGAATCTTAAATTACCATCACCTATTGATCTCAATGGAAGTAATAACACTGGGTGTCTACTAAGGGTATGTATACATTAGGGTGGGTCACTGAAGTATGAGAAAAAAAAAATTGTTTTGTTTTGACTTCTAATAGCAATATAAATGTGTCACATGATTATATAAACTAAAATAAAAAGTTTCATCTTAATCGGATATTATCTACTGCCTCCGGATTGACCTTGAAATTTGGAAAATATTGAAAAAAAGAATATTTCTTAAAACTCGATTAAAGACCTACTTTTAGTTGTTAGTGTGGAAGTAAATAATAAAACATAATTTGAGAACCCCATATTTTATTTAAATAACAAATAATAGTCATAAGTCTTTCGTTTATTATATTTATGAGGTACTCAAATCTACACAAAAATCCCTCTTACTATCGAATTTTGGCATGAGTACGAGACTTTTCTTTTCTTTAACAAAACCTTTGCGTGATGATTTTGTACGTGGAAATCCTGAGGCTTTAATTACAATTTTAACAGGTCTTTTAACTGCTTAGGTGTGGCAAGGTAACCGACAAAAAATATTTTATTTTCTTCTCCACGAGCCATGTAAGACTATGCTCTTCATTTGAAATTTGCTTCAGGATGGGTTTTGTTACCCAAATCTGCCAGTCAATAAGATCGTAGTATACTTATTAATGTCTGGAACTTTAAACAGTCTTACATTTTGTGTTTTTTAGCTCGTGCTTTTAGAATTCGACGCAGAACTAATTCTCCTATATGTTTTTCAGAGTCTGATAACATTGCTAGCAAAAGATTTTCAGGATAGGCAAAGAAGCTATTGCGTTGTATTACCGGATCAATAATATCTTCGAAACCGGTTGATAAGTAACGAGACCTAGATATTAATTTCCATAAATGTCTTCCTCCATCTTTGCAACTTGGATGGCTTTTAATGTGAAACCATGTCGGAGCGTATACTTTGACCACATACGTTGCTAAAGTACCAAGTTTATCGGAAGGGTTCGAAGTTGCAATGTATCGTAGAACTCTGTTAGCTCGCGTGAGCCACCTTGCAAATGTAAGCTAAATCTGCAGGGCATTCACCAGCTGTACTAGCTGATACTATTCTGTACAAATACAATTGACCAGAAGTGAGATCATTTGTGTTTATCAGAGGGATTTCACCTAGAATATATTGAAATTAGGCAACAGCTTTTTCTTCGCAGTTTTCAAGGCTTTTACGATTTCTCCGGTAAATATTCTTGGGTCATATGTCGTGCCATCAATTAAAGAAAATAAATGTCGAAAATAAGCTCTTGGTACTTACAAAAACATATTGTATCAAATAAGACTTTGCTAGAAGTGAGAAAGTCTTCTAAAAGTTTTTTAAGTATATTAGAATGCGATTTTATTAGGTTTTAAACTTAAGATGATAAAGTTTAAGTATTTGTTGCACTCTTACATGAGATACAATCGGCAGCGATGCTGTTTTCATATGTTTTAAATTTTTTAGACAACAATCCCGGCAATTTTTGAAATTTGGTTCCTCCTTATTGGTATTTTTGGCCATTTTGATGTTCTTGTCCATTTGTAGCATTTTATTATACCTTTCATAAATTGGAAGCACATTATATTTTAAATCACAAGTACCTATTGCCAAACACAGGTCATTCGCGCGCTTTTCGAGTAAGATTCATTTTAATAAATAACAAAAATACATCTTCGTTTTACCTAAGTGCAACGCAACTAAACCACAGAAGTAGACAAAAAACGGGTAAGATTGAATTATATATTTCAGATATACCCACTTAAGAATTTACACATATTATTGTTATAAGCTGTTGTACGGTATAGTGTGATCCTAATATATTAAATAAAAGCAGCTTTTAAAGTGTAATTAGTGTATTTAAGTATCTTAGCAATTTATATAAAATGAGGGAAATTATTGACTTTTCTGAAATTTTAAAGTGGATCCGGAGGCAGTTACACTAAACAGATTGAAATTATATTTTACACATAGTTTAATGACACTAATTGGCACCATAATATCGCTATTAGAAACCAAAATTTAAAAATAAAGTTTTTTGACCCACCCTAGTATACATGGTCGTAAAATAATGCTAAAGTCATTGTTTAGTCACCTCCGGTCAACAATGTAGTATCAGTCGATAAGGTCGTATGTAAAAAACGTCCGAACAGAAAAATATTGAAACCAGTCACGACCTACATTTATAGTTATTTAGTTCCCACGAACAAGTGTCATAAGAAATATATTAATTAGATTTCTATGTCTGCCGCGAAACTCACTTTAGGTGATATCTAGCATTCTTTTTTAAACCTACATTATTATCTATAAGTGAGAGACAGCGCTTTACTTGCGCTTTTTTTTTGAAAAGGAGACACGTTGATACATTGCCATACATGTTTGGACCCAAATGTAAAAAGGATGTTAATTAATAGCTGGTATATAAAACTCTTTTTGAATATTTTAGACTCTTATAAGTAATTTGTCCGATTGACTAAAAAGTCAATCGGACAAATTAGAAGTAGAGGTCGTACAAGTGAAGCAGAAATACCATTACTAGATACTATTACCATTATGCACTGTCATCTTTCAACACAGATTAAAAATACAGAAATTGATAAATCGATATCTGAATCGAAATTGTTTTAGTGTAAGCTATTTTATTTTGTTATTTAATTGAATATTAAAAACATAAAATATTTTTAATTTCATTAGTTTTACCTACGTATTTTATGCTAGAAAGTTCTTTTATGATAATTATATAATATTTTATAATAATAATTATCATATAAAAACGAATAAACGAATATAATGATAATTGTAATTGTTCAATTTAGCATAACTTGATAATCGGTAAATATGTTGTCGATGCAATCGATAAAAAATGGTATAGGGTTTGTTTAGAAGTTTCCTTTTCTCACAGTGCTGTTACTTAGGGTTACTTTACCCTTTGTCGCCCTTTACCACACCCACGGGTTTACATGGAATAATGACATTATATTGTATTCTTAATCCGTCTCTCGGATCATCAACACTTAATATATCACAATTCAATCTTTTTCTAATAATATCCATCACAATTATCACTTCACTGACAGTTTCTTTTCAACACTAAGATATCAAGAAACACATTCAATAAAACATCACGTAATAGAAAGACAAGACAATACTGGCTCTCTATAAAAAGTAAGAAGAAGCTTGGCTCATGTAGAAACGTATCACATACATTGTTCTCGCATGGGAACTGCTACCCGGAAACTTTCCATGCGCTATGGGAATGCTTGCGACTAAAGAAAATTTACAGTAGTGTTGATGAGCATTTATTGTGTTAAATTGTGGTAATTGCCATCAGATTTGACTATCTTATGTGATAAAAAATGTAGGTTTTATGTACTCCTACTTACTACTTATTGGGTAGCCCGAATGTAGTTAGGCCCTATTTCATCAGTAGCAGACTAGTGTCTGAGAACCTAACCAAATCTGTGTAGTGACGGATTAAGAATACGTAGTATCACTACCCCATCTCAACCCGTGGGTGTCGTAAAAGGCGACTAAGTACTGCGAGAAAAGGAAAATTTGAAACAAAACCCTATACAAGCCCGTCGGGCTAGCGTGGTATAGTAGGCTAAATACCCTTCACATTCTTTGGAGGAGACTCGTGCCCAACAGTGAGACGTTTATGGGTTGAAATGAGGATGATGATGAACCTATCCAAAAGCTAACTATTACAAAACTTAACTATACATATTTTTTATATAAAAGCTGTCACTTAGACCAGATGGTCGAAGTTATAAAAAATAAAAACAATATTTTCACTAGCAATAAGGCAACGAATAATAAATAATTTCTTATAAGAAGTTAATAACGACTACCACAAGTTCCCAGGACATTATAAATGTGACACGTCATATGAACATGGCGGTACCTACATTGTTTATTTGATAACGATCTCAAATACTAGTCATTTGCCTCCACGTAATTACTTACCGTGCGTTTTATATTGTGTCGCTATTTACTTATGTTTAGTACTTCAGTACTCCTGCAGATATAACTTAGGTGTTTTCAGGTGGTATAGGTGTTTTTTATAGCTTAGGTAATCGAAAAAATAATTAAATTAATTTGAAAATTAAATAAAAAAAAATAATTAATTAAAAAACGACAGGAATAAATCCTGCGTCGCGGGGGACTTAACAAACTAACAATTTAACGAACTAAAATAACACTCGGACTTGAAACAAATTTCTATGATTTTCACAAATACTTGTTTCGTGTGGAAATCAAACCCACGTAACTCCACACGGCGATGCTTACCTCTACGCCAAGGTGACAGTCAAATAGTCTAAGAAGGAGTTTCATGATGGGAAACAAAACTGTTCAGTATAATAGTTAATTAATTATTTTCTCCATAGATTTGAACATACGGGCAATCTGTCGCAGAATCAGTTACTAGTGATATGCTCACTCCCTATTGCAAAGGACCAAACGTTGGCTGTGGTAGTTCAAAATTAAATGTGTATTAGATAAACTCTAAAAACTGTCTAATAACAATAAGACGTGATATTACGTGAATTTTGAGTAGCTATAACGGATGTAAGTAGCCAATATGCAGATATTGGCGATCACATTAATAAATAATTTGGAATTCGGAGAAAATTCATATTGTTTTAATTACATGATGTAAGTAAAACAATGTTAGTATTATTAAAGTGTAGGTTGTACTTGTTATAGAAATATTTACACATTTCATGAAGATATCAGGTGATAGTCAGGTTCCTGTTAATTTGAATGAACCTTTTGCGGACATTTTATAATTTTTTTTATCAATAATATATAATTCCTTACTTCCATTGAAGACTATTACGGGACTAATAGTTTCGAACTTTAATAATACGTATTAAATTACTTTAAAACGGGTCTACGTCACGTATTATATTATAAGGAATAGTAAATACCTTATTTATTTCAGTTTACAAGTCGCGAAAGTTTAAAAGTTTTTAATAATACGGGTTTGAAAATAATGTATCTAAATATATAAATAAAAAGTATAAGATCAAGAATCAAATTGAATGCACTTACCGCAGCGTGCTGTGTCGCATCACTGACATCAGTTTCGAAGTTCCACTGAGCAGCAACATTATTGGTACACTCTTTCGACGCCTGATCATCAGCCTGAGCCAAAAAATCTCTAACTTGTTGCAAATTCACATGTTGCAATCGATCATCAATATTATTTCCATCGATACCCCTATTAAAATTGTAAGGGTTAGTTCCTACATAATTTGGATCATTACGGACGAAGTTTGGATCATTTCTTCTGAAATTGGGATCATTGTTGATGTCGATAGCATCATCCCTGTTCCTGTCATCATAGGGTCTGCCTGTTGAACCAGGGTTTCTGTTCCCGTACGATGGATACCCGTTATTATTGATATCAGGATTGATGTTATAAGGTGTTGAAGACACAGGAAACACTCCTGGAGACTGACTAGAAGAAATAGGTCTTGCGGTACTGTATTGAAAATTTCTGTTCACGTCATATTGATTCCCTGGAGCATTTATTGAACCCTGAGTACTGGAAAAACCATATCCACCGTAATTTCTTTGAGTACTAGAAATTGGCGGCAAGTCTAGCTGCGCGTTTGCAGCTGTTAGAAACACTAGTATAAATTGACACCACATTGTTGGAGATTTAGTTATAAAATAGTTCATGTTATATTGGTCAGGGGTGACCTGATATCGCGTTGGTAGCAAGCAATGGTGCGTGGTGCTTGGTTGGTATCGCGAGTACGACTGTCCGTCTTGTTCACCTCTGAACTAGGGCCGTGTGAAACAACTTTGTCTGTACTTCTGCGTGCCGAATATACTTGAGGTCGTAATGCGTCACAGCTTACGTTTGTCTTTAGATTTACAGGTTTGTGTAATTCTTTAGTGATAAAGGACCGACAAGGGGTTACGTTATGACAGGATATGACATTGGAGAACCGTTTCTTTGTTAAGCAATTACTAAAAGTATTCTTTAATTACGTATTTTGATCAATAGTTTTGTAATATAAATTAATTATGCTGTTATTTGATAACTATATCTAGGTAGGTATACTAAAATAAAATTAAAAATTAAAATAAAATTATAAAGCTGATGAGTTTGTTTGTTTGAACGCGCAAATCTCATAAACTATTAGTGCGATTTAAAAAAAAAGGGTTGCATAGTTCATTTATCGAGGAAGGGTATAGGTTACTTATACAACAACACGCTACGGCCACTAGGAGCTGAGCAGTGGCTAAACAAAGAGTCAGTGGAATGAACGCGCGGCCTCTATTTTTAAATATGACAAAATTACAAATGTTTTGTGGTTGAACTCAACACCCAAGAGGGTAACAATTAATGGAAATTTAAAATTAACGTGGTATAAGCTCATAAGCTCTTTATACCTCTTAATATATAAAACATTATTTGACTGGCCTGTTGGTCTAGTGGTTAGTGAACCTGACTGCTAAGCTGGAGGTCGTGGGTTCGATCCCCACCCAGGACAAATCTTTGTGTGATGAGCATAAAGGTTTGTTCTGTGTCTGGGTGTAATTTATCTATAATATGTATGTATTTACAAAAAAAAAATATTTAAGTAGTATATCAGTTGTTTAGTACCCATAACACAAGCAAATATAATTGCTTACTTTGGGACTAGATGGCGCTAAATTTGCCTTTTTTTGGAAAAAAAAACTAATAGTTACATAAACAATTAATAACCCTATGTAAACCAACCATAACAAAAAGATTGGAACAAAAACAACTCAGAATAATAATAATAATAATTAGCAAGCCACTCAATTGTTTAACATCTGCCTAAATATTGCAAAATAGCATCTCCAAAGATTGCGATTTCACTCTCCGTGGACTTAAAGGTCGAATCTGTTGTCTAAGTATTTTCACCTCGACTTAATTAAATTATTAAAGAGGGCTTAACGAAACTGTGATTTTATTAGAACTGCTATATATAAGGCTTGGATCCCAACTGAAGATGGCAATAAAATTGATATATGTTGTAACTAATCCATGGAAATTGTAACTACTTTGGCGATTAAAAAGAGTGGACTAAGTTGTTTATTTTCCATTATTACTATCCCTTTTCGTTATGACAAAGCACAAAAAACAAATCTCTCTATACTTATAAAATTAAGCCTAAACGGCTGATCCTAGAAAAAAGAAAATATATTTAAATATTCACTAAAAAAAGAAAGAAAAAATTTATTATTTTGAATGGTCTTTTTACTTTGAAACTTTGTTCATGTGCTTGAAAACACAAAAAAAAAACACGTGTTTCTTGCTTTTTGAAAATTTAACTCCCAAAAGAATTAAATTGTGTTATTTTATAAGTTTTTATGGATGGTTTATACCAAAATAATCAAGTAAACGGTTACTTCGTGGTGTTTGAAAAACTAACCCAAAGGGTAACCCTGTCTGATAGAGGTGTTAAATTCTATAAATCGATATGGATGTCATTTTCGAGGTTTTCAGGGACGTTTATCAAGAAAATTTTATATATTTCAAAATTCAAGACATTAAACAGCGGATATGAAATAAAATTCAACCCCTGTAATGCGCTGATATCCTGTATTTCCAGATTTGCACATAAAACAAAGTACCTACTTACCAAAATCTATTTAAATATCGAATCTACGTGAATGAAGTCGCGTGAAAAATAAGTAAACATACTGTATAACTAAACTTAGCACAGCTATCTTCGGACCGCACTAATATGTATCCTACGTGGAAATCGAACCTACAACCTCATGACCAGCAAACGCATACTACGACTTACAAAAAAATCACAATAAATCATTTATGATTATAATTATCATAAGCTAGAAGGAAGCACTTAGTCAATGTCAATTTTCTTGATATAATACACCGTAAAGGATTCATTTGACCTTAATTAATGACAGCTTATTGACTCCATAAAATATTCACGGGTAATTGGTTAACATAATTAAGAATATCCAATAACTATTGTTTAAAACTAAATTTAACACCGTTTAATTTGATGTCTTTGACCCAATTTCCTATTTTTATAGTAAACGGCTGAATCTTCTGCCGTTAATAAAATGAGTTACAGAAGTCATACAATAATTTAAAAAAAATAAACAGCTATTGCCAATTGTCATGTCTTAAAATGAGATTAAGATGATCTTAAAATGAGACGCTCGTAGCACTGTGGTACTGAGAAGTTTCATCGAAGTTAAGCAACTTTCGGCAAGGTCAGTCCATGATGGGTGACCGTTTGTGGCAATTTCATTCTCGAGCGTCTCCGTGCTTCGGAAGGCACGTAAAGCCGTTGGTCCCGGTTACCACTTAATATGGTCGTCGTTAAGTCAAGTTGGAAGCCTTCTGGGCGACTTGATAATTCGAACACCAGGGTCTGCCTCAAGCCCACACGATAAGAAGATGTCTTAAAATTTCCAATTTAACCGTCTTACGTAATTCATTCTCTTATTAATATATATTATATGAAAAGAATGGTTAAGGCGTTCAAGAGTACATGATTTAAAGAAACCTTCTTAATATAAAGTTATCATGCTATGATATCAAAAATATAATAATATATAATAAAACTTACATAATCTTAGAGATCTTAAAGAAAGACTTGTTGTGTGACACCATGTTTTCTTTAGCATTCATATTAATATTATTTCATATGCTTACTCCTATTGGAACACAGTAATTTTAAGCAATTACAATAGCCTAAACAGCAATCGACACTCCCTTAGCAGTAATTTCGAAATCGTTTTAAACTAATGCGTGTTATACTCAAAGGACGTAAAATCCCAGTTGTAATTCTTTGTTATATAACTTGTTACACTTATGTATTGTGTAAGTATGCACCAAGCCTAACATCGTTAAACAATTAACGATTACGAGAATACATTTTGACATTTGAATATTTTTGAGCCTTTGAAAGCTTTCTATGTAAATTAACTACTTGAAATTGCAACTCACTGGTAGTACTTTGGTATTGTGGCTTAGTGATAGTGTGTTAGACTACTGTATGCAAGTTCAGTTTTATTATTGAGTTCAGTGTATACGACTACTGTGCAAGAGGTCCCGGGTTCGATTCCCGGGTCGGGTAAAAATGGTATTGGGTTTTTCTATCAGGAAATTCCAGTATTTAGATTTTCCCGGAGTTTGGTAAATAAATGTTCCCGGTTAATGACAATGGGTTCGCCCCCTATTTCATGGGACCAAACATAGCTGGCGAAATGTGGGTGTGATACACCTCTGCCTACCCCTTCGGGGAAAAAGGCGTGATGCTATGTATGTATATGTATATATATTATGCATTCATAATAAGTAAGCATGAAAAGACTGATGAATGTTGAAGAAGCCAAAGATGTTTGTTGATTTTTACTTTTGAGAATTTTTATTTTCTATTTCATTTATCCGTGTAATGTCGCATTAAGAATTCATAATGACGTCACTACCCCATCTCAACCCGTGGGTGTCGTAAAGCGAATAATGCTGCACCCCGTCGGCGAACTAGTCGTGACACATTTGCTGACACTACTTTTCGGATAACATTCTTAACTTGTGACTTTCATTAGTGTTACCTTATAACCTAGACGAATAAACGAGATTTAATTTCATTTCAATCTTATTCATTCATTCAAGGAAAATTCGTAACAAACCCTATACCAATCCGTCTAGCCAGCGTGGTATGGTAAGCTAAGTTCCTTCCACACACACTACTGAATAAATGTACGTAAACCTAATGACAATATTACATTCGAGGCACGTCACTCGTGCGGCAAAGAAAGTGATAAGAGAGAAAGTACTGATAACGTTAAGTTACGTCAAGTATGTGTGGCACTTTAGTAGAGGAAGTTGTGACCTAGTACTGTGTTATTATCGCTAAGAACTCGCAAGGGAAGCAACACAATGCATTTAGAACAGTAAGGTGCAGTACAGCTTAAGTTTTTATTTAAACAATTTATAAATAGCTTATAAATTGTTTAAATAAAAGCTTTGTTAGTGTACGTATACCTTAAAGGAGTAATGGAAGAAGGGTTTGATTTATAATAATAATATTCTACCACATTCACACTGCGCCATCTAGTCCCAAAGTAAGCAATTATATTTGCTTGTGTTATGGGTACTAAACAACTGATATACTAGTTAAATACATTTTTTTGTAAATACATACATATAAAAGATAAATTGCACCCAGACACAGAACAAACCTTTATGCTCATCACACAAAGATTTGTCCTGGGTGGGGATCGAACCCACGACCAGCTTAGCAATCAGGGTCACTAACCACTAGACCAACAGGCCAGTCGATATAATATAATTTTGGAATAATAAGTATAAGTAGCAGTAGTGCCCGGCATACTTGCGTGCCAGTATTGGGTTGGCACGTCTAGGAAAGTATAACCCTCCCACGAAATATCAACGATAAACAGCACTTATATACACTGTTGCATTTTGTCCAGTGTGTTTGGAGCACCGGAGACCCAATTCGTCCCCTCAGTCCCCTTCCCTTTGCCTTTTCCTTCCTATTTCCCTTCTTCTTTTCGCTAGGCTGCGACTCAGTTGTTTATTTAGCATTATTTACCACATACTCGTACCATTAGGTGGACTGCTAAAATAGTGTATTTGCTGACGTGAACGTCAATAAAAGTTTATGTACTTTTAGACGGTGCATATCGAATTCAAAAAGTCTTGAAAATGTGATACAGATGGAAAAATGGACTTCGCTAATGTATGAGTAATAGATACAATACAATATTGTTTTCTTTAAAATGTATTTTTCAAGGACAGCAAATATATTTGCTATATAATTTCATAGTTTGTTAAAATCAATACTGAATGATATTCTAAAGAGTATGAAGAGATAAAAATTGTGCGTTTGTGAGTTTGGAGTCTATAATCTTTGCAACTACTGAACCGATTTTTATGAAATCTTACTAACAAACAGCCTAAGACCAAAGGAAGGAAATGGGCTACTTTTTACCGACATACGATGCGGACGAAGCCACGGCTGCAGGCTAATCATTTTTTTTATATACTTCGACGGTGGCAAACATACATACTTAATATATATATTTGTAAGTACTGCGACAATTACAAAACGGCACTATTATACGGCACGCATAGGCATAATACCTGCAGTAAGATGCCATCGTGTTGTACGAGACAACAGGGGGTTATAATACGTGTGTTGAAGAAAATTCTATAGAATCGTCTAGAGCTGTGAATAATACCGAATCATTTTTAAATTTATGTACTAATAATTTTCGCCCGCGGCTCCGCTCCCATGGTTTGTCGGTAAAAGTAGCTTAATTGCTATTCCAAACTAAAATCTACATATGTATGTGCAAAATTTCATATAGATCCATTCAGCCGTTTTGGCATGATTGAGTGACAAACGTATGTCAGTGTTGGGTTCTGCTGTCGTAATTTTTTTTATTTTTTTATTGCCTGAAGTGGCAGACGAGCAAGCGGCCCACCTGATGGTAAGTGGTTACCGCCGCTCATGGACGTGGGCAATGTTAGGGGCACAGCCAAGCCGCTGCCTGCCTTTGGAGAATAGCTCTCTTTAAACCTCGTTTGAAGAAGGACAAGTCATAGCGCTCAGGAAACACCGCTGTAGGAAGTTCATCCCAGAGCCTGCACGTACGTGGGAGGAATGATCGCTGGAACCTTACCGTGACGGTAATTGTTTTTTATTGCCCTACGTGACTGCCAATCATGCAGCCCGCCCAAGGTTCGGGCTTTAAGCATTGGTTACAGAGTAAACTGAACCGAGCTGCTGACTACCGTAATGGAAAGTGAAATAGGAATGAAAAGGAAAACAAAGCGGATTGGGAGGAGAAATAAAGCACCGGCATTCGCCAAAAATAAATTCTCTGTACTACCTCGGAGTTTGGATATGTATCGGAAACGCAATATTTATGTTCCCTATTACATCGGACTGAATATGGGTGCACAATTGGGTATTTTTTTTTTAAACAACTCCCGCACTAGGGAACAAGCCCTGTGTCGCGGGGAGCTTTACAAACATGCAAATAACGGACACAAAGTACACCCAGACTCGAAACAAATATCTATGAATCACACAAATATTTGTCTCGTGTGGGAATCGAACCCACGTCACCCAGCACAGCGATGTAGTGGCGAGGCAACCACCTTAACCACTGCGCCACGGTGACAGTCAATATATATTATATTAAATTTTACGAACATATAAAAGTCGGCAAACAAGTCATCCTTATGACTTTCGGCATAATAAAATTCGGGATTTTGATTCAACGGAATTATGAAATTCGAAATAGTAAAATTCAGAATAAAGTTATTCAAAATAATTGAGTGTTCCCGTTTATTGAAGAATCAGGTAATGATAAAAGTATTTTTAGTTTTACTATTACGGTGAACTGGACTGACTTTGATCCGCTGGGGTGAGTTTAGTCATACAGTTTTTACGCTAGATAACCCTTACTTTTTGCAGTACTTTTAGTAGTTCACATACAGTTTTGTCATTTCGAAACTGTTTGTAAATAAAAATAATATGTTAAGCACATCGCTACTTTCATTATAGATATTGTATTATCAAAACCCCATTTTTTCCTAAAGTCACCCCAGTCTACGTTACCTATGTAACAACGTCTCTATATAAATATCTGAAGGAACGATACGCAATTTTCTTATTGTGCCAGTTTTACCGTGGGAATTATCCAACTGTACATACATTATGAATATGTATAATTGTATATACGCCCTGCGTACTAAGTGACACATTATGTGTACTGTGTGTACACTAACTATGCAAGGACAGTTCTTAACATAAAACTGTTAGGAAATGTACATTTAACCTTGACATAGGTATCGTTGTCACCTTTTATCTCTCTTTTATGGTATGGTAGTCATTCTATCTACGTGTAAGTGTTGTTGAAATTAGGTACACAACAAAAATAATACACACAGTAACAGGGAGCCTAATCTGAATTCATTCAATTTGGTTTTGATGTCGCTGTCAAATGTTTGAAAGTGACAGCGACATTACATTATTTTGACAGCGACATCAAAACCGACTAATCGAATTTCGAAATTCAGAGTAAGCCCCCAGAAAGCATACGACACAGAATAATAAAGGTTTCAAGTTAAGAAGGTAACAAATCGTCCCATTTGTAAAATATGTTTTATCGTCACATAAATCAAAAATATTATAAATTTGGCATTAAAATACCGTAAACTCTATCGATTAATGTCATTTGTATTTTTGTCAGTATTTTACAAAATATAAATTAGATGAATCGATAGTTTGCTGAATTTATAATAATGTCATTTTTGATTTATGGGACGATAAAATATTATTCTACAACGGGACGAAATATAGGTAATCCTAAAAAAAAGTAGTGTCAGCTAATGTGCCTACGACTAGTTCGCTGACAGGGTAGAGCAGTGAGAAGAACTGGTGAGAAACTCACGCCACTCTTTTTAATCGCCAGAGTATCACCCGTACTTGTTTACTTTTTCCTATAATTAAGTTGCAATAAGAATAAAGATGAATGTCATGACTAACCAGCCACAAGTCGATTTGCTGCTCCATCTCACCATGACGTAAGATGCTGGCTGCCTTCAAAATATTTTATTCGTCGCTGTCCTGTATATAATGAATTACCTATTCTAGCTAGACACCAAAGCAAATAAAAGAAACCACTCAATTATCTTTTTGCTTCTATACATATTTCTAACCCTAAATTAGCGTAAAATATAGGTTTCAGTTTTTGCGCGACATATTATTCAGTAAAAGAAATAGAATAACACAATTTTACGCCAAATGTAAATACACTTTACTTCATGTGAATAAAGTTTATAATAGCTTGAGAGGTTGCATTGATGACCTTGCAAGTTTGAGGTTACCGTTCAGTCGTGCACGTAATGAACAAACATAATTTTGTGGAAGAGTTATACGAGTTATTATCAGAGATACCTGCTGCCTGTGAAATAATTATGATAGGTGATACAAACATAGATCTATTATGCGAAACCGGTTCAGGAAGGGTTGTCAACAAGTATATAAACAGTATGTGCGAATTAGGTATAGAGTGTGCTATTCGTGATGTAACGAGAGAAGAAATATATGGTGGCAGCATAACGCGCTCCTGCATCGACCATGTGTGGATAAGGACCCAAAAAGTGACTAATGCATTTGTCATAACAAGTAAGATTTCAGATCATTATTTAATAGGTTTAAATCTCGTTAGTGAATTGGACACGGTTTCGAGCAGTAATCTTTCAAATGTGACTGTAATAAAAGATAGTGAAGTGGTTAAAAAATTACAAGCGATAGATTGGTCTAAGTTACTGAATCATAAATGTCCATGTGAATTGTATGATAAGTTATGTACAATATTTAATAATGTCTACAATGAGTCTAAAGTTGAATTACCCCCACGCAAAAAAAGACAAAGTAAGCCGTGGATTACAAAAGATATTAAAAGAATGATATACTTCAGAGATAAGCTATTTAGATTGTGGAAAAATAAACCCAATGATATGACTTTACGCTTGCAATATAATAGATATAGGAATAGATTAAATAAATTTATAAATAAAGCTAAAAACAAGCATAGACAACAAGAAATATTAAAATGTAAGAAAAATATGAGAAAAGTTTGGGTAAAAATAAACTCATGGATGGGTAGGGATAAAAAAAGCTTAGATAAAACTATTTTGCAATATTTAGGGAGATCAGATAGTACAATAAATATATGTAATAATTTTTCACATACATTTACCAAAGAAGTATTAGACATTAAACATATATGTGATGATAAATTTCTAGGTAGAAGTAGTTATGTAAGACATAGTGATATATCATTGAGGTTTCAAAAAGCCAATCCAAAGGATGTGCTGAAAATTATAGACAGTTTAAGTTGTGATAAATCTCCGGGTATTGATAATATTAGAGTAAAAGATGTAAAGTTACTTAAGTGTGAAATTAGTCCTATTATAGCTCAACTTATTAATTTATGTATTGAAAAGGGCATTTACCCTAATAAATTAAAGGCAGCTTTGATTAGACCCATTTTTAAACAAGGCTCACACTATGAGTACACAAATTATAGGCCTATAGCTATTTTGTCTGTTATTAATAAAATCATTGAAAAATTTATTGTTGGTCAGATAAGTAGTTTTCTAGAGAAAACACATATGTTAACAAATTCCCAACATGGATTCAGACGGGGTCGCAGCACGGCGACGGCGCTGGCTCAATTCACTGATCACATAAATGAACAGTTGGATCAAAGAAAGCAGGTGGTGGTGGTCTACATAGACTTCAAAAAAGCTTTTGATACCCTGGACCACCATCAGCTGCTGCAGGCCATGGAGGAGTGTGGAATTGCTGGACCACTTAACATATGGCTCCGAGCCTATCTAACAGACCGAACGATTCAGACTGTTGTTGATGGTGTGAGGGGGGAGCCAGCGCGCGTCGCCTGTGGCGTACCTACTGGTTCTGTGTTTGGGCCAGTCGGTTACATCATGCATGTGAACAGTATGTGTAATGTGGTGCAAAACAGCCAAATATATATGTATGCTGATGACACATGCCTAGTGTGTGCAGACAGAGATATGAATCTAATTCAAAGTAAGATGCAAGAAGATGTCAATAACATTATAAAATGGGCCCATGATAATGGAATTATAATAAATATAAATAAAACTAAATGTATGTATATACGATCTCCTTATCTGAAATCTATAACCAGTAAGCCGTGCATTGTTGGGCATACTTTTGACTGTATACACAGCGCGGGTATAGCGTGTAAATGCGCGAACATTGAGGTGGTGGAAGAGTACAAGTACTTGGGTCTCATAATAGACAATGTTTTTTCTTGGAAAATACATATCACAAAACTATGTGCCAAGCTAAGATCTGTACTTGTAAAATTCCATCATCTCAGTTTTGTACTTGATAAGGCAACTATGTATACATTGTACTATGCGCTTGTGGACTCCCTGCTCTCTTATGGATTGGCAAGTTTTGGTTGTACTTTCAAATCATACTTGGATAAAATAAAAATGATACAAATACGTTTCATGAAATTATTGGTTAATAATAAAACGAAAAACCGCTGTAAAGCAAGTAATTATGAAGAGCTGTTTTTAGAATGCAAAATTTTGCCAATACATGAGAGGGCAAGGCTGTTACTCGCAGTCCAACAGTATGGCAGTGAGGAATTTAAAATTTATGCACCACAGCATAGGATTAAGAGAAATAGGGACAGCTATTTTGAAGTACCTAAATGTAATAACTACTATGGGCAAAGGAGCCGAAAGTATATGGTCCCAACAATATTTAATAATATGCCAAATGAATTAAAGCATCCTAAAATTGATACTGTATCCAGACAGTTGTTTAATAAAAATGTGAAAATCTTATTGTTAGAGGAATTTTCTAATTATATAATGATTAATAACAATAATTCTTCAAATGTATAACTGGTTTTTATTTATTGGGTATAATGTTTAATGTTGAATAACATAATGTAAAATCATAATTATAATTACATGTTCGACAAAACTTTAATAGGAGCTTTCATCTGCCAACAAACTGCTGTGCAGTTTGGCAGACGATAAAACAAATATGTACGTTTCAAAAAAACTCCAAATAAATGCTTTTTTCTTTTTTTCTTTTTTTTAACAATTTTACTATTATAACTAAATGTTTATGTTACGCCAATTGTAGAACGTTGCTTGAAAATAAGTCTTGACGCATACGGCAGACGACGCTATACCACGAAATCATTATCTACATTAGGACCCTTTAGTTTATGGTCTACCATGGTCAACTGGCTTTTAATTAGCATTTTTCGCTTGTATTTTAGCTTAAAGCAGCCTATATCCTTTACTTAACACTTAAGGAATAAACGAAGGTTTTCGTATTGCATTTATTGCTAATTCTAATTTCTATCTACAGCTTCGTTCGTGTTGTATGGCGATAAAAGTAGCCTGTCATACCTATGCCTAGAGTAAGTTTCACAACGTCAAAAAAATATATATTATTAGTTTGGTTGAACATAATCCCCAGCAGATGATCGCTTTGTGGGTGTGTAATATTATTAAGTAGCCTGTGTGCGGTAGTCCTAAATATGAAAATAGCCGCATGTCTTAGAAGCTTCTTTGTCTATTCAATGACTACAATTATTGTCATACGTATCCGGTGGTTGAAACTGCACTTTTGACCTTAAAGTTAATTGAGTTAAATTCAAATTCAGAAACTACATAATTATGTATATAAAAACTATTTTTGCTTGTATTGTGTGATTATTTTACGGGGGGGGCTATTGATATATTATTACTAATAGGCTATTGAATGAAGTTGCTATGACAATATTTTGTATGCCTATTGGCGGGACATAGATTGTACACTACTCCTTTTATAATATCTTATTTTCACCTATGTTCACAAAATAAAGATTTGGATTTGGATATTGTACAAAAAATTCTATTTTTTTATTATTTTGATAATTATTCAAAGTTTATAGCTACTAATCTCAGTACCACATACCAAAACATATCAAGACATACATCTATCAAACTTAAATAATATATTACTGATTCACTTCGCCTCTATGAATCACTTAACTAATGACCATACAATAGTGCGACTCAATTATGTCGACCACAAACAATAACATACAATACCCAGAGTCCTTGTGTAACAGACAAGTCAACCGGAAAATATGAAACGTAAAAACTTTGACAAAAAATATGACAGATTATTTGAGAAGGTATTGTGGGAATCAATGTAAAATATGTCATTTTTTATGTATGACATCAAAGTTATGTGATTTACTTGTAAAGGTTTGTATGGTAATTAAGGGCGTGACAGATACGCCTTGTTATGATGAGTGAAATAAAACCTGTATACTCAAGACTATCGAATACCTACTGTAGGTTTGATTTCCATACTACATATATTTAATTTTATAATAAATAATAGCACTTTCCTTTAAGTCTTGCCTTAACGTTGACAAATGCCATGAAACTAATACTAAGGTTTTTAACCACGCTAAAAGGGGTGCTAAAGTTTGACGTATCTGTGTGTCTGTGGCATCGTAACTCTTAAACGAATAGGCTGATTTTGATGTGTTTATTTATTTTAAGCTGACATGTCATGATCGTGATGGTTGTTAGACAAGTTTCATCAAAGTTGGTGCAATCATTTATATAGAATATTTTCCTTCCTTAAAATACATGGTATACGCACAAAAAAGGATGCATTTTATTAACTAATATCTAGTCTATGAAGGCCCGTATCAAATATTTAATTATATCCACACAACAGATATAGGTTTTATATCCAAAAGAACCCGTTGTATTTTAAATTTTGGAAACCATGTATGTAACTTTTGCAAGTAAAATGGTTCTTAACAGTGGTTCTTTAATATTTTAGCAGTGAGGGACCATTAATCGTCCCATTAGAAGAATAATGTTTTATCTTCACATAAAACAAAAATGAAATTATTAAAAAAATCGGCATTAAAACCGTAAACTATCGATTGATCAAATTTTTATTATATTCTTTAATCAGTATTTTATAAAATACAAATTTGATCAATTGATAGTTTACGGTTTTTAATGCCAAATTTATAATAATTTCATTTTTGTTTTATCTGAAGATAAGACATTATTGTTCTAATGGGACCATTTGTCAAATTTACTGTCCTGTCAGGGACCACTAAAAGTTCAATGGGTATGGAGTAGTATGCTTCGCAGATCACTTTTGCTACCGTCAGAGACCATCGCTGCCGTGCTATTCAAGAACGACATAATAGTGCACACAAGTCTTGCAAAAATGGTATCTACATTTAATGGTTTTAGACACATTTTTCTCTAAACTTGGACATGCAGTTATACTGTTCTTCATTAGTAGGGCAGATCAGTGGTCCGTGGATCATGCTTAAGAACCACTGTGCTACAGCCATAACAATCTATTATTATCCATAGTATAAAAGGACTACGAAGCTAAAATTAGTTTCTACGACTTATCAAATTCTATTAAAATCACGATGTCAATAGTTTTTTGTACTACAATCATTATAATTGGTTTCTTTTGTAGTCCTTTGATTAGAGATAAGCGAGCCTCGATCGATCATTGTAGTGTTATCGTTCTAATGTAGAATCAAAACAGCTTACGAGTATAATGCTGTATTAGACGTGGGCCATCAGACCTAGTAATTAAGACTACTATTTAAATATTATCCTCTATCACAAAGTACAGGAAAACATACCTTAAGTGTTCTATATTAAGTATCTATGCTAATATTATAAAGGTGAGCAATGGCCAAATAAACAACAACACGAGCGAAGCCCCGCTTGACCTCTAGTAAATATTAATTTGATGTCTAACAATGTAATAATTTATCTTATAAACTGTATTGACTATTAATTTTTAATTAATCAATTTAGCACGCCGAAATTGATGGCAGAATAAGATGCTATTAATATTAATATAAAAAAATCTAAATAATTGATTGCTTAAATGTTCATATGTAACAACATTGTTATATGAACATTTAAGCAATCAATTATTTAGATTTTTTTTCAAAAGGTAAGTTAAAAATGGATAGACAAAATATACTTACTACTTACTTACTTTAAATTTCAGAAAATCATGCACCTACACGTACCTGTTAAAGATACGAGAGAAGAAGAAATGGAAGATATTTAATATTAATATACGTCGTAATATTTATGGTCGTTAAATATTTTTATATTTTGTACTACATTTATGATACATTTCTATGTCAACTAATAAATCAACAAAGAAGGTTAATTACTTTTGGACCTTGTTAATCATGCGTCAAAATTAAGTTAATTCATTCGCCCTTCTGCATGCAAGAATTAAATTCAATGACATTTTTAATGGTAATCTCCAGCATTACACCTTTTGTTATTTAACTTATGGTAAAGCATTGGCAAAAAAAAAACTGGTGTGTACGTTTTGTGACAATGATATAATGGCTATTATAAATTGCGCAATATTTATTACCATCAAAAGATTAATTGGTGTCATTCTACTATCATAAATTTAAATCTTTTTGTGGATGGATTACTGGTTGGATATACCTACTGAAAGATTTTAACTTTACAGTATAGCTACATACCTATAAAAGACTCGATAGTTTAATATGTATGCCACTGTTGTGTTCGTATGATAGTTAAAACGTAAAGAAAATGTAAGCTAAAATTTATACCATATTTTATTCGGATAAAAGTTAAAACCTATATAATACCTAATTTTCTTTTAATATTTACATTGTATACTGCTTATAAAGCCCTAGCTGGGGGCTGATGTCATATAAGTTAAAAACGGCACTAAAGATTTTGGTTGTAAATTTAAATTTGTACTTTAATTAAGTGAATTAATAAATTACAGCACATAGGTACATAATAATAGATTAACTTGAACAGTACTTCATCTTAGTATTATGTAAAACACAGCTTTACACAGACAATATTTAATTTTATATTAATTTCATCATCATCATCATATCAGCCCAACGACGTCCACTGTTGAACATAGGCCTCACCTAATTTCCGCCACAACGAGCGATTTTGTACCGCTCGCATCCAACGGCCACCCGCAACCTTTACTAGGTCGTATTAATTTACTATTTTATTATTATTAAAATAATAACATCAACGTTTTGCCTCCAATTGCAGACTATTCTAGTCTTCCTATACCTAACCCATTATACTTGTGATAATAGTAGGCAATAGCTGTATTCAACTCGAAACACTAATTTATTGAAAGTGTCGCAAAAATGTCACTAGATGGGGTCACGGCTGTGCGTTACGCCAGTCTATTGTGCGACTTCCTGCCATTGAGAGGTTTTAAGTTCGTCTGGAACAAAATTACTTGCTAAATAGCAATCGGATTATAATGAATTTAGAATTCAATACTGTCAAAAACTGGTTGTCCTAAGTGAGGCTATATCCATGAATTAAAAGTTCTTCCAGACAGTATCTAATGGACCCAGATCCCGGGACCGCCAGACCTTACTGATTTCCTGAGAAATCAAATGTGTGTGAATAATCTTTATGCTGGTGATATCGCCAAAGATGCCAAAATGTATCATCTTGTACGAAAAATCATTAGCGAACATATGTAAGGAACATTATTTGTCTGTAAAATATTAAAATTGAAATAATAGGAGCAATACGAATAAGTTTATCAGGCGCTTAAACATAGTACGTGGAAACATAATTCAACCGAAATAATATATTTAGTTTTCCGTGTAGTGACGGATTAAGAATACGTAATGTCACTACCCCATTTCAACCCGTGGGTGTCGTAAAAAGCGACTAAGGCACCTAACTATAAGCAGACAAGAGCACTGCGAGAAAAAGAAAATTCGAAACAAAACTCTATACCAACCCGTCTGGCCAGCGATCACGCTGGCCAGACGGGAAAGGTTTTGGAGTAGGCCAAATTCCCTCCAAAACCTTTGGATTGGAGGAGACCGGTGCCCAGCAGCGGGACATTTATGGGTTAAAATTATGAATATATTTACGTTTTCATTAATTTAATTACTAAAACAAAGTATTAATGTATTTTTTTATTTACTTTACATACAATAATGATAAAAATAGTAATACATACACAACCATTTCACGCCTAAAATATCATTTACAAAGGTACTACCTACTTCTGAATGAAAAAGTAATTATTTTGAAATTAATTTTAAAATTTTGTCAGTCTTTCGTGGTAACCTCAATTTTCCATCGATGACCTTTGTTTAGCGGTACAGTACTCTGTAATTAAAATAAATGATTAACTTCTAAAAGAGTAACTTGATTATCTACCGAATAAATAAAAATATGTTGAATGTAATGAAAAAAAAAATGTCTTCTTATCGTGTCGACAGCAAATCTCTTTAAAGGGGATCGACCCAAATTTTAAAACAGAACTTTCTAGCGATAATATGAAATTACACAAACTTTAGTCTAATTTTTGACATTCTGTTTTTTCTTTAAGTTGGTAGATATTCTTTGAAATAATAGCAAAAAATAATAACCAAATTTCTCTCTTTACTTACGGACAGTACTTGGTTCCCAACCAACAAACTCTCCGGTCCTTTCATTCTCTGCCTTCAACCAGTCGTGAAGAGGCTTGAAGTATTCCAACACACCGCTAGCATCCATGTTACGTGTGCCAGTCAACACTTCCATAGCTTCAGGCCAAGGCTTTGATGATCCCAATTGAAGCATTTTACTGGAAAATTTGTAAAAAAATTACGACTTTTTATAAGTTGTTTAACTATTTTCATTATTATTGTATTTGATTGAGTTGGCTTCAAGAATTAATCAAATTCAAAATCGGTTAGTAAAAAGTAGGAGTTTGAAAAGGCTAATTGTAAATTCTAAAAATATCACAGTATTCAAATTACACTAAAAGCTATCAAATTATCATAATGTTAATAAAAAAGATGAACTATTTAAATATTACAAAAATAAATGATAATGATATTCAAAGAAATAGAGAAAAATTCCCGAAATACAACAATAAAAAATAACAATAAAATATATAAAGACGTTTACTTTACCGATAATTTAGAGGAAGCATGTGTGGAGTGGTTTGTGTCCGATAAAGATATTGTTTTTGTAAAGTTTCTCGCGACACAGGGCGAGAGCTTGTTCCCTAATGCCACCCGTATTAGACAACGTCACAAAAAAATTAATATATAAATACACATACCCTAAAGCATTCCCAGCCTCTACACTCTTATAAATATCACAGTTAGACAACAGTTGAGAGGAATCTTTGGTGTTGTATTCACCAGCAAGTTGACACAAAGCACGGTGAAACTGGAACTGAATTATGTGTGCCACGTAGTACCTGACACCAGGAGAAGTAACTGACACATTATAAAGGTTATGAAAAACGAAATGATTGTGAATTATATGAAAATATCATAGTTTTTGTTGGTCCTAAAAGAGAGGTCGGCTTTTGTAACATAAATAATATACCTAGCTTTTTCAATTGGCTTTTGTTGATAATAAATATTATTATACAAAAAATAAAATGTAAAGAGTGTACCATATTTTCTTTTATTTTATTTATTTTAACTTTTAGTATTTTCTGAATTCATATTAATAGCCAATATATATCTATTTTTTCATCATCGTTATCATTATCAGCTAGGTTTTTAGATTTCTCTATTTTGTTTCTACAATATCTAATCTTGGGCTACTTGGATTCAGCGGCTCCCAGACATGTTCACCAGTGTAAATGTCCACCGTAACGTTGGCCGCCCCACATAGCATAATAAAATCTTATTGCACTCGTGTATAATAAATAACATTAGAACTTTTGAAACTTTTGAACCTTGCCTCATGCACTCCGTATTAGCAGAAATATGTAGTTTGGCAGCTGGGTCAAAGTCGTCTTCAGACCTTGGTACCGGAGGCTCAATTCCTTGGAAAGACTCCCTGAACTGCCAATAATGGCAATTATAGTTGTCACTAGTGGTGGTTCCACGAAAGATCTTATAACGAAATAACTCCAAACTGTAAGCGTTGGAAAAAACGACGATTTTTTTGACAGCCTGAAACAATATTACAATTTCATATACATATTTAAAAAAACAAAATTTTACAAGTGCCCTCGAGTTGCTGCTTATCAAGAATAAAAGACCACCAAAAAATCTTCTACAACTATGATATCACCATTCAATCAAAGAATAATTACCATTTGATATAATTGATTTATGTTTGTTTCCAAATCATCAAGTCCATCTTTCAAAAGACCTATCTTTCTTAAATGCTTGGATGTCATCACTGATAAAGACATTACGTCACCTATAGCCTCATGGAACCCTAAAATGGAGAGTAATTTTTTTTTTTATTAACATTCATAATTTGATAATCCAACTTCTAATAAGCATCGTAACTTAGTAAGGATTCTTCATTCGTAAGTGCCTTGGCCGTTAGCGAGCAGCCTTATAGGCCCTTTTTTTTAAAACAAATTCTAATTGCAGGGTTTCTACACGATAAGAGAAAGAAGCTAGATTTTAGTTTTTTTGTCACAAAACCAATTGAATCGATTTTTATAATGTGTGCAACTTAACCAAATAAAAACAGAACGTGTTCAAAGCGAAAGAAATAGCCAGTTATACATATGGACGTCATTTTGCCTGGCTGTTCATCTGCATCTTCATCGACAGTTCATTGCAGTTGTCTGTTAATTATATTGAAGATTACCTAAATTAAATATTAAAAGTTACCTGGGTTAGCGCCATCCCTGAAAACGTTAGGCTGATCTTTGTATTGCAAGAAGTATTGAACATGACCCATCTCATGATGAGTAGTTTGAAGGAATTCATCTGTGATCATCGTGCATTGTTTGATCCTATTGAAAGTATATATAAATATATTTTTTTATTGCTGTTATTTACTACTTTTTATATCATACCATTCTGATTTTCATGATAAATTTGTCTGCTCATTCATAGACATAATACAACGATTCTCTCCTTAAAAAAAAAAGAATTGATTCATCTTCTTTTTTTAAGGACGACACTTGCCCGTGAATTCAAACTCTGCATCGCGTGTAACGACACAAAATACACCCAGCCTTGAAACAATTTGTGAGGTGTACAAAATTATTTGTCGTATTGGGGATCGAAACCAATCAAATTTGTGTTTAGATGTCTCTTACAACTAACGAACAAATAGAGAATTTGGCACAGTAAGTAAATATCGAGTCAATATCACCAATTGCACCACAATTGCAATATAATTTCATAAACTTTGTTCAGCACCTACCTGAAATCTTCACCATCAGAAAAGTCCCAAGCCGAAGGATGGCATACCATGTCTCGTCCATCACTGGGCTTATCAATGATCGAACGATCCCAAAACAATTGTGGCATAGGACTTAGATTCAATGATGTAAAGAATTCTTCGGCTGTTTTGAATATCTTCAATGCTGTATAGTTCTGTTAATTTTTAAATATGTTTGGGAGAGAATTTGGCTCAGAGTTTTTCCATTAATTGTTTAACATTTATACAAAATATTTAGGAGAGTCCAAATAGGCGTGCCAACTACATGATTACGTTGGTTTTACATTAATAAACAAAATGAAACTAAATCTATCGATTTTATTAAATTTTATAGAAATGATTCATACACACATTTGCAGATAATAATATCTTACGTTGAATGTGTGTAATAATAGGTAGACGAGCTATTACCATTTTAGAATTGGATGACATAGAAATTAATATTGTTCTGTCTGGCCGAAGATCTTACCCACAAAGCCACTCCAAGGCAATGAACAAAATGAAGAAATTATGTAATAACCATCCTTTCTATCTTAAAACATAGCTCAAGATATAATTAAAAGTAACCAAAGATTGTATTTAGTTACCTACTACCTGCGCCCCACGCTGTTACCCGCGGTTTAAAGCTTATGTGCAAATTTAGGGTATCAGCTACTTCCATACAAAATATTGTCAAAATTGGTTCAGCCGTTTGAGCGCGAAAATGTAATAAACATACAAATATACGTTTATAATTTTAGTGTGATTCCATGAAATCTTTTGTGTACCTGGGCAATTAGTGCAGCTGTTACATCAACGTCGGGTTTATCTGGATATGGTCTCGTGAATTTCACCAAGTTTGTCCAATCTTGGGCCCAAATGTTACCTGGATTTTTAAAAATAAATAACATTATTTAGTTTCATAGGTATAAAGGTCTACAAAACCACTTAATGTTAAGTTAATCTGTTTAAATTTCATCTCTTTAAATGTCCAGATTAGGAATCTATCAATCAATATTTATTCCATTATTATTAATTAAATAATGTACTCACAGAATAGCTTCATTCCTATCCCACATACTAGATCCTCTGTTATGATATCGACCTCCACCTATCATTTTATTTATATCATCACGACTGTAGCAAACAGGCGTACGGCCTGCTTAATGGTAAGCCGAAGTCCAGAAGCATTGCCTACCCTTAAAAAACCTATTCACTCGAACCCGAACTGTAGTCCCTTGGGAAAACCCCGTAAGAAAGTTCATTCCACATCCTGAAAGTTCTCGGGAGGTATTCCTTTCATCATTTCAACCCATAAACGTCCCACTGCTGGGCACTGATCTCCTCCAAAGAATGTGGAGGGAATTTAGCCTACTATACCACGCTGGCCAGACGGGTTGGTATAGGGTTTGTTTCGAATTTTCCTTTTCTCGAAGTGCTCTTATATGCATAAGTTTCTCCCTTAGTCGCTTTGTACGACACCCACGGGCTGAGATGAGGTAGTGACATTATGTATTCTTAATCCGTCACTACACGGATTATTCTCGGTATTCTTTTAAATATTTAGAATTTAAAAGTTTTTTTTACAATTAAAAAAATATAAATACCCAACAAATGCGCTGGTATCGGTCCTCTCATTGAAACCACATCTCCATATTTCAGTCTGAGTTGTCTCCTTACATATGCGTGTAGTTGGAGATATAACGGTTTAATATTAGCCCAGATATGTGAGAACTGATCTTCAATGTCCGTAGCTTCGTATTTACTCAACCACCATTCAGCAACACTATCGTAACCTGGTATTATATTATAATTATGTATAATTAATAACAAAATAACTTTCAAGTACGGGGCATTTCTCCATAGAAACGTCGTTTTAGTACGCTTTTACGCTAGCATTTAAAACCCTTGTATTTGAAATAATTCGTCCCATTAGAAGAATAATGTCTTATCTTCAGATAAAACAAAAATGAAATTATTATAAATTTGGCATTAAAAACCGTAAACTATCAATTGATCAAATTTGTATTTTGTAAAATACTGACTAAAGAATAAAATAAAAATTTATCAATCGATAGTTTACGGTTTTTAATGCCGAATTTTTTAATAATTTCATTTTTGTTTTATGTGAAGATAAAACATTACTTATTCTTCTAATGGGACGAATTTATTTAATGAAATAATTACACATAACTTAAAAATTATACACAGCTAATCTATTTAAAAAAAAGAACCAGATTTATTTACAGGCAATTCCTATAAATTGAATATCCGATTGAGATTAGATTCCTGAGGAATCGTACCCAAAAGGCTATAGACATTGCAATTAATATCAAATAGGCATATTTGTATGAATGCTTCCATTCCTTAGAATCCGCCTGCTTAATTAAAAATATGTATTTTTAAAGCTAAGAATTTACAATCCTAAAGTAAAATTTTGGACTTGGATGCTTCTTTTCATAAAAATGATTCATCATCATCATTTTCACCCTATTGCAGTTTATTGCTAATATAGGCCTGTCCTAACACATGCTATAACACTCGGTCCTCCACCAGCAACAGCAACCTCTTTAGGTAGTCGTGCGTTGGTCGACCTAACACAAAATGATTACGTTATATCTCTCTTTACAAGGTGTAATTCACTCTTTTATATAAATGTGAGGTAGTTACGTACCATTCAGTTTAGCAGCCTCATTGGCCATAGCAACGTATTCTGTAAAGTTTCCCCTGGAAGGTGCACCAGCAGCTTTGTGCCATTCCAACCATGCATATTTTAGCTCTTCAGGGTCATTGCTAGTTGCAAAAATTTGGGTGACATCTAAAATCAAACAATCAAGATCCACTAATAAATAAGCCTCCATCTTGCGTCCTAATTGTTCATTAAGAATCCAAATAATGGTTTATAAAACCGTTACCATAAGTTTCTCGCAATTAATACGATTCAGGTAAGATTTTTCCGCATAATTTATAATGTTTCGCATGGTGGCACCGACATGACCCATCAGTGGTCCATGGAAAATTAGTTTCCCTATGTGGTCACTAATTCAAAATCCGAATCTCAGATTCGCAACACCATTATTTAGAATTGGACTAGCATGGTAATTTTTCATACATTCATACCTAAAATAGCGAACCATCAAACCACGCCTTTAATTTGAAATAATATGCATAGCCTATTTTTACATGACTGCCCAAAAAAGGAGTGTGATGTTTTCAGGATTCATGTATGTAGTTTTAAACCTTTTACCTGGTTCCACATGTAGATCACACTTTGTTCTATCCTTATAATCACAAATCGTTCCTTTGGCGTAATTTTCTTTCATATTATTAATAGCAGATAGCAATCTTTTGCCTTGCTCTTCAGGTAAAGCTGAATTTCCTAGCTCAGAATATTTCTGGAACATTCTTCTTAGGTTCAAATCCTCGAACTCGTGCCATTTGTAACTTATAGTTGCTTTCCAATATTTCTTTCGTTCTTTTGCTACTTTCAAGACTGCTTGTTGCTGGTGTAAGAAGCAAGATAAAATATTCAACCGTTCTTGAATTCCATTTTAATACTAAACTATTTTTGACTATGGTCAACTGTAATTTATGACAGTGTTTATAATAGAATTGTTACTATGTTGCATTTCATCATACATTCCATTATTAATTCGACTGCTGGGCAAAGGCCTTTTTCCACAATTTGTTTCAAAATTAAAATAAATTATCAGTCATAATTATATTTTCTTTATAAGTAATCAATATTTATAACTTTTGGTAAACGCAATACAATACTTAATTCTAATTCACTGTCATCGTAGTGCTGAGTGACGTGGGTTCGATTCCCACATGAGACAAATATTTGTGTGTTCGAGTCTAGTTGTAGTTTGTATCCGTTGTAAACTCTCCCGCGACACAGGGTTTGTTGAGTGCGGGCGTCATAAAAAACTTACATACACTTGTTTATTATACTCAGTAATGTTAGTCTCGTATTTCCATAACGCTAACTGCAATTCAGTTTTAGACTTAGCCATCAATGTATTCAAAGATTTCATGTAGTCGTTTCCAGACACACTATCATCATACCGTTGAGAAACCAGAAGGATTGAAGTGATAGCGTTCATTAGTAACTCGAAGATCTTCATTGTCACCTAAAAGAAATCTTGATATCAAAATTTGCTTTTATGCTGCCAATAGTTGATTGTAATCCTATTAATAGGACGGACGGATGTTTGTTACTAAATCATGCAAGAGCTAATACTTAGGACCTGTATGAAATATGAAACACAGTTATGGGGATTTTTAAAATAGTAAAATCAGTACCATTTTTGACTCCGGAATAAAACATCACACTCGTATCGTATACACTTTTCGATACGCCACCGAAACAGTTGATGATAAGATAGCAAATGGCTTTTTGTACATTGCTTGCAGAATCACCCTCCAAAAAATGAAATCGCATTATTTTGAGTGTACAAAATGTGATGATGTACAATAACCCGAATTAAGACACCTGATCAGTTTACATTAAATATTAAGCAATTTCCGTTGCTTTGGTTTAGCATGTATATAAAACCTGATCAGTTCTCATTTTAATTTTAAAAAAGCAAAATTATAATCACAAGAAGCACTTTCATTGTCACAGATTATTACCCTGCTGTACCAAATACGGGGTTTTATTTCAAGATCTTTGGATACAGGCGCCACAAAAAAATAGATCGCTATGGCGGAAATTAGGTGAAGCTTATTGACTAGTAGTGGACGTCAATGGACTGATATGTTGAAGATTTTTATCACAAGCCTCCTCTTTAGAGAAATCCGGAGATAAAAAATAGTAATAAAACAAAGTCTGTATATATATACATAGTAACCACAAAAATATTATTTTGCTTAGGTTCTTCAAACTAGGTGCTAAAGGCAATGTTTATATTTTATCAATATAAAAAACAAAATTAAAAATTTTGAAAAAACCCACGACGATAACATCTATACAAAATAAGAAACGTAACATATAAAAAGGTTTAAATAACTTTATTTTAAATCCCCGACGAAAAGAAAATAAGTAGCGTAAAAACAATCCCAAGAAAATCCGTCGAGGGCTGCCATACCCTGACTTGAAATGAACGAAAGTATTGCAGTTTTATGTATTTGATACCTACCTAATTATTAACAATATTTAGTTTATAATATATATTTAATACTAGAAACAGTAATGATATTGGCAGCCCCCGACGAATTTTCTTGGGATTGTTTTTACGCTACTTATTTTCTTTTCGTCGGGGATTTAAAATAAAGTTATTTAAACCTTTTTATATGTTACGTTTCTTATTTTGTATAGATGTTATCGTCGTGGGTTTTTTCAAAATTTTTAATTTTGTTTTTTATTTTAAATATTTTCAAAGAGCGCTATCTTACTAACTGTAAGTAACTCGTATAAAATTTTAAGAACCTTGACAGATAAATAAAAGTTTTATACTAAGTTATAGAAGAAACACATTTTTTTTAAATTTACTGTTGCAGTAAGTCTTATAACTTGAAATTATCATTTGAATTTTCTTATTTTAAACTTCTTAAGAAGCGCCTTATTTTACCATGTAAGCTCTAGAATGAATGGAACTTGTATGGAGCTTCGACTATATTATATGTATTTTATTTTTTTGTTGACTTGTGTGCTCATCCGTCGCACAAAGGTCGCCGGAGCCCCGCTTCGCGGGGCTCTTACTTCTGGGTGGTGTGAAAAAAAAAACCCTAACCTCCTAACAGTCCGATTCGGATTGCTTTGAATCGGGGGGTGTTAAGTTTAGCTATCGCACATTGATTGCCGTAGCCGGATTGCCTTCGGCGTTAGCGCAGATTTCCACCTATAATAGCTTGTATCTCGAAAAAGGTGCGTGCTATCGCAAAAATGATGAAAATTTGGTTACACCCCGAGCACGGGATACCTATAAGTTAGAATAAATAAGGTAGGTAGGTGTTTATATAACGTCAGTCTGGAATAAATTCTCACTCTTACTAATTTTTTTTAGGCTTATTATTGTATACCTCAGTACTAATATTCAGTGATATAACAACACAAGATCGGTTTTCGGATTTTTTCCTTTACTTGTGCAACTTGTTATTGCTTCTGGCCAAATTTCATGATTCTAGGTCAACGGTAAGTTCCCTATAGATTATGATCGTCAAGATAAATCGTCAAAAATGGAGCATAAACAGTTGTATCTTTTGATTGCGTTAACTTAGAATTTTGATTTTTATTTTACGCTTAGGGTTTGCAGATCCAAGTAAATGATATTAATTTCAGCTTTATATCTCTATACGTTCTTGAGAAAAATATTCTAGACAGACGGACAGACAGACAGACAGACAGACATACAACGGAGTGATCCTATAAGGGTTCCGTTTTTTTCTTTTGAGGTACAGAACCCTAAAATTGCATAAACGGTCACCCATCTATGAACTGACCTTATCCGAAGTTGCTTAACCTCATGAGTGTAATCAATATCTCAGTACTACAATGCTACGTGTCCCTATGCAGTAACAGGTCTAATTATTTTACAGATAACTGTAAATATAAGTTTGCTTAGTCTATTGCAGCGCCCCCTGGCGAAAAAATACAATATCGTGTATCCAAAAGTCATCCTCGATAAATCACAAATACATTACAGAAAACCGTATCGAAATCGCTTTAATCGTTTTAAAGATAGGAGGGCACAAAGGTTTCAACGAAATCAACATAGGTTTGCCTAGTCTATAGCAGCGCCCCCTGGCGAAAAAATACAAAATCTTGAATCCAAAAACAATCCTCGATAAATCACAAATACATTACAGAAAACCGTATCGAAATCAGTCTAATCGTTTTAAAGATAGGAGGGCACAAAGGATTCAATGAAATCAGTGTATTGTAGCGCCCCCTGGCGAGCTATTAACATAACACCTATCTAATAACCTGTCCCCAAGAGCCGCACACACTTTACAGAAAACCGCATCTAAATCGGTCAAACCGTTTCCGTGCTATAAGGCATTATGTTGGAACACACAAACACACAAACACACAAACACACAGCCTCTCACCCCAAACGCATATACCGTCTCCGTTCCGTCGTGGGTAAAAATATATAACGTAAACTCACCGCCACTGAGTAAAAATATGATACACATAAGAGCCTATGTATGAAAGCATTATATATTTATTATTCACAATTCGCCATCCTATGGTATTTTATTCAAGTTATTGTTCACAGTGTAGTTAACTTTGAAACATTGTTCAAATTCAATTCAATGCTTAATTTTCCGCTTATTAAGACTATAACATTTTCATATAATATATACATTTAGATATTTCTATACAAACTGTTTCTGTAGTTGTATGTATGTATGTCACTGACCTCATAAACGGCTGAACTCATTTTTATTATTTTATCAACTGAAGCCTGTTTCGCTCCCGTCGTTCTTTATTTGGCCACTTCTCAGCCCCTATTAGCTGTAGCGTGATGTTTTATAGCCTATAGCTTTCCTCGTCAAATGGGCTATCAAACATTAAAATAATTTTTCAAATCTGACCAGTAGTTTCTGAGATTTGCACGTTCAATGACAGAAACTTTTCAGCTTTATATTTTTAGTATAAATTTGATGTCTGCTTACCAAAAAGTCGATCACAAACAGGGTTGAGTTTTATGTCTTGGTTAGACAATAGCGGAGTCCGCAATGTGCCAGTTACTGGCAATAGGCTCGCCGGCTATTATATGAGACCTAACATAGCTGGCAAATGCTGCGATGTACTCTGCCTACCTCTTTGGGACAAAAGGTGCTATGTTTTTTTTTTCTTTCCTGAATGATTGTGCCTCTACATTCTTTGGACGAGACCTTTGTCCAGCAGTGGGATCCAGCATGTGAGTTGAAATGATGATGAAGAATTAAGCCTTTTGTATATTGTATTTTTGGTATTTATTTGTCGAAATAAAACAAAATTATTATTTCGTAACTATGATTACAATATACAATAAATAAGTTTTATACAGTTATGTTCACAATGAACCGTATTTCTTCAGTCTTTTGTTGAAGCCTGAATTGTCCATGGCTGATCGTTGCTCAGCCGTACAGTAAGCTGAAACATAAAATAATTAATTATGAATTTATGTTAGTCATTCCTGTTTTATCTTCAACTAGAAGTCGCGCAGGGCTAGGCTCCCGTCGTTCTTATTTCGCCACTGCTCAGCTACTATTGGCCGTAGCGTGGTCTTATATAGCCTATGTTACTCAGTGAAAATATATATTATTAAGTGTCAAATTATTATGTCTTTTATAAATTATTAAGTGTCAAATTAATGTCACTTCACTGTCAGCTGTCATTTTTGGAATGATATCATAGACAACTATTTATTATTTACCTTGTATATATTTTTATGTATTTTTTTAATTAAAACTATATCTATTTATTAAAATATTTTTAATTTAATTAGTAAATGTGACGTATGATGTCCGTCCCAACCACACAGGGTCCTAACAGAATACCAGCGCTATCTTGGTATCATTATATTTCAAGGTAGTTATTGCTGAGTTAGGACCGTTTTTGTTTCTCACAAATAGTAATAAGTAATTGTATCTATAACTTCACTGTAATTATCTTTAATTGAGATCAAAATAAATTATTTTTCGTTCTTTTCTTTCTTTCTTTCTTTCTATAATAGAGCTTTCTAACGGCAAAAGAATTTTTGAAATCGGTCCAGTAGTTTTTAAGTTTATTATACATACAAAAATACAAATCATTCCTCTTTATAAGTATAGAATATAGATAAATATCATCATTTTAATAATACTTACGGACAACACTTGGTTCCCAACCAACAAACTCCTCAGTCCTTTCATTCTCTGCCTTCAACCAGTCGTGAAGAGGCTTGAAGTATTCCAACACACCGCTAGCATCCATGTTACGTGTGCCAGTCAACACTTCCATAGCTTCAGGCCAAGGCTTCGATGATCCTAATTGCAGCATATTACTGAAAAACAATTAAAATCAGCATGTTAACTTTGACCATAGACACTTAAGTACTTAAACTAGTACTAAATTAATCATAAATACATGTTTCTAGTTGTTGAATCCTATAAACCAGTACCTGAAAGGTTAATAAATAAATAAATACCCTTCTACCCACTGGTATGCCTCTATGATTCCTCACGGCAGCGTGTGCCATGAATCTGTTTATTTCACTATACGCTGACCAACAATTTGAAGTATTTGCTCGTTAACATACATTTCTTCACACAAAACTGGTTACAGTACTATATTATCCAAACTTATCCAAAGAATGTAATAATAATATTAATAATATTCTACCCCATTCACACAGCGCCATCTAGTCCCAAAGTAAGCAATTATATTTGCTTGTGTTATGGGTACTAAACAACTGATATACTACTTATACACATTTTTTTTTTGTAAATACATACATATTATAGATAAATTACACCCAGACACAGAACAAACCTTTATGCTCATCACACAAAGATTTGTCCTGGGTGGGGATCGAACCCACGACCTCCGGCTTAGCAGTCAGGGTCACTAACCACTAGACCAACAGGCCAGTCATACAATGTACGCGAATGACGTGAATCTATTTAAACAAAACTTTAATAAAATAAACATACATACCCCAAAGCGTTTCCAGCTTCAACGCTCTTATAAATATCACAGTTGGACAATAGTTGGTTACCATCAGCGGTATTGTATTCTCCAGCAAATTGACACAGAGCACGGTGGAATTGGAATTGAATGATGAATGAAATGTAGTACCTGTCAGAAATAAAAGAAGTAATTAGAAGAATGTACGAAAAAGTCGTATTACAAACACAAACTGAAGCTAGGATACAGATCACATCACATAGAACACACTTCAATCATCTGAAGCTAGGATTCTACCAAAGAAGATGAAAAGAGAACATGAAAAGAGTTGACTTTTTTTTATTGCCCGACGTGGCAGACCAGTAAGCAGCCCTCCTGATGGTAAATGGTAACCGCCGCCCTTGGATATGGCTGTATTCGTTAAGCATTGTGTGCAAAGAATACCACACAACCAAGTCGCTGCTTACCGCAAAGGGAAAGAGAAATAAGGAGAATAAGGCACAGCAACATAAGAAAGACATCGAAAACGATGGAGATTTGGATAAGAAATTCAGCCTCTGGCGTTCCCACTCACCAGACGATACGCAACAGTATATATTGACTGGTGCTGCTGCTACTTGGCGTTAATATTCTGTGGGAACATAGTACTTCCTCGGGCGACCCGGCTCATAAT
This sequence comes from Laspeyria flexula, assembly GCA_905147015.1. Classification (NCBI taxonomy): domain Eukaryota; kingdom Metazoa; phylum Arthropoda; class Insecta; order Lepidoptera; family Erebidae; genus Laspeyria; species Laspeyria flexula. The sequence continues at coordinate 1,606,904 of LR989958.1, forward strand.
TGTTTTCTTATTTCATTCAAATATTACAACTTTTAAAATGTTTCATTGTTTTTAATTTAATCTGTGGTTTTAGCATATAAGTTTTAATTTGTTCTTTTTATTAGGTATCTTTTATTTTGTATTGTACGTCGTTGTATGTGCACAATAAAAGCTTTTATTTCTTTCTTTCTATTCTTGCTGCACTACTATTACCACAAAAGAAGGTAATGATATTATACAGCCAATAGACAATATACATAGAACTGTATACACATTATAATAATTATAATATTTGGTGTTAACATTTAATATATTCTCGTCTCATTTCCACTTGGGAAAAGTTCGTGCCATATGCTGCTTGATAATAATAATCACTTAACTTGCTTAAAAAGTCTATGAATTGAAAATTACTAACCTCATGTACTCTACATCAGCAGAAATATGATACTTGGCAGCAGGATCAAAATCGTCTTCAGACCTTGGTGCGGGAGGTTCAATGCCTTGTAAAGATTCTCTTAGCTGCCAGTAATGGCAGTTATAGTCTTGGGTGGTGGTAGTGCCGCGGAAGACACCATAGCGGAACAGATCCAAAAGATAAGCGAATGGCAAGAAGACAATTTTTTCAAGACCCTGGAAAGACAAAATGCGAATAAGAAGTTAAAATATGTACTCAATTAAAAAAAAACAAGAAGCCTAGGACTCATAATGAATGCAAACATCGATTATATAACTGTTATCAATGGCTTTAAGCTTATAAAGATTTACACAATATCACTCCATTAATCTAATCAACTCCAAGATACCAAATAATTGTATTGTCACCCAAACTACACGGACAAACTAAATGTAATTATAATAATATGAACACTTATTTATTTGGCTTCTACTTCCACTTACTCCTATTGGTTGTAGCGTGATATTATATAGCCTTCCTGGATAAATGGGCTATCCAACATTAAAATATTTTTTCTAATCGGACCAGTAGTTCCTGAATTGAGCGGGTTCAACCAAACAAATGAATTCTTCAACTTTATAATATTAGTATAGATTGTCATAGTGAGAATAAGGGACTAACATTAAATGTCATCATAATATCCCACCCAGAAATAGAGTAATTAGTAATATTAACATACCATTTTGTAAAGTTGATTGATATTAGATTCATTGTCGTCTGGCCCCTCTTCCAAAAGACCAACTTTTCTCAAATGCTTAGGTGTAGCCACCGATAGAGCAATCACATCACCAACAGCCTCATGGAAACCTGGAAAATTATTACATACATACATATAGCATCACGCCGTTTTTTTCTCAAAGGGGTAGGCAGAGGTGTAACACACCCACATTAAATTTCGCCAACTACGTTAGCTCAAATAGGGGGCGAGCCTATTGTCATCAACCAGGAACATTTGTTTACCAAACTCAATACTGGAATTTCATGATAGAAAAGCCTAATACTAATTTCACCCGAACCGGGAATCGAACCCGGGACCTCTTGCACAGCAGTCGTATATACTTCCCGCTAAGCCAAAAATTATCTACGAAGAATGTATGGGTGAATATGCATAATGTTTTAAACAAACTAGCTTTCGCACACCGCGGCTTCTTTCATATGTTATTATCTGGTTTCTATGAAAGCAGTTTTCCCCTTTAAAGAAAGAAAATCTTCCGCGTGATTTTAATAAAACTTTTATATTCAATTGTAAGGGAATAACCTTAAGTAAACAAGAGCACTTCGAGAAAATAAAAATTTGAAACAAAACTCTATACCAACCCGGTCTAGCCAGCGTGCTATAGTAGGCTAAATTCCCTCCACAATGTTTTTTATTTGTAAATTTAATAAGAAACTCTAGTGAAATAAATGTGAATCCTAGAAGGATATCAATAAAGTAAATATAGCAAAATATAATAGATTACCTGGATTAGCTCCAGACCTGTATATTACAGGCTGGTCTTTATACTGCAGGTAGTATTGAATGTGACCCATTTCATGGTGAGTGGTTTTGAAGAATTCAGCTGTAATGGTTGTGCACTGTTTGATCCTTAAAAAACGACAAATATATTTTAATGTTTGTATTGTATTTATTAAACACAACAGAATCAAAATATGAAATGAAAATGCATCTTATTTTAATATCACCTAAAAATCATAGGTGACAACATAAATACAATGACAAGTGAAGTTAACACGTCATATCTAAATTAATACCTATGCATACTGGCCTCGCATGGAACAAGGAATTAGTCATCCAACAAGACAAAGCAACTACTTAGATCAATTTATGCTTAAAACAACCCACATCTGACAAGCTATAGTCTTCCCACCATTGACAGATCACAGCCATATCTTATTACGGATCTATAATACGAAACTACCGAGGAATAAGAGTGAGTGCTTTAAAAGAACGACAGACTATGCCATGGAAACCATAAGCACCATCGATTTGACAAATTATTTTGTATTTTTTATACACCTACCTAAAATCTTCTCCGTCGAAAAAGTCCCAAGCTGAAGCATGGCAGACCAAATCCCGGCCGTCGTCAGGCTTCTCAATGATGGAGCGATCCCAGAAGAGTTCAGGCATGGGACTCAGGTTAATTGAGGTAAAAAAGTCTTCGGCCGTTTTGAACATTTTCAGGGCTGTATAGTTCTGTAAACATATTAAATGAAATGAAATCTCGTTTATTCATCTAGGTTATAAGGTAACACTTATGAAAGTCACAAGATAAGAATGTAATAGGTTATCCGAAAAGTAGTGTCAGCAAATTTGCTTACTATTATCCAAACTAATATTATAAATGCAATAGGAAAACTGTCTGTCTGTAACGCTTTTACGGCCAAACCACTGAACGATAACCTGTCTGTTTTAGATCTTGACTTAGCTTAGCTTACTACGCGAATGATGCCTAAAGCAAAAACTTGTTACAAATAATTTCCTGAAATTTACAAGTCATATATTACTACTACTATCTACTCTACTATCATGAGTTGAAGTGGTGATCTATGAAGAGTTGTGGCATTAAAATGCTTCGAGTTGAAGAAATATAGAACAAACCTATTTCCTACAGTGGCACGCACAATGATGATAATTATAACACATCCATTATGACATATACTCCATTTTCTAGTTTTCTGTCTCACATTAGTGTTGCAGTCACGATATCGGTAAAATTTACGACCGTTAATGATATCAGTTTCCATACCTGAGCAATAAGTGCAGCTGTTATATCCACGTCTGGTTTAGCAGGATACGGCCTCGAGAATTTCTCGACATTGCCCCAAGATTGAGCCCAAATGTTACCTGTAAACGACAAATATTTTCAGATCAAATCGATTGTCAATTTAATTGCAAATCACCTGAAGTATGATATTTTATGAACCCTCACATCGAAGGCAAATTTTCTAAATAAGAGAAGGCATAGCGCGAATATTTTCAATTTTGTTTCTCGTCAGAACACTTCAGTGTCTCAATTTCTAAAAGATAAGATAATTTAGTTGAAACCAATTAAATTCTTGTAATCCTTACCTAACAGATGTGCTGGAATAGGTCCTGTAGCTGAGACCACACTTGGTCCATATTTCAAACGTAAATGTCTCCTCACATAAGCGTGTATTTGTTGGTACAGTGGCTTGATGTCGGCCCAAAGTTGTGAGAATTGATCTTCGCTATCCGATGCTTCATATTCACTTAACCACCATTCTGCTACAGTGTCATAACCTGTAATAACAAAAAATAAAATTTTATAATCACAAAATTATTGGAAAATTATTAAAACTTAATATTTAAAAACAGTAATGGCTTATTTCACAGCCGTGTTGTCATCATCACCAGCAGTGGACGGTGAAAACAATCTATTGTTAGACATACCTATCCAAATGTATGTACATATTATTATATCAACCATCACAGTGACTGGCTGCATACAGCTCCTTTTAAGTATTAGCATTGGGTCTACGCAAATATTTTTTCAAATATATTCTAATCAGCCTTTATAACACATACCGTTTAGTTTAGCAGCCTCATTGTTCAGAATAACGTATTCTGTGAAATTTCCCTTGGAAGCTGCACCAGCGGCTTTGTGCCATTCCAGCCAGGTATACTTAAGCTCTTCAGCGTCGTTGCTTGTTGCAAAAATGTTAGTAACCTCTGAAATGAAGGCAAAAATGGAAATATTAGTCCGTGTAGTGACGGATTACGAATACGTCACTATGTCACTACCCCATTTTAACCCGTGGGTGTAGTAAAAAGCGACTAGGAGGGTATCCTTAATCAGATAATAACACTGCGAGAAAATGAAAATTCGAAACTAAATCCTATATCAACCCGTCTGTCTGGCCAGCGTGGTATAGTAGGCTAGATTCCCTCCACAATGTTTAGATGAGACTCGAATCCTGCAGTGGGACGTTTATGGGTTGTAATGATGATGGAAATATTACCAAGATCTTTCAGTCACGAGTATGATTAGTCTTATAAGCTTCTTTGCAAGTTTCAAAATTCTACTTGCACTTGTTAATGATCTTACGAGTATGATATATTTGTTACCATTAACCTTCATCTTATTACTGAGATTGGGCTCTGTGCTTTGTTTCATCATTGCCAGGTTTGTATATTCTTGGATCTGTAACTATTGTGGATCAGCTTTCCAAGATTAGTATTATCTTTATTTATGTGTGCTGCCACAACGTCTATTCGTAGCTTTCATGCGCCACGTGGTGATAGTTTTACAATACACATATTGTTTTAAAACTAAAACTGTAATATATTCAAATGAAAGTTTGAAGAAAAATTACGGCTATTTCACGGTATGAATTTCACTTTGAACCGCTATTTATTAGCTTCAGTAGTTTGTCAATTCCATGAGTCTCACAAGGCCTAGTTGCGAGCTGGCATCGTGGCCAAAATTATTAGAATAAAAATTATGTATGTCTAAAAAGAGTCGTTGTAAGCTCTCTTAAGTTAAATTGTCTCACCTGGCTCTACATGTAGATCACACTTATTTCTATCATTATAGGCACAAATGGTAGCTTTAGCATAATTCGTCTGCATGTTATTAATAGCAGCTATCAACCTTTCGTTTAGATCCTCCGGTAAAGCTGATGTACCAAGTTTAGAATATTTCTCGAACATTCTTTTAAGATCTGCGTTCTCGTATTCATGCCAGAGGTAACTCATTGTTTCTTTCCAATATTCTTTTTCTAATTCTGCCACTTCTAATGCAACTTGCATCTGCGGAAAACAACAATATAGTTTTTAAATATTGTTTTAAATTTTAGCAATAACATTAATTCATCCTTGTCTTATAAGCAAGTAGTGTGCCAGCCAATCCAATTTATAACAAATTTTATCGTTTTTACGGAATGCTCAAGCATTATTAATTTTAACCTAATTCATCCGATCTCTTATTTGATTCCAATATATTATTATTTCTTGAGACTATCCAACTCACAGAACATACATATTTGTATTATTCAAGTTTTGCTATACGAAGTCAAATAAAAAACGAAAAGTTTGATGGATTAAAAAACTTACATTAACTTGCTCATTGTGCTTCGTGATGTTACTCTCGTAGTTCCAAGACGCTATTGACCGCTTGTTCTTGGCTTTGGACATCAACTCATCCAAAGTCCTCATGTAGTCTCTGCCTGCGGCTTCTTCTGCTCGCCTTTCTGCAGCTAAGCCTCGGGCGGCTACCACGAACACTGACGCGATAGCGCCCACCAGGACTAGCTCCCCGAGGATCTTCATTACCATCTATAAAATAGAATAATTATGATTATTTATCAAAAGCAAATGACAGACTTTGTTTCATGGCAGAATTACTGTTCACACCATTAGATACCTAGTAATTATTTAGAAACAAATTTTAATGATCCATTGACCAATACTCTGTAATTTATGTTAGACTGACAATAAATAGATTTATTTCTTTCTTTCTTTTAATAGCTATCTAAAAGTACACATTTAAAATATAATATATTTGCTGTGATAAGTTGAGTAAAAATCTATTTATAACTTTACACATCACACATCTTAAAGACTCTAAGTCACACATACATACAAACATTAAGATTCTATGTATTTCTAAAAACTATGCATTTTGCTTTATAGGCCAACATCACTTAAAAACCCTTCACAAACAAAACACTAACCAACAATCTCCCACGATTACACCAACGACAATGACGATCCCAAACTTATATTCAATGTATAAATACTTAAGGTTATTAGAAAAAGTACTACAAAACAATGTGTCAAGGAGAAGATACAAAGTTTAAATGCCTGACAATATTGTTGTTACTAAATTTAGCTGAATGGGGACAAAAACTTCAAATATGGACATCGACAGATATGCGTCAATGAACAATTGGATGACCGATTTTAATATAAGAACTGATTTACTCTTGTAAACTAAAGAAACGAAGAACTAGTTCTTTTGTAGCGAATTTGTTGTTAAATCTTTAAATTAAACCTTCACCCTTAAAAATGACACCCGCGTACTCGATTAACTTATCTCCTATAATATCATCCTCCTATAAATAGGTAAGTTGTTCTCGATAGGCATACTTGTGAAAGTACTCCTCAAGGATAGCTAGAAAGCTATCTGTGCTGCTAAAATGAATCTTAAGCTTTGTATTCAAATAACGGGCTTAGATTTATGCAAACATGCGCTATTTACCTTTATTTTGATGGATGGCTATTAGAAACGAAACGATTAATAGAAACGAGACGGGTATTCCTACGACAAAACAATATCACTGGAATTTCGTTTTGTCGTAGGCATACTCTAAGTCCAAAATTTTGGACCAGTTTTCGTACGATTCTTCGTAAAAATATTTTTTCCAATTTCGGTCTCAAAGTCTATATATTAAATTTCTAAGACAAACTGTAGTTAATTTCATTTACGAGTATAATTTCGAAATTGGTTTCATTGTAAGCTTTGTTTACCTGTTCATGACACAAACTGACACAGTCAATCATATGGCTTTACATATTGTATGCTTCTGTTTTATTTTGAAGGATTCTGTAATTATGCTTGTGAAATCCCTGAACGCACGAAACTTTAGAACAAACGACCCAAGGTCATTGACGTAATGAAAAATGTATTGTAGCTAAGCTTCAATAGGATAATACAAATGCGAATCGTACGTTTGTTTGCGGACTTTTTTGGTACATTAACAACCAATTGCTTAAGCGTGCTGTTTTATATATACTGCGGTAATTCGCTTCTTTATATTTTAATTTAGGGCAAAAAGTTTTATAAACATTTTTGTAGGCAAAACAATTTGCTTCAAATTATGACTTTAAAAAAAAAGGGTTTTCACCCCTTTTTCCAAGATGGCGGCCGGGGGACAACGGTGGCGACCCCATAAACTTGAGGTTAAGCTTCTATTGACCCCCACACATGTCCCAAAAATAAAATTGCTTCCTCTAATAAATGCAAAGCTCATGTAACATTTCAATGGACTACAACTGAGTGTTTCTGGTTAGAAATGCGTAGCAGGCGTATTACATTAAAAGCTAGAAGAGGGAATTTGACAGTGTTTACACCGCTGTTTCAATAGCAAGTAAGCGGTTGATTCTGCGTCTAGTTTTGTGTGGAATAGAGTCTAGTATCGGATATCCTTATGACTTTGGGACCTGATTCTACCTACCCCATTATACTATAAGAGTAAGACAATAGACAATGCTATTGAATTTGTGCACGAATTTATACATCGTTGCCGATCAAACTTTACAGAAACAATTTAAATGGTATTTTAGGAATGTATTTATTTATATTGATGTAGAAGTCTCTCTACGAGGCTGAATGTAAAAGTCTCGTAGAGGTGATGTAGAAGTCCATAACACAAGCAACTATAATTGCTTAATTTGGGACTAGATGGCGCTGTGTGAATGTGGTGAAATATTACTATTATACTTCTTTTTGTATGAAAATTTTAATGCAAAAAGTGGTTCGTAAAAGAAACCAGCCATCAGAAAAGTCAAAAAAGTGCTTGAAATTTTTCAAAAATACTCTTGAAACTTTACAACGTAATTAAAATTTCTGTTCACAGAAATTAAAAACTAAAAATTTACTTACAAAGACCACTCGTTTCGTAGTTTGACTGAAATATCCACAGGGCATTTTGAATAAATTCGCAACACACAAAACTCCAAAACTAACAAGTTCTCACAACACACTAACATTCAGAGCCCGCACTTGAAAATATTAATTATTATGTAAATGAATTAGCAGCGTGTCATTCTGTAAGATTTGAATCCTTTTGTGTCACTAGAAAATTGTTGTCGGGGCAAACACGAATGGATAGTTTCATTTTAAATGGCATCATAAAAATACTTTATATTTTGTAAATACTTAGCACAATCTTGTACATTAAGAATACTGAGAACCTTAATGAACCTTTATAGCAAAATAATATACAGCCTACAATTAATTTTATCATTTTGACAGTTGTCAATTTAAACCTGGTTTAAAGCTTAGTCCATATTTTGTAATAAGGGAGTACGAGTTTAAAGTACCCTAAATTAACCTGCCTAAATGTATCCCAATTTCAACAAATGCACACCACCACTGTAGAAATTTCAGTCCTTCTGGTCTCCTAAGCAAATATCCTAGCAAGGTCCAAAAATCCATAAATAAATTCGTTTCATTGTACGTCAATATGTACGTGTCTACGTTCATCTGCAATATTACGGACAGTAGGCAATCTTAACCCAGCGAGAGTGTGATGGAAAAACGTAACAGCTAGGGAGTATGTGGTGGGATGGGGTGATACCCTTAACAAAGTTGGCAGTCATCATCGTCATTTCAACCCATAGACGTCCATTCTCCAAAGAATGTGGAGGGATTTTAAACTACTATACCACGCTGGCCAGACGGGTAGGTATATCATTTGTTTCGAATTTTCCTTTTCTCTCTCTGTTAGCATTAATTAAATTATTAAATAAAATATTAATAAATTAGAACTTGCAAATGGACCGCTCGATTTGAGCAACAAATATCTCTGTTATATTCCTTAGCAACTATTTTACATTATCAAGTTGCATTTGAAATACAGAAATTACGAGAAAACGCAAACATTTTCGTAGCACTACAGCGCTATTGTTTTACACAATACCCTATCTTTATTAAAGATCATAAACTGTTTTAATGATAAATTACTCTCAGAACGTGAGTAGATGTAACAAACTAAAACATTTTTATGAATAACAACATGAACTTAAGAGGTAGCTACAAAATAGATACATAATATAATAAAATTATTTACGTATTATATAAAATGTCACACGAGGCTCCTTTTTACTACTGCTCAGCTCTTATGAGCCTTACCGTGATGTTATTTAGCCTATAACCTTTCTCGATAAATGGGCTATCCAACACTAAAAGAATTTTTCAAATCGGACCAGTACTTCCTGAGATCCAAGCGTTACGGTTGCTGAAGTCTCGGGATCGATCCCCGGGTCGGAACAAAATATTTGTAGTACTCGTATACAAATATTTAATTCTTTAAATGTTTGTTTCAAAGTTTGAATATTTTCTATGTATAAATATGTATTTACAAATATATAAGCATATTTATCAGTTGTCTAGATCCTATAACACAAGCTTTAAGCATACTTTGGGTAGATGGCGCTGTGATAAAAAAACCAGTTTCAAATATTATTATTATTAAGTTTAAAGATGGTAATAAGGGTCTTTAACAATATACCCAGAGACATAAGAGAGCTACCCTTATCACAATTTCAAAAACGCCTCAGAGCATGGCTAATACATAATTGTTTTTATTCCATACAAGAGTTTATGAATTATAAAATAAATAAAAGGTATGCTGCATTGAACTGACAAAGATTGTTATTGTTGTAGATTATTGTTGTTATTAATGTGAAATTGGTTTATGTAAATTAAATGGACATGTTGGAATATTTATTGAATAATTTGAATTAATAATTGTAATAATATCTCTAATAATTTAAATATATATTAAGTATTAGTTTATAATTTTAATTAATAATATTCCAATAAATTGTAATATTTGCATGCTGAACTAGTAGTAGGCGAAATATGTTGATCTCATAATATTATAAAAAATGTAAGAACTGTAAAAGATTATGATTATAAGTATATACAATTTACTTAAACACTACAACATACCTCGTCCTTCCATTCGTCTCATCAGCCATCTTCAATTATATTCACAGCCGTAACAAAACATTGTTAACGATAATTTTGTGTGTATTCTTGTACTCATATTAAGTAATACATAATGCCGACACATGGAATATTCAGGTAGTTTGCTAGGCTTTTTGATGGCATTTGTTTCAAAATGGCCGCTTTGACAGCATTAGGCTGAATGTACTAGAATAATACCCTGTTTTACTACTAGCAGATATGTGCTAGATATTACCTAGTTATCTGAAACTTGAAGCTGGGAACGCGACTGAAGGACGCGGCTTGCTTTTATCTGGATAGTACAAATGCATCTGTACACTGTGCATTCTATCGATCGTAAGTCACTGATGTGACCGTGAGGTGGTGACCAGGAGTTGCAGACATCCGAATAGAATCTGGCCGCGTCTGTGGGCGGTGTGATCATCGATAATTATATGTTGAACTGAGGAAAAACATCCACACATCCGACTGACCGTGCATTTTTCAATCGCGTCCGTCAGCGGCGGCTTACGGACGCGTCCGATAATTTGTTCCCAGCTAAATATATATCTTAATATACCTATATAGTATATAAATCTGTAATTCAAGCCTCAGATAGTTTACAAGATACTTATAGTATGACCCATAGATAGGTCTATGGTGTGACCAAGTTATTTCTTGTAACGTCATAACTGCACTAAAATCCTTGGACGACTAAGCTATCTGTGGTGAAACATGGCCTAAGTGTTCAATGAATCTGTATGTCGAATAATTTAGAGAAAGTTTGCCTTGGTAGCGCACTGAAGGCGTACATAAGGACACGATATCGTAGGATTGTGTTTAAAGCTCTATTTAATTACTAATTTTCCAATACAGAGTAAAACCAATCTTCTTCTTATCGTATGGGTTTGAGGCAGACCCTGATGTTGGAATTTATCAAGTCGCTCATAAAGCTTCCAACTTGACTTAACGACTACCACATTAAGTGATAACCGGGACCAACGGCTTTACATGCCGTCCGAAGAACGGAGACTCTCGAGAATGAAATTGCCACAAACGGTCACCCATCATGGATTGATCTTGCCGAGTGTTGCTTAACCTCGATGATAATAACGAACATCTCAATACCAAAATGCTACGATCGCCAATGATTTGCAATACTGCCTTAGTGACGCAGTTATACTGCACTATCATATAAACTACCTACCTGTTACATATATAGTATAAGTTCGAGAGTGCCCTGTTTCTCGAAACTTACAAGTTCACAAGTTCACTAGCGTCATTATGTAACAAGGACTTGTGAATTCTGTTTCACGAAGAAAATTACAAGTGTTTTATTTTTCATGTAAAAAAATAGAGTTTTTGTTGCATTAATGACATAAACGCACTGGCTGATACGTACTTTTCTCATAATATCAATGTCACTGACATTTTAATTAAAATTTTTGATGGTCTGTCATTTAGACAGCAATAATAAGTGTCTAAACACACTTTGCCGAACGAACGCGACCGAAGTTCAGCATGATTACGCCTGCAATGCTATTTGAATCACTGACGACACAATATGCCGAAATTACGTTGCGTTATAGCGTAGGTACAGCCTATCTTCGGTCTGGCGTTCAGCGGCAACTTATTCTATAGAGCACACATTATACGCCACTGAAGTTCAGTTCGATTCATCCATTTTTCGGGTTTCACACCTCAAAAGTAATAATAACGGAACCCTAATAGAACCACTTTGTTTTGCGTCTTTCTCTCCAACTGTTTAGATAACACACGACACGACCAGCGCTCCAGACACTGAATACACACACAAAGTTGCACAACTGAATTTCTGCCGAGTAAATTCGGCACTGATGGTGTGTCATATCAGCCGAAAACGTAATTACGAGTCGTAACGTAAAATCAGCCGCGGAACTTCGGTCGCGTACCTTCGGCATAGTGTGTTTAGACACTAATTGATAACTATGAAGGCACTAAAATGGCGGCCTACTTTTGATTCTGATATTCTACAAGAGAAAAAATACAAGTGCTTGTAAAATGTGTTTCACAAAAATATTACAAGCCTTGTAAAATAACTATGACAATATGCCATTTTACAAGTTCGATTGGAATTATTTGGAATGATCTCTCTGAAAAAGTGATCAATGAGAACTTTTCACATAGTTGATTGAAATCGTTGAAAGTTTGAAACATAATTTAAAATAAAACATTAAGAGTGTATTAGTAGTGTGCCTAGAACTTACAGGCACGATTTTCTTATTCCCTATTTATTTTATATAATGGATATTAATTTATAATTTCAATATGGCCAATGTTTGACCAAAGGTATAAGACTTTGACCCGTTAATTCCGTTTCAGTATTAATAATATAAAATTTGCGGTACATAAGAATTAGGAGTCTCCCGTTACTGCTAGCAAAATTTCTGAAAGTCACAAGTTACAAGTGTCAACACAATTTTTTGAGAAACAGAATTATTGCTACACCTGTAGATATTTACTTGTGAGGTAGACAATTTGTTTGACAATTTAATCTACATACGTGTGAAATGCAGTTTCGTGAAACGCTACGCTTGTAAGTTTGTCATTTTACAAGTGTTACTATGGTGACACACATGTATTACAAGGCTTGTAGCTTTCGAGAAACAGGCCACTGGTACCCATACCACAATTTAAATCTTACAACTCATGTGGTTCTGCTATGTTTGATATTTTCTGATACAATAAAGTAAAATAAGCTTGTATTATAGAGTAGACAACTGTTAAAGATTATTATGTTTAACAGGTGCCTACTCTATCTACAAGCTTATGTTATTAGCTTAATTTGGGCCAGATGGCGCTGTATCAAACACGGATAAAATTAATTATTTTTAACTAACGCCCGTCCCAGATCAATTAAGTTGAAATTTACTTTAAAAAATTCCATCCATTTTTTTACTCTTCTAATTAATTGTCTACTGTATGATTTTTAGAAATAAAAAATATTAGATATTATCATCATTCACAGATGCGGTGATTATTATTTATATTTCTGTAGATAGACATAAAAATAGTAATAATAATATAATATAACAAACGTGGTATTAAAAATGAGAAATAATATTCAGCTACATAAATTTCATTTGCTGTAATATATGAATCCTTTAAAATTTGCGCTGCATATAAAACTTGCACTATAAAAACCTTAATATCATTATGGTTATCACGTATATATGTGTAAACTGTTTCTTTAAATATTTACCATACAGCTATGTAGAAAATTTTTACAGGCGTTAAAGTCTGAGAAAGTATATTAAAATGTAAGATTTGTTTTTAACAGCCCCTTATTTTACAGTTTTATGCTTTGTTTCGTGTATTATTATTGACATAAAGATATTTTTAAACAATCACGTAATCCCGCTCTCAAAATAGCATCTAAATGAAAGCGTTATTTTTTATAATCCTTGTTTTTTGTGAGAATTTACGATATTAAATTGCCTTATAATAAAGTAGTTTGTTTGTTTTGCTGGTGAAAACCATCTTCCGATATCTGTACGCTATCTCAGTTTGGTGTATTTATGGTTACATGATTGGCTGCTTCGAAATATCACCTTTTATCTGACTTTGTTTCACATTTATTTTAAATGAAATAAAAACTTTGACTACACCTGTACTCTACTAATTTGAACGCCTTCTTGAATGTTCTGATTTCCGACTCCAAATAGGTTATCATGTATAACCATAAATATATTTGAACTGTAAATTTGCTTTGAGTCTCTTTGCACTCATTTTAGATACAGGAATTGTTTAAGGTAAATACGTGAGTCATAGTAAATTGGTTGAGGAAAGAGGAAGAATATTGACCCTGTAAGGACAACAAAGTTTTAGTATTCAATACATGTTCGGACAACTAATTTATACAGGGTCAAACTAGACGGAATACAAAACAAATGTCAGACACTAAGGGACCTAGGTACAACTACCAAACGTCTGTTGTTAAAATCATTTTAATTGTATGCCTTATGCCTTTAGCTCTAAGGATACATATAATTTAATTAAATATAATCAAGTGCCCATAAAAATAGTTGAATATAAATGTTGTAATTGATTGTTTCATGGAAGCTTCTGAATGCGCTTATTTAAGGTACGATTGTGAAATATTATAAAAAAGAAAATATAGAGATTTTATCTTTCGATGAAAAGAAAAGTATTGGGTAATTTTAATTTGGCTCTTTGGTACTTTAATTGTAACTTTAGTTAGTTTACAATAGAAACCTTGCTATTAAACCGTGATACGTTTGTCAATAATATTATTAATATGAACTTTCCTTACGCAACAAACTACAAATATAAATAAAGTCAATAGATAAATATCATAATACAAAACTTATACCTTATTATGTTGTTACTTATTTATCAATCCACCATTATGTTTACTTCTTTTACTATATGGTATTTCTTGTTTTTTTTTCACAATACACTTACCATGCCGTCAGCTGTCAAAAGTTGTTTACAAAAACAACAGATTATAAACGCAATTTGAATAATATTTTATAAAGGAGTCTGGCATCAAAAAGGCCACATTGAATAGACTGTCTAATTACAGTCTATTCCATAGACCTAGGATCCTGTGGTCTCTATCTGTCTCTCTATCTCTATCTATTATAATAACATAATTTTTTTATTCCGCTGCGTCACTTTATACGCTATCCAAATTGTTACTTACAAAAGATTGTAGCTATCATATTTATTTAAAAGAGTGATGTGAATTTTTTGCCAGTTCTTCTCATAGTTCTACCCCGTCAGCGCAAATTTGCTGACACTGTTTTGTGGATAATCTGTTACATTCTTAACTTGTGCTAACTACTCTCTAAACAGCCTCGGTGGCGCAGCGGGAAGCCCCGGGTTCGATTCCCGGGTCTGGTGAAAATGGTATTGGGCTTTTCTAACATGAAATTTCAGTATTGAGATTTTCCCGGAGTTTGGTAAAAGAAATGCTCCCGGTTGATGACAATAGACTCGCCCCCTATTTCATGGGACCAAACAAAGCTGGTGAAATGTGGGTGTGAAACACCTCTGCCTACCCCTTCGGGGAAAAAGGCGTGATGCTATGTTATGTTATGCTATGTTATGTTATGTTCTTAACTTGTGACTTTCATAGGAGTTACTTTGAAACCTAGATGAATAAATGAGATTTCATTTCATAATAATAATAATAATAATAATAATATTCTACCACATTCACACAGCGCCATCTAGTCCCAAAGTAAGCAATTATATTTGCTTGTGTTATGGGTACTAAACAACTGATATACTACTTAAATACATTTTTTTTTTTTTTTTTTTGTAAATACATACATATTATAGATAAATTACACCCAGACACAGAACAAACCTTTATGCTCATCACACAAAGATTTGTCCTGGGTGGGGATCGAACCCACGACCTCCGGCTTAGCAGTCAGGGTCACTAACCACTAGACCAACAGGCCAGTCAAATTCATTATTAGCTTGATAAAATATGCCATTTTAATCTATAAAAGTTCGCCATCTCTGATCTAAAGCCAGCTCTACCAAAAAACGCACATATTAATATAATATAATATAAAATTCTACTACATTCACACAGCGCCATCTAGTCTCAAAGTAAGCAATTATATTTGTTTGTGTTATGGGTACTAAACAACTGATATACCTACTACTTAAATACATTTTTTTTTTGTAAATACATACATGTTATAGATAATATACACCCAGACACAGAACAAACCTTTATGTTCATCACACAAAGATTTGTCCTGGGTGGGGATCGAACCCACGACCTCCGGCTTAGCAGTCAGGGTCACTAACCACTAGACCTACAGGCCAGTCAATTAGCAAGCAAGAAATACACAAGCCGCAAAAGCAAATCCGAATTCTCCATTTCGCTTCCGCGTAGTATCCGCTGTGGTCGGGTAATAAATAGTCTATCTAGTGCATTTTTTTTATATAAATTGGACGAATAGTAAATAAAAATTGTAACGTATGTAATTCGCTGCACATAACAATATTTTCCTCTAGGTATAGTGAATGCCCTTGACCGTGGATCATCAGGTGCATATAGCGAATAACATTACTATCGTAACAATAGGATCATGAACATAAAAACTATTGTTTTATATAATATATGGCCATTTCCTTTTGAAGTTTATTCATATGTGATATAGAATAACCATGTTTATTGCTAGATGTACATTTTTAATCTATACTAATATTATAAAGCTGAAGAAATATTTATAAAGTTTGGTTACGATTGGATCTCAGGAAATCTGGCCCATTTATCGAGGAATGTTATTGGCTATATAACATCACGCTACGGTGAATAGGAGTTGAGCAGTGGCCAAATAAAGAACGATGGGAGTGAATCCCCGCGTTATTGCTCAATTTTTCTATGGCCCCATTTCTAAACCATCAAATAACAATTATTCATATGATTAAAGTCCGGACTGAATATAAAAGTAAAACAATTCAAACAACTCTATTTTTTTAATGCGGTTAAGATATATTTTATCCTATCAATCACCCCAATCTGATGGCTCAGAAACTGGGCATAATAAAGTGACAAAATTTAGCATCGTCTCAAACAATTTTGGGGTAATTATATAAGTACCTGATCCGCCAAACCGGATTAGGCCATCGTGTGTGGATTATGGCCAAAACCCTATCAGCTCTCTAGATAGAGGAGAGGAGACCCTAGTAATGGGATATTAATGGCTTGCTGATGATGATGATAATAAATAACTACCACCACTTACCAAATGAACCCCTTCTTCCAGAGATTAGTTTAGAAATTGGCAGTGACTTTTGTTACTGATTGTACCTGCTATGACTGTTTATGAGCAGTAACCTCAACGCGTGTAACAATTCTCATCCTGCATTTATGCTATTAATCCCGACTACTCGATAGTTTGTCGCGATAAGTACCTAGTAAAAGGTTTGTGTAGTAAAGACGGTTACATTCCGGCGTAAAATACGCTGCGCTTACACATTCAGAGTTAAATATAATTGAATTTGAATTACGAATGCGAATACCTTCTTAGACTTTTTACTTTTGTTTATTATTTATTTTGAAAACATTCATTTTAACTCGGTGTGGTGCTCTGCTGCATCACTTTACACGCTACCCAAATTATAAATTATAAAAGATTGTAACTATCCATTTTTTTAAAAAGAGTGGCGTGAGTTTCTTGCCAGTTCTTCTCATAGCTCCACCCCGTCAGCGAACTGGTCGTAGGCAAATTTGCTGACACTACTTTTCGGATAACCTGTTATATTCTTGTGACTTTCATAAGTGTTACCTTGTAACCTAGATGAATAAGCGAGATTTCATTTAATTTCATTTATAGTGAATGTTCTCTAGTTAACCGTAGGCACATGCGCATTACAATTTAATGCTGAATGTGTAAACTCTTTAGAAGTTTCCTTCGGGCACGGTATTCCTATATCACACCACACACTACGCCTATTATTTTTTTATAGTGCAAGGCCCGACTTCCACCAATGTGAAAACGAGATGAGAAAAGAGTCCCCTTTCTCCCCTCGGCCCTGTTTGGATAGCTTCCAGACTGCGAAGCGGTTAGTCCCTTTACTATGACAGCATCGATGATAAGAATTCTTTGAAAATATACGTTGATAACAGTGTGAAGATAACAAAACAGAGAAGCTATACAATTTTATACAAACCGACTAAACACTCAAGTTATTCTTTTTATCCTTAGATAACTATTGTACTTGGTTGTATATTTAGATATCATCATTTGCAAGTCCCGCCGTTTCTGCCTTTTTTTTTTTTTAAACAACCTCCCGCACTAGGGAACAAGCCCTGTGTCGCGGGAAGCTTTACAAACATGCAAATAACGGACACAAAGTACACCCAGACTCGAAACAAATATCTATGAATCACACAAATATTTGTCTCGTGTGGGAATCGAACCCACGTCACCCAGCACAGCGATGTAGTGGCGAGGCAACCACCTTAACCACTGCGCCACGGTGACATTCAAAGTATTATACCACGCTGGCCGGATGGGTTGGTATAGGGTTTGTTTCGAAATTTACTTTTTCTTACAGTGCACTTGTCTGCATAAGGTTACTCTTAGTCGCCTTTTACGACACCGACGGGTTGATATGCTGTAGTGACATTATGTATTCTTAATCCGTCAAAACACGGACAGATAAATCTATATCTATAGGTATATCTTTAGATAAATTGTGAAAATGTCAAGTAATTTATAGTTCAATCGAAATATCAGGGGATTTATCTAACGCCAACTAATATTACAGATTTAAAAGTTTGTTTAAATGTTTGTACCTCATTCACACCAAAACTACTACTACTATCATTTTGAATTAGTAAGTGCAGGTTGATTTAATAATACAGTTCACTTTTATTCAAAATCGTTATAATGTTAAAGTCGTAACATATTGTAATGGTATTATAACATAACATTCTTTCAAATTGTAGCTATTCATGATGATTAAAACGAGTGGCCTGAGATTCTTGCCAAGTTCTTCTCAGAGCTCAACCTTATCAGTGAACTGGCCTTAGGCAAATTTGTTGACGCCTTTTTGGCTTCGTATATTCATAAGTTAACGTATTTGATCTATATGAAATAAAGATTATGTCTATTTACAAGACAACAATACAATTTTTTTTAAACATTTTATCAAAGATTGATAAAATGTTAAAAAAAAATTTTTTTTACAATTCAAAAGAAAATTTTATTATTGAAAGAATGTTATGTAACATTACGACTTTTTTTATGAAAGATGCTAGATGTAATAATAATGACAGCCTTTAATTATTAAACTTGGATATTTAATAATTATTTAGAATCAAATTAAGATTGGTGCAATTTAATCGAAACGTCGGGACACATCAAACAAATAAGTTAACATTAATCCTATAATTATTACGTAACATAAACCCGTCTTAAAACAATAAACATTAAACCTTAAATATCAAATAATTAGGTATAAAATAAAAATGTAAGATTAAATATTGAATAGAGAGACTCACCGGTATTTATAGCGAGGTTCAATACACTACTGCTGGGAGCAAGCCTGTTACTATTATATATATCTGTCCACGGCTTGAATGATAATGTACAAACTCGATACACTGCTGATATACACTTATGTTCTACATCAATGTTTGTATTGCTACCACAGAACAGAGATAGTTTACAAGAAATTAGTACTATTTATCATTAATGATTTTATAAGCTCAGACTGGCTAATTAGCCTAATGGTTAGTGACCCTGAGCTAAGCTGGAGGTTGTAGGTTCGATTCCCACCAAGGACAAATCTTTGTGTGATGAGCATGATCTCAAACAAACAGACAGACAGACAAATATTTTGTATAATGTGTTTTTGTTGTACGTAGTAACAAGTGTGATACTTTCTTATGCCTACTCTAAAATGCTCTTATTGGGATATTACAAACAGACACTTCAATTTATTTATTTGCATAGATGTATAAATTAGCATTTTTACATTAATTTTATTATTCTATTGGAAAATCATCCTTTCTTATATTTTTTAAATATGAAATTGACACTGTTCTAAACGCCTTTTATAATCGTTCAAAGAAAAACTTATTGCGAATTCTCAGTTTTTGGAAAATATAAGAACGTAGTATGTGTTCATCCCATTATATCTAAAACTTTAATACAAAACCCATGATCTAGATTACAAAATAACAACTAAAATACATTAAAAGACACAGACAAACAATTAAAATTCCCTCCACTTCTTTGGAGGAGACCCGCGTCCAGCAGTGGGACGTTTATGGGTTGGAATGATGAATTAATAGATAAAGCCAACTACTGCATATTTTCTGGTTAACTTGTTTACATTTTCAAATTAACCGGACAATTTACAGTCAATGTGTACACGGCCTCGCTGATCAGTTTATTATTGAATATAATATTAACATAGTAGTTCATTAAAGTTCTATTTTCCCTATAATTATGTATACAGTAGAAGCAATGACTTGCTTAGACATTTCTTAAGATTTACATTGTTTCAGTTAATCTATAGATAGCTCGAAGGTTGTATATCTTGCAACTGTAATCTAAGTTGGTCGAAATCCGTCTGTCGTTAATGGCGTATCCAGCCTGTAGGATCCAGCGGTCCACTCCATAAAGTGTTGGTGCACAGCGTGGTTTAAATGCGTATGCTAGCCTTCTGTCATCTTCAGGCCTGTGAACTCCACCTAACCGTTCCGTTTCCCTGAATGGGGTGATATGGAAAAACTGCATTTCCTCTCTTGAAAACATGGCCAAGTGCGAGGCGGACTCCCGCACTGAGGGTTCTGCAATTATGCAATTTTTTTTTCGGTGATTGATATGTAAGATATTAGTAGGTAACGGGATAGGGATATGTATATGTAAGAATAAATATTCACATTAAGGTAGGTATTAACAGACTGACAACGTAGTGATCCTGTAAGGGTTCCATTTTTCCTTTTGAACCCTAAAAATCAAACCGCGTGTTTATAAAATAATTATAATATTGTTTTGTTATTGTTTATTCAAGTATTTTTACATGTGTAACCATATACTCGTTGTAGGTGTTCAATTGTTCATTTAGATTCTTTGTTTTTATCACACGATCAATTCAATGACTTTTTGGTTCTCTATACTTGAACTAATTAAAAATATTAATCAAAATTCTTAGCCGCGATCGCGATTATAAACTTAAACGTTTTCTTCCATTAAGGAATCTAGCAAATGAAATTCACATAAATACTAAGGGTTTTATAAAATCATCATCCTCATCATTTCAACCCATAAACCCACTGCTGGGCACGGGTCTCCTCCAAAGAATGTGAAAGGAATTTAGCCTATCATATCACGCAGGCCAGATAAACAACGTTGGTCTGGATTAAACCCTGACCTAAATTAACAAGACCTGTAACTAGGTGATACTTAATACTTACTAACTTACCTTAACTTACCTGATACTTAATAGTCTATGATGCGAAGATTATTCAAAACCAGATTCCTATGTGAGCACCTACTTGTCATTGACTTAATTCTGAACATGTTGAATGTGTATTTACTCGGCTTTTCCTCAAAACATACCGAGTATTTAATTGAAATATAATCTTCATTTGCACATGCACCCGTAAAAATTGCCTGTGCTGTGCAATCTATAATTTATTTGTGTTCTAAATTTCATACAATACTTTTTGCCGTTCTGGCGTGATTGCATCCATACAATGATAATGAAAAAAAAAATACAAATATAATAATAATATGCATCCATCCTAACTTTTGTATATAATTGATTATTATATATTTTTACTTTGTATAATATGATTACTTAGTTACATATTATTTGTTATTACTTTGTATACTTATTTAAGTAACAAGTTATAGAAATAAAATAGGGAGGAAGCTAGAAATGTATATAATTGTGTATAATTCCAATATCGTTTTAGGTGTATGTATAAGAACAATGCTTTCTGTAATAAAACACGTTGTTAAAATGAGAATTATAATTTTTATTAAAGCACTCATTGAGAGAATCAGGTAACAATCATACCGTAAAATATAATATCTTCAAAATAACCCTTAACTTAACCAGTCAGAGTCGGATTGCTCTGAATCGGGAAGTGGTAAATTTAGCTATCGTGCATAGGTCGCCGGAGCCCCGTGAATGGGTGGTTTGAAAAAAAAAATTACCCTTACCTAACCAGTCCGAGTCGGATGTCTCTGAATCGGGAGGTGTTAAGTTAAATACCCTCCCCTCGCCCCGCTATCCCCGCGTACCCATTGATATCTCAAATGTTTTACATTTCCGATTGCTATTTAGGCAATGTATAGATTTCCGAGAAAATGTGTCTAATATAATTTATTTCACACATTTCCGTGCGATTTTAGGATTTACATACATTTCCTAGGAATTATATACCATGACGGATTACATACATTTCCGTTAACATGTACACATTTTAAAGAAGATGACAAAGCAAACAATCAATGACTTTTGTGCTGATTCAGAGTTGCTAATAAGATTCGATGCCAAGATCATGCTACTATCGACTGATAATCTTATTGACATCATTCTTATCAAAACAGTCCAGCATACTTATGATCACTTACGAGTATTATTAAGTGGATCTCAAATATCAGAAAAAGTTATCTTCTTGTTTTTTATCTATCGGATAAATACCGGCTCTAGAAAATCGTCATAAATATTTACAAACTGTTTGAATTACTCATTGTAATACCACAGTATTAAGTATAACCGATGGTGGCCAAATGGATAAGTGACCGGCTTGCAATCATGTTGTTCGAATTCGGTTCCGACCGGCAGAACCAATGTGGATTTCACTTTGTGGAATTTATATGTACTAGTCAAGTGACTTACCATCTGCTAACGGTGAAAGAAAACATCGTGAGGGAAACCTACATACACAAGAAGAAAATATAAGTGTATTTCAGATTCATGAACCCGCACAGCTCTATGGATATAGGAGAGGAGACCCGAGCCCAGCAGTAGGATATTAATGGGTTACTGATGCTGATGAGTTTATACATTTCTTTAATAAATAGGCTTCTTACCAGCATATCACGCAGGCGAAGTGGCAAGTGGAACCTAGCAAATAAATATTGCCTATCTACCTGTTCATATTGACCGAGTACTCATTCTTTTGTAGTAGAATGTAAATATTTTTATTTTATCTATTTACCTTGTTCATACAACAAGCTCTGCGAACTTGTGGTTAATCTTCAGATCTATAATGATTTCGATTTCAAACTTGTAACACTCAAGTCACGTGTCCATGATGATGGGTATTAGATATATTGATAACCCTACTATTAGGCTGCGTTTCCACCAGAGATGTGCGAGGATGCGATGTTTATTATGAACCAATAGTTGTCAGTTAATTGCAGTTGCAGGCTTTTTTCAGAAATAAAAATGTAAATAAAACTAAAGAAGTACTTATAAAAAAACGTTTATTATGAATACTGTCTTGCTTGTCTGCTATAAATTAGACTAATGTAAGTACTCATCGCGTCACGACTCGCCATACGGTTGTAATAACTTGGCGTTCACTGAGACTTTCTGGTCTGATGTACAATATTCTGAAAACAAAATGACATTGGATTACATTGAACGTTCCCGCAGTGAAGATAGAAGAATCGCTAAATTTCCACTTTTGCATTTATATTTATTTTAGTTTTATATAAGACAGACAGTTTCTTAATTATAAGTAAAATTTAACAAACAGTACAGTTACAAAAGTAGTGTCCCGTCCCAGTGTAATCAAGAGAGACTTTGGTATTTATTCGATGCTTACTTCAATATTCTTCCAGGTCTCTCACACCAATATGCAAGAAGAATTCATGGCACCGACAATGTAGCGAATACAGCCGCAACAGATTGTTCGCTCGAATTATTCGCTTGGAGTCCAGAGACTCCAAATACCGTTAAAAAAGCTAAGAAGAAACTACGAGAGCTAAGAAGAAGCTAAGAAGAGACTACTAAACTTACGAGTTCTACTAGACTCCCATCCGATAAATTCTCCAGTCCTTTGATTCTCGGCTTTCAGCCAGTCGTGCAGTGGCTTGAAGTATTCTAGCAAACCGTCGGCTTTCATTCCTCGCTGTCCCGTTAACACCTCCATCGCATCTGGCCACGGCTTTGAAGAGCCCATTTTGAGCATGTTTCTGGTAATAGAGAAAGTAATAAAAATAGAAATAAGATCAATTTTTAAAAAACGTCTGTTGTCTGTGAAGAAATGCTGTAAAGATTTAAACCGTTAGATGTACTGTCGAGCCACAATGTGATTGTGTATCTGAAATATTTTATTCCCGCATAACTATACAAAATATTTTTCGCTATTTTCTATTGAATTGTTTGAAATTGTGTGACGTGGTTCATTTTAAAGGGGGCACTTTTTGTGCTATCTAAAGGTTTGGATTGACAATATCAACACATAATGCTACGGAATGCAGTATACCGCTTCGAATTCATAATCGTATGAAAGATAGAATAGTCTCTTGTTCTGTCACAGTCTGCGTCAGCGGTGAAGAACATTTGAGTTCAAACTTTGTTGTAAACCAAACTTTAAGTACGTAAGTATGAAGGCAAATAAGTTTTAGTTTTTAGCTAAAAGTTTAGATGTACTTTGTCTCTTTTGATTGTATCCTCAAGATCCAACTTAGTTCCAATTTCCTTTACTTTTAATTCTACAATTTCAACAAACTGTAGTTTACTCACGATAGCGCGTTTCCAGCAGCAACGCTTTGATAAATATCACAGTCGACGAGTTTCTTATTAACATCATTAGGACTATATTCGTCAGCGTATTGGCACAGTGCTCGGTGGAATTGGAACTGGATGATGAAAGACACGTAGTATCTGAGGATAAGAGAAGACATAATGTTTAACTTCCTTACACCAACAAGGAGATAGATAGAGAAAGTAGGATATAATAGAAAAATATGCTAAATTATTTGCTCAAATTCTAGACCTAGACTGAAAACAATTGTTTATAAATTAATTACACAAATATTCGTCTCTTGTGTGGAAGTCGGATTTACGATGCCCGGCAAGGCGATGTCAATGGATTAAAGTAACACACACAGTGACTGAAAAATTGTACCACAACTGGTGTTGCAAGACTAACAAGCGTCCATCGGCTACGGGTAACCCCTTACTATCATACGTATGTTTGCCACTGATGTGAAAACTCATTATCATATCAGCCAAATGACGTCCACTGCTGAACATAGATCTCACCTAAATAGGTGGTAGTTAATCTACTGTTACCACGCTGGCCAGACGGGTTGACATAGGGTTTTGTTTCGAGTTTTCCTTCTCTAGAGCAGGAGCTAAGGCACGATTTTCTTAACCGCCTCTTACGACATCCCGGGAATGAGAGAGAGTTACATTATACGTATTCTTTATCTTTGTCACCATACGGAGAATAAAAAAATACTAAAAATATATAATTAGGAATGCATAATATATACCAAACGGCGGTAAGGGAGCTGACATCCCTTGATTTTATATTTATCTACCAACTAGTGTTGTCGATAAAAGAAATTCACAGACAACATAAAATTAATTTGGACCTAATTTATAATAAATTGGATTTGGATACTTATTAAAAATTTGATTAAAATCATACGTAATATAATATCTTTGTACTTTTCTTTCTCTTTTATTTTGTTATCAATGTTAGTAATTAACATTACCAATTACCATCCTTAAACCTCGTAAAGAATGGAGTCAAACTCCATGCCTTCTATGTATTTAATCTCAGTTTAAGGTTCTCAGTATGCTTTCAAATTCCATACCTGGCATACTCCACGTTAGCAGAAACATGGTATTTGGCAGCAGCATCAAAGTCATCTTCAGTCCTATTGACGGGAGGTTCTACACCCTGCACATCTTCTCTTAACTTCCAATAGTGACAGTTGTAATCTTCTGGAGTTGTGGTTCCACGGAACACACCGTACCGGAACAAGTCCAAAACGTATCCAAATGGCAGGAATACAATTTTGTCTATGCCCTGAAAAAAACAAATACTTAATTAATAAACTTATTACATAACCTTAGGTTCATTAATGGTGATGAAAACGATGCTTATAATGACACCTATAAAGGTTTAAATTTTACTACATCCAAAAACAAACTTTTTTGCACGACATTAAAATTTTATAATAACCAGTTAACCAGTGTTACAGTACAAAACAATAATCGTATGCCTGATGATTCCAAGTATTATTTACAATTTGGTATAATAAACTAAAAGAAAAAATATTCATATCGAATACTTTATATAAGAATATTGTTACCATTTTATAAAGCTGGTTAATTTCAGTCTGTTCGTCTTCAGCGTCGCCAGTACTGAGACCGACACGTCGTAAATGTTTAGGAGATGATACTGAAAGAGCTATAGTATCTCCCACTGCTTCATGGAACCCTGAAATATATCAACATAAAAAGTAATTAGATTCGTGGTGTAACTGTCAGAGCGTGTCTTGTCCAAAGAGAATTGTAGAAATAAAAATGGAATTAGTATGTCCAATTACTGATTTATACTTGCAATATGCTATGGGTTTTGTAGCTTCATTTCAATTTCTGCTCGCTAGAAACCCCATCATCTGTTTTAGTATACTCATCAACTTAGGTTTTCTATGCAAAATAGATGATCCGGTTGCTAGAGATTACTATATTTTATTTATTTTCAATGGCAGCATTATTAATATTGAAGGACCTAATTCTCTTTGGACAGATTTGAATAGATATTGTGTGGCAAGTTTAAAGAATAAACAATCTCAAAGCAAGACAACACAATATGGAATAATTAGAAAGCGACATATAAGAAAATTGATTGATTTAATCTTCAGAAGACATCATGTATTATTAAGATGAAGTTTTTAAGGCATAAGAATCGATGAATTGACGCACAATTTGCAGCAAGCTATGTCTGAATCCTGATGAATTAGTACTAGGTATATTTAATTAGATAGTGGGGTACACTACATAAATACGAAAAACGTGATTCCGAACATAAGGACGAATTGCAAAATACCGACTTTTATAATTCCGAATGGCTAAAAATTCCAAACATGCGGTTTCTTTCATCCTATTTTAATAATGCCTGCTAAAAATATATTTTTATTATTATTGATAACCATTATAGCAATACATGATGGACGAGGATGTGGCTTTGGTCTCAGTTCTTACCTATCCTACCTAACCAACTACTGACCATTCAGTCAAAATTCCATTTGCGGCATCAATTATATTTGATTAAATAAAATTGATACCCCAAACGGAATTTTGATTATCCCTTACAATGATAATAAGCTATATCGCTGAAAGTAGACATAAAAAGGAAACACCATAGTTTTGTGATGAGGAAGATCCATATGACGATGATACTGCATTGGTTTCAAAACTCAAATACCTGGATTGGCCCCCTCCCGGAACACGGATGGATTGTTACTATAACTCATATAATATTGGATATGCCCCATTTCATGGTGCACAGTTCTGAAATTCTCCTTGTTCACCGATGAACACATTTTGATCCTGGTCAGAAATTAAACATTTATTTTTCTAAATTACCTGGGTTAGCTCCATCCCGGAAAATGTTTGGTTGGTGTTTGTATTGTAGGAAGTATTGTATGTGTCCCATTTCGTGATGTGTCGTAGCGAAATACTCGCTATCTACTGTCGTGCACTGTTTGATCCTTCAAAATTGCCAAAAATGTTAAAATTAAATTTCGAATTTTAATCGTGTGAGCTCGTATACCTGTCACCATATGAAAAACTGTTTAAGGTTGACCCAAACAGTGAAATTCAAACATTAAAATTGTAAAATGTGATGCAGAACCGATATCTCAGGTTCTTAAAAACGAGCCCTTGATGTGTTTTACGAATTTTTGTACTAAGTACAAAAATTTAAAACATTAACTTGTGCCCTATTTATTTTATTTTCTTTGATCGAAAGAGCAACTTGAAGTTCAGTATTTTTAGTGTCATTTATTTTGTAGACTACGTTATGGCTTGAGCTTATATCAAATACCGTTTTTTTTTTTGACATTTATTTGGCCTGATTTGACACATTGGTGCCAATATTATCGTTTTATAAAAAAAAGTAGAGTGAACCTAAACGTGAACTGGCTGGTATTGACTAAAGTCACATTTAGACTTTAGTAGCATCCAGTGAAGTATTGAAAGAAGACATGATATATATAATGTCTTGTCGTACAGGAGCGATACCACATGGTTTTGAGTTTGTGTCGGAAGATTTCTTTGTTACCTAAAGTCATCGCCAGTGAAGAAGTCCCAAGCAGAAGCATGGCACACAATGTCCCTATCAGTAGGCTTCTCAATGATGGAGTTCTTCCAAAACTTCTCAGGCATAGCAGACAAATTCAACGATTTGAAGAATTCATCTGACATCTGGAACATTTTGAGCACAGTATAGTTTTGGCTTTTCATGGCCTGTGTGATGTCAACTTCTTTTTTGTCAGGGTAAGGCCGGGTGAAGGATTCGATATTGGCCCAGGTTTGAGCCCACATGTTACCTGTAAAATGAAAATATTGATCGTTAGTTTTACAGACTAGAAAATCCGAGAAATTTTCCTCAAAGTATAATAAAATAGTTACTAGTCAAACTGATAAATTATTCATACAGCAGATGAAACTACAAGAAAAATCTGGTTTAAATTCTATAACTTTTTATGTTTCATGTAACATATATAACATTCAAATTTAGGTCTGTAACAGTTAATAGTAATTACCCAACAAATGAGCAGGAATAGGTCCCTTAGCAGACACAATTTGATCGCCATACTTGTCCCTCAACTTCTTCCTGACATATGCGTGCAGTTGTTGGTATAAGGGCTTCACATCCTTCCAAATATCGGCTAGCTGCTTTTCGAAGTCATCTACTTCGTATTCTGACAGCCACCATTCGGCTACATCTTTGAAGTCTGAAATTTGCAAAGATGCACTAGATATATTATACTATTCAATGTTCGAGCGTTTCTTGTAATGCAAATTTAGTAGTTTCTTTTTGTCTGTCTGTCAGTCTAAAGTTTTGTTCTTTTTGACATGTAATGTCAAAATTATCTTTACCTAGAGTTTTATGAATTTACGATTAAAATTTTATTATCTTTAGAAATATAATTTCGTGTCTAATTATCCACTTTTTTGTGATTGCTTGACCCTGGATATCAGTACAATTTTTTTCTTCTATTACTGACGCAAGAAACAATTTTTTTACCATAATTGGTTATTAACTAACTCCAAAATTGCAGAAACCGATTTTGCAATTTTAGAAAATAAAGCATTAACTAGCATAACTCTTCAGATCCTCTTTCATCAATTTCTTAAATCTTCTTACCATTAAGTTTAGCAGCTTCATTGTATAGATTAACATAATCAGTGAAATTCTTTCGTGCTTTTGCACCAGCGGCTTTGTGCCACTCCACCCAGTAATGCTTTTGTTCTTCGGGATCGTGGCTGGCTGCGACGATATCAGTTATCTCTGGAATATAGCAAGAAATACTAATAAACCATAATGAAAATAACCATGTTTATACAATTTGAATACGGAATGTTGTTCAATAGCATGCAATGTAAAGCATATGAAGCTGTTTGGCTTATGCCTTTCTTCCCTCTTGGATGATGTTGACGGTAAAATTATAGAAGACATCAGCTGTCTTTTCATATTATACACTTCAATTCTAAAACTTCTGTGCGTTTGACTAGATTTAAGATTAGTCGCAAAACTTTCCTAGGAAGTAATCTGCGTTATATCCTGTACATTGGATTATAGTTACGGTCGTTTAAATTGTCACCTCTCTATGTATTTATTTACTATATTTCCATTTCCTATAAAATCTGTTTTGGTTTAAGACTTGCTATGAACATAATAAATTTATTATGATATTATTTATTTATTTATTATTATTTATATTTATTTTTTTATTATAATATATTATGATATGATTTTTTTACAATTATGGAATAAAGTGGTTAACGGGATAGTAAGTAATTAATCCCTTACATGACTCGTAATACTCGTGCCCAACAGTGGGATATTTAATTTTATGGGTTGAGATGATGATGATGATGATGACTCGTAATGAATTCAGAAAATCAGTTCTCACCAGGTTCCAATGACAGGTCGCATTTCTTGGGATCTTTGAAATCGCAGACCTTAGCTGTAGCATAATTAGACTCCATTCCAGTGACCAACCTCATTAGTTTACCATACTTTTCGTCGTTCAGAGCTGACACGCCGAGCTGGCTGTATTTCTTGAACATCCTTCTTAAGGCAAAGTCTTGGAAATCTTGCCATTTGTACATTTTTGTTTCTTCCCAAGCTGCCTTTTCAAGTTTCGACAGCTCTAAACGGAGTTTGATCTGAAATCAATTTGGTATAGCTTCAAGTTAATGAAAAAAAGAATAGTATCAAAAGATAAAAAATAAATCAGGTCTTTATAACTTTGTAAAAAAAATTGGTCAGACGATTTTATTCACTCTTGTTGGGTACGCAAATCTTTTGGCCCAAATAAAACATGATTTGTTTGAATTTCGTAATTATTTTAGGTAATATTTTTCGATATCTCTTTTCTATTCATGGGACTTCTTTCCGGTTTTATTTACAGCAAATGAGCAAAAACCCAGCAAATTTCAAAGAATCTCACCCATTTGTCTTCGTTCTCTTTTGTTATATTTGAAGTGTAGTCCCATTCAGAATTACTGGCTCTATTTCTTCTAATGCCAGTGACCCTGTCCAGATTATTGATGTACTCGCGACCTTCATGTTCCGAAGCCTCCAGATCTGGGTCTCGGCCTTGTGTGGCTACTACGAAGACAGCCACTATTGCCGCCACCAGCACGGCACCCCCACCGATTTTCAGCATAGTCTAGAAAAGAAAAAAAAAACATTTTTATTAATTACAGAAAGTGACAGAGGGGCTAAAGGCCTATTTGGTCTTAAGTAACCGCTGCTCAGTGATACAAATAAGTAAGAGACAGCAGTCTCCCTTAAACCAAAATAGCTATTCGCGCAGCTTAAAAAACATTATTTGAAAATATTTATGTAAGAAAACATAGTCTCCAACGATTACCATCTCCTGAAAATTGTCAGTTTCAGTGATCAATGAATGAAGCTGTGACTTTACTTCTACTATGTATTATATTCACTAGATTCATCATTAACT
Organism: Laspeyria flexula; assembly: GCA_905147015.1. NCBI lineage: Eukaryota > Metazoa > Arthropoda > Insecta > Lepidoptera > Erebidae > Laspeyria > Laspeyria flexula. Next base: position 1,637,761 of record LR989958.1, read on the forward strand.
CATACATATCCTACTGTTGGGCACGGGTCTCCTCCAAAGAATGTGGAGGGAATTTAACCTACTATACCACGCTGGCCAGACAGGTTGGTATAGGGTTTGATCCGAATTTTCCTTTTCTTGCAGTGCTCGTATCTTGTTGTCTTTTTAAAAAAAGAAAAAAGAAAAAAAAAATTAATGCTACAAAAAATGCGTTGGAGCTACAAGGATTAGGATTTCCGTCACAAAATTAGCTACTTTTATAACAACGTATCGGAAAACGCAGTGTCGCCCAACTTGGTAGTCAAAAACCGCTGGATGCATGTGACCCAAGAGCTGTCGTTGCAGAAGCAAAAAGGGACACCCCTACGTTCAGAAATAACGGCCGAGATTGTCAATATCAAATACCTAATATTACTAATAATAAGAAACTAAAAAAAGAGAAGGATGATTTAAAAGCTTTTGTACCAACAAAGATTACATACCTTCCTATATTATATATATTACCACAAACTTATTTCAACGTTCAAACAACTTTAGCCTGTACCAGCACAGCACAGAACACACATTCATGTAAAAAATACTGAGATATTATTAACGAAGCTTAAAAATACATATAATTATTAAAGTAGAAACTAAAGTATCCATAAAAACGATAATGTTATTGCATAGAAAGTAGGAATTGTGACGTTGTCAAAATGGCAGTTTAGCTAATTGCCATCCAAAGGACACCCAGATACACAAAGGATTTAATACTCTACTATTTAGTCTATAGGCTCTCCGACAAGTTCTAAAGTCTAAAAAGTTAAAGTCGGTAAATAGTTGCCATGTAGAGAACATGGCAACTTTTTACCGACTTTAACTTTTCACAGACATAATTTCAAATTTGAACATGCCAAATTGTAAGCTTTCGTAACCATTCCAACGCAGCGTGGGGCATCCCCCGCCAGATAGGCTGATGACCTAGTAAAGGTTGCGAGTGGCCGTTGGTTGCAGGCGGCCACAAAATGGCTCCGTGTGGTGGAAATTAGGTGAGGCCTATGTCTAGCAGTGCACGTCAATGGGCTGATATGATTATAGCAATAGTTCCGGCAACCATAATCCGTGTAGTGACGGATTAAGAATATATGTAACCCGTGGGTGTCGCACAAGGCGGCTAAGGGAGTAACCTTAAGCAGACTAAAGCACTGCGAGAGAATGAAAAATTCGAAACAAAACCCTATACGAACCCGTCTGGCCAGCGTGGTGTAGTAGGCTGAATTCTCTCCACAATCTTTAGAGGAGACCTGTGTCCAGCAGTGGAACGTTTATGGGTTGTAATAATGATAGTTCTGGCAAGTGCACGTCCATGTTACATATGTGTGCAAAATTCCAAGTTTCTAGGCCAAGGTTTAGGCTGTACGTTGAATATTATTATATAAAGCTGCAGAGTTTGTTTGGTTGAAGGCTAGGATCTCAAAAACTACTGGTTTGATTTGAAAAAATATTTTAATATTGTATAGCCTATTTATCGAGGAAGGTTATAGGTTATAACTAACATCACGCTACAGCCAATAGCAGCTGAGCAGTGGCCAAATAAAGAACGACGGGAGCGAAGCCCCGCGTGACTTCTAGTTTACACATATATAGATAGTTAAAATCCATAACGTCTTCGTTCGTTCGTCTTCTATCCTACTTCCTAATTAACTATAATAAAAATGCGAGCGGTACGAGGATGGATGTATGATTGTTTGTTACTCAATCACGCCAGAACGACTGAAACCATTCATATGCAATATGGCACACAGATAAATTATAGTCTGGACTAGCTGAGCACGCGACTTCGTTCGCGAGTTTACTTCAAAATTCAAATTCAAAGTAACCTAAGTTTTTCCTTGTGACATTAGCTATCCGCTATTATATGTATATAAAAGTCCCGTTGAAATCGGACGGCTCGGATCGTTGAGGGGAACGGCACGGGTCTCTTCGAAACATTTTGGGGGGAATTTAGCCTACTATACCACGCTGGCCAGATGGGTTGGTATAGGGTTTTGTATCGAATTTTCCTTTTCTCGATGTGTTCTTGTTCCTTAAGGTTACTCCTTTAGTTGCCTTTTACGACACCCACGGGTTGAAATGGGGTAGTGACATTATGTTATCTTAATTCGTCACTACTCGGGCAAACAGAACTACATATGTACTTATATACGAGTGGCATAAAACATTGATATTTTTTGTTAAGAAGCACCTTTAATCTTGAAACCAGAAAACCTCAGTTACATAACATGATCGCAAAAATTATATACTACCTGCACAAATTGCCTTTTAAATGTGAAATCCCTGTTGAAAATCTTGCAATTAAAGTTTTTCTCACACCCGAGGTGTATGCAAAAACTAAGTGCAGGAAATTCTCATACATTATGATGCTGAATTGTTATGTGTATTCCTCTGGTCGCACCATGCATACCCAGTGGTGTGCGTCGAACCGAAACAGTCAAGGCCTTGTCATCTTATTCTCAATTGTCTTTAGAATAGCGTGCAAAATTCCTTTTTCATACATTTTGTTTGATTTTTACGGTACTAACATACTAAGGTACGGTAGGTTAGCATATAAAGAGGGTATTACAAAAGGCTTCAGAATATAATTTGGCCACCATGATGGCTTCCGTATTAGGAAGTTTAGTTTTTTGCGAAATCTAAGTGTAATATACAAAAATATGTACATATGTTGCGTTAAAGGACGTTCTTAGAAACTCTTTAAATGATGAAGGATTTAGACAAGATCCATCACGCTATAGCGCTGAAGAGTGAAAGTGAAATTTGAGGCAACCCTATCGATGTAATAAAAACCAAGAGATTCCATTATTTATTGATAACACTGATCTCATTAATAGCCACCAAATAAAAACAAAATAATAATTGACAAACAAAGAAAAGAAGGTTTTGAACTATGTATATTAAACAGAAAGAAGTAGTTAGACAGCAATTAGACAACACAACAGACTCAAAATGAAATTGGTAACCGCTGCGTAGTTTGGACGAAAGAAGATACATCCATCTTACCTAGAAATAGCAGTGAAGGTGATAAACCCTTTAGTTCATATAATTGGTTACTTTTAAAAAAAAAAAACAAAATAAATAAATCATAAATTAAACTGAATATACACTAGAACAGTACAAATATCATAAGTTGTACAAAAGTACAAGTCTCTTGTACTCTCGCAAAAGTCAATGTTTTATTCATGTGCACACACACACACACACACACATTTGAGAGCGTACAGCGTATCTTCTATCAGATAGTTTGTTATTTGTTTACGTGTTAGGAATGACCCTAAAAGTTAACAGCTAAACTATTTACCAAACAACAAAAAACAAAGATAAATTCAAAACAGACGATAACCTGAACGGAATTTTAAGTAGAAATGTTGTGAAGTCAAATCTCACACAATAAGTTATTTTGTTTCATCAGACGATGGTCGAGTAATGGACTTTAACATCACCAAAGTAGAGCAATAATATAATATTATATTATAATAATAATATATAATATTCTACCACATTTAAACAGTGCCATCTAGTCCCAAATTAAGCAATTATATTTGCTTGTGTTATGGGTACTAAACAACTGATATACTACTTAAATACATTTTTTTTTGTAAATACATACATATTATAGATAAATTACACCCAGACACAGAACAAACCTTTATGCTCATCACACAAAGATTTGTCCTGGGTGGGGATCGAACCCACGACCTCCGGTTTAGCAGTCAGGGTCACTAACCACTAGACCAACAGGCCAGTCAATGAGAAGAAAAAATGTGTCTTAAACAACCAATAATCATCCGTGTAGTGACAGATTAAGAATAAATAATTTCACTACCCCATCTCAACCTGTGGGTGTCGTAAGAGGCGACTAAGGATAACCTTATGCAAAATGAGCACTGTGAGCAAAGGAAAATTTGAAACAAACCCTAAACCCTACCAACCCGTCTGGCCAGCGTTGTATAGTAGGCTAAATTCCCTTTAAAAGTTTGGAGGAGACCCGTGCCCAGCAGTGGGACGTTTATGGGTTGAAGTGATGAATGATGATGACAACTAATAACATTGTAGCGTAGCGTTTAAGACGACCACTAACTAGCGTTTATACCGGACGGCTAAATTCTGATTTCACCCCCGCAGCATCAACAAACAGCCCCTGGGGCGGCGCCACAGGTGCATTCCAATCTTTATAAATATCTAGATACCTTATCCAAACAACGTAAGACAAACTGCTAGAACAAAATGTGACGATTCGCCAAAATCTTCGTGCATAGCGCCGTGAATTCGATTTTCACACGAGACAACTATTTTCTCAATGAATGGGCTATCCTATAGCTGAAGAGTTTGTTTGAACGCTAGGATCTCGGGAACTACTGGTCGGATTCGAATAGTTATTTTAGTGTTGGATAGCCTATTTATCGAGGAAGGTATATAACATTACACTACGGTCAATAGAAACTGAGCAATAGCCAAATAAAATCGATGGGAGCGAAGCACCGCGCATATTCTGGTAATATACAGGGTGGAATTTTGTAATGCCACCTGGAGGGAAAGTACTTTAAATACTAGAGATACATAATTTTACTCAAAGGAAACATTCCTTTATTTTTAATAAGAAATATAACTGCTTTTAACGATTTCCGAAAATTCGCTTACCATTCCCAGGAATCGAACCAGCTAAAATTATAAAAAATTACACCCTGTACTTTTATGGCGTTCACCGATAGGATCAATCATAAGGATCAAATCTTTTTAACAAACGTGGTAGATAAAATAATAACTAAACTATAAAATCATAAATTATAAATTCCATGAGACTAGATAAAGCACTTTTACTCTTATATTCGTATAAATAATTTTATCTTTGACGTCATTTATTCACTAAAATAAGGAAGAACTATTTAGTTAAGAAGATTGCGATATGCACGTATGTTTATTATGCAGGTCAAATGAAAAAAAAAGATGTGACTTAACTGCATGAGGCACTAGAATTACCACGTAAACTTGAAATTTATTCATTGTAAGTAACGTAAGTTAGATTTTTATGGTTTCATTCTTATTTAATTAACCATGTTTGATAGTAAGATTTGATCCTTATTATTAACCCTATCGATCAAAGCCATAAAAGTACAGAATGTTTTTTTTTGGATTTTAACTGGTTAAATTCCCGGGTGTGGCAAGCGAATTTCCGAAAAAATTTGAATGCAGTTTTGTTTCTTTTTAAAAACAAAGGAATGTTTCCTTTGAGTAACTTTTATCTATCATATTAAGAGTACTTTCCCTCCAGGTGGCATTACAACATTCCACCCTGTATATAACAAGTGAGACATTCAGCATAGTAAAGCTTTGATGGACCTTTCCCTTTAGCCAATTAAGGCGAATGAAATATGTATGTTATTTCCCCAAATAATAAATAAATTGAAACCAGATGTTCGTAATCCAATTAATATTACAGTTAATTTCAGATAATAAAGTAATAAATATAATATAACAATGACTGTCTGTTTTTATTTATAACGTGTTTAGGTACTGTTTAATCAGCTCGTTTATTTATGTACGTATACTATTGAAGATAACATAGTATAGAAGGGTAACGCTCTCCTAAATACAATAAAATATTAGATTATCTGTGCAAAAAAGTTCATCGTGCAAAATAACAAACATCCATTCGTTTATCGGACATAATATTTTTTTTTTCTTTTCTTTTCTTTTCTTTTCTTTTTTTTTTTTTTCTTTCTTTCTTTCTTTCTTTCATTCATGTCATCCATCTATCCAGTATTGAGTTTCAGTTTAAACTGTTGTAAAGTTCACACTTCTCAGTATTAGCTCCGTCTAGAAATACGTCCGGTTAGGGATGAACTACATCTGTCTGCAACGAATCGCACTTTTGTTACTATCACTTTGAATCTTTATTTATCCATGTAGTGACGGATTAAGTGATGTCCCTACCCAATTTCAACCCATGGGTGTCATACAAGACGACTAAAGAGAATAAACCTTAAGCAGACAAGAGCACTGCGAGAAAAGGAAAATTCGAAACAAAACCTTATACCAACTCGTATGGCCAGTGTGACATTTATGGGTTGTAATTATGAATGATAATGATGCACCGTCATTTACTAGAGCGGCGCGGCGCGGCGTTTCGGTTTAATTCCGCTTTGGTGTTGCAGGCGCCCATAGGCTACGGTAACCGCTTACCATCAGGCCGTACGTCTGATGCCAAGGTCGTCGTGGTAGAAAAAAAAAACATACATATAAAATAATATGCATATAAAAAAAACCGTTTCAATCCATTTCAAGAATTTAAATTAACCGATCTATTACTCAGTACTTCAATAGGTATACGTGTAAAAAGGTAGATATTCCATATTTACGAATGACGCATGACTTTCACTGTATTATGTTATGTAAGCAAAAACGAGAATACATAAAAATAATAAGAAGTAAAAACAAAACTAAAAATACCACATCCATACATTGTTTCGCAAACCGCAACCAACCGCAAATAATATTAACTGCATCTTATTTTATTAATTAATGTACAGACGCGTACAGAGTGCATTATTATTTTAAATTTATTTATTTTTAAATTTTTCACTTGCCCAGTTAATGATAGGTGAATATAAAATAACCGAAAATGAATTATTAAATAATTATTGGCTGTTTTTCTTTTATTCATGTATTTAAAATAATATATCCATTTTTATCTTCTTTTAGGCAAGGATTTATATCAGATGTATAGGGCCACACGTTGGTGAAAATATATTCGAGATTCGAACCGAACGAAAAGTTTTAGATATGAAAAAAAACCTACTTATCAGAAAACATGTAGAAATTATCCAGAAGTTTTGTACAACCTATAGATAAAAACATAGGATTTGTGGACCCAACGAAAACTAATTAAATTTTTATTATTTACAATTACATCGTTATTTTAACTCATTATGTACGTATGGTTTCAAAAACATAATTAAGAAATAGTTTAAATACTGCAGTCTTATATAATGTACCAATAAATTAACAGAAACACTTTAAACATCTCGAACTTTTGAAAGGAATCTTTAGCAGTTTTAAACCTTGGCTTACATCATTATCATAAAATTTAAAAAAATGCAATAAAATTCACGCGACTTAAAAAAATATCTTTGAATGAATGTAAATATGATATAGAGAATGTATACAATGTAATAACTTTTTTTATATTATGATTTGAGATAATATAATATATACCTAGTAATCATTACATCGACATACCTAGATTACGGTAAAGTGAAACTAATTTACCAGCAAAAACTTAATTAGAACGAATCACATATAAATTAAAAAAAGAATGTTTTCAACTGCATTGACGGTCCATTTGCTATTGAATAATGAAATATTATATTAGAGTTAAAAAATATCCTAAATAAAAAACTTCAAAAAAATACCCATTTACCAGAAATATGTTTAAAATGTAACACACTAAATATCAAGACCAAACACTATTCATTATGACCTTTCGAGAGGTAACTCAAGTTACCAACTACCTAAAAAAAGCCTGAACCAATCTAAGTAAAATTTGGAAAGAAAAACAATCCAAAAATTATATCACCAGTCCTTAATTAGTATTTTCTTTTTGCTTATTTGGCTTTTATGACAAACACGTGTCGATAAGATTCCAACGTATGTTAAGTTTCGATAAGCGTGTAAGTAGGTAAGTACAAAATATATATTTTTAATTAAAACTTTGTTGATTAAATTCTAACGGTTTTTATACAAGAAATATATGAAATGAATTTGAAATATATCACCAAGTAAACTCGGTAAAAATTTACATCAACAAAAGACAATTTTAAGTTAAAACAGATTTAACACTTTGCAAAACTATAAATTTAATATAAACGAATCTTTACTAATGGACGAGTAAGTAAATAGACAATCATGTAAAAATTTATTTACTTCCTCATACTATGAACTTTGATAAACAAATCATAAAATATTTATTTACCCAAACAAAAAGAAAGAGTAAAATAAAATTATCTATCTTACCTTGTTTTATTGTTAACCCAGCATTAAAACTACGAACATTCAAATTTCGCGATTCTAATTTGGAACAAACATGTATGGTCGGTGGTTTGTAAATAGAACGGCCAGTCGCGGCGTCCGACCGGCCGATGACTGCCGATCACTGAGCTCACAACCTCGCTGTCCACTCACACATGCGCGAGAGTCGATAAAGGGTATCGGATTCGACCATAGATGCTATGAACTGTCATTGGTCGAAGATACGATTTTTATTAGTTTACTTAATTCAGTTATTTTATTTATAAATTGAATTTTTAAGTAATATAAGTTTCTGTATATCCCTTGGATGATATAAGCGTACGACGCAGGTAATGCAGAAAAGTATGACCGCTCGGTAAACAATTCAATTTCTTTATCAAACACGAGGTTTTCATTAAAAACCTTTCGACAAACGTAAAATAAAACTGCTTACTATAAAAAAATACCGTATAGACAGACGGCCAACGTAGTGAACCTATAAGGGTTCCGTTTTTTCCTTTTGAGATACGGAACCCTAATAACAAATTTATTGATTGTTTAACAGGTGCTTTACCATTACTAGGTATCTGAAAGAGAATGTTTTTTACGTTTATAGTAAAAAATGCTTCCGAACTACCAAAAGAACCCTGCATTTAATAAACAGTACTGTAGTAAAAACAAACATGAGAAAAAACTAATTAGATCTGTGCAACAATATTATAATTAAAAAAAAAACAGAACATACCGATTTAACAAAAAAACATTTACATTTTGTAATTTTAAACAGCGTCAATTATTATTCACACCGTGCGTCGTTTTTTTTTCTATTCTTTTCCATTTTTTCATAAAAATATATATGTGCATGTACTACTCTACCCTTTTCCACATCTACACAAACATCTTTGACGATATATTTACTTGTGTGCCACAACACAGCTTGCAAGCTCGACTGTCACCGGCAGTACAACCACCTACAAAAGTACTACCAAAACTTGTTTGATTTTATTACCGTCCCATTTAACAGATCTAGTTTATTGTATATTGATTTATTTACTTTATTATTTATATGCTAATGAGAGAAAGTTTAGTATAATTAATTTGTTTTATGTTTTAAGATTTTTAAGTTTATTTAAAGATACTGACTACTATAAAAACAAGCATTCATTCAGATTAGTTTATTATGCATAATATTTATTTCTTTTTAAACAGGACGCAAACACTTGGAAATTAGCCTTGTGACTTTACAAACATAATTTTTGAGCCGATGTTATACGAGTTTAGTACCCCCTACTCTCCCTAGGCACTAAAAGTATTTTAGAACATGAGGAACAAGCCTTATAACTTTACTATTGTCATCATCACTAAGCAGAAAACTGCTAATAACTTAGTTGATGCATTATGCTCCCCGCTAATAATATACATTTGACACGTGTTTAGAGCATTATAAACCTCTTTGTCTGTTTTATTCACAACATAAACTTGCTTATTCATATTCCAAAACACACGCTCCCAGTCTCTACAAAACGAATACGCAGTTTAAAACATCAAAGTCAATTATGCAACAATTACAAACGCCATAAACTCAGAATCATTCTCCATTCATCACATTCAAGGATAACTATCGAATCATCTCAAAATGATGTGATAATCGCGGATAATAGGCCAACAGTAAACACTGCACTTTATATACACGCAACAGTGACACATGTTTGAATGATGTAATACATATTTATCTATACTTAATATTATAAAGCTAAAGAGTTTGTTTGTTTGAACGCTAGGATCTCGGGAATTACTGATCCGATTCTTTAAATGTCAGATAGCCCATTTATCGAGGAAGGTTATAGGCTATATACCATCACGCTACGGCCAATAGAACCGTACGTACCGTACCGTAACCGTACGGCCGTAGTATGAAACGAATGCAGTCACAATGCCATCTTGTTGTAATAGCATTAAGGTTTATATGGGACGTGGAATTGATATTTTCCAATGGTTTTCTATTGAACTTAACGACAGTAGGTTAAATAAATAACGCTAACAGGAAAAAAAATAAAAATAATAGTTACAAAAATTATAATTAACATAGTCAACCATAATAGGTAAATTTCTCAGAAAAACGTTATATTATATTGAATAACAAATTTTATGACCAATTTATGAATGACAATTACAGAAATTCATAGATACTATTTAACTTTAGCTACATTAAACTAGGAAATTGTACGTATATAGCCTGAATGGCAACGTGTATTATGTTTGGCTTGCAATAACCCAGTAAGAAAGATAAGCGGAAAAGTTATCACATATTTCTTTCTTAATTTCCAACCGTGCTGCGACACAAACACCCGTAGATCATTTTACCAGTAAAGCTGAAGACCGTGACAAGTGGAGGCGCATCGCGGTGACTTAACCATCCATATGCCATCATCGTCATGAAACCACGACCACTCTATCAAGAGTGAACGACTGAGGAGAGATATTCCTTAAGTAAACAATTTTTAAACCGTCTGTTTTTCTTTTCTCAAGTTTATCCTTGTTAATTTTAATGAAATAACTGTTACTATAATTTAAATTTTGAAACATCTATTTGAAACTATTGGAATTTTGGTCAATCTGACAGAAAACAATTGTTGTTTTTTATGGATTTGTGGTGACAGTAATACGCTGTAATACGCTTCCAATAAATATAACATGCTAAGCAAACCAAAAATACCAAATCCCTTGTCTACGCGACTGTACCTCCACTAAGCACGTTTGCGCGGTTTACCGTTGACTCATCGTTTACGTTACTAGTTGACAACGGTACATAGCCGACCGACCAAATATTTAAATCTTAATATAATTATCATATACTTACCTACATAATTATTTAGTATAGTTTATTTTTATGGGTAAATAGGTTCTGAGAACTTCGACCGAAATTATAAAAAATAGGTATAGCTATTGGCTATGAAAAAGTTAGCGTCAACCAGGGCCCCAAGTCTGCTAATTAACGAATGGATCAATTGAATCTTAATTAGATCTCAATAGCAATTTTCATTCATTTATATATTTTATATTTCATTCATATACCTTGGTTATTGGTCTTAAATTAGTAGCATAATACCAAAAAAATTAAACCGGCTATTGAGATTCAATTAGGATTCAATTGATCCATTATTAAGTTAGCAGACTTGGGGCCCTGATCTTATGTAGTTACCGTAGCCTACTACACCAGGAGCATCACATGCGTCCTGCTCTTTTTGAGCGGGGTTACCCACAGGCTCAAACCTCTTTTAAACTCAAAAAAAATTAACTATGCTCTAATTTATTCTTAAATGTGTTGCATTTTCGTTTGCCAGTTATGATGACTTTGGTGGGAAAAAGATTTCTTTCGCTTCATTACTACATCAAAAAAATAAAATCACACTTTCGCATTTATAGTTTTGAGGAAGTTTGCAAAAGATCCTGTATAGTGGGAAGAAATATCGAAAATTAGTTTTAATCATTTCAACTTGATACACTTAACTGTTACACAATGACTTGAAATTTAAAGAAAAACTAAGGAAGGGGAAACAAAGGTTTTCGCTGCAGTAAAACAAAAAAAAAACAAACGTCTGAAGCGTATTTTATCTTACAAGATGAAGATTAGAATTTAACATTAATTAATTAGATATTTTTTTTAAGTGATGGTGTATTCAGATAGAAAAATATCACAGAGACTAGACCACGATAGCTACTGACCAGGAAAGTGGGGAAATCATAGGACATGCCTTTACACAGTAGTGGGATAACGAAGGCAATAAGCTTAAAACACTAAAGTTTAAAACATGCCTTTGAATGACGCCATATACTGAGCCAGATGTACAAATATAGTAATTTGGGATAATGTGCTTTTCGTGCACGATGTTACATTATAACTTTTCCTGTTGTCATCATAATATAAGAACCAAAATTGCGTCCATTCAACGTTCGTGGGCTTAGGTGTAGTCTTCTCAGTTCAGTCTCTAGTTGCATGCAATTTTAACCGTTATAGTCAACTGGTAAAGCTGGCATTTAAACGTCGATTGATCTTTTAAGAATAAGTGTGGTAATATAAAAGCAAATGACACAGCCACGACTATCCTGTTTCGTTCTAAACGTCTGATCCAATCTGATTTAATCATTGAATAGACTCTTACGCCACTAAGGAATGCGATAGGGTAGGTTTATTCTATTCTTGGACAGGGCTGCAACCTACTAAACGAGTTCACTGGTGTCAGTGAACTTTGCAAGCATTTCTTTTATAGCATCAACTAGCTGACATTGAAAAAAAAAATAAGACTTTTAGAGACTGTTAAAAATTAATGAGTTCTGTATATATCAGAAGGATCTATAGAGTTGCAAGTTTGACTTGGTTTCTGCAGTGTACATAAATTGACTTGTAAAATATGAAGCCATGTTTGTTAATCACATATTGATAAAAGTTGCAAAATATGCAGTAAAAAATATTTTATACAAAGCATCCAGAATAAGCGATGGTGGCTGAATGGATAAGAGACCAGCGTGCTAAACACGCGGTCCGAGTTCGATTCCAACCAGCAGTACCAATGTGGATTTCACTTTGTGGAATTTATATGTACTAGTCATATGACTAACCATCTACTAACGGTGAAGGAAAACATCGTGAGGAAACCCACATACCCTAGAAGAAATTCTAAGTGTATGTCTGATCCAGTCTGATCAGCTCTCAGAATAGAGGAGAGGAGACCCGAGCCCAGCAGAGGGACATTAATGAATGGGTGATGGGTTGCTGATGATGATGATAATCCAGAATAAAACTAAACATAAATCAATTCAAACAAAAAAACACATAATTTTGCTATCAAACCTTCGTATTGTAAACGGTGCTTGTTATAGCAATTGCAAATGACAGCACATCATCTAACGCAGAGTAGAATGTATGAACCAATGAGGCTGCAATTACTTTTACTTTGCGAAGTCTGAGAACCGATACAGAAACTTCGGTTGGAGTATCGTACCTTACAAAGCACACAGAAGAAACCCAGACATAAAGGAATTCAAAGATAATATCAAATAGTTTTTATGTCAAATCTTTGGTGCTCGGTAAAGCAGTTAGTGAAAGGACAGCACGTCACTCAGTCCACTAACCTGACGCTGTAGGATACAATTTAGAGATCGTTGAGGTACTGAATCATTTGACTTTTCAGGATTTGTGCCAGGGGTGATTGTGATGGACACGTTGTCGACATCTGGATTCTTTTCACGCCAGTGGATCCAAGCGTGAAGGCACGTCAACATATCCTGACGAAATTTCTGTAGAAAATACTCAAGTCTATCAGTCTCGGTCTGCATGAACGTACATATACATACATATAGATCACGCCTCTTTTCCAACAGAGGGGTAGGCAGAGACTATTTCCTTCCACTTGCTACGATTCTGACATACATTTTTGGCTTCTTCAACATTCATCAGTCTTTTCATGCATTCTCGTCTGTTGGATGCTGCATGGACGTCTCGTCTAATATTGAAAATAAACTAAGTTAAATGATTGGTGGTCATTGGTGGTAGATAGTTCGCCTACTTGGCACAAATATTTGTGAGATCTACACAATTTTGTTCCGAGTCTGATGGTATATTCAGTCTTAAAATTGTACAATCCTTTTCAATCTGCGATACAAGATTATATTCTAGTGCTTAGTCCGTTCGGAAATCTATACTATACTCGTATATCTATATCTATATTATTATTTATAAAGCTGTTGAGATTTTTTGTTTAGTTGAACGCTAGGATCTCAGGATCAATAAAATTAAAAAAAAAATAGTATTTAATAGCTCATTTATCAAGGGTTCAGTGATAATAGAATACGAGATTAGGTAGTTGTTCATGTGGACGATATCACTGGCTTAATAATATTTATTTAACATAGACCAATGACCACTAAACGAGATACTCATAAACATAAAAAGAGCAGTATATAATGTGTCAATTACAACATTTTTGCAATACCAGACAGTTTTTTCTACATTCACCAATATTTAATTTATGTGATTATTTTAAACGTGTTCCAATTTATTCACATTTCAAAAGAATTATACAGTCCAATTAATAATCCAACGTATTTGGACATATTTAAATATTGGCTACTATTATTTTATGACTTAACTAGAAATCGTGCGGGGTTTCGCTTACGTCGTTCTTTATTTGGCCACTGTTTAGCTCCTATTGACCTTAGCATGATATTATGTAGCCTATAACCTTCCTCGATAAACAATCAAGCTATCCAACACTAAAATTATTTTTTCTAATCGTAACAGTAGTTCCTCAGATCGTTCAAACAAACATACTCTTGAACTTTATAATATTAGTATAGATAGAAAACACCCAAACTCTTAAAGAAACTTTCAGATCATACAAATATTTGTTCTGACCCGGGGATCGTACCCGAGACCGCAGAAACCGCAGCCGTATCACCACCGCTGCGCCACCGTGGCAGTCAATATATGCAAACACAACATGAACTTGAAATGTAAATGCTGGTCGCAATTATAACTCGTGATGTTAGTAAGGTTGCAGCCATAAAACGTGGTGAATGTAATATGAACTCATCTCTAGCTTGGAATACAAAGGCTTGAAAGCTATAAAACAATTGACCTTTCATTGTTATGCGTGTATTCAATACTAACGGCTCTTATTAAAATGGACACAACAAATATGTGGTTCTAATACGAATGTCTGTCTCTTAGGCTATTTTAACAAATTAGTTATTATGTAATGATATCATCATATTATCCGTGTAGTGATGGATTAAGAACACATAACGTAACTACCCCATTTCAACCCGTGGGTGTCGTAAAAGGCGACTAACGGCCGATTTATAATTTTGACATATTTTGTACGGAGTTTATGTCAAAATTATAACTTTAGTAGCCAAATCCATAGATCGATAGATTATTGAAATCGGCCATAAGGGTGTAACCTTATGCAGACAAGAGCACTGCGAGAAAAGGAAAATTCAAAACAAATCCTATAAAAACCCCTCTGGCCAGCGAAGTATAGTCTGCTAAATTCCGTCCACATTCTTTGGATGAGACCCGTGCCCAGCAGTGGGACGTTTATGATTTGAAATGATGATAATTATATGATTCGACAAGGCAATGTACAGAAGTTATCTCTAGATTTCAAGATTTATTTATTCTGCACCTCAGTCACAGAATCGAGATTTGCTTTCACAAATTCTATCCATTTCTTGGTCCCTTTCTTTATAATAAATTAAATAAGGCCTTGTCTATATTCCACCTTAATCACTATAATTGTAAGTTACTTTTATTTAGTTATTTACAGTCTTTTACCTACGAGCAAACAGAACAAAATATGTTACTTATTCTAAAATAGGCCTTATATTGTTTATCTTACCTTAAATGTAGTAAAATTAGTATAATTATTACTTTAGTCACCTAATGTATTTAATTGTGTTTTTATTTTTCACCTAAACTCATCATGGGTGAGTAAATATAGATACACCTAGCACTATAACCGCCTGTAGCACAGGTTTTACAACCTAGTACAGGCACCCAGACATTATGTATACCCTAAGTTATTGTTAAGAACTATATTGTTTCATTTGTATGTACTTATTATTATTGAATAAAATTTATTATTATTATATATTATATTATTCTAGCACAATATTTTATAATACGTTCGCTGGGACCAATCTGTTCTCAATTAAAGTAGCTACTTACATCATATATTTTATCTAATTCTATCCACAGCAGATTGAAAAGAGGTATATTCTATAAATGTTTAAATATATAAACCTGAGCATATGAAGTCGGGGCAAAAGTTATTAATTTATTTAGGTATTTTGATTAATATTTATCTATATATGTTCAGCTTATGTCCAGCAGTGGACGTTATTGGGCTGATATTGTTATAATATGTTCAGCAGCTTATATTTATAGTTTAATTTTGCACATACAAGAACAAAACAACTACAGAATTCATGTAACATCTATGCCTAAATGTTTTACAGGTTGTAGAATTAAACATCAGCACTAAGTCTTTTTCGATAAAGAATAATATATAGCGCAAAAATATTTAAAATCTGACTAATTAATTTATAATTAATTAAATAATTGCATAATTAATTAATAAATAATAAACGTAACATTTGCAGAGACATTAATATTACAAAAACTCACGACACAGTTCTATTGAAAGGACTTCATAACTTATATAAACAACTTTCTTTCGAACGTAGCACACGTCAAAACATCCAAGTACATTATCAAACATATTATACTCACTGCTGCGTGATTTTAACACTCCATAGTATTAAAGCACATCACTAAATGACACGTCCAGTTTAGTGTGATAAAGACACGATACTAATGATGTACATGCAGACGTAGCAAGCCCCCACTTGTTACTCAATGTAGTGGTTAAAATTACGTTAAGGTTCATTTACACTGAGGTCGTTTCTTTTTTTTTGTTATTGCCCGAAGTGACAGTTGACGGTGTTGTGACGGATTAAGAATACATAATGTACACTACCCCGTGTCAACACGTGGGTGTCGTACGTCATACAAGACGCCTAAGGGAGTAACCTTAAGCAGACAAGAGCACTGGGAGAAAAAGAAAATTCGATACAAAACTTTATACCAACCCGTCTGGCCGGCGTGGTATAGTAGGCTAAATTCCCTCCAAAATGTTTGGAGGAGATCCGTGCCCAGAAGAGGGACACTAAGTGTGACACACCCTTAGTCACCTTTTACGACACCCACTGGTTGCAAAGGGTAGTGACATTATGTATTCTTAATACGTCACTACACAGAATGGCATAAATAACTGTTTTAAATTACCTACTTTCTGAAATCAATCACGGAATCAATCACGCCGTGTATATTTTTAGAAGACTACAGCGGGTAAACCCTGGTCAAACTGAACCACTTGTCTGAAGAAGCACCTCCGCCCTAAAAAAAACCATAGACCAAGCATGTTTTGTGGCAGTTTTGCTGTGGCTCTGAAATCTTAACAACAACTTAGGAGCTTCTTTCATGATAGACCTACTAATACATAGTTCTTTACATAGTAGTCGTTTCTTCAGGTTATACAGAAAGAAAAACATTTATTTTTTCAGTAAGCGTGGGCATCAGGCTCTATGACTTAGTACCGACTCGTCACTATTCCGCTTTGTCATCAAAAAGTTTTCCCATACTAAAAATCTGGACTAGTTCACGAGAAAAAAAAATGGGCTTCTCGCCCGCATCAAAAAAGGGCTCCAGTTCAACTTAATGCACACAATGGGACACAGGTGCCCCGTTTTCAACTGGAGCCTTACAGGCAGATCCGTCATGAGATCAAATCATTATTTAAGATAGCAGTATCGAGTCAGCACTGACGCTGTCGTTTTTGTACTATACGTACAAAAACGACAGCGTCAATGTAAATTAGTCTTTACATTTCTGCTAAAACAGTGAGTAAAACAGCTGTTAAATATGCTCGATGTTTTTCTACGATGTGCTAGATATGCTTAAAACAAATTTGTTTTGTTTGATTAGCTGTATATCTTGTATGAAGGAATGCGAAATCTAAAGAATGGTAAATATTATATTTTAATTCGAACTGTTTTTAAATTACCGAAGTGGTAAAATATAGATTGTTAGACTGTTTGCACTTGTAGAAGAATAACTTGTTCGTCACCATTGTTAGACTTTTAAATAAAACTGTTATTACATATTTATAATAATAAACTCACTGTCACTGAGTATAAAAATGCGATAGTGCCCTAATGCATAAGTGATCAGCATGCAAATCATGTGGTTTGAGTTAAATTCAATGTGGATTTCACTTTATTGAGTGAAATGAGTTATTTTTTTTTGTGTTAGGTTGTAAATATTGTTTATTTTTCTTTTTAATTTAAGTTAGTTGATAACCTTAGTTTAATATAGTTTATATCGTTATAATTAATGCTAATTGTAGAATGAAATAAATTAATTGTATTATGTATTAAAATTTAATCATTTAAGTTAGTTGATAACCTTAGTTTAATATAGTTTATATCGTTATAATTAATGCTAATTGTAGAATGAAATAAATTAATTGTATTATGTATTAAAATTTAATCAGGTATATTATATTTAATACAATACTTTATGGAGTTACTTTATGTACTATTCATGTGACTTACCCTGTGGTAAAATCTTAAAGGGAATTCTATGGTTACATCTATTCTATAGTATGATGAAGATACTGACAGTATATTTAAGTTAAATTAAATCTCGCTTATTCATCTAGGTTATAAAGAAACTCTTAGTCACAAGTTAAGAATGTAACAGATTTTCCGGAAAATAGTGTCAGCAAAAGAAGTTTAAAACTCAAATTGCATCAGACTGGAGAAGAGAATAATATGTATGTCTATCATTTGTCTAGATCCCATTACACAAGTTTATATTAACTTACTATGGAATAGATAGCGCCGGGTAAAAAAAATTGTTCCTAAAAATCTAATCTATACTAATATCATAATAGTACATTATGATATAAGTGCGGTAAGTTGATAATTACAGCCGAGGCGATATTGCTAGCCCGAGCCGCAGGCAAGGGATCCAAAAAAGCAGAGGCTGTAATTATCAAAGCGCACGAATGTCATACGACGTTTTATAACATATTTGCGAGGAAATAAATAAAATTCGGACTTTCTTAGAAAAAAACAAATACAGCGAAAAGAAATAGCGCGCGGAATAATTTTTACTTGTCACAAATTTATCGATGCGCGCGCATCAGCGCTTTTTTTAAGGCAAAAACACAAAAACAGCCAGTATTACTAATAAAGTAAATTAATATTTTTGTGTTTTAGTACAGATGAAATGTTTGTAATTTATGGTCTAAATTAATTAAATTGAAGAATTAAATGTTTATTTTATATAATTATATCATAATTATTTTATCTCCCAAAGTTAATTATTAAAAAAATTTATTCATAAAATGTTGACCACTTTTCTGGCATAAAAACTCTTTGCTAAGATTTAAAAAAGTACCGTTCGTTTTAAACGGAGCCCCTTGATTATTAGTATGTGAGCATGAGAAGCCGTGCAATTTACTTTACATTACCGCACTAGTGCGTAATGAGATACATTACAACACTGAAATTGGTGAAATAAGAGTCCCTTTACGAGCAAATATGTTATAAAACTGTTTAGTTCATTTGTCTGTCTGTCTGTTTGTTTTTTCAGTTGAACGAAAAAAATCTAGGATCTCAGGACCAGTAGAGTCAGATTTAAAAAAATATTTTAGTGTTTGATAGCTCATTTATTGAGGAAGGTTATAGGCTATATAATATCACGCTACAACGAATAGGAGCTGAGCAGTGTCCAAAAAAAAAAACGACGGGAGCGAAGCTCCGCGCGAATGCTATATTTTGAATTGCTGATAAGGACAATTTTCATCCCCCTTTTCCTCCTTATTATGAGCTGTGAAGACTGCTAAATGAAAAATAGTCAAATGATACTTTGAACATCGCGTGTGCAAATTATACGGACAAGAGTCATTCCCACGCGTCGTACCGTTGTTCGGAGTGTTGAGGTGTAATTTGCGAATTTCTAGTGCTTATTAAGAGGCGTCAGCAGAGATGAATGATTCTCTACTTATATATAATATGTAAGTACTTATATGTTACATGACTCCTTTTTGCTTCACCGTAATCAGGTAAGTTTCCTTAAAATATACTTGGTATGGCATAATTATAATTATATTGTAAATAATATTATTATAAAGCAAAAGTTGGATGTATGGATAGATATTTGTAACTCAATCGCGCAAGAACTGCTTAAAAGATCTGTGTGAAATTTGGCAGGCAGATAGATATGATTTGGAATAGCACATAAAATACTTTTTATGAGCATACTATACGGGCGGAGCTGCAGGAAAACGTGAGTCTGAAAGTAAAAACATTCCCTTCTACTTCTAAAACAACGCCATATTTCTCACCTACAATTTCAAATAAAAAGATCAGCAAAAAAAAAACCTCGTAGTCGTCTATAATGAAGAACCACGAGTCATAAACCACGGAAATTACACCGCAATACTTTATAACTCACACACACAAACTCGGAATTGTGAATGAAACTCACACACCACACAACACGTACAGACAACCAGTGATAAAGCAAATAGAATACCTATTCATTGTAATGTCGTTGCTTCAGATTCGCACGAATAGTTACGGAACATGGAAATCACAATAATACTTACTCCTACTAGCTGTTGCCCGCGGCTTCGCTCATATAAACCCTTGGTCATTGCTTAGCTCCTATTTGTCATTGCGAAGCAGGTTCTGCTACCTCGGTGGCGCAGTGGGAAGTGTATACGACTGCTGTGCAAGAGGTCCCGGGTTCGATTCTCGGGTCGGGTGAAAATGGTATTGGACTTTTCTATCATGAAATTCCAGTATTAAGATTTTCCCGGAGTTTGGTAAACAAATGTTCCCGGTTGATAGGCTCGCCCCCTATTTCATGGGACCAAACATGGGAAAAAGGCGTGATGTGTGTAAGCAGGTTAAAATTTAGTTACAAACGGGACCACTGCAACTCCTGCGAGCCAGCATTAACAGCGATGACCATTTTTTGACACTCGAGAGTCCCAGGGAATGCCAAAACTATTTCTTCTTCTTCTTGGAACCCAAAATTATCTACTTCCTTCCATAACAAAGCCAAAAACGGGGTCTCCCTTTTTGGCTTTGATCAAATGAATGAATGAAATTGTTAGTTACAAGTGAAACTAACGACTTTATCTCTGAAGGAAAGTTAACCAGCTATAAAGTCCCAGTGGGGCGAACCCATCGCTAGCAACCGTCTGCACCACTGAAGTACCGAAGCTCACCTTCCAACTAGCCCCATAGAACCTTTATATACCAGCCAACTGTTAAAAACAAGTTTATTACTTGTAACAATTATTCAAAGATAATGCAAAACTGTTACATGTTAAGTAATTAATTTATTTTACAGATTTAATCGCTGTTTCGTTTTACATAATACTTAGACTGATTATATGACTGTGTAAATTTTATCAGTGTAATTCAAACGACAGAAGTAACCACACCTACCATATTATTAATTTATTATTTTATCTAAATTTGTCAAGTGTGTTTTTCGATTACCTAATAATAGGGGGCGATACATAAGTCACAATAATTTCAAACTGCATCCCAAAACAGAACTTCACAGAATAACGGAATAATAACATTTTGTCTAAACCGGAGATCGTACCCAAGTCCTCTTACGGAAATCTGTGATTAATTTTATTTTTTAAACCTTTTTATTTTGAAAACCACCCGCGATACAGGGCTGGCAGCCTAGTGCAGGGACTAGGTTGCCAGCCGCTACCAGACAGGAGTAGGTGGTTTCGTGAACATAAAAATATATACAAACGGCTTAACCGGTGTGCCTGCCTCAGTTCTGTCAGTTAGGTTTAGCTAAATCCCTAAACATAGAAATTGTCTAGAACCTGGAAACTGGCACAGACTACTTTTTAACCTTTCTGACCCGTGGAACACCAAAGACGCAAGTAAAGTACTGCAACAACAAGTAACTACATAGATACTAATTGGAGTGCAACAAAAAATGTTCTAACGTAAACATGTGGGTCAAGGATATTGACGGTTGTTTTGATTGTCGATGTACCTTTTGATGTGTTTAACACTTCCTATTAAAGTGGAACGGTACTAAATCTTTGTATAACTCACAAAAAATATTTTATAAGTGAACCCTTTCAGCTCTTTTTCATCATTTCAACCCATAAACGTCCCTGGGCACGGGTCTCCTCCAAACAACTTGGAGGGAATTTAGCCTACTATACTGCGTTGGCCAGACGGGTTAGTAAAGGGTTTGTTTCGAATTGTCCTTTTCTTGCTCTTGTCTGCATAAGATTACTCTCTTAGTGCCCTAAATTCCCTCCGCATTCTTTGGAGGAGACCCGTGTCCAGCAGTGGGAAAATAATTGGTTGCTGATGATGATGATATTATAACATATATAAAGTCTCGCATGTTTGTAATGGAATACATTGTAGCTAATGTTATGGTCACGAAAACGTGCGTTTTTGCATACATACTCGTACATGTCTTGTTAATGCAAAAGAGATATCTGTTTCATGAGATGATTATGTATTCATTATGCGAAATAATTGATTTAAATTTTGCATATTGTATGCTAAAGCAGTATTTTCTTTACATAGGAGCAGTGGTGGATTTACCAGCAGGCTGATTAGGCTGGAGCCTTGCGCACCTGTTTTTAATTTGTCTTTGTCTATCGTGGGTTTGAGGTAATATAAAGTAAGTACGTGGAAAAACTAGACCAAAGTGTATTAAACAGATTTTTTAAACAACAATACCGATTAATTAGGATCAATGATTTTTATTACATGAAAATAAAACAATGAATTTGTACTATTAGACTATACTGTAAACAAAAAAGAGAAAGAGAAGAAAGAGATTTGAACATTTTTTTTTTCAAAATATAAAAAAGTAAGTATTAAAAAAAATAGGGCTAGTAAGAAAGTCATAGCTTCAGAGCTCCCGAAGCCCTCAAAAATTTGATTTGATTTGAATATTTTAAAAAACATCTTTATCTTCAGCTACGTTATCTAGTAATTTTAACCCTATCTACAGAGATTTCTAAATACTGCCTTTGCATTCACCAAAGAACAAAAAAGCAAAATTAGTCTCCTCACCTGATTTCTTTATAACTCCAGTGCCAGTCTAGGGTCAGTGACCATCTAAAGTTCACTGACCTACCTCTCATTGATGCAACAAATGAAATAATTGAACGGCGCTATTGCTAATTAATTGATGACTGAGAACGTCTAATAGATTGGCTGCGATTGAGACATTAACTTTATTAGTATTTCGCTTTGAAAATGTAGTTGTAGATTTATTTATTTGTCATGTTTATTACTTTAGATTAATCTAAAGTTCAATTAATTAGTGTAGTTTGATTCTTATTATATATAAACAAAAGGAAATTGAAAACATAATTTAATTTCATGTTTTATATCTTAGTACCATCTAACGGCGAAATCTTGAACTAAACGATAATTTCATAATTATTCATTTCAAGATTAATTAATTTGAACAAAATGAAAAAATATACGGAATCGTAAATTTACGCAATTATTGAACAGACATAAATATTAAATGAATAAAATTGTAATTGAAAATAATAATAAGATAAAATTTCAATATTTTACATATAAAACTTGTTAAAAGCGACATCTAGCGATGAATAGCTTAACATAATTAAACTTGGTAGTTTTGTAAGTATACTTTAGATGGCGCTATTATGGTAATAAATCAAAACCTGCTATAAATTTTAACATTGTGTAGCTGGTACCGGCCTACCCTAGAGTAAATTACATAATCATCATCATCTCAGCCTCAATTACATATAAATCAACAATTATTATACAGACCTATTAGCAAATGTCTTAATTAAAGTTGTGTACACTATATATTGTAGGTATTGTAGGTACTTATATGGTACAATTCAATATTTTCCTCCATACCAGCATAATATTTCTAATAACTGGTAATTTTTATCACTTAGGAAGGTATTTATAAGTATTTTATTACACCAATTAACTTAATAGACTTACCTTCATTATTCAACTGTTACGAAGTAAGAATTATAAAATACACTCCCGTGGATCTTTGGCCACTAGTCAGCTACTTATAGGTCGTAGTAGCGTGATGCTATAGGTATAAGCCTTTAGCCTTCCTCGATATATGAGCTGTCCAACTAAAAGGATTTTTTAAATCAGCTCCGTGGTTCCTGCGATTAGCTAGATTAGCGTGTTCAACCCAATACACCTTTTAGCTATACCTAATAGTATTCATTCATTCATTCATCAGCAACCCATTAAGGCCCACTGCTGGACTCGGGTCTCCTCTCCTCTAACTAATAGTATAGGTACATATAAATATATATTAAAATTTAACTGCCTTTACAAAACATTTCTTTTTGGATATTTTTTTTCGAATCCAGTTTTTTTTTTCATCGTCATTGAAACAACGCCGAATGTTACGATATCGATTCCTAGACGGGAGAATATTACCGAATCTAGGTGTATTTTATTTACGTGTAAGCAAGCTTGCCTCGAATAATAAATGGTTACTTATTTAGAGATACTTTGTTACCTGGATCAACGAGTGAGTTAGAATTGCAGATAGCACAACAGTGTTGCCATAATGGGTTAAGCATTACAATACAGTCGTGCATTAATGGCATACCATTGTGAATATTGTGTTGGTAGAACTAGCACCGGCTCGTAAACACGGTCTTACACGTGCACAATAGATACGTGTCACCATTAGCGCGAAAACCATGATTGTGTTGAATTAAATCTGTCTATACTAACACTTATCTCAGGAACTACTGAACCGAATTGAAAAATTATTTTAGTGTTTGCCAGCCCTTTTATTGAGGAAGGCTTTATGCTATATAATATCACGCTACGACCAATAGGGGCTGAGTTGTAGATAAACAAACATTCACAGGAGCGAAGTCTTGGGCAACAGTTACTATAAATATAACTGTTTAAATGTTTTATTTTGTAATTTATTTCCATAGACTGGTCATAAATAATATTAAAATAATAATATAATAAAAATATTTCATCACATTCACACAGCGCCATCTAGTCCCAAATTAAGCACTTATATTTGCTTGTGTTATGGGTACTAAACAACTGATAAACTACTTATTTTTTTTTTTGAATACATACATATTATAGATAAATTACACCCAGACACGGGACAAACAAAACAATCATGCTCATCACACAAAGATTTGTCTGGTTGGGAATCGAACCCACGTTCTCCGGCATAGCAGTCATGGTCACTAACCACTAGACCAACAAGCCAGTCAAAAATAAAAATAATAATTACAATTGAATTTATAATCTATCATTCTTAAATGATAAGGTAATCATTGTGTTTTCTCATTCACGCACTTCTCTGTCAAATATTTTTGTGGTATTAATTAAGAGTGGATGATAAACAGAATGGAATAGGTGTTATAATTACACAAAGTAGGAATAGAGCCATATGCAATTTTTATATGGTTTTCATAGCTTTCCCTGGTTGTTTTTAAAGTTCTCATCTGCTTAATTTAATATTATTATAGTTATTGAGTACTATAACTTGTTCTATGCAACATTGCAACAAGCCGTTAACTTCACTATTAGACCTTATTACACTATTCAATTTGTAGAAAATCTAAATCGGAAACAATTTAGGATTTGCGGTCGGGCACATCCAATCAAACTAAATTGAAATCCAACTGTTCTAACTTCGATTACATCTTATGATTTCGTAAAGTTGCTACAAATTGAATTGTGTAATACGGCTGTAATAAAAACGGTGTCATCATTACAACCCATAAATGTCTATAATAATTTAGCCTACTATACCACGCTAGCCAGACGGGTTGGTATAGGGTTTTGTTTCGAATTTTCCTTTTCTCACAGTGCCCTTGTCTGCTTAAGGTTATTCCCTTAGTTGTCTTGTACGACACCCACGGGTTGAAATAGGGTAGTGACATTATACACAGTACAAGCGCTGTAACCCGGTCAAACAAAGCGGCCTGCATGGTGTGGGGTAAGTAACACTATAGTGTGGTAAAGGAAATCTCGTTTATTCATCTAGGTTACAAGGTAACACTTATGAAAGTCACAAGAAAAGTATGTAATAGGTTATCCGAAAAGTAGTGTCAGCAAATTTGCCTACGACTGGTGTTCCTGTTGATGAATAGCCGTATCCAGAGCTCATTAGGAAGGGATTTTAACGGGTCGGGGGTTGCAGGCGTTCATAGACTGCGGTAATTGCTTACCATTAGGCTCCTACTCCTGTAAAAATTATAATTCCCTACACGTAGACTTCATAGAGCATCACGCTAATATATTGTACCAACCAGTCATCGACTTGTAAAGTATTCCACGACACACCTGACCTTAGCTCACGTTCTCCTTGCTAATTAGATTACCAAGGTCATCAGGAGCGAGGATATCATACCAATGAGGTGATTCATATAGACAACGGTAACAAGGACAAATATTACAAATATAAATTTTTTTAAAGGGCCTAAGTTTTGGTGGAATAATTCCTTACCAATCATATTTTTATTAGATTTAAATCAATTATAATTTTTTCTACATAGCGACCATAACAGCCTGTTATGCTCGTATGTAGAATTATTGAATAGACGGAATTTTTTGTTATTTTAATAATTTACTTTTAAACATAGTTTTACATTTGCATCAAAAAGCAAATACGGATACTAAACTAAAAGCATCTGCTTTCTTTTACAGTACCTTCTTCTCCGTCTAACGATAACCGAATAGTAAAATATCCTATGATCAAGAAAAAAGTTTTTATATTACATAATTCTATTATACCCACGAGGAAGTTCTAAACGAAAATGAGAACAATACGGCAGGATAGGCAATACTGCACTCGAACCTCCAATTCTGTAAGATTGTAAGCTCGTTTTACTTTTCCTATCTGCAATATTGAAGATAGAATAGGTAGTAGTGGAACAGTCCACACAATCAATTTATTCTGTATTACCCGAAGTTTGGTAACCCCATAAATGTACATGTATATATTATTATTATATTATTAATTATATTATCAATATTCTACCACATTCACACAGCGCCATCTAGTCCCAAAGTAAGCAATTATATTTGCTTGTGTTATGGGTACTAAACAACTGATATACTACTTAAATACATTTTTTTTTGTAAATACATACATATTATAGATAAATAACACCCAGACACAGAACAAACCTTTATGCTCACCACACAAAGATTTGTCCTGGGTGGGGATCGAACCCACGACCTCCGGCTTAGCAGTCAGGGTCACTAACAACTAGACCAACAGGCCAGTCGATTCCCTTATATTCATAAAATTATTACAACTTTTAAATGCATTCTCCAAAATGATTAATTAATTATCTAAATAATCTAAACATATTTTAATATTAATAATATTGTCACTGTATGCACATGTGTTTACGTCACAATTCAGCTCAGTGTTTTTCTGTTTTGATTTCTCTGTATATTTACGATTGTAATGTGTTGTGCGTCTTAAATAAATAAATATAAAAAAGATTGACTAAGCAAAAAGATTACAAAATACTCGTAAAATTGTGGTTCCGAATCAGCCCAGAATCTGAAAATTAATCCTGAAATAGCCTCTTCCACTATTACTTGAGACCATAGCTGGTAAAATAGAGATTTGTCTTTGCCTATCGTTATGTTGTTTTAATAAATTTATTTAACAAGGGGAATTGGGTGGAAAACTATACTAGAATCGAACTCACCACAAACCAATACTTTTTTTATTGGAACTCATGGAAAATTCGATCATGAAAAAACAAACCCTTTACCAACCCGTCTAGCCAGCGTAGTATAGTAGGCTAATTTCCCTCCACATTTATTGAAAGACACCCAGCAGTGGGACGTTTATGGGTTGAAATGATTGAAATTCACATTTTTGATGCACAATCTTATGATGTATCTCCCAAAAAGTTATAAAAATATTTGTGTTACTACTTCGCTTGGAAAGACTCCATGTTATACAATTTTACTAAAACTGCATTCTTATGCATTAGGCTATTTAAATTGCTATATTTAAAAACTACAGTGTAGAAGGCTAAAAATAAAAGCTATTAATGTCACAAGTATATATTTGTGAAAGTTTAAACACCACAAATAATTGAATATCAACACTGTATTTCGACAATGGCGTACTTGTCCTACAATAGAAGACAAAAACTATATCAGTACAAGTGGAAATAGTTATTATTTATGTTGAAACGAATCGAATACATGTTTATTGTGTGTTTACGAAACAAATACGTGCAGTTATTTTAGAATGGAAGTTCAATCAAAGTATTTTAGGTTTGCTTCACATTCACACCAATGTTATCTGAGAGCTTAGATTATAGAAAAACAGCGTACCCAAAAAAATAATGAAGATAAAAGTAAATTAAATTAATGTACTATTTATTTTTAATATAATTTATATATAATTTATTTTTAATCCATGTAGTGATGGAATAAGAATACATAATGTCACTAGTGATTACCCCATCTCAACCCGTGGGTGTCGTAAAAGGCGACTAAGAAAGTAACGATAATTATGCAGATAAGAGAACTGCAAGAAAAGGAAAATTCGAAACAAACCGTATACCAACCCGTCTGGCCAGTGTGGTATAGTAGGCTAAATTCCCTCCAAAATGTTTGGAGGAGACCCGTGCCCAGCAGTGGGACGTTTATGGGTCGAAATGACTATTTATTTTTTGACTTGAATTAGCATTTTATTCACATTCCGGTGTTCTGCCTAAAAGTGTGACGAAAAATTAAGTAAATAAATAGTTGGGACATATTTTTGAGACAGTTTCATCAAGCCCAAAGAAAAGTAAGCTTATGTAAGGTTGTGTTATGGAATCTGGACATCTGATAAACACACATAATTAGATATATATTTATAAACACAAAAAAAATACCCAAACTCCGAAACAAACATTTGTAGTTAATAAAAAGCTTTGAGAAAAGGATGGTACGGCCGTGCCACTTTTTTGCTCGACTTGGCGGCCGCACTACCGTGCTCCCAAATATTATATTTACACCGTCGACCCACAACCGTATTTACACTACCGATGAAAATCAAATAGAATACCAATTGGATTTCCAAATTGTACTTTCTTTTTACTTTACTGAGCTAAACATTTTTGGAATAGTCTCCTTCAAATCTACAAGGTTTTAAATCATAAACGTATACAACTAGCAAACACTTTAAAATCAGTATAGACCTGGATTGGTCGTTACATGTACCTATGAGACAAGACGTTAAGACTTGACCGGGGCAAGGTTAATTAATGCGTGCGTGCTGGCTAAAGCTGTCTCTACATGTCGATTAGTTCTATCAACACTTATGTCCATTTTATTTTGTTTTTAAAAAGAACGTCTGCACTAGAGTTAAATCCCTATGTTGCGGAAGACTTTACAGAGGCGAGAAGTAAGGTGCTGTTAACGGGCACAAAATACACCAACACTCGAAAAAAATATCTATGTATTACGCAAACTTTAAAATTTGTCTCGTGTGGCCAAGCACGACGATGGCAGTGGCGTGGCAAACACTACTCTACGGTGTCAGTTCGAATCCGAGGAGTGGTTGTCTTTTTTGTTGATATTTGATGCACGCTGTTCTGATTCTCCTATACTTAATACCCTAGCAGAAAACCGCTGACTTGGCTTGGGCTTTGGCTTGCTTGCAACTTTTATTAGTCGTGAATAAATTAGCTACTTAGTAAAATATCTTAAAAAGTAATGATTTTACGGTTCGGTTCCAATTCAGAAAAGGCGGGACTTTCCATTCCGAAAGAGTAACAAATATACTAATAAACTTTTTAATAATATAAATACTTATTTTCTGATGTTCCCAGTATTACGCTACTTCTCTAACTTGCTTACTACCAGTCGTACCGTATGCAAATTTACACCTTATTAACATAAAAAATACTACGGATTAATATATTGGCATCGTATACTATTTATTTGAGCCATCAAAGCTGATTGTTACAAAGCAGCAAGATTGAGCGGTTTTCATGGTTCATTAGTTTTGTTTAATCGTCGGTTTTTTTCCCACGCTATGATATATCATGACAATTTATAGCGCTAAAATGCTGCATCAGTCAAAATATTACCTACTTTTAGTATTTTTCAAGTGCTTAGTAAAGCTGAGCTACATGGTTGTAAACTTAGCTCCCACATAAGTGCGGCTGTTGTAAACCAAATTTGCTACAAACTACGCGGATGGCCACCAAGCTCCCACCAAGGTCACTCTGTTCGAACGCAAGTTTATAACCGTGTAGAACGGCTAGTATCTAAAATATGCAACGTTTTACTCTAGTTCATTGTTAATTCTTTACAAGTAGGTATATGGTAACTATTGTCGATTAATCGATTTTTATGAATATTGTTTCCATTATTGGGTAAATTGTGCAGTTTTTTTTTTAAATTTTAGACTAAATATATTAGCTTTGGTAACTCAGCAGTAGGAAGATGAGAAGGTGGGTGGTTAGGTGGCATTTAATCCCAACACTAGTAATTTTTTACTTGGATTGGGTATCTGAAATTGTAAAAAAATGTTATAATGTAAAACACATTTTTGATAGCTAGTGAATTGTATGATTCACGGCTTTGTTCTCATACGGTAGAACTCAGGATTTTTCCACTTGTTCCATCTACTATAGAAGTGTTAGTACAAGTGAAAACAAAGGGATTCACGCCTGCCTACTTCTTCGGAAATATATGGGGTACCATCATCATCATCATATCAGCCCAACGACGTCCACTGCTGAACATAGGCCCTACCTGATTATAGATAACCACAGCGAGCGATTTTGTGCCACCTGAAACCAAGACCACCCGCAATATTTACTAAGTCTTCGGTCAAATGGGTTTAATAATTATGTTTTTTATAGGTACTTAAGGAATACCCCCACCACTCCACTATTTGTTTTCAGATAAGTTTTTCTTCCATATCCACAAAAATAGTATACCAAATGAAACATTCCCATACATGGAGTTCTAAAGTTAATATTTACATAATACAAACATCTGTTTCAATATATATTATTATATAAGTATAGCAATAGTAACAGTCTGATATACCATATACATACTTCTTGGCCGACAGTTTTTTCTATTTATTCGTATCAATTTACTTGTTTCTAAGTCTGTCAATTATTTGTATCAAAACCATCCTTTATTTTTACGCCCTATACTTTTTCAGTTCGGATTAAAAACACCAAAAAAGTACCATTACCTCCCCCTTATCTCCGAAATTTGTGATGAGAAAAATGTGACATAATTCCATTTGATAGTCATGTTAATTAAATGTAAATATTACAGGAAAAATAAAACTATGTTTCTAACTAGCACACTTTTTATGTAATCACCATAAAAGCCCGCCCGCATTACTAAATTTTGCCATTATGTCATTTTGACATTATGTTTTTTTTTTGCCGTAATATACTTTGCTTTATTTGCGCGCGAGGTTGACTCACTCTTGACCAGTTTTTCATATCATTCTCTGTTTCCAAGACTGCCAAGCCCAGTTTTGCCCGAAAGTAAATTATTTTTCTTGTTTTCTAATGCCGAAGTAATTGGATTAGAATATAATTTTCGGACCGAATTTACGCAAAAAATAAATTCGTGTATAAAGAAGGGACGCACAAATTAATTTTCCTTATCTTACGAGAAAATATTTGAAAATACAAAAATATTTAAGTAACTATAGATTCATAAAATTACGAAGTATTCAGCCGTAACAAACAATGTCTGAAACAAATGTCGTGATACTGATTTCATACAAAGTTTAGTAAATATAAAGCGTCATTTTAGTTCCCAGCAGTTCAGAGATTTACTGCTCGCGTGCTACAATGATTGAACCTAATTCGATCCAACACCGGCCCTATATTGCGACGAAGTATGTCGCAATATCGTCTATATCCTGCGGTCTGTGGTAGCGTGGCTTATCGATACTGATGGCTTGTAAGAATTACTACTGAACTATACTATTTTAAACCATCACTCTCCCTCCGTAATGGTGGAAATCGACAACAATTTCTATACATAAGAGATTGATAATTACAAGATATTTATTAATTCGTTTTGATCCGTGTAGTGACGGATTAAGAATACATAATGTCACTACCCCATCTCAACCCGTGGGTGTAGTATAAAGCGACTAAGCTACCTTATGCAGAAAAGAACACTGCGAGAAAAGGAAAATTCGAAACAAACCTTATATCAACCCGTCTGGCCAGCGTGGTATAGTAGGCTAAATTCCCTCCATATTCTTTGGAGGAGACCCGTGTCCAGCATTGGGACGTTTATGGGTTGAAATGATGATTTATTAATTTGCAATGTTTATATGTTCAAAGCTTGCAGCTGAATTTTAAAGGAAGGGAATTTAGGGAATTTTTTGCAGGAATCTTTGCAAGCTTAAGGACCGATGGACGGTGGAGCAAGCGTGTCCTAGACTCGGCAAGCGTAGAGTAGGACGCCCTCCAGCTAGATGGTCCGACAACCTAAAAAAGGTCGCTGGGTCTGACTGGATGCGGAGGGCGGAGGACAGAATGCTATGGCGCGTGTTAGGAGAGGCCTACATCCAGCAATGGACTGCAATAGGCCGAAATGATGATGATGATGAATATATTTTTACGAAATGGAGCTGATAATGTATTTGTAAAGTGGCCATGGGAACTCTGTTATAAAACAACGGTATACTATTGAGTTTGGGCGTATTTGATTTGTCATTTAGAGAACATACAAACTTGAAGAGGACAAATACTTTTCTGATAAAGCTACGTGGATAGTTGCATCGAAAATTATTGGTTTATGTGCTGACGTCATTGGGTAATGTATGCTAAAGCGATAGACAAAATACACATGAGAATACTTTACTGATATTTACCATATCTTTTAGCTTAGTACTTAGTAGTAAGGTGCCAATCCAAATGCTATTCCATTTTAATTATAATAATAATAATAATATTCTACCACATTTACACAGCGCAATTATATTTGCTTGTGTTATGGGTACTAAACAACTGATACCTATACTACTTAAATACATTTTTTTTTTGTAAATACATACATATTTTAGATAAATTACACCCAGACACAGAACAAACCTTTATGCTCATCACACAAAGATTTGTCCTGGGTGGGGATCGAACCCACGACCTCCGGCTTAGCAGTCAGGGTCACTAACCACTAGACCAACAGGCCAGTCAAAAATTACGCTCTTACCTTTCAACATTCCTATGTAAAGAATAAAAGATACGAACGGTTTTATTTAGCATGTGCCTATCTAAACAACTTGTTTGTCCAATCCTCGGCGTGCGTAATTGTTCACAAATGGGATCTACGACATAAGCGTGACACTAGTGATGACTAGTGCCAATTAATTGAAGTGCCGAAACAGATCCAGTGTAGCTTTACAGAGCAATACTGTGGATGGTTTATGAGACAATCAAAGCATCTATTAGACACAATTCGTTTGTTTTAACTCTCTTGCTCGAGTACTTATAATGTTATGGGTGAAGCTTGAAACACGTCGTCCCATTAGTAGAGTAAAAAACATTTTATTATTAATTCGGCATTAATTACCGTAAATTTATCGATTGATTTAATTAGATTTTTTCTCTTTTATCAGTGTATTTTACTAAATTCAAAAAATAAAACAAAATATTTATTTTGCAAATATGGGTAAACACATAGGTAATTTTTTTTTTTTTTTAATTTTTTTTTTACAAATTAGATCAATTGATAATGCCAAATCTATATTGATAAAGCTGAATTAGCGCGTTCAACGCGCTAATCTCAGGAAGTACTGGTCCGATTTGAAAAAATCTTTTAGTGTTGGATAGCCCATTTATCCAGGAAGCGAAATATATAACATCACGCTACAGCCAATAGGAGCTGAGCAGTGGCCAAATAATTATTATTATTATTATAATTACTATTATTATTATAATATTCTACCACATTCACACAGCGCCATCTAGTCCCAAAGTAAGCAATTATATTTGCTTGTGTTATGGGTACTAAACAACTGATATACTACTTAAATACATTTTTTTTTTGTAAATACATACATATTATAGATAAATTACACCCAGACACAGAACAAATCTTTATGCTCATCACACAAAGATTTGTCCTGGGTGGGGATCGAACCCACGACCTCCGGCTTAGCAGTCAGGGTCACTAACCACTAGACCAACAGGCCAGTCGTAAATAAAGAACAACAGGAGCGAAGCCCCGTGCTACAGCTAGTTTATATTAATATCACGTTTGATTTATGTGACGATAAAACATTATTCTACTAATAAGTAGATAATAATTAAGCT
Organism: Laspeyria flexula; assembly: GCA_905147015.1. Taxonomy (NCBI): domain Eukaryota; kingdom Metazoa; phylum Arthropoda; class Insecta; order Lepidoptera; family Erebidae; genus Laspeyria; species Laspeyria flexula. The sequence goes on from LR989958.1 coordinate 1,671,753, forward strand.
AGACTCAATATGAGGAGTGACTTTCCAAAAGGGCTTATTTCAGGTTTCGAGAGATTTCGTTTTGTTGATGCAAATCGATTATTTGTATATAAACACATCGTATTATCGAAGTTTCCGGTGATAAAACGTCTTATTTCCCTAAGAAAAATGAACCCAAAAAATACGTTTTGGAGAAAAAAATACTTATTTCTGGTTTATGGGTTTTTTTTCCAAAAACTGAGAAACTATTAACCACAACAGCTACAATAGGTACATAAATGTTACATAGTTAAAATATAACATTAAACGAAATTTTTATTGAAGTTAAAAAGTATTTTTATAATAATGTTATTACATATTTTAAAACTAACATACAAATACTATTTACAATACTATAAATAAATAATATATAAAATATTAATATAATATGATAAGTTATAGTTTTTACCCGTTTCTGAAAAAACTGTTTATACTGAAATAAGTCCTTTTGGAAAGTCACTCCTCAATATGCAATACTTTATTGAATACTAGCTTCTATAGCGAGTATGTCAGTAGCCTAAATTTTAAGTCAGACATCTAGCAATATATTGGTAAAAAACTGTTTTTGCACTCAATATAGTGTTCACATGCCAGCCCTCGTTGTAAGGTCATCGACGTTATAGCGTTAGCCAGACAATTTAATTATAAGAATTTTCTTTAGCCACAGTATTACGTTTGTTCATAAATTGTTAATTAACTTTAGAGCTCAGAGTTCGTTTTTAAGTTTGTCGTAAAAACTTGCTAACATAAAATGCAATTAAATGTCACTTTTGTTATTATATATCAGACCATTTACTTATAAACATAAATAAGTATAAAACTGTTGTTTCGTAAACATAATCGTTGAACATTGTTCGCGGTGGCATTTATCCGTGCCTCAGCACGGGGTAAATGGCTACTAAGTTTTTAGAAAATGTGAACTTAAGCCTTAGGCTTAGATAATTAATCAAAGAATCGGAAAATAAGCAAGGAATGTAAATAGTTATTATTATTGTTTGAACTGACAGACTTCCAAACCGCTGGATTTAGGAACTTTAAATATCGTACACAGATTTCTTAATGTAACATAGGCACGCAAGAAGAAAGGATTTTTGAAATTCGTACGGGATAGGGAATAAACCGGATTAAAATTTTTGCTTTATATTGGCTCTATTGCCGTCACTATGGTGGCTAAAAACATCAAATATGTTCATGACACACACTGTGACAGACGGACGTACAGAGCGAGATCATAAAGATTCATTTTGTCCCTTTTTGGTACGGAACCTTAAAAACGGGTTATCACTAGAACCTATTTATTGTTCTACAAGTAAGAAAGGTGTACATTGTACTACAAGGAAGTAACAAAACACATAAAGCCTCAACACAAACTCTATAACAGTTACAAGTATTGTTTAGATTGTCACAGGTTATTAAACAAGCATTACATTGATAAGAGTACGTATTAACAATAAACCGTGTTGCTACGTAACTGTACAATACTAAAATATAATAGGTCATATAAAATGTATCAATACGAAACAATACCCAATATTATATTTTATTTTCAACAACGCGAGTAAATTTAATAGGATATTTCGTAGAATATCTGATTAGACAAAATACAAAATATAAACTTATTTAATTGCATTACTGCGAGAAATATATAGTACGATTGCTGCTCAAGGGTCTCGGGATCGATTCCCGAGTTGCCTAAATTGGTACTAGGTTTTTTTTTCTTAAGAGTGTTTAAACTTATGAATGGCAACGTCGCTATTTAGTGTTATATTACGTGGTTTTCAGTTTTTATTTTTTGAAAAGTGACATTATGTATTCTTAATCCGTCACCACAAGAACGTATATTTACGAGTACATTAATAAAGTAATGGCTTTTTTTAATACTCGAACGAGTCCAATTAATCTTGAGTTAAATTTTTTTTTACGTGGACTTCCTACTGTATGTACGGCTGATATTATTGTTTAAGAAAAATTAGACTAAGCGCCTGTTTCACCACAACTGGCAAATATAATAATATAATATAATTTTAATATAGTATAGCGCCATCTAATCCGAAAGTAAGGAATTATATTTGCTTGTGTTATGGGTACTAAACAACTGATATACTACTTAAATACTTTTTTTTTTGTAAATACATACATATTATAGATAAATTACACCCAGACACAGGACAAATCTTTATGCTCATCACACAAAGATTTGTCTTGGGTGGGTCGAACCCACGACCTCCGGCTTAGCAGTCAGGGTCACTAACCACTAGACCAACAGGCAAATCATAGTAGTCAAATAAGTGCTATATAGTCTATATGAATCTTACTTGTCAGATTTTTGACGTATTTTTCATATAAAACTGTCAAATAAGTCTCACGTAGTTTATTAGACACTTATTTGAAGGTGGTGTAACAGACCCTTAATAGAACTAAGTAGTCCGTATGCAACATAAAAAGTATCCAAAAATTGCGTCAAAAATGTAACCTAGATAACGTAATATCTCATCATCAGCATCCCATTAAGTCCCACTGCTGGGCTCGGGTCTCCTCTCCTCTAACTAGACAGCTGACAGGGTTTAGGCCATAATCCACTCACGCTGGCCTAGTGCGGGTTGGTGGATCAGACACACTCATAGAATTTCTTCTACGGTATGTGGGTTTCCTCACGATGTTTTCCTTCACCGTTAGCAGATGGTAAGTCACTTGACTAGTACATATAAATTCCACAAAGTGGAATTCACATTGATACTGCCGGTCGGGATCTAACTCGGAGCGCGTGATTTGCACGCCAGTCCCTTATCCATTCAGCCACCATCGCTTTTTGTATTATATTCCACACATATTCCATTACCACAATTACTTCATTCAGGAGCCGAGTCTACGACCTTCCGGTGACCACACCCAAGTATTGAACTATAGCACAACAATACTAATAGAGTCATATATGAAACACATGCTTGTACATGGTAAATTAGATCTTTTGTCTTAATCAATATAGTAGAATTTTCTATTTAATCATACACTGTTGTATACTTTTACTACAGTGAACCCTAAAACGCATTTGTATTCAAATTGGCGACCGCCGAAATTGGTTTCCTAACGTTTTTATGTAATATACGAGTACACTTATTTCTTGGCTACCACCTGGTCGGTTCACCTGCGTGCTTATATCAATAAAAAGGTCCAATTTTGTAAATGCAATTTTACATTGGGCCACACTACACACAGCGGTTAATCCCCGCTTAAATTGACCGGCCCCTGTTGAAGTACCTCGGCCAAACTGAAGACCATAGCCATAAAAACCTAGTGTTGTGTTCCGAGGTTGTGAAGGAGTTTGAACGTTGGCAACACGCTCGTGATGCTTCTAATGGTCATGTAGGTGTTCATAGGCTACGGTAACGTCTTAGCTACGATTCAGACCAACCGGCTCGCATCGGCCCGCGCCGGGCGGCATTTTACAATGCGTTAAAGAACATTGAAATGTATCAACAGTAATTACAGTTCATATTTGCATGCAACTTACGGTCGGAGCCGGTCGGCCGTCGCGACGCGTCGCGGGATGCCGACGGAGGTAACTATGCGTAAGTTGCATGCAAATATGAACTGTAATTACTGTTGATACATTTCAATGTTCTTTAACGCATTGTAAAATGCCGCCCGGCGCGGGCCGATGCGAGCCGGTTGGTCTGAATCGTAGCTTACGGCAACCCTGTATGGCATTGTCGCGTCTTGGTATAAATAAAAACGGCTACTATATATTCTGTCACTAAAATTTAGATGTCGCTAATTTGCAATACATCATAGTCAAAGTCAAAGTCAAATCTTTTTATTCATTTGGATCACATACATGATACTTATGAACGTCATACAAAGCCAAAAAAAAGGTGTCAGTAAATTTGCCTACGGCCAGTTCACTGACAAGGTTGAGCTCTGAGAAGAACTTGGCAAGAAACTCAGGTGACTCTTTTTAATCGCCATAGTTGTTACAATTTTAATTGGTTACAGTTTGAAATATCACAGAAAGTACAGAACCAAAACACCATACTAAATCAAATTCAATAAAATTTGGATATGAGAAAATAATAATAGTAATAATGAGCAATCAAACTTTAATTTGTTTTCGTCAAGAAGTATGGTATGTGGGATCATCACTTGGTACCAACTATGTATTTGAAAACGGTAAAAACATTTTGTGAACACATTGTTTAGCAATATAAGCTTAATCATCATATACTTATCATCATCATATACTTAATATCTATTCCCAAGAAATATATTTGTCATTATAATCAAATATTCCTAAATATCAATCACCACAAGATTCGTACCCAAAATAGTAGATCTATTACCTAAATATCTGTCACCAAACTATATTTTTAGGGCGGATAGGCGAAGCACCCGCCTCAGCGGTCGTGATTTTTTTAGATTTAAAATTCCTTTCGGGCTGATCCTGCGATAATAATTATACATTTTGTAAACTTCTTTACATTGATTGGTTATTCAATTTTGGTAACACTTCTATTATTTCGGCAATGCATTGCAAAATGCATTGGGCATTTAATTTGTGAGTTTGGTGACTGATATAATTTCCTAAAATAAATAAAAATACTGGTCACGGGAATTGAATTCCCCGCGGTGAGCGGAGTCACGTTCAACAGCTAATTCTTAATTTTTGCGTACCATTTTGGGTGCCTTAAGGCCCCTGACGGACCGGGGGCTCTCAAACCACCGGTTAAATAAGAACCACTGCTTGAAACATCATAAGAGTAGGTTCTAAGACCGTAGGTTGGGCTTTCCCTGGGACTTCTGTTAACCAGGATCAACCTTTGCGACATAGATTATCCCAAACGGAAATCACAAAAACTTCAAATACACAAAAATGTTTCTTTTCTTTTCTTTCTTAAATGTGTTTCTTATTAATTCTGTTTACATTCAATGCCAAATTTTGCTGTATTATAAAAAAAAATATTTAGTTAGTTTAAAAATAGTTACTTGTTAACAGAAATTTGTTCTTGAACAGGGAAGTTCTATGTGATGATCCGTAAAAACCATACAGTCGAAGTGAATTTGTTTTGACGTCGTCATTAAAAACTAAAGTCGATTTTCAGTATTTTTTCTCGTGGCCGCACCCCGAGTAAAATGACCGAAAATTTGAAGAATACAATAAATAGACTAGGGTATACTCCTCCTTCCATCATAAAATCAAAGTTATAATACTAACATATCTATGTACATATTATATTTCATTCGTGGGAAAAATGTTCTTCATGTAGATACACTTTTTTGCAACTCATATTATCCGCTTGTCGTTTTATAAACAATAATATTGTTGAATACGTATAGTTACGTAAATATAAAAATATTAAATTGTTATGTGAGAAGTACATATTTTTGTAAACAACCAATAGAGTTTTAAGTTTGACTGTTTATTCTTTGTTTGCTGCTTTTTCACGAAAAAATACAGAATTGGTAAAACTATGTAGGTCAATATACTTTAATAGAAATAATGTAATTGTTTATAAAGACATCGTATAAATTACGTTACGTTAAATAAGAACATCCTTGGTATGCCACCAAAAGGGTTCGATCCCCGGCATGAATGGTATTTGATTTTTAATAATAATATTAATAATATAATAATATTCTACCACATTCACACAGCGCCATCTAGTCCCAAATTAAGCAATTATATTTGCTTGTGTTATGGGTACTAAACAACTGATATACTACTTAAATACTTTTTTTTTAATATATACATATTATAGATAAATTACACCCAGACACAGAACAAACTTTTATGCTTATCACACAAAGATTTGTCCTGGGTGGGGATCGAACCCACGACCTCCGGCTTAGCAGTCAGGGTCACCAACCACTAGACCAACAGGCCAGTCTTTTTCTATCTTGAAATTTCCTGTAGCAGACGGTAGGGATATGTTCTCGGTTAAGAACAATAGGCTCGCCCCCTATTACATGGAACTTAACAAAGCTGGCTTTGCGTGTGATGCACTGAGATGCATACCTACCCCCAAAAAAAGTGTGATGTTATATTTCATAATTACAATCCATACATGTGTCACTGCTGGGACTGAGGAGACCACCTCCAAAGATTGTGGAGGGAATTTAGCCTACTATATACAGGCTTTTGTTTCGAATTTTCCTTTTCTTACTGTGTCTCTCTCTTGTCTGTTTAAAGTTACTTCCCATAGTCGCCTTTTACGACACCCTCGCCTCGGGTTGAAATAAGGTAGTGACCACAGAACAGAGATAGGTTTGTAGTGACATTTTGTATTCTTAATCCGTCACTACGCGGATGTTGTTTATGTTTTTTAAAGTACCGCTTTGTTGGAGTTAACACGTGCTTAGATAATTACCAACTTAAATAACGTACCACACTGTAAACTACGAGTACATATATGTGTATAATCTAAGATGTAAACAGTATAAAACCGGTATTTTACGTAATATTTCTATTTATAAACCACTGGATTTACACTAACAAATATATTAATTTATTTTTCGAAAAAACATGCTATGCTCATTTAAACAAAATTAAACAAGAAATAAAGTGAAATGTAAATTATTAGTTTTCATTATTTTTTTCTAAAACTGCCAAATCAATTTCAGTAAAATTTATATGGGACCGCCTCTGAAATTTGACCTACCAATCAAAAAAAGATTCATCAAAATATATTCAAAATTGACTGAGTTATCACGTAACAAACATATCAAAAGAATAGCAAACAGTTGAATTGAGAACCTTCTTACAAAGTCGGTAGATAAAAATACTGGTGTTGTGTAACCTCACTTCTTTCCAAGTTACAATTTTGTAAAATCTGAATCTTTATGGTTATAATTATAACGTCATTTATAATTTAAGGGACCCTATATCGTTTTTAGCAACTAACTAAATGGCCCAAATTGACGCAAAATAAATCCTTTTTTATTATAGATTTTATTAGAGCAAAAGCATTCAAGTTACATAACATTCTAGGAAACTATTAGAATAGGGAAGCATCTGAATAGAATGCAAAAAGTACACACAAAAGATTTTCATCTGAAAGAAGATACCGTACGAAATTACAGAGCACTGTTCAATATACAACGTATTGTTTACTTGTCAGTTTTGACATAAAATTATTCATTGGAATTGTTTCAATGTCCGACAACGTTTAGAAATATACTTTACACACCTGACACATACATTTTCCAATCATAAAACAAAATTACTTTGTAAGTATAGATGTTTGAGCGCGGTAACACGCAGTTATTGAACTTTAACCCAAAACCGTAACTAAATTAACACAACTACCTGAAAGTTACACTAATACTAACATAATGATCAACCTTCTGAAGTAAACAAACATAAAAACTTAACAATCTCCTAAACAGTTTATAGAAACGCAATTTTTGTCGTAAAACTTATCACACCTAATAAAAACAGCCGTAACAAAACTCGATTACTTAAATATAAAAACCCCGATTAAAAATGCATCAATGCAACTTATAGTATACTATTCAAGGTTGTTATCATTAAGTTTTCACCAGTTTCGCATAGTATCAATATTACCTTGAGTTTGGACATGACGATGACGGCTCGCTACCAATTACATGAAAGAATCACAACACTTCACGTACGGGCGACCGTCCGCCACGACAGTCCGAGTGTCACTGGCATGCTGCTGATCAAGAATGAAAGTTCCAATTGTATCATGCGATTAAAAAAATACTAACATTATGAAATAAACATACACCACAATAAAAAATAAATGTTCTCAATTCAAACATATTGAACAACAGCTGATTTTAAAATGGATTCGGAAGCTGAGATGACCGAAACGCAATAGCGGTGTTAATAGATTTAAATTGATACTGGCTAGCTGGCTACTGAATTTTTAGTTTAGTTTTTTATTGTTATCAACGATTACATTCGAAGTTCGGATCATTCAAATATTTAATATTGGAACTGTAAACTTTATTAAAAACAGTTTGGTTAAATTTAAAGCAAAATAAAAAAGAAGGGTGTCAAATTTTCAAAATCAACTTTAACCAGACTTAACAATTTTTGCCTAAACAACATTTTAGATGAGCTAGTTTATGAAGTGGAGTCAGTTTCTAAACGTGTTGATAGAAGTATTATTCCACTTCTTTGTCAGGATCTCGTATGTTCAATATACAATACAACAATATACGATCATCGCAGTCATAGAATCTTCTAGCATACAAGGTCTGAGAAAAATAAGAATTAACATTTCGGATCCTACCGTTTGCGTCCAGAGTCTTCAAATAGATATCTGTGATCTGCAAAAGAGGCCTAATCTCTGTACGGTTGAATGAAAAAAGACATCATAAATTCACAGACCAAGTGAATTTATGAAGTCTGAGCTAACTCTTACTTGATAGTTTCTCAAACTAATTACTTACGATTTTATCGAGAACAAATTTTCTAGCTGCCATTATTCACAGAAGATGAACTGAAGTCTAAAAAGCCTATAATCGTCATCGCCAAGGTGAACAAGACAATATAATTTCCAGAAAATGTGAATTTTTTTTAGAGTAGACAGCATGACAAATGGAAGAATAAAAGTAATAATCGTATTTTCAAATACTAAGAGATAAAATAGGAAGATGACAATATTTTTTCTTATATAAAACACACTAGCATTCTCCTTACATTATAAAACCATTTTAATATCTATTGTCATACTCTTCCAACGAGTTATCAAGACATTATGTGAGAACGGAATAGCAATTTATTTTAAACTTCTAATCAGAAGAATTCATTACCTGATTATAAAAACCTTACTTAGTTAATTTACTACGAATCAAGCATAAAGAATTTTTATACAAACCGTAATCAGAGTTATATTTTCTGTAATATAAATTTATCGTAACACAAATATGCAAAAGATTAAATTATGTTTGTGCATCATTCCGATAATAAGTACTAACTACATTATTAAAAAATGTTCTTACATCAGCACAAAATTCGAATGTTGCTACTGGTGGGAAAAATTATAATATTATAATTTTTTTTTAATGTAAAGTTTATTAGTTATTGTATACAAGCTCCCCGCGACTTAGTTCGCGTGGACGCGTCCGACAATCTAAGTGTATCACTAAAAAGAAATAAGACGCACCTGCTAATTATTTTCTAAAATAGTCTCAGCCCAAGTTACTGCTTAGCAACATTAGCTAACCGACAGTTAAACTTTCATACGCTTTCATAGAAATTGTCATCATGTAATTGAGATAGTCATTAATGTTAGTTTGAATGCAGCCTTTGTGGCGTTTAATATCTATTTTTTATGAATTTTTTAACACGACTTTTAAGTATGAGTACGACAACACATGGTTTAATTTTTTGAGAAAAAAAATTGGACTATGGCTGACGTCAAAAAAGCTTTTCATTTATTTCTTTAAAAAAAAATTAGAAACGAATCTGTTTTGCTAATTATACAGTGTAAGTATAGTTTTTCAATGCAGATAGTAATCTCAAATGACATAAAATACGTCATCCTGAAATACTGTCAGTATCTGACTGACGGTGTGTCAGTCTGTGGAAAAAATAATAATAACTTTCATCTGTATTCTCTATGATAAAAGTTCAATTTTCATACATATTCCATTTTACGGTAATAAAAAATGTCATCTCGTTTTATTTATTTATTTTCGCATTTACAACCAGTTCATGTTCGCGAATATAAGGAACCGCATCTGACCGTAACCGATGATGATTTGTGACGTAACAGTGACGTCACAGAGCTAGAGAATCAACGGTGGCATGTTAGAGAATGGCATTTCTCTGTGTAGTGACGGAGATAAAGAATACGTATGTCACCACTCCCTCTCATTCGTGACGTCATAAGAGGCGATTAAGGGAAAATCGGCCCATAAGAACTGCGCTAGAGGAAAACTAAAAACAAAACCCTGTACCAACACGTCTGGCCTGCGTGGTAACAGGAAGCTAACTACCAGTTATTTAGGTGAGGCCTATGTCCAGCTGTGGGAGTCGTTGGGCTGATATGATGATGATGTTAGATAAGGCTAGTACGACTTCTTAGTAAGAGTGACAACGTTACATAATTAGGATACTTCTTTATCTTAAAATAAAAAAACAAACCCGGCTGCCCATTAAAAAATTAAGTAAGCAAGAAGCCCAGAAGTCTAAAATAATTCGACATCTAAGCGACACAAGCAGGAACACGGTCTGACAAGACATATTTTCTCAGAAACGCGTGTTATCACGCTCAAAATTAATATCAAATACTCTGATCTTCAATTCCTTGAAGCCGTGAAAATCAGACTTCAGTAAACGCAATCAAAAGATCGTCGTTTCTATGCCGCATATTTTGACATTCGCAAGGTAATCAAAACCTGGAGTATACTTTAAGAAGCAAATATCATATAGCACAAGTAAAGGAAAAAACCGTAAATTTGTAGTTACATTACAAAAAATATTCCATAGGTCATAATTATCTAAGGTGAGGTCTCAAGTCTTGGTCTAAAATTGAGATGATTCGCAGTTATCAATTTAGATGCAAACTGTACTTGAAAGTGTTATTTTTTATTTAAATATACTTATTATTAAAAAATATTTTATCCGGTAAAACTCCTCTCGAAGAGCAAGAAAGAGCAAGAAGGGTGTAATTTATCTATAATATGTAGTATTTACAAAAAAAAAGTATTTAAGTAGTATAATCGGTTGTTTAGTACCCATAACACAAGCAAATATAATTGCTTAATTAGGGACTAGATGGCGAAGTGCGAATGTGGTAGAATATTACTAATAATTCCCAAAAAACATTTATTTTTTGATAAAATATGATCAAATTATTATAATACGTGGGTTTGGGATTGTTGCCATGTAGCTAAGGAAGTTCTATCTTCCACATATACTCATATAATATATAACTATATGATTGCATATGTACAACAGACAAATTTGCTACATTGTCGTACGACATGTACTGTCCAAACATTTGCGCGGCAAGCAGAATGCAGGTAAACCTTGAGTCCACAATCAGTTCATAAACAAAAGGAAGGGGGTACTTACGCTAATATTACTGTATTTGTTGACTTATTTATAGAGCTACCGTTATCTTGTTATGTCATGTTATATATTGTTATGTTTTGTGAAAAATATTTAGTGAAATACAGTATGAAGTTCTTAAAAATTAAGTAAATAGGTTCTTAAAGGCTCAGCATTGCGTTAAATATGCTCCTGGTGTATGCTGTAGCCTTAGAAGCCTGCAAAGTCAGAAGTATCAGATTCGCGTTCCTTCACACCTTTCTTTCCAAGAGCTCTGGATGAATCGCACAAGTCTACGCCTTCGCTTCGAGCTCATTTATTGCAAGTCTGTGAATGAGACCTCTATAGTAGTAAATATTATCGATCTAATCTGTATCTATAGTACAGAGATTTATTTACGTTCTCGTTGATGATACCTTCATCATCATCATCATCATATCAGCCCAATGACGTCCACTACTGAACATGAGCCGGCCACCCGCAACCTTGACCAAGTCGTCGTTAAATCTGGTGGGGGGCCGTTTGAACTTTTAAATTAATTGTAGGACTCAAGAAATCGTAGCAAACCAGCAATTAGATTCTTTAACTTCTAGGGAACAGTTATTTTTATTGATCAAATTAAACAGCTTCAATTCCTGCTCCCAGTCCCCTTTGTTTTTCTTTTCCTTCCTACATATTTCCCTATTCGATAGACAGGTAGCTTGGTTGTGTTTTCTTTACAATCAATACTAAAAGAACACAGCCAATTCTATGGACGAAGGTTACCACTAACCATCAGGTGGAATATCATCTGCCTCATCAGGCAATAAATAAAAAAAACAAAGCTGTCCAAGCTATTATCATCACATGTTATGTGTACGATATAAAACCACGATGACATCTATCGATGGCATTGACGACACACAAGCGTCACGCCAATATCATTTTATTAGAAATAAAATGTATGGCAATCGCTTCCGCCATGTTGCGTTGTTATTGATTTATTTGCATTTCTACTAGACCAGAAAGACTTTTACTCGTTCCATTAGGCTCGAATGCCGGTTGGCTATTGTTGAAATCAATTTCGAATTGGAAATCTGCAACTTTCGAGCACGTTTTTTATAACTCCATTATAAATACTGGGTCTAGGAAATATTTTCATGCGTGGCCAAATTCATTATCATCATCATCATCATCTTAACAGCCTATTGACGTCCACTGCTGGCCATAGGCCTCACCTAATTTCCACCGCAGCAAGCGATTTTGGATATAGCGTTAGTAGAGACGTATATCCAGCAGTAGACTGCAATAGGATGGAATAATGATGATGATGAGCGATTTTGTACCGTCTGCAATCAACGGCCACTCGCAACCTTGACTAGGTCGTTGGTGCATCTGGTGGAAAGCCACGCTGCGTTTTTTAGGCAAATTACTGGTGCATAAACTTCTCAAAGTAAAGTTCCTTTCTTGTTACACACCGGCAACCCTGAACATGGTTAATACTAGAGACTAGCGTTCACAGTATAATGAATTAATGATATATACATACCTACATATTATTGCCTGGGTTGAACACGTCTTTCGCATCTCAAGCTTGACGCAAAGGGAGTCAAAATGTCCACCACGTGGTGCTCTGCGGGCTGCGACAGCAAACCTCGGCAAAAAATGGCAAGATAAATTGGACAAATACACCAAACATTGGTCCACCTTCAATATGGAAAGACCCATGACTTTGTCTAGAAAATGACAAAACCTTACTGTTCACAATTTTTTTTTAAACTTTACAATTGTAACGTTTAAAAAAAATTTTTTTTAACGATCGAGCTTTTTTTAAGATTACTAAAAAAAGTGTGCTAGTTAGGAATATCGTTTTATTTTTCCTGTAAAATTATATCACATTTTTCTCTGGGATGATGCTATTTTAATATTTTTGATTCTAACTCAAAAACTGTCGGGTGAAAAAAGAAATAAAAATAGGATTTAGAATGTGGAAACAAAGCCTTTTTTGTACCTTTTTGGTACGGCACCCTAAAAAGAAAAAAAAATAGGCTCTATTATCTACGCTACGTTTTAAAAAAAAAAAAAAAGATTTAACTAAATATAATAAAACTACTTTTATTTGTTTACGAAGATTACCAGTTTGGTATTTATAGGTTCTACTTTTATAAAACGTTCTGTAAATAGGGAAGTAGCGACATAGTAAGTTGACAATTTAACGTAAAATGTGGGTTTTTAGAACAACATTGTACATTGTGTATATATATTAAGTTCACCTGTTTAATTTGCATATTTAAGCGGAATTAATTTGGTAGGTACTTTATCTTATTTCGTCATATTATTTTAGGTACCTAAATTTTTGCCTGTTTACCTGAGATGGGTTCTTTTGGGATTAACGTAACGTATACTTGTATACTAATATTATAAAGCTGAAGAGTTTGTTTGTTTGGCTGGTAGATCGCGCTAATCTTAGGAACTACTAAACGGAATTGAAATATTATTATTGTGTTAGATAGCCAATTTATCGAGGAAGGCTATAGATTATATAACATCACGCTACGCTAGGACCAATAGGAGCAGAGCAGCGGCCATACAAAGAACGACGGGCAGTAGTCTAGGAATAAACTTAGTACGTTATTTTTATGTACAAATTGAAAACATTTTCTGTTACTCAGAACCTACAATTATTGTAGTCATTGTATAACAATAAAATTGTAGCAAAAAGTATAGATACGTATGCGTTGTAAAAAATTATGTTTTTTAATATAAATTCATGTTATGATATTACAGCGTCATCTATCAGGCAATAGCTGAATTATTACATCGCCCTCTGTTGGTAGACTACTTCAAACTCTTAGATAAAGGAAGCTGACTGTCAACATTTTCGAAATGAATGCACAGAGGGCGCTGTTCACAACAATTATTTATTTTGACAACTCCCCTTCGGCCACACGCGAAAATGCTACAGTTCGGTAATGGCCGCCGCCGGGGTGGTTGACTCGCGCCGCTGTCATTTCGACACGCGTTGATTGGTTGTTTACTTTATTTACATCACAATCATAACCAATACAATTACAGTGTATAGTGTTTATTGTGTGCTGTTGTAGTTTATTACACGTTTGTGACCGCGAAAGTGATATTTGATAAAGTTTTCAACGGCGCGATGAGCGACGGGTCGTTCACGTAGCGTTGGTAGAATGCATCGTCCAGTGTGAGTGTTGTGATAGTGATAATTGAGGTTTCCTGGCTAAATGCTGGGGTACAGAGGCACGATGTGCAGCAGGCAGCATTCGCAGGCATGCCTGAACACCTCCCTGTCTATACGGCAGGAGATTCAGAGATTTGAAAGTGTGCATCCTTCAATTTACGCTCTATATGACCTTGTGGAGTTGGTGCCGGATCCGCTACTTGCCCAGCAGATTAGAGACCATGTTGTGGCTATAGAAGGTTAGTACTTAGTCCATACGGGTTGATTGTTTACATGTTACCGTACGGTTTCTACGGGCGACTGGCGTTGTTTATACTTAGATAAATCACACCACATAACCTAATATCGTGCGGTCTGTTTATGATTTGCAGTATTGGGAAAACTTACACAGAACAAATTATTACCTAAGTTATAAAACCACTGAAACGTGTAATAAGGCACTTGCATTACGTTTATTAATCACCATAATAAGTAATTCTTCGTTAATTTATCGCTCAAAAATACCGGTTATTAAAGAAATCTAAACAATTAAACTACTCAAAATCATGTTAGTATTATAAAATTATATTATCTGCTAAACTTTGTGAATAAACGTGTGACAAAAATTTAGTTCACAAGATGAAGTGACATAATGCTAGTTAAAAACAGCTTTTTGCGTTGCACGACGACGAGTGTAAAAAAAGCTCTTCAAAGACAGCAAACAAAAAAACAATCTTACTTCGTACTTATTTAACACTGTTTAAATGTTTATGGATAAAAGAATGTTGCACTTTCCCCGCTTTTTTACTAACGGCAAACCTGATCCTTGCGAAACAAGTTTTTGTCAGGACTTCCTTGACTAAGTAGAGTGCGATTGTGTGTTAGTAATCAATGCCAAGGTTTGTAGGTTGCGTTACACAACTACTAAGGTTTTTATTAGTCATTGTTGTTAGCAGCTCGTTCAATTGAATTTCGATATGTAACTTATTTAGGTTCCTATTATGTCTATCGTAAAATAACTACCTAACTAGGTACCAATGTCCATCATAAAATACCTAACTATCTATAGGTGTGTAAAAGAAGTGCACCAATTTAAAACATAGGCACAGTATAGATATAGGTAAGTACCTATCTATTTTGTGACATAGGTATCTGGCAAATGGTAAGTGGGTTTTGGGGTAATACCTACGTAATCAATAAGTTTTAGGTAAGTACTTACCTATGTAGGTACCGTACCTATATAATATTAACCTAATCACTGAAATCGGTTAATTTCATTATGGAGTTTTCTCATTACAAGGCTCAAACATTATTATTATAGGTCAGTATCTATTGGGGAAAATGGTGTGTGTAATGTTTGAGCTGGTGTTTCCCAGTCATATTTCGCCAACCATACCCACACACCCGCCCGCATTCAGGCCCCGTGCCGATACTAATCAACGAATCAACAGAAAAGCCCAGAAGCTTTTAAATACAGACCAGTATTAAAAACTCATAAATCCAGGATTCTTATCTATAAAAAGCAGTCACACATAATAAATACCTTTGCCCACCCACCCAAGCAGTTAGTTACAGAAATTAAACAAATAAAATATTATATTTTAGCATAATAATGTTCTTAGAATTTTGTAACTGACTGGATTTACTGTAGGCTAATGAATCCCTTCGTTATTCCATGCTCCAATCGCCTCAATGAGTACTAAGTCGAGCTTTAGATGGGACCGTTTTGTAACCAATCCTAGTCCTTTCCAAGAATTAATAATAAAATAAGCCTACCCTAAGAACAGACCTACGTCGTGCTCAGTCGTAAAACAATCCCTCTCATTTACCACTTAACACTGACTCCTATAAGACAGGTAATAATGATGAACCCTTCCTCACACCGCGCTGTGACAATAGGGCGCCTGAAGTAAAAAAAAAACAACCACGTTACTCTCCTCATGACAAATAACAATATTTAATAATTATTTACAATATAAATTAATTCAATAAAAAAATTACGAGATAAAACTACCCTACTAAACAAAAATAATATAGGTAACTATAACTATGAGAAAAAAGGAAAATACCGAAATTAAAAATCGTCGAAAAATTCCTCCGCATCGATGCCGCTGTCCGCCGGAACGTGTCCAGCAGACTGGCAGCATTGCCACGTTGGATGACAATGCATATTCTTGGGTTCTAGTACAGCTGCTAGCTAGTACACCGGCGGTGACAAGAGCTAGATAAAGTATGTCATTTAGGTTAACGTGCTGTGATAAACGGCCGGCGCTTCTGGTGCAGGAAAGGCCAAAAGGCCATGATGTCCAAGGCTATCAACAGCTTCCGAGGACAGGATTGAAGCCAAGCTCGGTCGTTCAAGGCC
The DNA here is from genome assembly GCA_905147015.1 of Laspeyria flexula. Lineage (NCBI taxonomy): Eukaryota > Metazoa > Arthropoda > Insecta > Lepidoptera > Erebidae > Laspeyria > Laspeyria flexula. The sequence goes on from LR989958.1 coordinate 1,688,319, forward strand.
ACATTGAGATTATTGCAGATGGAAGTTTGTTGCTACTTGACTAATTTTTAAGAAAAAAAAGGGAAAATTTTTACTTTCAATACGCGGTCCTATAAAATACATAATTTTCAGTAAATTGTATAGGACGTGTCAGAACATCCACCTTCAACTTTCACTGCCCTACCTACATAGTATGGGCTACTAAGTATACTAATGTATCAGTAGGTCTGACCGCAAGACCTAGCTATCTCAGTCGATCTGTATCTAGGCTAACGATCTGTGCTCGTCGGTCCGTCTGCCGCAGTCGTCATGTCGTGACCGGTTTTAATTATAATATACCATATACCTAGATACCTATAATGACAATAAAAGTATTTTTATCATTTATTTTATCAGCAGTTGTTCTAGTTTAAAAGTTCATAATTAATAGGTTTTCATATTGACTACTATTCAAGTGGCTTACCATCTAATAACGGTGAAAGAAAACATTGTGAGCAAAACCAAATACCCTAGAAGCTATTTCACAGTGATGTCTCATCCACTAACCTGCAATGCAATTTGCACCATCGTATGGGGATTGTGGCCTTAACCCTCTCAGCTCTCTTGTTATCAAAGAGAAAACCCTTACCAAGGAGAATTATAATCTGGTGAGTACTCAAGACTTCACCAACAGCGCCGACGATGGCTATAGCCGGCAAAACACGTTTCCATAAAAATACGTACGGTATTTGCTACATACATGCAAAAACAGCATTTGCTGGCTTTACGTACAGGCACGGAGATGCTATTATGGCATGGCATACAAAAGGTTATTGTTTTAAAAATACCATGATAGTAACTCATCGCTTGGAAAGCAAAAGTAACCCAATACGACTTGATAAACCAATCGATCAATATCCTTTTCATTTCCCCTTTACAAAACGGCAATCTCCCCCTAATATTTATTAATAGTTTTTCGTAGCATGACCACATTGTATCGTAGAAAACCGTTAAATAGCGTATATGGCGATTTTGATGACAGATAGATAAACATTTGAGGTAGGGGTCGTTGAACTCTGCGGTTCAACCCCTTTCGTGTACGTAAAGTACGCTACGATTGTAGCAGCTGTTTCATTTAGTGATGAACTTTAGTGATATGATAGAAAATATTTCATGTTTTATATTCAATTATATCTTTTAAATACTACTGTCGATATTAATTAGGTACAAGAAGACGCGCGGGGCTTCGCTCCCGTCGTTCTTTATCCTATAACCTTCCTCGATAAATGGCCTATCCAAAACTAAAAGAATTTTTCAAATCGGACCAATAGTTCCTAGCGTTCAACCAACCAAACATACAAACTCTACAGCTTTATAATATTAGTACTTATATATAAGTATTTTTAGTTACTATAAAATATAAACTGAAAAAAAATATATAAAAATAAATTGAAAATATATTATTTGAGAACACCCGAGCCCAGCAGTGGGACTTAATGGGTTGCTGATGAATGAATGAATGAAAAAAAAAATGTAAAACTTGTCCGGGTCGCTCCCTGTCAGGGACCTTACATAGCTAGCAAATTATGGATCGGATATGAGATACCACTGCTTACACCTTTTAGGATAAAGGCGCTACGATATTTATTTACTACTTTCTATCAACGGCTTCCTTCGCTCGCCATAATTAATTGAGCACATTCTAGACTTAGGTACGGCAGTTATTACATATTCTGTGATGCTCTCTCGGGCTGATACAAAAAAAATCATTGGGCATTGAACCTGGAACTTTCCACCAATCATACACACCCCTGCTGCACCACCAAGGCATCGCTCATCTATTTTAAGTCGTATAGGTACTTACATATCCGTGTATTGACGGATTAAGAATACATTAATGTCACTAGTTCACTACCCCATCTCAATCTGAGGGTGTCGTAGAAGGCGACTAACGGCCGATTTCAATAATCTATCTATCTATGGATTTGACTACTAAAGTTATAATTTTGACATATTTTGTATGGAGCTTATGTCAAAGTTATAATTTTAGTAGCCAAATCCATAGATAGATAGGTTATTGAAATCGGCCATAAGGAAATAACCTAATATAGATAAGAGCACTGCAAGAAAAGGCAAATTCGAAACAAATCCTATACCAATCTGTCTGGCCAGCGTAGTATAGTAGGCTAAATTCCCTCCACATTCTTTGGAGGAGATCCGTGCCCAACAATGGGCCGTTTATGGGTTGAAATGATGACATAGGTACTACATCTCCTTTGTAGTCTCGTCTCCGCTTTGTTGGAATCTTATCCTTAGAATGATATTATTCGAAAGCATTGACAATAATTATATATTATGAATTATAATCTAATACTAATATTATGAAGCTAAAGAGTTTATTGTTTGGTGGAACGCGCTAAGCTCAGAAACGACTGGTCCGATTTGATAAATTATTCACGTCACATCATCACGCTACGGCCAAAAGGAGCTGAGCAGTGGCCAAACAGAAGTCGTCTTCTAGTAATATACTCGTTGAGAGCTATTCGCTAACTACAATAATAAAATACTTTACTCGCAATTTACGAGCAATTCTAGAGCAAATTAAGGCCACTACCTACTGTGTACTACAAATGAAAGGAATCCTGTTATTATTTAGTGTAATTTAATATCTTACAATGTGAAGTTATGCTCGGTATTAGAGCGCCAGCGTCGGCTATGTTAACTAGAAATGTTCAGTTTGTCCGAAATTACAAAATATTTTAGTTGCCTTATTGGCTACTGGCTTCAGTGCCTGGCTACGCTTGTGTGAGTTTCGGAGACATGAAAATTTCTCATGACATTTAATATTCAATTGGCCAAGTTGATCTAAATGCCAAGTTTCTTGAAAAAATCACTTAAGTACCAGTTTTTGCTACTCAATAAGTATTGAAACAACCAATGCAACGTCACAAACTTTAGTACATTAATAGAAACAAAATAAGAAAAGTTTATGCCGCACGGTTTCACATTTACTGTTTTTCTCTTAAAAGTCACAGCGATAAAACACTTCATTAGATCACACGATAAAACAACATAGCAACAAACAACAACAACAAAGCGATAAAACATAGGCCTCATCTAATTTCCGCCACAGCGAGCGATTTTGTGCCGGCGCCCGCATCCAACGGCCACCCGCAACCTTTACCAGGTCGTCGGTCCATCTGGCGGGGGGCTGCCCCACGCTGCTCTTTCCAATATGTGGCCGCCACTCGAGAACTTTTTTACCCCATCGGCCATCAGTTCTGCGAGCTATGTGGCCTGCCCACTGCCACTTCAGCGATGCGATTCGGTGAGCTATGTCGGCAACTTTAGTTCTTCTGCGGATCTCCTCATTTCTGATTCGATCACGCAGGGAAACTCCAAGCATAGCCCTTTCCATGGCTCGCTGAGCGACAGTGAGCTTTCTAATAAGCCCCATAGTTAGCGGCCACGTCTCAGTACCATAGGTCACTGGCAACACACATTGCTTGAAGACTTTTGTCTTCAAACATTGGAGTATTGTGATAGATTCATTAGATAAGATTTAGATAATATATGCCCACTTATTAACCAATATCTAATCAGCATTATTATCTCAACTGTAGACAAACGCGAAACGTAAGCTCATCAATGACGTAAAATCTTAGATCTCTGTAATTGGTCCATCTATACGCTACGCCCTCGCGCCCCGCACATACCGCCAAAGAGTACTAAAAATTGCATTGTTATCAAAGTGTTTGTTAGCTGATATACTACCACATGGATCCAACCCCGTTTCCTTGGTTTTTAGAGTACCAGAATGTAAATTTAACAAACGCAACCTGGTTTAATACAGAATGTACGTCTCAAAGGCGCTTTGTAGTATCTAAAGAATAATGATGGTGCATGAATAATACCGTCTAGAGATCTAGATAGATATCAAGATGAATTGCTACGTTATTATCTGAACGGAAAACTGACAGATTGATTTGTCATTTGTACGTAAAAGTTTTGGAATAATTTTTGTTCAAATCAAAAACTATAATATAATCTGGGAGCTTTTCTCATTATCTTAGTAACTGTCTAATGTTTATAATGTTTACTTGGATTATTGTATATTATGCAACTTTGTAGAGAAAAAAAGGTAGAAATGTAAGAAATAAAGATCATTGCATCGGGGTACCACCATATTTATCATCATTTGCATTTAATTTTGTACTTTTGTGTGTATATTATATTAAAAAAATATATATTTCGATCTTCTTTGATATCAAGAATTTTTTTTTATCCGTAAATCGGGTTAGTCGAGTTAAAACGCGTAAAAACACAAGCTCTAGCTTTCGATGTATGCCTCACTACATAATATCGGTTAAGTTAAAGATAGTAAAAAAAATATAATAGGACCTTGCAAATAATGTTGTTAGAAGCACGAACTTGACATTTAACTTGGAAAACTTGCGTTAGAACCAGTGACGCTGTTAAATTTTTCGTAAACCGGTAACTTTTTGTAGCGCAAAGTTGCAAGGCTTTTAACACCGACACACAATAATCAAAATACTTATGTACTTATTTTAAAGAACTATCGGTTTGTATTTTCGGTTCATACAAATAATTCTTTAATTAGCTAAGTATACATTGTAACTTTTGTATTAATTTGGTGATTAGAAAAGATGAAGCATATTGGATTTAAAGAGAGTAAGGGAAACTGATTGGACGCAATTTTTTCGCGTACATGTTTGTTTATAACTTTTAAATATCATCAAAAGTAAAATTGCAAAGTATAATGAAACACTTTAAAACCTTGAAGCATGAATAAATGACTTTTGAGTGTGATAAATTTTCTAAATCAGACATTTTGGTGGCTTTGGCAAAAGGACATATGAAAATTGGTGACAGCTTCTCGTTTTATGAAGTCTGTACCTTAATTGTCATCGCACAAATATAAGCATGTATAAAAATTTGATTATTTAATAGAAATAGGTAAATAAATGACTTTGGTTTTAGTTGATAAATCATAAAAACATCATAAAAACAACAACCAGTACAAATGTGAATATAACTTTGTGGAATTTATATGTATTAGTCAAGTGACTTTACTCTGCTGACGGTGAAGGAAAACATATCGTGAGGAAACTCTCATACCCTAAAAGAAATTCTATGTGTATGTCTGATCCACCAACCTGCACAATGATGATATAACTCTCTAGATAGAGGAGAGGGGACCCGAGCCCAGCAGTGTGACATTAATGGGTTGCTGATGATGATGTTATATAACTGCGCAACTGAAAGTTGCCAGTCTACAACACCTAAGTACATATTGTGAGTGAAGTACACTCTGAGGCACTCTTGAAAAATTTGAGTAATGCACTTCTGTGATCCCTTATTAATCTTATTATGCCTTGGGATGTTTTTTAATAACGTATAGGGATGAATTTGTACTTTACTAAAATTTGTTTATTGTTTATTTTGAATTGATTGAAAATGTTGAAATATATTTTTATTCAATCATAGCGGGTTGGTAGAATTTTACCTGTTGTATGTGGAGGGAATTAAGCCAACTATACCATGCTGGCCAGACGGGTTGGTAGTGACATTATGTATTCTTAATCCGTCACTACACCGATATTAAAGGATAGTCTACTAATATATAAATGCAAAAATTACAATGGATGTGCGAGGATGTTTTATACTTCATGTTTTAACTAGTTTGAAATTTATTGGCTAATAGCTGTTACCCGGGGTTTCGCACCCTTCGTTCTTTATATGGCTACTGCTCAGCTCCTATTTGTCTTAGCTTTATGTTAATATAGCCTATAACCTTCCTCGATAAATGGTTTATCCAACACTAAAATAATTTTTCAAAGGTTCAGTTGATCCTGATATTACCCCCTACAACGTCACATTAAACTTTAAAATATTAGTATTATTTTACTATTATGATTAGTTGGGCCGGAAGCCACTAGTGGCCTCCTTGCCACCTCGACCAGAGTTGATCTATTGTAGCGCCCCTTGTTGTTTTAAAGTTCTCTGCTTAGTCCTATAGAGGCTAGGAACTTCCAGATTGTAGGAGCAGAGAGACTGTATCTCATCTAGTTACACCTGGTGCTGTCCTAAAAGGATGCTCCTTTTGTGCATAAGTGGCCCACATGAGCAAAGGACATGCATTGCTGTCTCATCTGACTCTTGGCAAAATCTGCAAATTTTGGACTGGCTTAGGTTTAGTTTGAACATATTATTATGGTAGTTTAATTTACAGTGACCGGTGAGTATTCTTGTCACTACCGACGTTTTGTACCTGCTAAGTTGCAACAGCTCTTTGGTACTTTTATTGTTATGGCCTTTGATAAGTGCTTTGGAGTGGTTCTGTCCTGGGGCAGATTGCCTTTAATATTAGTATAAGATAGATTGAAAATTACAAACACATCTCTCACTTTGGTGGAATTCGAACCTTACCGTAGGAACGCTTTACTACATTCAGGCATAAAAATAATACTTATCAAAGAATAATATTATACATTTTCCTGAATGAACAATAAAATGACCTACAATAAGACAGTAAATCGTACCTTTGTTCACCTGTAATGTTATTTTAAACTAACTGTTGCCCTCTTGCTGCCGGGAATGTATAATCTTTGGCTAGCTTCAGCCTGCGGCTGCGCACGGTATGTCGGTAAAAAGTGGACTATATCCAGGTCTTAGACTATCTGTAAGTATGTGAAATTTTATGAAGATTAGATGATTAGTTTCGAAGATTACCCACTACATCCAAACTTAAAGCGGCATAATCCCGTGCGCCTCAAATCTATTATATTATATAATATTAAAATATATATATGTAGGTATTATAAATTTCTTCAAATAATTTTGCCATACATTTATTACCAGGAGGTGCAAGGATTTTTATACTAATATAATAATTTGGCATTAGCTAAGCGATAGTGGCTGAATGGATAAGGGACCGGCGCGGGCGTGCAAATCACCCGGTCCGAGTTCGATCCCGACCGCCAGGCCAGTACCAATGTGGATTTCACGTTGTGGAATTTATATGTACTAGTCAAGTGACTTACCATCTGCTAACGGTGAAGGCAAACATCGTGAGAAAACCTTCATACCGTAGAAGAAATTCTATGAGTAAGTATGTCTGATCCACCAACCCGCACTAGGCCAGCGTGAGTGGATTATGGCCTAAACTCTCTCAGCTCTCTAGTTAGAGGAGAGGAGACCCGAGCCCAGCAGTGGGATGAAATGGGTTGCTGATGATGAATAATTTGGAGCGCTTGGAAGCAAAATTATGGAGCGGGCGGGAGTAAGCAAGCATCCGAACTCATAATCTTTATCTCTTTATTTTAATATTGATACGAAGATTTCTCAAACTACCTACCTAGTTACTTACTAATAAATTATAAGGTACAAAAAGAGAAAAATGTGTTTGTTTTTTTTTCGTTCCAAATCTCCCTCCGAATTACATAAAAAATTACAAGTTGAAAGCATAAACAAATATTTCTTTATTTCATTCCTCTCTGAGTAAAAGAAAAGAAAGTGTTGCCATTAAATTAATTGCATTTATAAATCTTAGAGCTCGTCTCTCTGTGTAAATTTATCTCTGAAACTATTGAATGAAATTCGACGCGGCACGGTTAGGATTGTCTTGGTCATTCAAAGAGGTGGTTTTGTTTTAGATTTAACTTTCAAAAGTTATTATTAAAAGTATATATATATATATCTTTGTACTGAAAATATACATATACATGTGATAGAAGAAATTACTTTCAAAAGGTTTAAGTTGAATGAAAAATTTTGTAATAATATAAATGCTGCTAGCCAGAATTTAGTATCATAATATCCTTTGAAAGATGAGTTAGATAACGTTTAAATCTCTTGTTAAGTGCTACTCAAGTTGTTAAAAGCATTTTAAACTACTTGGATTGATTTATCTGGTCAGTTAATGGAAATTTTACTTTATGATGGTTTGAGAAAGTAGTAAGTAAAATAACTAGGTACCTAACTAATTAACTAGCTGTTTATAAATAACGTCTTTTAATGATAAATTTATCTAAAGTGGATTTACTTAAGTATAAACTTTAATTTTATTGTAATAACAATTATATTATGTAGTTAGTAGAACTGCCTCGGTGGCGCGGCGGGAAGTGTATATGACTGCTTTCAAGATGTCCCGGGTTCGATTCCCGGGTCGGGTGAAAATGGTATTGGGTTTTTCTATCATAAAATTCCAGTATTAAGATTTTCCCGGAGTTTGGTAAATAAATGTTCCCGGTTAATGACAATAGGCTCGCCCCCTATTTCATGGGACCAAACATAGCTGGCGAAATGTGGGTGTGAAACACCTCTGCCTACCTCTTCGGGGAAAAAGGCGTGATGCTATGTTATGTAATGTTATATGTTATGTTATTATGTAGTTGTTGGACGGCTGTACTCTTAACATAAAAAAATAATTTCATATAACATTAAGCTTTAATACATTTTTATAGCTGTCATTTTTAATCAACAGCTGTTGCTACAACAGCTTTATTAATAATATTTGCGATCAACGCGTGATCTATTAGTGGTGCGCGTAAACAATTAAGCCGTCAACTTGTCACAAGTAATTGTTGGCTATTTAAACTTCGACCGGACACGCGATTCTACGTGTATCTAGTTAATATATAACTTTTATTGCTATTTGTATATGATGTAAGGTAGTTACTTTTTGGTTTTAGAACTTATTGTTATTATGGTGTATGATTGCAATTTATGGAATATTTTCTCTTATGGAATGAAATTTATGCAATCTAGGTAAGTACTTGTATTAAAATAACTATAGATTCTAGAATCTTCTACCAAATTTTTCGGTTGAAGCATGCCTGGAGCTATATGCCGACGAATGAAATATTAGTAGATGAAAATAATTTTACATTACTGTTATAAATTAAATATCTATTAAAAAGCGTTAGAAAATATCTAGTTATAATATGTCGATATTCCAATTTAATTCTACTATATAAACCAGTTTAAATGTCGTCTGCTAACGACCTACCTACCGCTACCTCTGAAACGTCACGACTTTGACATTAAACTTACGAGTGTGTTCCCCACTTCCCCACTGCGAAAGTAACTAGAGCGTGCACAATCATTAGCACCTAACTACGCTATGTAAATATAACGTGCTTTTTTAACTGCTATTTATTTTAACGTGTTACGAATAATTTAATTCATACTTGTCGCACTGTGGCGTCTCGTCGCTGTGCGTATTGTTTTTGTGTCCGTTAATTTCCTCTAGATACAGGCGCATAGGGCTCGTTAAGTAATAAGTATTCTTTACCTCATATTACAAATTGAATTGAATTATTGTGGATAACGGTAATTAGTGCCAGACTGCAAGCTTAAGTATTGTGTGGATGATGTGAAGAGTGCACAACATATTATATTATGGCACATGTAACCGGAGGCCTTTAGTCAGTAGTTGATTATTATTTATTAATTACTAGCTGACCCGGCGAACTTCGTACCGCCGCCATATTTTATTATTCGTGATAATGTTCCATTTTCAAATGTATATATGGAGATTTTGAAACCCAAAATTTTAAATTTTACACTAAATTTTTTGTATAATTTCTTACATATTACATGCCTTGCCTATACAATAGCAAATAATACAAAAAAAAGAATTAGCCAAATCGGGCGAGCCGTTCTCACGTGAATCCATCACATACTTTTCGGCGATCCATTTTTATTAATAATTATTATAGACTACTTCGACCCACGTCTCACTGCTGGGCATCGTTACAAGAAGAGCCAGTACGCTGGCTAGAAGGGGCAGTGAAGGTTTTTATTTCAAGTAATCATTTTATTATACAGATGTATTGTGTTTTGATCTAATCTTCTGTTACATCCTGTGGATGAAAAGAAGTGGTGATATAATATTACCTACATGGTGTTCTTATTCGGTCATCACACGAGATTATTTCTTTTGAAGTTTATTTATAGTCTACAATTATAAAACTACAACATCGTGCGGTATTTTTTGTTTGTTTTCATAGTTAAACTCTCGTCTCAGCTTTTCAAATTACAAACATTCTTTTGAAAGCTTTGTAAAAAAAATAGTTGAGATAAAAGCTTTTCTTTTAAAGTGAACACAACCATAGTGCTTCTTAAAAGAATTTTATGATTTTTATTAAGATTCAAATTTTACATATTAAAAAATATATATACCTAACACCACCCAACAAGATTTCTTCAGAAACTCACAACTTTAGTTACATTACCGTGGTACTTAGTATTGTATTTCTGTTTCAAGCACAGTCTCCACCAAGTACAAGATAAGAGGACAAGGGGAAAGTGTGTTGTAGTCAATTTGTTTTTAACATCTCGCACGTCTATAAGTTACTCGATCGTTACACACACACTACCTTCCGCGAGATAAGTCTGTAAAAAATAGCCTATCCCCTTATACAGGTCTTGGAATTTATATTTGAAATTTCATGAAGATCACTTGAGTAGTTTCAAAGATAAATCCTTACATGTAAATTTACAAAAATTACCTCTGTGACTGTAACATTACCTTAAATTAGATCTTTTCGTGTCTCTCTCCCGCTTTCGTGGAGTCATAAAACATCTATTTAGTCCGGACATTTTCATCTTTATTTGTTTCTTTATCTAAACAAAATGTAAAATGTAATTCTAGTCTACTTAACGTGAAGGCTCACTGCGGACTGCGCTTCTGACCACGAACTTGACATTTAATTGTGTCAGGGCGTCCACCGCACCATTTTACATGCTAAACAAGCTAAATTGTATATTCTAGTAAAAGTTACTGCCTTCACTTGCGTGTTAAATAAGCACTGCCGCCCGCGCCGTCCGGAATATATGGGATTTATTAATATCTAAATTACCGATGTAGGTTAGCTCTAAATTTGCATGTATTGGTTGTTTATGAGTTATATACAGCGGAACAAGAAGTGATATCTCTTGACATCTCATATGATGTATTATTCGATCCGACAAGAGTACTGAAAGAAAAGGAAAATTCGAAACAAACCCTATACCAACTCGTCTGGCCAGTGTGGTATAGTACGCTAAGTTTCCTTCACAATCTTTGGAGGAGACCCGTGCCCAGCAGTGGGACGTTAATGGGTTGAAATGATGATGATGATGAAGCGTATAAACTAACAAAAAAAAAATGTTATATACAAAGAAAATTATGACTCGATAAAATATTAAGTTGATAACTGTAACACCTTTACATGTGAATCAGGTTTTTTAATTAAATATACGTTTGGCAGCGAGCCAACCTGAGGGAATTCGCATCGGAAACTTGGATACAAAACTAGGTCATGTAAGTTCAGTAATTTTTGCCCGAGTCGAGAGCCATTTTAAAAATTTAAAGTTGGCCCGTTTTCTAATAACCCTTGTTCGTTGTCTGGTTTAAACAGGAATTGGAAAACAGTTTGGTTCAAATTTACGAGTAGTTATTTGTATTCAAAATGTGTTAGTGTTTATTCCGAACAGTTTAGGTAACAAGCTACAAAGTCGAAATTACGAAACTAAGTCTGTAACTTCTAAATTAAAACCAGCTTTTGTCGGCGGCTTCTTCGAATCGGGCTAGATAAAAGCTAGCCTAGCAACCTCCGGCCCTCCAAAAAGGCTGGTCTGTTGCATCTTGAAGGAAGAACACAAATGAACAAATGTGTTGAAGAGCTTTTTCAGGTTGTTAATCTATGAAATTTCTAGTCTAGTAGTAGAGATATTTGGCATTGGGTAACCGTTTTTATGGAAAAAAATTCGCTTATACAAAATCACGTCTAGATTATTATAGTCAAACATCGTTTTTGCAGAAGAAACATTATCAAAAAAGTTATTTCTGTCGACATATTTTTGACATCAATTTATTAAATCTAATGCGCTTCCTAAACATTTCAGCTTTGTTGTATCTCTGACATTTGACATTAATTAGTTATTCGCACGTCAGTCCCCCTGGAGGGGAGATCGTATTCACCTTCCAAGATTAATGATGCAGAGGAATGTTCAATATTATATCAAAATCATGGATAGGGTGGGATTCTATTCTATTAATTGAAATAGGGTAACAATCAAAATATAATTAATTTTGTTTCAAATACGTTTATTTTATTAGTTTTGTCACTGCTTCCTTGATCCAGTGCTTGTGTATGCGACAGCTGGAAGTTCTATATCCACATAGGACAATATTTATTTCTGCAGGCCACTTATACCTAGTTTATTACAGTTTGTGTGCTTTTTATTACAACAGGGATCCTAGCCGCAATCTCGATTGGTCAATTTTAATATCGTTGTTAAAATTATATTTATTATAATAGGGTTCTTTAAATTAAAGTTATAATTTAAGTAAATGACAACATTTTAAAACATTTGACAAGGATGCATCCAATAGATTGTCGACATTGCGACTAGGTCCTCAAGGCTTGTTCCCTAATCACTAGTGGGGCAGTGATCTAAATTTTTATTTATCGTTGTAAACATAACAACTCTATTCTTGTAAAGTCGATCTTTGGTGTAGTCAACTCTTATATTATTTAATTTTAAAGTCTAACATTAATTATCTTGTAAAGATTCTAGGTTTTCTATTCTAATGATCTTAAGAGCTCCTTTAATCTTTTAATATGAAGAAAACCGTTGAAATAGTCTCAAATGAGTTAAGAGCCGAGCTAACGACGAAATTAATTCTCCAACATAACATTTAACTTGAACAAGGTGGCTTTGAAGTTATTTTAGATTCGTGACGTTTTGACGTAACTTAAAGTTGTTTCGTTTTAACTTATGAATACTTTGATTTACTTGCCTAATTTAACTTTCAATTCGTGTTAATTTTCAAAGAGATCCAGTGGTTATTGTTATTACGCTATTTAATTAGGTAAATTTGGGCTATGGCTTCTGTTAAATTTTGTTTTAATTAGGCTAATTTTATTAAAGTTCTTTATATTCGCAAAACCTTTTTTATTCCTAAAATAAATCTAGCTCGGCATAGTATAAAGGCAGACCGCAAATTACTAATCTCGATAATCTATTACTAATGTAAGTCTATATTATACGAGCAATCCTTTTTTAATGTAGGTGAATATTAATCTTAAAATTCTTTCTCGGAATCGATTCTAAATTTCTAACAATTTGCATTAAAAAATATATTAAAGTGTTTATTTTTTAAACTTTTTGTATAATGTCTCTGCCTGGACAAATGTCAAAAATCTCTTTACACTGGAAACGCCATTTCATAGCTGAATCTTAGTCATCTCGATATTATTGTAGGTATAGCTGAAATTTTGTGCCGCCCGCATCCAACGGCCACCCGCAACCCTTACCACCTTGGATGCGGGCGGCACAAAATCGCTCGTTGTGGCGGAAATTAGGTGAGGCCTATGTTCAGCAGTGGACGTCATTGGGCTGATATGATGATGATGATGATGATAGCTGAAATCTTCAGCAGGACCGCACCGAGACATTCAGCTATGTCCTATTTATCTGTTAGCTCTTGTAACAACGTTGCAATCTTATGAAAGACCATTACACTGCACTATCTAAATATAATAACATTAACATCCTTGAATTATGTTTACAGTGGATGAAACATACCAGAACGTCGTAGAATTATGTAATTGGCCGGCCGAATACATCCTGTACTTCGGATGTCTTACGTTACAGCTAAAATATTGCTTTATTTGAGCAGCTCGACTGACAAAGTTTCTAGAGAAGACCGTTTTTAATGATATTTTTGTACTGCTATACGCTAGTGGTCTCGTAAAGATCCCTGATGTAATGATCCCTGGTGGTCCGTTGAAAAAAATAATTTAAGTGGTGGAGCCAAGTGATCCACTGGAATAAAATAATTGTCTCGTTCTAGGGAACGGGTGTGATCTAACTTAGCTGAGGCTTGTTACTAACTTACCACGCGTGCATTCTCAAGTTTGTTGGAGTCAGATGTTTGAATTATATATCGATGCCAGATGTTAGAAATTGTATATGGTCGCTGTGAATTTCTAACATCTGACAAAGATATCGACGCCGACTAAATCAGTGTCCGATTTCTAAATTAATAAATTTACCAATTCCCATTGAGCTCTGATACCCTCCCTCGTCATATATGATATTCACAAAAGAGAGTCTAGTCTAGTCTCAGAGCTCAACGGAAACTGGGAAATTATGGTGTACGTTTTATGACATTCAGCAGCATAGTTATATGCTGATAGACAAGTACTATTAAGTTTGACGCCTTACTAATATGACTGTAGCCTTCTTCAGTAAAGAGAAGGAGAATTAGGGGGCTTCCGTCATTCACTTTCATGCATAATTCTCTTACTTGTCAACTGCCAATTTAAACTGAGGAGTATAAAGTTAATTAATACTAATTGTAATAACAAGTATGTTGGAACCGGTTGTGGCCAGTGCGACTGAACTCGAAGGTCACTGTCAATAACTGTACTACTGTTTGGTTCATGGTCTGTTGTCTCTCTCCCACGCTTTAATACACAATGTTCCGTCCCGCTCTAAATCGGACCAACCATTACCAGGTACAGGTACCTATTTATCCCAATTTGTACGGTCAGAATTCATTGCTTTAAATAGTGGGCTTGTTACCTATTTAGTTTTTGTAAGGATACATCACCTTTTTACTATAGCATCGGTGGACGTCACGGCAAGGTACATTCGTACTCCGTACAACCGATTAACGGTCTTGTCAAGGACGATGGTTTCCAGTGGTCAGATATCCCACGTACGTGTGAATTTTGAAATTAACTGCCGGCGGGCGGCGCGTTTCGATCATGTCTTTCTACAAACGAAATTTAAACGAAACACTTCTGTGTAGATGGCTGTATTCCTAGCATTGCCGATATCCTTGGATGATTTTTTTATGGTTTCGTAGCCAAAATGGCAAAAATGGAACCCTTCGAGTTTCGTCATGTCCGTCAAAGTCAACATTATGTTATAAAAATCAGTCCCAGGTACAAAAGTCAAGCTTTACGTCTGTCGCGTCGTCCAATGATCGGGTAACAAGCCCAAGGTCACGGCCAACGTTTAACTGTGCCATTGTAGGCATTGTTCTGTACAAACTCAGTGTTTTGTTTATTCAAGTGTTTGCCATTGATATTTACACTTTCAATCAACTTTCACAGACGACTTTAAATCAATAGTATTTTTTATACCACGTTATTACACGTGTTATTTGTAAAAAAAATTGGTCTAAGCTAAATATATTATTTTCGATATTAAAGGTTAAATAATCAAGCCTGTATAACTTGTGTCAATTCGAAATTTATTATTATTTAATTCTAGTATCGATTATTAATGAGGTGCCATCTTTTGTCGATTTTGTGTTCGTTGTTAACGGAAATTTCAAAACAAGCTATGATTTATGTACTTACCTATACATGCATAGTGTTTAATCACAATTGAGTTACTACATTCATTTTAGAATAGTGTTAAACTTAAACCCATTCTCTTAGACAAATATTTTTTTATGTTTTTACTTTGGTAACTAAAAGTCTATATGTTATTGAGTATTTCACACTTCAGCAGTGAAATCCAAATTATTTTCCACCGATACTATCAGCGTGAATATTTATCTTCTAGTTTGTATAAAAATAAACCCTTTCAACACCAATAAGTTGAAAAGCACATTCAAATATCCCGACGAAAGCCGGCATGAAAAGCTGAATTGACACAAACATGAATTTTATAGGTGAAAAAGTATTTTTTATTCTGTACAACTAATAAAAAAGTCCCCGGGCTGTCCATGCCCGATATCAAAATCAATAATGCACAATATATTTGCGCAGTTGGGCTAACAGTCGGTGACGCGTAAAATTAAAAAAAAATATGTTTACCCTTCCATTGATAACCGTGATGTACTGATTCACAATATATGTATATACATATCTCAGACCAACAAAAAAGTAAAGACAGAGCATCACGAACAATTGCAGTGAAGTCAACTTGACCAAGACATTCCAAATAAACACACAACCTCACGCACACACCTACCCTAAAACCGAGACAATTTCTTTTAGTACGTCACGAGTCGTCGCCGCGTCGTAAACAAATAACTAAAATAAAAAAAAGTAATAATGCCTACCTGTGTTGTGAAAGGTTGCAAAAACAACAGTAATATACAAAAGAAATCCCATGGAATCACTTATCACTTGTAAATACTTGAATTTACATCATTTCTTAATTAATGAAACTGTAAATTTAAGGTTACTTTTAGGTTAGTTGGTACTAATACTGCCAACAAAACAAAAATAATAATGTGGCCATAGCTATGATTTGATATTTCCCCATTTATTAAACCACAGATTATACTCTGTCGATTCGTTTTCTTTTGTGAAATTTGTAATGACCTTACAAATTCATGATTCGATTTAAAATAATTAAAAAAATGAGATATTAAATAAATAATTAATTAATTTTAAATTTACGAATTTTTATAATATTTTTTAAACGATTCAGAACACATAAATCGAAATAATTTAAATTAGTCTCTAGTAAATAGTATTCATTGCAAATAAAACGATTTATACTTAGATATAAAAAATAATTTATTTTGACAACAATACTACCTATAGCGTAGTGTCTACAAAGGTAAAAATAGGTAATTTTTTTTTTTCAAAATCAGTGATTTTATTTTATTTTACTAACATCCATCCATACATATTATAAGGCTTTGTCCTGACTGACTGACAGACAACGCACAGCCTAAACCGCTGGTCGTAGCGACTTGAAATTTGGAGGGTGTGTTTGTCTTAATGTCTAGAAGTGTACTAGGAAAGGGTTCTTTAAAATTCTACCCCTAAGGGGGTGAAAAGGGATAAAAACGATTGTATGAAACTTCTTTATTTTTTAACTTATAGGTTTGAAAATTTGTTTTGCGGTACTACTATCAAAATATAAAATACCCTCATCAATATTTTTGACAAGGGTGGCTTTGGAAGGGTGAAATTGGGGATGAAGCGTAATAAAATTTAGAAATTATCTTAAGATATGTAACAGGCTGATGTCTGTAGATTATAGATCTTAAAGAAAAAGTATAGGTCTTTTTAGGGCAACAGGAGCCAAAATTGTCGGTCTGCCTATCTGTCTGTATAAATGTACGGCATGTACGCGTATAATTTCACCTATGATTGATGAGCCACAATTTATAAATTATAAATAAATTTCACCAATGTGTTGCTAGAGGTCTGATTTAATACAGGCCTGTGGTAAAATATCTGTGAATTTTAAATATGTTATTCCTACTGTTTTATGCGAACCGAATTATGAATGTATGAAGTTTTTATTCGCAATAGAAGTCATTCTAAACAATTGAGATACAATACATACACAACAATATCTTACTCGTACAATATACATACTTATCCCACACACATAATATGATTTCCCAAATTATAGGGAAAATGTTTAACAAGTGGCAACCCTGCCAACAAACACATAGACAAACAGGTGGCTTCATTTTGATGTTCGTGATGCTCCGTCTTTACTTTTTTGTTGGTCTGAGATACATATATATATATATATGTAATATTATATTTGCTTTTAATCTATTTACAGATTTTTCTGGCATTTAGTCCACAGAACAACTATGTTTCGAAGTGTAATAAACTAATAACTCTCATGAAACATTAAATATGAATGTTTCAACATTGCAAATCTGCTATTACGTCCTATTAAAACTTTATTTAATGATAATACGATATCTTAATGCACTTTAATCCCTAATTATACCAATCTCAACACTTGAGTGCAAATAAGTGGACCAGATAATCCAATTCTTCTGATTTCTCGTTTATTAATACGTAACGTACGAAACCCAGTTGCATCATTCTTGATGGCCCATAGAATGTGCATTGTTTCTCAAACTTTCGATTTTGGCATCCCAACTGTAGTGTAACTAATAACGCTATTCAAACATGATTTAGTTTAGTTACGATATGAGCAATTATCCGTACAAAAAACCACGGGAGGTTTTATTTTGCTAAAATATACGTATGTGATGAACGGTGTTATAAGTACTATACATGGAGTCAGACAGCAAAATTACTTATTCCTTTTGTTTACACAGTCACAATTCACCTTTTTAGTGTTGAATAACAGGAGTCACAGTGATGAGAGTGTAGGTGGGCTTGTCTTGTATTCATAACAACCTGCAAGCATTCCATAAAATATTACCTGACATTGAATAGAAATCATAATATAGATTATACCAACACATTGGCTTATAAAATTGAATGCTAATTGATGAATATTACCGGTATAGGTACTATCCAGTAAAATTCTCTGGATGCCATACTAATAGGTCATCTACAACTTACGTCTTATGAGTGTCTACTACGTCTTCGTATTCACACTTTTGAGTCAAATAAGCCAAAATATGCAGTTTTTTTTGTGTTAAATCTCAGCTATGAATTGTTGTAGTTTTGATTTTCTAAAACTAAATTATATGGATGAATCGTAATTAAATGGATTAGTGACTCATTGGAAAACCTACAACCTTTATTGGTGTCCATGACCTTCAGTTTGAGTACCAATGGATTAGCCCATTATTCAGTGTAATGTACTCTTAGCAATGAATTATTAACCAATTCATACTTTTTGCTCTCTGATTGACTGTTATGTGTACACAGTGTGTTACTTTGTAGAGATGAACTAAATTACAGTTTACACGTTCACGCATCGCGGGGCGGCAAAATTATTGTGTGCTTACTAGAAAACTTGCTTTTTTTTGTTTGTTGATCTTCGATTCACTGTCAACGGAATTTAGTCTCGTTTTCTTGGGAATGCTTGTCACTTCAATTATTTTAGTTTTTAGACGTAGTAGAAGAGCTATTGTTTTATTTTTGTATTCGAAAGAACTCTTACACTAAGCAGTAATTTCTGTGTAGTAGGGAATTTTAAACACGTAGTTTAGACATAAATTACACTTATATGTATACATACAGCTTTACCAGACTAGACGAGCAATCTGGTCATTAGGCAGCGGATCTAAGTTGTTTTGATTTCGTAAAGTATTCGTCGATTTTCGTGGAAATAAACTGTTTGTTATATACCTATATTGCAACCGGCAAAAGTTAATTCTTTTAGGTAGTTTCTTCGTCAATCACAGAGTTCTTTGAAATTATTCTTTGCGTGAACGTGCCGCTTTTACTTCTAGTTAATTAACTTCATATATTTCTTTACTTTTTGTTCCGTTCGGGCTTTACTTCGTTGCGTGTATTATGGTATATCCAAGTTTTTTTTATTTTGCCTTATATTTTCAGCATCACGCTACCTCTGGCTATGATATAATAACTTCTCACTCTATAAAATTAAGTGCTAAGTACAAAAACACTTTTTATTGGAAAACATGATAATATATTCTAGCAATTTGACAAAAGATTATTCATTAGGCAGTTATAATTTTCTTAACAACGCTAATAAAAATAAAAAACAGCATATTGGTACTGATTTCGCGCATTGATTGATTGCAACATTTGTTCCTATCAGGATCATTGAGCTTTAAACAACACCAGACTTTGCCATAAGTATTTCTTTTTATTGCTATAAGTTCCCTCAATTAGTGTAATCGTCCTCTGTACTAAGGTTATCTGAAACTGCAGAGAAAATAAATACGAAGAAAAAAGAGCTTTAGCTTAGGCATTTAATATCCAGTAGCTACATTTTACATGGGTCCACTAATAAAATGAATTTATTTTGTTAATTTATTTCATTTTATTTGCTATAAATCAGACAAAACGATGTTTTTAACAAACTATAAAAAATAACGAGGCATTAACTTCAAAGCGTTTGTTACGACCCGTACCAGGAAATAGAGCGTCATATCGGTAAGGCAATTAAAATCAGAAGGTAGGTTGATCACAATGATTTCTGTCAAAGGAATCTGAACATTAATTTACTAGACATGAGGTATAGTTTAGTGAAGTATTCTTCTTTTGATAGCAACCACCAATAGATGGACATAGATAAGTCATTAATTTTTAAATTGTGGTATCGCCTTTTTAGGCAATTTTTATTTGTTTAGCATTATGTACGAGTATCATTCATCATTTCATGTGTATTGAAACACATGCAAAGACAAAATTTAACTGTATACACGGGTAAGTCTATACAGATTAGCCCCCTATTGTTATTAATAAACGAACAAAATTAAAAAATTTTAAAGCCACTCACGAAAAGAGCCGATGACCTTGAAATGACTGCACCAGTTTTAATAAAAAAATGTCCAAGAACATGTCTGCTTTCAAACAAAAAACCGCATCAAAATCGGCTTATTTGTTAAAAGGACAATGCAACAGACAGACACACGGATACACAGACACAAACTTAGGTATAACACCCCTCTTGCGTCGAGACTAAAAAATCCTATTAATAAATTGTACAGTCAGCTTCCTTGTCCAGTAACAAATTAGTACGGTTTGCCACGAAAACTATGGCAGCGGAACAGCGTGTAAAATTATATCTTACTACAATGTAAATTTACATCTAGTAGGTGGTATATTGGTAGTACAAATAACAGGTTTGTGCTGTCAATTATCACCAGCGTCCGAACAGATGTTTGATATTTTGTTCATGATTACATGCCGATGTTTCACTGCACCGCCCACTTAACAGTCGTATAACTCCTCATTTGGCCTCATCATTAGGGTTGCTACCTTGCTTTTCTTGGCTTGAAATCCACCAAGGCGAAAAGATGGATGTGTTTGTAAAACAAAAATTTGCAATGAATGCTGAGTGAGTATACTGTGATTGTTGAAATTCTTTTGAGGTTGTTTATGAGTTTATAAAATGTCTTCTCCTTTTGTCTCCGCTTTATTGGAGTTTGGGCATTAAAATGTACATTATTGGTTAGTATAATATTATTGCCAGAAACTTCCTTCCCTCTCAAAACAATTCACGAATAAGATCAATCAATTACCGTCAAATTACTACCAAAAGCCGAAACTTCAAATAATTACGTTAAAATGTCAATATTGTGCCTCCATCCATCTCCATTTTGTGCGTGTAGAAGCAAGTTGGCAACCCTAATAGAGCCGAAACCGCATAATCGCTTACTAATTACATAGTTATTTTATTCATTAACATGATGTTTTATGAATGTGAACTAGTTATAAACGAGTATCAGCAGCTTTTATTAGCACGATGTTGTTTGTTTAAAAAATGTAATATGTACCTACTGCATTTTGTTTGTTATCGGAAGTATTGCTACGTAGTTTCACTAATACTGAAATAGACTTATTCATCAACTCGACCAGGAAGAACTTGTCAACGTGAACAAGTTAGGAAGATTTAATTCTACTTATTACTTTGTTACAGTTCCCCGGCGTAAACACGTATTGCAACACGTAATTTTAAGCGCTCCCATAACTGCTAACGCTAAGCTCTGGTAGCAGATGCCATATTATTCGCTTACGTAAAGCTACTTGCGCGTTTTATCGTCATACAAAATCCAAAACAAGCATTTACTCCATTCCTATTAACACACACATATGTAATTAGCATAACTTGTAACTCGACTAAAATCTCTTTACGGGTGAGCCAACATAACAAAATCGTCGAGATAAACAAATATAGTTTGCATCTCAAAACACTTCAACGCGTAGGCGTAACCCTTTACTCATCCACAACATCAGAGAACACAAACTATGCTCTTAACAAACACTTCTGGAAACAATTTACTACCTTAATCCATTCAACTTAAAGTTTGTTTTTAGTTGGTGAAACGCTAGAACCAAGTCCTCAGTGGAACTAAAGGACATGATTCCGGTCCTGCCCACATGTTTTCGCATTTTCTTGTAATGAACGACCACACGAGTTCATACCCGAATATAGTTGAGTTTGTTGTTAATAATGGCACTTTTGCTTCGTTTGCAGAATAAATAAAACTACGCTGCCTAGGATACCCTAAAAGTAGACAATCGTCGTACGCTAGTGAAGTATTATACACTCTTTTAAAAAAACACGACGATTATATATTATATATTCTACGTTTAGGATATTCTAGGCATTCGTTGTATTGAATGTTTTCAATTACCTACATAGTGTTATTCCCTAGCAAAACAAACGAGAATTTTCGAGGCATTTGACATTTTATTACTGCCATAGTATGTTAGGGATGCCATAATAAGAGTATAAAAGAAAAGAACCAGCTAGTGTTTGTCACTAACATTTTGCAGATTGCACGCAATAACATAAAACAACAGTGGTTTCTTGTTCGCGTCATTAATGTTAGTTACAAAATTTATCTGCTCACATTTTTAGCATAGATAGCTTCCGCCCGCTGCTTCGCGTGGTATGTATTTTATACCTATAAACCTTCCTCTTGAATCAGTCTATCTATTAAAAAAAGCCGCATCAAAATCCGTTGCGTAGTTTTAAAGATTTAAACATACATAGGGATATAGGGACAGAGAAAGCCACTTTATTTTATACTAAGTAGTGAGTAGTGATTGTACAAGTCCCTCTATTCATCATCATCATTACAACCCTGAAATGTCCCACTGCTGGGCCCGTCTCCAAGTCCTTCTACTGAATATTACAATTTATAAAAAAGTAAAGTATCAGTCAGAAGCATTAAATATGAAGCAATTTTCTTTGCTTTGGATTAACATTTTATAAAAAAAAAACTTTGTCATGACGTCATCGGATAAATTCGATCTCAGGGACGTCCACCCGCGTAGCTTAAATGGCAGAGCACTGCATGCGGAATGGCAGTGGGTTTAAGTCCCGTCGTGATTATGAATTTTTTCATTACTTGTTTAGAATTTATATAAAATATCAGTATGAAGATTGAAGTATCAACGAAGACAATGCCGATAAATGTAATCCTAATAGTTATTACCGTTTTGAAGTCGTTATTAGTAATGGTTTATTTTACAGCTCCATATTACCAGGCACAAAGGCGCCTATTCAAACGCTATTTTGTTTAATCTTCACTTTATGCTAAAAGGGGAACCGTTTGTGGGAATCAAAAGCTTTGATGAGTACGTAGTACGTATATATATTGAGTATTTAGTAAATGAACTTAGATCTAATTTGTTTAAACCATAAACACCAGGTCTAGACTATCTAAAGAATCTTAAACAAATATCCAGGCATTCAATTAATTTCTCTCTTTGTTGATATACTAAGAAATTGTTCAAAGAGTTTAAGGAGCAGGTGTTCCAGTTTATCGCCAAAATTAATTGCTTATTAAGACTATTGAACTTGTAATTATAATACGCAATTTCCTCTTATTTAACGTTATATTACTGTACCTATTGCACTGGTGTGTTAAGGGCTAATTTATAATTTGGTGATTAAAATAAACTAGCTTTTGGCTGCTATTCCACCCGCGTGCCCAATGTTATTATATGTACCTATTAGCTATACTAAAAAAACTCATTAAAATCCACTGATTATACTGATTTTCGTTTGATTAGTAATAAACATGCAAGCATAGGTATAACAATATTAGGATAACTTGACTGGCCTGTTGGTTTAGTGGTTAGTGACCCTGACTGCTAAACCGGAGGTCGTGGGTTCGATCCCCACCCAGGACAAATCTTTGTGTGATGAGCATAAAAGTTTGTTCTGTGTTTGGGTGTAATTTATCTATAATATGTATTTATTTACAACAAAAAAAAATATTTAAGTAGTATACTTATCAGTTTTTTAGTACCCATAACACAAGCATAATTGCTTAATTTGGGACTAGATGGCGCTGTGTAAATGTGGTAGAATATTATTATATTATTATAACTGTTATTTTGTATATATATAATACAGTCGAACATTATAAATAACGCAATTTAGTACGCTTGAACCAATTTATCGGATTTTGAAGTGATTCGCTCGGTGGTCTTGAAGCTTTGGAAACAATCAGGATCATTCAATCGGTCACGCATCATGGCAGATACGGTTGAATATTCACTGGGTTTGGCCTTCAAATATTTGGTTTGTGTACTACGTTTTTTATACAATGTAAACACAATGTATGGCTTGAATGAAGCTACGAAGAAACTAAGTAATGAAACAATACAAAACAGATGCTTCTAAATTTCACATGTGGAAGTTTCAATAATTACATAGTAAGTACTCCTCAATTTACACATTACTGATTATAAAATATTCGTAAAATAAATCTTCGTTCTTGCATTAAGGAGACTATCACCAATATGCGATTGTTAGTTGAATTTTTAGTTCCAATTTTTCTTTGAATTTATAAATGAAATATCATCTATTTCAATTTCACACTCAACTTGATTCTCCGTTTATGCAACCAATAAAAGTTGTCCGAAGTCCTTGTGAAAATATTTATTATATTAATGCTTTACATAGTAACCTACACAAAACAAGCAGATGTGTGTGTGTATGTTATATTTAAGCTAACACAAATTCTTTACGTCTATTGTTTGCGACTAAGATAATTATATGCTACAATACGAAAGTGTCAAGGTTTGTAACAATAGTCATGTGTTTCTGGAAATATCGTGCGAAACACATAGAATTCACGATACAACGGAGTGCTGACAAACGTCTTATTAACTTGTCTCAGTAGATTCTTAGTAAAGTGTTCGTAGAAAGATGTCATTCTAATGATGTTATTGTGCTATGGTTAGATCACTTTGTTTAATAGTCGAATACGTGCTGATGCTGATGACTACTTCACTGCTATTTTAGTAGTAAAAATAACCCAGATTTTAAGTTAAGCAAAATCTTTTTTTTTTTTTTTTATTGCCTGAAGTGGCAGACGAGCAAGCGGCCCACCTGATGGTAAGTGGTTACCGCCGCTCATGGACGTTGGCAATGTTAGGGGCACAGCCAAGCCGCTGCCTACCTTTGGAGAATAGCTCTCTTTAAACCTCGTTTGAAGAAGGACATGTCATAGCGCTCAGGAAACACCGCTGTGGGAAGTTCACCCCAGAGCCTGTCAGCCTGCCAAATCTGAGTTAAATTTGTTTTAAAACACAATATTTTACTTATTGTATTAAAAATTAATTTGAGGTACGCAACGAAAGAGATGAATTAATTTCTTTGCGTAATACAGCAAAGAAATAGATGAAGTTTATGAATATTATCTTCAAATAATATTATAAAATCAGTCTTTGTGTTCATAAAATTAATATTATTAGCCAGTATTGCACGTACTACATGTATACTCTATCTGTGAGAGTACTTTGTGCCTTTGAACTGGAGTCTATGAGAGTTAGACGGATCCAAACATCAAAAGCTAGAAATTCAAACGCTTTTATACGTCTGTCGGTACTCGGTATATATTCGTGCTTGTCCAAGTGTCCAGTGCTCTCCCTCAATATGGACCTCTCTGTGTTGAGACGTAACGGATTAAAGGAATAATATACGGGATTGAATGTTATTTATAAAAGAAACTTTGGAATTATTGCTTGTAAGCTTTTTTGGTACCAATAATTTGATTTTCTATTGAAGTTGATTATGTAAATTTCTTCTACTCATTTTCTGATATCTTATTTTATAAATCCCTTGTAACAAGGTTGGTACACGTTAATCTTCGAAACCACTATCGATTTCAATGAAACTTTGTGAATCTGTTTAGTTAGATCAATGAAAAATAAGACCATTTAGGCTTGATAAGTCGCGCTTTTGGAAGGACAATGTCTGTCAAATCAGCCACTATAATATTTAAACTACGCAAAAGAATATAAATTAGTGAGTCGTCACGTTATGCTATTGTTTTACTTATTCTCTTTATTTTTAAATTCTTACTGCTGTCTGAATAGCTGTTCCATTATTTCTTATTTCTGAGAACATCCCATTAAGCCCTCTAGCTAAAGGCGCTCTTTGTCTGCCTGGTTCGTCCCTATCCGTTAAAGAAAACACACCTAGAACATTCATTCTATTTTAAGTATAACCAGTTCCTAATTTAGTCTAACCGTCCCTCTGTAATATGTTTTCGAAAGCCCTGTAATGGTACGTGAAAATATTCATAGCAATAACACCAAGGCTAAAAGTTTATGATGTGGAAATTACTGCTCGTAACTTGCTGTGTGTAATTACTATGGTATTCTAGATATCAAAGGTCTGTAGGCATTAACATACAATTGTAGTTATTGTATAAATATGAGAGTTGGTTACTAAGGCTTGTAACGCAATCGCGAATATTAATACCGAGTGACATTTTGAAGCTGAGATTTAAAGGAGCAGGTACAGGACGAGTCTAAAAATCGCCTGCTGTTCATGAGGTCGTTGGACTTCGATGTCCATATATCTAGCGCAAATATTTTAGAGATCTGCAAGTTCTGAGTGTGACTGTATAAGTGCCTATTAATTTTATTTATATACCCTCCACAATTTTTGGAGAAGACCTAGCAGTGAGACATTTATGGGTCGTAATGTTGATGATGATGCTCCTGCGATACAGGACTTATTGCATAGAGCGCACGATATCTTTTAAAATAAACCTATCTGTCAATATGCCACAAACTAAATGGCTTTTTTAAATTTGTTAGTACAGTAACAGCAATGTGCGATAGTGTTATTTAGAGTTCTTTTACTTAATATATTATAACCGTTACGTCGACGCCGGTAGCTACAACGGTATCCAACCATTTCACACTTGGCGTACCACCACTAAGATCAACACAAATGGTAAAACACTCACATTCCGTGTCGAGTAATTCAAGTGGTAGTGTATGGAGAATTAACACAGTGTATGTTGTTGGAAAGCACTTGAGATGGTACTCTGAGCGCTGTGTGCCCTAATAGGCTGACAAGGTTTGGTGAACAGCGTTTATGTTAGCGAGTTGAAAGCTTGCTGATAGAATCTTTAGAGTTTATTTAGTGTGTATAAGTAATCTTGTTATTGGTAGGTAATTTTATTTTTTAGTCAGGTTAGTCTACCTTCTAAGTACATAGCATTATTGAAATTAGTTATAGTCACACACCTAAGTA
Organism: Laspeyria flexula; assembly: GCA_905147015.1. Classification (NCBI taxonomy): domain Eukaryota; kingdom Metazoa; phylum Arthropoda; class Insecta; order Lepidoptera; family Erebidae; genus Laspeyria; species Laspeyria flexula. The sequence continues at coordinate 1,715,196 of LR989958.1, forward strand.
ACTATACAGTTAACAAAAACTGATATTCATAGGATTTTTCAAATAGAAATGAATGAAAACTGAAGAAATTAAAGAAATTTACATTGAAACAGATTGAGATTTGATTCCTGAGGAAATGTACTCAAAAGCCTAACCACAGTCAAAAACTAATATTGTATTTTAAAAAAATGTTACGACTTGACCAGCTCAAAGAGAATGCACTCTCAGAAACCATTTACCTAACAAATAAAATAAAGGTCTGCATAATACTTATTAGGTAGTCAATTCCCATCTGATCCAACGGAGGATAAAATAAGGCCTCTCAATATCAAACTTTTCATAATTATGTGTAATAGCCGGTCGATAGCGCAGATGATAAATTGTTATTGCGCAATGTGAATTCCTATCATTTGCACGCAATTTCTGTACCTATATCAGAATTATATTGTACGTACACTAGTACCCTATACTTAGGTATAAAAAAAATGACTCATAAGCTTACCTATTAGGTATTTCAATTACATAAAAGTTATTTTGAACTCCAATTTTCTAACTTCAGCTTCGAAATAAAAGCTTCGCAACAACAGCCCATATCACTCAAACAATACATTAACATCAACAATGAGAATAAAAACAATACGATTTACTTCCATTCAAACCGAATCATGGACAACAAGTAGAAAAAAAAACAGTGTCAACAAACAAGTATACTTTGCAATTAAAAACATAAAACACGGTTTCCCAACCTGAAGTCGGTGAATGTGAAATTATAAAAAAATTAGATGGCCGAGTAAATCTTATAACAATTCTACGCAGCATGTTGAATGTAGCATAAATTGCGTCCCCCTATGTTTTAAACCATGCAATCTAAATATATGATAAAATAAAGAAGATAACGTTTGATATAAAGTTTTCTACAAAAACTATTTTCAGCATGATCGGTGTTATATCCGTATATCGTTTAGGATTTATTGGCGAAGAATGCGCTTCTAAACAAAAGCACATAAGCGCCATGAAGATAATATGCTCTTTTGATTGTTTATCCATTTCCATTTTTTTTTCATAAGTGTAACAAGGTCGTTTTTTATTTGTAGTGCATTTCTTTGTAGTAACGGTTACTGAACCTTAGATATACTCTTAAATGGTTTTGTTTTATTTATAGGGGTTTTGAATCTAAGAAAGGTTATGGCTACGCAATGGGGACACAAAATAAAAGTTTGGGAAACTCTGCCATAGAAGATACAATGCGCACGTCTACACATTTTCTCACAGAAAATAAAACAATTTAATTGTTTTATTAATAACATAGGAACTAGGGCGGCATTGAAAGTGACACGTGAAAATGAGAGTCTTGTGAAAAAACACAATATGTACTTATGCAGCGAAAGTGTGTAATTAGTGGGTGCTCGACAATTGTATGGTCAAACATTGAGTTCACAGTGATATACGATCTGGTAAGTATATGTACGCGAGGTTGTGTTGTTGAATAGTGCACTATTTCATATGGACTACGTTAAAACAGTTGACATGGTTGCTGACATTTTCGCTTGGGGACAGCGTCCGTGGTATACCTGGACGCTGTCACCTAGTGTTGTTGCCCTGCTGGGGGCTGACCATGGTAGGCCGTCGAAGTCGTTAAAGGACCTGTGGTGTAACTATAAGTACACGAGAGAGGTTTCAGTGGGTATGCTGGCCTTCTGCTATCTTCAGGCTAGAGCCCAACATAACTGCCCCGTTTCCATTCCGTTAAAATAAAAAAAATAGTTCAGGTGAAATTAAGCAACTCCAATGAAATGTGCGAATGGTCTCTTTTAAATAAAAATATTTTTACCCGACTGCCAAAAAGGAGGGTAATGTTTTTCTGTAGGTTGTGTCTCGCATGAAGCCTAATTATTGTTAGCGTGCGAGTCGAAGTCAACCCTTTCAGAGTTTAGTTCGTGATGTCTTATGTTGTAACATAATGAGCTCTTAAGACACAATAGGTAGGTTCCTCAGTTTCATAAGAGTTTGTTCTATTATCACATGTTTACCCAATACAAGTGATTTACGAGCACAGATTAACTCATTAAGTACTCAACTTATCTGAGTTCGTTGACCTGGTGGTGGTTGATTGTTGATAAAATGTCAACAATGTAGTGGTCATTAGGATACAATAGACTAATGAGTAGTGACGTCATTAGGGATGTCACTTTATATTATAACCATGTGGTTGATGACGTATTTTTGTGCTGAAGATTTTAGTAGCTCTGTTCTTTTCGTCGCGGTTTGCGCTTCCTAATTTTGTGCAGCTTTATTATAATTGTTTTGTTTTCTACCAACTTTCGCCTGCGGCTTCGCCTGCGTGGTACTCATGTCGAAGCTTTTAAGCTATTTCTATCTGCGTACCAAATTACATACATATTGTTTCAGCCGTTCTTGCGTGATTGCATAACAAACATCCTTCTATCGATGGGTTCGGAGTTCTGTCGTCAATATTTTTCGGCTAAGATTTACACAGCTCTAATCTATACCTAATATGATACTACAGTAGATGATTCATGAGGTATATTTATAACAGCAGATTTTCCGAATTCAGCGTTACTGAAGTTTATGTTAAATAAGCATTACAGAATAAAATTAGCTGCACGTGCTTTGATCAAATAAATTGTGACTAAAATCGGATGTACACCAAATAATTTATATCTTAGTCATCTATCTCTTTCGCTCGAAGGAAGTTAGGGTTGCCCCGCTCACGAAAAACAATTTAAAATAAAATATCGATATCAAAAGCGATAAAAAATGAAACAAATTGCGAAAAATATTCAACCCTTTTATCTCAGGTATATTTCAAAAGGGCTTATCAGTTGACTCACCCGTTTTGGGCACGCCGTGAAGAATTTTAAAAACGATGTTTCGAAATAATCGAAAACATAAATTAAGTGCTCTATAGATGGCTGCAATACCTGAAAAAGATAATTGAAATGAAATGAAATGAAATCTCGTTTATTCATCTAGGTTACAAGGTAACACCTATGAAAATCACAAGAATGTAACAAGGTTATCCGAAAAGTAGTGTCAGCAAATTTGCCTACGACCAGTTCGCTGAAGGGGAATTTGAAATCAATAGGTGCAGATACCCCAGGATGGTTCCCTGTGGCAATCCTTAGAAACCTATGTTTAATGTTGTTTAACAAGCGATTCATAAAAATGCGATTATTTTTAGTTAAGTAAATCGTATAGATCTGTATACGATACATGATACATATTAGGTAAGTATCTTTATTAATTTATAAGTTAACTAGAAACCTATTATTAGAAGGTTATAGACTATAATTATAAATAAACACTTATTTTACTTATTACACCTATGTTTTTATAAACAAAGAAATAACTCTACAGCTCTATAATATTAGTATAGATATATAGTATAGGTATAGATACCTGAGATCCTATCTTTTAACGAAACAAACAAACGCTATAGCTTTATCATATTAGTATATATATTTATATATACATCTTTAGAATCCGTTTCTGAAATAACAGAATAGCTTCTTTACTAGCATCATGGTTGCTACAGTCAATCAAGTTTACATCTATATAACTGTAAGCTTTACAAGGCGTCTGAATAAAAAAATATTTTACTTGATCAAAATTTATAAAAGATTCACCAAGTATTACTTTGTTCTATTAAATGTCATCGTGAGCAGCTTTTGGTAAGAAGTTTCCTCATGGTGACAATGCTCCTTGTTAGGTAGGTCATTACCTTATTGTTTAAATACCAAGAAATTAATTTTATAAAGGTAATAATTGAGTTTTATATTATCATCATCATCATCATATCAGCCCAACGACGTCCACTTTATATTATAATACCTATTAATTATTATATTCTATAGGTTATTTATCAGGTTAGGCGCTCTCTATATATTAATTCCTTGCGATGAAAAATCGTCGACAAATCCCTTCATTTCACTTCATACCAAGTGTACCGTAATATCTTGCAAATATTGAAACTTGGGTGTTTACAAAACATTTGTGTGCCTGAAAAATACATCATTCGAAAATATATTATTTATTCCTTCTGGCAACGATTTTAATATTAGCAAAAAGCAGATTAGGCCACCCACAAAATTCAGATTTAACACGGTTCATTTACAGACCAATGTCGCGTATTCAATTGACCGTATTAATCTACTTAATAGAACTGTAGCCCTAAAAATAGGCTGTCCACATGTTCCAATGACATCACCCGCATTTATTCGTTTAACCTTAAATTGGCGACACTTCAATTGGAGGATAAATAGTCCCACAAATTCTTAGACGTTGACTCGTTTTAAAAAATAGGTCGTGTCTGAAAGAATTCAAATTTATAGACATTCTAATCGGGATCTGTCCTTGGGATGGCTATTTTGGAGACCATTAAACTGGTTGACTTGATCTAATTTTGATAAAAACATATTATTATCTTTTAATAAAGTAATTATAATTCATAATAAAAAATAACAACTTCTAATCGTACCTAAAATAGGTACACACACAACTGGCTAATTAAAGAAATTAATCAGTGATTACCAAATATTTTGTTCAATTATTTAGTTAAACTTACAACGTATTAAAATTGGGTGTAATCAGCTCATCTAAGCTGGATGTTGGATATCGACTGAATTTTCTAAATCTGTTTGCAAGACTTTAATGGCTCATTGATAATTCTAATGTTATGGATATATTATTCAAACTTTATTTATTTGCTGAACAAAGGTATAAAATACATAATCTAATCACAGTGGTATTACAGATACAATAGGTATAGTCTCTCTTTGTCCTACCTACTAGGCATGCAAAATTATAGATAATTTATATTTTATAATATACTAGTGGACCCGACAGACGCTGTCCTGCATGATATAATACCAATCGATTGCCCCATCTGCTGGGTTTATTTGTGAATCTAAACCATCCTCGAATCCACTTGAACACATACACAAAAATTCATTCAAATCGGTTTAGCCGTTTAGGAGGAGTTCACTGTCAACACACGTACAGAAGAATTATATATACCTATATAAAGATAAAGATAAGTAAAGTATGCAGATTGTTGGCACAAAATCGCTCGCTGTGGCGGAAATTAGGTGAGGCCTATGTTCAACAGTGGACGTCATTGGGCTGATATGATGATAATGATGATGATTGTAAATCCAAGACTGGAACCCTTTATTTTGAGTCTTTGAGAGATACCCCCGATCTAAACATTAAACAATAATAATTGTTAATCGTCAAATAATATCCTAGATACGTATGTAATCTTCTGACAACTGAATTTAAGTGGCTAAAAAAAATGTATTAGTCTACATTTTTAAAAAAAAATGTAGACTAAATCCGTTTACAATTATCAAAATAAAAACGCAATGCATCATCAAATACTTTATAAGAGCTATCATTAAATACTCTCTGAAAACGTTAGTAGGTCTAAAACACACACTCCACCTAAGCTAACAGGAGTACAAAAGAGTACCCCGAGGGCGAAGCGCGGTGTTAATGCTGGCCAAATTTAGAGCAACCTTAATTAAATACCTCTGTTCAAGTTCTCTCTGTGATGTGTATCATAACGCTTGTTAAATGAAGGCAGATGAAATGGGATAGGTTTGTTGAAACTTGTATGTTCTGTTGTAACTTTTGAAGGGATTTCAAAACGTTAACAACGTAATTTACTTATATCGAAATCATGTTTATTCGAGGCATACAGGAAACCCTACGAGTTAGGCAGTGGTTTGGCGATATCCTTGACATTCTCTGTGTCAATAGATAGTTCAACATCCACCTACCTTCAGATAGGCGCTAGTTCAATCAATAAAAAAAAATGCGACAATGTACGAAGTAGAGTTCTTTAGAATACCCTGGACTGCATTCTATATAATTTAATTTTAAGGATCAATACTACTAATATACTCGTAATTGCTAATTGCTATAATGCGAAAGTAAGAGTGGATGTGGCTGTTTGTTACTTAATGACGTCAGAACGACTGAACGGATGTACAAAAAAATTGGCATCAGATAGATTATACACTGGAATAACACATAAGCACAGAATAAGTAATTGTAACATAAGCTACCCTGCCTTGCATACTACACGCTACCGCTAGCTTACGTTTTCAGCAGAATTAACTTTTTACTCAATATAATTTATACCATCGATAAAGCCCCAATTTGCATAATATAACTATAAAATTGAAACAACCACTTCTTTATAACCTTCAACATAGTTACCTAATAAGTTGATGGCATCGCACCTAGTACTTACTAGTACTGAAATCATGCCAAAATTATTTCAGCCTTGAAGTTACACAATAACCTAAAATGGTCCAATACTGGCATAAGTTGAAACTTGGCCAAAAATTTGTAAACATCTATTGAAACGAACGCTTAAATAGAAGTTGTGTCCTTCAAACAAGAAGAAAATATAAATTATTTTAAAAAAAATAAATACCAAATATCAGTAAAGAAAATAAATACTTTAATATCATCTATATAAACAAAAGAGCTCCATAGCATATGGGGTATATTACTCTCATTCTGGAAACATAACCCTTTCGAATTGTTCTCTTAATTCCTAGTTTTGCATGTACCATTATGAGAGAAATAAATGAAAATATGAAATTATATTTATAGGTGATAACTTGCAAGACATGTTTCGTTTCAGACCCTGATGGCTTTAATCAATTTCGATCATCAGCAACTTATTAATGACCTACTGCTAGGCTCGGGTCTGCTTTCTTCTATCTAGAGTGACAGGGTTTCAAGGCCATAATCCACACACGCTGGCCTAATGCAGGTTGGTGGGTCAGCAGTCACATCGAATTTCTTCTAGGATGTGTGGGTTTCCTCATGATGTTTTTCTTTACTGTTAGCAGATGGTAAGTCACTTGACTAGTATGTATAATATAAATTCCATATTTAATAAAAGCTTTCAATTAAAATTTTACAAATTGTTTTGAAAAACGTTAGGGTGCCACCTTCAGAATCGATTTTCACGCTATTTTATTAGACCAATCGTATGCAATTTTGCCTTTAAAGCTGGTTTTAGATACAGTCATAATATTACCTAATTTACTTTAAACATATAACAAAATCGTAGTTAGTTTTCATAGTACGGTGTGATAGCTTCCAAATGGATTCAATTTACATCGGTCATTATGGCTGCAAGATTCCTTGGGGAATAATAAAATGAAACAGATATTAGCTGTAAAGTTATGTGGTCTAGACTATTTTAGCACTGATCGTGTTTCATCCTCACATGGTAATGCGTAAAGATTTTATTGATAGTAGTGAAATTTCTCTATTTATATGAAATTCATCTATTTTGTGGTAATTATATAAATGGCTATAGTAATATAATAATATAATATTATAATATAATATAATATTCTACCACATTTACACAGCGCCATCTAGTCCCAAAGTAAGCAATTATATTTGCTTGTGTTATGGGTACTAAACAATTGATATACTACGTAAATACATTTTTTTTTGTAAATACATACATATTATAGATAAATTACAACCAGACACAGAACAAACCTTCATGCTCATCACACAAAGATTTGTCCTGGGTGGGGATCGAACCCACGACCTCCGGCTTAGCAGTCAGGGTCACTAACCACTAGACCAACAGGCCAGTCAAATTTGTATATTTATAGTAAATTTGGATGAAAAAATATTTATTAATGCAACGTTGCTATTTTAGATATTGATGTAATCTGTTAAGATTTACTCATATTAAATCTCTTAGAAGACAAAAACATTATGAAATACGGCAATAGAAGGTTCTTCAGACTTACTAAACCCTCAAAAAACTACAGTGGCAATATTTGTCTACCAATAACGTAAGGAAGTTGGCTAAAGAACAGTAGATTTTATCAACCGGTGCCAAACTGTTACAATTGAGACTGTGTTTATAGCCCAAGTTGTGTCGTAACTTCACGCTCGTTCGTGCGAGGGTGAGCTGGGACCGAGGTACTAAACTTCGTTCGTTACAAAAAAACACGGAACGTTAAATTTTATTTGCCATATTTTGGAGTTATTATAGGGAAGTAAGGTAAGAACTCGAGAATGTCACGTAAGGAATTTTGCAGCGATTGATCTAAGCACAGAATTAAATAATAAGGCGTATAAAATTATAGTAGGTTTGTCTATTTATCAGCTAATGTAAGGGAAAACAGTCTTCGCCAGATTTTTGCATGTTTCATTTAAATTTCAAAGGTATTCGGGGAGCTATTGGACTGAGCTAGCTGGTCTGACCAGGATTAGTTATTTTAAAGTCGTATAATTTCAAACACAAAAAATACACAGGAAACTATAACTATGGGAACCGAATTCAAAGCAGACGGCGCTACGGACACCATCTTAATAATAAACACACATATTTAAAAACTAAAGTAAACATTAACAGCTACTCAAGATAATAATTTCGAGTCATAAACTTGACTACCGCTAGAGGCGCGAATTAATTACCGAGCTGAAGCCGTAACTATTTTAAAACTTGAATCTTTTAATTAGTTGAACCCTTCCTTTTACTTTTAGTGAGTTGTTTCTATCGGGTTACTTATTTTTATTAGCTTACCCAACGAGAAGCTTGCTGGTAATTGGATTAAAGTATCTCTGTTGATTTTTTTAATACTAAACTTAAAATGTTTGTTGGCAAACATGAACAACATGTACTTGTTTAATAACAAGACTATGCACCTTTAGAAGCACTAAATGAGATAATCTGGAATGAAAGTACGATGAATATTGTACAGACTCACCAGAAAAGTATCAAAATTATCAGTTATCATCCACTGATCTCCGATGTATATCATACAGTATATCATACCAAGGATATAAACAGTTCATCTTCCGTTCGGGATCAAAAATAAGTTATGATCGTTCCCATCAAGATTTACTACCTAGGGGCAAGTTTTCCTCTTTGGAACAAAGTCAAACTAATACAGAAGATACTTTTGTACTTACGTACGCTTATCATGACAATTGGTTATAAGACAGCGATGACATAAGCCCTTTTGTCGTTTAAGAACAGACTTGTTTGTCGATGGCAAACGTTTTTACGGATGTCTTCAGGCAAAGATTGTTATGGTTTATTATGTTTTCTTGCATTTGAGGGGTTATAAACATGCAGTAGTTTTTCGAATATAAAAGAGGTAAATTTAACCTCTCAGTGTGCTAGCAGTAAACTAATTTCCTACTCATTTGAGAAGAGATCTGTGCCCAGCTGGAAGATGTGACGAGTTGCATATTTAATTGTAATTTACTGTCAAGTAAACAAAAGAACTTCACACAAACCAATTTTTGTTTGTTTTAGGGCTTCAACTTCTGAAACGGCACCATGGCGTCACCATTATTGTTTTATAATTTTATAAGTTGTATCCTAAACACGATAAAAATTTCAACATCTTTCAAATTCAAAACAGACTCACGGACACAACGATAGTATGACAGAAGTTTGCAAACAAAAATACACAATCCAGCTGCTTTATGCGGGCTATCGGATCACAGTTCATTTGCTTCATGACATATTGCAAGCGCTACATCGCTTGAGGGTTCGCTTGGCACTTCTCCAAGTTCCCTCGTCCTCAAGCATCAAGCGCCAATTCTGTAAAGAGCTATTATTTTTAGTGTGAAGTTCAATAACATTGTGTTAATGTTTCATAGCTTGTTGTGTATTTCGATATAATCCGTGAGCCGGATCTTACATCCGTTTTAATTAGACGTTGTTAACATCTGCTGTAATTAGATTTCTCCTAGCGATGAAATCTGATATTCACGCGTTTTTTTTTTATACATAGGAATATTTTTAGCTAAATATTTGTGCGTTGTCGTTATATAATATGGCAAAAGGCTTAGCAATATTTATCCTTTCATACTGAAGCATGCATAAGTGTCTGTATTTTAATATTAAAGAAGTACGCTACTATACTAGCATTCAACAAATCGATAACTTACAATCAAACATCGGTACTTTTGGTAGCAATTACGAAGGAAATCAATCATATACGTACAAAATACAACAGCGTTATCAATAACATATTAGCTGTACTGCTGTACTAATGATTTATTCAAACTAATGTATAATAAATACCTATAATTTACCCCATACTTTAATCGAAGCCCACTAACGTTCAAAATCGATTCTAACATTATTTATCGACGACGTCGGAATCAAGAGACATAGTTTGGTTATTTAAAAAGTTTTAATTTATTTGTTACAGGTAAGAAATCAGCTTCAGACAACATACGAGCAAAACGACTGCCGGCGCAGACTTGTGGTTACATCCGAGTGTACTATAAAGTAGGTGCAATGAAGAGGTAACTATCTTAAAACCTACGTAATGTCGGCAAAAATATTATATATTTTTTTTACGTCACGACAGCGGCATATATGCATACGGTACGCCTAGTAGTAAGTGATTACCGTAGCCTATGGATATCTGCAACGCCAGGGAATCACGAGCGCGTTGCGAACCCTTAAGAAACCTGTTCACTCCTTTTTTTAACACTAAGTATAGGCTCATGAATATTTTGGCCTGTACAGATATTAAAAACACAACACTTTTCCGTTTGTCGTAGCAAGGATACCTGATTTAGATTTAGTCAAAAAACTCAGTGTCGTGTTTTTACCAGAAATGTTGGCATGTTGCTTGATTGTTTGATGTTGTCCGTACTAAATAAAAAACAAGCCCTCTTTCGCAAGTGACTTCACATAATAATATAACAGTCAAAATTCTGAAAAAAAGTGAAGAGGATTAACTAAGTACTAAACGAGTTTTCAAACCTAGTTGTGGTTGTTAGGTTAGGTTAGTTTTATGATAAACATAAAAACACTTATTTTCTTAAGAGTTTTGACTGTAACACATACCTACAATGAACATACACAAAATACACTTAAACTTAGATATAGTTTGATCGAATCTAAATATAATTTGTCTCCCACAGTAATTATACACGCAATTTACCCGTAGCACGAACAATATGCTTCAATATTTCAGTAGCAACCATTTGCTTCGATAATAAATTATTTACAACGTTAGGTAATTCCGCTGTAATATTCTGTCATTGATTTGTGGCCTATTTGATGTTAATAGCTTTAAAGATAAATAGGTTGTCGAACGATGTCATTATTATGCTATTAGGTTTGTCTGATAAGCACCATCTTTTAAGTAAGTTGTTGGGTACTTAACAGTTTTACTTTGGTCCAATGGTCACCTAATTGATACAGTCTGAATGAAAAAATGTTGAGGCACACAGTTTCGAGTCGGAATGTTACATATTTTCGTTAATTGTGTATTTTTGAATAGCGTAAAAAGCGCCCTGTGATTTATGAATTTACTGCTGGCGTTATCTTCAAAGCTAACTTAAAAAAAAAATAGCTAAAAAGATCTAAAACCACTGGAACATAAATGTGGTCTAAGATATTACTTTCAGAGTTGGTAGGTTTTAAGGGCCGATAACGCGTGCGTGGATTTCATGGTGTTGCAGGCGTCCTGCAGACTACAGCCTATGAAATCCTGCAACACCATGAAACCACTTACCATCAGGCGGACAGAAAGATTATTTACAAGGTAGGTATAGGTGCCTAAAATTACTATAACGCGTGAAGCCCACAAATCCGCAAATATATTGTTTGCCCCCTATTCTAGCTTACAAATTATACTAAGACCCCTATTATGTATTTACCTTGCCATAGTCTTAAAGTAAGACGGATGGCTACCACGTTTTCACGGCATCAACGTAACGCCATCCCATGGGAACCCAAGTGGGTCAAGGAAATTCTGAAAATGACTATTGGACGTAAAAGATCACTAGCTCTCCACATTTTTATCTCAGCAATATGTTTTGTGGGAGGCGAAAATTTGTCTATATAAATTGTGGATAAGAATTTCGAAGCGGTTTTTAGAAAAGGGTCTAGCTAAGACGACAATCAATCTATTGTCTTCTGGGAATAAAATCTTGTATGAAAATGAACGACTGAAAGAAATATTTTATTCTCTCTTACGTCGCGGCTTATTGCCTTGTAACGGTTTTTAAGTATATTTTTCTATAGTGATTGTTTATGTTATCTTGTCTAGACACCTAGCTTAGACAGAGACTATTTATATAAATCATTATTTGCAAAGGAAATTTCCTTTTGCACCAACATCTAACGTGCAAACAAATATCTTTCAATTTTGAAGTCTCAAAGTTTTCATTTTTTGATGTTTAAGAGTTATCAAATAAGATAGCAGCGTCTTATAGTTTCAAATCAGATTATTGCCACTGCTCATGAATAAACAGATATACACTAATCAACACTTAAATTCAAATTTCATCTATCATCTAATAGAGACTTAAAGAGTGAAAGTACAAAATATTAAAACACCTTCTCATAACCGATCTCCGTCTGCAGAACTAATCGAAACATTATCCGTTTCAAATGCACTTAATTTATCTAGACACTTGCCGTAAAGTTGAAGGCTGTTCATAATATTATTATATTTATTATGAACAGCCATATTATTGTTGTCATTTCCCACAGATTTACTCGTATCAATCCTTACTGTTCTTATGTTTGAGAGCCTCAAAGCCTTACTCAATAAAAAATCTCTCTTGCGATCAAATACGCGTTCAAACAAACGAACTCTTCAGCTTTATAACATTAATTTTGAATTAGCTTGATCGAAGAACGAAACGTTCTCAAATGTCAGCCGTTCACCTTTACCATCTATTAACCTGGATTTGGAGGCTCACGCAGCATTTAATTGTTCAGTGTTTCGCATCAATATTCCATTCAAAATTATCCAAATATGCCGCATTATTTAAAGGAAGATTACCTTGAAAAGTAACTAACTGGTGGCATGGTACGGCTACTCCTATTAAATTCAGCCCAGAATTACGACATTCGACAAAGTTGATTTCGATGTTGCTGTAATGTGTTTGAATATTATAGCGACAAAGTATTACTGAGTTTTGCAGTCTATTATGTTAAATCTGAAGTCGGTAATTATGCCCTGTAGGAGACTTGGTTTCAACCACAGGCCCGTCCTCTACGACTTGGAATTGGAAGCTAAAAGCCGTGCTACATGGTTATAAACTTGCTTTCCACAGGTGCCCTTGGTGGATTCCAACCGTCTAACCGGCTGTAGTAAACCAAATTTCATACAAACTACGCGGACGGCAACCAAGCTGTGGGAGCTTGGTTGCCAAGGTCACTCTTTTGAAACGCAAGTTTACAACCATGTAGCACGGCTTTAACATAATTATATCTAAGAAAACGTGATTGGACATGTTTATTTTAGGGTCTATATAGTATAGTCTATATAATAAAGTATAGTACTATAATTGAAATTTCTGCATTTGTGTAAATTTGGATGGTAAATATATATATTTTACGTCTATGCTCTTTCCCAGTTCTTGAACTAGTGTTATTAAATTTGGAACCGAGTTTGTTAGTTAAGTTCATAAAATTTACACAGTTCGAGTGAAACTATTGAAAGTTAAATAAAAAGACGATCTCTTATTACACGATCCGTTGACGCCTGATTCTATTGAAGGGAATCTTTCAACGACAAATATAACTAAATAGACATGATGTAGTATAAACTAAATGAGTTTTACGAGTTAATGTGCAATAAAGGACAAATTCTGCTATAGAGAACGCCATGAAATGTGAAACGGACATTCTGAAGGGGTAAAAAGTGGATGTAAAATTCGATACAACGTTTGAACGATCGTAAATGGTTCTCGTTTAGTGTCACAGAATTAGAGTTAAAAATTTATAGTCAAGTTTTACTGGAGTTTTATTTTGATTGAATTTTTACTGACGAAAGCTTTTCAAAGCTTCAGATTAAAGGATTAAATATTTAGCTGTACATAGTGCAGTGTATTTCTGTTTGTTTACTGATAGATGTAGGAAATTTAACGCATTACTCAACGTAGGACTGAGTTGAGAGAATCAAATATAGCTATCATCCGCAACTCAATTGCGCTCCGGGTCTCCTCTCCTCTATCTAGAGAGGTGAGATAATGAGAAAATATAGCTATGCATTTATATAAAGATTAAAAATTGTCATTGAATAAAGATTGTAATCCAATGATTTCTAATAGGGACATTGTTGTTAGTTGTACGTTTTCCGCGAATAGTATCATCACCATCGCTACAGATCAATACTCCTCGAGGAAGCAAGGAGGCCGCTAACGGCTTCTAACCCAACTAATAATAATAAATCATCTTCATCAGCAACCCATTGATGTTCATAATAGTATAAAACAGAAAAATATATAATACTAGCTTCCGCCCGCAGCTTCGCCCGCGTGGTATGTATTTTATACCTATAAACCCTCCTCTTGAATCAGTCTACCTATTAAAAAAAACCGCATCAAAATCCGTTGCGTAGTTTTAAAGATTTAAGCATACATAGGGATATAGAGACAGAGAAAGCGACTTTGTTTTATACTAAGTAGTGATAATCTATGCTCCTATATGTGAAATTCAAGTACAAAATATGATTCAAGATGAAAGTTTGAACAATCTTGGACTTTGCAAGAAGTATAACCGGTAATCATTTAATAGAATACAGTTTTAATTACCGATATTTTACCAAGCACCTGATGCACTATCTGTAATGCGACTCTGTACCAAAAATTCATAAAGTTAATCACGTCAGTGGCAACATCAATCATGTTTGACACGAGTATCAGCAGTAGCCATGTTTGTCGATCGATCCACCAACATTTTTGTTTGTTTCGGAAAATGGACGGAATTGATCGATGACTTAAAAACTTTTGCAAGACTCTTAGTAGAGTATTCACGGGTCCGTTAAATAATGAATTATTGTACTTTTATACTGTTCTTGTTACTGGAGTGACTTAAATGGAGGATCATAAATAATGTATTCTGTTATTCTTTCGTTTACTAATTTCTGAAGTTAAATATTGTGGGCGAAATACTGGCTGAAAAGAAGAGAGCCTCTAATATTTTTTTTACATAAATATTAATAGTACGATGAAGGTTGGTTTGATATTTTATTATATTTATTTAAGAAACATTAAAATAGTAGTAAAAAAATATGGTAATTAATAGGTATATGAAGAAGAGATCGTTCTTAGATTCGTATTTCGCTATATTTAAGTATATTATATCAAATTAAACTTCGACTATAAGAATAATAAGTGCATCATCGTCATCATCTTATCAACCCAACGATGTACAATTAAATACATGCCATTAGTAAATGCATAATAATATATTAATACATAAAAACGAACTATTGAGTAACATGATGTATTTAAAAAAAAAAACCTAGAATATTAAATAAATTCTATATATATTTCAGTAAAGATTCAACAAAAGTTTAATATCTTTTTACTCTCATAAAATTTACAGTGCTACGCTAAATCTATAAAAAGTTAATCAAAATTTGTAGCAATGAAAAATTCAACCGTGTTGTTGTTGGCTGTCAGTGCTACCAACGTTAAAAATTATGAGCATAGCCAACTTGATAACGAGAAAATTAAAAATGCATTCGCACCCTTATTCTGTTGGAATAAACTACAGCTGAATTTACATAGTGGTTTATTTCTTGTTTTTGTTTATATTTCAGTATTGTAAATTGAGTAGGTCTTTGGAAAACTTGGATTTTTTTGGACTGAGTGACGTGGATTCTATTCGATTCTTGAGATTTGTATAATACAATGTATCTATGAATAAATATTAGGAATTTTATCTAGTGCTCTGGTTTAGTTTATAGACGTTTATGTTTTTGGCAACGGTTGCCTAAACAAACTAGATTTTATATAAGCTCATAAAAAAAAGTAAGCATTAATACGACTCTGCGGTTTGGTAGATATTTTACACTTACGTATAAAACATTGCGGCTTATATATTTTAACATGATTGTTTATTATTAAACTGTCGGATGTGCGTTGTGCATCTCACCCATATTTCTCCAGCTATGGTTGGGTATAATATAGGGTGAGAATCTACACAACTGAAAATTGAATAATGATGTTCGCATTATAAATATTGATAACAATCTATTGGTTGCTTACTACACATAACTCTTCTCGTCTCGTCATCGCTTTGAGGATTAATAGTGGCCTGAAATAGCTAAGGCTAAATGATATTCCCCGCGTGTGGACATGGATAGGAATTCTAGCTACAACGCAAAACAGTTAACCTTTTGATCACCACACCATAAAGGCATCCCTGTGGCCTGTTCCACACCAAGCCATGAAATCAGTTTTTAAGATGTAGCAATAAAATACTTAAGAAATTGACTGGGTTTACTCCCAGTCATATCATTGTCAAATGGTGGAGTGTGAGTAGTGACTAAAGTAGGGACTTTTGTCGTATAGGGATATTGAAATAGGAGTAAGTACATTTTAAAATTTGTATTCATGGTTATTGACGAACGACGGTTAAAATATATTACTAGTAATTATAGGTATATAGTTTTCTCTATTATTTTTTTATATCAGTGTTATTTTACTGCAATCTTCTTTACGGTGGAGACACTCTTCTAGTCGTGTAACGTGTTACCAATCCGACCAAGCCAAATCATCATTATTATCCGTCATCCGCTGTCTAATATATAGCCACAATTACCGCTATACGTATTATTAATTCGTTTTCTATCAAATATTACACACAAAAAATAACTATTCCGAGTAAATCATTGAATGAAAGTGATAAAAGCAACGCGTATAAGCTAACGTGCGATATTATTAAGTGGACGAATCAATAAAGACATTATCATCATTATTTATTATGCTAATGTGACATTGAGGCAGGTCATAATGGCGGCGGGACGTGTCATATCGTATACAACGCGATAATAAACCTACGTTTATTGAACTCGTCAATCAACTTTTATCTACCTATCCTATTATATTGTATCTAATTAAAGTTGCAATATAGGCACTCGTGGTATTGCGACACTGATCCTATAGATCTCGATCGACTAATTAACGCGAAAATGAGTTTGTTTTTTACATTTTCAAATCTAAACTACTAAAGCGATCTTAATGAAATTTGATATTATAAGTCCTAGCATATAGATTTGGAAAAAGATCACACTTTTTATAGACATATAGTAAATAGATCCTTCTTCATGCTTACCAAGTAAGTACATTACAGTAAATTGTATTGTAATTATAATTAAGTTAGTAATATCAGAGAGTCTAAATATATTACAGTTCATTTGACATTCGAATTACCCGATTTTTAAATGATTTCATGTTTGAAAATGACCATATTTAAATTTTACAACAAATCAACTTGTCGATATTCCGAATAGGGCCTAATACTCACGCATGTCTGTATGTAGGTATGTATATTCTCACGTTATTATCCGTCAGTGTTACAAGCCGTAGTTTACCCCCAAGATATTTTTTCCTCCATTTTATTTACCACTCAAGGTCCACCCTTTCGAACTACAAATCTTAGCCGGATTTTTCCCTACTCACTCTCGGTTGGTACCTACTACGCATTCAGTATTCGGTTCACGCTGATACGAAATATATGGATGCCAGATCAGATACGATTGGAGTGAGTAAAATGCTTTTAATTTATGAACTCGTGTAGTGAAAATGTTTTGTTTATTTTGTATGTGATGTGTTTGGATTGATTCACATGGAGCGGTTTGGTGAGGATAGCCAATAAAGTTTGACCATGTTAATTAATACTAAGTAGCTTCGCAGCAATTTTCGGCTTTGACTCGGTCTAAGGTTTTGTCGATACGAGTAGTAGATTAATTAGATTCGGTTTCGGCCCTGAATTAAAACTTCGGTCGGGTACTAATATTAGTTTATGATTCAATAGTTTAACGCCCCCGGCTTTGTCCACCATCATCATCATCATCATATCAGTCCAACGACGTCCACTTCTGAACATAGGCCTCACCTAATTTACGCCACTTTTTACCATACTGCCACGTAAACACTGTATCAGGATAAATAGCCTGTTTTTCTGATGTATAAATAATAAAATTTCTTTAAAGTTTCATGATAATTTTTGCATTTTTTGCACTCTATCCTTACAAGCTTGGAAGTAGCATGATCTATCTATTAGCAGATACAAAATTATCTTATCATATATTCGGCAAGAAATTAGCTAATCTCCTGCCCTGCTATCCAATTTTAGCCTCAACCTCACACTGGAAGCCTCACCTAGCCTCTTTTAAGTTCCCAAGATGCATGATATCGTTGACGAGCGCAGATCAGCACGCTTTATGTTCGATGTCACTATCAAAATTTTACAATGATATCAAAATTACTAAATCTAAGAGTAGGCCCTCAGGCATTTGTCTGGCTGTGGTCGTTAAATTACCAATACAATCGGCTCTAATTGGTATGCCATCACAAAAGCGAATTATAATGCCATTATAAATACTAATATTAAGTGTAGTTGTATAAATAACAATAAAATCAATGTATTACTTTATATTGGTTGTTTGCAGTACTTTATTGTTATAATGGATTGCATTAAAATAAGAACTTAGTCGTTTAATAGTCATGTGCAATCATGCAATGGAATGTAATTCGCACGTGCATCGTCGACTTCTTTCCAAAAATAATACGAAAGTTTGTGCTTTCACTTGATTAGTAAAAGGAGCATTTGGACATATTGTGCTTTCATTGGAATTTTTATCTTCTGTAAATATCATAAGGTTGAAATTGCATCCTGGCTACTCTATACTTACCTAATGATTTTTCCACATGCTTCAGCGAGTAATTACCTATGTATCTCTTCACATTTACCTTTGTTAATAGGTCTTAACATTTCTTTAGACAATACTTAATTACGAATTTTTCATAGATCTGTTATTTTATTTGGACCTATTAAATGCATTGTTAAGATAAGATCACTCGTATAGTAGTCAAGTAGTCTTGTCATGTTTTCAAATCAAGATTCCATTTTATTCATTTTTATAATACAATAAATTGTTGTGAAAAGATGTCAATAGGTAAATTAAATACTCTGCTTAAGTTGGCTGCATTGAAAATAATGTTTATTTTTTTAGTTTGTCCAGTTAACCTGTGTATAGACAGTCTTTAAGCTTAAACCACTGTGAACACAAACAGAATACGGCTACAGTAAGTGACTGTCAGACAGTGTGAACTTTTTAATTTGCCACCGGACGAGTGGGCCGTCCGTTTGACAGATCTCCCACTTTTTACTCTTATTTTTTAACGCTGGCAAACTTTGCGCCAGACATGTTAATGGAACAGTGACGAAGGAGTTATTATAATTTGTAGTGGTCATTTTTTAAAGTGCCACTCTGACGGAAAAGTTTATAACACATTGCTATGTGCTGAAAATATTTTTCGAGACACCATCGCCAGATTTTTCATAGAAACGCGGATCGAGACAGCATAGGCGCATTTCGCCAGTTTATGTTTTATAGACAGAAGTCTATAGCGATTTTGTTATAGGTAAATCGCTATAAACTTCTGTTACTACATAAATACATACATACACGTCAATTGCGTCGGGCCGACGCGTGTAGGTAGTAGGTGTATGACACGTGTGGCTGAGTAGAAATTAATTTGTTCTAACAAAAAAAATCACCATATCCTACATTTGTTTAAAGTAGGTATATACAGATTATAAGCTACTGTCATTGTTGAATGACAGTACGATCAGTTTAACCATCCATTCATATTTTCCGTACGGCACGGGACTCATTGTTACAACATATGAAAACATGCCAATTGTTCCATTTGCACACGACAAAACAAATTCAACATGTACAATGCATTAGCGAAAACATATTAGCGGTGTTGCCCTCTGGCAAGCATAATCCTTAATTATTATAACATCGACGAGAGCTTACTTTAGAAAAGCATTTTGGCGTAACGGCTTTAATAATGCAGATTTTGTGGTCATACTAGCATTTTTATTTACACGCTGGTGACAAACAAGCTTACTTAGCTGCTAGGTATCTTCTTATCGAGTGGGCTAGAGGAGGGGCCTCAGTGCCTCAGTGTTGGAATTTACCAAGTCGTCCATAAGGCTTCCTACTTGCACGTAACGACTACGGCATTAAGTGGTAACTGGTACCAACGGCCTTAAATGTCTACTGAAGCACGAAAACGCTCGTAAATGAAAATGCTACAAATGGTCACCCATCTATGGATTGACCTTAATTAACGTTGCTTAACTTCGATGATCGTAACGAACGTCTCAGTACCACAAAGCTACGAGCTGCAACACCAGAAACATCACATGGGAGTTGCTCACCTATTAAAAGACCCGCTTCGTCCCAAAGAGTTTTTTTTTTAATAAAATTCTACCACATTCACACAGCGCCATCTAGTCCCAAAGTAAGCAATTATATTTGCTTGTGTTACGGGTACTAAACACCTGATATACTACTAAAATACATTTTTTTTTTGTAAATACATACATATTATAGATAAATTACACCCAGACACAGAACAAACCTTTATGCTCATCACACAAAGATTTTTACTGGGTGGGGATCGAACCGACGGCCTCCGGCTTAGCAGTCAGGGTCACTAACCACTAGACCAACAGGCCAAGTCAAGTCAGTTTAGGACTCCACTATTCATTATTAGCCGTAGCGTCATGTTAAATAGCCTATAACCTTCCTCCATAAATGGGTTATCCAACACTAAAAGAATTTATGAAATCAGACAAGTAATTCCTGAGATACTAACGTTCAACTAAACAAACAAACTACAGCTTTATAATATTAAAATAGATTTCTTCTGATATTAATTATTAACTTATTATAACGAAACTTGCCAATAAATCAATCAACTGTACAAACAAACTAGGCCTTTAACGTTAAAACCGTTTATTAATGAACAAAGGAACATTCACGGTAAACTTCACAAAGGTTGGGAGACAAAGGTGAACGTCTCACAATAATCCCGTCAAAGGGTTCGGGGTTGGGAACAATTGAGTGACCTGTCGTGGACAGCACTGTCTTCTAAGTTGGTCCCTCCCACCGGTATTGTTTAACTTGTTCTATTCGCGAAAATTAACATTGTTTAACGTTGATTGGTTTTTGTTTTATTTACGTCGTTCTCTGTTTAAAATTTATCATCATATCAGCCCAATGACGTCAACTGCTGAACATGGGCCTCACCTAATTTACGCCACTGCGAGCGGTCCTGTGCCGCCTGTCATACGTCAAATTAAAAAAACAGCAAAGTATCTAAAACTAATTAAACTATCAAGTTTTATTTCGTTAATGAAAATCATTCTCAGACACGAAATTAAAACATCACAAGTCAAATAACACTATCCTGTCAGACTAATATAAAAGTGCCTTTAAAACTAGAACTGCACACAAAAACGTCAACTTTAAATGGAAACTTTTGTACCTCTTTGTCACAGTATAAAGTTGCCGCATATTTGTGACAAATTAAATTTCACAGTCGACATGACTTGCTACTGACGCTCGGGAAGGTGTAATAAAATATTTCAAAATGATACAAAACGATCTTCAAGAGAAAATGCTAAAAGGCTACCAATTCAGGTCGACCATGAATTTTGAGAAGCTATTTTGCTGGTGTATGCTGTTTTGCCTTTGAAAATAGTCTATTTTTGTACTGGGGGAATAAAGTAAATCATATTTTATCCGTTGATAGTTTGGGAAGGTAGGTTATGGAAACGATAAGTAGTAAATATTTCTTGTAGGAAAATTGTTTTGGAGTCGTCCATTAAAAGAAAGACTGTTGGAGATGAATGAGTACTATTTTATAACTACTTTCATTTCTTGAGCTTCTTTACTATTCAGGTATTCTTCAGGTTCCTAGACTCAATTATTTCTTTATTTGAAATATTACAATTACTCTTTTCGTTAGATATTAGATAAGAAATCTGTTATACCTGCATTATACTTACTGACAATAATTCTTTGTTTAGTTAATATATTATAAAGCTGAAGAGTAGTTGCTTTGTTGGTGAGCTAATTTCAAGAACTACTGGTCCTCTTTGAATTCTTTTAGTGTTGGATAGCCCACCGTTGTCAAGATTTATAACGCTACGGCCAATAATAGGAGCTGATGGCCAAACAAAGAAGGGGGGTGAAGCCCCACGCTCTAGTTCTGAAAACATTTACCGTCCAAAGGTAGAAAATATCATGTACACAGACTAACATTTTTTATATCTAGACAGGTATTAGAAATACCTTTTCCCAAGCTCCTTGTAGCTCGCTATTACATCTGCGGTGTAGCCTAACACATGACAGATTAGTGCATTCCTAGCCAATTTAATTCTGCGGAGATACGTCAGTTACATGTCTCCATTTATGTCTTTAACTAGCCGCCATCACTTCCCTCGAACTAAAGGGATTGACTTTGTTTTATGGCCTTTGGCTTAGGGTTTTATGGCCGATGGTAAAATCTTTCTGATCGTGACTACTCCATAGATGAAGCGATTTATCGAGCAATTTTATGTGGTAGCTTTTATAGATACGTAAAACTATATCTAAGTTTTCTAATATAATTATTTTAAGTGCTAACTAATCCTTGCTAATTATAAATATTAAAGCTTGTTTATTTGCTCTTCGCCTTAAACCAACCCGTCTGGCCAGCGTGGTATAGTAGGCTAATTCCTTCCACATTCTTTGGAGGAGACCCGTGCCCAGCATAGGGACGTTTATGGGGTGGGATGTTAAAATGATGATGATCATGATTCGCTTTTCTTTCACGATACAACGAAGCTATGGATTGACTAGGTTATTGTATAAGAATAATTGCAGCCCAGGGTGTAAAGTAACTACCATGTAATGTATGCGGTGAGGTCATGCGGGTGAGACCTTTTGAGATTTGATTTGAGAGAAAAATCGCTCTAGGTTGACCCTACTATATGCTAAACGAATGAACAGAGGTCTCTTTCTTTCTTATCCAATGAGCTTGAGACATTCCCTAGTGTTGGAATTGATCAATTCGCCTAGAAGACTTCCAACTCTACTTAACGACTTCCACATTAAGTAATAACCAGGACCACTGCTTTACGTACCTTCTGAAGCACGGTCACGCTCGAGGATTAAATTGCTATAAACGGTCACCCATCATGGAGTGACCTTGCCATAGGTTGCTTAACCTTGATGTAACGAATATCTCAGTACCACAATGCTACGAGTGTAAACGCGTAAATCGTCATTTTATGTTTTAGCTGAACTGCTAAAAATCTGGAGAGCATAATAAAATAGCGCGCCAGCCTAAACTACTAAATTTAAAATTCTTTTCAAGTTTTATTTACTTGGAACGTGTTGCTTTTGCCACAACGTTGTGGGTATGTAAAAATCATGGTGGCGGCAACGCTGTACTACAAAATAAATAAAATAGACGTTACGATGCAAAAGTCGCGGTACGGCGTCCAATCCAATTTGTGGTGGATGCGACCAGATATTACCGGTTTGCGAAACGTTTCGGCTAGAGCAACTGTCGGTCTATTCCTGATATTTATGTAAGTGTCTAGCTTTATGATGTGTGACTTTGATGTGGCGAATCTGTTGCGAAATCGAAATAGTAATACGTTTTGCTTTGGCTTATTTCGAAATGTGTTCGAATGCTGTAAAGCTTTACTTTAGCAGATAAAAAATGTCTTTACAAGTTATTTGCTATTATAGAAATTGATTGGTGGCCCTTAATTGAAATTGGTGGCTAATCTTGCTGTAGATAGTTGCCGCAAATGGATATGCCAGAAAAAATTATAGGTCTGCATTCAAGATGATGATAGTGTGATCCGACACCAAATATCTGATGAAGTCACCAAAACATTCACGTTATTTGTGTTATTTATTTTCTTGGCCCATCAAATAAAACCCACCCTATTTTACACAAAAGTTTGCCTATAAAACTCGTTTAATCCGAAGATATTGGCTGACATCTTTTCAAAGTTTGATCAAAGCTAACGATCTTTACAATAGCTGACGGACCAGACATCAAACAATTTACAGACAAAAAGTCTTCACAGATAGGACATGGCTTCTACCTTCAAAGAACAAGTATTTTTGTTATTTCAAGGAATATATTCAAACTAAAACTACGATTATAATACGCAGTAAAACCTAAAGTTATTTAAGAAATACTTTAAATAAAGTATCTGGTTGAGATCACATTTCTGAGAAAAGGAACATATAGGTCCGGTCACGTTACGACACTGGATGGTAGCTGCACTAGCCACACTGTTTTGTCTCAAGTAAACGCCACTTTCGTAGAGGTAGCTCGGTTGAAACTGAGACATTAAAAACATTATTTGAATCTAGCCACCCTCATAAACTCTGAGCCTTACATTTTTAACCACAAAAGGGAACAAAGAAAAAGTGCGTGCTCCAAACGAATTCAATAAAATATCAGCGACCACGAAAAGTAGAAAAATAAAGGACAATACTCGACATGACGAAACAAAGTTTACGACTGTCGTAGATAATTCAGAGACCCAACTCATAAGGTTTAGTGTCACGGGAGACTTTATTGGCGTGCTGAAGCAATACGGCCTTCCATTACTGTAATAGATACCAGTGTATAACGGGCTCTATAATTTTAAAGCCAGTGTGGTTTTTTGGCTTGAGATGGGTCATATTTAGTGGCTGGGGCCGTCGGTAGTAACGATACTCTCACGTATGATGACAGCCGAAAAGATAAATAATAATAACTTTATTGAGGCTGATATAAAATTTCTATTATGTCATGAAGTTAAAAATATCATACTAAAAGTTATCACTATATTTCTTATGTATCAAAGAAAGGTATGCGCTTATATAATTATATTTGTTATCATCTTCATCAGTCTTTCAACGTCTACTGCTGAAGATAGATAACGACTGGACATTAGTGGTTGCGTCCATTATATCCCTGATACCTTTTTTCGGTTGTTGATTGTTAAATCTACACTTGTAATAAAAAAAAGTACATATTATGTGTATCTATCACTTTAGGAAGGATCGCCTATTGCCAATCTGCAACATGTCGTTTGCTTAAAGAACTAATTAAAATTAATGTAGCTAGTGAAATAGGTACATATTTTGGTCAAACATACGATCTGGCAACCCCGTTCGTCATTCTAAGATCTGCCACGTAAAGACTTAGTCCATAACTTTAAGCTTTGGGACCCGTGGGTACTAAAATTTTAGCGTCATCTAAATCTTATTCAAATGTCTGTAAAAGTATTTCTTTTTTCTCTCTAACCGATTTATGTGAAATATTGACCGGCGGCCTTCGTATTTCAAGTGTTCATAAAAATAAATTGTTATATTTTTTGTTTCAGGTAATTGGCGATTTTCGGTAACCAACCAAAAACATTGGAGTTTCAAATTGGGTAAACCGTTCAAATCAGAAACATAAAATAAAATATGTTAATTAAATATACTTGAAAACCCTCTTAACAATGAATAACTAAGTATCACTTAAAACGAATGAATCTGTAATATTATCTTAGGTATCCATCGATGTAATAATTTTAGATTTTCATCTCAATATCCATAATTCATACCACACAAATTTTTGCTGTAGCTTTAAAATTAATATAAAGCCTATGATATCATAACAACATCTAATTATTAATCAACTTCAATACGATTTATCTAACTGTTGATTTTATAATCCGGTGCTTAAGAGTTAAGAACCTCGATAAATTCTTTTGATCAGATCTTCAATGTTTAACTTGTACTTTATGTAACCTTTGCGAAATTAACAACAGTAGCCCCCGTTTTCCTCACCGATAATATTTTCTTCTCATTCCCTTCAGTATGTCATTTCTTTCATAACATTGCGTTATTCAATAAAATAAATCTCCTAAACTATATCTATATTACTTTTTGGCGTCGCCCCAATCACAGTTCATACTACGCATTTCATATCCCATCCCTTATAATCTGTAGCCACGATAACTAACCACTAAGAAGGGTAGTAAGTGTGTGGCCGTAAAAGCAATGGCCCGGTATGTTCTCGTGAGTGAAATTGTGGTTCACCACCCAACGGTACGGCTTTGTACCTTGTCGATGGTAGATTGTACAAGTAATGATTGGGTTTGGTTTGTATCGTTTAATGGTAGCTGTTAAGTTCATTGAATCTATGTTTAGATTACCTTCAAGCTCTTGTAGTATTGTATATCTATGTCGTTTCTAATTCTTAAACTTTAATCCGTTAAAGTTTAAGAATTAGATTCAAACCAGAAATAATGTAGTGATATCTATTCCGTGTATGTTACTTCTTTCTTCGCCTTACTACGTAAATATTCTTGCCCTGTAGATGTCAGCGGTTCTTTTGAATATTTTAACACGAGTTACCCAACAACAACATGTTCACCAAAAACGGTCATTACAGCACACCCGCCCGTGAAAAAGGCACATGTCCAAACTTAACAATAGAATGGGACAGCAAGACATAGTGATTCTATTCAAAACCACAAACTACACCACAATTTCATCCCCGTACCGTATTACAACGTAACGAAATCCGTCTCCGGAGATAAAACGGGCACAATAATAGCCCTTTCGTAGATCGTTTTAAAAACTAACATTGGAGACCTAGGAGTTTTCGACACGAACAAATGAAGTGAGAGCTTCCAACGAAGGCAGACATTGAAACATAAGTTGTGTTCGCAGACGAGAATATTTGTGTGCAAAACGAAGATTTATCGCTCTAGTTTTGTTCTTACTAAGTTCCTGTGTTTTATAAATGGTGTAATACACTTGGTAATAGTTTCTGGCGGAATATTGTACTAGTTTGAGAGTCTTAAAGTTAGAAGTGTAGTCTATTATCTCGCCTTGTAAGTGAGTTTAGTTTCGTAAGCATTATTTTACACGGTAATAGTTTCGTGACTACTACAATAACCGCTAATATTTGTTAAAATGAGTTAGACCTTAAAAGTTTAAGTTAATTTGCTGTTTGTAATCCTTGTGTCCACAAAATCTGGTCCAATTATACACCCTTGTGGGACTCTAAGTATATCGTTCGAGCGTAGACTGATGCGGTCAGGGAGGCGAACTAAACTATCATAGATCGAGCCCCTGTCAACTAATTTCCATTTGCAAATGGAACTAAAAGCCGGAATTAGCATTGGTAAGTGGTTCGAGTAGAGACGAAAGCTTTCGAAAGCCATTTTCAATGCTATTTGATTCGATATTCAGGATTAATTATATTATAGCTTTGAATTTTGATGAGAACTCGTCGATAATTGTATCGCGAGTACGTAAGATAATTTGTGTGTTTCGTTTTCACATCATTAAACGTAATTGGCTGCTTAAATAACGCATGTGATCTTAAGGAAAATATCCTTACATATGTTGAAACTGAAAAGGCCTATATTATATTATGTACATACGTCATATGTTTTTTTTTTAATTCTCCGGGCTTCACAACATTGTTTTAAAGTGAAAATATAGGTTACTTCCTATAAAAGCCTTTTTACATGTATTTCATTTTAAAAGTTTTGTTTGAGATTCAGGAAGCTTTCAACAACAGAGTATAACCCACGTAAAGTACATTATTTGTGTATGTGTAGGTATGTAATAAATTGAGTTCGTAAATACTTTATTCTTGTACATTACCAAAGTTATTCACTGTTCAATATCCTATAAACATAATGTAAATAATATCTCTCGGAACTCTTCAGTGATAGCTTTGTAAAACAACGCTCATCATAAATTCATTTCTTTTTTACCAAAAACTCTTTATTTTTCTTTAGCATACATTTTAATTAAATTCTCCATCAAAATTCTCTTTGACGCGCTATCGCTCGGTATTGGGCAAATGTAGGGAAACTTTTTTATTTTATTATCACACAAAGGTGCGACGGGCCTAAATTAAACAAGTTGCTCGATCGACGGCACTGTTGACATTCAAAAGTAAACATTACACCCCAGATATTAAAATTCAAAATTGTCGAGTATAAAGGCTTTTATATTTAACAGAGTCCCTCAATATCAATATTTTGTAAAGGGTTAAAACGGTAACGTTATTTGCATGGTTGAATTCAATGATGTACTCAAACACTTGTTGGTTTAAATTTTCCGTTTTTTGGTTATGTTTCGACATGAAATCAATAGAAAGCAAAAGTTTGACGGCCCCTTTTATGTTTTGTCCGCAAATATAATGTATTTGTCGGACAAAACTTTCATCCTTGGTGTAACGGAAAATTTTACTTTTAATATGGTTTGCTAATATTAAAATTTGTTTCGGAAATTTGTATTTGAGTTACAGTTGAAATCATTATTGATGTTATTGAGAAGAAAAATAATGTTTTCAAACTTGGGCTCCCTTGTTTCAACCTCGTGATGGTATACTTAACAACTTAAACGCCATGGGGCACGAACAAACAACGGATTTGCCATTGTGTTTATAGGTATCTACTAATATAACGAATAAATTAATTAGGTACAAATGTCAATAAATGTTATGTATACAGCTTAATAAAAATAGAAAAAAATAACGAAGCGAATATAATATAACCGCTCAAAATCTAATAAAGAAAATTACCCACGTAATTTTATCAATATCGTTCTGAAAGTCTATGAATATCATTGAAAAATGTTTCAACTCCTTGGAAACATTTTTCTTATCAAATTCAACTTAACAAAGTTGTTTTTCATCTGTTTGATCTTAGCCGATGACAAAATTGAAATATTTTTTACGTTACGTTACTGTTAACTTTCCAAACTTGACTTGTTCTAAGTAATTATTATTTTTGAGAACATTCAAATTATTTCTAAGATAAAATTAAATTTCTTGAAAGTGTATTGAGTGAAAGTGTGGTAACCTTTGTACGATAGAGGAAAAGAGAACCGTTGGGACTAATGAGTTCAAAAAAGAAAAAAAAATTAGAATTACTACACCCTAAAATGTGTTGAAGGATAGTGTTAATGATTTTTAACATAATAGTTTACCCTAGAAATGCCATGCAAGGGCTCCAAGCTCAGCAAGTTTGGGTCGGTGACCTTCCAACTCGCAAAGCTGACTTTCTTTAGGTTTCGCAATGCTAATGTTGTATATGAAAATTTAAGTCATTGGAAATATGTAAAAAAAAACTAAGTAAGTACCTTTATTTTTATGTTTTTATTGAAATTTTATCAAGGTTTCATTATCACTAGTTATCAGTAACGAAAGGGATCTACTTCCACCCAGTATAAGATCGCGCACAGTTAAGGCAATAAAGGCTCTATTGATAGTTTTTAAGATCAATAATACTTAATCAATAATTAATAATACTTTGGATATCGCTTTGCAGTTTGCAGAAGAAACAGTGCTTGACACTGCCAGCAAAATGCTGGTCGTTATTGTAATAGGTCAACATACATCGTTGACTGCTTACCAAAGAGCTGCACGCATAATATAAGCGCTCTCATTGAAGCCAACTACTATTCAGTCGTTCTGACTCTTGAATATTTTATAGAAGAAGGTCATTTTGAAAGAAACATAGCCATGACGTCCTTGAGCTTGAGAAATACGGTAAAAAAGCTGCTTTTTTATGCATGTTGTGTTGCCAAACTGTTGCTATTTGAGTTCGTAGGTTTATTAGCTTGACTTAACCCCTTATTGATTTTGCAAGGACTAGCTCAGATCTCGATATGGAGATGCAAACACGTTTAATAGTCCAATTTTCAATGTTGATACGGTTTTTATGTAGATTTGTAATAATACAACGGACTAAAACGGTTAAGAAAGTAATTTCTAAAATCAATAATGAAACTATCATCATCATCATCATATCAGCCCAACGACGTCCACTGCTGAACATAGGCCTCACAAAAACTATAAATTGGCTTAATGATTAAGAATGATCAGATGCAGAGGTACATACACAAGTTTAAGCAATATTCTTATATTAATACTTAATAGATATTTTTCCAAAATAATCCACATCATATTCAATTCAGGCTGAACGCTACATTTTTCAAAAACATACCTCAAACATCATGTTAAGAGAAATTCTTTAAAACGTTTTTTTGCTCTGCATCTAATACTCATACCACAAATACGTTGGAAGCGAGCGTGTTTCACATTATTCTTATGTACAAAGCTTTTAATGTCAATATTTGTTCCGGCAAATCTGAATTTTCCTTTCAAACCAGCGCTTTGAGGTCTATACCGAATTGCATCGTCAGGAATCAGGATGCCTCGTTGAAAGGCTACGTAATTCGTTTTTTGATGTTTTTTTTTTTTTTGCTTTATAAGAAACGTTTGAGTAATACTCCTTTACATTAAAAAAATATCGGTTTATGTCAAAAGAAGCATGCATTAGATACATTTTTATTTTCTTGAATCTTAAAATGTAATTATTTTTTATAGAAAGAGAGAGAAAATTATTGTTGTAATTTACTATTCAAATCCATAAACTTAAATTATAATATAATATACTAGTTTGATATTGAAGGTTTATAGACTCTTCTTATTCCTAACTGTTCGCGCTATCTGTGGACCGAATTTTACACCAGCTGATAACATTTACAATCAGCTGTCAACCAGACAGCAACCTTCTTTGGGAATACTGTCGTTAGTGATGATCTGCCAGCATGCGGTTGACCTAAGATGTATTGAAGCTTCACAAAAAGGGTAACACTTAAGCTTTCAGAAATTTGTCGAAGCTTCGGCATAGCATTTTGCTGGTTTAAAAAGCTATCAAAATTACTGTCCCAACTTTTATATTCCATATCTATTCCATAACACTTTTATAAATGTATGTAACATATTTGCGTTTCTGCAAACATTCTCATAAAACCGCACGTTAACAAAACACAACGTATGCGTTTTGTCGCATCTCTATAAACATGACATAAACGCACATTCGGTATAAAATATACTCTCTAAACATGCTAGCTGTTCCCAACTTGCGACAGAACTGATGAATATACACTATGTCAATTTTAAACAAAATATTCCGTTGTTTTCATAGCGGTGAGCCGGCTCCATTCTGCCGCTTCTACATGTAGTTATCTTTTCGCACAGACAAGTTTTATTTAACATCAGACATTGTGGAAAAATTCTGGATAATATAAGTAAAATTTAGCGATAAAGCCATTTCTCAAAATTCCATACATTCATTTCGATGTTTTGTAAGACGAAACTGTTTCGTCTTTTAAAATACAACGATCCTTAGCCTTGTAACGTATTCAATGGAATTCATGTTAGATCCACTGGAACAGTACATGGGTTGACCGACGTTGTTGAGTGACGATGTTGGGTGTTTAATAATGAGCGCACTAAAAAGGCATACTTCTGCGTTTAATATCTTTATAGCTTATCTCCATTTTCTAGACAGCTAATAACTTGTTGCGATTTTTATATTTTATATCGAATAGCATATTTAATTACGTACTCTAGTTACTATTCAAATTAATGAGCCAACAATTCAACACTCAAATGGTACACAATATCGCAAAAAAGATGAAATTGTTCCGAACGAGTCGTTTAAAATTCATCTCAGTTCCCTCCGGCCGGTTGATTACAGCTCTTGTACTCCGTTACAATTGTGGTACTAAGTCATCCTGCATTATTGCAATTTATACTCCTTTATTTGCCTTCCGTGTTTTGGTCTTCTATACTTTTGTTCTACGACGACTAATGGGTTTATCGATTTTGTGGACCAAAGCAGAGAGATATTTTACGCCTTTGTATGTTGCGTGCTTGTCGTTTCTTTCTATTATTTTAAAAGTAACATACGTATACGCTATACGTATCTTATCTAATAGCGTATCTAATTCTATACAAACAATTTTAATATAAAGTTACGAAGACATTTTATTTATACAGCATACAGAAAATTTCCTGACAATTTGAACTAAAATGTGGTTTCACCTGTTAAAAGCTGCCGCGTGAAGTTTGACGAAAACTTGCACCAATGTTTGACAAACTTTGGCTATCAGCAACAACACCATTTATACTTGCAAGTTACTGTTGGAAAGTCTGCAAACTGTCGTTATAGTCTAGCAATACGGTATTTACCCACAGTCTACTCTTAGGTCGTATTTCTTGCTGAAGTTTGCTGATACTTGAAAGTGATCGTTTATTTGGCCTCAAATAGGGACGATGTTTCAAACCACTTAGTCTGATTAGACTATCAGTCATTTATAAATTTGTGTAAGTACTAAACAACTTATTACTGCATTTAATTCAAAATAGTCTTTCATCACGGAATATGAGTTAATACTTTTAATAAACCGGTTTAAAATAAACCTATTAGTCGCTGTAATTACTACTCACTCGACAAATTTGGACCATAATAATGAAGACCCACAAATCCTTATTACCAAAACAGTACAAAAATAACTTTCATTAAATATATTTGGAGGCGATTCGCTGCTGAATGGCGAGATTAAAAATAATATTCCTTTCATATTCCAGCGTAATGCGGCGATGAAACGCCCCGGCGTACTTACCACCGTTTCCAGATTATGAAAAATGTTTTTCAGCTGGAAACTCTGTATTGCGGAGTGTATCCTGCAATAATGTATCCGTACGAGTCCCTTTTTAATATCATGTGATGCCACTGATCCTGAAACTTTTCACACTATGTGCCATCACTTATGACCTCAAAAAGTACACTATAAGAAACAAAAAACCAATCATCAGCAACCCATTAAGTCCCACTGCTGGGCTCGGGTCTCCTCTCCTCTAACTAGAGAGCTGAGAGGGTTCTTTTGGAGATACGTCAATCATCGTCTATCGTTCGATACAGAATGGTTAGAAAAAAAACAACAATTGTATTTTTCTCTCACATGATATCCTCCGAGTTAATTTATATTCAATCTCTACGCGGGAGCGGTATCTCATACATTTGCGACCGAATGTGATTGAGTGATGGAAAATTTGGACCCCTTTTAGGGTGATCGTTAAATACAGCTTACTTTTTAATTGCCTACGAAAAGGGTTACTATTTTATAGATTGATGCGATGAAAGACCAAAAAATTGACACAAAAATAATGGCGCAACTGTATAGTTAATATTAGCAGGCTGAATATTAATTTTACAAATTAATAATATTAAAATAGCCATAAATATATTAGATGAGTTAGATTTGATTACTTGTTTGTTACTCTACCAAATCAATTAAGTAGTTTTTGAGTGATGATCTGTGCTAGGTAGGCTACGAGCCAAAATCTAACCGTTTTACCTATGGACAGTCTTCACTGTAAGAGAAAGTAAGATCTTTTGTCACCCTGTATTGACATATACTTAATTCATAGCTTATGCAGATTTTTTGTTATCCTTAAAACCACAGAACAGAGAGAGGACTTTCATTGTTCTGTGACACTAAATAAAAGACTTCCTTATTTAGCACTTGGCGCGAAATCCTATTTGTTCCGATGACAAGTAACGTGTAACTACTTTCTAAATTACAATTGACGAATACGTAACAATAAATCTGAAACTATACAATATATTATGTGCACGAGGAAGTATTTTTGTAGCATGTACAAACTTGTATACTTCCTCAATATGCGTGCAAATCAATTTCTTTATCGAACTTCGCTTACACTGTACATACAAAAACAATATAAATTTTATTATATTAAAACGCTCGCATTTGTAAATAACTACGCGGTTTTATTTTACTTACGGTTAATAAATAGAGTAGATATCAATTTATAATAAGGTAGAATGCCCTTCTCCAAGCCCTACATAGTACCTAGTCTACTATGTAACATTTAATGAAGAATTGTCTTCAACTATGAACCTGAAGTATCGTTTCGCCTCGTAGATAGCTAAGAGTTCATGATTATATGGGCTATATTTCTTTTGACATGGGCTGACTTTCTTTGAAAAGAGTTAAGACGTAGAACCATAACAAACAGTTACTTTCGTATTAATAATATATTATACTAGTGAACCCTTGGCTTCACCCGCGTGGTATGTAAGTTTAAGATCTATGTATTGGTGAAATCTGCATCAAAATCCGTTGCGTAGTTTAGAAGATATAAGCGTCCATACAAAGGGAAGCGACTGATGTAAATATTCGGAACGATTTGAAAATTGCTCTTTCTATAATCGTAGTCTACCTCAAATGACGGGATAAGCCGTTGCCAGTTCATTTCCCACTTCAAAAATCCGAGGGTCTACTTTGAATTGAAACTAAATGTAAATTGTTTTCAAAAGCTAACAGAGTCGGCTGACGAGACCGTTGTAGCTCCGCTAATGATTTAAGTTTTGGAAAGTTCCAGATTTTTCCATTGGCCAGGCCCTTCATCGGTCTGGAACTTTCGGGTTCCACTGTTAAACGGTTTACTGGGAATTTAAAGCAGTCCTATTAATAGAGTATAAATTATATGTTGTAGGCAAACTTATTTATTAGTCAAGTGTGCTATTGGCTAATGAATTCGAAATTAATTAATTAAATGTATTGTTTTCTTTTTCTACTGGGTAAACTAGGGAGTTAAAAAACTTATGAATATAATTATGACAAATTGAAACAATTACTTTATAACAATCATAATACTGAAGGATTACGCAGAGGTGCTATAGTCACTTCTCCCTGGCTGTGTATACCTTTCAATAAAACCAAGGCCAGAGCACGCTTGCCTTATAAATTACATCCAATAAGCCTAAAATAAAAGACAACAACATAATTGAACTATAAAACATTCAAGGCAAATTTCTGCAGAAGGCCAATAATAAAAAATTGAATTCAAAATAGCTTAGAATAAAAACCTTTATTATCCAATACCACTGTAATCGATAGGTGTTATAAACCTGTCAATAATAGTTAATGATCTGTGCCTTATCAATTGGATGTAATCATCGTTAAAGCTAAATGCCTATTATGTAAACACTAATGGGAGAAGGGGAGGTTGATGTACGACTTTATTTAATCGCTTAGTATTTGTTGATAATTGTTCATTTTACCGGTCATTTTAGCGAACACGGAATTTCACACGCAAACTACGACTTTATGTTATGTTTTGGTCCAAAATTGTTTTTGTTACATGATATAACGTCACGCCTTCGTACTCGGAAGTGGTAGGCAGAGATGTATTAGGTGTTAGATCTCATATAATAGAGGACAAGCAAGTCAGACTCCACGTCTAGGGTTACCGTATCTCAGGATTTGTCCTGAGATTTCATGAATTTTCGACTTTTCTTAGGATTGCGGCCGGATTTTACAAATCTCTTGATATCTCATGACTTTCAATAAAGCAAAGGTTACATTTTAAAGATCTCTTTAATTAAAAGTTAAACCAACTAAAATAATCTTTTTTTGGATAACAATTGATCAGTTAAAATTTCTTAAATTCTTTTGGTAACAATAAAATTGCAGTTAAAATCAATACTTATTTATCTAAGTAAGTTGCGTGCAAGCCGCAATGTATAAAACGATAAGGAAACGTTTTTGAGAGCAAATTCTCAAACTGTATAAAATCTCAGAACTTTTCCATGGAAATCAGGCCTTTTCTCCGGTCTTTTGATTTTTACACCTGACATAAAAATTTTAATACCTATTTTATGCTATCGAATGCTCGAAGTTAAGACCTCTTCCACTGCCTAGCTTTGGTACACAACTCCACTGAAACAAAAATATAAAATACAACAAACCCTTCTAAGTTGGTGTCTAGTTTCTTACGGCATCACAATACCGGGAAAAAGGTCCAAATCTCTCCAACTGTTCACGCTCGACTAACTATCAAACATCCAAACATCTTCACAATTACAATAGTAAGATTTCCTCCATAACAAAATCGTCCAAACATGTTCAAACGTGATTTCCTCCAATACTCGTATGTGAGTTTACCTAACAAAGCTAATGTGTCCCCCTCTGTAGCGGTACCATGAGACATATCCTGAAGTTTCGCATAAAATCACGGATCGTATTTAATTACTTTGGATGGGCGTTTTTAGAACGAATTAGGCATAGATATTTTGAACGCCTTATTGGCATCTACGTATCCAGTACGCCAAGCCGGGCAATTCAGTTTTAAGTTTGTAGTGATAAAACACAAAGTAATGATTTAATATCCATCAGCAACCCATTAAGTCCCACTGCTGGGCTCGGGTCTCCTCTCCTCTAACTAGAGAGCTGATAGGGTTTAGGCCATAATCCACTCACGCTGGCCTAGTGCGGGTTGGTGGATCAGGTATACTCATAGAATTTCTTCTAGGGTATGTGGGTTTCCTCATGATGTTTTCCTTCACCGTTAGCAGATGGTAAGTCACTTGTCTAGTACATATAAATTCCACAAGGTGGAATCCACATTGGTACTGCTGGTCGGGATCGAACTCGGACCGCGTGATTTGCACACCAGTCCCTTATCCATTCAGCCACCATCGCTTTTTGATGACTTAATATGTTAATATTTTATTTTTATGGACGTGTGTTTTGTCGCCTATAGCCGTCGTAGACGCACGGGCACGCTTGTTCTTGTCGATTATAGCCGACGTTGTGTTTCTGTCCTTCTTCAGGTCCCAGATGATTTTTATAATAATATCAAATTCAAATCAAATCCATTTAGTAGTTTATGTGTGAGCGTCACAGACAAACAAATAATTCCCTTTCACCATTAGGGTTAATGAAAAATCGTTCGCCAAAACACTATGATTGTTGTAAGATTCAGACAGAGAGGACAGAGGTCAGAAATATTATCCTAAAGGCAGAAAAATTGTTTGATGGTAGCCCTACAGTAGCCAGTGTAGTGAAAACGTTTACTGCTTTTAATAATAATATGACTGATATCTCGTTATTATTTTTAGGATTCTCTGTTTGTATTATTACAGCTGAGTTTTCCTTTGAGTCTGTTGATATTATCTTATTCACTACGTGTAATAATAATGTTGTTGATGTTAAAGTAAAAAGATAATACCTCTGTCGTACTGTGAAGCGACCGTTTAGTGAACTCGTACCAAAAAGGTCATACTAAATAATTTTTTAGCTAATTTATCACAAACTTATTTAAATTAGCATTAAAAAAAATTCCTTAACAGTTCACTATGTCTTGTCACCCAGTCTTTAGGCCCTACTTGCAATTTCGACATTTAATGATAATGTAATGATTTCGAACTCGAATATAAATCGAATGTAGGGACTATTACTTATTCTGTGGTCCTAGGACACTTTTTAGTTTTTGATTTACGTGCAAATATATATAATATAATAATGTTCTACCACATTCACACAGCGCCATCTAGTCCCAAAGTAAGCAATTATATTTGCTTGTGTTATGGGTACTAAACAATAAACAACTGATATACTACTTAAATACATTTTTTTTTGTGAATAGATAGGTAGATATTATAGATAAATTCCACCCAGACACAGAACAAACCTTCATGCTCATTACACAAAGATTTGTCCTGGGTGGGGATCGAAACCACGACCTCCGGCTTAGCAGTTAGGGTCACTAACCAAAATAATGTTTATATACTTATATATTTATTTATGTAAATATTTATGTTATATATGCTATGTACGTTCAGAATATCCACAACTCTATTACTTTACATGCACCTACTTTGCCATATCTCTGCATCACCCAAAGGTAGACTGGTAGATAATGCCTTAGGTATTAAGTCCGCCTATACATTGTATTGTGTATGAAGTTTTAAATAAATATATAACCATTAGACTAGAGTTTTTCTATTGCGGTAGATACAAAATAAAAACCGTACCAAAAACCGTACCGTTCGATTTAGTAGTAAGGACCAAATGGACAATTACTTTCACATAGCACACACACAAGACTGGCCTGTTGGTCTAGTGGTTAGTGACCCTGACTGCTAAGCCGGAGGTCGTGGGTTCGATCCCCACCCAGGACAAATCTTTGTGTGATGAGCATAAAGGTTTGTTCTATGTCTGGGTGTAATTTATCTATAATATGTATGTATTTACAAAAAAAAAAAAAAAATATTTAAGTAGTATATTAGTTGTTTAGTACCCATAACACAAGCAAATATAATTGCTTACTTTGGGACTAGATGGCGCTGTGTGAATGTGGTAGAATATTATTATATCATTATTATTTACAATTGAACGTGTTAAAATAGGTTAAGTTTAAATATCAATTATTATATAGTTAATTACTATAAATGGCAACTACTGAAATAAATAGTATTTAATTGTTGTCAACAAGTAACGGAAATCGAGATAGTAATGTCTTCTTATTATAACTTTCATTAGAATTTCTGATTGATCATTTTAGAAATTCTATAATTATTGTATTGTTAATTTAACTACTGATATTTTAAATAATTTTAGAATAGAAGTATTGTTTCCTCTTACTAAAATTGTAATTAATTAATCAATCGTTTGACTTATGTCAGTACAATTTAAAGTATAAAAGCCAACCTCAGTGGGTGTTCAGACACTTCTTGTTTGGCTGCCGACGGGATCACATCAATTCAGAGTTAAGTACCTCTCTTGTCACTTTTTTCTTTAAAATTGTAATAATATTATTTGTTAGGAATTGTTGATAATATTATAAATTTATATCCATAATATCATAATTAATTACATTAAGTTTTAAGGTTGGTTGTTATATTTAGTTAAGAGGGTTCATACATTTTCAAGTTGCTCGCAAATAGGTTTTTAAATCACGCACACAGAGCCGAAACATGCACACTTCTCTAATGCTATGTGGTACAACAATATAGCGCGTACTAATGAGTTTGGTATTTTCTAACATCGTATTTTGTTAAGTTGGATAGGACAAAATTTCAAATTAAATTAATCAATAATTAATTGTTATTAATCGTATTGTATTCTATAAACAATTAAAATACAATTTTATTAGAAAGAAAGAAAAATACAATTAATTTTATATAAGACTAACAATTAATTTCTCAATAATAACTGCGGCTGATATGATGATGATGATGAATGTGACTATTTGAGGTCAAAGTGGTGAAAATGTCCACCATCTTGAACTTAGTTGTTTTTGGGCTGATCGCCTCCAAAATCGATATCTGACAATCCCACTGATCACTGGGCATAGTTCTGAAGTCAAAATTGTGAAAATGCCCACCATCTTGAACTTTGTTGTTTTTGGGCTGATTGATACCAAAATCGATATCTGACTATCCCATTGGTCACTGGGCCTAGTTCTGAAGTCAAAATTTTAAAAATGCCCGCCATCTTGAACTTTGTTGTTTTTGGGCTGAGTGATACCAAAATCGATATTTGACGATCCCATTGGTCACTGGGCATAGTTCTGAAGTCAAAATTGTAAAAATGCCCGCCATCTTGAACTTTGTTGTTTTCGGGCTGAGTGATACCAAAATCGATATCTGACGATCCCATTGGTCACTGGGCATAATTCTGAAACCAAAATTGTAAAAATGGCCGCCATCTTGAACTTTGTTGTTTTTGGGCTGAGTGATACCATAATCGATATTTGACGATCCCATTGGTCACTTGGCATAGTTCTGAAGTCAAAATTATAAAAATGCCCGCCATCTTGAACTTTGTTGTTTTCGGGCTGAGTGATACCAAAATCGATATCTGACGATCCCATTGGTCACTTGGCATAGTCATTGGTCACTTGGCATTCTGAAGTCAAAATTATAAAAATGCCCGCCATCTTGAACTTTGTTGTTTTTGGGCTGAGTGATACCATAATCGATATTTGACGATCCCATTGGTCACTTGGCATAGTTCTGAAGTCAAAATTATAAAAATGCCCGCCATCTTGAACTTTGTTGTTTTCGGGCTGAGTGATACCAAAATCGATATTTGACGATCCCATTGGTCACTTGGCATAGTTCTGAAGTCAAAATTATAAAAAGCCATCTTGAACTTTGTTGTTTTTGGCGTGATTGACACCAAAATCGATATCTGACTATCCCATTGGAAATCGATATCTGACTATCCCATTGGTCACTGGGCCTAGTTCTGTAGTCAAAATTGTAAAAATGTCCGCCATCTTGAACTTTGCTGTTTTTGGGCTGATTGACTCCAAAATGGATATATGACACAAATTCAAATTCAAGATGACGGGCATTTTTACAAATTTTGACTACAGAACTATGCCCAGTGACCAATGGGATCGTCAAATATCGATTTTGGTATCACTCAGCCCAAAAAC
Source organism: Laspeyria flexula (assembly GCA_905147015.1). Classification (NCBI taxonomy): domain Eukaryota; kingdom Metazoa; phylum Arthropoda; class Insecta; order Lepidoptera; family Erebidae; genus Laspeyria; species Laspeyria flexula. The sequence goes on from LR989958.1 coordinate 1,755,168, forward strand.
AACAAAGTTCAAGATGGCAGGTATTTTTACAATTTTGACTTCAGAACTATGCCCAGTGACCAATGGTATTGTCATATATCCATTTTGGAGTCAATCAGCCCAAAAACAGCAAAGTTCAAGATGGCGGACATTTTTACAATTTTGACTACAGAACTAGGCCCAGTGACCAATGGGATAGTCAGATATCGATTTCCAATGGGATAGTCAGATATCGATTTTGGTGTCAATCACGCCAAAAACAACAAAGTTCAAGATGGCTTTTTATAATTTTGACTTCAGAACTATGCCAAGTGACCAATGGGATCGTCAAATATCGATTTTGGTACCACTCAGCCAAAAACAACAAAGTTCAAGATGGCGGGCATTTTTATAATTTTGACTTCAGAATGCCAAGTGACCAATGACTATGCCAAGTGACCAATGGGATCGTCAAATATCGATTTTGGTATCACTCAGCCCGAAAACAACAAAGTTCAAGATGGCGGGCATTTTTACAATTTTGACTACAGAACTAGGCCCAGTGACCAATGGGATAGTCAGATATCGATTTCCAATGGGATAGTCAGATATCGATTTTGGTGTCAATCACGCCAAAAACAACAAAGTTCAAGATGGCTTTTTATAATTTTGACTTCAGAACTATGCCAAGTGACCAATGGGATCGTCAAATATCGATTATGGTATCACTCAGGCCAAAAACAACAAAGTTCAAGATGGCGGGCATTTTTATAATTTTGACTTCAGAATGCCAAGTGACCAATGACTATGCCAAGTGACCAATGGGATCGTCAGATATCGATTTTGGTATCACTCAGCCCGAAAACAACAAAGTTCAAGATGGCGGGCATTTTTATAATTTTGACTTCAGAACTATGCCAAGTGACCAATGGGATCGTCAAATATCGATTATGGTATCACTCAGCCCAAAAACAACAAAGTTCAAGATGGCGGCCATTTTTACAATTTTGGTTTCAGAATTATGCCCAGTGACCAATGGGATCGTCAGATATCGATTTTGGTATCACTCAGCCCGAAAACAACAAAGTTCAAGATGGCGGGCATTTTTACAATTTTGACTTCAGAACTATGCCCAGTGACCAATGGGATCGTCAAATATCGATTTTGGTATCACTCAGCCCAAAAACAACAAAGTTCAAGATGGCGGGCATTTTTAAAATTTTGACTTCAGAACTAGGCCCAGTGACCAATGGGATAGTCAGATATCGATTTTGGTATCAATCAGCCCAAAAACAACAAAGTTCAAGATGGTGGGCATTTTCACAATTTTGACTTCAGAACTATGCCCAGTGATCAGTGGGATTGTCAGATATCGATTTTGGAGGCGATCAGCCCAAAAACAACTAAGTTCAAGATGGTGGACATTTTCACCACTTTGACCTCAAATAGTCACATTCATCATCATCATCATAACAGCCGCAGTTATTATTGAGAAATTAATTGTTAGTCTTATATAAAATTAATTGTATTTTTCTTTCTTTCTAATAAAATTGTATTTTAATTGTTTATAGAATACAATACGATTAATAACAATTAATTATTGATTAATTTAATTTGAAATTTTGTCCTATCCAACTTTAACAAAATACGATGTTAGAAAATACCAAACTCATTAGTACGCGCTATATTGTTGTACCACACAGCATTAGAGAAGTGTGCATGTTTCGGCTCTGTGTGCGTGATTTAAAAACCTATTTGCGAGCAACTTGAAAATGTATGAACCCTCTTAAATAGTTGTTACATCGGTGCCAGTAGAACGACTGTTCTCGAAGGCAGGAGCTACTGTTATGGCAAGTAGGAATCTGCTGTTAGGAAAAAGACTTTCTAAACTGTTGTTTTTAGGTTCTATTGATAAAATTTATTGGGAAGTATGAAAATATAAAACTTCTAATATTAATTATGACATGTCTTCTAATTTTGATTTTTTAATAATAAAACTTTTATATGACTTAATTCGTCTTAATTTTTTCAAATTCATTGTATAGGATATCACCTTGAAACGACCGATATTATCGATTATCGATAATATCAAAATGAAACTGTCGATATTATTGATTATCGATATTTTCAAGGCCTCGATATAAATATCGATATTTTCAACTATTTGCAACCCTAATTATAGAGAGATCGTGTTTTATAACTTTTATATTATATGCGTTTGTAGTATGCTGAGCCGCATGCAAAAGCTAGTTATCATATAAACTTGTATTTTTAACTAGTAGTAAAGACACATTGAAGGAATAATAATAATAATTAATGTATTATTTTGAACATCAAAGTGTTTAATTTTACACTTCTTTAAATTACCAGTATTTTTAATCACAGTAACTTTTAATCAGACCCAAAATTGATAATGTTTTATTTTATATTATGTTGTGCCACCCCTCCAGCTACTCAAGCTAATTATAATAATGTTTTAAGGCAATGTCATCCTTATGACAATGGAATTAAGTTCAATATAAATTTACCTAAAATACACTGCCATCTCTTGTGGAATGGCTGAATTTTTTTATGGAAATTGATACGTAATTTTGCCCTATCGTACTTCCACTTGTTTTTTCTGTTCCGTGGGATTCTGAGGTTTTCACTTTGACTGTTGACAGTTGACTTCGATTTAGGTCGAAGTTTCTATATACCTATACGTTTTTTTTATTATGAATCTTCTTTTAAGTGATATAAAAAGTGAACATTCAACAAAATAAAACATAAGAAATATCTGTGAATAGGTTGCATGGTTGTTAGTAAGTAAGTAGGTATAATAATTTTTTTTTTTACATTACTAGGTTAGCTACAAAAAGAGAATAAATGATTGGACAGAGATAAATTCAATTCAAATTATTTTTTATTTGTTATATATAACAAAAGAAAGATGCGCGCAGTGCGACTTGATACATGTCCTGTTACGCAAGCTGTCAAGTGGCGTAACTATCGTTTCAAGATCAGGCACAACGCCCCCGATTGAGTAAAAAAATTAGGATCCATTATCCATATCCGTGGATCTTGACACCAAATATCTGTATCCGTATTCGCTGTTATGCATTTGTAATCCGGCACATCACTATTTCTTAAACTTGTATGTTAGACAGTAAAGCAAAACATATTATGTAATCAGGTTTAAGAAGAAAACCTATTAGTGATGTTCAAATTAACATCGTAGTTACCTACCGATTCAATGTTCGTTACAATTTCTGTACCTACTTACAAGTTTTAGAAAAAATCAATGGAATTATGTGCTTTGACTTGTACTTTTTTAAATGGATTCATTATACCTAGGTACGTCACTACAAAAGAAACAAAGTACCTACTTATAATTTGAGAGTCAAAAACAGATTATATCACTTGACCGTAGGTAAGTACATACGTATAATTAGTTATCTATCGCAATTGCATTGGTTTTCTTCAGAAGGAGGTACAGGTTTTTTTCTATTTTTTATATCGACGCAGTACGGGGTGCCTGGAAATCTCTGAGAAAACAAAAAACAAATTACTTATACGGTAGACATTGTCCGACTGCCGTGCTCACTGCTCAGAGACGTTACTTAACTTTAAAATTAATTTAGTAAAAACGTGTAAGTACCTAATACATGTCGAAAAAAAATTGTGTTAATTGACAGATTACTGCTAATTGACGTCTCCGGCAGTTAGTCGAATTTCATAAAATAACTACTTTTAATTTCACCAAATTCACAAATGTACAAGAAATTTTAAAAAGGAATCCGACAAATCAGTAGTGTTTAGAAAATTGTGATAGGTACCTAGACAAAACAAAATACTCACGACTTTACTGGAATGGAGTTGTGGGCAGGGATCACAGTAGGGATTCTGCGGCACGAGCCATCCGAGACCAAATATAGTGAGGAGTCTTCGAAGATTTTTACGACTCATGCGACGCAGCGTCACGCCGATAATTAAAAATACGACTCCCGATACGGCGAGGATTCTTCTCTTTAAACGTCCCGAACTGGAACTAAACCCAGAGCAAGGCACATAATAAACATATAAATAATTACACAAACTATGTACAGAGATTGATCTACCTGTAATATGTGAGGATCAAACCCTTTATCATAGATCTATTTAGGTACAGTCTACATATTTTAGCCAACCTCGCTCAGAATACTTGGTCGGTCCAGCTGTAAGTAATAAGTAGCATAGGGCGATTACTAAACACGTGTAAGTCCATACGAGCCGAATAGGGTTAAAATCGACTTTACGTGATTTATTTTTCAGTTCCATAGGTGTTATGACGACCAACTCCCAAACTTTATTGAAAGTGTTCATACCACCCCCAATACACATTTAAATAAATATTTTGTTCTGCACAAGTAGGGCTGGCCATACACGGACTGCTCCAGCAATTAACCAGTGATCAATAGCTGCCATTAATAGCCGCCTGCTTGTTGCTGCAGCAGTCGGTATCAACTACGAACTTGACTAGTCACAATTTTGAATAATAAACAAAACAAGACGATACTCGCGGCGTGGAAAGTAGAGAGTAGTATGCTGAACTCGAATCTCATCTCTTCCATCTAGAGAGCTAGGAGGGTTTAGGCACGTTTAGGGCATAATCCACACACGCTTGCCTCCTACAGGTTGGTGAATTAGACACATAATTAGAATTTCTTTTAGAGTATATGAGTTTCCCCTATGATGTTATCATGTGACTAGTTTATATCAATTCCACAAAGTGAAATCCACATTGATACTATCGGTCGGACGGGCCGGAATCGAACTCGGACCTCATGATTCCCATACCAGTCAAACATTCGGCCATCATCACAGAGTGCGTAAGGGCAGTCGACGACTCGAGTAGTCAGTGTTTGCCTGGCGGCTTTCATCATTATTTGCCGACCGCCCGAAGCACTGGCGACTGCTCGAGCAGTTCCATGTTATGTGTGTAAGTCTAAGACTGTAATTTGACATGCAGTCACCGCTTGAACTAGTCGAGAAAATCGTTGCGGTCTTTTTAACAGCTTTTGCAAATGGCCAATGGCGTTAGATGGCGCCAACCTAAAATTGCTTCTTGCTAAATTTAAATGATTCTAGGTCAACGGGAAGGTTTAAATTCCCTTGCGATCGTCAAAATATCTATGCGACAAAAATGTTTAAGCAGCTGTATCTTTTTTGCGTTTAAGAGGGTTCATACATTTTCAAGTTGCTCGCAAATAGGTTTTTAAATCACGCACACAGAGCCGAAACATGCACACTTCTCTAATGCTGTGTGGTACAACAATATAGCGCGTACTAATGAGTTTGGTATTTTCTAACCTCGTATTTTGTTAAAGTTGGATAGGACAAAATTTCAAATTAAATTAATCAATAATTAATTGTTATTAATCGTATTGTATATTGTATTCTATAAACAATTAAAATACAATTTTATTAGAAAGAAAGAAAAATACAATTAATTTTATGTAAGACTAACAATTAATTTCTCAATAATAACTGCGGCTGATATGATGATGATGATGAATGTGACTATTTGAGGTCAAAGTGGTGAAAATGTCCGCCATCTTGAACTTAGTTGTTTTTGGGTTGATCGCCTCCAAAATCGATATCTAACGATCCCATTGGTCACTGGGCATAGTTCTGAAATCAAAATTATAAAAATGCCCGCCATCTTGAACTTTCTTGTTTTTGGGCTGAGTGATACCGAAATCGATATCTGACTATCCCATTGCTCATTGGGCATAGTTCTGAAGTCAAAATTGTGAAAATGCCCACCATCTTGAACTTTGTTGTTTTTGGGCTGATTGATACCAAAATCGATATCTGACTATCCCATTGGTCACTGGGCCTAGTTTTGAAGTCGAAATAGTAAAAATGCCCACCGTCTTGAACTTTGTTGTTTTTGGGCTGAGTGATACCGAAATCGATATCTGACTATCCCATTGCTCATTGGGCATAGTTCTGAAGTCAAAATTGTAAAAATGCCCGCCATCTTGAACTTTGTTGTTTTTGGGCTGAATGATACCAAAATCGATATTTGACGATCCCATTGGTCATTGGACATAGTTCTGAAGTCAAAATTGTAAAAATGCCCGCAATCTTGAACTTTGTTGTTTTTGGGCTGAATGATACCAAAATCGATATTTGACGATCCCATTGGTCATTGGGCATAGTTCTGAAGTCAAAATTGTAAAAATGCCCGCAATCTTGAACTTTGTTGTTTTTGAGCTGAATGATACCAAAATCAATATCTGACTCCCATTGGTCACTGGGCATAGTTTTGAAGTCAAAATTGTAAAAATGCCCTCCATCTTGAACTTTGTTGTTTTCGGGCTGAGTGGTACCAAAATCGATATCTGACTATCCCATTGGTCACTGGGCCTAGTTCTGTAGTCAAAATTGTAAAAATATCCGCCATCTTGAACTTTGTTGTTTTCGGGCTGAGTGGTACCAAAATCGATATCTGACTATCCCATTGGTCACTGGGCCTAGTTCTGTAGTCAAAATTGTAAAAATATCCGCCATCTTGAACTTTGCTGTTTTTGGGCTGATTGACTCCAAAATGGATATATGACAATACCATTGGTCACTGGGCATAGTTCTGAAGTCAAAATTGTAAAAATACCTGCCATCTTGAACTTTGTTGTTTTTGAGCTGAATGATACCAAAATCAATATCTGACTCCCATTGGTCACTGGGCATAGTTTTGAAGTCAAAATTGTAAAAATGCCCTCCATCTTGAACTTTGTTGTTTTCGGGCTGAGTGATACCAAAATCGATATTTGACGATCCCATTAGTCACCGGGCATAGTTCTGTAGTCAAAATTTGTAAAAATGCCCGTCATCTTGAACTTGAATTTTGACTTCAGAACTATGCCCGGTGAGCAATGGGATAGTCAGATATCGATTTCGGTATCACTCAGCCCAAAAACAACAAAGTTCAAGACGGTGGGCATTTTTACTGTTTTGACTTCAGAACTATGCCCAATGAGCTATGGGATAGTCAGATATCGATTTCGGTATCACTCAGCCCAAAAACAACAAAGTTCAAGACGGTGGGCATTTTTACTGTTTTGACTTCAGAACTATGCCCGGTGACCAATGGGACCGTCAAATATCGATTTTGGTATCACTCAGCCCGAAAACAACAAAGTTCAAGATGGCGGGCATTTTTACAATTTTGACTTCAGAACTATGCCCAATGAGCAATGGGATAGTCAGATATCGATTTCGGTATCACTCAGCCCAAAAACAACAAAGTTCAAGACGGTGGGCATTTTTACTATTTCGACTTCAGAACTATGCCCGGTGACCAATGAGATCGTCAAATATCGATTTTGGTATCACTCAGCCCAAAAACAACAAAGTTCAAGATGGCGGGCATTTTTACAATTTTGACTTCAGAATTATGCCCGGTGACCAATGGGATCGTCAAATATCGATTTTGGTATCACTCAGCCAAAAAAAAACAAAGTTCAAGATGGCGGGCATTTTTACAATTTTGACTTCAGAACTATGCCAAGTGACCAATGGGATCGTCAAATATCGATATTGTATCACTCAGCCCAAAAACAACAAAGTTCAAGATGGCGGGCATTTTTACAATTTTGGCTTCAGAATTATGCCCAGTGACCAATGGGATCGTCAGATATCGATTTTGGTATCACTCAGCCCGAAAACAACAAAGTTCAAGATGGCGGGTATTTTTACAATTTTGACTTCAGAACTATGCCCAATGAGCTATGGGATAGTCAGATATCGATTTCGGTATCACTCAGCCCAAAAACAACAAAGTTCAAGACGGTGGGCATTTTTACTGTTTTGACTTTAGAACTATGCCCGGTGACCAATGGGACCGTCAAATATCGATTTTGGTATCACTCAGCCCGAAAACAACAAAGTTCAAGATGGCGGGCATTTTTACAATTTTAACTTCAGAACTATGCCCAATGAGCAATGGGATAGTCAGATATCGATTTCGGTATCACTCAGCCCAAAACCAACAACGTTCAAGACGGTGGGCATTTTTACTATTTCGACTTCAGAACTATGCCCGGTGACCAATGAGATCGTCAAATATCGATTTTGGTATCACTCAGCCCAAAAACAACAAAGTTCAAGATGGCGGGCATTTTTACAATTTTGACTTCAGAATTATGCCCGGTGACCAATGGGATCGTCAAATATCGATTTTGGTATCACTCAGCCAAAAAAAAACAAAGTTCAAGATGGCGGGCATTTTTACAATTTTGACTTCAGAACTATGCCAAGTGACCAATGGGATCGTCAAATATCGATATTGTATCACTCAGCCCAAAAACAACAAAGTTCAAGATGGCGGGCATTTTTACAATTTTGGCTTCAGAATTATGCCCAGTGACCAATGGGATCGTCAGATATCGATTTTGGTATCACTCAGCCCGAAAACAACAAAGTTCAAGATGGCGGGTATTTTTACAATTTTGACTTCAGAACTATGCCCAATGAGCTATGGGATAGTCAGATATCGATTTCGGTATCACTCAGCCCAAAAACAACAAAGTTCAAGACGGTGGGCATTTTTACTGTTTTGACTTCAGAACTATGCCCGGTGACCAATGGGACCGTCAAATATCGATTTTGGTATCACTCAGCCCGAAAACAACAAAGTTCAAGATGGCGGGCATTTTTACAATTTTGACTTCAGAACTATGCCCAATGAGCAATGGGATAGTCAGATATCGATTTCGGTATCACTCAGCCCAAAAACAACAAAGTTCAAGACGGTGGGCATTTTTACTATTTCGACTTCAGAACTATGCCCGGTGACCAATGAGATCGTCAAATATCGATTTTGGTATCACTCAGCCCAAAAACAACAAAGTTCAAGATGGCGGGCATTTTTACAATTTTGACTTCAGAATTATGCCCGGTGACCAATGGGATCGTCAAATATCAATTTTGGTATCACTCAGCCAAAAAAAAACAAAGTTCAAGATGGCGGGCATTTTTACAATTTTGACTTCAGAACTATGCCAAGTGACCAATGGGATCGTCAAATATCGATATTGTATCACTCAGCCCAAAAACAACAAAGTTCAAGATGGCGGGCATTTTTACAATTTTGGCTTCAGAATTATGCCCAGTGACCAATGGGATCGTCAGATATCGATTTTGGTATCACTCAGCCCAAAAACAACAAAGTCCAAGATGGCGGGCATTTTTACAATTTTGACTTCAGAACTATGCCCGGTGACCAATGGGATCGTCAAATATCCATTTTGGTATCACTCAGTCCAAAAACAACAAAGTTCAAGATGGCGGGCATTTTTACAATTTTGACTTCAAAACTATGCCCAGTGACCAATGGGATAGTCAGATACCGATTTTGGTGTCAATCAGGCCAAAAACAACAAAGTTCAAGATGGTGGGCGTTTTTACTATTTTGACTTTAGAACTATGCCCAATGACCAATGGGATCGTCAAATATCGATTTTGGTATCACTCAGCCCAAAAACAACAAAGTTCAAGATGGCGGTCATTTTTACAATTTTGACTTCAGAACTATGCCAAGTGACCAATGGGATCGTCAGATATCGATTTTAGAGTCCATCAGCCCAAAAACAGCAAAGTTAATAATTTGATCTTTAATAAAAAAAAATATTCCATAACAAAGTATCAACTGGTATTGAACTCTCTTGAAATATACAAATATTACGTAAACATCGGACCGGGAGCTCGTGGAGCAAAGCGTTACGTCCTCTCTCTAGAAGGCCTCAGCCGGTACTGATTTCTCACGGCCTGTGCGCCGAAATATAAGGCGTTTTTAGGCTCTTTTAAAAAATCATTTTAAAATATTTCTAAAGGGATTTCGAAAATATTATGGACATTTATAAATGACAACATCTTGCTTAATAATTAAATGTAAAAAAATCGACTTTTTAAACACATATAGTGTACCAAAATTCTAATCAAACTTGATCAAAGTTCAACGTTTTTGAGAATTTTAGTTTTTAAGTTTTAGTTATAAAAAAATGAATATTTCTAATATTTTTTCAATACACTAACTAAAGGACTATATGTAGACCTTAAAACAAGCTTTTTTTTCTATGCTTTTCAATTACTTTAGTCCCTGGCGAATCTGAAAGTAGGCTTGTTTCGTAGAATTTCTTAAAACACTGTGCGAAAGAACTGTTCTAACTAAAATACTAATAATAAATAGTCTGTTTTTCTTAATACACTTTTTAGACAAGAAAACTGTTGTCTATGTATGCCAAAAATTACTTCGCTACATATAAAGACATATTCTGTAGCGAACGTGGAAATCTCGTGATTTCATCGATTTCTGTATGAACCCTCTTAAGATGATAATTATTCATATTACTATGTAGCTGGATATTAAAATTCATAATATGATTTTGATAATTTCTGATATATTTATTTATGACCTACCTTGACCTATTGGTTATATTATAACTTATTGTTAGGGGTATACAGTACCTCTTGTTTCATTATGTGTAATATGATGAACCTGTTGTATTAAAATAAACAGTACAATGTTCTTCGTGGTTTCCTTTTCATATCAGCACTGATAAATTACTATAGATTTCTTTTAGTTTACTAAAAGAAATCTATAGTAATTTAAGTTTACTCAAAGTAAATAAATAATACTTGATTATATTTTATAATTATTATACTATTTCTTGACAAACGCTTATCTTTAATACATATGTTCCCAAATAGTAATCTTATAGAGGTAACAAAGTAATCTTATAAAGGTAACAGTTTTCTTTTGCGGTAGATTCAAAATAAAAACTACCAATATTCGATTTAGTAGTAAGGACCAAATGGACAATTGAACGCTTATATTTAATACATATGTTCCGTAAACGAATTACTTATACTTGAATAGTTAATAGACATGTAATGCATGTTTCTGTGAGTAAACACATAATCGTATTTGAACATCTATTTAATGTTGAACATGAATGGAGACGATTGAAAGATGACGGGAGGGTGTGGTGCTGACGACAGCGTGTGCGGTATGGCCTTCAGGACAGCTCTAGTTAAAAGCTTACGGCCTAATCGGTCGGCTGAACGGGCTTAGAGTTTCTTGAGTTTAAGAAACTTAAACAACAAAGTGTGCATACCATTTAAATAATATAAGTACATATAAATATAATTAAAAAAAAATAATAACCCGACTCCGAATCATCAACAGAGAGCAACGCACTAAAAAGACCGTAAAATTATTGTAATATTATTATACCTAACATATGTATATTTGTAATCTCCATTTGATTCCCTTTATTTTGATACTCTACTCGATAGGTTTAGTTAAAAAAAAAATTGAACTTCTTACAATTTGGCGTCAAAAGCCCGCCGTTTTTATTCTTAAAACCTATCTAAGGACACTTGGGTTTTCTAGACGAATCTAACGATACCCTAATTATCAAAATCCATCCAGCCGTTTGGAAGATTCATGGGAATAAAGAAATTTACAAACATACAAGATACGCGCGAAAAACAATACCCGTCCTGACAGTCGGGTAAAAGGGTAGGTTGACTGTCGGACTTAAGCCAAATCAGCAAGAGATACTTTTTTATTAAGTTTATTATCTAGCGTTTATTGATCGGTAAAAATAAAAATGCAATATTTTAAATATAATTTGGAAGGGGTTTGTAAGGCAAGTCTACTATACTGAAATTATTGATTAGATTAAACCCTTAGCTGACATTAATTACCAAGTAGTTTTTTAAATAATAAAACTCATTTAATTAAAATCAACTTGTCAGTGGAACTCAATGAGCAGAGTACCTGATGTCACTAACATATCATATTTTACAAATCACTGTAACACAAAATTTCTGTTATTGTCCGTTTACCCGCTGGTTTCGTGGCTCCAACATTATCGTTTTCGCGACGCTGCGTGCCAATTGATTCGATGTGCTCTTATATGAAACATGTCCTTTGGTGTTAAATCGAACTGTGACTGTAAACACACCCATTTGCCTTATTGTTTGCTATGCGTTTTAGCTTTTCATGAAAAATATTATTTTTATCGTAAGTATATTTATTTCAGTTAAAAGCGCTTAAGGGTACCGATCTGATTGGTGTTTCTTTCTAAATAGCGTTATTTATGTATTACATATGTGACTGTAAAACTGAAAATTCGTTATTTTTATTAAATCTAGACAGATGGTAAGCTGTAGGAAGATTATAGATTTATTAACAAACAAGCTAACTAACCGAAAGATTTATTATACATTGCAAAAAGTCCTGATTTTCTTAAAAATCCGGAAAGATGGTTAGGGATGGTAAGTATGGAGCTTTTCGGATCACGTCAGTGAATTATTGACACAATTAGGGCTAGTGATAAATTTTGGGTATATAGCTGCGAATTAAGGAAGGTTCTGTGATAGGCTCAATACGTCACACTGAACTAAAATACAATTGTGAAATAGAAGTTGTGCTAAATCTGGACCATTGTAGCTTTCGTATTGTTTTCGGAACAGAAAACTTTTATATTACTGAATCAGTCGAATTAGGATGGATACGGATCTAGTTTTTGACATTATTATTGAAATTTTTAGCTTTTTAATACCCATTCTTTAATTCAATCAATACAAAAAAATTACGTCCACCACGCCATTAAACTTTTTTACCTATCACAAGTAATTCAAGTGTTGACCTTAACCATATAATTTAACCTCTAAATCGGGTTACACGACCATTTTATGTCGTGCCATAAAATTCCAAAATCGCTCATAAAATTAGTTTTAATGTTCACCGGTACACCGTAAAATGTCCATATAATAATTATCGGGCATGACGCAGCCAGAATGCCCCGTGTTAGTACATCATCATAATAGAGAGGGTGAAATGATTCATAGTCCAAAACTGCTTTATCAGATTTCATACAATTACCGACAAACAATTTTTTATGAAAAGTTCTTTGGGGTTAATCGTTTATCTAAAGTGCCATTTTTTATATTACTTTACGGTAAATTACTTTAATTTGAATATAAAAGGTGTTTCCTGAGCGCCATGACTGTCTTTAATTCTTTAATGTACACACAAAACAAATTACAATTAACAAAAGAAAACTAAATGTACATAGGCGAGCTTAACTCAAATATGAGTTTTCTACCAGCAAACCCAGGAGTGCAGAGGAAATACAAAAAGTATAGCATGGGAGCAAAAGAAGTGTACAACGAGAAAAGGAAGAGATTTAAGGAACTGAAGAAATATGAAGTAAAGAAAATTGAAGAAAGGTTAGGTATACCATAATGTATACCATCAAATTATAACTAACTGTCCTTCAAACGAGGTTTAAAGAGAGCTATCCACTCAAGGTAGGCAGCGGCTTGGCTGTGCCCCTAACATTGCCAATGTTCATGAGTAGCGATAACCGCTGACTACCAGGTGAGCCGCCTGCTTGTCTGCCACTTCATGCAATAAAAATAAAAATTAAAGATGATGACTTCTTACTCTATAGACTTGATCAATCAATGCAAAACACCCAAAAATATTTTAAGTGCTATTATATTTTTAAAGTTTACTGATCTTCGATGGAGATAGTAAATAAGCTTGCGGTAAGCATTTACTGTCCTGAGGCATTGTAGCAAGACCAAATTCGTAACTAAATTTAATAACAATAACATTTTAGAAAGTTTAACAGTTTATATGAAGTATCTTAACAGTATAAGTCCCAAAGACGTTGACGGATCACGAATAGCAAAACTTTAGCCAGAGGATCACTGTTCCACTTGCTGTGGTCACATCCATTTAGTCAACTGTAACTGTAATTTCGTACTGAATGATTAATTTCACTAATACATTTTTATGCTAGAAGGTTTTTTAAACTACATAGTTAAAATATTGAATCAACCGAAAAACTAGCCCTTACAAGAAGTAATATTATAATGAAAAAAGTAAAAGGTTTGCTTCAAATAGCTGTTGGGCACATTAAGCAAATATTATAAAATATTTAACGTTTTCGAGCCTTTGTCGTGAGGTAAACAGCGAACAGCCATTAGGCTCTGTTTGTTAGCGTGCAAAATGGCGCGATTTTATTGTCTTACCCTTTCAAGTACTTATAACTTATCTTAATTTTACCTTATGTTGTGTGGCGATAGGGAAGTGGGTTATACAAACATTGTTAGGTAATGAGGACCATAATTTTGAAGATGTCTCTTCGTTATAGCAACATCTTATAATCACTGTCAATTAAGCATTAATCTGTTTTATGAATAATAAATACCTTGTTTAATTTGAACGTTTGCGTTACTTCGAAAATAGTTAATTATTAACTTAAAATAGATTCATAAACAAAAGTTCTATAGAAATATAACGTGAGAAATTTCACACCTTTTTGTGGATCGCATAAAAAATCCACGACAACTGCATCAGTGAAGTACCTACTTCAAGTGGTAACGGGTCATGCTACATTATACTAAAACCTCTGGCTACATAATTCTAGCACTTGCATACGATTTTCTTTAAACAACAAACTTGCATCCAAAATCTGTTAACAAAACTGGAAGTCCAAATAGTAGTTCTCGAAATTGGATTTTCGTCGCACCTCCGACGTGAAACCATCCTAACAGTGCTGTTAGCAAGTCGTTCAGTAACAGAGTTTACAATTACAGGTGTTTTTGTTTACTAAATGTTACCAACTTTGTTTTGTTTTGTGTAATTTCAAGCCTGGTGTTAGAGGTGACAAAGTTTCAGAAAGTTTTTGTTGTGCGTCTTCTTTGACTGAAGGTGGAGTAACTGCGATGTTTGAGATGTGTAATTATTTATTCACCGCTCTTCTAAATAGTGTCGCAATTACTTATTCTTGAAAATATAAACTGATAAATTCATCACCAAAATTATAGATTCATTACATCCTTGGGGGGGAATTACACACATAAATAAATAAATCCTGGACAGCATTGTTGGTTATACCATTAGAGGCTAAGGTAAAACAATTTTCCAAAACTTTTGTTACCAAAACGTTCTAGCAACATTTTGTTCTATTTTATTCTGTATATAATGTGGTAGAATATTATATTATTATATTATTATTATAATATCATTGTATAAATGAGTGAATTCTGGGACACTGCATCATTAAATCTTCCAGAAATATGATCAAATATAATGCTTCTGTACCGTAAGTACCAAAAACAGACGCAGCTGGTTCGTTACTGAAAATGCATTGTCTTTACAAGTTCCTCGCTTCAACTCCATCAAAGTGGAAGTACCTGCACTACATATTGTAGTTAGTACAATGTAAGTTAACTTTGTGAAGCTTACACGTGCTGAGTTATAAATTATATTGTATCGTTGAAATATGTATCTGTATGGTGATGGAGGTGTGGCATTATTACTGAATTGTATAGGTATATTGTACTGCATGAAGGTACTGCTTTTTAATGTTTAAATTGGCAAGAAGAAAACATCGGATGGACAGAGTTCGATAGACAACAGTGGCCATCCGTGTCTTTTGTCTTTATGCCGATATCTATGTCAAATATTTGAAAATGGATTGGAAGTCGCTGTCATTTTCAAACATTTGACAGCGATAACGAATCCGAATTCAAAATTGAGTTTTTTGGAATAATGCAATAAGATAACGCTGCCCGCGTATCAAGATCAAGTAGATAAATTATTATTGCAGCAGCAGCGTTCAAATTCTTTTTGTCTGAAGTTACCGATTAAACAGAAAATACAAATAAAGTTACATACAAAAACTTGAAAGGTAACACTTTGTCGAAGTACACATTTACACAAATCGATTCATCAAATTTATACAAATCGTTGAAGCCGTCTCCACATAAGTTTATTTCCCAATTTCTATACCCACATTGTTATAAGTTATCTTTGAACCCGAAACCTGACATTATTATGAAAACTACAATATTTTACTCGAACTAAGCGTTTTTAATAAATCAGTTTACTAAATAAACAAATGCGACGTTAATACAAGTTTTAGTACCACCGGTAGAATATTGGCTGTCGTATGCAATATCCTGTGCCGCTGAATTTCCCCTTTATGGGTTAGGTAATTTGGCTCCTGTAAATGTTGGCACATCAAGCTATTTCGATTAAGTGGGTGGGCAGGATAATCGGGGGTTTGATGAGTTGTCTGTCATGTGTAGATGTTATAAAATGTCAATATTAGGTAAGTATTGAGGAACATAAATATGTATTATTCTTTAGCGCTCGTGATATCTTTAGGGGCGTGGGTCCTACCGTCAAGGAAAGTTACGCTAGAAACTTCGTCTAAAAATGGTTTTTCTATCATGAAATTCTCAATAAGTATCTGTATTCTTTGACAAGACGGTATGTCATTAATGTCATTCCAAATACACTCATTAAAATAATGAACCTACTTGTTTAAAACAAATCGAATACATTATGAAATTTTCATTCGAAAAATTTGAATTTTATTTTGTGATAGGCTTATACTTAAAATATCTCGGTTGCATATAGCTGGAGTGTTACGACTTAAGTGCTTTATTCTAAATGCAACTTTACTCCGAGTTGGGCAGTAACAGTCCTTTAAGTCCGTAATTTCATCCAAAATTTAATATTAAATTGTTTCTTAGTACATACCTATTTCTAAAGTTTAAACTTCCTCGTACTTAATAATATTACGAGTATATTGTAAACTTTATCTGAATGCTGTAAGATTACAATATGAATGCTCCACTATCGCGTTGCTGTAAGTCTTCTACAATAAATAAAACAGTACTGCAGTAAGTAATTTTCTTTGCACGTAATAACGGGTGGCGCAAAAGTAAAGACCCTATTTGGTTCAGCTATAACATTTTTTCTAAATTAGAAAACTAGATTTAGATTTTTTTAAATGTATATTTGTGCCATTAAATTTCGTACCATTAGGATTTAAAGATGATGTCTTTTAAATGGTGACCTCCAGAGTTGATACACATTTGAGCCCTATTTATGACATTTTGCATAACTTGCCGTAACACTTCCTGCGATATGTTCGTTATTTCTTGACGAATGTTTTCTTTTAGAGCTGCGAGAGTCTGTGGCTTGTTCACATACACCCGAGATTTCAAAAAACCCCAAAGAAAAAAGTCTGGACTGGTCAGATCGGGTGATCTTGCAGGCCAAGGCAAATCGCCAAAACGAGAGATAACTCGGCCTGGAAAAGCGTCCCTCACTAAGTCCATAGTGTCGCGCGCTGTGTGTGCCGTAGCGCCGTCTTGTTGAAACCAGATGTGCTCCAGCCCCAATTCGTCCAAACTGGGTATCAAAAACTCACGTAACATGGTTCTGTAGCGTTCTCCAGTGACAGTTATCGCATTGCCTCCAGCGTCTTCGAAAAAATAGGGTCCGATCACTCTGTCAACACAGATGCCACACCATACAGTAACTTTTAGTGGGTGTGTGGCAAAGCGTCGAATTGTGCGACCAATCGGTGCCGGACGGTGGGGAAATCGTCGACGAAATTCACGTTGTGTTCTTATCACTGATATTCCACGTTCTTGGGGAGTAAAACGGTCCATGTTTATTTTCAGTGTATTTTACATTTGTTCACTACACAATTTTCAACAACAGAATGACAGAAAATGTATAATAAAAAAAAAAAAAGCATTTTCTTTAGTGCCACTACTTTTGCGCCACCCAGTACTTGATTATACTTTAATAAATAAACTTACTCCAGTATGTTCTAGAATGTTCGCGGCGTCAACTTAAATTAAATTTTCTAACTTAAGACTAGTTTTAAATTAGTGTTTGTAGTTCTCATATGGGTTATGAAATGACGTACGTCTATGATTTATTTGTTTACTTTAATCTCGTACTTTCAACTTTTTATATTAAGAAAATTACATTATTAAACAAGCGCTTTTACAAGTATACATTTCAACGAAAATATATTTCAATATTTTAGTGTAAGTATATATATAGCTACAACGTTTTCGTTCTTCTCTTGCACTAGTAATTTGGATATTTGATTGTTCGATTTGGATTTCTCTGTCACATGTTTGAAATTTATAAACTATCGTTTTCAAACATCAACAACCGTCTTACAACATCTCGATTCTCGTAGTATTGACTTTTTATTGTTACTCCACCACCATACAAATCTAGGATATTAAACTAGATATAAAATACTTACTGGACCCACGTGTTCCACGAGAACGCATTATTGCGATTAAAAGGTATTCTATGTGTTAGTATCTAAATACTTAAATAAGTTATCAAAGGCACTGTTGGATACAAAAGTATTAGTAGGGTACCCGTACCTAATCAAATGCAAAGTCTATAAAATAACACATTCAATTATTAACACATAGGTATGCTGTCACATAAAATATTCATCAAACATTTCATGTTCTGTGACGTCACGACCCTCATGGCACGCCCTCCCTGGATAAGTCCCGGGGCGTTCGGGAAATAACTAAGGATTAGAGGCGTTTCGCCCATTACTAGGATCTAAGGTAGTGATGGGATGTTATTGGGAAAATTGTGCGGGACTTTTGTTGTGTGGTGTGTTTTGAAAGGTAAATGGTATAATTATTTTTATTGGCTGTGTCAGTATTCAATATCCGATTATTTTTACTTAAATATAGTTAGTTAAAAGCGATTGTGGCCGAATAGAAAAGTGACCGACATGCAAATGGTGTGGTCCGAGTTCGAATCCGAGAGGCACTATGGTTTAGTGTAACGTTACAAACATCATTTCGCATTTATAATTTGAGTAGGATTATATTCATTACTAGCTGTGTCCGCGGACAACTGATCCCGCATTCATTTGTTTTTTTATTTTTTTCACTGTACTCTGATATTTCTTCCAAAATCAAATAGCCTAAGTTACTCCTCGTGTCCTTAGCTATCCGCCAGTGAAAGTCCCGTTGAAATTAGTTCAGTCGTTTCGGAGTTTACCTCAAACAGACAGATAGATAAAAAAATTACAATGTGTGTTTTGTTATATATATAGGTACCCTCAAAAGCTGTTACTTTGATTACATACAGACACTTCAATTTTATTTATGTATATACTTAAAATATATGTACTTACGGTACTTCATCGTTCATCCCTACCTACGCGAATGCGACTCCCAGTTCACCAATTTATCTTACGAACATAATAAAATAACACATTTATCTAAAAGCCAAATTAATTTCTAAAAGAAGCCTCCGTCTTACCACATCACCATAGCAACGAACTTCCTGCTTCAAAAGCCGGGATCCTTTTCTCCCGTACGCTATCCCGGACAGATACATCCCTACGACTCCCTCTCTGAAAGGTAATAAGGGCTGTTTTGCGACTTATTTATAGGTAAGTATATTATTGTTTCTTTGATGACCTCTCCCTTTGTTGTCAGCTGCAGGTGGACTAGCAAAATGAAGAAACAATTTTTTGTTTCCTTATTGATTTTCGGGGTGATTTTCAATCTCTGTTACACATTTCCTTTGGCTTTAGACAGAATGATAATTGATATTTTTGTTTTATATTTGTTGTTAGATCTCTATTCTCAGAAGATAAATGATATCTAGTACGTACAAGACCTTATTGTTTTCATTAATTGAAAACGTCTCAAACATTCTAATAATCTCAGATTCATGATAGAAAATTATTTGAGTTAAACATTTGAGTGTAAACTCTAATTGCGCTTTTTGGCATTGGCACATTGGACAGTATTCGAGTAAAACAATAAGAATACGGACGCGAGACGGAAAGAGAACAATCATTATAATTTTAATCGTCTGTACTAATATTGTAAAACTAAACCCGCTTATTACAAAATATGGAAATATGGTTTTTTTTTTTTTTTTTTTTTTTTTTTTTTTTATTGCCTAAAGTGGCAGACGAGCAGACGGCCCACCTGATGGTAAGTGGTTACCGCCGCTCATGGACGTTGGCAATGCTAGGGGCACAGCCAGGCCGCTGCCTACCTTGATAGGATAGCTCTCTTTAAACCTCGTTTGAAGAAGGACATGTCATAGCGCTCAGGAAACACCGCTGTAGGAAGTTCACCCCAGAGCCGGCACGTACGTGGGATGAATGACCGCTGAAACCTTACCGTTCTAGACGATAACGGCTCCAGGTAGTGCGGGTGAAGCCTACAGCGGCGTCGAGTGGTGCGATGATAAAAAGGCGACGATGGCACCAAATCAAGAAGTTCGTCGGAGCACTCCCCATGGAACAATCGATAGAGCACGCAGAGTGACCCAAAGTCTCTCCGTTGCCCTAACGATTCCAAGTTGTCCGTCAGATTGGGATCATCGACGATTCGAACAGCCCGCCTTTGGAGGGAGTCAAGTGGGTCGAGCTGGTACTTGGGAGCTCCCGCCCAGAGGTGAGAGCAGTACTCCAAATGCGGCCGAACCTGTGCTTTGTACAGCACAAGCCGCTGTTTAGGTTTGAAGTACTGCTTCGCCCTGTTCAGGACACC
The DNA here is from genome assembly GCA_905147015.1 of Laspeyria flexula. Classification (NCBI taxonomy): domain Eukaryota; kingdom Metazoa; phylum Arthropoda; class Insecta; order Lepidoptera; family Erebidae; genus Laspeyria; species Laspeyria flexula. The sequence continues at coordinate 1,775,535 of LR989958.1, forward strand.
CAATTTTTTGCTCGCCAATTTGGCTTTGTCCTCCAAATGACTCCCAAACTGGACTTTGCTCGAGATATTAACGCCGAGGATCCCAATACTTTCGGACAACGGGAGAGATACTCCTTCAAACTGAGGCGCCATAACAAATGCGTCCTTCTTCGCAGTGAACGCGCATACTTGTGTCTTCGAGGGGTTGAATTGAACTAAGTTCTTCACACCCCATTCGGAGGCTCGCCCTAGAGATGCCTCGACTTCAGACACAAGTATTGACCGTTTCTCCTGTACAGTGACCCGAGGGATGTTCTGGTGGCCGGTATACCGCGCATCACCCGTGCTGTCATCTGCATAGCAATGCATGCTATCTATAGACAACATGTCATTGATATGCAGAATGAACAGCGTTGGGGAGAGCACCGAGCCTTGTGGAACACCAGCATTGATGGGCCTTCCCTGGGAGCATGCACCGTCGACGACGACTTTGATGCTCATCCCATCTAAAAAACTGGCGATCCACTCGCAGAGTCCCTCGGGGATTCCATATGATGGTAGCTTCGATAGAAGGGCTCTATGCCAGACCCTATCAAACGCCTTCGCGATATCGAGGCTCACAGCTAGAGCCTCTCCCCCGCTATCTAAGGCTTCTGCCCATCGGTGTGTCAAGTACACAAGAAGATCACCAGCTGAGCGACCGTGACGGAAACCGTACTGTCGGTCGCTAATCAGCTGGTGCTCCTCGAGGTACTGTAGGAGCCGTGTGTTGACGACTCGCTCCATCACCTTAGATAGCAGGGACGTTATCGCGATAGGCCTGTAATTTGACGGGTCCGACCGGTCACCCTTTTTAGGGATCGGGTGGACATGAGCAACCTTCCACGAAGATGGAACCCTGTTGGTCGAATAGGAGAGACGGTAAAGGCGCGTTAATACGGGGGTCAACTCAGGGGCGCACGTCTTAAGCACCACCGCGGGGATGCCGTCCGGCCCACTCGACTTGTGGACGTCTAAGAGTCGGAGTTCCCGCCTGACCGCACGCTGTGTGATGCGAATCTCAGGCAGAGAACTCTCACACCGCGGGATGGTAGGTGGTGTGGCTCCTCCGTCGTCCAAAGTAGAGTTTGAGGCAAAGAGATCGGCCAGAAGATCAGCCTTCTCTCTTGCACTATGGGCCAAACTGTCATCAGATTTCCGCAGTGGTGGGAGATTGGACTGGCAGAAGTTGCCTTGGGCAGCCTTGGCGAGCGACCAAAAGGCTCGACTCCCATTGGGATGGCTCTGAAGTCGCTCGCCAATTCTGGCAACATGCTCTGCCTTGGCTTCGGCAATAGCCTTTTTGCTGAACCTGGAGGCCGCATTGTACTCCTTCCTTACGTCTTTGACGTTTGGATCCCGACGCTCTCTGGCGCTGTTCCAGGCCAGGTATGCGGACTGCTTGAGGCTCGCAGCCTCCCTACAGGTATTGTTATACCAGGGCCGACTGCGGCCGCCAACGGGCAACTTGGCGTTGGGGATGAATAGTTCCATCCCCTGAAGCACCGTTTCCGTGATGCAGTCCGCACAAACGTCGGGATCGCTAGAGGAGAAGCAAAGCGGCCCCCATGGATAGGATGCGAAGAATTCGCGAAGCCCATCCCAATCTGCCGACTCATAACGCCAGACTCTGCGAAACCCTTTCGCTGATGAGCGATCGGGTTTCACAACAGGGGCTCTAGTACGGACAAGGCAGTGGTCAGAAGACCCCAATGGGGCATCGACTACCACCCTGTAACCGTCCGGATGAGTGGTCAGCAGAAGGTCCAGCAAAGAAGGGTTATGGCTCTCGATATCTGGTATGCGGGTGGGCTGCATAACCAATTGTGAGAGACCATAGGCCGTCGCCATATTGTATACAGTTCGTCCTGGGAGGTCAGTGGTCCGGGACTTCAACCACTCATTGTGATGAGCGTTAAAGTCACCAAGGACCACCACCTCCGCGGACGGGTACTGTTCCAATATTTTGTCAATCCCCTCTTGGACGCTCTCAAAAAGCTGAGTAGACCCCAAATCACTGCTCGGGGACCTGTATAGGCACGCATAGATTCGGGTGAGACCCCCATGGTCTACGCGTAGCCATAGAAGTGACAGGTCCCCTTGTTCGAGGCCCCGAAGGCGGCGACAACATATATCGCCCCTGACGAAAACGCACACCCCGGCTTTACGTAGGAACAGGTGCTCCAGTTCGTATCCGGGGTATTTAAGGTACGAAATATCGTCAGGGGCACATATTTGTGTCTCCGTTAAAAAGAGCAGGGCAGGCCGCGCTGTCTCAAGGTGGTGATGGACAGCGTCGAGGTTACTGTGAAGCCCCCTAACATTGCAAAAGTCCACTTGGAGTGTGGAAAGGGGGTCCGCCGTATGGTACATGCTCTTTTTATTTTTCCGAACCATAGTTTTAAAGAGGTATTAAGGGGGTGGGGATGATTTAAGTGTAGTGTAAGGTCCCTGTGACCCCTAAGGAATAGAGGCGGGGCATAGTCAGGGCCGACGCCCGAGTTGTGTGAGGGGCTGACGCGAAGCACGGAAGGGCCCCCGGTGCCCCCCCGCATGCAGTCACCGGGTTCCACACCGGTATCCCAATCCGGCCCGGCGACTACATGACGGGATTTTCGCCGGTTGGTAGGACAGCCTCCCGGGTGGGATAAATGTTAGATCCGGGTTCGGGTCCCCTACTGACCGGCAGGTGGCCGGCGGAACCATTCCCACCGGGTCTCCCTGGACTTCGCGTCAACCCATCACGCTCAACACACCAGCCCAGACCTCACCACCGCATGCCTCCAGCATCACAGGAACCACACTCAACACCTGGGAAAGGAGGTTGGAGAGAAGGGACGGCTTTCCCTGCCCTTTAGCCGAAACGCCTGATGGCTTCACGGCCAAAATGGACAGAGCGGTGGTACCTACCCGTTCGGGTCCGTAAACCCTACCACCAGTGGGAAAGGAGGGGTAGAGATAGGACATCAGTACCGCTGGGGACAAGAAGGGGGTGCGGTGCTGATGGCTGGAGAAGCCGGGGTCGCGTACCCGAATCAACTATTCTGCGACCGGACAGGGCACAGAAAGGTAATCCTCTGGCTGTAAGTATGGTTAAATAAACCGAAACCTGGTTATGGTTAAACGAACCGAGTAAATAAACCGGTGACTGTCACCGTGGCGCAGTAGTTAAAGTGGTCGCCTCGCCACTACATCGCCGTGTTAGGTGACGTGGGTTCGATTCCCACACGAGACAAATATTTGTGTGATTCATAGATATTTGTTTCTAGTCTGGGTGTACTTTGTGTCCGTTAGTTTCATACTTTTACACTTTTACAATATTATTACAGTATTTTGTAATAAGGGGTAAGAGTTTTTTTTTTTAGTTGGATGCGTTAATCTCAGGAACTATTAATTCGAATTGAAAAAATATTTTAGTGTTGGATAGCCCATTTATCGACGAAGAATAGGTAGGCTATAAGCTCTATAACATCACACTATCCCCCATAGGAGCTGAGTGGTGAACAAACAAAGATCCACGGGAGCGAAGCCCTGGGCAACAGCTAGTAATATATCTATATTAATATTAAAAATATTAAGAGAAGAGAGATTTGTATTTTTGTATGTTTGTATGTAACGAATAAATTTAAAAACTACTGGACCGATTTCAAAAATTCTTCATTATCACTGAGTAACATAGACTACCACGCTTTGACCAATAGGAGCTGAGCAATGGCCAAATTAAGAATGACGGGAGCGAAGCCCCGCGTGGCCTCTAGTACCAAACAAAAGGTCAACATCGCTCAGTGCACATCGTTGGCAATAGGCATTAGATTCCTCATATGCCTTATAATCTTCTCATCAATTCAAAACAAGCACTCAATGGTTTATGTTATACAAGTATTTAAACATCAATTGAATCGACACCATTGTGTTCAGGTAAGTAGGTTATTTAACCCGCATACCAGAGACCACTGATAAACGCTGTTAGCAGGTAAACACTAATAAATATTTGTACTATGTGGAAATTATATTACAGTGCAACCAGTACGGACAGCTTGTATTAATATTAGGCTAGGAGCGCACTACGAGTTTATTGCCGCGCGGCTGAAAAGCGTTATACCGTAATTACGTATTGCAATATTGTAACGAGCGCGATATTATTTTGCAGTGCGACATGGGCCCGTGGCATTGCCAACGTCGATGAGCGGCGGTAACTACTTACCATCAGGTGGGCCGCTTGGTCGTCTGCCATTTCAGGCAATGAAAAATAAAGCACTAGCGCCGCGTGGTGAAAAATTCGTGGTGCGCATTTGATCTTTTGGGGCTTTTTAGGCCCGGAATCCATCGAATTCCTAGGGATGTAAGATACTTACATCAACATGCAACAAATATAGGTGCAGTGAGCCATTGTGTAATATTGTCAGTATTCAAATTCTTTTTATAACGCATATCATGCCTTCTGTTATCGTCTGCGCTTTGGTACGCCTCTGCTCTGGGTCAATTTTTTTTATCTTTGTTTCTACGCTGGACGGCTTGCATACTGTACGGGAATTATATCTATAGCACACGCGTAAAGTATAATATAGTAAGGACTATTTTCTTAAATAAAATATATCACGTATATCACGACCGTGTATCCAATACCTATAATTCTATATTATTAATAGGTATTACAACTTCACCGTCCAACTCATCTATGCTATTAATTACCACGTTCAGTTCCGTATCGACCAGTGCAACAATGTCCAACTTGGGAAATTAGTTAGTACCACCTACGTTCGTACTTGCACATAGATAGTCATATGCACAACTTTATGTTATCCGATTTTGAGAAGTTTCGGACGAGCTCTGATGCGGTTTGTTTATGGACGACGGTATTTCAGTTAAAGCCTCTTTGGTTAATTTATTCCGTTGGTTCTAGTTGAAGGGATGCTGAAACTAAGATTGAATCACGAAAAATAATTGTATTTTATGATTTGAAAATTAAGTGAAATGAAATGAATGTAACATTTAACGGTTGCAAATTGCAATCAGACTGAGAGCAACTATGGGCCAAATAAATATTATTTGTTCTTTGTTTACATCAATAATATAATGTAAGTTCCATTATAGTTTTCAGAATTCGCATATGAATAGCATCAGACCAATGAGAGAATCTAATATAAGTGTAAGATATTACGAGTATACTAATCCAAACGCAACTTTGCAAAAGTTATCTGTAGAGACAATTGGTGCCGGTCGTGAGCAAATAATATATAAATTTTTTTTTTTTTCTTTTTGTTTAAAGACAACGCCCGCACTAGGGAACAAGCCCTGTGTCGCGGGGAGCTTTACAAACATGAAATTAACGGACACAAAGTACACCCAGACTAGAAACAAATATCTATGAATCACACAAATATTTGTCTCGTGTGGGAATCGAACCCACGTCACCCAGCACGGCGATGTAGTGGCGAGGCGACCACCTTAACCACTGCGCCACGGTGACAGTCGTATATAATAAAATATTGCTGAATGTTTAACAAATTTAACATTTGCTTAATCTTCAAAGGGATGCTTGCTTATTCTCTTTAATTCTAAGGGATTTTCACATTAAAATTACACACGTGAAATATTAAAGGCAACGCCTATCCGTTAGTAGGGATTTTTCTGGATTTGTCGGGGTTCAGGCACAGCCCTGGCAAACGATTTTTATTTACTTTCTTTTGAAAATTTCCCGTTTTCTTTCCCATTTAATTGGATCCAGGGATTTTACTTGGAAATGAAGTTTTCTTATACTTTAGTAACGGCTTCGGTTAGACTTGAGCCATAATCGCTGCATTTTATTGTCATTGCTATTGGATTTTTCAAGTTTTAGTATAAAATGGAATATTTTACTGTTTTCTTTTTATTAAATCAGTTTCTGTTAACGGTTTCACTCGCGTAATATACCAGCAAAAAGTAGACTATGTTCTATTCTAGGTCTTAAACTCCCTTTCAAAATATATTTAGTTCCAGTAGGTACCTACCTAACAATGTCAAATAGACGTTGTAGAATGTACACTATCCAAGCTACTGAATACTGAAGGAAAATTCTTGTGTGGACCCCACATATCCTGGTAGGTAATCCTAACGTTGCATTAAGCCAGCGCATGTATGTATATGTGTATAGCCTCCTGAACTCTCTGAATAGATGAAATAGCTTAGTCCAGCAGTGGAATAAGGCTTGTTTTACTATCCGAGATTAGACTAAGTGCCTACATAGGTAGACCGCTTTAACGAAATCCTATGTGAACATACCAAGCAACTAGTCCGTCCTAACAATATTATAAATGCAAAAGTTTGGTTGGATGGATATTTGTTACTTAATCATGCCAGAACGGATAAAATTATCTCAAATCAAATCATTTCACATCTTTATGTTTGGCACACATAGACATATAGATCATAGCCTGTCATAGTCGAATGGCCTGTTGGTCTAGTGGTTAGTGACCCTGACTGCTAAGCCGGAGGTCGTGGGTTCGATCCCCACCCAGGACAAATCTTTGTGTGATGAGCATAAAGGGTTGTTCTGTGTCTGGGTGTAATTTATCTATAATATGTATGTATTTACAAAAAAAATGTATTCAAGTAGTATATCAGTTGTTTAGTACCCATAACACAAGCAAATATAATTGCTTACTTTGGGACTAGATGGCGCTGTGTGAATGTGGTAGAATATTATATTGTTATAGTCTGGAGTAGCACATAGGCTATTGTCTTAGCTTCTGAAAAGCGACTCAGTCGCCGAGTTTGGCAGCTGTAGTGGGCTAAGCTGACAGCGATGGGCTGCTGCGTTTTGCTTCTGAAAAGCGACTGAGCTACCGATCGCCGCAGCTGAAAGTAGCGTGTGTGCTATCAGCGATACCTCGCGGGCGGAGCTGCGGACGGAACCTAGTTCGAAGTTGAACACAGACAGACAGACATTATCGCATACATAACCGATCATTGACCGCGTAACCCGATATTGTCTGGACCAGCCGACCTTATGATCACTTCTCACGCTCTGCGAGTTTGACGTGCGTAGGTATTATTAGCCACCTTTGTAGCTGTGAATGGGGTGATTGTGACGTCATCGGAGTGGTCATTCATGCGTTGAACAGCTCTCACAACGCACTATCTGAAAATAGTGCGTTGGGAGAGATAGTGCAATGATGGTAGATAGAGTACTAGGATTAATTAATTGGAGGATTGCCATTTCAAATAATAGTAAATAATCAAATAAAAACACCTCACTACTTTTTGGACTGTATTAACATAGTCTGTACTAACCTACCTCGCCCTCGGTGGTGTAGCGGGAAGTGTATACGACTGCTGTGCAAAAGGTCCCGGGTTCGATTCCCGGGTAAGTGAAAATTGTATTGGGTTTTTCTATCATGAAATTCCAGTATTGAGATTTTAATTTTTCCCGAAGTTTGGAAAACAAATATTCCCGGTTGTAACAATAGGCTCACCCTCTATTTCATAGGACTAAACATAGCTGGCGTAATGTGGGTGTGCTACATACACCTCTGCCTACCCCTTCGCGGGTAAAAGGTGTGTTGCTATGTGTTATGTATAAATCAAGTAATATATAATAATATAATATTTCACCACATTCACACAGCGCCATCTAGTCCCAAATTAAGCAATTATATTTGCTTGTGTTATGGGTACCTACTAAACTGATAAGAGATATTATTATTATTTATATTTTTTTTTTTGTAAATACATACATATTATAGATAAATTACACCCAGGCACAGAACAAACCTTCATGTTCATCACACAAAGATTTGTCCTGGGTGAGGATCGAACCCACGACATCCGACTTAGCCTTGCCTAGCCTTGGTCGTATGACTGGCCTGTTGGTCACTAACCACTAGACCAACAGGCCAGTCGTACGACCAACAGGCAAGTGGGTATAAATATAAGATATTATTCTTGCACCCTTGTAATAAAGCTTAGACCTGGTAAGTATCGATGCAGTCCCACGGTCATTGCCCCAACCGATCGCGATACGAATTGATACGATACGTAATCGATCCCTGACCGATAGTCTAATTATGTTAATGACCCGAAACACCATGATGGTTCACGTTGATCGAATCCCGTAATTAAGTTATGGTATAAGGTAATCGAGTCTGCATGTCAGTGATGTGTTGTTTCAAATATTTTTTACTTTTTGTATGGCATTGTCGCGTATATGTGAAAAGTAGTACCCCCGCTGTCTCCAAGGGATATTGCAACGATTCTGGTAAACAATCATCGGACCGTCTCCATGACTATTATTATGCTAGTGTACTGTCTTGAATAGCAACCGATAGTTGCATTCGTAAATCGTTCATTTTCTAAATAAATAAAAAAAATATAAAAACATTCAAAGATTAAACGTCAATGGATTATCCTGAGCCTGCAACGGACTGTGTCGCGATTTACAGAAGGGAAATACGGCACACGCCTGCAAGTCCCACATGGACATGATGAGGCCTACATGCTTGTGACAAGTCTATCAAGTCTCGTGGCGAGTTTGCATCTTTATTACACTTCTAATAAGCAACATTATCGGTTGGAAACCCACTTATGCTACAAACCAAGTCCAAACATATCAATAAAGCATCAACATTAGACAGCTCGCAGACTTTACGACTATAGCATTACCGTAATTACGACTAATCGCAGTAATCAATGTGTAACGTCTTGTGATATCTGCCGTTCGATTAATTTAGGTGCTTAGGTTACAAAAGAGTAAGCTGTTCACCTAATGTAAGGGATCTACGCTATCCATAGACACCTGCAACACGGTGGGAGTCACACATGTCTTACCAGCCTTTTAAGCGGTTGTAACCTTGCGTTCCAACAGAAGTGACCTGTATTTACTAATGTTAAAATGTGTTTGAAAGTGAACAAAGAATTGTCGTGACATGTACATAAACGTATTACTGCATACAATTAAAAAAAACATATTATTTAAATTAAAATAACACAGAACTTAATACAATTAACAGTTGTAGATTCATTAGTTGGACCAAAGACCTGAATAGGTATTGGGTAGCCATTTTGAATGCAAGATCCGGGATCGATCGCCGTGGACGCCCTAAGGGGGCTGTCCTCGTCTATATCTATGTTTAAAGTCAGACATCAACAAGCTGGCAACTTCGAGATTGATGTATGGAATAAGGTGTTCGTTATTTTTACAAACTTTTCTATTTTGTCTATAAACTGAATTTCGAAGTTTAACAGAGCGGTCTAAATTTATTCAATAGTAGCCGAGTCAAACCTTGAGCATTAACTCGGACGAAGAGAAGCATCAAATAAAAGGTGTTGCACAAACATTGTACGGAAGCGCAAATACAGGGTGTTAGGCAAGTTGAATGTGTTCCGGAACAACATCGAAGCAGAAACCAGATTGGTTTGTAAACTGTGTTGTTGCTTAAACGTACGAGTATTTTGAATGAAAAATTTTAGATGCTATTGAAGTTTATGTTAAGAATTTGTTGTATTTGTTGCCAATTTCCTTTATATAACTTGGGATTACAATGATAATAAATAAACAAAAGAAAAAATAAGCACAATTTCTTGCTCAAATAGAGCGAAAAGGAACTTTCCCTTGCAAAAGACTAATCAAATACATAACACAATGTTTCAAGAGACCAGTAGAGATTTACCGTGCTGACTGACAGCACTAATTTTTGAACTGCCAGCATAACGTTGGCACGGGTAGGAACTGTGCCGTACTTAGCGACTGTTCATATACTAACACTCTAGGAACTGCTGAATAAAACATTGTAAAATACAAAAAGTATATTGTATTGCTTATCATCTAGCTATAGATAATATTCTTGTTTTCCACCTGAATGGTCTAAACACAGTGTCATCGATCATCTGAATGAAATGTTATGAAGATTTAGTGTATAATCCACACACGCTGACCTAATGCTGGTTGGTGGATCAGACTTAGAATTAAATTTTCTTATCGTGAGGAGAAGCAGGACCGTTCGCAGTGGCGTAAATTAGGTGAGGCCTATGTTCAGCAGTGGACGTCGATAGGCTGATATGATGATCGTAAGGAAAACCACCCTGGGTTTCTTTATAATTTTTTTATCGTCATCATCATCAGCAACCAATTAAGTCCCACTGCTGAGCTCGGGTCTCCTCTCCTCTAGGTAGAGAGCTGAGAGGGTAAAAATAAATCATCAAAAACTACAAATTAATTCTGTCCACAATATACCTACCCATTATTAAATTACTAAATGAAGTGCGATCAACTATCATCTAAATCCATGACTACATGTGGAACAATAGCAAGCTAACTCCTCGAACTATTCTCAAACGTTTATCATAATCTGCTAACCCAGTTTTGAGGAAGTACAAATTTGAAGAGCCCATTAAATGTTAACGCGAACTCGACATAATCCAACGAATTAGTTATTCAGAAGTAATTTACATGCTGTGTCCGTTCCTTTGTATATTAAATAGTAATGTTTGTTCCGAACTGGTTTATATGGCTTAGTTACAGCCAGGGGTTTTGGTTTGGCCGAGATTTTGGCGCCTTTACACAAATTATTTTGGACGTAAGGGACAGAGATGTCAAGTTGGTTTAGTTTGTGAATGTGGCTTTAGAATTGCTAAGTATGTTATATTATGGCCCACATATAACATACTTAGCAATTCTAAAGCCACATTCGTTTTCTATGATTAAGTAATTCGCAATTATTTATCGGATGTCATAAATATATTATATGTCGTTGTTGCATTAATTTATCAAATGATCTTGTTGGCGCTTTCAAGACTTTAATTTAATTTTGTATATAAACACAATAAATACAATGGTAATCTTAATGCCAAGGCATTCTCTACCAGTGCATTATTCTGCAGCATTGTGGTTACGTCCTATATTGGATGGCGTAGCATTTTTAAAGAAATATCTATATAATTTTTTTTTTTTTACCACATTCACACAGCGCCATCTAGTCCCACAGTAAGCAATTATATTTGCTTGTGTTATGGGTACTAAACAACTGATATACTACTTAAATACGTATTTTTTTTGTAAATACATACATATTATAGATAAATTGCACCCAGACACACAACAAACCTTTATGCTCATCACACAAAGATTTGTCCTGGGTGGGGATCGAACCCACGACCTCCGGCTTAGCAGTCAGGGTCACTAACCACTAGACCAACAGGCCAGTCATCTGATCATCTGAAATCTTTTTAACTTATCGAAAAATATTTACAAAATACTTTCCGATATCGACTCTTGCGAATACATGTTACATGCATGAATAAGCACGTCTTCTTCGTCACGAGGACATGCGCCGGGATCCGATTTCGGCCGCTACTCACATCGGATATCCGGTAGTTCATTATGGAGCTCTATTACATCCCTGATGGCCACACACATTAATAGCCATTAATGTCGCATGTTTTGAATTATTAACTTAGAACTTATTTTTTCACAACTCCAAGGTAGGTACTGCAGATCTCTCCTTATAAAGCGTACCTGAAAAAAAGGGTCAGACAGATAGACAGGCTGACAAAAGTGATCCTGTATGGTTCCTTTTTTTACAAAATCCAAAAACCATAAGTACATTAATACTTGCCACGGGAATTTTAACCTTAACCTGATGAACAAAAGATGATAATTTACGATATTACATGTTACGCCCTATTTTAGAGCTATATATATATATAGTATCAAATCAAGACCATCACTGCCGTTCCTATCGTATTGAAACCTAATAAATACTTTTCCAACAAATATACAAGCAGCGGTTTTGTGATTCACACAAAACCGCTACGTAAATACAAATATGAAATATTTTAATGAATGAACTTCCACGTCACCCAAATATGGTGTCGCGAATTCCTTTGTACTGGACAGGAAGCTAGCCATATTAGGGTTAGCCATTATAGTGGATACATCATGGGAGCAATGAACCCCTTGTCATGGAGGTGGGTTTGTTGGTGATGTAGGAAATATTACTAACCTCAAAGTAAGAAGCCTAAACCCTCTCGGCTCTTTAGATAGAGGAGAGGAGACCCGAGCCCAGCAGTGGGACATTAATGGGTTGCTGATGATGATGAAGTAAGAAGCAAAATGTTGAGGTACTATGAGGATGATGCAGGTGTCCATAGGCTTCGGTAACCACTTGCCATAACGTGGACCGTGAACTTTTTTGCCACCATCGTGGTATGTAACTCAGATTGTTAAGCTGCTAGTGCGGCAAATTCATTTTGAAAGGAGACAACAGCTGTTTCACGAAAGATGCAACAGGCTAATTGGCTTAAATTTTATATTTTAGTTTGTGAGAAAATTAAGTTTCGCAATCTCTTCAAGCTACTGACTTAATTTTTTATGTACTAGTACGCCGTTATGAGTTTTCTTCAGTAATTTTAAAACTAACCTTGACGCCATGTCTAAACATAAGTGGGTGATACATTCATCAATCTCAGAAAAACGATTTTGTAGAATTACCATAAAGATCAACGTTTGTGAGGCCTTTGGAGTTCGGATCATTCAGGTTAAGTATTCCATCAGACATGTAAAAAAGCCCTCATACATTTTACATTAATGAAGCTATAATCCTCAATCATACTCATACTTCAGGCTTTTGAATTTTATGATGCAGGGATTTTTTGATAAAATTTGGCACATAGACAATAATCTAAATGAAAATAAGTCACACTGAACTTGTAAGCCGATGTAAACAGTAAATCAAGCTTCATCAACATTACAATGGCAAAGTAAAAGAAAAGCTTTTGCTTATGTATAAATTACCGAGATTTCCTGTAGATTTTCCAATAAATTCTATCATAGAAACCTTGTCCTTACAATAACAATACAACAAAAACTAAATTTACTAAATCAGTTTAGCCTGTGTCCAGTAATGCTCTGTTAATAAACGTACATGTGGTAATTAATTCTCATATACTACTGCGATTTTACCATCGCCAATCTAGCTAAAGCGTCCACAACAATAGTCACAATCCATATTAGAACGAACCGATCGTACAAGTCAATGACGAGCTGAGCTAAGCGAGAAATGAAGCACGCAGAATACGCCTCACATTAAACGTGGCCGACCTTTAAACTTTCGCAATCTTATGTCCTTTGCCAAACGACTTTCGAACACTCGTTGTAAATTGTCTTTTGGACGTCTATGGGAACATTGGAAACTTATGTGCTCTAATCACTGTTATAGTGGTTGAAATATTAAATATTGTGCTATGGAAACAGAAATTAGGTATTCCTTTGATTTTAGAGCTTTTCTTAGAAACTTTATAATTTGGTAGTTATATACGAAGAATAACAGAAGACAGTTGAATGCGATGAATGAATTAATTTATTGATGACTTTTATTTTGTTCAACACGTCTATATACCACATTATGTTTATAATAGGATTATGGAATCTAATACTAAGGTAAATCTAAAAAATCATTACCATAATTCTCTTTGAAAAAATGTTGTGGCAATAACAAATAATTATAAGAAAAACAAGCATTTACTAAGTTAGTACTTAGTAAATGACCGTTTTCGTTCACTTAGCTTCTCTTTCTATTATCACAAAACAAACTTTAAGGATACCTCATAAAATAATCTACTAACAAAACAGTCAACAGTCCAAAATCCTACAGACAAATACATTATCAACCAGTTCCTCGGTGCCTGTTAGCTCAGTAAATAGGCCACTACTTGCGGGACCATCGTCGCCCTGTTGTACACCAAAGGTACGTGATCGGTGTAACAAGTGCCAGATAAGCTGGTATTTAGTTACACGATGCCGCAATATTGTGGCAGGTCCTGTTACGTTTAGGAATTGTCAAGTGTTTAAATTCCATTGACACCCTATTTATTTTTATCTTCAGGATATATTACAAAAGGTTTTTTAGCCAAGCGGCGACGAGAACAGGCAATCAATTTAGCATTCCTTCAAAAATTAAAACTTAAACTTAAACATTCACCGCAGTTATAATAACTATCTGGATAGTATTGAATAGTTATAGTGACAATTTTTTAACACTTAAGCTATTATTATTTAATCAGCAAAAGTGTTAAAATGTTTATTAAGGCCACCGTCGATGTCGTCAAAATATCTTGTAATAAGCTTGCTCATTCCGTAATTTCTGAGCCACGGGCGAAATATTCCCGGCTGACCCTTCAGAAATTTATACGAAATCGACATATCTTTGCGGTGCAATCTGTTACCGTTTCTGCATTGAGTCACTTAGTTAGTTATGATCTAATTTGCAGTTATAACCTCAGATCAAGAAGAGAAAAATAATTTATTATTTTCATTTTTTTTTTGTGTATGCTATTAATTGACACTTGATCATTAGTTTACTAGCTCTAATATTTATCAGAATCGTCACCAACATCCGTTGCAGATTTAAAATCCATCGTTCCACCGTCAACGTTTTACTAAACCACACAAAATTACGTCTATCCAACTACCGGCAACATTTTGCTTCCTCTTTAATAATGCCGAAACAAGCAAATTACATCCCTTTTAATACTCGAGCAAACTAAAAACATCACCGTGATATATGTATGTGCCGACTAAAATATGCTGCTAGTTATTTATCTAAAAGCGACCACTAGCTCTGTAGTATTATTTACGAGGCAAAGTTTCCACACGTTGGAGCAGCTATAGGTATGATTTATAAGGGCTTGAGACCCTTTTCCGATGATTATATTCATAGCGTATGGTCCGCTTTAAATATCATTGGTTTTAGTTCAGAACTTGCATTGATATGATATTAAAAGTGACTGATTTTGTTTATTAGGAATAATTTTAGTGGAATCAGAGAATTTTTGCAATATTTTAAAACACATTTTATTAGATTCATTTTAAAAACAAGACGTCATGTTCAAATATGCAGAAATAAGTGAAAAAAAGGTAAATAATTTTCTTACCAGTTGCTGCAATAAATAATATAAAAGATTCACAAGAATAAAGTTCCGTAACGGCTAAAGAATAATAAACTTCAAGTTGTTTTGAACAGCTGAAAATTGAAAATACTGCTGCAGCTACCGTATAGAAAACAGGCAGACTCGAAAACTTAATGAAAATTTTAAACCCAATCTCGGCTTTCTGAAGATTTTCAATATAATACGGAGCTTTTGATCCCGCGTGTGGGGAGCCCGATTCGTTTCTACCTTCCATTATTAGCCCTAGCCTGTGTACTCAGAAATTCAATTCCTGGTGAAACTTTCTGTTGCTTAAGTAATATCATTGTGTCTTTGTTGCTTTTATTATATGGATTATATGAAAAGGGGTGTAGCAGTCTTTTCAAATGAGCTTTTGTGACCGTAATAAAATTGGATTTATTTTGGAATTATATTAATTCTTACTCTTGATTAATTATTTTTTACAGTGTATATCCCAAACATCAACATATTTATTTATTTATTAGGGATTAACAAACAGTTACACACTGACGAAAATTACAATGAATGCCTTAATTAACTATGATTAAATGTGCACTCACAACATTATCCACAGAATATGACAATTTTTGCATGTTAACATTCAATTGACTGAAGAGTGAAGAAAAAATACACTATGATAGGTACTGATATAAACGATAAAAGTCACTGTATGAAGCAAATAATGCTATTATTTTAACTGTTTTTTATATTGCGATAGTATACATCTAAATGCATTAGCGCGCATAGAAAATATATCTAAATCTGTGAAATGGTCGTTAAAATCTTGACACATGCGTCGCAATGGCGCACGAACTCCGGCGTTTGTTTTACAGGGTGGTACAGCAAACAACGGACATGCGCGCACCGTTCGCCTAATAACAGTTCTAGGAACAATGCAACTTAAATTACTAGTAAGTTCAGTGCAGTTATATCGATTATTACAAATATCATACAGAAGCATAATTTCCAGGAATAATCGTCTGGACTTTAAACTCATAACCTTATAATTTTCAAGTAGATCTGCGTAAGATGCGTAATTATGGCTACATCTATAGTGCATAGATTTCAAGTACTTGCGTTGAACCATCTCTATGTTTTCAACATATATGTTATAAAGTGGATTCCACACTGCCACGGCATATTCCAGTTGAGATCTAACCAAGGATTTGTATAGATGAATATATGTGCTCGCATTTCTAAATTCAAGTGTAGATCTCATAATAAACCCGTACATACGATAAGCGTTTTTAACGATAGCCTCAATATGTTCGTCTAGATGAAGTTTATCGTCGAGCAAAACCCCAAGATCCCGTACGGTAGAAGATTTTGATAGAGCAATGTTATTTATATGGTATGTGTTTTGTATAATATTTTTATTTTTCGTGAATGAAATACTCACGCACTTGGAGATACTTAATTGAATTTTATTATCAATGCAATACTTGGAAAGCCGTTCTAAATCCTCTTGCAGTTGACAACAATCCAAAGGAGTTTTAATAGTTTTGTATAATTTTAAGTCATCCGCGTATATTAAAAATTTTGAATATTTAAAACAATGAGCTATATCATTAATAAATAAAATAAACATAAATATAATTTTAAGTAGATTATTATTATGTCTATTTTTTCACGGCTATACTTCTCTCTAGGGTGAGAAGTATACTTGATCGTTTTGGAAGGTTTACTCAGGGACAGGGAGGGTTTTGTTTTGTATCAAATTGGCATAATTTCATCTGCAGCAAAATTTCTGTTTAATTATAAATACCCCTGTATCTTTCTATACTTTAATCCGCCATGTCTAGTTCCCTTTGGATGTTGTAATAATTTTATTTTTGCAAATAAAATCTTTTGAATCCCGGCAAACCACTATACAAGAAAATGAAACTAAATCGCAATTCACGATGAAAATAACACGACAGAGCAAGGGGTGCCTTTCTACATTTTTTTTTTCTAATTTGTACATTCAATTTTCCGGTGCACAACGGAGCTCACACCGCGTGACGTGCATTTTAATTATAAATGTAATTAAAAAGTCAGTGGTGCTCGCGTCTGTCCGCGACGAGCGCTGGCCACAGAATGCTAACGTTTAATTTTGAGTGCGGTCACTTGCAAGCTCGTTTCAACGGCCATTTTGTATGGGTCACGTGGTTAGTTATTGGCGGGTATTATAAAAACAGCTGTGTCGTTGTTAAAAATAATTGTCTGAGAGAGACCTGTGAATAGAAATAAAAAAATTTATATGGATACCAAAGATGATGAAATTACATAACAGCACTTATTCATTAAAATTTTGACATTTAATTACATTTTTATTATTGCATGTATTCCCTGAAATAACTATTAGAACTTATTTATATTCCAAAATTTGAACACAAAATCATTATTTTACACACTAAACTTCCCACCAAAACATCTTCCATAGGAATAGGAAATGTGAGTCCATCACGCACAAGACAGCCTTTACCAAGCGTCAATCATTCATCAATAATTTTATATATAAATAAGGTGTAATTTTATATTATCTGTTAAATATTTAAAACCTCAAATTTTTAAAGAATATAAATTTTCCTTTAAGAATTATTTACTAAACCACACACACACACACATTATTATTATATATTAGTTGATTACATTGTAACCGCGGTGATGTGTCCTGGAGTCCTGAAATACAGGGTTTCCTAGTTTAGGCTCCATTCCACTGCCAAACTCAGTTCCATAATTTGTAACTTGGAACTGTAACGAATATGGTGGAAATAAACAAATTTTTATTATTATAATTATTTATTATTTACCACCAGTCATTCTAAACAGAGTATCGAACTCTTAAGTTAGTGGGAGGCAACCATCGCGCATCGCTCTCAACTTGCACCAGACGATAACAGATCCGTCTCCACGGACCTCACGATACTTACAGCCCGTTCCACTTTGAATCATTGTTTGTATGTAGCTGTTTCAAAGGGTGGTTTACTGTGAATTTGTATAATAAACTTGATCTTTTGGAAAAGTGTGGAGATTTGAATAATCTCTGCCGTGTCATATTTCCAGGTCAGAGGATAATCACATCGGCGCGTGAAATGTGAAGAAGCAAATCATTTTATCGTTAAATTGATTATCGTTTCTGTTACTATGAAACAAATTGAGTAGATTCCATGATTTGTCGAATTTTCAGTAAAAACATTTTAGTCATCTAATAATTCCATAGGATTTCTCCTATAAAGTACATCCAGGTCGCAAAGATAACAATATTCTAATGTATTTAAAAACAACTAATAATTGCGTGTAAAATTCCGGCTTTGTCTTCTTGGTCTGCGTGTTCACTTTTATATTGAAGCAGTGGTGCCCCCACTTTAGGGAAAAAGCCGTCACTTAGAAAACGGTTTCCAAGTAAACAAATTATAGTATCCCGGAAGACAATGAATCAAAACAAAAGAGATGGCATGTCATCTTCAAATATTGTCGAACAATGAATCTCGGGCATAAAGAGAATTCTATCAAGAGTTACAAGTCTTCAAATTGTATAAAACCCATTGGAAAGGATTTCATTTCGCCTTTTATTGGTGCACTCATTGAATCGCACGGTCCACAGCGCACTGCAAGATTGATTTAAACTTTCTTTGTATAAAAATTGAAGAAACTTAATACGGAATTTGAAGGGTTTCGTGTTGTTGGTTTAAGATGATGAGCTTTTGGATAAAATTCAATTACTTTTACTTTTCTCGGTCGTTTATTTTGTTAAGAATTCCGTTCTTTTGATATGAAACTTCAACTTTGTGGAAGCGAAAGGGGAAGTCTATGTACAGTAATAAACGACTTACTGCTGGGATGACGATGATGATAATGGTAATAATGACAATTGAAAACTTTTATGTCGGTCAGTCTGCCTATTTGGTCATCTACCACATTTTGTTCTATTTGTTTCTTATGGCCTATTTTATTTCTATCTTCTGCACAATACAACGTAATTATTTTCTCGCAATCAAATACTTTTAAAATTTTTAAAATGGTGTAAAAGGGACGCATGTAAAGAATGAAAAAGATTTTACATTTTTGACAAAAATATGCCTTTTACCTCGTGATTAGCACCTTATATTATTATGCGTATGTTTTAATAATAATAAAAAAATCCTATTTGTTTCAGGTAAGAGGAAAACGCAGCCCCTTATTACCATATTGCTGACTTTTGGGTAAGAAAATATACATGATTAGCTACGATACCGACACAGCCCTTGTTTCAAAATGGCGTTCCTTTAGTCGAATATTGCACAAACGTGCACAATTTAAGTAAACTCGCCACGATTGTAAGATATAAGAGATACATAGTCCAGCCAAGTCAAAAAACAGTGGCAAGTTTACATTAATTCCCAGAGAGCTGAAAATTGGTTAGAATGTTGGGAACACCGTTACAAACAAACTTCGAAAAGTTCACATGGACTTGTGCAAAAATATTCAAGGTCAAAGTTCACAAATGTGAGTTTTTTGCATTTTTCAGCCAAACTTATGGATTTATTATAAAAATTGGTTAGACAAAGTTAAAGTTCATGCAATTATCTATAGGATTTTTTTTTTCCGTCCGTACCGTGTACCGATAAGTCCGTCTAATTAACAATAATTCATTTATTAATTCTAATTAATCAGTAAAAGTATTTTATTTAATGATGAATACGTAAAAGTACTTACAACATAAATGATTATCAACAATTGGCACAATGTAGAGAAAGAGAAACGCACTCACGGGAAATTATTGGGACAGCCATTCAAATGAAAATGACCAAGTGCTGTTTTTCCTGGCAACCAACTGCATATTTTATTTATATGGCAACATTGTTGGCATAAACGACACTGCTGCAATGGCGTTTATTAATTTTCATTTATCACTTTGTGCTGTAGAAGAGAACATTTTATGAATAATATGAATAAATACGAGTATTAATCATGAACTAAAGAAGAGTAAAATTTTAAATAGTCCTGTCACTACACATCACCTACTAATAGTTGTGATATAATAATTTGGATACTGGGGCTTTTTGGGATTGGTCGATTTCAATATCCAATGTTTGAAAATTTAAAATCCGTCTTGTCATTTTCGAACATTTGACAATATATCTATAACGATCAATCGAATTTGGAGATTGCGGTTCGGCCTACTTGCAATCTGTTTGTATTGACGGGTACTCTTAACGTGGTTGCTAGTCATAATTATGTAAATAAATAGGTATTTTCTCAGGCTCTCTAAACAAAAATGAAAAAAGGCTACTCCTTATTGCATAGCGTTGCCAGGATTTTTTTTTTTTACATTTGGGTAACTTATAAGAATAGTGTTAAAATGTAAATAATGTATAAATGAACGCGGTGTGTAGGTACAGACGAATACCGAAAAACAAACAACACTACGGATAACTTTCTGAAAATTTACAATTTATTAACACAAAGGCCTTACATAGTATTCTTATCGAGACCAACAGATGGCAAAATCAATTACCTTAGTTTACACTCGTATTTACTGAGTGAAAGAAACTTCAACAGTTAATACTGCAAATGGAGGGCACTTAGATCCATTGCAACAGAGTAGTTTAAACTGCAATCGAACTCACACCAGAAGTTTTAAATGAAAAATTACTGTGCGGGTGTACTTTGAGGGGATACGGGTGAAAACACTACAAAGTTTTTGTTACATTTTCTGCTCTAAATTTTATTAATGGGCATTAATGGACAACCTACATAATTTTTTATCATATTTATTAGAATAGATGTAGGAACAAATGTTATTAATTTTAAAATAAGTCCACTATAAATAATTTGTACCTCAAATATAATTATTAAAATAATCGTGAAATATTAAAAATATTTGAAATCAAAATAGAAATTTCTTGTTTTAAGTCAGTTAAAACGGTAGACGACACCTATCGAAGTCGTAATGACCTGTAGTCTCATGAGTTTTAATATCGCCATGTCTAGGGAATCTAAAATAAAATATTATACAAATTTAAAATGCAAACCGTTTTGAAGCGTAATATTTCAAGTAAACACAAATCCCATGAGAAATTAGAATAACTGCACCGTAATTGTGTCTGTCTCCGACCATTATTTACACACCGCTAATACAGATTTATTAAATACACACCGCGAACGCTGTCTGCATTTGTACTAGGTAGAATTATACCACGATTTTCTTTACTCTATAATTCATTTTAAAGTCTCTCCATATAATCCATAGTCTTCAGTCTATTTCTGAACTTCAAACTAGTCAGAACCAGTCTTTGTGATTTTTCCAAGTCTCGAGTTCTCGACGCTGATTTTTCTTTAAGTATTACAATAAAGTCATCGTCAGTCGAATCCAATTCCAGTCATTGTATTAATACTATCTACTCTTCTACTTGATTCTGAAATATTTTATGCAACATGTTTAGCACTTTTATAATGCAAAAGTTTGTTATTTTGTATTTTTACCTTCATACCTTTAATAATATAAACGGTGTAGTCTCCTGTTTTTTATTTTTAATGTTACTCGTCTAAAACGTCACGAGCGAAATTAAAACAGATAAACTTGCGACGTTCCTTTTGTTTCCAGTCTAGTCTAAAGTCTGGAATACTTCTTATTTTATTATAAAAATACTCGTAATTTTAAGAAGTTATTTAATTTTCTAGTCCCATGTTCCAGACAGTGACATCTTCTATATTTCATATTTTTATTATCTCCGTAAGATTATGAAAAGGATCTTTTATTTATGTAACATTATGTTTATGTTGTCTTGTTTCTTTTAATTTTGTAATAGCTTTGAGTTCTTTTTTATGGTTGAGCTAATTACGGGAAAACATTGTGAAGTAAATGAACGTTTTTTGGTTATCTGAAGACATTCGTCTGTTCGGTTTATATGAGCTCTATTACCTTAATTAAATTTTTCATTACTTTATGGCAAAATAATATTTCTTGCGCATTTTACGGCTCTTACATCTTACATAATTAGTATACAGTACCGTGAGTTTATGCCACAAATTGGATGATGAATGGATCATATTTTAATGCATTAAAAGCCTAAATCTTTTTCTTATTATTATTAATCAACTGGAATGTGGCTCTAAGTCCAATGAAAATAGTTGTTGGACCACTGCCCCTACCGGAGGCTCATAGTCCAGCTGGTTAGACACACTACTTGGAAACAAGGAGTGCGGGATAGTTAGTTGGACCACAACCCCCGCACAAGTAGTGCCCTGAACTGTGATAATGTATTTTTTAGCATAATATGTAAAGTTCTCATTCGAAACATAGGAATAGTGTTTTGTTTTTTTACTCGTCTAATGGTTAATCCATGGTAGTCCTGTTAATTACGAATCAGATATTCAATAAACCTCAACATTAATAAGGCCTTACCTAATCCAAACTCAATATATATTGATAGAACCGTCCCGATTCATTACGGCGACGGAACACCGCGGAAATAAACAAAGTTAGGCTGTTACGGTTATGTGGCGTCATCAAAAGAGCCATCAATATGATGAGCCTGGTTATGGCGCCCAACGCGGGGCCGCATTATTAGCGATGTTCGTACTTTGACACTCGGTTTCATTAACATTGGGTTTTGTATATTAAACTTGTGTATGAAAAATCTTGTCTTATTTAGCGTTTCGATGAATATATATTTTTTTTTATTAGCCTGTGTCATCCCACTGCTGGGCAAAGGCCTCCCCCTGAACCTTCCACTGCTGTCTATCTCCAGCCTTATTCCACCATTCCCTGTCGAAGGTATCCAATTTGGCACACCAGCGTTTTTTAGGCCTGCCTCGGCGACGGTGCCCATCTTCAGGCACATCGATGAATGCCACTTAGAAAATTATTCCCTTCCGACGTGAGCTCTGTGACATAATCGTATTTTGTCTAAAACATGATATCGAGATCAGAAGAGCTAACCAATCATATGAGGTAGAGTTTAACAAAGTAGGCGGAGCCACAGTTACACTCTTAGCAAAGTTGCCACTTCACCCGCTTCATTATCATTGTCATTCCTCTCTGATGATTTCTCATTTAAATGTAGTAAAAACCTTTAAGATTTTTAATTTCTGCTTCATAGTTATGTAATTACCTTTGTATAATTTAACCCTATCGGCTTGGTTCCCGGTCAGTGTGCAACTGTGCAC
Organism: Laspeyria flexula; assembly: GCA_905147015.1. Classification (NCBI taxonomy): domain Eukaryota; kingdom Metazoa; phylum Arthropoda; class Insecta; order Lepidoptera; family Erebidae; genus Laspeyria; species Laspeyria flexula. The sequence continues at coordinate 1,798,608 of LR989958.1, forward strand.
CTCAAATAAGGATTTACATAGAACCTGAAGCTTAACGCTCCAATAATCTTGATAGTTGCTAGGTAATAGTGTTCGCCGTCTTGGTAATTGCATTGGACGTTAGTTATTCGTAGAAGAGGAAGAGCTGTAGCTAGGCATTACGAGAGTTTATTTTATTTATTAATTTAAATACATTATACGAAACAATTTTTGAAAATTAAGTTAAATAAAAAAGGCTGTATCATTCGCTTAAAATCATGCTTCTTTACAAAAAAAAACAAAAAAGGTAATAAAAATTAAAATTCTAGAATTAAAAGATAACAAAATCGGCTATGCCAATAAAAATGCAGCAAATAGTTCTAATAGGTAAATAAGATTTCGCATTAACATTAAATTTAGTTATCCAGTGTTTACCAAAGTATTCGACGCCAATTTCAACCAATATCTACAACACTGCATAGAAGAGACAATGGCCTGGCAACCTGCCACTAAACACCGCGATATTGTTACCTTCCAACCCGCAAAATCATTAAATGTGGTTTGTTACGCCTTTGCATTTCATTGCGGACTTCCATACTGTTTTACTTACGTATATTAAAACTAAACATGTAATGTATACTGCCACGGGCTTTGATGCGTAATCAAAGTAAACAATCTCTAGAAATATGTTTATGTTATTATGTACTGCTAGTTATTATAAGATACTTTCAGAAGGTATGTGTTTCCATCAAAATAATTTTATTTTGATGGAAACACATATATCTGTATATACGTCTGTTTCACGAAGGGTTGGCATAGGAGCATTACACTCCAGTGTCACCAGCTATGATGTAAGTCCAGTATGTCCCGTGTAACAGAATACGGACAGTTTGTCATTAACTGGTCACTTTCCAAACTAAAAAAAAACAGCAAGCATTGTGAATTTGTGACCCATTTATCCCGTCTACAAGTAATCACACCCCAACAACTTTTACGAAAATACACAAATGAAATTCCTAAACAAATATTATAAAACAAAAATAAAAGTGCGTACCAAACAATGGTTGGAAAATTCATCTTACATTTCTCAAGTTTCTTAGCGAAGGGTTCCGAATTGTTTCAAAGGAATGCCGATAGCCTGATCCCATTAGTTTCGGCACTCCAATATAAAATACTATGGGTCGATAAATAAACTGCGCTTTACTTTGACAGTCAATTTATAAAAAGTCCAGCGAGGTTTTGCGGTCATTCGTACAGAAGAGTCTGTAGAAAGTTTGAGCTATAATGACTTCTGAAGAGTAAGTTGGTGTTATAAAGTTCTTGTTATTGAAAACCGACGTACATGGGTGGCGATATAATAGGTATAGAAAATTTCATCACTCTTTGTCATATCAATACAATATGTATTGTTACTTCTTATGAAAAGGAGAAAGATAGCAAGCAAGAGAAAGAAAACTATGAATCAACGCTCTTGGCCGGGCACGGTAACAAGCTGGCTCCTGAGGAGTAACCCGTAACGCAAACTTTCTATTCATCTTATCGAGTAGGTTTAAGGCACACCAGGTTTAAAGCATCCTATGTATTTAGATGACTGCTTGCCATTAAAGAACATTTTTTTTTTCGGGGATCCAATCACAGTAACCATGGAGCATAAAATAAATTAATAGTACCTAAAAGCATATTCCTAAATTACTCTATCGTCAGATCAACTCCATTTCCAAATTCATCCGATTTACATTATGAATGTAAAATTTCAGCTTTATCGGAAAACAAGAAGTGCGTCAAATTTACTTCTACTATGTACTACTAGTAACTCATTACGATGCGAAAATTTGCATAATGTTCAAATAAACGTATGAAGACAGAATTATGCCATACTGTATCAATAATCAAATACATGTGGCTACAAATAGAGTGACCTGAATTAATTAATTTCAGTCAATCACTGCTCAATATGCGATATTACAAGATGGCTAATGGCTTTAACGGTGGGACCATCATCAACCGTTTTGATGATGTACCTTTGTATATCCTCTCTGTGTATGTTATATAAGTATGGTGTAAAATTGTTTAATCGTTAATCGTTTTAGATCATTCAGCACATTTAAATAAAGCTGAGTGCACGGTACATTACGTTTCAATAAAATATTAACGAGAAACACTTCTGAAATCGAAAAAAATCTGTTTTACAAATCCATACGGTATACATACATATTGCTTCATATACTAACCTGACTGTGACTACTGCGGCCGCTGGTTTAGCAAAACTCATCCCCAGATATTTGTTTATTTATTCTATTTGAAACTAGAATAAATATAATTTTGCATTTTATCACAATCGTTTCTATTTTAAAACTCTTTTCAGTACACATATGAATGCAGCAATATCCCTATTCATTCCTATTGGAGCAAATATCGAAGTATTACAGTGGAGAGGCAATTTGCTCAGTTCCATGCAGATTGAGAAAATAATCGTATTTTACGATTCGTTCCACCGTGTAACGTTCGTGCTATGTACTCGTATGTCGCACTACAATCGTATGAATCGGTTACATTGTGAGTACAATAGTAAAAGGTATAATGAAACTATAATAAAAAATATAAATATAAGTTGGAACTGATTTAGGACTTTCTAAAGCAGAGTTTTCTAACCTTTACTTCGCTGAGCCTCCCCGAACCCAAAATAATATTTTCATGCTGCCCTTAAGTTTCAACAAAATTAAGAAACACATTTTCTTTATCAACAAAATGTTCTATTTGATTTTCAATTAGGTACAATGCCTACAGACGTATCTGTACATTGCCGAAAACGTTATGTACGTCGTAACATATAACGTAACTGACATTGTTGATGTGAATGAAAGGCAATAGTTACCATTCGATTTAAGGACCCAATGGGTAATTTCATAGAGTTCAAATCGTTGTCAAATTCTGGATTATTTTACACTTGCTATGTCAAGATGAATTATGGTCGTCCTTCTATAGATTTCACGAATAACTTAAACTAAACTTTCGAACATGAATTGCATTTAGTTGCTAAAAGTCGCGACTTGACCGGAGCCAATTTTGATTTATGAAATGCAAAGAGCAGTGAATTCAAATAGACTCAGCCCGTCGAGTATTCAGCAAAGGCATGCAAATAGCCTATGAATTCCACGACCCATTTCACTCAATCGAAAATTCTAATGGACATCGTATAACTGCAGTTCTGTAACAGAGAGAATAAGTTTTTCATTTGAATGTATGTCGCTAAACAAGACTTACAAATAAAGACTAAATTATCAAATGAGTCTCAAGTATTTGACTTTTCTTGTGTGACTATGGAACCTACTAAATTTTCTACCAATAAGTTAAGCCGCAATGACCCTTGCGAACACCGATTTTTGACACTCTTGAGTCCCAGGGAGTTTCTATACCTACTGTCTTGGAACTTGCAACAAAATTAATCATAAGTAAATGGAAGAGATGGAAAGAAATTATCCACTTCCCTCCATTCTCTTAGGGAAGTGATCAAAGTAATCTGTATAGGATCTAATCCTATTATTATAGAGAAAGCACCCAAGACAAAAAAAATGCGGGTGTCTATTGTTATACATTTATGAAATTAGCTTTGCGTATAATAAAGCATTAAACCTAAACCCTCTTAGCTCTCTAATTAGAGGAGAGGAGACCCGAGCCCAGCAGTGGGACTTAATGTGTTGCTGATGATGATGATAATAAAGCTTTTTCTATCTTTTTATGCACCTAACATAAAGTCGTTGCAGCAAACAGTATAATTATAATATATAGGTGGATCTATCTTCAAACAATTGCCCACTAAATACTAGTTAACCTATAAACCAATCGGTTAATTAATAAACTAGAATACGTAGACCATTAAAGCCCATCAACGAATGAATCCTGTGACGTTCTACTTGATTGATCGAGGCTAATCAATCACTGACGTCACTCCAATCAGATAATGGTAATTGATTTGAAATACGCTAATTAATTATAATAGACTTGCAGGAGTTGCAGGATTATTGGTAAGTATCTTTAAGTAGGTAACAACGAATTGTATTCTGTCTGTAGATAAGTATGGGATATGCTGACTTGATTGTAGATTGCAAAATACATTCATTAGTCGAAAACACAATTCCGATGTTTAGTAAATATTATTTGACGTAACTTAAATTATATTTCTCATACAACTGTATTTAATTAAAGGTGTTTTTTCACGATGCATATTATTATGGAAAAATGTGGATCAGCTGGAACCGATGCCCTATTGATAAAGTGTTGCCTGTGTGTGCACACAGTGGCAGTGTGTGGTGCGTAACTGTCCTTGGTTGACCACAAAATTGCGCACCATTTGAATCCTCCTTAGGAATTATCATTTGGTATAGCTAACACACTCAAAGCAACAATTTATTTATAAATTTATAAAAAGCCTGCATTGTAAAAACACACATAATATATCCTAAACGTGATTGCTGACAGTGATTTAGGAACTTCAAAGTTCAACAATAAGTCTAAAACGTGGGCCATCTCCGTAGACCGGTCGCTCGACACAATTTTGTTTGATGGCTAATTAGGTAAGTAGATGTTAATTTATTACAAGATTTTACACTTCAGCAAGCGATTCATTAGTGTTCGGAGAAGTTTTTAGTATTATATTGTGAATTATTGATCTTAATTAAGTCCTTGGCACACGTTTTGTTGTATGGCTGATTTACGTTGAATTTATAATGTAATAAATTAGTATAAAAAAAAATTAAAAAAATAAAAACTGTCTCATACTTACCAACAACATAAATATTGTTAAGTGAGTGATGGAGTGAAACCTGTTATTGGCCATACTCACAGTTATGTTTTAATTATAAGTTACCATTGTATACGCTGTTGGTTTTCTAAATAAATAAATAAAATAAACTTAGCTGATGTGTGTGTATCAATAGAGACGTCTTCCTTATCCAATCTGTTTTTGAAACAGTTTAATATTGGAGCCATGACAACTTTCTAGTAGTTTGTTCCATACTTTTACCACTAAAAAAATAATCGGCACAGTAAAATTCACTTGTACCTTACAAGAAAAATATAAAATAAAGCCTTATCAACAAACCGACGACAGTGTTATTTAAAAACCGTATCACCATTATACGGGACACTGGGTCCCTTTATGTGGTAGGAACGCCATGAATGTCGGTGTGCGAGGGGACATTTGACACTCAATGGGGGTTATGGAGGAAGTGTATGTATGGAGGTAGGAGGTACAGGACGAATTATTGTGATGTTTAGCAGAGATTCTGATTTGTTAAATCGGTTGTCTATTTTAAAGTTTGCTGCGTTTATTAAGCCATCAAACATTCGAATTAATATTCAGTTGACTTTTGTGTTTTGATATATATTTGTGGAAGCGAATACTTTGACGCCTAGCCCATATTACCTTTTGTTATATATTTATAGTATTGTAAATAGTATTTGTAGATTACATATCTAAGTAGATAGTTTTTATTTAGTTTTAAAATATGTAATAACATTATTATAAAAATACTTTGTAACCTAGATGAATAAAACCACTTACATTTGTGGAAGCTATTCTTATTTTCCTTAAAAATGTAACTGGTACCAAATAAAGTTAGAAATAGTTTAATGATGTGCTCTTTTAGCTTAATGGTGTGATATGGAGTTCAGATAAACACAAGTCGTGAGTGCTAGCTCACAAAACTTGCACCACATGTCCCATTAAAATAGTTTGTAACGGTTAACTTGCCAACTAAGTGCGCTAATTTATTTCAACTGTTTTCTTTTCACAAAATAAAATAATCATTTATTTTATTTTGTGAAAAGTTAAAATTCAAAAATTTTGAGGTTGACTTCTAGGCGAGTTATCAACGAATTTTTACGCATTTAAATAATTATTATGTCTACCAATTAAGATCCAAAGTGCAAGGCTGTCCGCGTCCTCTCCTCTATACAAATAAAGGAACTAAGGAAGTTTAGTACATAAACTACACACGCCGGCCTATTTTGTAGGTTGCTGGATCGGACAATGAACGTATCCTTAAAATTGCTCCTAGCGTATGTGCGTTTTCTCACGATGTTTTCCTGCGTCTTTAGAAGATGGTAAGTGCACTAGGTAATAGGTATATCTATACTATCGATTTCTTCTGTAAAAGTAAGGTAATGTTGATTTAATAAGAATTTGCTATGTATTTTTATTCTGCTATAGTTGTGTTTAAGGTATACTAATTCGGCCATTGTAATACATTATTTTCGGTAATTGTAAGAGAATTTCATATATTATTTATAGTATGATTGGGGTAAATTTGAGTGATAGAATAAGAAATACTGTAATAAGGGAACGTTGTGGTTTAAAAATAGATGTTGAAACTCGAATAGAGAAAGGAATGTTAAGCTGGTTTGGACATGGAGAGAATGAATGAAGGAAGAGTGACAAAACAAATATATGAGGCGAATGTGAAAGGAAACGTTGGAAGGGGAAAACCTAGAAGAACGTACCATGACCAAATAGGTGACGTTCTAAAGAAGGGACAGATCAGGAATACCCTCAACCGGCGAGAATGGATGAAAAGACTGATGAATGTTGAAGAAGCCAAAGATGTATGTCAGAATCGTAGCAAATGGAAGGAAATGGTCTCTGCCTACCCCTCTGTTGGGAAAGAGGCGTGATCTATATGTATGTATTTATTTTTTAGGTGAGGCCTATGTTCAACAGTGAACGTCATTGGGCTGATATGATGATGATGATGAAGAGTATTTCACATACATTAAATGTGCATCTGTTTTCGGGAAAAAGGAGGAATGCTATGTTTGTGTTATTTTTTATAAAGACTCCTTTGACACTATAAATACTAAGAATATTTTGTAAGTGATAAGAAAACTACTAAAAAAAGCGGCCCAAATACACCTTCCTAACATAACAAACCTGCCCCATTTGCCTCAATCTAATTTGGTCCGGGACGAAAATATTCAAACAAACGTGAAATGTGAAGTATTCACGAGTCCCACCTGTAATCCGTGCTTATACGGTATACGGGATGGACCATCAAAGGCCATTCAAGTCGCGACTATCTCAAATATGACCCGAATACCCAGCGATGAATATGAAATAAACGACTACAGTTGCCATACGTTTCAGATATTTTGGACGTTGTTTTTGATGAGTGAGCATGATCATACCCATACTAATATTATAAAGAGGTAGAGTTTGTGAGTTTGTGACGTTTTAGGGGATAATCTCGGGATCTGCTGAACCGAGTACCTGCACTGAGTGCTGATTTCAAGTTATTGCGAATGGCCAAATGCGTTCGGCCGTGTCAACGTTATTCAAAGTATTGTTGCTAGAGATTCTATGATTCTTATTCCAAAGAAATTTCAGTTTACACTGTCACGTCGAACGCAATTGGCCACTGGCAGAAACTCAGAATCATCACTATGAGCTTTGCTCGGCAAATGCGAATACGTGCATGGAAATATCTGTTACATATATTTATCAATTAGACAGCCCTCGGAGAACCTTATCCATAATCATGCGGAATCTGCATCCATCATTATTTAAATCAACCATTATTTTCCACCAAGACCTTAGTTGCATTGAATGATCGATCCACTCTCCACTCAACACTATATAGGGCTGTGTAATCACTTCTCTCGTCGACAATAGCAAAAACGAATAAAACAAACCATCAAGATAAAATCACAGTCCACAGAACCGTCAAACATTAACTAACAGAACAAAAACTCAAATAAAAGAGACGAATTTACTACTCGTAGTGAATTATCGTTACACGTTACGTTGCAGGTCCCAATAAAAAATGTTACAATTAATCGACTGAATGCCATGTTATTTTGAACTTTATGTCCTCGTGATAAAGGTGAGTAATCATGGTAATAACATGATGTCAGGCTTCGGATGCCACCATTGTTATGCATATTACATGTCTATAGCATTCATCCATGGAACGCAGAGACAAATTTGAATTGTTCTGGATAAGCTTGATTCTTTTTTCCATCTGTTTTTGGCAATTGACGAAAATTGATTTAGGGTTGACACTAACTTGGGTGTGGATGTATTTTTGTTTTTTCATTCAAACTAGTAAATAGTGCGTTATTTAGTTCAGGCAAAAAAAAAACTATGCATACTACGACGGTGGCAATTAGGCGTTTCATCTGGTGGTAAGTACCGTAGCCAATAAATATCTGCAACAACAGGGCCGCAATATTTTATCAGTGCACGGTAAGATGTCCCTAGCAATTAAGGACTAGTTTGAAGGAAAATTGCTATTGTTATCTATAGGCAATGCCAATTTATTATACCTATCCGAAATATGGTCTGTGTTGCCACTCCAAACAAACTATTCTTGCTTTAATATTGGCTGATACACTGTTTACATAACAATTTCCAGACAGGCAGTGGTAACCCTACGTATCCCACAAGTCGCTTATAACCCCGCGCCAGGCTTAAGAATCAATTGTGGAAAACTGATTCCTATTGTGTTTCATAGACGATTGGCGCTCAATTTGCTACTCCGTTCGTTTTACAACGTAATGTTCACCACTTTGCTTCGCTACTTGAACAGTATTAAGTGAAGTTTATATTAAATATTAATTAACATTACTAGCTTACGTCCGCGACTTCATCCGCGAGGCACGAGTGTGTCTGTAACAAGTCTTTCACCGGGTTTTAGACTAATTAAGATCGATTGAGCGGTTAAGGAGTTACAAATAATCAAACAGAGTTATTAAAAAGAAGTAAGAATTAACAGTAAGGATACATAAAATTTTTGACATTCTGCTATTGTGTGCTCGAAGCTTCTTGAATTCAGCAAAAGAAACTCATCACGTGTAGGTACATAGGTAACTTAACTCTTGAATCTTAGGTGTCTAAAAAGCCCACTACTAGTACATACTAGGATAGAAGAATGTGACGTAGTAAAATGGTACTAGATAGCACATACATAGGTAAGGTATGCTAATACGGAGATTACTGCCTTCCTGCTAATATAAATCTTTATTGGACTATAACCTTTGCCAACTTTACGACAACCTGAAAGGGTAGAATAGACCAATATAAGCTCGTAGACGAAGTTATATTTGATCTAATAGAATATTATAAAAATGAAATGGAGACGATAAGACCCTAGGTGGACGTACACCGACCAAATTTTGATTAATAAATAGTAGCAGGTAAAAATGCTCGCTGTTTTCAAATGACACGTCCACCTCCGAGCATATAACTCTGGCGACCCTCTCTGATCAACCAGTTAGGACTAGCCAGAGAGAGCCCTGTGGTCGCTTTTGGAGATCCACTCTAGTCAGCGAACAAAGACGTGCTGGAGACTAGGCCTAGATCGACACTCTAGGTCCTAGGGCATTTAGGACCGCAGTGTCGCCACTCCAGAACCACAGTGTCGCAGTAGAGAGACAAAAGCAGGTAAATATGGTAATTCAAATCAACTAAATTAAAAGTTGAATTCCGAGCAGGCCTTCTGTTCCCAATATCGACTTTCAATTTCGACAGAGATAGATGATAGATTTATGATTTAGTCTACTTTTAGGGGTGCTTATCTTAAAGGGAAAAAACGAAACCCTTATACTTTTACTCCATTAACTGTAACTGCCTGTCTGAAATTATGAAATGACGCCAATCATAGTATAAATAAATCCTTTGCGCGCGACTCAAACTCGTGCTTGGCACATATGAATAATTTTGTCATATAACATGTCATTTCATTTTGTAATCGTCTTATTAGTCTTAATGATTTGCTTTAGCAGTATAAATTTCGTTCATAACCAACACCAGGTGCTCACGTTTGCAATAAGCGTGAATTTTTCATATTAAATACACGAACACGGGTAAATTTTCCGATGAACTTTCAGCAATTCCCCTAAGAAACGATTAATTGAAAGATTGGAAAACCCGAGCATAAAGAATTTCAAGATTTATTGCGAGAGCTGTTATCAAAACGGTGCTCAAATTTAATTTGCGGTTTTTTCAGTCTTTGCCTTAATATGAACGATGAAACCGTGCCGAGGTAATCTTGAAAAGGTTTTATAAACAACGTTCTTCGTGTTAAGATAGATAATATCTTATTCTATTTTCGGCGTAAATTATATTGTTCATTAATTCTTGATAAACAATTATTTGAAATGTCGTTCGCAAATATCATTGTTTTAATTTGTCTAGGTAGGTACTATTAATTCTTGATAAACTATTATTTGAAATGTCGTTCGCAAATATCTTTGTTTTTATTTGTCTAGGTAGGTACTTAATAGTAAAACGTTTAATCTAAATTTAATGCAACATTTTTTTTACTTTTCTTTTTTCTGTTTTGGAATCCAAATCTGTATATTTGTCCAATTTTTAACTCAGAATCCAATTTAATATTTGATTTTCAAACTATGAATTCAATTTTAAATTTAGAATCCTACAACCTCCAACCAGTTCCATTGGCACTACATTCATGCACAGTTTAAAAGGCACCAGTGCACGTTGAGTTTTAATGACGCGGGCGTGCGCTGTCATTTTACAACATTTAATGGATGCGCGATCGATACACACTTACAAAAAACATGGAAAAACCTCCTTGTTGGAAAGTGTGGCTATGTTGGTACTTTTTATTGGTTCTTTATTAAAATGCTATCCTGTGAAGCGTGTATGCATTTTGTAGGCACTTGTTGAGTGTTTGATTTGAACTGTGTGACTGTATGTGAATTTTTAAATATACTTTTTGGATATTCATTGTAAGATTCGTTGCAAAATTCTTTGATGTAATTAGTTACTTTTTGTGGTGGTTTATTTAATTATAAAATAACAATATTTGTGATTGTCAACTTGAAGCAGATATGCAGTATTCTTTATTTTACATAATATGTTATATAATAAAATACTGATTCAGAGACCAGTTTATTATTTATTCTCACCAAAATTACAAACACAAATCACACTCAGGCTCAAAATAAAATAGTATCACATACTCTGCCTACCCCTAATAAATAGTGAAAGGAAAATAAAAAAGAAAATAAACCGTTACATGTAGTGAAAGAGGGTGCGATATAAACCGATGGAGGGGTTTATTCGCAACGCGTTCTGAATCTTTGATCTACTACAACTATTATACAAAAAGCTATAGTTTTATCTCTTTCTAATGCCCTAGTTTCCTTTGGATCTTTCTTTCGGATCTAAAATTTATAAATAATCTCTTAAACTACACGAAAACGTAATACCATTTAGTTGTATTACAAGGTTTTATACATTTCGGGCAAGGGTAAATGGAGGGTTAATAAACCAGTATGAAATTAATGTTTTTATATTGTGAATAATTATTCTCTGGTCCAAAAAACCTTGACATTTTGGCTAGCTACAACTGTAAAATAATAGATTACTCTTTTAGCTTACGTAATATTTTGTTTTGTTTTTGCGCTCACATACGACGACGCGTCGCATTCGCATTCCTGTCACGATTGCTGTGTCATTTAGGCATTAACTTTCGATGCATCTAAAGTTTTATCGTGTATAGACTTTCTTGTACTATATTTTCCTTTGAAAATGGACGGAACTGCAATGAATTCCTTCATATAAAGCAGCAAGTTTCGCTCAACTGCCATAAGCTATTTCCATATATATCGAGTAGCCGTCGGCGCGTGCTGCTGAGCTAATTGAAAAATTCTATCGTCCGACCTGCCTGGAGGATCAACAGTGTTTCCATTCTATAGTGATCTCGCTTTAAGTGTTAGAGGTAGTTCACAATGATGAAATAGATACAGGACTATTTGTTCACCACGTCTTTTTAAAAATAATACAGCATCTGCGTATGACATACTAGTTTTATAGAATTGTAATTAAGTTATATAAATAAAAACGTAATTAATATTGTAAGTGCAAAATACGAGAACAGCTGGACCAATTAAAATAATGCTTAGGATACAGGGTAAGCAATAAGGTGAGTTTTTGTTATCTGTGATACTTAATTGAAACTTGACACATGACATGACGTAAATTTAAAGAGAGCAATGTTTCTCTGTCATTATATTATTTCAAGGGAAAATAGCCTTTGTTGTTTCATGCCGTTCTAATGATTTTAAGCCTATTATATATAGGTAGACCACTGTTTTGGTCGACTGTACCAATTACTAAACATTACTTTCGTTTGGTAAACAATCTTAACGCTATTCGTTTGTTTCCAAAACAGAAAATTGTTACCCAAACGTCATAAAAGTAGAACTACTACATAACATTGGTATGAGTATATTGAATTATGTCGGCAGTATTGTCGAACTTTTATTATTACGGAATGTTTCAGATTCCGATCTTCATTATGATTTTGTACGTTACTAATATCGCAGCGGGTAAAATTGTATATTTTTGAACACTTATAATTATTTTGATTGGCCTGTTGGTCTAGTGGTTAGTGACCCTGACTGTTAAACCGGAGGTCGTGGGTTCGATCCCCACCCAGGACAAAACTTTGTGTGATGAGCATTAAGGTTTGTTCTGTGTCTGGGTGTAATTTATCTATAATATGTATGTATTTAAAAAAAAATGTATTTAAGTAGTATATCAGTTGTTTAGTACCCATAACACAAGCAAATATAATTGCTTAATTTGGGACTAGATGGCGCTGTGTAAATGTGGTAGAATATTATTATTATCACAGTTTATAGTTAGCCGTTGCACATTGAATATTTATTTTAATTTAAATTTCTTAATCTTATATTCTCTTATTTAAAAGTTCGCTCTTGACAACGCTCTTGAAGCACTCACCATTCTTCTCTATTTTTACTTAGTTTTTCGCTTTTTGATACTTGACTTCCATTTTTTCCATCACTTGCTCGATGTAATGTGTTCTTCTATGTCTACCTCTCCTTTCTATTTATTGTTCAATTTATTGTTTTACAGAAGTCCTCGTGTCGTATCAAGTGACCAATTAACTTTCTCCTTTAATTGTTTGCTTCTATTGTGCTTTCATTCACACTCAAAAGGAATTAAGGCTATCATAAATTAATTTCGCAAAACTAGCTTCAAACTTCGCCAGTGACGTATGGTGATGAATTGTCGGAATAAATTATAAACTACGTGTTACACTGATGTATCTACTAATATTTTAAATAAAAAAATCAAGATGGATGTATGTTTGTAACTCATTCACGCCAGAACGGCTGAAAAGATCTTTATGAATTTGGTACATAGATAGATTGTAGTCTAGCACATAGGCTACTTTTTGCCGACATACCACGCGAGTGCAACCACGTGGTGGCTAGTAAGATTTTCATAAGAAGAAGAAAGAAGTTTCATCTAAATCCATATAGTTTTTGCATGACAGAGCAACAGACCGTTCTCGCAAGTTTCGCACATATATAACATATGAATATAACACCAGGACAATATAACCAAACCATTCAGTTTGCAACGTGTGTAACCCCCTTTACTGTGTCCAGTCGTCCGAAGTATACCTACATAGTTCAAAACACAAAACGTACTGTGATGTGTTTCAGGAACTATTCGCGGACTCGAACCGAACGTGTTGTGTTCGAAATTGAACACTTAACTAATTTGATACAACTTGTCTGAAGTATGAAGTCGGCTCAAAGATTAACTTCGCTTAAGCTTTCGATACAGTTGAAGATTGCGTGGGTGTTACAGATTAATTGTTAGTTAATTGAATTGTTTAAGTACTGAAAGTTTATATTTATAAAGATTAGTGAGCTTTTGAAATGGTGGAGTTAATGCTTATATCTTTTATTTGTTCAATTACTTCTAGCATTTTAACACGAAGGTATATGCGTTGAGGTTGACAAGTTTTTTTTTTTTTTTTTTATTTATTTATTTATCATTTTTACACAAGTTCAACATATAATATACAATAGCAGCTAAAAACCACTGAGGTTTAGACATGTGCTATCATGATTCTGTGTAAGAAGGTATATAATAAAAACAAGCAGTAGAATTAGGATACAAACATAAGAATTAGTTAAGTAGGTAGGTACATAAAATACATTAAAGAAAAACAGTAAGTATGCGTAATTGTAACATGCGTCAAACATTCTCAAGTTATACTTATAAAATATTGTTTTAATTTATTCTTAATATTTTTAAGTGACATGCTATTACATAGTTCTGGGGGTAGACTATTAATAAGTCGCGGAACAATATAGGCGGTAGTCCGCTCACCGTACGTGTTGTTCGCGCGCTGGGTACGAAGCTGATTCTCAGAAATTGAGCGAGTGCATACAGGGTGTTCCATATAATTTCTCAAAGATTCATTAAAGAATTGTTCTTTTAATAGTGAAAAATGTATTTGTGTGTGTATTGGTAAAACGTCACAGTGTTTAAAAAGACCATTTTCATTATTCCGAAATTTATCTTTTATTTTGGGTGAAACTATTTTTTTTAAGATTCTAATTTGGAGAGTACGGATTTCATCGAGATAAGTTTTATATGTACGACCATAACTACTTAGACCATATTGGACGTACGATTCTGCTAGTGCATGATAAAGCATAAGTTTGACCTTGAACGGAATACGGTTTTGGAGTATTGTGATATTCGCGAGAAATTGCCGCAGTTTATCGCAAACTCGTTCTATGTGATGGCTCCAGTTAAACTTGTTATCTATCACCACGCCAAGATATCTTTGGGTTTTGACAATATCTATGCAAGGACAGTTACAGTTAGTAACATTGAAAGCATGTAGACAGTCATGGTCGTGGGCTACTAAGTTCTCTATGGGAAGTTGTCTAATATATGGTGATCTGATAATTAACAATTTGGTTTTGCTTGCATTAAGTACTAGCCCAGCATCATGACACCACCTTGTTAGAGCATCCAAGTCAGATTGCAAGCGTTCACATGCAATTTGAGGATTTTTATCAGATATTACAAGACAAGTATCATCTGCAAACTGATAACATGTACTATGAATGATGTATTTACTCATATTATTCACATAAGTCAGGAAATGTAAAGGACCTAGCACAGAGCCCTGAGCCGTTCCCTCAGTTACAGACACGGGTCCACTGCATATGTTATCAATCTTCACGGTAAAGGTACGGTTTTTAAGATAATCAGTACACCAAGTCAGTAATGGGCCACGTACTCCGCAGTGATTTAATTTGTCAACTAGTTGATCATGCACTAATGTATCAAACGCGCGTGAGAAGTCAATGAAAAGAGCCAGAACATATTTTTTGTCATTTAGGTGCTTATTTACCTCATCAGTAAAGTTTGACAGAAGAGCCGAAGTACTTTTACCAGACTGGAAGCCAAATTGGTATTGATTAATTACATTATGCTTCCTATAAAATGTATGTATTTGTTCACATATATATTTTTCTACTATTTTATCTATAGATGAGAGCAGTGTTATTGGGCGGTAATTAGAGTAATCATTTCTTCTACCCTTTTTGTGAATCGGTCTTACACGTCCTTCTTTTAGATTATCCGGATATATACCGGTTATAACGCTTCTATTTATTAAATCAGCAATAGGGCTAGATATACAGTCACTAATCATTTTAACATCTGATACCTTAATATTATCCGAGCCTGGTGCTTTCCTTGAACTGAGATTTTTAATGATCTTTTGAACACTGCTAGCTGAAGCCTTTTTAAACAAAAGACTTGAATCCAGAGGATGACATCTAACTCTTGAGTCTGATAATTTTATGTAACAATTAGGTATAATGTCTTTAACTGCTCTGTCAAAACTATTTGCAAAATTATCTACAATGTTCTTTATAGAAATTCCTTGGTCTTCGAATGCTCTATGTATAGCCGTATCGATTGAAAGAGTCACTCTGCCTAACATTTCATTTACAATTTGATAAATTTTCTTTGTGTTTTTAAAATTATTATTGATGTTACGTATATAATATTTGTTTCGTTTGTTTTCTATAATTTTATGAATTTTATTTCGAGTTTTATTATATTCTAATTTTAATTTTGGGTCATTTAAACTATTTTTCCATTCAGAATATAGTTTATCTCTTTTATCACACAGATGAGTTATATTATTATCTATCCAGGGTAATCTAATTTTTTTTGATTGTTTTCTCGACAATTTACAGGGTTCATTTTTACTTGAAAATTTGTTTGCTTTATCAAAGGAATTATATATAAAATTTAAAATATCATTAGGGGAATTCATACTTTTTGTCTTTGTCCATTCAACATTGCGGAGTTCCTTATAAAAAGTTTCATAATTAATAGTTTTTTTTGTTCCACCCTGTATACACCTAGAAACTCTCGAAGGTTCGTCAACACAGGCAAACATAATGCCGCGGTGATCCGCCAGTACGACATCAAGCACCGCAGCGAACTGGTGTAATGTGGGGAAACGTGCAAAAATATGGTCGATACATGACTTAGTAATAACATTTTTTCTAGTTTCTATTCGGGTGTAATCTGTTATTCCACACATCAAACCATGTTCGCTGAGTGTCCCTAAGTATGAATCTCTAGATGCTGATATACCTTTGAGATTAATGTTAATGTCACCCATAAGTAGAAAGTTGTGTTTTAAATCAAATTTGGTAATGTGATCGTCTAGTTCTTTGTTAAATAAGGTAGTGTTTAAAGATGGGGGCCTATAGATTGCACATACTACTACGTCTCGGTGTGAATTTAATTTTAATGTGCCTGTAATATTTTCAAAGGTTTTAGTTTTTGTTTCGATTGGTGTAAACTTAATATAATTCCGTACGTAAATAATTATTCCGCCACCTTTTTGAGTCGTTCTTAGTTGTGAGTGCAATCTATAGCCGGGTAGGTTATACAAGTGAACTATAATATCCGAGATACCTACTTCAGTTAGAATTATGAGGTCAAGAGGAAAATTACAATTATGAATAACTTGTTGCAATTTAGTGAAGTTTTTTTTCAGTGATCTGATATTAAAGTGTAAACATGATAGACTTATATCCGTTTTTGGTGGTATTTGTTTGAAAAAGTGATTAGCAGAATTACAATTAGAGAATTCGTTTATTTTTAAATCCATAAAGATATTGGAAGTGATGTTCAAAAAAAATAAAATAAAAATAATACTTAATTTATAATGGTGTAGCTCGTTCAGGTTGTTTCTCACAATTTACTGAGCATAACTTTTCAACTTGTTTGATATCATGCATAGTGCGGATATAATAAATTTTGCTATTATTAGACTTTCTAGCACATACTTTGCCATTCTTACACCATACATATTGACACGACTTATTCAGTAGTTGAAGTTTAGCATTATACAATAGCGTTTTTTGATACTTAGTTAGGGCCTCTCGTATATAAACACGACTTTCAGCTTTTTCCTTGAGGGCATTTGGCATTAGTTGACCTATGGTGAGGCAGTGTTCCCTACTAGCAGCAACCCATTTTTGCTGAAGCACCTTTGACTTTAATTCTACAAGGATGGATCCCGGTTTTTCTTTGGTACCTGGCAACCGCCGTGAGGATTGGATTTCCTTATCTTCGATTTGAAGTTTTAGGGCTACAGTATCGACAACCTTTTGTATATCAGTAGTCGCTATTTCAGGTAGTCCAGATATTTCCAGAGACGATTCCAAGGATTGCTGCTCAAGCTCCTTGAACCCCTGCTCCAAGATATTTACTCGTAGTTCTAAGTTTTTGTTTTTATTTTGTAGGTCGTAGTTTTTGTTTTCAAGATCTTTTATTTTAGTGTCTTGTTTTTGTATAGACTGTTCCATCGATGTTAGTTGCGCACTGAGGAATTCAAGTGAGTTCTCGAGATTTCCAAATTCTTCCCTAAACGCCTTTTTTACCTCTCTGCTGATATCTTGCACCAGTTTCTTTGCATCAACAATCGGAGCCATCTCTGTAGATCCAGAGGTTTCGTCGTCATCGTCATCATCAACTTCTTCGGGTATGATAAAAGAAGACCTTCGTGAGATATTTTTTAGACAATCTTCACAACTCCACTCTATCCCTGGCGAGTTCCTGAGAGTGTTTAGCTGTTTATTGGACAGTTTTGAGCACGCAGGATCACCGTGGACTATATTACCACATCTACTGCACTCTAGTCCAGGCACTTTCTTGGTAACATTTTTTTTACATTTTACACATTTCCTTATCACCATGACTGAGAATGTGGGTAGAGGTATACTTTTTGTAATAGCACACGACCGTCTTCTTTCGTATTCTGACACAGAATGTTTGGGTGCAACCGAATTTTACCTACCATTTATCTCCAGTTCCAGTTCGATAAATTAAGATGTGGGATCCTGTAAATATGTTTCTGAATCATAACCTCTAAGATTGAAATTGGCAAACAAGCCACCGGCACTGCGTTTACGTCCGTACTACAGTTTCTGATTATTTTAATACGCTAATATTCGAGGCTACCAATCAAAAAGGTTTTTTCACTATTTATACCCAGAAATTATATATTGATATATCACGCTATGACCTAAAAGAACGAAACAGTAACAATTCACGTGGACGCAATCGTGGCTGATATTCTTCGCTATAAAGACTACACATTCACCATTCAGTGAGATAGATGATTTTCCACCAACTACATCGTTTCCTGACTATACGTACAACCACATCTTGACATTATTACTAGACTTACGAGTATATTGGACGAGACCATCGACATTTATTGGGCACCGCTCCAATCTCGAAATATTGCACAAAATTTTGGTCACATCTTGTTATATTTCGAACAGACGATAGAAGGGTGACGTAAAATATTTAAATGTTACATACACTCAGACCCTTTTACAAGCATTTCTGTCTTGAATAAATAAGATACTTATGTCAGTATTTTAATTAATTTTAAGTTTATCAATTTTTTTTATCAATTTTAATTCCAACACTAGCTTTTGCCTCAAGCCCACACGATAAAAATTTTAAGTAATAGTCAAGTTTATTCACAAAGCAATCAACATTTTTGATTGAAATCCCATTCTAACCCTCTTCATGTATCGTTTGAAGGGATTTTAGAGCTTTTAACTAAACTAGTGATTTGATTTCAATTAAGCTCCATCTGTGCTAGTATCCAAGTTATGCAGAATAACATGTAATTTCTTAATTATTGCCAACTTGATTCTAACTAATATTAAAAAGGCCAGAAACGGCCCCATTCCTTTGCTCAGAGTACGCACATTTCTCTTAATCACTCGCACAATCAGTTAAACCTAGTCAAAGTAACTACCTTTATAAAGGTAAAGGCGTGAACATTAAACCCCTTTCAACAGAATGAACTGAAAACTAACCGTTTGACCGACGCCGTGACAAATGTGGTACATTAGCGAGTAACGAGGGTAGTCACGACATAGTTCTGTGGACAATGATGACGGTACATGAAGATTAAGAGACAGAAGTGTTCAATATATTTAATTGCTTAGTTTTTACATACAAGACAGTTTGAGGGTTATCTGTACACTTTGTTGAAGAGCCAAACAACATAACATAGCGTCCTCCTTTCCTATGAAGGGATAGGCAGAGCTGCATCACACATACATTTCGCAAGTTATGTTTGGACCCATGTAATATAGGGCACAGCTATTGCCCTTCACCGGGCACATTGGTAGGCTCCGGGCAGATTCTAAGAATTTCAAGATACATCGATTTTGCTCGACATGGGAATCAAACTTGGGGTCGGGTTCATTCGTTAGTACTACTGTTAATTGGCCAGTTTATTCATTAGTTCCATGAACATCTTAGTCAGTAATCTCCCTAATTCGCCAGTTCCATTAATTGTAGCTATAAATTTCGTATTCAAACTAAGCATAATTATTTAAGAGCTTTCATATTGTTATGTAGTTGTACTTACTACATGAATACGCGCCGCGATGGTGCATGCGACATTACACTCACGAGCTCTATAAGAAACTAGCATTATTTATTGAAAACAAAATAACATAACAGACATTTGTAAATCATGATATACACCTGTCATACTTTTATATAGATTTCTCCTAAAAATAGAAGTAAAACTTTTTTACCGACACACGTTACGTACCTACGAAACAAATCGTCTTGGCTGACAAAGTACTGCGATGTCTTTGCCCGAATATAGTTCGGAAACAATGACAATAAAATAAGAGCTCTCTTTGCAAAGGTTTAAATAAACCTTTATAAAACAGGAATATAAAGTACAGTAGTATGTGAGCCAAGCTCAATTATGTTACATTATGGCCCATTTGATTGTAAAAGATAACCGCCGCCTGGACAATGGTAATACTGAAATATGCGTACATTTTGTACCATATTTGGTATTTTTCGTTGAATCAGTATTTTTCACTTTTAAACTTTCGCGTGAATATTGAATAAAGAACTGAAATTAACTCATCAATCAAATAAATAAGCTATGTACCTAAAGACAAAATACATGCTACATTCAAAATGTATTTCACACATAATGTTAAATCAATCATATTAGAATCCATTGTGCCAAAGTAACTAATTACTAAATTTACTCTCACTTCTCCTTATATACCACGTATATTCTCTTCTTTTAAAATAAAACACCTCTAGCCTCTAAACTTGGCTACCTTTTATCAATAATAAAGAATATATTTTTGTCCCAATATCCTTAGGTTGTCCTATTGGACGTTGTCAGGTTATGTGGCATGTTCCCGCTACATTCAATAGAAATCGTGTGCCCAGGCCTTTAGGGCCGTTCGTGACTGCCTAGATGTTTTCAATACACGAATAAGTAAGCACATTTGTACGGTTTATAAGATTTTGTAACGTAATAGAATAAAGGTATATCTGTAGAATTGCTTAAGGGTTGCTATATGTATTTCCTCATGACCGTTCTATACCTATTTAGTACATTCTAAAGAGGTTAAAACCACAGTGGTTTTGACTGTCAAAATCAGTCAAAACTACTTTTGACTAAGAGCTTCGTCAAAAGTGATTTTATCCGTTTATGAGTTTTGACTGTAACATGATATAACCTGAAATGAATAAAGTAACTGTCATCCAAAACCTAGTGGGAAAGGGGAAAAGTACCTACATGAATGTAACTATATTATAAGCAAAGCTGTACATTTTCCTCGAGTCCTATATGTAATTATGTACGTACATAATTGTCCCGTGTATGTCGAATTTTCCTTACAAAGGTCTATATATATACCGACTCGAAACAACTCAAGTAACCACCATACACACATACACTTAACACACAACAGTAAATTAAGTAATTACGCTGACGTACTGTAAAACATTATGCCCTTTCAATTTTTACATTAACAGTAAGAGTATTAAAGTAAATATGTTTTATATATATTATTTTAATTAAATCTTTTCGTTTCATGTTATTTGCCTTAGGGCTTCGGAAATATTGTGAGTTAATTTGTGCAAGCGGTGGCATCGCCTCTCTATTCAGTTTTGTTTATTCTTCTTTCAACGCTTTGTTTGGTGGTTTCTTTAGGAAAAGTTATTGAAGTTTGAACCTTAGACAATGCGCATCTGATATGCACATAATAAACAAAGCCTTACAAAATATTGAAAGGCTTTGTTTAACAAGCTGTTTATTCTTTAGCTGCAATGAAAATAAGGGTTATGTATATTTTACAAATAGGGAGTGGAGGAAAAATGTTTTTACTGAAATGAAATTTTGTTTATTCATCTAGGTTACAAATTAACTCCTATGAAAGTCACAAGTTAAGAATGTAATAGGTTATCCGAAAATAGTGTCAGCAAATTGCCTACAACCAGTTCGACTTAAAGGTAATGTAGTAAAGTATAATATATCTGATTTAGAGTGAATAACAAACAAGTGATGAATGAATATATATAAAGAGAATAACACAATAAATTAATTAATTTATAGAAACAGTTCCATTTTTTTTCAACAGTTAATTACGAAACCGACAAAATCCAGGAAATAGCTCCTAACAAAATGAAAGGCCGAAATAACAATACCTCCCCCGGGGCAAGCCGCGGGCAGTTTCTTATGCCACAAACAAACAGATCGCGTCTTCTCATTATTATAATTAATATAGTTATAACGTACACGTGCCGTACTGAACTAATTAGCTGCTATCTGTGAATACCTGTTCGCTGGTATATATTGGATTACTTGGTAATTTACTTAATTAATATAATTATGTGCGATGGCAGCCGAATGGATAAGTGACCGATATGCAAATCATGCGGTCCAAGTTCGGTTCCGACCGGCAGTATCAATGTGGATTCCACTTTGTGGAATTCATATATGTACTAGTCAAGTGACTTACCATCTGCTAACGGTGAAGGAAAAACATCGTGAGAAAACCCACATACCCTAGAAGAAATTCTAAATATACCTATGTCTGATCCACTAAGTTATTTTTTCCTAGAAATGAAATATAGGTTAGTACACTTAGTACTAACCAGGCTTCATGGCCTAATGACATTGTTGCAACGACGGACGTCCGTCTTCCGGCGTCGGTACTGGGTCGTGACTTACGGTACTTATTAAATCTAGTACACAATTTTCGACTCAACTTTCTACTGTTATATAATTATAATCCTGTAGAAAAAAAAGTGGAAAACCCCCGACACAGCTTTAACTTCATAGCACACAAGATACAACAAAAAAAAACAACATTACGCTAGTCCATGTTCTGCAACGTCACCTTACTTTCAATTACATCAGTACAGGTCGCGTGAAAATTCGAGGACATTCGAGAATTTTCTCGAACATGTACGTAGACCACGTTGCCGTTAATGGGTCCTCCGTGAGTGGCTGCGGCCGAATGTGCTGTAATATTGAGTAGAGCGGTTTTTGTTTGTCGATTTTTGTCACTTAAGTGTAGTGGCTACAAATGCTCAAGTACTTTTGTATCTCTGCCATTGGAATTGTTACTTTCGTGTTCGAAATATATTAAGTTGTTTTTTGGTTTGTCAAACTACAGCTTAAATAAATTATGCTTGGTTTTCCGAAGCTGTTGTTTTATATGTTTGGGTTTGAATGTTTGAATGCAAATGCAGATAAACTTATAATTCACCAATTTATCAAATGCACAAATTTTCACTCAAATTGTCACAGAAATACAGTGCACACAAAAATGTATGCACTGTATTTCTGTAAAAACATTTTATATAAAAACTCGTCAACAGTATGTTTTTAATATTCGCGTAGAATTCTAGATTTTTCCACAGAGAGTTCAAACACTAAGTGTTCCCAATGTTTGCGTTAAAGTGTCCACTATGCATTTCTCTCCTGTCCCCAACGACCTGAATGTTTATTTTTCCAACGCTTAAAAACAACGTTCTCTATAGCTTTGTAGGTGGTATTCAGTACGTTATTTGAATAATACTTGTTTTGGTTTATAAATTATCAACAGTATTTTCCTTGTATGCCTATTAATATATGTTATTTATATATTTCATTATTTCATGTAGTTATACTTCGTCGGGCTCTTGCCACCGCTGGAGTGCCAGCCGTTTTAGAACCAAATGGCCTGGCACGTGACGATGGTAAGAGATCTGATGGTATGTCATTATTGCCTAGGAAGATGGGTAGGCCTTTAGTGTGGGACGCGACTTGTGTCGATACCCTTGCGCCATCTCATCTTCCAAATACAACAGTTTCCGCTGGCGCTGCTGCTGCATCTGCTGAAACTTCCAAGCGGCGCAAATATATCAACCTCGCTGAAGATTATCTATTGGTGCCGTTTGGAGTCGAAACACTTGGGCCGTGGGGTTCAGGTGCTCGCACTCTATTTAAAGACCTTTCAAAGCGATTATCCGACGCTTCCCGTGACCGACAGGCTGGCTATTTTCGTGCACAAAGAATAAGCATTGCCATCCCGCGTGGCAATGCTGCCAGTCTGTTGGGCACTTTTCCCACAAACAATGTCAGCGATACAGAGGAATTTTATGATGCCGTATTATAATTTGTAATTTCCTCCCTTTTTTATTTTAATGATACATTTATTTAGTTTTTATTTGTAAATATTAATGTTTACATTTAGTTTAATATTATAATGAAAATATATTAACTAACAAATTGAAAAAAAGAAAAATAAAAAAAGAAGACTCGATTTAACGTGGGGCGCTGCCTTCGTGGATTGTTTGGCCACTACTCAGCTACTATTAATACTTATATAGCCTAATAAATTAAAAATATTTGAAAATTTTATTTTTACAAAAATAACATATTTTGCATATCTTGAAATGGACTGAACATGTTGAGAATGTATATATTTTAGAACGCCATATTGTAATTTACATGTTATGACAAATAAATAATCTTTATCTTTTATCTCAATTCTGTTCAGTAGTTCCTGAGATTAGCAAGTTCAACTAAACAAACTCTTCAGCTTTATTTAGTTCAAAAAAAAAAATTATTTAGTTCAAAATACAATTTGGTAATAATGTTCTAATTATAATTACATTAATACTTACATAATTGTAATTCAATGTATGCTGAAGTATTACTATTCTTATATTTATAAACTTACAGTAGGGACAAAAAAGAAACTTTAATTCATATCATAATTAAATGAGTTATTCACCTGAACTAGGCTTTATAATAATAATAAAAATTACCCAGGGGTGGTATTATGTTAAAGGCCACTCAATGTCCACCCTCGAGTCCAAAACTTTTTGTGCCCGAGGACCGATAGACCGTAAGCTGTGGTTACCTTGTTGGTAACCACAGCTTACGGTTCCATTATATATAATGCGGATCGCCTGTAATATCGCTGTAATATCACTGCTACCTACACTGCTACACTAAAAGGTCCGATTTCGATCTCTGGGTCGGGCGGAAATAGTATTAGTTATTTCAATCATAAAATTCTCAGTATCTACACGACAAGTCTGGAACCTAACCGATGACGACGTGTACCAGCGAAGCAAATGATAGCCGATGGTGGCCCATGGTGATAAAAATTCTATCTACAAATAATTTGTCGTAATCTTTTTGATTTGACTCAAATCTAACTTTTTAAACTTTATTGAAATGTCATAAACGGGTCTACGACACGTGTTATGTACTGGAATTGTATTTATTTGAACAACGTTTCGTTCGAATTGCACCAATGCCTGTGATCGTGGTACAATGCCTTTAAATACGTACGTACGTACAGTCAGCGTCAAATAGTTAGTGACACTCAAGGTATTCAAATTTATAGACGCAACCAAAAAGTCAATAAAATCGGTACAAACAAAGTTCGGTACAAGTTTCTAATGTGATCCACATTTTTGAATACCATGCTTGGATACCATTGGCGGTATAACTGTAACCATATTTATGGCGGTTTAATTTAATCTATCTATATGACATTTTGAGCGTCTCGACTTATGAGCGCGTAAATTGTTGACAACAATATGGAAACTTTGCTTGTACCGATATTATTGACTTTTTGGTTGCATCTATAAATTTGAATACCTTGAGTGTCACTAACTATTTGACGCTGACTGTACGTACTTAAAATACGTTACGTTATGTTTACGTGACGTAGACCCGTTTTATAACATTTCGATATTTAAATTAAATCATTAAATACCATTCAAGCAGCACTATTATCATAAAGAATGTATTATTTAACGTGCTTAGTATTTTATTATACATACCTATAATAATGTTATTAATTCTGTAAAACTTGTTTTGCATTTTCTCGAGAGTGAAGGTAAAGGATAACAATGGAATTAGTGTTCGTCTAATAAATTTATTCTTTGTTTGGATTATTACCAGAGGTCAGAATCATCATTTTAACCTATAAACGTCCCACTGTTGGGCTCGGGTCTCCTCCAAAAAATGTGGAGGGGATTTAGTCTACTACACCACGCTGGCCAGACGGGTTAGTATAAGGTTTGTTTGATTTTTTCTCGCAATGCTCTTGTCTGCATGAGGCTACTCCTTGAGTCACCTTTTAGGACACTCGAGGGTTGACATTGACATTACGAGTATATATTCTTAATCCGTCACTACACGGAACTTGTATAATAACAACAGACGTCTTCTTCAATGTAAATATTCAATGTACGTAAAATACCCTCAGAAAATCACCGTGAGGAAATTCTATTTATTTTTCACTCATGTAGAAAGCACACTAACTATTCAACACATTTGGTGTGTTCACCTTTCTGTGACCTACAGTTTTAGTTTTATTTGTGACCGCAAGATGGCAGCACTCGTCTAGGGAATACCTACGTACCTAACCCACGTTTACCAGACGGAGTACGAACAGAGGTATATTGCATAATTTGGTTTATATACTCGGGCCGAAATGGATGTATAGAATAAACAATAACGACATTTGATTATCTTTATGTTTGTTTTTGTATTTTTTGTATTTAAGAGAAAATAACATAAAAAGGTTTCTAATTATATATTAGGCAATATTAGTACCTACCTATGTTTGCTTTGTATGCCCGCGGCTTCGCACACGACCACGTGTGTAGAAAATATCATTTTATTCCCTACATACCGATGTAGGGAATAAAATTTTATATTTTAATCTTCCTCCTAAATCTCTCTATCTATCGGTGAAAACCGCATGAAAATCGGTTAAGTACATCGTTGGCACGGTGGGATTGTGTACGAGGCCCTAGGTTCAAGCCCCAGGTCGGGTAAAATGTTATTGAGGTCGAAGTTTAGAAAATATGTAACGGCAATTAGCTCGCTTCCTATTTCATAAGACCTTGTGGATGTGATCGACTTCTTCATATCTCTTTGGAAAAAAAGGTGTAATATATTTTTTACTATCTTGTAATAAATCCATTCATTCTAACTTAATAGGACTCTACACTACTACTGAAAATCTTACTACGAGTATCTACAGGTAAAGACAGAAGCGGAAAAAAAAAATTATTGTACCTGTAGAATCTACAGGTACAATCATATTCTTTTTTCCGCTTCTGTCTTTACCTTATTTTCATTCGACAACGATCTTTACGAACTTCACCGTGATCCCTAGGACCAAGAATCCCACTTAACTTATTACAAAAGTGACAAAAACGGTGAAAATGTTCTAGACATCACTATGAAGACGCTAGCAGTCGCCGCTAGACCGGAGACAGGAAATGACGTCAGTCGCCCGCCCGCTCTAAATTAA
Source organism: Laspeyria flexula (assembly GCA_905147015.1). NCBI lineage: Eukaryota > Metazoa > Arthropoda > Insecta > Lepidoptera > Erebidae > Laspeyria > Laspeyria flexula. Next base: position 1,825,578 of record LR989958.1, read on the forward strand.
ATGCTATTTTTTTTTATTAAGTTAGAAATGCACTTACCTATCCAAAGTACTTACTCTCCTGTTTACTTACTCAGTTCTTTTACTTCTTGATATGGTTGTAGTGTAATTCGGTTTTTCAAACATCTTCACAAATTTTAACATTTTTAATTTTAGAAGGGTAGTTTTTAGTAAAGAAAGGATTAGAGACTAGATACACATAACTGAGTACATAAACCCTGAGGGTTGTAAATAATAATGTAAACACTATATAATTCATGTCTAAATTAATCTTGTTCTACATTCCCACTATATTTTAATACGATTAGTGTTACCAGTATCCTAATTGTAGATATTCTTTAACATAATTTCTAAACGACGGCTCACGTTAAATCAATGATAGGAGACTGAATTCTGCACAACGATAGGTGACGGTGCTCGTTCAATAACATGGAGGTAACGACGAAGAGAAAAAAAAAATGTTAATTTGCATTTTCATGGAGAAACACTAACTTACAATGATAAACAGAAAAGATTAACTAACTCTGATGTAAATCTTTTACAGTATTGTCAAGATACAAGTATTTGTATGTATTTTTTATTTGTATCAAACCTAAACCCATTAGCACAGAATATAAAGGGTAAATTCACGGGTAAATTAATTAGACCCGGTGCAGCGGTGCATCGGAAACAAGATATTATATTCCTAAAGTAGACGTTTTTCCAATCATCCTTAAAACTGGTACCTATTTATCCAGAATCTTGCAACACTTAACTTATATTCATCAGCTACGTGTAGTACATATTATGTTATTATAAAGTCTTAGCAGCTTGTCTAAGAGAGGATCTTGTTCATTAATTATTTTAGGGCTTATTTTACACTAGATAGTGTGGGTTTCATTATCATAACGTAAGGATTCGGCTGTTAATATCTATGTCGAAATTGAACTTATAATTTTTTTTTTATTGAAAACCTTAACCTCATTAATAGTTTATTCGACTCACTTAGGGATCTGTACATACTCTTGGGTATATAGTTTGTATATATTTGTATCTACATAAGGAAGTTTATAAATGCAACAATCGAGCACAAAATCGAGTCCGGGAAGTAGTTTACAGTAAATAATACAAAACTCTAATACAAAAGAAACTTTCCATATATTCCATACATCCATTTTTCTTTATTTATGCAAAATTAGAAGGATTCTTAGGAACAAACGTCGTAAATTTCTTTGAAGACAAAGAAAGTTCTTTACAAATACAAACGTACTGTTGCATCGGCGCACCCATTAGACAATAAAACGAGAATACAAATAACGAGAGAGAATCTATTTGAACGAAATATACGTAAAAGGAAAATAAACTGAGTCTACATTTCTATTAATATGCGGTATCATATCTCGTTATTCTCGTATAACATAAAAAAAAACAAGCGAATATCGCCGGTCGCAATTAACGTTATGCGTTATAGCAATACGAGTATGGCGCTCATTGATTTTGGTTAGTGAAATTCTGGCTACCAAAAATATATTTGCAACTTTTATTATCCTACTCGGAATCTCGAAATACGATTTGTCGATTTTGATATCATTTTCAAATGTTTGAAAATGACAACCGCCATGGCGCCATATAGATTTCAAGTTGACCCTGATGCTGGGCATACACGTAGGTACCTAAGGTTATGCATGACGGTTTTGACCTAACAGGCACAACCATCATGCAAACTCTAGCGTATGCCGTAACACTGTTCAGTTGTGTAAACTATAGAACTTGGTTATGCTTTGCCTGTTAGGTCAAAACCTTCATGCAGCTGCATAACCTTGCGCCTATATGCCAACAATCAGGCACTATCCCTTGTGACAGTGATGCCGATGAATACTTTGACGCCTAGCCCACATTACCATTTGTATTATTATATATTTATAGTATTGTAAATAGAAGTTTTAGATATGTAAGTAAATAGTTAATAATGTTATAATTATAAATTATTTCTTTTCACTTTATAAACTACTTTTATAAATTAATCGCAGGTAACCTTAAAAAATGATTTTACTCTTAGCACACCAATTCCCGGCAACTTTGCAGTCACTACATAAATAAGTAGTTTGTGTTGTCAGAAGAATGCTTCCCTAATCAAACTGCGGAAATTAATCGAAATTTCTCTCATTTCCCTCTAATTTATGCTACTTAATTCACGAACCCGCACATTTATTTTTGTAGGCACTTTATACATGAATGGATATCCAAACAACCCACCGCAAATGATAAAACCACATCAAACAAAAGAATTTATCTACCATATTGGAACGAAATACCACGGTGTAATGATCCAACAAAATAATTAGTCGATTTGTGGCTAATGTATAAAGGTACGGCCACATCTGCCCGTTAACCAAAACATTAGCGAACACTTATCATAATTAAATCATAAACAACCCATTACGCCACAGTTCCTGGTAGGGGTTTCTTCTCTTAGGAAGAGACTATTGGCATTCAGTTACTTCGCTGTTGAGACGGGTTGGGCAAAAATAGTTCGGGCTTTTCTTCTCTTGTACATAATGTATAGTGTTTTGTTATACTACTCGCATCGAATGACATTCTTAATATAAATTAAAGTGGTACCAAATTCGTGGCTAATATATAAATGTGCAGCCACATCTGGTCATTAACCAAAACATTAGCGAGTCCACTTAACATAATTAAAGTACAATCAAAATTCGAAACTGGTCGGAGAGGACGACCATCTAATATCCTGTTAGTTGGATAACATTAATCTTGACTTGACGCGCCGGACGGGGTTGGAATACCCGTTTTGTGTTCAGATGAATTTATATAACACCCTATGGGGTAGAAAGGTATATTCGAACCTAAATCATATTTGTCTTCGTCTTTTTGACGTTTGGTCTGCTCACTACTTACGTGTTATTAGTTAGTTTTTTGGTTGCCAGTTGAAAAAAAAAACGATGATAGTAGATATTAGTTAGCAGATTCCTGATACTTGTATAGAGTGCCTTGGTGGCACAGCAAGATGCATAGAAATGTTGCATGCACAGAAACAGTATTCAGTTTTTCTATCATGACATTCTTAGCATGAGCCTGGAGTTTGGCAATGTCTTTGGATAATGAGGATAGGCTCGCCCCCTATTAAATGGGACATAACATAGCAAATCAAATCAAATCAGTGTTTCTTTGCGAACATAGGTTACATTGGTTGACATATAATAGTGTTTTGGTACTTCCATGCTCCACCTAAGGCATGCAAATATTACGGGCAATCAATTAATAATAACAAAATGTTTACAGAGAAAATGAATAAAATTTTAAATATAAATATTTGCGTAATGTCAAAGTAATAACATTAAATTATTATGTCAATCGTTATTGTCAATATATTTGTCATCTAGATATTCCTTAATACAATAATATGCTTTGTCAACCAATAAACTCTTTAACTTAGCTTTGAATGAGTTAATACTTTCTAATCTACTTATAAATTATTATTATTATTTACTTAGCGAGCGAAAAGGGATAAGACGAAGGGGATAAGGCGTAATTCTATATCATGTTTATGTTATTTTAATTATAATTTAGATTAATATTAATTTATAGCAGTATCTCTGTAAGTGAATAGACACATTGTCAATATCAGGAATAAAGAACACTAAGTATACAGTATAGTGTTACTGTACTAATATTAGAGAGTAGGCAGACTCTCTAATATTGCCTAATTTCTTTTCAATAAACAATTAAAAACCATAAATAAAGCATCAACAGTTTAATTAACTAGTGTTTATTAGCCAAAAAGTACCCTTCGTCAGTCAATAGTATTAATTATTATGTATATTATTACTTTGAGAATTTCGGTAGTGCTACCAAAATCGTTAAACTATTTCACTTAACTGAGCAGTGGCTATATAAAGAACGATGGCATCGAAACCTCGCACGCCGTAGCATGATATTATATAGCCTAAAAACAAATACACTCTTCAGCTTTATAATATTAGTATAGATATAGAGATTCGGGGATGAATACGAATATTATAACAACACCTTGCACTTCCAAATCTGTCAAGCTATTTAGGTTACAAGAGACAAGTGGAGCCGCGGGCCATAGTTAGTGCATATATATAATTGAATTAGGCTATTAATTTGCTTTCATCTGATACCCATATTGCGATAGCACTAAAAAAACGTCTGTTTTGACAGTTTACGTCCGCCATATTGGTTTTTTGTTGACGTCACGTAGCCTATGACACTCGGGGGAAAATAACGAATCTAATGACATCTCACACTTTAAAATCAGCCAAGCCGTTTAGGCTACAGAAGGTCACAATGGAATAGAAATGAAAAACATTACCCTCCTTTTTGGCAGTCGGGTAAAAACAACCTCATCGCTATAAAAAAACAACTTCAAATATTCCGCTACAAAAATTCCACTCAATAATCCCGTCTTCCATTATCCGTGCAAGGTTCTACATAATATAGTTACGCGATTATAACAATGTTAGCGTACTATCCAATTAGTACGGGGTATTAAGGCCTCAGTGATGAAATTATCTACCTCAGGCTAATACCCACTACCCACTGAGGAGGGAGGTGACAATTGAACTATGGTTATACAATCATTGGATAATAGTCATCACTGAATCCTTGAATAATAACGCAGGTTTATGTCAATCTTGCTGGGAGACGCTAATGATATTCAGGGATATTTCATAAAGGCATATATTTATTCTGAAGATTATCATGACATGCATATCAATGGCTTGGCTAGATTAACATGCGTTTGTGGCCTAGTTGGCGTCCATTAATGACAATCGGTAATGTCTGTGAAACAGCTTGAAATGCCTAAATGGTAAATCTACCACCAAGCCGTCAATCTAATGGGCTCTAAAGACAAACCTAGGCCAATTCGGTTGGTGAATAGCAGTAGAATCACAATACTAGGACTACTGAACGTTAAGTATAATTTAGTATTATTATGACTGTAATTTTCGTAGTATTCTCTATTCTGTTCGACTTTTCCTGTCAGCCTATCTAGACAAGTGGCAATCGATTCGATCTATCTATTCTATCGACATGTCAAATTAGTACATTGATCACGTGACATGTCGATAGCTTATGTCAGGGACTTGTTGAAGTGTATTTAAGTGACATTTAAATATTTCGAATATAATCAGCGATTTGCAACTTGTCTAGAGGGCTGGTTACTTAATTTGAGCTAAAATCTCGCTGTGTTGTTATCTATAAAAATCCTGTTTCACTAACACTTTGTTTATGCTAGACAACTTAGCGGCTTTTATTAATGAGGTGTCCTAAGACGCATACTAATGGTAGTCGCTAGTTACACTAAGAAACGACAAATATGGCCGCTGTTTAATCAGATTTCAGTGCATTCTGCTACTTAAATTAATGAAATTCTTCTGCTGCTTGGTATTATAAATGAAAAAAAAATGTTTATGACGATGGATAGATGTTAGTTGTTTTGTCTTGCAAAAATTACTAAATGAATTTTGATGCAACTTAGCACACATATAGACAAAGATAGGCATAAAAAAGAGTAGTTTTAAATATGTCTAGAACATATTTATGAGCTGTGGCACTTAGGTGTAGTAGCAGGTTGAAAGCTAGACTAAATGTAATAAAATATTTACCAAAAAATAGTTTTTGTATGCATATTATGATTCACTATTGTTAGAGTAGAGTCATATCAAATTGTTTTGAAACTAACAAAAGCTAAATGTATCCAATTTTCCACTTCAGAGCATTTTGTTTTCGCAATGACTCATCGACATTTTTACGTGTGGAAATAGTAAACCCTTCTCACGTTCAAAGGTAACTAAACCCATTTGTAACTATATATACCTACATTCTGGCCTGTTGGTCTAGTGGTTAGTGACCCTGACTGCTAAGCCGGAGGTCGTGGGTTCGATCCCCACCCAGGACAAAACTTTGTGTGATGAGCATAAAGGTTTGTTCTGTGTCTGGGTGTAATTTATTTATCTATAATATGTATGTACTTACAAAAAAAACATGTATTTAAGTAGTATATCAGTTGTGTAGTACCCATAAAACAAGCAAATATAATTGCTTACTTTGGGACTAGATGGCGCTGTGTGAATGTGGTAGAATATTATTATTATTATTATTCTCAATCTATATGTTACGTCTCTTAAATAGAGAAAATATTAAAATAAAAGTATGCATAGTAGGTGAAATAGTATTATTTACTTATTTTTCACGGGTCCTCCTAGTTCGATCTATCGATTGGCAGACCCAGTTCATGCTTTAAACATATTAAATTATTATCAGAGTAAATAATGATAAACAATTGTTATCCTATAGATATTGACACACAAACTACAACAAACATAAAAGCCTTCTGTAATGGCAAAATGGCTAACTTAAATTATTTCTTGTTAAAATACTTCCAATATTTGTATATGAAAATCAATAGGTATATAAAAGTGCACGTATACAATCTCTCAAAATGTTTAATGCCTGAACACATCATCATAATCAGCCCAATGACGTCCACTGCCGGAGATAGGCCTCTCCTAAATGTCAAACCAAAATCACTATCAGTTAGGGTTACCATATCTCAGGATTAGTCCTGAGATTTCAGTAATTTTCGACTTTTCTCAGGATTGCGGCCGGATTTTGCAAATCTCATGATATCTCAGGATTTTCAATAAAAAACAGGTAACATTTTAAAGATCTCTTTAATTAAAAGTTAAACCAACTAAAATAATCTTTTTTTTGGTAACAATTGAACAGTTAAAATCTATACTTATTTATCTAAGTGAAAAAAACTAAAAATAATATTCTTTTGGTAACAATTTCAGTTAAAATCAATACTTATTTATCTAAGTAAGTTGCGTGCATGTTGCAACGCGTGAGCTAGAGCCACAGTGTATAAAACGATAAATAATACGTTTTTGGAGGTAAAATTCTCAAACTGTATAAAATCTCAAGACTTTTCCATGGAAATCAGGCCTTTTCTCCGATCTTTTGATTTTTACATCTGGTAACCCTACTATCAGTATAATTCTTACCAAAATTTAACTATTATTTACCTTATATCAATATTACGTACCTAAGCTCATATTAACATTACATAGAGCAAGCACTTTCAACCATTCTAAAAAATCTGTTGTAAATTGAAACGAATTTGAACGTAGTGTTAGACTCAACGTATGCATGGTCACGTATTACCACTCAGACGGCCCCGCTTCACACCCTGTGTAATACCTTTAAGGCTTGAATATAATATTCAAGCAACATTATATTTACGAGATGCCGGATTTGAATACACTCTATATAGAATAGAACGGGTTTATTGTCGAGAAAGGTGTATGAAAAAAATATTCAAATTCTATTTTTCAGAGTCCTTTGATTGCTTGAGCATTCGTAAATAATATAGAACATCTGCTAAAATATTTATAGCTAGACAGAGAGCTGTTTATTTGTGTAATATTTTAACATCGGATACTTATTTTCTTTTATCAAGTTCTTCTTATGGTGAAAAAAGTCTTATACCTCTTCTTCTTCTTGTTTTTAGACACCAATTTTTTAGGAGTTACTATTGACCAACATTTAAATTGGAAGGCACATATTGAAAGAATAAATAAAAAAATTTCGAGTGCTTGCTATGCTTTATCCATCCTTGCTGAAACCTGTGACGAAAACGTAGCCAGAAATGCATATTTTGGTAACGTCTATCCTCTATTAACGTATGGTATCATATACTGGGGCAATTCGACAGATGTACAATCTACTTTTATTATGCAAAAAAAATGCATTAAAACAATATATAGTATGCATTACATGGAATCGTTACGAAAGGTCTTTACAGAGAAAAAGCTTCTTACTTTAACTGGCATTTATATATTAGAGTTATGTTTATTTATAAGAAATAATTCACAATATTTCGAGTTAAAATGTAATACCAAGAAAAATGTTCGAACTCAATATAAATACAATTTGAATGTGCCCAATATCCACAATACTTTATTCTACAAAAGTGCTCATGTAACAGCGATTCGCGTTTATAACCATTTACCTTTATGTATAAAGGAATTAAATGAAAGATTATTTAAAAGCACTCTAAAAAAATGGTTAATAAATAACGTGTTTTACAATTTGCGTGAGTTCTTTGACAGTAAATTTTGACATTACTCTTATATTATTATATTGATTTAGTTGACATTTTCTTATTATTTTTATTGACATTGGTGTAGGTATACATTCTATTGATATTGATATTCTATTGACATTATGTATCTAAGAACATCATTGACATTATGTATTAACCTCATTGACATCATGTAATCCAATTGATCTACTTATACTTATTTATTACGTCTTATTAATTATTTGATTGCTGATTCCTAATATTAAAATTACTAAAAATTTAATTCATTGATGATAATTTATAATTACTGTATTTAATCTACGTTTAATTATTATAATTATTGCATATCTGACTCAGGATAAACTGTTGGAACCTGTAATTATTATGTTAACAACCTATATACACAGTTACGCAATAAATGATCTTTATCTTTATCTTTATCTTCAAATGATGTATTTCTATCAAATTACTGCTTTTTACAAGCTTTATAGTAACTCGCAATGTTTGTATGTTCCGATTTCATGCAACTGAATTTTAAAGTAGTTATCCTTAGCCGATTGAGATACAATTTGGCATGCATATATAAATTAGATGAAAATGTAATATTTTTATGAAATGGAGTTGTTCTGATGATAGAGTTAGAAGGTGGCTATAAGAACTCTGTTGCAAAACCACGGTATACCATCGAGTTTGGGAAACAGGTCTCTTCTGTCTAATAATAACCGAACCTAGAAGCTTATTTAAAAAAGATTTTTTAATTAAAGCTTATTTCTCAAATGACAATGCTGAGTTGCATGACACCCGCATTTCGCCAGCTCTGTTTGTTCCCATGTAATAGAAGGCGAGCCTTTAACACATGAGCACATTTCAAAACCCCAATCTGATCTAAACGTCAAGACAGAAAAACCTAATAAATTTTATGACTGACTCGGGAATCGAACCCGAGACCACTTGCACAGCAGTCATACACATTCCCGAGCCACGAGGGTAGCAATTTAACTGCATGAAAATTAAAGGAACTCCCCGTATTGATCCTACCAAGGTAACCTCTGCTGGCGGAGATTGTGGACGTAAAGATAACAAACAAGTTTTAATGACTTTTATATAAAACTTTACACACTTCACCATCAAACAAATATCTATTGTTGAATGAAAGAAATCACACTAAAGGTACATACCCACTTACCCACCATGGTCAAACTATACAGGAAATCAAAATTATACAGATCTACAGTTTTATCGTCATCATTTCCGTAGACGTCAACTATTGGAGATAGGCCTTATCTAATATTTGCCAAAGCTTGCGGCTCTTTGCCGCCTGTAACTCATCAACTATTTTACAATAAATTTTAAGTATGCAAAGAAAGACATAATTTATCATCTAGATCTTTTTTTTGCGAATATTCCTAAGTTTCAAATAAAAAAGCTATCTATTAAACCTAGACTATTTAAAACAACTACAATTGTCATCTTCGGAATAGATTTAGGCATGAAAAGGTATAAATCGTTCTCAAATTTAATAGAAAACATCGCGATTGTATTGTGTACAAATTTCATGACAATTTCGGAAATCCTCGGAATTAATTTCATGGTAGCGGCGTTACTGTAAAAACAATTAAATATATATATATATATATATTTATAAATCTCTACATAGTATAAAACAAAGTCGCTGTCGCTGTCTGTCCGTCCCTATGTATGCTTAAATCTTTAAAACTACGCAACGGATTTTGAAGCGGTTTGGGTTTTTTTAATAGATAGAGTGATTCAGGAGGAAGGTTTATAGGTATAAAATACGCCCACATGGGCGAAGCAGCGGGCGGAAGCTAGTAAAATATATATTTTTTATAACAAGCTTAAAGAAGAGCAATTCGTTTTTAGACAACTTATATTCAATTGCTGCTATATTAATCCATGATGTACCACATACCTAACATTAGTTTAAGAGTTCAATCTATTGAAGTAACCGATTGCAGTATCTTTTATTACTGTTTTATCTCTGTTTGCCGCTATTAACCCTACGTACTGTAACCCTCACTGAGATAATGTAATGTTATACATTGAAACCTTTATGCCTTGTACTGATGTGTAATTACTGTGTTAATCTCACTGAGTGATATGTTAGAGAGAATTACGAAATACTTTATATTAAACTACCTTAAGCCCGTGGTATGTCAGTAAACAGTGGACTATGTGCTATTCCAAACTATAATCTATCTGTCAGCCAAATTTTATACAGATTCTAATAGCCGATCTGGCGTGATTGAATAACGGACATCTATTCATCCTTCCATATAAACTTGCGCATTTATAATATTAGTAAGATTACCGAGCTGATCTAGATTCGCTCGGGGGACTAGTGGCGGATTTGCTACTTTCTACGTGACGGCACTACCGTGATATTTATGGTATAAGTTTAAATTGACGGTAAAGGAAAACATCGTGAGGAAACTCACATACCCTAGAAGATATTCTATGAATATGTCTGATCCACCAACCCGCACTAAGCCAGCGTGATTGGATTATGGCCTAAACGCACTCAGTGCTCTAGTTAGAGAACAGGAGACCCGAACCCAGCAGTGGGACTTAATGGGTTGCTGATGATGATGATGTTTAAATTTTTTTAGGCAAGAGACCTATAATTTCATAAGAAGCACCTTTATTTATTTACAAATTTTCATCTTAATCGCTTAAGTCGTTTGTAAGATGCAGTGTATAAAATATTATATCCTAGTATATCATTATAGATATTGTCTTATCATAAGATATTATATAATTATGATATACCTATGTATATTATGATTCTCTAAATTCTTTTTTGTTTTCAATTTAATTCAGTTGATCAGAGTTCAATATAACTGGTATCACTAAAGTTTTCTCATAGTCATATGAAATATTAATTAAATGCTTTATTTTTCCAGGTAAGCTCGAGATTCGTTAATAAGTATAGCATAATACTTATGTAAGAGGACTTATGTAAATAATGTAAGTATTTATATAAAATCTTCACTTCTCGTCCACAATACCCCAGTGTTTGAAGACAAAGGTCTTCAACCAATGTGTGTTGCCAGTAATGATTTACGGTACTGACACGTGGCCGCTTACTATTGGCCTTATTAGAAAGCTTACTGTCGCCCAGCGAGCCATGGAAAGAGCTATGCTCGGAGTTTCCCTCAATTAGAAATGAGGAGATCCGCAGGAGAACTAAAGTTGTCGACATAGCTCACCGAATCGCATCGCTAAAGTGGCAGTGGACAGGGCACATAGCTCGTAGAACTGATGGCCGATGGGGGAAAAAGGTTCTCGAGTGGCGGCCACGTATTTGAAGGCGCAGCGTGGGACGGCCCCCCACCAGATGGACCGACGACCTGGTCAGGGTCGCCACCCTGACGGCCGTTGGTTGCAGGCGGCACAGGACCGTTCGCAGTGGCGTAAATTAGGTGAGGCCTATGTTCAGCAGTGGACGCTTGTTGGGCTGATATGATGATGATATATAAAATACAGATTACTTATTGAATCAACCATCAGCCATAATATACGAGTAAATGCATATTTACAAGATTCATCTAGTTACTTACTCAGTTCATAACGAGAAATGGACAGTTTTAGTGATGGCTCGAAAATCAAATGAAAGTCGCATATGGTATTGAGATATTCGTTACGATCATGGAGGTGAAGCAACGTTCGGCAAGGTCAGTCCATGATGGGTGACCGTTTGTGGCAATTTCATTCTTGAGCGTCTTCGTGCTTCGGAAGGCAGGTAAAGCCGTTGGTCTCGGTTATAACTTAATGTGATAGTCGTTAAGGCAAGTTGGAAGCCTTCTAGACGACTTGATAAATTTCAAATAGACCCTATTTGAAATTTATCAAGTCGCCTCAAGACCATACAATAAGAAGAAGACCACAATAATATCTTAATACTCCAACGAAGAAAGACCTCGTAATGTACTCGTATATTGTAGCGTTCAGGGAGTAATAAAAGTGCACTTCACTTCGTCCAGTGTAAAGTAGAGCAACTTGATAAATATACCATTTGTAGTGACAAATATAGATATTTGAGATCGTTTCCAATGATCGCTTCTCTTACTTACGTACCTATAACTACTTAGTGCTCGCGCATCGAACACGTGAAGGAAAACTGGCGAGCATGTTGGCGAGCATCTTACACATCTGCATATCAAAAGATTTGTTATATACATATAGATATACGAATTTTCCATTTCTCGCAGTGCTCTTGTCTGCATAAGGTTACTCCCTTAGTCGCCTTAGCCAAACCCTATACCAACCCGTCTGGCCAGCGTGGTATAGTAGGCTAAATTCCCTCTAAATTCTTTGGAGGAGACCCGTGCCTAGTAGTGGGACATTTATGGGTTAAAATGATGATAATGGTGATGATGTAGCTAATTATTTATTTTTGAAGTAGTATTTTCCTCTTAGTTGGAAGTCGGTTAATAATGAGACCACCGTTTGGTTATCCACTTAATGCACAATAATGTACGTGTATAATATAGCTTATAGACCGAACACCGCTTATACAATTGCAGCCAATAGTCGTATCCTGTTCGTCAATCGTGTCCTAAAAAATTTGTTTGAGCATTGCAGGAATTTAGATCCCGGACCTATTTAGTCTTTTTGTAGAAACCTAGCAGATGGTCTGAGTTTTATACGGTATTAATATTTGGCACAGTAAAGAAAAGAAAGCTAAAGCCCTTACCTCTCAAATTTAAAATTAAAGAGAGCATTCAAGACCGCATTATCGACCAGTTTCGTCTGTGACGTAACTAGTTACGTATACGAAAACATTTTGGAGGTTTAATATTTTCGTAAATTAGCTAGAAGGTTCCTTATTTAATTGAAATAAGCTTTATTTATTTAATAGTAGATAACTCAACAGATTTTAAAATATAAAATTATTTGCATGACATTTATAAGTTTATTTCAGAGATAAACGATTTTTTAATTATAATATTCAATGGGGCCTGTTATTCTTAACTTTATATACTTCATATACTGGAATACATTGAACAATTCCAAATTGTATGGATGGAAATTGATATGGAAATTGTTAGCCAATCTATCAGACTGTGTGTCACATTGTAGTAAAATATTTTACCCGTCGTTTGTTTATACCCAGAAGGCTTAAGCGCACCTGTACCGTTCCTGCAAAAATTAATCATCTGCCTTTGTCCCTTTGGGGGTGATTAATTATTTTTGACAAATATCATCAACTATGGCTATAAAGGTGACAGCCTTTGTTTATTGCCAAGTTTGTCACCATTTACACTGAATAAACACTCTCATTTGCGTATATTTTTTAAGAAATTTATTTCTATTAAAGAACACATTAATTTATTAAATTAACTTTACTTCCATTATAGTACCACTCTATGATATTTTAAATGGTAATTGTAAATAGCGATTTAAATTAACTGCATGAGTTTCTTGTTAACTCTTCTCAAGCCTTGTCAGTGAACTAGCCGTAGAAAAAACTTTTTGGCTTTATATGACGTTAATAAATTATAATTTAAATATATGTAGCTAATGGTCCGTATAACCTTATGCAGACAAGAGCACTACGAGAAAAGAAAAAATTGAACAAATCCTGTACCAATCCGTCTGGCCAGCGTGGTATAGTAGGTTAAATTACCTCCTCCTTTGGAGGAGACCCGTGCCCAATAGTGGGGATTTTATGGGTTGAAATGATGATGATGTAGCTAATTATTTATTTTTGAAGTAGGAATTTCCTCTTAGTTGGAAGTCGGTTAATAATGAGACCACCGTTCGGTCATCCACTTAATGCACAATAATGTACGTGTATAATATAGCTTATAGATCGAACACCGCTTATACAATTGCAGCCAATAATCGTATCCTGTCAATCAGATTAGGGATCACTTTGAGCCACAAATCTTATTAGTTACATGTTCCTGAGGTTCGTAACGTGACGTAATTCAGCTTTTACGTACGTTTGAGGTATTGGACATGTGAGTCATGGTTAGGGGAAATGTATATTATTATATACAGATACATACTTATTTTACCTTTCATTCATTTTCAAGGAAGTTGAGTGTGATTCTCTTCTGCTTCTCCGCTCTCTGTCGAGAAAAAGGTGTGCTTTTGATTTTAACCAAGATTTTTTTTATATATATGAATTTTTTTTGCAATTTACCCCTTACTAAACATTTATTGTTGTTCATTACACATCTCCTATCGTCACCGTTTTGATAGAAATCGAGGCCTTGTTATTATGGTTATAAGTATTGTTTTGTCTTAAATATTATCTCAAATAATTAAATTATAGTCGTAAAGACAGTCGGGTCATAAAATAAATAATGCTTAATATTAAGGCTTAAAATATTATGATTCTCTCAATTTACGTTTTCATTAATTTTAAATTATTAAAATCCCCAGCATTTGATGAGCTTAATAAACAAACTACTATTCCTAAAGAGAAAATTTAATTCGTAGAGCCTACCTACCTACTTACCTACAGTCCATATCACTGAAAGTGAGTTATTCACAAAGAGGCTTATTAAATTGACGAATGAAAATAAATATATTGGCAGACGCGTCTCATTACTTATTCCTTTAGAATGATTTTGTTCCCCCACTGTTAGCTCCAGTGCGAATCACAATGAACCCGTACATGCCAGTAATGTATGGTAATCGAATTTAAAAAATGTATTTGTATGAGTATGGCTGTTCGTCGGTCAATGGCTCCGTTTCTGTACAGGTAAAACATGTAAGGTATCTATTAACTAAAATTAAAGATGCGTTGCTCTTATATTTCAATGCAGTCATAATATTCGTTTTGTTTGGAGTTATTCGCACAGCTTTCAAGAACTGCCTCAGTGGCGCAGCGGGAAGTGTATACGACTGCTGTGCAAGAGGTCCCGGGTTCGATTCCCGGGTCGGGTGAAAATGGTATTGGACTTTTCTAACATGAAATTCCAGTATTGAAATTTTCCCGGAGTTTGGTAAACAAATGATCCCGGTAGATAACAATAGGCTCGCCCCCTATTTCATGGGACCAAACATAGCTGGCGAAATGTGGGTGTGAAACACCTCTGCCTACCCCTTCGGGGAAAAAGGTGTGAGCTATGTCTTTCAATAAGAGTTGATGATAATGTTGTTTTCAAATCATCCCGTTGCCCGAGGCTTCCCTTGTGTATATTTATTTGGTCAATACTACAACAACTACAGCCCCTATTGGTCGTAGAGTGGTGTTATATACTCTATAGTCTATAGCCTTCCTCGATAAATGGATTATTCAACACAAAAATAAGTTTTCAATTCGGTTACCTGAGATAAGCGCTTTCAACTATCGTCTCAACCACGTCACGTCATCTGCACGTGAAATGTAATTTATATACCCAATTCTGAGTTGTCTAAATTGTCATTCACCCCACAAACAATTGCACATTTCAAGATACAACTCAAATCGTCACTCTCAATAAAATTATCACTAGGGTAGTTTACCTATATATTTGTAGGTTTCAAAGTACCTACCTACTCCTGAACTCCATACATACAAAAAACTAATTTCTATTGCAATAAATTCAAGGAAATATCTACTTTTTGTATGAAATAATCATATGTATTTGAATGAAATTAACCCGCAAAAGTCCCACTGTGGGCACTGTATTTTTTAAATTAGGGATTCTTCCCTAGGTATTACATTTGTCACTTTGTATATTACATCTCACAATGTTCCTATTCTCAATAGGGTACCAATATCGAAGCACTTACAATCAACTCTTAGACATCAGTCAGCGGCTGTCCCATTCTTGGCCGGAAAGCGAACCGGCGCCGCTCAGGAAATCCGATTGCACGCTTCAGAGTTCCAGCCTGTAACCTATGCAAATAACAAACCTTAGTACACTTTCTAGACGTAGGTACTACGACAAATAAGTAAAAGAAATAATTTACTATGATAGCGATGAATTTTTTTTGTTATCACAATGACTAGTATTCAATTAGTAGGGGTATTTATTAATCGCAAAACAAAATGTTTAAATACGTATTTTTTTACAGCTGACGCGGAAATGGTGTTTTATTCTAAAATTTCTACACACACTTTCTAATCGCTGTAGTATTTATATTGATAACTAAATCGTTCTTATGTTTGACGACGACCGACCACCCGCTAACACTCAAAATTATTTCTATCAATCTCCAACAAATCATCTTTCCTTAAACTAAATTTCTTGAAATCCCATCACAAATTTGCACAGAAGCTCCCATAGAAAGAAAACAAACAAACTAGTCCCCAGTTATCGCTACACAACACTACCGCACAAGCACATACATCATACTAACTCATGGGGACTCCATAAATATTGAATTTTACATGGAGAATATTTCACATTGTGCCTACTGCCTACCCATTATAGCGAGCCCTGTCTCTCACCTTTATTTATGTTACCGAATATTTTATTACGAGCTTTTTTACTTGATTTGATGTTGAAGTAGCTTTCTGTTTCATTTGAAAATGGTTTTCCGTGATAAATAATGTATATTGAGAAATCTATTTTTGATCACTGGACAACATAGTTTCAATTTAATTTTATAGCCCGTGTGATTTAGAATAACGCTTATTTATTCAGAAAAGCTTGGATCATCGGTACAATTCGATTGCAACGTCGGGCAAATAAATATGGTATTTATGATGCCTTAAAATAGAATACTTACTTTATTTATAAATTTATGCATTAGGAATATTCGGACTTTTACCCTTCAACACCGCTCTTCTACAAAATAAAATAATATGTCTTCACGTTTCGATAAAATGTTCGACCTGACCTCTGTGAATATCAAGTAAGTAAACGAATTTAATCTGTCTGTCAGAACTTTTCAGACATCGAGTCTTAAAGAAGTGACGTGAATGTTTGCTATTGCTAGACATAAGAATTGTTCGTAGAAATTCACAAAGAATACCCTTTTATTTCAAATCGAAAGGTTTCTCTGTTCAATTGTCTCTATGACTTTTATAAGGGATGTTGTACAAAAGTGCTTTATGAGAAGCTGTTTCTTTAAAATATATATTGTATTTAGGATCATGTATTATTATTTTCAATTAATATACACTTATAAGAAGGCAGTGGCTTGGCTATGTCTTTAGCTTTTGGCTTTGTCTAGTTTAGAGATAATAAAGTGCTTACCGGCCAATTGCAGTAAATCATATTTCTATACTAAAATATTTGAAATGTTGTCTTTCGCTCTTACAGGGCTAAAGTACTAAACCAATTTTGATGATAATTTACTTAAAGATAGTGGGTAAAAAACTTCTGTTTGATTTACTACGCTACTGAAATGACGAACGGAAGGTAGTAAAAAATAAAATGTAACAACACTGTAGGTACCTGTTGAAAAAATTACAACAAAAAAATTCAACTTCTTTCTATTCATTAGATCCTTTAATATAACAGCTATTATATCCAACAAAACCTTACTCAGGAACACAAATCATCTCAAAAACCCTTAAGTTTTTAAATGGTTTTTATAACCAAATCCAATTATACTAACAGTCGTTCATCTTAGGCTTAAAAAGTGTAACAATGTGCCATAAAGTATGCGATAAATCAGAGGGAACAGTGGCCGGAGTGAACGGTCCCGCCTCGCTGCCTTCAGTGGAGTGTGACGCCCTTCGATAACGTTGGCTCGATGGCGATCGAACCTGCCTAAATCACGAATGTACTCGTATGTATTGATGACGATTCTCTGTGTGATGAGCGAACAGAAAACCTACTTCATCATATCAGCCCAATGACGTTCGCTGCTGGACATAGGCCTTACCTAATTTTCGCCACAGCGATTGATTTTGTGCTACGAGTAACCAACGGCCAATTGACAGCGAAAATCAAGATTGCTAACGCTCTACGTTGTCTACGCTAAAGTGGCAACAAACTCAGGCCACTTTTTCTTTAATCGCCAAAGTAGTTACAATTCCTATTGGTACATAAAAAGTTCCAGACCCTAAAGTATTATTTTAATAAAAAATAAATAGAAATTTATATTATGTAGGTTTGGTATGGCTAAGATTGATGATGTAAATATTGGGTTACACGCTCGTAAGAATTTTCCTGGAAACTATGTTTATGATTCCAGTTACCCGGAATATTCGCACGGTGGACCTCAAACTGAAAGTAAATATATTTCGCCTAAACAAACAGAACTGCCAAAATATACAAATAATTTGAAACGTTTTATGAAAATTTAATTTTGAAAAGACCAGCGATATTATTACTGGATTAATATAAAACAATCTGCTCAAAGGGAGCTGTAGATGTCTGCGATTAGGACTATTTTAATCAGCCTAGTTGATTCTAATATAATATTATTACCTTTTTGTTCTGCCCAAAATAAAGTATCAAAGCAGGCTATAATTATTTAAGAGTGAAGTCAGTGTGACCACGATGGTGTCTGTTTATTTTGCATGAGACTTTATACAATCTAACAAAGTTAAGCTAAGAAGTTATCCTATAGATATTACACCATCAGATACAGCTTGTACTGTCCATCTTAAAACTCAATGTTTTGCTGGCAGAAACAATTTACATCCGAGACTCATTACAATCCACGACTTACAAGGAAAAACACAATAAAGATGGACTTTTCATGTTGTCACCTCTTTCAGAATAGGTAGTTTTAAAACCGTTTTGAGTTTGGTATATACAATTTGCTGAGTGACTGTGAACGACATTATAAGGCTCGGTTTAAATATCAATCCCTACAACGCACTGCTGTAAAATTCATGTCTATTCAAGCCTCAAACGAAGCCACATCTGTTGAACTAAATTTAAACACCCATTCACAATTTATTTTAACAAAAACTCGGAACCCCGTCGTAATTCAAATTGGATCATGAGACGAGAAATTACCTTAATTTAAGGAAAATATACAATGTTAGGAGTGCTTACAAAATGGTAACGTCGGAGAAAAAAAAAGAAAATATGCGAAATTGGTAAACGAGGGGGAGTATTATGAGGTTCATAATTTATGGCTCGAGAACGATTACACCTGCGTGGCAGATTTTGAAGGTATTTTAGGGATTTATTTGAGTTACTTATACAAGTAATTGGAATTGCTTAAAGATAATGATTCAGATACACAATGCGAAAACATTCATTTCTGTATTTACTTTTATGAAGTATATTTTTGGAGCACATAATTTCTTTCCATCTCCTCATAATGACATTCTATTAAATTCATTGTGAAGTTTTAGATTTCACAACAAGTTTTTGTCTAGATGTTAGGATGACTTAGGCTTTTCCTCTACCAAATTACGACACTCGGGAGTTCCCGAATGTCATAATTTGGCGTTTATAAGGGTTAATTGCTGTTGCTCCCGGCTTACAGGAGTTTTAGTGGTGGGTGTATGGGTGGAACTGCCCCTCTATACAATGGAATGTTTTTTTGCATATCTGTTGAATGTTTTGGATATCGAATAACATAATGTGATCTGTTAGTAAAGTCTCTAAATAAACTTAGTAACTCATACTTGTATGTTTTAGTAGTACACTTATTACTAAAAGCTGAGCAACACACATAATTGTGGTACGTTCGTTTGGTCGTCACATCTTGCCATTCATGCAACAAATTCTTATGAATTTTACATAAAATTACGGATTTTTGGGTTTTAATAAACATATTATTTAATGGCCGCCTGCTTGATCGTATAAGATACGAAGTACGAACGTATGTATATTATTATGATAGGTAGTACGAACCGGGTGAAATTTTGATCACTTGCAATATTAAAATTATGTTTTGTGTAAGTCCATATGGACTTACAAATTTATCCTATGGTTCTATTGTATTGCATAACAACCCTAGAATCACACCTATTCAATAACTTTCACCTAAATATTCACTATTTTCCAGTTATATAAATAGAGTATTAAATTTCCACATGTGCGTTCCCATTGAGGGACCATACCCTATTTTTGAACTTTTAAATGTATCAACCTTTAGTAAAAGTTCTCAAACAATTGTAAATTCAGCCAAAAATTTGTAAAAGCTGGCACTCAAAAGTTACAGTCAGTTAAAGGTGGTCCCTCAGTCGTGCATGGCAGACATCCATATCTCAGAATCTAGATAAAATTTAAAGCTGCTGTAAATGAAGACTGTTAGTAAAAGTTTTGTTGAACTAATTTACAAAATATTAACTCTTCTTGTTCACTCAGTAAAAAGAAATAGCATGCAGAAGGTGGTCCCTCAATTGAACACCACTAGTTCACCGTTGGTGGAGACCAAAGTAAAATTCAGATATTTTGAATATGTCTAGCGTTAGTAAAAGTTCTAGAACAATTGTAAATTCAATGTCGAGTCTCTTAAAGAAGCCATTAAAAAGTTACAATCAGTTAAAGATGGTCCCTCAATTGAAACGCTTCTCAAAAGAAAAAGTCAATTTACGTAGCATTCGCTAGTTATTTTGATGAAAAGTAAAGCTTAACCTTTAGTAAAAAAATTTACTAAAGACTACTTCAGAAAAACCTAAAAAAAAATGTTGGGTTTTGTAGTTATTAGTAATCTAAAAACTGCGAAAAAAACTAAGAGCGAGGTGACCACACGTCTACAAGTTAAATGGATTAATCCTGTAACCTGTAAATCGGCGCTTATATTCGGGTGAAAATAAACATTATTAACTATGATTATAGTGTAGTGACGGATTAAGAATACGTAATGTCACTACCCCATCTCAACCCGTGGGTGTAAGGGTGTAAACCTTAAGCAGACAAGAGCACTGCACTATGAGAAAAGGGAGGAGGAGACCCGTGCCCAGCAGTAGGATATTTATGGGTTGTAATGATGATGATGACCATGATTATAAATAAAAATTGGTAAGTTTGATTGTTGACATTAATTTAAAAAAAAAAAAATATTAATGCCACATAAGTAACTTAACATAAAATAGAAATTATAATAATTCTTATGATACAATAACATTTTCCACTTTTAAGCAGCGCTAAAGAGCGTATGTTTATAGCGCTTACGTCCTTTTGTTGAGAAGCGCAGTTTTTTGGATACAATTTAATGGGCCTCTTGGGCTTTTATTATTATATTTTTCTTATAATTAGCGCTGCTTAAAAGTTAGTTCAACAAAACTTTTACTAACAGTCTTCATTTACAGCAGCTTTAAATTTTATCTAGATTCTGAGATATGGATGTCTGCCATGCACGACTGAGGGACCATCTTTAACTGACTGTAACTTTTGAGTGCCAGCTTTTACAAATTTTTGGCTGAATTTACAATTGTTTGAGAACTTTTACTAAAGGTTGATACATTTAAAAGTTCAAAAATAGAGTATGGTCCCTCAATGGGAACGCACACAATTTCCACACATAGTAAACCATTAATTAAACAGACAACATACCCAACAAACTCATAACACACTTCACTAAACAAAACTCACACTCCATAGAGAATTAATTCTAAAAAGCGCATTAAAATCAAAACAATAACGTTTGGGGGTTACAAACAACTCGCAACTCATATTAGGTGAATCATACACTCGTAAATTTACGAGCGATCCGGGAAAGACCCCTCGATAATGTGTCCCCGAGGGTGGTGCTTTAATTAAATAGGACTTTTCAAGGGTTTGTCGTACGTATATTTTGTTGTGTCCAATTTTATTGAGTAAGATATTTGTTGAAATGTGTTCGCGTTCTCATGGTGGACTCGGAAATGACCGGTGGGACGATGAGGTGGACGGTGATGATGAGATGAGTGAGACGATGGTTTGTTTCACTTGGTATCGTCGTTTTCTCTTTTTAATAACAGGAAAATACAGGAAAATGATACATACAATCATTATTTATTTCAAATAATGTTTTGGTTTCGTTGTTTTATTAACCACCCACTGAATTAGCCTGATATTTTGCCAGCCATACATTTGTTACTAATTTGCATTAAAAATACTGTTTGCTGGTGTTTTTATATGATGTTTGCTACACAAGGAATTTGTCTCTTCATGGTACCTAAGAATGTTGCTTACCATATAAAAAATATAAAAATCCTATCGCGATACAATTTTTGTGTGTAATTGTAATTGTGTAATTTACTCGACAGTAGACATACGCATATCCTATTGCCCGTGTGTTCAGGTGCACTGGAAACATCGTCCAATCTTAATAACCCTTATTATGAAGCAAAATTGCTAATGATTCGCAAAATAAATATCAGTATTGTTAGACAATGTATTAAAAACAAACTCCACAATTATCAAATGCCAATAAGTGCTTGTAACCAAATTGGACGAGAGGTGAGTGCAAGCGTGTCATTAAGTGCGTTTGTATTGAGTGCGTTAGTACGCATCGGCTTAACTTTCCACGCTAATTGAATTTCCTCGTACTCACTGTACCCGAGCGTATTGCTAGTATCGGTGCTGACGGTACGTAATTGATATGTTGGTTAATCAATTTTGTTGTTGTCTGTACACGGATTTAATTGCTGTATTATTTTCTATCGGATTGATTTTTACGTTACAGGGAAATTCGTTGGCAAGTTAATATAGGAAATTTCGTGGCTATTTTTGGCAGCTTGTTCTCAGGCGGTATAGGGAGCTAGTACTCGTAGTAATAGGCCTAATATGAAACACAGTTCGAAGTTTTGTATAATAATTCGGATTTAAAGTTGAACCTATAACGAAATATATTTATGAAGTTTAAGATAAAGATTAGACTTGAGTAGAGTACAAATAACGAACACAAAATACACCAGTCTCGAAACAAATATCTACGAATTACAACATCAATATTTTTTTTTTGGAAAACTGTACGACTATACAACGAAACAATTTTTTCAATGTAGATAAATTAATATACATATAAGATCACAATGTCCTCCTTTACTGCTACGCCACAGTTACAGACAAAATGTATTCCGAATCAATTCCGAATAGGTATAATATAACTCTAAAACTTATCTTTAATAGATATACCTACTAAAGAAAATAAATCAGTCAGAGACACATTCCACGGTTCACATTTTCCGGTCGATCTGATTAAACGCAGGGAGCTCAAGGGCCACATAAACAAGACAATCAAAACAAAACGATTGCGGTGAGCTACTGTCTATGAGCTGCTTTATAAAGGAGCTCTGAGCTCCGGGATAAAGATAAGTGATGGACAACGAGAAATTAGTTACGGGCGATCTTGGCATTAAGGCTTTTAGCCATAGCTCTATCCTTCTATCCTTACTTTCTACTAATATTATAAATGCAAATATATGCACAAAATTAATGAAACAAGTTGCAAAATACATAGCTCCTCATTATTAGGAAACCTAATAACATCAATAGTTGTTGTTGTGCCGTTATAAAAAAACAAGATAGACTGTCAGTATCCAATTATTATAGATCTATAGCACTATTACCAGTCTTTTCGAAAGTATTTAAAAGGGTCATATATATAAGTCACTCTATAATTATCTTGAGAAAAATAAACTCTGTAACACTTTCACGCCTAAACCACTCAACTGATCTTCGTGAAATTTCACATAGAGATAGTCTAGAGAATAATCTGTAATAAGTACAAGAATGTCGATACGATCAAAATATCGAACGCCCTAATTAATAGGTAAGGGCAAGACTACCGGCCATTGCCGATAACGTTTCTTTTCCTTTTCCCTTATTACCGTATTTTCACGACTTATCCTCGAGGGGATCGACAGAACAAAGGTAATATTGCCAGCTCATATTATCACGCGCGTTTTGATCTCGGGGGTGACGTCGATATCATTATCGTATTGGAAAATTGTTAGAGAAAAATTAAAATTAGAGGAATGTCTTCCAGTTAAGTATATTAATTAGAGTGAAACGATGGCTTTCGATATTATATTTGACTCTTTTAATTTTAGTGGATTATTTTGGTTTCGGGTTTTTTTTAATGGAATTATAAAATATTGAAAGTGTTAATATTATCCAATTCGTGATTTCGTCGCTGTCAATGATATTGATACAATATCATTAATCGCTGTAATTTGAGTTGGAGAATTAGGTAACTGACAAGACGAGTATTTCATTGAAGTACGGATAGTTTTTCTTTGTATTACCTAAAAGAAAGACGAACAGGCGGTTCACCTGATGGTAAGTGGTTACCGCCGCTCATTGATTTGGGCAATGTGGCACAAGCCAAGCCGCTACCTATATGAATTATAATTCTGATCAACAGGTGAGGTTTAAAAATTCACTCTTTGAGAGGTAGATCACGACTTGGCTGTAATACTAGTATTACTGATGTCTACGGGTGATATCCATCATCATCATTAAGGTCAGTAGCTCACCTGGCACCAGGATGTGAGAAAAGCTAACGCTTCATTGTACACCAATTTATATCGACTGTCACCGTGGCGCAGTGGTTAAGGTGGTCGCCTCGTCACTACATCGCCGTGCTGGGTGACGTGGGTTCGATTCCCACACGAGACAAATATTTGTGTGATAAATAGATATTTGTTTCTAGTCTGGGTGTACTTTGTGTTCGTTAGTTTCATGTTTGTAAAGCTCCCCGCGACACAGGGCTTGTTCCCTAGTGCGGGCGTTGTTTAAAAAAAAAAAAAAAATTGTAGGTAACAGATTAATATCCTCAGTTATAAACAATGGGTGGCCTTATCGCTAGAAGCAATTTACACAGAAGCTTTGAATGACAGAAAACTTAGATACAAATCAATAGAAGGCATAGGTAGTGAGGAGCAGTTTGGGGCTGATAAGATAAGACATTTATTGTGACAAGTACAAAGTTAGCAATGATATTTAAAGCAAAATACGTTACATTTACACTCTGTGCAGCATCCATGACGCTCTGACCGCGTGCAACTAGAGCGGTCGCTCTCCAAACACACTGTAGGTGTGAAGTTGGTTCTGCTACCCTATCTATGATGATCCTCGATCATGGATCATGTACCAGAAATTATTAATATTAATTGAATCGTCCAGTATGGACCCGACTAATTGACAACCTAGACCAATATCTAAGTCATTAGCACACCTAAAAGTTACCTTACCGTAAAGTCCTTATATTTACAGCAATTAGCAACTTAACCATAAACATAACTAAACAACCTATTACCCAAGTTTCCATAATAAGATAACCCATTTCATAATACTTGGGCCTTACTCACAAAAGTACAAACTTTGTATTGCAGACAACAGACGAAATAAGATGAGATTTGCATCTGATTAAAAGTTCCAAATTGAATATTCTCTGTTTTAAATAAATCTACGGCCGCAACTGGTTTATAAATTGTTTCTAAACATTTTGTTTTATAAACTTTGCATTATACATTTACTGCCTGGTTAGTTAAAGACAATTTCCAAAACCTAGCTGTTATTATTTGTGTAATTGCAATAAACATTTTTATTTTATTTATTTATTTATTTAGTTTCCAAGTATTAGGTTGTAGTGTCATCATCATCATCTCAACTCATAAACGTTCCATTGCTGGGCACGGGTCTCCTCCAAAGAATGTGGAGGGAATTTAGCCTACTATACCACGCTGGCCAGACGCGTTAGTATAGGGTTTGTTTTGAATTTTCCTTTTCTAGCAGTGCTGTTGTCTGCATAAGGTCCCTTAGTCGCCTTTTACGACACCCACGGGTTGAAATGAGGTAGTGACATATGTATTATTAATCCGTCACTACACAGACAGGTTGTAGTGTGCGAACTGCGAATGCTGAATCAGGTTGCGGCTTTGATCCCACAGATGGCAAATATGTGGTTATGCAAATAGAAATGGAATCATCATCATCATATTTGTAACATAGGCTCTATAGACTTCTACTTGCTCTTACGAATAGGCGTCCTGAGGGCTTCCACAGAGTCCGATCCTGGGCGTTTGTGTCAAATGCTATTAGGTAGATAACTATATCTGCCTTCTTGAGCTCGTCGCTTTCGATACCCGTAGGTATACACCACATATTAGTTTAATGACCTACAAAAGTCTCACGATCGAGGAAAACTTTTAATAAGGTTCTCACGCTCCGACAAACACATAAAGAGCTAGTTGAAATGGCTAATCAATAATATACGTCTAATAACATTGTTTTCACTTAGCAAATATAAATTACTTTAAAGAAAATAATCGAGGTGAAGATTACAGCCGTACGCTGTACCACTCGCAATTTCAACAATGCACTTTAAATTTCGAAACATTTGACAACGATATCAAAATTTAAATCGTTCAGAAATCCGTGCAAACGTACGATAGTTATTGTACTCGGTGAATAAAATTTTCATTCAAAACATAATTGATTTACCAAGCTTATTCCTAGTCAAAGTAAATACATAGTAGGTACTGTTGTATTTTCGTAAACTAGCCATAACAAACAGTGTGGGCCATGATAACGGACATCACGGCGTTATCTCGGGGATTCCCCATCTCACGCAAACCTTGATGGGAAAATGTGGTACAATGTTTGGCGTCAAGCGATTTCAATTTTTTAAATAATATAAATAATGTTTTTTGTTTCGTTTGTTACACATCTGATTGGGGACGTACAGTGTCGGAGGCCTGATATTATAATTCGGTAATACCTTTTCGTAGATCAGAGCAAAATAGATATTATTTTATAAAAATAGTTATATAATATATTACTATTTTATTATTATTATAGCCACAACACATAATAAATATCAAAATCGAAAGCTTTTCTTAACTTTAATTCCGCTTCGGTACTCTCTCACCGCTTGTTCTAGACACGTCCAAAAACTCATCAAAATGTAATCTTTGCATCACCTAAATGTTAATTGTTCGTAAAACAATATACGCAGCGGACAATTATGTCCGACACCTCGGACACCTTGTGTCGTATCCCAGGCAGCAGCAGGGATCACGGGCGACGTCACGCGAGCCCTAATGAAACCACGAACCGTAAGATTCGAGTTATGAGAATAGAGCGGATTGCGAGTATTTTTGTATTGAATAAAATAAAATGTTATAAAGCTTCATTGGCACATTATTACAAATTTTAAGATAGCAAAAAATTTTCAAAGAAAATAGTTCTTACTTTCACACATTGTCCATTATTAGTATTAAATTTTTTCGCCCGCCCCACACGGGCGAAGCTTTGGTTAAAAGTATGAACAGTTAAATACCTACTCCATCAAATTTATATGTGACTGATGATGAAAATCGCATCAAAATTCAGTGGTTTAGTAGGAGTAGCAGAAAGACAAATGCATGATTTTTATTTTATAAATACTAGTATATATTTGATCTTGCTCAATAAGTAAATTATTTACATTTCATTTGTCTATTTCAAGCAACTAAAATATTAACTTCAGAAAACAAGCTGTGTTTAACTTAAATATTCTCAATACCAAAGTTAAAAAGTGGTTTGAAATGAGTAAAATTTGTACCTAAAGTTACCTCAAGTTTGTTCTAGAACAGTGTCTAAGTCAGGTGAATGTTTTAGTATTTCTAGATGTTAACATATTTATTTAAGTTACGCTAATTTAAATAGGTATTATCTTAGTTTAGTCAATGATTTTCAGTTTATTAGACATCGTAGTGAACTGGAAATGCATTCTACAGCTCGTTCTACAGTTAACACGTGCGTATAAGATATGATGAAATGAAACGCAACACGATTGCTAATAACAATTATTTCGGTACCTACTCGATAATATTACATAATAGGTATTTTGCTATGTTATCAGTGCAAAGTCAGTACTTTTGTTTATTGTATCACAAGCCTCTTCATTCATGACTCACAGATTGTGTGTGAGAAAATGCGATTGCAGTTAATAAGAGTAGTTGTCGCTCATCTTTTTGTCGACTATTGATTGCTAAAGGTCAAATATTTTATACTAGATGTCGCGCGGAGCTTCGCTCCCGTCGTTCTTTATTTGGCCACTGCTCAGCTCCTATTGGCCGTAGCGTGATGTTATCCTAAAGCCACAGGGCTATAGCGTTCCTCCATAAATGGGCTATCCAACACTAAAATAATTTTTCAAATCGGACCATTAGTTCCTGAGATCCTAGCATTCAAACAAACTCTTCAGCTTTATGATATTAGTATAGATAATCTAGATAGCAGTCGGATAATTGAATTTGTTATTTTTTCAATTATCTTATGTGTGTAATTAAAAAACGCTACATCTTATAGTTAAGGCCACACACCGAGCTGAGGTGTCCCGCACAGAATCTAACGGACAATGGGGTAGAAATAAGGACGGCGTGGACGCTATTGTCGCCATGGAAAACTAAACAATATACATACGCAGAGAGAATTTCGACAGCCACCCTGAATATTATACGATGAGAATTACGTCAAAATTATTAACTACGAAAGCTATTTTATGACCGAATAGGAAAGTGACTGGCATGCAAAATATGCGGTCCAACTTAAGACTCCGACCAGCAGGACTTATATGTACCAGTCATATGACTTACCATATACCTACTAACTGTGAAGGGAAACGTCGTTGTCGACTTCGTGAGGAAACCCACACATACCCTAGAAGTAATTGTTAGGGTATCTCTGATCCACCAAGCCACATTATGCCATCATGTGTGAATGAACACCTAAATCCTCTCAGCTTTCTAAATAGAGGAGAGGTGCCCCACAGTGAATGGGTAGCTATAATTTAAAGTAGTTGGTAAATCATGAAGGCAATCGTAAGAAAACATCTATTTAGGCGATCGATTTTTTCTGTGTCTATTATATTCCCACTTGTACTAGTTATGTGACTGCACGCAATAACAAACTGTATGTTTTCACCCAGGCTGTATATATGAGAGGAACGCGCTGTGAATTTTGAAAGTGTGAACCAAGTGTAAAATTGCATTTAGTTGTATACCCTTGGAAGTTTTATATTGTTTTATATTTATTTAGTAGTGTGCAAAAAAATCTGTCTATCTATCTATGTATACAATAACTTTTTTATACCACGACGGTGGTAAGCGGTAGCCATAACCTATGGACGCCTGCAACAGAAACATCACGACTAATCACGAGCGCATTGCCATATTATTATTATTAATTATTATTATTTATTATTATTATTAAGTAAAGACGTCTTTACTTGTTTAAACGTCGTTTCAAAACTATTTGCTGAAAAAGTAAACAAAAAGGTCATTCACCCCTATATACTTAACAAGTGAAACAATTGTTTGCTTAATTTTAGTGAGTGCAATGATTGAAGCCGCGAGCGGCGGTTGGTGTGTCCATTTAAAAAAAATGTATTTACACTTATCAGTAAATAGCTTATAAAATACAGAAAATGCGAATAATAATAATTTTTACGAATTTTTTTTTATCATTTTGTGACAATTCATTCAAAAAAAGACGAATAATATAAAAATTGTAAATGAAAGCGTGTAGGTATCTTAGTATATTAGTTAAGATACATACCTACATATTTTGGCATGGTGGTATTACACATACTTACCAACAATATTTGTTCGAAAAACAAACATTTTTTTATAAATATCTTTAAGAACATAATAAAAATAAAATAATCGTGACGAAACAATCCGTAATTACGACTCAGTGTTCAGAGTATAAGCTGGTTTACTCCCCCGCAGATCATAAAAATAAACTGCCAATGAAGGGTTGCCATGACACTGGTAACACTGACAAGGGACTTGTGAAACATCTTCAACCGTTTTTATATAATTGCCATTTTTGCCAAGAATAGGACTATGTATGGCTAAAGAAAATAAAAATAGATTTAATCTTGTATTACTGTTACGTTACATAAAATATTTAAGCGCGTACATAAACAAGAAAATAATTTAATTTTAACTATTTTATCATTCAAAAGCAATGTTTGAAATTTGCACCCATCGAAATTTAGGTGTTCAACCTGAAAATTGCCAATAACACGCCATCTATTAACCAAAAACCTAATCACCGAGACAGCTATTCGCCGTTAGATGTCGTTGCAAATTAAGAAGCCTATCGGTAATGAGAAGCAGCAATTCTATCAGTGGGTAAATTGCTTGGGGCCTCCGTAGCCTCTGATTGGACAGGTAATGAGCCTATATACGGAATAACTTACGTGGTATTTGGACGGGATTAAACCTGAGAGAGTTTCGTATTGACTAGTTAAACTAGTAATCTTCAAGGTTTCGATATTTAGATGAATGGCTACTATTTGAGATTAAAAAATAAAAACATGTCATGACAAAAAAAAAACCAAAAGGCAAAAACCAAGATGTACTTATTTATTTATATGCTCAACTAAAATTTTCGTCACAATCGGGGGGGACTGGAAAATTCCGCTTTTTATCTATTAATATATCTGATATTATGATATACTTTTAAATTTATTAAGATTTAAATAAGTATAAAAATAGTTTAAATGCAGTGAATGTATGTAGACTCCCTTTAGTGATTATTTTCATCTACGTTCCAAAACTACAGCAAGAACACAAGCACAAAACGAAAGCTTTGCCTCCCGTCTCTTGTTTGTTTTGCAAGCGGTTCTACAAACAACAGTTGAAGCAAAAAATACAAACTTTTGTTTGTGCGTATCAAGGAAACTACGTACTTCATGCGAGTTTGCCGAGATTGAAAGAAAATATAAACAACTAGCTTTTGTACGCAACTCCGCCCGTGGATGTGAGAATTTCCCTGCCTATCCTTACGGAGAAAAAGGCGTTATGCTAGGTATGTCTTGTTATGTTTATTTTATATTAAGTTTAACTTATCTCTTAAAATATGATATTGGTTTTCCATAGAACATGGTTTTAGGTTTCCTTAAAACATGGTATTGGGTTTCCCGAGAACATGGTATTGGGATTCCTAAAAAATATTTATTTTTGTAAAAATTAATAATATAATAATAATATTCTACCACACTCACACAGCGCCATCTAGTCCCAAATTAAGCAACTATATTTGCTTGTGTTATGGGTACTAAACAACTGACTGATATAATACTTAAATACATTTTATTTTGTAAATACATACATATTATAGATAAATTACACTCAGACACAGAACAAACCTTCATGCTCATCACACAAAGATTTGTCCTGGGTGGGGATCGAACCCACTACCTCCGGCGTAGCAGTCAGGGTCACAAACCACTAGACCAACAGGCCCGTCTTTGTTGGGTTTTACACGGAAAACCTCAGTATGCATCCCTTTCACATGCAAAAAATATGACCTTAATAAATGAGGGTAATAAGTAGGTAATATCCAGACCATCTTATTTATATGATAACGTAAACAAGAGCATAGATGGTAGGCCGCTGCGCCGATATAAACCATATGTCACCTGTTACGGCGCCCATGGGAAATGATGGGGCTCGTCTATTCATAGCTCTGTGCAGTACCCGTGTTACGTTACATGTACTCTTATTACTCTTATCAAGTTACTATTTAAATATACACAGTACAGTATGTGGTTCTTCAAAATAGGAGGCACTGCAACGCGCTCGTGATGCCACTGGTGTTGCCTGCGTCCTTAGGCTATGGTAACACCTTACTATTAGTCGAGCCGTATGCCTGCACATTACTGCACAAGCGTTTACAAAAACGTCGTGGTATGAAAATAAATCTATATAGTTGAAATATATAAATGTCTTACAATAGGATATATAATATATATACGTTATTCATCATTTTTCATCATTTCAACTCATAAACGTCCCACTGCTGGGCTCGGGTCTCCTACAAAAATGCGGAGGGAATTTTGCCTACTACACCACGCTGGCCAGACGGGTTGGTATAGGGTTTGTTTCGAATTTTCCTTTCTCAGTGCTCTTGTCTGCATAAGATTACTCCCATAGTCGCCTTTTACGACACCCACGGGTTGAGATGAGATGGTGCTTTATTGCGCACCACAAAAATACTTTACATGATAATAAAAACAATTTTACAAAAAGGTAGTGACATTATCGTTAAAAGCGATTACTTCCAAACAACCTTTCGATTAGTTTCGATGGATTAATTGATTCATCAATGCCATGGAACACATTCCATAATTTCGCATTAAATTAGTTAACTGCTGTTTTTAATATAGTTCGAGGCTTTGAATTTCGGCAACGGATCCCAGAACCCGTTGAGCTGCAGTCGAATATACTCCCGTGCCACAGAGGTATACCACTAACACTCTACTTATTATCTGAAATAACCCATCGTTTTGACTTACACTTAAATCAATAGAGTTACGTGACTAAGCAATGTTTCCGCAAGTCGAAGATAGGTGACCGCTTACTTATCGCAGCCCCTCCCATGAAGCGGACGTCAACCCTTTTCACAGGGGTCTCTCTTAATTAGGGTAGTATTGCAACCGTGTACTGGTGAAGGAACTATAGGTAGGATAAGTCAAGCAGCTTAACCTGACTACAGTCTATTGTAACTCATTGTCTTGTGATCTGTGTCATGTTGTCCCTTATACAAATTAGGGAAGACTTATGCGATATAACTGGCTTGCTTAAAATCACTGGGTAGAACTATTACATTTTCCTTTTGCCCCCTTTTAGGGTTCTTTTTAATCTAGTGACTAAGTTAACTTTGGTATCAACTGTTATAAAGTCACTACAATATTCATTTTAGCAAAGCGTGCCGTGAGCTATGTTTGAGAAATGATCTGTAACAACATTTCCAAACAGATAACAATATCTTTTATTAGTCTGAGACGTAATATTCATCCGTCCCTTCCCCAATCCCTTTACGCAGAAATTATTTTCTTATGGTAAGACAAAATAATAAATGTGGAACTCGCAACCCAAAATAATGTAGGTACCTACGTCACCACTAAAAAATACCACTTCCAACATAAAAACGCAAATAGAAATCGCAACAATCAGTCGATTTCTCACGTAACATATCCATTCCTATCAGTCACCATCATTACTCCAAAATCACAGCACATTCCAACTTCGGAGCCACATTCAAACAAAACCGAACAAAAAGTTTCTATTACAACAAACGAAACAAAATAAAACAACGAAGGAAAATAACGAAATTTTTCAGGTGTGTTATCTTGGAAGGGAAATCTGAAAAGCGATAGTCGTCCAACAAATAACAATTACTTACTCGAGTTGAAAAAGGGAGCCTGTGTCAATGTCACGACTTCGGGACTACGTTTTAGGGTTATGCCGAGGAACGACGATGCGAAGTAAATATTCCAAAGTATTATTTCTTGAGGTTTTATTTACTAATTGTTTTTGTTCAGAAGTAGTGAATAAGGGTCGTAGGGAAATATTTACACCGATTATCTAGTACATAAAGACTGACTTTGATGTCCAATTTGAGGAAACTATTTAAAGTTGGTAAGAGCAATCGATATTCTACCACTTTACTATCGATCATTTAGGGATGTTGGGACATTTTGAAATCAGGACGGAATCGTGACTGCAAGTCTATAATGTGATTGAAGAAACGCAGTCTCACCTTCACGAAATACGATAAAATAACGGAACCAAATCGTTCTTTCTTCTTTATCACCCCCCAACGATAAGAAACATTCTTGAACTCCGTTACGATAGTAGCGTGGCGTGTCTTAAATTAAATGTAAATACGTTTAAAAATTGAGTCCGCTGTTTTGTTTACTTGCGAATATTGTTGTCCGATCTTAATTAAAGATAACTCTGTTTTACTGAGTCTGCGGGGTGGAAACTTTTTGCTGCGGTCCGAGTTATATTGTTGGTTTAAGATTAGTACTTTTGTTTTTTACGATTTGTTTGAATATATTTGCAGGTTCTGTTTCAATGAATGGCGTAATTGTTTGGTTTCATCATCAGCAACCCATTATTGTCCCACTGCTGGGCTCGGGTCTCCTCTCCTCTATTCTGAGGGCTGAGAGGGTTTTAGGCCGTAATCCTCACACGCTGGCCTAATGCGGGTTGGTGGATCAGACATACACTTAGAATTTCTTCTAGGGTATGTGGGTTTCCTCACGATGTTTTCCGTCACCGTTAGCAGATGGTCAGTCACGTGACTAGTACATATAAATTCCACAAAGTAAAATCCACATTGGTACTGCTGGCCGGGATCGAACTCGGACCGCGTGTTTAGCACGCCGGTTCTTATCCATTCAGCCACCATCACTTGTTTGGTTTGTTATCTGTTAATCAAAGAATGACTTGTATTTTATAAAAGAAGTGTTGAAAGTACACCTACACACACACCTTATATCGAAATTGAAATTGGTGATTAAATTTTGAAAAAAATCGGGCAATATTCCAAAACCAAGCTATTCCGCTATTGAGTGATTGATACGAAGCCGCCAGTCAGTCCGTTTTAGGAGATTCGCTCCACGCACTTCTGATTCATATTGTTGGACATGCATAGAGCTGATAACACAAATGTACGATGCATTCGCCGCGTTTTCTTGTCTGACGGTGGACTTAATAATTCATTATTTTATTCCTTTACACATAACATAGATATCCCTTTAGGTAAAGTTACAATTTCAAAATAGGTTACACTAATTTCTTTAATATACCTGTACTTATAGAAGTTTGAAAACTTACAAAAATATATTCTAGGCGGACAGCTGTAAATTTTCTTTGAAATATAGACGTAATACGCTTTTGCCTATACACCTTCGGGGAATAGACACGTGACGCTATACATATAGCTATGGAAATCTGGAAGCTCCTAGTTTCTACAGAATTAAGCAGAGAACTATAAATAACTAGGGCGCTATAAAACATCAATCATGGTCGAGATAGTAAAAAAGTCGCTGACGGCTCCTAGCCCAATAAATAATAAATATATATTTGTACGAGTGATTTATTAATACCAACATAGTTCATCTGAGCGTAATACATAGTAAAGCAACGGATGAACAGTTGCCTTCAATTAAGAGTTTCCTGCTTAAAATGTAATTAATTGTTTCCTCTTCTTGCGCCAAATTATTAACGCTAAGCTAGTTTCTTTATCTACGACAAGATTATACTGTTCGAGACAACTCTAACGAGACTCTCGGGATATATTTAGCTGAAATAATAATGTAACTGCTGTAAAATTTTCTTTTTACAGCCTATCACGGGTTATAGCTTCTTATTACAGCGTTCAGTATTTCCTAAAGGATAATATATTTGTTCGTTGTATACTATAATAATAATTATAATTAAATTATTAACTTGTTTTTTGTGGTCCGAATTGTTATTGAAAATATTGTAATAATTTATACGACTTATGTTGATGTCGCCAATACAAATTTTAATATGAGCATCCATTTTGCTCAAAGAGATAATTGATTTTTCAGAAACCTAATCGTTTCATGTAAGACGATTCGTTGCATCTAAAACTCTCCTCACTTCTTTGTAAATATTCGTAGATACAAATTTAACGAAACTGGATATTGATATCGTGTTTTATATAATATTTATATTTAAGTGTCTAAAAGAAGAAAGTCTAAGAAGCGATGGTGGCTGAATGGATAAGGGACCGGTGTGCAAATCACGCGGTCCGAGTTCGATCCCGATCGCCAGTACCAATGTGGATTTCACTTTGTGGAATTATATGTACTAGTCAAGTGACTTACCATCTGCTAACGGTGACATCGTGAGGAAACCCACATACCCTAGAAGAAATTCTATGAGTATGTCTGATCCACCAACCCGCACTAGGCCAGCGTGAGTGGATTATGGCCTAAACCCTCTCAGCTCTCTAGTTAGAGGTGAGGAGACCCGAGCCCAGCAGTGGGACTAAATGGGTTGCTGATGATGATTTAAGTGTCCGATTAATTTTCCATCATAAAAAATCCATATCTAAACTGTTTAGAAAATCAATCAGCAATATGCATGTTATTAACGACTCTATATGATATACCAACCCTTCAAAACTTGCGGGGCCGAATGAGGCCATTTGTTCCACCCGCCATATGATTGCGCTTCGGCGTCGCTCGCACAATACGTCGGCATTATGTTAACCGTATTTAGATGCACCGCTTCGTTAGCTCTCTATTGGCAATGTTCCTTGTAGAATATGTTCAGTAATATTGATGATCGAGCTCTGTGATGACTGATTGAATTGCTTATATTTGAATTTATTGGATTATTTGATGGACGATTTGATTGTATTGCAGTTTTTATATTGTTTGTTAAGGGGTTCTAAAGTTTCTGCAAATTCATTGATGTTGAAGTGTTTTAATTGGTATTATTACCAACCTTATCATATAGTTAAGTATTACCTAGTTCTTTTGCAAGAGAAGGAAAAATTCATGTAAAACCTTGTACTTACGGGCTGACTTGCTAACAGTAGTTTTATATTCACCTCTTATGAGAAGATATTTGGTGCACAGAGGTAAAATGTGTTGAGAACAATTTCCCAAAGTCAATACAAATAGCTACTGCCGATTGAAATCGGACTTGCAATCTCGATATTTGATTGTTTTTTTATAGAAGCTCAGGATAGTATCTCCTCTTTGCCTGATGGAAAGCCAAAAGAGGGGGCCAGATTTGAATAGACATTTGATGACATGGAACCTAAGACCAAGACCATATTCACAATCAATTTTGATATATTTGAAAATAACATGAGTGAATTCAAATTTTCAATCATTTGCCAACGATATTAAAATCGACCACTAAGATTGAATGCCGATTACTTTCCCATTTGGCTACCACTGATTTATTGCGCTACCTTTTCTCATGATGGGTCAACAGTATCAGTAAGCAGTCGTGGTCTGCAGGTCACGCGACCAATAATCAGGTGCAACGGAGCACAACGTTGCACCAACTACAATAGAACACTGTATTTTGATGGAAAATTTGATAAATTATTATAAGGTAAATATGTATAAGGGATATAAAATATAAGGCAGTTGATAGTTTTATTTATAAAAGTAGAACTGTGAAGTTAATTAAATCACAATTCTAATAATACACAATACCTATACCTGTGTAAACTAACTTGGTGGCCCATCGAGGGTTTAACGGTTCGATATCCGGGTCGGGCTCAATTGGAGATACTCATCCTCCTGTTGAACCACTAAGTAAATCAAGATAAAAAAAAAAAAAAAAACAAATTGCTGTGTACTTACAATAGTATATATAATATTGTGCTATGGACATATTATTTTTGAAACAATTGTAACTAGTCATATTCAAAGTGTATCTCCATATTGTATATCCGCATATTTTTTTCAAAGATAGTATAAAAAAAATACTTAAACGCTTCGCACTTTCCCTTCATGCATAGTTAACCCTCTTGCTTAACCCTTAAACGTGCGAGAAAGATCTTCCCCGGGGAAATACGGGGGGTTACGCGTTCATACAATTTGCATGCCATGTTCAGCCAGATATAATTGGCTGCATTTCAAATTGAATGTAGATATTCAGCAGTTCATTTTGTTCATTTTCATGGAGGAACAGGTGAAGTGTTAGATGGAGGGAAATGTGTACTTGACTGTTGTATATGAACCCAAGTAAAGACATTAGTCGTTTTTGGAACAGTAATACGTAGTACTATTATTTATTCTGTGACAGTAGGTAAATATTATACCCACATTTCGCAGATGAAACTTTTCTTTTTTGATAATCTTGTGGAAGTGGGCGGTGATAGTTACCACTTGTCATCAGGGCGCTGGTGATCATCAAATCAAATTTTAAAAATGTCTCATCGCCAAAAAGTATAAAGAAATAGTCTTCTGAATTCAAACACATGCTAATAGTTCTAAATTAATTTATCTGTAGTGACGGATTAAGAATACATAATGTCATTACCCTATATCAACCCGTGAGTGGTCGTAAAAGGCGACTAAGGGACCTTATGCAGACAAGAGTACTGCGAGAAAAGGAAAAATTCGAAACAAACCCTATACCAACCCACCTGGCCGGCGTGGTGTAGTAGGCTAAATTCCCTTCACTCATCTCATCTAAAGAATGTAGTGGGACGTTTATGGGATGAAATGATGATGAATCTAAAAATCAGATAGCAGAATGTGTAACACAGACATACAACACATACCTACTGTATATCTAGGTAAATGTGTGTGAATACAATATTGGTATCTAAACAAAGCATAAGATATTGTATAAAGGAAAACGTAGAGTTATCAAAAGCTCATAAGGGCAAGCTTGGAACCCAACGAAATTGAATAAATTTATCCCTCCTTGATATGAAATCAAACCAGGTGCCGCTTTGATCCGGCAAAAATTGAATTGTTATAAGTTTTATATATATTATTTTATTTCGACGATCTTACAGAGATTTATTATAAGTGTATATAAGTATACTCAACCAAAAGAAACGAAAAATATGTGCCCAACTGTACCAAAAAGGCTTTGTGCTGATTCTCCGTTTCATCACGAAAATATTTCTATTTTATAAATACGTTTTATCTAATAATATAATTATTTACAAAATAACATTTTTTTTTATTATTTATTTGCGAAGTATGGATTACAATTGGTCTTATAATATAAGGGTATCACCAAATTCTGCTTTTCAGCATGCAAACATAATTATCATTGAGAAACTGCTAAACTATAATAGTATATATAGCCAGAAGACCCATCAAGCTTTTTTTAAATAGGTTCGCATTCAATCCTTTTTTATTATGTAATTCTAATCATACTTTTTATTGTTACAGGTAAAATAATCACTACACAAAAGTTCTAACAATAACTATACGATATTCGTTGCCGTAAGTACCGCAGACCACTCTAATCTCACTCTAGTACCACTAACAAACAGCACCAGCTATTATCATTAAGGTACACGGAATATATGCCTAAGGTTTCCCCCAATTACTACAGACATTCTTGTTTCATTTTATATCGGATAGGGTCGCCAACATTTTGAGGATTCAGATTCTGTCCGAATTTAATTCGGATAGCTTAAATATTTAAAATAAATTTTATAGTATGAACATAATTATTATTTTTTTTTATTAATTATTTTCTTTCTTCTTTTTTTTGAGTAAGCCCTTGTGTTAAATTAAACTGCCTAGAAGAGTTCCAACTTGACTGCCTAGTAGAAGGCACATAAAAGGCACATGGAGTATTAGATACATTACTACTGTTGCCTCTGGTTACTCGCCAGTGAATCTTTGTTTGGCCACTAACCAGCCTCTATTGGTAGTAATGTTATTTATACTATTGCATACATAACATCAAGCTACGACGTACTACGAGCATAGCCTGTAGCTTTCCTCGATAAATGGACTATCCAAGTATCCAACACTAAAGTAGTTTTTCAATTAGAATCAGTAGTTGCTGAGATAGCAAGTTCAACAAAACAAAGGCTTAGGCTTTATAATATTTATTAGTATACATACACAAATATACATAGGTACCTACAGCTGAAACGAAACTACAAATTGATGATATTCAATTTATAAGGCACTTTTTTTTTGACTGGCTGACTGACTGACTTTGACTGGCCTGTTGGTCTAGTGGTTAGTAACCCTGACTGCTAAGGGTTCGATCCCTACCCAGGACAAATCTTTGTGTGATGACCATAAAGGTTTGTTCTGTGTCTGGGTGTAATTTATCTATAATATGTATGTATTTACTAAGAAAAAAAAAAGTATTTAAGTAGTATATCAGTTGTTTAGTACCCATAACACAAGCAAATATAATTGCTTACTTTGGGACCAGATGGTGCTGTGTGAATGTGATAGAATATTACTATAATATTATTATTATTACTTTCTTTAAATAACATATGTGTATAATGTGCTCAAAAGACTAGGCACATTACAGCAGCAGGTTTGCCTTCAATATATCAAATATTCGTGACATTACAAAGTACCACATCTCACATTAAAAAATATGAGTACTTGGTTCCTCCTTTTTCATAACCATGTCCGACATTTGTATTTTGAAGATGGTTACCCTACTAGCATTAAAAATGTACCTGGTATATGCGAGATTACGCATAACTTATGCATTATTTACCTTTCCAAGTCGGCTAGATTGTTTTCTTTTTGTTTCGCTACGTAAATCAAAGTAATGTGAATAGAAATAATGTAAAGAGTTTGTTCTTCAAATGTTTTGTTTTTGTGAGCGCGGAATTACAGGAATTATTTTAAGAACACCTGCTCTGTTTTGAATAAAGCAATTACTTTATTATGCTATACCAGCTAGTGGCCTGCCCTATTAAATATGATTAGTGTCATTTTCAAAAAGTTGACAAGGTTATTAAAATCGACTAGTGGCCGTTTCAATAAATCTATTTTTGGCTATTACAGTTATAATTTTGACATAAGCTCCGTACAAAATATGAAAAAATTCTAACTCTAGTGGCCAAAAGATAAACATAGCATCACGCCTTTTTCCCCGAAGAGGTAGGCAGAGGTGTTTCACACCCACATTTCGCCAGCTATGTTTGGTCCCATTAAATAGGGGGCGAGCCTATTGTCATCAACCAGGAACATTTGTTTACCAAACTCCGGGAAAATCTCAATACTGTAATTTCATGATAGAAAAGCCCAATACCATTTTCACCTGACCCGGGAATCTGACCCGGGACCTCTTGCACAGCAGTCGTATACACTTCCCGCTGCGCCACCG
Source organism: Laspeyria flexula (assembly GCA_905147015.1). NCBI lineage: Eukaryota > Metazoa > Arthropoda > Insecta > Lepidoptera > Erebidae > Laspeyria > Laspeyria flexula. The sequence goes on from LR989958.1 coordinate 1,866,113, forward strand.
AAGCAGTTAGATAATTAGATTATTGAAAACGACCGTAAGTCGACAGTCGAGATTCCAAGTAGATTCCTATCAGTAGGGTCCTACTAATTGAGCATATCTGTGTGCTCTACAAATAGTTGTTTCGTGGGTGTATTTCCCGTCAGTAAATTGTACGGCACACTTCAATATTAATTTTCAGAAATGGAACTTTTCTTTTAAAAAAATAAGCATGCATACATGGATTATTTCTCCTATTTAACTTGAATATCAATAAACTAATTCTTAGCACAAGCCATGGTGATGGTGCCATTCGACGTAAAACAATAGATACGGCACGACTCACGACACGTGTCTATTAATAAATTTTATCGCTAACGATGTCAGTATGTCATCTTATCTACATAATGCACTCAGCTGCTACAGAGTGTCTATTTGCATATTGTATTGATAGAAATATTAAATGTTGTTATTGTTAAGCTTATCTTGACGTATGGCTGATCTAACAACATTGTAACATTGGGATTGGGCCAGCTTATGTATAATAACAGCTTAGGTATAGCTCAGGTTACATATATTCTATTAATATATTTTATTTTCATCTTGGAGAAACATAATAAACATATAAATATATATATTTTTGGGATCAATACCTATCACTATGATTGTTTCAAAATTAATATAAACTAATCAAGGTTTTTATATTTGCACTTCAACGATAATATAAAATTTATTTCCCAAATTAAATAAAATATTTACAGTAGGTACCAAATTATTTTATTGGTAAATATTTTTATTTTTGTTAATCACACTTATTTTTTTGTTACCTACTTAGAAAATCTTTTTGCATTTTATTCCTGAAAATCGATTTTGTTCGGTAGGTAAATTATAAAATTATACCTAAGTCACTTAGGTAGTATATACCTACAATATTCTGCGCATGCTTAACTCCCCCGTTGTTATATCTACCTACTCAAATGGCACATAAGTTTATTATCAAACTGAAACGGCACACAGTTACACGTTACATGTGCAATATAACACGTCTAATGTGTTGATAAATGATTGTGTACGTCTCTCCGACGGCTCACATCCCTATCTAAAGTTTTTGTGAACGTGTCTAATGATACCATGGGGCTATGGGTATTTAGATAGCTAAATAAGAATATATAACAAATATGTTCCTATTGGGTTGACAAGGAAAATAGAATAGGTAACATTAATCATAAAATATACACTGTAATATACAAATTAATATGAATTAGCTAGTGGAACTCTCTTCGGGAGGCCTAAATCCAACAATGGTCGTCTTACGGCTGAAAGCTTATCTGATTTCAAGGTCATTTAGGATAAACGTGTGTACTGTGTAGTGTGTATAACGTGAAAAAATTATTCTTAAATTATTATATATTGGTAAAATCATCATCAACACCAAGAACTTGATTTGTTTCCGAGAAAAGTAAAAAAAAATTACAACAAAAATACAACGTGCTAGGTGTTGTATTTTTTTGTAAAAATTTTAATTTTAATAATAAATAAATTTTAATTTTATGTACAATCTTATTAATACATATTTTAGGTAGGGACCTAACAAGAGTCTAGAAGCTAATGTATTGTCTTTAACTTACATTGGTCTTTAGTGGAAACAGGTGTGGTTTCAAACTTTCGTAACTTAAGTAGCTTCTAAGCGCACTACACTTTCCATAGCTTTTCCTTTTAAAACTTTTATCATGACGCTCAACGCCATCTAGTGGCATAGTAAGAATGTAATAATGAAAAGCGACATCTGTTGGTGAGTTAAAATAACTTTAACAAACCGCCATCTATTGAATATATTTACGGAGTTGTACTCTGACCATGACAAGGAGAACCTAGTTTAGCTATTGCATACTAGATGTCTTGAGAAAAATAATTCATAAATTTTATTTTTTCTTTGGTCCTTAATATTTCAATAAATTTTCAATTTTAGATCAGATTTATCACATTTAATTTTATAACAATTAAAAAATAAATTATAATAATTATACTATTTGTATACATGTAAATTAAAAATAAAATACTTAATTATGACAATAATTAACTATTATTAAGCTAATTTATTCTGATAAAAAACCACCACCAAATTTAAATCATGATTATTTTTGTGGAATGGAGAAAAAATAAAATGTTAACTCATTAAATATCCTAAAATTAAATATCCTAAAACAACAAAAAGTATGTCCCGCCATGACAGTGTTGTATACACTGCCGTGACCAGGATTCGAACCTGGGTTACTACGGCCACAACGTAGGGTCCTAACCACTAGACGATCACGGCTACCGGGACGGTGAGAATGTTGGTGAAATTAACGATCCAGTTCTATATTTATAGGTTTTTTTTAACGTTACTTACTCTGATTGTTTGCAAAAATTTGATTGATTGGGCTCATGTTTTCTGTACATAAGAAGAAAGCAAAAAAGACCTTTATTGATTACATACATGCATATAGCTCACGCCCATTTCCCAATAGAGACGTGGGCAGAAACCATTTCTTTCCAACTCCTGATTCTGACATCGTAACAGCATCTCAGCAAATCCACAAACACGAGCGCCTCAGCCACAGCTCCACTCAGTAGGTAACTAATAAAACAATTTTTTTTTTATCTTAAGGCGTGAGTGACCATGTGCTCTCATACATTTGCAAACCATAGCCAATAAATAACCTTGTTCCTTACAAACAAGCTCAATAGCTCCCTCAGATAAATCACAATTCGACAATGTCTGAAACCAGTGCTCTACAAGACGAGACATATTTTTTGCTCGTTCTCTTTGAATGCGCACAATATGCGCGTATTCAACTGACCCTTGTCGTACGCAAATTGGGTGAGTTAACTAGATGGATTATGAGAGACTCGTTTGATTATTCAGGTTAGGAACGATGTAACTGATTATTTCTGTACCCTAAAAGCCCAGTAATACGGGGAAATTTAATAAAAGTTTTTATTCATATACTGATAGCTGTAATGTACTCCTTTTAATACCCAGTAATAAATAAGACCCGATATAAGTATGTAATTAAAATACTTATTCCAATACACCATGAAAGAGAAGAAAAACAGTCAGTAGGTTAATATCCCTCTCAAAATTCTTATAAGATCATTACACGCAGTTTCTTAATAAAACAAATTCCTTATTCGATAATTCCAATTGCGTTCCATTTACCTTGTTAAACCAAATTAGTTTACCGGCTAATTCTTATAAGATCTGAAGAAAATTAGCCTAGCTGACCAAAGTTTGGTACAGTCTTATTTCAAGTTTCTCTCTCGAGAATAAGTGTATTGTTTTTGGTTCGCCTAGTCGTCTCTTACAACATTTTAGAATGAAAAGCAATGGTCACATTGTCTCCTCTCTCTCATTGTGTCCACGCTGCACCACACAAAACACTACCGAAGACTTCATTAGTCTGCGTTAGTGTATAGGTCTAAATCAACTAAAAACCAGTTACGTTCTTCTGCCTATGCACAGCAGTCAGTCAATCTCTTAGAGTTATTCATGTACCATGTTTGTACACAATACACTAATAAAATATATCATTCTAAATGCGGCATCATTATCGTCGAGATCAGGTTTACTACAGGGTACTTTGGTTAGTAATAACAATTTTATCGGTAATAAGATGGGAATGGCATGTTTTGTATTAAGTATACGTTTTAGATAAGATTATTAGATACTTGCTTCAACGCGCGGCTTCATACGTGTGGTATGTCGAAAAGTAGCCAAAGGTAACCATTGGCGAAACTAAGTATGTATACCATATTATGAGGCTCGAGACAAATTCGTGGGATGAGGCCGGCCCATAAAAAATTTTTTTTAGTAAAAAAAATATAGATGGTAGGACCTTGGTAGGTTACTTTTGCGTTCACAGCCTCTAGGTAGCCCGTGGTATTTTGCTTCTCCCGCCACCCTATAGTTGCCTATACCCTTCTCGAGGCCCAGACTATCTCAATGTGAAATTTCATGATCATTAGTTAAATGGTTAAGGAGTGAAGGCGTAACAAACATTCACTCACATAGGTACTTTAATCTTAACACAAAACAGTGACGTAAAACAGTGCAACTTTGGCAATTCATTGCTTATTATGGCTCCAAAATATTACGATAGAGGATGGCATAATATATCGGCATCTTTTCCACTAATTTATTTTATCTGAAACTGAGATTTCCATGGTAATCATCTTTCTTGTAACTTTGTCTTCCGGAATAAGACTATTTCATACAAATAATACGGAACACACTTCACCTTGGATTCACCCACCAATGCGCGCTTCTATTGTTGCACTATTCGCCACAAAAACATTCGTGAAACCAAACTATACAGAAAGACCCTGACCTTATTATTACACAAATCCCATGATACAATAGATCAATGGTCACTATTCGCTACTAGATATGCCCGGTTTCATCCGCTTTCACTGTCACTGCCACGCTCGCAGACGTCGACGTGGCCTGATGATTTTTGGTTTAAAATGTTCCAGGCTTATTACTGTATTTGACCGGTAGATCTTGAGATCAGTGGACCTCGCAATAATGGGATAAATTCGTTTATAAAATTCGCCAGCCTTCTTTTAGTTAGAAGGCTGGATGATTAGTTACTCCTCTGCAAAAAAAAAAAAAAACAATTGAATCTTTCGGAACAACGTGAAAAAACACTCGCATTTGCGGAATGAAAGGATGTAGAATAAAGTATTATTAATCAAAAACAATGAAATTGTCTATTGCAAATCAAATAGATTGTACAAATTCAAAGATCAAATTCCTTCAGGCTATGTGTTCCCTCAGTCAAAAAAAATCAGTGCAATAATCCCTTTCGCGTCAGTTACTATCAAAAAAATGCCTCCAGCAATATTTGACTATGAACTCGATGCTGTCGGGAAAAGGCCTTTAAAGATGGACTACAAAGAAACTATTTTTCCATAGTTTGTATTATGTATTTACGGTATTTGGTTTATAGAGCGGTTTTGTCTTGTAATCTTATGTTACTTTCGAGAATAATGGACTTAATTGTGTTGGATGGGTAAAAATAAATAGCAAAAGATTACGTTTCTAATAATAGACTACTTTTTCTTATCTTCTTTTTATTTTATGTGCATATTATTATTATCAGGCCTGGATGTAGACAGAAATAATTATGTGAAAATTCTATTGCTGAAAGTAGGTACGCGTATACTGTAAGCAAATTTTTATTTCATTCAAAATTATTAGAACACAACGTATGAAAGAAGAGACCCTTGTATTGGGATTTATCTAGTCGCCCAACAGGCTCTCTCTTGACTTATATATTTATGGTTGGAGGAGGAATAGTTAAAAGACCGAAAAGTGCAAATATTAGCCTCAATTTGCAACGATTTAAGCGAACCCGTCGCTTCGGTTGTGCGGGCCTAACAGAATAAATATATAAATTGCATAAATGAATTCCACCTTGTTCTTATATCCTTTACATTATCTTATTCCATTTAACTCTTAATGGTTTATAGAATAGAGTTCACAGTACTTTCAGATCCTAGTGATTTGCTTAGTAAGTACTGGACCATTATTGCGAATGGCTCGACTAACTAAACTGCGACAACTTTACATTTATTTGACGTTATTGTTATAGTTATTACTTTTATTTTACTTTGTTCAACTGTTTTGTCGAGATAAAGCGAAAATTACTGTGTGCTAAATGTCCTTTTTGTTTCTTCTTCTTCTTCAGTATTATCTAGCTAAAATCTAGGGATATTGTTAGATAACCCTTGAGGCATAAATTACTTGTACACATAATTACGAGACAATATCCCTTTCATAGTTTGAAAATATATAATTTAAATATATAATAGCCTATGATATCTTGTTTTAACTCAACTTAGATAACGAAACCTTAAAGTCCAATCTGACTTCTTTTTTGTCAAATAAATACAGGTGGAGATGTTCAATTGCCCCAATTTCGTCCAAGAAATCGCAGTTTCTCATGAAAGACACCTATCCAAATTAACTTAAAAAGAATATTTATATTATTATGTACAAATCGATAGAAATACCAGAAACAAATATAATAATTTATGAATCAATAGTCAAGTCAATATTTTATTTTCATTTGATTCTTATGACCGTCATACAAAACAAAAAAAGGTGTTAGTAAATCTTCCTAAGGCCAGTTCGCTGACAAGATTGTGCCTTTAGATCTATGTAATGCCTCTTTGGAAAAAATATTCCAATATACTTGTTAAGAAGCTCAAAGTTATCAAGATTTATGTATGCGTAAAATTTTTATCTGCATACTATAATATTTTGCCCTTACACATGTTGGTAACTGCAACGCAAAATAAAATATTCCCAAAGTAAAGGTAGCACCAAACTATAACGTTACAATATTTACGATTCTGGCCTATTTTTCTTCACTCGACAGCACAAATGCAACATTGAATACCGAAAACCCCCTACTTTATTTTAGCGATTTATTAGATCAAGTAACACCAATAGATAACGAAAAGGAATAATCGAACGAGATGCAGCTCTAAGTGTAAAGAATAAAGTCGAAGATGTTTTTAATGAAACGAACAATAAATTTGCCAAAGATATGAATGTAGATCAAGTCTTAAACGTCAGGGCGTTTGTTCAAACAGTATTTTTAGCAACAAGGGAAGATGGTATTCTGATGACATAACAGATTTTTGAATAGAATTTTGATAAGATAGAGCCATAGCTGCATAGGGAGCAAATGCCTCTCTTGTTTGTTTGTTTACGGCGGAATTTTAAATAATTTTACCAATATTTTATAATATTCCTGGCATTGTGGCATGTAAACTTTGTACATAATGTCAATGTTTTTTCTAGTGAATACTTGAGAAAGTGACTAGTGTCGTCTGTCTATCCACTTTCAGTGCAACATTAATGGGTGTTGCTGCTGATGATGATGATGAATTGATTAAATCATTTTTTAAGGAAATAACTTTGTACCATTAATCAGGAATTTTCATTACATTTCTATCAATCACCTAAGTAAATATTAGTTATCAGTCAGACCGTGTCAAGACGTCATCTAACATTTGAATAAGAATGTATCAACTTTCAAACTTAATATAATTAAACTACCTTCCACATACCAAAACATTGTTACTACTATTGTCTTCTAAACTATAGGGAGAAACACCTCACTGTAAGTTACACTTACCTGTTTGACGGCGTGTGAACCGTCCTCCTCTGCATTCATTCGAACCTCATCAAACTGCATTCTGACATGACTTGTCACGTTGCAAATTCTGACATTGTCATGACAATCAACTTTGACAAGAAAGGGTTCAAACCTTTCTTACCCTAGGGTCAACAATAACATTTCACAACTTAACGTTAGACCGTTTTGTTACTTCAATGTTCTTTTGTTGCCTTATCTTGTTTAGATCTAACGGGTTGGATTGCAATCTTAATAGCATTATCGATAATCATATTGCTAAATATTAGATTAATTTTATAAGTTATATTAAGGTCACTACTTTAGAAAGGATTATTGGTGGTTGTTATGTTTTGTGATTTGATTGAGACATAACGGACTTAGAGATTTCTTTTGGATTAAAACTTGTAAGTTTAATAAAATTTCGATTTCATCTATCTACTATTGTGCTATTATAAAGCGACGTATTCTACTCTAGAGTAGTAGAACTACTAGTAGTTCTACTACAAAAATGTTGTACCTAATACTATAGTAAAACCATATTGATTTTGTTAAAATGATAGGAACTAAAGTACGCAGTTATAACGAAAGCCACAATAAGTAAGTTATGAATAATGTGTATGAATAGTCAGGCGATAGTTGAAGAATTTCATTGCCATCGAGTCAAACATTCTACGCCTAGGATTTAGACCATGGAAAAATATCATTCTGTTTTTCCAACTGCACGTTGTTATCACTGCTTCTTGGATTGAATTATGTAATAAAAAATAAATCCAAGAAGCTTGTTTTAAACCAAACAACTAAACTAAATCCTCGTTTTAAATTTTCTCACAGTTAAAATAACAATTATTTTTAAACCAAACCGGTATTGCAATACGGAAGCTTAGTCGCACGAATATTCGTGTTTTGAAGTAAATCTTAGCACCATCTGTCGTGTCCTGCGATTATTTGTCGACGGTCTATTGTCAATTGTTTGCAGTCCGTTGCATCGCTGCACCGTTTTGTTAGAAACGTCAAAGTTGACGTGTTATGATTGAGTTCCGTTGGTTCAGGTCAACAAGGTTATTTTTTGTTACCGGTATTCTTTTTTTACTTTTATTCTTCATTTGCTTACCTAAGTCTTTGGTAAATTGTTTAAATCTCGAGTATTTCAGAAGCTCATTTCAGTATTTTTTTCTGATTTTGATACAAAAACTGTCTTGCTCATATTAATTTGCTTAACGATCCATAACCATATCTTAGTAGCGAGAAATTATACAGTTACTATAGTTCACTATACGTTTCTATGATTTATAGTGTACGAATAATTCTAATGGGTTTTACGGGTCATAAATTTGTTTAACGCCTTTCATAGTACGTTCTAAAAGAGACTAATGTCATTGATATTGAGAGATCTATTGTAAATACTTGCGCGCATGCCGTGAACCTATTGTATGGTGAAAAGACTTTGATTTATGTATCCTTTTGTTTTCTTAGAACTAGCTCAAGAAGGATTACTTTAATTATAAATTTATATGTGTCTTTTATTACTACTTTGAATAGTACTGTTTCTTTTATTGTGTTAATTAAGTGAAATGATTGCGATGAGAATATCTGTTTAAATTGATGAAGCCAAAATAATAAACACTATCCATAAATGTATAGAAATACTTGTCGTGGATACAATATTTGATTTATATGCAATTATATTGTGTAGACGAAGTTCTGGGAGTTTCATTAAAATAACATTACACTTCCTTTGTTCTGTAGATGTGGTTAAAATATCGACTCTAGAAAACGATGTAATATGATCTTTCACAGCTATTTGTAAAATTAGTATCTGTTAGATGTTTTTGTCGGTGTTAAAACATGTACCGATTTTGTTTCCCAGTACTTAGTTCAATATTTCGTTTCGAAGTTCAAGGCAGTCGGTTAGCCTTTTTCTCGGGCTTCCAAGCCTCAGAACGTAAGTGTTATCCAGTTAGGTTCTCAGGAGTTTTAGTGGTGAATGAAATGGTAGAAAAAATTCTTTCCACAAACATAATAGTGAAAATAGCATAAAGTATAGTACCTTGTAGAAATAAAATAGACACTGGATCGTTTGCCACTTAATAAGGTGTCCGTATGCTAAGATTAATTTAAAACGATCTATTATTAGACAATCTACATCTTAGTGTTTTAAGGTTAAAATGTCAATTGCTTATTACGTCAACGCTAGCGTCTAAAATCTTACAAATATAAAAAGGTGCGTTTTATTTTTTACATAAGGATATTCAATGATAAATAAAAATAAAATGAATATGCACAATTTTACAGAACTTGTTTGGCAACATGGCGTCTGCATTGTTAAAGGTACTTCTCAATATCTAGATAACCCAGATACGTTATTGGATCCCCTAGGAGTACATCTTTAAATATTAATAATCTTCTCACAGACCCTTACATGTTCCGCCCTTTTCTCTTGGGTGTCACCCCTGCCTGTTTCTGTCCAATCGCAACGTCTTAAAATTGCAACTTTATTTTGCTCCCTTCTTGAATTACATAAAAAATACATCAAGGGATGTCCCTTCCTTTGCAGTTATCCGTCCGAATTTTTTTCCAAAGCGAATTGAATTTTTATTTTTTTACTATTTTTACGATTTTGTGGGATCTTATTTTAGTTACGCGGTTTCGTTTTTTTGATATTTAGATACCTTGAGAATAAAGATGTCTGTTTTTTGGATGACAAAGCCGATTGTTACGGTTTTCTGCAATATAATCCGTTGTTTGGATGTTAATGTCACTTTTTATTTATCACAAGGGTTTGTTTTGTCTTGAATCAGAGTAGACTTGCCTGTTCCTGATGGGATTAACTTCAGTGGTCGTTACAACGTGCAGTGGCTGTTAATCCAATTTACTTGCGTGGGGAGCTCTTACTTTTATAATATTAAAGTGTATCTTCGTATGTTTGTCTCGAGCATCGAGATATACTTTGTGCTTGATAATAATATACCTGAATTCTTGCTAGGAATTTAAAATACTTCTTAAAAGGTTTTTATTAAGATCTTAACTTCAATAAAGTTTAAAGCTTTATTCGTTGCTTAAAATTTCAATTTAGACCTGTGTAACCTACACATGTCTAAATTACAATCTGACTTCAGAGGTTGGAATATTGTTTGTATTGTTTATATCCCAAAGGTGTACCTATGTATTGAATCTTTATATAAAATAGGTCTATGCCACATATAATATGTTTAATTAGTAGACAACGGGTCTACAAAATAAGGTTATTTTAAACCCATAAATTGTAGACCTTTTATAAAATAGATATATAATTATCATGTATGATGTTTTAAAACTGGTGTATCACGTATTACACCAGTTTTAAAACTTATTTTAAGGATTAAGAAATACCATATTTATTTGGCCGACGTCTTTGCCGGTGCAAGTTTTAAATCAAATGTGTACTAATTGTGAAAGTTAAACGTTTTATTGTTTTTGACGCTTCTAAAAATCTTAATTTTATTTAACTACCCTATACATTATAATACTGAAACGTCCTTACTTGTATACCATATTGTTATTAAAACGTGCAAGTAATTCGTAATGGTACTCATCCGTAGTAATCTGTACATAAACAAATGCCAAACATTGTTGCTTTTTTTACATTCTCAAGGGCAATAACCGTGTAACCAAATATTATAACCTTCGCGTGACGTCACACAAAGGGATTTGTCTGTTTCAATTAGCTCAGGTTTGTTTTTTAAATCTGTAATGTTGAGAATAACCACTATCTGAATGTGATAATAATTTGAACCCTTTGCCTGATATGTATAAAGTTGATTTTAAAATGACAGGACGTTGCAGTCTATGTACTGGAATATACTGACTGTGCAAATCTTATGCAAATATTTCTTACTGTTTGAAGGGTGACTTTAGTCTATTTCTCGCGTGTCGTATTCGGATTCGTTTTTTAAATACATTTTAATTGGGGTCCTATTGTTGTGTCCCTTTAATGTCAAGTTCAAATTTGACGTATGGACACAATACTGCTCTACTAAATAAGAAGGTTGCAAATGTAAAACAGCTCACGGTAAAATCTCTTCTAAGTTAATGACAGTTGAGTCGTTTTTTGTGAAATTAGTGCTATGGAATAAAGTTGCTCTATGTGTGTTGGTCAGAATATGAGTGATGGGAAATATTGTCATTTGTGGTTAATATAGAGTTAAGCCGTTACGGTTATTGGCCGTGGGCTTTGTGTCTCGTGATTTTCAAGGCCAATGCTTGTAAATATTGTAATAATGAATTGGTTTGTTGTGTGATGGTTTTTGACATCTGGTGTCAGTATGGCTTCCATTCAGATGTGGGAAGATAAAACAAGTTTAATTGTTTTATGAAGCAATGCTTCCTATGTTTGATATTGTGTTTGTTAATGTTTACACTATAAGTTGTGGGAATTATTGTTATTTCGTCATCGTCTTTGCCCAAATAATGTCATTTATGAGGTTGCGAGGGCCGTTGGTTGCAGGAGGCAGAAAATTGCTCGCTATGTGAGTCCTTATCAATCCTCCTCTCCCAGCGCATCTTTCGTGGAAACAATACGGAAACAGGATTGACGAGAATATGCAAGGCGTGAATTAAAGTATTTGTTTGTGTAAAAATGAACCGTATTGCTTCCGATATAGAGTATAAATTAACTTTGCAACAGAAACACGCTTCTCGCGAGAGGTTTATTGTTGTTCGTTGCTACTTATTACCGTGTACAAGCCTTTTCTACTAGAGGTCGGCGGTTACTCGCGAGCTCACGATGGCTATTTTTAAGTGGAAAAGGGTCAGTGCGATTTCAATTCTCTTCTCGCGTCGTCTGGTCTCGCCACTCTGGTGGAAAATCACCTTAAGTCCAGAAGTGGACATCATTGGGTTGATGGCTTATGATGATGATGAGAAGTAAAATAGATTGACGTCACAATTAAACCACATGTGTCTGGCCCAAGATATCTAATTAGTCAGGAAATTAATAAAGTATTTATTAAAGCATAAAACAATTAAATACGTGATTTAGATTCATTTTAGAACAATTTTATTTATTATGTGTACCGCAAAAGTTTAATTTTTTTTAAGAAAGGTAACTTTTGTGCCTATTTAGTTTAGAGTCAATTGCTAAATTTAAAGGTAGAAGATAGCTTCGCAAAGTACAACTGAACAGAAGTAATTTTAATAAGTTTTTGTATCTAAAACTATTTAATATTATAGAGTCAAATAACAACAGTAGGTATATTGAACTGCTCCATTAAAGCAACTTCTCCCTCAAAACGCACGTTACTATTAAAACGGCAATAATGTCAGAAAATGATAAATTATTTGTGCGAAAGATTTTAACTTTCCAATATTTATATCGGTTCATATCATTAATCTAAATGCGGGCAAAGCACGGTGACGCAAATAGAGTAAAATTGTTCATTTTGTTCGACGACACGGCTGCGCTCGCGCAGCGTATCATTAATATTGTAGACTTTTTTTGCAACGATAAAATGGATAATATCATTTATTTTAAAGTGGCGTTTAATGTTTGTGTGCTTTTTATTGAAAATAATTTATTTAAAAAGTCAAAAATTGTGCTGTGTTCATTTCACAATGACGTATAAGTTTTTTACAGATACGTTTTCAGACACGACTAAGCAAATTTTATATTTCTAATTCCAGAAATCAGTCATCAGTAGTCATCCGTTAAAATTAAAATGTTTCAAGGAATGTTATATAATGTATTAAGTACATAATAAAATATGTATCATCTATTTGGGTAAACACGGCAGAAAGCTAAGAGTCTTGATATTGAAGTAATTAAGCATTGTTTTTTCTCTTCCATATTAAAATTGATTCCATACACGCATTATTATTAATCCTTTTTTTTTTTTTTTTACTTGGGTAAATGCCTAACACATACCCCTCGGTCTTGGGGAAAGAACCGAGGGGTTATGTGGGGCTCGCACCCACTAAAACCCCAAGGTGTTCCTCTCGTCGCGCTCTGCTGTGGTCACGGGAGCGCAGGAACATTCGTCCGCGACCACAGCGACGATGGCCCGCTACGGGCCTCCTTTCTGCTGGAGCTTAGCTCCGGCGGATTATTATTAATCCTGGGCTAACACAAAAAAAAAAAGAAGTCTCTTTAAAAAGAAGTTTCTTTGCTAGGTCGCCGTCTTCCATTTAGTGATCTATTGTAGCGCCCACACATACCTACTCATGGAATTACTTCTAGGGTATGCGGCTTTTCTTACGATGTTTTCCTTTACCGTCACCAGATGGTAAATCACTTGACTGACATAATATATATATAAATTCCACAAAGCGAAATCCACAATCCACATTGGTACTGGCCGGTCGGGATGGATCTCGAACCACATGATTTGCATGCTTATCCATTCAGCCAGCATCGTTTGTCAACACAAGCATACCTAAACTCGTATAAGTCTTACAAATTCACATTTCTACAACCTAAATCGCTTCATTTAGTCCAAATTCTATCCGTTTTCAACCATACAACACCGTTTAATTGTTCAAAAGCATACACCAAACACAAAAGCTGATACAGTTCTCACAATAGACAATATCAATGGTACAGTTAAGCGTAGTGCACACCCCCGCAATCGTCGATCTCACGATATTACACCGTGGGTTGTGTTCCATCCCTTCATTACTACCCACGCTGCACTATTGAGAGGGTCAAAGATCATTATAGTGGGGAATTATTTTAGATTAGTATGATCGATGGTGAAAACATTTCTATTGTGTACGCAGGCTTACCTACGAATTAAAGACACGAAGGCCCGTTGTAACTGGCACCTATTTGTGTGATGGCGATTTGATTGATGTCATGTGGTAGCAACTCCTGTGAGCCAGGATGAATAACGACACTTGCAAACACCAAGTTATGATACTGGAGTAGACTTCGACACAAAATTAATCAGAAGTCATAAATTCGAACAGTTAGAAAAGCAGCAGTCTCAATGTAAAGATTTAACCAGGAGTCAATGAACTATAAACGAGAGATGTATGTTAAAATCGTAGCAGGTGAAAAGAAATAGTCTCTGCTTACAACACTCTGCCTCTATTGGTAAATAGGCGTTATATATGTATGTACAAGAACAGAGGCTGTTACATACAAATGTTATAAAGTTACAATAACAAAAGAAAGTGATTCGAATCTGCTATCTATTCTTGTTCTTTATTAACTTTTTAATATTTTTTTATAATAACAGAATTCTAAAACGTATAACTTGCCAAAATATTGAAAAAACTAGCAAGCGCCTATTAAATGCGAAATCTCCTGCCATCAGTTGGACCTTATATTCATTTCTGATGTCACTGGTATAAAAAAAATTTCATGCCTAAACAATATAGTTGTCTTTTAAATAATGATCACCTACTTATAATAATTCATGTTCTAAACTTTTAAACCCAATAATAGCTCTAAAACTCGTTTATATTCCGAACATGAATTCTTATGTAAATTATTTGCGATCTGTGTCAAACATCATTAATGTTTGCATACAGCTTTATAATTAGCATTATCGTAAATAAGGATTACATCAGAGGATTACAATATAAGCCATATTATGTTACGTATAGGATAACATAATTTATAATACATACCTATTTGTCTAATACAGAATTATATAGGCTTTGAAAGGATAAATTTATACATTGTGATGGCCATATTTTCAAGAATCTGGGAAAGTGTCGCGACACGCCTCAGAAAAAACATTCTTTATGTAAAATTGACTTTGAAATTGAATTCTTGACAAAATTTTATGTAGTTCTCGCTAGCAAAAAAAATTAACGCGGTAATAATTTTGGGTACGTTGAAAATAAGTTTAAATTTTATACAAATATCTTTATTAAACTAATTAACACTTATGTTTTTTGTAAACGAAGATTAATCTTGCTAGAATATTATGTAATTACTACGAAATCAAAGGAGAGAAAAGTACAGTTTATATTTGAAAAAAAAAAAATAGAGTGTCAATATAACCGTCGTCTAGAAATATAAAAATTGATGCATGTTTCCTCACCCTATTAATAAAACAGCATGCTTAAAATAAAATCACATCAGCAACAGACTTAGATTTTACATTTTGCTTATGAAATAGTTAGGGAGGGTAACGCACGTGTGTCGTTCGTTTGTAAGAGGGATGTAAGTGTTTTGGAGCTTTGGGATCCGTACTAACATTTTTGTTACGAAAGTTTAATTTATTTATAGAGTATTATCGTAACAAAATCACTTTCTTTTATCAATATTTTAAATAAAAACCATATTTTTCTATTTTAGATTTTAAATTGCCAACATCTTTGATTGCGATATCAAAATTGTGATTATAGTTCGAGAATCATATCTGTCCTTTACGAAACAGACAATTTTCTTAATGGAGACAATCAAATAGAAATAAATCTTTTCGAGCCAGTTGACCCGTGGCTGATCAGTAAAAAGCTCATCGGAGGGGGCTTTAAGGTAGTGATTCTCCTGAAGTTGCACGTGAGCATGTGAGCTGTAAGTTTGTGTGCCACCATCGTAGTGTAAAAAGTCTGCGGAACCCAAATATTCTCGTTTTTTATTCCCTGCAATCTTGTCGGGGACATTTTTATAACATAAACTGCACTCAGTTTAGTGAGGCAGGAGGGCCGTCCCCTCCGAACTGTCGACAGTAGTGGGGTGCAGTCTAATGTCTACATTACTGAGGTCGATGTCATAACCTGATATTGATTTGATGGATTATGCTGCAGAATTGAGAATTACTTTTAGGATTATTCATCGTTTTTTTTAAGGTGTTGACAAAAAAATAGCTATTATCTAGATTTGTTATTGTTTATGCAAACTACGCAAGCTAAAATTAGCGTATTAGAAGACTATTTAATCTAATGTAATTAATAAATTAAAAACTAAGCACTGGATCGATTTCAAAAATTCTTTTGCCGTTAGAAAGCTACATTATCACTGAGTAACATAGGCTATATAACACTACGCTACGGCCAATAGGAGCTGAGCAGTGACCAAATAAATAACGACGGGAGTGAAACCCCTCGCGACTTCTAGTTCATTTATTTTTGTAAACATATGGAAAACATATGTACATGAATCAAAGTGCCGGAAAACACACACTACTTCGAGCTCTATTAAAAAATCTGCTCTGTAAAACTTTCACATGAAAACTGAGTACCAATTTCTGTACTTATTCGGCAGCTAGATATTTGAGTAGCGGTTCAACTTTGAGTGGTCGGTAACTTCGTAAGTAAAATTGGCAAACTATAACGACTTGTAAACTTAGTATGTAAGAGCACTTCGGCTAATAAGTGCTCAACTTAATTGGCACTTCAAATTGACGCTTTTAGTTAGTTCATCTTTAGAAGATATTTCCATACTTAATATAATAATAATATTCTACCACATTCACACAGCGCCATCTAGTCCCAAAGTAAGCAATTATATTTGCTTGTGTTATGGGTACTAAACAACTGATATACTACTTAAATACATTTTTTTTTTTGTAAATACATACATATTATAGATAAATTACGGATAGTAGGTAATAAAAGCTCCGACAAAAAAAGAAGAATTGTTCTTACTCAAAATATTAAATCTACTGCCTAAAATACTAACTTTCCGACTACTTTTGTCCGAATAAAAATAACGAAACGACCGAATGAGATACTGAAATCTTCGAAAAATAAACATGACTGTTTATTGCTATAATACTTTTCTACCAGCATAAATTACGTTCTACTGAAAACTACGCTTTGTAATTTTTATCTCTTCTTGCCAACTATTAATTTATAAATTACCTTTCATATTTCATAGACTGTGGTGCTATTTTAACTGTAACATTATACTGAAAATATTATTCTGAGTGGTTATACAGAAACTTCTAAAAAAATAAAATTGTACTTGGTCTGAGACTTGTAACAATAACTTTTACTTGCATCATATATCATGAATTTTACTTACCACGGGTATGCTTTACCTATGTTTGAGTAAACTAGTTAACTGGCACTCGCCGGCCGCTGCCGCGGCACGCTCGCTGCGCTCGCTCGGCTCGTGCTTTGTATAGTCGCAGTTCTAACCTAACCTAACCTTGCTTGGATTTTACCTTGTTACAACGATAGAAACGTTTTTGCAACGATCGTTGCAAGCGCACTAAAACAGTTAATGCAAGTTGTAAAAATATGATTATTTTGACAAAACCTCTGTTGTCGGTAACTTAGTAATTTTTTCGGAGGTTCAGTATTCTATTCGGAAGTTTAGTTTTGTTATTCGAAAATCCATTTTTTTTTAGGAGAAAATGTAATTTGAACGTGCTCTTATTTGTTTGTTAAATTGGATATTTTTTTTCGTTTATGTTTTGGATGTTTTGTCGGTAATTCATTATAACGCTGGTTAATTAGAATAATAGTCGGCCACAGATCGCTGGAGATTAATTTGTTTTTCGGAACCATTATTATTTCCCATAAATTACACCCAGACACAGAACAAACCTTTATGCTCATCACACAAAGATTTGTCCTGGGTGGGGATCGAACCCACGACCTCCGGCTTAGCAGTCAGGGTCACTAACCACTAGACCAACAGTGCAGTCCGCATACTTGGTATAAGTATGCGAATTATCGCTCGCTGTGGCCGAAATTAGGTGAGGGCTATGTTCAACAGTGGACGTCATTGGGCTGATATGCTGATGGTGATGATCTGATGTTTAAAGAAAAAGCATTTACCCAGCAGTATGACATTGTGATGATAGTATTGTATCTTGTAAATATTTCCGTCAACTTGTAGACAACAGCGTAGCTTTTAATTTTTGTACTCTCTTTTGGCTGAGCACAATACTTTATGGGATTTCTTGTTACATTCTTAACTTGTGACTTTCATTAGAGTTACATTGTAAGATAAATGCATAAATAAGATTTAATTTCATTTATGGACTCCTTAAAAATGGAATTATTTTTAGTTTTCGACTGTCACCATGGCGCAGTGGTTAAGGTGGTCGCCTCGCCACTACATCGCCGTGCTGGGTGACGTGGGTTTGATTCCCACACGAGACAAATATTTGTGTGATTCATAGATATTTGTTTCTAGTCTGGGTGTACTTTGTGTCCGTTAGTTTCATGTTTGTAAAGCTCCCCGCGACACAGGGCTTGTTCCCTAGTGCGGGCGTTGTCTTTTTAATAATAATAAAAAAAAAAAATAAAAAAAAAAAATTTAGAAAAAACCTACCCTGTATCTTGTCTCTTCTCCATTTTCTGCATTTCTAGTTTTATCCTTACTTCTAGATGATTAGTGTATTAAATATAAAAGTTTAATAAACAATTCCGCTTACCACTACATAACAATTATATAACAAACATGTTTTAATATTGAAAACGGTACAAATTTACGAGTGCTCCCTCCCCTACACGTAGGTGGTCGCACCGGTATTGGTTAACCGTGACAGTTTTCTCGCTCCGATGCTTTAGGTACTACGGACTTTTATAGCTAGAGAATTTTAGAAGGTTAAGTTACAAGCGATTGATGTAAGAACGAAGCATAAGATCTATGCAGCAAAGCTGCCTACATGAGAGTCAGGAAGAGAGGCATTGGTCGATTTTAATATCGTAGTCCAAATTATTTTCAAAATTTAAAATGATCGTAGGTTGCTGTCATTTTCATTTCAAAACCCACAAAACAAGTATCAAGAATCGAGATTGCAAATACGAATACCGACTGGTATCTAATATACTATATCGGCGAGATACGCTCGATTTTCCCATTATAATTCTTGTCGACAAATTTATTAATGTTGCCGGGTTGACTTCGGCTTTAGTGAGTCTTTTCACTTCGTTACGTCTTTTATGTTTACCTAACGCTAACGCGTAGACGATTCATTTACGACCCGGTTTCCATGGTGACTATAAAGTTACTTCAAACCTCGACGTTCCATTACTTGGACTACACCCCAAAACACTGCCAGATGTGACAAAACAGTTATGACCAACACACCCTCCACCCCAATTGGTTTATAATTGATTCTAATATTATTACAAATTGCCTACCGTACTTGATTGATACAGGAAACAAATAAAAATAGTTTTAATGAGGACTCATAACCCCTAGTTTAAAATAGTTCGGCACGTGTACGTTATGGAACTAATTCATTGGTAATTTGAAACTAGAAATGGTAGCTTAGTGCCTACGACTGATGCACAGTGTTTTATAATCCCCATTTTTCGGATATGACTTTATTTGATCTATTCCATTCTAATACCAAAAACCAATGGTAATACCAATGGTATTTGTATCTTAAAGCTTTTTTTTTCAGTTAATTAATATTTTATTATCATAAAATTTTTAACTCTACATTTTAAAAAATATTTCATAAACTATAAATACTAGTTAAAATTAAGTTAAATGATTGGAACTATCTGTTCTTTAAATAAAATAGGCTTGTCCAAAAAATGGGACTAATATAACATTGTGTGTTTAGGCTCGCCACATATTTTATCGGACCTAACATAGCTGGTGAAATGTGGGTGTGATGCATCTCTGCCTACCCCTCCGGAGATGAAAGGTGTGAAGCTATTTTATATTACGTTACTAGTGAAAAGCAAATGAAGCACACGGTACAGTGTAAAAAAAAAAGCAATACTTTTTGTTATTAGTACTAAAACCGCAGACTATAAGTTATACCCTGTCTGTCATTGGTCGCCAGTCGCCACATACACCAGTGTGCAGTTATTGTGCACTTTCTTCAACTTACACCGATAGGAAGTGAAAATACCACTTTCACTGCATCAGGGTTTTACGCTTATGAATTATTTCCATATTCTATGTTTTTGCGCATGGTACCATTATTTCCTATTTCTTCGTTGCACTTAGTAGAGTTTTCCTACTTGCTGTGCCTTGCTTAGACTCTTGAGTAACGATGAGTTATTGCAAAACACCGTACCATAAAACGTGTTCTAGAGTGGAGACCGCGACTCGGCAAACGTAGAATAGGACGCCGTCCAGCTAGATGGACCGACGACCTGAAAAAGGTCGCCGGATCTGACTGATGCGGAAGGCGTAGGACCGAGTGTTATGGCGCGTGTTGGGAGAGGCCTATGTCCTACAGTGGACTGCAATAGGCTGAGATGATGATGATGTACCATCAAAATGTGGAACGCACTGTAGGCTCATGTCTTTCCTCTTTCCTATAATATGGGATCCTTCAAGAGAAGCGTGAAGAAGCACCTTGCGGGCCAGCATCGCGATGCCGGCTGACAAGACACTTGGGTCTCCTGTCAGCTGGCAAAGCAATTTGGGTTCCTCTTTCAGCTTTCCATCAGACAAAAAGGAGCCACTATGCTTGGCTACTATAAAGAAAAAAAAAAGAACTATGACATACGTACTACAAGAGAGCTAAGCTTAACCCATTAATGGGTTTATCCCGACTTGACTGACTTTAAGTACGTCAGTGACATACAAATTAATAGCATATTAGTTACAAATTACCATCGTATAATATACATTTAGGGTTAATAGCACACATCATCAACAACCCATTTACATCCGATTGCTCGGTGTCTTTTCACGTGAGGAGGGTCTGTTACTATGCTCGTCATGCTGGTTGGTGCCTAGTCTTTTATTACTTGTTTCCTTTGCTAGCTCAGGTGTACGGTGACCCTTAGTTACGTGAAGACATCCTAGTTGAAAATCATTTATCTATACTTCTATACTAATGTTATAAAGAGGAACGATTTGTATGTCTGTATTTTTGTATGTAAGGATTAAACTTAAAAACTATTGGACCGATTTCAAATATTATTTTACCGTTAGAAAGTTACATTATCACTGAGTAACATTGGTTATATAAGACCACGCTATGGCCAATAGGAGCTGACCATTGGCCAAATAAAGAACGAGGGGAACGAAACGATACTTCTAGTTTTTTATAATAAGACAACGTCCACACTAAGGAACAAACCCTGTGTCGCGGGGGACATACAATTCAGACTCGAAATAAATATCTTTAAACCACTCGAATATATTTGTCTTGTATGGGAATCAAAGCCACGTCATGCACGGTGATGTCAGTGGTGAGACGAAACAGTATATTGTTTTCATATTCCGTTCGCGTCCGCACATAGAGGGCACTCTAGAAAATAATTGGACAGCACACGCTACAACACAATATTCTCGTTAAAGGCTCTTCATATTTGTAACATATTAAATAACAGTACACAGGTGTATATTGCAGCAATATGTGTGGAAACTTCGGAAGTGCCCCGTGTAATTCTGCACTAGTCCAGCGGAACACGTTCAGGTATCATAATATATTTAATGTTCTCAAAACTAGAGCGTGCAGCTATGTGCTATGAAACTTTATGCAATAACCAGTTCATCATTATTTAAGACTACGCACCATATTTTAATGGCGAACCAAAACATCATGAGAAAAGCCACAAGTACTATGAGCTATTCTAAGCGTATCCTGATTCGCCAACTCACATTAGGCCAACATGTGTAGATTATGGCCTAAACTCTCTAACTAACATTAGTGAAGAGCAAATAACCATTCGGGTCCCTCACGATATTTATTGTCTATAAAGCTAGAGAGTTCAGGATTCACCCGATTATTATCGCTTAAGATGGCTTATTGTCAAAACTTTCCACACGCGCTTTATCCGTTAGGTTTTTCAGTAAAAAGTATTGTATAAGCCCTCCTTCAAGCTTTAAACTATATTTCTGTGTTTCATAAAGATTGGATGAGTGGTTAAGGTGTGAAAGCGTTGCAAACAAGCTATCGTACTTATAATATTAATAAGGATTATTTTTTGTCTGATTTAATCTTGGATGACTGCATCCAAATGGCTATAATGTATAAAACGCATTGTAAAAAGCCCCTGTGTGTGAGTAAAGTTAAAAATGCAATTCCAATGCAGGATGTGAGACGTATTTATAAGAGCAATTACTGCACAGGAAATATCTTCTTCCTGCAAGACGTGATTAGGCTTAGTTTTATATCGATGACTCATCTTTGTTATACATGTATCAGCCGCAGGATTATCCCTACATGTATGAACGGATGTAACTATATATAGTAAAGGAAATTGTTTATTCAACTATTATTATATGTGCGAAAGTTTGTGAGGAAATATATTTGGAGGTTTGCTTATTTCTCTTAAATATGTCTAGTAAGGAAAGGGGTAAAGCAAAAAATAAAGTAATTTTATCTACGCATTAAGTAGACAGAAAGCGGAATACCTACATACTCCGCATCAGTGGAGAACCCACGCATTTAATCCGTCAGTGAATTCGCTCCGTGCCACTAAAATCAAATTTAGATTTTTGAACATTACGTCACTCTTTCATTCAATTCAGATTAGTATTTATTTATTTATAAATAACAAACAAACGCAAGAGTAAATAATGATACTATTTTCCGTATTTACATAAGGAAACCGCAACATCTGATTCATTTCAACCAAAAACTGGAACGTTTGACTCACATATTACATGTTTTGGTGTTTTTCATGCAGCTTTTAAAAATATTTTTTACTGCAAAGTTATAAAATTATCTAATGTTTACATTACATCCCGTTCATCACCTTGGTGTGTCTACGACCTATTTTCTTTTTGCAACACAAATTATAAAGTTTATTTCTGGGTAAGTTGACGTCAGAGCACTTTTAGTGTCGTGTTACTTAAAAGGCTGTGGGTATAATGAAATACCCTCATAGTCTTTATGTTTTTTAATCTTTTCACTATCTGATAGTAGGTTCTTGCATTAAGGCTATGGCGTTTTTTATACCCAAGGATATGTTCTAGTGAAATAATTTGCATCAGCTGACTTACCAGAAGTGAAGGAGCAACATCGTGGAGTTCGTTAAATGCAACAATCTTGATACGGAAGATTAGCAGATGCTATTTTAATAACTGTATGCAAAAAGTTTCTAATGCGTCAACAAGCAAATATTTTCTATAAAATAGGTTACAGCAAACCTAATGAGCTTAGACGTCACAACACGTGGAACATCGGTATTTAGTCCAGGATCACCATACACCTTTGCTTTATGGGTTTCTTGGCACCGGTTTACGTCATACGAGACCTACATCTTAACGTCTGCCTTAGTGTAAACAAATGAATTTGCCAGTCGTGTTTTATTTCTGAAAGAAAAATGTTAGGTACTGCATTATATTAAGAGTATACGTATTAAAAAAGCGGGCTGAGAGACCTACTCGAAATTTTGACATTTTTGACAGATAAATAAGACCGCTACGGTCTTATTTATTTGTATAGTACATATTATGTATGTGGCTTCGCAGTCCAACGACGTCAGTTATCAGGGTTACTTAGTAAAATAGGAAAAAGGTCCCAGAAGACTTGAATGCGTAAACCTACAAAGATATCACTTGGAATGAATGTACCTACATAAAAACTGAAAAATAATGTTACTTAAACTTAGTCACTTCTTTGAACAACCACAGAAAATGACGTAGCAATCTTTATCTATTTACCCACAGCAATTATTTTCCAATTACGCATTAACTAAATTGTATACGTCAACAATAAATTCCATAAAATCGTCTTCGATTGAAATTGAAGCCAATGAACCTCCTTATTAGGTTCCTGTCTAAAATAACTGGGCGTCGTAAACCCTAGTTTAGGTAGATTAGATTGAAGTCTATCTGGCCTGGCACGGGTTCCACTTCAACTGTTTTACTGTTACGATTATTCCAAAACATAGTATTGAAAGTCTCCATAAAAATCTACTTTTAAAATCAGGAACATAACATTGATTAGATTTAGATACCCCCAGAAACACATACGCATATCTCTGCAAGGAATCAAACCAATTTAACCATGAAAGATTGATATTAACTACAGTATTCATTGCACCTTTTGTACAAAAAAGCCCTACATAATAAATATATCGGTACTATAGGGCCCGAGTGGTTTACGATCCAAAACTAGACACAATTTACGATCAAATATACCCCCGTATTAGTTACAAGTGGATAAGTTTCGATCGAATCGTATGGCATCGATTATTCGAATATTTATTATGCGATTATCGTTCGAGCGTAATGTGGGATCGATTGTCGGTTCGCAAGTCACCGAGCAATTAGTTTTGGTGCGGGAAGAAGGTTTAGTCATCTTTTCATAGAGAAAAATGTACTAAAAATAAATAGTTATATTGACGTTTCTTCTAGTTTTAGTAATGTATGTTCGCTTGGAAAGACTGCCTAAATAGCATTATATTCTAAGCTAAATGTCGAGAAAAAGGATTGAAGACATCGGAGCCGTTGGAAATCTGAGGAACATAATTTTATTTTGAAGAACCGTTTAAATTTCACTGTCTTTATGTTTGTTCAAACATTTTTTGCGACGCAGATTTAATTAGCGTTATCTCACGCGGGACGCTTATTTGTCTAACAGAGATAAAACTTTTTGTCTCGTGTTCTAAAAATGGTAGTGAGTTTACCATTTTTATGACATTATCACGTGTTGTCTCGTTTAGAAGCGGGGTAAATAGGCATTTTGGGAATGACACGAAGATAATAATCTTTCAGAATATAAGATTACTAGAAGTCACGTGAGGCTTTACTCCCGTCGTTGTTTGGCCACTGCTCAGCTCCTATTGGCTAGCATGATGTTATACAGCCTTTAGTCTGCCTCGATAATTGGTTAACAATAAAATATTTTTTTAATCGGATTAGTAGTTCATGAGATAAGTGCGCTTAATCAAACTCTACTCTATCTAGTATAGATATAACTATTAGCCTTATTTAAGTTCAGGCTTTCTTTCCATCCTAGGGTGTTCTGGTTTCGCATATTATGCTCTTTTAACCTCTACCATCAACTAAAAGTGAGACAGGTTCAACCCTATTGGCTCTAAAGATGTGAAATGATATCGTTGTGCACATGTACATTTGAAAATAAACTAAGTTTAAATCAAGGTTGTCATGTAATTATCATTTACAACGCTAATTGTATAGAAAAGAGACACATGTCGGAACAAGCGAGTTAAAAGTCAAGGTTGTGTGCAAGTGTGCACTTTACCTGTATTTGAAATATTGTATGTATAACAGTGGTTGTGAAGTTTCATGCACGTACTTATATTTTGCTCACGTTTCTTGAATAATGTACCTTGAAGGTTGGATGTGCTAGTATGAACACACTTCTTGCATTCTTTACCCACGACGGAACGGAGACGGTATATGCGTTTGGGGTGAGAGGCTGTGTGTTTGTGTGTTTGTGTGTTCCAACATAATGCCTTATATCATGGAAACGGTTTGACCGATTTAGATGCGGTTTTCTGTAAAGTGTGTGCGGCTCTGGGGGACAGGTTATTAGATAGGTGTTATGTTAATAGCTCGCCAGGGGGCGCTACAATACACTGATTTGATTGAATCCTTTGTGCCCTCCTATCTTTAAAACGATTAGACTGATTTCGATACGGTTTTCTGTAATGTATTTGTGATTTATCGAGGATTGTTTTTGGATTCAAGATTTTGTATTTTTTTGCCAGGGGGCGCTGCAATAGACTAGGCAAACCAATGTTGATTTCGTTGAAACCTTTGTGCCCTCCTATCTTTAAAACGATTAAACCGATTTCGATACGGTTTTCTGTAATGTATTTGTGATTTATCGAGGATGACTTTTGGATACACGATATTGTATTTTTTCGCCAGGGGGCGCTGCAATAGACTAAGCAAACTTATATTTACAGTTATCTGTAAAATAATTAGACCTGTTACTGTATAGGGGCACGTAGCATTGTAGTACTGAGATATTGATTACACTCATGAGGTTAAGCAACTTCTGATAAGGTCAGTTCATAGATGGGTGACCGTTTATGCAATTTTAGGGTTCTGTACCTCAAAAGAAAAAAACGGAACCCTTATAGGATCACTCCGTTGTATGTCTGTCTGTCTGTCTATCTGTCCGTCTGTCTAGAATATTTTTCTCAAGAACGCATAGAGGTATAAAGCTGAAATTAATATCATTTACTAGGGTCTGCAAACCCTCGGCGTAAAATAAAAATCAAAATTCTAAGTTAACGCAATCAAAAGATACAGCTGTTTATGCTCCATTTTCGACGATTTATCTTGACGATCATAATCTATAGGGAACTTACCGTTGACCTAGAATCATGAAATTTGGCCAGAAGCAATAACAAGTTGCACAAGTAAAGGAAAAAATCCGAAAACCGATCTCGTGTTGTTATATCACTGAATATTAGTACTGAGGTATACAATGATAAGCCTAAAAAAATTAGTAAGAGTGAGAGTTTATTGACTGACGTTATATAAACACCTACCTACCTTATTTATTCTGACTTATAGGTATCCCGTGCTCGGGGTGTAACCAAATTTTCATCATTTTTGCGATAGCACGCACCGTTTTCGAGATACAAGCTATTATAGGTGGAAATCTGCGCTAACGCCGAAGGCAGTCCGGCTACGGCAATCAATGTGCGATAGCTAAACTTAACACCCCCCGATTCAGAGCAATCCGAATCGGACTGGTTATGTTAGGGTTATTTTTTTTTTCAAACCACCCAGAAGTAGGAGCCCCGCGGAGCGGGGCTCCGGCGACCTTTGTGCGACGGATGAGCACACAAGTCAACAAAAAATAAAATATATATAATATAGTCGAAGCTCCATGCAAATTCCATTCATTCTAGAGCTTACATGGTAAGATAAGGCGCTCATTAAAAAGTTTAAAATAAGAAAATTAAAATGATAATTTCAAGTTATAAGACTTACTGCAACAGTAAATTAATAAAAAAAAATGTGTTTGTGCTATAACTTAGTATAAAACTTTTATTTATCTGTCAAGGTTCTTAAAATTTTATACAAGTTACTTACAGTTAGTAAGATAGGGCGCTCTTTGAAAATATTTAAAATAAAAAACAAAATTAAAAATTTTGAAAAAACCCACGACGATAACATCTATACAAAATAAAAAACGTAACATATAAAAAGGTTTAAATAACTTTATTTTAAATCCCCGACGAAAAGATAATAAGTAGCGTAAAAACAATCCCAAGAAAATTCGTCGGGGGCTGCCAATATCATTACTGTTTCTAGTATTAAATATATATTGTAAACTAAATATTGTTAATAATTAGGTAGGTATCAAATACATAAAACTGCAATACTTTCGTTCATTTCAAGTCAGGGTATGGCAGCCCCCGACGGATTTTCTTGGGATTGTTTTTACGCTACTTATTATCTTTTCGTCGGGGATTTAAAATAAAGTTATTTAAACCTTTTTATATGTTACGTTTTTTATTTTGTATAGATGTTATCGTCGTGGGTTTTTTCAAAATTTTTAATTTTGTTTTTTATTTAAAGAGAGATGTGACAATAAACAAATCAATAGACGCGCGTTGAGCAAAAAACCTGATCCGACACTCCATTTAGTCCGTTTCTACATCAAATGTTTAAAAAATTTTTGAGACTGTTAACATTTTCAAATATTTGACACCAATATTGAAATCGACACAGAAAATAACGCATTGTAAATATTGGTCGTCTATGTTATATTTTTGTCTTGTCAGTCTCCGCTTTGGCAGTCAGTCTCCAGGGCTATGATAACTAATATGTAACTAATCATCATCATCATATCAGACAGATCATCATGTAAAGCCTACAACCAAATTAAGTCTAGCAGTGGATGTCATTGGGCTAGTAATTTTATGCCGCCTGCAGCCAAATTAATAAATGAATTGACCTAATTCTTACTCAACATCCAAACAAACCATTTGAAATGTTTTAAAATAGGAAGTAACATTACGCTAAGTTAAAACCTGTGTCGTATACAGTAACCTCTGTCACCCCTCGCAATAAAATGAATAATTCCGTCTAAAATACAGCGAATGTTGAATGTAGGTCGGGATGAATCGATTCCGCTGTTTTGCGGCCTTTTGGTCTAATTCGAGTTTCTACTCGGTTTAAAGCTTCTAATTGCTTTACTAGATTAAGACTTTGTTTGGACTATTTCTGAGAAACTTAGAAAGGTTTCGAGAACGGTTTTAAGTGAAAATTTGAATCTTAAATAAGTCTAGACTTATTTGATTAATCCTTTAACTGGTGGCTACCAGTTTTAATGGAAAATATATCGTCGTAATTGAAAAGCAACATCTGAACCGAATAATTGAAGAGTTTCAAAGACAATTCCAATGATATTGTTACACTTTTCCACTGATCCATAATCTCTTATGTCGATTCTATCATCTCCGAGTGAGGCACGGTCACCAAAAGTTTATTTTAGAATTTGATATACCTAATTATTATGTCATAAAATATGTAGATATGGAAATGTGACTATTTCCTTGAAAAACAAATATAAAACAAATTTGAATTATCGAAAAAGAATCGAGTTCTTCAAGCTATTACAAAACAGGATTTCGATGTTTTCGAAAATTCCATAATTCTAGTCCCATACAATACATTAATTCGGAAATCTATCTAAAACCCAATCCTTAATTTCGATTGTTACTTTAAGTTTATGAAATAAAAATACTTCATCATCATCATCATCATCATCATATCAGCCTATCGACGTCCACTGCTGAACATAGGCCTCACCTAATTTACGCCACTGCGAACGGTCCTGTGCCGCCCGCAACCAACGGCCGCCCGCAACCCTGACTAGGTCGTTGGTCCATCTGGTGGGGGGCCGTCCAACGCTGCGCCTTCCAATACGTGGCCGCCACTCGAGAACCTTTTTCCCCCATCGGCCATCAGTTCTACGAGCTCTGTGCTGCTCACTGCCACTTTAGCGATGCGAAATAAATATTTATTCATCATTAATCTCCCAGAAACATTATTTAGCTCAAATCTCACACATTATCCTAAACACTCAGCACTTAAGCTTAATTAAGCAATCTTTCTTAACTTAATGTTATACAAAGTCATTAGAACTTTTCTAACGTGGACTAGTATTCATAAAAGAGTTTAATCACTGTCATTAAGAAGATAATTGTTTGACCCAGTCGTGGGAACTTGGGCAAATGGAAAACTATTAATAATGTCCCACCCACGTTCCACCACAAGCCTGTATGCAGGGTTAAAAGTAATGAATGATACACAGAAATGCTATATTATTTTGTATTAAAACTTTTTTTGTAACAAGATATATTAAGCTGTATGCAGAAGTGCAAGAAAAACACAAAATTATAGTAGAAATACTGTGATGAGTCTTATTAACACCGAGTAATGACGGGATTGCATAATTTGCGTTTTGTCACCACAATTAATTTAATCAGACAATAAATTTAATGATACACCAAGGTGTAGCAATTGTAGATTGTAGCAATTACAGTGATAAACTTATTATTGCAGACAATTGTAAATACAGTCGAGTAGACATATCAAAAAACAAATCTTGTGCCAGTGATAGTCAGTTTATAAATACATAATATTATGTGTAGGAAGTTTAAACTCAGACAAATTATATAAATCACTGCATTGTCTAGACTCAAGGAGATAAAACTAATGCTGATAGTGTAAATATTACTTTTTATGGAATGTTAAGTGCAGTTTTCCAGAAAGAATCTTTGTAAATGTGGCAAATTGTTTTCTATGTGTTGAAATTATGTATGTATGTATAGTAATATTATTCACATAATATATCACCACGCGAGCAATCACGGGTGGAAGTAAGTAGGTACCTATAATGAAATTGCTAACTAAGCATTACTCAAAATGCTCCCTCTCATGTTATCATAAACCTAGTTCTTTGCAGTGGGTGTTTATTTTATAGTAAAAGTAATCTAAGTAGTAGTATAAATAATAAATCAAACTTTGCATCCAACTTAAAAATTGCCTGTCATGTACATTATAGGGATTATAAACCGTTCATGTTTAACTTTTCCTTTTACGACATCTCTATAAAATACGACTGTAACGATAATATCAATATCGCCGCTTCGTTCATCGCGATACGTTCAAGACCTTCTGCTCGCTCATCTCATTATAATATGAAACCTTACTGTTCAGGGTAATGTATTTAGAGCAGTTCACGACTTGAAATACAATCTAGGTATCTACTTTCTCGATGTACGAGTAGGTCTTACATTAACATATCAATGTTCAATCGCTTTACGTTAGGTTGCCGTGTATAGCATCAGTTTCGGCAAGATATTTTTAGTAGTAGGCTCATTGCAGGCTCTGTTTTGTACGGAATTTCATCCAAAACTTTGGAACTTGTTACATGATGATATACTGTAAACATAGTTTTTGTTATAAAATCTAAGATAAAACATGACTCCCACATGAATATCTTCTTTAGAAAGTTTATGGTCATAAAAAGTTCGTGGGACTTTCAATCCCCAAAAATACAGCTTATTCTAAAAATAAATTCAACAAGTAGTCTCACTGTATTCCAAATCAGTCATTATTGTAACGATCCGTGTGACCAATTGTCTCAATATTTCAGGTTATTGACTCCATTAACTGCATTGGCAGTCCCGAAAACATTGCCATTGATTTAAAAATCCACATAATTATTATTATATACTTCTAAATAAAAAAGTAATTCAATCTCTCATGATATAAAAAGTAAAGAATATTTTTCCGAATTTACTTTATTTTAGTAAAATCTTCAGCTAATCAAATGCAAGTAAATCCTAATCATTTAGCGAGCGCTTTTGACGCCTTCAATCGAAATTCAATACGTGCCTAGACTGGTACTCTCTCGGATTAGGGTCGCAGCAAGAGCTAGAGATAAATTAGTTCAGCTTCCACAATTGACACTACACAAGAATAACCGCAAACATTACTTTTAATTTTATTGGCAATCATCTTAACTAATTCTATATTAACATTGTAAACCTTATTTACTTGTTTTAGAGTTTATATTTCATGGTATATTGTGGACTGTTTCCCTAATTTATATCGAAAGGGAACTTTTTATGTTGTAAAATTTATCTATATACGTCCCTTGGTCGTAAAATCTTTCATTGCATTTTGTGACCGCAGTCGTAAATTCATCCTTTGTAAAAAAACCTGGTCAGGTTTTAAATTCTGTCTGTTGAACATTTAAAATGTTTCTATTATTCAGTTTACGATGTCGTTATATCTATCTATGGTGGTTTGATGGTGTTCTAATAGTTTTTAAATGGTGCTAACATGTTCTATTATTGTTTCAGGTACTGTTACTATCTTCAAGCGTCAGCCATTTTGGGAATGAAGACAGCTGGTTTCACTTATAAATATCACATTAAATTATCTATAAATGGTTAAAAAAATAGTGATATTTCTTTATAAATATTATGTTACTTTGTTAAGTATATGTCTCTCAAATATATTTTTTATTTTCTAATAATATTAATATTAAATATTCAAAATAATAATAGCTTCTTGTCTTCTCATAGTCTCGAGAAAATTGTATCTTAAACCTCAATTTAATGATTTTTTTTTCTTTTTTACAAGTATATTCTAAATCATATCATAATTTCGCATATAGCACCCATACACTCGCAAACGAGAATCGTACCTATTGGATGCATTGTAAGTTTATTTCGTCGAATAATAGTAGCAATAATAACACAAGCACACGAACCCATCACAAAATAAAATTCCAGTTCATAAAATCATTTATATGCGTGCGTAGGCGTAGGACTTACACTGTCTCAGGCAAACAAGAGAATTCCTCTTTACGTACATTTTACCTTCATAATCCAAGATATTCGTACCCCCACGCAACTGGTGAACATCTTTGCTAAAACAATTTGCAAATAAATTAGCTCAAGGCAGGTTGGTTCTGTTTATCTTAAGATGCCTTCTGATTGGTTAAATACTGCTAATTTAATTTCATGGTTGGAGTTTGATGGGATTGGATTACATTAAATTACTGAACCGAGGAAAATCCAATCGAATCTGGAGATAATTGATTGGGTATTGATTTGAAGTGAAATCGTAGTTGGGAATAATGAATAGATTATTTTTTTACGTTTTCATATTAAATTTGTATGATCATAATGAATGTTCTCTTTCCAGTATTGAGAAGACATGCGTATAATGTATAATAGAAGCGAGACATATTATTCAGAAACGATACATTTTAGGTGACAATTAACCAGTCCGCCTTAGCATGATTATAAAGATACATAGGAATTGTTTATTCTAGATCTAAATATTCGAAGACGAAGCAAAAACAAAAAATCTTCATAATGTCGTAAGCTCACGACACAGTGCGGCTTCCATTGACCTATCATTTATGTAAGAATGGTCCGTTGGATAACAGCCGTACGATCATAAAAAGCACGATGCTACACATTTACATAAAAATAAAACAGAGACGTTTTTGACGACTGTATTGATCTGAATAGGCTCGCATAAAAGGCCTTACCGCTGCCTACACGGAGTGCCACAAGGTTCTGTTCTAGTTCCTGTACTGTTTAAATTAGACATTAATATAATGTCCTACTCGAGAGAGCCTGAATGCTATGATTTGTATATCTTTGTGGGAGGACAGATATCTAGAGCGACACGTCTTAATGGTTTGCAGAAGTTAATAGATATCGGGGTGAAATTAATTTGTAAAACTAACGAACTAGAATGTAATCATCTGTATATCATAATATACACAATACTTTTTGTCTAGTTGCTGTCATTATTATAACGGGAATATACATCTTTGTCCTTTTTTATACAAATTAAATATATTTTCTCTAAGTACAAACCCTGATATTGCTGATTTGTGGCATTGAAGCAGTCACGCCAATAGTCTTTTAACACGGCAATGTGAATATTTATTCTTGTTAACCGGCTATTACTTCTGGGACCTGATCTAATCCACCCACAGACGAGTTGAATCTTTAGACAATAATATACATATAGTTTGAATACTCTCTAACATTTCCAGATTAACATTACTGACAGAAATACTACGTAATATTATAGTACTTATGTTCTCATTTATTCTCCAGAGATCAAAACAACGATGCTTATACCAAAATACACTTGTTATTCTTCCATTAAATTCAGCACCACAAATGCGACAAATGTTACCGTATATCAATAAGAACTTCATGACTTCTAAACTAAGGTTGGTTTTTGAATAAAAAATATTCAAAATTTTATATGTCAGCCACTAGTTTGAATAGAAATTGTGCTCTTTGTGAATATGTTTAGGCTTGTATTGGCTTAAATATGTTTCATCTCGTGAAATCTTTATACAATTCCCACTAAAACCACTACACCCATCATAACATCTACTGGTCCGTTTATTTTATTCTCGGTAGCTTTAGTAACATCTATTTCACGTACAAATTTATTACTTCCCAGCTTTGTTTGGTTTATAATCAGTTATTGCTTCTTAATTGTAGACAACTACACGGTACTTGTAATTGAATAGTAGGTGTTTATTGTTTTGTCTGAATTGTGCGTAACATAGTTCATTTTGAAATTAACAATGTTATAGTGTATAGTTTCAATATACAGAAGATGTAGGATACGTTCCAAGGGCGTTAATAATTAATTGCATTCTTGAGTGACTTTTGCAGGCGTCTACGGTACATGCATGTTTGCTGTCATTGCGTATAACCTATTTATTATTTTAATATAATTTGATACTAATGACTTAGGTCATTAGGAGCATTCAAAAGGTGGCAATTTCCTCATTGTTCCATAGCAGGGCTTACAGGGATGTACTAAATGTATATAAATAAACATATATAATTATATTAGACGAACTTTAAACAGCACAAAAGAATATTTGATTCTAAACAAACATAAAAAGGATTTTATTGTCAAACAGGATTCTCTCCGTCAACTGGTTAGAATATCTTATCGAAGAGACAAATTATGAAAGGAAGCACTAAGCACTATCTCGTTGAGGACATAACCGGTTCTATTCCCGATCGGTGCATGTCGTGGGCGAGGACAACATTCCCAAAACGTACTGCTTTAATTGAAGCCTACAATTAACAGACAGGTTTGACTTATGTTTGTATGAGGGGTGGTTTTTATGTCTGGGAATTTGTTGCTAATAAGCGAATAAATAGTATAGAGCAATTCCTTAAAATAGTTCATCGACATCTGCCTTGCGGGGCGGTTATTTACATACACATCATAGTCTATGCTTTATTAATCCAAGTAGCCAGTAACAACATTTCTGCGTAAGATACAGGTCGTAAAAAATTATCTTTTCTATTTTAAACTAGCAAAGCAAATCCTGTTATGGCAATTGTCTTTTTATGTAATTGCCGTGGAAGTTGTTCTACAAGTTAATTATTATTGTTCGTTTAGACGATACTACATACATGTATAGATACGTGAGTGATTATAAATTTAGATTTGTTTGGCTGAACAATAACACAGAACTAATTTGAGTTTAACAATCATGAAGTAAACACGCACTTTAGCATTTACAATAAAACAGCAAGAACTCTGTTCTACGCCATTATAAAAATTCGTCTCAAAATACTAGTTATTTAATTCAAAACAAAACGTTACGTAATCTTAACAGTATATTCGCCTCCAAACATCACAGTAAAAATAAATCTTTGTTAGAAACACTGAGCTAAAGTACTATGTTTCGGTGCAACCAATTTTAAAGACCTCTTTGTTATAGTAGTTTCTCTTCTTCAACTTTTAGTTTAAAGCCTTAAGAAGAGGGTTGGGGAGGTCAAGTAACATTGGACTGAGATGCAAAATGTGAACCGCATCGTGCCTCGATGCAGCGATAAGAGTTTGCACGATTCTGTTTGGTATTTTGTAAACAAAAGCGATGTAGCGCTTTATTTGGTCTGACTCCTAGTTTCAGCGAATGCTAATTGCTTGATTATCCTGTGCAGACGACAATTTAGAACAAACAAGTTCTTTATTAAAATATTTAATGAAAAAATAGGTAGTTTCACTTCAAAGGAGGGTATGCAAATTAAACTCTTATTATCAAGTACTAATTACACATGGCCTTGGTAACAACGATAATCGCCACACAAAGGATCAACAGTCAAAATTGCTTATACTAACAAGACACCGGTTCTTCCACAAACTCTGGTTATCTGATCCACTAGCAGTTTCTCAAAAATGTACGAATACCTTCGTAAAATGACGTATCTTGTTCATAATTGTAATTTTTCCTCTACACGTGCCTCTATAAAATGTACCTGTTTGTATTGTAGAAGATTATAGTGTTACAGCGTTATCTGTGACAATAACCAGTGCAAACGAACTAAGTGATTTGCCGGAGGCTGAACACATGCAACCTTCAATACTCCGTTATTTTATGTAGCTGCTTTTAGTTCGCTTCATTGTTCTTGTTACGTTCAGATATTTGGACGTTCAGAGGAATTTGGAAAGGCTAGTTTTCGTAGATCTATACGTTAGCAGATTTGCTATTCGACCTACACCCTGGTATATTTTATGTCCATGAATTAAATGATACAGTCTTGTGTGTATTTCTAGCGTAGGTTACCACTTTTGCCAAACCTAGGATAACAATAATACTAGACTAGACTGTTCTAGACTTTAATAGTATGAGTTGGAAGGCGCATATTCTACATAACTTTCCTAGAATTAGAGAATTTAAATTTAAAACCGTAACAAAACGCCGAGCATCGGCTTCCAAGATTAATCCGAACAATTTAAATGTTAATACCAGCATTCATATTTTAGCTTGCTCGAGATAAACGCAAGGTTCTTCATCTTAACATGAGATCGTACTAAAGATCATATTCTGCGAATTGCTTCGACAAATGTCTTGTACTTTAGACTTAAAAAGAACTTTATCCCCCAGACTAACCAAAGCGGAGACGTGGCTTACAGAGGAAATGTTTTGTAAAAAACCATTAGAATTAAAAAAAATACATAAATCTTACTACATATCTACATGTATTAGTTATTCTCACACATGTCTTCTCATTTTGTCTATTTTATTTTTCTGGATACCTACTACATAGATGCTAGTCAATTTGAAAAATAAGTGTATCTTAAGTGTGTCTTAAATATAAATGCTAAGTGTTGCATTTCCATGGGTAGCGAAGATCATTTAACATAAGAAGTCCCGCTTGCTCGTTTGACCTCTCTTTTACAGAGTCAGACTTTTACATATTTCTTAATATAATTTTAAATTATTTCGCTTTATAATACATACGATTTGGTTCAATCAACTATTTTTTTAAATAAACGAAACACAAATTCATTCGTTCTTGACATTATGATAAAAGTAAAATATGTTTGTAGGAGTGTATGACTAAATAATTGGGTATGGTACATTGAATTATTTTATAGATATTCTGTTTGAGTCCAATATTGAAAAGTATTTTAGGTAATTTTTGTATTACTATTTACTGGAAACAAAATTATTTTATTTTATTTAATTCGGGTGCCAGTCTAAAGTGAAAAGTGTCCTTCCTCTAAATTTAAGCTGTCAATATGTCCAAATTAATCGAAATCGATGAAGCAGTTAAGTCGTGAAAGCGTGACAGACATAGAAACTTTCGTATAACATGTTAGTGTGGATTCATTAAACAATAGTAACTAGAGCGGATAACAACTAGAGCACTATTTTTATTTCAACTTGGTTGTAATTTATATTATGTGAAGTTATTTAACAGTTCAATATCATGTTATATTGGTACTTCTATAGTACTAGATAGTACAGTCGCATTGACAACATCAAATATAATCATAAAATAATGAAAGAATTCCGTTTGAATTGAGAGAAATAAAATTTTAGTATTTTTTAAGTTAATCCAAAAGATTCGTAATCTTTTATCGCTTCTCAATATATTCAAGGTCACGGAAAAATCAGAATATTCAATAATTTAAGTAGCACAAATTTGGCTTGTGTCTAGCTGTGTATGTTGTATCCGTGAATTGAATTGTAAGTTTCCATCTAAACTAATAACACGCATGTTGTCTAGAATGGAAAATACAGAATAAAATACAGTCATAATTTAAAATTTGTTGTCTAAAATTCTGCCAAACTTGCTAAATTAAAATATGCACACACAAGTGGAACAAATTGACCTACATCCATCATAATTACGGTCTACTAGCATTCCGTCCATTTAACATTTGGACCGCGCCTAGATCAATCCCACTCCCCTCTATTGTTACGCTGTGCTAATTAATTTACTGCCCTTTGTGGTGTGCTGCTTCATCAAACTTGAATTGATTTATATTCATTGTCTTGTGATAAATTATGAACTGGCGCAAGTATTGATCCTTGGGGTACCCCAAGGATCCATACTTGCACCACTAACATACTAAAATAGTTCCCCTAACATACTAAAATAGTTCAAATAACTACAACTTTCAGCTAATCCCTAAAAGTGTCATCATCCTATTTTAACCAACTTCAAAAAAAGAGTATATAATTTTTGCAAAGGTCTATGACAGACACACTTCAACAATTATGTTAATGTTAGCTATATGTCTATGACAGTGAACCTTTTAGTGTAGACACAAATATCTTCTAGACTTCGAGCATATAATTTTATAAATTCAATAGAAGTCAAAATTACACAAAAAAAATGTCATTTGCATATACAGCGAGTAAAATTTTCATATGTACAACGAAAATATGACAGATTATCTTTAAAAATTAAACCGCCAGTTCGAAATCTTTGATTATAAATTACATATTATTATAAATCAGCAAGTTCTTAAGCCATAATAAGTTGATTAAAAGATTAGATATCTAGATAGATAGCTAATTTGTACGTATCAATTTTGTGTACATATGAGATTGGTAAGGCGAGTTTAGTTTAACAAGAAATGTAAACAACTGAGGTTCCGTCTAATCTCGTCGACGTTTGATTTTCTCGTACATTGGAATCTTAGAGTTAATCAAACCAGAGTTTGATCATTGGGATTAGATATTTATGTTGGATAGATAGACACACTTTTGTTCAGCACGATACTGAGTAAGATTTTAATTGCCATTGCAATGCAATCAAATGTGTGTGATTCATAAGTTTTAGTATATATTATGATTGGCCTGTTGGTCCAGTGGTTAGTAACCCTGACTGCTAAGCCGGAGGTCGTGGGCTCGATCCCCACCCAGGACAAATCTTTGTGTGATGAGCATAAAGGTTTGTTCTGTATCTGGGTGTAATTTATCTATAATATGTATGTATTTACAAAAAAAATGTATTTAAGTAGTATATCAGTTGTTTAGTACCCATAACACAAGCAAATACAATTGCTTACTTTGGGACTAGATGGCGCCGTGTGAATGTGGTAGAAAAAAAAAATTGGCATACAGCAATGGTTCAATCGTCATATTCAACAATAAAAATTCAAATAAAAATATTCAAATTTAGTTCTATTCAAGTATCGAAGTAATGTTGGTACAAGTTAATTTACAGTTGATTAGCCACGCCTGCTTGTTGTACCGGTTTCATAGTTGCTATCACGACATGACTGCCAAACGTAATTATAATACTAGAAGAGGGTCATCTAATCACGCGATGTCGATAAATATTTCTAGTTATTCGGGTAATAACTGAATCAGCTAGAATTTTGACAATACCAAAAAGGTTGTAGTCAGCCCACCTAAAATCTTCTTAGTAGTCAATTAATCATCTAATTACGAAACGCATGAGAGAAGCAAGGGAAGGGAAAAGGGGAAAACTGTCACTAAAACCATCTATGAAAATACGTCATGTTTTTTAGTTAAAAAATTATTTATGACTTTTCAAGGCGAGCATAATCTTCTTTCAGTTATGATCATCTTTCAGAAGACTAAAAGGTTAAGTTATGTACTTAAAGAAAACTAACTGCACTTATTTAATGTGAAACGAAACAAATTCTACATGCTCATATCAAAATATTTTCGGCTATGACTCAATTCATTCTGAAACTAAATAAGGATTTATACGGCATTTAGCGTAGGTGTTTTAAAACATCCAAATTGGCGTGAATGAAACGAATTACTGCACATTCCTGGACCAAGGCTCAACTTTAATGGGTACATTGACTATTGTAGTTTATGTAATAACTTCTCATCGACCTATTGAGTAATTATGGGTTTAGCTAAATTAGGCACAGCTTGACTCTAAATGTATTCATACAATGGACACAAGATACACCCAGACTCAGGTCAAGTATGTATATCACCATGCCCAGCCATGGGACTTAGTAGCCCCACTGCTGGGCTCGGGTTCTCTCCTCTAACTAGAGAGCTGAGAGGGTTCACGCACGCTGCCCTAATGCGGGTTGGTGGAAGTATGATATAGGTTGCACAAATTTTTAACCTCTGAAATTTTGCAGTCGGTTACTAAGACCACTAGATTAAGTATGTGTCAATAATATTTCAAGTATAGTAAGTATAGTAGTAAGTCTATACTTAGAATATTATTTAGAGCAAGATAAATTCTAACATTAGTTCTACTTAGCAGCATTTGTGGCACAGCTAGAATAAAAATCGTGAGTAATATTGCTGCCTATTACGGTGGCACAGGTGACACAGGAAGTTTGTATGTATATGGGAGTAGCTCGGCTCTTGTGTGCCTGCTAAGGTAACTAGATTGAGGATAATGTATGCACTAATGATTCATTGTGTTCGATTTGTTTAGAGTTCTTCAGGAATATGTTCGTGGTATAGGAAATTGAAAAATCCCTGTAGTGACGGATTAAGAATACATAATGTCACTACCCTATCCTCAATCCGTGGGTGTCGTAAAAGACGACTAAGGAAGTAACCTTATGCAGACAAGAGCACTGCAAGAAAAGGAAAATTCGAAACAAACCCTATACCAACCCGTCGGTCCAGCGTGGTATAGTAGGATAAACTCCCTCCACATTCTTTGGAGTTCCGTGTCCAGCAGAGGGACGTTTGAGTTGAAATGATGAAAGGAAATTGAAGCTTTATGATGTTACTTTGTAGTGTTCGTAGTGAAGCTATAGAAACTAGCCGATGTATCGGGATCCAATTTGATCTTATCTACTAAGTACATATAATATAATTTTACCTTCATCACTTCTCTCTGTCTTTTCTCTTCTCTGTAAGCGAAATAATCTTAAGTTTTTACCTGATAATTTAATGTAGAGCTGCTTGGAATCCAGGTTTATAATGGAAATACTATTTTTTATTTACTTACGTCTTCTTAGAAATAATCTCTAATTCTTTAGTTTATCTCAGTTTCATAGTAATATTTTATAATATAATAATTTCGAGATTTGTACATACTACGTTTTTTTAAAAACTATTCCATAAATATGTAAGTATCTATTTTATAAAGAGTGCAGCAACTAGGTATGTATATATTAAAACTGAAATCTGTAGGGTGTTTTATCCATCAGTGGCTAAAATCCGTCCAAAAGTTAAATATTTCGTTCAATCGTCACGACCTTGTCCATGGTTATCAAGTTACGGTAAATTTTACGATCTTATTGTACGAACACTAGGTAAATTCTGATAAGATAGATAACGTTGCAAACCCGTCTCGGGCCTTGCCCCACCAGCTCCGACTAGCTGTTGAACCCAGGCTAGTACGCCGCGAGCTCTGCACGCGAGCAGACGTATCGCGCGCCCTCGAATTATTCACGAACACCGACCAAACAGGATACTCCGCATTGAGAATAGTGATGAGAACAAACAATAGTGACATTATTACAAAAAAGGATCGCCTAAATAGTGTCGTGTATCAACTTACTAATTGACGTGACCTTGCAAATCAAGCGAAAAATTTAATTTGTCATAGTTTTTTTTTGTTATAAACCGAATGACATTGCTCGAATTATTTAATTGAATTAGAGATGGGATTTGTGTAATCGGTTCTATCTAGTTAAAAGTGGAAGTGTGAAATTTAAAAATGACAATGTTGGCGGTGAAGAACTTTTTCATGCCGGAAAAGAGAGTGGATTCCCCGAGGTTCTCGAGGATGCCGGAGGCTTTAATGAGGTCTATTCGGCGACGATCTTTGAGGGTAAAAAGGACCAAGTCGCTGGTGCTTGTCAACGAAAAGAGGAAATCCGGTGAGTGGTAGCGTATGATTTCATTTTATTTTACCGATAACTTTATTTGATACACGATTTTTCAACGAAAACTTTCTTGGCTTGTTAAAAAGGAGTGCCTATAATCTAAGTAATGCTTTGATCTAATCTACACCGTGATTTCTTTTAAAACAAAATGTTTAGACGTGAACAATGAGCAGCTAGGTACTCATTAAGATAATAATGGGTTCTTTTGAAGAAACGACTTTTGTTCTTAATGACACCTTTTATTCAATAATTAAGAAATCCCGAGACGCAATGAGTTAATCGTCGAGAGGATAATGAATAATTATTCCAATAAAATTACTGAGTATCGATTTTTTGTTGTACATCGAGTAAATCGACTATTTACCTTGCACAGAGCTATTGTTGCTGGTGTATTAGAAAATATTTGTATTGAATAATTTATGACACGATTACATGTTGCAACAGTACGTAACTTTTAACTGTTTGAGTTGCAGATTTATTCTTCCGTAAAATTACTGTTAATAAGTTAATGATTTATCCGAGCGTATCGTCGCGAGTGTTAACAATATCGTTAGTATAAATATAGTTTCCATTGACTTCTTGTTTAAATATCATTATCAATATTTTACATTCCGATTGCGATTGTATATTTTATTCAATGATGATCAAAGGAATCTTAAATTTTTGATGTTGCTTACCTAGTAATTCTACCTAGATAATTATGTAGTTATCATAGCCTTATAAAGACCATAATATGAAACATATGACTTTTTGAGATAGATTCAGAAAGTTGAGCATCAAGTTTCAAATTAAGAACCAGTGGTTGAAATCGTACTTCTAGAAGTTATGCAATCTTGGTAATCCTCACATACAAAGCCGGCAAAAAGCATTTCAAAACCTCCAATTTACAAAACATTAAGCTTCTTTATAAAAAAACCGTAATGATGACAAAAACCGCATAATGTCGTATTCTCAAACGCAATTTTCCAAGAAAACTTTCGTGTTACCTACGTGTTGTCATTTGTCTATTATGACGTCACATTACGTCATCGTACGTGACGTCATTAAGCATTGTTTCGAATGGTACTTTGTCATATTTAAATAGTTCAGTAACCATTTGGTTTCATTAACAATGGCAGATGTGATCATTCAAGTATGCTCTGTTTAAGTAATGGAATGATGAATGGAATTGAATGCTAATAAAAATATTATGTATGTCCTATATTTTCTTAAGGTTATTACAGAAAATTTGGTGAGGCCTATGTCAAACAGTGGACGTATACAGGTTGAAATGATGATGATGATGATTATACTCGTACCTAATAATTCATCGAGAATATTTTAAGGTTTCTTAATTAAAATTTGAAACGGTTGATAGTGGTAAAAAGATTTAGTAGTAGTAGTAATAGAAGTTGAATTGATCCCCTTTGAATATAACGGGGATTTGTGAAAGAAAAGTTCATAAAACCCCATTTATTTATTTTTATCTATATTTTTAAAAGGCTTTAAGCTCTCTAGATAGAGCTGAGGAGACCTGAGCCCAGCAGTGGGACTTAATGGGTTGCTGATGATGATGATGATGATATTTTTAAATCAATGATTTGTAAACTTCTGTGCCACAAATTCCCATTATGAGCATGGGGTGTATGCAATGGGGATTTGTTAAAAAAAAGTTAACACATCTCCATTTATGGGGAATGTTAATGGGGATTAGTGGAATAAACCTAATCTTTGGTTAGTTCCTTTCAGAGATTAAATTGAAGTGATGCAATTGATTAAACAAAACTGTAATCAATTTATTAGGTTTTCTACTGTAGTGTTAGCAGAACAGTCTAGAATTAAACCTATGTATTTGAACAAATAGTTAGTCAACAATGAAAATACTGTAACTAACAAAACAATAACTTTAATAATGTTCTTTGAAGATTTATTGCAAATATTGCAATGATTATATTGCATCCAATGTACCTTAGTAGTTGATTTAGTTCAAATTACTGTTAATATGTTAAAAATGAGGTATTAAGTTCGATGTCTAATTTGAATTATATTTTATTATTTCAGTCGGATAAATTGTCTTACTTGCTAGGCAGCAGAACTAAGAATACATACGTACCAATCCATCTGACCAGCGTGGTAAATAATTATAAAAGTTGTGTATAGGGCATTGTTCTTGTTGCTTGCTGCTCAAAGCTGACTTGACTGTCACCGTGGCGCAGTG
Source organism: Laspeyria flexula (assembly GCA_905147015.1). Classification (NCBI taxonomy): domain Eukaryota; kingdom Metazoa; phylum Arthropoda; class Insecta; order Lepidoptera; family Erebidae; genus Laspeyria; species Laspeyria flexula. Next base: position 1,909,383 of record LR989958.1, read on the forward strand.
CGTGGTTAAGGTAGTCGCCTCGCCACTACATCGCCGTGCTGGGTGACGTGGGTTCGATTCCCATACGAGACAAATATTTGTGTGATTCATAGATATTTGTTTCTAGTCTGGGTGTACTTTGTGTCCGTTAGTTTCATGTTTGTAAAGCTCCCCGCGATACAGGGCTTGTTCCCTAGTGCGGGCGTTGTTTTTTTATACAAAAAGAAAGAAAAAAAAAAAAAAAAAAGAAAGCATCAAGAACAGCCGAGTACAGCGCACAGCGCACGCCACTTGCACCAGAACAATACAGTTAAATTAGTGACAGCTTAGGACTGCGGAACACTACGGCTAAGGTACGACTTTTTCGGAGAGATATTGACGACTTTAAGAAAATTTCATCATCATATCAGCCCATTGACTTCTATGACATAGGCCTCGGGTAATTTCCGCCATAGCGAGCGATTTTCTGCCGCCTGCAACTAACGGCCACCCGCAACCTTTACTAGGTCGTCAGTCCATCTGGCGGGGTGCCATCCCACGGTGCACTACCAATAGGTGGCCGCCACTCGAGAACGTTTTTGTCACATCAGCCATCAGTTCTGCGAGCTATGGTGCCTGCCCACTGCCACTTCAGCGATGCAATTCGGTGCGATATGTTGGTAACTTTAGTTCTCCTGCGGATCTCCTCATTTCTGATTTGATCATGCAGGGAAACTCCGAGCATAGCTCTTTTCATGGCCTTTGAGTGACACTGAGTTTTCTAATGAGCGTGAGAGCGAGAGATAAGTCATCACTGAATATTTTTAGTTACATAATTTTTAAGTGTTTAATACCCCGACAGTGACAAACGGCTGTACGCAGCTCGGCTGAACGGCAGCAACACCGCCCGCGTTGGCGACCTTTAAAAACCCGTTCAAATACCTTTTTCAAAGAATATTCAAGATTCATACTCTATTTATACGTTAAAAAATGATAAAATTGTTTTAAATAGGTACACTTTATTTTCTTACTATCAAATTTACAATTTTTATTAACACGGAACTTAATGCAAGGAAAGGAGCTATACTTTAATATTTTTATGTGGCGACACATTTTTTCTGGGCAAATTCTGTAATTAGGTACAATAAATAGTTTTAATAGTATTATTGTCCCACCTGTGCCCAGCAGTGGGACATTAATTCATGGGTTATCATGATGATAATGAAAGTATTATTACTAGACAGGACAAACAAAAGATCTTAATAATTTTCTCAAGTAGCTCTCTTTATAAATGTAGTCAAATTAGACTTGCAATTTAATAACTTACTTTTATAAACTTAAAGTTTTGATTACTCATCATCCTTTTGACACGAACAGATTGAGTATATTTTACACGCGCAAAACCAAACAATTAAATGAGTTATAATACAAGTGCACACAAGTAAATTAATCATTTATGAGTATTTAAATCTCTACCCACAGTCGACAAAGAGGACTCGAAAGTCCCTTTGGAGTGATCTTGCGCTTTAGGCATAATAGATTACCTGCCTGCATTAAACGATGCGTGGTCTCCAGAGACACGACACAGGAAGAGGGCTACAGACCTGGAAAAAAGAGAGACACTATTTCTTATGTTGTCTGAACAGCAATTTCGTTTTAAGGTAGACACTTGACTATGGCTGTGTCATTGTTACTGCCAAATTCTTTGAGTGGCGGTTACCTTAACTACTAAATGACTTTAAAACGGGTCTACGTCACGTATTATAAGGAATAGTAAATACCTTATTTATTTGCCCGACGTTTCGATCGAATTACACCGATCGTGGTCACGGGCTGACTGAGGTGGCTGCCGAGCGTTGTCCTCGATGCACGCGGGTTTCTACGATTACCCTCACTTTTGTCAATATTTTTATTTATATCAGACGGTTCCATTATTACAAGAGACATTATATTTAACAGCGACTGAATAAGGGTTTAATCGAATGATTATTATTAGGAAAGCGTCATTTCTAATATATGAATCCGACTAAAAGAGTTACTTGAGCTTGATTAAATCTCTGATCGATGGGTGTTACGATAACGTCGTTTTATGTTAAGTTAATTTGGGGACAGACATGCAACGATCGCTTGCTCAATTCAAGGGATCAACTGGTGTGAGTTAAATTGAAAAATCCCAATTAATTCTGATTATTCAATTGATTCGATATTATCTTTGTCCGAATTTTTTTTTTTTATTAAATTTATTATACAATAAACTACAAGCACACTTTTTATACATATTTTGCCTTGGTCAAAAACCTCTAGGGGTTTATCCGACCGTGGCGAGCCGCTTTATCCTTGTATACATTAAATTTGAAGGTAATAATGCTTACATTTATACTTAATTTTTTTTTAAATTGAATTGGTACTCGAATTTTGAATTATAAGTTAAATTGTGTAGCCGGGATTGGTTCTGATTCTGATGTCAGGTAATCCTTTAATACAATTTCTACAGTCGGAATGTAAATTAGCTTCTGTCCATTTGTCAATTGCATTACATTGATGAACTTGTCCTTATAATGATTGGACTTCGCTGTACTTTTTGAGCATCAATACATAAAAGTCTAAAAATATGACATGCAGGCGTGCGTCATTTACTTGTACCGAAAATCATATCAATGCAATGGTTTGGATCCAGAGCTCGAACTCGGAACATAAGCATTAAAGAAATATCTATGCCACCAACATTATATTAACAGCAATTTGTTTTTGTACCAAAATTCTGACCCTAACGAACTTATTTATCGATTATTAGATCTTTATCGCGTAATAAAATCAACTTAAACTATAGTTTCCGTCGTAACGGCCTCCCACTAATAATAGAATGAATGCACCTGGCAAGCGCGTGCCAACTTAAATGTCACACTTAACGTTACATAACCAATTAAACTTGACTCCTTTTTTTTGGCTCCGTAGTCCATAGTAGTAGGTATAGTTTCTTCATGTCCGTCCGACCGTATGACACAGGCATTTTACACATCGCACTACCAATGCAAAACAGATATAAGTTGATACGTGTCTACTCTGAAAATTCCATCTTCTGTGTATTAATGTAAGGTTCAAAATTGTCCAGCGGCATTTTTCATCTTATAACTCTTTTGAACTGTGAGTGCGAAATCATCAATATTATTTTGAACATGGGGATGCACCTTTGAGTTAATGCTGAAAAACAGGCGTTCCTCAGCAAAAGGAAGCTATGAAGATACAACGTTTTTGCTGCGGAACCCTACATTGAGCATGGTCTGACGTGCTTTTAAACCGGTTTTATTACCATCGACTTACCGCACAATTATTAGCTCTTCTATGACTTGTGTTAATTAGTTTCTGTTAGGTACTTGAATTTAATTTTTTTTGGCAAAGAAATTACTGGCTGTTACATGTTTCACATTATTTGTATGTATAGGTAGGTAATAGTAGCAATTATTAGGTTTCAAGATATTATGTCATTATGCAGTATGTAGGTACCTATTTTATCTTCTTACTTTTTTTTCATTTCGTTATTTTAATGTTTGAATTACGTTGTTTTGTACAACGCAAATTATTAAACCTCAATATTCCTTAGTCCTAAGCCATTTTATTCTTGTTGTCAAATTGACAAACAGAATTTTTTAATCATTGACGCGGTAAATACATTATGTCAATCTGCCAAAACCTTTTTAGTAAAACGGTGTTAATAGAACAGAAAAAAAATAGCTTTTTTATATTGATAAAAAAAATAATAATTTACAAAATAATGATTTCGTGAAATGGATTATTGAACAACTTTAGTCTATTATTGTTAAAAAAAAATACGAAGATTGATAAATAAATTATTATTAGGAACTCAAGAATTTCCAATGACCTTTCTTCCAACGTTTATTTTTCTTACTAACAGTAATTACAAAAAACCGGCCAAGAGCGTGTCGGGCCACGCTCAGTGTAGGGTTCCGTAGTTTCCCGTCCGTCACAATAAGTGTTCCCACTTATGAGTTTAAAGGTGGGTATCCATACTATCCATTATGTTCGCGATCGCGATTATAAGGGTTCCTAGTTGACTACGGAACCCTAAAAAAAGATACGTTCAGGATAATAAAATATTATGTAAACGAAGTTAAAAAAAAAATACGGGCAAATGAAACTTGACCTCTGGATTGTATAGGCGCTCATACGATTCAGGGACCAAATTATATTGGTTAACTGCAGTTTCCATCTGTTGTTTCCATCCAAGTTCAAAATAATTTTCCTAGAAAGTCCTTATAAAGTTCTACTTTTCAGATTTTTTTCGTATTTTCTAAACTTATGGTTCAAAAGTTAGAGGGGGGGGGACGCTTTGTTTTTTACTTTTGGAGCGATTATTTCCGAAATTATTGACATTATCAAAAAATGATTTTAGTAAACCCCTATTCATTTTTAAATACCTTTCCAACAATATATCATACATTAGGGTTAAAATTAAAAAAAAAAACACTTCCCACTTTACATATAGGGGGGCTACCCTAATAAAACATTTTTTTCCAATTTTTATTTTAGCACTTTGTCGGCGTGATTGATACACATATTGGTCCCAAATTTCAGCTTTCTAGTGCTAACGGTCACAGAGATTAAGCGAGGACGGACAGACAGACAGACAGACATGGCGAAACTATAAGGGTTCCTAGTTGACTACGGAACCCTAAAAGCACATAATAAACAGCAAGTGGTTTTCATACTGCAATCTTTTCCCACATTTAAATAGTTGCAGATGCGCCAAAAGTACCACGTGTGAAAACTTGAGATTGGCGCAACGATGTAAGAAACAATGTTTAACTTATTTATTATTTATATTCACATGTTGACTACGTAAAACCAAGAATCTATCGTGCCAAATACTTTACCCCATTACGAACAAAACTAACAGTCGTGCTAGAAGGTTGATGAATGCATACTGCCGTCTCTATCTACACTAGTTGAAGATAACCGTGAAGATCTTTGTTTAGGGCAAATTATTTTATACATATAAATGGTCGGAATCGTATCTTTATATATTAAGTATCAAAATTCTGTAATTTCACAATGTGTTACTAGTGCTGTATGTTTTGCTTTGAGTAAATAAATAAATAAATATAGGTCTCTCAATTAGCAAAGGAATTCAGATTCAGCCTTTATTATGGTTATAAAGTGAAAAAATGCAAAGCTCACGACCTCGTGTGAAATGAGCCCGCCAAATCATCACGTTCTATTTTAAAATTTTGAATTTTCCCACTGGCAACTATCGCGTGTAAAGAATAAAGGTTTAATGACATTTTATTAAAATCATAACATTTTGATTTATTCTTAAGTCGGCTTACGCATTCCTGTTATTGTGATTTTGTTTTCAAGAACATCTAAGTGTATTTAATTGACATTATTCATTCTATTGTTAGCATGGCCATTCTTCTAATGAGCTTCGGATTTACATTAGCAAAAATATAACACGACCATTGTTTACTTTATGTGGCATCTTGTATAGTGAGGTAGTAGTACCTTAGTCTGCTCAATTTGAGCTAGAAATCTCGCCTTGAAATTAGATCTACCTCTCAAAATTTATTATAGAAGCAATTTATGTAATTAGAAAATCAGTACAAAACGTAAGAACAATAAGTCGTTTAATATTCCTTTCAGTTTTCAAGGCCCAAGTGACCACTATATAGGTAGCAATGCAAGTATTGTTACGTAATACATATGTGCATAGAGAGTACTTATCTGGCACAGACCCCGTACGGTCCAATTGGATACGGTCCAAATACGTATAAGTTTGATTAGAGCCGATATTTGGTATCATTTGTGCATGTTTTCACGGTCGAATGCTAATGCTAACTGTTCGTGATATAATTTGGTCTGTTAGATTTGTTTACTGGGAATTCAAGTTGATATAACGTCATTACAGGGAATCACATGAAATATTCTACTTGTTTAAATGTAATTTATCTTTGTATAAAAACGACCTATGTAACGAAATATAAATAAAATAAATACAGCTTATTAAAAACCCAGCAAGAGCCTCTTACCGTAATTAAACGTAATAGCCATTAGGAAGAAAAACCGAATGCAAAAACATATTTTTTTACTCTTTTTTGCTACGGCAATATTATGCTAAGAGAACTCGTAAAGTTGTAAACTGTGTAAACTGTTCCTAATTCAAAATTACTGCAGTATGTAGCATAATTTATTTAGAACTGGTTGAAAATAATACCGTTTACACACGAACAGGTAAAAGCTGCAATAAAAATGCTAATGCCCATCTATTCCAATGACCTAATACTAAAGAAAATAGGTCGGTAGCAATATTGGATGCAGTCCAACGACCTGCACACCTCTTTAAACAAAACCTTGAATTTAAATGATACCTTTACGAACAGAATTGTCTCTCAATTTAACTAAATGGGTATAGAGGTAAGGTAAATAAAGCTGAATGGTACAGCCGTTGCGTTATTTCAAATTATACCCAGTAATAAGGTTTTTGGGACTGAAATATGAATGTGGTTGTACAATTCAACCCTTCGTTTGGAGTGGGAAATGAGGCGATAATTTACAAACGAAGGCTATTATTTACGAACTCAATTCTTACATACAAGTGGCTTTAAGATATTCGTGTCCTTCTAGGTCGTAGGTTGCCCGTAATATTATTTACTATAAAATATACAACATGAATAGCTAATTCATTTATGAGTATTTGGAAATATGCATTGACGATTATGTACTAACTTAGTACGTGATACCTAAACGAAAATTAATATTATGTAATAATTTTAACCTCAATGTTTTCATTTTTACTTCGAAGTAAGTTTAATCAAAGCACGCCTCCATTTGGTCTCATGTAATAGGAGCTCAGACGAGCCTATCGCCATGTATCGGGCATATTCTCATACATCGGAATGATTCTGAGAATTTCAAATCAAAATATCTCAAAATAACGTGAGTCTTTGTTCTGTAAAAACTCTTCTGCATAATCAATGACACCTATATAATAATAATACTAAATAATCCATTTATTCCCATTTTCCAGCCTAAGCTACCTTTCCATTCTAACTAAAACAAACAGTCTCAGTAGAAAAACTGATGGTTATAACTATCGAAATTGCAAAAGTTTCGCGCGGCCCAGCTCATAATAAATTCATTTAATGTCGGCTTGCAAGCCAAACTCGCTTAAGTTATAGACGGGAGAGTGAGCGAATGAGGTTATATTTTAACCTTTCAGGTATAACATCTTTTTGGGTCAGCCAACGCGATGTACTTATATTTAAAGATGCGCAGTTCAGCGGCGTATCGTGAATGATACCGTCCTGGATACGTATCGGCGGATACGCGACTTCCTCAAATAATGCAGAAATTTGAACACGAAGATGCCAATTGATTGGAAGGGGCAGAGCAAATAATCGCATTAAAAAATGAAATTAGAATTAATCTTATGTATTAGATTTATTTAGCTTCATTAAGAGACGCGGAGACCCAGCCCAGGAGGATGTAGTGATTCACCATATTTGTTTGTTTGCCAATAGCAGTAAAAAAGAGCATCGAATGTATATCTCTCTGATTGTACTGTTCCAAATTGACGTTCAATTATAACCAGTAAAATGAGTTCTTCAACATCTTTATTCCCGTCTCGAGAGTTGCAGAACCGTAACTGAGGTACATAATACGATTTATGGCGATGGCGAACTAAAGGTAAGTGTTCCCTCCCATCGCGCATCACACGAACCATCAAACGAGACGGCTCTAACAATTTATTGGGGTCAGCACTGAGGGGCTTACGTTATTGAAAAGGTTCTGCAACATATTGCGGTAGCATTCGCTTAAAGACGACACTCCAGGGATCAGTATAAGGCACAAATAAGGATTGATGTGAATGTGGATTGATGTGAAGTAAAGGCTTTACCTGAAACAAATCCAGGTTAAGAAGACCTGCTAAATTAGTTAAAATGTATGTGATGTCGGGTCTTTCGTCGCTGGAAATAGTTGCTATCCCCATGGGTCGTGACTGAAATAAGGCCAGAGTAAGATGAACCGAAAAAAATACTAAAAATGTTTTAAGGTCTCGTTCATGAAACCGTAGCTAAAGATTTATTTTAGTTACACAAAACGTAATGAGAAAATAGATGGTTTTGGTGATTCTCAGAAGACGTTTTATGAGAAGTAATTTGTCAAATTTTAATGACCAACACCTTGACTAAAAAGTTAAAAACAACTATAAGAGTTAGATAATTAAATTGATGACTTCCCTTGTCCATTGAAGTTTTACCTCGAAAAAATAAATAAGAAAATTATAGAAAATTATGTTGATTACTCCAATCCCGCAATAAATATTAATAATAAATTACACACGCAAAGATGCAACACATACAGATTTGGAATCGTTGCGCGTTGTATTGGCAACTTGCAAACTGTTTGAAGTAGCTCTATAGAACACTACAAAACAGCAGAATATTACCCAGATTTCTATGTCCAGGCTACTCACTATCCCTGGCTCTCAACTTTGAAAAAGAAGAAGCTGAACATTGGAGAAATATCTATGCATTTTTATCTCCCTGTGCCTTACTATTATTAGTATTTTAATATTCATAATTGTCGAATACAAGGGGTATAATATTGGTATAAGTGGTTTTCAATAGCAAAACAAACGTAGTACTACCACTGAACGGCGCCAGCACATCGCAAGTTCGCACTGATGTAATCGATAAAATTCTCTCGTTTCGTCATGCTATGTCTGCGACTGCGCAGTACTACTACTAGTGATGTGACTCATCCGATGTGTGACATTGATTTTGACCTCAACGCTGCATTGTGATTCTCGATTCAAGTGTATCGCACCTTTTATGTATGTTTACAATCGAGCTAAAAAAGTCGATAGCATTGGGGAAATTAAACTTCTGGTTTTATTTTTAATAACACGTTTTTAAGACGTAATTGATTCTAGTAAGCTACTACGATAAAAAGTAGATCACTCGAGCATCTCGAGTTTTTGCCTATTTGCCCAAGAAGAAGGGTAATTAAAAATATTTGTTTCTTTTTTCAATAGGACAAGGCTTGTTTGTAATACATGTATAAGTTGGTACAATAAGTTCATAGTAAATAGTTTTCTAATTTAAATTGAATCTATAATAATAATATAACCGTCACGAATTATCAAAGGCACACAATTAGGAATGTGTCTTTTATAAAAAGCAAGCACTAACTGTACACCAATAAAAACTATCCGAGCATGAACTTCTGAAAAAAGGTCCAATCCAACCTGTGTAACGGAAAAGTACCGTTCGAATTTCAAATACTAATAGATGGAATAGGTTGCCATTTCGCCAACAGTGTTGCCAGATGACATGGCGATTTATAAAAGTAAAGAATAAAAGCCTGCTCCAAATGGAGACAGAAACGAAACAATTTTAGATTTTCACAACTCATTTATTTCTCGTATAACTTAAAGAAAACCTCGCACTAAGTAACAATTCATGTTCTAACTGATATATTATTTAACTTTGATTTAATTCAAAACATTCATGCATTCGTGGGGCCTTTAATTATGATTCGTTTTCAGTTCTCATCATTGTTAGGACATAGAATTCTGCTACTGAATTGTAATAGCCATTCTATTTTAATCTATCAACTATTCATAATAATTTGCCGTATATAATACCGTCGGCCAACAAACTGATGTGCAGTTTGAGAGAAGTTTTGAATTGTAGTAAAATGTTTTTAAACCCTCAATAAAAACCTTTCTCTTTTTTCTTTCTTGCCATTACAAAATATTTCGTGTCACGAATCTACGTTCAACTTAACATGACGTATTTTTTATGTGACTAAATATTTATTGAGTTGGTAGAGGTTTATTACATCTCTATGCTACTATATTCTCTATAAAAGTAATTTCGTCAGAAATGCAATCAGTGTTAGCTCCGTTCTAATATCCCATCAAAAATTATGCCGCGGAAACTGGACTAAACGATTCCCGCGGTAACCATTTAGCGCCTCAATAAAAACAAACAGAGCTAAAAGCTACTAAACGTAATAGAAATATCCCACTACCGTCACATTCGCTGTCACGGGCAATGTGCAATCGGAAAAGCCATTTGCCGAGCACAGAGGTCGGGCGAGGCGCCATGACAGCCGACCTAGTTTTCAGACCCTTTTTTATATCTGCTATAGAATCTAGACTTTTTGAAGCGAGAAAATTGGTTGTACCAGTAGGTTTACTAGGGTAACTAATTGTTAAGTATAGCTCATTTATATTTGTGTATAAAAACTAGTTATGACGTTAATCAAGTCAGATATCGTACGTTTCATCATATTGGTTAGTTATTTAATCTATCTATTTCCACCTGGACTACAAGTAAGACCCCAAATCCAATTGTTTGTCTCTTACATTATCTTTATTATCAGGCAAAGAACTGCTTAATGCAGATTACATGCAAAATAAACATTTTGTGTTAACCGGTGCGTTTATATAATAAGTACCATATAAAGACTGGAAATTATGGTTATATTCGTGATTCTTTCCATAAGAATGTTAACCGACTCTTGGGAAAACATTGTAAAGCAGGCTGCATAAAAGTTCTAAAATATGGACGAAGGTGCAGCCTTATCTGCATTTGCCTGGAGCTGGAGGTCTAATGTAAAAACCAGTGATAATAAAACTGTAGCTGTGAAAGAATTTTCGTTCGTCGGTCTAGAATCTCACAGTCTAAAAGCAGAACGATTCGAAATATGCAATAAGCGCAATAATACTTTTAAATTATGCCAACTGTTTGAGTTATACTTGTAGCTACTGCTAAGATTGTCACGCAGCCAACGCGTATGGATGACCTCGTAGTACGTATACTTTTTGCTGTTTTGACGCGTTTTACCTCCAAACATTGTACGAATGTTCACATTAGTTGTTATGATGTCCGTCTTGTTAATTAGCTAGAGATATTTTTTTCTCTATTATACTTCGTGTAATTGTGAATATCTTAGTTATTTTCGGATTCAAGTAGGTATATTAGAATGCCCTCGTCAAGGTTGTTTTAGCTATGAATGACTTGTAAATTTGGCACACTAGAGATACTTTTCTAGTTTTTTTTTTTTTAAATGTATTTCTTAAATATAATACGTTTTTTACTTATTACACTAACTCTTAATCTATAACAAGATTCTTAGAGCTAAGATCATTTATTATATCTAATTAAAACATTCACACATCCAACTTCAAATAGTGTTTTTTTAGCATCCTCCCCACTGCAATTTTGCTACCCATCCCAATCCTGTTTACAAGAAAAATAAAAAGTTAAAAAAAGAAAGTTTCACATTCATGTGACCTGTAAGTATTACAGGAATATTTAATAATCTACAACCATACCAAGCCCGTCTAGCTTGAATCGTAAAGGAAAATCATAAAGTTCAGTCATCTTAGACGTAAGAACAGTGTTTACTTACCATCAGAAAAATAGGTCGACTTAAAAGAACAGGAAACACTGCAGTTGATCCAAACAGCACGAAAGCAGTAGCTAATACCGGAGTACATACTAACAAAGTAGTCACAATATTTGCTGAACAAAATCACTAGAGGACGTGTCCTATCGACGACGGTAAACTTATACAGCATGTAGTAAGTAACATATTAATGTGTGGACATTACGCAAACGGTGCCGTCGATATGAAAGCAAATAAAGTATAAACAGCGGATACTGAAAGTGCAGGAAATCAGGGTTGGCACGGACCGCACTGCACTTTCTTTTTAACTTTTTCCGTTTTAATTATTTTAAAAGAAAAGTGTTAGACTGCATTAGCACTAGATCGTGACCGAAATACAACCATGCTGCATTTTTTTTTTTTATGTTTGCCTTGGTAGAAGTAAAGTTGTGGCATACAGTTGCTGAAAATGAGGTTCTGGTTAATGGCTAGGGCATCGAGAACCGGTCATATTTTAAGAACCGGTTCTTTCGGTTCCAATGACAACACAGAACCGGGTACCCGGTTCTTTCGGTTCTTTTCGGTTCTTTAGCTAATTTATTAGAATTTTGTTCGTAAAGTCCACTGTAACACTGTTACTTGTTGAAAAAAAAATTCCCATCATGTCACACTGTTACTCGATGCAACTGCTTGCAATTTTTTCTCCCAACCAGTAACACTGCCAAATATTGGTGTTACTGGATGGGGAAAAAAAGTTGCATCGAGTCACACTGTCTTGTTAGGAAAAGTAAACATTTATATTCTCATGGAGTCACACTTTTTATTTTCTTATTATTATATTAGTGATTGATATTTTTATTATATAGAGAGTTGCTAGTTGCTACTAATCGTTAGACAGTTGCCATTCATCGACATCGACATTTTTTTAAATAAACCTATGAATGGAAATGAACATTCTGGAAAAGCGACATTTTAAGTCGATGGCGTCGAATGGCATGATCGTTTTCATTTACGCAGTTTGTTCTCACTGGATAGGTGACCAGCCAACCTGATGGAATGATTCATCACCTCAGAAAGTAGTTTATTTTAAAAAATGTCGTGGGTAGCAACTGTCTAACGATTAGTAGCAACTCTCTATATAATAAAAATATCAATCACTAATATAATTAAAAAAAGTGTGACTCGATGGGAATATAAAATGTTTACTTTTCCCAACAAGACACAGTGTGACTCGATGTAACTTTTTATCCAATCCAGTAACACCAATGTTTGGCAGTGTTACTGGTTGGGAGAAAAAAATTGCAAGCAGTTGCATCAAGTAACAGTGTGACATGATGAGAATTTTTTCCCAACGAGTAACAGTGTTACAACTTACAGGTTTGGGTGTGACTGGATGGGAATAAACCCTTTTGATCAAATCTATAAATCTATTACGATTTATTTTGAATGAAAAAAATTGAATATTTTATTTAATAAAATTTACCGAATTGTTGTATAATAACTAGTTACATCTAATAAGTATGTAGTACTGTCGAGTGCCATTATTTGGCGTTGGTTTTGTATGCGAGCGTGTATCTAGTACTTAATTGATCGAAGTTGATCGGCGTTAATCACTAATTTGTAGAAGAACCGAAAGAACCGAAAACCCGGTTCTTCATATTTTGAGAACCGGTTCTTTTTGTAGCCCCTAGAACCGGGAATTCCCGGTTCTTTCGGTTCCGGGAAAAACCGGTTCCGATGCCCTATTAATGGCATCGGTTTTGTCTCACGAATGACACGTTTGAATTGTCCATACTTTTAGCAGTTGGCCTAAAGCTGATTCCATCATTTCAAATTTCAACCCATAAAATCCCTACTTCTGGGCATTGGTCTTTTCCAAAGAATGTGGACAGAATTTAGCCTACTATACCTCACTGGCCAGACGGGTTGGTATAGGATTTGTTTCGAATTTTTGTTTTGTTTCGTGCTCTTGTCTGCAGTTACTCCCTTAATCGCCTTTTATGACACCCTGTGTTGATATAGGGTTATGACATTATGTATTCTTAATCCGTCACTATACGGATAAACTGCTCTACTTTTATCTAAATAGTAAATACACGTACAGAGACAGAATCAGAAGGTTTTATTATTGAAAAGTGTTTGCGTAAAAATAGCACCATCTATTCACTTTACTGGCCAAGGACAGATTTCTAATATTTCAATCTTAGACCTTGTATGACGTTTAAGGTAGTGACAAGATGAAAGCTCAGCCACTTGCCAATACAAATAGAGCACCTTATTTGGCGTAGGTGTGTTGGATCTAAACAGGAAACCTTCGCGGTATTATTTCTGTACAATATCTTGTTCAAAATGTTATTCAATAGATAAAACCGCAGTTTATGTAACAGTTTTGGGAACTAGGTAAAGTTTCAACTTCATTAGTTGGATATTATTAATTATGTCAGTTATGGTGATATTTTAGTCTGAATCTAAGCGCATGTTCGCATGTTGACACCTTTAAATAATATTTATGAGTGCACATTTTGCCATCACAAATCATAATCACACTTTACGATGCGGTCAAAAGGAACGCGTAATTTACAGATTACGTATTAAAATATACGTAGATGTAGAGGCAACCCTCAAATTGATTCAGATGCAGACGGGCAAATGAAGCGAAATATTGAGCGCTTATTTACATACAGAGATAGGTATTAGCCATATAAACTGTCGAGTGCCCTCTACTGTTGTTGATGTAATTGCAACGGATGTAGTGATGGGGTAATATCGATAAATATAATTAACTGCCTAGGTGGCGCGCCTAACGCAGGTACTTGGATCTAATTGAGTTTTACGCTGTATGCTACATAGCTGGCGCTGCTAGGATTTTATTTTAAACAAAATGATGTTAATTTATTTATTTCAAGGACATAATTATGTAGGTATAAAAAACAATGAACCTGATACTAATGTTTTGGAAAACTATATCCAATGGAAGAATGCCAAAATCTCTCCTAATCCTTCGTTGTCTATCTGTTCTGTCTCTTTTGACAGCTGACAATTTAACACACTACAAAAGTAGATATTAAAAATAACATGAAATACTTAAAAAAACATTTAAGAGAAAAGAACTTCACGTTTTTAATATTGAAACTGTTCTTAGTTATCAATAGTTTGGCAATAGAACGAAGTCTATCAAAAGTGCAGACACAGAAATTTCTAGTTTATGTGTACCTTTTATAATACCATTTATCTTGACTTTCATGTATTAGGGATATACATTTTATTATTATCACACTTCACTTTAGTCGGAAACTCGGAAATAAACGTCGAAGTACAAACAGCGAACTACCATTCACAAATGAAAACAAGTCTCACAATACAATGTAAACAAATTGTAAAAGGTAACAATGAATGGAAAAAAAACCTAATTCACGTACATACGTACATTGTCAATGACAATGTAAAGACATGACTTCTAATGAAACCTATAGGTACATGTATGTCTGTATAATTATATATGAGTGTAGATAACTACTTGCAACTACTACTTACACGTACTACACTAAGATACGATGAAACATATGCACATCGGCAATAAATCGGCAATTATTGGTACTCATCTTGTTGTGTGCAAGCAGTCCACGGTTGAACAGAGACTTCTCTACACCAAATGTACGACATTTGGCATTATGTTCTTTTTCTTGGATTCTCGTTTTAAACTGCTATTTAATATAAAAATTATGTTGTGCAAGTCACTATGTTATTTTACAAGTAATTGCATTCGTTTTCATAGTAACAGAAGCAGTCTTTTCGTCTTGAGTAATTATTTGATGATCAAAGAATGGCCTGAATATCTTGCCAAATTGTCTCACGGCTGTTCGGTCAAGGTAAACCTTGTCAATAAACTTACTTGTTACTCGTAAGCGTCATGATTCTCAATTATAAGATAGACGCGTTCTTGAGTTTGCGTTTGTATAAACGATACAAAATGCCGATGTGCGTACTGTTTGTCGTAGTTCCATATTTCTTTAAAGCACAAAAAGCGTACTATTAGTTACTATTGACGCTCCGATGACAGAAAGCGTCAACTTTCATTTGAAATGCGTTTGAAATCATCCGTATACTGTAGATATATTGGCGTCATCACTCAACATACACTCGAAGTATTGCGATATAAAAGAAAAACAATAAAAATATTGAATTTTAAGCTCAAAATAGATTTTATTACGTTTCTTTTCTGTGTGCTCTGAATTATGTGAATATTTTAGTATTTTTACATTAATAGCTTTAAGAGGGTTCATACAGAAATCGATGAAATCAAGAGATTTCCACGTTCGCTACAGAATATGTCTTTATATGTAGCGAAGTAATTTTTGGCATACATAGACAACAGTTTTCTTGTCTAAAAAGTGTATTAAGAAAAACAGACTATTTATTATTAGTATATTAGTTAGAACAGTTCTTTCGCACAGCGTTTTAAGAAATTCTACGAAACAAGCCTACTTTCTGATTCGCCAGGGACTAAAGTAATTGAAATTCATAGAAAAAAAAGCTTGTGTTAAGGTCTACATATAGTCCTTTAGTTAGTGTATTGAAAAAATATTAGAAATATTCATTTTTTTATAACTAAAACTTAAAAACTAAAATTCTCAAAAACGTTGAACTTTGATCAAGTTTGATGAGAATTTTGGTACACTATATGTGTTTAAAAAGTCGATTTTTTTACATTTAATTATTAAGCAAGATGTTGTCATTCATAAATGTCCATAATATTTTCTAAATCCCTTTAGAAATATTTTAAAATGATTTTTGAAAAGAGCCTAAAAACGCCTTATATTTCGGCGCACAGGCCGTGAGAAATCAGTACCGGCTGAGGCCTTCTAGAGAGAGGACGTAACGCTTTGCTTCCCGCGCTCCCGGTCCGATGTTTACGTAATATTTGTATATTTCAAGAGAGTTCAATACCAGTTGATACTTTGTTATGGAATTTTTTTTTAATTAAATATCAAATTATTAACTTTGCTGCTTTTGGGCTGATGGGCTCGAAAATCGATATCTGATGATCCCATTAGTCACTTGGCATAGTTCTGAAGTCAACATTGTAAAAATGCCCGCCATTTTGAACTTTGTTGTTTTTGGGCTAAGTGATACCAAAATCGATATCTGACTATCCCATTGCCCATTGGGCATAGTTCTGAAGTCAAAATTGTAAAAATGCCCGCCATCTTGAACTTTGTTGTTTTTGGGCTGAGTGATACCAAAACCGATATTTGACGATCCCATTCGTCACTGGGCATAGTTCTGAAGTCAAAATAGTAAAAACGCCCACCATCTTGAACTTTGTTGTTTTTGGGCTGAGTGATATCGAAATCGATATCTGACTATGAGACTATCCCATTGCTCATTGGGCATAGTTCTGAAGTCAAAATTGTAAAAATGCCCGCCATCTTGAACTTTGTTGTTTTTGGGCTAAGTGATACCAAAATCGATATTTGACGATCCCATTGGTCACTGGGCATAGTTCTGAAGTCAAAATAGTAAAAACGCCCACCATCTTGAACTTTGTTGTTTTTGGGCTGAGTGATACCGTAATCGATATCTGACTATCCCATTACTCATTGGGCATAGTTCTGAAGTCAAAATTGTAAAAATGCCCGCCATTTTGAACTTTGTTGTTTTTGGGCTGAGTGATACCAAAATCGATATTTGACGATCCCATTGATCACTGGCCATAGTTCTGAAGTCAAAATAGTAAAAACGCCCACCATCTTGAACTTTGTTGTTTTTGGGCTGAGTGATACCGAAATCGATATCTGACTATCCCATTGCTCATTGGGCATAGTTCTGAAGTCAAAATTGTAAAAATGCCCGCCATCTTGAACTTTGTTGTTTTTGGGCTGAGTGATACCAAAATCGATATTTGACGATCCCATTGGTCACTGGGCATAGTTCTGAAGTCAAAATAGTAAAAACGCCCACCATCTTGAACTTTGTTGTTTTTGGGCTGAGTGATACCGAAATCGATATCTGACTATCCCATTACTCATTGGGCATAGTTCTGAAGTCAAAATTGTAAAAATGCCCGCCATCTTGAACTTTGTTGTTTTTGGGCTGAGTGATACTGAAATCGATATCTGACTATCCCATTACTCATTGGGCATAGTTCTAAAGTCAAAATTGTAAAAATGCCCGCCATCTTGAACTTTGTTGTTTTTGGGCTGAGTGATACCAAAATCGATATTTGACGATCCCATTGATCACTGGTCATAGTTCTGAAGTCAAAATTGTTATCACAAAATTTTGGAATCACTCAGCCCAAAAACAACAAAGTTGAAGATGGCGGGCATTTTTACAATTTTGACATCAGAACTATGCCCAGTGACCAATGGGATCGTCAAATATCGATTTTGGTATCACTCAGCCCAAAAACAACAAAGTTAAAGATGGCGGGCATTTTTACAATTTTACTTCAGAACTATGCCCAGTGACCAATGGGATCGTCAAATATCGATTTTGGTATCACTCAGCCCAAAAACAACAAAGTTCAAGATGGCGGGCATTTTTACAATTTTGACTTGAGAACTATGCCCAATGAGTAATGGGATAGTCAGATATCGATTTCGGTATCACTCAGCCCAAAAACAACAAAGTTCAAGATGGCGGGCATTTTTACAATTTTGACTTCAGAACTATGCCCAATGAGCAATGGGATAGTCAGATATCGATTTCGGTATCACTCAGCCCAAAAACAACAAAGTTGAAGATTGCGGGCATTTTTATAATTTTGATTTCAGAACTATGCCCAGTGACCAATGGGATCGTCAAATATCGATTTTGGTATCACTCAGCCCAAAAACAACAAGGTTCAAGATGGCGGGCATTTTTACAATTTTGACTTCAGAACTATGCCCAGTGATCAGTGGGATTGTCAGATATCGATTTTGGAGTCGATCAGCCCAAAAACAACAAAGTTCAAGGTGGCGGACATATTCACCACTTTGACCTCAAATAGTCATATTCATCATCATCATCATCATTATATCAGCCGCAGTTATTATTGAGAAATTAATTGTTAGTCTAATATAAAATTAATTGTATTTTTCTTTCTTTCTAATAAAATTGTATTTTAATTGTTTATAGAATACAATACGATTAATTACAATTAATTATTGATTAATTTAATTCGAAATTTTATCCTATCCAACTTTAACAAAATACGAGGTTTAAAAATACCAAACTCACTAGTACGCGCTATATTGTTGTACCACACAGCATTAGAGAAGTGTGCATGTTTCGGCTCTGTGTGCGTGATTTAAAAACCTATTTGCGAGCAACTCGAAAATGTATGAACCCTCTTAAGTATTTTAAAATCTCATACTGCTGTCATCTAAGTATACTGTCATAAAACTAATATTGTCATTATTTTTGTCATAAAAGTGAAACACACATTCATCAAATATCGAAAACATTCGAATTTTTTACTAGATAATATGTCAGTCTACATTGGACTACTATGGTTCTATTGTGGTTCTATTTAACATTTTTTTTGCATCTTTTACATAAACAAACCCCTTATTAATGAGAACATCGTCCTTTCTTCGTCGGTGAAAAAGACAAAATTAATAACATTGTACATAGTTAAAATTTAACCCGATTTTTATCTCGGCCGTTTACGTGAATTCCAAAATCGTTCGCTCGACTGCTCACGCGCACGTGGCTCGCAGGAAACGGAAGCCATTGTTTAGCCGCGCGGCACGAGTTGAATCGTAAATCGCGATTGAGCGCTGTCGATATCGATGTAGAGCGGCTTATTTTGGTGGCGCGGCCCTATTCCCTTTTTAGATAGTAGTAGTAGCAAGTTTACTATTCTTTATAATGTTTCAATTTTTATGAATATCATTAAGTTAGTATGTTAAGTTTCTCAAAATGATAAGTATTTCAAGTTGTTTTACATAATATAATAATAATATTTTTTTATGTAATTGTATGAGTCTGTGGCAGTGCGTACCTATATGTGTGATGTACGTATATAGGCACCTCTCCCCAAAAAATTACATACAATTTTTAGTGTAAAGCTATTAGACGAATGAAGCCGGCTGCACAAATTAGTAATTTATAAAGTGGGTGTTTGGGGTGATTGGACGATACGTGACGTCAATACAAATATTTGACAGCATTTGTGACGCTAGTACTAAATTCATGCCAGAATAAAAGCAATAAAAATTGAATTTAGAACTATTATTATGAAAAATATACTTAATTCACGTGGTAATAAAATCATTTTCCGACAACATCAGTCATTCATCATCATCATAATATATTATCAGCCGTTGGACGTCCACTGCTGGGTAAAGACCCCCTCAATAGATCCGAGCCGCAGGGTCGTGCTGGATGCAGGCTGCATAGAACCGGTCTTATTGGAAATTTCTTTAGGAGCCTATCAGGCATTAATTCATAAGAAATTTTCACATAATTGCCCAACTAATAGGTGTATAAAAACGTAGAGTTAGACTAAAAATCAATGAATTCTTCTTATATTTTTATCATACCCTTCTCATATATGCGTGAGTTATCTACACTGGTGTAAAAAATACTACGGTAATTGAACACTTATTTTTTACCCCTTTCGTAAACCTGGTCATCATCATCATCATATTAGCCCAACGCCCAACATAGGCCTAAAATTATATAAATCAATTCTACTCTAGAAAATATTGAAGTGAAAATTTACAATATTTTATTTAACTGAGAAAGGAGGCAGAAGTGTATTTTTTATTTTTCTAGGTAAATATTAAGACCATCCATCATGTAAATTCCTAATATTTTTACACCTGAAAATCTAATCGAACCTAGAAAATAAATACAATAGTAACTTGTAATATTGCTAGAAAGATAAAAATAAAATAAGTCTTTATTGCTGTATTTTATTAACACATTTCTCTCCATTTGATTCATCAAAATTCCTCTATTTGAAAATAGAGGTAAGAAAAAAAAACTAAAGATATCAATATTTAATTCAACTGTGCTGTAAAATAGACTAGAAACTGAATGTCGTAAAACAAAAGTTCACCCATTCGCTCCCATTCCTTCCCATATTCTCAATGTCATCTGTCATAATATAAAATCAATTAAGTTCACAATAGAGTTATTTGCATCACAACACACACAGATCTTTTACTTATAAACACTAGGGTTAAAAATACCCCGTTTTGTTAGGTGGGCGTTACCATAGCAACCGCTGTTAAATTACTTAATAATGATGGCGAAATTCGCGTATCAGAAAACATGTAATTATGCTTTATAGTCTTGAAAAGAGCTGTTCTTGGTTGAAAAGATATAGAGTTGGGGTTAACTTAGTTAAACTAAATATAAGTTATCGATAAAATCTAACCACTATATCCTCCAATTTTTATTTAATAAATCGTTGCGAAATTGAGATTGTGCTACTTGAGTTACTATTCTTAAACTATGAAATTAAATTAGCAAATTCGACATCGATAAAATTAAATCAGCAATAAAGTAAAAAAAGCTTTTCTGATTTAATCGAGATACTGTAAAAAAAAATATTATAGTGTGATCCAAAAACTATTACCAGGCTCATAATATCACATACTTACAGATAAAAATCACATCAATCTTAAACCGTTAACCCTAAAATATCTTCTAGTTTTTAATCTGATAACGTCATTTATGTTAGGCACGACATTCTCCTCAGATATTTACAAAACATTCGTATCTTGTTACTCTACTCTACATCCCTCTATCGGTTTCTTTTATCGATAAGTCTGGTTTAATAACCTTCGACATTGATTCAATGATAGCGATTGAAGTTTATTATTATTGTACACGATTAATATAAAAATCTAATCGATAAAATGTTATCGGTACAACGCGACGGTTCATTGTCTCTCGCACGTGTTTCATAAAATATTATCTCTCATTACTTTGTTATACTTCAGAGAGAAGATAAAATTATTACAACATATATATAAAGCTTAATTAAATATTCTCATACATACGCCCAGCGGCGTACTGTGACTCGCGTTAATTATAATGATTAATTAAAATACAGTTCATTAATTTAACGTTCATTTTATGAGTATGTAATGTATAATAAAGCTTAATTTGAATTACGACTACTTCTGTCTGGTTTAACTAGTTTAGTCTGCAAATTAAATTATACAAAATTATTACTTCAAATTTTAAAACTTAACACTTCTCTTTAACAAATATTTCAATAACCATATGCTCATATTACAAGTAATACTATGGATATTTTAAAATTACGTCGATAAAATCCATCGATAATTGGACCTCTCTATCCAAGATTAGGGTTCACACAAAGCTTCCTTAATCTATTCGCAAGGGCTCAATGGTACATTATTTGGTGGGCAGATGTTCTCAGGTAACTGGAGCAGATGCTTTAAGAACAATGTACTAAGAACTGAATGTTATTGTGAATATGTAATTTAATTATTTGGAGAACACTTGTGGATGTTTGTAGCGAATTTGTGAGCCGTAGATACACGTGGCTTAACGTTATGTTAGTATGAGTACTATGAGTAGTACAAAAAACTGCCGCAGCTTTAGAAGGAGTTCCATAATTCGACTGTAATTGACTGTATGTTATATTTGTGTTTGTCTATACACATACAAATCAAGTTCGGCTCCACTCATACCGATGTCATATCGTACCTAAGTATTCGTAAGGGCCATATAAGAATGTGATTGTTTTCTATAGATTTGTAGAAAGTTATTTAATTTAAAGGACGCCATCAATATACGAGTACTAATATGCCGTCAATGTAGCAGCATAAGTAAAGTTTTAATAATTCTCATGATAGAATCCTTCCTGGAATACAAATTAATCAAGCTTTTAATAAGACCGTTGCAAAGTAATGGGATGGTATGGGCTTATTATTTTGCTTGTATGAATTTAATATGTAAAATAAATTTGTACAATATTGCCACTATTTGAGAACATAGAGGTGATTAGCCAATGAAAGCAATCTTCTATTAAAATGATAAGTAATTGATTTATGTTTAAAATGAATATCTGAGCTCGCTGCCAGACTCAAAAAGAACCAGTAAGTTTCTAAACAACGAGAAGTCTCAGTCAAAACATGCACTAAAGCCGTGGTTTATCAATAAAAAGGCTTGCGGTACAGCGCAGTTTTTTGGAACTGTAGAAACTTGTAGCGTGGTTACAAAAAAGGGTTGGATCGTTGTAAGAGTGCCGTGTTTTGCGCAATGTTCGCCCGACCGCGAAATGAGACTGCCACGAAAGTGACATTCGATCACTTTTGATATCAATCCTTAAATGTATTTTGTGGGGAAATTGAAATTTAAACTACGTGCTTTTTCTATGGAGTATGGGATAGCATATATATGTTTGATCATTCTCAGTTAACAATTGCGTCGTTGATTATTATTTTTCTAAACTTGATTGCGTCCCCTGTATTTCTTGAAACTCTTTTCACAGTAAAAGTTTAATACCTAAATAAACTCTTGTTTAGTTTACAGTATAAGTTTGGCTTTAACAGTAAGCTGCTACGTCATATGGGACGAAGCTACGGTCGGAAACTAGTTAATAATATAAACAACGTCATAACATTTGCCGCATCGCCTGACGACCAGCAATATTGTGTCGGTGGCTAATAAATCTTTTACCACTTTTACCACGCAAAATAAATACTTTTTAATATAACCGCAGTGGTCGTTTGCTGACCGTTATATATTTTTTTAAATAAAATAGAATGTTTTGATTTTTTAAATGTGTTCTTTTTTTAAAATATGAATGTTTTGAATTTATAAAATCGACGCTTAATATCTTATTATAGTGAATATTGTGATATAGTCTATGGTGAATATATTCTCTTGGATATTTCTGCCAACCGTTTCGGACGCGTAGTGTTGTTTTTGTTAATTATGAAGCTACTCGTATTTATATATGTATATTTGAAGAAAATTCTCGTAGCCACTTTCAGAGATCACTGGAGGAAAGAGGAATCGCTATTGCCAATTTCTTAGCTCGTAGTCCATATACGGAGACAGAACCAAAAGAGAAGATGTGATGTACCAATAGAATCTCAAATACACAGTATTATAATGCGCACTTCCCACGATTTACTGTTACACACACATCTTTCTTCTCGTCTCATTACCGTGTCGCCCTAGACGTCCTAGCGCCCACATTCAATATGTAAAACCTTTAACTTGATAATGAAATGAATCAGCAAGTACTTACTCGACTCTATCGAATGCGGTTGAAACAATTAATCAGTGTGCGTGGGACATGTGGCGCCGCTGGTGATTCAAGGAAGTCGGCTTAAGTTATAAGCTTATACTTAACTGCTGGTGTCTATAAATACTGGAACTTGTAGGGATTCAGTTTGCTCAACAGTGCAAGAAAACTTCACTATTGGTTGTGAAAATGGCCTATTTTGATCAGCATATTCAATACGATCGAATATCATTTCTATTTGCCCGATACGTAAAGAATTTGCGAATGATAGGGTTGACATTTCACAACGTAAGATCATATCCAAATTCAAAATTAATAATTACACCCAAATATTTTAACATTGCCGACAAAAGTGCTGTAGAAAAATACTTTCAACATTTTTACAATAGCAAGTAAGTACATGAATCTTACGTATGCCTATGGTCTTATGACCCTGTATATCAGCTACTACGCATGGTGTCCCAACTTACGAGCTCATTTCAGTTGTCGGGGTCAAAACAGTAACCGTGTTTTTTCCAGCTAGAAATACTTGATGCCTGTCCGAAATTTGTAATACGACTGTGTATTCAACCCCAAAAGCAGATATATATGTAATACGGTCCAGTAATCTTCATATAGTCGTACCCAAACTCCAAAGAGTATCTTACCATAACGAACTAGGTCAAACTAGGTCTCCTCAAATTATTTAGCAGCTATTAATTTAGTTAGGTTGGCACCTACATTCTCGTTGCCATAAAATTATGATGAACAGTATTTCATAACTTGCGTTCTGTAAAGCTATTGCGTGTAACTGTGACAACCTCTTTTAGCGCAGAATCTGACGGCAATTTAACGCAAAATTGCCCTCATTAGTCCATTCGCAAATTATTTTTAGATTCATGCTTGATGTAGTCTGTTTAATTCGTAAGTTAGAAGTTTAAGGTTGAATTTAGAATAAAACAGATGTGGAGTTAAGTTTGCAGTATGATCCTGCATGAGCTAGGGTTGTCAATTTTGCTTCAATATTCTTAAACTATTTTAACATTGCGAATTATACTTTTTTATCGCACATCCGAGAGTTTTAAAAAGACAATTTATAAAAAAAACAGCTTCCTTTTACAACAAAACTAGTAACAAAATAAAACAATGATTAGCATGAATAAGTGCAATAATAGAACATGGTGTCAAGGATGACGCCTTACCTTGAGTTTGTTAGGCAAGGTCTTCTCTTGTCTGCTGAAATACTAACAGTAGGTGGTTTTATATGACAACTAATTAAGTCTCACAATGACGTCACGTACAATGATTGATGAATAATAATAATATGTGACTATCTCGTTGGCCCAGCGGGGAGTATTTACTGCGGCGGCAGCTGTACAAAAGGTCCTAGGTAAATAAATGAATTTAGGTATGCCTCTAAGGCATACGATAAGAAGAAGAATGGACAAGGCTATTAACAAAGTTGGACTGCAACTTAAGTAGATTCCTAATACAAGCAGTAATTTAATTTCCCCACAAGTGCAATTTTATACTTTTTTTGTAGTCATAATGTTGCTGCCCTATATTGGTGAAATTAATATATTTATGATCAGGCTGCGGTCGAACTGGTACGATGTTGTAATTAATAATTAAAATTTAATATATGCCTTACTAATATCTTGGAAACAGCCCTAGCAACTCATGTTAGTCAACGTTAATGTTGTTATAGCAACTTAATTTAAGATGCAACTGTGCGGCGCCGGCGCAACTGTATGTCGCGTATGACGTCATTCAGTCGTAACCCTTATGGTATAAGCAGCAGTAATAGTTTTGTTTGTAAAATAAAGCAATTATTATTAACTGTTCTTTGGCTTCGTTGGGAATATGATTTCTTCTCAGAATCATTATTTTTTTAATGTTAAGAGTCGCAGATTATGTGTATGGCAAAATATTAATTAGTAACTAATACGATAATCAAAAGTTTAGAAAGTTATAGAAAGGATGCAGATAAGGGAAGCAGTTTTGCTGAAATCAGTACGTTGCCAATGATCAATAGAAATATTAACCAAAGAGACCATTTGTAAGGTTTGGCATTTACGTGATTATAATCAAAATAAAATAACCCTCTTGTAAATGATGATACGAGATAGTCCCGAAAAACAATACCCTCCTCTTGTCCTCTATTGAGTAAAAAGCAGAATCAAAAATACAAAGAGTCACTTTCCCTACCAAGCTTATAAGGTTAACCCTCAAATGACACCAAAAGTATCACCTCCACTTAACCTCACAATAAAAACGAGCATTTCCTCCTCAAAACTCCACATATAAACAAATAATCGTAATGACAGTCATCAACTATAATGATATAATACCATTATCAAATGCCATTTAACTGTGTCATTGAATGAACGGTCTAGTTGGACAAGGTCGGAGTGGTCACGCTATTTGACTTCTAAAGGTTAGAATGACATCTATTGTAGTGCAATTCCTGTTGGAGAAAATTAAGGCCCATCAATCAAAGTAGTGATGAGATACTATATGTCTCAAATATCTTCATCATCATCATCATCATAACCCATAAACTTCCCACTGCTGGGCATGGGTCTCCTCCAAGCATTTGGAGGGAATTTAGCCTACTATACCACGCTGACCAGACGGGTTGGTATTTGGTATAGGGCAATGATATTATATCATAGGTATAGGGGTTTTGTTTCGATATTTTGATTGATTGATTTGATTTGATTTTGATTGTTCGATCCTGATTTCCATGGAAATGTCCTGAGATCTTATACAGTTTGAGAATTTTCTCACAAAAACGTATTATTATCGTTTTATACACTGCGGCTCTAGCTCACGCGTTGCAACTTGCACGCAACTTACTTAGATAAATAAAAATAAGTATTGATTTTTACTGCAATTGTTACCAAAAGAATATTATTTTTAGTTTGTTTCACTTAGATAAATAAGTATAGATTTTAACTGTTCAATTGTTACCCAAAAAAAGATTATTTTAGTTGGTTCAACTTTAATGTTTTATTGAAAATCCAGAGATATCACGAGATTTGCAAAATCCGGCCGCAATCCTAAGAAAAGTCGAAAGTTCCTGAAATCTCAGGACAAATCCTGAGATATGGTAACCCTACTCGCAGTGCTCTTGTCGGTATAAGGTTATTTATTCCCTTAATCGTCTTTTACGACATCCACGGGTTGAAATGGCGTAGTGACATTATGTATTTTTAATCCGTTACTACACGGATAACATCCAATATACGTACGGTTATTATAGTAGGAAATATTGAAAGAAAAAACGGAAAGGTTAGACTGAAGAGGACATTAAGAGTTACACCACATTTTAGCACATCAAACTCTTAGTACTTTCCTGTCACTTAGAGCCGTCATTTACCTATAAACATTCTTCATGAATCATCTATCTATTCGTGAAAACTGGATCAAAATCTGTTGCGCAGTTTAGAAGATCTAAGTGTACATACAGGGGGAAGCAACCTTTGTTTTATACTATGTAAGGCTTGGATAAATCTGAGACTATATATTATGCTCGCCTAAGGCGACGTCATCTTGACATCAAAAAGGCTTAAGCGTAAAGCCTCGTAAACATCACGATAGTACCTTCGTCAAATTCCAAGAGAACATTGTTCCTTTGATATCTTACTCCCACTTTCAGATGGTTATTAAAGTAAAGCCTCTGTATTTGACTGACCTTTAACTGTCAGGTGGGTAGTCTATAATATTCACAAAAATTGTAGACATTAAACAACATTTATTTGATTTGAAATAAGCGTAATATTATGTTGGTATGAATACGTAGGCACTCGTATGTATATTGTATAATATATAATTATATGCGCTGGTATTTTGAAAATGGCTATGAGGATTTAGAAGAAAATATGTACTTCAGTAAAAAATTTCGTTTTAGGTTTATCTGTAAACATATCAACCATAAAAAATAAGACCTTTCATAAAAAATATCTCTTATAGTAACGCCACTTGTTAGAATTCTGGGTCAACCATTTAAGACTTATAAATACCATTGTGCATGCTATTAAAACTCAATCACAACAATATTTTCTTTGAAACCTTCAATCAATGTAACAAACGGCACCCAGCTGATCTATATATCTTCTTCATAGAAATCAGCAACCAATTTAATATTAATTCTAGTTTCTAATGAAAAGAGACGTTCCGACTCGACATGTCAAATACATCAGACCGTTTCCGACGTTACACACCAAACTATCAAACGGCGTAAGTAACTATTCAAATCTATTCATCTTAATTTAGATAGTTATAAGATTTAAAGTCGAATAACAGTGGTATTGATACAATTAGATATAAATCGTGTCTTGCCTTATATTTGCTAAGGAACATTGACATGAGGTATCAAAAGGAATACCATCTGTCGTTTGAAAGGGAATGTAGTACAAATTCATTGAATGTTTTTTTCTTCAAGTGGACACACGCTGTGATAGTTATTGACCATTCATACATCCGCCTACGACTTTACAACGAAGTACTTTGAATGCATTTTTTTAGATGACACCCGTTTTTGGTGTAGATTTTAGAGTTTTGTCGTTCAAATTGAGGAGTTTAGTCTTTATTTTCGAATTCGAACTAAAGAACCAGCGAACTCTACCAACAGTTGAGTTTGAATATAGTTTGTATCGTATAATGTACATTATTAGATACAAACTGAAATATACATTATACGATACAAACTATATTCGAACTCGTCTGTTGGTGGATCCCAAAATATTTGTTCACATTTTGTGATCAGCAGTCCCATCCTATAAATCCTTAATATTATTCCAGTCGAATATAGTTCCAGCCGTATCCGTAATTTTAAATTTTTGTCCGCGGTGCTTTCTTTCTAATAGGATTCGATCCTATATAGATTACTTTTTTTTCCGTATTACTATGAAGGAAGGTGGATAATTCTTTCCATATCCCCCATTTAGTTCTGATTAATTTCGTTCCGGGTTCCAAGACAATAAGTTAGGCATTCCCTGGGACTGTATTCGTAAGGGTCATCACTGTTAAACTTGGCTTACAAGAGTTGCAATAGTTGGTTGACTGGCGAGTCCCACATAACCGTCCCTTGTCCCCGCACGGGGCGGTATGCGTAATGCATTTCCCCTCTTAAAAAAAAAAAGGGCTAAGATTGTCCGGTAAGTCGCATCCTATGACTATTTTCACAAGACTATTAAAATGTAGCAATTATAAATTCTTTTCTCCATAATATATCACTGGATAATCTCGTGCTTGATAAAGTACTACTGGAAAAGATGGCAATGCAACAAATCTGAACTAAATGACAGCTAAATAGGCTGTTAACTAGTGTAGTGAAGAACTCAGTCCCAGTTCTCAGGTCTATCGGTTATCTCGGCCGAATTACTAACGTCTGTTAAGACTTGTGAGAAACGGAACATATACATACTCAGTTTCTAGGTTTATAGTGTAGGTATGGTTGCGAAAATCTAAGTACAAACTAGGACATCATTCGGCTTTCGAACCTCAAAAATAAGTTTTTTGTTTTCTCTTCCCTCTTTTGACACTCACGATATCAAAAACTATATGACACCTAGAACCATTTTTTTTTTGTTGTTTTTTTTTTTTTTTTATACAACGCCCGCACTAGGGAACAGGCCCTGTGTCGCGGGGAGCTTTACAAACATGAAACTAACGGACACAAAGTACACCCAGACTAGAAACAAATATCTATGAATCACACAAATATTTGTCTCGTGTGGGAATCGAACCCACGTCACCCAGCACGGCGATGTAGTGGCGAGGCGACCACCTTAACCACTGCGCCACGGTGACAGTCTATTAATTCATTCATTCATTCATTAAAACTCTAAAGAAAGGTTACTCAGCACAATTAAGGAAATAAACTGAAAAATGTATTTGTTTTCGATAATGTGACATCATATACCAAAATTAGTATTAAAATTAAATCAACTTCTTTTCAACCAAATGAAAACAATTTTCCCTTCTTACACTACACGAAGCCCAATGAAGCTCGTCCATTTCTCTACAGAGATACAAGATCAAACAACTCTGTAAATTCCACAGTGTACACAAGATAGCTGGGAAGTAATCCTATACTGGTCGACTAAAAGCACTCTCGCTGCGTCTATAGAAACACTACACTGCGAATCTTTTGCTATCAAGTTACTGATGATCAGATTTAGGCTGTTTACTCAGGCTAAACTTTTGTGTTTATATTTGCTAAGGAAAATCTAATCCTGATCTAATGTTTATTTGTTTCTCACCGTAGACTGTCGATATTTATGAGGAACTTTCCTTATACCACAAAAATACGTATGCTATAGCGAGTTGAAGAATCGTATTAGATGCAAGATAGAAGATGCAAATCGTATTAGTACTACAGGAGGTACCTATAATATTATAAAAAAAAATGGAAATTAAATAGGAGTAACAACTGTCCGAAATGAATGTTTCAAAATGTAGAACTTTAACCAAGTTTTTTAGTCTATTATTTTGAAACAGTACAATGTAATACATGATAGCAATATAAGTTAGCGTACAAACAGTCGTTGTGCGACGGAAGGAAGCCATATTAGCCATAGTACGTTATGGACGCGCGACGCTTCCAGTCGCACGCTACCACGCGCCCCTTGCCACTACTGCGTCATGTCACTATACAATGTGCAGAAGAACAAGTAAATTTTTGGGTTTAATGCTTAACTATCATAACGTATGCCTCGAATGGATAGGCAAACATGTATTAAGGTGCTGGATCGTACGTAGCCGTCTCCTCGCGTGAGGAGCAGACGTACTGCCATTTGAAACTACAACCGCATGCCGCATGACTTGCATGACGGTCACCTATCCATTCGGCCACTATCGATTTCATTCGGCCGCCCTCGATTTTATTCGGCCGCCCTGGCTTTTATTCGGCCACCATCACTTTTCAACCAAACCGGACCAATAAACCAAAGCAATAGTCTTCTTCAAATTGATGGGACTTGTACCTAGTAGCTGAAACTTAACTGATATAATAAAATTCGTATTAAGAAATCTTAAATAGAGTCTATTATTTTGAAGTTGATCTTCTGTCATACACTTTTACACGGTCGTATATTCCGAATCACTTCACACTGTGAGGGTCAAGGTTGTCACGAATCATAACGTTGTTCGTGTTGCGCTCTAATTACGCACAGATTTAGTAAGGTCAACTTATTCAAATGTGTCTGCTCGGAAATTCATGGAAAAGGAATTTCCATGCTCGCGTGATTTGCTTTATATTAAATTTAAAAAAAAATTTCTTTGGTACTCACCTATTTTTATAAGCAAATACGCTTTACAGCCGTCCTAAATTGCCCGGTAAGCAATCTAATTTGTTTGTTAGACATGTCGTCAATCAAGATTAAAATTTGCCATTATAAACTGTTTGACAAGTCAAGCAAAACCACACACTATCAAAATAATATGTGAAAAAAATTAAATGGTTTCTATTTCTTGAAAGGAATAAATTAAATGATATTCTCAAAAAATCTCCTCTCCTGTACTACACGTACGTGAGATTGATTGAGATTGGGCTCGACACTAACTAGTCGACACCCTCTCCCGCCTATCCATCCTAAATGCCATACGTCTTTAATGGACGCCACTTAAGCAGGCGAAAACTCATCTTATATTACGTTATTTTCACATAACTCGTAACAAATACAACTTTAACATTAAATAAAATATTGAATAGTCATAAAAATCTACACCTAACACCTTATTTATGGCAATTGCACCATATAAAGTCACTATTTACTAGTAAGGTGTCATGTCAAGTCTTACTACAGACTACCCGTGGCTGGAGTTACAAGGTTGTCCAATCTAGTAGCCGGACAAACTACGGACATTTGGGTAATAAAAAGACCGAAAATCTTAAATTATTAGGCTTTTGTGTCTTAAATTTGTTTCGTGTAGTTGGTAAAATTATACAGTATTTTATCTTCCTTTCTCATCAATCACTGCATCTATAGGTGAAAATGGCATTACACTAGGTACTTTGATTTATAAATTTAAATAGGTTTTAAGGTTAAGGAAACGACATAAATTTTCACCGGTCACTCGACAACGTGACTGGTCAAATGTAAATCTACACCGGATGCCGGATATGCATTCAAAAAGCCTTATTATCCGGTTCGGTTTTATCCGGATGCCTGGCAAATCTACTGGCCCTACCTCACAATGCAGAGGTGAAATTGCAGTGAAATCCTGCATCTGACGGTAACATTAAACACTCGTAGTTAATCCGAGTTTATGAGCATGAGCGGTGAGACCGGCCTTCAAATTGAAATTTTAAGCTGGTGAAATCACATGGCTAGAGTACTTATTCCGTGGCTAGAGCTTAACTTGCTGTAGTTACCTGTTTAGCAAAAATGTTGCATGATATAAAATGCTTTAAAGTACTTTTGCAAATATTATTTGCAGTTATAATAATATTTTAGATAAGTAAACACCTTTCTTAATTTCAGTATAGTCCGATACTTATAAAGAGACTGCAGAAAGTATTATTTACATAATACATACTGAAAAATCATACTTCCCTACATAATGTTTGCTATTAAAGACTTGAAATATGGTTCCAAAGTTCCACAATATTGAAAAAGATATTGATGATATCATCGAAGTCATTAACCTATCTCAAACATCATTCTTCTCAACATTCAATAAATTAGTGATAATAAAATAAACCATAAAATTGACATTAGTGGCTTTTATAAAACAAATTTAACGCATAATTACACATCACTCAACCCTCTAATGTGAACTACATAAAATAAATATTGTTTTCTGTTACACGACAAGATCATAACGAATTTGTAAAGACTGACATAAATTTAACAAATCCGGTACTATGAGCCCCATAATACCATGTTTCAAGTGCCAAGCCTGATTAAGGTCTCGTTTCACACCTTGACGGTCCCATAAAGGTACGTATGAATGTTAATTTAACCCTCTAGCGAGGACCTCAAAAGGACCCCAAGAACGAAAAGGTAATTTATGGATGTCTGGTTAGCAATAAAAAATATTTATATTTAGAACGGGAACATCGTTAATGACGATATGTCTTGTAAACATCTCGTAAAAAGCTTTTATGTGACTATTTTTGTATTTATGTTGTATGAGAAACCAGTGCGCTTTGATTGGGAGGGCTATGGCATGGCATTTTGCAATCAATGCATATTATATCATAAATAAATACATTTTTGATTACTTTACTGTACTTTGTGCGTGTCAGTTACGATATGAATAAGATAACTAAGACTATTTTTTTAACAACTTGCAATGTGGACTTATTATATCCTAATCAATAATTAACTGTACTATTCGTTCCACAAGCTCTCTGATTGCAAGCACGATTAATATTATAGAAGAATGTCGCAATGTTATGGTATTTATTGTTCGAGATGTTGGATCGCCATTAGGTTCCATTGTATGCTTCAATTCGATGCGGAAGGCTCTCGCAATAGGGCTGTGTCAGCATGACTGAGAAGCATTACGACTGGAACTGGAAGTAGCGGCTAGCGAACATCTATAATGAATCTCTATTTCCCTTGGGCACGCCATAACTTGAAACGGCTGAATGTTCTGAAAAATTGGAAAAATAACATCTTGTCACCTCAATAAAAAAAACAGCTCACAACACCGTGTGTGTGGACACTGTAAAAATTCCACATCGCCTTATAGCGGTTAAAAACTCTCACGTAGCGTTGTGGCAATCACAGAAAGACCATGGCTTTTCTTCATTTTCAAAATGCGTCGTGGTCGTGTAGTATGATAGGCAGAACAGAACAACAACAGCACACAACACAACACACATTTCGTTATTTTTTTTACCGCGAAATATAATTTCTCAGCAAAATAAAAACTAAAATCGCTTGGTTAATCGCTCTCGCTGGTCTCGTGGCTTCGTAATGATGTCTGTGACAAATGTTGCCGGACATGCATTCAGTGAGATGTCACCATTGCACTTTCATACTAGAAAGTGAATGGACTTTTTAAGACTTTCGTATCTTTCAGTACAATTAGTTAGAAGCCTATTAACTGTAGCAAATCTCTTGAAAGTGAAGTCTAGTGCAGTCTATTCAGTTTCTTATTGTTATCTTAATAAGGCTTGTTTTTCTTTGTTTATTTATTTTTCTTGCTTACAAAACATTGTATTTCACCAGCTTGCTCATCGACAGCATTCTGCTAAGTTTCTATCGGACATAACTACACAAATAACAAAAAACTAAATACAAACCAATTGTCATTAGAATAAGGGGGTACATTGCTATGTAGATTTTCAGATGTCAGCACAGCGGTTCTTTAAATGTATCGGCTTGCTTTTTTGCTTGCGGTATTGTCCAAAAAAGTATCGCATGTTCATCGTTCCATAGGTAAGTGAAAAAAAAGACTTTTGTACAAAAATTAATGTTCTTTTTTTACATAACTCTATGTCAAAATGTCCCAAATATACTTCACGCTTTTCTTACTCCACACTTAACTTATTATTATCCTTATGGTAATTTCCGATGTCGAATAGGCCAAGTTATGTAAGTTAGCACTTTCTGTGCTGTTATATAGTTGACATAACAATATTATCGGTTAGCACTTAGAGTTATGTAACTCAATAAGGCAGAAACCCAATATGAATTGAGCGACAAACGGGGCGACAAGCGTCTTACTTAGAATAGAGAGTAGCGATTTGATGTGTTACTTTCGAACTCAAAACCCATTTATTGAAATTACAAAGTAACTGTAAGTACTTAATTTGATAAATAGTTTCAGATAATTTGCACTAAGCAATAAATAAACTGCAGTTAAATTGGGTAGAGTACTGGTAAAGCTATGAAGTCATATTTATCTCTATCAACTCTAATAATGTAATATACATTAGTATAAAGTATGATATTTTATGTTTTAGCCAATGATATATTATTATAATATCATTGACTAAAACATAAAATATCATTGTATTACAATTGTATTACAATATCATTGGTTTTAGCACAGTTTATTTATTTATTTATATAATTGCACATATATATTATTTAGTAATATATATTTATTTAGTTAAAACAGTGTACATACCTCAAGTGTATAGAATTTCATAATATTATAAAACATTCATTTTACATGACTTCGCTCCGCTACCCGCACCGCTACTCGCTCTTAGCTACTCTGCCTGCACCTTTATAATCAAGAAACAAGTCACAGGTTTACTAATATTCAATTCATCTGTTCCGTTTCTCTGTTACCATAACAGTGCGACGTTGTATCAATACGATAGTGTTTACAAAATACTCGAGATATTTTGTCAATTATTACGAAAACTTCCTACCGCAGACCGCACCGAAAGAAAAATACTCGTGGATTTTGTAACTTTTTTTGAATGAACGGAAATAACCTTACTTCTTTCCTTACCGGGTAATATATTCGAATTTGGAATCACGGATTATTATCCGTTATAGGTTATATTTTGAGACCTTTTCTTTCTTTTCTGAAAAATTCAAATTATAAGCTAACTGAATGTTGGATCCGCCCTAACAAGCAAAAACCCAACCTTTCTCCAATAAGATTGACAGATATTGTCTAATTATCCGTGCACGTTTTCGCTTTTGCAGGGAAAATAAAAAATATCCCAAGTTTTTAAATTTTAATAGGTTTGGATCAACAGTGTTTACGACTATTCCAAATTTCATGTCGATAGCGTAGCAATAGCGTATCTATTTAGATTCCGAGATATAAAGCTGTGACAGACGGACGGACAGAGCGAGACCATAAGGGTTCCTTTGTACCTTTCTGGTACGGAAACCTAATAAAGTATTAAATACCAATGCGACATTATCTTATTTAGTGTTTATTCGGCGCCAAAACTCTCGGCACTCATTCCCAATTCGACCCAAAAGTGTAATTCTTAATAAGCTCGTAAATATCGCTAATACCGTAAAACAAACCTCATTTTGCGCAAAAGTGTTGCGATTCCTATTTGCGAATCCCACAATGACATTATTTTCTGCAACAATAGAATACTTACCTAGGTACATACCTAAGTAGGTAATTTAACTTAAGGTAAAATTACCTAATATCCCCACCGGTATATCCTTCGTGAAAATAATAATATTGTACATAATAAATATTGTATTTATTATTTTCCTGAAATAAACGTTTCCTTATTTATTAATAGGATATTACATAAGAAGGGACAGATCAGGTAGGTTGATCTCTCTTGATCTCAACCGGCGAGAGTACATGAAAAGACTGATGAATGTTGAAGAAGCCAAAGATGTATGTCAGAATCGTAGCAAGTGGAAGGAAATAGTCTGCCTACCAGAGAGGTAGGCATAGACTATTTTCTTCCACTTGCTAAAGGGAAAGAAGCTGGGAAAGAGGCGTGATCTATATGTATGTATATGTATAACATATATATTAATAAAAAAAAAATTATACAACTATACACATTTTTTCGCAGTGGCGTAAATTAGGTGAGGCCTATGTTTAGCAGTGGACGTCGATGGGCTGATATGATGATGATGATAATGATACACATTTCACACCGCCATACCGCCGAATAAAAAGTGTCCAAAAATGTATATATTGACGTAAACGTATTATCATTACATAATACGACAAATAATCGTCTGTTGTCAATTGACAACGTCTGTCGTTTGCCTATCATAATCTGATTTATCTATGTTCGTCACTAAAAATTATCTTGTTAAGTCGTAATAGGTATGTGAATGGGTATGAAGATGCTTTTATTTTGCAATAAAATATATTTGCGATATCTCCATGCTAGATTAAGTATATTGTACTTTGAGCACAAACAATGAGATACTTTGAATGTCATTTTAAATAATTTGGAAAAATAAGATGAATGGTGAAAATTGTATCGAAGAACAAAATTTTGGCGAGAAAACTTATATACCTATACAGAATGTCTAAGAGTATTTAAGTTAGGGGCTAATTGTTCTAAACATAGATTCTATACTTTTCTGATAAAAAGCCTTCCTTCAAGACCTAATTAAGTATCACATAGGAAAGTGAGAGGGTTTGCAGGCCATACACCACGCCTGGCCTGGTGGTGAATCAGACATAGACATCGAATTTCTTCTAGGGTATGTGGGTTTCCTCACGATGTTTTCCTTCACCGTTAGCAGATGGTAAGTCAGTTGACTAGTTTATATAAAATTCCACAGAGTGAAATCCACATTGGTACTGCTGGTCAGAATCAAACTCGGACCGCGTGTTTAGTACGCCGGTCACTTATCCATTCAGCGGTTCAGCCACCATCGATCGCTTCTTGTCTCTCGTCGACTTATAGCATTTGATTTCGTCATGCATGGAACGTTCTTCTTGGTCTTACGTTTCCAACGTTTCAATTCATTCTATATCGCCTTATATATCGCACCGGCACAACAGCTCATTTTTTAATTTTACAGGAGAGGACTTATTTTTTTTTTTCGCACTTATTGTCCTATTACTGGCTTAACCACAAAAGCACTTGCGCCATCTAGTAAAATTTTGAGATAATTTCGCGGATGTTTTTGTTGCCCCAAATAGAGCTACGCCTCTATTATATCAAAGACAATTTGACATACTCAACTTGAGTTGCAGTTTTGGCTATTTGTGCCTTTGTTGCAAGGTGCGATATGTATGTCTTTTGTAACCTCTTCTTTATTCATTAATTCAACAGACAATAACCTACAGTCGAATAATAAACGTTAGTAAAGGATGGTCGGTTAACGAGTCGCAACTATGTTAATAGACTATTAACTGAACAGTATATAAACTAAGCCAATTACTATGCAGCTAGTCCCAGCATTCGTGTCAAAATTATCATAGCAATTAATCGAGGTTAATTATCTTTGCGAATATGAGATAACTTGAATAATTACGTATTAAGTATTAATATTAACAACCGGTTTAAAATCACTCGGTCCATTCACGGTTCATTGAAACTGTTAACTCTTAGGACGTAAGCGACATTTGATGTGAACTAATTTGGCGCTTACGACCATGAAAGATTAATTAGCCCGTGAAAAGATTAGCTGATGACAAAGTAAATGGTTTAAATAATATTAAAATCTATATATATGGCATATCCGAATGGAAACAAGGAAGTAATAGGATATGCAGTGAAAGTAGTTATTACGTTATATTTATATATGAATATAAAATACATTCTTATTACCTACATATTTACCATTTTGTAATATATCATTGACATTATTGAACCGGAGAAATACTTCCTATTTCCCGGTCGCTGTGCATAATCAAATTAATTTTGGTCAATTTGTTGTAATTTACACCAGGTTTTGCGTAACTGTTTTATCGTCAAGTAAATGTGTATTTAATTCCGCATAATTAATTTTCTTGACATATGTTATTTTACTTTATTATTATCTGATCTTTATTATGTTTCAATTTACTTGCGCCACAATTTTAACTGGGCGCCATCTATGTGTTATTGTGGTAAACTAGTTCGACGTCGGAATTGCTAGATGGCGTTAAAAAATTAAAACTTTTTGAAATTGAATATTTTTTTAAGCTTTCTTCTCTTTTTTGCAGATTCATTCGTCAACAGTCAAGAATGGACATCGTCACGGGGTGTAACAGAACTTCGAGTGGGAGTTTTGGGTTCACCAGACAGTGGCAAATCAGCTTTAGTCCATCGG
Organism: Laspeyria flexula; assembly: GCA_905147015.1. Classification (NCBI taxonomy): domain Eukaryota; kingdom Metazoa; phylum Arthropoda; class Insecta; order Lepidoptera; family Erebidae; genus Laspeyria; species Laspeyria flexula. Next base: position 1,947,642 of record LR989958.1, read on the forward strand.
TACTTAACAGGTGCTTACATGCAAGAAGAAAGTCCAGAAGGTAACCTAATTTTAGAAAATAAATTAAACATTAAAAATAAAATTAATTACATAGTCTATAATATAAAAAAACATCGTTTGACACTGCCCTCTAGTGTCTAATAGCAACACTTCTGCTTCAGCCTTACTGTTTGGTTGAAATAAAATCCACTAGACAGCAGCAGTGTGGCTGTACTTTAGTTTCTCATTTAATAACTAGATGGCGTTACAACGAGTAACCTATCAGTCTGAAAAGTTCAATGAACTATTGAGGGCATTTATTGCAACTGATTACACTCCAAGGGTTTGATAAGTGCGTAGGACTGAAATCTGAAATGCTATTTATTTACGGTTAGACGACATAATATATTAGATGCGATCATTATCAACTTAGAGGAATGTTAGAACTTCCTACTAAAGTGTTGGGTCTGGTTATGCACTAGGCGATTATTATATTAGTACCACGCTGAATCTTGAAAGTGAGAGTAGCATTTCATATTGGTCCTACATATTCTAGAGTAGGTAAAGAGGTAGGTACAATCAGTAAATTTTCTGAATTATTATCATAAAGCCCATTCCATAAGCATCTTTATCCAGGCTCATACCTAGGCTACCCGAATCTTAGGATTTGTTTCTATCTGTACAATTTGCCGAAATTCCTTTTTTGTTTTTCAGGCGGTCGCTTCAAGAAAGAAGTAATTATCGACGGCCACAGCTATCTCTTGTTAATTCGAGATGAAGGGGGACCGCCAGAGATGCAGGTAGGTACACCCATCTACATACCCGTCGTCTATGTATTCTAGACAGAGAGTGACCTGTCACTAGAGACCTGTACTATTCATAAAATTCATCTGATACCTATTTGCTTTAATGTGTTTGAGTAATTCACGCGGGAGAACCCGTGTGCTAAAGCTATTATAAAACAAAAAACATGATAACAATTTAACGTCGGTTATGAAGACAAAAAATTCTAGCCGGTAACTGAAATTAGGTAGGTACCTACTTATTTATTGTTCGCTGTTGTCTTGTTATATTTTTTACTGATGAAGTTGATTCACAGTTCTTCAGCACTGTATGATGCTGTAATATTGTTTTTAGGCCACATTATTAATATAAAATATAAGCTCCTGCCACCTTCCAATGATGAATGAAGATATTTCGCAGAAGTGCTATCTTACTTTGTTAACTAGGTAGGCTCAAATATTCATTCCATATCCATTCCTAATATCAGGCTTTCCTACTGAAATAAAACACTAAAAAGTCTTCCAAGTTATTGTCATAAAACACATTTACCAAAACACAAAGAAATCATACCAAAGTGCGAGTATATCTAGGCTTGTATTCTTTGCCGCTCATTGTTGAAGAAATCAATAAAATGTTAATGAAATATTCAGGACACAACTCGCGTGTGAGGTTACAATGACACTCAGTACTCGAGTCTCCATGTACTCGCTGAAGACAGACTCAGTTCCCGTATTTCGACATAGATAGTGACCTAGTATTGGTGCACAGTTCTATAGTTACATACGATACGAGATAATTGTTAGACTAATATCATTGGGTCTTGCTTATGAAAAGATCAAAATATTAGCCTACTGTATTATATCAATAAGTTATAGTATTATTAGCTTTGTATTTGTCAACTACTGTCGTATTAATTGGTTAACGTTGCCTTGACTGTTTTGGGAACTTGTGAGGACTAACAATCAGGCGTGGCAATAAGTCTAAAGTGAAAATGCGCTTTCATCACCTACATTTATAATGGACACACTCTTAGTACAATGCCGTCCCGCATGGAGCAGTGCAGCCGCGACCCCTCCAGGATGCGCGTATCGATTTGTGCTATAAAACCGACATCGAAGGGAGTCCAACATTTTAATAGACGTTATTCTGTTTACGCTTCAACAAAGCCGTTTTACTGCCTGTCGTATCAAATTTACAAGCTGCTTAGTGGTTTAACGATATTTACAAAAACATTGACTTTACAAGTCCAATGTATTCTTTGTTTTTGTACTTGATATAAACAGGAATGTGGGTTCAAAGCGTTTTTGAGATAGCTCAAAATAATCAGTATTTTATACTGTAGAGAGTTTCCTACACAAAAGTTATTCTCATTACTCCTCATCTTCGCGGTGCTAAGGAGACTTGTGCAAAAGAATATGTTAGTAATTTACGCACTGACAACTAACACGAAAGAATTACAGGAGTGAATATTACTAACTTGTAAGAATAAGAATTTATCGTCCCAAAACCAACAAGCAGCTAAATTCTTCCAAGCCTCACCATTAACGTCCCATGAACACCCATCAAGGATTTCCAACATCCTTTGATAAACAAATAGAAAATGAAAATAATATATGTTACAGACCCTCTTCACCAAGATCAAATATACGAATGCGTACTTTATATAAAACTAAACAAATTATATACCTTCACAAGAGAGGCCATAATCATATTATTTTACTACCAAAACATGTATCTTCCATATAAGGATTCACATCCACGTCTTATCTTCTCACGTCAATCGTAAAATTTCACTGTGAGGGGGTTGTATGTACCGACCGAATCTTGTAGACAAACTATATAGTATAGCTACGCTTCAACTGTCCCCAAATAAGACTAACCAGTTTTATTACGTGCAAGAAATCTCCAATACGCTTCCTCAGATTGGCCCTCGCAAATTAGAAAATACATATTCAAACAAGAGAAACTCGAACGAAAACCCTGTAGCATCTTTCTAGGCAGCCTGCTAGCATTAAGCTCATTTCTTTTATGCGAAGAAACCAATACCCATCTGTTTCATGTAATGGTTTCTTCATGAATAAGAATGTTGTTAGTAGAGGCCAAACCGACCAAATATTTTATTTATTTATTTATTAATCTTTACAGGTTACACCCAATACGAGAAGTGCTAAATTTATAGGTACACACACAATATAAATATAACAATAGTATTATTAACACAAAGCAAACACAAATACATGAACAATTACACAATATTACATAAATCACTATTAATTTACTTCATTCACTATTTTAATGATACATTTAGTTAGTTTTTATTTGTAAATATTATTTTTAAATTTAGTTTAAATAATAATCACTATTATATATTATTATTTAATTATATTTTTAAATAAACGTATGTTGGATTCGTAGCTTTTGGATCACAATAGTTTGTGTCCACCCCAATGTGAGATTACATCAGATGAAATTATCATCATCATCATCATCATCAGCCCACATCCACCCACTGCTGAGTATAGGCCTCTTCTCTACAGCGCCACTTCTCACGGTCCTGTGCTAGCCGCGTCCAATGAGATCCTATGATCTTGACGATATCGTCTGACCATCGGGCTGGTGGTCTGCCCACTGGCCTGCTAGCTTCTCTAGGCCACCATTCTGTGGCTGCCTTGGTCCACCTTCCGTCATCCCTTCTTGCCAAGTGTCCTGCCCACCTCCACCTTAACCTCGTCACCCGCTTCCCGACATCCTCGACCTTCGTTTTCCGTCGGATCTCGACGTTCGGTACACGGTCAACGAGGGAGATGCCTAACATGGAACGCTCCATTGCCCTTTGTGCAACTTTAATTTTGTGCATATTTTGCTTAGTGAGCGTCCACGTTTCGGCACCGTAAGTGAGGGTAGGCAAGACACATTGGTTATATACCCTGGTTTTGAGGCATTGTGGTAGTTTGGATTTGAAGACGGAATCAAGTTTCCCAAAAGCAGCCCACCCTAATCCGATACGCCTTTCGATCTCCTTAGCCTGCGCGTCTTTGTCAAAGGATAAACGATGTCCAAGATAAATGTAATCGCTGACCATGTGTATAGTGTTGGTACCTACGGTTACGCAAGGTATGCGCGTAGAGCGATTTGTCATAATTTTAGTCTTGGACATGTTCATCCTAAGACCGACCTTCGACGATGCTTCATGCAGTTCTGCGAGCATATGTTGGAGATCTAAGACGTTTTCGGCGACGAGAATGAGGTCATCCGCGAACCTAAGATGCGACATGCGAGTCCCGTTGATGTTGACTCCTCTCTTGCTCCAGTCCAACATCTTCATTACGTCCTCTAAGACGTTCGTGAAAAGTTTGGGCGAGAGATTGTCACCTCGGCGGACACCCCGGCCTATAGGCACAGAGTCTGTGTTTCTGTGCATGCGTACCTGCATCGTCGCGGACCCGTACAACTCCCGGAGGATATCCACATATCGCTTGTCAATACCGCAGCGATGGAGAGAGTGGAATACGGCCCAGTGTTCGACGCTGTCGAATGCCTTCTCGAAGTCGATGAAGGCGAAACACAACGGCCGATCATATTCTCTGCACTTCTCCATCAGCTGCTTGACGGCATGTATGTGGTCCAATGTTGAGTATCCCATCCGGAAGCCAGCTTGTTCTACGGGTTGATATTCGTCGAAGATGGTGGTCAGACGGTGACACAGGACCTTGGCGAAGAGCTTGTAGACCTGAGAGAGAAGGCTTATAGGGCGGTAGTTCGACAGCTTTGATTTGTCTCCCTTTTTGCGGAGGATCGTGACGGTTGCATTCTTCCAGGAACCTGGTGTAGCACCCTGAGAAAGAACGGTGTTAAAAAGTTTTATTAGAACATTTAATACTGGAGCTCCACCTGCTTGTAGCATTTCAACATGCACCCCGTCCTCTCCAGATGCTTTACCACTTTTCATTCTACCTAGAGCGTATTTTATTTCATCTGCTGTGATTAAAGGTAGATCAGTATCCTCGCAGCGTTCTACAGGCACTGCTCTAGGGTCAGCCGCATCCAGAGATTCCGGTTCCGGTGCTTTGGACTCATATAAGTCCTTATAAAACTCTTCAACAGTCCTTATAATTAGGTCACGATCCGTCACTAAATTATTGGCGTTATCCGTGAGCTTACAAATTTCCATTTTATTCTTGTCGATCTTCTTTTTAAAGACTTTTGGGCCCCTATTGTCTTCGATGACTTTGGCAATAGTTTGGGTATTATAAGCTCTAATGTCTGCACGGATTGCCTTCTTGATTGCCTTATTTATGCTGTTTAGCTCTCTCAAGTCTAATGTGGTGCTGTTTTTCATGTCCCTCCTTTTTGATAGTAGAGACAACGTGCTATGTGATAGTTTATCCTCTTTAGTTGGTCTTTTCCCCCCTATGTGCTTCTTAGTAGTTTGAGTAAGCACATTACAAAGCGTATCATTTAACGAGTCCACATTTTGGTTCTCTTCCATTAGCCCCTCGAAAGAATTCTTCAGTTCTAGCTGGAATTCCTTTTGCAGGAATTTATAACTGTTCTGGTCATATTTTGTGCTGGTTGGTTTTATCAGCTTAATTCTCTCTTTGGGCAGGTTATACCTAAATGTAGCTCTCACGAGACGATGATCACTACTGGTCTTAAAGCGACTAAGAACAGAAACGTCTGTTATATTTGACTTATGTGAGCTGAGTATGTAGTCGATCTCATTTTTAGTCCTTCCGTTTGGACTGGCCCAGGTCCATTTCCTCGAGGGGCGCTTTTTGAAAAATGTATTCATAGCGAAGAGGTGGTGTTGCTCAAGGAAGTTTACCAGGGTTTGCCCACGTGGATTGCGACTACCTAGCCCGAACTGTCCAACAGACGTCTCATTTTCTGCTGGAGGGCCTATCTTGGCATTAAAATCCCCCATGACTATTGTATAGTAACAAGGTTCCTCTCGGCAGGCTCTCTCTATATCATCATAAAAAATCTCTATTTCGTCGTCAGGATGGTCGGAAGTAGGGGCATACACTTGGACAATTTTGATAGCGTATCGATTACTCAGCGCCAGATTTATGTAACAAACTCGTGCAGATACACTTGTTACGTTTTGGACTGCTGAGTATAGCCTTCTGTGTATCAAAAAGCCGACACCTCCGTATGTTGTATCATCGTGACCCCTGTGGTAGATCAGGTGGCCACTCTCCAATCGCGTGAGATCTTCTCCTTGCCTCCTCACTTCAGACAATCCTATCACATCCCACTTTATATTTTGAACTTCTTCCAGAAGTTCGATAAGCCTTTCGTCAGCATTCAGTGTCCTTGTATTGAATGTAGCCAGGTTCAGTGTTTGGCAGCCGGATCTCTTCCGGAGATTCCTAGCACCCTCTACCTCGCCGTTACCGTAGCCGCTGCCGTAACTAGGAATAGCGAGGCTGCCGGGGACTGAGGGCCGTGGTTTTATTGCGCTGTCCATATTTGTTTGAGAAGGTTTTTGGCCGTAAACGCCACGCTGGCCAGGCGGCTTGGCGTCTTTAAAGGAAGGGGATAAAAGGAACGGAGAAAGGGGGAGGGAAACTAGGGGTATAATTGAGAAATTGAAGGGACTATGTGGATAGGAAAAGGTAAAGGATACTACTATCTCGGAATGCATAGAATGAGTTAGTAGTAGCTCAGGAAGCCGGGGGCGCGTACCCGTTACTATGTCTAAAGTCACCGGACAGACGGCTTAGTATAGCAATCCTTGGCTCTATGATGAAATTATAGATATCTCTCTGATGAAATTATAGATATGTTTAAAACAAATTATACCAAAAACCTTTTACTGAAAGAAGACAAGAATCCCGTGATCTCAAAACAAAAGGAACTCAAACCTTTTGTCTTTTTAATTCGGTATGTTTTATCTTCAAGATCAAAGTGTAAAATGTGGATTATTTACGGTCTCTACACACTACACAAATACCTTCATACTTGTCGATATTTATTTATTATTTATTATGTATCTTTTCTAACATAACGCATTCGAACACGTTTGACCACTCTCAAAATTCGCACTAGGACTTCAACAATCCTTGTTGATATCGGAGAATGCAAATACGATTAGTACATACATAGTAAATAGTTCGTACAGACACTAGTCTTGAAATCCGGACAAACCAATCACAACGGGAGCTACCGAGCTAGTTCTATTATCGTTTTAATTGAAGCGAGTGCCGTCGACACTTGTCCGATGTCGAATCGATTTGTGATTAGTTTGCCGTTGTGTTTGTATTATTGTTCAAATTTACATTAGACCGTTCATATAATACGTTTGTTACAGAAATTTTTACATGTTATTTGGTTTCCCAAGAATTTCTATTGTTGATTAGTATGTTGTATTGTTGTGATGTATTTCTCTATGGCTTTTTAGTAGTTTGTAGTAGTTTTTTTTAGTTTTCTATGGCTCATGTATAGCCATAATATAGCCTGTGTATTTATAATACTTGACTTATCCTGTGTTGTAGCAGCTATTGTTTCGACAGTCTACAATCTTAATTCAGATTGGAAATGGATATAATTATTACATTTGTGAATTGTGACCGCAGATTTCATGAAGATATCAAAGACCGTGCCTCAGAATCGCGACTTTATTCTTCATCTTCAAAATTACGAAAAACCAGTAAACCAAAACTCTATGTACCATTTTTCCTGAAATTGCTAAATCCATACATTATCAACCATATCATTTCTATATATTATATTATATATCGTCTTTCCTCTATCAACTCCTAATTGGGATGCCAATTTACGAACATTACAAATGAGTATGGGACTTAGTACTTTCCTTATGATAGCGGCCTTTCCGTCTACGAGTATATACTAAGGGCACAAGGCTATAGACTTCCACGCCCAAATCTTAAAATACCCGCCACTTAGATTCGCACGCAAACTGACGTGTTATCTCACCCCTTCCTGCCTATCCCCATGCTTGTGACGTCATTACATTAGGTTGGATTGACCCGTGACCCGACGACCGATATAAAGCCATCTAAATATAGTCGGTACCCTGTGGTGAGGTGGTGAACGTATGTCAGTGTGGAAAACATATTACATTCATATTGAAAAATGCTACTAATTATAGCCATTGGAGAAACTGGATGCAAGAGGCTAGCTAGTCATGGTGTAAGTAAATTATTGGAGAATTTTTAATCTACATTTTATTTTAGTATTTTGTAACACAGACTACTGTAATTCTGGTATGTCGCATATGGGTCTAACAATTTGGGAGAATAAAAAAAAGTACATATTAAACTGTGAATTTATCCAAAATATTATTTTGCCTAGTCTAAAGTCCGAATCAACAGAAAACAAAAAAAAAAAAAACTAAGCCCCTTTTTTGTTGACAATCATATTGATGCTATAGCATTGCTTCTATCTTTACTTAAGCTGATCATTACAAACGAAACAAACCTATGAAAAATAAGCCATGTATTTATCATGTGCGCTAACGAATCTGTCCTCGTCTAAGGACGATTTAAGCTTAAGTATTATTTTTCGGGAACAGAAAACATTAAGAAGATTAGGACACTAAGCGCCTTTTGTGTTTGAGTGGAAAACCCTTCGTAAGGACTTTTGGAAACCTTCAGAAACTTGTGACTTGTCTTGTCAAACAGATTCTTAATCCCTTCATGCTTTTGATCAGTAATCAAACTCGTATAGATTATAGAAAGAAGTTTAGGTGCAGCAGTAAATTGTCGTTGTCAAAATCCATTAGGATTTTTAACAATTGGATAAAAAAATGTGCCCATAATCCAAAATCTCCTATTTTGTAAAAGTTTCATTCTATGTTGATTTTTATTTCCGTATTATCAATGCCAACGTGGTGTGTTTCTATAGCCAATTTAATCCCTTTATCGAAAAGGATTCAATCAGACTGTCCTACTCAATTCATACCCACAATATACGGGCACGTGCCGCAATATATCGACATCTCACCACTTCAATTTAATACAAATTGGTCTACCACACGAACCACAACAGATAAAAATAAAAAGCGCTCTGACGTCCCTTGGAACCAATTTCAATTATCTGCATCCAGCAATAGGGCTTGTGAATTGAAGTTAGAAATGAAATGATTGAATTCTTTCATCTGTGCTCTATTATAATACAAATTGTAATTTTATTATTTTTCTGCATTTTTGTCCGTTTCAAACTTTACTGCTCTACTCTTTGAGTTTTTAGTCGCAGTGTGATGTTTCATAGCCCTTGAACTAAAGGCCTTCCTCAACGAATTGAAATCGATTCCCAATATTCTTAATTAACTCTTTCCACTAACCCACCCATTGCATACCTTGAACTTTTGCTAACACGAATACATTATAAGCATAACTAGGGGAGTAAGTAGGATTCCTAGAATTGTCTCCTAGCACATCATGACCGTCACCGTAGAGTAGCTGTGCCAAGTGACGTGTTTTCGATTCCTACACGACACAAACATTTGTGTGATTCAATAGACTATAGACATATAGACTGGCCTGTTGGTCTAGTGGTTAGTGACCCTGACTATAAAGCGGAGGTCGTGGGTTCGATCCCCACCTAGGACAAATCTTTGTGTGATGAGCATAAAGGTTTGTTCTGTGTCTGGGTGTAATTTATCTATAATATGTATGTATGTATTTACAAAACAAAAATGTATTTAAGTAGTATATCAGTTGTTTAGTACCCATAACACAAGCAAATATAATTATTTACTTTGGGACTAGATGGCGCTGTGTGAATGGGGTAGTATATTATGACAAAAAAAAAAATATTTCTTTCAAGTCTGGGTGTACTCTGTGTTCTGAAAACGTGATTACGTGAACGTAGCAAACTAAATTATCTCCATCAACTATGATATATCATAGATTAGCATGTTATATTACAATAACAATAGAGATAAGTAATTAATTAACAATATAATAAATTATTATACCTAGATATTTATCGTTTTAAAGTCAGTCATGGACGCGAGTCACTTTTGACAGTTTAAATTAGTAGGTATCTAGCGTCTCCACCGTCCCCTCCAGTGGGCGCTAGGTAAGAATATGGTAGTAGGATCCAGCTATAATATATGGGGAAGGGCGTGGGGCCCTCACAATAAAACACAACTGATCTTATGAAGTTATAGTATTAATTTTAAATGTCAAGAAGTGCGTGCACTGTACAAGAAATCGGAATAATAGTGAGCCTTTAGTCTTCGACGGGTGGTCCGACGAAGACTCGGTTCGAATTTGAATTAATTTAGGATTTTGAATTTTAAATTATTAAAAGTAAATTAAAAAGAAATCAAAAGAGATCCAAAAGTTGGTCAAAAGAGGTGCAGTCGTGCAGGACGTAGCCTGCAACGGGTGCAACTGTTACAATATCGGGGGGGCCCGGGTAAAAAGAATCTGCTTTAAGATTGATATCATCGCTTGTTCGCGTTTCCTCAAGAACAAAATATCTATATATAAACTAAAAATACAAAACTTGTAACACAAATTCTTTAATGATGTAGGTTACTTGTATACATTAAAGACCTAAAGTGAAACTATTGATTTTAGTCCTACTAATAGGTATGGCCAGAACGGCTGAAAAGATCTGTATTAAATTTAACACACAGATAGATTGTAGTCTGAAATAACACATAGGCTACTTGTCCATGGTGGTGGAAGCTAGGTGACTATCATCATCGACAAATCATGACTTTCCCCCTAAGAGTGGACTAACAATTTTCTTACATGAACAAGATTATTTAGGCTTAAATTTGTTGTTTCTTTAAAACACTTAGAGCTATTTTCATAAATTCTGCTACAGAACAATGATAGCTACTTACATCATCAATCTGGTATTTAAAAACTCAATCCACCTAGTAAGTCTTATAGTAGTTTTAAATTGAAAAGCGCGCATTGTTCATCCCCTCGTGCAATCCCGGCCCATTTTCAACTGGAAGTTGGAACTGCGGGGAAGCTCTAATTGCTCTACTTGGCGATTTCATCTCCGTGTTTATGAGTTAGTTGTTAGAATAGGTATTTGTTTACTTAGTAATTACTTTAGAATCTACTACACTTGAATGTTGTTTATAAGATATTTTGGTTGTCTCATCATCAGGTTGTCAGATCATGTTCTTAATTTACTTATAACCATTATCATCAGCGTCACCATAATTTGGAACACCCCACTGCTGCCTTCTCATTAGAGAAGGATATAGATCTAGTCACACTAAGGATGGATACAGGCGTTTATTTAAAGTTTTACTTTTCATTAACAAGTTTATTATGATTTGTTCTTTCCTGTTTCATCAAAAAAAGCCAAAATTGAGTTTTAGATAGTTTACTCTAACTATTGTTTGCCACAGAAGCCGCACCGATGTCGTTTAAAAAAGTCTGATGCACTTCGAGTTTACATACAGTACAGTAACATCACGCATGTCCTGGCCGGTGAATACCATTGTCCTGAGCGCCGGCCTAGTTGCATTCAGCCTTTAGTTTTGTACCCTACGAAGGTAATAGCGCTACGAGTCCTGGCAAATTGCGTCCTTTTGAAAGAACTCAATTTTGTGGCGTTGGAATATTTTTGAGCGATATAATGAATCTTCTTTTCAAACGCTTGTTGAATTATTGTCTAATTACCTATTTACAGTTATTGTAATGAAAATTCTATGTTAATCAAATTCTCAGAGACAGAATCAAACAGCCTTTTCATATAAATTCTAAGAGAAGGTTATGAATGCATTGTAAGTTATTCTGAAAATAGAAAAATATATTACGGCAAAACCAATTACATTTATATTTAATTTTTTATTGGCCACAAAACAAAAGAGAATAAAATCTTTTTCTTTAGACTTCTATCAAATACTGGCTGTTATTTACGAAAAAAAAATATATAGCCTTTTATTAAAAAAAAAAAATTAAAAAAAAAAATAACCAATCAAGTTTTTTTGACTAAAATGGCCAGTAATATTATTGAAATTATATTTATACTTTTTAGATTTTAATAGTGATTTTTTTTATATAGAAAATACGTATGTTGCTCAAAACATAGATTTCAGGATGTGTTCTCACAATATACGAACAATATACCTACAATAATATAATCTCAGATCTATTTTGTATAATTTACAGATAATCTTCTAGGAATAAATTGGAATACCCTTTCTATGATGTAGCTTAACCAGTAAGCAAGAACGTACACATAAAGTGAACCAATTATCAAAATAGTAATTAAGCTTAAAGGATTTCTAACATTATTATTTATTCAGAAAGGTTAGAGAACTTTACTGAGCAAATAGTTAGCTACGTTTGCAGAGCTGTGTGAAGGTAATCATTTTAATACCCCTCGACGTCTCTGAATTTTTCATGTCTGCACTATTTTTAACGTCTGCTTAGCAAAGCAAAAATCATTATACTCCTTTCATATTATTCAATTCAGTGCAGAATTGCCAGCGCAGCGATTTTTTTACGTGACGACATCGCGGCGGTGACAAACAGGCATTCTGGCATATGGCCCTCCTGATGATAATCGGTTAAGTGCGATGGCCATAGACGCCTGCAGCACCAGACCTATTACGACTTTATGAGCGCATTGCGAATCCTTGAAACTCCTTACCTTCCTAATGAGCTCTGGTTACCACTACGTACTTTACGTTATATTACGGCTGTGGTCTTCTGACATCTGTACGGCAAAGGTACTTCTCCAGGTCCTTTGTCGATAAATAGGATATTAAAATACTTATCGATATTTTATCTACCCACTTCAGTTTCTATCCTAATGATGTTGATTTTAACGAAAGTAAAACAAAAGTAAAAGATATATATAGAACTTGTTTACCTTGTTTAAATTACTTTAGATTTTTTATAAGAGAATGTTATTGGAACGCTTGCGGGTGTACAATGTATATTCAATATTAGGGATGTTCTTTTTGTTATTTCTTGAACCAACATGGCGGGGGTGTAGTGCGGAGTTTAAGAAAAGTATATTTTATTTTTTGGTTTTGTTGGAATATTTTATATTATTATTATTTAAATTAGGTAGAAGAGTAACGTTTTTGAATATATAAATAGTTAATAGTTATTCATTCCTACAAATATAGGTACATAATTGATTAAATTAAATACCTATATCAATTTATTTAGGTAAGTTCACAAACTCATTAAATTTAGTCCTAATCAATCATAGAATACTCTAGAACGACTTTTTGTCTGAATATCTTTTGGAATTTTAAACCTGTAAAAAGATTATAAGCAGTTTTTCAATTAAAATTAAATGAAAATAGTGGAACAGGAAATTCTCAATAACATTACTCCCCTCGTTAATTGAAGGAGAGAACGGTGGTAAGAGCCTAGCCAGGTTTTAGCTGGGTTTGTCAAAGAGGTATTGTTAAATGGAGAGGGCAAAGTATTTATTGAGAAAACAAGTTCCTATTTTTTACGACCGCGTTGATGCAGGATGACGAAATCCAATTCTAGTATGTCGTTACCATATTCTGTGGAGGGGCGCCATGATACACCTTGATAAGGGGCGAAGCTTTTTTTTTCCTATAGGTAATTAATAGTACCTACTCTTTCCTGGGGCAAAGGTTGGCCATTGCCATACAGCGTGAGAATGCGGCAAGCGCTTTGGGCACCTTTGCGCCAGGAGCAACCAGGGGCGGGTTATTCGACTGACCGTGTTTATTTTAGATTTAAGTTTGATATAATTTAATTCAATGGCATACTTGTAATTCATTAATAAATAAAAGAAATAGTACTTATGCGCGCTAAACACCTTCAGTTTTAACTGTGCGATTTAACTTTACAGTCGAACTGTACAGATAAATCGTTAGGTGTGTAGAGTTTTATCTGAACGTGCATAGGCTGTAGGGACCTACGATGTATCTGTACAGTCCGATTGTACAGTTAAAACTGAAGGTGAGTAGCGCGCTTTAGACAGTTCCGAGAAGTGAAATAAATGCTTTGCTCGGTTAAATTTGTTTACGAATCTTTAATTTTTTTCGCGCAAACATAATATTATTGTTAAATTTTAGCTTAAAATTGAAGTGTCTGTATGCATATGAATATAACATAATACGTGATTTTAAAATTTCCTGCCTCCCTCATATGCTTTACATCTTTGTTATACCTACTATAAACAGCTATTATAGACCCTAATGTCGTACATTTAAGGGTTGCCATAATGACTTTACAACTTTATTAGATCAAGATGGCCATGCGACGCGGCGAGAGACTCCGGTTTGGCGCCTTGTCGACAAATTGTCGTGTAAAAAATAAACTTGCCTTTGGGACTTGACTGTAATCGATTTGTGGATAAACGATTTTTTATTTGTGTATAAAATATAAATCCAGGAATGTACACCCATTGGCAACCGTACTAGTGGCATTACGGTACAGTGTAGTTTACTGGATAGTAGATAGGTAGGTAAATTAGGTACGTATGTTTTCTGTAGGAGATTAGTGTCTCCAGCGTAGACAATCTGGATTTTGAAAACGTTATTCTTGCTGCAGGATGCACATTTTGACGAAGTACCTAGTTCAGTTCGTCCCAGCATTGATTGTCTCACATTGGTAGGACCACCGTAAATGAATGCAATAAAATATGTTAAAAAATCCAGTTCGTTCCCCTTATATGATTGATATGTATGTTTTAAATTTGGAAAATCAGGCTTTTATGGGTTCAGTTATAAAACGTTCTCGTTCGTCCCACACTGCTTTGATGAAGGAGACGAATGGAGGAATCCATAAAGTAAAAGTAGTGGGACAAATGGGAATATGGATATACTCCATTTTGACATGTGGCAATCCGATCGCTATCTTTTTGTTCTACTACTTTGTACTAAATAACGATCCTTAGCGACAGAAAAAGATAGAGCTACGATTTTTTTTTTCTGTTATTAAATGAACCTCATTTTCAGGTTCCAACTTAATATAAATATTAGAAGAGTATTATTAGATACTTACTAACATTTTATTACCTATGTGCTGAAATGAAATAAAAATTTCTGCTTTCTCGTAGTAGGTACTCGCATAGGTATATTATGTAATGTGTAAAGCCTGTGAGGGGTCTCAAAACAAAGAAGAGGGGCTATTGTGTTCCGTTCAGCTTTAGACAGGACGCAGTTGTGGCGGGAATTTGGGAACCGAATGCCTCACATCCTACAAAATAAAAGATGTCGGATTTCATTTCGTGGCTGTTGTCGGACGTTTGAATTATTAGAACGAATACGGTTCATGTGTAGCTCATCATATCAGCCTATTGCAGTCCACTGCTGTACTGCGTGTAAGTATCTACCTATTAACTACAAATTTGACGATAGTAAAAATTTAGTTTGCACCTACTCATTTCATTAAATACGTACCTACCATTTCTACCAAGTTGAAATAAATTGCTTGTAATTTTCAAAGTACCTACATAACGAATTGAACGAACAACTGAATGTAATTGGAATCCTATATATTATCTGTCATCAACTGACATTTGTCCGTAAGGTTATTACGTAGGGTGAAAGCACTTGTATTCGGTAGGGTGGATCGCGTGCGGCGCCACAGAGTCGCCACTTTTGTATGTACAAAGAGTACCAGGGCTTGGTAGGTAGGTTTAATTATAACCTGTCGATCGTCAAGTGAACAATACGGGTCTATATAAATGAGCTGCTAGTTTTATAGAACAGGTGTCTTCTTGAAGTTATTTCTCCTTGGCGATTCTTATTGCAATACCAACGTTATGGTGTAACTAATGAATAATCTTATCTTGTTAGAATGCTGGCTTAATACTTGCCATTATTACGCCTTATTTATATTCCTACCTTTAGGTAAATAATAATATTATTATTTATGATATACCTAAAAATATTACTGTCATGCAATATGGATAACTAAAACCAATTATAAAATAACTGATAATAAGAGATGAATTTTTACATCATGTTATACCTAGTTATTAAAATTAACATCAGATTGAAAGTCATCCACTATAAATAGAACTTGCCACCACGCGCTGTAAGCATAAAATACCGGCTGTCAGTTACCCTTTTAGGGTATAAAAGCTTTTAACACCTTTCCCAGGCTTTCAAAACTTATTAGTTAATTCAGGCTTCAGTGTAAGAGAATAAAGTTGAATAACGGACACAAAACCTGGCTATTTAAAAGAATATTATAATTGGCCTTGGTATTGCATTTGAATAAGGGATATTTTATATTTTTATTGTATGGTACCGATATTATGGTAAATAGCAAGGCAGATTACTTCCGTCATTATAACTTACAAGGAAAGCCTTCAAGAACATAAGAGATAAGATCAAATCAAATCAAATCATCATACATAACAACTCAGCTCTCGAGATAGAGGAGAGGAGACCCAAGTCTAGCGGTGGGACTTAATGGGTTGCTGATTATGATGATGATTACATAACAATGATAACAAGCCTAGTGCCAGGAATTGAATTTACGATGATAATTTAATTCTGGCACTAGTCTTGTTAAGTACTTTAGGTATATAAGCTAAGATATTACATATAAGTTTTGAAATTATGGATATGTTCAGCTACTTTTGTTGCTGACTGTACCTATAAACCATTCACTTTACTAAAAGAAAAGGAAACGAAAACAATGGTATTTAATAATATTGCTGCTTCTGTGGTCACGATATTTTAAACAAAGAAAAAATCTATTGAACCACTTATGTGAAAGTAAGTTCACCCGGTTGTTATTGTATACCTACCTACCTACCATGTTTCTTTGTTGGCACTTTGAACTTCTTAACAATATTAAAGTTCCTGTCGCCGCTACTACGCTGCTTTTCAAACTTTGCCGAAATTTTCCTTCTTTATTTTTTTTCTTTAATTTCTTTGGAAACATCGTTTGCTAGTTTTCTATTTGTTTTAATTTAGTGAATACAAAAAAACACAACACTAAAGTTCCTTATTCCTGGAATAGCATATTTTAAATTACCCTTTTTTACTTCTGTTTACTTTTAAGAAAATGTATTCCGTCTAATAACGAAGAAAGCGTTTAGCTATGTCAATGGAATATATTCATAAATTCGGACCCAAGAGGCGTGTAACCAACACCTGTGCGAATCGTAAATAAGTTTTATGTATTTATTATTTACATACAAATACACTCGCAAACACTCTTGGTACAAAAATGGAATTTTTTTGAAGAAGCGCACTGTTTACAAATTACAGAGTTGTGGGACTCTTTTAAAAATTGTTTGCCTTACCTGAGTAGGTAGCTAGATTTAATTGTACTAATACTTCTTATTTATTAAAATGACATTAATAAAAATCATCTACTATATGAAATAATAACGCTACGCTACGATGTTACTAACAAATAGAATTTTAAAACAACGAAACGCTCTTCAACCACAAATTACGAGCAATAAACTAGCATCATGTTACAGGAAATTGAAACACACGAGAAACGAGAGAACGAAAAACCACGAAGTTATACATAAATGAGTTGTTAAATCACTATAGATTTAAAATTGCCTCAATAATTTTAGGCTGTAGACACCGTTATTTCACATTGAAAGTGCGTTGATCTCATAGGTCACGCACAACATTGACTTGCAAACTTTTGTACTGAAGGTCAATATTTGAAGATGAGTTACACCAGATTTCGACTTTCAATACTATCTTCTGAATCTATATAAATTTACAAGGTTCAAAGAACCGAAAGGTGCAAGCTAGAACCATGTTACCTGATGTTATTTTAAATTATTCAATGAGTTAGTTAGTTATAAATTTACATTCTGTGGTGGGTACATAATAAAATAGTAGGTACTTTAGATACGACCTGCTCAATATGCGTTGTAATACTTGTTATGTTGTTCTTGTTCTACAACACTTCTACTATTTGGGTAGGTAAACCACACGTGTTGTATTATTCTAATCGATAGATTATGCTTAAGTTTTAAATGGAATGCTTTCTATTTAAAGAGAAATGAAATAATGCTCCATTTGCTCAACCCCTATTTATCATAAAACATTAGTATTAACATTTTATGCGCATACCTTTGTATAACCATATAAAGGTATGCGCATTAAATGTTTTCCCTCGTCTCTGTTTCTAATAGCCGAAACTTCCCAAAATTGATCAGGGAGATTGTTCCATAAGAAATTGGCGGCAATACATTTAATGTTATCTAATTTATTCATTTCTCCCTCTTTGATACGAGCCCCATATACTTTCTTGCGAAGTTCCGCATAAGGTAACTCAATGAGTCTTGTTGCCGTTGAAACTTTGATGCAGGAATAAAGCTGCATACTGTAGAGCTTGTGTGTTTACTTTGAGGACAGATATTTCATAAAAGTTTCCCATTTTACATTTAAGTTGAAGTAACAACTATTTGCATATAATATATTTTATCTGTTTAGGTACAATATTAATTTAGAATTTAGCGTCCATATATATGATTTAGCCAGATGTAGCTGTAAATTCTAACTTTTTGATATACACATTGTTTGTATTACAATCATATAGGTACATAATTATGTGTATTTTTTACCAAGCGGTTGGGTCCCTTCTTTTCCTTTCAAGGTACAGCACCCTAAATTTAATAATGAACTGGGCCCCAACCCCCATGTCTGTAATTTACGTCAAATCGTAAGTGGATCTCAATAGCAG
Organism: Laspeyria flexula; assembly: GCA_905147015.1. Lineage (NCBI taxonomy): Eukaryota > Metazoa > Arthropoda > Insecta > Lepidoptera > Erebidae > Laspeyria > Laspeyria flexula. Next base: position 1,966,019 of record LR989958.1, read on the forward strand.
TTTTAAACATTTTTGGTATTCTGCTTCTAATTTAAGACTAATAAATATATGAATGAATGAAAATTGCTAATGAGTAGGTATTGAGATCCAATTACGATCCATTTGATCCATTGGTTAATTAGTAGAATTGGGGCCCTGGTAAGCTGTGCTATGTTGATTGAAAGGTTTATTCCCATCCAGTCACACCCAAACCTGTAACACTGTTACTCGTTGGCTAATTAGATTTTCTTTCCAGAGTTATGTAAATATTTGCTATATAAAAATGAGTTAACGATACCAGTCTTAAAGTAGATATTATATCTTCATTAATTAGAAGGTAGGTATGTTTATTACAATACACCTACATATTGTACTTATTCTACATAAACAACCTTCATAATATTCTTACTGTGCACCTACTTGTTCTCATCTCTACATCACCTAAAGGTTGGCTGGTAGAGAATGCTTTTAGCATTAAGCCCACCTTTTGTACACTTACATTGTATTTTGTGCAATAAAGTTCTTAAATAAATAAATATTCATGTATTAAAAGCACTCATCGCTTATTTTACCTTTAGGCAATTATACTAACACTACTTTTTATGTAAAGTAATAAACTACTTACTTGATGTCTTTGGAAGTTTGTCTCGATTGAATAACAAATTACATTAATAGATACCTATCTATAAAACTATATTATTATTTATGCAGGTAAAATACGTCGTTATACAATATTTACTTATTTTGTTATTAGTATTGATAACCTATCAGAAAAAAGACTTGTTTTTGATTCTCCGTATTTTTGTGTTGATCATTGTCTATTATTATCTATTTATTGGGGTTCATTATCGTAAATCAAGAGTCACTATTTAGTAATTATTGATATAAAAATAAAATCAACTGCAGTCTATAGGTACCTACTATATAAAGATAAGGCATCAAAACATTGATTAGGCATAAAATGTTAATCATTAATAGCAGCGCCCATTTGGAACTACAATAATTACCTATAATTCGCTCCGCTTGGGACTAAAAGTATAATAATTAGGTACTTATTATACTTTTAGCCCCAAGCGGAGCCGGTGTAAATATTTGAATTATCAAGTATTTATTAGGTATATTATTTTCATATAGGTATTCTAGTGTAATCGCAGTCTCAAAAGTCTATATATAACACATGCCGAAGTACCTAACTTAATGAGTTAGGTACTTAGGTTACTATGGCCATGATTCCGAACTGTTGGTAAGTTTCCGTTCGAAAACGTCACTTTATTTACAAGTAAAAATACAGATGATAAAAAATATTTATTTATTTATATATGATGACCTATTCTTAAGCATTACATTTACCTCGTCAATTAAAAAAAGGTCCCAACAAAAGTAACGTTGGAAAAATTATGCTATGGGAGCACTCCCCGACTCGAACGTTCAGATATTACAAACATAATATGGTATATGGGAAGCTATGAGTTATTAGCACCTTATTGTAATAATACCTAAATTCTATACAAGTAAATAAATAATATTCTATTTTATTCTAATGCCCACATCACCACACATACAAAACAACGTTGATTAATTTAAAATATACAATGTTGTATTCATTTGAAAAGTGTGAACTGCCTTGTGTGTCTGTCTCAAACCTGCTCTAATGCTAACAGACAAGAAACGTCGCAAAGGTTTCCATGTACATACCTAAATAGACTTAATAATGTACCATGTTGATGGGCATGTTTTATGAATGAGATGTTACTGGTCACATACCTACCTAGCTTTGTAGATGTTTACCGAAAGTAAATTTAAATACCGAATTCTTAAGAAAATGTTGTTAAAGCACCTAGAGGGTACCTAGGTACAAGTTTATATTTCCAAATAAATTGTAGAAACTATAAATACGCCATTCTCATGAATTAAATTAAAAGAAATAGTTTGGGTAGGTTAATTTGATATTTAAATATTTATATTGTTATGTCTATAGAATCGGTGAAACGTAAATACCGCCAAGGTTAGACCATTATCATGAAGGCATTATTATTACCATTCTATAAAAAAAAAACCTGACGAATCCAATAATTCATTTTAACAATATAACATGATTTATACCAAAAAAGTTGTAACTATTTATATAGCCCAGCTAATGGTGAGCGGACAAAGAAGTTACCTACCGTAGTTTAAGGTTGTTTACAATGCCTAAACCAGCTATGTTCTAAGCCTGAAGTTAACTATTATCTAATCTGTGCTGAAGTGCACTAGAATATCGCTAGATTGTACATACCAAAATAAATAGTAATACACTCGAAATATTTAATACTCGTATATCAACCCTTACAGTAATAATAAATGTACCATTAGCAAAAACACTATTCTCGAGTCACTATAGACCCCATTCTCAAGCAAAAGCAAAAAAAAGCAACTTTATTGTATTGACAGTGTATTTAAAACAATTGATGAACTGATTACAATCGGCCAGTTTACCTTAGTTGAAAAATATAATCATTCGTTCAATTCAGGTAGGTATAGCAAATAATGTTACCATATAAACAATTTTGCATTTTTCGGGTATTTTCTTACATAATAAATATTATTTTGTGGGATGTTAATAAACATCTCGCATCACATTCCAAGTTCTGAATAATTGCTTTTAGCTTCCGAATTACTTTACGCGCGGCGCTTTCAAAATTATCTAATTATGTTCAAAACATCAAACTGAATACCTTTAGAGGCTGTGCTATGGGATTAAGGTCGAAAATTGCATTTCATGTATTTCTTAACCGCAAAAGGTTTTCCTTTGTACAGTGAGTCGAAGACAATTTAATTAGTATGGGGTTCTTTAATTAGGTCGTAATTTTGTGTTTCGTTGGCTACGACCCCCGTGGCGTTTGGTAGTGTTTGACCAGAATATAAACCCTATTTACGTTAATTACCGTAACATTTTACTGAATAGTTATTGTTTCTACACGTGTTTTGGTGAAGATCCCGTTGTGATAAGAAGAAGTGAATCACATTTTAATTAATAGTTACTTTTTATTGTTGTGCTTTTAACACAGTTCGGGTTAGAATGTAACTAATTACATAGTAATTATAATTACTTATGCTGTATGAGATAATAACCACGTGCTAGAATTTTAATTGTTGACAGCCAAATAGGTTTAGTAAAGTTGTTAAACATAAAATTACGTAATGAGATAATTCCTTTTAACCAAACATTACGTTTCTTGAACTACTTAAGTTGTTTCCCATAGTACCTGAGAGTAATGAACAACGTTGTTACACTTAAATCTTTTGGTCACGTCTCCTTTCCTCTTTGAATAGGACCAGAGCTATTACAGACTCATTCGTCGCGGCGTTTTCCATACAAATCAAGTAGGGTTGACATTTAAAAAATGATTTCGAACAGTCATTCTGCAAGACATTTGAATAAGAAAGTTGGTCAGTACGCGTCATTGGTCTTTACATAATTAATGGGTTGAGTGATGAGTACAAGCAGGTAAATTATCAACTATGGATGATTAATAAGATGTAGAAATAGCCCATAAGGAAACAAATTTGACAGCCCTAGCGTAAATGAAGATAAATATGCATTTGAAGAAGTTACAATGTTTTGACCCTTATCTCGAGCGTAATACAAATTTATTCTATTGGATGCCTTGAGTTGTCGGTAACCTCTTTAAGGTACGTTCAACGTTCACCTAACTTTGTACTTGCAGAGATATTAGCTTTATAAGCCCGGGAGAGGACTTGAAAGTATAAAAAGGATTTATAAATGTAACTTAAAATTGGAGTTATTGTTACAGTCTAAGTCGATCTGAAGAGCAAAAATAGAATTGACTCACTACAATTATGATTCTGCAAATTTAAGTGAATTTTGCTGCATCTCTCTAATTACACGTCTTAGTCGATACATTTCACCGCGTTAGTGATTTATGCTCGGTCCAGCCAAAGTATCGTATGGCACGAACAATGTAGTCGAGAGCGGGTCACGTCCAAAGATCGGGTTACCTGACTGTAGTGGCTGTCGCTATTCATTCCTATTTGTGCTTTGTAAAAAAACTAGTGTAACAAACGCGATGTATAGGGCTCCGTTCTACGACAATAGGATGAATTACATGTTTCTTTTGTTAATTGTAAATTGAGAATTTTCGTGTAAATTTCATTATGTGAAATCTTTGCGTGTTTTTGAAGTAGTTTTGCTTGTTCGTTTTATTATATAAAACATATATTTTTAGATATAAGTGTTATTATCTGGCAGCTACAAATCTACTCACATCTATAGCTTTCTAACTCAGTAAAGGCTTACCGGGATAACCAGTGCATAAGATACTATTGTTAATCTTTGGAACGAAGTATCTCTCGACAAAAGACCCGAAGCAGTTGAAACAGGTTTTCGTCTGTTCCAAATGCTTTAGGGATTTCAATTATAGTTCCAATTTTGTAGTTACGTAAGTAGATTTTTGTTTGTTAGAAATATTAAAGTTCTAAAGAATTGTTTCATATCTTTTCTAATAAATACACATACAATCTTGCTGTGCGGTTACTTCCAATAGGTAATTTAAGCCAATTAATCAACAACGTACATGAGTGTGTTGATTTTCCAAAACATTTTAATTTATTGTAGTTAATTATGTCACGCTATCGTCTTTAGTGTAATTACTTTGCATTGTTGCAGTATTTTTTACACCGGATATGTTATCATAACGATTTGCGGACGTACGAACCGCTTTTTCTGGTACATTGGCCCCAAAAGATAATGCGTGATATATTATCGTTAGAACAATAGCTGAAATGTGCCAATAACTATTCGTCGTCCTGCACTGCACTGTTATATTTTTATATACATCCCGCTCTCACTTCCTAATGAGTTTTTGGTGTTTTTGGCTAATGCTGTTTTCTTTAAACAGTGAAAGTTTAAATTTAAAGTTGAAGTGTTTTTTGGTGTATTTGTAAAAAGAAAATAATTACCCATATTAAAGGGAAATTTAAACTTATTGGGTCACCAATGACGCTCGGCCACTGTACGCATGAGTTATACTTAACTTGAGCTGTGCTCGATTACTTCCCTGTTATTTTGCTTCCACATACCCACTATCGTTTCTTTACTCATGTGCTATTATAGAAGATGAAAGTGCATAACGCAGGTGCACTGATTTTGCCATGTGCAAAAACGGTGTGAACGATAGCAGCTAGTAATAACTGCGTTTATAAGTTCCATGTTGTAGAAATTTCTTTCTTTCTTTAATGTGTTTGATATTAATGCGAAGTTAAATGTTGCCATTTTGGTTTCATTATATTTGTTTAATTCATATTGTCACCGAGCGACATTGTATCAGGGGTATTCAACCGACACGGTACAAACTTAGACCGTCTGAGGCTCAAGGTCTAGAAACTTAGGTTCTCGGTCCATTCACCCACCACACTGGAGTCCTTTGGAGAATTTGTATCACGTAGGGACATTGTATCCATTGTGTTATTCCAGAGCATTTATTTGTACGTAGCAATCCCATTTTAATTAGGTTTGCTTCATTATTGTACTTTGCAAAATTGAATTTAATGTTGTTCAATTTTAATACTATAAAGGTGATGATTTTTTAGATATCACTAGAATCTTTTGTTTAAGTTATATTTAAAATTATATTACTTGTACGAGTCAGACTTACCTAATTACTAAGCCACTGTTTATTACTATTCATAAGTTCGTAAAATATATCTCTGTATTCTCATACAACATGTACGAACACGTACGTTTTAGAATAAAAATGCATTAAACGTATTAATGATTTCATTATTCTTAATCGTTATTGTTTTCATTATCTCGAATGCTAGTTCTTGTATCCTATGCAAGGCTTTCAGCGGTTGCATTGAAATTGCACCGAATACCCCTATCTCTTTTTCCAAAGGGCGAATAGGGTGTGGGAGGGAAATGGAAATATACGAAGGCTTCGCCGCCCAAGCTTGGAGACGCCCGCCCGCCCAGTCGCCCTCAGTGCGCCGCCCTGAATACACTGTCACGCTATAACCGGTCAAGTGTTTTTTAAATGTCATTGCACTATATTACTAATTTGAATTAGAAAGTTAATAATTATGAAAATAGGTTCGTTGTGATATTGTTCAACAAAGTCCTGTTTTTCATGAATCGGTAAGATATCTAAAACACTTGTTTTATTTTTGTCACATAAATTAACATAAAATATTGGCTAGTATGTGACTTACCTCTGTATTATCTAGAAGTTTGATTTATATTCATGCTTGTATAATAATCTATGTTTATTGTATTTACCTACAATAGTTTTTACTGCTCGTATTATGTGAAGCTACTTTATATTGTAGTATACTCTGAAAATTATTATCTTTTTCTGATAAATGTTGTGATACGGAGTTTTATGTGTGACGAACTTATATCAACAGCGATACAATTTCACGCATCGTTTAAAGTATTTCGTATATTTTGCGGCCTTCGCGTCCACATTTCACGGCTATGATTTCATTACAACATGCGATCTACTCATAATCCCTTATTTTCGGTTGACATTTTATAGTAACTGAGTGTCAAAGTTGAACCTACATTTAAAATACTAGATATTTTCATTAATCATTATAGGGCCTACCTGTATTTTACTAATAAATATTGATCAAAAAGTGCTAAGTTTTGTTTAGTTTTGTTCAGAAATGTAAAGGAAATAACTATTAAGTAAACTTGCAGATATTAAATGCCTTTCAAAGCAAGAATCAAAAGTTATTTTTGTCCTGCCCCAATAATAAGCACTACGGATTGAATGCTTAGCATCGTATTTTTAAACTATACAAAATGGATTTCCGTGAGACAAAAGAATTAGTTCTACAAAGAGTGGCGAGATTTTGTCAAGGTTTTTCCTCTCATGTCATCGTCACGAACTCTGTCGCCGGATGAAGCTCCTCACATCGTCAATTATTGTTCAGAGGAAAGGGGTGACACCCTCCTACGCACGCATCTTCATTCAAGTGGAAACTAAGAGTGTATGACTCTCAGTTTTGCCGTGCTGTATATTATAATAAAGACATCTTTTGCTCGCAGATTAGACAAAAGACATTTGTTACAGTTGCATACTAATCGTTGTAGTCATAAATAGTAATGGCCTGGTACGTCATCTCCTAGTGTTTTACGACTTTACTTTAGTCAATATACCTTTTCAATGATGCAACGTGCCTATCAATCAGATGTAAATGTTATGAAATAATTGGGGACTCGTACACCTTATGTACCTATCTGTGTAGGCACTCCTACTCGTATGTTTTCAATTATACCATTAATTTCACTCCTTTCATCATTCATTACAAATGCTACGTTATTATGCAATTACCTCGCCTACCGCATATATTATGTTTGTAGAAACAGGTATCACATAACATAACCCTTCCCTTGCAAACCCCTATGACTGCATGGAATTACCCCCGTAATTATTATGGTTCCCTGCGATGGGCGAAGTTTTTTCTTGACGAGACATTTTGCAAGGGTTTTTTTATGTTGTGTGGTAAAAATATTGGATTACCAAAAACGGAATTTACTGGGCTAGTTCTCGTTTTGTACTCTTTAGTAGATATTACCCAAAATCACGAATCCTTTTCGTCTGATAACTAGATAGATAAATTATCATACCGTGCTGTATCACTTTTATAATAAACATAAAAACATGTTCGTTTTTATTATTAGCGTATAAAATCTGTCCACTCATTCAAGTCTTATAATTATTATCGATTTTTACTAACAGACCAAGGTCTCACGAGGGACTCGTGACGAGGATATTTATATTCTCTAATCCATAAACGCATCACTCAGATTATAAAACCGATATGGCTGGACTGGAAGCAATTTCAGATTGATAATTTTTGCGAAAATTATTTACAAAAATATGCGTACCTACCAATTATAGGCGTCATTTTGATGAATCAAATCCAAAGTTAAATACTTTTTGTTTGCTTTGTTGACTTTAGTTTGTTTTGTTACAGTTCACAGCTTGGGTGGATGCCGTAATCTTCGTGTTCAGCCTGGACAACGAGATCAGCTATAATACGGTGTCAAACTACTTCAATAAAATGTCCCATTATAGGAATTCCGCAGAGATTCCGATCATATTGGTTGGGACCCAAGGTGGGTTTATAGAGGTTGACGGATTTTTCCAATTTCCCAGTTACCATTATATAATCTTCCGGTTCTTATCGTCAGTATTAATAACGTATATAATTTTAATAACAAATTATATGCCTTAATAACTAAAATAAATGCAAAGCGGTGTGGTAACCTACCGGTGCGAGAAAAAAATTGTCGTAGATTGCTGATAATAATCTCATGTGAAATCTTTAAATATCAGTGGACATACTACCGATGCTCGGTATTTGAGTCATTAATTATCTCTGAGTAGGTAGATACAAAAAAATACGTGTATCTTAAAAAAATCCTAAGCAAAGAAAACATACGTAATTTTACAACACATTATAATTTACATAATTACGTACCTACCTACATTCGTCCAGCAGACTATTTCCTATTAAATGATTGGTTGCTCTTCCAGATGCCATAAGTGAAAGTAGTCCACGTGTGGTGGACGACAACCGTGCTCGCAAGTTGTCGAATGAGCTGCGAAGATGTTCTTACTACGAGACTTGCGCTACGTACGGTCTAAACGTTGAGCGAGTCTTCCAAGATGGTAAGTGTAACGATTTTAAACGAACATTGAATATTTATATGGATGATGTCAGCTTACCTACGAGCTACGAGGTTTTTTATACTACACTTTTACGGAATGTGTCGCCGGCATTTAATTTGCATAAAATGGAGGCGATTTAATTAGATCTGTTTGTTTGAAATCGGATTGCGAATAGATAGATTAAAGAATCCCTTAAATATATATACATAATATATAATATATAAATTAAGTATTGCATCAAAGTGTGATCAACATTTATATAATATATAATATAATTCTATTGATATAATATTAAGTAGGTAATTATGTAACTAGACGTATCTATAGACTACTTTTTATGATTGAGATGATTATTAAAGAGTTATCAAATTAATTAATAGAGATTTTTTTACGAAGTCATCGTCTCGCTTGAAAGATAGAACGACGATGACGACGCTGACGTGATGAGACTAAATAACTAGTCTGTGTATCTCGGTTGGCTCGCGGGAGTCGCGGGGTGTTCAAAACCGCACGTAGTGGCAACACCGGCCCCCAGCCGCGCGGTCGTTTCATTCGTTCTCGTTCGTTCCGCCGCGACATCGCATTGTTTACATATTTTGACGTTTTTAGAGCGTCGTTTGTGTTAAATTTCGTTTATTTTCAATCGTATTCTGAATGGAAGGATGGAGAGGACACTTATTTTTAAGTCCAACATGTCGCCTATTTCCCGTTTAAGGCGTCGAAGTTCGTGCTACAACATACAAAGAGCCGAGGAACGCGATCGTAGGAAATCGGCTAAATTTGAATGTGCGTGAAAATTTTATTGTTCGAATTACCGTTTAGAAATAGTTGTCGTGCTTTTTGGATATTGAATTGTGAAAGTTTTTGTGTGGTGTAGTGATTAGTGATTATTTTTGTTTGCAGCGTGTCAGAAGATTGTGGGGACTAGGCTGTCGGCATCATCACAATGTTTGTCAGCAGGCTCGAGGCCTGTCACTCCTCAACCACTGGTAAATTCGCCGAGCCACAACCATTCGACGTTCCTGTACAAGGTAATTATTATAGTGATTATTTCCTAGTTCGTCTATATTTCGCCGCAAGTTCCTCACGTTAATAAACTGTAAATTCCTTATCTGTAGAAAGTTTGTACTAAACATTCATTTCAATGACGAAACAATTGTTTACAAAATGCTGATGCACTAAAAAAAATGTGCTAACTATTTTTAGTACACAAAAATGCCACATGCATACTGTTAGAACTAGTTGGTCTACACATCTGGAATATTGTCACATTATTACTATCATTAATATCAGTAAGCTTATAGGCCAGTCATAAGTTTAAATCATCATTAAATTGTATTAAGGGTAAAGTAGGTAATGATAATAATTTAACACTTAAATATGACCATGACAAGTAATCATGGATGTAATGTTAAATCAATTTAATATAATATAGTAGTTTTGTTAGCTTAGTTATTGTTATAGCTAAACTAACAATAATAAAGAAATATTTCATAAATTACCCAAAAAAGATACAATTGTTTTAAAACAAAAGCACTAATGATAATTTCTGAGATACCTATCTAATAGTGTGTCACAAATATATGAACAAAATTTTTTTCTTTAATATTAATACTAATATAATTTTGAAGAATATTAATACTATTTTGGCACAACAAAGTAAATAATTAAATTCAAGTACCTATATAGACTAATCTTGAAAATGGTTCTAGGTACATTTTTTTAATATAAATTTATATTATTTTGATAACCATCGAGACAGACGGTTGTCTGTGTGATCCTTTTTGGATTCCATTTCTTCCTTTTGAATTATAGAACCCTAGTTTTTGTTTGTTGCCTAAATTCAAAAAATTATAATGCCCACAGCTTCCTTGTTTGTCTACATCCTCTTCTAGCTCCTAGACTATTCCTAATAAATCTCATTAGCATCCATTTAGAGGTTTAGCAAATCTATACTTAGTTGTAACAAACAAACACATTTGTAGCACAGAATGTCATCTTGCCAGAATAGAGCTGATACCAGTACGATTTTGGTACTTAGATTCTCATTTTGATAATTAATTAAATCTAAGTCGGTCCGTAGATGGGTGATCATTGGTGGCACTTTCATTCTTAGGAGTCACCGAAGTCTTCTGGGAGCTTGATATATTCAAACCCCAGGGTCTGCCTCAAGCCCAAATGATTATAATGATAAAAAAGTATAGGTTTCCATTACAAATGTTGTAAAGATACTTTATGGCCCATTATGTTTCATTGTATTTTCTTTTTTACTGCAACAATTTACATACATACATATACATATAGATCACGCCTCTTTCCCAACAGAGGGGTAGGCAGAGACCATTTCCTTCCACTTGCTACGATTCTGACATACATCTTTGGCTTCTTCAACATTCATCAGTCTTTTCATGCATTCTCGCCGGTTGAGGGTACTCCTGATCTGTCCCTTCTTTAGAACGTCACCTATTTGGTCATGGTACGTTCTTCTAGGTCTACCCCTTCCAACGTTTCCTTTCACATTCGCCTCATATATTTGTTTTGTCACTCTTCCTTCATTCATTCTCTCTACATGTCCAAACCAGCTTAACATTCCTTTCTCTATTCGTGTCACAACATCTATTTTTAAGCCACAACGTTCCCTTATTACACTATTTCTTATTCTATCACTCAAATTTACCCCAATCATACTTCTCAAAACTCTCATTTCCACAGCATTTATTCTACTTTCATGCTTCTTCTGCCATACCCAGCTTTCACTTCCGTACATCAGTGTTGGTACCAACACCCCCTTTTGAACCGCCAGGCGAGCCTTCTGCGAGATCTTCTGGCTGTTCATAAAGGCGTGCAGCGCTCCATTCACCATATTACCAGCATTCGCTCTCCTTTCAATATCACTATCACACTTCCCATCTCTTGTAAACAAAGTCCCCAAATATACAAATTCCTTCACTTGCTCTAATATCTCACTTCCTATACGCACACAAACTTCTGTCATAATTTCTTCTCTTTCAAACACCATAACTTTCGTCTTATTTACATTGACTTTCATTCCTTTCCTTTCCAACGCAACATTCATAATATTTGTCATTGTCTGCAACTCATTAGGTGACGATGCAAGTAAAACTTGATCATCTGCATAGAGGAGACATTTGACTAGTAACTCATTCATTCTTAGTCAGTTTCTTTTAAATCTGTCAAACAATTATCCATGAATAGGTTGAACAGCCATGGCGACGCTACACATCCCTGTCTGACTGTCAACAATTTATTTTGCCTTTATTTGTATAAAATGTATATCTTTACATAAAAATCTGAAAGTAGTTTGTATACTTAAATTGCAAGTCTACACAAAAAAAAAATGTTAGTAATAGCAGAATAATTTGAAAAATATCTACAATAAAATATAGGTAATTGCTTACTACTGTTTGCATTTTTTTTATAAAATCTATGTTTAATTTGACTTCAATTGTTTATTGGCTCAATTATCGTAAAATGCTTATTCAAGTGAAAAATCGTCATTGTGTAAAATGCTAATAAGTGTTTGTCGTGTCTTTATCATAAAACAATTACCTTACTTTATGCAAGAACTTAGTCGACTTTCTTATGTTATGGATGTGAATGGCAATGATGCAAGGGGAAGGCCTAGAAGAAATCAGAGCAATTTAAAAGAAAGGACAAGTCTGAACTACCCTAAACCAGCTAACATGTATGAAAAGGTTGATGAATGTTTAAGGAGCAAAGTATGTCAGAATCGTAGCAATTGGAAATGGCCTCTGCCTACTCCTCTTTTGGGAAAGAGGCATGATCTTGATCAATATATATATGTATGAAATAATTTAAAAGTCAGTTAGAACATTATTAGGACTATCGCATATCGGAAGTATCAATAGTCCTATCAGTACTATCGATAGTTCTATCGATAATTCCATCAACTTGTCAAACAACAACAACTTGTTAAACAACAGTAACTTATCAACCAATAGTCCAAGCATTACCGCAGTATCAATAGACTATCTACAGTCTATCGAAAATAGCTTAATAATCTTTCGATCACCACCACGAAAACTAATAGTTATTGATTCATCATCATCATCATCATCATCTCAACCCACAAACGTCCCATTGCTAGGCACGGATTATTGATTGTTAGATTTATTTTTAGAATAATTTCTCTGTTATTTGCCTGTACGCATCTATTATGTATCGTCAGACATATGTATAGACCTACATTTTATTGTTTTATCAGTGCTTTATTAGTGACAAGGCTCTGTTAACAATGTACTTACCCACGAGTGGTGTCAATGAACTAAAACATGCCAGGTAATTGATTTTATCCATACAAATTGTTTTTTATAAACTTGCTATATAAATAGGTATTACAGCCATTTGCTATTTTCGCAAATTTATCTCTTAAGCTACTGATACACACGCCCATTACTTGCTCCATTAGTAGTATATGTGTCCAAGCATTGCTAATAATGCGTAGGTATGCTCAAAAACCAGCAGTTATTTGATTTTCGTACATGCTGAAGCAACATTTTATCGACCATGGACAAAATTATAATTGTGAAAGTAAGGATGAATAGATAAATGGATGGAGAACCAAATTCGCAATAGTGGAGGAGCCTATGCGCATTTAAGTTTCCTGCAAAAACACTACCCTTAACCCTACTATATTATATACTAAATTGCACTATGATTGTACAATTTAATAGTAACGTGGAAGTATTTTTGCATCGTGCGTGGTACACGTATCTATACATGCGCATAGGCGTCTCTCTTCCACGGTTCGTAATTGGTAAAATATATCAGCACATTTTAAATTATTGATGTAAGATAAATTTTATATTTTTTAAAATTTTCTGAAAAATCTCTATTCTATGGCCTTAAATTATTTTGTTCACTGTAGTCTGTATTAGGTTTAGGTGAACTCTCACTTTCTGAAGTCCGTGCGAAACAGTGCTTTCGATTCATTAGCCCGATATCTATCAGATAATACATCCCCCTGGGAAAATGGATGAGGTAATCTAACACGTAACAGTTATATTTATTTAGGTACTCACTTGAACCAATATTTTCGATAGATATAACAAAAATAGCGTATCTAATCATTATGATATCGGCTATCTCGTTGTGTAATATCTAGGTGGCTGCACTACTCCACATAACAGAGAAAGTTCGTTTTTTTTTGCTAACACGTTTTTTATTTACCATTTTCATGTTATTTTTTATGTAAATATTGTAGTGACGGAATAAGAATACATTATGTCACTACCCCATCTTAACCCGCAAGCGTCGTAAAAGACGACTAAGGAAGTTAGTTACCTTATGCAGACAAGAGCACTGCGAGAAAAGGAAAATTGGCCAGCGGGTATAGTAGGCTAAATTCCCTCCACATTCTCTAGAGGGGAGGAGACCCGTGCCCAGCAGTGGGACATTTATGGGTTAAAATTATGATAATGATGAAATATCATAAAACAGGATTGATATAATAGCAAATTTGTGTTTTAAAGAAGAGATTAATTTAATAGAAACTAAAAGTGAATAGACATGAAAGGGTCATTGTAAATTCTTAGGCAATTGGAGAAATCAGTACAATGACAGACAGTGTCAATTATTATGTCACTAATGATTTTCTAATGGTTTAAATAGCTGCTCTCCACAATGGGACATGATGGGCGATAAAAGTAAACACGCATGTGTGGAGGGCTGTTATCGGCATTGATGGCGATGAGTCTATTATGGGCTATTGTGGAGAGGGACGCTAAAAGAAAATATTCATGAATTTGTACTTCCTATTTCGATTTGTTCTGTTTTACTTTGTATACTTAATTCTAATATTGTGGTTTCACACCGTATATAGTCTGAAACACATTGACAGCTTTGAAAACGTTCGCTAACTTGAACACGACCTACAAAATACACCTACTAATACAACATTTTTACGTGCGTAAGATCCATTCGGGCTGCGTAGGCGCATTAACGGTAGTCACGAAATATATTACGTTATTAAATTAAATAAAACTCAAATTTTGTTTTTAGGTTGCGATAAAAAAGGTTTTAAACCATAGACTGCTCTCATTAACCTACTGAACGCCAAACCGTATAAAAAGTGTGATCTTATTTTTAAAGTAATAAGTCGCATTTTCTTTTGCCTGTCAGGGTGGCCTTGACGGGCAGAAGTTTAAGGAAAGAAGGGAGGAAATCTTATTAAAATATATTTTAATATATTATTATAAGAACCAATACAGCGCAAACAATGATAAAAAATATATCGCTAAAACTAGTTCTATGGTATTTCAAGGTTAACAATTTTTTAGACAAAAATGTAAACAAGTATATATCAATATTAATATCAATGGACACTTCTTGTTAGAAACACGTATCTCATTTCGTTAATCAATTCCAGAGAGTAAATTAGTAACAAATGAGCCATATGTACCAATACTAATATAAGTAAGTAAGTAGTTTATTGATGTCCTCATGAGTGCCCTTTAATTATTATCGATTTCCTTAAAATACACCTTCACGATACAATTTAAGACACAAGGATCTACCGGCTTTTAGTTAACAAACTGAAAGGTTAAACATTAATCACCTAAAGAAGAATCCAATTATCAAGTAAATTAATTACACACGTGTGGCATCCACCCATTGGAAATTATATTATTAAACCAAAACAATCCAATACATTTGTTCCATTATATTAGTCGTGGTTTTAATTAAGTGACGACCTCTTAACCTTTAGATCACAGTTTCAGTTAAATTTTGTGACCTGTCGACTAGCAGTGGGACGTTTTGGGTTGTAACGATTAATCCAGTTACAGTAATGAGTGTCTCTATGGCCGCCAATATCGCATACCTATACTTTATTTATTACTTTATTGGGTTATCCACAGACTAATTGCTTGCCTAATATTACGTGAAACATTTCGTTTATATACCTCGGTCTATTCTGTCTGTCCCTTCTGGGAAAAGGCGTGATGCAGTTTTATAACGCAACGCCAAGGAGTTACATTACAATAGGTTATAAATCATTCGATCTACATACAATGTTGCATACGCATTGACTCCCTATTAACTCCAATCGCTTACGATAACGGTGTCACTTCGATTATTCGAATGATATCTTTGTCCTAAAATAGGGCAACATTGGCCATTGTTCCAATTTTGAAGTGTTACGTCATATTCTAAGTGTTGTGAATCATAGGTCTGTGCAAGATGCGTAAAAGCATTTGCGGAGGTTATAGGCTCAGTAATGGCGCTGTTTGTATAACGTAAAGGTTAAGACACCTATTCAACTCGCTACCGATATCGCATCGAAATCGAAAGCAAACAAATTGTCGACAAATTCACCTCTAGTGAAGAGACCGCGTACTTTATTGATTTTTAATTTTAATTAATGATGTTGATAGGACAAAATATTGGCATACTTCGTGAAGGATGAACAAAAATATTTACGAGTAAAAGGAAATTTAACTTATATTTTCATTTTACTAATAAATTACCAGTCAATATGAAATTACAAACAGTGACATCTACATCTACATATTTTCATTTACGACCCCCCACGCCCATACCCGTTTAAGTCTCCTCCTATGCTCGCTGAATCTTTAATTAAAATCGATTAAATCGAGATTTTCAGTAGCCTTACAGGGTGAATATACCTATAATAAGCTTACCATATTTTGTTTGCTGTTGTTCTATGAATCATAGAGGACGTAGTGTCAAAAGATATTCGTTATAGGTCATGGTCAGTGGTCATAGCCGAAATTGGTCGTAATAAAATCTACATAATCGAGTGGGATCGTATTTCGACATTAACAATTAAACTTTGTAACGCTTTTGGCCTTTATTGAAGTGATTTTTAACTAACTGTGTTGGCGTTTTGTTTTCATAGATCAATCTTATTCAAGTAATACGTTCAAAGTGACTTGTCATTTAAGGCATCTCGTCTTATCCGTGAAAATGGGTAAAAAAGAGGTTTTTAAAGCTATTTTTTGACCCTACATTGAATAGTTTTATATCACAAATCTGATGTATGCGTTGGACTTACATAATTTATTCTGTTTACTAGTTTATATCTAAAACAGATAACTCCAACATATTGCGGTACTTCGCAACGAATTCAAAATACATACAACAAGTTATTAAACATTTAAACTTAGGTGTAGGTTAGTAACATCCATACAAAAACACAGTTCATAGAGAACAGTTAGCTTCACGGCAAATTCGCTAATTTCCCGCTAAAAGAAAGCTTTTATGGCACCAATGAGTTGCGTGATGCAAAAATGCGTTGCGTGATAAAAACATTATAAACAACATACATAGCATATACCTATAGCCGGCCTTCAAGATTTTCCTTATCCATATATCGATTATCAATATCGATAAGGTCGTAATCGACATTAGGCAATTTATAGGCGATGTTGATGATTGTTAGTAATAAAAATCTTATTGTTTCTTATCTTTTATTTATCCTATATAAATAAAAATAAAATGCTTTTTGTTCGTAAGCGTATCACTTCAGGGTGGACCAATTTGGTTATTTATTGTTTTAAAATGTTTGGTATTGTCCAAATTAGATTTTTGTGGGTAAGACAAAATTGGCAAAGTCGGTGTGTTAATCGAGAATTGAATACTACGCGGGTGGAGCCGATGGCATCTGAGCCAGCTACTACCTAGTTGAAAAGATTCTTTGTTTGGCTGAACTCGCTAATCTTAGCTAAACTATTGAACGGAATAAAAAAAAAATATGTTGAATAGTCCATTTATCGAGTAAGGCTATATAACATCACATTACGACCTATAAGAGCTGTGTAGTGGTGAATTAAAGTTCCATGGGGGCGAAGAGAAATATTAATTTATCAATTGTTTCAGGATTCTTTACCACGAGGTCATCATACACTGTCTGCGTCGTCTCACCATCTGCACAGAGGCGCCCAGTCCTTCGACGCGTCATCGAACAGCAGTGGCATCTCCTCCACGCACGTAGTCGAGATCCACAGCACCAACGGCTCAGACACGTCATCACGATGGGGCAACTCCCTCGGAAGCCACGGGTCTTCATCAGGCCTCGTTTCCATAGCAACCGAAAACAACAACGTCAAATTCACAGCCCCACATTGTCTTGACAACCTTCAAGTCAAAGATTCGAAGGATCTACCCACTCCATCTTCTACTCCCACCACGTCTAGAAAGTCTAGGAGGAGATCGAATCTCTTCACTCCTTCTAAAAAGGGAGATGATAGACTGAAGAATGGTGAGCTCGGGTCTGGTCGAGCGATTCCTTTGAAGCAAGGTTATTTGTACAAGAAGAGTAGTAAGGCCCTGAATAAGGAGTGGAAGAAGAAATACGTGACTCTCTGTGATGATGGAAGGTTGACTTATCATCCTAGCTTGCATGTGAGTTGTTTTATTTTCCATTGCGATTTTTATTACAAATAACATTGGATATATTATGTATCAATGGTTTTCTTTTGTCTGGTATTTTTGATCTGCTGTTGCCAATCTCTTTGGGCATTGTCATGGTTACTTTCCAAATAAGTCTGAAGAACAGGATTTAAATAAAAAACAGTCTTACTTGTTTTATTTAGTAAGACCGTTTTTTATTATATTAAAACAATATTTCATAATTTTTTTATTAATTTGTTTTGTCTAAAAAATTCTAATGGCAACATTAAAACTTGTTTCGTAATATAGCTTACCTATTTCAGGTATAAATATAAATAATTTGTTTTGTCTAAAAAATTCTAATGGCAACATTAAAACTTGTTTCGTAATATAGCTTACCTATTTTAGGGATATATCCATTTTTACCTAAAGTAGGCAGGGGCCTACTACTTTAGGTAAAAATGGATATTTTTTACACCCTCTTATTTGGCCTGCGATGAGGTTGTATCTGCTTGAAGAGCCTCAATTATTTTCTTCAGTATAGTATCTTAATAAATGTTTAACATATTCCAGGATTACATGGAAGATGTGAACGGCAAAGAGATCTCACTGCAGTATGTGACAGTGAAGGTGCCTGGACAGAAGCCCAGGGGATCGAAGTCTATCATCACGACAGTGCCCGGCTACAACGGGTACACAAGCCTCGATATTCACGATAGTATCGGTGGACTGTCTATTGGTGAGTGCTCATCAGTATAAACAAGTCTCAAATGTCTCCATCAGGCTGTACGTCTGTTTGTGTAAGTCGCGCGTCGTGGTATTAAAAAAAAAAAACTTCCTATGCAATAGTTATGCTTGTGACGTAGGCGTTCATATGTCTCGGTAACCTCTTCCCATCAGGCTGGTGGTATAAACAAAATAGTTTATTATACCTACGGTGAAAGTTATCAGGCAGTTTGCTTCAAGATGGCGTGTCTACTTCATTCATAACATGATTATCTTATACTCGGGCCTCGGATGTAGAATGATTGTAAACAAATCACTCAAAATGCTGACCCTGACTGCTAAGCCGGAGGTCGTGGGTTCGATCCCCACCCAGGACAAAACTTTGTGTGATGAGCATAAAGGTTTGTTCTGTGTCTGGGTGTAATTTATTTATCTATAATATGTATGTATTTACAAAAAAAAAATGTATTTAAGTAGTATATCAGTTGTTTAGTACCCATAACACAAGCAAATATAATTGCTTACTTTGGGACTAGATGGCACTGTGTGAATGTGGTAGAATATTATTATTATATTATTATAATTCATAATATTATGTTCTTCGTACACCGATATCAATGACATTATACTATAACTTCCTATTATGAACATTTCAAAATAATCAAAAAGTAGATTTATTTAATTGGTTTTATAAAACCAATGGTGGCTGAATGGATAAGGGACCGGCGTGAAAATCACGCGGTTTGAGTTCGTTCTCGACCGGTAGCACCAATGTGGATTCCACTTTGTGGAATTTATATGGTACTAGTCAAGTGACGGTGAAGAAAACATCGTGAGGAAACCCACATACCCTAGAAGAAATTATATGAGTATGTCTGATCCACCAACCCGCATTAGGCCAGCGTGAGTGGATTATGGCCTAAACCCTCTAGTTAGAGGAGAGGAGACCCGGGCCCAGCAGTGGGACTTAATGTGTTGCTGATGATAAAAACAAGACATTGAAAGATTTTGTTATTGTTTATTCTACATCCGTTTCTACTTCAACAATTTATTCAATATGTGTTTATCTAGACGTTACTTTACTTACAGGGCAAGCTTTCATAGTGATTAGATAAGTTCTTTTTACATTTAGTTTCATAATATACCAAAATCTATACCTATCTACATAAAATCGCATTCGAATTGTCGTGCATACTTTATATTATATTGTTAAAACGCTCGTAGCTTCATCACCACTGCCACGTTTGAGAATCAGTCGGCTCTACAGCAGATCTACTACTATAGATTTTCATGGTATGTGGATGGATACCTATATGCAAGAACCCAGAAGACTGAATTGCAGTCTTTTTTACCCATACCTAAGCGTCAGTTTCGTGTACCTCTGAAGTGTCAATAATTCCTTTTGAGCCTGTGATGCCAAAACCTATCTTACTAGTGTTGTACTTTAAGGATAAATCAGATTGTTATATTATATCTCTTGTTCAAAGCATGTGTGTGAGTTTATATTCAAACCATGCAAGAATAAACATTGGCCAATCTTGCGCTTGATTTTATTCCCTAGTGTGAATGAAAATTGATCCATTGCTTGACCTACCTTTTTAATAAAAAAAAAACTTTTTTTTTTCTAACAATATCATTCCACTCCTATGCAAAGGTCTCTTAAAGGGTCTTCCACTGTACTAATATGACTTGTGTACACAGGTTACAAGGAAAAGCCTCGCAGTGCAACAGACAAAGCGCTTCTGTCAGCGTTCGAGACGATGAAAGAGCCGGCGTCGAGTCGACAGTCGCTCGCGTCGGAGGCAGAGGTCGGCTCGACCAACGGACAAGATAAGGACACGCCGCATGTCAAAAAACGACATCGACGCATGAAGAGTAGTGGTGTTAAGAAGGACGGGGAGGAAGGTAAGCCGTCTCTTGGTCTCAATTCTTTATTTGACTGGCCTGTTGGTCTAGTGGTTAGTGACCCTGACTGCTAAGCCGGAGGTCGTGGGTTCGATCCCCACCCAGGACAAATCTTTGTGTGATGAGCATGAAGGTTTGTTCTGTGTCTGGGTGTAATTTATCTATAATATTATGTATTTACAAAAAAAAATGTATTTAAGTAGTATATCAGTTGTTTACAACCATACCCAGTAATATAAGCAAATATAATTGCTTACTTTGGGACTAGATGGCGCTGTGTGAATGTGGTAGAATATTATTATTATATTATTGTTTTCCACAATGTTTTGTAAGTTGTTACATAGTTTATACATACTCGTGGAATCAATTATGGACCCTGTCGGGCACAACATTACTGTAGGAGAGAGGGTGAACTATTTATAATAGCATAGTGATTCTAATTCTCATTAACATACTTTCGTATTACCCATTGGATAATTTAAATTCTATTCTTAATTTTAATAATAATATATATTGGTATCAAGGTCTTGATTATGTTCTAGCTGTATTTAATGTTAAAGAGGAAAAAAGACATTTGTTTTCCAGTATTATTTCATGAGACCAAACATACCTGGTGAAATATGGGTGTGAAATACTTCTGCGTACCCCTTCGGGGAAAAAGGAGTGCTGCTATGTTATGTTTATAAAATATTACAAGTATATTTCAGAAATAAATGAAATTCTATCAAAATCCGACATTTAAAATAAATTAAGTAAATTGTTTATAACAAATAGTTCTTCATAATAAATAATGTATCGTTGTACCTTATTCTATAGGCAGAGAGCTTACTCGGAGTCTGGATATTCGATTAATCGATTTTTACATAGCAAATGTATAGAAGTGTCAGCGATCATATTAAAATTTTCAAACATTTGATAATGTAAATCAACCTAATTGCGAGTGGGGCCTGATGATGTTATATATTTCAGACGGTGAGTACGCAACGTCGTGCGAGTTCACGATCGTGAGTCTGGACGGCAAGCGCTGGCGCTGGGAGGTGTGCGGCGCCGCCGCGGGGCCCGGCGCCGCCGCCGCCGAGCGCGACGCCTGGGTCGCCGCCGTCGAGGCGCAGATACTCGCCTCCTTGCAGGGACGGGTAAGCACTCAAGCATTTCTATTCCTTCTTCTTCCTTGGCTCCAACCTGCTAAGAGTGTTAAGGATCTGATTTTGTCGATAACTTTGTGAAATACCTGAACTGGCAAATTTGACTCTTATGCCAAAAAATCCTGTTTTTTTATTTTATATTGTGGTCATCCAATGGCCAAGTAAAGGTACCTATATTGGGTTTGCAGCTGGTTCTCCTGCCACTTCAACATTAAAAAAATATTAAAGTCCATTCACTTATAGCAATATGCCATTAATAAACCTAATGTGTCATGTATTATTGCAGACGTCGCGTCAGCCGGCCCCGACGGGCGCCAACTCGACGGGCGACGTCCGCGCCACCTACTACATACGTCGGGTCAACGGCAACGACAAGTGCTGCGACTGTGGCGCTGCAGGTCTGTGCACTCATTCTATCATTTGTTCATTCATTCTTTTGGAACATTGCGAATATTGAAAAGGGAATAGATTTCAAATAAATGCCGTGTTTCTTCAAAACTCATTTATGTAGTACAAGTTTTGTAAAGTAATGGCGTCGCTAGTTTTGTTTTTATCAACGTATAAACATAACATAACATAACATAACATAGCATCACGCCTTTTTCCCCGAAGGGGTAGGCAGAGGTGTTTCACACCCACATTTCGCCAGCGTAAAAATATAAATAAAAAAAATTATTAAATATAACGTATAAATTAAAGATAACAACGCATCTACCTTACAAAAACTTGTAACATGTTACAATGAGTCGGCAAATGATAGCGAATAAAATTGTGTACCATACATCAAACTAAATGGCGCAGTTCATTAGATATATTTTCGATCGTTTCTAGAAATATTTCAACAACAAAATTTTATTCTTACTAAAAATTTCATCAATCATAATTATTATGTTATAATTCCAGACCCTGACTGGGCGAGTCTGAACCTGGGCGTGTTGATCTGCATCGAGTGTTCGGGAGTGCACCGGAACCTCGGCTCGCACATCTCGCGGGTGCGCTCGCTCGACCTCGACGAGTGGCCGTCAGTATATATACTTATTTATTTTATAACTAAGCTACCCTTGTGATGAAGCATTACTTTATTTAGCCAAATACATGGATTGTTCAGCAGCCCACTCAAAGCCTCAAGTTGCACATGCTGTTACTGTCGCACGTACCGTAATTACGAAACACTCTCTCTCTCTCTCTCGAGTCTTTTTCGTTAGAGTCGTAATTACGGTCGGGACCTAAGACAATGACCTTATCGCCTCAATTCAGAACTTCATTCGACCCTCGTTCATAATTTGGAGACTGATTGCAAAAAAGAGAGGAAAAATCGCGCTTCTGGACGCACGTAAATAGGCGCCCTATATTTATTATTATTTTCATTTTAGGTTGAGTCACGTGAGTGTAATGGTGTCTCTGGGCAATGATCTTGTGAATTCAATATGGGAGGCAGACTTGAGGGGCCACGTCAAACCAATGGCGACTTGCAGTCGGGAGGAGAAGGAACGGTGAGTGACAGTGTTTGTTATTATATAATAATATAGGATTATAGATTTATAACTTTATATTGTAGTGAAGATGTGGCTGATAGAGGTGATTATTGATTGTTAGGGACGATGATTAGAGTTGTTATAGAGCTCTGAAACCGTCAGATATTGGAATTTAATATTAATGTTTTGTATAGTTACGGATAAGAGGGAATTTAAATGATTACTTTCTATAGTGATGGCAACGTAATGATACGATTATGAACGCCATAATCGTATCATTACGTTGCCGTTGTATCGGAGTATCTTGATGGTTACTGGAATTATATTGATTGTCACGATGACGGTAATGTTGACGTTTAGTATTAAACGGACAAATAGGGGCAAAGTTCAAGTAAGGGCCGATGTTTTCATCATCAGATAACTTTTACTTGGAGAATAAAATTGACGTTTATTCATATGGCAGATGGATTCGTTTAAAATACGAACGTCGCGCGTTCGTGAGCTCGTCGGGAGTGGCCACCGGCGTCGACGCGCTCCGCACGCTGTGCGCGCGCGGCGCGGTGGGCGCGCTGTGCCGCGCGCTGGCCGCGCCCGCGCCGCTGCTGCCCGCGCCGCCCGACCGCGCGCTCGCGCTGCGCGCCGCCGCCGCCGCCGGACACCTCGCCGCCGCACAGCTGCTCATATGGGTACGTGCTGCCGACCAATTTGTAATTCTAAATAATTGGATTACGACACGATCTGATACAATTACACTCGATGTAGTACGACACGACTACTTCGAATTAGACCCCAAACAGTCAACGGCACCGCATACTAATCGCGTGGAAATATCAAACTATCAAACTAATATAATAACTAATTTTCAAAAACTAAACAATCCATTTTATTTCCAGCACAACGGCAATCCCAACTACCCGGACGCGGACGGACACACGTGCGTGTTCTACGCGCGAGCTGCCGCGAACCACCTCTCAGGAATCCCGATCCAATACCCGAAAAATCTCCAACTATCCTGTCCCCTTCATCCCAACCCCCCGGTGAGCTCCAGCAACAGTTCCGCCACCAATTCCACAAGTTCCAACTCGAGCACAAAGAGTTCCTTGAAGAATCCAGAACCGGAATGCAACTGTATTATCTTCGAGCTACTTAACGCCCAAAGCGCGAGTAAGGCGCTTGTAGAATTGTTGATTGGACTACAAAACAACCAATACATGAACGGTTTCGAGTCCCACAATGGTTCAAGCATGGCTACTTTCCCTCACAGCACGTTGGGCAGACCTTCGCTAGGCCCGAACTTGTCTCTAACGAATGGTAAATGTGGCAGTATAGTGTAATTTTTTTCTATAATTCTAAATGTCGGTTTTGAATTAATGTTGATACTGTGACTGAAGGATTGTTACCAAGCAGGTATAACTTATACATAATGTTTTGTGGAGCGCAGTTTTGTTGGTAATTTTGTATAAGTATCAAATATTGGCAGCTATGGGTTCAAATTATATAATTCGTTTTCATAAATTTATTATGGCCACCCAGTGATTATATAAATTGGTATAAAGTTGAAGTTTGTAAGATATTTTTATCATTTTTTTTAGCAAATTTATGGATATGAGAGAGATATTTATAATAAAGTATATACCTATATTAAACGAATAATAAACTTATTAATTTATAGGAAAATAAATTTGTTGGTTCATAAATGAATCTGTTGAACTAACTTAAAACATATCTAGCTTCTATCTATATACTTATGTATGGTTTGTTTAAAGATGCCATACAAAATTGCGCTTCACTTTTAGTATATTATACGTAGTACTAATATGTTATAATATGTATACATATTATACGACTGTGGATGGTACAGTTGACGTAATGATGACGTAATCTCTCATACATTAAATAAATTTTAAATTTGTTAAAATTATGTGTCTGTCAATTTGAAAGTTAATTAAAATTAGACAATTTTTAGATTATTACGAAATTTGTAATTTTCATTTCAAGTGAGGTGTGTCATACTTTTGAGTATGCGGTGCTTTTTTTCGAATATGTTTTTAATATTTACATATCCGGTGTTAATAGTTCAAATTTTTAATACAATTCTTTTCTAGTGGTTTAGATTAGGTACCAATTGCATTTTATAAACCTTCATTTATTAGAAAAATATTCATCTGACCCATACGATGTAACTTTTCCCAAAAAAATAATCCCATAATTTAAAAAGTTATTGACTTATAATCGTTATAAATCCCCGTTCGCGGTGCAAAACCGTTTGTGTAGTACAGAATAAGTTATATAATATAGCTATGCTAAGGCATACGTAATTGTTTAGTAAAACTAGTCTGTGTGACAAGGAGAGTACCATGTTTGTAGAGAAAGTACCGGTTTAGATGAAACACTGAATTTACCATACATTTTCTATTATTATATCAGCCGTAGAATAGGTATCTGTTAGATGTATAGGCCTGTCCAAGAGATTTGCAATAGGACCAGTTGTATGCGACTTTCGTCCAGCGCGATTCTGCTTTGCAGTTGTCGTATAGTTCATAATTCCATGGATGTGTTAAGCTGTCTTACGTCGAATTGAAAATCATTGACATTTGAAAATTTTATTATTATTGAATGTATCAATTTATACAAGTAGCACTCAGATTATTCCTTTGACGTATCAACTGTTGGGCAGCTTAAGCTCAACCGCTAATGGTTTACCTTATACAATGAACGAATAATTGTATTTATATCTAGTATCTATAAAAATATATCAAAATTTGACTGGTATATAGATAGTCAATCGAAGTACACGTGGCTAACTATCCATTTTTGGGTATATAAACCTGATCTAAGATAACAAGAAAAAGCTTTTTGATTGTTTAAACTCTGAACATGTTCGTGCGGAGTTTCGGTTCACACATCTCGGCTCATCTCAAGTCAGCTCAGCTACATACCACCGGTACTTTCCCACCATTAAAGTTCCCATTGAAAGTCACAGTTTAGCATATAGATGTTATTAAATTAATCGTTTAGAAGCGAGATCTCAGCTCAATGCTATTTGTAGGGTATAGGATAATTATTTAGTGGTAATTTCTCATGCTTTACCCTAACACCCTTGGCTGTGAAGTTTGTGGTTTCTTAACAAGAATAATTATCATTATCTTTTTATATTTTCCCAATATTAAATATTTGGATCATGCACTGTTTTTTTTTTGCTTTGGTGTCTGTCTAGTGACTATTTAATCTAAATCCTATTGTTATAATTTTGTTTTCAGAGAATTTGTAATGTAATAGTTTTATAAAACGATTAATCCAGTGAATATGGACTGACAGATACCGGCTATATGTCATTTCATTTGTTTTAATGTAACATGTAGAAACAGAAAAGACACCAGAATTTTCAACATATTATTTTAAGGAACAAAGATGAAAAATATGTTTATTTCACACGAACTATACTTTATTTTCAGAACATAAAATTAATGTTCGCCATAATTGTTAATAAACCACAGACATTAACATTCCAATTGTAATATACAGCACACCAAGGGTTAAATAGTCGATGTGATATACTAAAGGTCTCCCTTTAAACCAAAATGTACTGATCCTTCTGTGCCTACCTAGGTAGTACGCTTTGTGACGTTAGACCAAGAGCTAACTACAAGTAAAATATTTTAAATGCATCACAAGCTCCTGGACTAACGTCTTGTTTCCAATTTGTAAAATACTTCATTGTAATATCGCGTTTTAGGGTTAATCCTTTAGATGTTTGTGCTTTTGGTTATTTTTATTACAAATGCAAGTAGATAGAGATCATTTTGGGCTGGAAAATGGACGGACATTGGGTTAAATTTTTTCAACAATGGTGATGTTTCCAAATGTTGCCACAATCGTAAATTTTACATCATTACTACAAAAACAAGTTGCCATCTTCAATAAAAAAGTTTTACGTTAGTCCCTGTTTTGTTACATGGAGGGAAAAGTAAATAGGTATTTTTATTACACTTAATCACTTTATCTTCGCGTTCGTTCACGTTCGATATAAATGGTTATTTAGAACTATTTAATTATATTTATAAAGAGAAATGAATGCCAGTGTCAGTCCAATTTTACAGTGTGTCTTTGTATCTTGAGAGTTTTAGGAATTATCACTTTGTTCTATGGAGTTGTCGTACTAGGAGTTTATTGTCCAATCTACGGTACTTAAATAATAGAATGGAGAATAATTCGGTTCACAGAATATACTTCGCAGAATAGAGAAAATGTAACTCACAGAATAATTATATTACAAATAATCATTTAATTTCTACAGTGCTTTTAGTGTAGACTACTGAAAGACTACTAGAAGCCTCCGTGGCTCAGTGGTTAGTGACCCTGTTTGCTGAGACAGAGGTCGTAGGTTTAATTCCCACCCTGGACAAATCTTTGTGTGATGAGGACAATTATTTGTTTTGTTTCTGGGTGTAATGTATCTATAATATGTATGTATTTAAAAAACCGTTATTTAAGTATTATAATAAGCTAGCTAATTCTTGTAATATTCTTGTAATAAATACTAGACAACACAGTTGTCTAGTATCCATACACACAACACAGTTGTCTAGTATCCATATTACAAGAATTAGCTTAGTTTGGGACTAGATGGCGCTGTTTGTGAATGTTCAAACATTATTATTATTAATTACACAGCGTGCATGGCAGGACGACGAGCGTCGTTGTGAATAAAATCTGCGCGCGTAGTGTATTACAAGTTAACAACGTATTGCCGTCCCATATAGCTCGCTATGTGCCCAAAGGTTGAGGACCAAAGGTTGGACGATAACTCCAAAGTGTTATAGAATTTTCTCAGTTGTCTGTAAAAGGCTTTGTACAATTAAATTAAAATATTAATTAACAATTCGTTTTACTTACAAGTTACATTTTCTTGTAATTGTCTTGTAAATTTTACTTAAATAGAAATTAGAATTTCGTTTTTATGAATGATAATTAAGTTCTGTTTGTAAATTTAGCAATTATAACTCGTTTACCGACGCAGTATTCGACACCATTTGTAAAAAAAAAATAGAAATTCTGTGCACTTTGTATAGTGTATTAATTATTATTTTATTTAAGTCCTATGTTGAAATTTTATTGATAATTTTAAATTATGTTATGTTGCGTTACTTGATTCGCAATTTTATTAAGATTTTTTAAAGTTTTTTTTTGTAAATTTCTTTTTAGAAGCCAAAGAGCTTAAGTGTAAATATATCGTAATATGCAGCTGTGCATTTGTTAGCTGTGGATAATTCTTTCGTTATTGTAATTTTTAAGAGATCCGTTAACGTTTTTTCTTGTGAGAATAAAATGATAAGGACGTAATTTTTTGTTTTATTATTTTCATAAAATCTGCCTTGTGTACCGACATAGGTACTGTTTTATTTTGAAATCCGCAAGGAGATTTATTTACTTGTTCCGAATATGAGCGTGCTTTGAATCAATGGCTCGTAAGTATTATGCGACACAGGAGAGTAATTGTGTAGTGCGGAAGCTGGTCAAAAATCAACGTAACTATGCAACGTGGGTAAGGGATTTAATATAATATATTCCAAGCTGATATATCGATGATATTTATTACACTAACAGAAAAGTCTTACTTTTCTAAACTTTATTTTTAGGTCTAAGAAAACGACAAGATATTTATACAAATATTTTTTTGCCATGAACGTGAGTGAACGCCACATAATGACATAACCTTTGATCTCTACAACGGAGCCAGATTATGTTTAACTCAATTTCGTCAATTTCCGATCCAAAAAATAGCACAGAGATTCCTTTTGAATATTTACTACTACGATTCACCTCTTTGAGATCAAATTGTTTTAAACATAAATAGGTGTAATATTTTCCTGTTGATCTCACACTAAAATAGCTAAAGACGTTTTTGGGAGTCGCAACAGACGCATTAGTACCAGTAGGTACTATTCTAACAACCTTATTTCTCAATTCTTCCATATGTGTAGGTATACTAAGCATCAAATTAACTGTCTAAAATTATTAAAGACAATTATGTACAATATCAAACGAACCATATTATATATAAATTTGCACATCTAACAGCATTCCTTCCATCAAAGCTATTCCTTAAAATCCTTTGTTGTTTAACCAGACAAGTTTATTGTTTCAAGTAGGGGAGATATTTGAATGTATCTTATTTTACCACCCCTCAGACGTCAGATACAGTCGCGACTTGCCACTATATTAATATATTCACAATATATATTATCTTGTATGTTTCTAACATGTTACATGGAAGACATGGCGGCATTAATTAATTATGTGTAATTTTCGTATATCGCTGTGAGTAACTTTCATGTTTTGATGTTTTCGTATCAGAAGTAACTAGTGTATACGTACGTGAATTTATTATAGAAGGTATTTTGCGTTATATTGTTGAACTGGTAAGCAATTAGGCAAATAAAATACTTGTTAAGTTGTTATAAATACTGGCAATGTAATTCATAATTGCGAAGTTCAATATCGCGATGTACGTTACAGCGAAAATTTAGGTAGGTACTATTGCGACGTACGTCATCGCGAAAATTCTAAACTATCTAACGTTTAATATTTATCTTGTTTATTTTATCGAAAATGATTAGGTCTAACGTTTAATATAAAATCCGTGTAGTGACGGATTAAGAATACATAATGTCACTACCCCATCTCAACCCGTGGGTGTTGTAAAAGGCGACTAAGGGAGTAACCTTATACAGACAAGAGCACTGCGAGAAAAGAAAAATTTGAAACGAACCCTATACCAACCCGTCTGGCCAGCGTGGTATAGTAGGCTAAATTCCCTCCACATTCTTTGGAGGAGACCCGTGCCCAGTAGTGGGACGTTTATGGGTTGAGATGATGATGAACGTTTAATATATATAAAAAACGTCATTATGTACTACGTACGTAACGCTGATGTCATATCAAGTTCCGGCGGCCACCCGTCACAGCGAAGAGTCGGTGCACAGAGGGGTTTAGTGGGTATTCCGGCCTCAGCCGGCGAGTCTCACATAACCGTCCCGTGTCCCCGCACGGGGCGGTATGCCGTCCCGTGTCCCCGCACGGGGCGGTATGCGTAAAAGAATTCCCCTCTTAAAAAAAAAAAGAAGGCCGCCTTACTCTTCGTGGTTATCATTATCATATTATATCAGCCATAGGCTTTCTATCTTTTAATCAACTAACGATGCGGTCAAAGTCACGAGTCTAAGCTAGTATAGGTACTTTTATAATGTAGGTACTTGGTGTTCCCCGCTTGAGTGGAATTCGATTCAATAAAGTGGATATGTAACGGTAAAAAAATCGGTCCAGTAATTTCCGAGTTTATAAACCAAAATAAAATACTAGTATATAATAGATACAATATATATTTAAAGGAATAATAAATAAGTACCTATTTATTTAATGATATTCTTAGATATAGAAGGTCAAGATCACATATTTCAAACTGCAAATCATAACCAAAATACGGTTAAAGAATAAGGCTATTTCCTATTTCGATACAACGCAATAAAATTACGAGCGAAAGAAAAAGAACGTTGTCTATGAGTGCCTGAAGGGATAATGGTAATCTGTATATGACAGATAACGATTTGGGGATGAAATATAGTCCATCTGGAATAAGGATATATACCATTCAACATTTTGTGCAAGGTCAAGACGTGTTGAATATTGAATTATATTATCAAAGACGGACTTTATTGCCAAAGTATTTCTCTCCAAGTCGACCTTACAAGGTTTACAACCCATTAAGTCCCACTGCTGGGCTCGGGTCTCCTCTCCTCTTACTAGAGAGCTGAGAGGGTTAAGGCCATAATCCACTCACGCTGGCCTAGTGCGGGTTGGTGGATCAGACATACTCATAGAATTTCTTCTAGGGTATGTGGGTCTCCTCATGATGTTTTCCTTCATCGTTGGCAGATGGTAAGTCACTTGACTAGTACATATAAATTCCACAAAGTGGAATCCATATTGGTACTGCCGGTCGGGATCGATAGGTTATGATAGGTGTATAATTAAGTCAGGAATTAATAATTAAATTTTTTTTTTTTAATATTGCATATTATTATACATTTCAGCCTATTGTAGTTTACTACTGAACAGAGGCCTCTTCTAACACATGCCATGACACTCGGTCCCGCCTACTATTATACTTACTAAATATACTTCTGATATATACAAAATTTGGAGATAAGTTTAGTATGATTTTAATAGACACAAATCCTGATCTGCTTCTGGAATAGTTTTCGTAGGGCTGTGTTTCTGATTATGTTATTCTACTTGCGTGGTTCCACAAAATACTGACTTTCTTCAACGAGACTGTACCGAATATGTTTAGGTTCCTTTTCACATATGAAAAATGATCGAGGTTTACACCAAACGTTGTCTAACTTGCCATTTCTAAGCATTGCTCCACAAGACTGCCCAGTTGCATCCGGTTGAAGATCATCCCAGAGGCTATATAACTGGTCCATTGTCTCTCCATGAATACTCAACCATGTCCCATTTGCATTCCAGTCTCGAAGACCTATATACAAAGGGTCCCACTTTGAATCCCAACCTAAATTCAACTTCTTATTTGGAATTTTGCTCTGGACAATTGTGGCTTCTTTCTCATCATTAAGGATGGCCAAATACCCGCCCTCGGCAATACACAGCGCATACGCATCGGACCACGAGCGGAGATCTTCATGAAATTTGTAACAGCTGCCTGTGCTCGGCTCCAACTTATACTCTTTATCATAAGTGCCGCATTCTGTCAAGTCTTGTTGAACATCGTAGCTTTTATAGCAGATGTAAGGCAACTTACTCAAACACGATACAACAGTTATTTCGTAACCATTCGTGGCTAAGCATTCGCGGTCTTCTAAATGTAGCACCTGGTACATATCTGAGACAGGCATGTTTTCCAGTGGGACCCCTTCAACAGACACAAACTGTCCAGGAGAGAACCTCGCATGGGTACCAGTAAAATATGATATTGAATGATTTCCGATCAAAGAGTTCATTGCCTCCAGAAGTTCTTCCGTCAAAGGAGACGCGAGCACCGCGCCTTCATCATGACATTTGAAGAATGCCTCACTCCATGTTGAGGCTACTTTGTGTACTTTGAACCAGCTCTCAGCCTTCGGATGGTATTTGTAATCCGATATACACAGCACATCCACTGTTATTGAGAGAAGAACGCCACAAATAATTAACTTCATCATCTTTTTGATAAATAAACACAACGAGTGAACACCGAGAAGTACATAGAGAGATACACTTTATCGTTTTGTTTGTGTTCTTTAAATACTAAAGTGCTAATTACTTATTAAACATATTTATGGTAGCCTTTTTTTTACTATCTGAAGCCAAAACTTGTTGTAATTCAATCATTCGTCGTGGGTTTTTTGTTGAGAGCAGTGGTGCTACATAAAATTTTCTAAATCTTAATAATTCGCGTAAACAATTATCGTGCGTAGACTAATATAAATAAGGGACACAATACTGTGCATTGGTTTTGTGAATGGTTACTGTGTGAAAGAGAAGTGTATATCGGCTAAATAGAGTCGTCTCGGTCTTGCGGCATCGCGGCGAGTGTGTACCGCACCACAGATAAAGGACAACAACATATTATTATCTATCGCCGCTTCCACACACGTCAGCGCTATACATAGATGTCGAAACAAATCACACCACCAAACAAAGTTTCGTCTGATACCAACATTCCACAGTCGGTTGACACCGAGTCCTTCGTTATCAATCGTAAGCCCAAATAATTGGATCACGACGATATGTTAATCATGGCACGTATCGTTGAAAAATTTAACTTGCATCTATCAATGTGGGACAACAAAATCACCGACTGCTTAACAAACTGCGTCACAACGGCGGTCAATGCGGCCATTTCAAGTGAATTGACAAAAATCTCCATAGTACTAGCAGAAATAAACGTAAATATCTCGAAACTCAACTCAGATTATAAGGCCCTGAACAACTCCTTAGAAAACACAAACAGCCGTATCGGTGACATCTCTAAATTTTACATCTGAGCGACAGGATAATATGGATAACAGTTTGAAATCGTTAGACAAAGACATTAAAGAAAATACGGACTCCTCAGTAAAAATAACAGTAGGTACTCGAAAATAAAATCTTGTCAATGGAGCAACAGGCACGACAATATGTAATCGGCCTGAACAACGTGATGAAAATCTTATTAGCATTGTGGAATGCCTCGGTAATGTTGTCAAACATCCAATACGAACGACAGACATTGTGGCTGTCCACCGTGTACCATACGCTGATCAAAACAATAGGCGCCCGAAGAATATCGTGCTAAAGTTGACGACAAGAGTTCTACGTGACAATATCATCGCTGCATATCGTTCTGTAAAGGGATTGGACAGCACGAAGTTAGGTATAGGTGGCTCACAAGTTACCAACATCTATGTTAAAGAACACTTAACCCTTAACAACAAAATGTTGTATCGGCAATGCCGGGATTCAGCTAAAAAACACGAGTATAAATACGTATGGGTCAAACACGGGATTATACTGGCAGGAAAGCATGACGCGTCTCCTGTCATCGCAATTCGATCCCAACAGGATATTAGTAAAATTAAATAAGTTTAATTTGTTATTTGTTGTGAATAAGCTAACATTTATGTGTACTTATCATACGAGATATATCATACGATAGGTTTCTCGGTGCATACGCTAAAAATCTATATTTATTTTGTCATATTATGTGGGTATTCTCTCGCCGTTATGGACGGCTATACTTTTGTAAACAGGGTAACATTAAAACTTATTTTAATAATTGTATGTTTATATTTTGTAACCTACTGTAACGTTATAACGTAACGCGTTACGTAACCTACGTGCAGGGTCTTGATTAATTTTATGTGCCTTTTAAATTCTGCTCAAGTAAACAAATAAAAAAATAAAAACGGACGGTTATTAGATTTATGTTTGATAGATATTGTAGGGTGTGCATGCGCACAGCCTCCAATACCACTTGTAGCCCTTGATGACCATCCGCCTTTTTATGTAATATTCCCATTTGGTGATAATACTATGAATACAATAAATCGTCCCAGAACACAATTTCAATTTAATAAAGATTCGTTATTAAATGAGGATATGGTTAAGATCAATTGGAATGTACTATTACTACTTAAATAAAAATTCTGAATCAATGGTATCTGCCTTTTACGAGCAAATTTATGAGATTAATATTAGAAAGAAAGAAAGAAAAAGAAATTTATTTATTTTTTTATTACATTAAATATTAAGCAATTTTCTTTGCTTTGGTTTAACATTTTATCTAAAAATAAAAAACCGCGTAGCTCAGTAGGCAGAGCACTGCACACGGAATGGCAGGGTTCGCGGGTTCAAGTCCCGTCGTGGGTTTTAATTTTTCCATTACTTGTTTAGCATTTAGATAAAAAAAATATAAAATACTTGTTAAGTTGTTATAAATACTGGAAATATCTTTGGAAGCTTTGTGTTGTAACCGGTTTTTTTGTTTGTTTCATCATTATCATATTATAGCCACAGGCTTTCTATCTTTTAATCAACTAACGATGCGGTCAAAGTCACGAGTCGAAGCTAGTGTAGGTACTTTTATAATGTACTTGGTGTTCCCCGCTTGAGTGGAATTCGATTCAATAAAGTAAAAAAATCGGTCCAGTTATTTCCGAGTTTATAAACCAAAATAAAATACTAGTATATATATATTAAAGGATATTAAAGGAATAATAAATAAGTACCTATTTTTTTTTTAACCAAAATACGGTTAAAGAATAAGGCTATTTCCTATTTCGATACAACGCAATAAAATTACGAGCGAAAGAAAAATAACGTTGTCTATGAGTGCCTGAAGGGATAATGGTAATCTGTATATGACAGATAACGATTTGGGGATGAAATATAGTTCATCTGGAATAAGGATATACCATTCAACATTTTGTGCAAGGTCAAGACGAAGAGGTTTTGAATATTGAATTATATACCAAAG
This sequence comes from Laspeyria flexula, assembly GCA_905147015.1. Lineage (NCBI taxonomy): Eukaryota > Metazoa > Arthropoda > Insecta > Lepidoptera > Erebidae > Laspeyria > Laspeyria flexula. Next base: position 2,001,339 of record LR989958.1, read on the forward strand.
ACGGACTTTATTGCCAAAGTCTTTCTCTCCAAGTCGACCTTACAAGGTAAAGCAGAGATGATAGGTTATGTTATCAGCAACCCATTAAGTCTGCCTGCCTGCCTGCTGAGCTCGGGTCTCTTCTCCTCTAAGTAGAGAGCTGAGATGGTTTAGGCCATAATTCACTCACGCTGGCCTATTGCGGTTTGGTGGATCACACATACTCAAAGAATTTCTTCTAGGGTATGTGGGTTTCCTCACAATGTTTTCCTTCACCGTTGGCAGATGGTAAGTCACTTGACTAGTACATATAAATTACAAAAAGTGGAATCCACATTGGTACTGCTGCCGGTCGGGATCGATATGTTATGATAGGTGTATAATTAAGTCAGGCAGTTAAAAAAATTATAAATAAATTTTAATATTGCATAATATTATTATACATTTCAGCCTATTGCAGTTTACTACCAGACAAAGGCCTCTCCTAACACATGCCATGACACTCAGTCCCGCCTACTATTATACTTACTAAATACACTTCTGATCTGATATATATACAAAATTTGGAGATAAGTTTACTATAATTTTAATAGACACAAATTCTGATCTGCTCATGGAATAGATTTCGTACGGCTGTGTTTCTGATTATGTTATTCTACTTGCGTGGTTCCACAAAATACTGACTTTCTTCAACGAGACTGTATCGAATATGTTGAGGTTCCTTTTCACATATGAAAAATGATCGAGGTTTACACCAAACGTTGTCTAACTTGCCATTTCTAAGCATTGCTCCACAAGACTGCCCAGTTGCATCCGGTTGAAGATCATCCCAGAGGCTATATAACTGGTCCATTGTCTCTCCATGAATACTCAACCATGACATATTTGCATTCCAGTCTCGAAGACCTATATACAAAGGGTCCCACTTAGAATCCCAACCGAAACTCAACTTCTTATTTGGAATTTTGCTCTGGACAATTGTGGCTTCTTTCTCATCATTAAGGATGGCCAAATACCCGCCCTCGGCAATACACAGCGCATACGCATCGGGCCACGAGCGGAGATCTTCATGAACTTTGTAACAACTGCCTGTGCTCGGCTCCAACTTATACTCTTTATCATAAGTGCCGCATTCCGTCAAGTTTTGTTGAGCATCGTAGCTTTTATAGCAGATGTAAGGCAATTTATTCAAACACGATACAACAGTTAATTCGTAACCATTCATGGCTAAGCATTCGCGGTCTTCTAAATGTAGCACCTGGTACATATCTGAGACAGGCATGTTTTCCAGTGGGACCCCTTCAACAGACACAAATTGTCCAGGAGAGAACCTCGCATGGGTACCAGTAAAATATGATATTGAAAGATTTCCGATCAAAGAGTTCATTGCCTCCAGAAGTTCTTCCGTCAAAGGAGACGCGAGCACCGCGCCTTCATCATGACATTTGAAGAATGCCTCACTCCATGTTGAGGCTACTTTGTGTACTTTGAACCAGCTCTCAGCCTTCGGATGGTATTTGTAATCCGATATACACAGCACATCCACTGTTATTGAGAGAAGAACGCCACAAATAATTAGCTTCATCATCTTTTTGATAAATAAACACAACGAGTGAACACCGAGAAGTACATAGAGAGATACACTTTATCGTTTTGTTTGTGCTCTTTAAATACTAAATTGCTAATTACTTATTATAAATATTTATGGTAACCTTTGCACTTTGCTATCTCAAGCCAAAACATATTGTAAAGATATGAGGATTGTACGAAAGACTACAAAAGAGTTCAGTAATATGACAAAAATTTTACTCCCTATTACAACCAACTGAAAATAGCTGACTAAATATGAAATAGATTATGGGTGAGATAACCGTGTAGTGACGGATTAAGAATACATATGTCACTACCCCATCTCAACCCATGAGTGTCGTAAAAGGCGAGTAAGAGAGTATTTATGCAGAAAAGAACAGCGAGAATAGGAAAAATCGAAACAATCCCAAACTAACCCGTCTGTTTAGCGTTGAGAAGTAGGATAAATTCCCTCCACATTTCTTGGAGGAGACCCGTACCCAGCAGTGGGACGTTTATGGGTTGAAATGATGATACCCCTTACTACCCCTTCGGGGCAATAAAGCGTGATGCTATATTATTTTATGTTACTCTGAAATATTATTTAACAGATTTTTTAAATTTCCTTATATTCTTAGGTACTTGGGCAAAACCACACAAAGAATGATATATAAACCAATGGTAAATATCAGCTATCATTTAGTGCATCAGTGCATTGACCGACTGATAATATAGAAAGGCTCTGTACTGATTAGACCATTGTGTTTCACAAGGAAATTATGATGAGCCATATTTTAGGTTTCATAATATTTATGAAGAGTCACTAAATAAAGATTATTATTGGAATCAATTATTCAACATTTCAACCTGTATTCAACAAGCATCACCAGATGGAGTGACATTCGTTGCAGACGACACAAAATCGCTCGCTGTGGCGGTAATTAAATAAGACTTATGTCCAGAAATGGACGTCGAGGATGATTATGATTCAACAAAACATTATGTAATTCTTTGAAACGGTTCCCTTTTAAAGCTCCGGTATTGCGTACTTAACGTTAATACAATATTCAAGCCCAGAAAATAACGTTAGAGCACCTGTTCATGAATTATTTAGGCGCCGCCGCCGCGCCGGTCCCTTTGTGGGTACACCTTTATCTGTTGTCGATACGAATTCGTTTAAGTGTTATATGCTACGGTTATCGATATCGGATATTGTTTTGGGCGATTCGATTTTGTAAAGATTTTTCGTTTGTTTTGTAAAAGACGAAAACGCCATCCGGTTGAGTATTCATGAAGAAGACAATGGACCAGTTATATAGGTCTTCAATCTGGGATTCTGGGCAGTATTGTGGAGCAATGCTTAGAAGTGGCAAGTTAGACAAAGTTTGGTGATAATTTATCAGGAAAAGAAATTTGAACGGTACAGACTTGGTGAAGAAACTCAATATTTGGTGGTAAAAGTTGAACAAACATAATCAGAAGCCCAGCCGTTCCCAAATCTTTTCTAAAAGCAGCACAAGATACTGGCGACTCGTAACTCTATGGTGTCTTCAACTTAATACAATCTTTACTTAGATTTATCTATTTATCTTGATATTTTTGATAGGTTTATTTTGAGATTTATCTCAAGATAAACCCCGAAGATGTTCTCAAGATTCTTGGGCAAAAATAAACAAACAACTAAAGTAAGCAGACAAAACATAAATGCAAAGAATCTCTATTTCCCATGTAACATATTTGTGCCATCACTTGCAGGAACGTGACGAATTTACAATATTATGTATAATACTATTCATCATATTATTCATAATTTTTACGACTCAATACAATTCACAGGCCCTATTATGGCAAGATAGACTTGTACATACTATAATAATGTTAACAACCTTGTAACTCTATTCTTGTGTGAATAAAAATATCATTTATCATTTAAAAATATCATTTATCATTTAATACAGCCTCTGAATATTCATGAGATGAGTATTTTAAGTATTTTATTTTATTATATTTATGTAGCGACACACAGTGTTTTGTGAAGCCCGATTTTCGGACATCCCATTATTATTGAAAAACCTGACAGAAATGATCATTTAAATGCAAGATTTCGTATCCCCATTTAGCTACCAAGTCTACTTTCTGAGTTAAAATTTTTTGAAAATCGTAATTTTTCCATCCGGATATTAAGAAAAAAATTAATTACGCTTAAATTAAGCGTGATACGAAATAATTATGTTAGGTACATTGATGGCGCATCTTATGGCAAGTATTTCAGTCCATAAATGAACCTCGCACCATTGTTAGATCGAGATTTATACGAGTTTTTCGGTTTTTAGTTTTTCTTAATTTTCTCGAAAATCCCGCCGTTTTGGGAAAAGTTATCTATACAGAAATAATTTTATTTACTTCCTCAATACACCACAAAATTATGACATCCCAAATCCATGGGACTCAGAAGTTATTCCAGTTACTATTTTTGTTAGGGTTGTCAATTTTTTTAATCCTTATTTTGTGTATTAAATTTTTCGTAAAAATAAAAGTTCCGTAGTCAGAATGACAAACACAACGTGAATCAGTTTATTGGCAGCCTACCGAGACCTTTCAAAATATTTATTTATTTATTATTATTTGTTAAAAACTCTATACTTAAGTAAATAATCATTGTACAAAGATGGACTTAATGCCTTACGCATTTTCTACCAGTCGACCTTATGGTAGTCCAGAAACAACATGCAACTTAAAAGAGAGAAACAGGAATATAATATACCAAATTGATAAATACAGACATATAAACAATATAGCTAAGAGAAATGTCAAGTTAAAAGTTCCCTTCAGGTTTACTACATTTGTTTGTTTGTAGGTAGAATTCGAAATAAATAGCAAATGAAGTTTGGATAGCTGGTGGTCAAATTATGGGAGTTTTAGCCAGTAGAAACTGTTACCGCCTTCACCGCGTGGAGGTACTCCCAGCTTATGTTATTGCTATTGCATTATGTGGATTTTGCGTGTCATTTAGCAGTATTTAGTACGTACTACAAACATACTTAAATAACACAAAATGCCTGAATATGCTTTTTAACGTACATCGATGAATAATATTTTATATAGATACCAAGCTGTTATCCTGGATTCTTCACGTCAGATAATATCCAAACTACCGATTTTAATACAAGGTAGATATATTTTTTGGCGAAGGTATATAAAATCCGGATATAAATAATTATCTGAGATTTTGACAGCCCTAACGACGTAAAATCCGGATTAAACTTAAAATCGTTGTGGTTTCGAAGTCCCATGGAATTGGGTTGTGAAATTTATGTGGTGTATTGGAGAAGTTATCTAAATAATGTGAGTGTAAATAACTTTTCCCAAAATTGAGGGATTTTCGAGAAAATTAAGATAAACTAAAAATCGAAAAACACGTATATATCTGGATCAAGCAAAGTTACGAGGTTCATTTATGCACTAAAATACTCGGCATAAGATGCGCCATCAATGTACCTAACATCGTTATTTCTATAATGCTTATTTTAAATGTAATTATTTTTCTTCTGAAAATCGAAATAAAATTTGGTCGATTTTCAAAAAATTATAATTCAAAAACTAGACTTGGTAGCTAAATGGGGATACGAAATCTTGCTTTTAAATGATCATTTCTGTCAGGTTTTTCAATAATAATGGGATGTCCGAAAATCGGGCTTCACAAAACACTGTGCGACGGATTAAGAATGCATAATATCACTACCCCAGTTCAACCTTAAGAAGACAGGACTCACTGCGAGAAAAGGAAAATTTGAAACAAAACCATATACCAACCCGTCTGGCCAGCGTGGTATAGTAGGCTGAATTCCCCTCCAAAATGTTTGGAGGATACCCATGCCCAGCAGTGGGACGTTTATAGGTTGTAGTGATGATGATGAACTACACATACTTAGTTCATCATCATCTTTGCATTAAAATACATTTTTATAAATCTTTAGTTTATGTCGTAACGCTAAACTCAGCCGAACAACAATCAATGGAGAATTAAAAAAAAATCTTTTTGTTGTGGCAATATTTTATGAAGTTAATTTAAATACTTATGAGAACAAATTACTCCACCTATATATTATTTTATTGGAAGTGACTCTGGTTCCATTGATAAAGCGTCCTTTAAATCGTTTTTCCTTAATCTTCTAAAATAAATGCTTTATTTGAAACTAGAGACTAACTGCCGCACTCAGAGACGTCAATTAGCACAATTCATTAGACACATTTTTTTCATTGAATAATCGTCTTTAGGCGTATAGACTTAAGTATTACACGTTTTTACTAAATAAAGTTAAGTAGCGTTGAGTACGGCAGTTAACGTTTTAATTCATCAAATATTAGATGATCATCTAATCACAAAACCTGGGCGCTATTGTCAAATTTTGTTATCCGATTTGTATCAGACTAAATTAGCCATTTTGTTTTTAATTCTAGTTTTTTTTTGTTATGTTTTTGTTTAAATTTCAATAATAATTTCCAATTCTAATATTTATAATAATTGTTAAAACCAATATTATAAATTTTTAAGAATATTTTTTAATTTATTATGTGTTCAATTTAATCGTGATCATTTATTGTAAATGCGGTGTTAGCCAGTAAGTGGTTGTTACACGGGTAAATGTATCAACTTCCGTGAATAACTATTAAAATGTACTGTGTAAGCAATCGTGGGTTAACCTAATATATAAATAAATCAACATACAGGCACAGGTATTATAGCGACGCTATTATATAAGTATGGTTAAACAAGATAGTAGCACAGATAGTAGTCAAAGCGTGTAAGTCGATCTATCCTAGCGTTATCAAGAACGTGGGGGCAAACTCGCGGAAAATTGAAATTTCCTCAAAGTTATGATGTTGGCGATGTGCTTCTGATTTCCATACAGATAAAACTTCTCTATATAAATAAAGCTGAATTATCTGCTTATTTGTCTGTTTAAACGCGCTAATTATTACATTTTAGGCCATAAACGTCCCACTGTGCACTGATGCACAGGTCTCCTCCAACGACTTTGGAAGGAATTTGGTATATATATATTATATATATACACTTATATTTATACACATACAATATATTTTATTTACTTATATTTTACACACTTATATTTTATTTTAAAATAGAGGGATTATTTGGAAATCTCTCGTCATAATGGCACTCTCAATGTTCCCGGTAGAATTGTACGGAGAAAGTTAACAAGAGAAGCAAAGAGACCTCAAGCTTTCGACAGATTATATGATAAGGTCTTTCATCTCTCAACTGTTTCTAAGGAAACTCTGGCTTAGTGTGATACAAAATTCAAAGCACGATGTTAATTACAAATCTAATTGGCAATTGCTCAATTCTATCCCGATTTTAGTCTGATAAGCGTATCTATCTATTGTATATAAGGTCTATTTCAATTGTATAAATTACAGAGTACATACAAGCTTCCCTAATTATTCATTTACAAAATCAAATACTCGTGCCGAAAGTTTCATCATAAATTTTATTTGACGTTTTTCAAAGCTCCGAAGTGTCACGTTCACGAGTCAGGAGCGTGACAAGTGACGTCAGCTCGTCGTCCACGTGAACGCTTATAAAACGAGGGAAAATGGACGCATCGTTTTTAGGTTGCTAATGAGTGTACAGTTGACAAGGGAAGTGAAAAACTTTTTTTGTTAAAATAGCTTAGATTCTGTAGAGTTCCTAGACAAAACAAAATAATGTAAAATATGGTGATATATTATTAAGTTTTTAGAAACGTGAATATGGAGAAATAATAATAATTAGATTTATTTTAATTATAAAGCTTAACCTAATTTATTACACCGCGAGCGGTCCTGTGCCGTCTAGGCCAGCAGTGGACGTCGTTGGGCTGATATCATGATGCTGATGGTGATGATAAGCCTAACGACTCATATTTAAATACTTAATGCTTTATTTGTAAGTCGAGTAGGGTTGGGATCGATTCTACGTAACGTGCAAAGACAAAATACATCAAAATTTAAACTAGTGTAGTCAAAGTTTGGTTTTGATTTGCATATAAGTTAATAGATACTAGAAATTAATAGTTAACCCAAATTCAGGAAGCTTCAGTTATACTACTAGTTAGTAACATTTACTAAAGTTTAGGTAGTCCTCAGTGTTGGAGTGAAACCGACAACTTAATTTTGACGTTGTCGGACACGGTAAAGGGGTCATGCATAAATTACGTCTAAAATAATAATTTTTATAAGGAGATGCAAGTGTCCTACCTCCAATTCTCCTACGCTACCGCGAGCGGTTCTGTGCCGCCTATGTTCAGCAGTGGACGTCTTTGGGCTGATATGATGATGATGATGATGATGATGAAGTAACGGATGCATCTTATCAAACATAAAATTATTTTTACAATGAGTCCACTGTCAGGGATCGGATTTACAGACGTAACTCGTACGAACAATCCGATTGCCTTGCTCCACGGAGCATCGGCGTCAGCATTGCCGACGATTCCATCTCTCCGTTCTCATCACGTGATGTCACATTTTGGTGGCCGTCTCCCTCTTGATATCTGAGAGTGACGTAATTTGTGGACTGCTCAAAAGCTCTGGTTTCAGTGGCCTTTGCAAAGTTGGCGAACTATCTTATGCTATACAAATAGTATGCATTTGATCTCCGTTCCACTTAATTAATCAAGTATTCATGGATATTCTCTGTAGAAATTCATAGTTAGAAATGAATTCCAATATTTGATTTGTATTGTTTGATAGAGTAAGTAAAAGCAATTGTAATGGATTTTCTGTTTTTTTTTTAACGTTGTGATCTTACATAATGTATCATATTTACGAAGATATTCATACAAAGATATTTAAAATATTGTAAAACAAAAGATTATTTATTATTCACGAGCAATTCAAAATCATTACAGGCATGTTAGAGAAAAGAAGAAAGAGTTTCAAAGAAGTACCTTCTGTATTTGACTTTTATTTAAGTTTGAATGCGTTTATCTCAATAACATTACAAATAACTAGAAATCCTGTAAAAAAATAAAACGGTGCTGCCAAACTCAAACTGACATAACTTCTCTTAAACCAGTGAGTGATTATTTAAAACGCTTTGTGAAGTCCTCTGACTATAAATTCATCATCATCATTTTAACCCATAAACATCCCACTGCTGGACACGGGTCTCCTCAAAAGAATGTGGAGGGAATTAAGCCTACAATACCACGCTGGCCAGACGGGTTGGTTACTTTTTGCATAATGGGTTTGTTTCAAATTTTCCTTTTCTCACAGTGCTCTTGTTTGCATAAAGACTCTAAATAACGTCAAAAAATTATTTCACTATTTTATTTAGTCAAGCATAAATAAGTTAACTCTTTGCCGTTTTGCTATAATATATGTTCAGCTACGCAATTGAATCAAGTCGTATTACTTATTCATGTTCTCGCAGAACCTTTCTCAAATATCCTACATACCAAAGGATCTTTCCTCACATTTCTAGACTGCCTTTTTCCTGACCTATCTTATATCTTCATTCCGTATTCGTTCCGAGCCTTAAGAAAATATTCTTAGCACTCGCATTTCAATCGCTTTTACCGTTTGATATCAATGGTATTTTTATTTACGTATCTATGTAGGCGTTAGGTTAGGAAGGCACAGCGTATTTTTTTTCATAAATCAGCTGACAAAGCAGTAATTTCCTTATTGATGCCATGAGAACACTATCTATTAATGAAATAAAACATAAAGGTACATACACACATATAGTAGCACCTTTCAACTCCGGATGATAATGTAAAGTGCTAAAAAAATCGACATCTAGAACCAATAAAAATACCTACGTCTTTTAAGTTGCGAGAGAATCATTGTTGCGTTATATTTCTTTAATAAGTCAGAATGTTCATTAAAACTTTTCGCATAATGGGCTTGGTACTCATATCGAAAGACATTCAACGAAGCCCATTTCTATTACATCATCGTAAAGAAACAATTTGATCGATGGGTTGTTAATGGAATGTCCATTAAAAGGTCAAAAATTGCTGTGGTGGTTTTAAGTTTTAGACTACTAATAGGTATATCTATATAACACTACATAGAGAGAACGACGGGACGTCACTAGTTATAACTTTATGAGTAAATCAAATAAGAGAGCGTCGGAATAAATCCAATCAGTAGTCTGTAGTTCGTTACGCAATCCACTGGGAAACGTTTGTTATTTGATTAATAGAATATCAGTGATTGTCACGACTACCACCGAAATTTACCTAGGTAATCAGAAAATTGAGAAGGTAATATTGTTTTTTAGAAATTAGTTAGCCACCTCTATCAATGCATATATATGTTTCTTATAAGCCAGTATAGATCGAACTTTAGCAAACTCAGAACTGTGACGACACTTGAACTCCAAAGAAAGTTAAACGCTTTGAACAATTAAATTAATTATAATTATTATTCGGCGAGATGTCCGTCGCTTTATTTCTCTTACGAATCTCTTCTTTTCTGATTCGGTCACGTAGAAACCCCATAGATCTTTTCATTTAATTTGAGTTTTCTATAAGGCCCACAGCCAGCGGCCACGATGAATATGATATAGTGAATAAAAAAAAGTTTTCCTTTGTACTGCTCGTGTTTCTATTAAAAGAAAGATCGTTTTATTTCGACTCAAGGGCCCACAAGAACAACGTACACAAAAAGAGAAAAATAAAGATAAATATTACGTTTAATTAATCGATTATATTTAATTAATCGTCTTAAAACTTTGGCATGGTGTATAATTTTTTTAATCTTTGGAAGAGAACATTTGTGCGTTTATTATGACGTCTAGACTGTACTACTGTATTCAGGATGAATACAAAATATATATATCTATCCACTGTCAGCACACAACGAACAGATACAACGTTTGCATCTCACATCTAATCCTTAATTCAACGTTGACAGTTGACAGGCGTCAAATTAGAGTTAGGTAATCGAGTTGTCTTTGTACAGCCCACGCCAGCGGGTTAATTGTATCAATGTTCGTTAAATTATATGTTAATGTTATGTTGTCCTTGATGGCAGTTCAATTTATCAATTATCTATTAGTGTGGGGTAGAATTAGTAATAATTTCTATACATAGTCGAGTAAGTATTTGATATTAATTTCAGCTCGATACCTCTACGCCTTTTTGAGAAAATTATTCTTGACAGACTGACAGACAGACGGACAATGGAGTGATCCTATAAGGGTTTCGGTTTTTCCTTTTGAGGCACGGAACCCTAAAAATTTGTGAGTAATTGTCAATCAGTATGGTTAGTAGAACGTTTTTACAATTTTACTTAAAATATACTTATAATGTAATAATCATAAAACATACTATCTGTTTTCTGGACTTCGCTTCCGTCATTCTTGATTTCCCACTGCTCAGCTCCTTTTGGCCGTAGCGTGATATTATATAGACTATACCCTTCCTCGATAAATGGGCTATCCAACATTTAAAGAATTTTTAAATCGGACCAGTAGATCCTGAGATTAGCACGTGCAACAAACAAACTCAACCTTTATAATATTATAAGTACCTACAGATACAATACGACATACTTATCGTTTAAAATATCTTTAGATCATAAGTTTCATGCCATATTTTAATTTGTAATTTCCTCCCCCTCTTTTATTTTAATGATACATTTAGTTAGTTTTTATTTGTAAATATTATTTTTAAATTTAGTTTAATATTATAATTTTTTAGTTTAAATGCTTTGTGTCAGGGAAAAACCAAAACGGTTTGATAACCTCATGAAGTCGTCAGTACATAATATATTAGTATGGGTATATTTGATGTCACGTTGCAAAGTTACGAGTTAATACGTGACGTGACTAGCTAGGTCAAATGAGATAAACTTTGTTAAGCTTATGAGTAATAAAGATGATGTGTGTATGGAATTTATACGTGTACAGCTCATAATGTTGAAATGAACAATTACTTACTGATGGAATCAAAATCCATCGATGTAGCCTATGGGATTTCCAAAATTTTTAATCTATAGATATCGTTTAAGGTTTCTTTAGGGTCGGCAGCGCGCTCGTAATGCCCCTGGTGTAACAGGCGTCTATAGGCTACGGTAACCGCTTACTATCAGGTGGGCTGTACGTTTGTTTGTCACCGTCGTGGTATAAAAAAATCTACAAAATTCAGATATTTCGAATGAAAATTTCCGTCCGAGTTCGATCCCGACCGGCAGTACCAATGTGGATTCCACTTTTTGGAATTTCGTTCGTTTCGTTCGTCATCGTGAGGAGACTCACATACCCTAGAAGAAAGCGCGCCTGGCGCGACTGGCGCGCCACGCCACAGTAATGTGTCTCCGCCTAAAAATGATACCGAACACAGAACTTACACGAATTACCTAATAGAAAAGGTTGTCCAAATCATCACTATATATCACGGATAAACAACACACTATCGGACACAAAGCTATTTCACTCACACCCCTCACAAACACAAAAGCGTGATAGAGATAATAGAATAGGAACAAAAGATAAGCGTGAGATAAACTACGGATTTCGTTACAGAAGGCTTGCTGAACCCACAAACAAATATATAATGTTATTGTGCCATTGTTTCAGGCTACAATGTTCGCTTTTGTTCTTGTTTACATTTCACAGATAAACGAAGAGCTACAGTGTTATTCTGTAAACAAAAAAAATTGGGTATCAAATTTCATAAATGAAAAACTGACGGTCAACTGTCGCGCTTTATCAAGTCCTTTAAATAAGCATGTGAGATTTTATATTTAGGTTAAATATTTTTTGGAGTGCTGTAATATACTTACTTAGTATCAAAGGGAATGGATGGAAGGGGCAGCCCGCCTCGGGCCCCGGTCTTGGGAGGACCCCCAAATTGCCTCCGCGTTCCCCTGATCAAATCCTAAACAAGGCTTTAATAATATGCTTAGTACCTATATGTACCTATACCTAGCATTTCATCAAGATCAAAACACTACAGCCATCTAGACTTTTTTTAAGTAACAGGTACTAATATTCTTTTAACTTTGCTGAACGCGTCCAATACGCTGGGGAATTCCTCCCGTCTTTGTAGCGAAATAAACATATGAAAATACTTATTCATACATACAATTTATAAATATGATTTTTTTTTTTTTTTTATACCACGACGGTGGCAAACAGTCGTACGGTCCGCCTGATGGTAAGCGGTAAGCGGTAGCGGTAAAAAGCTTCTAAAACTACATTTTTTTATAGCTGGGGGCCTCATTCAGCTCTGCCGCCCCGGGCCTCTGACGGGCTTAGTCCGCCACTGATTATATGTATTGTATCAAAAGCTCATGGGCGATTTAGGATTATTATAACATAAGGTCAAACAGATTTTACTTCGAGGCGAATGCGAGCGTGATACGATATCGAATTGTATTCCACAGAATAGTTCTGCTAGCTGCTGTGTTACAGTATCTCTCCCAGGGGTCACTCTTTTACCTTAATATTTTCATGATTATGTTTATATGTTGGATAAAAATGGTTATTTAAAAAGTTCGGTATTCCTCCCCTGGGGTCTCACGCTTCTCTCAATAATCATGTTTGGGAAGGTATATAATAAAAATAAACTGTAGGTTATAAAACTCACTTTTGCTTTAGGAAATGAAACGAAACTAGATATTTGCAGTGTTTGTTTTACAATTGTTTTTTTTGGAGATTTGACTGGATTGATGTAGTAGCTGTTCTGGCATGATTGAATAATAAACATCCATGTCCTTACTTTCGCCATGTCGTGCCAGAAGGTGTAAGGATTAACAAAAACCACAGTCGGCGTCACATGTGCGCAGCTCAAGAGACAGAAGGTTTTTTTTAAATTAGTTCACCTATATTGAAGGTGAGGCCTACATTCAGCAATGACGTAATTGGGCTGATATGGTTATGATAATAATGATGATACTAGATAAGGAAAACTCGTAATAAAACCATGAACCAACTTATCTGGCCAATATCTGTTTCTAATGAAAGAGGACCCGTGGCTAGCAGAAGCTGTGCTAGTAATAAGATTTTTACCGATCATTGCCAAAATTAACTTAGAAGTACTATTAGCTTGTCTGTCTAGTGACGGATTAAGAATAAATAATTTCAATACCCCATTTCAACCCGTAGGTGTCGTACAAGGTGACTAAGCGAGTAAGCTGGCAGACAAGAGCACTGCGAGAAAAAGAAAATTCGGTACAAAGTACAAAACCCTATCTATACCTATACCAAGCCATCTGGCCAGCGTGGTATAGTAGGCTAAATTCCCTCTAAAATGTTTGGAGGAGACCCGCGCCCAACATTAGGCCATTTATGGGTTGTGATGATGACGACGCTTTGCTAAAAAGTAGTTGCACATTCGATTATTCAGTATAAAAAACAGCTATGCAAACGTGATATCTATATAAAATAAGATCCCAAAAACCTACAAACAAAATCAATTAACATGATGTATACGTACTATACGTATATTTTTACCTACATAGATTTATAACAACGATCTCCTGACCAAAGTCTCGTTTATAGACACTGTGTGTGTTTGAACACAATCTGATTGGTCAGATACTGGCGTATTTTATTATGGGCTTTGTTTAACAGGCAAAAGGTTTATTTGAGTTTGTAGAATTGTTCATTGAATCGTGATATATTTTAGTAGGTATATTTGCAAAGTAAAGGTAAAACATAAAAAAAAACACTTTTTAAAATGCTGCCATAGTGACGTAGCGTGTGTGTGAGTGAAGAGGTCCGGGTTTTGATGCTTGGGTCGGGCCATTTATGTTTTTTTTGTAGGTATCATCATCATCATCATTCCAACCCACAAACGTCCCACTTCTGGGCACAGGTCTCCTACAAGGAATGTGGAGGGAATTTAGCCTACTATATTACGCTGGCCATACGGGTTGGTATTGGTTACGTATTAATTATTATCTAATCTGTGGTATTGGTTTTGTTTGGAATTTTCCTTTCTCGCAGTGCTCTTGTCTCCCTTTTACGACACCCACGGGTTGAGATGGGGTAGCAACATTATGTATTATTAATCCGTCACTACACGGAATAGGTAAGTATACCTCAAATAAAATACCAAAATAATATGAGTAAATGTTTGATATATTTTTATTGAAATACGAAATAAGATTTATTACTCTGTGGACATATTTGATTTCTTTATCACACTAATTAACTATATTAGTTATACAATAAATATGGATATGACTGGCCTGTTGGTCTAGTGGTTAGTGATCCTGACTGCTAAACCGGAGGTCGTGGGTTCGATTCCCAACCAGGACAAATCTTTGTGTGATGTGCATGAAGGTTTGTTTGTGTCTGGGTGTAATTTATCTATAATATGTACGTATTTACAAAAAAAAAAAAATAATTAGTATATCAGTTGTTTAGTACCCAAAATACAAGTAAATATAAATGCTTAATTTGGGACTAGATGGCGCTGTGGGAATGTGGTAGAATATTATTATTATATACTTATACAAGATAAAAACACATACAGAAACTTTACGTTGAACAAATTTAAAAATCAATTGTATAGGTGGCTTATGGATAAGGGATTCTATTCTGTTAGAGAGTTTTTAGAGTGTAAAATATAAATCCACCTAGTAATACTAGTCGAGCAAAAACGTTTATATTGATGATTAATGTATACCTAATTAAATGACATAAGTTTGGACATAATTTTAAATATTATTGTATTGTATGTTAATGATGTTATTATGATCCTGCTATTTAATGTATTTAATTCTTATTTGTGACGGTATTTAATTTTATTAATTGTAATTACAATATTTGCATGCCATCATTATGGCGAATGTGCTGTGAACTAATAATTATGTAAACACCTATAATGTATTGAATTTGAATTTGAAAAAAATAACAAAACCCACATTTCAATGATACAATAACGAGCTGTTTAAGCATATACACACTCCTATACCAATATCTTCAATAGGTGACCTATATTACTTTGGCTTCGCCCTCGAGATGAACACGGTCTATAGTCTGAAGCGATGCTAACAATAGCCTTCCAATATACAGTCTAGTGTCATTGGTATCGCTTTGATACATTCTACGTTGCATCTATTCTAATATATTCACAGAACAAAGAAAGTAAGTTAGTGGACATATGTACGAAACTAAAGAAATTTAGTTAATTAAAAACGTTGGATATCTGACAATGTGCCCGATTGACAGGCTCGCTCCATAGGACAAACATAACTGGCAGAATATGTGTGCGATACCCCACTGCCTACCCCTTTGAGGAAATTATGTTTAGAGATTTTATGTTGTTAAATTAAAAAAAATTAAGACCTCATGAAATCGTTTAATGCACCGCTATTTCAGAAACGGCTGTAATGATTTAGATGAAAATGTATCAAAATATAGCGATACTTTTCAAGTGGTTATACAAGTGACTTCATGGTATAATATAACCTTTACACTATGGTGTCATAGTATAAAAGTTTATATTATATACTTTACTCTATTACACCAAAGGGCGGGCACGTATGTACACATTAAGCCAAAAATGAGCCCTATTTAATAATATATAATCACAAAAAAAGAAACAGCTCCATCAGTTTTAATAAATCATATCTAAGAACTTTATGATGATGTAATAAAAAAAAAACCGCATCGAAATCAGCCCATTCGTTTAAGAGCTACGATGACACAGACAGACACACAGACACGTCAAACTTATAACACCTTTTTGTGTAGAGGGTTAATAATAATAATAATAGTTTATTTCGGACAAACTTATCCATAACACTTAGAATAAATTACAATTAGAAAACATACAAATAAATTATAAAATTGTTATACATATAAATATTATAAAAATCATTAAAAAAATTACAAATTAAAATATTACAATAAAAATAAAAAATTACAGTTACAGTTGGGCATGTAAGCGTATCCAATGGCGCAACAGTAGCATGTCCCACCTGTCTGCAAACACGTTCAGCATGCTGTTTGGGCTAGACCTAACACGATTCAACATCGATGCACACTGTTTCCTTATAAGTGCATGAAAGCCATCAGTATGCGCTTCTGCGAACATATTCGATGCGCTGCAGAATCGGGGCAGCCCCAACAGCAACCTAAACGCGTTATTGTATTGAACACGTAAGGCGTTATATGCCGCTAGCGTATAGCTGACCCACAGGCTACACGCTAACAGAACGAACTCAAAAGTGACATATCTAATATCTACCGACATGCAAAGTTCCTATACAATGTTATTTCGTACTCGTAGAGCACTATGTATATATTTCATAAATAAATCTTAATAACTGAGGAACTTGCATAAAATAATTACGCCCAGGATAACCCATTAAATTTCCTTTGAGATAAACTTTAAATTGCTGTCAACCACGAAACAATTTATGTAGCGTTGACGGTAATATTAAACGGTTTAATTACTGCCTGTTTAACTTATAACAATGCAACTTATGCAACCAGATTAAATGTCTAAAATGCAGGCGCGGATCTATGTAGGGGCTATAGGGGCTGCAGCCCGAGGCCCCCGGATATAAGGGGCCCCCAGCCAAAATAGAAGATATTGTGAATTAAAAAAAAATCGGTTAACAGCATGTTGGACCATACTCAATGTAGGGTTTCGCAGCAAAATCTCAATATTACTTAGCGGCCCATACAAGACACCTATTCTCCGAATGTCATCGAAATACATCGAGTAGTTTTTGAGAAAATGCCTAAAGTAAAAAACATAAGGAAGAACGGATATAACGAAACTATTGGTTCGGATTTTGCCATTTTGGCTACGGAATCCTAAAAAATGCATTATCGTACGGAACGAAAAAACCAGCTAAGAGTGAGGACTCTTAGCTGGTTTTTTTTAATGGCAGTTAATTGATAATTTAGGCAGGCCCCCTAGGGGCCCCCAGTAGTATCAGCCCAGGGCCCCACAAACTCGCGATCCGCCCCTGCTAAAATGTACATTTTATATCAGAGCTGACTCTTTGTAATTTTATTTTACACTACACTCATGTCTTTCGTTGTATTAATGAACTAATCAGTTTGATTCTATTATTTTTACACACCAATTTCCAGTATATTACACCCTGACTGTAATCACGTAACGAGAGTTTGCTATCAAGTATCAAGGAATATGGTCCAGACACTCGTTTGAATTAGCTTCCTTAGAAGAAGCTTTGGAAAATAGCCGCTTCCTGGGCCCTGATTCTGACTCATCGGATTGCTCCCGGATAGTAAACTTTTTCGAATCTTAGAACGACGTATTTTTACAGCTTAAGTTATTAAGTTGTAAGAAATTAGTTTACCGTATAGAAAATAAAAAACTGATTAATATAAGATTTTTTTCTACATCCATCTATTTTTTTAACATTCTGTTTTTTAACTTTAAATAAACTGACAGTTCTGGCCGAAAATATTCCGACAGCTCAGAATCAGGGGCCTGGATATACTAAATCTGGTGGTACTATTACTGCCTAAGAGACAAACCTGGTTATATTTACACTGACCGTTTTTCGGGGCTTCGCATCCGTAGTTCTTAATTGTCCACTGGTCAACTCCTATTGCTCGTAACGTGACGCTATCTAACACAAAAATGCATTTTTAATTACATTTAGAAGTTCCTGAGATTAGCGCCTTCAAACAAACAAACACTTCAGCTTTATAATGTAAGTAGTTGTGTAGTTGAAAAAAAATCTCACAATTTAACAATTTTATTCTAGGTCACATCGTACCTACATAGTGATTACAATGAAGAGTAAATGTCTCCTCCCGGCATAATATCGACAATACTTTGACAAAATTCGCAAACTCGAGTCGACGCCTAACTGCTTAAACGCGCATAGTAAGTGTATAAATTTCCTCAGTCTCATTAACAAAAAACACAAAGTTGCAAACTCGAGTACCTTAGAGCCGTAACATAAAAACTAACTGTTGAACTTTTTTAAGTGACATGAACTTGATATAAAAGTGGGAAATCACCTCGTTTGCGTAATCCAGTGTGTTCCAACTTACACACCTGTGTGTGTGCTTTAACATTAATAACTTTATATATAGTATGTTTTCACTGACTGTGAAGTGGCAAACGACCACGCGGCGAATCTGAAGTTGACTATCGCTCGTAGGAGGCAAAGTTAGGGGCACAGCCAAGCCACTGCTTAACTTGAGAGTATGGCTCTCTTTAAACCTTGTTTGAAGAAGGACATGTCATAGCGTTCAAGTAACACCGCAGCAGAAAGTTCACTCCATATAATTTTCTGTACGATCAGACGCTAGTAGTTGTGTATACCGTATACATATTGTGCATACTTATAAGTAACTAACTTATCACTTATTTATTTATTTTTATTTATTTATTCAAACTTTATGCACATTGGTACATGGGCGGACTTAATTACGTAGGCATTTTCTACCAGTCTACCTTGGGTGATGCAGAGTAGAACAAAGTAGGTGCACAATGGTCAACTTATTGAAGAAAAAAAAAAAAAAGAGGAAAATACAAAATAACATAAATATCAGTACATAAAATTATAAATACATAAATAAAATGCAATATATAATATACATAAATACATACCTTTTTAAATATATAATATATAAATATGTCTATATATATAATGTAAGACGCGATAATTCCGACGTTTTATCATTTAGATCTAAGCAAAAACTAAAATGTGTTTATTCAAGATTGGTGTTAATTTAAGTTGTTGTTGAACCAAAAATAGAAAAAAATATACCCTGGCATAATAACGAGTACATCGTATCTATCTATACAGATACACATCATCATTATCATCATCCCAACCCATAAATGTCCCACTGCTGGGCACAGGTCTCATCCAAAGAATATGGAGGCCAGACGCATATACGCTGGCCAGACGGGTTGGTATAGTGTTTGTTCAGAAAATTCTTTTTCTCACAGTGCAGCAGTGGTCTTATTTGCATAAGGTTACTCCTTTAGTCGCCTTTTACGACACCCATGGGTTGAGATGGGGTAGTGGTAGTATGTATTCTTGATCCGTCACTACACAGATATATACATAGTGAAAAAATATATGTATACTCGTATATATAGGGTCTATTTTATTTTCACTATGTGTGTGACATAGGTTACTTGAAGTTCTCTTTGACAATTTACCTTGACGACTCGACGATAAACGTCGTATCTTCAAGGGTATGTTATGTCGTAATATAAAGAGGGTAGAACAAAAAAAAAATTAACTGAACAAAGATGATGACAAAAGCCGGGCTAAGACTGGAGCTACTGCTCAGTCGAACTTGTTAATCCTACCGTGAGAACAGAGTTAGAAGTGTAATATTATCTATTTTAAAATATGCGAGAGGGACTTTGTTGGTTTGCTTTTTTTTCGTATATATTTTTATTTTCATCAGCAACCCATTAAGTCCCTCTGCTTGATTGGGTCTCCTCTTCTTTAATCTAATTAGAGAGCTGAGAGGGTTTAGGCCATAATCCACTCACGCTGGCGTAGTGCGGGTTGGTGGATCAGACATACTCATAGAATTTCTTCTAGGGTATGTGGGTTTCCTCATGATGTTATCCTTCACTGTTAGCAGATGGTAAGTCACTTGACTAGTTTATATAAATTCCACAAAGTGGAATCCACATTGGTACTGCCTGCCGGTCGGGATCGAACTCGGACCGCGTGATTTGCACGCCGCGCCGGTTCCTCATCCATTCAGCCACCATCGCTTGAATCTCTTTTTATTTTAGTTTATTTATTTAGTTATTTATTTATATTTTAGTCCGTGGCTCCGCTGTAACTAGTGGAGCAACGAACAATAATATAGATAACTAAGTTACATCCGCGGGGTTAAAATTAGCTGTGTATTTGTACACTATTATGACATTGTTTCAATAAATCTGTATGATGCTCCAGCTCATTATCACCCTCTAATATTTCTATATCTTATTATCGCAGTTTAATACTAAATATGATGACTACCTACTTAAACTTTTTAATGGGTCAAAAAATTATATAATCCATATCTCAAGACTACTTAAAACTATATCACATTACGAGTGCATTTAGAAGTAAAAACAAAAAAAAGCAGAAATTTTACATTTTGAAACCTTTTAAGCGACAAAATAACAAACATTTTAGCTAAATAAACTTCGCATAATGAAGTTTACTTTTTTAATCCCAGCTTTTTGTTACTAATACGGGTGTAAGCAGCCTCGGATTGAAACATTCTCTGAATTTGGTTAATCCTAAGTTACTTAGAGAATAAAATTCTCTCTTCGTAATGTACCTAGTAGATATCACGTAAAATGATGTAGGATCAATCTAATTATTTGTTACCTTTAGGCTTTTAGTCTTTAGACCCCGTCTCGCTTGCAATCTCAATTCTTACATTCCATTCATCGATATTTATATCGTTATTAAATGTATGAAAATGACAGCAACCATAAATTTATTTTCAAACTTATGACAACGTAATCGTAATCGACTAAGTTGTGTCGAGATTCCGAGTTCCTCTATAGTCAAAGGCAATGTCAGAAAGTTAATGAATATCGCAAAGTCCGTATGAACATAAAGTTTGGCCCAACAATAAACCTTCATATTTATGGTTGGTGTTATTACAATAGGTTCGTCCGCAAGGTAAACATAATATTTGGTAATAAATATGGTCCGTAGTGTATCACAAAAGTACCCTTATTATGAGCACTTAAGATTTAATGTTGTGTGTAAATATTTAGTGCATAGAAATAAATGCTGTGACGATTTATTTTTCTTTCCAATCTCAGGCTTTTCGAAAACTCTAGTTTAAGAATGTTAGAGTTAATAAGAATGGTATAGCTCATAGATTGCGATCAGAGCATTACCCCATTAAGAAATTTGCTTATTTAATGAAAACAGGTTTGTGGCATAGTGTAAATTTAATTGAAAGAAAGAAAGAAAATCTATTTATTCTCAGACTAAATGTACATATTACAGCACAAACATAAACTATAAGACATAAAAAAAAAAAAGTCTGAAAAACGGCCCTGTCTCAGCATAATGCTACAACATAAATGTTGTAGCGCTGGTTTTCAGACAGAGCCGGAGCATGCCACTAAATTAATAAACATAACTACAACTTACATGCTAAAGTATATAAAACAATTATACACCTGTACCGCGGTACACCATAATTGTAGCGATTAATGGAATTAGCATGTTCTTTTAGAATAAACATGAACAAAATGTGACATTATAATCAAAAAAAGCTACTTAATTGTCTTCCAAAACAGTTCATTGACTGGCCTGTTGGTCTAGTGGTTAGTGACCCTGACTGCTAAGCCGGAGGTCGTGGGTTCGATCCCCACCCAGGACAAATCTTTGTGTGATGAGCATAAAGGTTTGTTCTGTGTCTGGGTGTAATTTATCTATAATATATATGCATTTACAAAAAAAAAATGTATTTAAGTAGTATATCAGTTGTTTAGTACCCATAACACAAGCAAATATAATTGCTTACTTTGGGATAGATGGCGCTGTGTGAATGTGGTAGAATATTATTATTATTATTTTTATTTGTTCCTAAGCGTTCCAAGATATCATCCCAGATACGATTCCATAAATACTAACTAAAGATAACGGTATATACAAAAATGCATTATCATCACGCTCGTCTCATTAAAGTAGACAGAGGCTAATGGAGGAGCCAAATATAACCTTTCACTCATCGACCTATTCACATAATATATATGTCCATCGTTTTGGAACAAAGTTTAAACTCCTTTCTTTCTTTTATATCTCTGAATACTTCATACAAAATCAAAAAGGTTTCAATCAATTTGCCTAACGCCGATTTCCTCCATCAACCATGAAAAGAATTGGCTAAAAAAGGTTATACTAAGTTATAGATACAATTACCTATAAAAATATTTGTTTGTCTGAACATTGAGAATTGCATATTTACTGTTCTATGTTGTTCGCGGTACAAATTCATTTTTCTGGTAACCGGAACATGGCTAGATGAATTTATTTAATAAAACAAGATCCTAAACAAAGTTATTACAATTATTGTATTGTTCAAATTCCATCCAATCTTTATTATCATATTATTTCTGAGTAGAACTAAATAGAAGCTTTGTCAACCCACCATTTTTTCTAACTTACAAATACACACCTACGCGCTCACACATTACTAACATACAATATCTTTCAGAAATCGAGTGTAAATATATGTATTTGCCATAGATTTATTATTTAATTTTGTTCTTTCGTAGGTACATACATAAATCGCGTGGAGGTAGCCGTATAAATTTAAAATCAATTTAAAATATTCAGTTTTGCATCGTAGCTTTTTTTATTATACCAAACACAACCAAGGTAAACGGTTACAGTAGCCTAGGCGCATTTCTCCCAAGATGGGTTCCCTCCTTGACGTGGGGTCTGAGTATCTGAGTAGTGGTGATGGCTCCAGGATAGCGTCCTGGTCGAAGTGGTGGAGCCACTCTACCGACCCAGCTAAGTGCAGCAGTCCAAGAGTGGCTAATCAAAACCTGAAGAGTACCAATGATCTAGAGAAACATGGAACAAGGGGGGAGGGGGCAGGGTTTTTAGTTCCATCTTGTTTTGAAATTGATTTTATCAAAAAGTTTTTAATTAAAATGTTGTTTTCCGAGATTTTTCTGCGTTTGTTGTATTATGGATTTGTGATGATTAATTTTAAGTTATGTAAATATATAAATTACTCATCAGACTCATTGAAGTACCAACCGGAATTTAATGTGATATGGACCGGATCTCGGTGAGATATGTCGCAGCTTGCTTTGATACCAAGTACCTATTGGTAGTATGTATCTCATTTAGGAAAACATGAGAATGCTTCTCATGTCTAAATTACTATTCTCAAAATACCGATTTTCAATGTAACGAATAACAAAAAGTCCGACTTATTAATAATCCGATATAAAAATACGAATTAATATTATAATAAATAGCTCAAAAAAGATTTAAAGCGTACAAAATAATTTAGTAAGTATATTAACTTATTTACTGGAATTGTATACAATAACTACAAAATGTGTGTTTAAAATAATTTGATACATTTCCAAAAACGCGCTGTCATTTTATATATTTCCTAGGCAAGTCCTAGAATTCCTGAATATAAGTAGTATAATATTATGTTAAATGACTTCAATGATTGGAATTAAAATTACAACATTTCAAAGACATAATAACAAAAACAGAGTTAAAGATGTGTTGGAAAAGCTCCACTACTCTGCCCTCCAAGTTCGTGTTAATCTTCTGAGAAGATTACTGTCCCATTAAAAAGTAACAAAAATACAAAGATAATATCCATGCTCTCAAACAGGCATTTTTAATAATATAATGATCTCAATTATACCGTAATTCATTATATTTAAAATTATGGTCACTCTAATGGATGACAGACTAGCTCATGTATGTATATTATTTAATTTCGTTCAAAATAATTCATTTTAATTCTGTATTTTGTGTTCGTGATAATGGCCGTCAAAAGGTTAATGCAGTTAATGTGTTTTATTATAATAATAACAGTTGTTATGTCATCCGGTAATGGAATATGCAGCAGAAGAGTAGTTAGGTTGTACCAGTTCTAGCTCACTATCCAGAATCCGTCTGGCTCACTATTCTCCTATTCTCGAGTCGACAAAACCTAAAAAAAAAAAAAAAAAAAAAAAAAAAAAAAAAAA
The DNA here is from genome assembly GCA_905147015.1 of Laspeyria flexula. Classification (NCBI taxonomy): domain Eukaryota; kingdom Metazoa; phylum Arthropoda; class Insecta; order Lepidoptera; family Erebidae; genus Laspeyria; species Laspeyria flexula. The sequence continues at coordinate 2,025,569 of LR989958.1, forward strand.
AAAAAAAAAAAAGGTTTTGCCATGCTCTGATCACGAATCTGCGGTCCGTTTATGTCTAGGATGTGTGGTTTCAGAGATGTGGAAATCAATTAAGAAGAGTATCTAATCGATATCTAATCCCGCACCCTCATTAACGTTTCTTTTGTTCTCATGTTTCCTATTATCTATTGTTTCTGGTAGACCCTCATTAGCATTCTTATCTATTACTTATTGTAAGCCCTTTTTATCACTGCTATTGTTTAAGAACTTCCATGCTATTCTGAATCATCAATAAAACACATTCCTTCATTTCTACATTTTTATTGCTTATTAAAATATGAATTAAACATCTGCTCCACTAAAATATCATTGTATACTGTGTTCTCTGTAAATATGTTCGTAAAACTACGCATTGAACACCCCTGAAACTTATATAGCAAATACATTAAGCAATATTCACCGCAAACTGATGTCCACTCATTCTGAATTCTATCCACATTCCAATCCCATCTTTTACAATTCCTTCTTAAAAAGTCGAGATGATATCGTGTAGGTGCACGTCCATATGAATCAAAATATTGACCAATACCATTCGTATCGACATGTAAAGCTATCCAATGTGAGCCTGGTTTATCATCCGTATCCAAATTGCATATTGTGTACATAGGTACATGAGTGTAAATGGGTAGTCTATTAGCAGCATACACATTATATTTGATAGATTAAAGTTATTAATCGCTTCAAGAGATGCTGGTAATACAAACCATGACAATGAAATACTATCTATTACACTACTCAACGACAAAAAAATATCTGGTTCGGCTTGTACTATTTCATAATCAGGATGACTAATAAAAAAACTTTCTGTCACATCTAAAAATAGAGAAATTTAATATTTTTAGTTTTCATCTCTTTATTATTTTTTAGACTGAGGTTAGATCGAAATTATGACCGATTTGCTAACACAATCGTTACTATTTGTTAGTTTGATAGCTATTCTTTATGATGTCACGCGTGTGTGTAAACAATCTAGATCTTTTCTGTTATATTTGCGGCGAGTTTACGCCAAAATCGCAGAAAAAACCACTTTCGGACTTAATTAAAAATTGTTACAAAGCTTATTTCGACCGGGAAGTTATAAATATCAATAAATCGTGGGTGCGTAATCAATTTGTGCAGATCTTAGAGTGGTTTATTTCTTAACTGGATTGCAGTCGGGTTATACAACATATTGCTGCTTTCTTTGTGAGTGGGATAGTCGAGCGCAATCAGAACATTTTGTAAAAGAACATTGGCCATTACATCATTCTTTTGTACCTGGACAAAAAAATGTTAAGAATGAGCCTTTAGTGGAAGCCTATAAAATCATTTTACCGCCGCTACACATAAAATTGGGACTCATTAAGAACTTCGTGAAACGTTTAAATGACGAAAGCGTAGCTTTTCAGTTTCTTAAGCAAAAGTTTCCCAAGCTTAGTGAGGCAAAAGTTAAAGAAGGCATATTTGTAGGTCGGGACAAAAAGAAAATGATTGAAGATCCATCTTTTATATCTACTCTTACTCCAGTCGAAAAAGAAGCATGGAAAGCTTTTGTAGAAGTGACCAAAAATTTTCTTGATAACAACAAATCTCCTGACTTTCGTGACAAAATAAAATTAATGTTGGACTGTTACCATAGAATGGGATGCAATATGTCGCTCAAAATACATTTCCTTTACTCACATTTAAGCTTTTTTCCTGAAAATATGGGTTCAGTTAGCGATGAACAAGGTGAACGTTTTCATCAAGATGTTGCAGCGATAGAAAAACGTTACCAAGGAAGATGGGAGCCCGCTATGCTAGCAGATTACTGTTGGGGCCTCATCCAAGATACCCCTGAATCGCACTACAAGAGAAAAGCCAGCCAGCCCCAAAAACATCGCCTTTCCGTACAAAATATTGATAAGATTAGTTCAGTCCCTACAAAAATTGTTATTTTTGACCTGTCATTATATCTGAAAACTGAGATGTGACCGAAAACGTTTATTTATGCAATCCTGTCATATTTGGTGTAAGAAATAAGAAAAACATAGTTAGACCTCAGATAATTTTAAAAGTTTGAAATTTGTTGAGTAGTGTTATCGAAGAGTTAAAGGAAGCTGGAATAATTACGGAATAAATAGCGACCACTTGAAGATTTTAAATCAGTATGGTTAACTTATTCATACTGAATGTTAAAAAAAAAAATATTGTGTCAATACGCAGCGCAGACATAAAACTCAAAAAGAGTAATAAAAATAATCAACATGAGTAAAGCGGATGTGGTAAATGAAATTCATAAAAATGTTAGAGTCAATTTTCCTCGAAGAAATGTTGTGATGAAAGATATAGATGATCTCTGGCAAGCAGATTTAATTGACATGCAGTCTGTTTCTCAAGAAAATAAGAAAATGAAATATATTCTTACAATTATTGACACATTTTCAAAATATGGATGGGCTTTTCCTATCAAGAATAAAAGTCAAGATTTTATATGTGACACTTTCAAAACCTTGTTTGTTAAGGGACGTTACCTAAAAATTTACAAACTGATAATGGTACAGAGTTTTACAACAATAAATTCAAAAAGCTAATGAAATTTTATAATATCAACCATTATTCGACACTTTCGATAAAAAAAGCTTCAATAGTTGAACGATTTATCAGAACATTAAAATCAAATTTATATAAAACATTTAGTTTAAAAGGCAACTACAAGTGGATAGATAATACCCTCAATGATATTATTAATAAATATAATCATACATACCACCGAACCATTAATGAAATGCCAGCAAAAGTAAATAATAACAATAAAACAAACATATTAGAAAGATATAATAATATTAAATCAGAAAATAAGGGTACTCTTACAAGAAAGTTTAATGTTGGTGATTTTGTCCGTATTAGTAAATATAAAGGAACATTTGAAAAAGGATACACCCCTAACTGGTCAACCGAAATATTCAAAATCAGTAAAATACAAAATACAATACCTGTAACTTATTTAATACAAGATACAATCAGAGGCCAGCCTATTTTAGGAGCATTTTATGTGCAAGAACTTCAAAAGACTAAACATCCTAACGTTTATCTCGTTGAAAAGATCCTGAGAAGAAAAGGAAATATGATTTTAGTAAAATGGTTAGGTTTACCTTCCAATGAAAACAGCTGTATACATAAATCAAATATATTATAAGAAACAAACTATTTGTCACTGTTTTCATTTCATTTATTTATTTTATTTCATTAACAATAGATTGTGTTTAAAAAAAAAAAAAAAAAAAAAAAAAAAATACACATACAATAAAATAACATTTAGATACAAGATAACTCATTACTCACAATACATTACATTAAAATAAAATTAAATAGTTATTACGATGTGTTATACAATAAATTAAGATGTCAACATTAAGTAAATAGGAAGTCAAGATTGTACTTAAAACTAAAAATATTATATAAAAATAGATTTAAATGACAATAATGAAATATAAATTATATATAAAAAAATTGGATTTATTAATTGTCATTTGTTTTATTTGTCATTTTAATAAAATCTTCGATGGAATAAAAGCAATTTTCTAGAAGATAAGCCTTGACCATTTTTTTAAAAAGGTGTGTTTTATAAATATTTTTTTTTATATCAATTGGCAATTTATTGAATAATTTTACTGCCTGATACTTAGCACCGTGACCTACAATATTAAGTTTTGGGTGTATCTTATTTTTTAATAATAGGGTTCGTGTGGCTTCTCTGATCAACCTCTCTTCACTTGTTTCAAAACTACTTATATTTTTGGACAAATTTTCAAGAACCGACAGTATGTAGAGGCTAGGTACTGTCAGTATTGACAACTCTGTGAAGTACTCCCTACAGGACTGCCATTGGGGAATCCGTACAATTGTTCGGATGGCTCTTTTTTGCAGAACAAAAGCTCTGTTGCAGTTGTACTGATAGCTATTTCCCCAGAGCTGAATGCTATACCTTATTCTAGATTCAACTAAGGCGTAATAGACAGTTTTTAGATGGTCAATACTAACTTCATCACGAAGGCTTCTTAGGGCATAACAGGCGGATGATATGGTTGAATCTACAGCGTTTAATTCTTTTTTCCAATTTAATAAAGCATCAATATAAATACCCAAGAACTTTGTTGATTCGACAAGGTCAATTTTATGATTATTTATTCTAATATCTAATGTGTCTGAGCTACGACTGGTAGTCTTAAATAAAATTATATGTGTCTTGTTTGGATTTATTATTAATTTATTCGCAATGAACCAGTTCTGAAATATTGAAAGTGTGGTATTCACACTTGTATTTAATTCTGCTATGTTATGAGCACTTACAATTGCATTGGTATCATCTGCAAAAACAGTAAGTCGAGCATCAGGGTTTGCTTGCATCTTATAACTGATTAAGTCATTTGTAAACACTAAAAATAAAATTGGGCCTAAAATGGATCCTTGGGGAACACCTGTGTTTACATTTTTTATTCTGGAACAGTAGATTTGTTGCAAATTGTTCTCACCAATTTCCTTTATCTCAACAAACATTTTTCGGTTATGTAAATATGAACGAAACAAATCTAATGCTTTTCCTCGTACGCCGTAATATTCTAATTTAATTAATAAAAGTTTGTGGTCCACAGTATCAAAAGCCGAACTTAAATCAAGGAAAATCCCGGCCACTTTCATCTTATCATTCATTTTTCCAAGAATGTCAGTGATGAGATTGTCAATAGCATCCGTTGTACCTACACCCTTTTGATATCCAAACTGCCTGTAATTGATAATTCTATTTTGATTTAAATGACTGACAAGTCTGACCTTTATGAGCTTTTCAAAAATTTTTGAGAGAATTGGAAGCAACGATATAGGCCTATAATTTTTTGGGTCTAGAGGTGATCCTTTTTTAAGTAATGGGACAACTTTGGCAATTTTTAATTGCTCTGGAAAAAGGCCAGCATCAACAACTGTTTTACATATATGCATATTAGAACAATGTTTATCGAGACCCTTGTTGTCTGGAAGAAATCACTATTAGCGATACGACCGCTCATTGACACTGTTCTTGTATTTTGTAAGAAATCTATGTTACTATGGAGCACACAAAATAATATTCTATCTATCTATCAAATAATTCTCGATTTATATTTATTAGGTTGTATAGACTTTATTAAATTGCAGATATTTTTGATAAAACCACCATTTCCATTTCATGAATTGACTGAACGGGAAAAGAAACAGGTAAACTGGATTGAACGTAACAGAAAGATATATTGGAGTGAAGGATTTATAACATATTCAAAGTGTCAGTGTTTGATAACAGATATATTAAAAGATAAATGTATATATGCTAAAGGTTTAGAGAAAGTGTCGTGGATGAAATGTATTTTGAAAAATAATAATATAATTAATATAGAAGACAAAGGTTGTCCAAGTTTGTTAAGTCTGTATAATCAGTATAAATATTCTAAAGATGTGTATAATTGTATTTATCATGATTCTGTTTGTGCTTTGAAAAATATTTTATGTTTAAATAAATGGTTCTTAAATTACAATAAACAATTTTATCAGTATAAGTTGTTTTATTCTTAACAAAATAAAAATATTATTTCCCCTCCCAAACACCTACTATTATTACTAAACGTTTATATGTAACTAACAACACTTATTACTCTTCATTACACTTTCATAAATATTTGCATCTAGTACCTTGGAAACAAGCTTCAAACATTGAAAATGCATCAAAACAAATACGAACCTCATTATGAAATGTATCATACCAATAAGATGCGTTTATTTTCATTTAACTTTTATTGGGTTACCGCTAATTCGCATAAAATATTAATAACAGAAATGGCTAACGCTGGATTTTTTTATTGTGGAAATGGAATAAATGATGAAACTGCATGTTTTTCTTGTGGAGGAATTATTAAAGATTGGGAGATTTATAACGATCCTTGGATGCAACATGCTATTCATTATCCCAAATGTATTTTTTTGAATGCCGTAAAAGGAACGAATTACGTGTTGAATGTCTCTATGGAAACTAAAAATTTAAAAATCTGTGACAGCTGTAGTCTAACTGGTGTTATTTGTGTTAGACAGAATCACCCCACTTAAACAGATCCTAGCAGTATTGGGGCGCCTGCATCACTCACCTCGCTTCGCTCGGTTCGCAATGCAGGCGCCCCAATAATACACTACTGCTAGGATCTGTTTAAGCGGGGTGATTCTGTCTAACACAAATAACACCGGTTAGACTACAGCTGTCACAGATTTTTAAATTTTTAGTTTCCATAGAGACATTCAACACGTAATTCGTTCCTTTTACGGCATTCAAAAAAATACATTTGGGATAATGAATAGCATGTTGCATCCAAGGATCGTTATAAATCTCCCAATCTTTAATAATTCCTCCACAAGAAAAACATGCAGTTTCATCATTTATTCCATTTCCACAATAAAAAAATCCAGCGTTAGCCATTTCTGTTATTAATATTTTATGCGAATTAGCGGTAACCCAATAAAAGTTAAATGAAAATAAACGCATCTTATTGGTATGATACATTTCATAATGAGGTTCGTATTTGTTTTGATGCATTTTCAATGTTTGAAGCTTGTTTCCAAGGTACTAGATGCAAATATTTATGAAAGTGTAATGAAGAGTAATAAGTGTTGTTAGTTACATATAAACGTTTAGTAATAATAGTAGGTGTTTGGGAGGGGAAATAATATTTTTATTTTGTTAAGAATAAAACAACTTATACTGATAAAATTGTTTATTGTAATTTAAGAACCATTTATTTAAACATAAAATATTTTTCAAAGCACAAACAGAATCATGATAAATACAATTATACACATCTTTAGAATATTTATACTGATTATACAGACTTAACAAACTTGGACAACCTTTGTCTTCTATATTAATTATATTATTATTTTTCAAAATACATTTCATCCACGACACTTTCTCTAAACCTTTAGCATATATACATTTATCTTTTAATATATCTGTTATCAAACACTGACACTTTGAATATGTTATAAATCCTTCACTCCAATATATCTTTCTGTTACGTTCAATCCAGTTTACCTGTTTCTTTTCCCGTTCAGTCAATTCATGAAATGGAAATGGTGGTTTTATCAAAAATATCTGCAATTTAATAAAGTCTATACAACCTAATAAATATAAATCGAGAATTATTTGATAGATAGATAGAATATTATTTTGTGTGCTCCATAGTAACATAGATTTCTTACAAAATACAAGAACAGTGTCAATGAGCGGTCGTATCGCTAATAGTGATTTCTTCCAGACAACAAGGGTCTCGATAAACATTGTTCTAATATGCATATATGTAAAACAGTTGTTGATGCTGGCCTTTTTCCAGAGCAATTAAAAATTGCCAAAGTTGTCCCATTACTTAAAAAAGGATCACCTCTAGACCCAAAAAATTATAGGCCTATATCGTTGCTTCCAATTCTCTCAAAAATTTTTGAAAAGCTCATAAAGGTCAGACTTGTCAGTCATTTAAATCAAAATAGAATTATCAATTACAGGCAGTTTGGATATCAAAAGGGTGTAGGTACAACGGATGCTATTGACAATCTCATCACTGACATTCTTGGAAAAATGAATGATAAGATGAAAGTGGCCGGGATTTTCCTTGATTTAAGTTCGGCTTTTGATACTGTGGACCACAAACTTTTATTAATTAAATTAGAATATTACGGCGTACGAGGAAAAGCATTAGATTTGTTTCGTTCATATTTACATAACCGAAAAATGTTTGTTGAGATAAAGGAAATTGGTGAGAACAATTTGCAACAAATCTACTGTTCCAGAATAAAAAATGTAAACACAGGTGTTCCCCAAGGATCCATTTTAGGCCCAATTTTATTTTTAGTGTTTACAAATGACTTAATCAGTTATAAGATGCAAGCAAACCCTGATGCTCGACTTACTGTTTTTGCAGATGATACCAATGCAATTGTAAGTGCTCATAACATAGCAGAATTAAATACAAGTGTGAATACCACACTTTCAATATTTCAGAACTGGTTCATTGCGAATAAATTAATAATAAATCCAAACAAGACACATATAATTTTATTTAAGACTACCAGTCGTAGCTCAGACACATTAGATATTAGAATAAATAATCATAAAATTGACCTTGTCGAATCAACAAAGTTCTTGGGTATTTATATTGATGCTTTATTAAATTGGAAAAAAGAATTAAACGCTGTAGATTCAACCATATCATCCGCCTGTTATGCCCTAAGAAGCCTTCGTGATGAAGTTAGTATTGACCATCTAAAAACTGTCTATTACGCCTTAGTTGAATCTAGAATAAGGTATAGCATTCAGCTCTGGGGAAATAGCTATCAGTACAACTGCAACAGAGCTTTTGTTCTGCAAAAAAGAGCCATCCGAACAATTGTACGGATTCCCCAATGGCAGTCCTGTAGGGAGTACTTCACAGAGTTGTCAATACTGACAGTACCTAGCCTCTACATACTGTCGGTTCTTGAAAATTTGTCCAAAAATATAAGTAGTTTTGAAACAAGTGAAGAGAGGTTGATCAGAGAAGCCACACGAACCCTATTATTAAAAAATAAGATACACCCAAAACTTAATATTGTAGGTCACGGTGCTAAGTATCAGGCAGTAAAATTATTCAATAAATTGCCAATTGATATAAAAAAAAATATTTATAAAACACACCTTTTTAAAAAAATGGTCAAGGCTTATCTTCTAGAAAATTGCTTTTATTCCATCGAAGATTTTATTAAAATGACAAATAAAACAAATGACAATTAATAAATCCAATTTTTTTATATATAATTTATATTTCATTATTGTCATTTAAATCTATTTTTATATAATATTTTTAGTTTTAAGTACAATCTTGACTTCCTATTTACTTAATGTTGACATCTTAATTTATTGTATAACACATCGTAATAACTATTTAATTTTATTTTAATGTAATGTATTGTGAGTAATGAGTTATCTTGTATCTAAATGTTATTTTATTGTATGTGTTTTTTTTTTTTTTTTTTTTTTTTTTTTTCAAACACAATCTATTGTTAATGAAATAAAATAAATAAATGAAATGAAAACAGTGACAAATAGTTTGTTTCTTATAATATATTTGATTTATGTATACAGCTGTTTTCATTGGAAGGTAAACCTAACCATTTTACTAAAATCATATTTCCTTTTCTTCTCAGGATCTTTTCAACGAGATAAACGTTAGGATGTTTAGTCTTTTGAAGTTCTTGCACATAAAATGCTCCTAAAATAGGCTGGCCTCTGATTGTATCTTGTATTAAATAAGTTACAGGTATTGTATTTTGTATTTTACTGATTTTGAATATTTCGGTTGACCAGTTAGGGGTGTATCCTTTTTCAAATGTTCCTTTATATTTACTAATACGGACAAAATCACCAACATTAAACTTTCTTGTAAGAGTACCCTTATTTTCTGATTTAATATTATTATATCTTTCTAATATGTTTGTTTTATTGTTATTATTTACTTTTGCTGGCATTTCATTAATGGTTCGGTGGTATGTATGATTATATTTATTAATAATATCATTGAGGGTATTATCTATCCACTTGTAGTTGCCTTTTAAACTAAATGTTTTATATAAATTTGATTTTAATGTTCTGATAAATCGTTCAACTATTGAAGCTTTTTTTATCGAAAGTGTCGAATAATGGTTGATATTATAAAATTTCATTAGCTTTTTGAATTTATTGTTGTAAAACTCTGTACCATTATCAGTTTGTAAATTTTTAGGTAACGTCCCTTAACAAACAAGGTTTTGAAAGTGTCACATATAAAATCTTGACTTTTATTCTTGATAGGAAAAGCCCATCCATATTTTGAAAATGTGTCAATAATTGTAAGAATATATTTCATTTTCTTATTTTCTTGAGAAACAGACTGCATGTCAATTAAATCTGCTTGCCAGAGATCATCTATATCTTTCATCACAACATTTCTTCGAGGAAAATTGACTCTAACATTTTTATGAATTTCATTTACCACATCCGCTTTACTCATGTTGATTATTTTTATTACTCTTTTTGAGTTTTATGTCTGCGCTGCGTATTGACACAATATTTTTTTTTTTAACATTCAGTATGAATAAGTTAACCATACTGATTTAAAATCTTCAAGTGGTCGCTATTTATTCCGTAATTATTCCAGCTTCCTTTAACTCTTCGATAACACTACTCAACAAATTTCAAACTTTTAAAATTATCTGAGGTCTAACTATGTTTTTCTTATTTCTTACACCAAATATGACAGGATTGCATAAATAAACGTTTTCGGTCACATCTCAGTTTTCAGATATAATGACAGGTCAAAAATAACAATTTTTGTAGGGACTGAACTAATCTTATCAATATTTTGTACGGAAAGGCGATGTTTTTGGGGCTGGCTGGCTTTTCTCTTGTAGTGCGATTCAGGGGTATCTTGGATGAGGCCCCAACAGTAATCTGCTAGCATAGCGGGCTCCCATCTTCCTTGGTAACGTTTTTCTATCGCTGCAACATCTTGATGAAAACGTTCACCTTGTTCATCGCTAACTGAACCCATATTTTCAGGAAAAAAGCTTAAATGTGAGTAAAGGAAATGTATTTTGAGCGACATATTGCATCCCATTCTATGGTAACAGTCCAACATTAATTTTATTTTGTCACGAAAGTCAGGAGATTTGTTGTTATCAAGAAAATTTTTGGTCACTTCTACAAAAGCTTTCCATGCTTCTTTTTCGACTGGAGTAAGAGTAGATATAAAAGATGGATCTTCAATCATTTTCTTTTTGTCCCGACCTACAAATATGCCTTCTTTAACTTTTGCCTCACTAAGCTTGGGAAACTTTTGCTTAAGAAACTGAAAAGCTACGCTTTCGTCATTTAAACGTTTCACGAAGTTCTTAATGAGTCCCAATTTTATGTGTAGCGGCGGTAAAATGATTTTATAGGCTTCCACTAAAGGCTCATTCTTAACATTTTTTTGTCCAGGTACAAAAGAATGATGTAATGGCCAATGTTCTTTTACAAAATGTTCTGATTGCGCTCGACTATCCCACTCACAAAGAAAGCAGCAATATGTTGTATAACCCGACTGCAATCCAGTTAAGAAATAAACCACTCTAAGATCTGCACAAATTGATTACGCACCCACGATTTATTGATATTTATAACTTCCCGGTCGAAATAAGCTTTGTAACAATTTTTAATTAAGTCCGAAAGTGGTTTTTTCTGCGATTTTGGCGTAAACTCGCCGCAAATATAACAGAAAAGATCTAGATTGTTTACACACACGCGTGACATCATAAAGAATAGCTATCAAACTAACAAATAGTAACGATTGTGTTAGCAAATCGGTCATAATTTCGATCTAACCTCAGTCTAAAAAATAATAAAGAGATGAAAACTAAAAATATTAAATTTCTCTATTTTTAGATGTGACAGAAAGTTTTTTTATTAGTCATCCTGATTATGAAATAGTACAAGCCGAACCAGATATTTTTTTGTCGTTGAGTAGTGTAATAGATAGTATTTCATTGTCATGGTTTGTATTACCAGCATCTCTTGAAGCGATTAATAACTTTAATCTATCAAATATAATGTGTATGCTGCTAATAGACTACCCATTTACACTCATGTACCTATGTACACAATATGCAATTTGGATACGGATGATAAACCAGGCTCACATTGGATAGCTTTACATGTCGATACGAATGGTATTGGTCAATATTTTGATTCATATGGACGTGCACCTACACGATATCATCTCGACTTTTTAAGAAGGAATTGTAAAAGATGGGATTGGAATGTGGATAGAATTCAGAATGAGTGGACATCAGTTTGCGGTGAATATTGCTTAATGTATTTGCTATATAAGTTTCAGGGGTGTTCAATGCGTAGTTTTACGAACATATTTACAGAGAACACAGTATACAATGATATTTTAGTGGAGCAGATGTTTAATTCATATTTTAATAAGCAATAAAAATGTAGAAATGAAGGAATGTGTTTTATTGATGATTCAGAATAGCATGGAAGTTCTTAAACAATAGCAGTGATAAAAAGGGCTTACAATAAGTAATAGATAAGAATGCTAATGAGGGTCTACCAGAAACAATAGATAATAGGAAACATGAGAACAAAAGAAACGTTAATGAGGGTGCGGGATTAGATATCGATTAGATACTCTTCTTAATTGATTTCCACATCTCTGAAACCACACATCCTAGACATAAACGGACCGCAGATTCGTGATCAGAGCATGGCAAAACCTTTTTTTTTTTTTTTTTTTTTTTTTTTTTTTTTTTTTTTTTTTTTTTTAGGTTTTGTCGACTCGAGAATAGGAGAATAGTGAGCCAGACGGATTCTGGATAGTGAGCTAGAACTGGTACAACCTAACTACTCAGAAGGAAAACGTAAATATTTATTTTTCACTTTTTAAATCAAATCATTTATTTATAAAATGTATGTATACATACATTTTAAGGCATGCAAGTTTGAATAATATATTATAATGATCGGAAATGTTTTAGCCTTTATCGAGAGCATACAAATATTGAAGTCTATTGTCATACTAATTTATAAAAATTAAACATAATTTACAATAAAATTGTCACAGATACTTGATAAAAAAAAATAAAAATTAAAAAAAATAAAATTTAACAAAACAATTTGTTATGTAGTCCATATTCTTAACCTTCAGAAAGTATTGGCATTGTTGCAAAAGTTTCCTAAACTTATTACACCGACACTACACCTCACTGTTTTATTATTTTGTTTGTAATCATTATTATAACCATAAACGGTGTGGTGCTGCTTCATTACTTTACCAAACGCTACCCAAATTGTAACTCACAAAAAAAATTAACTATCTATTATTTAAAAGAGTGGCGTAAGTTTTTTGCCAGTCAGTTCAGCTCCACCCTGTCGGCGAATTTGCTGACACTATTTTTTCTGATAACTTGTGCCTTTCAGTTACTTTGTAACTTAGATTTCATTTCCTTTCCAACTACACTCCCTGGTCCTTGCTCCAACAGCTTACCACGATTTTCGGAATTTGGACAATTTCTTGCAATGAATGAAATTGGAAACTACAGGACGGAATTTAGCCTACTATACCACGCTGGCTAGATGGGTTGGTTTGTTTCGAATTTTCCTATTTTCACAGTGCTCTTGTCTGCATAAGGTTACTCTCTTAGTCGCCTTTTACGACACCCACGGGTTGAGATGGGGTAGTGACATTATGTATTCTTAATCAGTCATTACATGGAGTATATTTCGGGTTTGTTATGTTATAGTTATGTTTATCATTTTAGTTATATAATAGGTATATACCGTTATGTTGTGTCTGAAGTCGAGGCATCTCTAGGGCGAGCCTCCGAATGGGGTGCGAAGAACTTAGTTCAATTCAACCCCTCGAAGACACAAGTATGCGCGTTCACTGCGAAGAAGGACGCATTTGTTATGGCGCCTCAGTTTGAAGGAGTATCTCTCCCGTTGTCCGAAAGTATTGGGATCCTCGGCGTTAATATCTCGAGCAAAGTCCAGTTTGGGAGTCATTTGGAGGACAAAGCCAAATTGGCGAGCAAAAAACTGGGTGTCCTGAACAGGGCGAAGCAGTACTTCAAACCTAAACAGCGGCTTGTGCTGTAAAAAGCACAGGTTCGGCCGCATTTGGAGTACTGCTCTCACCTCTGGGCGGGAGCTCCCAAGTACCAGCTCGACCCACTTGACTCCCTCCAAAGGCGGGCTGTTCGAATCGTCGATGATCCCAATCTGACGGACAACTTGGAATCGTTAGGGCAACGGAGAGACTTTGGGTCACTCTGCGTGCTCTATCGATTGTTCCATGGGGAGTGCTCCGACGAACTTCTTGATTTGGTGCCATCGTCGCCTTTTTATCATCGCACCACTCGACGCCGCTGTAGGCTTCACCCGCACTACCTGGAGCCGTTATCGTCTAGAACGGTAAGGTTTCAGCGGTCATTCATCCCACGTACGTGCCGGCTCTGGGGTGAACTTCCTACAGCGGTGTTTCCTGAGCGCTATGACATGTCCTTCTTCAAACGAAGTTTAAAGAGAGCTATCCTATCAAGGTAGGCAGCGGCCTGGCTGTGCCCCTAGCATTGCCAACGTCCATGAGCGGCGGTAACCACTTACCATCAGGTGGGCCGTCTGCTCGTCTGCCACTTTAGGCAATAAAAAAAAAAAAAAAAAAAAATATATTTATAGTTAGCTGTGATTGCTATAATTGAGAGAGCATCAGGCACGCTTTATGTTATTGATATTTCTTTGTTAAGTATGTGTATCTCTTGTTTGTAATCCTTAATAAATAAATAAATAAATCATTTGTTACAGCGATTACCGTTTGCAAAAGAAAAGTTTTTCACGATTGAAAACGATAACTTACAAAAAGAACAATTGTTGGTTTTTTTGTACCAAAACGAAATCAGTAACTGAAAGGTATTATCGTAATGAATGGGTATGTATTATATATGTCTAAATAGATTAAGATTATTTCCACACAGACGGTATACGGCACACCCACATTCACATAACATTACTACAGTCCCCTCATTCATCTACTGAAAATGTAAAGAAATTATTAGTACAAATTAAGAGACTTATCTAGTGTTTTCTTTCACCAAATAAACTGATATAGACCCTTGCATATGACAATTGAATTGGACAGTATATAAGAAAATCGTCCCATTAGAAGAATAATGTTTTATCTTCACATAAAACAAAAATGAAATTATTAAAAAATTCGGCATTAAACAAAACAAATTAAACAAAACAAAGAAAAAGATAAACAAGTAAAATATTTCGACCTTGCTCATGACATTGTCGACATGTGGTTAGGCGATCATTGTTCCAATTGTCATCTCATTTAACGGACTGATTGCCAGGAGCCTCCATCGACACCTGAGGAGGCTCGTATTAGATGGATGGCTCGTGGGCCAGATGCAGAAGTCGGTACTTCTGGACACGACTCGCATCGTGAGGAGGTTTCTATCTCTGGAACCCAAACCACCGGTAGCTTGGTCCCTGTACCCGATACCGGTGGGTGTAATAAGATTTTTTCTGCTTTCACAATTTATCTTTATTACTATTATTAACCATTAAAGTTACCATTTATTTTTTATAATACTGTGATTATTTTATTTTTATTTATTAAATATATTTTATTATTATTTATAAAATAAAATAATAAAATTATTTTCACCCGAATATAAGCGCCTATTTACAGGTTACAGGATTAATCCATTTAACTTGTAGACGTGTGGTCACCTCGCTCTTAGTATTTCTTCGCAGGAATTCGATTACTAATAACAACAAAACCCTACATTTTTTTTTAGTTTTTTCTGAAGTAGTCGTTAGTACAAATTTTTACTAAAGGTTAAGCTTTTCTTTTCATCAAAATAACTAGCGAATGCTACGTAAATTGACTTTTTCTTTTGAGAAGCGTTTCAATTGAGGGACCATCTTTAACTGATTATAACTTTTGAATGGCTTCTTTTAGAAACTCGACTTTGAATTTACAATTGTTTTAGAAATTTTACTAACGCTAGACATATTCAAAATATCTGAATTTTACTTTGGTCTCCACCAACGGTGAACTAGTGGTGTTCAATTGAGGGACCACCTTCTGCATGCTATCTCTTTTTACTGAGTGAACAAGAAGAGTTAATATTTTTTAAATTAGTTCAACAAATCATTTCATCATAACAAGTCTTCATATACAGCAGCTTTAAATTTTATCTAGATTCTGAGATATGGATGCCTGCCATGCACGACTTAGGGACCACCTTTAACTGACTGTAACTTTTGAGTGTCAGCTTTTACAAATTTTTGCTGAATTTACAATTGTTTCAGAACTTTTACTAAAGGCTGACACATTTAAAAGCTCAAAAATAGGGTATGGTCTCTCAATGGGAACGCACATTAATATGTATGTATTTCCAAAAAAAATAATGTATTGAAGTAGTATATCAGTTGTTTAGTACCCATAACACAAGCAAATATAATTGCTTACTTTGGGACTAGATGGCGCTGTGTGAATGTGGTAGAACATTATATTATATATTATTAATATCGTTTCATCATCAGCAACCCATTAGTCCCACTGCTGGGCTCGGGTCTCCTCTCCTCTATCTAGAGAGCTGAGAGGGTTTAGGCCATAATCCACTCACGCTGGCGTAGTGCGGGTTATATCGTTTAAAAATTGTAAAATCCGTTCCAATCATCCTTTACCCATATCAATTTAAACTAAAATTGAAGCGATGCTTATATTTATGACTTTAATTTATTTTTAGGTTACCATAACTGAATGGGAAAATTATTGCTGTAATGGTTACTATCAAACTGGATCATGGATGTGAGTACTTTTTCCTATTGTAAGCATTGATTTTTAATGACTGACTTTAATGTAGATTTACTCCAGCCAAATAAGACATCGGCGCGCGAAGTTCTCGCGTTCTTTAACCAACACTCCATGAAAGGCATTGTACAGGATGCAACGCGAATAGATGGTAGTACTGCATCTCTTTTGGATTTAATAGCAACAGACTCACCCGATCTGTGCAAGAATGTCAGTATATATCATAACCCAACCCTCAGTGACCATGTGATGGTAGTCGCCGAGTTCAATATTAAAAAGCCCAAAGAACTGCCAAGATATCGGTACAGTCGAGTGATGGAGCGAATTAATCAAGAAGAATTCTGTAACGATCTTGCAAGTAGGCCTTGGTATGATATTCTACACACAGCTCATGTCGATGATCAAGTTAAACACTTCAACAAAATTATGCTTGAGCTTTTTGATAAACATGCTCCAATGAAACGCTCAAAAGTCTGCACACAATATACATCGTGGATAACACAAAATATTAAGTTGATGATGACACTTCGTGACAAAGCGCTTGTTAGGGCACATTCTACGGGCAAAGATAATCATATGAAATTACTATAGAGATCTTAGAAATTATGTAACAGGAGCACTTGATAGAGAAAAAAAAGCGTATTTTACATTTACTGTCAATAATAACGTACATAAACCTAAACAGCTTTGGAACCATTTAAAACGTGTTTGTCCTCTTAACAAAAATAGCCTAACGGTGCCACAGCACTTGAGCGATGTTAATAAGATTAATGAATTCTTTTTTGAACGTTCCTGGCAAATCAGTCGGTCAATGTACATACATTGCAATATTTTAGACAAAACAGATTGACTGACAAAACATTCGATATAAATGTAACAACACCATCAGAAGTGTCAAAAATTAAATATGATGCAATATCAGTGAAAATGTTAAAAGTGACCTTGCCATTAACGTTATTTATTATAACTGAATTAGTTAACAATTCGATTAATTCTAAAATATTCCCTGACACTTGGAAATTAGCTAAAGTTAAACCTATTCCAAAAAACAACACCGTAGAGGAATTGAAAGATTTGAGACCGATAAGTATCTTGCCGGTTATATCTAAAATAGTAGAAAGAGTTGTATGTATGCAGCTTACCAGGTTTATAGAAAACGGAAACATCTTGTCTGGCGTACAATCTGGATTCCGTAGGAATATGGGTACCTCCACGGCACTGTCTCATGTCAGCGATGACATTGTGACAGCAACAGACGCTGGTTTGTGTAGTGCTTTGATTTTGTTGGACTTCTCACGGGCTGGATTTTTTATTAATTTATTTTTTCTAATATTTATTTATTTAAAATTCAAACTTGCCATATAAAGTATATATTAAATAGTAACCAATTTTTAAAAATCTTTGTTACTATAAAAGGAATACGTGTACGAAATTTCAAACCTCTAAACCCACCTTTTATATGATCTCTTAATTATCTATCTCCAGTATTTAGAGTACTTTCCCTCCAGGTGGCATTAAGCACAAAATGCCACCCTGTACCTATATATAGATAATGAAAAAATAATAATAGATACTCCTTAGAAACCCAATTAAGCAACAACGCTTAAATAGATAATGTTTTCATGGATACTAAGATAACTATATCTTAGTACCCAATCATGAAAAAAATATCTTTGCCCATCCTTAATTATTATAATATATGTATATTGTAGATAAGCGATGGTGGCTGAATGGATAAGGGACCGGCGTGCAAATCATGCGGTCCGAGTTCGATCCCGACCGGCAGTACCAATGTGGATTACTTTGTGGTATTTATATGTACTAGTCA
The DNA here is from genome assembly GCA_905147015.1 of Laspeyria flexula. Taxonomy (NCBI): domain Eukaryota; kingdom Metazoa; phylum Arthropoda; class Insecta; order Lepidoptera; family Erebidae; genus Laspeyria; species Laspeyria flexula. The sequence goes on from LR989958.1 coordinate 2,043,848, forward strand.
AGTGACTTACCATCTGCTAACGGTGAAGGAAAACATCGTGAGGAAACCCACATACACTAGAAGAAATTCTATGAGTATGTCTGATCCACCAACCCGCACTAGGCCAGCGTGAGTGGATTATGGCCTAAACCCTCTCAGCTCTCTAGTTAGAGGAGAGGAGACTCGAGCCCAGCAGTGGGACTTGATGGGTTGCTGATGCTGATATTGTAGATATAATACCATAGCAATGAGCACTACCTCTTTTTAAGTCGGTAAAAACTTGTGTCTTATTCAGTTTCAGTTGTTCTCCAAAATGCTCCTACGGATGTAGCAATGGAGTCTGTACCAGTCCTGAAACTTGCACCTGTAACCATGGATATCAAAAAGACCCCGGCAATAGATACCGTTGTATACCCATGTGTTCTCCAGATTGTGGAAGCAATGGCACATGCGTCGAACCCAACAAATGCAAATGTGATGAAGGATACAAAAACACCTTGCTCAAACCATGTCAACCAGCTTGTGAAAAGCCCTGTCCGCCAGCAGCAATTTGTATAGCTCCGAATAAATGTCAATGTCAACCGGGTTACGAAGAGTCTAAAGATCAAACTAAATGTAATCCGGTTTGTTCATCTGATTGTACTCATGGAAGATGTATCAGTCCAGAAAATTGTGTTTGTGATGAAGGATGGATGATGTCGAATAGTAACTCTGCTAACGCAACATGTCAACCGATATGTAATAAACCTTGTGTAAATAGTACTTGTGTTGCACCTGACACATGCGAATGTTTACCAGGCTATACGAAGTTTGAGAGTAATATTTGTACTCCTTACTGTCCGAATGGATGTGACCACGGAGCTTGCGTCAGTCCAAATACATGTGTGTGCTTGCCTGGTTATGAGAAAATCGAACAGAATATTTGTGTGCCATATTGTTCAGCTGAATGTGTCCATGGCACATGCGTCAGGCCAGAAACTTGTGTCTGCGATGAAGGCTGGCATATGTCAGAGACAAACATAACCATGAACAATATCTGCGAACCAACATGCCTTAAGTCTTGCGTTAATGGCAGCTGCGTAGCACCAGATATATGTGAATGCATGCCAGGTTATATAAAATCTGAGGGAGACAGTTATGTTTGTGAACCATATTGTTCAAATGGTTGCTACAATGGAACTTGCATAAGTCCAGAAACATGTGTCTGTGATGAAGGGTGGCATATGTCAGAGAAAAACATATCCATGAGCAATAACTGCGAACCAACATGCCTAAAGCCTTGCGTTAATGGCAGCTGCGTAGCACCAGATATATGTGAATGCATGCCAGGTTATATAAAATCTGAGGGAGACAGGTATGCTTGCCAACCATATTGTTCAAATGGTTGCTATAATGGAACTTGCATAAGTCCAGAAACATGTGTCTGTGATGAAGGGTGGCATATGTCAGAGAAAAACATATCCATGAGCAATAACTGCGAACCAACATGCCTAAAGCCTTGCGTTAATGGCAGCTGCGTAGCACCAGATATATGTGAATGCATGCCAGGTTATATAAAATCTGAGGGAGACAGGTATGCTTGCCAACCATATTGTTCAAATGGTTGCTACAATGGAACTTGCATAAGTCCAGAAACTTGCACCTGCGACAAAGGGTGGCAATTGAATATTACTACTGGAACTAAAAATAACACATGTCTACCAGTTTGTGACAATGAGTGTGTAAATAGTATTTGTGTGGCTCCAGATACTTGTGAGTGCTTACCGGGTTATAATAAATCTATTCATATCATAACAGAAAACAATATTTGCAAGCCACAATGCTCGAACGGTTGTTCTAATGGAACTTGCATTAGTCCAGAAAATTGCGTCTGCAATGAAGGGTGGCAGTTGGCTAATATTAACGGAAGTAATAACAGTACATGTCAGCCAGTTTGTCACAAACTCTGCATAAATAGTACTTGTGTTGCACCTGACACATGCGAATGTTTAACAGGCTATACGAAGTCGAAGAGTAATATTTGTACTCCTTACTGTCCGAATGGATGTGACCACGGATCTTGCATCAGTCCAAATATATGTGTGTGCTTGCCTGGTTATGAGAAAAACAAACAGAGTATTTGTGTGCCATATTGTTCAGCTGAATGTATCCATGGCACATGCGTCAGGCCAGAAACTTGTGTCTGCGATGAAGGCTGGCAGTTGGCTAATATTAACGGAACTAATAATAGTATATGTCAGCCAGTTTGTCACAAACTCTGCATAAATAGTACATGTGTGGCACCAGACACATGCGAATGCTTATCAGGCTTTAAAAAAGTAAGCTTAAATACGTCACTTGACCTGAGCAGTAATGTGTGTGAGCCTCACTGCTCCAATGGCTGTCCTAACGGGACTTGTGTCAGTTCAGAAACTTGCGCCTGTGATAACGGGTGGAAAGTGACCGAAAACAAAACCTGTCAACCTATCTGTACAATACCCTGTGTAAACGGTATCTGCGTAGCTCCAAATTTTTGCGAATGTTTACCTGGATATAGAAAATCAAAGGAAGACACCACAAACACAACTGATAATATATGCGAGCCACATTGTTCAAACGGTTGCTCCAATGGAACGTGTATCAGCCCTGAGACTTGTATTTGTGCCGATGGTTGGAACTTGACAAAAACAGAAGACAGCAAGAAACAGGTATGTGTACCTGTGTGTAGTGAAGTTTGTGTAAACGGTTTCTGCGTAGCCCCTGAGACTTGTGAATGTCATATTGGTTATAACACCACAAGCGCTTTTATCTGCGAGCTGTACTGCTTAAAATGTGACAGCGGTCGCTGTATTGACCCTCCTACAAATTTTTGCTGTCCAGGATGGCGTTTGACAGAAAGCAATTGTGAACCGGTTTGCTCAAAACCTTGTGTTAATGGGACATGTGTGAGTCCAGACCAGTGTGAATGTCTACCAGGATATGTAAATAAAGAAAATAGCGATATTTGTGAACCTCAATGTACGAGTGGTTGTCTACATGGTACCTGTATTGAACCTGAAAATTGCGTGTGTGAGTTTGGCTGGAGCATGAGTATAAGTTCAGAAAATGAAACATGTGAGCCAATTTGTACTCAAAAGTGTGAGAACAGCACTTGCGTAGCTCCGAACACATGTGAATGTTTTTCTGGTTACAATAAAACTGAAGCAAATGTTTGTACACCTTATTGCTCAGAATGTTTGCATGGCAGCTGTGTTGAACCAGAAACTTGCATTTGTGAACCAGGATGGAATAAAAATACTTTGAATACATGTGAATTCATTGTTACATCAAACAGTAATTTAACTACAAAAGTAGGGTAAGCTCTTCTTATCTCCTATATTTTAGTATTAGAAAAATCTGGTCTGCTTACTAAGTCATATTCTTTATTGCACAATTTCAGGGTAAACAATTGGATGTATATTGTAGCAGCATTAACAACAATTGGATCAGTGTTAGGCCTTTTACTTTTCATATTTATAGTCCGTCGTCGCAAAAAGCAAATTAGAAATGACAGTGGTAAGTAAATTAACATAATTTTATTCTTGGTATTGTTTTTATTTGGATTTTACATATTCTTTTTATATTTTATTAATTTTAAAGTAACAATGACCCATGAGTTTTCTGTTGATTCAGTTGTCGAATAGTCTGTTAATATTTACAAGGGGATATGATAATTTCTTCAGAAGAAAATCGAACTTGAATCTTCTGTTTCAACATGTTAACACAGATGTCTGTTTCAGATAACGACGCGGTATCAGTACCAAAACAAGAAATAGCAATGTCAATATTCAGAAAATCAAAATTATCTATAAAAACTCAATAAACATCCGTGTCACACACTGGCCTTTCAAATGAATTTTGGAAAGAACGAATTTTTAAAGACGACTGTTAGAAACATGTTTTGGTAGCAGTAGTGAAAAAAAAAATTAACTCCTCCGGAGGTCCGAATTTTCGTCCAAAACTTCTAAGTCTGGTAAAAATAGGCCTGTACCTAATACATTTTATGTAATAAGTAATAAATAACTTTGACTGGCCTGTTGGTCTAGTGGTTAGTGACCCTGACTGCTAAGCCGGGGGTCGTGGGTTCGATCCCCACCCAGGACAAAACTTTGTGTGATGAGCATAAAGGTTTGTTCTGTGTCTGGGTGTAATTTATCTATAATATGTATGTATTCACAAAAAAAAAATGTATTTAAGTAGTATATCAGTTGTTTAGTACCCATAACACAAGCAAATATAATTTCTTACTTTGGGACTAGATGGCGCTGTGTGAATGTGGTAGAATATTATTATTATTATTATATTAAATAAGTATTCAATACTACAATGCTAAGGCCCATTATGAGATATAAAATATACATAATACTTTAAACTTATATTAATAGATGTTCTACACGGTTATAAACTTGCGTCCCAACAGAGTGACCTTGGTGGGAGCTTGGTTGCCATCCGCGTAGTTTGTATGAAATTTGGTTTACAACAGCCGGCTACACGGTTGGAATCCACCAAGGGCACCTCTGTGGAAGGCAGGTTTCCAACCATGTAGCACAGCTTTAAGGCGGTGTCGGGGTATTCAATGCCTGTTTTTTAATGAGATTTTTTACTTTTCATTTTGTTATTGATCTTATAATGTTATAGAATAAAATATTATATTTGTACAGATATTTTATTGAAACATTTATTCTTTTGAATGTATGTATGTCACTGAAGTCCTTAGATCTTAGTTCGTAGAAACCGGTGTTTTGAGTGTGTTCCTTTTAGGTAAGGTGTGCCAGGTAGGGGCACCTAGCCTAATTGTTTCACAACAATTGGGCTCTATAAAAGTGTAATACGATTTTTATAGTGTATGTGTTCAATAGTGGTGATATAAATCTATAAGAATTGCTACGGCAAAGCAAATGAAAAATTACAAATAAGATAAAAAAGTAAATAAATAAAAAAACTAAAAAAATAGAAAACTATATTTAGGTTGAGAACCCCTTGGGATTTACCTCAAAAGGCCTCCTCCAGGGATATCCAGCGTTCCCCTTCTCTCGCTTCTTCCGACCTTCTAAACATATAATATTATGTATGTGTATAAAAAAGCATGTTATAAGTAATGTGGAATTCCCTTATTTCTCTCGAATACTTGTGAATCATCAAAGTTCAGTTATTGATAATAATTTATAAATAATTGCATCGTTGGTGCAGTATTCCATCAGTTCGGCTACAGTAACAATGTCTGGACAAAAAGCAAGCCAGCTTATAATTGTACTGTTAATAATTTTCATCAAAATTGATAATTCGCTTAGTGAAAATGGGATATGTACCAAAATAGAAAGGTAATTATTTTTTATATGTAATAACTAATAACAACAAAAAAATATATACTATTACAAAAAAATGATGCTTCTGTATGGATGAGTATGTTCGTATTTCGTTTATTTATATAATTAATAAAAGTCGAGCGGGGCTTCGCTCCCATCGTTCTTTATTTGGCCACTGCTCACCTCCTATTAGCCGTAGCGTGGTGTTATATTCATACATATTATAAAAGGCTTTGTCCTGACTGACTGACTGACAGACAACGCACAGCCTAAACCGGCTTAGGCTCGGCTCGCCCCCAGGATCTCGCCCCGTGTGATAAAATGCTCCACTCGCCCCCTTTTTTATTATTTTGGTGTAGTGACTCATCCCTTGCCACGGGGCGAGTTAAAAATCTACATTTAACTAATTATTTTGGTGGATTGAATCGCCCCTTGAGGTATTTCTTTTGAAATTTAACCTGAAATGGTACAGTTAGACAGAAAAATGTTCACATATGAAAATTACCATGTATGATGTCTGTAATCTCACCAATTAGTGACACTAAGTTTTTGCTACCTGGTTCATCTATTATAACAAAAGGAACCGTTTCAAGGGTCTAATAAACAAAAGCTTTGTTAAAATATGTCACCGTCGGAAGAGTCGTATATATAATGCTTTCTCTTTCTAAGTTCGTATTATAATGTGGAAGGGATGTGTTTTGCGATATTTGCTTATAGGTTTAGTAGTGCCTAGTGACATCGAAGTGCAACGGAATACGCACGACATTGAGATTGTGTAGGTATAGTTTTGGATAGAAAGTCAAGATAAGTTTGTATTACAATCGTATTTTAATATTTTATTCAAATTAAATTAGCAAAACAGTTATTAATTACGTCTATACTTTTTGTTTGACTTTTACTTGTTACTAGCTTTTGTCCGCGACTTCGTCCGCGTAGATTTCGATATTACATAGATCTTTGTTTTAAGTGCAATTCATGAATTCCACAACACCCCACTACAGGAGTTGAATTTCTTTATACGTCAATATAGATAACATTTTCGTAATCAGTGTCCCTGAAAACCTTGAAAACGACATCCATATCAATTTCTACAAATTTTCACACCTATTTCATCCCTTAGTGTAAGTTTTTCAAACACCAAAAATAACCCATCAACTCACTTCTTAACTGAAGTTCTAATAGCGTATTATCCGTTCATAAAAGCCTAAAAAATAACGACTTAGTACTTAGTTTTCAAACGTCTTTATCACAATTTCCTCCCCTTTCTTAAAAATTTCACCCCCTGAGGTCCCATCCCTATCAAAAATATTAAAAACAACATCTTAAATTCCTATCCCTATACTAATTTGCAAAACGTTAACTTCAAAACAAAGATCTTTTCATACAACGTTTCATCCCCAATTTCACTCTCCCAAATTTTGTCAAAAATATTGATGAGGGTATTTTTTATTTTGATAGTAAGTAGTATCCTAAAACAATTTTTTAAATCTATAAGTTAAAAAACAAAGAAGTTTCATACAATCGTTTTTATCCCTTTTCACCCCTTAGAGGTTTTTTTTTACACCTCTAGACATTAGGACAAACACCCCCTACAAATTTCAAGTCGCTACGACCAGCGGTTTAGGCTGTGTGTTGTCTGTCAGTCAGTCAGTCAGTCAGGACAAAGCCTTTTATAATATGTATGGATTAATTGGATTATAAGCTAAACCATAGTCTGTCATAGGATTACAACCTTTGAAAATATAAATAGAGAAATAATGACACTCATGTCGCCGCCATTTCGTTTACTTGTTAGTAACTACTGACCATTCAATACTTCTTCTACTTCTTCAGTAGTGATTATGTTTTATTATAATTAAATTATTGCCTTTTAATAAATTTAACATAAGATAATAATTTTGTAAATTTAACAACACATTCATAGCTATTTCAAAGATAATAAATAATATTTTTTAATAACTAAAAACAATAAATAAGTCGTGGTCCAAACATGACTTTTGTTAAGTCGCAAAGAGGAGGTACTATATTGCTGAGAGCTGGACACATATACCACAAAAAAGAAATTTAACTTCATGTGTCCTTTTATTCCGATCTTCACCATCCATATCCATAGAATGCTCTACTGAAGTTTTAATAAAAATATTTAAAAGTCTTTATTGCTGACAGTACTTTTAACTTACTAAACAATCGGGGGCGATTTGGGGGTATCTAACATGCAAGGGGGCGAGTTACAACATTAAAGTAATCAGGGGCAAGATCCACGGGGCGAGCCGAGCCTAAGCCCCTAAACCGCTGGTCGTAGCGACTTGAAATTTGGAGGGTGTGTTTGTCCTAATGTCTGGAGGTGTATTAAGAAAGGGTTTTTTAAAATTCAACCCCTAAGGTGAAATATATTAATAAAAACTTACCCTAAGGGATGAAATACATACATACATAGCATCACGCCTTTTTTCCCGAAGGCTACCCCTTTGCAGGGGTGTTTCGCACCCACATTTCGCCATCCCATGAATTAGGAGGATGAAATAGTTGTGAAAATTATTAGAAATTGATATGAATGTTTACAGGGACGCTGATTACATAAATGTTATCTATAATGACGTAAAATGAAATTCAACTTCTGTAGTGGGGTGTTGAGGAATTAATGAAGTGCCTTAAAACAAAGATGTAATATCGAAATCTACGCGGACGAAGTCGCGGGCAAAAGCTAGTAGTCTATATTACTCAGTGATAATGTATTGTAACTTTCTAATGGCAAAATAATTTTTGAAAACGGTACAGTACAAATATATAATATAAATAATATTACGAGTATAAGGAGGATGTATACAAATATTTCCTCCTTATAATTTTATAGATATCATAGATAATAATGTTGTTATTACACAAAGCAGTTTTAATTTGAAGATACAACATTTGTTTAATAATTCGCTTTTTATTAAAAACTTTTTAAAGTCACGTACAATATAGAGGTGTTATTGATATCCAATCGCAATTTAAAAAGTATTCAATCGTTAAGTTATTTCAATCTTGCTCTAATCCTGTTAGGCATTATTTTCTTTACAATAGAAGTGGTATGTTTTTCAGAACTATAAAATATCGTATTGAAACATACGTACGGTCGCAATTACAAAGCTACAGAAAGCCTCATTGTTGGTTTCACTGTAGGGCCACGAAAAGAGTTCTTTTCTCAATGGCCAGATATGTACCGGTAAGTATCTAATTTATTTATCTAAAGCTTCCACTGCGAACGGTCATGTCCTGTCCTGTTGCAGGCGGCACAGGACCGTTCGCAGTGGCGTAAATTAGGTGAAGCCTATGTTCAGCAGTGGACGTATGACATATGAAGCACAGTACTACACAACTTATGTCCAGATTTAATTTCGAACCTATAGTAATTCAAATTCAATGAATAATTTTGAATTTGTCACAGAATAAAAAGAAGTCAGATAATTTTTCTAATGTCATTTCACTGACAAAGTTGAGAAGAGCTAGCCAAGACTCTACCTATTTCGTCAATTAATTAGAATTTCAATTACAGAACCAAAACATCATAATTTAAATAAAAACGGTGTGCGAGTCCGACTCGCATACCGCTTTTATTTAAATTTATTTGAGGGTTCCGTACGATTACACAATTTTTATATATTTTTAGGTAAACGTTACAAGGGCGATATCAAATTGCTGTCCAGGTTATATTCAAAGCAATGTTAGTCAAAAGTGAGTATCATAATTAAATTATTATTATGGGAAAGAATTTTATGTTGCCGTTAGGTATAAATTACATTAATTTTAATTGTACATTTATTACTGATATAACAAATACTCTATTGTGAGTAATTGTTCAATAACAAAATACGAATATGAAATAATATTATACTTTACAGTAGAACAAATGAAGCACAGGCCGACAAACTTGATAAGATAATTTCATAATATAATATTTTGTATTGACATTTTACAATAAAATTAAGGGAATAAGATATTTTATTGCCAGTTGATTAACTGAGAAATATACCACTTTACGATTTTCTAAGAGCCCGTAAAAATCACGAAGTTTTATGTTTTTTTTTGTTTGATGATTTGCCTTTCTTATTTACGTAAAGACAGAAAGAAAAAACGTTTATTTGAAAACGCAAGACCCAAAATACAGTACACAAATTCAAATACATAAAATTAGAAAAACATTACATAAAAATACATACAAATAACAATAAAATTACATGTTAAGAGGGAACGCGGCGCTCGATTCTTCATACAAACGTATTCCCCTGTTTTCTCCCTGAATAATGTCTAAAAGGCATTTTTTTTTTAGCTCAAAAATTCAAGTTCAGCTATAGGCATGTCCCTATCATTTCCTTTTTTTCAAAAACTTATTAATAAAGAAAATATGAGCCTCCAAATATTGCTAAAATTGCCGTATTTTTAATGTCGTAATTAGAGGACTACCAGAGGAATTCTATTAGTTATTTCCATAAAAAAAAAATGATAGGAACCTAGTCATACTCTTTCTGGAATTTTTCATGTAAAAAAGGATTGAATCCGCTCAGTTTTCGAGAAGAAAACAGGGGAATACGAAACGTCCATTGCGTCAAAATTTTTGTCTTAAAATCTGTCTGAGCTGTAGCTGTCTTTATCGCACTCTTCGGGGGTGACTTGAGGTAAGGTGAGGGGGGTCACTTACATGTATATGACTATGGAAGTGGTATCTGTCGATATTTTTTTTATCGATACTGTAGTGATGTCCATCAATGTCGATGTTGACGATTTACTGTTTTTATTTATTAAATTGTGAAACTGTAAGGTTAATTTCCGACTTTTTTATTAAGTTAATAAGATTATCAGATCAGGTTGCAACGATTTGATTTAGCTCCTCTAAAAGTAAGACTAGTCTTATCAAGTATATTCATATACACGCATTATAATGGATGCAAGAGAGGTGTAGGTTGTGGGTATTTTATTTAAAATAGCTGGCAAAATGCGAGTTGGATTCGCGCACCGAGGGTTCCGTACGATTATACATTTTTTTTATTATTTGTGATTAAAATGTAAGATATTAGAAGGCAACGTAAACATTCACGTAAAGTTCACATCAGTCCGGAATAAACTCTCTTTCTTATTCAATTTATTTACGAGTATCATCTTATACCCGTTCCAATAAAGTTTTAATATATTCAGTGATAATAATATAACTACATGGTTACGGTTTTCGGACTTTTTGCTTTATTTGTGCAACTTAATATTGCTTTTTGTCAAATTTCGTGATTCTAGGTCAAGGGGAAGTACCCTAGTTTCTATTCCATGTTCTGGAGTTTTTCAGAAATTTTATACCGATATTTTATTTGTATATTTATTGAGCCATAATATTTTACAAGTTCATCAAGACTTGCAGCTTATAAACTTTTATTGTTGTTGACGAATAACCAAGTTGACGAACAATCTAGTTTCTTCTGAAAATTGTTTTCATGCTACCTCTTCTTTCTATTTACCATAATTATTCTCTTGCTGTATTAGGAGTGCCTTTGATTTACGAGTACAACAATGATCTCAATTACCATTACAACGACATTAATAAAAACTAAAAATATATTAAAATTCGAACAGAACTCTCAGGACATTATTCATATGTAGGTTAGCGATAAAATATTTTATAAATCTTAAATAGAGGTAAGGTAAGTACTACGATTTTTTCCATTATTTACATACACGTAAAAACAATAATAACAACGTGTAGGTAACTAAGTAACACGATGACATCAAATGGACCGATTTAAGCAAAAATGATCCAATCAACATAAACCTCATTTTGACAGCCAGAGAAATACTGCAATGAATTTTAAAGTCAAATATCTCCAAATTCCAAAAACCAAATAAATGCAAAATGTAGATTCGCCGACTCGCCGGTACACGGGCGCGGGGAAGATGCTAGTGGGGAGGAGGGGGGGAGGGGGCTACTACGCATGTGGACCATCCACTCACACATTTAAATCTCAGGCTCAACGCGATAGCAACAGCTACTTCAAATACCTACTTTTCAAATTTCTCGCAGACCGCGTCCCCTCTTAAGGTAATAAAAATATGCGTCTCACGGTTCAAAAAGGTGTCCAGATCAGCATTTGTCAAACACATAATATATAATGTGCTCGACGCTGATTTTCATCTGGAACCGTCGTTCCGTGCCAATTAGATGAAGTACAAAGAAAAGAATTATAATAAACTATACAATAGGTAGGTACAAATTAGATTACACAAAACAAACTTGATAACGACATAATAATAAAGAAAAATAGAAATAGTTGAACTTGAACTGGTGTGTAGAGTTTATAACATTGTGTAAGTGTAAGTAAGTAATAATATTAATAGATAAAAGAATAATATACGTATATAATTATATGTTCACTAAATTTCTAGGTAGATAATATTATATCCATGCGACAGCTAAATGAATGACTGATTCGCAATTGTGTTACCTAACTGACGTTGAGTGTCAACACTATTTAGTCTACGTATGTACGTACCTATTTATCTTATAAGTAACATTATTATTATTTATGTGGTGTGTTAGTATTCTTATTTTGAGGTAACTTGATTAAAATATTCAATTTAGACTGATTTGAAAAGATAAATTCTTAGACACCCGTCTTTTATACTTAACAGCTCAGTTTGGGAACTCCTGCAATAAGGTATTAAATTCCAGAAAAAAATAATATAATTTTTTTTCTTATTTTTTAGACTCACATGTTTGCCAGTATGCTCTAAAGAGTGTCAAAATGGATATTGCGTTAGACCTGAAGAATGTGCCTGTAACGAACAATACATACTTGATTTAAGCAAGAAATATATGTGTGTATCAAAATGCTACAACGATTGTGGTGATCATGGTATTTGCGTTGCTCCAATTACATGTAGATGTGACAAAGGATATGCAGCACCTAAACTTTTTGATATATGTGAACCAGTTTGCGAAACACCCTGTCCAATAACATTCAGTTGCGTAGCGCCGAACAAATGTGACTGTTTACCGGGTCATGAAAAGTCTGAAGATCAAACTATATGTAATCCCATTTGTTCATCTGATTGTTCTCATGGAAGATGTATCAGTCCAGAAAATTGTGTTTGTGATGAAGGATGGATGACGTCGAATAGTAACTCTGCTAACGCAACATGTCAACCGATATGTAATAAACCTTGTGTAAATAGTACTTGTGTTGCACCTGACACATGCGAATGTTTACCAGGCTATACGAAGTTTGAGAGTAATATTTGTACTCCTTACTGTCCGAATGGATGTGACCACGGAACTTGCGTCAGTCCAAATACATGTGTGTGCTTGCCTGGTTATGAGAAAAACGAACAGAATATTTGTGTGCCACATTGTTCAGCTGAATGTGTCCATGGCACATGCGTCAGGCCAGAAACTTGTGTCTGTGATAAAGGCTGGCATATGTCAGAGACAAACATAACCATGAACAATATCTGCGAACCAACATGCCTTAAGTCTTGCGGTAATGGCAGCTGCGTAGCACCAGATATATGTGAATGCATGCCAGGTTATATAAAATCTGAGGGAGACAGGTATGCTTGCGAGCCATATTGTTCAAATGGTTGCTACAATGGAACATGCATCAGTCCAGAAACTTGCACCTGCGACAAAGGGTGGCAATTGAATATTACTATTGGAATTAAAAATAACACATGTCTTCCAGTTTGTGACAATGAGTGTCAAAATGGTATTTGTGTGGCTCCAGACACTTGCGAGTGCTTACCAGGTTATAATAAATCTATTCACATCACAACAGAACATAATATTTGCAAGCCACAATGCTCGAAAGGATGTTCTAATGGAACTTGCATTAGTCCAGAAAATTGCGTCTGCAATGAAGGGTGGCAGTTGGCTAAAATTAAGGGAACTAATAATAGTACATGTCAGCCAGTTTGTCACAAACTCTGCATAAATAGCACATGTGTGGCACCTGACACTTGCGAATGTTTATCAGGCTTTAAAAAAGTAAGCCTAAATACAACACTCGACCTGGGCAGTAATGTGTGTGAGCCCTACTGCTCCAATGGCTGTCCTAACGGGACTTGTATCAGTCCAGAAACTTGTGTCTGTGATAATGGGTGGAAAATGACCGAAAACAAAACCTGTCAACCTATCTGTACAATACCCTGTGTAAACAGTAGCTGCGTAGCACCAGATGTTTGCGAATGTTTACCTGGATATAGAAATTCGAAGGAAGATACCACAAACACAACTGATAATATATGCGAGCCATATTGTTCAAACGATTGCTCCAATGGAACGTGTATCAGCCCTGAGACTTGTCTTTGTGCCGATGGTTGGAACTTGATAAAAACAGAAGACAGCAAGAAACAGGTATGTGTACCTGTGTGTAGTAAAGTTTGTATAAACGGTTTCTGCGTAGCCCCTGAGACTTGTGAATGTCATATTGGGTATAACACCACAAGTGCTTTTATCTGCGAGCTGTACTGCTTAGAATGTGACAGCGGTCGCTGTATTGACCCTCCTACAAATTTCTGCTGCCCAGGATGGCGTTTGACAGAAAGCAATTGTGAACCGGTTTGCTCAAAACCTTGTGTTAATGGGACATGTGTGAGTCCGGACCAGTGTGAATGTCTACCAGGATATATAAATAAAGAAAATAGCGATATTTGTGAACCTCAATGTACGAGTGGTTGTCTACATGGTACCTGTATTGAACCTGAAAAATGTGTGTGCGACTTTGGCTGGAGCATGAGTATAAGTTCAGAAAATGAAACATGTGCGCCAATTTGTACTCAAAAGTGTGAGAACGGCACTTGTGTGGCTCCAGACACATGTGAATGTTTTCCTGGTTACAATAAAACTGAAGCGAATGTTTGTACACCTTATTGCTCAGCTTGTTTGCATGGCAGCTGTGTTGAACCAGAAACTTGCATATGTGACTCCGGATGGAACAAAAATGATCTGAGTCACGCATGTGAAAATGTTACGTCAGTGGGCAATGCAGCTTTTAAGCAAGTGTAAGTTCCAAAATTCCGTATGATGCATTTCTTGTTTACTGCAAGCTCCCTAATGTTCAGGGCTATGTCTCTTGAAACTATTTTAACGCTTTGGTCAAAATTATAAATAAAACGAGCATGATGCCTGGGTGATATTGCAGAACTCTACATATAACTAAATTTTATTTTACAGCATTGACAGTAGGTACAATATTCAATATAACTTCTACACTACTTTATTTCAGATTAATCAGCAACTGGCTGTATATAGCAGCTGTACTAAGTCTAGGAATACTTCTTGTTATAATGTTTTATGCACTTATGATCCGGCGCATAAAGCAAAAAATTCGTGAAAATAGTAAGTTCATTTATATCTATAACTATAATAATTTATAATATAATGTTTGACAAGGATTTGTGTATACCAGATTAATTTCGAATCTGTCTCATTTTCACGTTTTATTGTTAGTTTCCAATTATATCAGTTATCATAAAAATCTATGTTTCTAGAGGTTGGGCATATTCAACTCTTGTAACCTAGCTTTTCTAGAATAATAGTACAAAAGGGAAATTAACAAAAAAAATACAATGATTTGATCTTTTGCATCAGACTCAGTTTCCTGATCATAATTCATTATTTTACTTATCTATTCCAGCAAACAACTCCGTAGCAGAAGATCCTACAGAAGATGTTGGAATGTGTATGTTTAAAAGAGCAAAAATGGGTTTGAAGTCAAATTAAAGATGTGTACTACACTGTGAAAGCTTATTACTTCTGAAGTATTTTAACATATCCATTTGATGGGCTTACGGCTTGGGTAGGATATAATATGTACGAGTATATTACCATGTCGAAGCAATTAAATTAGTTACTATCGACCCGCCGATATTTTATTATGTTTATCACAAACAGACAGACAGACAGATGCAGCGGAAGACTTTGTATAATAATGTAAAATATATGTAGTAGAGAATTTTATATAAGCAAGGACATAATGATATAGATATTTTATATTATATTTATGGTGCAAAGCTGATGATATAGTCAAAACCTGGCCAATTTTTTGTTGTGACGGACGCTTGCCAGAGGCGAGTCCCATGAAAGAGAAAATGTTTTCCGTTTGAGAAATTTGGAGAAGTTTGGAATTGTGAATTTTGGAAGAAAGAAAACTTAAAGAAAATGTCTAAAATGAAAATTTAAAGAGATTACATACATAACTTCAAGGTTGGGATAATCGTTTTGATAACAAACGTTTAGAAAACAAAATTTGATTCTTTTAAAGTTACTAATGAGTACAAAAACTAATTTTGCGTTTTTTTCCATAAATTTTTCGAGTATAATACATAAAAAATAATTATCTAAATAAATGTTAATAAATAGATAAAAAAGTAATTTTATTTGAGCTTACTGACTTTAAATATCTCACCAATTCGGATATATACGTATTTCTTCTCATCTTCCCATTTATAGCTCTCCCTTATTCCATTCCAACGTAACAAACCCTTTCCTCAAGGCATTAAAACAGTACGTGCGTGTAATATTAGTGCAATTTTATTGTTGAGCTCGTGGCTTAGATTACATTACTGACATCGTGAGCTCGCTCCAATTAAGAGAAAAACGAATACAGTACTCAGTTCGTACTCTACGAATGCCGTGAAGTTCTGAGGACACAGGCGGTAGCAAGTTACATTTGACTTATTTAAATTATATATAATAAAATATATTAGAATAGGTTTCTTTTTCTTAAACACAGTTAGTTAGTTGCATGTGATTTGCATCATTTAAATATTAAAATTAAATAAATTCCTAGTTGAAAAAGGACGAAGGAAATTCCTAAAAAATCTTTAGACATTTTTATGTTGCTCGCATAAGTTGTTATGCAATCTCAAGTTTCTTTTGTTTCTAAAACCTAGAGACATTTGTTCGTAACGATATCCTTTAGGAATCGACTATGTTCGGAGTTTCCTAATCTTGGTACTAACACGCAGCCGGGGTCAAGGGTCAAACCTATCGCCATTTGTCGGGTTTAGCGGTAATCTCAGGATATCCATGAGAGATTGGGGAAGTAAACGATGAAAAATGAACTGACAAATTTATACGTAAATGATTATGTACTAACATTTTTGGCTAACCAGCTAGGTGGGAAGCGATTGTGGCCGAATGGATAAGTGACCGGCGTGCCAATTAGGGATGATTAATATTAGACCGGGTTGTGTCCATTACGTGTCTGTGCCGCGCTCATTCATGGTGTATACGAGCGTCTTATGTTAGTAAACGGGCCCGGACAGGACTCGGATCATGCACTGTGTAATCTAAACTGCTTCAAACAAAATGTATTCAACGGCCAAGCACACAACACGCCCAGGGCACACCCCGGTCTAATATAAATCTTCCCTTATGCGGTCCGGGTTTCACTTCGACCAGCAGTACCAATGTGGATTTCACTTTGTGGAATTCATAAGTACTAGTCAAGTGACTGACCATTTGCTAACGGTGAAGGAAAACATATTTAGGAAACCCACATACCCCAGAAGAATCTAATCTAATCTCAAATATTAATATTAAAACCATAGATTTTGACTAGAAAATGCAATATTTTTTTTGTAAATAATTTTTGCCTGTGACTTTCCCACTACAGTAACTTTTGGTTGAAATACAACGAATAATTAATTTAACCAAATTCGCTAGCCATTCTCGAGTTTGACCATAGCAAAACAGTTCGTTATTTCTTTATATAAAACATTCGATTAAATTTTAATAAAAAATCATCTTTATTTCCACTTCACGAAACCAATACACGAAAACTCAAACTCATACAATATTCAGAGCAAACATGTCAGTAATAAATACATAATGCGATTGGAACTGGACAGATCTTAGGTCGGTACATGAATTTCCCTTGAGCAAAGTTGGAAACTGTACAAGTACAAATTTATATCCCCAGCAAGCTTCACGTCAATACTTTAAACTTTGTACACTTTGTGACGAGAAGTTTTCTTTACAAAGCGATATATTTTTCAAGAAGTATCGGAAGAGCAAGTCGTTGTTTCAATTCGGACATGACAAGACTGTGACAGGAATGTACAATGGAATAATTTCAAATCATGCTACCCTGTTACTCTAACTGCCATACTCAGAGACGTTACTAACCTTAAAATTTATTTAGTAAAACGTGTAAATCTTAAGTCATCATCATCAGCAACCCATTAAGTCCCACTGTTGGGATCGGGTCTCCTAACCGTCCTCCTAACTAGAGAGCAGAGAGGGTTTAGGCTATAATCCACTCACGCTGGCCTAGTGCGGGTTGGTGGATCAGACATACTCATAGAATTTCTTCTAGGGTATGTGGGTTTCCTTACGATGTTTTCCTTTACCGTTAGCAGATGGTAAGTCACTTGACTAGTACATATAAATTCCACAATGTGGAATCCACATTGGTCGGGATCGAACTCGGACCGCGTGATTTGCACGCCGGTCCCTTATCCATTCAGCCACCATCGCTTAAGTATATACGCCTAAAGGCGATTATTCAATGAAAAAATTATGTTAATAACAGATTACTGTTAATTGACGTCTCTGAGTGCAAGTATTATTATTTTGTTACGGCACACTTCATGATTCCTCGACGTTAGTTGAATTAAATAAATAAGTACGTATTAACTTTTCTGAATAACATGACAAGTCTAGGATGTGTCCAAGCGTTTCGTTAAGGTTTGATCTGAAAATAATAATAATAATGTCCCCGGTTGATGACAATAGGATCGCCCCCTATTCATGGGACCAAACATAGCTGGCGAAATATAGGTGTGAAACACCTCTGCCTACCCCTTCGGGCAAAAAGACGTGATGCTATGTTACGTTTATGTTGATCTGAAAAAAATATAAATACCTAAAGCTCGGACGCCTCCGTATTGAAGAAGAGACTAAAAGCGAAAACGAGTAAAGATATTCCACAACTCAGAGGTTTTCACTGTATTCGTGCTCATAACTTTTTAGAACTATGCTATTACGCCCTTATTACTAAAGCCTGTCAGAGCTCTTTATAACACGAAGTTTCATTGAAGATAAAGTTTCAGAAGTATATTGCGAACATGTATGTCCACACACAATAGCAAACAATGGTTGCTCTGATGAAAAATGAATAGAATTACTAACGTCGTCGTTGTACTGGACAAAGCGTATACTGTTCTGTTCTGACACACTGTCTATAAGCCGTCAGCTGGTTGATAATATGAAATTTTCATATTTACTCATAACGTTATGAAATATCTAAAATTATCCGTGTAGTGACGTATTAAGAATATATAATGTCGCTACCCCATCTCAACCCGTGGGTGTCGTAAAAGGCGACTAAGGGAGTAACCTTAAGCAGACAAGAGCAATGCAAGAAAAGGCAAATTAGAAACAAACCCTATACCAACCCGTCTGGCTAGCGTGGTTTAGTAGGCTTTATTACCTCCACATTCTTTAGAGGAGACCCATGCCCAGAAGTTTATGGGTGACGACGTTTATGGGTGGAAATATTGAATGATGATGTTATGAAATAATGTATGAAAAGTGGACTACAAATCTACATTATAATGATCTAAATGTATGATTATGTATTATGATTATAATACATCTACTTATCTCTGCATTTGTTGGCATTGAGTTGTCATGAGCAAAACAGAATATTGAAATTCATTAAAATTCACATAACGTTATTTCCACTTTACAAAACAATATTCTGAAAACGTACAGCTACGGTAACGTTGAAAGTTAAGTTCAGAAACAGCATGTGTTTGCGTTTGTTTGCGTGTTCTGTAATTAATTTAATTAAAACTTTACTATTGTACTGCAGTTGTCGAGGTGGGACTGTTTATTTCAAACATAAAAAATTAAAACTATAGAAATAGGCGTTATGTTAACAGGTACTGCATAATAATTTATATTTAATACCATGGTATTTCTCGGAAATAAAATTGTAATGAAAGAACGACGCCTACAGAATTTTATAATATTATCTGGATATAATACAGCCGATCCGGTGGAAATCTCTTAGGGAGGCCTATGTCCAATAGTGCACATCGTATGACTATATGAAGACCTAGATATAGAGGTAAAAAGTAGCATCTAAAAGTTAAAACGTAATAAACATAACATAGCATAAGGCTCTTTTCTCCGTACCACACGCAGTGGCTCCCTACATCCACTATTCGCCGCAATCCATTTAGTAAGATTAGTATTTACTCACTACTCCTACTTCAGATACATTTTAGGGATGTTTACAATTTTGTATATTTTGATAATTGAAGGACCTGGCTATCAGAATCAGAGTCGGAAATATTTATTTGTCAATGTAGGTAACATTTACCATTCATATCAGCATTTTTTATTCATTCAACAGTCTTATGTACAATATTCGAAACTAAAATTAAGCTACTAATTTAAAAATAAATAAAAATAAATATTTATGTACATAATTACAAGTACTATACAAGACTATAAATTAATTATAATATAAATGGTAATGTGGATAGCACGCTGGATGGCAATGCTGATTCTCTGTGCGAGATAAAAACCGGCCCTCTGGTCACTTGAACTGTCGATTAACCGCATAGCTAGTTCATTGAGTGCACTCGGACCTATAAACCTAATGTCGACCCCAAACGGCTCAAATAAGTAATTATCTGTTAAATTACTGTATTATGTACTGTATTATGATCAGAGGGCTGGTGTGTTTCTCGCTCAGAGAATTAGCATTGCCATTCAACGTGGCAATGCCGCCAGCCTTTTGGGTACGTTTCCAGTTGACAGTGATGCTGACGAATATTACGATGCCTAAACAAGTTTTCTTTGGGTTATTTGATTTTTTTTTTTTTTATTGTTTAAGTTTTCGTTTTAGTTTCCTTTTTTTTGTTTGTATTTAACTGTATATATAGTTTTATGTAAGTAGATGTTTAATTTAATTATTTTCATTATTATAATTATCATTCAATAAAGATACAATTATGTACACAAGATATTAGCATCTATCTCAGATATGGTACCTAACTGAGCAGCTTCTACTTTGACTACATCTTTTTTTCTAATTAGAATGTGTATTAATGCAAGAACATAATGAGAAGAATGGCATGTGTGGGGTTGCCATCTTTAAATTCTGTCATTCAGGACAAGAAGTATCACAACACCACTTTGATTGGGATTTTGGAGCTTACAACCTATTTCATTGAAGAGTTTTTTTTACTCCTAGAATTCATAAACACGATATACAATGTAGTTTCAATTGATATGTAATCATTTCAGGACGTTTAAAAAAATACTACTTTTTATTTATATATAAAAGATACTAGATCTTTGTGAATAAACTGTATCGAGTTTTATAATAATCTAATTTGACATAACTTAAAAACAACATGTCTAAGAGCCGATGTCTCTTGGTTTTTCAAAATAATTCTGGGGGCTTAACATAATTTACAGTAAGCATTTGGATCCTGCAGACGAAGTTTAAATATATGTGTTAGAGGTAATAATGGCAAGGCTCCACGTGCTATATTTACGCTAGGAAATGTGCCTAAAAACACCTCGTTTGTGTAATTTCTCCTTCCCCTTCGCCTTAAAACCTAGACAACAAATTTAAAATCCCGGATAGACACTCCACTGACGCCTTCTATTCTAGATTTTACCAACAGAAACCTAGGCACATGGCAACCCTGATCATGTGTATCACAAAAGTACGGTTAGCAAAAGTTAATTATCTTTTCGGTAAACGAAAGAGGCGCTTATTAGTATTTCCAGCCAGTGACCCGTGAACTGTTATGATGGCAGAGGCGGTCAAATGGAATGGGTGGTGTTTGAGCTGGATATTATCCCGATTCGATAGGCATATACATTTTTTTTCAGTTGGGTATTAAGCCTTGACAGTGGTTTTTCAGAGTAATTAATGTTGTAAAAATCATAACTAAAACCATTAGTGCGTTTGAGCTGGATATTTTCCCGCATCGATATGCACTTTCCAGTTTGTTATTAGGAGTCTTTGTAATGTTTTCTCAGAGTACTTTTGTAGATATCGTAAGTAAAACTGTAAGTGCCGCGGTATAATTGTATCGAAATAAAGTAATATGAATTCTAAACTCGATAAAATAAGGATAAATATAACTTGGTCAAAAATAAAATCCATTTCCGTGCCGTCGTGACAGTGGGCATGACAGTTTATGGACCTTTTATTTTTTATCTACCTACAACTACAAATATTCGCAGCCGAATTCACTGGCATATTTTCTACTTCTATGATGACACGTTGAAAGTATGAAACGACTGTTTTATGCAAAAATATGATGCAATTTTGAACTGTTTTGCTCGTACGAGGTTCATATTTATGACTACAGTTATTACAGTTTAGCTTTTATAGCAAATAAAAACTTTTTTAAATGTTATGAGTTTCAAAAAAATAACAATTTTCACGCTAGGAAACAATATCAAATCTCTATCTATCTTCAATCAAAACTAGATTTGAATGTTTGATTGTGATTATGTGAATGAATGAATTATGTATCCATGGATTGTTTGTGTTAAAAATATCTAGTATCCAGATCTCTACAATTCACAGAACGGTAACCTTTCTGTAGCGTTCTCTATAATAGTTATCTATAGCGACCATGGATAGTATTATCGCTAAATGCGATCTCATGCAGATTACCTTTGAATAGACTTCGAGATTAAGGAAATGGTAAGCTATGGTGTAATATAATATAATAATGACGATGATGTAACTAATTTAATAATAAATTTGATTAAACATAAATGTTATTGATACGTTCCCAAACACATTTCTATAGTTAAGCAGATACTTTACCGTTACGTCTAAGGGGAGAGTTTACGTATTTTTATTTGGTCAAGTCTCAGTTTGAATATTTACTGTAGTTTGAATTAAGAGCCACAACATTTTGCAAAAACTTATTATTATTTTTGTAATACGTGTACAATTCACTGTGATATCAGCAAGTTAACAGGTAAGGGACATTTATGGTATAAAGTACCATGTGTTGGCTAGGTTCAAAGGATTATGAAACGGAATGTCCGGACCGTGATTTCAAGTTCCACCGCAGCGATAAATATTCCCATTTCTATTTAACATTAATTTATAATCTTTAAAGTAAAAGCTGTCCACCGATTCTACGCTGTTTAAAGAATAAAGAATATTTATTTTTGCTAAAAACAATTGAAATTGTAACTAATAATGATGATTAAAAAGAGAGCCTGAGTTTCTTGCCAAGTTCTTCTCAGAGCTCAACCCTGTCAGTGAACCGGCCTTAGGCAAATTTGCTGACTCCTTTTTTTTGGCTTTGTATGACAGTCATAAGTATCATGTATTTGATCCAAATGAAATAAAGATTATGACTATGACTATGATTAGTTTGAAAATTTAGAGGGATATCTTGATTATAATACAGCCTTGTTACATTGCGTAATAGTCATCATCATCAGCAGTTCATTAATGTCCCACTGGTGGGCTCGAGTCTCCTCTCCTTTATCTATATAACTGAGAGAGTTTAGGTTATAATCCACACACGCTGGCCTAATGCGGGTTGGTGGATCAGATATACACTTAGAATTTCTTCTAGGGTATGTGGGTTTCCTCACGAAGTTTTCCTTCGCTGTTAGCAGATGGTAAGTCACTTAACTAGTACATATAAATTCCACAAAGTGTAATCCACATTGGTACTGGCGGTCGGGATCTAACCAGGACCGCGTGATTTGCACGCCGGCGTCCCTCATCCATTTAGCTACCATCGCATCTCAAATACTATTAAGCATCTCGTAAATTTGATAGAAATTATACTAACTTGACTGGCCTGTTGGTCTAGTGGTTAGTGACCCTGACTGCTAAACCGGAGGTCGTGGGTTCGATCCCCACCCAGGACAAATCTTTGTGTGATGAGCATAAAGGTTTGTTCTGTGTCTGGGTGTAATTTATCTATAATATGTATGTATTTACAAAAAAAAAAATGTATTTAAGTAGTATATCAGTTGTTTAGTACCCATAACACAAGCAAATATAATTGCTTACTTTGGGACTAGATGGCGCTGTGTAAATGTGGTAGAATATTAAAAATATTATTAGAATATATATTAACACCCGAAGCTCCAATTGTACGCTATTGCCATATTACTTAGTGGTAATTAACACGGTTAGTGCATTATCTTACTAAAGTAGGCTTAACATAACAAGTAGGTACATACGTTAATGTAATACATACACAATTACACAGACACGCTTACTGTATAATAGTCATCGATACATCGATATTGTAGAGATGATAATTTTATATTCACACGTGTGAGTTCTATACAAATGGTCTTATGTTAACTCTTTACATATGACCGAAATGGGCAATTATAGGTGATTATATTAGCTTATAAAAAATAGTTTTAATAAAATACTAGTAGCTGTTGGCATGGACTTCGCTCCCGTCGTTCTTTATATTCACTGCTCAGCTCCTATTGGCCGTAGCCTGATGTTATATAGCCTATAGTCTTCCTCAATAAATGGGCTATCAAACACTAAAATATTTTTTCAAATCAGCCAAGTAGTTTCTGAGATCCTAGCGTTCAACCAAACAAACTCAAGTATAGATAAGTATAGATTCCTATTTTCATCCATGTCCTTAGAACCGTTTCAAAGATACTAATGCATATGTCAATATACAACTGTCTAGAACATTGTTATTATTGCGTAAACTGTTAACAAGACTGTAACACTGTTAAAACATTCGTAACGTTATATATCTATTTCTAGTGATATGTCTTTACGATTACTACGTATCTATCGTATAGAAGAGGAGTGACATTAGTGACGAAGATTGTTTGGCTGTGTGCGTTTAAGCTTTTGAATGTGAAATGTATTAGGTGTTATACAGACTAGACTTATCATTGGTTGCCGAAAGCATGCTGACTGAAATCCTGTTATTTACATATTTATTAGCCTGGTAATGATTCTCTAGAAGCAAGGTTAAAGCATTGTTTTTCTTATTGTGAATATAAAGGTCAAAATCCTTTCTTCACGTGGACACGGTCCAACAGATTAACTTTACGGGCAAACTAAGAATAAAGTATCATGTTAATTGACTCAGTCATGGAGTGAGACGAATGAATAATGAGCAGTGGGTTCAGGATTCGGTTTCCGGGTCGCGCAAAAGCAATAGGTTTTTCTATCATGACATTCTCAGAGTCAGCCCGCTGTACTGGTGCTGCTGGTGAAATGTGAGTGAATACACCTCTGCTCACCCCTTCGGAGGAGAAAGGCGTGATGGTTTGTTAAGGTGCATAATAATGGTAAACACAACTATGTTACAATCTTTGTTTTTCTCATCATATAAGACAAATATTATAATTATAGCAACACAATTACCTTACAAAAAAAGCGTAGAGTAGGACGCCCTCCAGCTAGATGGTCCAACGACCTAAAAAAGGTCGCTGGGTCTGACTGGATGCGGAAGGCGGAGGACAGAGTGCTATGGCGCGTGTTAGGAGAGGCCTACGTCCAGCAGTGGACTGCAATAGGCTGAAATGATGATGATGATGATGAATTACCTTAAAAAATTTTCATTGCCTAAATGTAATTTCAGTGGTTAACAGTCAGTTTCATACGAACCACCACCTAGTGTTGATAACATTCGCAGTACATACAATAATCGAGCGTACTTAAGCCGTATTAAGCTTCGTCTACGTACTTACGATACAATTTCGTATTTCTCGATTCGATACGCCATTTTGTATCATCATAGAATTGCAGATATTTGTATTAGACTGAATATTGTACAGTTTTACAAAGCTTGGATCTAATTTAAGTGGGTGGAACATACCTTGACACAGGAGTACACAGTTATTAATATTATAATGTTCGGAATATTTACCATGTCTTTTATTTGTATTATTGAGTTTCCGATATTTCGCCGATGTTGCAAGCGTGATCACGGCAGAACTGAGGAGTACACACTGTTTTATTTTAATGTTTATTTTATATTTATTTAAAACTTTATGCACATTAATGGTACAATGGTGGGCTTAATGCCAAAGGCATTGTCTACCTGCCAACCTTAGGGTTTTATTTCTTAGTATATAATAATAAGAAGTTTATCTTGTATTTCTTAACAGTAAGTAAATTAATAATAAAATTCTTTTTTGAGAAATTAATATTTTAAACCAGATTAGTAACATTTTTTTTAATGATAAAAATCAACATATGTTGGTACACCTCTATAGTACAAACTGTACGAAAAAAACCATTTCACATTATGCTTGTCACAAGGGCAAAGACAAGGGGTGAAAACCGTATGAGTGGTGAACTCAATTCCAAATCAATCACGAGAGCTCACGGCGTAATCACAACGAATATTTTTCAAAGGTTTTGTTTATTCTTCTATCGATATAATAACATCTTGTTGGTGCGGCACAACGCATGCGCTAAGAATAATTATTCGCAACCATTTTGTCTTGGGAGAGTATCGAACCCGCAACAAAATATTCAGCAGTTCCATACCTAAAATATAATAAGATTTTCCGTGTAGAGACGGATTAAGAATACATAATGTCATCTATCCCATCTCAATCCATGGGTTTCATAAAAGGCGACGAAGGGAGTAACCTTATGCAGACAAGAGCACTGCGAGAAAAGGAAAATTCGAAACAAACCCGCGCGCCTATACCTACCCATGTCTGGCCAGCGTGTTTATGGTAAATTCCCTCCACATTCTTTGGAGGAGACCCGTCCCAAGCAGTGGAACGTTTCTGGGTTGTAGTGATGTACCTAGTAGTAGGGTTTGTAATCGCATATGCAGCATTGTCGATGATACCAGCTGCGCAGGCTCGATAATAATTTGTCATTCAACTTTGGTATAAAAAAATCCCTACAGTATTTTATGCTATTAATTTATTATTATTTAGGTTAGGTTATTATGTACTTTGTATTGTATGACTGGCCTGTTGGCCTAGTGGTTGGACCCTGACTGCTAAGCCGGAGGTCGTGGGTTCGATCCCCACCCAGGACAAGTCTTTCTGTCATGAGCATAAAGGTTTGTTCTGTGTCTGGGTGTAATTTATCTATAATATGTATATATTTACAAAAAAAAACTGTATTTAAGTAGTATATCAGTTGTTTAGTACCCATAACACATACAAATATAATTGCTTACTGTGGGACTAGATGGCTCTGTGTGAATGTGGTTGATTATTATATTATTATTATTATTTATACATTGATGTAGTATGTATTATGAGATAAAACGAGTCTCAAACTTCAAAATTTATGTGAAAGATTACGAATACCTTCAGAACTTCGTATCTACGTTTCCTTTCATTACATTAATTAAAACATAAAATTATTTAAGTATTGTAAGACGGAAAATTTATAAATTAAACATTCCATTACGTAAACATTACTTTCGTTAAAAGATTAGAAATATTTGGATACTAATGGAGATGAAGATGAGAGCGTTCAAGTAATTACGTAAAATTAAAACAAAATACTCTGAATGTCATGAAATAGAAAATATCTCATTTTGCAATTTTTTTTTTTTTTTTTTTTAATAATAACAACGCCCGCACTAGGGAACAAGCCCTGTGTCGCGGGGAGCTTTACAAACATGAAACTAACGGACACAAAGTACACCCAGACTAGAAACAAATATCTATGAATCACACAAATATTTGTCTCGTGTGGGAATCGAATCACGTCACCCAACACGGCGATGTAGTGGCGAGGCGACTACCTTAACCACTGCGCCACGGTGACAGTCGAAAAAAGGTTTAAAGGTATAATTATTATTATGTAATTAATTTGTATTGTATTAGTAGTTATCCGTGTAGTGATGGATTATGAATACATAATGTCACTACCATGTTATTATGCAGACAAGACTGCAAAAAAAAGGAAAATTCGAAACAAACCCTATACCAACCCGTCTGGCCAGCGTTGTATAGAAGGCCAGATTCCCTCCACATTCTTTGGAGGAGACCCGTGCCCAGCAGTGGGACGTTTGAGGATTGAAATGATAATGATGAATATCACTACCCTATCCCAACCCGTGGGTGTCGTAAAAAGCGACTAAGGACTAAAGACTTATGCAAATAAGAGCACAGTGAGAAAAGAAAAATTCGAAACAAATCGTATACCAACCCGTCTGACCAGCGGCAGCCTAAATTCCCACCACATTCTTTGAAGGAGACGAGTGCTCAGCAGAGGGATGTTTATGGATTTAAATGATGATGATGATGGTTTTTTTTTTTAATATTTATTCACTTTCAGATACATATTTTTTTACATTTTATACACAATCGCCAAACTGTATGTCAACTTTCGTAAGTATAGTAGACATATTTACGAAAATCGCTAACTATTGTCCGTGGCTTTATTCGTGTTACCCTCTCAGTTCCGTCGTGGGTTTGAATTTTCCATTACTTGTTTAGCATCTATACAAATAAATACAATTAGTGTGTCTGTAATAATAAAATAACCGCTTTTTACTACATGCATTTGAATGTGCATATACCAAAATAACATTTTTTTCAATTTTTGTCTGTCTGTTTGTTCCAGCTAATCTTTGGAACGGCAGTACCGATTTCGACGGGACTTTCACTAGCGGATAGCTAATGTCACAAGAAGTAACTTTGGTTTAGAAAAAAAATCAGGGTTCCGTAAAAAAAAATTAAAACTACATGAATGCGGGATAAGTTGTCCACGCGAACGAAGTCGCGAGCACTGCTAGTTTATATTTGAAATGTTAGTTCTTAATATTTAATGTTCAATATATTATGCATTATCAAGTTCAGTTTGTTATTGGTAATTCGTATCCGATACGTAGTTCCATTGCGATGTAAAATAATGGCAAAATAAACTTTAGTTTAAAAAAAAAATACTTCAATAAACATCCATATAAGGCCATTAATTCCTTACCACAATATTTACACTGCATCGCAATCAAACCATCGTAATTTGTTCGAGAATTCCCTTGCATCGTCACCGCTACGGTCAATAGAGTTAGTAATTACGTTTATAGCATGCCAAGTGCCAATAGTCAAGATGCCATACTACGGTATTCGCCAGAGATTTGCCAGACATTCAACCTTTGAACGTTTTCGTTGGTAAGAAATAAAGGCTAGTAAAGAATTTATGGTCTATTGAATTTTTGTGTAGCTCGTATGGTATTCTCTTAAAATAGTGACAGTCCGTTTTATATATTGACTTCTCGGTCTTAAAAGATTTTTTATAGGTTTATTATGAATATGTTGTTATATGATATTTAAATGTGTAACACGAACTAACAATTTGATGGTCGAGTGTTGATTTTAAAACATTGTGTAATTGAAAATATTTTTAATGAAAATTTTAAAAACAAGTTCAAATTGATTGTAATATAACCTATAAAGCAAGGGTTAATTTGACCTAATAAAAACTAATTTTTTTTTTATAATAATATTCTACCACATTTATACAGCGCCATCTAGTCCCAAATTAAGCAATTATATTTGCTTGTGTTATGGGTACTAAACAACTGATAAACTACTTAAATTTTTTTTTTTTGTAAATACATACTTATTATAGATAACTTATGATAATTAATCTTAGAAACAATTTTTTTATCTCTATTTGTTTAAAAATATGACAATGCCAGCACTAAGAACAAGCCCGGTGTTACGGGGGCCCACACACACATAAGACAAAGTACACCACAAGTTCAACTTAGTGGTCCTGAAGGCTTACCAATGGTACAAATAAATTTAAACAACATTTGGCATCATCACGAACGACGCATTTAATCGTCTCATTTCTATTTAGTACCGATCCCAAACGAGTTCCGAACATTCAGCAATAGTTGGAATTATCTTAATGGTTCTCAACATTTATGGCGGTACGAATCGAAGGTAACGTTCAATAGAAATTCTCATAAATCTTTGGCAAGAAGCCTTTGGGAACCAAATGGTATTCGTAAAGCAATGATGTTGCTTTATCTTTTGTTGTTAGTGTGAATGAAGAAGTTTGGCAAACTGTGCTTTAGAAAAACTGCCTTTAGAAAACTGCCTCGGTGGCGCAGCGGGAATTGCATATGACTTATGACGGGTTCGATTACCGGGTCTGGTTAAAATGGTATTGGGCTTTTCTAACATGAAATTCCAGTATTGAGATTTTTCCGGCGTTTGGTAAACAAATGTTCCCGGTTGATGACATGGGCCAAACATAGCTGGCGAAATGTGGGTGTGAAACACCTCTGCCTATCCCTTCGGGGAAAAAGGCAAGATGTTATGTGCTTTAGAAATTAATCTGATTGATTGTTAATGATATTCAAACAGTGTTTTATAATTTGGATAGTATTTGAAATGTTAGCACGTCACGTAACATATTATTATATCAGGATTCATTAAGGCGTAACTAGTCGCCAATGACCTTGAGAGTATGGGTGGAGCTTAGCTTATTTCACTGCATATCCCCGCTCCTTTGCCAACTCGCGCACACTATAATACAATGGTCACAGAATAAGCGTAAACGCAGACATGCGCTTCTAGCTCGGCATTTTTACCTACGATTCCGGAATAACAGTTTTAAAACTGGTATTTTATTTTGTATAGAGAGTTTAAAGGACTCGTGTACACAATTATTTGTTTGCCAATATTTTTATGTATTGAGATTTTTTTAATTTCAATGTTTTGCTTTCGGTATTTATGTAAGTACTTACATAGTTTTATTGGTACTTATTTATTATTAGTATCGAAGATAATTATTTTATCTTGTAAATTATAATTAAATAAATAACTATTTTAACTTACTTTTGTATTAAAAAAAATATTTACCTATTTTCATTGATGAATTTAATGTTTTGTTTACAACACTTACTTTGTAATTACGTTATAAACTACTATTATAAATTGTAAACCATTTTATTGGATCATTTAAAATATTTTGTTTGAGAATATAGCTCGCAGAACTGATGGCCGATGGGGCAAAAAGATTACTCCTTCTAAACGGTTAGGAGGAGTAGTCGTCAGAAAATTCAAAAAAAATTATTAAAGTTCATAAATATTTGCACAAAAGGTTTCGGCACACAGCGAGAAAGACGTGACGGCTCTGCGTGACACCTTAGATTTATTTACTCGTCCCGCCGCGCTCGCTGTTTGTGTGTATATTATACCTGTAAGCACTATATTCAGTCGATAGTAAAAATGGAGCAACGAGCGACACAGCCTTCCCGTCTGAAGGCTAACGCCTGTCTGCCGCCCGCGCCCGCGCAGAGCACCTTTGAATTTCTAACGTACAGAAATCGTATTATGGCCTATTTTCTTAAGAAAATATTGATCGATTTACATATGCTATGTTCAGATTAAAGTAAATTTTACCACCAATTTATCAGTGTAAAAATAATTTCAAACTATAAAGCCGTTTTAAAGTTTTAGGGATTTTAAGATAAAATATATCTCAACTTAAAATATTTTTTGAGGCAAAAGTATTAGTCGTACGAAAATTTCATATGTTGAAAATGTAGTAGATAGATCAATTATCAAAATATATTTTTTTCAAATTTTTCGAACAAGTCGTTTAGGAGGAGTAGGCTTCAGAAAAAAGCCGTTTTTGGTGCAAAACCGAGGGAAGGCCCTTAAATTATGATGTCTGTGACGCTCTGAACGGTCTCGTAGAATATGATAACGTTATGGTGGTTCCTTTACATAATTAATTAATCAACTGTAATCCTGTTTCAAGTTCAATGTCAGATTCTCGAGTCGCGAAAATATGATATTGGGTTTTTTTTTGTCATTCAATTCAAAGGAATAAGTCAGAGTTTGGAAATGTGTTCGATTTACGTATGACAATAGGCTTTCCCACCGTTATATCTCTGTCCTTATCTTCAAGGAATATACGCCACTACCCACGGCCATGAAATGATTTATACATTGAAAATATTATAATTATATTCAAAATAATTTGTATATCTTTAAAGTTAATTAAATTGCCTTCCTTTTGGTACCAAACATTTGTAATTTAATTATAAAAATAAGTAATTATTTAATAATTTGACAAAAAAAATACAATTTTCATGGCGGGCCCGGCCAACAGTGAGGTTATTTATTTTTGTGTTATAACTTTTATGTTATTTAATAAGTAAATTCACGTGTAATATGTTATAATTTAATTAGTTACACTAATTAAATCAATATTTCTAATACAATATCTGAGTACAATATTCAAAATTAACAAACTTACCAAAATATGACGCCGTATTCAAAAAAAGAACACTCTCGCTTGGATTCAAATTAATTAAATTAAATGTCTTTATCACTTTTACACAAAAACGAGTTTTAATCCCAATAAAACACAAAAACAGTTCACGTAAAGTTCACAGAATATGTCAAATTTTGTTTTCACTTTCATCGAGAATATAGAATATATATATATTATTTTGATTTGTTCCGCA
Source organism: Laspeyria flexula (assembly GCA_905147015.1). Taxonomy (NCBI): domain Eukaryota; kingdom Metazoa; phylum Arthropoda; class Insecta; order Lepidoptera; family Erebidae; genus Laspeyria; species Laspeyria flexula. Next base: position 2,075,593 of record LR989958.1, read on the forward strand.
TTCGCCTCGCGAGGTTTCGCCCCACGTTTAAAAATCCGTGTTCGCCCTACATTTAGTTCCTTGTTTGTCCCAAATGTAATATTAGGGGCAAACAAGGAACAAAATAAATGTAATATTTAGGGCAAACAAGGAATAAAATGTAGGGCGAACACGGATTTTTAAACGTGAGACGAAACCTCGCGAGGCGAATGCGGAACAAATCATTTTTTTAAATTTATTTAACGGCCATGGATGTGTCCTGAAGTCCTTTAAGCTATAGAATATTTATAGTGTCAGTGTTGTCAGTATTATGTTCATTGCGATTCTACTGACCTTTAAAATACGTCGATACGTTGAAAAATGATTGAGAAATTAAAAAAAATGTTTTAGTGCTGGTCGCTGTCCATCGGGCAGACGGCCGCGTATTAGAGCATTATAAAATTGCGCTCTGGGAGAACAGCCGCCGAGGAGGGGTATCCTAGGAAGAATTAAACCAAATCAAAACCTCATAAACAACAGTTCTAATTTAAAACAATAAATAAGTATCAAGTGGGAATATTATGAACAACATTAATTTAAAATTAGTTTAAATTACTAGTAATAAAACCAGTACTTATCTCTAAAAATAAATCTAGATAGAAATTCGTTTCTGGTTGAGTGATGCTGACGAATATTACGATGCCTGAATAAAAAAGTTATTGTGGGGTTTTTTTTTTAATTATTTAATTTTACGTTTTAGTTTCTTTTTTTTTGTTTGTAATTAATTGTGTCTATGAAGGTAAGTATTTAATTTACTTATTTACATTATTATAGTTTTAAAGTGTAAAGTTTTTATTGATAGAAATAAGACTTGTAAATCCACTCGATAGCTTCAATGGTCAAAAATGAGCGGTGATCTCGTCTCTAAAGTCTGCGCCTACCCGTTTGTACAGAAAGTACCTACGTTTGAATACCAGGCGATATTATTTAACTGTGAAAGCATACATTTTACCAACAATAACTTGTTCTCCCTACACGAAATCTTACAACTTATTTATCTAATCCAAAGTCGCATATTTCATTCAGCAGCGAATGGGGAAGAATACATTGGGAAACCCTCTATTTGTAGCGATATATTCCGCGTGTGTAATGATTTGCGAATGAAGATATGTGGTATGTTAACTAAATATGGCATGGTTTGAGACTTCTGCTGAAATATAGTTCATCTCCCGTTCTGTTAGTGATAAAGTTTTACGTTTTTATTTTTTTTTGTTCATGAAATTTATCACATGTATGATATGAATGTAAATTAAATATAAACGATGGTAACCATTCGGTTACTATCGTTCAAAATCGAACCTTATCCATTCGGATAAGGTTCGATTTCGACCGGTAGTACCAATATGGATTTTACTTTGTGGAATTTATATGTCTATTTACCTACTAGTTAAGTGACTTACCATAAGCTAACGGCGAAAGAATATATCGTGAAGAATCTAATACATTCTAGAAGAAATTGTATGTCTGATCCACCAACCCGCACTAGGCCAGCGTGTGTGGATTATAACCTGAACCCTCTCAGTTCTCTAGATAGAAGAGAGGGTACCCGAGCCCAATAGTGGTCTCACTACTGGGCTGATGATGTTTAATGTACCTACATACAAAAGTGTGACCCTATCTACTGAAAACGTTTAGGCTGCACTAGTGTTCATTTATAAATCAGTACTTATTTATATTTAATAATTACGAAACTCAGTATTCAGAAAGACACATATAATATTATAGCACCTTCAGTTCTTTACATTTCCACAATGGGAATTCAAAACATCATTATCATCATCATTACATCCCATAAATGTCCCACTGCTGGACACGGGTCTCCTCCAAACATTTTGGAGGGAATTTAGCCTACTATACCACGCTGTCTAGACAGGTTGGCAAAGAGTTTTGTACCGAATTTTCCTCTTGTCTGCTTAAGGCTCTTAGTCGCCTTGTACGACACCCACGGGTTGAAATGGGGTAGTGACATTATTTGTACATAATCCGTCACTACATTAACAATTTCAAAACAAACTTTCGTTAAGTGTTGAAACGTTTCTACGTAAATAAAGTTTAATTCCCTTTTCATACATTGTTTCATAACGTTCCGAATAATATCAGAACACCGTATTATATCAACTGCTGACAACCTGCTAACAGTTGACGGCTGATGGACAGTGTGTCAGAACAGCCTACGCTTTGATCAGTACACAGCGATGTTCATCTTTTATCTCGCGGACTATTGTTTGCTATTGTCTGTGAACATACATGTTCGCAATATTTTGTACGAAGCTTTATATACAAAATGGAGTTCTACTAAATGAGACTTCATTTATGAAGAGCTCTGTTGTTTAGGTGTTATGTATCAAATAGTTTTAACTCAGTTATGAGCACAAAATTTGTGGGTTCGCTTCTGCTTCATAAGTTGCCGCCCGTTTTCATTGCGGTGGAATCCGAGTTTTAAATAGACCTCCACTGCTGGACATAGACCTCATCTAATTGGGAAGCGCAGCGCACGACCGCCTGCCAGATGAAGTGAGTTCGTAGTAAAGGTTTCGGGTGGCCGTTGGTTGCAGGCGGCTCATAATCGCTGTGGCGGAAATTAGGTGAGGCATGTGTTCAGCATTTAAAACGTATTGTCATGCAAAAACCATTTTTCTTTTTATACCACGACGTTGGCAAACAGACGTACGGTCCGCCTGATGGTAAGCGGTTACCGTAGCCTATGGGCGCCTGCAACACCAGGGGCATCACGAGCGCGTTCCTGACCCTTATGAAACCTATTCACTCCTTTTTCTTATTCCACACCTAAACGTTTGGCCCACGCACTGTTATTACGCAAGCCGTTTTACTGTTCTTTGAAATAAGTAATAATTTTTTATTGTTATTTGCAGAAGGAAATGCTTTTAATTTAATTTAACCAGCATCAAGGAACTCTAAAAAGTGTACAACAATGTAAAATGTAATGTATTTACTAGAGTAACAGAGTAGCATAATTTAGCTCTACGTGCGAGAGGAATAAGTAGGTTTCAAGCAGACACCGGTAAAATGTTTACATTTCTACTTCAACATTATTCATGGAAAAGGGAAAATCAAGCCAAGAATAGACCGAGAAGACGTTTAAAATTATATAACTGCTAAACTTTCATTCATTTCCATTCATGATTTCTAATTAATTCAAAAAAATTTTCAGTATCCACAGGTTAATAAACAGAATGTTATGTATTTCTAAAGCCATTTCTTGAATATCCACCATTATAATGGTAACGACGCACGGTTGCCACCTGGGAAATACATTTTCAGTATTTCAAGATGACATTCAATTATAACCTTTATATATCAGCACATAAGAGCTAAGAGTTACAATGTGAAACTGAAAAATTGCAACCATTTGTCTGAATCTCAAGTCATTTAAGGCAATTTTTATCGCTTTACTTTTGTTGAGAACGCTCATAAGCTGTATACAGACATCAGACTCTATGGTAGGATTCAGACCAACCGGCTCGCGTCGCGCCGCATCGGAACGGAGCCGTCCGCGTGCCGCGGCAGCCGACAGCGTCCGCTGGAATCCGTACGCACTGCAAGCGCCCAGAAGTGCCGCTCTCTTTGCGCCGCGTAGACGTAAAGTGAAATATTATTTAAAATATCGCTTGAAGAACACAACTTGAATGATTCGCTAGCTGTTGCTGCACCGTAATCTCCGTACGACACACGGCCGACCGGCTCCGAGCGGACCCGACGGCAGCCGGTCGGAGCCGGTCGGAGCCGGTCGGAGCCGGTCGGCCGTCGCGCGTCGCGGGGTGCCGACGGAGGTAACTATGCGTAAGTTGCATGCAAATATGAACTGTAATTACTGTTGATACATTTCAATGTTCTTTAACGGATTGTAAAATGCCGCCCGGCGCGGGCCGATGCGAGCCGGTTGGTCTGAATCGTACCTATGACTGCTCGTTTGCTACAGCGAGGGTTTATTTCGCGTTCAATTTTTTATAGTCTTAGGCCTGCCATACACGAGATAGCTCAGTACAAAATTGATATTTGTAGTAAATGAAAAAGCGATAGTAGCCGAATGGATCATGCAGTCCAAATTCGATTCAGTACCAATGGATGTGGATTTCACTTTGTAGAATTTATATGTAACTATTATTCGAGTAACTTACCATCTGCTAACGGTGAAGGAAAACATCGCGAGGAAACCCACATACCCTAGAAGATATTCTAAGTATATGTCTGATCCACCAACCCGCATTAGGCCGTGTGTCGATAATGGCCTGAACACTCTAGATAGAGGAGACCCGAGCCCAGCATTGGGACATTAAGATACATGGACTGCTCACCGCGTCCTCAAAGATGGGAGTAGTCAGTCTCGAGTGCTCGATACCTGTGTATGGCCGCTTTTACTGATCGTAAAATTAATAATATTATTACTAAGTATAGTATATTGTTTAGGTTTGACGAGTTATTGTATATCTCTAACTTTATTATCATCACATCTTTGGTGTACATAGTATTTGGTTGGACATGGACTTTAAAGAGCCGTTGTGAGGTCTTGCAGCTAAGATTATAATGATGATGCTGAGTAAGGGTTGGACCATATCTAGTAGCATTTTCTATGTTTCTATCCCTTTCTGTCATTAAGTGGTGTGTGGTCCAACCCTCATCAGCTTGTTTAGTGAAAGCTAGGTTAATAAGAAGCTGTGTTTAAATATAAATCAGTCTACAAGCAAGATTAATGTGTAAGAGATTTACAACAGTTTATTTATTAGAACATTGACCTTTACCTATGGCTATATTTTGTTATTGTTGTCACAGAAAACCTTTGTCAGGACAAGTTGGGCTGTCTGTTATCTATTAATTAATAATAATAAATGTTTGTGTTTCGGGTAGATTTGTCATATTTTGAGAACAATATGTTTACGTTTATTTACTGAGTACATTATTATGAAAGCCGCCGTGAATGAAGATGTGTAAAGAGTGATTGGAAGATCTATAGGCTATTTAAAATGGATGTGATAGTAGTCTTAGGGCCTTTTTTTCACTGGCAGATAAGTGTCTAATAAGCAAGGTGAGGCTTTTTCAACAGCTTGTATTATGATAAATACGTTAAAAATCTGTCAACTAAGTTTCATACCTATAGGTTATCTAGTACTTATTTGCACGTGCCAACTTGAAGATCACCTCACCAGTCTACTTGGGACCGCGGCCGGTGTAACCTAGTCGAGACTTCAAGCAATAAATTATAATGCATGATTGCGTGAATTTTATTATGTCACACCATATCGATAGCTGATCAGTGCAGCAACAGAGCACTGGGATATGCATGACGGCAGCGTCTTGTAAGTATGCGACTTTTTTTTTTTTAACTGTACGACCACCAACGGTGTCGTTGCCTTTTCTACTACTTCACATTCATACCAGTTCCCGCTATTATGCCTCTCGCACTTTTATTCCTCATACTGTATCTTTTTTTCATTCGTCATCTCTTTTACTCTCTTGTGGGTGGATTCCCACCTAATCTGTATCTACTTGTACTTGTTGTATTTATTTAAGCCAAGGGTTTTTATTAAATAAGGGTACATACAGGAAGCGGGTTCTTTTTAAAAAAAATTACATTTTTCTTATTTCTACTATACATTTCTAGAATCCTATAACTAACTTAACTACGATTATACACTATAATTATACTATATTTGTATGATGACGTCTCCATACATAAGTATGGGGTAGCATCATACTTTTCCTAATTCTTATTTCTATTGTTAACAATTTTAGTAATTTTTGTACAGAATTCTAGGAACGTCGTATGCGACATGTTAGGGCGAGTTCTAGAATGTAGCATGAGTATATGCACCGTCGCCTTCATGTATCCATCCCGTCTCGCTCATTGTGTGGTAAGATCTTTTTTATAGCTTTGGCCTTTTAAAGTTAGAAAAAATTATTCAATCTGTTCATTCAAAGCATATACTCGACCTTTTTAAAAATAAATTGTATGGAACTTCAACTGATACATTATATTTTTCTGTTACAGGCTTATACGGACTGATGCATTACTTATTCACGAAACATTTGCCGTAACGATTGAAAATTGAATCGTTCGCGGGTTGAAGTACGAAATGATTTCGTTCGTGTCTAGGATATTGAAATAAAATATTCAGGATTCAATTGCTCTCGTATTTTGAATAAATAGGAGAAATTGCATCGTTTAAATACAAACGAGAAAAGAAAGTCAGTCGTATTAACTATTTAAAAAATATCTTTCGTATCTAATTGCTGTTTTATCAAAACCTCGTGCGTTTACTGTATGTGCAGTGTTAAAAAATATTAGACCCGTAATTAAATTCTAGATGAATTCTCTTTAAGTTTCAACCTCAAAACTTTTATTGATTTGTCCCATTTCAATCTTCTTTTGTCTCTTAAATTCAAAATACGGCAATGTCCAAAGTCGCTGGTTCTTTGTCAACTCCTCAGCTTCTTCGAACGTATGTGGCATATCCTTCATTGCTGTTTCTGGTAGTGTGAATGCAATCAACATTCCAACTCCTGCAATACACCCTATCACTGTTAAAGGAAGCCAGTAAATATATTCCTTTAAATATACAATGTATGGTGTGAAAAATGCAGCTATGTAACCACAAATATGTATTACAGCTACACCTGATGCTCTTACAGGCGTAGGTAGTATCTCCGGCGACCATTGTATAGTAGCACTGTATCCCATATTAACGCAGAACCTTGCAGTGACAGCGAATATCACAGTTTGCACTCCACTAGTAAATACTGTTAAAAAACAAAATAAACAGCTTAAAGCCATAAACACAATACATAACCACCGTCTTCCCGTGATATCCATAATAAAAGCTACGATAACCACAGAAGGGAACTCGGTAAAAGATATCACGGAGAAAGATACGAAGAAGTCGAAATCCAACTGTCCAATACTTCGTACCAGTCCATCAAATACAATAGAACAACACATGTATTCTAAACAAATTAAAATAAACATTTTTCTTATGATTGGTCTTCTGACAATCTCCAGCCAACTTTGATTTTCTTCTTCCTTGACTTTAGTCATTGATAACTTAAATTGTTCTATCATCTTAGTAGATACTTCTCTTTTATTAATTCGACCGATAGTTAATACTTTTTCAATGGCTTCATCCACTCGTCCTTTAGATAATAACCACCTTGGACTTTCAGGTAAAATGAATTTTGTGAACACTGCTAGACCAAATGGCAAACTAGTTACTAGAGAGATAGTTTTCCAGTGACCGCAAGCCAGAGCGATCCATGGCATGGCAGTTACAAATAGAGAGTAAAATATTGCGAAAGACAGATTCGCCATCAGCGTTCTATATTGAGGAGCAATAAATTCCAAAAACAGTAGAAACGCTGTATTCATACAAGTGTCGTATGCCATACCCATCACAAATCTTGCAGCACTGAACTCGACTATATTCCGGGTAAAGGTACTGATAAATCCACCCGCACCTCCAACAAGGCAGCTAATGGCAATAGCTGGTATTCTTCCAAAACGATCAGCAATCCAACCGAACATAAGTCCTCCGAAAATAGACCCTACGAAGAATATTGCTTGCGCGGTAGCTTGATAACTATTTTTATCGCAGACCCACTCAAAATCAGTACCTAAAGTAGGATACGGTATTTCAGTCTTATTAAACTCCCATCCATATTGACACGATGTTGTGTTCCAAGTTTCATTAGGCTTCTGACCCGTTGATAATACGTTTGTCCAATTCACGTCGTACATTTCACATTGCGAATATCCGAACTTTGTGTTGGGATTCTTGGGTACACCAAGATCTCGTCTTTCCATTACAGTTAAATTCTCCAACTGTGGTAGCCTGCACCAATGGTTTTGTGGCATTTCTGTCATGAATAATTGAGAAAAGTATACGAATACACCAAAAGCGTAGAAGGGGGCTGGGGCGAAAAACAATCTCCATTGATAGCGACCTAGCTCACCAGCTGACGCCAGTAGATCGTCATAATCAACTTCATCTGTGCTTTTATGTATAACATTTTCGATATTTTTGGAAATTCTTTCTGTATCCATTTTTGTTTTATAAAGATTTCGTTTGTAATGAGATACGTTTTCTTTTCGTGAACACGTTGGACTGATTAGAAAAAATAGTCTTCTCTCCTTTTATTAGTTGTAAATTAACTCTATTTAATACAATCTTATTTGTGAACAGATTCATATTTTATATTTACTTGTACACAGTTTGTAGAGAGATTTTCTTAGGTTACAACGGTCTCATAAAATAATCATCAAGATTAAGTTTTCTTCCATTATTAAACATAACTAATTTTAGAAAACTTGTCAGTACAAGTCGGGCTGTCTTTTGAGGTCTATTAATAGGTAAAGTAAGGTACGAAATGTTTATGTTTACTGTACAGTTTTTATGCTCTTGAATAATAATTATATGTACCTATTTTTGATTGTTTGTAGGCTATTTGATTAGTCTTAATAAGTATACATTTTATGTTATTCAGATCAAGATGAGGCATGGCCAGTACGCGTTTTATCTTGGTCATGTTTATATTTAGACAAAGGCTTCACAGATACATAACATTATACTTAAACAAATATTTCATAAGTTGGTAATAAATAATTAATAATCAAATTTTCATATGGCAGTGGGTTTGTATATCTTTCATTTGTATTATTTTATTGTTTATTTTTAACCTTGATGATGATGATTATCATCGACATTTTAGTAGTTAGTTATACTACTAAAATGTCTACTGGGTTTCTCCATCTTCTTCAGTTGTCACTTACGGCTCCACCTGCGTCGAATTCGGTGACTATACCAACTTAAATCCCATCATAATCCTATCCATCGTAACTTTCGCTTTATCATGGCTCTATCTCTTATCATTCTTAAAGAAATAAGTTGATGATGAAACTCGATTTGTGTATAACACTGTAAATAAAACTACTTAAATAATATACACGTGAGTACTCACATCAATGTAAGCAAATATTAGTGTTGTGACATAATTAGGTTAAGATACGGTATCTTTGGATCAAATAATAATACGTAAGATGGCTTAAAAACTTATCTTGTTAACTACTAACTATGTATAGTTCATGTATACTTGGTTTACACGAGCATGGGACGAATTATTATAGGATTCGCTTTAAGTTATCCGTTTAATGACTCTTTTATCATCATCATTATCAACCCCATGATGTCACTGCTGGACATTTTGTGCCGCTTGCAACCAACGGCGACCCGCAACCTTGACCAGGCCACTGTTCTATGACTCCTAAATAAATTTTAATTTTAAAGAATGTTACTGACTTATGTATTGAAGAGCAAAAACCTAGGCTACCTTGGTAACCCATTTACCTTTACGGTAAATGGGTTACCAAGGTCACACCTTTTTTATCTGGCAGAGCTGTTTATTAATAATTTTTTTTTTTGTATATTTCGTCATGATCGGTGAGTCGTTTAATCAAAGCTCATACAAATCTACTTTTTACTCTAGTATCTTTTACTGTGGGTTATAAAATTAATATTTTACTTATAACTCTCTTATAAGCCTCATAAGTATTCAGCTTGACCTACTAACCAATTATGGTAGGATCACACTAGCCTATTACCCAGTACTTTCAGGTAAATTTGTTCAAATATCCTCCAAAGGGTTGAAGTATCTACCTAGTTAAGTTCTATTAGGTAACAGGTTTAATCCATACTTGAAGTAAATTGGATTAGTTTGGATCTTTGGTGATTTTCCGCGGAGTTTTGACAGCTTTATTCGACCGAAATTCTGTTTGAGTTAGAGTGATTTCAGATTTTGTGTATTGAGTAATGTATTTATTTATTTATTTATTTCCAAACATACAGCCATCATTACAGGTACTTAGCCTAATGCAATGGTGTAGAAACTGTAAACAATAAAAAAGAACTTATCCTACTTATTACTATAATATAATTAAAAATACAATAAAAACTACGGTAGTGTACACAATATAGTACAAGTAGTCCTTGTGAACTCACTCAGGGAACATGAGAACATGTCTACGTGGTTGGACACCGCATTTAGCACACGCAGCGTGCGCGTGATAATACTACTATAACTTGATATGACTGACGAAACCCTAAAAATGTACAAAACCGAATTGGAATAGAAATAAGATACCATTATTTAACAGAATCTCTCTAAATAATTAAAAAAAACTGTGAATAGGTTATTTAAAAAATCTTGCTTTTTTTTTTAATTCCAAAACATTCAACCTTTAAGATAAGTGCCTAATTTATTTACAGTTCCATTCTGCATAATGTTTTCTTACAATTTATTTTTCAAAGGCAAACATTTCTCATTTAACGGGAATCGCCTCTGGCAAGCGTTACAATGAAAAATCGACCGGCTTTTGGTTATATTATCAGCTTTGCACCATAAATATGAAATATTGATACCTTTATGCCCTTGCGTAGCTGTATCTTTTTCCTGTATAATCTATATTTTTTCTGGCGAAAAAAATATAGCAATCAACATCAAAACAAATATCAAAGAATATTCTTTGAAACATCAAAAATAAGTTAATGCTTTGATTGGATTGTATTTTTTACAAATACTTTTTTTATTACAATAAAACTTCCAATCTTCCAATTCTAACTGATATTGAGTAGTAGCTGTGGTTAGGTGACAAAGTACGCATTTAGTCAAAAGTACGCTGTTAACATGGATTTAATATGGAATTGGATAATTATTATAACTTATTCAAACGCACAAAATCACACGTTGTGGCGAAAATTATGTTCAGCAGTGGAATTCATTGGGCTGATATGATGATGACGGTGATTCAAACGATCCAAACTCGTATTGATGCAATGTGAAGAATTGCCAAAATCTATTTTGTTTCCTGTTCAACAGTGAAACAAGAATGATTGTTATTCTACTTTTTGAAATGATCACCACTATTTGAAATAAAAACATTTAAAAGCCATTTCCTTTTCCAAACTGGCTCCTTATCTTTTCTTGAAGGTAGTATTCAATTACCAATGTTTACCAGAACTAAGTGGAAAATCCTACAAACAAGTTAAACAGCTAGTTTTCTTTGAGATATGACTTTTATTTAAAACGTATCCAATTTTATGCGTTTCTATCAAGTTTTGCCATAATAAGTAGATTTAATATTTAAATAATATAAAGCAAGTGTAAGATGATATCTAAATTAATATATATTAATTTTTAAAGGTAAAATGTTTTTCTTTTTAGCTTAACAACCCTTTTTTTTTAACTAAGTAAAAAGAGTGGAATATGCCCTACCCCTTAAAATAAAGATTTGTCTGATAACCGAAATATTGAACACAAAATATAAAGGAATCCCTCACAAACAATGAGGTAGTTACAGTGATTCTGTCAATTTTAGTTTCTGTTTTATGTCTGTATTCAACTGTTACTAATATACTATCATAGATGAGGCCGATTTGATATTAATTTCCACATTTTTTTCCATTTGTTAGTAGTAGTAGTACGACGCATGCGCCATTTCTTCCATAATCTGCAGAACACACTGGTAAACAATGGTAGCTATTTTGGGGTTCTTTTCGAAATCCATCGTTGCAGGTAAGCATATAGTATTTGTACCGGCACAAGATCCGTGGTCACATCCATTCGAATTAAAGTTCAAAAATCCAGGCATAATAATACGGAATTTAAAGTACTTCGTTGTACCGATGATTGGCTATCGTATTTATACCTGGATTCATTAAAACTTATGTACTCCTGGGACGAGGGTAATCAAAAGGCAAAAACAAGTATATGTTGCGGCTGGTCCAAGGTATAAATAAGCATACAAATTTATTATAGTATAATTTGATTTTTTAATAACAATCTTTAAATTTATATATTCAAAATATGATATGATAGTGAAAAGACAATAGTCAGAGACCCCCCTCTTTATTGATTTGACTGTGGTGGTGATATAGACAAATATCTTCAACAAAATTAATTAATAAGAATTTTTAATAGTATTTTATTTATTTTAGAATGTTTTTTTAATTCTAAAACGTCTATATATGCGGTTACATATGTATACCTAATTTTGCTTAATGTTTGCGTCAACAGTCTGTTTGTAACCACAGACCGTGCGAACGTCATAAAATATAATCTCGTGAATTTTGGAAATTTGTACATAAATTGATAATAGATAAATAAATTAATAAATCTATCAGCTCACCTTCTATTCAAAGGACATAATACAAATATGGATGTGATATATTCTTATAAAGGAAAAAGATGTTTTGTATTGAACTAAATGTATCTTTTCCAAAATTCATAATGTAACCAAAGCACCATAAAATGATATCAAAACAGTTTTGTCTCAAGTCAAAACGTTATTATACTATTATTTTCAAAGGGTTGTCATTTTCTTTGTTGACCCAGCCCTCATTGCTCCGGGCGACGTGCGTGCGCACTTAAAATGTATTTATAACCTTTTCCTGCTAGGTCCTGGAGTTTTGAGCGTCCCCTTAATTATTTATATTCATTCGAAGATTTTATCTTTATACTTTGTCCTGTGTGTATAGGCCATGCTAGGTTTACTAGCAGGCGGGACTTGGCTTAGGTGTAATTTATTTATTAATTAAGGTTTATTCACAGCAAAGGTATTAAACATTAACATAGTATGATTCATAAGGTTACTTGGCTGATACATTTGCCAATTACGAATTGAGCAGCATTGTTATTATGTAGCGATGAAAAATAATATAATGATAGAGTAAAATACAACAACTCGACACACAACAAAACTCAAGATGAATAAGAATTCATCTCCATGAAGTAGTTTCAAGTGAGTAGTTCAAGAAATTACTATAAACTGTAGAATGAGAAGGAAATTCATGATAAAACTACGTACCACAGCTTATCTAGTTGGCGTAACAGTAGACTGGTTTTCTTCTGAACTTAGAAGAAACTCGTATCTAATGGTGAAATGTAATTAATAATTGTTGATGATGTTAATGGGCTAATTTCCATTAATTAACATCATAAAGTCAAAACGAGTTAGCAAACAGTGTGTGATTATGGCTATTTTAATTAAGAGATGCGGTTAAAACTGGTTTATAAAATTAAAGTTAAGACTATTTAGTAATTTTAATATTTGCTTTATACAATTCTATTTATGCATGTTCTATTGGAGCGAATGCCGATTTCATATTAAATCATATTGAATTAAAACGACTCAGGTCACGAGTATCCTTTTAATATTTATATACATTTTGAGGAAAAGGCTTTTTTCATCATTGGGTCACATAATTCTATCAAACAATAATGTGTGCACTTGACTGTCAACAATGGTGTTGATAATAAAAAAAATATACGAAAAAATTGTCTTAAAGTACAGTACCCTTAATAATACTAATAAGTGTCCAAAAATTCTCTAATTCAAAATTGCAGTAATGATAGATTAAATTTTTTTATTTCATGTCATTATTATCTTCAACTTTTTTTCTTTTTTGCTCTTTTCTGAATTCTAAGAACGGTAATGTCCAAACGCACTGATTTTTCGTTAGCTCCTCTGCATCTTCAAATGTTTGTGGCATACCCTTTAATGCTGTTTCTGGTAACGTAAAGGCAATGCTCGCTCCAAGTACAGCTATAGCTCCTATTACTACTAAGGGAAGCCAATAAATATATTCTTTCAAATATACAATGTAGGGAGACAGGAATGACGCAACATACCCGCAAATGTGAACATTAGCTAATCCAGATCCTCTCACTGAAGTCGGCAGAACTTCAGGAGCCCATTGCATGGTAGCACTGTATCCCATGTTTACGGTAAATCTTGCGATTACAGAAAAAATTACTGATTGCACACCACTGGCAAATGCACTTAAAAAACAAAATATGCCACTTATTCCCATGCACACTATGCATAACCATCTTCTGCCGGTATAGTCCATTATAAACGCTACTACAACCATTGATGGGAACTCGGTGAACGATATCACAGAGAAAGATATGAAATAATCAAAGTCCAGCTGTCCAATACATCGTATTAGTCCATCAAATACTATATTGCAGCACATATACTCAATAGAAACAAGAATAAATATATTTCTTATGCGTGATCTCCTGAAAATTTCTAAAAAACTTTGATTTTGTTCCTCTTTGGCACTAGACGATGATGACTTAAATTGTTCTATTAGTTTGCTTGGTACTTTTTTATTATTTACTCGGCCTATAGTTTGTACTTGTGTGACAGCTTCATCTACTCGGCCTCTTGATAAAAGCCATCTCGGACTTTCAGGTATTACGAACTTTGTAAATATTGCTAAAACAAGAGGTACACTAGTTGCTAGAGAGATAGTTTTCCAATGACCACAAGCCAGAGCGATCCATGGCAGTACAGTCACGAATAGAGAGTAAAATATAGCAAAGGACATATTTGCCACCAACGTTCTGTATCTGGGAGCTATATATTCCAGCACGAGGAGGTATGCTGTGATCATGCAGGTATCGTATGACATGCCCATCACAAACCTTGCTGCCGTAAACTCCCCGAAATTACGCGCAAAAGTGCTTGACAAGCCACCAATACAACCAACAAGGCAGCTACTGATGATAGCTGGTATTCTCCCAAAGCGATCGGAAATCCAGCCAAACAAGAATCCTCCGATAATAGATCCAATAAAGAATACTGATTGAGCTGTTGCTTGATAACTATTTTTCTCGCAGACCCATTCCAATTCACTACTTATTGTGGGGTATGGTATTTCAGACTTATTAAATTCCCATCCATATTGACATGGTACTATATTCCACGTCCGATTCGGCTTCTGATCAGTTGCTAAGACCTCTGTCCAATTTGCTTCAAACATCGTGCAATGTGAGTATCCAAATCTCGTATTTTCATCTTTAGGTACACCTAGATCTCTGCGATGGATGTCAGTTAGGTTTTTTGTTATGAACAATTGTGAGAAATATACGAACACACCAAAAGCGTAAAACGGGAAAGTGGAAAAGAATAGGGTCCATTGGTAACAGCCCAGTTCGCCGGCTGACGACAATAGATCGTCATAATCGACTTTATCTTTTACTTTGTCAAGTTTATTTTCAACAGGTTTTGTGACCTTTTCCACAGCCATTTTTGTAAATATTTGATATTTTGATGTGTATTTTCTAACGATCTAGGCTAAACTGATTGAAGGAATCGGCAACGTGCTTTATATTTTATTTAATGGCATTGGTTATTAAGATAACAAGTTAACATATAATAATAGATAATTATATCATTGGTTTGTAAATATTAGACAGTATTATAGAAGATTTTATTAAATGATGGGCTTATGAAACTTTCCACCTTGTTAACTGCAGCTAGAATGAAAATATTTACTTATGTTCTGAATAATGTTGCATATATAGCTAATGCAGCTGTAGGATCCTTGTTTATCCTATGACGGGCTCACCTGCATACCGCCTGAATGTCATCAACCCGACCAACTTCTATGCGTGAGACATTGTACTGCATCTACCAAGTAATTAATAGCTGCTGTAGTGTGCACCACTACAGCAGCTATTAATTATTAGTAAATGTGCTATATTTTTATCGGATACACATTAGTATTATTATGTGGCCAGAGTAATATCTACTGGTTACATTTTATATTTGGATTTTACGTCGTAAGTAGTTTACCCCAAAACTAAGAATAGGTGAATGAAATGTAATAAAATATGGGTGACGATCTGACATTCCTATATACTCATTATGCATTATGTAATTTGAGGTTTAGATTTGTGGTTATAGATTGGTGGTTTCATTAACATTTCTTTGATAAGGCTTCTTGTTGTTGATGTAGAATCTATGGTGAAATCTTCGTTATAAATATGTTTATTGGAATCATCTTTTAAGGGTTTCGTATCCAAAATAGCAGAAACGGAACCCTTATATTTTCTTCATGTTCGTGCGTCCATATCTCACAGGTACTCAAAAACTACTAGAAAATTTCATCGATACCTATACGGTATCGATGAAATTTTGAAAATAGGTGTCTTGTGTGCCGCTACTTATTGGTAGTTAATCAGTAAAAATAAATATTTTTATGGGGAGCATTCCATACAATGTAATCATCATGCTAACAGGTAATTGATAAATTCGATCTCAGGGACGTCCACCCGCGTAGCTCAGATGGAAGAGCACTGCAAACGGAATGGCAGGGTCGCGGGTTCAAGTCCCGTCGCGTCGTGGGTTTGAATTTTTCCATTACTTGTTTAGCATTTATATAAAATGTTAATCCAAAGCGATGGAAATTGCTTAATATTTAATGTAAATGTAATAGAAGCTGAAAATTTTTATTTAGCAGAAAGCATTTTTTTTCACATGTAGGTAGTGTATTTCTTTGTAGTGACTGATAAACACTACATTGAGCATGATCCAACATGCTCTTAACCAGTTTTTGAATTAAATTGGGATACGTCCCTCTGGGTAGCCGTTGATTACAGGCGGTACAAAATCGCTCGCTATGGCGGAAATTAGGTGAGGCGTATGTCCAGCAGTGGACATCATTGGGCTGATATGATGATGATGACGTCCCTCTGCTGGACATAAGGCTCTTCTTACAAGAGGACAATACAACATTGTCAGGCGGGATGTTGTATGATTAAGTTTTGACTAATCTTTCTTGCAATATGTTTGTCTAGTCGTCTTTTGCCAACATCCAGTGAAAAAAAACTAATGTTTTATTCATAGTCCCTCTAGATTATGGACTGGAAAATTGTATATTACAAAAATAGATGAGTTTAAAATATCTACAGAAATAGCTGTTCATCCCATTCATAATAATAAAATAAACTATTTTTAACAAAAAAATATTAAAACGACTTCAAATCAGTACTAAAAAGCGAAAAATAAACTGAATTAGATATTTAATTCCAAGCTAAAAAATACCTACCTACCTGTTTAAAGTATAATACCCTATTACTAATCTGTTTGAAGTCGGTGCCAAGCCTAAGGAGTTTGTTAAGCTACGTACTACTTAGTACGTACATCTGCTACCGCTCGCTACTTCACACCACCTCGCACTTGCGTGTGATCGTACCTAGTGGATGGCTCAAACTGAGTGATACAACCTCATTACTGGCACCGACTTCAAACAGATTAGTAATAGGGTATTATACTTTAAACAGGTAGGTAGGTATTTTTTAGCTTGGAATTAAATATCTAATTCAGTTTATTTTTCGCTTTTTAGTACTGATTTGAAGTCGTTTTAATATTTTTTTGTTAAAAATAGTTTATTTTTCAATTTTTAGTGTACTTTTTATCTAGCAGATTTAATAATACTGGCTGGCAAACTAAGACGAAAAACCGAAATAAAGAATCTTCGATAGAAGGAAACGTCTATTCAAATATTCTAACAACACAACCTGATTGTAGAATAGAGGAATCTCAAAACTCTCAGCTTTTTATGTCTTTCTTTTTTCCTATAAAATGCGACAGGTTACAAGTATAGGTATACAATGCAGGTTAGATATTATATCGAAAACTTAAAATGTCATCTAAGAATTCCTTTGAATTATACAACTTTATCTTCCATCAAGAGCTCTCACCTCAGACACTTGAAATAACACAACTTAAGGTTTATACATGGATGTGATATTTAAAGAAATCATCTTCTTACTCCTAAACATTAAGAAGTTTCCCTTCCAGTGACAGCTCACCTAAATAACCTACATGAATACAACTATAGGTTTGTAAGTACCTAGAATGTTGAAAGAATTATCCTCCAACTCCTAAAAGTTAAGGAGTTATACCTTCCAGTGACAGCTCACCTGA
This sequence comes from Laspeyria flexula, assembly GCA_905147015.1. Lineage (NCBI taxonomy): Eukaryota > Metazoa > Arthropoda > Insecta > Lepidoptera > Erebidae > Laspeyria > Laspeyria flexula. Next base: position 2,093,393 of record LR989958.1, read on the forward strand.
ATAACCTACAAGAATACAACTATAGGTTTATAAGTACCTATAATGTCGAAAGAATTATCCTCCAACTCCTAAGAGTCAAGGAGTTATACCTTCCACTGACAACTCACCTGAATAACCTACAAGAATACAACTATAGGTTTATAAGTACCTATAATATTGAAAGAATTATCCTCCAACTCCTAATAGTTCAGGAGTTATACCTTCCAGTATCAGCTCACCTAAATAACCTACAAGAATACAACTATTGGTTTATAAGAACCTATAATGTCGAAAGAATTATCCTCCAACTCCTAACAGTTAAGGAGTTATACCTTCCATCACCAGCTCATCAACATGAGATGTTGACTATCAGACGTAAATACTTGAATAACTTTAAAAAATATATGAAACACGTAACATGTGCCTATAAAATTTGAGGGTTGCCTTCGATTTCCCTGAGATTCCATCATCAGAACTTGACATGATGAATAGGGGACCAATTCGGAAGTATACCCTTTCAAACAAAAAAAGAATTTTTTAAACGGTTCAGGCATCTCCGAGTAATCGATGAACATACATAAAAAAAAAAAAAAAAATACATACAGTCGAACATATAACCTCCTCCTTTTTTGAAGTCGTTTAATGACGTATGGGTTTTCTGTAATGATGTGAATATTTGTTTAGAGATAGTGATAACACTGTTGAATCGTCCGGAATTAGATATCAGATAAAAGGAGTTTAGAGAAAAAACAACGTAGTATAGTTAATTTCATTAAATTTTATTCAATAAAACAAAAAAAATATATAACATTGAAAAAACGACTGCCATGACAATAAAAGAACTTGAAGGCAAAACAAGATGCATTTTTTACTTACTTATATACATAAAAGTGAAAGATTGCTCATTAACTCACAGACTATGAAAAAACGAAACCTATTTGAAATTTTCATAGCATTTAGGGGACCATGGAATACTTCCTTCATCCATTTAAGTCCCGAGAGTGCGAGATATATGTTTCTGGTGTTTTTGTAACATTTTTATAACCAACGACCTTAAATGACATTCATATCGATTTACAGCATTATCCGTTAAGAATTACGCAATGACACTATCCCATTTCAACCCGTGGGTGTCGTAAAAGGTGACTAAGGGAGTGAGTAACCTTAGCAGACAAGAGCACTGTAGGAAAATTAAAATTCGAAACAAAACCTTATACCAACCTGTCTGGCCAGCGTGGTATAGTAGGCTAAATTCCCTGCACATTGTTGGGAGGAGACCTGTGCACAGCAGTGGGAAGTTTTTGGGTTATATGATGATGTAAAATCTATTAAATAACGAACACTTAATTTTCATCATAATTTTATCCCCTTGGAGGTTGAGTTTTCAAAAAGTAAGAAACAGGTTTTTAAGAATATTTAACAAAATTTATCATATGCATAAAAGGTTAAAAGACTTTAAACTATACGTGGTACATACAAATATGGCTTAAATTGGTTTAATAGTACAAAGTAAAGTATTTAAAACGAGAACTACACTTAAATATTTGCTTCAAACATACTTATTCTATTTATACACGTTCTACTTGAACGAACGCCGATTGAATATTAAATCATCGGGTTGAAGTACCTGGGATGTTCACAGGACATTCTTATTGAAATAAAACGACTTATGACTCGAGCATCACTTTTAATATAATTATATCTGTTCTGTGAAAAGTCTTTTTCCATCATTGGGCCTTCTAATGTCATCAAACAAATAGAGCAATTCAATTGTTGCAATTGACTGTCATCAAGTATGGGTATAATGATAACCCATAGTAAAACCACATTCTAAGGACTCGCACTTACCCAATACTTATTTTTAGTGTCAAAAAGTTTCAAATTCAAAATTGCCGTAATGGTAGATTGAATTTATTAATTTCATTTTGTATTATGATGTGCATTTCGTCTTTTTTGCTCTTTTCTGAATTCTAAGAACGGTAATGTCCAAACGCACTGATTTTTTGTCAGCTCCTCTGCTTCTTCGAATGTTTGTGGCATACCCTTTAATGCTGTTTCTGGTAACGTAAAGGCAATACCCGCTCCAAGTGCAGCTATAGCTCCTATTACTACTAAGGGAAGCCAATAAATATATTCCTTCAAATACACAATGTAGGGAGACAGGAATGACGCAACATACCCGCAAATATGAACAGTAGCTAATCCAGATCCTCTCACTGAAGTCGGCAGAACTTCTGGAGCCCATTGCATGGTAGCACTGTATCCCATGTTTACGGCAAATCTTGCGATGACGGCAAAAATCACTGTTTGTACTCCACTGACAAATGCACTTATAAAACAAAATATGCCACTTATTCCCATGCACACTATGCATAACCATCTTCTGCCGGTATAGTCCATTATAAACGCTACTACAATCATTGACGGAAACTCGGTGAACGATATCACAGAGAAAGATATGAAATAATCGAAGTCCAGCTGTCCAATACATCGTATTAGACCATCAAATACTATATCACAGCACATGTACTCTATACAAATAAGAATAAACATTATTCTGATGCGCGATCTTCTGAAAATTTCCAAAAAACTTTGACTTTGTTCCTCTTTTTCACTAGTCAATGATGACTTAAATTGTTCTATTAGTTTACTTGAAACTTTTTTATTATTAACTCGACCAATATTTTGTACTTGTGCGATAGCTTCATCTACTCGTCCTCTTAATAAAAGCCATCTAGGACTTTCAGGTATTACGAACTTTGTAAATATTGCTAAAACAAGAGGTACACTAGTTGCTAGAGAGATAGTTTTCCAGTGACCACAAGCCAGAGCGATCCATGGCAGTACAGTCACAAATAGAGAGTAAAATATAGCAAAAGACATATTTGCCACCAACGTTCTGTATCTGGGAGCAATATATTCCAGTACGAGGAGGTATGCTGTGATCATGCAGGTATCGTATGACATGCCCATCACAAATCTTGCTGCCGTAAACTCCCCGAAATTACGCGTGAAAGTGCTTGACAATCCACCAACACAACCAACAAGGCAGCTACTGATGATAGCTGGTATTCTTCCAAAGCGATCGGAAATCCAGCCAAATAATAATCCTCCGATAATAGATCCAATAAAGAATACCGATTGAGCTGTTGCTTGATAACTATTTTTCTCACAGACCCATTCCAATTCACTCCCTATTGTGGGGTATGGTATTTCAGACTTATTAAATTCCCATCCATATTGACATGGTACTATATTCCACGTCCGATTCGGCTTCTGATCAGTTGCTAAGACCTCTGTCCAATTTGCTTCAAACATCGTGCAATGTGAGTATCCAAATCTTGTATTTTCATCTTTAGGTACACCTAGATCTCTCCGATGGACATCAGTTAGGTTTTCTAACTCCGGTATTCTGCACCAATGGTTAGGTGACACCTCTGTTATGAACAATTGTGAGAAATATACGAAAACACCAAAAGCGTAAAACGGGAAAGTGGAAAAGAATAGAGTCCATTGGTAACAGCCCAGTTCGCCGGCTGACGACAATAGATCGTCATAATCGACTTTATCTTTTACTTTGTCAAGTTTATTTTCAACATGTTTTGTGACCTTTTCCACAGCCATTTTTGTAAATATTTGATAATTTGGTGTGTATTTTACAACGAACTAGGATCAACTGATAGAAAAAATCGGAAACGTGCTTTGAATTTTGTTTAATTGTATTGGTCATTAAGATAACCAGTTAATAATGAAATAGTCAATAACAGTTAATTATATTGATCATTCGTTTGTAAATATCAGACAGCATAACAGAAAGTTTTACTCTTTACGAACCTTTACTCGTATGTTTTACACCGACGGTCTTATGAAACTTTCCACCTTAACTGTACCTAGAATGAAAATATGTTCTATGGAATGTTCTGAATAATGTTACATACGTACATAGCAACACGCCTTTTTTCCCCGAAGGGGTAGGCAGAGGTGTTTTACACCCACATTATGCCAGCTATGTTTTGTCCCCAGAAATAGGGGGCGAGCCTATTATCATCAACCAGGAACATTTGTTTACCAAACTCCGGGAATATCTCAATACTGAAATTTCATGATAGAAAAGCCAAATACCATTTTCACCCGACCCGGGAATCGAACCCGGAACCTCTTGCACAGCAGTCGTATACACTTCCCGCTGCGCCAATAATGTTGCATGTAGCACAAGCAGCCACTACGAGAAATTGCGTTGTACTGTTATTGGATTCACCCTATTTACGTGATCAGAGTAATATAATAGAGATATTATTGTTAGCAATATGTTTATTGGAATCATCTTACTTTTAATAACAAATGAATTGGGATTCGTCCCTCTGCAGAACAGCTCTCTTCTTACAAGACCATATTAACACACTCTTACAGAAGATGTTTCGTAATCTGTTACTTTAGTTGTCTTCTGCCGATATCCTGTAAATAAAAATACTGGACCGTTTTATTCTTAATCCATCTTTATACGGCGTGGAAAATTTAATAGTTCAACAATAGATAAAAAAAAACAGCTGTTTATGCCATTTCTAATAATCGAGTGACGTATGGGTTTATGTAATGATGTGAATATTAATAGAGATAGTGATCACTTAGTATCATTGATTAACTTGTATCATCAATGATACTATAAGGTATATAAATGTATTTATAATAATACTACTTACAAGGAGAGAAAATACTGTTGGATTAGCGGGATTAAATATCAGATAAAAGGGGATTTGAGAACAAATAACGTAAAATACTTGAATGCATTAGGATTTATGCAATATAACAATACCTTTGCCATCAAATAATTTAATATTTGTAAATAACAATAAGACTCAAATATTTGATTAATTTCTTAAAAAAATAAATCAATTTAAAATTACAAATGTTGGTAACATTAATAGAATTACTCACATTTACTGTTTCGGAGTCACAGTTCTGGCAAGAGATTTTGAATACTACCGTATCTAATGCGATAGTCACCCGTTTGCCTGATTTTTTCGTGGCCCTGATGGCCTTGACAACCTTACCCGGGTAATAGTAAGGACTGATAGCCTTCAACCGCTAACTTCAGTGGTTTGCCTGTGCAAGTCATGTATTTATACTCAATAGTCAACAATCTAGAGTGGCGACGGTATGCGGTAAGACAATAAAACGTGTACCTACAAGTGTAGAACGTCTGCACAAACAAGCAAAGTAAATAAAATATATTATGAATACATAAAACAAGTATGCAGTCGATTAGTTTAGTCGATTTATTTTATAATCGGTTGAATTTAACGATTCAGTTTATATATTTATGTAAGAAACGTGCACACAAGAGAGATTGGTAGCAGTTTTATATCTGAAATCTGTATTTTGATATGTTATAATAGTGTTGCCGCGGCTTCGCCTTTGCTAAATTCGATTGCCGTATGCTTTTTTAGATTTAAACGGTTTTAATGTTTGCATGCATAGCCTTACGTGTATGCCCACCATTATAAATTAGTTTGCACCTAGGTTCATGTTGTATTTCCCTTGAGAAAAGACAAGAAGAGCAGAAATTGAAAATAAGATTTTGTGTGCTCAATAGATACCCTGAACCGAAATCTGTAGGTACCATAATTTAATGTGAAACTTGCGGAGCTTGAGCGATATTAAGCTTTTTGTATTCCTTTATTATACACATCGCTTCCGCTCGTGACATAAACCACAATATTAGTATTATTTCCACAAAACGTTCAACAAGACCGACTAATTGGATAGATCAGTGTCGCTACGGCGAATGATCCTAATATTGTATGATTAGTTCACATTTCATTGACATCGAATATAGTAAGTAACTAATAAGTTTGGCAAAATTAAGCTTTACTATTTTAGCATGCAATATCTTTGTTTGTTATTTATTATTTTGAAAATGTGTAAGGTTGTAGTGAAATATAACTTCGGAATAATATAAAGTAAATTATGTTTTTCATAGCTCCGGCGCGGCGTTAGTCATTGTAACTTACTGCGTTCGTAAATTTAATAGTCAGTGCTTCGCATTATGCTAATTTCTTGCAAGGCGTGACAGTGACGATAGAGGCGACAGCTGCCTCGCTATGTTTGCAGCCGCGTCGATGTTCATTCACGCTATACAGAGTGCGTTCGAGATAAGTCTTTTACAATATTATAACGAAGTAAATGCCAAATTATATTTATACACGGTGAATTTATTACATTATTAAAAATCACGATCACGTTTAATTCTCAAAACTATTATCCTCAATTGAAATAGAAGTTAGGCATTGTTTAGGAAACTTTCATTTATTTTGTAAACATCACAATGTTATGAAAATATTTTGGATTATCTCCACAGCTTTTCTAAAACACAACACTTCACAAAATCTACATACAAACAATTTTCAAGGCTTTGAGAGAATTATTTGATAAGGAAAATCCAATGTTCTTTGTCTTACGCTTAGAAAATTGAACACGAAAACGAAGTTTAGAAAATGTTTTAATCAAAACTTTTAATGTGTACCTTCTGTCAGATCTTTTGTTGAGGAATTTTTAATCTGAAGACTATTCCGTATTTAGAAAAAAAGATTTGATTATACGAGTACGTATATGTTATCTAAATGTGATTAACAACTATGTCACACTGCTGGGTACGGGTCTCCTCCAAACATTTTGGAGGGAATTTAGCCTATTATACCACGCTGACCAGACGGGTTGGTATAGGGTTTTGAATAGAATTTTCCTTTTCTCACAGTGCTCTTATCTACTTCAGGTTACTCCCTTAGTCACGGAGTACACGGAGAAGATACATACTATTATTACATTTATTAATTAGTTTTCTTTCTATTTTTTTCGTAAAAAGTATTTACTTTCGGAATAATTTTCACCAGGCTAGGAGCATTGCAACGTCGGATGGCAATGCTTAATTTTGTCCAAAAATATACCCTAATTGCCAAGAAATAAGTAATGTCATCAGTCAGTGGAAGTCCTGAAAATATCTCTGTGACAAACAATATGCAAAATGTTTTGGAGAGGTCTTAAGCACCAAAATTTGAATCTGATTATATCAGATGGGAACCTAATGCCCCCATTTCACTTTTGCTTATATCCCTGGGTATTAAAAAGCCCTCACATTTACATAAGCCTCTCTTAAGGAATATATTAGAGAAACACTACGAGGAGAAAACGAGAGTATGTTTACGTTAAGAGTAAGAAGGTTTTGGTCGTCTATTTTTTCTATCTTATTCTGTTATCATGCGTGTCTTAGAGTGGAGACCGCGATTCGGCAAGCGTAGAGTAGGACGCCCTCCAGCTAGATGATCCGACGACTTAAAAAAGGTCGCTGGGTCTGACTGGATGCGGAAGGCGGAGGACAGAGTGCTATGGCGCGTGTTAGGAGAGGCCTACGTCCAGCAGTGGACTGCAATAGGCTGAAATGATGATGATGATGATTTTTCTGTCATCATGACGTAGCTGTTAAACTAGTTGCCTCACCACTAGCCACTAACAATGCCGTACCGAGTGACGTGATTCGATTCCCACCCAAGACAAAATTTGATTGATTCATAGATATTTGTTTCAAGTCTGCGTGCCGTACTTTGAATCTGTTATTATTGTATGTTTGTAAAGTCTTTTAAAAAATATTGATAACTGTATAATGATTCATTATATTATAGTCATTATATAATATTTTTCATTTTCATGAGGATATTGGAATCATGATTGAGGTACTCCGAGAACTATGTATATAAGGTTTAATTTATGTATATCCTTCAGTTGTTCCTGTTTTATTTACACAAAATAAATAATATAATATATAGATTTTTTTGACAGGCGAACAAGCCTCAAGGAGAATCTGATAAGACAAACAATAACTAATTTATGCAGGTATCAAGTTGTTAATCCTGACTTCAAAATTACCTCTTATAAAGTCTCGTCGTTGGTTGGCTAACAGCCGATCGATATCAACAGACCGAGACCGATCGGGTAACTGTTGTTTACTTTATACCTCTTTATGTCTCGCAAGGTATGTTAAACGTCCAATAGCTATTGCAGAATTTAAAAAAAAGTACATCGTGATACGCCTTATTTCCCAGAAAAGATAAGCGGAAGTGTATTATACCTACATTTCACTAGCTATGTAAGGCACTCTGTAATAGGAGGCGAGCTTATTGACATTTCGGGCCGATACTGAAAAATTCAGGATAGAAAAATCCAATACCGGTTTTTACCAACTTAGGAATCGAACGCAGCACATACGCGACGGAGGCAGCTTTTATAATAAAATGGCACAAACAAATTATGAATAGTTTTCACTATGGGGCTTCGTTCACATGAACCATTTGAGTACCTAACCACGATCTATATAAATTGAAACTTATACGTTATTTTTTTGTCACTCAGCCAATAAAAAAGTTAAATTTATCAAAAAGGTGAACTAGTCTACTCTGATTTACATCTACGTGATCGCTGCGGGTCAGTCAACAATCACGGAATAAATCGTTCGGAAACTTAGAAATCCTTACTGACGTATTTTTAGAAAAGTGCCCCAAATTTCCATACTTCGTAGAGACGAATAATTGTATCGGATTATTGTCGGGTCAATACTCTTCTATGTCGGTAATGGCTTCTTGGATTTGGATTGGGTCTGATTCTGTTATCGAATATTATATTGGAGTTACGGGCTATTGGTGTTTGTAGTACGTTTTGAGCATACATATACTCGTAATATATGAAGAAGTGTAATTGAATTTATATGACTTCGTACTGAATATATGGGAATAATAGAATCACTGCAAAAGAGTCAAATTTGTGAATTTGAGAGAATTTCTGAAGGAATATTTTTTTTCTAACAAGAATTTAATTTATTAGATGAAGATAAATTCTTCTTCTTCATCATACAATAGCGGTCATCATAAATTGCGGGGGTCTCATCCCATTCTAAATAAAAAAAAAATTAACGGTATCTGCATGTTGGACCTGTGTCCTCGCGTAAGCCTTCCAAAAGAACCGGGTATACTACTCGGTTAGAGATATATAATAACCGTGAAAAAAGACAATTATATCATACAACGCGATAGTTTAAAAGTAAATACAGACGAATGTCGTCAAAATTTATAATTGGCTTTAGAATGTATGTACACTAAAGTGTTTTATCATCATCATCATATCAGCCCAATGACGTCCACTGTTGAATATAGGCCTCACCCCTCACTCCCTTTCATTCCAGGGATGTCGTAGGAGGCGACTAAAGGAAAATCGCGCCATGACAACTGTGTTAGAGAAGGAAAACTCAAAACAAAACCCTGTACCAACCCGTCTGGCCACCATAATAAGAATATTCTACCACATTCACACAGCGCCATCTAGTCCCAAAGTAAGCAATCATATTTGCTTCTGTTATGGGTACTAAACAACTGATATACTACTTAAATATATATTTTTTTTTGTAAATACATACATATTATAGATAAACCAACTACAAGTGTTTTATACTATTTAAAAAATTAATAGACACATTTTGTGTGTCAAGAGTAAGCTATTACCTTGTTCAAGTTTCCGAACTAGCCATTTGATCTGCACTTTGTTGTCGAACGCAAAGATGAAGTGAGGTGCTAAGTGTGCGAGATCGTATTACGTAACTAAACATTTATTATGATAAAGTAGGTCGAGGATGGTGTGAAGTGTCACTGACAAGAGTAGCAAGTTGTCACAAAGGCAGCTTTATGGAATAGTTAGAATTTGGATCAACTCACTAGTTTTGTGTTCTGTTCTAAAACAAATATCATCTCAACCCATAAATGTCTCACTGCTGGGCACGGGTCTCCTCCAAAGATTGTGGAGGAAATTTAGCCTACTATACCACACTGGCCAGACGGGTTAGTATAGGGTTTGTCCCACCACTGCGACTGCGACGACGACACGGCGCAGCACACACTAGAGTCTTGTCCGGCGTGGGAAAGGCTGCGCCGTGGCCTCGTCGCAGTCGTTGGAGAGGACCTCTCGCTGCCGGCCGTCATGAGCTCGATGGCCGGCAGCGTCAGGAGTTGGGAAGCGGTCGCATCCTTCTGCGAGGAGGTCATCTCGCAGAAGGAGGCGGCGGAGCGGCTCCGGGAGGAATCTTTCCTTGCGGAGCCGATCCGCCGCCGGCGAACTGGGCGTTGTCAGCGAGCGCATATGCGCCTGATGCCGTCATAGTAAAGGCTGCGGGTGGGGGGTCCGGGGTTCACTCCCTCACCCGCTCCTTTTCGCGAAGGTCGACAGCGTCCCCGGTGCACCCAGACTCTGTCGTTTGGTGTTAGGGCCCGAAAGGGCCTGGTGTCGGTGCCCCATAAGGGGCTGTCGCTGGGTGGGCTGCTGATGATATATCAAGTTCCAGGGCCCACCCATTACGGCGAAGCGACGGTGCACAGAGGGGTTTTAGTGGGTATTCCGGTCCTTTTCGGACTGGCGAGTCCCACATAACCGTCCCGTGTCCCCACACGGGACGGTATGAGTAATGCATTCCCCTCTTAAAAAAAAAAATGGTTTGTCGGGTTTGTCTGCTTATGGTCTTGACTACGTACTAACTTCTACGACACCCACGGGTAGAAATGGGGTAGTGAAATTATGTATTCTTAATCCGTCACTACACGAAGTACTAAAACAAATAGTGACCTAGCAATCACTGTGACTGTCACCGTGGCGTAGCGTTACTCGAAGTCGGTTTCCGCTCCCGTCATTTTTGTTTGGCCACTGCTCAGCTCCTATCAGTCCAGTAGTTCCTGAGATTATCGCGTTCAATCAAACAAACTGTTCAGCTTTATAATATTAATAAAGAAAGTATAGCCTGCTAATCTGCCACTTCAGGCAATCATAAATTGCATTTCAACCCCATTACTTACACTATGATGCTAGTAACAAAATAAAACTGTAACAAAAAATATGGTGAAGATATCGAGGAGCTCTGTACAGCAAGAAATATACGAGTATCTCACCTAATCAATTGATCGGCCAATATTGTCAAAATCTCTGAAATACAAATAATATTCATAATGATCAATTACTAAGTTTCAAATTAAGATCAAATATTATCAGTAAAACCAGTCAATCATTAATACTACCATAAAATTTCAATCATTCATTAAAATAAATACTGAAGTTTAAACAACTTATCAGCTCACATCAAAACAGAGTTTCTCAAACTTTCAAGTTACCATATCTTTTGACAATTTGACCGCGAGCCGAAAACTGCCGAAAACAACCGACTACTTACGAAGTCGAAACTTTTGACGGATGACGAGTTTCCACGTACCCTCCTGTTATATTGAGCGTAAAGATAAAGTACTTTGTATAAGTTAGGATAGTCACTTTCTTGTGTAAAGAAATACTTACGAGATCCTGTAACGTCTTTGTTCAAACAGAATAGGAGATTCTCAAAGATAGACTGGTATTTATCCAAGCTTTTGAAACGTAAATAATAATAATAATATTATTTACTATTAATATTAATTAAGTGTTCGTTTTATGGCTTCTTTATCCTAAATAGATCAACTGATATTAATAAATGAGATTTTTTTGTAATATATTTTCTTCATAGCGTAAATTATGGTGTTGGACCGGTACTTTTATAGACGGCACAGATCGTAAGTAGTAGTAATGTCAATCACAAATCACAGAAATTCATGAGAGAATTCATATATTTTTTTGGAATCTAGGTGAACTTATAATTTTTGTCATTTCAGTCTTAAGATCTGTCATAATAGCAAATAAAATAAAATAAATAAATTTTTCGATACTCCAGATAATATCAGTTGAGGCGTACATTTGGTGTATTAAATTTAGTAGTAGACATGTTTATTTTTATAGGCATAGCGTAAATCCATGTTCGCTTAGTTGTATTTGTTAAACAAATTATGTTTTGTTGATTTAAGTAAGTAACGAAGTTTAAAATAATTCAACATGTTCTCTTTAATTTTATCTAAACAAAATGGTTTAAAATCATATACGTCTATTTTTGTTTTGGTAAATTCAGTAAAGCAAACAACATCAGTTTTCTGGGACCCGATCCTGCTAAGTGTCACACGTTGAAAGCAAACCGATGGACTAATATCGACCAATCACAGGCTGGCAATATGGCGCGATTGACTTAGTAAGCCAATCACAGCTGTCGAATAAGACCATCGGCTTACCATTGCGTTTCGATCGAGCCCCTGCAATTTTGGAAAAACAATGTAAAGCTTCTTGCTGATATTGAATATAAATTACTTTTTTGAACAATAAACAAAATTAAATAGATATTCGAATTCAATTGTATTTTAACACAAAGTACAGTTAGATTGTAAAACTATTAGATTAAACTCGTGAACGTATTGGCAGTATGTCAGAAGTGAGCACGGTAACCACAACGTTTTACACGTTTCAATTGTCAAAGGGTTGAATAATCCACACAACTCACAACGTTGGATGGCTGGCAGAGATGAGGCACGCCACGCTCACTTTAACTAATCCACGCGCCATTGGTCATTGCCCTTGTTAGCTGCAATACACCTATAGAATGAACCCCCGCGTTTGTGCATTTTTTATGTGTTTAATAATAATAATAATATTCTAAAACAACTGATATACTACTTAAATACATTTTTTTTTGTAAATACATACATATTATAGTTAAATTACACCCAGACACAGAACAAACCTTTATGCTCATCACACAAAGATTTGTTCTGGGTGGGGATCGAACCCACGACCTCCGGCTTAGCAGTCAGGGTCACTAACCACTAGACCAACAGGCCATTATTTTCGTTATGTGGTTTTGAACATTATGCCTAATTATGTATTACTATTTATGTCTTGATATACTTTCCGTTCATCAATGAAGTACAATATTTTTGTACTAGCAAACACCACAGTAATCCAGCTTCAACAAGGCTTTCACAAAACTCCTTTCTCTATAAATGAATAATATATGTAAAAATGCCAACGGGGAAAAAATTCAATAGGCTGGGGATAAGTGTTCTTCATAAAGTTTTATGAAACTTTCAGAAAAGTTTGAGAAACTGAATTGTTCGTCAGTCTTTTATTCAGCTTGAGTTTTACACAATTTTCTTCGGCATAACGAGATTGTCTTCGTATCATTCGTAACGAGGGCCAGTCTGGAACGTAATGAGGCTTATTTCGCCGAGATTGAAGTCATCCTAAAATTTTTAAAGTTTTAATTTTGTTACTTTTGTTCTGCGATCTTTCACAAGTATTTTTTTATAATTGCTTAAAGTGTTTTATTTTTATGCAAGTAATAGTCGTATAGCTAACAGTGTCGACCCTCCCATGTAGGCCACCACCAGAATCAACTTTTTGGCTTTGTATGACATTCATGTTATTTCGCTATTTTCTTGTTACCCGACTGTCCTGACAGTTTCATTAGTTAGTTATTAGTAGTGTAAATTTCTTTATTCCCACGAATCTTCCAAACGACTGGATGGATTTTGACAATTAGGGTATCGTTAGATTCAATGATATTGTATGTTATCATTGGTTAGATTCGTCTAGAAAACCCAAGTGTCCTTAGATAGGTTTTAAGAATAAAAAGACTAAAACGGCGGGCTTTTGACGCCAAATTGTTCAAGAAATCGAAATATGTACGTTGTACGTCTGTGTCATATAGAACTGAAACTGTAGACAAAAATACCTAGAAAGAGCTGCTTTCATTACGTAAACCCTGTATTACTTCTAAAACCACCGAGATTCCATGAAACCGACAGACAGTAATTACTCACGTGTCTTACATGACGTTGGTATACGACCGTTTCATGACTATGTGCCGTAGTACTTAGTGTATTTCCGACTCGAGTGAAAGCATTGAGTTGCCGGTGGATGTCGGTACTCTCTAGTTTACGACCATTTGTACCTCCGAATACGATGTAACACCTGCCCCTTTTACTTTGGTACAAGTTGTAAGAAAGAGAGATTGCGTTGATCATTTACGAGTATGTGGTGATATTAATATTACGGGTCAACATATAAATAGTGGGAGGAGGGATTATTATAACAGGCTATACGGGTGATTCCCCGAACAGAAGGTAGTTTACAAAGTAAATAAATAATAATTAATAATATAATGATATTTTACCACATTCTTCATACACAGCGCCATCTAGTTCCAAAATAAAATAATATATTTGCTTGTGTTATGAGTTCTAAACAACTGATAAATACATTTTTACTTAAATACATTTTTTAATATAAGATAAAATATAAAATAAATTACACCCACAATTATAATATTATACAACGAAATCAGTTTAGTAAAAAGTCTAATAGATCTAAGTTTATAATGATTATCCTTATAATTCATGTTTTTAACGCAATATAAATGAGAAAACTTTATCAAAGAGAAAAATTACTTTGATATAGGTTTTGAAATAACTATCAGTAGTTAAGTTAAAATATTCCTTTAAAAACATGCTCAAACTTGCTTTAATCACAAAATGTAATGCAAATAAATGAAAAATTACTATAATATTGAATTTAACTTCAGTACGCAGCCACCTTCATTGTGGACCACACGGTGTATTGTATCTGAGGTAACTTTGCCCGAGGGAAACAACTGGCTCCATTGTTTATACACAATGCCCCACAAATTTGTTGTTTGGCCTCGCTCAGCTATGAAATATGAAGTCAAATGTCATTTATATTTTTTTTTAGATATACATACGATATGTATGTATCCATTTACATCATTTTCCTAGAGAAGTACAGTAAAACTGAATTAAGTTCGAGGTCACATAATTTTAAATAGGGAATTGTTAATATAAAACGTTGGAGAGTTGGACGTAGCTTCACATTTTTTTAAATTTTAAAGCCCTGTTTCACATCTCGCGGTTAAACTATTATGTTTGGCGAGTTAAGAATGATAAAAAAAAAATACCATTGATAGATAATAATTTTACTAACTAAAACTAAGACTTTTCTGATTTTATATGTAATCGTAAATCAAAATCAAAATTTGTCTTTTCGATACTTGAAAGGGTGTTCAATGCCGCGATCGTAGGTTCTTATCAAATTTGGATAAGTAGAGATCTCTTTAGGAATACGGACAGTGAAAGGTGAGCGTAGTGTACACGGAAAGGGATCCCTTAAAACTAGTCCTGGAATTGTAAGTCCCAGGCACTGCCCGTTTTCTTCGCTCTACTACACGATGAGAACGGCATCCGTACAGTGAACCCATGGATTGCTAAGGTATTCGTCTTGTCAGATAGGCTATCAAGCCAGTGTAGAAACAGGCCCTTAGTCTTGTAAAAACTGTAATATGTCGTGTGGTATAAATCTTTATTGAGTATCAGGCCTTTCAATAGGGTTTTCATCGGCTTTTCTTCCCTGTATTAAGGAATTTGAGAGGGCTTAGCTTTAATCCGTACACGTGAGCCTATTCACGATAAATTATAAGATAATAGGTATTTTACGAAGCTTTCATATTCAATCAGCTTCCACGGAAACGCAATATGTGGATGATAAGTATCCTAGGTGTTACTCTAAGACATAACTGTTAACCTATTCATATCTTCGGGGCCATCTATTCCGTAGCTTTTGCGTGAAAGAGTAAACTGTTGCGTTTTACTTTCCTAGAAGGTACGACCTTTTAACATTCTGTAAATATTCACCGTTGAATTTTATATTTGTTTGGTTCATTCTCTCGTAATTTTCGTAAAAAGTCACTTACGTTAAGAGGTCTTTCAGATAATTTTGCTCATTTAAGTTAAGTACCTAGGCATAAAAAATACTAAATGATAGACTAACGGAGAGGCGCCATAATCTACAAAATGAAATAAAAATAGATTATAATACAAAATTTCATTTGAAACTTTAGTATTTACTTTATGGCAAACCTATTTTTTATTTGTGAATACAAAAATATTTACTCTTTCTGTAACTCCCAACGTCAATTATTTCCGTCTGTCAATCTCACTAGGCATCTGTTTAAGATGTAGACGTCAAAATGATGCATGACTACATTGAAAGAAGTCCAATTTCCGTCGACAGACTTTCTAGAACGGGAACATGAATAATTTATAGAATAAACTTAGTTCTGTCTTATAATTTAATAGTACTATGTCTGGCTGACGTAACATAACTTGTGTTGAAGAGAATCGTAGTCTACATTCATATGTTGAACAGATCAAATAATTATCGTTTCTTCATTTACACAAGTTCTTGAAATGCTGAAATTACTCGGTTTATCTTGTTATCTCTTTGGTGTTTGATTTTGTATTGTCTGGATATTAATTCAATTAGAATGCTAAAGTCAGTTAATGATAAATGTCCTGAATATAACGTGAGTAAATTGTAATTTTTATATTTTTATTAATTTTTTTTTAAACGTGTAATATTAAAGATCTTATTTTCAATTTTTTACTATAAGTACACGCATGCACACGTGCTCAAAAGAGATAAATTACCTTCTTGGAAACTACTTCAACCTACAACAATAATAACAAGATTTGAGTTCTTGCTGGTGAATAGTGGTTTCCAGAGCACATTGGGGAGGGAGAAAGGGGTTCCAAAGGGTCTGTGATGCTCCTGGTGTTGCAGGCGCCCATAGGCTACGGTAACCGCTTACCATCAGGCGAGACGTACGTCTGTTTGTCACCGTCGTGGTGTAAAAAAGTACTCTACTTGCAGTATAAATGCTGCGCATTATAAAGAGTTCACTGAAAAAAGTGTTTATTTTTATTTTTAACAAATACAAATTACCCTATTATGAGAACCTTTGCTTGCTCAGAATAAATATATTATGAATGTTTTGTTGGCTTATTCTGCTCATTCATTAAAAATAGGTTACATGGGTCGCTTACTTTCTCTCAACAGGAGTTTTAAATGATTAATACCGTTATACGAGGTGGTATTCGCAACGATGTGTTTTGTATTCATAAAAAATGAAAAGTGTGTTGATATAAATTGTTGCTAGAAAGAGTAATTTAGATATATAAGTTTTTAAAATAATATTTAATAGAACCCTGATGTATTTTAATTAAATATGTGGTGATATTTAAAAGTTATTTAATAATATGTTTGTCATTATTAGAAAACTATTATTTTTTACTTCAAACTTTCTTTATTTGCTGAACAAAGGTATACATAATAATGACAGTGGTGTTACAGGTACAATAATTATAGTCCCTCTTTGTCCTACCTACGAGGCATGCAAAATTTTATATTAATTAATTCATCCATCAAAAAAAAATCAATTATATGTCAATAAAAAATATTAATAATGTTAAAATTATGAGAACAATGATATAAATAAATATGTCAATAAATCTAAAATTTATTTGATAATAATTAAATAGATATTAATGTGGGGTAAATTTTAATCAAAATATAAATAAATTAATTCAATGGGCAATAAAATGTCACAATTTATAATACAATTAATTCAAATATAATGTCAAAGATTTAAATAAAATAAACATCATTACATCCTTCTTTAATGTTAATATAATACATTCTAATCATAACGACCCCATAATTATAAAATTTCCAATACTGGGCACGAACATAAAACCACAATAAAGGCAGATCGGGTTCCAAGACAATTGAATATTCGAACCCTATTAGATAATTAAATTAATTAATCAATCAGCTTTGACCCGCTAATTGAAACTTACTAGCAAAGTCAACAGAGTACTATTATTACAAACTCAGTTTACTTTGCTATCTAATATTTCGATGCTCTGGTAAACTTCACCATTAAATAGCAAATAATTTAATAGGGTTTTGACTCAAATTAAGAATAATAATAATAATATTCTACCACATTAACACAGCGCCATCTAGTCTCAAATTAAGCAATTATATTTGCTTGTGTTATGGGTACTAAACAACTGATATACTACTTAAATACATATTTTTTTTGTAAATACATACATATTATAAATAAATTACACCCAGACACAGAACAAACCTTTATGCTCATCACACAAAGATTTGTCCTGGGTGGGGATCGAACCCACGACCTCCAGCTTAGCAGTCAGGGTCACTAACCACTAGAACAACAGGCCAGTCATCAGAATCAATTTATTTATTTATTTAAATTTATGCACAATAAAGTACAAAGGTGGACTTAATGCCAAAGGCATTGTCTACCAGCCAACCTTAGGGTGATGCAAAGAAAAGCATAGTAGGTGCAAGTAGAAGAAAATAATACAGAATAACAATGCAAGATACGAAAAAATAACTTTAGCGACTCGACCACGACTGCCCAACTCGGCCACATGGACGAGAATCTCAAGTTGCTGAATAAGTCTGATCATCAATGTATTGCTGCACATAGGCCTTGTCTTGTTTTTCTTTTTTTCTCTATATCCATCGTTATCTTGAATAGTGTGACGAAATCAACACTGTGACGATATTTCACCAACCTATTGTGACGGGTATTGTGACAACATAATTGATGTGTTTATTATTTATATCTTATCTTATCGTTATCACGTTATGACTTTAATAATCATTATCATGACGGAAAGTACAGTAAGAACCTAATATTATTATAATATTCTTTTAAATATACATATAGTCGTTTTAATTAAAAATACATCAACTAATGACACGAACGAATTTTAAAGTTTTCTAATTTTAACTTGCTATTAATAAAAGAATTTGTTTAATCACAGTTATATCAGTAATGAATGAAGTAGAATAAATTTAAAGATGTATTAAATTACAAAGCATGGCTGAGTTAAAAAAAGTCATAACGATTATTTAAACCTCATCTGATTCTGTTGTCTTGAAAAAAAAACACGTAACTACTTTACAATTTGTGCAATTTTTGATTCTCACACGAGACAATTATTTAAAAGTCTGTTTCAAACAAAATAAAATTATTGGAAAAAAAATAAAACAACAAAATAAAATTATCCTGTTACATAAAACGAATGCGTCTGATAGAGACAAGGAAAATTTGAATTGATAGATAATAATGGTTTTTTGAAAGGACAACAGGACAATATAAAATTAAGAAAATTTCTTACACATTCTTACAGATAGATTTTAACATGAGGCACGTACCAACAGTGTTGTCCTTGTCGCTCGAAGGAAGTTGCCACACTAAATATCATTTAAAATTTGAAGTACAATCACAAACAAAGGTTATGATCTCATGACAGCTGCCTATTGTATACATCGCTTGAATAGAAAGCATCAATATACAAACGTATTTTAAACTCCAATCCATTTTTTTTGAGTTCTTGCCAAAATCAAATTAGAACCTTCGACGCAGCGCTTTCTTCAATACAAAGAAATGGTGAAACAAATTGCAAGGTCCCAGAACTCGTGATGTTATTTAAAAGGTATTTGCGGTTGGATTCTCGAAGTCATTATTAAACGAGAAACGAGGGAAGCTCGTGGTTAGAATATAAACGAGGAATAATTTTAATGAACTACGGTTTTAAAGACCAGTTAGTGTGCAATTTTTCGAAGGTACGTAGGCATATTTTATTTCTTCATATTGGTAACTTATAATGTGAATAGCACATTACAAAATATTTTTTATTTTGTTTTATTTAATCAAAATTTTATATTTAAAAATTTTACTTCAATGGGAATGAAAAAGATTTGTTTGTTTTGAAGAAAAAAGAACTTCTTGTAAAAAGAATTTTAAGTTAAATTCTAGGTGGCGATATTTAAAAAATATCTTACCTCCTACATTTTATGAATGAATGAGTTTTTGGCTTAACTGCTAGGCTGGAAATGAATGGCTCATCATAACAAGGTCTACTGTTGGATATAATCATGCCTCTTTTAGACATATCTTATATATAACATAAGGATGAAATGATGTTTTTACACTTTCACGCAAAAACTACTTAATGGTACTTATCTTGGTACATAGATATAGCCTTTCTATCTTGAACTAACAAATTTGAAACATTTCACTCTGGCTATGTGAGTTTTCGTCGGCGCGAGTGAGCCCGTGGAAATCTAATGTAAAATAAAAAACTTCGAGATCTAAAAATACAATTTCCTTCCATTTCGCCCGCTAACTGAGCATTAACTATTTATATATCCGAGTAGATCAATGTTCGTACGCAACATTGTTTAGTATTCTGTGAAGTGAACGGAGACGTGAGTTGAACTGATGTGTGGGGTCTACTCTGAACTGTCCATCAAACATTCCTTAGGGACGACGCTTCGTTGAATGTTGATTTTCATTTTGAATAGTTAACTTCCTGGGAGTAACCTTCTTATGCCCAGTTTCTAAACCATCAAATAAAATGAAATTTCGTTTATTAATCTAGGTTACAAGGTAAAACTTATGAAAGTCACAAGATAAGAATGTAACAGGTTATCCGAAAAGTAGTGTCAGAAAATCTGCATACGATAATAAAAAAGAAAAGAAAAAAAGAAAATTACGTCACAGTTCCATGTCACTGTACGAGTATATTACTTTATTGGTTCTAGGCCGAGCCCTGTTTCTTAAGTCACAGGTTTTTACATAGTATAAGAGGCAGAGTCTATCTTTTAGTGTACATAGATACTAAGCCCACACTGTACTGATGAAACAAGTAAAATAGGTGTCTTGTCTCGTCATAAAATTGTAACTGTACAAAATTGTCTATGTGATTATGGCTCAAAAAAACATTTATTATTGTGTCTTTTTTCACGGCTATACTTCTCTCTATGGTGAGAAGTATACCCGGTCCTTTTGGAAGGCTTACGAAGGACACAGGTCCAACACGTAGAGGTCCTTAAAGAATTATAATTTAAAATGGTGTGGGGCATTTACCGCCCCCATATCGTAGCTGCACTATTGCAGTGTAGCAATGATCTGTCAATTACGACTGGCCGGTTGGTCTAGTGGTTAGTGACTCTGACTACTAAGCCGGAGGTCGTGGGTTCGATCCCCACCCAGGACAATTCTTTGTGTGATGAGCATAAAGGTATGTTCTATGTCTGGGTGTAATTTATCTATAATATTCTATGTATGTATGTAAGTAGTATATCAGTTGTTAAGTACCCATAACACAAGCAAATATAATTGCTTACTTTGGGACTAGATGGCGCTGTGTGAATGTGGTAGAATATTATTATTATATATGGTATGATATTAGGAATCAATAAAATTAGGCTAAGGTTTGGATGTTCAGTGGAATGTGTATATAAATTTTGTATACAATAAAAAACATCGCCTACCCTCCTTCTCTAGCGGTATTATATATGATGTTAAATGAGAATTTGGGCAAACGATGACTCGTCTTACACTAGATGGGCCTCTTGCACAACCTACATGGGTCGAAGCCCACGGCTCTCAGAGCAACACGATAGTGCTCGGCCAGGGCTGTCTATATTATTAACTTCTTTGTAAGTCCCGTTTTCCTTAGAAACAATGATAGATAAATAAGGAAAACGTTTTACCTCAATATATTCTATTACGTATTCATTATTATCTTTTGATCTCACTTGTTAAACAAGCGGTATACATAAATAACATGTTCTTTGATGTAAATAATAATATAGAACAGACTAGCGCTGAAGGTTATCCATATTCAGTTTCATCTAACAAATGATTGGGAAATTTATATTTGGCTTTATTTTGTTGTATACATGTTGTGGGAATATCTATTTTAATTAGAATATTTAGGGCATGTTTCATCATCATCATCATATCAGCCCAACGACGTCCACTGCTGAACATAGGCCTCACCTAATTTACGCCACTGCGAACGGTCCTGTGCCGCCTGCAACCAACGGCCGCCCGCCACCCTGGCCAGGTCGTCGGTCCATCTGGTGGGGGGCCGTCCCACGCTGCGCCTTCCAATACGTGGCCGCCACTCGAGAACCTTACAGAGAGGGCATGTTTAACCACTTTCAAATAAGTGTCTAATAAACTACCTAAGACTTTTTTGACAGATTTTATATGAAAGATACGTCAAAAATCTGCCAAGTAAGTTTCATATAGGCTATCTAGCACTTATTTGGCAATGGTGAAACAGGCGCTTAGAATTAGATTTGATGTTAAAGTCTATAAACTTCTCTAGGGCCATCCATCATATATCATAGAAAGACGTCTTTGCGACAAATTGTATTAATGTAATTTGGTTGCTAAACGGTTTTTAATTGTTGTTACCAACCTTTACGCATAATATTGCCTCGATGAGATTCGAAAACTTTTCATAACACATGACTTGGCGAAATTTTGATTTGTGAATCAGAGTAGCTGCTACGACAAAAACTTATGAGGTCCTTCAATGAAAATTAGATTATATGTGTAACAAATAAAGTACAAAATCCAATTACCGTAGATTATGGTTGTTTCCAAGAAGGCTTGCACAATATATTATGCAGTAGAGAGGGATGGGTAGGACACGAGTAATTTAATATTATGGGGGTGCTGGGATGATGAGTCCAGACATGAAAGCCTATCTCTGTTCTGTGGTAAGCAACGTAAAAAGTGTTTGTCTTATACCTGGTATAGGATAGATCATCATAATCATATCATCAGCAATTCATTGATGTCCCACTGCTAGGCTCAGGTCTCCTCTCTTCTATATACAGAGCTGAGAGGGTTTAAACCATAATCCACACACGGTGGCCAAGTTGGAGTTGGTGGATCAGATACACACCTTGAATTTTTTCCAGGGTATGTGGGTTTCCTTAAATAATAATAATAATAATAAATTTATTTATTTCGGACAACAGAGATCCATAGTTGGTTAGTATTACAAATAAAGCTTATATTCTAGGGTTAGTAACTTAAATTAGATACAATAAAATAGTTAAAAACAAAAAAAACAAGTGATGATTACGCAGGAA
This sequence comes from Laspeyria flexula, assembly GCA_905147015.1. NCBI lineage: Eukaryota > Metazoa > Arthropoda > Insecta > Lepidoptera > Erebidae > Laspeyria > Laspeyria flexula. The sequence continues at coordinate 2,116,157 of LR989958.1, forward strand.
AATCACTATCCTACATAATCACCCTTTGCACAAAACTCTTAATATTAGGAGTATAGCTCTCCGCTACAGCTCTCAAGATATAGTTGCGACTACCCCGCACTCTGCACAGCAGCGAAGCAGTTTTCTTGCGGATTATGGCTTGGAAGCCGTCTGTGTGGGCCTTGGCAAACATTTCTGAAGCGCTGCAGAACCGGGGCAGTCGCAACAACATCCTGAATACATTATTATATTGTACCCGTAGGACATCCAGCGATCTCTTGGTGTAGTCGACCCATAGGTTGCTCGTGTAAAAACTCTGACAATAGGCCTTGAAAAGAGTAATTTTTACTTGAACAGAGCACCGAGCAAATCTACGGGCCAACATATTACCTCTGACCGCCAGTGCCCTACGCTCCCTCTCAATATCTGTATCATCCTTAAGGTCGTCAGTGATGAAGTGTCCGAGGTACTTGAATTTTGACACTCTGTTTAATTGGAGACCATTTAATCGCACAATTTCAGGTGTAGAGTCAGGACATCTACCGCCGACCTTAAAGATCATATATTCACTCTTAGTGACATTATAAATAAGCCCATGTGAGGCAGCATATGTCTCACACACTTTGAGTAATTGTTTGATAGCCCCAGCAGTCGGGCCCAGCAGCACCATATCATCCGCGTAGCTGATGTTGTTGACGCTCACTCCATTAATTCGACATCCAACAGGCATGCTGCTGAGCTCGGTGATGAGGCCATCAACATACAGATTAAAAAGCCTTGGAGACGTTAAACCCCCTTGTCTCACACCGCATTCCAATCCGTATGCTGGGGACAGCGTGTTACACCACTTTACCTGGTTTTTTTGATTGGCATACCAGTACTGGAAGATTTTCAGTATTTCAGCAGGTGTACCCCTGTCCCTTAACTTCTCCCAAAGCACGTTATAGGAAACGAGATCGAAGGCCTTTGAGAGGTCAAGGAAACAGGCATACACCGGCGTCTTACGATCGGTATAATACTGAACAGTATGCTTGAGACTCAAGATAGCGGTTTCCGTTGAAAGTCCAGGCTGGAACCCAAACTGTGCTTCGTGAAGGTTCAAAATCGCTCTCAGATATGAGTCAAGCATACTGTCCAACACCTTAGCCATGATCGTAGCCAGGGAAATCGGACGATAATTCCCCTTATTGGATATGTCCCCTACCCTATTCTTGACGATGGGAACCACCATGGTTTTCATAAAATTATCCGGCAGGTAAGAATGTCGTAGACACATCTTATAGAACAACGACAAGACCCGAGGCATGTGGACCCCTGCATATTTTAGATGTTCGATGCTGAGTCCATCATGACCCGGACTCTTGCCTCTGCTCATTCCCTGTATGACTGTTTTGACTTGCTTGTCAGAGAAATATATTAATGTCTCGTTTGCCTGATAACAGTTCTCAGTATCAGAAGTAGAGAGTGAGGGACCAAGAGGAGACTGCACCTGTAAATGTTTCATAAACAGTTTTGCAATATCCCCGTGGTCACTCTTGCCCTCCACACTCACCGCAAGGCCAGGCTTGACATCCATCTTACCTGTGGATTTCCAAAATTTGCCAAAATTCTTAGTAGCACGTTGTTCAGCTAATATGTCCATTTTAATCTGTTCTTGATTATTTTGGCACCATTTCAAGCGACTTTTGAAAACTTTGCGAGCATCTCGCATTTGTTCATAAACATAACCATGAGTTGGTCGATTGTATTTTGTCCACGTATTAAATTTAACCCTGGCCTCGCTATGAGCATCACGTACGTGTTTATTCCAGCCACACAAATATTGACATTTTTTATAACGCTTGGTACTGGTCTCTATAGACTGCATAGCTGCCTCACTAAGAACGTTCACAATTTGATTATAAATATTATTTAATATCAGTTTATGTTCAGTCAAGTTGCATGACCCAGGACTACACACCATAAGTTCTTGGGGAAAAACAATATCACGCAATTTATTATTACATAAATTCCTGTATGTGTCAATTTCGGAACAGTTTCTTTCACCCCATATAATAGCACTACGTGGCGCTGCCTGAGTCCTCAGCTTTGACTTTACTATATTTAAATCACATTTAATATAGATAGGTAAATGATCAGAGTTATATACATCCTCTTTAATACCTACATCTACAACAGTATGCCAAGCGGACAGAGAAACGACACAATGATCAAGCCATCTCCTACACCCATGCGCATCACTAATAAATGTGTAGTGCTTTTGTTCAGCACCTAGAAATTCAATATCGGCACACAGCCATGACTGGTCCTTACAAAAGTTCGTCAGTTCGTTATAAAAATTTTGTTTGGGGTGCGCGTTAAAATCACCTAATATAAACACATTTTCAACATCATAACTTGCTACAATAGCATTTATCTCACTAAGCACATCTGTAAAGATAGTCAAATTTTCTGGTACGTCTGTAGGCATGTAGACAGAAAAAACAAGAATGGAACGCTCCCCTATGTCTGCCTTTATGGCCACAATCCGTTTACTAATACAGTCTAAAACAGAGACAGACTCAAATATGCCTTTCCTCCAGAGAATGGCTACTCCCCCATATGGCCGTCCTCTTAACGGCCCGACGGATGTATCCACCGCTGACTTACCCGTAACTTCAAAGTCTTGACTGATAGTTCCCAGCATCGATATATCATGGGGCAGAAGCCACGTCTCTTGGAGGGCTACAAGATCTGACCATGCACAGATTGCTCGAATATTATCAATAGAGCGTTTTGCTGACTGACAATTAAAACTAGTAAATGTTGAGTAGTTATTAATATTACTTAACATAGTTAAATATTTAATCAACTTTAAAATGTTTTCCTTTACCGTTAGCAGATGGTAAATCACGTGACTTGTAAGTACATATAAATTCCACGAAGTGAAATCCACATTAGTACTGCCGGTTGGAATCGAACCAGGACCGCATGATTTGCATGCCGGTCATTCGGCACCATGATCTAGGATAGATAGCTCTTTCTATAGTCAATTACAATTTACTAGCTATTTATGATTTATAAACCATTGAAGTAGACCAATCAAGAACTTAATATTAAGTTATAATTTTAATTAAACAGAAGCAAACACTGAATCTGACGTAACTTTTGTGGTTTCTATAACAGACCTTTGTTTAAGTATTGAATTTCTAAAACAAATAAGAAAATTAATGAATTCTTGTTGGTAAATATTGAATTTCATAACAATGATGTTTACAAATACTTGATGGCATACAATTTTGCAGACTATTCGTATTTCGTAGTGTATTCTTGCCTGCGGCTGTAGGATTAATCTTAAGGTAAATAATAGAACTTATATTATAACCTAAAGCATTATTGTAACATGCGTTATTGTATGGAAATTCAAGAATTCCAAGCATTTTACATCACGGGCATAATATAAGTGAAACTTAATTATAACTTAGTTAAACAGTAACAGAAACACGAAATGTAGTTTTAGAGACAAACTCATCTACACTATGTACTTAAAAGTTCTCGACGCATACTTGACGAACCCGAAATAGTTCGAGACAAGTCTAATTATAGCTTCTAATTAAAACGTAATACGGGCTATATTTCAATGAAATCCTGTTCACATTTGAACCTATTTATGCAAAACTGTCGACCATGTTTCAAGCAAATAAAAAATTTTGAATTTTTGAATTTTTTTGAATTTTGAATTTGAATTCTGAATCAAAATAAAATTCTCTATTAATTTGAATAAAATTTGATAAAATTTAAACTAACTTTACTAACATTTTAATACTTTATTCCGTTTTGTGTTTGTAGGTCAATTTATGCCAGTCCAGTGCTTGTACACCCATTTTAATTCCGGTTTCGTGTGGTTAGTTAATTTACTAGAATGTTCATATCGTTGTTCATTCTCTTGAATGTTTGCATTATTGCAGTTGCATTTCAGTAGTTGATTAGACCACTAGAATGGGAATTATGTGAACAGAATACAATTTAACATGTTATTAATTTATTTTCATGGTTTTATTGCGTCCAGCGTCCGTCAATTGTAAGTTTGTAAAGTTTTTGAGGAACACAAGCCTTACATCCTAAAGCAACCGTGGTTTTTTAAATAATAAGTATTAACGCTAAAATTCGATATAAAACCCTACCCCGCTTATTACAAAATACAGACTAAAACCAGGCTTAAATTGACAACTTTGACATTAAAACAATGGTTTATTTAAATTGAAACCTGGTTTAATACTTAGTCCATATTTTGTAATAGGTATACCAACCCGTCTGGCCAGCGTGGTTAAATAGTAGTAGTAGTAGGCTAAATTCCTACCAAAATCTCTGGAGGAGACCCGTGCCCAGCAGTGGGACGTTTTTGGGTTGTAGTGATGATGATAAAGGCTCCCCACAGGCGCGTTATTACCGGTCGGTATTACCGGACGCGTTATTGCAGTAATGCGTCCCGATTTCTTGCACACAATTGCTATTTTATCGTCTCATTTCGATCGGAATATCACAGAACGGAGGAACGCACGCTCTACTTCTATTGCGTCTTTATTATCGCAGCAGTGTGTAACTGCGTAGCCGTCCTAATACATAATGTACTAAAAACAGATTTAGCAATACCGCATCCGATTAATACCGGATGCGGTATTGCGATATCTGTTTTTACTCCCGAAAATGTTTGTAGGTCGCTCTTTTCTCTGAACCAAGTCCTTTTCAAACAATAAAGATTAAAAAAAAATTCGTAGACATTCGTAGATCTTTCGTAGATGATGCTACGAGATTATTATTTTCAATCCACAATTCCACAGTCCATAATAATAAGTTTATATAGCACATACAGAGATACTCGCTGGTCAGTGACATATCACAACTTAGATTAAACTGTCTTTTCATGTTGCCTATATGGGACTAAATATACGCATTCCAAAATTCCTAGCACCATTGGCTCGAGATAAAGCAAAGATATACATACATAATTCTTTTCTTTTTCTTTTTTCTTTTCTTTTCTTTTTTTTTTTTTGTGGGTAGGTGTCATAAAGTGAACACACATTGCTTAGCATATTTTTAAATTTAAATTAAATATATAAGATTTTTCAAAAGTTTACTCTCTCCAAATATCTAGTAATAGTACAATACTATAGTACTTACAATATTCAAACACTTATGAGACACTTGAAGTAAGTTTCAACATTGAACCACCTGCCAGCACTACACATTGTAAGTTTTGCACCATCAACACACTATGTCTCAACTAGATAACATTGAGTCAACACAACGCACCCTCGAGGGCTGGATGTCGCAGCTCAACCAAAGGATGACTGAACTTGAGTCACAATGTTCAAGCGGGGCTCCAGCAAAAGACACCGTGGCCAAGGTTGGTGAAGAATTCCGTACATTCCGTGAGTTAATTTTTGGAATACTTGGTTTACTCCGGAAACAAATCCAGGAATGCCATAAGTCCACGGATGTGCTCGAGACCAGGCACCGCAGGAAATGCCTTATCTTCTTGGGTGTGCCTGAAGCTGCCAAGGAGGATTGCTCGGCTTCTATTCTCAAGACAGTGCATGAAAAGCTCAAATTAAAGGAGCTGTCATTGCCTGACATAGCGACGTGTCATAGGATTGGAAACCCCGGTGGCGAGCATCATCGACCCATACTGGTACGGTTCACAAGACTCGACACCAGAACTGCTGTTTGGCGAGCAAAGGCTTCTCTGAAGGGCTCTACGGTATCAGTAAGAGAGTTCCTGACAAGGACACGGCAGACTGTATTTACTAAAGCTCGGCAACATTTTGGGATGCGAGCCTGCTGGACGCAAGACGGCGTTATTGTAATTAAAGTGCCGGATGGTAGTCGCCACAAAATCACGACGATGGAGGAATGTACTTCACTGTTAGTGAAGTTCCCTAAGGCGACGTGTGCCTTGTCGGCTAGCTCTAAGTCCGCGGGTGCATCGGGTAATACCAACAATAGGAACATGAAAGTTTAACATCTTTTTTTTTTATATACTAATGTTGCCGAACCCAATTTTCATGTTAGACTGACGTAACTATTGAACGAACTTTTAATTTTACTTGTTATAACACCTACCCTCTTATTAAATAACATATTAGTTTTTTTTTTTAGAAAAACAAAGTAAAATTCAATGATCTAAATTCCAGATCAATATTGTTTTTGACTTTGACGTCTCCTCTAATCAAATCTGTCAAAACTAAAGTACGTTCAGAAATAATTTTATTATAAAATAGTTTATGGTTACGTCTAGTTTATTGTTACGTTTTGTTCGTGCCACGTTTGGTGTCTTTCGGCATTTCGTCTGCATGTTTTTACATATTTATGTTCCTCAGTTTTATAACTCATTATGTTACATTTAATAATAATGGTGTGTATTATTCTCATTCTCTTTTGTCAACGTTTTTGTTTTCATTTTTTTAAGCTTACTTTGTGAGTCTGCTGGCGGGTGGTGCAGAGATTGAAGCACTTCCTTAGATCGAGTGTGTACACATAAAATAACTTATTTATATATATATTTTTTTTATATATTACTTATATCTAGGTATATTATTTATTTAAAATTATTTTATTTATTTTATGTCTTCTGATAGCAATGATTCCTTCTATTCAGCACATAGTTCAATAATTGAGTCCGACGTTGAAAGTGATGATAGTGTAACCTCGTCATCTGAAACACTTGGTGAGTTTGTGCGGCGGACATTTGATCATACTACTCGTAGTATGTTGAATGTCTGCCACATAAACGCACAAAGTTTACCAAGTCATCACAGTGAGCTACTTGATACATTTAGTGGTACTGACACTCAGGCCATCCTGATATCTGAGAGTTGGCTAAAACCTAATCTTCTATCAACATCTTACTCCCTTCCCGGCTTTATACTCATTCGGAATGACAGGGTTCATAGGCGGGGTGGTGGGGTAGCTATATATCTTCACAGCTCTTTACCTTATAAAGTCATAGCTTCCTCTTCATCCAGTCCTTCTGCCTCAGCCGAATTTCTTTTCCTCGAAGTTTCTGTCAAAGGGATTAAAACTGTCATCGGGGTAGTATACTGTCCTCCCAATGTCGACTATTTCTCCAGTCTCGATTTGATTCTGGAATCTTTAGGGTCAGAATACGCACACCACATCATCATGGGTGATTTCAACACAGACCTCCTTTCCTACAATTCTTCACGCACCCGTAAACTTCTTCGGTCTATTGAGTCAGCAAGTCTTAAAATTCTGCCCTTACAAGCGACTCACCACAATATGCAAGGGTCTGATACATGGCTAGACCTTATCGTTAATTCTGTCCCCTCTTTAGTCCACTCCCATGGCCAATATCCTGCTCCTGGTTTTTCCCATCATGATTATATCTATCTCTCTTACAGACTGAAACCTCCTAAATCCCAACCTAAGGTTCTGCACAGGCGTTGTTTTAAACGCATGAATATCGACATGTTGCACAAGGAGGCCTCGGAAATTAATTGGGATCCTTTGATGGAGGCCTCAACCGTCGATGAGAAGGTTAGGGTGTTTAATGATGTTGTTCTCGGTTTGTATGACAGACATGCTCCTGTTAGAGCCATCAAATTAAAGCGCCCGCCTGCTCCTTGGATGTCGCAAGGCATTCGAATGGCAATGAGGCGCAGGAATCGGGCATTCAATAGGTATAAAAGAGATCGGTCCGATGAGAACTGGGCGCTTTACAAAGCTGCAAGAAATCGGTGTAATCAAATGATACGTAACGCTAAACGCCGCCATATATCCGACAATATCAACTTTTCTTCCCCCGCCAATATCTGGAAGTTTCTTGCAACGCTAGGTATTGGCAAACAGCGTGGTATCGACTCACATTTGACACTTGATTTGGATGATATAAATCTGCATTTCTCCACTACTACCCAGTTAGATCACCAAATCAAGTGTGCTACTGAGGCATACATCGCTGGCTTATCCCGTCCTAACACTATCCCGTTTTACTTTTCTCCAGTTGCACTAGGTGATGTCAAGAAAATTGTCCTTTCCATTAAGTCTAATGCGGTAGGTTGTGACAACATCAGCCGACGTATGATTATTTATTTACTAGACTATCTTCTTCCATCTCTTACGCATGTAATTAATTTTTCACTCTATACTAACTTCTACCCAACTCTATGGCGTAAGGCCTATATTATCCCGCTTCCTAAAGTTCCAAATCCTTCTCTACCTAATCATTTTCGTCCTATCTCCATTCTCCCTTTCCTGTCAAAGGTGCTCGAGGCCTGTGTCCATAGGCAGTTTTCTAGATTTGTATACGAGCATAATCTCTTGAGTCCTTTACAATCCGGGTTTCGACCAGGTCACAGTACCACCTCCGCACTCCTCAAAGTGACTGGCGATATTAGGGCGGGAATGGAGGAAACCAAGGTCACAGTGTTGGTTTTGGTCGACTTCTCGAACGCCTTCAATACCGTCAGTCACGATATCCTGCTTTCGATTCTCTCCCATTTTGCGGTATCGCCTGGTGCACTGGAATGGTTCTCGACTTATCTTCGGGGGCGGCAGCAGTCGGTTCGCGTCGATGATTCCTCATCATGCTGGCGCGAACTTGACTCTGGTGTTCCTCAAGGGGGCATTCTTTCTCCATTACTTTTTTCAATATTCATTAATCTCTTAACCCAGGATCTTCACTGTTCGTATCATCTTTACGCCGACGACTTGCAGCTTTACAGTCAGGTGAACGTGACGAATGTGTCAGGTGCCATTGCTGAACTGAACAAAGATCTGGCTTCAATAAAAAGTTGGTGTGACAGATTTGGGTTAGCGGTAAATCCTGATAAATGTCAAGCAATCATTGTAGGTAGTCACCGCATGATGTGCAGATTAGACACAAACGTACTCCAACCTCTTCTTTTTAATAATATGACTATTCCCTTTAGCTCATCTGTTAAAGATCTAGGACTACAAATCGATGATGTGCTCAACTGGCAGGCCCAGGCGGTTTATGTGTCCCAGAGGGTAACCGGTAGCCTCCGTGCCTTGTATCGATTTAAAAACTTTTTGCCACCTAAAACCAAAATAATGCTTGTGCAAGCCTTAATCCTGCCTATAATTGACTATGGTGATGTGTGCTATTATGACCTGAATGTAGATCTTCTCAATAAGTATGACCGTCTTCTAAATAACTGCATTCGATTCATTTTTAATCTTCGTAAGTATGACCACGTGTCTGCGCATCGTTCCCAGTTACATTGGTTACCCATTCGTCAACGCCGAAGCTTGCGTGCTCTCACCACACTCTTTTCCATTCTTAATTCTCCTTCTCCCCCTTCTTACTTAATCACCTCATTCAAATATCTATGCTCTACACATGACAGAAACCTTCGCTCAACAAACAATCTTCTTCTTGAGTGTCCTTCCCATTCCTCTGGATTTATACACTCCTCTTTCGTTGTCCAAGCAATAGTCCTTTGGAACGCGCTTCCTCTCGATGTCAGGGGGGCTTGTAGTAAGTACATTTTTAAGAAAAAAGTCAGAGCTCTACTCTCAGATAAAACGACGGAATTATCACGCCTCACACTATAATAGACATATTTATATAACGGGTGGCGCAAAAGTAAAGACCCTATTTGGTTCAGCTATAACATTTTTTCTAAATTAGAAAACTAGATTTAGATTTTTTTAAATGTATATTTGTGCCATTAAATTTCGTACCATTAGGATTTAAAGATGATGTCTTTTAAATGGTGACCTCCAGAGTTGATACACATTTGAGCCCTATTTATGACATTTTGCATAACTTGCCGTAACACTTCCTGCGATATGTTCGTTATTTCTTGACGAATGTTTTCTTTTAGAGCTGCGAGAGTCTGTGGCTTGTTCACATACACCCGAGATTTCAAAAAACCCCAAAGAAAAAAGTCTGGACTGGTCAGATCGGGTGATCTTGCAGGCCAAGGCAAATCGCCAAAACGAGAGATAACTCGGCCTGGAAAAGCGTCCCTCACTAAGTCCATAGTGTCGCGCGCTGTGTGTGCCGTAGCGCCGTCTTGTTGAAACCAGATGTGCTCCAGCCCCAATTCGTCCAAACTGGGTATCAAAAACTCACGTAACATGGTTCTGTAGCGTTCTCCAGTGACAGTTATCGCATTGCCTCCAGCGTCTTCGAAAAAATAGGGTCCGATCACTCTGTCAACACAGATGCCACACCATACAGTAACTTTTAGTGGGTGTGTGGCAAAGCGTCGAATTGTGCGACCAATCGGTGCCGGACGGTGGGGAAATCGTCGACGAAATTCACGTTGTGTTCTTATCACTGATATTCCACGTTCTTGGGGAGTAAAACGGTCCATGTTTATTTTCAGTGTATTTTACATTTGTTCACTACACAATTTTCAACAACAGAATGACAGAAAATGTATAATAAAAAAAAAAAAAGCATTTTCTTTAGTGCCACTACTTTTGCGCCACCCAGTATATATATATTATATTTAAAAAGGTATGTATGTATGTATATTATATATTTAGTTTATCCATTGCATTTTATCTATGTAGTTATAATTTTATGTAGTGATATTTATGTTATTTTTGTATTTTCCTCTTTTTATTTTTTTTTTATTTTCTAATAGGTTGATCACTGTGCACCTACTTTGCTCTACTCTGCATCACCCAAGGTAGACTGGTAGAAAATGCCTACGGCATTAAGTCCGCCCATGTACAAATGTGCATAAAGTTTATAAATAAATAAAAAAATAATTCAGAAAGATATTTGAGGAACCAGGTTTCTTTCTTTGTAAAGCAGAATAAATTGATAAAACAATTTCATAATTAATTATTGTGGCTTGTTTTTTTTCCCACGACGGAACGGAGACGGTATATGCGTTTGGGGTGAGAGGTTGTGTGTTTGTGTGTTCCCACAATATATATACAATAATGCCATTTATCACGAAAACGGTTTGACCGATTTAGATGCGGTTTTCTGTAAAGTGTGATTTACGATACTAACTGTGTCCCTCGGTTGCACGTGCGAACGTACTATTTCATCAGAATCGATTTGTGATTTTTATGAATTTCATTGTTAGTCAAGTATTCAGTAGTATTCAGAGAAAATATTTCCTTGAAAAAACTAGAATGAAAAACAAATACAAGTTTATTTTTAAGATATATTTTAATTTATAAAAATTATATTTTTTTGACAAAAAGATTTTAAACTTATAATTTTAAATCTACACAATTACTAATTAATTTTCTATATTACTAAATGTCACAATATTTTACTTCTGTAAAGTTTAGTTTACTATTTACAAAATTTTTATACTTATATTAAACTAATCTATTTCACATACATTTCTTAATTTTATTTCTTAAAGTCTTATAACATTATTTTTATTAATAAATATTTTTATTGTTCTAAATTAATTTCTAACAAAATTTACATAATTAATTATGTACTTCTGTATATAATTCAATCAAATTAAATGGATATATTTTAAAATAAACATAAATTAATGTAGCTGCTTACTATAAATCTACATAAATAAAACGAGATATTTTATTATTAAAGTATTGTTATACGATAAAACTACTTTTAAAAATACAATCTCTATCTAAAACTATTTTTTCTTCCAATTTACATATATTTACAAAATCTTAACAAAATTACTTGAACTAAACGTTTATTTAAAAAAATGAAGACGTCTTTAGATAATTGAGTTATTTCAAGAAGCAGACTGAAAAAAGTAAGAGCAATCTAATTTTAGTAATGGAATTTGCAAAGAAAATAACTTATTTATGTTAATTTAATAAAAAACACTTTGATATATTTAACCAATGATTTTAAAACTTTTCAATAAAAATGTTTGCAAAAGAGTTCGGGAAATATAATATTTTAAATAATTAATTTTAGTGGAAATATGTTATTACGCAAAAGGTGAGTAGTTCGATTCCCAGGGTGAGCAAAAATTATAAATATTGAGTTTTCTTTCTTAAAATTCAACCCGGAGCCTAGATATATGCCCGATTAATATTAATAGGCTTCCCCTGGTGGCAAAATATAGATGTGACTTCTGACTACCCCCCTATTGTAACCATAAAAGAGAGAGTTAGAGGGACAAACAAGCAGCTAATTATTGGATAAGCAAATATTTCTGTCGTGAACTGAGCTAAGTAATTGAAAATAATATTATAACATATTGATAATATTTTATGATTATGAATGCGTGGTCTATAATAAAGTTCTAGATTGGATCACATAAACATGTTATACTTACTTAACTATAAAATTAAATAAAGTTCTAATAATTTTCGGTAAATTGAGGAAATTTACATCCGACACGAAAGCTTTGGAAACACGATTATAGTTTAAAACTATCAAACAATATCGATACTTGTTTGGAAATAGCTTTCTCATGCAGCAAATTAGCTAACTATAAAACTTACTTGATTCTATATCAAGTAAGTTAAGTTTCTAATAAGAACCGAAGTTAAACTAGTTTTGCTTAGAAATTCACTCCGAATTTTCCTGAGAATAATAAAGTAGCTCTGCAAATAGGATTACTTCAGTTAACAATGACTATATTTGGAGATTTTCGTTTTAGAAAATGTTAAATAAATTTAACAAAATGATAGTGTGAAAATCTATTTTATTTAGGTATACTACGACGGTGGCAAATGGACGTACATTAAATTGAGACGTTGTTATTCCTAAGTGTAAACGCTCGTAAAAAAAAATATGGATAGTGCATCAGAAGATTCGAAGCTGAGGTGTTGAAATTCCATATTATAAAAATATTCGAGTTTATGCCAGTTATATTTAGTCTATGATTAGAAAAATATTTAAAGACTTGTCATCAGCAGAAATCAATACTTAATACTTACACTATTAATAACAAACCTTTCGTCGTATCAAAGTTGACACTATACTATACAATCATCTTTACATTTAATTCACACGAAACTTTATGTCTTTTCATCAACATTATGCACTTTATAATAACCAAGCAACACGGCTGCCTTCTCTCTCTACGACGACGTCATCGGGTGGTGTTACAAGCTCGGCGGGAGTGGTAGCGACTGGTGGCGCTTCACTCACGCGTCGCCGCGTCAGCGAGCGCTGAGGCTCACGTCATGTGGTGCAGTCGATGCGCGCGCAAACCGCTGCACTGAGTAAAGTGGCTGCTGCTAATGCGATTTGAACGCATGCGATTACGACTAAATCGCGAGATGAAGGTATCGTGTCGTCTTCTGTCGGGCCATCACTGGAACAAAGTAGTCTATGTAAATAAATAACGTCATCGGCCGATTATATTATCATGGCTTCGTGATATTTGCTATAGAAAATACTGTGACATATGGGCAAACCATCAAATATGCTCCTGAGGTGAGGTGCATATATCTGACTTGTCTGTAGGTATCTAGAGAACTCAGATGTAATAAGGCGGGAGTCGGAGAAGGTTTAAGCCATAATCAACGCACGCTGTGCTGGCCTAATGCGGGTTGGTGGATCAGACTCTAATATTTAGAATTTCTTATAGGGTATGTGGGTTTCCTTACGATGTTTTCCTTCACTGTTAGCAGATGGTAAGTTACATGACTAGTGCATATAGATTGAAAAAGTGAAATTCATATTGGTACTGCTGGTCGTATACGAAATCGGACCGCTTTTTTAGTAAGGTGCCGTTCACTTATCCATTCAACCACTATCGCTTTTTTAGCTTAATAATATGTTAACATAATATATACTGACCCATGATCAACTCCAGGTGGATCCATAATAGTTCTGCAGCATTGTACTACTAGTGCTATTAACAAACACGCTGCCGCCGCCCACAGTACGCTGGCAGCGCCCGCTCCCGCTCCCGCTACGCCTGACATCGTAGCCCATCCTCGAGATGTGTGAATTGATACCGCTGTAACAAAATGTTGTTATTATTTTTATTGTCGTCAAACAAGTTTATAGATGGACTTACTTTTTTTTTAATTGTTTAAAGTCGCAGGCGAGTAGGCGGTCAACCTGATGGTAAGTGGTTACCGCCGCTAATGGACGTTGGTGAAATGTGGGTGTAATATATGGATCAGTCAAGTATCTCCCCTCTCTATATGCTGGCTAAATAGCGGACTATGGAAATGTGAAAAAGATCACAGTAGTATTACAATGACAAAAAAAAAAGAAAACCTATCATAGTTATGTAAGATTTACAAGATTACGAGTAATAGTCGACCAACTTTTTCAGAGAATTAGCATTGCCATTCAATGTGGCAAAGTCGCCAGCGTTTTGCGATGCCTAAACAAGTTTTCTTTGGGTTATTTTTTTTTATTGTTTAAGTTTACGTTTTAGTTCTAAGTACATTTTTTAAATGTACTTATAGAAGAAAACTTTAGTACAAATCCCATTGAGAATTTGGTTTTAAAAAGGGTTGTAAATACAATTACATGAACCGTTATAAAAATATAAAAAAGTAAACAACTGCGCAACCCTACGTTACGCAATGCACGTGGCTTGACACACACTTGGCAGGATTTATTTTGAGGTAATTTTACCCCAATGCTTTTTATAGTTTTAAAAAGGAGAGCGGAGCGGAGATTGGGAAATATTTTTGTTTTTACTGCGGATATATTCTCGAGTTTAACTTTATTATTTCACGTTGTTAAATTCTAATTTTGTTTGTGTTTAAAGTTTTACGTCACGTTCACAAACTCATCTGACGCTATAAGTAAAAAGTGTTTGCATCACAATATTTGGACCATTTTTTGGCTTGTAGGTATAAATTTAAAACAATGTATTTTGTATTTGCCATTTAAAGTACAAACAAAATATAACGTATAAAGACAGAAATCTTCCACACCAATAGATCACAACTTAGCTAGTTCGTATCATATGATTAGTGTGAAAAAATGCCTCTAGTTCTTCTGTAGAACTGTTTAATAGAACAAATGGTAATTATCAGTGCAAAATGTTTTATAATTTTAGTTATTTATGTAGGTTCAACCAATCATTAAACAAAATTTAAAGTAATAATTATATACTTACTTTGAATTATGGCTTTTTAAATATAACACAGAGAGACCCTTTTTTGGCAAGAATATTTGAAGTATATATTACATACATTATGAAGTTTCTGAAGAAAATTTATTCGTTAAATACATTTTGAAACAAACAAGAATGATGAATTGAGTAATAAATAAAGAATACTCTAATGAGTTTTCTAGCAAAGTTTGCAAAACAATTAGTAAAATATATCTTAGTACTAGCGATAAAACAAACAGATCTGTTTAATTAACTAATGAAAATTTATTATATATATTTGAACATAAGGGAGATCTAATGTAATACAGTTTGTATTGTGAATTTATTATATAAGAAGATTAGTACGAGCTGCAAGTAGAATTACACTTAGAAGATAATTATCTTCTAGGAACTAGTGAACAGTGAAATAAATCATTATTATTATAATATATTATCAACTGTTAAACGTCCACTCTCGAGAAAAGTGAACGTGAAAAAATCATATTTAGAACTTACTTACTTGATATTATATACCTGTACGATGTTGACGGATTAAGAATACATAATGTCACTACCCCATCTCAACCCGAGGGTGTCGTAATAGGCGACTAAGGGAGTAACCTTATAAAGAATAGCACTGCAAACTCTTTTTTTTTTATGAGGGGAATGCGTTTACGCATACCGCCCCGTGCGGGGGCACGGGGCGGTTATGTGAGACTCGCCGGCTGAGGCCGGAATACCTACTAAACCCCTCTGTGCACCGACTCTTCGCCGTGACGGGTGGGCCGCCGGAACTTGATATGACATCAGCGGCAGCACTGCCAACCCTATACCAACCCATCTGGCCAGCGTGGTATAGTAGGCTATATTCTCTCCACATTCTTTGGAGGAGACTTGTGCCCAGCAGTGGGATGTTTATGGGTTGAAATAATAAAGATATTGGGAGTGATCAAATGCGTAACACCCAGGACTAGAAAAATTTTTGGAGAAGCCAATGCCTCTCATAAGATTTCATTCTGAAATTCACTGGATTTTAGGCTGATTTCGATAATACTAGATTAAATTATTTTATGTCTTACTCGAATTTTTTTTAGGTATTATTATTATACATAATCAGCAACCCATTAATGTCCCACTGCTGGGTTCGGGTCTCCTCTTCTCTATATAGAGAGCTAAGAGGGTTTAGGCCATAATCCACTCACGCTGGCCTAATGCGGGTTGGTGGATCAGACATACACTTAGAATTTCTTCTAGGGTATGTGGGTTTCCTCACGATGTTTCCCTCACCGTTAGCAGATGGTAAGTCACATGACTAGTACACATAAATTACAAAAGTGAAATCCACATTGGCATAGCACGCCGGCCACTTATCCATTCAGCTACTATCGCTTTTTTTTATTATTATAATCGAAACTAGACATTTTTATAAAGCCACTGCTGTCGTATCTAACGATCAGAGGTTAAATTGTTTAGAACTGTAACTTTCCAACATCGCAATTTGGAAGTTAAATGGCCGAGTGACAAATTTCTTATTAACTTAGAGGACAATGGTAATCTATTTTCGTTAATTAAGTTTTACGTGGAATTGGGTCGCAGGTGATGCCTTGTTATGTTTTATCTTCCTTTTCAAATTAAAAAGGTAATAATATAAACATAACATAATATAGCATCACGCCTTTTTCCCCGAAGGGGTAGGCAGAGGTGTTTCACACCCACATTTTCGCCAGCTATGTTGGTCCCATGAAATAGGGGGCGAGCCTATTGTCATCAACCGGGAACATTTGTTTAGGAAACTCCGGGAAAATCTTAATAATGGAATTTCATGATAGAAAAACCCAATACCATTTTCACCCGACCCGGCAAACGAACCCGGGACCTCTTGCACAGCAGTCGTATACACTTACCGCTGCACCATCGAGGTAATAATATTATTAAATTAATTTGACTATCGCCGTGGTGAAGCGGTTTAAGTGGTTGGCTCGCCACTAATATTGCCGTTTCGAGTGACGTGGGTTTGATTCCCACATGAGACAAGTATTTGTGTGATTAATTGGTATTTGTTTCGAGTTCGGGTGTACTTTGTGTCAGTTAATTGTATGTTTGTAGTCTACCGCAACACAGGGTTTGTTCCATAGGGCGGGCTTTAGACCTGATATAAAAGACAGATTTCAGGACAAGGCAGTTCTAATGACCGCTACACCGGTAACTTGGTTTCTTTGGGTTAAATTAGGGTTAACCCTTGACTGGCCTGTTGGTCTAGTGGTTAGTGACCCTGACTGCTAAACCGGAGGTCGTGGGTTCGATCCCCACCCAGGACAAATCTTTGTGTGAAGAGCATAATGGTTTGTTCTGTGTCTGGGTGTAATTTATCTATAGTATGTATGTATTTACAAAAAAAAAAATGTATTTAAGTAGTATATCAGTTGTTTAGTACCCATAACACAAGCAAATATAATTGCTTAATTTGGGACTAGATGGCGCTGTGTAAATGTGGTAGAATATTATTATTATTATTATTATAATGTCCCTGTTGGGAAAACGTCTTCAGTATATTGGAATAGTAACCCTCTCGAACATTTTCAAAGAAAAACATTGAAAAAATTTAATAACTATAACTTCTTTTTTTAGTAATCGTGTTATAAATTTACTTACCTGTAGCAACTTTCAATTAACATTTTAATTATTCCACAAAGTTTGGTTAAATCGTTCACCTAGTTTTAACAAGCAGTTTAACTCTTAATTAGTTTCAAACTTACAAAAATAAAATTCGTTTGTTACGAAGAAAATTATTTTTAGGCGGCAGTAATAATCTGTCTAAAATTACGTATGATTTAAGATTGAAGGCTTTAGGTTTTATGATGTTTTTTAACTCCATGAGTTTGGTTTATAATTTAGATTATTATTATTATCAAAACTAGGAGAAAATGTACGGATTGTTTCAAAATACTCGTGTAAGGAAAATGATAGAGAGTAGTATACGATTTAGTTGTCCACGCGAACGAACGAAGTCGCGGGCTCAGCTATGAAGATACAGAATAGTGACATTTACCTGCGGCTAATATGCTAATGCCTCCAGCAGGTATACCGAGTCCCATGTTGAACTTCTGCCTCTCTTCTATAAAGGCTACACTGCCCATCACCATGGCTGAAATGCCGCATACTATCTGCAAAATGTTACACAAATAAGTATAAAAAGTATTGAAAAAAAGATTTTAAATTATGTACCAAAGAAATGGAAAAATGAAACTGCTACAGTGGCATGGTGATAGTGTATACGATTGTCACGCAATAGGTGCTGTATTCGACTCCCGGATTTGATAAAAATAGTATTTAACGAAATTCTCAGTCGCTGTCTGGAACGGGATGTTATGTGTAAATAGGAAAACATAGCTAGTGGAAGGTTGATATCATCCATCGCTACCTACTCCTTTGAAGATAAAAAGCGTGACGCTATAATTATTATGTAAACAAAGATACTATAACAAGAAAATATAATTATTATCATTTGCTTAGCAACTGCTTGCAGCCAAGTAGATTTGTCTCTCCTAGAGAGGATTTTAGAAAAAGGCGGTATACTTTGAAATCATTATTAGCTTACTGTGACCATACTAGTGGTTTTAAATCGAGGATTCCTTTGCATAAGAGTATATTGATTTGTTACTTATGTCGCCTTTTACAATATCATAAGAACGCCAACTCTTCATGACAACCAAATATATAAGCATTATTAATTTATTCCATATTATATAATCGCTTAATATCATCCCTTATACTTAAGTGAGTAAACCCGACAACGACGTCACGGTAGCGAGGTCGTATGATCCAAACTTTTATTTGAGGAGCGTCCAAGTACTTATTTCGTAACTTTATTGCCTGGGCGAGTCACAATGCGAAAAGAAATAATCCGCTTTGGCTCCAATCGGTTCATTATAGGGTTCCGTCAGCAAATAAAATTGAGACAACTGGACCCTTTTTTCGACAAGCAAGAAATATACAATACATTGAGACGTAAAATAGAATAATATTAGCATTGAATTACGAGTTTAACAGAAAGAGTAGGGTTGTACGCAAGATTGTTCATTGTAGCAAAAATATTTATATACAAAACTACGTGTATCAATCATCAAATGCTATATTGAACAATTGTTAAACGACTTGTACAGAAAGAAATATTAAAAAAAAAATTTAAATTATTTACTAAAGAAATTGAAGAAAGAAACTGCTACAGCGACGCGGTGATAGTGTACTTATACAACTGTTACGCAATATGTGCTGTATTCGACTCCCGGATCGGATAATAATAGTGTTTAACGAAAAAATGTATGCATGAGTGACAGCATGAGTGATAATTATGAGTGTAACGGTAAGGTTGGTACGCGCCGGTTCTGGGTTGAACTTTCTACAGCGGTATTTCCTGAGCGCTATGACATGTCCTTCTTCAATCGAGGTTTAAAGAGAGCTCTCTAGGTAGGCAGCGGCTTGGCTGTACCCCTAACATTGTCAACATCCATGAGCGGCGGTAATCGCTTACCATTAGATGGGCCGCCAACTCGTCTGCAACTTCAGGTAATAAAAAAAAAGACTTTTTATTAAACAATACGGAACCATTACTGTCAAGTTATATCCACATTTATCCATTGTTTTCTTTAAGAGAATTCCCTAGAGAGCTACATTGGTTTTACAAGATACGTTCAATTGACGATGGATCGTAATGGCATTGGGTGTTGAGTACAATTCGACCGACTTAATCCAATTCCGTGGTCTTCAATAAAACGTATAGGGATAAAGAAAACTTTGTCCAAGTAATTTTCTTAGTTTTATGGTTACGCAGCGGTGTATTACGATTGCCTTTCTTTCAAATTTTTTTTTACTGATTCCTATACAGGTAAAAATTAAATGACATAAATATAAATAAATAAATAAATATTCTGCCACATTCACACAACGCCATCTAGTCCCAAATTAAGCAATTAGTTATATTTGCTTGTGCTATGAGTACTAAACAACTGATATACTACTTAGATACCTTTTTTGTAAATACATACAATATATTATAGATAAATTACACCCAGACACAGAACAAACCTTTATGCTCATCACACAAAGATTTGTCCTGGGTGGGGATCGAACCCACCACCTCTGGCTGAGCAGTCAGGGTCACTAACCACTAGACCAACAGGCCAGTCAACATAGTTTTAAACTTTAATTACATTGAAAGGAAATCTCGTTTATTTCTATGGTACAAAGTAAATTTTATGAAAGTCACAAGTTAAGAATGTAACAGGTTATTCGAAATAGGAATAATAAGAATTAGAATTAGGTAAAAAGTTTGTAAAACGAAAAAAAACATTGCGTTTATAATTATATTTATATGCAAATATAACATTGGAACTTGCAGGGGCGTTATTTTCATAGTAAAATAACTGAAAACATTACGGAGACTTACTTTTTAATACACATTCACGTAATTCTAAAATGTGTATTAAACATATTTTTTAAAATGATCATCATCATCAGCCACCTATTAAGTCCAACTGCTGGGCTCAGGTTTCCTCTCCTCTAACTAGAGAGCTGCGAGGGTTTAGGCCATAATCCACTCACGTTGGCCTAGTGCACGCTGGTTGGTGGATCAGACATACTCATAGAATTTCTTGTAGGGTATGTGGGTTTCCTCACGATGTTTTCCTTCACCGTTAGGAGATGGTAAGTCACATGACTAGTACATATAAATTCCACAACGTGGAATCCACATTGGTACTGCCAATCGGGATCGAACTCGGACCGCGTGATTTGTACGCCGCCGGTCCCTTATCCATTAAGCCACCATCGCTTTTCATATTTTAAAATATACCTCTAATATGACACTAAATTGCGACGTTCCTCCTCCTAAGTATAAACGCTCTTAATACAATATACGTTGAATAATGTAATAATACCGTACATGTATATTCAAATATAATTATATTAAGTCCTAAGTTCTACACATAGAGTTGAATATAGAACGTTTAATTCCATCTCGTGCAGATTGAAACCACAACACTTGGACAAAACAAAGGTTTCGTGTTTATAAAGGCCTGCTTTAATTAGTTTTGGTACCTAATGTGACACAAAACGTACCATTTTGTCTGGTGTGTCTTTGTTTTTAGACAACTATAATTGTGTTTATATTTATCAGACAGTTACGTTCTTTCTAATTTGAGACCATAAAAAAAGTCTAATATCCCTAAAATTACCTTTAATCTTTTCCGAATCGCATACAATATCTATGTTAAAAAAGCCGTTTAACCCTAAAAACATACAAAATACTATCCGACATAAAACTCATATGGATTTAATTAAACAAGGGTCAAAACGGCAACTAAAAAGTAAAACAATACGGATGGGACGACAAAACATGAAGAGTAGGGCAAATTGACGTTTTTTGTGCTGCAACGTCGCATTGCACTCTGTTGAGTTCCTACCAAAAAGGTTTTTCATTAAATGGTATAAACCTACGCGAAAAGGGCAAATATTACTTTGAAACAGGTTTTTAGGGTTCCGTAGTCAACTAGGAACCCTTATAGTTTCGCCATGTCTGTCTGTCTGTCTGTCTGTCTGTCCGTCCTCGCTTAATCTCTGTGACCGTTAGCACTAGAAAGCTGAAATTTGGGACCAATATGTGTATCAATCACGCCGACAAAGTGCTAAAATAAAAATTGGAAAAAAATGTTTTATTAGGGTAGCCCCCCTATATGTAAAGTGGGAAGTGTTTTTTTTTTTAATTTTAACCCTAATGTGTGATATATTGTTGGAAAGGTATTTAAAAATGAATAGGGGTTTACTAAAATCATTTTTTGATAATGTCAATAATTTCGGAAATAATCGCTCCAAAAGTAAAAAACAAAGCGTCCCCCCCCCTCTAACTTTTGAACCATAAGTTTAGAAAATACGAAAAAAATCTGAAAAGTAGAACTTTATAAGGACTTTCTAGGAAAATTATTTTGAACTTGGATGGAAACAACAGATGGAAACTGCAGTTAACCAATATAATTTGGTCCCTGAATCGTATGAGCGCCTATACAATCCAGAGGTCAAGTTTCATTTGCCCGTATTTTTTTTTTAACTTCGTTTACATAATATTTTTGTGACGGACGGGAAACTACGGAACCCTACACTGAGCGTGGCCCGACACGCTCTTGGCCGGTTTTTGTGAATATTTTTGCTTCGAGAAACGAATGAATAGTGACATTTCCGAATACAATATTATGGTATTAATAAATTAAAAACTGTCATTAAACAAAGTTTATTTCAAACTATAACAAAACTCTAATAGCTACTATATAATAAGTACTACACGGATTTGAAAAACTTATTTTAGTGTTGGATAGCCCATTTATCGAAGACTGTTATAGGCTATATAACATCACGCTATTTTTTATTTTATTTTATTTGGGAAACTACATTATATCTTAAGTCTAAGTTAATGTTAAGTAATACAGTTAGATAATAATATTCTACCACATTCACACAGCGCCATCTAGTCCCAAAGTAAGCAATTATATTTGCTTGTGTTATGAGTACTAAACAACTGATATACTACTTAAATACATTTTTTTTTTGTAAATACATACATATTATAGATAAATTACACCCAGATACAGAACAAACCTTCATGCTCATCACACAAAGATTTGTCCTGGGTGGGGATCGAACCCACGACCTCCGGCTTAGCAGTCAGGGTCACTAACCACTAGACCAACAGGCCAGTCAATCAGATCAATGTACCATCCACATTTTACATTTTTTACAGTGATAACTTAAAGCTAATTGAAGTAGCACTATATAATATTATATAAGGTTTACTTAAGGTCTTTTAGAATTGATGTTACCTGATTTTTAAAGACATTACGAGTAGAGGCAAATATGTCTAATGTCACAAACAGATTGTTATAATTTTTAACTATTCTATAGAGAGGCGCTATGGATAATAGCAGCTGAGCAGTGGCCAAATAAAGAACGATCGGAGCGCAGCCCCGCGCGACTACTATTTATTTCTTTTTATTTGCACCAAATACATGTTTATTTCTTTCTTTCTATTTACAAATAGGTAGTCCTATCAAACAAATGTAGTTTGTACAACAGTACGCTAACCGTTCCCTTTAATTTATTCTTTTGTATGCATTCTGTGAGAGAATAAAGTCTTGCATTAGTAAAGAGTCGAGTTGAAAACCCCGGCACTTAGGCACGAAATACAAGACCTTTATAACCCGACAGCTACGTTTATATTTTCTCCCGTTAAACAAGAAACGGTTACGGTATAGCTTTAAAACGCTAGCAGTTATCAAAGGAAAATAAATCTTATTTTTAATTAACATAGTTCAGTTTCTTTCAGCGTAGTTAGCTAATTGCTGGTCAAATACTCTGAATGAAATGCTGGCTGAGTTTTTGTCTCAAAGTTGGGATTAGTTGAAGAGCTTTGCCGATGTCTCACAAAAAGTTTGGTTGCTGACGTAAATTATGTAATTAGTTACTGTGACTTCGGCTTACTAAAGAGCATTTGCTACAGTTCTAAGCTCTGTACGGATTAATTACTTTATCTATCCAATCTAATACTACTAAAGCTGCATTTCCAATTATTGATATTGAACGTATTAGACGCGTGCTGTGTCAGACAAAATGATGTTTATATTTCTATAGAATTTGATAGCTCTTGTCTGTCTATGGGCGTGTCTGAACGTTCAATATTGTAGATACAAACGCGTTAAACCAGCTATTTTAATTTACCTACATTGTTTTTCTATTTTTATTTGTTTAGTAGCTTTCAGCCTTCTAAATTTTCATTTATTGCATGAATGTTGCAATAAAACTATTAAAATTAGTAACATTTAAGACTTAACAGGCTAAAAAATTATTTTAAATAAAAAAATATTTTCAATAATTATTTCCAAGATATCTTAAAATAATATTATATAAGTAGGTACAAGCAACATCAACCCAGCTATTTTAATTTACCTACATTTTTTTTCTATTGTTATTTGTTTAGCAGCTTTCAGCTTTCTAAATTTTTATTTATTGCATGAATGTTGCAATAAAAAAATTAAATTTAGTAATATTTAAAACTTAACAGCCTAAAAAAGCATTTTAGATAAAAAAATATTTAAAAAAAATGATTTCCAAGATATCTTAAAATAATATATAAGTAGGTATGTACAAGCAAAATCAACTTAGAGTAATAAATTATATCCTTGTAATGGCAGGAATTTGGGATAAAAATTTGCTATCGGGCTTGTGTGAACTGTGAAGATGTTAGCAATGTGTTGCTTGGTTAGTTTCAAACTTATTTACGTGAAACTATTGCACTTATTACTCCTCAAAGTAATTGTCTACGGAGGTTTGTATTTTGTCTACAAATAAAGAACATTGACACGACAGATTCGGTGCCTACACATTACTACACAATCCAGAGTTGTATTCCATTTGATATTTCCCGCCTTTTGTGTCAAAGAACAAAGGGTACAACTTCAAAGTTATACATCTTTATAATAGTTTTCTTTTTTCTGACAATTTCGTAGATTGGTACTCGTAACAAGGATGTTCTTGGAAATTTGTTTATTCTTATAACATATCATATCGTATATAACAAATAGAGAAATATAATGTTATGAGACTTCGGAAAATACGGCAAAGAAACGTTTTATTTGTGCTTAAATAACAATAGGTATCTATGTTACATCGAATTCTATAATAAACTGGATGTTTTCGTGAAAAACTTTTTATTAAGTAAGTAAGTATTGTAATTTTTGACTGGTCTAGTGGTTAGTGACCCTGACTGCTAAGCCGGAGGTAGTAGGTTTGATCCCCACCCAGGATAAATCTTTGTGTGATGATCATGATTGTTTCTTCTGTGTTTGTGTGTAATTTATCTATAATAATGTATGTATTTACAAAAAAAAAATTATATAAGTAGTTTATCAGTTGTTTAATACCCATAACACAAGCAAATGTAATTGCTTAATTTGGGACTAGTTGGCGCTGTGTGAATGTGGTTAAAAAAAAAGTATCCTGTTACATCGAATTATATAATAAACTGTATGTTTTCGTAAAAAACTTTTTACTAAGTAAGTATTGTAATTTATAAAATCATAAACATTTTAACTGCAATATTTGCGATACTACAGGTACCTAGCCATTGACTAGTAAGTTTTATAGAGTGATTAAGAGCGTTTATACTCATGAACGTGTATTAAAAATTAAGTATCCGAAAATAAGTCCCTGCAAGTTCCAATATATTATTTGCATATAAATAGAACTATTAATGCAATGATTTCTTACCCTTTACACACTTATAATTCTAAAAAGTATATTGAAAAGTTTCTATATATTATATTATATATTATATACCTACATTATTCACGAGATAAAAAAAACATTAATTACCTAAGTTTATTTTTGTAACCAGTTTGATGTGAGCTCTCATCCTCACCTAACAAAGTGGATTATTCTCGTTATTTCTATCAAAGAGCGTTTTAAGCTTCCATTTAACGACTAAATCTAGGTTTCATTAAAAATAACTGCCATACAGTTGCTAAGTTTCGTAACGTTGTTTCGGCACATCTTTCAACGAATATGTTGGTTTGAATTTTATTTATTTATTATATTAATTTTCTGCTGCCTCGGTGGCCAGCGGGAAGTGTATACGACTGCTGTGCAAGAGGTCCCGGGTTCGATTCCCGGGTCGGGTGAAAATGGAATTGGACTTTTCTAACATGAAAATCCAGTATTGAGATTTTCCCGGAGTTTGGTAAACAAATGTTCCCGGTAGATGACAATAGGCTCGCCCCCTATTTCATGGGACCAAACATAGCTGGCGAAATGTGGGTGTGAAACACCTCTGCCTACCCCTTCGGGGAAAAAAGCGTGATGCTATGTTATGTTATGTTATTAATTTTCAATTTCTCTCTACATTCACAGTTTCCTAACACACATAGAGAGACAAGTAATTATTGACCTCACTCCTACCCTAGCCCAACAGTTGGTTTATAATGGGTTACTATTACTGATTCTTTTTAACACTCTCACTCACTCGCACTCGTAGAAAAGGAAATTGATTTATTTTATTGTACACTGAGTGAATTCATAAGGGTAACTTTATATATTTTAGCTTATAAGAAATATTTATATGATAGCTACACTATTGCATTAGGGAAAACCTTTAAAAATATTTGTATGTTGATAATAATTAAATAAAAAATAATAATAATAATAATATTCTACCACATTCACACAGCGCCATCTAATCCCAAATTAAGCAATTATATTTGCTTGTGTTATGGGTCCTAAACAACTGATATACTACTTACATACATTTTTTTGTAAATTCATACATATTATAGATAAAGTACACCCAGACACAGAACAAACCTTCATGCTCATCACAGAAAGATTTGTCCTGGGTGGGGATCGAACCCACGACCTCCGGCTTAGCAGTCAGGGTCACTAAGCACTAGACCAACAGGCCAGTCACAAAAAAAATAAAAAATAAACATTTTGTTTAATAAAATGCCTTCTCACATCGACCTAATTTTATTCACGCAGTTCTTTCTTGTTTTTAGAGAATAAGCCCTGTAGTGCGGAAGACTGTCACACACATAGCCTTTGACTTGAAACAAATATCTATGAATCACACAAATGTTTGTCTCGTGTGGGAATCGAATCCACATCACTCTCATCTCTGACTTACAAATAGTTGTACATAGAATTGAGAATGTTCTATTCGTAGAACTTCTATGTTTAAAGTTCGGGCTATTTATTCTGCTCGAGAGAAATAGACTTTGACATTTACATCGTTCTCAGAAAGCGCCAGACACTTTATGTTTAGTTGGAGATCCATGAAAATTAAACTAAACTAAATAATTCAGAGTTTTAAACTTCATATAATGTCAAGTTATTCTGGTATGTAAATATAGACAAGGCAAATGTGGACACTATTTCATTTATTGAGTATTGTCAAAGAAAACGAATATCGCATTTTACTTTCATTCCGTGTCATCGCTATCTTTGTACAAAAAACCACGTGGATATTTTATTAAGACCTTTGTGGAAAGTCGTTTTATCGTGTGTGATGTATAAAGTGACTGGGTAATGCTGTCGTATTTGTAAAACATTGAGATATTGGAGAATATCTTTAGGGTTGGCAAAGTGCATGTCCAAAATGTGCAGATTTTGCCAAGAGTCAGATGAGACAGCAATGCATGTCCTATGCTCATGTGGGCCACTTATGCACAAAAGGAGCATCCTTTTAGGACAGCACCAGGTCCAACCAGATGAGATACAGTCTCTCTCTGCTTAGACAATCTGGAAGTTTCTAGCCTCTATAGGACTAAGCGAACTATAAAACAACAAGGGGCGCTACAATAAATCAACTCTGGTCGAGGTAGCAAGGAGGCCACTAGTGGCTTCCGGCCCAACTAATTATAATAATAACGTCCAGGTGATGTTCCTGGGGTAGCAGGCGCCCGTGGCTAGCCACTAAACACCAGGCCAGCCGTACGCCTGTTTAAAATTCAATGTAGAAAAGAAACAGCAGGTCAATACGCGGGTCTACAATCCCTTGATTCAAAAATTTTTGTCGCATATCTTAACGATGAGAAAAGTCAAAACCTATGGGGTACTTCCCGTTGACCGTTCCGATTGTTGAAATCAAGTTGCACAAGTCAAGTGTTATATCACTGAATAATAGTCCTATATTAAAAAGGGGTATACAAGCATAATGAGCCTAAAACAAATTGAGCAAGAGTGATAGTTTATTCCGGACTGACGTTAGTTGCACCTTCACGTGAATATTTATTCAAATTTGCTTGAGTGAGTAACAAAAAGCTATCCATTCTAACTTTCATATTATAATAATAATAAGATTTACAACAGCCGCTTGGCCATACAAAATCAATTGTTCACGCAATATTAAATACGGTTAGGTCCTCATTTTTTGTTGTCGGTCACAGCCTACGACATTGTGCTATTCACGCAAAATTTAATATTGAGATCGTTATTCTACCAAAATATGTATCGTATATACCTATATTTCCCATTATTATTTGTAATCTACCCACTTTTTGTACTGATTTTTACATAACGAAGGGGAAATTCTCTGAAAGAATATTATATATTTATGTATCGATTCAGATTCAATCTAACGTATATTGTTTGTTCAAACTACGTGTGCAAGATTCCTGGAATAACGAGAAAAGTGCCAGTCCCAATTGTTTGTTGGCTGTGAAAGCGTGGAATCGAATTTTAAATCAATACTCGATATAAGAGACCATCAGATAGACTGACGACCTAGTAAAGATGGCATGTGGCTGTAGATTGCAAGCGGCACAAAATGGCTGTGTGGCGGCAATTAGGTGACGTCAATCTCCAGCAGTGGAATTCATAGGGCTGATATTGCTACCCCATCTCAACCCGTGGGTATCTTAAAAGGCGACTAACGGAGTTAACATTATGTAGACAAGAGCACAGCGAGAAAAGGAAAATTCGAAACAAAATACTTTAACAACTCGTCTGGCCAGCGGGGTATAGTAGGCTAAATTCCCTCCACATTCTTTGGAAGATACTCGTGCCCAGCAGTGGGACGTTTATGGGTTGAAATAATGATGGTAAAGCTAAATGTGTTTCCCTAATTCCTACGTATCATTATGTACCTATTTACTAATATTATTCTTAACCTCTGAACCTAAAAATACAACTATTAATAACCTTTTCTCAACATTATTCCTGTCTAGATATTTGCTTCACATATCTTCATTATAACTATCCATCTCTTTTTACGTAGACAGGGATTTTCTCTTTGTTTATTACTCGACTTGGTATTTCGTCCACATTAATGTTCATGTCGCAGGAAAAGGGACATTTGTTTAGGTTCTCTTTTGTAGTTGATGTAATAAAGATATTAATGAAATAGAATTTTTGTGTACATATTTGGCGAACATTAACTATTTAGTATAGAAGTAAGTATTTACTATAGAAAGTATAATTATTTTACTACTAGAAGTCGCGCGAGACTTCGTTCCCGTCGTTCTTCATTCAGCCACTGTTCAGCTCTTATTGGCCGTAGTGTGATGTTCTATAGCCTATAACCTTCCTCAATAAATGAGCTATCCAACACTAAAAGATTTTTTCAAATTGGACTCGTAGTTTCTGAGATCCTAGCGTTCAACCAAACAATCAAACAAACTCAACAGTTTTATAATATTAGTATAGATTAGAAATAATAGTTGGTGAGGCAACGATGCTAAATGAGGATTTAATCGTAGTTACTAGGTGAAAAGTGTCCACTTCAATAATCTGATAATTTCGGCGTAACAAGAGATTGGCGGAAATTAGGTGAGGCATTTGTTCAACAGTGGACGTCATTGGGCTGATATGATGATGAAGAGATTGGGAGGTTCACAAACTTGCAAAAGAAAGAACGTTACCTGGACTTTATCAAAAGCGGTTGATTTTTCTTAGTTTTTTCATCTTTTTACCCGACTGTCAAGAAGGGTATTGTTTTTACAATACTAAAAATCTGTAGCCGCTTTCTCTAGGGGAAACCCTTTCAGTGGTAGGTTGTAGTGATGATAGGTTGAATCAAATATTAACAATGTTTCCATTTTCTCCATGTTATCATCTTAATTTTCAAGTCTAATGGTCCCCACGACACGCGAGTAAAACCATATTAGCATCTTTGCCTCCCCTTATCTCCCTTACTCTTCGTACTGTTTCGTAGGATGTTGCTAAGCGATCAACCCTGCTATATTAATTGTGCTACATAGTACCATGTGTTATTGCAGACTATCATCTTTGTGTATAAGCGATGGTGGCGGAATGGATAAGAGACCGACGTGCTAAACACGCGGTCCGAGTTTGATTCCGACCTGCAGTACCAATGTGGATTTCACTTTGTGGAATTTATATGTACTAGTCATGTGATTTACCATCTGCTAACGGCGAAGGAAAACATCGTGAGGAAACTCACATACACTCGAAGAAATTCTAAGTGCATGTCTGATCCACCAACCCGCACTAGGCCAGCGTGAGTAGATTATGGCCTAAAAACCCTCTCAGCTCTCTAGTTAGAGGAGAGGAGAGCCGAGCCCAGCAGTGGGACATTAATGGTTTGCTGATGATATTTGTGTGTCAAATTGCCGGTCTGGCGTCATAGATGAATAGGTGAAAGACTTTAACTTCATCCATCTATTCATTCATCATAATTTTTTACATTTATTATTAGAAGGATTTTTTATAGAGTTCGACGTGGCAAATTATCATGCTGCCTACCTACGTCATAAATTTAAATTGCTCGGAGTTTCCCTACGTGATCGAATCAGAACTGAGGAAATCCGCAGGAGAACTAAAGTGGTGGAAATTAGCAGTGAGCGTCATTTGGCAGCTATGATGATAATGGAGGAAAAAAAAATGCCGTGCGGCATGATGAAGATGACAAAACATAGTGTACCTTAAGACACAATGTTTACTGTCGTGTTTGGTTCACTCACCTGCAAAACTCGGAGTCTCAACACTAGAGCGAGAGGATATCCAAACCCGTGACGAAATAGCGAGCTATCTCTTTCCCCCGTCAGTGGTGCCGCTGACTCCTTGCGTCGCGAAAGAGCAGCCTGTAACAAAATTGGTAATTATTAAATAATAATAATATAATTTATGCTTCAATGTTATTTTCGGATATAGTCTGACAAAAATATCTGTGAAGTGGAATTGAGTTAATCTAAATGCTATCTTATTGTTATAATGACTTATTTGATAGCATTTCTAATAAAGTGGCGCCCTCTTTGTGAGGTCATTACTGCACAACAAGCTGTAGACTATCTATATAGTCTATCACAGCTTGCTAACTTGTCCTATGACAAGTTAGTGTTAGGACAGAATTAGAGCTAAATTCTGCAGATTCAGAGCTAAATTATGCAGATTCAGAGCTAAATTATGCAGATTACTGAGATATTGAAATAAAATGGGTTATAGACTTTTTCTGCTAAGGGTTACTATGGTAACTATGTAAAGTATGCTTTTTCAAGAATATCTTTTTTTTACGTTCAAGTTTGGCTTAGTGAGACAATGATGTTTTTTGGCCATCAGCCAGTAACATGTTCGGATAAGATATCGACAAACTATCGTACAGAAACTAATGAACGATCGAGTAGCGAACGAGTTCGATCTTATTTTGGTTTTTTTAATTAAAATTGTGTCCACAAGGGATAAATCTAGACTAATTCTGGCTGAGTTGGCTGACCCAACAAACATTGTTCTGCCATAAATTATTGTTTTTTAATCGCGATGAAAAATATTTTATTTTTAATATTTTTCTATTCACATTATCTATCAATTACTGCAAAACTGCCTTGGTGGCGCAGCGGGAAGTGTATACGACTACTGTGCAAGAGGTCCCGGGTTCGATTCCCGGGTCGAGTGAAAATAGTATTGGTTTTTCTATCATGAAATTCCAGTATTAAGATTTTCCCCGAGTTTGGTAAACAAATGTTTCCGGTTGATGACAATAGGCTCGCCCCCTATTTCATGGGACCAAACATAGCTGCCGAAATATGGGTGTGAAATACCTCTGCCTACCCCTTCGGGGAAAAAGGCGTGATGTTATGTATGTATCAAATATTCATTAATTAAATAAACATTAAAATCGGACGAGCCCTTTCAGAGTATTTCTTCTACAAACACCGAGACACAAAATATAATATAAGATTATAAAACTGTTCAATCAAAATTCACTGAGATATATTATTTAATGTTTTTAGTCGTTACCTCTTTTTGTTGTGTCAGGTACCAGGTAGTACAATGGCAAAGGCGCATGCGTGAATCACCAAAGCTTCCCAAACACCGGCCGTTTCTAACAACATACTGTTATTGACGTCAACTAGTGTACAGACAAGTGCCTTTTCAGTGTCTTTACTTAACCGTAGAATATTTAAGTAGGCTGTGGACTGACTTATATATTGTTGAAAAAAAACAGTGAGCGTAATCTATATTTTTATTTTATTTAATTCGATAAACTCACAGGTAATAATACAGATTATTAAAGAATACAAAACATAATAATAAATTGGAAAAAAAACCCATTGAAGTCGTTAACGCTCTTTTCATGTCCAACCCAAAAAGTTCTAGTAAAGAAAGTGTGAAATATATTTACATGAAAAATTTCTCTCAGCCTTAGAAATAACGTGGCCCTAAAAGTTTCTGACAAGATAAAGTTATGAACAAGATTTTACACTTCGAAATTAACATTGTCTATTCATCTTAAAAATGAACATTGAACCAATACCTGAATGACTGGACTAAATGACTGGCCTGTTGGTCTAGTGGTTACTGACCCTGACTGCTAAGCCGGAGGTCGTGGGTTCGATCCCCACCCAGGACAAATCTTTGTGTGATAAACATAAAGGTTTGTTCTGTGTCTGGGTGTAATTTATCTATAATATGTATGTATTTACAAAAAAAAATGTATTTAAGTAGTATATCAGTTGTTTAGTACCCATAACACAAGCAAATATAATTGCTTACTTTGGGACTAGATGGCGCTGTGTGAATGTGGTAGAATATTAAAAAAAAAAAAAAAAAAAAAAAAATACCTTAATTATTTTGTAGGCAATTGAGATAGAAGCATTTATTTACCTATATATTATTTTATAGTGACTGTCTGTCTGACTGACTGTCACCGTGGCGCAGTGGTTAAGGTGGTCGCCTCGCCACTACATCGCCGTGTTGGGTGACGTGGGTTCGATTCCCATACGAGACAAATATTTGTGTGATTCATAGATATTTGTTTCTAGTCTGGGTGTACTTTGTGTCCGTTATTTTCATGTTTGTAAAGCTCCCCGCAACACCGGGCTTGTTACCTAGTGCGGTCGTTGTCTTTAAAAAAAAAAATAAGAGAAATAAGAGAAAAATAGTCTCTGCTACCCCTCAGTTTGAAAAGAGGTGTGATCTATATTATGTATATGTATTTTATAGTAGTGCCATTCTTTTAATGTCATAAACACGTGGGTTCGTTGCCACACAAGAAAGTTATTTGTGTGGTTCATAGATATAAGCCTCCGTGGCTCAGTGGTTAGTGTACCTGACTGCTGAGACAGAGATCGTGGCTTCGGCTTCCTACCCAAGACAAATGTTTGTGTGATGAGTACAATTATTTAATCTGTTTCTGGGTGCAACGTATTTATATTATTTGTGTATTCACAAAAAAAAAGTTATTTAAGTATTTAATCAGTTGTCTACTATCTATAATACAAGCATTGGCTTAGTTTGGGACTAGATGGCGCTGTGTGTGAATGTCCAAAACATTATTATTATTATATTTGTTTCGAGTCTGGGTGTACTTTGTGTTCGTTAATTGTATGTTTGTAAAGTCCCCCGCGATACAGGGCTTGTCACTTAGTGGCGGGTTGTCTTAAAAAAAATATTCTGTGTCGGTAAGTTTCGGTCTGATGCGGGAAATTTTCTAGCGACAAGGATTTTACCCTATTGTTTGTGTTATCATTTAATGGTATTTGTATAAATATTTAATTTTAATGAAGTATTTATAATTCGTCGTCGTCTGGTCATAGGAAAATTTGCAGACACTACTTTTCGGAAAATTTGTTACATTCTTAACTTGTAACTTTCATAAGTGTTACATTGTAACCTAGATGAATAAACGAGATTTCATTTCATTTCTTTTTTTTTTTTTTTTTTTCTTAAAAAGACAACGCCCGCTCTAGGGAACAACCCCTGTGTCGCGGGGAGCTTTACAAACATGAAACTAACGGACACAAAGTACACCCAGACTAGAAACAAATATCTATGAATCACACAAATATTTGTCTCGTGTGGGAATCGAACCCACGTCACCCAGCACGGCGATGTAGTGGCGAGGCGACCACCTTAACCACTGCGCCACGGTGACAGTTTATTTCGTTATTTCAGAAAAATGGACGAAAAATTTAGCAGTGATTCAGACACTGATGAGGAAACTAAGAAACAACGAATTCGCAATTCTTCATCAGAAACCAGCTATGATGAGGAAGAAGTACCAGAAACAAAAACTCAAACCATTAAAGAACTGAAACCAGATGAGACACTGGTACAATCAGGTATGCATATTTACAATAAATATTTCTTAAGAAATTGTTTATCAGGCTTGTAAGGAAAAAAGAATACCAACCCATTAATGTCCCACTGCTTAGCCAGGGTCTCATACCCTCTATCTAGAGAACTGAGAGAGCTTAGGCCATAATCCACGCAGGTTGACGTAATCGGGTTGGTGGATCAGACATTGGCTTAAAATTTCTTCTACGGTATATGGCTGCCCTCGCGATATTTTCCGTTAGCAGATGGTTAGTCACATGACTAGTACTTACATAGAAATTCCATAAAGTCAAATTAACATTGGTACTGTCAGTTGGAATCGATCCAATAAAATTATTATTCATAACACATTTGGCACACTCTGGACACTTCCCAATTCTGCAAACATCGAATGTTTCCAAAAAAAAAAAAAAATTATTTAAAAAACTAAATATAATCAACTAATAATTTATTTATTCCGAATACGAATTACAGAGAACCGTGATTTTTTTTAACTTTTTTACCGTGCGTCGTGGTAGTCTTTGGCAAACAGATAAGTATGGTTCGCCTGCTGATAAGCGGTTCTTTAGCCTATGGACGCCTACAATATCACTGACGCGTTATCAACCTTTAGGAAACCTATTCACTTCTTTTTTGGAGAACCTCATATTATTGTCCCTTGGGAATCATTCCACATCCTAATAGTTCTTGGGAAGAAATACAATTTTACATTGAAGTTTGAGTTGTGTTGTTAAATATCTAAGTACTTTAATTTTCTTAGAACATGTAGCATAATTTATTTATTTATTTATAATTAACGCAACGGTAAAATACCACTGACAGCATTAATAAAAAAGAAAAAAAAAAATGTTACAATGAAATAATATTAAGAATAAAAGAAAAAGAACACATTCATGCATCACGCTCACAGAACCGCAAGCACTCATACAATATTTTCGGCCATATATCCACAAACAGATCGCAGTTAGGATTGGCACACAGGAGAGCGTTACGTGCTGTAAGTGTGCGCGGTACTGGCGACATGGAACGCGCTACAGTACGACATGATGGGACGGCAAATAGCTCATGTCTCCTGTTGCGACTATAGTTGTTGGGAGTATAGAATCGACACAGCTCATTAATACTAATAAAATAATAATGGTTTACTCTACTTGATTCAAAGATAATTGGCAAGCATAAAAACTTAAAGACGGATCACTCTAAGTCCTGTGAGGACGTCTCTGACATTTTCAGCGTGATAAGGGTTTGATTAACTTAGCAAATAGACATAAAAGAAAAGATTTAGGTGTAATATGTAGTGATAGTAAAATAATACTTTTACCGTTTTATATAATAGAGAAATATACTTAATGTTTTAAATTAAATTTAGTTTTCTATAAATAAAATAGTTTTTTTTTTGAAAATTCCTTATTAATCAAGCACAGTACATTGCAGTAGCAAAATTTAAGTTTACGTAATCATTTATAGCGCCTACAAAAAAAGAATTGCAATTTTTTTAAAAACATCATTTTAAAAAAACTTAGGCGCTTCAATTAATATTGCCCCAAGTTGCAAACAAACACGGGCCCACTCATCACCTAATGGTGTGGTAACCACCACTTATGGACATGACTGTGTCCTCTTAGTACATTTTGACTAAACAATGAAAAAAAAACACAACTAAGTCGCTGCTACCGAAAAAAAAAGTTATGTAATTTTCGGATATTGCTGGTTTGATTCCTAAGTCCGGCAAGCGATTTCGAAAATATTTAAATGCAGTATTGTTTGTTTTTAAATAAATTTTCTCCAGTATTTAAAGTACTTTCCCTCCAGATGGCATCACAAAATTCCACCCAGCAGTATATAACTTCTACTTAGAGTCGAAGCTAGTTCCCCGGACGTGCCGACTCAATAATGCTAGCTTACATGCTAACATTATTAAGTCGGCATGTTGGCATGACAGTGAGGCACTATTGCTGTAAATAACATTGTATTAAAATGTCTCTCGTTAGTATAAAATTAAGTACTGCGCTTAATACAAAAATGTACGGTAAACAAATTTGCTGAACATCAGGCGTTAATACATATTATACTTAATTATCATCGTAATAAATCTAATGTTTAGTGTAGTAAGTACTCTATATTAATTATAATTTTAAAAAGAGGTTTGTGAATTAATTATACCTTTTTAAATACTATGCGCAAATATTTTATAATAAAAGAGTCTATGATAAATGTCATATTGACATTGTACTATTAGTAATATTATTATAAAATATAATAGTGTTTTATTAATTTTATTGCAGTTCAGGATAAAGAAGATAAAATGTCGGTGACGGTGGTTGCACCTCAACCGCGAAGAAAAAGATTTATTCCAAACTATGATGTAGAAGGTGTCGCTAAAATTGTAATAAGTGATGAAACACAACTTCAAATTGATATGGTTGTTGGAACTCATGTAAACGTTCAATATCCTTGGAAAGAAGTTAGTACGGCTAAGATATTAGAAATGTTGGACATAGGCGGACCATTATGTGATTTTTTTCCCTTGAGCGATATACTCTTGAAATACACTGAAAAAACAATTTTGATGGGTTACATAATTGATGAAGGTTCAGAGGGAGACCAGTTTTACATTTGCTGCACAAAAGAGGCAAGAGATCATTGCAAGCAACAGTCTGATAAATTTATTAAAAGACAAGAAAAAAAACTACAAAAATCTGTATTGAAAACACCTAAACCATGGATTTGTTTAGGAAGTGATAAAGAAATAATTTCACTGAGACCTATAAATACTCGAAATATGATAGAATTGGAAATAAAAGCTAAATTTCCTACAACATATGACCCTGTAAACTTTGTGGTTAGAGATTGCAATGCTGTCAGAGATGGATATATAGAGTTGACACCATATAGACAGAAATTCAATAATGTTTATCGAAGACGAGTTGATTGCGAAGTTCAAGTTACTCCTGCAATGGTACATCAATATGCTCAAACTATACTTAAATACCCCCAAAATAAGTGGACACAGTCAATTGCAGATGCTTTAGGGAAAGCTAATATTAAAGATGAAGAAGGAGGTGGCGGTGATGCTGGTTTAGACTTAGAAAAAGGTGATAATGATAGTTCAGGCGACGATGACGGCAAGGTGGAAGAAGAAGTAGATGAGGTAGGCCTAGCAACTTTTAGAGCTGCGCATAGGCGTTTGCGTAGACCATCGTATATTAAATTGATGAATAATTTTATGTCTTCAAGAGTACAAGAAATGGATTCAATCGTAGAACTTAATACAGTTATGGATATTTATTGTAATGATTATCCAAATTTAGTTTATCATAAAGCCACTGATTCATATACCACTATGACGTTTGAAGAATACGTATGTTTTACACATGTCAGAGCTAAAGATAAGTACGTGTCCTGTGCAGTATTTCATCCTATGTGGTCTGGTATCGTTGCTATTTGTTATTCTGATGGATCACCAAAAGTTATGAAAAATTCGAATGTTCGTCCTGATCCTATTCAGAGAGCTGTATATGGCCTGAATCCTGTAATGATTTGGAGCCACATAGATAGTCTCTTGCCAAAACTATATTTGGAGTCCCCTCGAGAAGTGAAAACTCTTGCGTTTTGCCCTTTCAATGAAAACCTTCTAATTGGAGGCTTAATTAATGGGCAAATAATTTTATGGGATATTACTAATAAGCTTGAAAGTGTTGAAGACATAGAGGTGTTGAGTGAAACCAGAGAAAAGTATAAAATTGCTATGAATGCGCATATGGGATGGATGAAACCAGTTCAAGATAATTCTGTAGTTAGTGCTACAGCCTTGAGCAACTTAATGACAAGTCATTATGGGCCAGTAACTGATCTTAAGTGGTTGTCACCAAATTTTGAAATCACATCGACTGGAAAAATGAAATTAATGATAGAAAAGCATTCATTACAGTTTTTAAGCGCCTCAGAGGATGGAAATATCTTAATATGGAATTTGTCTGTCGAGAATGTTAATATTTTTGAAACAAAAAAAGTAAAAAAGTCAAAGAGAGTACTTAAAAGACCTAGTGGACTACTCGTTGATGTGTCGCCATTTAAAATATTGGATCGCAATTTGCAACCAAGTTATAAGGTAATACTGGGTGTAGCCGGTCAACCACTTACATTGTGTATTCAAAATATTACTATGACATCGCCTCTTGTAGAATATATTCATACATCACGAGACAATGGCAAAGGCAGAAAATATTTTACTTGTAAAATAATACGCCAAGATGAATCTGATATCAATACTACGTTTTACTGCGGTTCACAACACGGAGAAGTCGTGAAAGCATCGTGGGATGGACATGAATTTAATACTGGTGAAGTCGTCAATTCTGAGTATTGTAATATGAAATTTAAATGTTGCATACATGACGGAATTGTTGCATGCGTTTTAAAAAATCCTCTTATGGACAGTTTGACCTTAACAGTTGGTGGTAAAATATTTGCTGTTTGGTCAGAAAATTTGTTAAATCGTCCACTTACTTGGAAGAAACGTCCTTATCGATTAACCGATGGAGCTTGGTCAATGTATAAGCCAAGTTTACTTTTTATTGCTACTTCTGAAGGCACCATTGAGGTTTGGGATTTATTATTAAAGAGTGATAAACCTATATCAGTTCAAACACTCTCTGGTAGCATGCTCACACATGTTACGGTTCACACGTTACCGTTAACGAAAAATTTAATTGGAGTAAGTGACGGAAATGGTTCATTTAGGATGTACTTAAACCCACCGATATTTCAATTAGAAAGTCCTGCGTATCTAGGGCGAATGGAAGCTATGGTTGCTAGAGAAATAAAAGTGTTGAAGAGTTTTATTCAATGGCAAGATAAGTACATGAAGAGTAACCCAGATATTTTATTAGAAATGAAGAGAAAAGAAGGTGCTCTTCTAATTGAAAAAGAAGAGGAAAAAAGACGTCTACGAGAAGAACAAGAAAAAAGAGAAGAAGAAGAAGCAGAAGCAAGACGGTTAGCTAAACTGAGAGTAATTGGTCCAGAAGAAAAATGGCAACGAATTGTTCAAAAATTAATTGAGAGAACTATTGCTGTAAAAAAAAGGATTAACAGAGCTGAGTTAATAGAAAATGAGAAACCATTAAGAGAATTAGAAGCACAACGTTTAGAGAAGGAAAGAAGAATGCTGGATATAATGAAAAATCAGAAAGCCATATTTAATGATACTGTCGCTATTTTGTTCCCTGAAGCTGTAAAAAGACCCCCTAAAGTTAAAAAAAGCTTTCTATCAGATAACAAAGAAGCACTTAAAAAGGAATACCTAGAAGACTATGACTATATTAGGAGTCATGCTTTTGATATGGTACACAAAAATCGGTTTAAAGTTCAATTCGTGTGGGATGAGACTATTCTTGAAGGCAAAGAAAGACGACAGGCTTTAAATTCAGATGAAGGCTACATTATGCTGCACAAAGAAAGAATGTGCACTGATGATTCTCATGAGGCCCAAGAAGAATACAGGGGTCATCGTTCGCACGTTGGAGGTTCGTTTTCAGCAGAAAATATATAAGGAAAAAAAAATTATATAATAAACATTATTGATACAGATCAAGTCTGACAGAGCTACAAATTTTAAGGTGTTATCGATCCAATTTTGGGTTTATAATAGAATATAATATAGCTTGTTAGGATAGGCCTATGTCCAGCAGTGGACTGGATAGGCTGAGATGATGATGATGATGAATAGAATATAATGGTATCAGAATATGGTTATGTTTGGTAGTCGGTCATTTAATCGATTACCGATACTTATCTATCTATTTTATCGATACCTAAATCCTTGTATCGATTACAAGTTTTGCATGGATACAGAAGATTTATTATAACTTCATCTTCATTATCAGGCGTTAAGAGAACAAGTACTGTACGTCCAAGTTTCTCAGTATATCTAGTCACACCGCGCGCGGATGTCGCGCGACTGCCGCACGTACCTAGCTGGCGCGAATTGGACACATTTGTACCGAAGTTTATTTGGTCAGTTCTTATTATAATAATTTTGTTATTTTATTGTTTAATATTTAAACTAATTAAAATTATGTTTATTATTATTAACGGTGTCTTCATTTATGTGCAATCCCTTCGCTATTATGTGTGATACTGTACCGCACTTTTCGTAATAACATAAGTTTCTAAAGATATTGCCTCTATTTAGAATTAATTGTTTTTAGGGTTCCGTAGCCAAAATGGCAAAAACGGGACCCGTGCCCAGCAGTGGGACGCTTATGGATTGAAATGATGATGATGATGATTGTTCCGAGTCAGAAAATTTTAAATGTAATTTAAGTAACTTACCACATTAAGCTCCTCCATATCTTCGCAGTTAAATGATGTTCTGCATAGTTTGCGCTTCATAAGTACTGGTTATTTGTACTACTGTTCTTGAAGAAATATCACACAACGCCAACGTGGGTAGATGTGAACATCTGGGAAGAAAACATTGATATCAATAAACATTATTTGTAGTATAACTTCGTACAAAATATTAGTTTTAGTATTCCGTACCTCAAAAAGAAAAAACGGAACTCCAATAGGATCACTGCATTGTCAATCTGTTTGTCCGGCTAGCCAAAAATATTTTAAATATTTTTAATAATCGTTTTCGTGTAAATGGCTTGCTGACGTTTCGACCATAATATGTTCGGCCACAGTGCCCGAAATGACTCTTAAATTTCTATGTAGGCA
This sequence comes from Laspeyria flexula, assembly GCA_905147015.1. NCBI lineage: Eukaryota > Metazoa > Arthropoda > Insecta > Lepidoptera > Erebidae > Laspeyria > Laspeyria flexula. The sequence continues at coordinate 2,156,965 of LR989958.1, forward strand.
GAGACTACTGACGTCCCAGTGTGTGTCGTAGATCTGCGTCCGCCAAAAAATCAGCTAATAACATTTTGAGTATATAGAATACCAAATTTTTTTGCCACATTTTGAAAAAAACGTTCGGAATATTTTATCGTTGATACGTCGATGCTAACTAAAGATAGAAGTATACCTATACCTTTATTCGGTGGTTTCCGTTATCTAATTTTGTTATTCGTACAAAGCTCAAAGGTCGCATGTATTTTTATGATCTGTTTTGTCACGTTTACGGAACCCCGGCGAAGGAAGTTTGTCTTGCCAGTGCCATTGTTAGAACATACTATGTAGGTTATTTTTTGAAATAGCTCCCATTTTATGTGTTTTGTGGAGCAAATATAATACAAAAAGCTCTTTGCCAAAAATAGAAAAATACCTCGTATTCGAATTACTGTCTGGAACTTTGGATCCGTTTTTATGAATAACGTGATAAAATGAAATCACGCTTATTAATCTAGGTTGCTCCTTTGAAGACTAAAAGTTAAAAGTATAACAGGTTAGGTACCTGTTATACTTAATTACCGATAAACTGGACTGACACCGTGGCGCAGTGGTTAAAGTGGTCGCCTCGCCACTACATCACCGTGTTGGGTGACGTGGGTTCGATTCCCACACGAGACAAATATTTGTGTGATTCATAGATATTTGTTTCTAGTCTGGGTGTACTTTGTGTCCGCTAGTTTCATGTTTGTAAAGCTCCCCGCGACACATGGCTTGTACCCTAGTGCGGGCGATGTCTTTTTAAAAAATGAAATGAAATGATAAAACAAGTTTATTATAGTATCAGTGCAAAAAAAAAAAATTGCCGTTGCATTTCAATTATGATAAAGGTATATTTGAACGAGCCTACAACTAAATATGTAATTCGTTAAAAAAATATGAAGAAATTATTTGTACATCTATGCATTTTGAAAAACGTAGTCCGAAGTTTAAATTCAATATAGGTAATATACATAGTTTAATGTCTTTGAAGTAAAACAACTTTTAACAAGTGTTTCTCTTTGAAGTCATAAATACATTTAGCCTGTAATAATTTCTGTCTGAAACATTGAGAACAAAATGTAGGCACTGGAGTGTATTTAATTCGTTTGAAATGTTTACGAAAACTACACAAAACTGTTAAAACGTACTGAAATCAATTAGCCGTATGATTGTTTTTGGGGTTTTGAGCAATTTGCTCCATTCATATAATATTTAATTATCTATAGTAACTATTCGTTTTATAAATCTTAATCGCTTTGTTACTGGTGCGATTTACCTCTGCCTACCCCTTTGGGGATAAAAAGCATGACGCTAAGTTATGTTTAGATTAGTAAATATGGGCTCAATACGAGCAAGGTATCTTATAGATATATATCTATAGATAACTAACTTTTGCCCGCAGCTTCGCTCACGTGGGTATAGTTTTATAGTTAGATGCTATTGGCAAGGCAGAGCTGTTCACAGCACTTCTTTGTAAACGATATTTTTTGTTTTTTTTATCTGGGGCAGCTAAAATAATTAATAATAAACATATAATTGACCGTGCGAAAAACAATTCTCTCTTAAGTCCACACCAGCGTATTTTAAAGTTTGCCCTTGAAAAACAAAGAACTGTCTATTTAATATTTCACCTCCTGAACCCATCCCTATCAAAAATATTAAAAACAACATTTTAAGTTCCTATGCCAATACTAATTTGCAAAACATTAACTTCAAAACAAAGATCTTTTCATACAACGTTTCATCCCCAATTTCACCCTTTCAAAGCCACCCTTGTCAAAAATATTGATGAGGTTATTTTTTTATTTTGATAGTACCTAGTACCCCAAAACAAATTTTCAAATCTGTAAGTTAAAAAAACAAAGAAGTTTCATACAATCGTTTTTATCCCTTTTAACCCCCTTAGGGGTTGAATTTTAAAAAACCTTTTCTAGTACACCTCTAGACATTAGTACAAACACACCCTCCTAATTTCAAGTCGCTACGACCAGGCCGTTTAGGCTGTGAGTTGTCTGTCAGCCAGGACAAAGCCTTTTATAATATGTATGGATTAAATATTTATAAATATATATATCTTATAGATACCTCGCTACTTATATAGTTAGATATAAATCCGATTAGAAAAGCCATTAAGTACCTATTATTAGAAATAATATTGAAGGCTCAATACAAATGGAAAGTCAATATACCTAGAATCTATTCCGATAATTCGCTGTATAGCGTGATTGGAGTAGTGAATCCAATAATAAAACACTTAGAATACCTCTCAAGTGCACGATTAAATTGTCGTTTTCGTAAGTTAAATTGAAAACGATTTAAATAACCTTCTTTAATTTTTCTCGTGACTGGAAATGAAGTTAAGCTCGGATATTTCTTATGTAACTGCTCTTTCACAAACTTTTTTTTTATATTTTTTTTCAACGTCACGGGGGATTTTACAAACATATTATACAATTAATGGGGTGAATTTCAACAGGTCCATTAAAACATTCATTTCCGTGGATTTTTTTTTCTTTAGTTTAAAAAAAAAAAATTGTCTTTTTTTTCATTGCCATAGCAAATTTTGGGCACGGAAACCATAGCAATGAGAAAATGGCGATGAAAATCAAGGCAAAAATATAAAATAACAAAAAGTCTATTGATTGTTCGAAGTAAACAAATAAATAAACAAATAAACAAAAGAAATGGCGTTCTATCGAATGTATAATCAAGACGACAAACTTATTCAATAGAATGTTATATCTATCCATAGCGATGAAGATTTCATCGATGCCACGCAATTTTTGGTCCCGGGAAATTTACCCAATGGTGACAAAGTACACCCAATATCCAGACAAATAATCATGATTAAGTATCTAAATAGCCAACGTATAAAATAATAGAATATATGTAGACACTAATTCGTTATCCCGGCCCCAAACAATCTATCTCGTTTCGAGCCTATGGGAATTACAACTGACAAATCACTTAGCTTAACTGTCTGTCACATTATATGGTTTATCTTCCAAAGCTACAAATATCTAACTACCTTCATTCTCCTTCTATATTATATATTATGATATATGAGGCAGTCAACGCAAAAGTGGCCTAAACCTCAATTTTTCATATCCTGACTTATCTACTACAAATTATTTAAAAAGTGGTTAAATTTAATGTATAACCAGCCTATCTTTTGTTTCACCAATCGTCGTCAGATGGCGTTGCAAGAATTCCTTTTGCATTATTTATTTATGAATATAAAAACCACATTATTTTCATACTGCCTATTTCAAGCTTAGGCCACTTCTGCACTTACGGCCTCATATATTCAACCGATTAACGGACTGTTAATTTCTATATATAAATATATTGACTGTTTCGTTAATAGAACGCGACTGATGAACAAATTATACGTTTCTAAAGTTTAGGACTAAGCATTAAACCAGGTTTAAATTGACAACTACACTAAAACAATGGCTTATGTCAATTTAAACCTGGTTTAATACTTAGTCTACATTTTGTAATAAGGGGGAATGAGTTTGTTTGCCTCGGCCATTTTATATCAACTGTTTTCTGAGAATTCTCAGATGATGAATAACCATTAAGTATATACTTGGACCTTTATAATAACGTTACTAGTTGTATATCATCATCATCATCATCATCATATCAGCCGCAGGAAGTCCACTGCTGAACATAGGCCTCCTCAAGAGATTTCCAATAGGGCCGGTTGTTTTTATATCAAAGTTAGGTAAATATCATCTACTTCAAACAAAAAACATTATCTCTTTAATGGCCTTGATGGCAATAGAAGTTTTATTATAGCTGGCCCATAAAGTAAAAATTAGTAGCTCGGGGCCTGGCCTGACCTCTCGCCTTTGTGGAGTTTTAATCAATTCATGAAAGCACCACTGCTGAATAGAACTTATAATGCTTTTTTTGACATGTTTCATAGTACAAGATCCCATTACGGAATATATACCCTCATCTGTTATTTATTAGTGATAAGAATTAAATGATAGATAATATTCACATTGACTTATTTCGACTTAGCACTTTTTCGACTAAATAATTGATGAGAGCACTTTATGAAAAAAATAAAAGATATGGACTCCAATCTCATTCCACCATGCTGGAAATATCTCCAACAAAAAACTTTGCGCACGATATTAATATTATCCGGGCGCGATTTAACTAGGCAACCTATTTGCAATAAGACAATGTGAATATTATCTATCATTTATTTAATATCACTAATAAATAACAGATGAGGGTATATATTCCTTAATGGGATCTTAGACCAATATATTAGTTAGAGTTAGGTAGTAGTAGGTAAACATTAATGCATTCTGATACCTATAAGTTAAGCTTCAATAGTAGGCCACCCCCTATTTTTATTTTTAATGAAAAATATGACTATAATACCATGTGTATTACAGTCATATTTTTTAGGGCATATTTTTTATTAACCTTCATTTGATTTTTCAAAAAGCTCTACAGATTTGGGTGTATTTTTTTTAGTTTAATTGAGAACTTTTAATGATGTTTTTTTATGAAATATGATACGAAATGCTTAAGAAATTATATTGTGCTCAGAAAGCGCAGGTCGCCTATAAAATTGTTTATATAAAGTTATCATATTTCTAGAAAAATAAACCACTGCATGTTATTTATATGTTTTGTGTGTAATCTCAGTAATCTGTAACAAAAGAAACAACCAAATACAATAATAATTGTATAAATGAATGTCCAAAAACATCGAAACAAACAGCAAATAACATTACATATTAATAAACGATGGTATTGCCTTCACCCTTATCCCAATTATGTTTTCTTCTGTTAACCAACTCCTTTCTCAAAGTAGTTTGGGAGCGTTGACTACATTCAAGAGTGACAACAACTGACTTTGAAAGCATGTACAATTGAGTTCAATTTCGATCAACATTACATTGAATATCAAATCATTGTAATATCGGATCGCAATTTGAAGACAAAGTTTCGTAACTAATTGTGGTTATAAAACAATTGATATAAATTTTGATGCAATAATAAAGACATGGTTGAGGTGGGGTGAATAAAGTTCGCTGAGCAAATAACAGCAGTGTTTTTATTCAGGTAACTCATAATACTACATAAATGAAAAAAAAATTGAAAAAATATTTATTTGTTCAATCATTATTGTTTCTTATTCTAGTGATTGGAGTCTCCTTTTAGACAAAAAATCCTGTGTTAGGAGGCTCCGCTCTTCCACAACAGTAAAATGTTATAATCAAATAGATATAAAGCAGTTTGTGTGTGTGTATGTGTGTATGTGTGTGTGTGTGTGTGTGTGTGTGTGTGTGTGTGTGTGTGTGTGTGTGTGTGTGTGTGTGTGGTATCAACTAGTAACAAACTACTCCAACAGTGCTTCAGTTTCATCATTAGGTTTGTTATTTTTAATTTGTTTTCATAATAAAAAAAAGCGATGGTTGAATGGATAAATGAGCGGTCCGAGTTGGATTCCGTCCGGCGGCAGTACCAATGTGAATTTCACTTTGTGGAATTTATATTTACTAGTCATGTGATTTACCATCTGCTAACGGTAAAGAAAAGCATCATGAGGAAACCCACATACCCTAATTTTTTTTCTAACAACATATAATTATGTCTGATCTACAACCCGCATTAGGCCAGCGTGAGTGGATTATGGCCTAAACCCTCTCAGCTCTCTACACAGAGTAGATGTTATCCAGTCAATAGCACTATAACCAACGATAGCGATTCACTTAAAATATTGAAATCGATTAAGCGGTTTCCAAGAATAAAAAAATACTTTACTGAATTTATGTAACTGTTTAATTAATTTATAAAACAAAAGCTTTGATTACAATTAATTAAAACTTATGTAATCAGCGTTAGTAGATGCTTTATTGTACCTTTTTGGGTAGCGTATTAAGGCTTTTTAGAAATGGCAATTACATAATGTGGTATATTCTAAAAGGTATACCTTTAACCTATACAAAGAAACATCTTTAGGATAAAGTGTGTTTTTTAATTTGTGTTTAAACTTTGAGCTCGATGAGATGTTTATTATAGTTGTTTGGAGTAGAAAATTACCTATATGCCTTTCTAAAATCCTTTTTTATTGTAAACTAGATCACCCGGCGAACTACGTACCACCAATAAAAACTTTTAAACTTTCGCGACTTGTACACATATTAAATTACTTTAAAATCGAAACGTCGGGCAAATAAATAAGGTATTTACTATTCCTTATAATATAATACGTGACGTAGACCCGTTTTAAAGTGATTTAATATACGTACCACCATATTTTATTTTTCATTATGTTCATTCATTATGCCCGCTTCGGCTTCACACGTTAGATACTTAGGTATAATGACAGAAAAAGGAGACAAAATCATAGTACAGTCGAGTTCATTAATATATCGGCACCATCAAGGATTCAAAATATTGTGAGCGTTAAAAAGCTCATTAAATACTATAGAACCTATGGATCAAACATATGTCCTCATGTGAACGGTCCAATAATTAATATGCTGTACATTATGCAATAAGTTGTAGCCACCCTTTTCAACAAAAATATCTAATGATAGTGCCAATATATTAATGAACTCCACTGTACATACTATCTCAATGACGATGAATGAAATATTATCAAAAAAAGACGGGTTTTTACTATTTATTCCCGCTTCGACTTTACTTATTACATACTTAGGTAATAATAGTGATATTTTTTTTTATTTTGTTTTAAAAATACAACTATTCAACCTATTATTTTCTTAGTTAGGTGAATTGGAAATCCCTCGCTACAAACGGTAAAATACCACACAAAGGTAACTCCTGTACAGTAAAAATACAACGAGAACACAATTTATTCTTACAATAATACCACAGGTATAAATGCAATATACAAGAATCATACAAAATGCAATTCTGTGTTATCTTTCGATTTAGTTCTGAGTGGTGAAGTTGTAATTACAATTGAAATATAAATTTCAGACAAAACTGAAAAAGAAAGAAACAGCTTTGTTTAAGTATCTCTCATAATGTATATCTCTCATAACTTTAACATTTTTCTTTAAAAGTAAATAAGATTTTTTTTTTTTACATGAATTAAAACTCTTTAATAATATCTATGAAAAAATTCTGGCTATAAATTGTTAAAATAATTTAGTACAGCCATTAGATTAATAAAAAATAAATAGTTTATTTTTCTTAAATCCAACAAATGGCGAAACTATTTTTTTAGTATTTTTAGGCCAGCTTAGAAAGTATAACAATTTTTTTTTAAAATTTAAAATGACTATATTGAATTCTATAATTAGCTGACATTTGAAGTTATTTAATTGAGTTTTGTTTTTCTTACTTTTGTTATTATATTTGACATGTTTATTAGCCTTGGATATTTTACGATGATATTTTACGATTATAAGATGGATAGATGGATGTTTGATACTCAATAACATCAGATTGGTTGAAAGTATCTGTATGAAATTTTTCACACAGATGCACAAACTTTTTAAATAATCTGAATAGATGAATGAATAGTCCAGCAATTACTAAATAAATATCAATTAAAAATATAACACAATTATATAGATATTGCAGTGTAGTGGAATTTGCAAAATGTTTTTCAGAAAACACATAACACGAGTATCAGAATTTCATAAGCTGTTACTACTCGTGAAAAATATATATTTTTCTGAAGCTACCTACAGAAACATGATGAGCCAATTTGAATTTTACTGCCTTCATATAAAATCCAGTTACGACCTTTCTACATCACTTACTTAAAATTATATAGTCCTATGAAACAACATAGATTTATAGCTATATCAGTTGCTAAAACTGCCTTTGTGGTGCAACGGGAATATGTAATAAAAATAGTGTCAGCAAATATAACTACGATGGGTGGATAGGTTTGACTCCCACACGAGACAATTAATATTTGAGTGAAGTCTCCGTTTATTGTATGTTTGTCTCCTGCAACGCAGGGTTGTCTTTGATATCGTAAAAAAATGTGTCTTTATATGCCGAAAAAAATTCGAGTGCAAATTAATTAATGTTGTTCGAAATAAACGACCCATTCTGTAATTCCTGTTGAATACCATTTGCATAATAGATTATAATCCCTTAATTCGACCCAAGCATACCGAAACCTATCTCATTCCATTCTGAATTATTTATTTTGGGACTTAAGTCTTATATTTATGTCTCCTTACAGGAAAAAGATCGGTTTTTAGGGTCTCGTAACTCAAAAGAAAATACCAAAACTCATACGATGAAATGTAGTTTTTAAAGAATCTTACTTTTTTTTGGCAAAGCATCTATGTTGATGAACATAAATAAGAACATTTTCTTAAAGCAAAAATATTATCAAACTCATTAAAGCTGTGCTACATGGTGATAAACTTGCCTTCCACAGAGGTGCCCTAGGTGGATTCCAACCGTGTGGCCGGCTGTTGTAAACCAACTTTCATACAAACTACGCGGATAGCAACCAAGCTCCCACTAAGGTCACTCTTGGAACGCAAGTTTATAACCGTGTAGAACACATATTAGAGCCATTTTCGAGATAACTTTACTAATGTACCTACACGTTTTTATTTACAAATAAAAAATGGCTTTTTAATTTAGGGATATTCAACAAACCTACTGTACTTAGTAGGTTTGTTGACTATCTAATTAACCGATTAACCTATTAGATGTAAAGCTGCATGAAAACACAATAATAAAATTATAATAATATACACAAATGTTCTCATATGAATCATCATTACAACTCATAAACTATGACTGACTGACTGGCCTGTTGGTCTAGTGGTTAGTGACCCTGACTGCTAAGCCGGAGGTCGTGGGTTCGATCCCCACCCAGGACAAAACTTTTTGTGATGAGCATAAAGGTTTGTTCTGTGTCTGGGTGTAATTTATCTATAATATGTATGTATTTACAAAAAAAAAATGTATTTAAGTAGTATATCAGTTGTTTAGTACCCATAACACAAGCAAATATAATTGCTTACTTTGGGACTAGATGGCGCTGTGTGTATTATTTGAAACAAAAGTTTGACAACCACTATAATAGCTATCAATATTATTTACAACACAGTTTGTCGACGGCGACAGTTCCAGCGGTTGCCTAACAATTTACAATTAACACTTTATTGAAATATTAATACAAGGTTAAAGTCAAATAAAATAAGAAGCTCATGTCGACATTGAAGATAAATTGCTTTCTTTAGAGATTTTAATTAAGATATTGGGCACAGTTATTCGTTGCTTCATCAAATATCTGATTTTATTTATATTATTTTAAATAAACTTTTGGTTTGAAATCCTGGCTCCACTAAGTACTGTGACATAGGATTGTTTCCAATTAACTAAATTAATTAATTAATTACGCCAGTATTTTTTTAATGTTTTTTTTTTTCAATTATTACATAATTAATAGGTACAACTACATACTTAATATAAAATAAATAAATAAATACAACAACTACAATAAATATAATACTACACAATAATAAATATTATATAATTAATAAGTACAATTACATAATGAATCTTGAAATAAACAAATACATGCGAAAATTACAATAAATATACACAAAAATAATAATTACTATTATTGATATGTGCAATTGCATAATTTAAATAAATATAAATTCAATACCTAACAATATCCCATCCTCCTCTCTTCTACGTTGCCGTGCCCAATAGGGTCCATATTGTATCCATAACATTATCTAAGATCTTTATAACATATGGAGTGCAATAAAGACATTGAGTATTGAGTATTTTTCATTTTTACAATGAATATAATTTAGTTATATCGCAAAAGCATTAGTACGGACTCTTTAACCATGTACCATTATGTTTAAAGCTAATCTATTTCGATAGTACATTATTTGAAATATATCTTATCAAACTTCAAAAGAAAACAAATAAAAAAGGTGATAAAAAAAAAACAATATTTTGATACTCGTATATATAAAAAATAAGTTGGGCATTGAATTTCTCGTCAGCATCACTGTTGAAAGTGCCCAGAAGTCTAGCAGCATTCTTCCGTTGGGTGGCAATCCTGAGTCTCTGATTGACAAATAGCCTACCTTCTGAGTGATATAGATCATGAGTAGCGTTATCGGTTAATAGATATAACGAACACTCGACCCCGAACGGGTTAAAGTAATTACCAATGTCTTTGCAGCAGTAGCAACTGCAGCACCAGCCGAACTCACTGTAGCCGGACTTGTTGACTTGTAGTTGTATATACAAGCAAAATATTGGACTTATTTTGACGAAACCTGGTGCACAAAATAAACCATTACTTGATTTAATACTGGTCCGTGCCATTAACAAAAAAATATTTTTAAAACTGTAAACCTTGCACCGGCCTATCCATTACTCTATTGGCCATAAAACATAATTTCAATACACATAAACAGCGCCTGAAGGAATAAACGAGTATTAGGTAAGGCCATTTTCATATAAATGTTATCCGAAAAGTAATAAGGATAAAAGGCGTTTATTTGAAGATTCGTCTGGGCTTATTTGTCTTATATTTCAACATTTTCTTAGAGAGGAAGCTTAAGGTCAAATTCATTATTTGATCAAAGCGATAAACTATTTTTGGTCGCAGTTTATGTCTCGAAACTGGATGTGTCGCTGACAGATGCTAGGACGATAAAATTAATTAATTTGCTTGTACGAATTGATGCTACTGTTGCTAGCAAATCGATTAACATTTTTATCATTACTAGGTTTCAAACGCGTGACCCAACCCTAACACATCTATTTTGTTAGCCTATATTGACCCACTGCTGAGCAAAGGTTTCTTTATCATTTTCCACTGCTGTCTCTCCCTATCCTTTTGAAACATTTTTTTAAGTTTTCTTGCTTGTTCTTCTCATAGTTCCACCCCGTCAGCGAACTGGTACCTACTAGGACAATTTGCTGATACTATTTTTCGGATAACCTGCTACAATTGTAACTTGTGACTTTGTTAAGAGTTACTTTGTAACGTGGATGATTATATTTATGAATCATTTAATTTCATTAGCCCTATAGGGCACGATAGTGGTATACCACCAATCCTTCTCATTAGCGACTAAGTCGTCATACCAGCCTTTTAGCGGGCCTCCGCGACGATGCCCAAGACAATAATAATTTATTGAAATAAATTACAGGCTATGTACCAACCCTCGAATTGTACATATGCAAAAATTAAGATCATGGTTCCGTAGCAACGTTAAAAGAAAGAAAGCTTTGACACGCTTATTAAACAAAGTTCAAAAAGTTGCTTATTAAACAAAGTTCAAAAATTTGCTTATTAAACAAAGTTCAAAGTTCGTTATATTTGCGCGTTTTGCAAATATAACGAATCGTAGATTCGCGCACGGGAATATTTTCCCCACACGCAGTATACCTAGTAGATATGAACCTTAATGACGTTACACTCGAGTAAATTATATTAACATAAAACACGCGCCCGTAATTCTACCACAGCATAATATTTACTTTTAGTGAGCCCATTTATTCTGGGTATTCCGGCTAATTATAGGCTCACACACCTATAGTTTATGAATGGTACACAGTACTATGTATTGATGACGCTAATGGCTCGAAACCAAATTATAGGCTAATGGAATGAAATGGAGCGATATTTCAACGTTGCATACATTTGTCAGGACAACGAATGTCGAGGCTTTTAGGTAGAAATGGAAATTTCCCGCAAATTTGTTGGACTATCGTTGTTGTTCCAAAATTAGCAAATGGATTGAACGTAAACCTCGTTGGTTGCAGGCGGCACAGGAACGTTCGCAGTGGCGTAAATTAGGTGAGGCCTATGTTCACCAGTGGACGTCGTTGGGCTGATATGATGATGATGATAAAACCTCTTTACAGCTTTTATATACGTACAATATTGACATTTCAGCCTGTAACAAAACTTGTTATACGAAAGAAATCCAGCATAATTTGGAATGCTTCTATATCTAAATCTAGTGGTCATATTAAGTGGTTGCTGAACACATGGCTTTTAATTGTTCGATCTTTCATTATCATCATCATCATCATATCAGCCCAATGACCTTCATTACTGGACATAGGGCTCACCTAATTTATGCCGTCTGAAACCAACGATCACTTGGTACCTTTACTAGATTGTGGGTCTAACTGGTGTGGGGCCGTTCTACTCTGCGGTCTCCAAATACGTGACTGCCACTTAGATCAAAAATATAAAAATATTTTGACGGCTCAAAAATAATTGTATTACTGCCGCACTCAGAGATGTCAATTAGCAGTAATCTGTCATTAACACAATTTTGTCATTGAATAATCGTCTTTAGGTGTATAGACTTAAGTATTACACGTTTTTACTAATTAACTTTAAAGTTAAGCCACGTGTCTGAGTACGGCAGTAAATAGTTTCTGTTTGTTACTTGTATGTTTAAATAGTCTTGACACGGGACTTCGTACTCAAATTTTCTGATCAAATATTTTCAGTGGCATTTTGAATTCTGGAATGGTGCCAAAAGAGCCCCTATTGATTACAATTTAAGATAGCTGTCGGTACAAAGATATAATCCAATCCTTCCGACCAGCAACCCCTTGGGAGAAAATGGCGTGAATAAAGTATTCAATCACAAAATGACAATTCCTTACCAACAACTTGACGTAATGTGATTAAGAAGTATAAAATCTTAAATTATTAAGATGACAATCTTACCCTCTTGCCCCTGATATAAATGAATTGAGGGCCTACTATGAAAAGCAATCCCAACTTCTTCATGAGATTAAGGAGCGTTTTTAATACATTAAAATGGCCGTCTTTTGGATCGAGTTGGGCATGAATGTTTTATTTATTTAAAAACTTGATTGCACAGAGTATGTGTAAAAGGCAGGTTTTGCTAAAAGCATTCTCTACCAGCCAACCTTTGATGATGTGTTCCTAATTTATACTAATATTATGAAGCTGAAGAGTTTGTTTGTTTGTTTGGTTGAACGCTAGGATCTCAGGAACTACTGATCCGATTTGAAAAATTCTTTAAGTGTTGGATAGCCTATTTATTGAGGAAGGTTACTTTAAGGTTACTGTAAAGTGGAAGCATTTTGGGATCTTTTTTTTTTCTTTCCTATTAAGCAAGTATCTTCGATTGTCATGCTCACTAAACTGTCATTGCTTGTGGTGTCGTATTGGCCGGATCATTCTCTTCCCTCAAATATGGTTGAAGAGAATGATGGCTGGTCTGTGCGTCAGGCCCGTGAACAGGCGCTACTTGGGGTGACTGGTCAGTCGTAGTATGCTGTGCTTTAGCGCTACTAAATTATTCAATTCCTTTTTTGTTTTAAGTTAATATTGCTAAACAATGTGTTCACAAAATGTTTTTACCGTTTTCTAATTCATAGTTGGTACCAAGTGATGATCCCACATACCATACTTCTTGACGAAAACAAATTAAAGTTTGATTGCTTATTATTATTATTATTTTCTCATATCCAAATTTTATTGAATTTGATTTAGTATGGTGTTTTGGTTCTGTACCTTTCTGTGATATTTCAAACTGTAACCAATTAAAATTGTAACAACTAATGCGATTAAAAAGAGTGGCCTGAGTTTCTTGCCAAGTTCTTCTCAGAGCTCGACCTTGTCAGTGAACTGGCCGTAGGCAAATTTACTGACACCTTTTCTGGCTTTGTATGACGTTTATAAGTATCATGTATGTGATCCAAATGAAATAAAAAGATTTGACTTTGACTTTATAAACTATATAACTCTAGCTGCGGCTAATAGGAGCTGAGCAGTGGCCAAATAAACAATGACGGGAGCGAAGCCCAACGCGACTTCTAGTATCTTATAAAACATAAAATTCGTTTTATGGTAGCATTATTGATTACTTGCCTGGCAGTAATTGGGTCTCTAAAGATGTTAAGCTCGGATTATTCCAGAGAAAATTTCGAATTCATGTTCAACAGGGATAATAATATTAATATTTTATTTTCAATCTTTGTGAACTTGGTTCAGTAAAGGTTTAGAAAGTCATCTTCTAAAGTTTAAATAGGACTCTGAATTTTCATAGCTTCTTATCTCTTATGGTTTTATCCATATTATAATATGGATAACCTCAAATAAGCGATGGTGGCTGAATGGATAAGAGACCGGCGCGGCGTGCAAATCACGCGGTCCAAGTTCGATCCCGACCGGTAATACCAATGTGGATTCCACTTTGTGGAATTTATATGTACAAGTCAAGTGACTTACCATCTACTAACGGAGAAGGAAAACATCGTGAGGAAACCTAGATACATAAAAGAAATTCTATGAGTATGTCTGATCCACCAACCCGCACTAGCCCAGCGTGAGTGGATTATGGCCCAAACCCTCTCAAATCTCCAGTTAGAGGAGAAAAGACCCGAGCCCAGCAGTGGGACTTAATGGGTTGCTGATGAATGATGAACCTAAAATAATAATCTGATCTTACAATTGTATTAAATTTAAGTAACTCAATAAATCAACTTTAAAGAAAAAGTTATATTATTACCTAATACTAAAAATATTAGACTCGTTTCATTAAAAAATAAAAAAATGTAATTATTTACATTCAACTAATAAAGTAATACTATTTCAAACGATAAATGCATTAAAGATATTGCTCTTAACTTATAGTGTCTCGCAAGAATTTATCAAAGTGCTTACATTTTGAACTAAAAGTCAAATAAAACTTCACAAAGTCTGAACTGTAAACAAAGTTGACGAATAAAAGTAATATTTAACAAAATGAAAGTTATTCCCTCGAGCATTTCAACCGATTAACATCCCACTGTTGGGCACGGGTCTCCTCCAAGATTGTGGAGGGAATTAAGCCTACTAAACCATGCTGGCCAAACCTTTCGCATAGTTTGTTTTAAATTTTTCTTTTCTCGCAGTGCTATTGTTTACATAAGGTTTCTTCTCCCTTAGTCGCCTTTTAAACCCACGGGTTGAGTTGGGGTAGTAGACATTATGTATCTTAATCTGTCACTACACGGATATCAGAGTATATTATATTATTGCGTCATAGTTATTCTGTAATTGAGTCTCAGTTGCTTTTTAAAAAATGAATTTGAAATTGTCTGTGGGAAAAGTGCCTACAGACAATGGCAGCGATGCGGAGGAATTTTATGATGCTATATTTTAATTTGTAATTTCCTCCCCTTTTTTATTTTAATGATACATTTAGTTAGTTTTTATTTGTATATATTATTTTTAAATTTAGTTTAATATTTGAAATTTGATTTTGATTTCATCATAATAATGTAAAACGCAAAATGTTAAAATGTTAAATCGCGTGTAAGCATTTGTACGTATAAATAATAATTTTTACACTCACACCCAGATATGCCACAGAGTGGCGATAAATTTTATTTCATTCATTATGATTGCAGCATATGGCTTTTAGAAGAGGCTCCTAAAATAGCGAATATATTGCCAAATTATTTTGTTTAAATTTTCGGGTTCTACCAATAAATAATACCAAAAAAATAATACACTGAAGCGGTTTTCTAAGACTGCTTACAGAAACGATGAAATATAACACAAACTGCATTTTTTTTTTTTCAAAACATTGAAATTTCAATGAAATTACATTAGAACTGTTCATAAAAGCCACAATATATTATTACTGAGTTACATAGGTTCTATAACATCACGCTACGGCCTGTAGAAGCTGAACAGTGGCTAAATAAAGAACTACGGAAGCGAAGCCCCGCCGCGACTTGTAGTACTTAATAGATCAAACCGCATTTGAATAGTATTGGTGTTTATAAATAAGAGCTTGCAGTTCTATAATATATAATATAATATTCTACCACATTCACACAGCGCCATCTAGTCCCAAATTAAGCAATTATATTTGCTTGTGTTATGGGTACTAAACAACTGATATACTACTTACATACATTTTTTATTTTTGTAAATACATACATATTATAGTTAATTACACCTAGACATAGAACAAACCTTTATGCTCATCACACAAAGATTTGTC
Organism: Laspeyria flexula; assembly: GCA_905147015.1. Lineage (NCBI taxonomy): Eukaryota > Metazoa > Arthropoda > Insecta > Lepidoptera > Erebidae > Laspeyria > Laspeyria flexula. Next base: position 2,172,984 of record LR989958.1, read on the forward strand.
CTGGGTGGGGATCGAACCCACGACCTCCGGCTTAGCAGTCAGGGTCACTAACCACTAGACTAACAGGTCAGTCTATAAATTTCAAGATATTTACGTTCTATTGACAAATTCTATTGACGTCGTCTCAATGTAATGAGTCTAGCAATTACGTCGTCAGTAAATTAATCTCATACAGCATTTCACTAGGTAGTTAATCTGTCGGGAATATAAGCACTTTGTGGTCCACAAATCCGCGCAGTTAAATTATATTCATTGGCGCGTGTGTCGTAAAGTTTTATGGCATTTATTATTCAGTTTAACGTTACCACAAACGATTGTTTGACTTTGCTGAGGTCGATGCTTTCAGGCTTGTATGTTTTTTTTTTTTATATAAATCATAATATGAAAAAGAAACTTAAGTAATACATTACACCCATTGTTTGTTTATTGTGCAAGGAGTAACATTCTCGTGAAATTGCTACCTTGAAGAAGATTGTAGGTATTTGAGTAAGGATTAGAAATTTAAGCACCTTTGCCTTCTGCTTCAGCGTTTTAAAATCGCATCTGTCAGTATTCAAATTGTTAATTATGTTTTAGATTTGATATAAGCGCAAATTGAATGTATTGAGTTTTTTTGTTTATTTGTTTTTAACGCGCTAATCTCAGGAACTACTGAACTGAATTTTTTTTTTAATTGTTGGCTAGTCCATTTATTGAGGAAATAACATCACGCTACGACAAACAGGAGCTAAGAAGTAGCCAAATAAAGATCCGCGGAATGGAAAGCCCCGAAACAGCACATCATTTCATTATTTCATAAATATCCCACTGACTGCTGGGCACGGGTCTCCTCCAAAGAATGCGGAGGGAGTTTAGCCTACCATACCAAGCTAGCCAGACGGGTTGGTATAGGGTTTCCTTCGAATTTTCCTTTTCTCGCAGTGCTCTTATCTGCGTAAGGTTTCTCCCTTAGTAGCCTTTTACGACATTATTTGACAGTTCTGTGATCTTAGTGCAACCTTAATTTAAGTCGCACCTAATTTGCGTGTACTAAATATTTTACTCATATTTCTTGGCTCAATTAAACACTTATTATTTAAAATGTTCCCTTTTCATGCTGTTATTTTACAAAGAAGGTATAATGAAGATCATCGACGGCAAGTATTACTTTGTTTTAACTTGTTTTATTAATGATCTAACCTCACTTTTGAGAGAAACAAAATCGGGCCCATTATGTATTTTTAACCCGTCTCTACACGGAAAAGGGAAACAGCTAGTTAAGTTAAAAGTTCAACTCTACAGGGTCTCCAAATAAGTGTGTCTCTGTTTTCGAGGCTCCACTTACACGTGAGGTGAATGCTTTGCTCCTCGCAACATGTTGAGTGCTAATGTGTTCAACCATCTATCTTGCGATGACGTCACACGGTTACCCTGACAAAGTAGATAGGCTCAACATTATTAACGAGCGCTCAGAGGAAAATTGGATGATTATACTGTCAAGTTGAAATGGTGTCGAGTTTCCGAGTATTGTTTGGAGAAATTATGAAGTTTAAATGAGTGTTTATTGCGAACAAGTTAGATAGGTAGGTATAAAAATATGTGCAACTGATTATTTCCCGCTTGAAAGATATGCATTATTTATACAATAATGATTTTTGTACTCGTATAATAAAAAAAATGGTAACTAGTTATTTTTTAATGAAATTTCGAAAGCTTTTATTTTTTGGAAAAGAATTCTGCTGTTACAAATACAAATGAAAAATAGTAATACATTGCAGTCTATTAATGTTTTGCCGTAGGGTCTCCTCTAACAAGATAGCAGAGAGGCTTTAGGTCATAATTCATACATGCTGTCACGACGTGGGTTGGTGTGTTGGAAGTATGTACTTTAGAATAGCTTCCTCACGGTGATTTTAAGACATTAAGAAGACACAAAAGCCGCAAAGTTAATAGATAATAATATAGACTGGCCTGTTGGCGTAGTGGTTCGTGACCCTGACTGCTAAGCCGGAGGTCGTGGGTTCGATTCGACACCCAGGACAAATATTTGTGTGATGAGCATGAATGTTTGTTCTGTATCTGGGTGTAATTTATCTATTATGTATGTATTTCCAAAAAAAAGGTATTATTAGTTGTCTAGTACTCATAACACAAGCAAAAATAATTGCTTAATTTGGTACTAGATGGCGTTGTGTGAAAGTGTCAAAATATTATTATTATTATATTACTGATAAATGGCTCTATTCGTGACGGCAATTTGAGAAAAATAACTAAAATATACCTCAAGGAAGATAAGAAGGAATTTTATTTCTATTTCTAAACACACAAAATAAGCACTTTCAGAAATTAAAGCCAAGGACACATTGTTACAACGTTTTTATTAGCCATTCAACAAAAAGGTCTTAGTTACGTTTTACTGCTCATCTCCACTTTTATACGTTCCAACATTGTTATCATTACTCAGTATTATGGCAAATAAACTAAAAGACGTAGTGACAGTGTAAACCTCCTTTTATATTTATAACTAGTTCCGTGGACAGAGTATTCATATTTCTATTAAAAACCACTTTATGCCAATAAAACTCTTTTACATTTTCTCCGCAAGATCTCATGTATTAAATTACTGGATTGGCCAGAATTTTTTTTTATTATTCTTTTTTTTTATACCATTATGGTAGTACATAGACCGTACGTCTGTTTGCCACCATTGTGAAAATAATAAAGTAGCTCTGCAAATAGGATTACCTACTTCAGTTGAAATAGAGTAGAAGTACATTTGAAAATTTTCTTTTTATGGAATTTTATGGTAATTATCGAAATAGTTTGTATCTAATTTTTTTTTATATCATGACGACGCTGACGCTCGTTGACAAACAGTCGAACGGCCGGTCCGGGTCCGATCCTGCAAATGTACACAGACCGATGCCATGGACTAAAATCGACCAACCACAGGCCGGCAATATGTCGCGATCGATTTAATAAGCCAATGACAGCTGTCGAATAAGACCATCGGTGATAAGCGGTTACCGTAGTCGAAAACGCCTTCAACACAAGGGTTATCATGTGCGTGTTGCCGATCTTTAAGAAATATATTAACTTAACGTAGCATTACGCCTATTTCCCAGGACGGGGTAGACAGAGGTGCATCACACCTCAATCTTGGCCAGCTAAGTTAGGTGCTATTTTCTACACAGTTGTCTACTTATCTAGTCTTCTTTGAAACGCCATCACCAAATAGGCGACTACATTATCATCATCACGGCCCAATTTATCTATACTAATATTATAAAGAGGAAAGGTTTGATTGTTTTTTTGTTTGTTTGTTTGCATTGAATAGGCTCCGAAACAACTTGACCGATTTGAAAAATTCTTTCGGCGTTAGGAAGCTACATTATCGCTGAGTAACATAGGCTATATAACATCACGCTACGGCTAATAGGAGCTAAGCAGTAGCCAAATAAAGAATGATGGGAGCGAAGCCCCGCGCGACTTCTAGGGTTTAGCATAAATCTATTTAGTATTTTTATTGATACCACATAAATTTGTTTAAATAATCAAATAAATACATTCAAAATTGGAAAATGGCTGCGCTTGAAAATTATCCAATTAGCAATCTGTGTACGCCACCGTTCATCCACCGAATTTATTACTAGCGTAAAATTCAATCAAAGTGTTATATAAGAGATATTTTATTGCGACGTTTTACTGTGAGAAGAAAATAATAATAATATGTCGAATACGAAATCATTTTATTATCTTCATCATCATCATATCAGCCCAATGACGTCAACTGGTGGACATAGGCTTCGCTTAATTGAAGAATTGAAGAAAATTGTCGTTTTGAGAAAGTACTTCAGCTATACAGAGCAGCCATAAAAAACATTGCTGCATTCGTGCTAGTGAGTAGAGGTTGGCCCATTTTTTTTTCATTTATCAGCTTCTTGGGGCTTACTCTGAATTTCTACATTGGAATGTTCAGTTTTGATGTCGCTGTCAAAAGTTTTAAAGTGACAGTGACCTTATTTAAATTTCCTTAAATTTGACATCGAGCAACATAAGCCTAATAAGCGACATAAGCCCCCTGTTATATGTATGGACGCACTCCATACTCTCTTTTTTATGTTTATTATTTAACTATCAAACTAAGTAGCGGCTCACACAAGACGACTATTCTTCAATTTTCATCGATATACATCGAGTAGTTTTTCAGTAAAAAGGTTCACTGTTTTTCTTGTAGAAAGTCACATTATTTTGTATACTGCTATTTTATTTTAATACCACGTAGGTAATTCCACACGTTAAACAAATACACCATTACTATACGGACAGATGGACGCAGACGGACGGACATGACGATACTAAGAAAACAAGTTCGTTTTTGCAATTTTTGCTACGAAACCCTAAAAAAAATAAGTTTTTGCCTCACGTATTAATATAATTTAAATTATGCTATACTTGTTGCGTGAAATTGAATAAGGCGCGCCAGTTGGCAAGGACGTGGTGTCTGTCTTCAGTCTCTACAGACTAATTTTTTCTCATGACTAAGCGGCGTAGCGCGTTGTGGTGTGATTGCGTCGTGACTGATGTTTAGGAATAAGCCCTTATTTTCTACCTTGGATTTAAAGGATTATATATATTTGAATACCAGCTTGCCTCAGTAGCTACGCTCTCGTGTGAATATATTATCAGGATTTTACGGGTCCCGCATGCTACATGGAATTTGATTAAATTTAATATATCGATAGCTTATTACATTGATCTTTCATCGCATCGCAAGATAATGAGATAAATCGTTCACAATATTCAAAGATATTTTCAGCTGATGTTTTCAGCAAATGTCATCAAAATGTCAAACGGAAAGCTCACAAGACCAATAACATATTGTTAGTTTATAAAGACCAAAGTTCCATAACCTTTAAGTTGTAATAGTTAGGTATGTTGTTTTTAATATGACATTGTATCAGAAACTACAAAGACTAAACCCACATCGCTACATTCAATATAAAACTACAAGACGTCGCGCGGGGCTTCGCTTCCGTCGTTCTTTATTTGGCCACTGCTTTTTTTTTTTTTTTATTTTTTTTTTTATTTTTTTTTTTTTTTTTTTTTTATTTTTTTTATTTTTTTTTTTTATTTTTTTTTTTTAAAAGACAACGCCCGCACTAGGGAACAAGCCCTGTGTCGCGGGGAGCTTTACAAACATGAAACTAACGGACACAAAGTACACCCAGACTAGAAACAAATATCTATGAATCACACAAATATTTGTCTCGTGTGGGAATCGAACCCACGTCACCCAGCACGGCGATGTAGTGGCGAGGCGACCACCTTAACCACTGCGCCACGGTGACAGTCAACTGCTTAGCTCCTATTGGCCGTAGCTTGATGTTATACTGCCTTATAACCTTTTTCGATAAATGGACTATCCAATACTAAAAGAATTTTTCAAATTGGACCTTCCGTCAGATCCTACCGTTGAACCAAACAAATTTTTCCGCTTCTTAATATACCTAAGTATAGCTTCATAAATAAAAGCTTCCAAGAATTCTTATCATCATTGTGCTTAGACTGTTATAATGAAAGATCATGAAAATCAAGGTTTTTTTTATCTTTTGATGTCGATTCAGGTGTCGAGATAAGATAAGGGCACGGTATAAAAAATCTCATAAAGTCGACAAAAATATTTGTTTTAGCTTTTTGTTTTTTTTTTTCTAATTATAAAACCGTGATGGATGGTTTTATAAATTAATGGACAAGAGCTTTTATCATAATTTACAGATATTTAAATATAGAGTGGAATTTGTGCGCCGTATATTACCGCCGCCGAGTATTACCTACAATATTTTTCGTTTGTCTCTTCTCCCTTTCTCGCATCGTTATTTTCCTATCTTCGTCCTACTCTGGGCTCGTCACATAATAGTGTTATAAATAAGGCGGTTGTCGCATTGTGGTACTGAGATGTTCGTTACAATCATCGAGGTTAAGCAACGTTCGTCAAAGTCGGTCCATAGATGGGTGACCGTTTCTGGCTAATTCATTTTCGAGCGTCACCGTGCTTTGTGTACAAATTTTTGCCTACTTGACATATATTTTATTCTTTATGTTCAACAATTTTATCACAATTATTAAATGACATACAAAAGTGTGTCTGAAAGAATAAAAATTAAAAACACCAAGAGTACAACAACATAATTCTGAGAACACGATCCCTAATTAATCAGAGCCATATTACCTGAGGGTCACTTAAAACGAAGCCATGTTTTCACAACATACATTTTATTTTATGAGTCATTTAGAAAATATAATATATAATGGGCGGAGGTAAAAACATTACCCTCCTTTTTGGCAGTCGAGAAAAAAGGAATGTGTAATAAAAATATTTTATAACGTATCTGTAATGTGATGGTTTAGACCATAGATTTAGCGCGCGGATCCTAGGTCTATGGTTTAGACCATAGATTTAGTATCGCGCGGATCCTAGGTCTATGGTTTAGACGGTTTAGAAGCTTCTTAATTCAAAAATGATATTGAATAACGGGTTTTCTCTCTTATGCTGTGAAGTCAAGCTTGGTAGAAGAAATCTCTATACCTATCTCTCGTCGGGTTATGTTATTATAGGTAGTCTTTAGGTCATTAGAAAGAAGTGCAATAACTGCCTCGGTGGCGCAGTCGGAAGTATATACGACTGCTGTGCAAGAGGTCCTGGGTTCGATTCCAGGTCGGGTGAAAATCGTTTAGGACTTTTCTATGATGAAATTCCAGTATTGAGATTTTCCCGGAGTTTGGTAAACAAATGTTCCCGGTTGATGACAATAGGCTCGTCCCCTATTTCATGGGACCAAACATAGCTGGCGAAATGTGGGTGTGAAACACCTCTGCCTACCCCTTCGGGGAAAAAGGCGTGATGCTATGTATGTATGTATGCAATAGCTATACTGTCTGTAGAAAAGATTGCGTCTATTAACTGGCAAATTTAACACGTCACGCACTTATAGATTTTATTTACGCTTATCGATGTTAAGGAATGTTTAGAAAGGTCAACACATTGATGGGTGACCGTTTGTACCACTTTCATTCGCGAGTGTTTCCGTGCGTCAAGCCGTTTGACCCCGTTACCTCTTAATGTGGTAGTTAGCCAAGTTGGAAGACTTCTGGGCGACTTGATAAAATTCAGCACTAAGGTTTGCCTTTATACCAATCTTTAATTATAATAACATCTCGATATAACGTTTCAAGGCGCCGACAATCTAATACTGACAGGTTAATCTACCGGTATTTCATTCTGACGTAGCTCCTTGATTGGCTGTGTCTAGAGACACAAGAAATATCTCTTTAACTAAAGCCGTTTTGGAGCGAGTGGACCGCTGGCTTGTCAACTTGTCTATCAATAATAAAAGAAATAGTTCATCTTTCATTCATTAGTTAAAGTGGAATATCTTTCTTTTTTTATTTTTATCAAAACAAAATATTTTTAGTCATTTACTTAATGTATTTTCATACAAAATTCATAATGAAAATAAATTGCTAAAAGCAATTTATTCATAAAAAATATTTCTGTCTTTTAATTAAATTCTGATCTCTTTGAACGAAATGCTCAAAGTCGTTAGAACCTTACAAGTTGTTTGTCTTAATATTAACAATCACGTTCTGCCATTATCGGTACAATAAAATTGATTTATATTTCTGTAATAACTGGCAACACTTGTGAAAAAGCTCCTAATGGCTGGGGAAAATATAATTCCCCATCTTTCGGTACTCTGTCTCGGTTTCGTAGCTAAAGTAAATTCTAAAAAAAACTGCTGAAAGCCGCCGACGTGACGTGGGTTCGATTCTCACACGATACAAATTAATATGTGTGTGATTCATATATGTTTATTTTTGAGTCTGGGTATATTTGTGTTCGATAACTGTATGTTTGTAAAATCCCCCTGGACAAAAGTGTAGACTTCATCTTTAAAAAAAAAGAAAGTAAAAAAAAACTTGAGGTCATTGGTTTGATTTCTATTGTCGTGGTATTTTCAGTATTAGCCGCAGTCTGAAACGTTTAAGCCCTAATTGTCATATACTAAATATAGTTTGCTAAATGCTTGCAAATAATAATAATAATACATGTCGGCAGGCCACCACATTTTTATATTTTTAAATGTATTTTTTTAATATTTATATTTGAAAATGTAAGAATGTGAGAATGTAATTTGAATAAAGGGAATAATAATAATATTCTACCACATTTACACAGTGCCATCTAGTCCCAAATTAAGCAATTATATTTGCTTGTGTTATGGAAAATACATAATCTACCTACCCTTTTGGTAAAATGCGTAATACTGTTGAAACTGAAACTACTAGGATAAAAAAATTACGCAGTCATGTCTCGATGAACAAAATTAAAGTAATGCTATTAATATTGTTTTACTGGACTCCAGCGGCGTCGAAATGAGGGCAATATTTTCTGTTGGATATCTCTGCATATTTTCCATGTATTTCATAATTTATAACTAGATTATTACCTATATACATACATATAGGTTATACCTCTTTCCGAATAGAGGGGTAGGCAGAGACCATTTCCTTCCACTTGCTACGATTACCTATATATTTAACTGAATAAAATCGTTTTTTATTGAAAGTGACAGGGTGTCAGCTTTCAATAAAACCGCACCAAAATCAGCCATTTTTTTGAACATGATCGGATGAACCGTTGTTGAGTAATTGCCGAAAAACTGCGCTTCTTAACAAAAGCACGTAAGCGCTATGAAGATACGCTCTTTTGCTGCGAAACCCTACATTGAGCATGGTCCGACAAGCTCTTAACCGGTTTTCTTAAGAGATAGATGCTACTGACACGTCAAACTTATTTCACCCTCCTCTTTGCATCATCATCAGTAACCCATTAAGTCCCACTGCTGGGCTCGTGTCTCCTCTCCTCTAGCTAGGGAGCTGAGAGGGTTTAGGCCATAATCCACTAACGCTGGTCTAGAGCGGGTTGGTGGATCAAACATACTCATAGAATTTCTTCTAGGGCATGTGGGTTTCCTCACAATGTTTTCCTTCACCGTTAGCAGATGGTAAGTCACTTGACTAGTACATATAAATTCCACAAAGTGGAATCCACATTGGTACTGCTAGTCGGGATCGAACTCGAACCGCATGATTTGCAAGCCGGTCCCTTATTCATTCAGCCACCATCGCTCTTTGCAAATCGGGTGTTAAAAATGAAAACTTCCTTTAAGTACTATTCTATAGATAGATATACTACGTCTGGTGCTACCATACCATTTTAATTACTTACCTCACTCAATTGCAGTGAGCCAACAATGTTATTAATTCATTAGTGTCAGGAAACAGTGTAGGTACGTTAGACGTAACGTTTTCTCTGGGGATAGTAATTGATCGTTATTTATACCGATATATAGTGGTAATGAGGCTTATTTATAGTAGTTACATTAATAAAGAAATGGTAGTCGAATAGATAAGTGACCGGCATGCAAATCATGCGGTCCGAGTTCGATCTCAACCGGCGCGGCAGTACCAATGTGGATTTCACTTTGAGGAATTTATATGTACTCGTCAAATGACTTACCATTTGCTAACAGTGAAAAAACATCGTGAGGAAACCCATATACCCTAGAAAAAATTCTAAGTGTATGTCTGATCCACCAACCCGTACTAGGCTAGCGTGAGTGGATTATGCTCTAAACCCTCTCAGGTCTCTAGATAGAGGAGAGGTGGTCCGAAACGAGCAGTGGGACATGGATGATGAACTTAAAGTTCATTTGTGGTTGAAATATCAATGTTGGAAAAACTCTTCTTGAACAGATGATGAATAAATCTATTGTAGTCAGTTTTTGCCATCAGATTGCACAATTTTAATGAGATGACACATATTTATTGAGATAGAAACGATCGAGTGAAGGCAGTTCTTTGTCAGCAGGCAGCGCTAGCTTGCGATGTGATTTCTAATTTATATTCTCATTGGATTATCTATAAATTAATAAAATTGTAACGAGTTAATATACAGAATATTAAAGATATTGACGATAAAATAATGTAGGGGTTCTTTTTTAGAGCCACAGAAGCCAAAAAGCAATTTTTAGAATTTTTGTTTGCATGTTTGCACGCGGAATTAAATTATAGGCTACTTTTTAACGATATACCGCAGAAGGAGCCGCGGGCGAAAGCTAGTTAGAAATAAATGGTACATCAATAAAGATTTTTTGTTGAAACCAAAAATTTTATAGTCCTTGCATAAAGTTTCAAATAACAGAATTCGAAAGCTCCTAACGAGATCCAATACCGACGTCAGTGAGGCTTACTAAGCCTTTGATAATCGTATCATCACATTTCTGTTGGTCGTACAGTTCTGAACTATCCTGAACAAACAGAGAACAAAAGGTAAAGCCTAAACCAATACTGTAGTGAGAGACAGATCTAGAAGGGCAATAACGTTCGTTGTAGCGAAAGGATAAATTGCTTATTTAGCTGTATCGTTTTCAACTGTAGAGACTCGCTGTATATTTTCTTCCATTTAAAGTTGAAATTTGCAAAAATATTTTCTTGGCCACCACTTAAAAAATCACAATTTTTTACTTTTTAGACTCAGTGGTTTTGGACATATACTATATTGTGATAATATTTGGTCAGAATAAACGATTGTATACGGTTAGATATTAATTCTTTGTTCAGTGTACCGTATATGCAAATAATAAAATTAAGTATATCTTCTAAAATATTGAAAAATTACCTAATGATACATAATACAATTTTACCGCTTCAATAACTTTTAACTAAAAATAAATTAAAACTTCTAAATAGACAATTTAAAAAGAATATCTTACATAAATATTGAAAAATATTTTTATTCAAAAGATATATTAGACTTACCTCTTCGAAGTCAAATTTAGAACAACACCACTTCACAAAAACACAATCAATATCAATTGTCACTCGAAAGTAAAAATAAATACTAAGCACAAATATTTATTCACGAATCGTAAGGTCGAAAGCTTAACCGCGAACGCGCCAACGTCGAGTAAGCTCCGCGACTGGTGAACAACTGAGACAACTGAATTGGAAACTTCACTCGCTACTCGTAAATCTGATATTTATTCGCAATATTTATATGAATATTTTATTATTACTATTCATAAAAGTAAACGTATTATTTATACACGATTTCTTTTTAGTAAGTATAATAAAGTAATAAAACATCTTTGTATTGCGAATATTGGACGGTTGTGGGGAAAATAATATTTGTATTTAATAAAAGGGATTTGTTAGTTCAGTTTTATTTGTTTAACTTTATTGAAAATTGGTTCTTACCTGAGTGTTCTTAGGGAATAAAATTGTAGTTGTAGCTACGTTTGTTTTGCATTAGGTTCTTTGTTATTTTAAGATGAATTATAATTTATATTTGAGTTAAATTAAAGTGATGGTGGCTGAATGGATAAGACACCGGCGTGCTAAACACGCGGTCCGAGTTCGATCCCGACCGGCAGTACCAATGTGGATTCCACTTTGTGGAATTTATATGTACTAGTCATATGACTTACCATCTGCTAACGGTGAAGGAAAACATCGTGAGGAAATCCACATACACTAGAAGAAATTCTAAGAGTATGTCTGATCCACCAACCCGCACTAGGCCAGCGTGTGTGGATTACGGCCTAAAACCATCTCAGCTCTTAGAATAGAGGAGAGGAGACCCGAGCCCAGCAGTGGGACAATAATGGGATATATATAAATACTGTATTGTTATTGTTTTGCTTGGCATTTTATACGCTTAAAAATCTACACGTGTATGAGATTATGATAAAAATAAATGGCATCTAAAATTAATATGTTGATGAAATTAGATTGCCAACATTCAGTTTTATGTTTTCCCTAATTACCAATTATTTTTAGCCGCAAGCTTCTCCTCCAATGACTACAAATGGCATGTTATTTATATTAATTTAATCAATATTCGAGTCCGAAATCTGTATTACTCAAAAATAAGTGGAACACTTATCTTGTTTCTTTATATTTATGACTAGAAGTGAGAATGCTCCCGTCGTTCTTTATTTGGCCACTGCTCAGTTCCTTTTGACCGTAGCGTGATGTTGTATAGCCTAAGTTACTCAGTGATAATGTAGCTTTCTAACGGCAAAAGATTTTTTTTAATCGGTTCAGTAGTTTTTAAGTTCATTCGTAACTCTTTATAATTAGTATAGATCATAGATTTAGTATGTACAAGATAAACAATGTCAGATTATAGGCGAGACCAAAACACAATTGAGTGATTGTCAATGTGTGAGTTAAAAATAGTGATTGCAACGGACTGTTGTGCACTATCGATATTCTGCACTTGGGATTATCGAGCTTATGAATTCGGTGTGTAATTGAGCGTCTTGAACTCTTGAATAATGTCGCAACAATTTGTTTTAAGAAGCATTTACAACAAGTTAACTTTTCAGGCTATCGGGTAAAATTGTGCTGTTAGGCAATTTTTTTTTTCCAAACCGCTATCTTTTAGTTTTAAGACTAGGATACCTACCATATATAATTATATATATAGCCATAGTAAGAAAGCAAAAAAGAAACGATGGTAGCTGAATGAATAAAGAACCTGCGTGCAAATTACGCGGTCCTAGTTCGAACCCAATGCGGCGGCAGTACCAATGTGCATTCCACTTTGTTTTCAAGTGACTTACCATCTGCTGACGGTGAAGGGAAACATCGTGAGGAAACCCACATATCTACCCTAGAAGCAATTCTATGTGTATGTCTGATCCACCAACCCGCACTAGGCCAGCGTAAGTGGATTATGGCCTAAACCCTCTCAGCTCTCGAGATGAGACCCGAGCCCAGCATTGGGGCTTAATGGGCTGCTGAAGAGTAAGAAAGCAGGCCATAAACCTTACTGCCTAAGTTTTTTGTGGTCAATGTCATGATGAACTAGAACAATATATCTGATCGATTATATTCTATATAGCTGTACTTAATGATAGAAAATTTATTGGATGGTTTACAATCACAGGATATTTAAACACGTTGTATAACATAATATATTTTTTATCTTTATATTCGGAAAACATTTATATAACAAATAATTGTGAAAATACAGCAAATCTTTGGGTTGGTTAGCCCATTTATCGAGGAAAGCTTTAACTAATGTTTTATATATATGTAAGTAGTTGAATATTTTTTTGAGGTCCAGTCTGGTCTATTTATAATACGTATCCATTTGTCACGTGACGCTGTTTTCGTTGGAAACCTAAAATAAAAGACAAAAATATCACTAACTTAATGGCTCACCTGACTCACTAAGCTTATATTTTAAGTACTACCTACTGAATTTGTGAGAAACAACTACTTTAAAACTAGGTATTAAAAAACATAGAGAGATGTAAATAAGTTAGTGTGCTTCACTCAATTACAATAGTGGTTACCTTAAGGCGTTAACGCACATATTACGATGATTTAAAGAATTGACAGAATAATTACAGTTTTAAAAATACTATCGACTTTTATCGATACCCATGACGTCATCATTTCGTCAAGCCCTATCGTCAACAAACATTTTCCTATTTTACACGAAAAAAGCTTTAATATATCGTATATACATAAAATATTATCAACATAACGAAGAAGAAGCCTAAATACGTCCAACAAAATAGGTTTTTGCTCAGTTAAAAGCACCAATTTCACAAAATAAGGTTTGCAAAAATTCATTAGATTTTTGTATTTACCTAAGAAACGTGAAATTTCTCTGGGTTATTCCTTCTTGTCACGTCACAATTGGTTACGGAACAGACCACCATGATACTGCCACACCTTTTAAGCAATTTATTGCACGATTTGTAAATATTTTAGCAAAATAAGAGTTGACAGTAAAACACGCGAGCCGCTATGGCCCCCTAATTGAAAAAATATTGGCACATCCCATTTTATCTTTCATCTCTTTCACTCTTTTACAGCGTGCATATCAATTTGACCTCTCGTTTCCGCGCTATGTTTGTCTTCTGCGGTAGCGCGCGGATCCTAGGTCTATGGTATAGATATTATATTTTTGTTGATAATCGCTTAGAGTACACACACTCTTTTTAAAACACCTACACTAGCCGAGAAACAAGCTCTACAAAGTGCACGCAGATTTGAAACAAAAATCTATGAGTTACACAAATTAATATTTATTTCGTGTGGGAATCGAAACCATTGACTCGGCACGGCAATGTTAGTGGTGAGGCAGTCAAGTTCTATATATAATTATGTACTTTAGGTTGATTGTTTATGGAATTACGTAAATTTGAAATACTTCAACAAACTAAGAACTTTTAAAATACAACTCTCATATTTTCTTATATACAAATGTTATTACTCTGTAGCTGACTTCTTAACTGATGAGTCATCATAATTTTAATGTAGTTGTAGTCTCATAAGTATTTTTAATTTTTGCATGCCTTACAGGCAGCATGTACAAGGATTCGCTATTAGCTTGTATGACCTTATTGTAATACTTACATTCTTAGCTTCTTCGCCGAATTCTCGGTATCTACTGGCCCAAGAAAATCTCCAATGAACTGCTTCTGGAGCGCTGCCATGAAACCCCAATCGCCCAACAGATAAAGCGTCGTAAGTGGAAGTGGATTGGCCACACCCTCCGAAGATATTCCGATCATATTCCTAAGCAAGCGCTGGATTGGAATCCTCAAGGAAAGCGCAAGCGTGGCCGTCCCAAACAACCTGGAGACTACAGTGGCAGACGAGGCGAAGAATATCAGGAAGACCTGGAGTAAAACGTGAAGCCCAAGACCGAACGCGATTGAGGATCACTGTGGACGCCCTCTGCCCCAACCAGGGGACTTAGGATATATTTAAGTCAAGTAAGTCACATTCTTAGCAAATAAAAAGTTTGTATTCTATTCAGACAAAGAAGACTTTGTTGCATACAGATGCAATGAAGCCCATCTTGTTTCATTCTACAAGTAACACTGTGTTACTCAGTGTTACTGACAGTAATAACAACGATAATAATAATAATATTCTACCACATTCACACAGCGCCATCTAGTCCCAAAGTAAGCAATTATATTTGCTTGTGTTATGGGTACTAAACAACTGATATACTACTTAAATACATTTTTTTTGTTGTAAATACATACATCATCATCATCAGCAACCCATTAAGTCCCACTGCTGGGCTCGGGTCTCCTCTCCTCTAACTAGAGAGCTGAGAACATATTATAGATAAATTACACCCAGACACAGAACTAACCTTTATGCTCATCACACAAAGATTTGTCCTGGTTGGGGATCGAACCCACGACCTCCGGCTTACCAGTCAGGGTCACTAACCACTAGACCAACAGGCCAGTCGGTCGATAATATTACGTAAAACAATCACCTTCAACTCAGTTTTAGGGACAAAGCTTTTAACAGGAAATTTGACAAGTCAGTTGTTACAACTACGTCAGAAACAACTTCCCTTCAGAAATAAAGTTAGGTCCAGTTAATAGTTCCGACGTCTCTATTGAAATTGTCGTACAAGTTATTTTAGTAGATAGTCAGAAAATGTATTTGATGTGTTTTGATTGAATTTTGAGATGCAGACTTGCAGAGTACGTACCCTAGAGGAAATTCTATGAGTATGTCTGATCCACCAACCCGCACTAGGCCAGCGTGAGTGAATTATGGCCTTGTGGCGGTCGTTGGTTTGATGTTGTTTGGGCGCAGTAAATTTAAGTCGAATGCCAGGAGAATAATGAACATTTATTTCTAGTACGTCAGTCTTATATAGAAAAAGTCTTACAAAAATTATCAAATTATAAGGTACTTATAAGAATTTAAATCAAAAAACCAAAATACAAAAGTACAATCTACAGGTACATCATAATATTTCTGCCACGCACCCATCTCGCTCTCACGTGCGCGCGCCGTATATCGCCGCTCACTCTCGAGGTATAAAAGGAATTAGTTCGGCAGTGCGACATTAAGTTAGGCGCCGGCGCACGTCGCTTGGAGGCGCGTCAACAGCTGTTATCTATGACGTAGCTATATTGGAATGTCCCATAGCCTAAATCCTCTCAGCTCTCTAGTTAGAAGAGAGAAGACCCGAGCCCAGCAGTGGGACTGACTAAGCGTATCTATAAAATCGTAGTGAATTAAATCTGCTTAGTTTTTGTATGAAAAGAGGGAATAAGTCATAACATTATCGGTCTAAGACAAAGTTATAAGGCGTCTTAATAACTTTCCCTTTGAGGTTCTGAGCGTTCCCAAACATTAGTAACTTTCGGGAGTTTCGCTTTTATATTGACTTTCTTGTATATATATGTTTTTATATTTGACTAACTGTAGTCTGGGGCTTTGCTCCCGTCGTTCTTTATTTGGCCATTGCTCATGTTATATTGGCCATAGTATGATGTTAATATAGCCTATAGCTTTACTCAATAAATGGGCTATCCAACACTAAGAGAATTTTTCAAATCAGACCTTTAGTTCCTGAGATTAGTGCTTTCAAACAAACAAACTCTTCAGCATTATATTTATATATAGATTAGTAACTTCCATCCGCGGCTCCGCCTGCATGATATTATTATGTCGATAATATACGTATTTAATGTGCCATTTCAGACTATAATCTATCTATTTGCTAAATTTTATACAGATCCTTTTAGCTGATAGGACGTGATTAAGTGTCAAACAGCCATTGATTCATACATGCATCCATTCTAACTTTTGCTTTTATAATATTAATGAAATAATTGTAATTTTATGAAAGTGTGTACAATTAGATTTCTGTAAAAGATTATACTGTGTCAGAGTGCCCCTATGGCGCAGCGGTGTACCAATCTCAAATGTTGCATGTTCGATTGCCAAGTCGGGTAAAAATTAGAATGCGTCTTTCTCCGTTCAGCACGTGGTGTGGAGATGTGCTGTGATTTAGCTATAATGTTCTCCGTGTAGTGATAGATTAAGAAAACATAATGTCTCTACCCCATCTTAACCCGTGGGTGTCGTAAAAGGTGACTGAGTGAATTAACCATATGCAGACAAGAGCACTGCAAGAAAAGGAAAATTCGAAACAAACCGAAAATATATAGTAGGCTAAATTCTCTCCACATTCTTTAGAAGAGACCCGTGCCTAGCCTAATGACGTTTATAAGTTGAAATGATGATGATGATGAATAGCAATAGGCTATCGAAAAATGTGGATGTGATGCAATACTGCCTTCCCCTTCTGAGAAAATAATAATAATAATCTACCACATTCACACAGCGCCATCTAGTTCCAAAGTAAGCAATTATATTTGCTTGTGTTATGGGTACTAAACAACTGATATACTTAAGTACATTTTGATTTGGTAAATACATACATATTATAGATAAATTAGACCCAGACACAGAACAAACCTTTATGCTCATCACACAAAGATTTGTCCTGGGTGGGGATCGAACCCACGACTTCCGGCTCAGCAGTCAGGGTCACTAACCACTAGACCAGCAGGCCAGTCAAATAATAAATAAGTAAAATAATCTTGATATTATATTACGTTACAAGAGTAGAAACGATTAACGGGTAACTAAAGTCCAACATTGATGCGGACTAAAGCAGAGCGAATATATCTGTTTAATAAATAATTACAACGAGCCTTGCCAACAAGTCTACGAACAATAACATTGAGTATGTATGTATGTACACTGTATTCTCATAAACCAACAGTTAACTGTAAATAATCACAGTTGTGTTACTTAAGGTGAATATACAATGTTATTCTTTGTTGATACTAAAGGTGAAGCACCCCAAATGTCTTTTTATTTATTTATTTAGCACAAATCATGTACAGGTTTAACTTAATGCCATATAGCACTTTCTAAGAGCCAACCTAGGAAGATGCAGAGAGAAGCTATAGTAGGTGCATTCTCAGAAACAATGAAAGGTAAAAAAAAACATAAATAAAGACTAATTATACAAACATTATCCGTGTAGTGACGGATTAAGAATACATAATGTCACTACCCCATCTCAACCCGTGGGTGTCGTAAAAGGCGACTAAGGGAGTAACCTTATACAGACAAGAGCCCTGCGAAAAAAGGAAAATTTGATACAAGCCCTATACCAAACCGTCTGGCCAGCGTGGTATAGTAGGCTTTGCTTTGAGGCATTGTGGTAGTTTGGATTTGAAGACGAAATCAAGTTTCCCAAAAGCAGCCTAATCCGATACGCCTTTCGATCTCCTTAGCCTGCGCGTCTTTGTCAAAGGATAAACGATGTCCTAGATAAATGTAATCGCTAACCATGTGTATAGTGTTGGTGCCTACGGTTACGCAAGGTATGCGCGTAGAGCCATATAACATAATTTTAGTCTTGGACATGTTCATCCTAAGACCGACTTTCGACGATGCTTCATGCAGTTCTGCGAGCATATGTTGGAGATCTAAGACGTTTTCGGCGACGAGAATGAGGTCATCCGCGAACCTAAGATGCGACATGCGAGTCCCGTTGATGTTGACTCCTCTCTCGCTCCAGTCCAACATCTTATTCATACATACTATATGTATATTATAATACATATAAATAATACTAAATATAGTATACATAAATCAATATATATGGCTAATACATAATACATCATAGAGAGTATAAAAACATATACATTACTGGTATTTTGCGACTTATTTACAGTCAGAATAAAAAATCTAAATTTATAAGAATTAAGTCTCACGGAGTTATAAGCATTTTTCATGCTTATTGCTGCCGCGCGCCGGCCGAAATATTGACAAATATCAGTAGTTTATTTACCTATTTTGTTACAAGCGATAGTGACCAAACGGATAAATGACCGTCATGCAAATCATGCTATCCAAGTTCGATTTCGACCAGCGTGGATGTCACTTTGTTGAATTTAATTATAATAGTCAAGTAACTTACCATCTGCTAACGGTGAAGGAAAACATCGTGAGGAAATAAGAACATATTCTAAATTCTATGTGTGTGTAAACACTACAGTAAAACAGTAACTGGTCAACGCCGACGTAGAAAAAAAGACTTTCAAGGCATCTAACCCAAAAAATAAAAATAATACTTACATATAGATCACGCCTCTTTCCCAACAGAGGGGTAAGCAGAGACTATTTCCTTTCACTTGCTTCGATTCTGACATACATCTTTGGCTTCTTCAACATTCATCAGTCTTTTCAGGCATTCTCGCCTTCTTTAATAATCATTGGATATAAAAAAAATTGTGAATCGTTCTTTTAATAATATTAACAGTAAATACGCCAGTCTATATTCACCATTATAAAGCAAAAGTTTCAAACAGCAATATGAAACGTAAATACAATTAGGTTCGTCAGTTGAAAACCAAATAAATAATGTTTCAGTTAGCGAGCGCTGTTTGCGATACTATGTAAATATGTTTGAAACCTTCATTCATGGTTCAAAGACTGATTACGTTTGATTCTGAGTCTTGATTATTTGTTTTGGGGATTCGGATATACATACACTTGTTTTAGTAGTTTCGTGTACTATTCAGTAGAGAATTTGTGTAAATATGGTCGTATACAGTTAAACTTTCTGGATCTGAACGTAAGCGAACGCACTTCTATACAAAATTGTTTTTTTTTTCAATAGACGAAAGCGGCAGAAAGCTGCATAAATGTGGTTAGTCTCTAATGCCCCGTTTTGCCACTGGCGATATCATATAATAATAATAATTCATTTATTTCAGAGTAAATCCATAGTTAAAATACAAAAATACATTATAATAAACAAAAATTTAAAATTAAATTATACAATAAATATAAAATTAAATAATAAAATATAAATAAAATTAAATAATAAAATATAAATAAAATTAAATAATATATTATAATAAAACAAAAGAAAAATTCAAATAATAAAATAAAATATCAATTAGTTTGTGTCATCCAATGTGCCACAATTGGACAGTCCGGTCTATCGGCCCATGTCTTCAGAATGCTGTTGGTACTCGTCCTGAGTCGATGAAGCATGGACGCGGCCCGCTATCGCATGATGGCATGAAAGCCATCGGTGCGCGCGTCCGCGAACATGCCCGACGCACTGCAGAACCTTGGTAGTCCCAACAACATTCTAAAGACATTATTATATTTTTGACTGGCCTGTTGGTCTAGTGGTTAGTGACCCTGACTGCTAAACCGGAGGTCGTGGGTTCGATCCCCACCCAGGACAAATCTTTGTGTGATGAGCATAGAGGTTTGTTCTGTGTCTGGGTGTAATTTATCTATAATATGTATATGTTTACAAAAAAAAATGTATTTAAGTAGTATATCAGTTGTCTAGTACCCATAACACAAGCAAATATAATTGCTTAATTTGGGACTAGATGGCGCTGTGTAAATGTGGTAGAATATTATTATTATATTGTACCCGGAAAGCGTTGAGAGCGCCTCGGGTGCAGCTGGCCCATAGACTGCAAGTATAAAATGATTGGCAGTAAGCCTTAAAAAGGGTAACCTTCACCTCACTGCTACACCTCGCGAACCTACGTACCAGCATGTTACCCCGCACTGCCAACGCCCTCCGTTCCCTCTCTATATAGATAGGTATCAAATCCCTTTGAGACGTAAGAGATTTCTTATGAAAATTGTTCAAAAACATTTCAATTAAATTTCGGATACGGTATAATCTGACACGGCAGCAATGACGTTACAAAGAGGGTGTTACTGGGCTTCAAATGCAATATGAATCAAAGAGGAGACCCGTGCCGTAGTGAAATGTTTATAAGTCATCATCATCATCATCATCATCAGCAACCCATTAATCCCACTGCTGGGCTCGGGTCTCCTCTCCTCTATCTAGAGAGTGGAGAGGGTTTAAGCCATAATCCATACACGCTGGCCTAATGCGAGTTGGTGGAGATATACCCATAGAATTTCTTCTAGAGTATGTGGGTTTCCTCACGATGTTTTCCTTCACCGTTAGCAGATGGTAAGTCACATGACTAGTACATATAAATTCTACAAAGTAAAATCCACATTGGTACTGCTGGTCGGAATCGAACTCGGACCGCGTGTTTAACACGCCGGTCTCTTATCCATTCAGCCACCATCGCGTTTATAAGTAGAAAATGAAAAAAATGAATGACAATATTATAACAATACTCGTACACATGAATAGCTGTGGACCATGAATGCTGTCTAGTATTTAGTTTCACTTACAGTATTCGTATCAGACTTAAGCAAATACGTATCGGTCAGTGGTGAAAATAGAGCCTGAAATCTATACTAATATTATAAAACTGAAGAGCTATAAATCTCAGGAACTGCTAAACCGAATTGAAAAAATATTGGATAGCTCATTTATTGAGGAAGGCTATAGGCAATATAATATCACGCTACGAACATTAGGAGCTCAGTAATGGCTAAATAAACATCAAGGGAAGTGAAGCCGTGGGCAATAGCTAGTATACTCTATATTCTGTCAAATACAGCATAATATAAGTATACATTCTGTATCAAACGGTTTTCAAATTAATAAAGCACAGAACGTAGTACTTAGAATAGACTTCAAAAGCCAAGCCACAAACCACAAAACTGCGCCGTGGACTTGTACGTTCAACGACTGCTTCTTCTTAGTACTGAAGGCGTACTAAGAGGAATTTCTGCTGAAAGCAATTTGCAGCGCTCGGCTCCTGCTATTGTAATATGCTTCGCTGCATTATAAATAAGTGAAGTAAAGCTGCACCTCGGCTTGAATAATTTGCGTATTAATTTGACAAAATAATAATAATATTTTTTTCCACATTCACACAGCGCCATCTAGTCTCCAAAGTAAGCAATTAATTTACTTGTGTTATGGGTACTAAACAACTGATATTAATACTACTTAAATTACTTTTTTTTTTGTAAATACATACATATTATAATAGATAAATATTACACCCAGACACGGAATAAACCTTCATGCTCATCACACAAAGATTTGTCTTGGGTGGGGATCGAACCCACGACCTCCGGCTTAGCAGTCAGGGTCACTAACCACTAGACCAACAGGCCAGTCAAATTTTGTTTTATTTTTCCTAAACAAGTTAAGTTACATATTATCTCCCTAGTCAAGTTTGTAATCTTGGTATTTTTATGTCCTAAATAGAGAACATTCTGCACAAATGTGTAAATAGAAACTTTGCTTTTACACGTAGTAATACAAAACAGTGCGAATACGTGTTTATACTAACAGAGTACTAAGCTCAGAGCTTTAAGTGCTACGCTCATTACATGTGCTACGCCATTTAATTCTACGGTGAGCTTTTAACTCGTAGACAATTCGTAGATATTGCTACGTGATTTTATATAAAAGCAGTGTTTCTTTGAATAGGTATAATAATATCTTTATTTTCTTTTAGTAACTTTCAGACTGGCCTGTTGGTCTAGTGGTTAGTGACCCTGACTGCTAAACCGGAGGTCGTGGGTTCGATCCCCACCCAGGACAAATCTATGTGTGATGAGCATTTGCAAGCAAGGTTTGTTCTGTGTCTGGGTGTAATTTATCTATAATAATATAATATTCTACCACATTCACACAGCGCCATCTAGTCCCAAATTAAGCAATTATATTTGCTTGTGTTATGGGCACATTTATTTTTTTGTAAATACATACATATTATAGACATATATGTATGTATTTACAAAAAAAAATGTATTTAAGTAGTATATCAGTTGTTTAGTACCCATAACACAAGCAAATATAATTGCTTAATTTGGGACTAGATGGCGCTGTGTAAATGTGGTAGAATATTGTTATTATTATAGTAACTTAATATTATGGCTTAAACCCTCTCAGCTTTCTAACTTAATATGTACCCGTGTAGAGACGGATTAAGATTTCATAATGTCACTACCTCATCTCAACCCGTACCTAGGTGTAGTAAAATGCGACTGTAACCTTATGCAGACAAGAGCATTATGAGAAAAGGAAAATTTGCAATTGCAATTGCAAGGGTATTACGAGCGTATTGCTGACCATTTAAAAGGGTGTATTACAGTAACGAGGTTTTTTCAAGGGAGCACCTGGAAAAAAAAATAGTCCTCATCGTTTTCGATGACGGCGACCCAGACTATTATTATGTTCTTTTTTTTATTTTTTTATTTATATATATTTATTTAATATCTAGCATGAGCCCTTATGTGACTCGCTAGACCGAACTTAGTCCTAAATACTCTGTTACAAGTGGTGCAGTAAAGCCAACTTTACTGCACCACTTGTAACAGAGTATTTAGTTGTGAGTTGTACTTATAATTATACGAGTTCTTGGGTCTTTCTTTTCGGATTTGTCGTTTCAAATCCATGTTTTCTAGCCGTAGACGGCACCTGGAAAACCTCGTTACCGAAGTACGTATGTATGTATTATCATAATCATCATCAATAACTCATAACGTTAACTGTTGCACAAGAGTCTCTGAACAAAAGAAAATATAATAATAGTTTTAGTGATATAATTATTTGGGTGTTAAGGTAGCTCCGCCAATGCCAATTTCTTTTTGGTCTTAATAAAGGACAATCATTTTGTAAATTATTTTATTTAAATTGGTAACAAATAAATTATATCAATAGCCATGTGTGAAATAATAATATAATTATAAAATGCGATGGCCACTAAAAATAATTTTAAACAGATCAATAATAAATTCGCTATAAATTAATTATTAATTAGTTTAGGTAAAAAAACTATTATAGTTAGCTATCCTAATTATTTGGTGTTCTTCTTTAATTTATAAAGCGAGTCTAATTTAATTATTATAATTATAAAATATAATTATTTTTGACTGCGAAAATTCTTAATACTAATAGAAATTCGTAACATGAGTCATAACTTTATAATTATTTATTAATGTATTAACTAGATATTCTTAGTAGTTTAATACGTAATTTTTTAATTATAATGAAATTAACTTTAGGCTGAAAAGTTGTCATAATAAACTTACATTATTCTTAATATTCTAATAGTATTTTTAATTATGTTTTTGTTTGGCTTTTAAAATTATATGATAATTTTTAGGGAGACGAATTAACTTAAATTGTTTGATTTACATACGGCTGTCCCAAGTCATAAATTTTAATAAATAATTTACATTCTCATAAATGTATGTATAAAATGCAAAAATCTACTATTAACGTTGAAAACAAAATAATGATTAATTTATTTGAAAATTCAGATTGTTCAAATTCTTTTGAATTATTTTTTCAAAATATACTGTAATTACGTAACCTTAAACAGCATCATTTCTGATACAATAAAGTGACATAGCGCAGTAACAACGAATCTAGAGAATATAGATATAATTATTCTGAGCATTCATGCAGTTTTACTTATTCTAAATAAGAATAAGAATATTTAAGGCAAATCTTGGCTTTTTACCAATAGTTAACGTACAAAATATGTCACTTGAATAATGCAATGACTACAATATACAAAACCTTGTTAACAATATGTTAGTCAAAATGGTTACCATAGTAGATAACTTTGAAAACCATTTTAATAACTTCTCTAACACTTACAGTACAACAGAAGTTACTATCATCACCTGTAGCGATGACAAATCACATGATATCAGTCATTAAATAGCCAACTTTATCATTATCCTAGTCAATTTCTCATATCATTATCCTAGTCAATTTCTTATATCATTATCCTAGTCAATTTCTCAATAATACTTCACAGTTCAGTGTGAGGTAAAAATGGTCCATACAAATCAAAATACAAGTAAATTGATCAGTCGTTATTAAATTAGGCTTCGCTTAATCAACCTTTCTTGTCTTCTTGATTTCCAGCAACTTCATGGTATTCAGGCACCAGAACATGGCAGAAGCTACATAGAATATTTGCAGTCCAGTGAGCAATCCTGGGCTAGATACAGCTATGCTCCTGGTGAGGAATGCAAGCGCGGAACATCTGACGACTTCTAAAATGCCAGCGTAGTTTGAGTTGTCAAACAGCATCCCGATGACAGTCAAAGAAGCGATGATGTACAGGACGAAGATTAAAACGGAGACGGGAGTCATGCCCTGGAACAAAAAAAAAAATGATTATAGACTTTAGGTGAAGTTAATGAGGTCGTTTTTAAAGATACCCGTAATCTGTCGCAAGTGACTTTATAAACCCTATACAAATAACGTGTCCTATAAGGGAATAAAATCTTTAGCATCGTGTTTATATTTTATAGCTTTTAGAGGTGACCGAAATTCATATAAGGTTATAATTTTTTTTTTGAATTCTTTGTATTCAATTTAACAAGATAAAATTTGAACAGAAAATGTTACTGCAATAAAATTGAATTTAATTTGTTACTGTTAGCAGAATACGAACAGCCAGCCTGCAGCTTAGTTAATTGCAAAACAAGTTCGATTGGTTTCAAAGATTCTAAGTTGTTTTCTAATTACACGATCATATTTCTGAGTTGAAACGAAAACGTAAAACCGAAAGTATCACGTATAATCTTGGATAATAAATATATTAATAAATAATTTGGATAGAATAGGAATCTACTTTTGTAAACACCGCACGTACTGAACCTAACCTTAAATAATGTAATTTTTATTCATAACCATTCATATTGATAGTCACAAACATCAAAAGAAATGGCCAAACTCATGAAATGAAACGACTCTAGTTTAAATCACCAATCATATTATATATTTCTACGATACCTCGTAAAATTTAAGTAGCCATTCGATCGTGTATTATGTATTCAGAGAGTATCTAGATGTACTGCTATCTCACTGTAGTTTGCAGTAAAGCTGAGGTAGGTTTTAAAGGAGCAAACTTCGAAAGCTGTGGTTGGGAGCAGACAGGGTACTTTGTAGTATTTGTTTATTCATTTTTCCGGTGCTACCTACGTCATCTTTTATTTAGAACTTTGTTGAACAGTTTTTGTTTTACATTATCAAAATAAAGGGAATCAAATGGAGATTACAAATATGTTATGTATATAAATTTAATCAGGTATAATAATATTACAATAATTTTACGGTCTTTTTAGTGCTTTGCTCTCTGTTGATTTGTTGCAGACGGGTTATTTTTTTTTTTTAATTATATTTACTTGTTTGTAAGTTTAAATTATTTAACATCACCTATTTATTAACATATACATCAAGCCTTTTTCCCTGAAGGTGTAGGCAGAGGTGTTTCACACCCACATTTTATTGCCATATATACCAATTTATTGCTTGTAGATTATCATCAAGTTTTACTCGATAGACAATAACGGTGGTATTTCTTTAATGAAAGTTCACGTTATGCCCAGAATTACCTTACTTACTTAATAATCTTTTTACGAAAGTGCGAATAAATATATCCAAATTTTTAGAGCAATTTCTTAGATATCTGTATAGCGACTAAGATATACACCTAAATAGTACTAGATACATCTTAACTATGTACCTTTTTCTATATTTATATCATGTAAGCTTGAATGTAACCTCACGTACGGACATCGGCGAAAGTCAAATCTTTCCTATTCATGGCAGGATAATTTAGATGTCGCCTTTGAATTTAGCTTCCTGATGGTCTCTCAAAGGCCATGAGCACAATCCTCACAGATTATACGGACGTCATTTACGCTTATTATTGTGGCGACCTTCGCAAAACGACTTTTCCTTTTTCTTTTTATTTCATTTTACAGGAAGTTTTTAATTTGAAACTCGTTTTAGGTCCAATCTACTAAATGGTTGTGACATTTGATTTTTTTATGATGAAGTATCTAACTTTTAACGCCTTCTACAATTAAATGGAGTGGTTTGATGACGTAACGTGATGCTAGACAGCTGTTGGGGTGAAGGAGAGGTAAGTTTGTTCCTTAAATAAAAGAGAAATTATCTTTTCAGTGAACAATTTAACACATTTTTCTTATAATATTTCAGCTATTTTGATGGTATGCATAACATGTAGCGTCAATATCATTTTTGTGATTACGTAGGCGATTTGACATCGCAAAAAGATTAATTTTAGCTACAAAATATCTGAGAAATTCTATGAATTTTATGAAATTTTATGAGCGTCAAATTGACATCAGTTGACACAAGAAAATTAAAGTTGTTAATTTTAATATTTATTTTGTTACGGTGTGCGACAAGTTTCAAAATATAACGTTAATTAATTTGAAGACTTTGAATTTGCTTAAGAATTAAGTGAAAACCAAAGTATTTAATTAAAAACACTTATTTAAGTGATATTTGAGACAATACGATGTTCAACTACATCTTTGTGTTAGATAGCGTCGTTATGAATATTGATTTCGTGACTCAAAAATAGCTGTCCTGAATTTAGGTAAACTTTATTGTTTTTATGTTCATAAAATCCACCGTGGTATGGAGGCTGTATGCTACATGCGTGGTTAAACATTTGTCATCATCAGCAACCCATTAAGTCCCACTGCTGGGCTCGGGTCTCCTCTCCTCTATCTAGAGAGCTGAGAGGGTTTAGGCCATAATCCACACACGAAACATCTATATTAACATTATAAAGCGGTAGTGTTTGTGTGTTTGCGTATTGAAACTACTAGACATATCTGCATGAAATTTCACATAGAATAGTCTCACATGTAGAAAAGGTCATTTAACATATCACGTGGGCTGCCGGTAGAAGCTAGTGGTATAATAATATGGAACTAACATTTAAAATATACATTTATATTCTTAGCTTTGTAAATAATGAGTTGTGTATATCAGAGTTAAAAGTGACGTGAGATGGAAAAACGGAACGTAATTTGTTATTATAATGTGGGATAAAGTTACCACGCCGCTAGCAATTAGGATTAACTCACATTTTACCTGAAAACATTATAATATGGGTAACTTACTACTGGAAACATTAGGAGTTATTGCAGTAAAGAATTTCAATGGATATAAAATATTCTACTTAACTAATGAATTAGTAGAAAAGAGAACATTAACTGAATCTTATATACCGTGCCCTTTAATTTAGTCGTCTTTCAAACGGTCTGGGTAATCAGCTATACAAGACATCTAGCCATCTATACTAATATTATAAAGCGGTAAAGTTTGTGATGTTATAGGGGTTGTATCTCGGAATCTACTGAACCGATTTTAATATTTTTTTTTGGTTATGGATAGCCCATTTATCAGTCAAGATTATAGATATATAACATCACGTTATGGCCAATAGGAGCTGAGCAGTGGCCAAATAAAGAACGACGGCAGCGAAGTCTCGGGCAACAGCTAGTTTTTTTTACCACATTCACACAGCGCCATCTAGTCCCATATTAAGCAAGTATATTTGCTTGTGTTATGGGTACTAAACAACTGATATAATACTTAAATACATTTTTTTTTTGTAAATACATACATATTATAGATAAATTACACCCAGACACAGAACAAACCTTCATGCTCACCACACAAAGATTTGTCCTGGGTGGGGATCGAACCCACGAACTCTGGCTTAGCAGTCAGGGTCACTAACCTCGAGACCAACAGGCCCGTCAAGCTACATACATAATAATATTATTATTATTCCTCTTTATTTCAAAATCTTCACAAAAAAATACATTTTTTTGTGAAGATTTTGAAATAAAGAGGAATTCCACAAAGTGGAATCCACATTGGTACTGCTGGTTGGGATTGAACTTGGACCGCGTGATTTGCACGCCGGTCACTTATCCATTCAGCCACCATCGCTTTTTTAACTTACTATATTATAACTAATAAAAATATTAGGTTATACATCTACAACGATGCAAGTACCAACCAGAAAATTAATTGGGAGCTCTAAAATTTCAGGTTGATTCAGTAAAAGCTTCAGCTTTAACCTTAAAGTTCAAAATAGCAAGGGTGCCAATGGTCATTAATTTTATGCCGGAGGGGCATATTATTTTGACGCTTTATTAATCATACACTAAGATCAAGGCAAGGGAAGCATTTCAGCTTTAGTTTATAATCCATATTTATTTATTGACTGGCCTGTTGGTCTAGTGGTTAGTGACCCTGACTGCTAAGCAGGAGGTCGTGGGTTCGATCCCCACCCAGGACAAATCTTTGTGTGATGAGCATAAAGGTTTGTTCTGTGTAATATGTATGTATTTACAAAAAAAAAATGTATTTAAGTAATATATCAGTTGTTTAGTACCCATAACACAAGCAAATATAATTGCTTAATTTGGGACTAGATGGCGCTGTGTGAATGTGGTAGAATATAATTATATGTGTAAAAGAGAAGACGGAAGGCAATATTCAATGATATAGAGATAGAAATAAGGTTTTAGTGCATATCAATTTTAAAGAGCCTCAAATAGGCTCCTATTTCAGCATAATCTGTTGGCATGAAAGGATACACCGGGTATCACTTACGGCGATGAATAAAAGATTTTGTAACAGGAAAAAGTGAACACGTTTTTACTTTTATGCTTATAATTTTATTATGGAGGTTAAAGTCAATTTATTCAGTAAAACCAAAAGTCCTTGAAATTATCTATATTCTAAAAACTATACATAAGCAGGCCCATTTTTAATGAATACTTATAAAGTAATTTTGTAGAGTTTACCTCGGAATTCCGAAATATGGTTTGTCGATTCACGGGAAATTTAAAACACGTTTTGTTATTTTGCGTCTGACCGAATAAACGATTTACTAAGTTACGAGTGTTCGAAACTACTGTAGACCTTTTCATCACCGATCGAAAGAACGAAGTTCCGATGAATGTTTGGTCGAATAAACGATACATCTTTCATTAAGTGACCGAAAAAATCTAATCCCGAAATACTTTTGATTAATAAACGTTTGGTCGAATTAACGCTATATTTTTTGTTGATTGACCAATGCATTAAAATGTGGCCAAACATTTGAATTTTTACTATAAAACTGTATGCCAGTGCAGTTTATGCACTTTAGTGTCGATGTGTGCTTGCTAACATACTTCGAGTGAAGGGAGTCCCATGTCTGCTTTTCGGGGATAAAAAGTAGTCTATGTGTTATTCCAGACTTTATGCTATCTCTGTACCAAATTTTATCCATATCCGTTCGGTAGTTTTTGCGTGAAAGAATAACAAATATCCATACTCAATAACTAATAACAAAATTATAAAAAACATGCTTAAAAAACATTCAATCGACAGGAGATCTAAAACTTAAGAACAATTAAATATAATTAAAAATTTAATATAACCCGACTGCAAAAAAAAAAACAGATAAGCAACGCACTAAAAAGCCCGAAATTTTTTTGTAATTATTATTCCTAATTAAATTTAAATATATAACATATGTATATATTTGTAATCTCCATTTGATACTCTTTATTTTGATATTCTAATCGATAGGTTTGGTTAAAAAAATTAATTCAAAGTCAAAATTACAATTTGAGACCATTAAATTATGTATAATCTCTTTTTGAATAATAATATGTAATCTCCTTTTGATTCCCTTTATTTTGATACCCTGCTCGATACGTTTGGTTAAAAAAAAAACTTTCTTCTTACAATTTAGCGCCAAAATTCCGCTGTTTCGTCTTTTTTTATAAGACCTATCTAAGGACACACACTTGGGTTTTTGAGAAGAATCTAACGATACCTTAATTGTCCAAATCCATCCAGCCGTTTGGAAGAAACGTGGGAATAAAGAAATTTACAAACATACAAGATACGCGCGAAACCCGTCCAGCCAGTCGGGTAATAAACTGACAATTGTATTAAAAGTTGATAAAATATAAATAGTTAACGCCTATAAAAATCTTCAATACTACGATTATCAGTAATTCTTTGCTAATAGATTCGGAATTGATTTTTACATATTTTAGTTCTCTTGAGTACATAATAATTATGTAGGTCAACTGCCCTTATAACGTACCTACCCCTTAGCTATGAAAGGGAGTGGATAATTTCTTCGCAACTCCGATTTATGAATTCTGATTAAATTTGTTGTGGAATCCTAGACAGCCCTGAAACTAACTTGTGTCATAACTCTTTGTTTGCAAGAGCTGATTGCTGGCTTACAGGAGTTGCATGGAGGGTAAGAGGACAAGTCTGTTCCATTTAATAGATTATATAACTACTTCAGAATTGATTAAAGTAACGCATTTTTGGTTTGTTAGTCTGTTTGGTTCAAAGCACTAATCTCAGAAATTACTGGTTATTGGAAAATTCTTTTAGTTTTGGATAGGCCATTTATCGAGGAAGGCTCCGACTAATAGCAGTTGAGAAGTGGCTAAACAAAAATTTGGTGCGAAGTCCTGGGCAACAGCTAGTATTAAACAAACCTTTGAAGTACTTACCATATATTTAGATGCTAGTTCAAAGAAGCCATACAGCACAATGGTATAATGTGCTACAAGGTAGATGTTGCACCATGTTGGCAGGTGAACATCGAACTTTGGTCTGTTTTCCACCTGAGAATAGAAAAAGAAGAATAAATGTAAATTCTAAAATAATTTTAGTCTTTTTGAAATGATCACCACTATGTATATCATCATCATCATCATTTCAATAATCAGTTAATAGCAGTGTACAGGCATTGCTTAATAACAACAGTTTGATTATATTCTCAGCAATTTTAAAAGACAGAGGTCTTTTTACCTGACTTGCTAAATTCAAATTTGTTTCCAATTTAGCAAAATTTTGAGAAACTAAAAATAAAATTTCCTAGCATTGCTGTCCTACTTGGATAATATTTGTTTTCGCAACTATCCGAGCAGGATAGCTAGGTCAGGAAATTGTAATGACAGACTTACTTCTATTTTTTGAGCTTCATCCCCAAGTCGTGGAGTACCTGGCTCCCAGCTAGGGCCCCATATGATGGCACGTATTTTGTCTCCCCACGTATCCATTCTACGGACCTTCTCCACAACGTAGTTGTTGTAGAATGTCTGCAAACAACGTTTATACGTAAATACTTATCCGTTTATAAGTACATCTCATAAGGTTATGAGGATGCCACGAGTGAATTCCTCAATAACAAAATTTGATATTCGATTATACGGCTTAGTCTCGGCTCGCCCCGTGGATCATGCCCTCGATTACTTTAATGTTGTAACTCGCCCCCTTGAATATTAGATACCCCAAATCGACCCAGATTGTTTAGTATGTTAAAAGTACTGTCAGCAATAAAGACTTTTAAATATTTTTATTAAAACTTCAGTAGAGCATTCTAGGGATTTGATGGTGAAGATCGAAATAAAAGTATACATGGAGTTAAAAGTGTATATTGGAAGATGATCACATACAAAATCTTTACAATATTAAACATACCGTTCAAAATTGTTGTGAAACGAGATTGTTGTGAATTAAAATAGGAAGTCTTAAAATTAATTCCTTGTTATGATATATTATATTTCGTTTACCAGATTCTTGGAACATAAATAGGAACTGTTAAAATGTTTTCATTATTATGACAACAATAGCAAACGAATTAATCAAGTTACTAATTGATACTTGTTACAAAGTCCGAACTATAACATAATTAAAATACATCATTTGTTGTTTCATTTTTATCTAAAAGCTTCCAAGAAACAATAATTAAATTCGGTTCAAGAGAGAGGCAACGAAAATCAATATCTATGTACCTAAACAAAGAAGTACCTAAGGTAATAAAATAATAATTAATATTGAAAACGGACAGGTTCATTATTAATTAAGATTAAAAATAGCCTTTACAATACTAAAAGGAGGGGTAGTAACTGCTTCCATGGCACTGTGGAAAATGTATACGACTGCTTCGCAAGAGGGCTAGTTCGATTCTGGGGCAGAACAAGAAATGGTTTTGAGTTTTTCTATCATTACATACTGTATCAACCCAGAGTTTGGAAGCAAATGTGCCCGATTGATGGCAATAGACTCATCCCCCATTACATAAAACCAACATGGCTAGTGAAATGTGGGTGTAATGCATCTTTGCCGACCTCTTCGGGGAAAAAGCGTAATACAGGGGCATATTAGTAATTAAACATAAGCTTCAAAATAAGACAATATAGAGTAAACGTGATATATAGGGATTAAATCACACGGTGTACCACAAGGCGTAATATGGGCCCTTATTTGACATAATGCCGGTTGAGTACCAAAGTTTTTGAAGTGACATATAAAATGTTAATTATAATAATGAAGGTAAGGATTAGGGTCTTTTATTATGTACGGTCTGAATGTATTAAAAGTTATGATACTTTTAACTTTTATTAGATACAAATTCTAAAGTAAGAGGTACATCGTATACAAAATAAAGAATTAGTATATAATGAAAAGAGAATATTATAGTGTAACTAGATTAAATAATGATATTAAATTTATTTTTATGAACAATAGGAATAAATTAATATTAAACAGAACTAATAATGTAGGGCAATATTAAGTCCTTAATTTAAAAATACTTAAATATTTTACTTTTAAAAATTTAATTAATTGACTATAATATTATAAGTTTTTGCATCTTCACAATCCCTATAGTAGTTAAACGAAACTTGATAACTTTTGTTTCCAGAAAGTTCTAATTAGGACTTTTATTACCTACTAAAATAAATGAAATATGTATTTTGTAGGTAAAAATTTTAGAGCGTCAAATTCATTCATTCCCAATCTAAAACATATTTTAAAGTGGATATGTTTTATGTAACTATGTAAGGTAATGTAAAATTGAAACTATCCAAGTGTCAAAATCCCGACGTTAATACAAAGTTGCCTCAAGGAATATTCTTGAGTGCTCCAAAGGTTTGATAGTGATGGAATATTAATACTAAAACTTGAAGTTGAAAGTGCTTAGTTGTGCTGACCGAAAACTTTAGCATTTTGGGCGTGTAGCTTCATTGAACTCAACTTGGGACTTTGTAATAGAAAACATGTATAGGTATATACCAATAGATGTATGGATGCCCATTTATGGACCTGAAGATATAATAATATAGTACTGTTGGCACAAGAAAGCGGAAGGATAGGCGTAAGCAAAAAGTAATTAGTGTTTATTCCAACGACCATTGTCACAGTACACAGCTATATAAATTAAGAGTTAGAGAGAGAGAGAGAGAGAGAGAGAGAGAGAGATAGATAGAAAGAGAGAGAGATAGATATTATGAAGATCACGTTGCTGTCTATGATTTAGGCCCTTGGCACACACATTAGTTTTAACATCAGCGATTTGCGAAATGCAACTACATTGATACTATCGCGTTATCGAGGACTCTGAGAATTCCATCACAGAAATAAAATCGCATGTTTTAGAGATTCTGTCGCTGCATATAGCTTCTAAAAAGCAACTTAATCACCGATGACCAACGCTAAAAGTAGCGTGTGTGCTGTGGCCCTAAATATTAGAAAGCAATGTGATCTTCATTTTTCTCAATTTAAGCCCTGTGTGCTGTGCTGTGACAATCGTCTTTGAAATAAACGGGAATCTATTTCAGACTTCCAAAAATGAAGTGTACAAATTACCTGTAAATACAGTGGATTGAATGAAGGCTGATTGTAGATAAGTCCGTATATAATCTCGACTTTGTCTGTCTCAGGTCTGAAAGTGCCGAAAATTCTGTCCCAAATGATGAGAACTCCTCCGTAGTTCACGTCTAGGCAGTATTTGTTGCTTCCTGAGAGACAGAAAATAGCAGTATGTAAATGACAAATAGTACTATACAATAATAATAATCATTACACTTGTTATTTACATGTTTTTTTTTTCAAAATCCAATTCTTGTCAATCGGGATTTTTTCCGTTAAAAATTAAATGGTACGCTTTCGTCATTTTCCGCAAATTGATTAAATCCTCGAAGATTTGAACGAATCACTGATTTTTTCGTCGGTAGGGGAAAATTGCTTCGAAACACAATAATGAGTGCGACCTTTTTCTTATACATTTACAAAACAAAATGTCTTTGAATTTTATAGAGAATTCTGGTTTTTAATTATGATTTTATTGAAAATGTCTAACGAAAATTTGATATCAAATATGAATTGAGGCAAAAATATTATAATGATATGGCTTTTGTTCCTTTCACTCCGATATTCGTACAAGTAATTAAATTTTTTATAAATATATTTTTGAAGTACATGGGTACTTAAAAAATATATTTATAAGGATGGGAGGATCCAATTTTTAATTCTTTACTCAAATATTTATATACATATTTTTTATTATAACAAAAGTACTATTGTAGACCAACATATTTGATTACTTAAAGTTTAAACTAATGATTATTTTTATTATTGCTTCATGAAGATGATTCCAGTATTAAAAAAAATAAGAAAAATAACTTACATTGTCGAAAACGAAGTAAAATTTATCATCTGCTGAAGCAACAAGGTTGCTTTTCCGATGTAAATTAGGTACTAAAGATGTTGTGAAGAAAAATAATAATGGGAACTTTTTACACTTACCATGATGCACCCTATGATGGCTAGGTGTATTCAGGATGTACTCCAGAGGCCCCAAACTCTTGATAGCTTCAGTGTGAGTCCAGAACATATAAAGGTAGCTGAACTGATGATGCATTACGAACTGTGCTGGAGGTATTATCAGCGCCAGTGGAAGGTAAAAGATCTAAGAAGAAAAGAAACGTAACACTTTTATTGAATCAGATTTCATTTTCATTACTTACTGCCATACTCAGTTAACTTAAAGTTTATTTAGTAAAAACG
Source organism: Laspeyria flexula (assembly GCA_905147015.1). NCBI lineage: Eukaryota > Metazoa > Arthropoda > Insecta > Lepidoptera > Erebidae > Laspeyria > Laspeyria flexula. Next base: position 2,208,544 of record LR989958.1, read on the forward strand.
TGTAATACTTAAGTCTATACACCTAAAGACGATTATTCAATGAAAAAATTGTGTTAATAACAGATTACTGCTAATTGACGTCTCTGAGTGCGGCAGCTAAAGTTTATTTTTGATGAGATAAATACTTTTTAAAGAGATCTAAAAACAAAAGAAAATTACATTTTAATTTTTGTATGTCAATTTAAAACGTTCGTGAAAATTAGTTAAATACAACTAAAATTAGCTTTTGAACAGAGAAATTGAGTGATTTAAAAACAGCAGGATTTTTACTAAAATATATTTTAAATGAGCAGCTTCATTGTCATAATAAGAATATATATACTGATCGTATATTTACTGTCAATAAAGATATATTATTATTACTATTGATATAACTAACCTAACCTAATTAGAGTTAATCAGACGTTAACGTAATTTAGGAGGAAATAAATTTGATATCGCAGACACGTGATAAGCATTTATATTTTTTAAAAACATCTGATTCTGAGTTTTAAAATATAAATAAGTAGATAAGAAGTTGACAAAACATAAATCAGCGTAATATTTTATTGGTAATCATTTCAACATATTAACTCCTACTGCTGGGCACGGGTTTCCTCCAAGGAATGTTGAGCGAATTCAGTCTACTATACCAAGCTGGCCAGACGCCCTATACCAACGTATAGGATTTGTTTCGAATTTTTATTTTCTCGCAGTGCTCTTGTCTGCGTAAGGTTACTCCCTGAGTCGCCTTCTACGACACCCACGAGTTGACATTATGTATTCTTAATCGGTCACTACACAGATAAATTTATTGGTAAATCTGATCTTAATGGTACATTATTCTTGTGAGCTTCAAGCAATAAAAACGGAAAAGGCTAATAACTTATTCTGTTCCGTCAATAACTTGCAGTCTGACAGTGCCAATTTCTACGAATCCTTAACCGCACTGATGTCAGTAAGGACTCTCATAAACCGATATTTCCCACAACCCCTAATATATTCAAGATCACGCGCCGAATATCAAAAGTTTGGGTACTATCGACTTTACCTTATGTATATTTATGGGTAAGCGGTGAAAGTCCAGAAGATATAAAAACAAAATGTTCGCCTTCGGCTTGTTGCTTACTTTAGTTATAAATATGGAATATAAACATCAGGAGAACTGATGGATTCGTTTTCATATTATTATGTTTATTTCATTAGGGTTCATATTCATAGCAAGGTGTGAGATTTCCTTTACATCTGGAATCTATTTTGAAAAATTAAGAATGAACACTTTGATGTGTTGATTTTTCTTGCTTTACAAAATCCATAATTCAACGAAGCTGTAAAAATTGTAGCTTATAGTTTGAGAATAACAGCACTTAGCAAATTAAAATTAGTATTCAATATCTGCCATCTGAATTTAGGTGAGGCCTATGTTCAACAGTGGACGTCGCTGGGCTGATATGATGATGATCTGCCATCTAAAGACATTATTTTACGACAAGGTTTTCTTAGTATGCGTTTCTTCAAAAAGAATATACAAGTTTTTAAGGGTCAGCAACGTTCTTGTGATGACCCTAGTGTTGAAGTCGTTCTTAGCTACGGTCTCTGCTTACCATTAGGCGGACCGTATGCCCCTTTGTCAAGGTCGTTTGATAAGACCTTCGAAATAAGGTAATCGTAAGTTTTAATACTTACAAATCCACACCATCCTTGCAATACAGACTGTCGAATGCCGACACCCATGTTGAAGTCTTCTGACGTGTGATGAACTTGATGCTGAGCCCAAAGTATATGAACCTCTGCAAAAAATGTTTACATTAATATTTCATCCAAAAAAAATTTCCTATAATTTTTCATGTTTATTTTTCGGTTAGTTCTCTAAAAACATATTTATTGTAGACTTAGTATAGTATAGCATATTTTGTAAAAGTCAAGGTTGTCTGCATTTGGCAAAGCTTCAAGCAGTAATGAGATTTTGTCGGGTTCTTAGAAATATTTGAAATAATATACGTACATATATATGTATGACGATTAATGAGGAGTAATTTATTATTCAAATATACAAAATTAAAGTATTTCTAGTTTCAAAGTCGTATATATAAACCAAACTACGTAAGTACCAACCTTTTACCAAAAAGGTGGCCTTAAAATTTGAATGCTCAACATGTTTGTCTAAAGCAGAAGTGCCTGTGTGACTGTAAATATTGATGACTCAAATAATTATAGTTATTTGAAATTCAGAATGATTTTTGACTTTGATTGAGGATCTATATAGAAAAATTATATATTCCAAAGAAAAAGAGAACAAAAATTGAGTTAACACTAAACAAAATGAGTCTAATATCCACTAAAAGAAAAAATATAAAAAAAATATCATCAGCAACCCATTAATGTCCCACTTCTGGGCTTGGGTCTCCTCTCTTCTATCTAGACAGCTGAGAGGGTTTAAAAGATCTGCGATCAATTAAAACATAATATATTATTCTTGGTGTGACGACTTGGATACTTTTGACAGCGAATGGTTCAGGTCTCCCGCTTTTGCGCAGTAATAGAATGACACAGGCTAAATAAAAAAAAATAAAAAAAACATTGTTCTTACCATGACACGCTCTGTGCATCCAATAATAACAGAAGTCAACACCTATAGCTGCGGCATACCATGTAAAGGCATGGTTCCATGGTAGTTCTACTAGTCTAAAGTTGACGTATATCCATGTGTAAAGGTAAGATTCAGCTCCACGCCATAGCAGTCTGAAAAAGACAACAATATTTTAGCTGAGAATTACTACGAGTATAATATTCAAACAGACTTTATCAAACGCTTCTTTCTCTTTATTTTATTATTCATGTAGTGACGGATTAAGAATACATATTATCACTACCCCATTTCAACCTGTGGGTGTCGTAGAAGGCGACTAAGGGAGAAAACCTAAACAGACAAGACCATTGCATGAAAATGAAAATTCGAAGCAAACCCTATACCAAGCCGTCTGGCCAGCGGAGTATAGTAGCCTAAATTCCCTCCACATTATTTGAAGGAAACCCGTGCCCAGCAGTGGGACGTTTCTGGGTTGTTGTGATAATCTATACTTCTAAACTAATATAATAAAGGGGTAAAGCTTGTGATATTGTGACATTGTAGGGGGTAATCTCGGGATCTACTGAACCGATTTTCAAAATTATTTTAGTATTGGATAGCCCATTTATCGAGGAACGCTATATATAACATCATGCTACGCCTAATAGGAGCTGAGCAGTGGCCAAATAAAGAACGACGAGAGCGAAGCCAGGCGTGACGTTTAATTAAAAATATGTTTGAAATATGCTAAGTCTATACCTTAAATTTATTCTGATTCCAAATTAAGATGTGGAATTAAGTAAATGGTGCTCTGAAAGTACCTATTAACTGTATAATTAGAACTGCCTACAGTATCTGCGTTTTACGTAAATTTTGTTAAGCTGGGCTGGATTTATTTAGGAGACATTGTATGCAAATTAAGTAAGGCTATAATAAAATCGTACATCGACAAGACCCTGAGGCAGCTTGCCAGTTCCCAGAGACGAAAGAAGAGCGGGATAGTTTGTATTATCCTATTTCTAGGCATTTTGGGTACAAGAATTTTTATATAAACAATGATTCCAAAATCTGATGTTGAGAAGTAATGAGACTTTTTATGATTAAAGAAAGCCATCATAATGCCTGAATAAATTAACCCCTCCCACCCCCTTCGGTAGAGTAAAAACATTTGAGAACCTTGAAAAAAATGGTAAATAAAACTACTATACTAATAATAATAATATATAATAATATTCTACCACATTCACACAGCGCCATTTAGTCCCAAAGTAAGCAATTATATTTGCTTGTGCTATGGGTACTAAACACCTGATATACTACTTAAATACATTTTTTTTTATAAATACATACATATTACAGATACAGTACACCCAGGCACAGAACAAACCTTGATGCTCATCACACAAACATTTGTCCTGGGTGGGGATCGAACCCACGACCTCCAGCTTAGCAGTCAGGGTCACTAACCACTAGACCAACAGGCCAGTCAACTACTAACAACAACAACACAACAAAAAATAAATAATATTTTAAATACAAAAACTCTGCTGTAATTGATTTCATTTTATTATATTGTATACCGGGTAACTCACGTATGGAAGTCGGGATTGTCGACCTGGTTTCAATTCTTCAGGGTGAGTGCGCAATGTTTGCTGTAACGTCACATCATTGCGCCTCCGCGCACTGCGCGCTATATACTACTAATTGAAAACCGGTCGGCAGTTTCAACTTCACACGTAAGTTACCCGGTATCATCATTTCTACCCATAAACGTCCCACTGCTGGGCACGGGTCTCCTCCAAAGAATGTGGAGGGTATTTATTCTACTATACCACGCTGGCCAGACGTGTTGGTATAGGGTTTGTTTCAAATTTTCCTTTTCTGCAGTGCTCTTGTCTGCATAATTACTCCCTTAGTCGCCTTTTACGACACCCACCACGGGTTGAGATGCGGTAGTGACGTTAACCCGGTATACAATAGTTAAATATGTCTACATCCCACGTCTCTGCTCTTTCATGTTCTATGTCTTAACTGAAAAATATTTTGGTAAACTCACCTTCCACACTCTTGAAAAATCCCATGTGATATACTTGTTATACTATCATTTAGTCTGATACCTGGTTTGCCTTCAAACCTTAGGACTATGTGTTCCAATATCATGAACAGGAAGAAGTAAGGCCATGACTGTAAGGAAAAATATGTAATTAATGAAACATTATTGACTAAATACGTACTAAATTATTATAAAGTTGAAGAGTTTGGTTGAACGCTAGGATCTCAGGAACTGCTGGTTCGATTTCAAAAATTATTTTAGTCTTGGATACCCTATTTATCGAGAAAGGCTATAGGCTATATACATTCACGCTACGGCCAATAGAAGCTGAGCAGCGACCAAATAAAGAAAGACGGGAGCGGGACCTCGCCCCACTTTTAGTCTACATATTTTGTAAAGAGTTTCTTTTATATTATCCTAACTAAGATATCCTATATAAATCAGCAAGAGGCTTTTTCATACATTTCTTCAAGCCATCACAAATTTCCTTATTTATGTAACGATTCAGTAACCACATAACATAAATTAATATGTAATACTATAACATTATCCACAACAGTACTGTGTTTCATAATAATATTATCTTACATATTTCGTTCACAAGGTGCTGTGAACGTTGATAGATCGAGTTTCGGTGTCGTAACAATTGCCGCAAGCAGAGATTATTTAAGAAACAATATCCACAAAATGTGGCTTTATAAATTCAGTTCAATTCAGCAATGAAATACAAATTTATTTATTTATTTCTGTTCAAAAAGCTTACAGACTAATAGGATACATGTGTGGTTATAAATAAGTAACTTAAATTGCTAATAACAACATTTAATTTTGATGGCAATCAATGAAGATTGAATTTAAATAGTAATTAAAGTCCATGTAGTGACGGATTAAGAATACCTACATATATATCACTCCCCCATTTCAATTTTCAACCCGTGGGTGTCGTACAAGGTGACTTAAGAAAAGGAAAATTCGGTACAAATCCCTATACCCGGGTTGGTATCTGGCCAACGTAGTATAGGTAAGCTCAATTCCCTCTAAAATGTTTGGAGATTAAAGGATTGTAATGGTGATGATGCTGTGTCGATTACAAAGTTCTACATAGCGAAGAGTGCGCTTATATAAATGTCGTAAACCGATAGTCAAAAAAAAAACTTTTTTCTTTTAGACATAAGTTTTACTAAGGAAGGATACTTTGATTTCAAAATATAATTCAGTGTTTCCAATAATAATAAACATACTATTTCATGTTACTGCGATTATATCTTTCTCGAAACTCTCTCAGCTCTCTAGATAAAGGAGAGGAGACTAGAGCCCAGCAGTGGGACATTAATGGGCTAGTAATTAATAATTATCTTACTTTTAGGATTTATGTGTCCTTGATTACCAGTGAAATTTAATGTTATAATTATTTCTATATAGTTAAAGTCATCGATGCGATAATATGTATTCAGATCACGTATACGTAATTCTTCATCGTAAGGCGAAAATTTGGACTCAAGCAATAAGCGGAACTGCTTTAATATTCGGCAGAATAACGTATTTCCTATAATATGATGAATAAATGAGTTTTTGTATGGAAATAAGTACCTACTTACCTATAATGTATTCTTGGAAAATTACTGTATTACTTACTTACTTATTATTATAATATCACTACAAGACGCACGGGGCTTTGCTCCCGTCGTTATTTATTTAGCAAATACTTAGCTCCTATTTGCTGAAGCGCGATGTTATATATGACAACCTAACCTTCCTCGATAAAAGGGGGTTTTTAACTAAGCTTAACACAGCTATCTCAGTACAACAACTGCCTCGGTGGCGCAGCGGGAAGTGAACGACTGCTGTGCAAGAGGTTCCGGGTTCGATTCTCGGGTCGGGTGAAAATGGTATAGGGCTTTTCTATCAAGAAATTCCAGTATTCAGATTTTCCCGGAGTTTGGTACACAAATGTTACCGGTTGATGACAATAGGCTCGCCCCCTATTTCATGGGACCAAACATAACTGGCGAAATGTGGGTGTGAAACACCTCTGGCCACCCCTTCGGGGAAAAAGGCGTGATGCTGTGTTATCTCAGTAAATACAATACCTACTTCAAATAAAAAAATAATCATTAGGTAAAAAAACTAAACCTAGTCAACCATGAACAAAATTAAATGTAATTTGAGACCTTTTAAATGAAAGTGTAAAACATAGTTATTAATGTTAATATGTCAAGAGCATTGTCACATTCTATTGAAAATAAACATATACCTCTAAAATTACTATTGACAAATAACCTTGAATTATTTGTCTTACGACATAGAATTTGTGGAATAAATTTTCTAATCGCAATCGCGTTCTGTATACCTTATGTGTATATATATAGAGGTTACTTTTGAATGACTGAGTGATTTGCTAATTTTGTTTTGTACGATAAGTTGGTCGATGAACTTTTTTATAGTTCATTGATATGCATATTAGATTTATATTTATTTAAAATTATGCGATTATTTTTGTCATTAATATTATCTTTTTAAGTACGTTGTTAGTACAGTTGAAGGTTTCAGAGTCTAATTTAGATTGAGGTTAATTACTCAGTGGAAAAAATAATTTAAACTTTTTATAGTTATATTTAGTTATTTTTTTTTTATTTTTTGTTTTTTTTTTTAATATATCATCATTAGGGTTGTAATTATCATATATTTTGTTCATTTTTAAATAGACTACGCCCAGACAAACTACACCAGGCCTGGATTTCTGGGAACTTTACAAAGAAAACAAAGTACACTGAGACTCCAAACAAATTTGAGTATATAATATATACCTATAAATCTAAAATAATAAAAATATATATAGTCACACAAATATTTGTCTCGTGTGAATAACATAATATAGCATCACGCCTTTTTCCTGAAGGGATATGCAGAGCTGTATCACAGCCAACTATCATAGAGTTTGGTCCCATGAAATAGGAGGCGAGCCTATTGTCATCAATCGGGAACATTTTTTCCAAACGTCGAGAAAATTTAACTGGAATTTCATTAGAGATAAATCCACTGATACGATTTGCACTTGATTGGGGCATCGAACCCGGGACCTTTTTCATAGCAGTCGTATACACAATACAGCCCGCTGTGTCACCGAGGCAGTCATTAGAAGCCAGAAGTCAAAAGAAATTAGTAATAATATACATCGAAACTAACCTGATGAAAAAAATTAGGTACATCTTCTTTCTTCTCGTACATTGAATCTTCAGGTGAATGGAGGTAGAACAGTCTTCCGATCCCTTTCAAATGGTCACTAACCAAATCTGAGTATCCATTTTCCAACGTAGCGTTGGCGAATGTAATGTCCGCCATCTTTTAAAATTTCTATCTAAAACAAAAACGTTAACGAACTTTAAAACAAAAGAAAAACAAAATTGAAAATTTGAAGTCACACCCGACAAGATCTGGTGATAAAACGGTTGCATTAATTTTAATAACATGTCTAAGAACCATCTGATCATGCTGCTTTCATACAAAATAAGCCGTACCAAAAACGGCTCCTTCACTTATGAGCTACAATGCCACAAACAGACACACAAGACCCCTCTTTTTGCGTCGGTGCTTTACAAAACGTTCACTGCTTTATTTATCCCACTGACGTCAGCTGTCATTTAGGCCAGATTATTGTAGTTGGACTTAACAAACAAACAACATTGACTGGTGTGGTGTTCATTAAAACTGTAAAACTGAATAAAGCCAGATCTGATAAAATTTTGTTTTGCTATTTCTAGTTAGTGCCATAGAAATACTTATGAATTAAATTTGGCTTGCTGACGTTTCGATCACAATAAGTTAGGTCCGAGTGCCCGAAATGAAACTTTTTAATTTCAATATTTTTTTCACTTACACTTATACACAGTTAGTTATTATTATATTAGTACAGTCTAACAATACTAAACAATTTCAATAATTTGATAGTGTTCGAAATGTCAGTGAAAAAAATATTGAAATTAAAAAGTTTCATTTAGGGCACTGTGGCCGAACATTATCGTAGTCGAAACGTCAGCTAGCCTTAAACTTCATGATTAAAATCTTTATAGGTAGTAACAAGATAGTGATTTACATCTTTAGCACACCAGTACATCATGCATGCGCAAAATAAGCTCAGACAAATGATAATGAAGCATTTAGGTATTATTTATATCTGTTTACGTAACGCCATATTTTATGGATAATTAAACATTTATGAGACATTATATTAGGTATATAAATAGCAAATATTTCCACACGTTCACTACACAGTGATAAACTAAGATTACATAATGTCACTACCCCATTTCAATCCGTGGGTGTCGTACAAGGCGATTAAGGGACTAACCATAAGCAATAGCAACACTGCGAGAAAAGGAAATTTCCTCACAAAACCCTATTCCGTTCTAGCCAGCGGGCTATCATTTTAGAGAGCCAGAGGGCTAGACGGATTTCAACATTTTGAAGAGAATTTAGCCAACTATACGCTTCGTAGGCTAAATTCTCTCCAAAATGTTTGGAGGAGACCCGTGCCCAGTAGTGGGACATTAATGTATGGGTTGTAGTGATGAATGATGATTATGATGAAATATTTATCTTAAAAGAAAATTATGTAAATTTAACCTACCTACATTGAAAAATAAATATTTCTGTTTCAAAAGCCGAAAGTTCAAAGTTGTTACAAGATAAATAATATAAGATATCGTAAACTCCAAGTGTGCCTGTTATGATAATACTGTTGTTTTTTGGTACAGAATGTCGAAGATTATATTGAGTACTTTATATAGCGAAAATACTAAGATAATGTTAACATCTTAGTACATAATAAACAGCTGTTACTATTCAAACACATTCGGAACCCTTTCAATTGATTTTGATGAAATTTTGTAGATTTGGTTGATCTCAGCTTGAAAGATTGAAGTTTAAATGGATTATGCCAAGACTAAAAATGTGATCTAAGTTGAAGTTGATATGTGGCAGGATTACGTCTGAATGAAGCCCAATATATACCTACTTTATTTGTATAAATATGTTGTAAGATGATTTAATAATCGAAATTATCGCGAACTATCTAGGAATTTTGCGAAAATACAGAGTTATGTAATGGTAAAAACGTCTCTAAAACAATAATCAAGAAAAATGAGGCGGGATGTTCGCTTCGCTTCTCTCAGTATTCTACCCTCAGTCCCTCACCCATCCATGTCAGATACACCCTAAAAATAAGATATTATTAAGTAACATTCGCGTACTTCGCATGTCCTGATAGGTAGATAACATTATAGTTTTATGATAGGTCTTAAAAAGTATCATGGCTTAGCGTAAGGGCTGGGAGCTTTACCAAATAGCAAGCATCTTAAATATTCTCGCCACTAACATCGCCGTTCCGAGTGACGTGGGTTCGATTCCCAAACGAATCAACTATTTATGTGATTCAAATATATTTGTTTCGAGACTGATTGTATTTCGTGTCTATCGATTATATTTTAGTAAACCCCCCGCAACACAAGGCCTGCACCAGAATACGGGCGTTGTCTTAAAAAAAGTTCGAAGTAGATGAACAATGCCTGCTGAAACTAGCTCGGTATTGAGGAATATATTTACAAACCAATACTCTAAAGTGATAGTCTATCACATATATAATTATAAAACATATAGATACGTGTCTCTTTTTTTCTATGAAAACAGCTGAGTGGATTTTGATCGGATTAAACTTGTATAGAAGTTGGCTCAATGCGAGTACATGTTGTGGCTCTAGGTATATTTTAACCTTATAACTATACGCAGGTGTATAAAATATCCTTTCTAAAAATGACCGAAGGCTCTCTGACTAATATCACCTGTTTTATACAACCTCTCTATATTATAACTCACAACAACAAACCCATAGAATTATATTATATAGTAGGAAATGAACGCCGAGGTTATGTGATGTGAAGGGATCTTAGTTAACCCATGGGATTTATTTTAGAGGGTACCTATTTATTTCTTAATAGATGTTGTTGTCATTTTTTGTTTGGCCTTTGCTCGGCTCTTATTAACCGTGATGTTATATAGCCTATAGCAATGATATTGTATGTTAAAAAAGGTGTATATAGGTTACCTACAACGCGTTTGATCTTTGGAAATGGCACACAAACGCACACATAGATATCGTAATAATGCAATGTCAAGATACCTTCGCTGTCAACGGGACATTGAGATGAAGTTTGTTAATAAGACTATTTTTAGTGTGCCACTTTTCGAGCGCTTATAACCTATCTACACCTTTTTTAACATACAATATCATTGGCCTATAACCTTCCTAGATAAATGGTCTATCCAACACTAAAATAATTTTCAAATCGAACCAGTAGTTCCTGTGATTTACGTGTTCAACCAAACACTCTTCAGCTTTATAATATTATAGTGTAGATATACATAATATCATGAAGCCTTTTTCATGAGGGGAAGGCATAAGTGCAACTCATCCGTATTTTGCCATTCATGTTTGGCATTTAGTCCCATTTAAAGGGGGTGAACCTTTTTGTATATTATAATTATATAATATCAATAAGGTGTATCAGAACCCGTTGCTATTATATTTATTATTCAACTACATATTGATACGGGACCTCTGGAAAAGTAGCTCCATGTGCCCGCTGTGCCACTGAAACAATCTTTTGTAAAAAACTTAACATAACATAGCATCACGCCTTTTTCCCCGAAGGGGTAGGCAGAGGTGTTTCACACCCACATTTCGCCAGCTATGTATGTCCCATGAAATAGGAGGCTAGCCTATTGTCATCAACCGGGAACATTTGTTTACCAAACTCCGGGAAAATCTCAGTACTGGAATTTCATGCTAGAAAAGCCCAATACCATTTTCACCCGACCTGGGAATCGAACCCGGGACATCTTGCACAGCAGTCGTATACACTTTCCGCTACGCCACCGAGGCAGTTATATACTGATTATAAAATAATAACCATGAAAAACCTTTCATGGTTATTCACCGTGCATTTTTAGTACTCTAACAAAGTTTATCTAGGTCATCATAATTATGAGCCCAATGACTCCCACTGCTGGACATAGGCCTCGCCTAGTATACGTCACTGCGAGCGATTTTGTGCCGCCCGCATCCAACGGCCACCTTTACAAAATCAAACTGACCAAGTAAAAAAAAAAAAGTTTTCTTTAACACGGCTCGTGTTTCTACTACGATTTTTGGTACAATTTTGTTTTTAACGCAGAAAAAATCTGAAAGACGTCTAAAAAGCACAGTGTATATTAATTTGATAAATATTATAATTATTTTTTATTAGGTCTTTAAAATATTTATTGATAAAATACCCATCTGGGAGCTTGAATTAAATCACTCTTTGAAATTTCTATTTCTTTGAGGGTAGACACCTGTACAGATAAATTTAAGAAGCAACACTTTATCAATAATAATCTACCACATTCACACAGCGCCATCTAGTCCCAAATTAAGCAATTATATTTGCTTGTGTTATGGGTACTGAACAACTGATATACTACTTAAATACATTTTTTTTTGTAAATACATACATATTATAGATAAATTACACCCAGACACAGAACAAACCTTTATGCTTATCACACAAAGATTTATCCTGGGTGGGGATCGAACCCACGACCTCAGGCTTAGCAGTCAGGGTCACTAACCACTAGACCAACAGGCCAGTCATGTTCGCATTATCATCTAAATTGTTACAGCCAAATTGTATACCGACTATATAATGGCATTTGAGGCGAGTAGGTGTATTTTAAATATTCTTTATAGTTTTTCATCTTCTTATCGTGTGGGCTTGAGGTACACTCTGGTGGTGGAATGTATCAAGTCGCCCAGAAGGCTTCCAACTTGACTTAACGACTACCACATTAAGTGGTAACCGGGACCAACAGCTTTACGTGGTTTCCGAAGCACGGAGACGCTCGAGAATTAAATTGCCACAAACGGTCACCCATCATGGACTGACCTTGCTGATTGTTGCTTAACTACGATGATCGTAACACACATCTCAGTACCACAATGCTACGAGCGCCTCATATTTATAGTTGACTGGCCTGTTGGTCTAGTGGTTAGTGACCCTGACTGCTAAGCCGGAGGTCGTGGGTTCGATCCCCACCCAGGATAAATCTATGTGTGAAGAGCATAAAGGTTTGTTCTGTGTCTGGGTGTAATTTATCTATAATATGTATGTATTTATAAAAAAAAATGTATTTAAGTAGTATATCAGTTGTTTAGTACCCATAACACAAGCAAATGTAATTGCTTAATTTGGACTAGATGGCGCTGTGTGAATGTGGTAGAATATTATTATTATAGTTTTTCATAAGTATGTAAACAAATTTGTTATCGCTCGATCAAAGTTAATTTGACTGTAACCGGCTAATAAAAGTTTATCTCTTCATAATTGAGATACACATAAACAAAAAATAATAAATTACATAACTAGAACTATTTCGTACTTATTGCACAATATTTAATGAAATATGTTTACGAGTTCCTTCAGCTAACACAACAAAACAATAGGTTGAATTGTCAGACAGACCGACCCGCTTCTAATCTCAATATTTGTAAGATGATTTCGATATCGTTATCAAATGTTCATTTGTGATAGATTTTTAATTGACTACTACTGATTATAATTCTGAGTAAGGTGGCTGACCCATCCTTACGCGTGATAAAATTTAACTGTCTGATTACACTTATTTATTGGGCTAGAAGCCGTCAGTGGCTTCATTGTTACCTCTACCATCATCAACATCATCATCATCATCATATCAGCCCAACGACGTCTACTACTGGACATAGGCCTCACCTAATTTAGGCCGCACGTGACCAACGGCCAAAATTGTTACTACTTTGGCGATTAAAAAGACTGGCCTGAGTTTCTTGCCGAGTGCGTCTAAGAGCTCAACGTCAAAGTTAAATCTTTTTATTTCATTTTGATCACATACATGATATTTATGAACGTCATACAAAGCCAAAAAAAAGGTGTTAGCAAATTTTCATACGGCCAGTTCACTGACAAGGCTCAACCTTGGCAAAAAATTTTTTAATGCCCACAATATTTTTTTTTGGATTTTATTATAAGGTACGTGGCAACATCACGTCGTTTACCTCGAAAGGTAGGTAGAGGTGTGACACATCCATCTTTCACCAGCTATGTTCATACATAGCTGGCGTAATCGGTTGATTTTCCCGGAACAAAAAAAGAAAACGAAAAAAAAAAACAAAAAAAATTATAGATATTTACTTTAAAAGTTTTAGATCTTACGATCAGATCTAATTTAACTATATTTGGTTCCTCTCATGTTTAGGCAAAAATAAAATCCTATCTCCAACAGACATTTATTGCATAACTATAACAAATTGGTAGATATTTCACAACATTAAGCCTACGTGACAACTGACATGGCAAAACAATGTTATTCTAATGCTCTGACCTTACATCATAACATTATTATAATTAAGTCTAAATTGTGTGATTAGGCACTTAGATTTTTTTATTTAACAGCACGAAACTATTATTTTTACCTAATATGATATGTATCATATACCTATAACATTTTAACCCATAAACGTCCTACGGATGGGCACGGCAAAAGATTTTGAAGGGAATTTGGCCTACTATACCACACTGGCCAGACGGGTTAGTATAGGGTTTTGTTTCGAATTTTTCTTTTCACGCAGTACTCTTGTCTGCTTAAAGTTAGATCTCTTTAGACGCCTTTTACGAAACTCACAGGTTGAAATGGGGTAGTGAGTAGTGACACTATGTATTCTAAATCCATTACTACACGGACAATGATATCTTTACTTTAAAATAATATTAAAATAAGACATTTTATATACCTATAAATAATGTTGTTCTATAAAGTTGCCTAATTAAACTTTTTGGTTTAATTTTATCGGTTTCCTTTTAACAGCCATGACTTTTGAGTTTCTTGTCGACAAATGGTCGCGTATCGCACAAATACACTAATCTTTAACCTTTTGAATCAATAAACAACATTTGGACCCAATGAAAACAGTGTCGCACTTTGATACGAAAAATTTTGATAACCAAAAAAATCTTACAATTCAAGTCTGTTATGATACTGATATTGATTCATACAAAAACTTCATTCAGAAATATAAACAGTGATTGTGTTCAAAAATTGAGGTTCAGATATTCACGACTCGTCTGTCCCATTGATCTTTTGCCAACTCACGTCTGTATAAGTTATTTTTAGTTGTATAAAACTTGTCTTGGGTACAAAATATAAATGCAACAGTGCTTTGAATACAAAGGGTATTATTGTTTTTTGCAGAAGCATAAATCAAGGCCTGTTAATTAAATACTTACGACATTTTTTGTTTAAACTTTAATATTGTACAATTAAGCATATAGTGCATTACATTTTTAATCTCATATTTAAAAATCTGGTTTCACCGATTCTTTTCATCACCAAATTTTTGGATTGTTCCGAACCTGATCCATGATTCCTGAAACCTGATTAGACCAGGAACGTGAAAATATTATAATATGTGCCGAAAGTTTATTAAAATTTATAAACTAATTAACTAGTTGGCTGTCAGCATGACTGTCACATTTGTATGATAATGAATTTTTGTACCACTTTTTTAGTCAGAATAAAAACTGTTTATACCTATTTATGTGTGTGGTCGCATCTTTTGTTTAAGTGTAATAGAGGCATATATTAACTTATAATTTTTCTGTTAAAAAAAATTAATTATAACACTCGCACGCAGATAACTTATCAAACTAGAGCTACCAAAGAGTTGAAAATGTATATAAACGTTAGGGATTTATACCATTATAATGAAATTTTGTAAAGTCTCCAACGATCCCATGTGTGACTTCTAATAATAAATTAATAGCAATAATAGCTATACACTTACAGTTGCTATATTAAAATATATCTGCACTACAAAAGTGCAGTTATGATATGCCGACCGCAAGTGTCTCACCCCATTTTAAATTAAAATTCTATAAGAGCCCCTGCGTGTTGAACCTGTGCCCCCAGGTAAGCCTTCCAAAACGATCGGGCATACTTCTCACCTCAAAGAGCAGTATGGCTAGCCGTGAGTAACAGAGATGTAATAATAATTCATTCAACGTCATGCAATTGAAGACTCCCTGTAAATGTGTCCATTTAATGGCAATAAGCTCCCCTTCTATCACATGAAACACATACAAACATAGTTGACGAAATGTATGCGATGTACAATCAGCCAAGTTCCCACTTGACCAGTTCCAAACATTTGCTGTACATTACTGGACTGCTGAATCTTCTTGTGTTGTGCAGTTTCATCGTCAATCTTCTGCTGTGCAATCGACTGCTAAGCCGGAGGTCGTGGGTTCGATTCCCACCCTGGATAAATCTTTGTGTGATTAGCATGATTGTTTGTTCTGGGTGTAATTCATCTATAGTATTATGTATTTACAAATAAAAAAAATGTATTTACATAAGTAGTATATCGGTTGTTTAGTACCCATAACACAAGCAAATATAATTGCATAATTTGGGATTAGATAACGCTGTGTGAATATGTGAAAATAATTATAATATTATATTATATTACATCATCATTTCAACTCACAAACGTCCCACTGCTGGACACGGGTCTCCTCCAAAAAATGTGGAGGGAATTTACCGTACTAAACCACTTACACTACAATTTACGAATCTGCAAAATACCTAGAAATAAAGGCTCTATGCATGACATAATAAATGCAGATACACAATTTATTTTAAAAATTATTCATCATTTTAAATTGAGTTAAGTGAGTTACAATGAACTCGACAATGACTCCTGTCATTAAAAAAAAGGGACAATAAAAAATAACAGGCAAAAAAAAATAGTCCTCTATCGCGTAATATTATCGTGCCATCCGTATTACATTATTATTCATTATTCAGGGTCCCTTTAAGGCACCTCCTGAACACCATATAGTGTAATATACTAATGCAACAATAGTTTAATAAACTACATGGTGTTCAGGAGGTCACTTAAAGGCACCTTGAAAACGTGTAGTGAAATAAACCCTTTCGCAAAATAGTATATTGAGAGCGAATTCTCAATTTTAGGGTTCCTAACTATTCCTACCTGCGGGGTTCAAAAGGGTATTTTTTGTTTAGGAGCAAATGGGACACCTGATGGAAAGTAATGGAATTCTGCTAGACCGGGAGATCACAGATGCAATACCGGCCTTATATAATCACGTGGTCCACTAACTTCAGCAATAAAAAAAGAGTGTACAGTAAGCTACTGCGCATTGTTTGCGTACAAACAATGCGCATTAGCTGCAGACGTTTCTGAAGATTGACGTGCAAATCTCATCGAGGTTAAAGTCCTACGTCTTGGCGTATTATCAGTTGAAACCTTGCAAGATTGTTTTTTATCTAATCACAGATCTCTCATTCTTAGAACGAAGGTAAATATTATTTGTTTTATGCAGAGAGAGTTTATTATACTTACTAAATATAGTACAAATACTGTCTCGAAGATATAATAGACTAGGAAAAAAGTTTTGTGGAGCTCATAAATAGATCTTTTGAGTATCAATTATTTAATAAATACGTTGTGAAAATCTCCTACGACAGAGATATATCTAAATTATTATATTTGACTTTATCAATAAATACCTACATCAAATAACTTTGAAACAAAAGAATTCAGCTTTTTCAAAGTTTAATGATCGAAATAGAGCCTGTTTTAAGTTTTGGAAATGTTTTTCTTAGATTTGTTATCAACAACATAATATTTTTATAAGTATCTATTTGTGTTGTATCTGCAGATCATGTAGGTCACCTAAATTATTCAGTTTTTCTAAATTTCGCACATGGTTTCACTCAATCATTGGATTTTTTGGATTGGATAAAAACATTATTCAATATTCGTCATTTTCTGTATAAAAATTGCAGTTGCTTCTTCGCAGTCTTCGCAGACAACATAATTATGAACTATTTAATAGAAGAATAGTTTAAACGATTTGGTCTACTAATGTAGATCGTAGAATATTGAATTTATTTAACAGCAACTTTGAGAAACAATTGACTGATAAAAGACCGTCTACTGTTAGACAGCCGACACAATATATGTTTATTTAATTTTTAACAAGCTCTTAAATATGCGCATTAATTATTATTATTTGTAAACATTTTTTTAATAATAATAGTAGTTAATATTAAAGGTCGTAATAATTATAAACAAAAATAATTGGATTCAACAAAAAATATTCGCAATTCTAATCTAATTTGAATATTGGTGAATTATTTATAGATTTTTCATCAATATACACATATTGATTGCGGGCTTTAAGCCAGAGTGGCAGATAAAAAATAGGTATTTATTTTTTATTTATTGTATCAAAATTCTAGGTATAATTTTATTGATACACGACCAGAAACTAAGTCACCTTAATACTTTTAGGTATGTAGGTACTAAAATTTGATGATGATGAGTTTTATGATGATATTTATTTTATTTATCATGCCATACTTTAATTTGTTTTTCTGTTTTTTTTTTTTTAATTTTGTTTTTTTAAATATAATAAATAGGAGGCAATAAAATAAAGTTTTATTGTCACCTGAAAAGTAGGTTATACATGAATTATATAATACAGTTGAATATTTATAATTTTGAATCTGAATTCATTAATAAACACAACAAAAATATTTTTCATGAATAGTAAAATTCATGAATAATCTTTTATTACACGATTATATTTTTTGATAATAGTTTTTATATTTTCAATCAGCTTTCTCAATATAAAAATTTCCTCAACGACTATTCCATTATAGCATCAGTCTTTTATTTCATAAAGGGATAAGCAGGAGAATATCATACCCACATTTTGCCGGTCCCAGGCTCATGTTGGAAACATGAAAAATAAAACAGCAGTATAGCTGCTGTTTTGGAACCAGGTATTGAATCTAGGACCTCTTTCATAACATTTGAACACACTTATGCCACTTATTCAAAAACTTTTTCATATGTAATTAAATTACATTTAAATACAACTTCATAAACAAAATTGTGTAGTGTGTACGCACAAAAGTCATTGAACATGTATTGTATTTTCAATAAATGAGTGCTTCATATAATAAAACTTTGAATGAAAACTCTTTTCACCGAAATTGTTTTATTATGTTAAATGTTCTGTGTACAATTGTCTTTATTTTCCTATGTAATATTTTTAATGTCATTTTACATTTAAATTTTTGATTGATAGTATTATCCTCCATAAAATAAAAATAAATATTACTAAATAATATTTTTTTTTATGTAATAAAGCGAAGCGGGAAGCGGGTTCGAATTTTAAAGGGAGATAATTTTTTTTTTTCCAGACCTAACAAAACTTTAAACTTAAACTGAAGCTTTTTCCTTAAATTGTTATTATTTATTAATTACAAATAAATATACAGAACTAGAATAGCATAAAAAATCTGATTAGAAAATCTAATAAAGTGCAGTACGTATCTCAATTAATGTCTACTTGATAATGATTAAGTATTTTTAATTGTTAAAGTACGCGGAATATCTCGAAATCTAAACATAATTGAACATAATATAATAAATAAAACTTACCAATCGGAATCAATAAGAAGCTTCCTTCAATAAAATTGAATCACTAGATCCACTGCGTCCATAAGCTTAAAAGTTCAACCCTAAATCGCGACGTGGTTGAAAATCGAATACCAATACGACAATAATTTTCGAAGCGTCCGATTATATTATCTATATCGAGCGTGCACTCACGTTAAGAATCGAATGCAAACAGTTGCTTCAAGGAGGTCGCATTTGTATAAATAGCCACAGCGATGATAAGTACGTTAACACTCCGATATTCAATAGGTATTTTAGGCCACTCAGCTTATTGGTTTTTTATTGGTTCGGTTTCAACGGCTATGAATCAATTAAATTGGTTGAGGAATGTAATACCTATTCTAATGCTATGAATTTGAAATGTGAGTATGTTTTTTTTTGAATGAATGACCGATTGAGTTGCTAATTTTATTTTGGGTTTATTTTTAGATTATACATTTTATTTTTGGAGTTTTATAGGTATTTATTTTGATTGCGTAATATGTTGCAGGATTACATTTATGCTGAAATTAAGAATTTTACATCTAATTTGAGTTATACCTATCAGGATCATTAGAATCATTAGATCCAAAAATAGTAAGTTATAACAAAAAAAATATATTTGTTTACCTATAGGCAATGCGGCCAGATGTGGTCCAATAATTAAATGAAAATAATTTTCAGTTCTTTCTGATACATAACAATATATAGAATTCGGTATAAATCTATTAATAAATTGTTTTATTATTGCCACCATTTATTTTAATAGCTATCAGATAAACTACCGTTCGATGTGAATTTTAATTGAGTTATATTTATAAACTCCGGTATTTTCGACCACCATAACCACGGTTGAGTGTTAATCTTAGGTATTAATAACACCTCGATCGTAGTTTGTCACACATCGTGTTTATTTTACGATAGTAGTAACTACTAAATACAATATTATGTAGTTATTATCTCTCTACAAATTGATACCATCTTTCATATCTTTATTACAGTTTTATTGATGTTTTTTATTTATAATGAATTTAAATGAAATCTCGTTTATTCATTTAGGTTAGTAATTCACTTTTATGCAAATTATGGGTACTAAACAACTGATAGGTTAACTTAAATATATTTTTGTTTTTAATTACGTACTTTAATATAGATAAATTACACCCAGACACAATAAACAATCGTGCTTATCACTCAAAGATTTATCCTGGGTGGGAATCGAATGAATATTATATAATAATTATTATGTCATCATCAGCAACCCATTAAGTCCCACTGCTGGGCTCGGGTCTCCTGTCCTCTAACTAGAGAGCTGAGAGAGTTCAGGCCATAATCCACTCACGATGGCCTAGTGCGGGTTGGTGGATCAGACATACTCATAGAATTTCTTCTACGGTATGTGGGTTTCCTCACGATGTTTTTCTTCACCGTTAGCAGATGGTAAGTCACTTGACTAGTACATATAAATTCCACAAAGTGGAATCCACATTGGTACTGCCGGTCAAGATCGAACTCGGACCACGTGAATTGCACGCCGGTGCCTTATCCATTCAGCCGCCATCGCTGCTGCTTTGTTAGACTGTACTAATAATAATAATAACTAAATGTGTATAAGTGTTATTAATATTATGTACTTACATTAAAATCAGGTACTGTTGACTGGCCTGTTGGTCTAGTGGTTAGTGACCCTGACTGCTAAGCTGGAGGTCGTGGGTTCGATCCCCACCCAGGACAAATCTTTGTGTGATGAACATAAAGGTTTGTTCTGTGTCTGGGTGTAATTTATCTATAATATGTATGTATTTACAAAAAAATATGTATTTAAGTAGTATATCAGTTGTTTAGTACCCATAACACAAGCAAATATAATTGCTTACTTTGGGACTAGATGGCGCTGTGTGAATGTGGTAGAATATTATTATTATTACTGTATTTCAAATGCCAATTTTATTTAGACTTTAAAATAATTTTCAATAAAATAAATTCATATAAATTTATGCTATTTAATTTAGATCACCCTTTATTCACACTAAACAATTTCGGCATTTTGTTTGATAGATAAAACGAAATAAATTTTTGTATCGTGCTTATAAAACACGTGAGTTATGTTTCTCAATCACGTTTTAACAGATATACGTATTATGAAATGAAATCATACATCATAACATTTATCATAACATTTATTCATCTTCTTATCACGTCTCCGCTTCGGTGATAACGGACCAGTACATCTTTACGGGACAGACTTACCGGTGGAATTCAATATAATTACAGTCAAATCTCTTATCCAGTAAAAAGTGGTTTTGACTGACTAAAAGTTTACAGTATTGGTATCAATCCATACTTATAGCATGTGTTGATATTAAAGCTAGGTTCAAAAGCGATAAACCCTAGAAATCAGACATTAAGTTATGACACTCAGAATTCTTGCGAAAAACCTAACGTTTTTTTTTTTTTTTCTCTTGGCTCTGCACGATTTGTGCTTTAGCCATAAAGCTAAAACCTAACGTTAGAGATGCGTTTATTTATTCTAAGGATATGTAAATGGTGTTGCCAATACCATCCTATATTCTTATGTTATATCCTAATATTATATAGTGACGGATTAAGAATACATAATTTCACTACCCCGTTTCAACCCGTGGGTGACGTAACAGGCGACTAAGGGAGTAACCTTACGCAGTCAAGAGCAATGCGAGAAAAGGAAAATTCGATACAAACCCTATACCAACCCGTCTGGCCAGCGTGGTATAGTAAACTAAATTCCCTTCACAATATTTGGAGGAGACTCGTGCCCAGCAGTGGGACGTTTGTGGGTTGAAATGGTGATGATGATACGATCATATACAATTTATCCGTCAGATAGGATAATATATAATAATATAATAATACTAATATAATATTCTACCACATTCACACAGCGCCATCTAGTCCCAAAGTAAACAATTATATTTGCTTGTGCTATGGGTACTAAACAACTGATATACTACGTAAATACATTTTTTTTGGAAATACATACAATACATGTTGTACATAAATTACACCCAGACACAGAACAAACCTTGATGCTCATCACACAAAGATTTGTCCTGAGTGGGGTCGAGTCGAACCTACGACCTCCGGCTTAGCAGTCAGGGTCACTAACCACTAGACCAACCAGTCAATTCATCACACACATGGATCACACATCTTTGTTGGTAAAAAAATAGAATACAAGTAATAAGCAGTTACCAATTAAAAAGTAGTAGAAGTAAGTAAAAATGTATAGCAACATAACAGAAACAGAAACAGTGAAGCCCCAGCTATGAATATACCCATAATGAAAATCTTTATGTTATCAACATTGACGTTTCATTGGCAAAGTTCTTGTTTCTCATTTACTGTCTAACATTATTTGTATACCATCTTTGTTATTAGATTTTGTCAAACATTTTTAAAGTAATGGCCTTTTTAGTTATTCAACAAATATAAAAAGTAAGTAAAGTCTATACTAATAATATAAAGAGGAAAGACTTGTATTTTTTTTATTACCCGACTGACAGGACGGGTATTGTTTTTCGCGCGTATCTTGTATGTTTGTAAATTTCTTTATTCCCACGTTTCTTCCAAACGGCTGGATGGATTTGAACAGTTAAGGTATCGTTAGACTCTTCTCAAAATCCCAAGTGTCCTTAGATAGGTATTATAAAAAAAAAGACAAAACGGCGGACTTTTGGCGCCAAATTGTACAAGGTTATAATTTTATTTAAACCAAACGTATCGAGTAGGGTATCAAAATCAAGGAAATCAAAAGGAGATTACATATATTTAAAAGAGATTATACATAATTTAATGGTGTCAAATTGTAAGTAGTTAATTTTATTTTTTTAACCAAACCTATCGAGTAGAGTATCAAAATAAAGATAATCAAATGGAGATTACAAATATATTCATATGTTATATATTTAAATTTAATCAGGAATAATAATTACAACAATTTTTTGGTCTTTTTAGTGCGTTGCTTATCTGTTGATTTTTTGCAGACGGGTTATTTTAATTTTATTAATCACACAAAGGTTGTAGGTACTATAATAGATATTAAAATATTTACATATTATATCTACAATAAAATAAAATTTACAGTTAGAACTAAGTACTAAACAAAATAAAAATACGAAAATAACTTAAATTAAAATGCGTCAAAAAATTCCTCAGCATCAATGCCGCTGTCCGCCAGAAACGTGCCCAGCAGACTGGCAGCATTGCCACGTTGGATGGCAATGCTTATTCTTTACGCCAAGACAAAGCCAGCCCGCTAGTCACGTGACGTTTCTGTCAAGCTTTTAGAGAGCTCTTTATAAAGAGCCCGAGCACATGGACCTCATGGTCCAAGCGTTTCGTTGTATGTAACGGACAAACGTAAAAATAACTGAACCGACTTCAATAAATATTTTGCCGTTAGACAGCTACATTGTCGCTGAGTAACATAGGATATATAACATCACGCTATATTCAGCATCCTACAAAAGACTGCTGACTATAAAATCAAAAAAAAAATCATAACAATATTACATAAATCTATATTCTAGACTTGATCTAGACTCTAGACTACATCTAGCGTTGGTGGCTGAATGGATAAGGCACTGGCGTGCAAATCGGTGGCTGAATGGATAAGGACTGGCCTGTTGGTCTAGTGGTTATTGACCCTGACTGCTAAGCCGGAGGTCGTGGGTTCGATCCCCACCCAGGACAAATCTTTGTGTGATGAGCATAAAGGTTTGTTCTGTGTCTGGATGTAATTAATTTATCTATAATATGTATGTATTTACAAAAAAAAATGTATTTAAGTAGTATATCAGTTGTTTAGTACCCATAACACAGCAAATATAATTGCTTACTTTGGGACTACATGGCGCTGTGAATGTGGTAAAAAAAAAAAAAATAAAAAAAAAAAAATCACGCGGTCCGAGTTCGATCCCGACCGGCAGAACCAATGTTGATTCCACTTTGTGGAATTTATATGTACTAGTCAAGTGACTAACCATCTGCTAACGGTGAAGGAAAACATCGTGAGGAAACCCACATACCCTAGAAGAAATTCTATGAGTATGTCTGATCCACCAACCCGCACTAGGCCAGCATGAGTGGATTATGGCCTAAAAACCCTCTCAGCTCTCTAGATAGAGGAGAGGAGACCCGAGCCCAGCAGTGGGACTTAATAGGTTGCTGATGATACTCTAGACTTATATTATAGTTTCATTGAGTTTGTTTGTTTCTTTTGTTGAAGGCTAGGATCTCAGGAACTACTGGTCCGATTCAAAAATATATTTTAGTGTTGGATAGCCCATTTATTAAGGCTATATAACATCACGCTACCATCAATAGGAGCTGAGCAGTGGCCAAATAAAGAACGACGGGAGCGAAGCCTCGCGCGACTTCTAGTAAGTTATACTTCTACAACAGATCAACCCTGATTGGGGTAGTAAAGCATGACGTCTTCTAGCCCAAGACAGCTGCTGACGTGACAGTAGGCCTGGCTCGACTCTCCAATTCTGGTCACACAAATACGAGAAGCTTGCTGTCGTGAAGATTTGGCTGCATGCAGTGTGGGGGAAGGCAGGTACTGAGTAAATACAAAAAATGTCATAGCAACTCATACAGGCTTGTCACTTATTGCCTTGTATGGGCTTAAAAAAAAGGGTTTCGACTTAGTTTCTTAACTTATGCAAAGCAAATAGTTTTAATGCATTTGATTTCGAGAACTCTCGTCTTGATAAACAGTTGGCCTTATTATAATGCATTCGACGTTTTTCTTAAGAATCAGTAGACCCAATTTACAATTCAACAAGTTTAGCTGTCTTTATTATAATAGAAAAAAGCCAGTCATTGAAGTCCTTATTGTGCTTATGGAGGTTAAAATCAGTGCAAAGAATAGAAATCCTATTTTAAAATGACTGACTCGTTTTCTCACTGAGGCATGCGACCCTTCACCTCACGACTCATGTTCAATAATTTTAGTTTTTTGGTTAGAATGTATGCCTTGCTACTCACCGCAACGAGGGGCCCGTTCATTGATACAGGAGTTGTTTAAAAAAATAAAATTATAAAATAAAGGAATCGAAAGCGCTTCACTCCATTCGTTTTTTTTTTTGCCATTGCTCAGCTCCTATTAGCAGCAGCGTAATGTTATATAGCCTTATAACCTTCTTAAAATATTTATTCAAATCAGACAATTAGTTTCTGAGATCCTAGCGTTCAACCAAACAGACAAACTATATTAGTCCAATGACGTCCACTGCTGGACATGAGCCTCACCTAATAGGTGGTTATTAGCCTACTGTTACCACACTGGCCAGATGGGCTGGTACAGGGTTTTGTTTCGAGTTTTCCTTCTTTAGCGCATTTGTTATGGCGCGGTTATCCCTTCGCCTCTTACGACAATCCGGGAACGAAAGATAGTGCTGAAATATGTATTTTTAAACCCCATCACCACACGGCGCCACTATATAGCCACTATCTGAATGGGGTGTGAAGAACTTGGTTTAATTCAACCCCTCGAAGACACAAGTATGCGCATTCACTGCTAAGAAGGACGTATTTGTTATAACGCCTCAGTTTGAAGGAGTATCTCTCTCGATGTCCGAAAGAATTGGGATCCTCGGCGTTGAGATTTCGAACAAAGTCCAGTTTGGGAGTCATTTGGAGGACAAAGCCAAATTGGCGAGCAAAAAACTGGGTGTCCTGAACAGGGCGAAGCAGCACTTCAAACCCAAACAGCGGCTTGTGCTGTATAAAGCACAGGTTCGGCCGCATTTGGAGTACTGCTCTCACCTCTGGGCGGGAGCTCCCAAGTACCAGCTCGACCCACTTGACTACCTTCAAAGACGGGCTGTTCGCATCGTCGATGATCCCAATCTTACGGACAGATTGGAATCGTTGGAGCAGCGGAGAGACTTTGGATCACTCTGTGTGCTCTATCGACTGTTCCACGGGGAGTGCTCCGAAGAACTTCATGATTTGGTGCCATCGTCGCCTTTTTACCATCGCACCACTCGGCGCCGCTATAGACTTCACCCACACTACCTGGAGCCAATATCGTCCAACACGGTAAGGTTTCAGCGGTCATTCCTCCCACATACGTGCCGGCTCTGGGGTGAACTACCTGCAGCGGTGTTTCCTGAGCGTTATGACATGTCCTTCTTCAAACGAGGTTTAAAGAGAGCTATCCTCTCTAGGTAGGTAGCGGATTGCCTGTGCCCCTAACATTGCCAACGTCCATGAGTGGCGGTAACCACTTAACATCAGGTGGGCCGCTAGCTCGTCTGCCACTTCAGTCAATAAAAAAAAATATATATATATTCAGATACAACATATAAACTTAAGAGCACATTTTCCTCAACTACATCCTCCTCCTCAATTGCAATTGAAACACAATCCATTTCTTAATAATGTTAACACGATGTATAATTTCTAGAACTCTTCGCGATTTGACCACATCCTTATAGAATCATCACGATGCCAATTAACTGTTTTATGATCTACTGAAGAAATCTAGCATTAGCTTTATATTAATGTTTAGTCATTTTTGTTTTCAATTCTGTTTTGTATTGTTTTGATTCAAAGCAATTTGAGGAGCAAAGACGTAGGTACTTTAATAAAATTAGCCTAATTATTTTTAAATTGTTTTCTGTAACAGTCTTATGTCTTATATGCAAGAATATATAATTATGTGGTCATTATTTTTTTGTCCTGTGTGAGGATAAAATTTTAATTGAGTTCACTAAGACTTTTGTTGTTGTTGTGATAACAAAAATACGTTTAACAATATGGTGTCTGAACAAATACGAGTACAAATACAAAATACAATATTTATTACAAAACATGTATGGACTAAGTATTAAACCAGGTTTAAATTGACATAAGCCATTGTTTTAGCGTCAAATTTGTCAATTTAAACCTGGTTTAATGCTTAGTCCGTATTTTGTTATGTAATAAGTTTGTATGTTTGGTTGAACGTGACAATCTCAAGAACTACTGGTTCGATTTGTAAATTATTTTATTTTTGGATAGCCCATTTAACGAGGAAAGGCTATACAACATCACGCTAAGGCCAATAGAAGCTGAGCGGTGGCCAAACAAAGAACAATGGGAGCGAAGCCCAGTGCGACTTCTAGTCTAGTAATATTAGGTTCGATGAACTTTTCTGCTGTTCAATAAAGATATGATTATACTTCCTCGGTTGCATGTGAGTGTATACCACTGTTGCGCAAGAGGGGCTTTCGATTCCGGGGTCAAGTAGTTTTAAAACAACTGATAAACTACTTAAGTACATTTTTTTGTAAATAGATATTATAGATAAAACACACCCAGACCCAGAACAAACAATCATGCTCATCACACAAAGATTTGTTCTGGGTGGGAATCGAGCCCACGACCTCAAGCTTAGCAGTCAGGGTCATTAACCACTAGATCAACAGGCCAGCCAACGGTTGAATACAAACCTCTTTAGTAGAATATAAATTTAGAATAAACATTTATAAAACGTCTTATGACATAATGGTATAATTATAAACAACCCTAATAATATAATATAATATAATATATAATATTCTACCACCTTCACACAGCGCCATCTAGTCCCAAAGTAAGCAATTATATTTGCTTGTGTTATGGGTACTAAACAACTGATATACTACTTAAATACATATTTTTTTTTGTAAATAAATACATATTATAGATAAATTACACCCAGACACAGAACAAACCTATATGCTCATTACACAAAGATTTGTCCTGGGTGGGGATCGAACCCACGACCTCCGGCTTAGCAGTCAGGGTCACTAACCACTAGACCAACAGGCCAGTCGGTCTAATAGAAGAATGTTAATTATCTAATTAACTTTTTATTAGTTTCATCTAAATAGAGCACTCAGAGTAAATTACTATTTTATCACCATTATAGATTGAAATAATATATTCAATGATTAGCATAAGGTCTTTAACGATCTTGAAAGGACATAGCTTGTCGTAGATAAACTATGGTTTAATATTACGATCTTTGAAAGGTTGCAGAAAATGATACTTTTTCTTTATGACTTAAGCGTTGTAAAAAAAATAAATAAAATAACAAGCATCAATTAAAACGTTAATTGAAATGAAATAAAATCTCGTTTATTCATCTAGGTTACAAGGTAACACTTATGAAAGTCACAAGAATGTAACAGGTTATCCGAAAAGTAGTGTCAGCTAATTTGCCTATGACCCGTTCGCTGACGGGGTGGAGCTATGAGAAGAACTGGCAATAAACTCACGCCACTTGTTTTAAAAAAATGGATAGTTACAATATAACCGTAATAGACCGCCTACACACAAAATCGAGAAAATCACCAAACGATCAACAACTACATCTTATTTATACCCGGTACAGAAACTTCTGTAATGATTTATTGCATAAACTAAAAGCCGAACACGATAGCGCAGAATTATCTAGTAGCACGAAGAATCCAAAGAAACTGTGGAAAACTATCAAGACAATTTGTCATCTCACCCAAAACAAAAAAGAACCCACAGACCTATTGATGCTTCGCAGTAGCCTTGATGCCAAACACTCCTTGAACATATGCAACACATATTTTTCAACATTAGGACAAAAGCTAGCTAACAACATTTTAAAAGACCTGAAACACAGTGAAGACACGTTGGCAACTAAAGTTAGTAGTAAGTTAATAAAAAACTCGTTTTTCATGCACCCGACCGATGAAACCGAAGTAGAATCTTTAATTCTGGCATTAAAAAATGATAAGGCTCCGGGAATTGACGGAATAACTAATGTTCTCATGAAAGAAATAAGGCATGTCATTATACCACCTCTGACGAAGCTATTTAACACTAGTATACAATGCGGTACTTTCCCTGATGCATGGAAAACAGCCTCAGTCACACCCATTCATAAAAATGGACCTAAAGATGTACCCGAAAATTACCGACCAATTTCATTGCTATCTGTATTTTCTAAGTTACTTGAAAAAATTGTGAACAATAGACTAATTAAATATATTGAAACGAATCAGCTTCTCTCCGACAAGCAATTCGGGTTTAGACGAGGAAAATCAACTGAAGAGGCAGTTACGTTGCTCACATCAACAGTGTCATCACACCTCGATAGCGGCAGGCACAGCATAGGGATCTT
Source organism: Laspeyria flexula (assembly GCA_905147015.1). Classification (NCBI taxonomy): domain Eukaryota; kingdom Metazoa; phylum Arthropoda; class Insecta; order Lepidoptera; family Erebidae; genus Laspeyria; species Laspeyria flexula. Next base: position 2,237,915 of record LR989958.1, read on the forward strand.
TTTAGACCTGGCCAAGGCCTTTGATACGGTCTCTATTCCGATACTACTGCAAAAACTTGAAAAGCAATTTGGCATTAGAGGTGTAGCACTAGAGTGGTTTAAAAGTTATCTGACGGAAAGAAAGCAGTGTGTTAAGGTTGCCAATTATAAAAGTGAACTACATCACATTACCTTCGGTGTGCCACAAGGGAGTGTGCTAGGGCCAACGTTGTTCATTATGTATATGAACGATATTCATGAAACTATAGAAGGTCAAATAATATGTTATGCTGATGACACTGTGTTGATTGCTGATGGTCGTACTTGGGATGAAACTTTCTCGAACGCGGAGTTGACGATGGAGCGAGTGTCCACATGGTTGAAATTTAATCTGCTAACACTTAATATTAACAAAACCCAGTATATCTGCTTCCATAAGACAGCCATCTCAACACCAAGCACGAGTTTAAGTATAAGGTTTCATACTTGTAGAGACCGTGAGCACTGTACCTGTGAAAGCTTAAAAAGAACAAACACAATAAAATACCTAGGAATAATCATCGACAATAACCTAAACTTTAAGGCGCACATCAACTCTTTGTCGAGTCGTGTACGCAAAACCGCAAACATCATGAAACTGCTCCGTAACTCAGCAAAACCAAACATTCTGAGAACTGTTTATTACGCATTAACTCAATCATTGCTCACATACTGCATATCTTGCTGGGGAAGTGCAGCCAAAACAATAATGATTGTGTTAGAAAGGGCCCAACGCTGTGTGCTAAAAACAATTTTAAAAAAACCTTTTAGATACCCCACTACAGAACTTTATAAACTCAGCAAGGTACTGAGTGTTGCGCCAGTTATTTATTCTGAAGACACTGCTTACAACTCACCAAAAAGTCATAAACTCAAACGAATATCCTGATTTATTAAAACGCCGAGTGTACAAAATCACAGTGCCCAAAATTAACACTTCCTTTGCCAGGCGATTCAGTACTTACAAAGACTGTTATATCTACAATAAAGTAGTAAAGTCTTGTGATATAAAACAATGTACAGTAAAAGAAGCACAATGCAGGGTCTCAAATTACTTAATGTCTTTAGAATACGAGTCCACAGAAAATATTTTAGTACACCTAGTCTGATCAAACCCTAAAAAGAGATATTAACAGATATTACCCACATACTTACTTACATTAAACCCAAAAGTTAAACCATTAGTTACCATTTTGTATACTTATTATTTATTAATCTGTTTATTACTACTTACATTATACACACACATGATTATACTTATTTATATAATTATTATATATATCTACACATTATACGTCATTATATATTATATTTTACTTTTATGTTATTGTAATCCCCCATATTATTTTATTTTATTTTTTTTGTTTTTTATAATACTGCCTATTGTTAAACTACACTTGTACAAAATAAGTTATGTACCTACAAATGTAAAAATTATATTGTCAATGTCGACCGAGCAAACAATTTTAAACAAATTTGTAAATCGCAAATGTATAGGTACCCACAGGACAGGCTTAGCCTAGTGTGGGGCCTATGGACAACATCAAAATTGTAATGTGTTTGGCAATAAATGATTTTATATTATATTTATATTATATAAATGGATAATTACACTTCGCATTTAATAAAAGATAGAAATCGGTAAATAGACTCATTACCTTCCTACTTTACTTAATGCCTTCATATTTTATATATTATTTTTTCTTTCGAGTCCAAAATTCATAACATAAGAATTACGGATTATTAACATTACAGTTTTGCAATAAAGAATTCAGAAACAACAGAAGGATAAAGAGGTACCTGAATCTGATTAAAATTCAAATCAGATGAACTTTATCTAAGTGACTTAATAAGTAATTTAATTTGAGACGACATTCATATTATTATGTATTTTTATTTTTATATTCTGTATACACAATTATAAAAAATAAGGTAAGAAGATATACCAATGACGTATTGATTTTTTAAACCTGTATAATAAAATTTACAAATTTAGGAACACGTTTTTTTGGGTGTTTATATTGATATATAATTAGATAATAAAAGTGAATGGTACCAACTTATCTATTTTTGTACATTAACACGAAAACAAAGCTGGATATAGCAAAAAATCATGCTTATCCGAAACGTGATGTATTGTAGACGTAAATAATGATTAGGAGAAGATTGTAACGTGTCTAAATTTATAGATAGGTATTTGAAAAAAAAAATAACGAGAATTTTTTATTATTTTTATTGCCTGAAGTGGCAGACGAGCAAGCGGCCCACCTGATGGTAAGTGGTTACCGCCGCTCATGGACGTTGGCAATGCTAGGGGCACAGCCAGGCCGCTGCCTACCTTTGGAGAATAGCTCTCTTTTAACCTCGTTTGAAGAATTATATAAAGTTGTATCCATATTCATTTCTTAAATCTTGCTCTCTGATGAATTTCGATCTTACCTACTGAAAACTGCGCTTTATTAGAGTGAGAAAGAGGGGCCAACTGGCCTGTTGGTCTAGTGGTTAGTGACCCTGACTACTAAGCCGGAGGTAGTGCGTTCGATTCTCACGATGATTGTTTGTTCTGTGTCTGGGTGTAATTTATCTAAGATGTGTATACATACATCATATCAGCTCCATTGGGCCTATGTTCAACAGTGGATGTCATTACATCCACTGTTGAACATAGGCCTCACCTAATTTCCGCCACAGCGAGCGATTTTGTGTCGCCCGCATCCAACGGCCACCCGCAACCTTTACTAGGTCGTCGGCCCATCACGCTGAGCTCTCCAATACGTGGCCGCCTCTCGAGAACTTTTTTGCCCCATCGGCCATCAGTTCTGCTAGCTATGTGGCCTGCCCACTCCCACTTCAACAATGTGTATACATAGAGGTATTGACAAAAACAAAATTATTTAAATAGTAGGTATATCAGTTGTTTAGTACCCATAACAGAAGCAAATATAATTGCTTATTATTTAGGACCAGATGGCGCTGTGATTTTTTTTTTTTTTTTATACCACGACGGTAGCAAACAGACGTACGGTCCGCCTGATGGTAAGCGATTACCGTAGCCTAATGGGCGCCTGCAACACCAGGGCCAGGGGCATCACGAGCGCTTTGCCGACCCTTAAGAAACCTATTCACTCCTTTTTTGAAGAACCCCATACTGTAGTCCCTTGGGAAAACCTCGTTAGTGAGTTCATTCCACAACCTGATGGCTTTTGGGAGGAAATTCCTCTGGAACCGCGCAGTACGAGACCATTTCGGTTCTTGAATGTGGTAAAATATTATTATTATAATGTTATGTCTGTCCCTTTACTACGGCTTGTTCCCGGCATGATGCATTCAGATTCTGAGCATCAAGAAGAACATCTAACTAAAATATAAACAAAAATGGATGCTTCACTTTGAAAATAGCAATCCATTTATAGAGATACCAACATAATATTATTAACAAGGCCATCATTCACACTTTGACAAAAACTTTAAAAATACCCAAATCTGACAAACTTAGGTACAAATTATAGCAAATCATAATGACTAATCATATTTGTATAATACCGGTTTTGACTTGTGTCATAACCGATATTATATCTGAAGTCAATAAGGTCAATTTTTACTTTTTATATGTGTGTTTCGTGCTACGCTAATAGCGTGCATGCATGCGTTTTTGTATTAAGAGATAATACAAAAATCATATTGAAAATTATCATATCATTTGTGAATGTGTGAAAATATTCTTATTATTATAATATACCCTAGCTGTCACCAGCAGCGGCTCAAAATGACCAATTTTGATAATATTTTTCATGAAGGTAGGTAGATAACACCCTGAATTAACACATAGGCTAATTTTGTGTTAAACTAAGGGTATTACCGCGCAGCTAGTATTGCTAGTAATATAATATTTTATTTAAATTAAAAAAAAAATTGCTTAATCCTATATAAATAAAAATGCATCGCGATAAGTATGTAATGGATTCACGTGAGGACGGCTCGACTGATTTGGCTAATTCTTTTTTTGTTGTATTTGCTATTTTATTGTCAAGGCAAGGCATCATCATCATCATCATATCAGCCCAACGACATCCTTTCATTTAATACTTACCTCCCCCCCCAAACCACACACTCACACACATTCCACACATCACACACAATCTTTTATATTGTGTTCTGTTCTATATGCTTAAAAAAGTTAAAATAGCAAATTGTAAATCCTTAATTGGCTATTAATAAGATTAGTTAATAAGCAAAATTGTAAAAATTAAGAGCTGTGGATTTTATGAATAAATAAATAAAATAAAAAAAATAAAAATAAGAAACAAATAAATTGTGATTCTAAATACATGAACGACTCCTTTCTGGGATGAACAGTCGTATTATGCATTCCGTCATGGCATTGAGCTTGTTCTAATTTCTTTAAATTTATCAAACGACTAGAAGTCGCGCGTGGCTTCGCTCCCGTCGTTCTTTATTTGGTCACTGCTCAGCTCGTATTAGCCGTAGCATGATTGTATATAGCCTATAACCTTCTTTGATAAATGAGCTATCTAACACTAAAAGATTTTTTTAAATCGGACCCTTAGTTTCTGAGATCCTAGCGTTCACAAACAAACAAACTCTTCAGCTTTATTATATTTGTATAGAAGTACAGATATGCATATAAGAACCTTGATAACGAGACCGTGAACTTGGAAAGTGTTTTGTTTATTTGTGGCATACTGGCTTCTAGTTTATATAACATAATATAAATTTCCGTAGGTTTGTAGTGTGAACTTTATGGTTCATTCGATTGATAAAATTATCAAGAACTTAGACGTCCAATCTTGAACACAAATAGATAGAAGAAATAAAGTGTTATTTCTAGCTAACTATCACCCGCTGCACGTAATTCAAATATATGGATAGTATACAATGTAGCTCTCTAGTTAGAGGAGAGGAGACCCAAGCCCAGCAGTGGGACATTAATGGGTTGCTGATGATGATACAATGTATTGCTATCCCACGGGATCCCAGGTATTTTTCTTGGAGTAGCTTATGCTTCTTTTCGCCCCCTTTTTATGGGACCTAACATAGCTGGCGAATTGTGGGTGTGAAACACCTCTGCCTACCCCTTCGGGGAAAAAGGCATGCTGCTATGTTTTTTTGTATGTTTTAGCTTATGTGGTATTCCAGAGTATAATCTACTAGAAGTCACGCGGAGCTTCGCCCCTTCGTAATTTATTTGCTGACTGCTCAGCTCCTATCGGCTGCGTGCATAATGTTATAATAGCCTATTAACTCTTCCTCGATAAATTGGTTCATCATTATTTCAACCCATAAATGTCCCACTGCTGGACACAAGTCTCCTCAAAATAGGGAATTAATTGGATAAATGGGTTATCCAACACCAAAAGAATAATAATTATTGTTTATTAAATTACAGAAAGGTTTCTTAGGCTAAAGTTTTTTGTTAAAGTCTTATGCACGAAGTATTTGAAATATTTAATTTACTTACTACAAACACAAAGAATTGTTATTACAATAATAAATAAACTTGTGCAAATCTTTAAGTAAATAAAAATCGCAAGACCAATGTTAATTTAAATAAACTATTTTTAACAAAAAAATATTAAAACGTCTTCAAATCAGTACTAAAAAGCGAAAAATAAACTGAATTAAATATTTAATTCCAAGCTAAAAAATACCTACCTACCTGTTTAAAGTATAATACTTTACTAATCTGTTTGAAGTCGGTGCCAAGCCTAAAGAGTTTGTTAAGCTACGTACTGCTTAGTACGTACATCTGTTACCGCTCGCTACTTCACACCACCTCGCACTTGCGTGTGATCGTACCTAGTGGATGGCTCAAACTGAGTGATTCAACCTCATTAGACTGGCACCGACTTCAGACAGATTAGTAAAGTATTATACTTTAAACAGGTAGGTAGGTATTTTTTAGCTTGGAATTAAATATTTAATTCAGTTTATTTTTCGCTTTTTAGTACTGATTTGAAGACGTTTTAATATTTTTTTGTTAAAAATAGTTTATTTTTCCATTTTTAGTGTACTTTTTATCTAGCAGATTTAATAATACTGGCTGGCAAACTAAGACGGAAAACCGAAATAAAGAATCTTCGATAGAAGGGAACGTCTGTTTAAATATTCTAACAACACAACCTGATTGTAGAATAGAGGAATCTCAAAACTCTCAGCTTTTTATGTCTTTCTTTTTTCCTATAAAATGCGACAGGTAACAAGTATAGGTATACAATGCAGGTTAGATACTATATCGAAAACTTAAAATATCATCTAAGAATTCCTTTGAATTATACAACTTTATCTTCCATCAAGAGCTTTCACCTCAGACACTTGAAATAACACAACTTAAGGTTTATACATGGATTTGATATTTAAAGAAATCATCTTCTTACTCCTAAACATTAAGAAGTTTCCCTTCCAGAGACAGCTCACCTAAATAACCTACAAGAATACAACTATAGGTTTATAAGTACCTATAATGTTGAAAGAATTATCCTCCAACTCCTAAAAATTAAGGAGTTATACCTTCCAGTGACAGCTCACCTGAATAACCTACAAGAATACAACTATAGGTTTATAAGTACCTATAATGTTGAAAGAATTATCGTCCAACTCCTAGTAGTTAAGGAGTTATACCTTCCAGTATCAGCTCACCTAAATAACCTACAAGAATACAACTATTGGTTTATAAGAATCTATAATGTCGAAAGAATTATCCTCCAACTCCTAACAGTTAAGGAGTTATACCTTCCATCACCAGCTCATCAACATGAGATGTTGACTATCAGACGTAAATACTTGAATAACTTTAAAAAATATATGAAACACGTAACATGTGGCTATAAAATTTGAGGGTTGCCTTCGATTTCCCTGAGATTCCATCATCAGAACTTGACGTGATGAATATGGGACCAATTCGGAAGTATACCCTTTCAAACAAAAAAAGAATTTTTTAAATCGGTTTAGGCATCTCCGAGTAATCGTTGAACATACATAAAAAAAAAAAAAAATACATACAGTCGAACATATAACCTCCTCCTTTTTTGAAGTCGTTTAAAAAGAAAATGTAATTCAGCGTTGGGCGTGGGGTTATCAATGGGTGGTTTTACTGAATCGACCCTGGATACTCAAAACTCGTATAAGTAAGTTTGAATCATCATTTCATCCCATAAACGTCCTACTGCTGGGCACGGGTCATTCAGTCGGCATCAAAAGAATTTAGCCTACTATATCACGCTGGCCAGACGGACTGATATAGGGTTTGTTTCGAATTTTCCTTTTCTTGTAGTGCTCTTAGACAAGAGCACTGCAAGAAAAGGAAAAGGCGACTAAGGGAGGAACCTTATGCATATGCATAAGGTTTCGCCTGCAGTCCCCTTTTATGACATCCACGGGTTGAGATGGGGTGGTGACATTATGTATTCTTAATTCATTACTAAACGGATAATTTTTTTGGTTATTTACCAGTAAAGCAATAATATGTCTTATGAATAAAATTTCAGAAAGCTTTTCAATAGAAATTTCAGTTAAATTAAATAAGGAATAAGTAGATTGAATCCCGAACATAAAAGAATCCGGTATGCAGTACATAATATGATCACCGAAACGTTATCAAGGCTGTACGTGATTATTCCACGCAGGCTTTCTCTACTAAAAAGCCTTTTGTAGTATAATGCGGGCACTGAAAATCTATTGTGCTAAAACTGGAGTTTTAATTTTATTAGTGGAATAAATTAATAGTAAGTTGTCAGTTGCTATGGAGTAGAAATAAAATGTACTAATATTATATTCAATTCAGCGTTTCTGTCTTCTGTCCACAGCACCGATGAGTTAGTCAGGAAAATTTTAGAACCTACACTGTTTAACTCTGAAGTGCTGTGTAAGACCGAGGCTGTGAACGCTTGGAAAATGGCTTGTCCAGGTACTGATTTGCCGACCAACCTATTCTCCCAGAAGCTGTGGGACGGGCCGCTCAGCAGTATGAGAAGAAAAAATCTTATTTCTTCAGCTTCTACTGCTGCTGAACGTGCGCGCTTGCTTGCTGTGGGCGAATGGGAATCTGGTCAATGGCTTCAAGCACTCCCGTCGCCCAACATAGGCACAATGTTGGACGATACAACATTTCGTCTTGCCACTTGTCTTCGTTTAGGTGCACCGTGTGTTTCTCCGCATCATTGTCACTGTGGGGAGGCCGTCGATAGCCTCGGTCACCATGGCCTATCCTGCAGCAGGAGCGCAGGTCGTATACCACGGCATGCCCATTTAAATGACATTATCCGCCGAGCTCTTGTCACCGCTGGCGTTCCAGCTATTCTTGAACCGAATGGCTTGGCACGTGACGATGGGAAGAGACCTGATGGTTTGACATTATTACCCTGGAAGATGGGTAGGCCTTTGGTGTGGGACGCAACATGTGTCGACACCCTTGCGCCATCCCATGTTTCAAGCTCAGCGGGTTGTGCTGGCGCTGCTGCTGCAGCCGCAGAGACCTTCAAACGGCGAAAATACCATAATTTAATTGGTAATTATATTTTTGAGCCGTTTGGGGTCGAGACTTTAGGTACGTGGGGTCCGAGTGCTAGGTCTTTGTTTAAAGATCTGGCAAAAAGGCTTATCGACGCTTCACGTGATCAGAGGGCTGGTGTGTTTCTCGCTCAGAGAATTAGCATTGCCATTCAACGTGGCAATGCCGCCAGCCTTTTGGGTACGTTTCCAGTTGACAGTGATGCTGACGAATATTACGATGCCTAAACAAGTTTTCTTTGGGTTATTTGATTTTTTTTTTTTATTGTTTAAGTTTTCGTTTTAGTTTCCTTTTTTTGTTTGTATTTAACTGTATATATAGTTTTATGTAAGTAGATGTTTAATTTAATTATTTTCATTATTATTCCAATACATCTATAATTATATCGTATTCAATAAATATTCTGTGTAGTGACGGATTAAGAATACATAATATCACTAACCCATTTTAACCCATTCGGTGTATGTCGTACAAGGCGACGAGGAGAGAAACTTTAAGCAGATAAGAACACTGCCAGAAAAGGAAAATTCGATACAAAACCACCAACCAACCAACCCGTCTAGCCAGGTTGGTAATTGGTAAATGGCTAAATTCCCTCCAGAATGTATGAAGGAGATCCGTGCCCAGCAGTGTGACATTTTTTAAGAGTTGTAAGAATGAATAGAGAACGATCTGTTATCCTGATTTCCAGAGGAAGAAAACACGTAAGGAAAATATATCTGATTGTAACAGCCGACTTGGTTTTAAATATTATAAAAGATGAGCGACATGAGCGTGCAGTTGCTGGAGTCGTGTCATCATCATCATCCACTGCTGAACATAGGCCTCACCTAATTTACGCCACTGCGAACGGTCCTGTGCCGCCGATGGGGAAAAAGGTTCTCGAGTGGCGGCCACGTATTGGAAGGCGCAGCGTTGGACGGCCCCCCACCAGATGGACCGACGACCTGGTCAGGGTTGCGGGCGGAGTCGTGTAAAATCGTCAAATTTGAGGCGTTTGTGGTGCCAGTTCCCAATTGCTACCTGAAAGACGTCATGCAGGAAGATTTCTGGCCGTAAGATGTTCCGCCGCTTTCACGGACAAATTGTTAGTTATATGTTTTTAAGGTTCCCACGGATTTTACATCCAATATACGAAGTTTTGGATTTGTAAAATAAGATTTTCTACAAGTGAATATAATGAAAAAATTTAAATAACCCGACTGCAAAAAATCAACAGATAAGCAACGCACTAAAAAGACCGAAAAATTGTTGTAATTATTATTCCTGATTAAATTTAAATATATTGTAATCTCCATTTGATTCCCTTTACTTTGATACTCTATTCGATAGCTTTGGTTAAAAAAATAAAACGAACTACTTACAATTTGACACCATTAAATTATGTATAATCTCTTTTTGAATAATATGTAATCTCCTTTTGAATCCCCTTATTTTGATACCCTACTCGATACGTTTGATTAAAAAAAAATTGTAACTTCTTACAATTTGGCGCCAAATGTCCGCCGTTTTGTCTTTTTTTTATATATAATACCTATCTAAGGATACGAGCGAAAAACAATACCCGTCCTGTCAGTCGGGTAAAAACAATTCTAAATCTGTGTATTTAAACTCTTCCAATTTATTATACCATCGATATTTTGAACTTTTCAGACACAGTATTCGGAAATCTTTTTATAACCACTGGTCTGTTTCGTTTAACAAATTTATTTTTACTTGTCCATCAACACGAACTTTCGCGAATTCAGAAACATTTGTTTTATTGTAATTTGTAACAGTTACTGTTTGGTTAATATTTAATAATAGTCTGAGCTTGTGCTCTATCCGAGAACGCAGTATGTGCGAACCGATTGGCCTACTTATTAAATTTCCGTACACAAAAACTAGTTCTATGAGTCATTCATATTTCATACAAACAAAATAATATAAAGTTGTTTACGAATTCATTAGTCATGTTAGTTTTTATAATATACTCGAACATATTATACGCGATAGACTTCTTAGCACCCAAAACTGAGGTAGTGTAATGCCCAGTATCTGAAGCATCAAATAAAAGATCATCATTACAACCCATAACGTCCCACTGCTGGACACAGGTCTCCTCCAAACATTTTGGAAGGAATTTAGCCTACTATACCAAGCGTGGTATAGTAGGCTAACCCATCTGGCCAGCGGGCCAGATGGGTTGGTATAGGGTTTTGTTTCGAATTTTCCTTTTCTCACAGTGCTCTTGTCTGCATGCATCAGGTTAACTCCCTTAGTCACCTTTTACGACACCCACGGGTTGAGATGGAGAAGTGACATTATGAATTTTTAATCATACACGGATATTTAGGATACCTACGGATTGAGACGGGGTAGTACATTTATAGATACTATTTTAAAATATGATAATTCAAGACAAACGAGTCTTGTTTGACACCTTTAATTTTATTAATAAACTTGGCAAAAAAAAACACATACCGAACGTACGTTAGAAATGGCACTTGAAAGCATATTATCATAGCCTGTTTTGTCAGTCTTATCGCAAAAACGAGTGCATTAATTGACAAAAGAAGAAACGTTAAGCAGTCAAACAAGTAAGGTCATAATTTATAGTTTTATCGTATAATATATGTCACTTATTGTGTTGCATGAAATAAGAATGATGATCTATAGGAACGTTTATGGGTTGAAATGATGATCTTTAAATGTTTAAAACTTTAGTTTATTGTTCAACTATTTGTTTATCTATATCCACTGTTCTTATTTTTAGAGTGGTTAGCCGCTTATCTTCGTTTTCATCCACATTCTAAAGATCTGCATTAAATAAAAAATGAGCAATTTTTCCAATATTTTGGCATGCATTTTTTATTGCAGAATCTGAAGGAATAAATAAAGAAAATATATAAAAAATATATAAAGTCTAATTATATAAAAGACTTTTCCTTCGTCTTCTTCTAAATAAAAGGTACAGTAAATAACTGCGCAACGATTTATAGCCCTTCCTTCTCAATTTAATAGAGCAAAAGTAATTTAATATTTAAAATTATGTAAATATATTTAATAACAGTAATTATAATTATAAAAAAAGAAGTTTAATAGGTATTTTATTAATAGAACTACCTGCTGTTTCACTGTCAACTAGGTACTTTAAAATTCTTATAATTTAATGTATATCATATAAATGAATACAAATAACTTGGTTAAGCCTGTTGCTAATAGAAATATAAAAGGATTAAATGATAATCGTGTTGATAGGGCATGATGCAACAACAGCCGCTACTTTCATAACGAACCAGTTATGCTAAATGTTAATTATAATGATTGAGACTAATCGATTTATTTATAGATGCTGTGGTTGATGATTTTTTAGATGAACCTTTAGTACTTCATCTCAACCCATTAATGTCCCACTGTTGGGCACGGGTCTCCTCCAAAGATTGAGGAGGGAATTTAGCCTACTATACCACGCTGGCTAGACGGATTGGTATAGGGTTTGTTTCGAATATTCCTTTTCTCGCAATGCTTTTGTCTGCTTAAGATCTTGACTCCCTTAGTCGCGTACCACCACAGGTTGAAAGTTACTTTTACTTTAGCACTTAATTTGTTTTACCATTGTTAGACTATTCGACCTAGAAAAGTAGACCCTCATTTCTGAGGTATATGAAACAACTGTCGCCGTGACGTAGCGGTAAAGGTGGCACTAAATCGCCGTGCTGAGTGACATGGGTTCGATTTCCACACGAGACAAATATTAGTGATGCATAGTTTTGTGTCTGGGTGTACTTTGTGAAGCCCCTCACGTCACAGGGCTTATTCCATAGTGCGGGTGTTGTCTTAAAAATATCATATCAAATTGTTGAAACAACAGTTGTGAACAATCTATTGTGAAATTACGTATCAAGTCATGTCAAAATGGGAGGAAGAGGAAGTTGGAGCTTGTGGGGGGGATGAATCGACCAAGATCAGTGATGATCAGTGATTATGTTAGTAACAGTATCTATCATGGCTCTTTAAGGAAAGGAGCGATCAAATATTTTATCTATATGCGGAACAAATCTATTAGGCGCAGTTTCAAGGGCAGTAAAATATTTTTTTATATGAAAAAATCCTTATTCTAGAACATACGAGTCATACATAATTAACTAACCAAAACACTTGTACACAAAAATCAAACAACATATGACGTAGGTACGAGCGTGTGTAATGATCGAACTATTCGAAAATATTTTGACAGTTGATTGTCAATTAGTTTTTTTTTGTTTTGCCAAGAAACATATCCATTTTTTTTAAAGTAACTTATGTTATTTTCTTCCATTAAATAAATTCTATTTCGCTCGCAATGGTGGAAATTAGGTGTGTTCAGAAAAGGGCGTTTTTGGGCTGATATGAAGATGATGAAATAAAATAAATTTACAATAATGATTGACATAATAATTTAATAATAATAATTTAATAATAATAATTTAATGGTATTACTTTGACATTACGCAAATTTTTATATTTAAAATTTTATTCATTTTATCTTTAAACATTTTGTTATTATTAATTTATTGCCCGTAATATTTGCATGCCTAAGGTGGAGCATGGATGTACTAAAACACACATTATATGTCAACCAATGTAACCCATGTTCGCTAATTAACACTGATTTGATTTGATTTGATTTACTTTTAAAATCTGTTGTAAACTTTGGGCTTTTTTTGGGCTAAGAATACTGCCTTAGGTATTGCGGTTTGCCCTTGAACTTAAATTTCAAAAAGGTACTAACTACCTTTTGTTTAATTGCCTTTGTGGAGAACAAGAGAACTTGAGCTGTAGTAATGTAAGCGGTAGTTTGTGGGTTGAATGACTGTGTAGCCCTTCGATAACATTTTGTTATGATCTGAAGTAGGCGGATTTCATGTGATGTTTTTTCCTTGTCGTTAGCACGTTTATTAAACGAGGCATTTTACGCATATACGGGTCTCGAGTGTTCTATTGTCCGGAGATTTCTTTTCCAATAAATTGTGCGAATATCCTTAGTTATATGGGTTGAAAACTAGTGTTTCATATGGAATTCTAACAAAAATTTTTCGTAAAAACCATTCATCCTATAAAAGACTGCTACTCTTTACTAATATTATAAAGTTGTAGAGTTTGTTTGTTTGGTTGGTTAAACGCTAGGATCTCAGGAACTACATCCCCCTGATTCTGACTCGTCGGATTGCTCCCGGATCGTAAGCTTTTTCGAATCTTAGTACAACGTAATTTTACGGCTTCAGTTATTTAATGTTACAAAATAGTCTACCGTATAGAATATTAAAAACTAATCAATTTAAGATTTGTTCCTATAACCATCTATTCTTTTTAAAATTACGTTTTTTAAGTTTAATTAAACTGACTTTTCCGTCCGAAAATTTTCCGACAGCTTAGAATGAGGGGGCTGATCCGATTTAAAAAAATATTTTAATGTTGGATAGCCCATTTATCGAGGCTATATAACATCATGCTACGGGTAATAAAAAATGCCGGGATTGAAGCCGCGCGCGATTTCTAGTAGTGTTGTGTTATGTTTCAAGCGGTGAGTAGAGGTCTCTACAACACAATGTAGGTGTGAAAAAGTTTTTTTTATACCACAACGTTTGCAAACACACGATCCACTTGATGTCAAGCGATTATCATAGCCTATGGACGTTTACAATACCCTTGTATTACAAGCTCGTAGCCGACTCTTTAAAAGTATAAGCTCTTTCTATATATGGAGAAGTTGCTGTGCTAAGAAGAAATATATAAAATAGACTTTCTCAATCCGGGAATCGAACCTGGGCCCATATGGTTCAATTCCCAGATTAAAAGACTTAACTGCCTAGTCTGGTCCTTAGAAAGCATACTATGTGAGTAACGAGGCAACTCTAAGTAAAGTGGAATCATCAGCAGCATCATCATCAGCAACCCATTAAGTCCCACTGCTGGGCTCGGGTCTCCTCTCCTCTAACAAGAGAGCTGAGAGGGTATAGGCCATAATCCACTCACGCTGGCCTAGTGTAGGTTGGTCAGACATACTCATAGAATTTCTTCTAGGGTATGTGGGTTTCCTCACGATGTTTTCCTTCACCGTAAGCAGATGGTAAATCACTTGACTACTACATATAAATTCTACAAAGTGGAATCCACTTTGGTACTGCTGGTCGGGATCGAACTCGGACCGCATGATTTGCACGCCGGCCGGTCAAAATAATAAAAGTAATTGGTTAGACATATTTGTATGTCGATAAATAGGAGATAGGATACGATTAAAAGGAATTACGAGAAGAAGGGTCGGCAACGCGCTCGTGGTCTAGGTACGTCTGTTTGGCAGCGTCGTAGCATAAAAAAAAGATTTAAAAACGCAAAGAAGATTTTGCACGCCACGGTATTTTAATGGATAAAAAACCGCGGCGTGCAAATCACGCGGTCATCGCTCAGCTACCATCGCTTTAAAAGTGGAATAAATGAAATAAATTCGTCGGTGAATCCATGCTTCATAATTATATCTTATACAGAACCACTATAATTATGTCATTTCAATTATATCCTCAATCATAACTTACACGAGTGTGAACGATTTAATATATTGTAATAAATGCTATTATAATGCATAAAAGTTAATTTAGATCAATATGTGTTATGATTATGACTTTAAATCGATTGAACTTGTAAGGATATTATGTGTGAATAGTCATATTCTTGTAAAATTTCTGAGATTCCGTATAAATTTAATAAAATTAAAAGTTATATCAAAAAATATATCTATTTGATTGGCAATTAGTACTTCAATAAAGCACTAAGATCTTTTTTTATGTTTATCAAACTACTAGAAGTCGGGCGGGGCTTCGCTTCTGTCACTTTTGTTTGGCCACTGTTCAGCTCCTATTGGCTGTAGCGTAATGTTATATAGTTTATAACCTTCCTGGATAAATGGGCTATCCAACACTAATAATATTATATTATAAGATTATAACTATTAATATTATAAGAATTTTTCAAATCGGACCAGTAGTTCCTGAGATTAGCGCGTTCAAACAAACTCATTAGCTTTACAATATTAGTATAGATAGTTTTATAAACTTAAAAAAAAAAATAGAATGCCATTATAATAGGCCATTCAAGTTCAGTCGCTCAAATATTTATAAATTCGAATAAATATTATAGGCACAGAAGTTATCAGTTTTCTAGGAAAGAATGAAAAGGACTTCTATCAAGCTCTTTAAGATTTTTTCTTTAGTGGAAGCCCGCACCAATGTGAAATACTAGAAGAGAGGTATTGAAGATGTTTTTTTGACTTTAAAGACTATCTTGGTGTACAACTGATGCGCAAGCGGTCTCAGGTTAAATCATAAGATGAAGATAAATGGTATAAGGTTCTGTTTTTTATCTTGAAATGGTGTCCAGTTCACCCTTTATTACAATGTGGGTATAAAAAAGGTACCTCTGCCAAACACTTCAAGAAAGCATGATTATGTAAATTCTAAACAAGTAATGGAAAAATTCAAACCCACAAAAGACCTGAACCCACGTCCTTGGCATTAATAAAAATGATAAACAAAAGCAAAGGAATAATGTAAATGATGTTATATGTTGAAACTTTATAATTTACAACACATTGCTCTCTTCCCGTTCCTTTCTGTTATGGTGGAATCTGGTCCTTAGACTTACGACTTATATACACGCAAATAAACAATAGCGATTATAAATGGCACCTTTTGTATAGCCTCAATAGTAAAAAAACCGACAGATTAACATTAAAATTCAGCAATCGTTTATTTTTTATTACAATAATTTTTCCGGCTACAGCAATTATGTCTCATCGGACAACAATGATAATTAATTTACAAAACAACATTATTAAACTTAGATTAAGTGATGTGAAGTTGGTGAAGATTTGTGGTTCCGTATGTGTTATTTTTCTATTTTTTGACATTGTTCACACTGAGGGGCTACTCACAATTATTCATTGTCGACTGTCGATCATCGATGTACCCTGGCGGCTTACACTAAATTTCGACATTTGATTGGTCGGTTTTGATGTCGCTGTCCGAAAACCAATCCGACCTGTCATTTTATACATAATAATATCGCAATATGATACGCTGTACAAACATACATATAAAATCACAAAGTAAAAACTGTTTTATAAGAATGTTTCACAAGTTTATCATTCAAAATAGGAATAAAAAATAAAATTAATTTGTCAATTTCTGAAATATCAAATTATCCTCTGAAAAACAAAAACACATCTTCTTTACCCATTACATTATTTTCCCAAGAATGTCCGTTTAATATCTCAAAGATAATTTAGCTGTATAATTTGTAAATTTTCCCAAAGAACCCTAAACACCAATGCAAATTGTAACAATACAAACTGTATTAATGTTTGTTTGATTAACAATTTGTTTACAAACGGATAGAGCAACGAACTGAACTATTGCATCATGAACTTTAAGGTTGTATATATTAAATTAGTACTTAAACGTGATTTAAAAATATAATGAATAATTTTATTAGTTTTTAGGCCATAAAAATAAAGTTGTTTTTTGCTTAATTATGATAAGAAATTCGGTGATGTTTTGTTGCGTTGTTGATTTAGGATGTATCTAACAATCTAATATACATAAAACGCACAATTTGTTATGTTTATTAATGTAAATATTATTGTTTTGGAACCAGTTTTGACGTTTTGAATCAAAATATCGGTGTCGTCATTGGAGAAACGTGTTAAAAGCCTTACAAACTAATTGAAACCCGAACATCATCGTCAACAAATACCATTAACTGTATATACAGTATACAGTTTAAAATGTCATTTATTTTAGTTACTTTACAAAACCTTTTTTTTTTTTTTTACTTGGGGTAATGCCTGACGCATACCCCTCGGTCTTGGGGAAAGAACCGAGGGGTTATGTGGGGCTCGCACCCACTAAAACCCCAAGATGTTCCTCTCGTCGCGCTCTGCTGTGGTCACGGGAGCGCAGGAACATTCGTCCGCGACTACTTTACAAACCCTGTACCAACCCGTTTGGCCAGTGTGGTATAATAGGCTAAATTCCCTCCACATTCTTTGGAGGAGACCCGTATCCAGCATTGGGACGTTTACGGGTTGAAATGATGAAACTGTAGGCTTACCGTCATAATATCATAAATATGGATATAAGCCAGAAAGCTAGAAAAAATAAAAGCAGTTTGCGTATAAGTTGGTACGTTTATCATATTTCTCACGCCGTTAAACGCAATAGCTGCGTAAAGTTGAGTAAATTGTTCGTTGTATTGTTTCTAACAAACTGAAAGATAGCCTGTTTACTTTGCATATTTATGATGTTTTTGTTTTTACTTCCATTGAATATTCATCCCGCTTTTTATTTCTAAAAGGCTAACCATACGTGCATCAAATTCAGTTATATTAGGTCCCATGTAAAGCTACGTTAAATGTATAACAATAGAACGTGCCGTGTCAGACAGAATAATATTTTTTTATGGAATTTGACAGTTTTTTTTTTGGAGCGTTTCTGTACGGCCACGATAGTATAAAAATGTATATAGGTATAACATTAAAGACGTATAGTTTTTGTCTGACACGGCACGCGTCTAACACGTTCAATGTCTGTAGATTTAAATGCAGCGTTAATAACTGCGCTGCGTTTAAAAATAAAAATATGATCTACATAATACCTCAGACGTTCATACGTCCGAGTTCCGACATAGATCATATTTTCGTCATCAATAAATATTTTTAAAGAAGTGGGTTATTCCTATACTTATAAAAATCCGTCATCAGAATATAATTCCAAACTTAATACCTTTTAAACTATAAAGTAATATTCAAAACGACTTTCGCTACTTCACGTATTTTCCTAAAGTTCAGACTTACTTCAGACACAATAAAGAAGTTTCTAAAGATCAACAAGCTCGACTTGAACTATTAAATTGTATCTACATTTTTTCATTACATATTTCTTACATTATTTCTTAACTATATTTTTTATTTATATCCCAAATAAAAGTTGAATAGTTTTCTTTCTAGTAATGTAGGGTTACTAGATTCAGTGGCATCACCATTGCACACGGAAACATTTCATCATAGCAACAAACTCTTTTCCCCGAAGGGGTAGGCAGATTACGGTCATATTTCACCAACCATAATTATTTATTTTTTTAGCGAGGACACTAATTGTTCCTGCTTATGGAACCAAAGGCTTGGAGGTCGCTGACCTTGTTAAGACCAGCTATGTTTTCCCATTTTGACTGGCCTGTTGGTTTAGTGGTTAGTGACCCTGACTGCTAAGCTGGAGGTCGTGGGTTCGATCCCCACCCAGGACAAATCTTTGTGTGATGAGCATGAAAGTTTGTTCTGTGTCTGGGTGTAATTTATTTATAATATGTATGTATTTACAAAAAAAATGTTGTATTTAAGTAGTATATCAGTTGTTTAGTACCCATAACACAAGCAAATATAATTGCTTACTTTGGGACTAGATGGCACTGTGTGAATGTGGTAGAATATTATTATTATTATTCCCTTTATTTAAATTAAATTCTCCTATTCTTACATTTTCAAATATAAATATAAAAAAAAAGATAATTTAAAAAATATAAAAATGTGGTGGCCCGCCGACATCGGGAACATTATTATTATTATTATTTAATAAGTAGCGAGCTTATTGTCATTAACTGGGTATATTCCCAGATTAATAAGACAGAATTTCTGTGTAGTGACGGATTAAGAATACATAATGTCACTACCCATAAAATAATACACGCATCGATAGAGTCACCTGACTTACTCTCATTAATTAACTTTAATATTAAATTCAGAAGCCATCACCCACATCTCAATAGTTCTGTTATTTATGTACACATTAATAATACATCCTTTTATAACCCCTATGTGCCATCTATATTACAATTTATTACCCCGACAATGAACCTCCCTCCTCCCCTCCTCCACGAGGTATTCCATGAAGCACACCCAAACGAAGCACACCCAGACGAAGCACACCTAAAGTATTCCATATATCCTTTCCAATTAATTTCCTATTCCACGAAGCACACATACGAATATCACTCGCATAGTGCGGGAACTAAGAAATAAAAATGTCGATAGAAGAAAATATTTATTATTTAAAAGACAAACTTCAATTTCTAACATCATTCAGTTTCATTATAATAATGTGACACAATATTTGTCATTTTTGTAATCTTACTATTTAAAATTACAGATTGTTTCATAATTATCTTTCCAAAAAAATTATTATTTATTAACTATTTTTCTATTATTTTCCTTTTTTGTGCTCTTAATAAAATCACAGATTGTTTCATAATTATACAATAAAAACTTGGACAAATATCAAAAACACTGTAAATATAGATTTTCTATAGAGATCTACATAATTTCAAAAACAAAGTAGAATACCAACTTTGTTTTTGTTTTTTAAAATTCTGTCAAATTCACTATAAAATTTTTCCTAATGTCTATTCTACACACTTGTTAATATTTTCTTATAAGGTATTTACTTGTTGTTTACTTTGATTCTTAAAATATAGATTTATAGTACTAGTCTTATCCGATTTACCTTTATGGATACACAATACAGGAGGAAGTACACATAGCGTTGGAATTTAGTTAAGTCATAAAATTTCAAATCTTTACCCATGTAACAATAACTATTTTCTATTTTGTGTATTAATTAAATAAATAAATAAATACCCCATTTCATACCGTGGGTGTCGTACAAGAGGCGGCTAAGGGCACTGTAAGTACTGAGAAAAGGAAAATTCAAAATAAAGGAAAGGGTACAAAGTAGGTAACGTCTAAAAACTTGTATCATCTATCATTAATAATAATAATAATAATAATAATAATAATATTCTACCACATTCACACAGCGCCATCTAGTCCCAAAGTAAGCAATTATTATCAAAGTTACGTAAGTTAATGTCATACTTGTGAATGATGTTAATATGATAGAATTAAAACTTAGTTTTACTATCATGATATAATTTATTTCAAAAAGATTTGTAAAGGCTACGTAGTAAGAAACTTCTTTAAGAACAACCTTCAACAAAAGAAAGTGCTATTACAAAGGATTCGTATAACATTAAGGTTGCATTGTTTAAAGGAGTTTAAAGTTCACTGTAATCAATTTCACATAACTATGAAAACCACGTTTGAGAAAACTTAGTCAAACTTATACAAGCATTTCTAGACGAGAATGAATTATTCAAATTTTCATATAAATAAAGCTCTTTGAACACTTGTAAGTTTTCTTTTATTCTTCTATAACTAAAATAAACTTACTCTTCTTAATCTGATAGTATTAAGCCAGCTATTCTTGTATAAATATTACATACTTATATACAGGGTGGAATTTTGTAATGCCACCTGGAGGGAAAGTACTTTCAATACTAGATATAGACAATTATACTCAAAGGAAACATTCCTTTGTTTTTAAAAAGAAACAAACCTGCATTCACAATTTTTCGGAAACTCGCTTGCCACACCCGGGAATTGAATCAGCTATAATCCAAAAAATAACATCCTGTATTTTTATGGCATTGATCGATAGATTTAACCAACGATATGGATCGAATCTTACCAACAAACGTGGTTAATTAAATAAGAACAAAACTATAAAATTCTTACTTAAGTTACTTACGTGGTAATTCTAGTGCCTCACAAGTAAGTAAGTCGCATCTTTTTTTTCATTTGACCTGCATAATAAACATACTTGCATATCGCAATTTTCTTATCTAAATAGTTCTTCCTTATTTTAGTTAATAAATAACGTCAAAGATAATTATTAATTACGAACATAATTAAGTAAAAAATACGGACCATTGAGTAGAAGTGCTTTATCTAGTCTCATTGAATTTATAAGTTAAGATTTCATGGTTTTATTTTATTTGATTTACCATGTTTGTTAGAGAGATTCTATCCTTATGATCGACCCTATCGGTGAATGCTATAAAAGAACAGGGTGTTATTTTTTGGAATTTTTGCTGGTTCAATTCCTGGGTATGGCAAGCGAAATGTAGTTCTGTTTCTTTTTAAAAATAAAGGAATGTTTCTTTTGAAGAAAATGATCTGCCAGTATTTATAGTACTTTCCCTCCAGGTGGCATTACAAAATTCCAACCTGTATATAAAATCATTAATATCTTTCAAACGGCTGCTGTACTTATTGTATTTCTTTTGCTTTCAAGTTCAAGTGTCCTCCACGGATAAGCGCAAACTTTACCAATGAAAAAAATAATCTTTAAAAAAAATTATTTGATTCTTGCATAACACCGCACATATCGTACTGAGAATGTGAAATAGATATAAGTTGAAATATAACAGTCTGGCAATTAGCATCTAATGTCTCTCATTAATAGGTTTAAAAATTGCGTAACGGCGTATGTAGGTACATCTACTGTAGTCCACTAATCACCTCCGTATTGATACTTTACTAATGCCTGTTTGTTTCTTACGCTTTCATGGCTTAAACACTAAACCGATCTTTATGAAATTTCACGTGGAGATAGTTCAAGAGCTGGAGAAGGACATACCACGGTGAAGGGCAAAACAGCTGGTGGAAGTGTAAAATAAAGTTGATCATTAATTTTATATTATTGACTGGCCTGTTGGTCTAGTGGTTAGTGACCCTGACTGCTAAACTGGAGGTCATGGGTTCGATCCCCAACCAGGACAAATCTTTGTGTGATGAGCATAAAGGTTTGTTCTGTGTCTGGGTGTAATTTATCTATAATATGTATGTATTTACAAAAAAAAAATGTATTTAAGTAGTATATCAGTTGTTTAGTACCCATAACACAAGCAAATATAATTGCTTAATTTGGGACTAGATGGCGCTGTGTGAATGTGGTAGAATATTATTATTATTATATTATAGTTAAAAGACCATTTTGACAAACTTCACTATAAAAACGAGCAAAAAAGCACAATGAAAATATTTCAGTGAAATGTGCAAAGTGAAATTTATTGCAGCAGCACACTGCAAATATCAGAGACAGACACTGCCTGCATACTAGATGAGCTTCTATGTGACACGATTGGACGAATTAATTTTTCAATCATTTCATTTATTTATTTCATAAAAGAATATAGATTGTGTTTGAAAAAAAAATACACATATCGTACAAAAAAATAACATTCAGATACAATAATATAAAATCATAAAATAAAATCAATAAAAACCTAAAAAAATGAAGACAACAATTATATTTACAAATTTAAATAGTCTAGTCATCACTCATAACTGATAAATTACATTAAAATAAAATTAAAAAGTTATTACAATGTGCGAAACAATAAATAAAGAAAAAAAGAAGACAACAATTATATTTACAAATTTAAATAGTCTAGTCATCACTCATAACTGATAAATTACATTAAAATAAAATTAAAAAGTTATTACAATGTGCGAAACAATAAATTAAGATTTATTTACCGTCAATATGTACTAAACGGAACATTCGAGATTGATTTTAAAAATCTGAAAACTCACCGAATCGCATCGCTAAAGTGGCAGTTGGCATGGCACATAGCTCGTAGAAGTGATGGCCGATGGTTGGAAAAAGGTACTCGAGTGACGGCCACGTATTGGAAAGGGAAATGTAGGTCGGGCCCCCACCAGCTAAGGATCGCTTACAGTGGCGTAAATTAGGTGAGGTCTATGAAAAACGTCTCTCTCGTGTTTAAAAAATATATTATACAATAATCTTTATGAAAATAATTCCATTTGTTGTTCTATCTATTAAATAAATAATTTGAATTCCATCAAAAATAAAATATCATCATCATCATCAGCAACCCATTAAGTCCCACTGCTGGGATCGGGTCTCCTCTCCTCTAACTAGAGAGCTGAGAGAGTTTAGGCCATAATCCACTCACGCTGGCCTAGTGCGGGTTGGTGGATCAGACATACTCATAGAATTACTTCTATGGTATGTGGGTTTCCTCACGATGTTTTCGTAAATAAAATATGCTTAAATAAATTAGTTTTTTTTAAAGATCACCTTAATCAAAGTACCTGTACAAATTTTCATCCAAAACCAACGTTTCATTTGTTACAAAAAAAAATCTCGATTAACTATGTTATGTTACTTAATAATATCTTGGTAAATAAAGGTAACAAGTCCTTTTATACTACAAAGCCAATCCCAAGGGTCACCCCTAACGTATAACCTAACGAAATAAACTAACTAAAGTAAGTAACGTTATTTACTTTAATAGGCAATGAAGGACCGTAACACTGTCTATTTTTGGTCAACCGTTTTTCTAAAGGGACCTTAAGTGTGGTTCTTGGGGTCCAAATGAAAGAAAAATAATTCTCGTGGTTCCATTTACGATTGGGACTAATGTTGCGAACATTTAGTGGGTACGTTTGGTAAAAAAATAATGTATATTTTCCTCGTAAAGGCCATTAAATTAAGTTGGTTAAAAAAACAAAAGCAGTATTTTTGGAATCCCAAAAAGTCATGGAGTGTTTTTTTTAATTATAGGTAATTTATTTTAGTGCTTTAGTGCGCATTTTTTATCTTAATTTGAATTTGAGATCACAGTGTAAGCTAACGAAGCAGATCCAAATAATATAACTGCTTCGAAAGTATATAGAACATAGTAAATTTATCCAAGAAAATACATTTTTTTTCGATAATTATATAATATTTGGTAATAAATAACAAATCAATTAGGTATGTCCAAAAATGATGAAATATTACGAAATTACTAAACAATTAAAAACGAATTACCTATCAATTAATAAGAGTGAACGACCGACTTCAGTAATGGCTCTAAATTAATACTTTTTAATGGTGTTTTTTATGTTTGTTGAAAAACTTTGCTTAATTGATTTATTATTAGTTATTTAGCGATAAAATAAAACTCAATTAGTTTGTTATCAAATGATTTGATTATTTATTACAATATGTTTTGTAAATCAGGTGCAATATTTTTTTTTCCGAAACAGCCTGTACCTATTGTGTAAATGGAACACCCCTAAATGGCTCGGCAATGATATTGTATGTTAAAAAAGGTGTAGATAGGTTACCTACATAGCGTTCGATCTTTGGAAATGGCACACAAACGCACACATAGATATCGTAATAATGCAATGTCAAAATACCTTTGCCGTCAACGGGACATTGAGATGAAGTTTGCTATTACAGTATTTTTAGTGTGCACTTTTCGAGCGCTTATAACTTTTCTACACCTTTTTTAACATACAATATAATTGTGGATCGGCATATTTTGTTGAAATATTGCATGCCTGATTGATTGAATAACTGAATAGATTGCATAAATAATTTTTAATTTATTTTATTGCTGGATTTTATTATAAAAATTCACGGTTTGCGCAGATCAAACTCTGCAGATCTACTAACTCTAGGTGGTTTCTGTGACCCATCTATTGGACGATTAGCTAAGAATATCTAAAGGGAAACAGAAAGAAAAGCTTAAAAATATGTTATTGAAGACATAGGTGTCACTATTCACAATTTATTACAAGCCTACATGCAAGCACAATCACTAAGGTTGGTTTTAACAAAAGTAGCTCGAGTACGAATCCATGCTTACCTGCATAGATACCTATTTGATCGCCATACACGTTATGGTTTGCCTGCCGGTTGTGCATGTAGGGTTAAACGTGTATGGCAACTATATTGAACACTTGATAATCAAAAGTATAACACCCTCGATAAATTTATGTGGCAAATTAACATGATTTTGGTTTCGACTGCTAACTCTTAAAAAAGTCAAGGCCAAATAGATTTTATTTTCAAACCTTATACATACTCGACTCAAAAAGAAGTTATCAAAATTAGTTTTAGTACTTTATAGCTTACAGCGCCATCTGTGAATTGTATATCAATGTAGATGCGTGCAAGAACGGCATAATATATTATTTTGTTTTGTATCAAAGTACTTAGGTACATGTTAGTAATAACATGTAGAAATAGATGGCGCTTTTAGCAAGTAAAAAAAAAATGTTGAAGAATATATTGTAGATATCTATTATGTAGGTGTGCTGTGTAAATACAAGGTTTATTAATATAATAATATAAGGTATTTAATTCCTGAATTTTATTATGGAAAACCAATTATCTACTTTCTTTTCTCCAAAATTGTCATAGAAACATATATAATTTTCCCTTTGTCTAAAAAATAACAATCCAATTCAGTATCCGGAAAATATTTTACCAAAACTTTTGCAGGAAATCTTTTAGCTAATTACGAAATAACAACGTGTTTGGGGCTACAATTATGTGCAAATTAGCCGCCCAAAGTTAGTCTCTTAGGCATTGTTTATTACCTCAATTATAGAAGAAAAGTTGTAAGATACGTTGACCCTATTATATGAGGTAATTTGGTCGGTTATTTTGGTAGTATATGTAGGTTTATGTATGCCTTTTAACCTTGTTAATTAGTCGTTCTGAAGGTTAACATGAAAAATAAAAGAATTTTATGAAGTTTTATATTCTGTCTAACGAAATTAAATAAAGGTTAATATTATAATGTTTATTAACATTGTAACACTGTAATCTAATAGCTACTGTAGGTATTTTTACTTATTTACAAAATTTTTGTAATTAATTAAGTAAATACTCATCACGGAAATTGCTCTAAAGAATTAAATGAAAATTTGACTAAAATTAAACAATTTAAACCAGTAAAAGCTTATAACTGAGGACATCTTGCATTATAAAACTGGAACTTCTCTTATCTCTATAAGCTGGTGGCGCCATCTTTTACTCAGTAGTAGTACCACCGCGAAGCCATTGGCCTCTTTGATATTAATTCTATCTTTTTCTCCTTTGGCTACGTGCCCTCTTTTGGCAATCTAAGTATATTATATATATTTTTATACTTACAATACTGAGTTCTGGAGGAATTTGAAGACGCGACAACGCATATTGAATCGTCGTATGCGGAAATCAAACGGACAAAAGGCGAGCGGTCCGCCTTTATGCCTGAGTGGAACTGGCAATATCACTCGTTCTACCTCCTTCTTACCAAGGGGTTCATTTTGCCCTCGATTTAAGCTACTGACATCCATGCTTATGAAAAATTGTGTTTAGTAATGCATTACTATTTCTAACCCCACGGTTCTTAAACAAAGAAAATACAAACCAACTTTTGCTGGGAAATTTTCCTAAAAAATCTTATACATTATTTTATATGAAAATTACAAGCAAGATAAATCTATATCGATAATTTCCAGTTTTTTACACCATCATACATAATTTCACAACGATGCATGACGTCACATTTTCTTAGATAACTATAAAACTAGACCTTAATATAGCCTCCCTGCGCATAATATGCTAGCCTGGTATAAATAGTCGTGTGTATTGGAGCGGGAATCGAACACGTGAACCGGACGCGTCGGTCGACTGTTATTAATTGGCACGAAACCTTTGTGGGGTAGAACTCAAGCGTTAGTTGTCAACGTGCAATTTTAGAAGCAAAGATTATGTTGTCAAAATGGGCTATATAATTTCCTTTTATACGGAAGAGCTAACTTTTGTATTAAACAATCGAATAGTAGATATTCATCATTGTTACAACCCATAAACGTCCCACTGCGAGGCACAGGTCTCTTCCAAAGAATGTGGAGGGAATATAGCCTACTATACCACGCTGGTCAGACTGGTTGGTATAGGGTGTGTTTCAAATTTTCCTTTCCTGCAGTGCTCTTGTCTGCATAATTACTACCTTATTCGCCTTTTACGACACCCACGGGTTGAGATAGGGTAGTGACGTAATGTATTCTTAATCCTGCACGGATAGTATATATTTTATTATTATATTGATACAATTTACCGCTTTAAGCTTTTGTAACACGAAGTTGTACACATTAACAATTGATTTGCAACTGCATGTCACAATACCCACAGGAAAGTTCCCGAGTGCAAGCTGAATTATTAATAACATTATACCGGTTGTTTTGGCGAATAAAACTCTTATTTTATGAGACTTATAGGAGCATATTTTATTTCTTTATAGGGCTTTTGTATCGAGGGGTTGTAAGTAGTTTAGTGAGTAGGTATAGTGGTAATAATATAACGCTATTTTTAGGGTTATGGTTTTGTTATGGAAAAACAGAAGCCTTTTTAAAGCGTTTTTATTAGGAATAAATAGTTTGACTCAGACAATTCGTTACAGAACTTAAAGGGGAACACGGCACACAATTCGTCATACACACGTAATCCCCTGTTTTCTCCCTGAATAATGCCTAAATAGCAATTTTTTAGCTCAAAAATTCAAGGTCAGCTGTAGACATGTCCCTATCATCTTTCTTTTTTTTTTAAACTTATTATTACCTCCAAATATTGCTAAAATTATTTACTACCTATCTTTCAAATTCCTTGCAGACCGCGTTCCCTCTTAAGAGTACTTGATTAGGTTACAAAACAAAAGACATAGTGGTTTACATTAAACGGGTTGTGATGAAAAAAGCATGTAATTGAACATAACCAGCTTAGTAACCAGCTTTCTTTGTATAACTAACTTTTTATTTGTTTTGTGCGCCCCATCGAATACAAGACAGAAGCTACTTGTTTTTAAACGGTTTGTGTTGTTTAATTTTCCTGTGTGTGTTGTTTAATTTGCCAAACTAAATAATAATAGAACAGATACAGAACCCACATTGCGTAAATTCAAACCACACTTAATTGTTTTATAGTTTTTTGCGGTGGAACATTATTTATAAAACAGCTGTAATACTTTATAATAGTTTTTACTAAAAACATTACAAGTGCTTATTTACTCGTATTCGTATACTTTTTTTTTTTCATCTACACGTTTAGTTTCGAAATTATTTTTTAATTTAAAAAAATACAGGCTGGAATCAAAACTAGGTATTGTGTTAGTGATTCTCAACGAATTGCGCAATGTCAATGACCTCAGTCGTGTGGGTCATTGAGCTTTTAACTCACGAACATGCTGAATTAAAACGGATTTCTTAACGCTAATGTAAATAAATAAATGAAGATTTTTCTGCTATAATTTCCATCTTATTCTCATGTAAACACACGATGCTAAACATCACTTTTAAAAATCTAAGTGCATACAATATTTTGTTTTCTGCCATTGTAACGGATATTGACAGAACAAACCAGTTTTCGGTAATTAATCTGCCGTAACATGGCCACACAGACGGTTGGTAGAAGACTTTCAACAGGAGAAATGATTCTGTCTACCTCGGCGGGGAAAAAGCGTGATGTTAGGTATTACTATTAGCTACTAAAACTCATCGGTTAAAATGATTCTTAAAATAGCTTTATGATAATATTTATAGAACAGCCCGAGCCAAAATCCATATTTTCTATTCTAAAAAGAGCGTCGAAACAATGCGAGTGGGATGGAAGTGAAGATATCTGTAATAAAACGCGACCCAGAATATTGAAGGAATATTAATTTTACAAGGGATCCCGAACGATTTCCGCACAGAATACGTAATATGAGTCGAACCTGCAAGCATTTGGCCTCAGCACCAACGATTCCATCAACATTTTTCGTTTATGTACAAAACATTCCATGAATAAGTTTTGAGCTAGACGTGTCTGTGTTGTATATTCTACAAAAGTAACTATATAATAAATCTGAAGCTTATATGAGTACAATGCGATTGAATGCTTTCATCATCGTCATCACATTATCAGCCCAATGACGTCCACTCCTAGACATAGGCCTTATCTAAGGTCCGCCACAGCGAACGACTGTGCCGCCTGCATCCAACGACCACCCGCGACTCTAACCAGGTCCTCGGTCCATCTCGTGGGGGTGTTGCCCTACACTGCGCTTTCCAATACGTCGCCTTCATTTGAGAACCTTTTCCCAATCAGATATCAGTTCTAGAACTGATGGGAATAATTTATTAAGAAATACTGGTTCTAACTTTGTGTTCTTGAGATGTTCAGAAAACAGTATCGCAGTCCTAGTTCAACTATCTTTATTATTTACTTGCTGTCCCGGCGAACTTCGTACCACCTACTTAATTTATGATTTTATGAAAATATACCTACCTACCCTACCTATCTACTCTACCTACCTACCCTACCTACCTACCTACCTACCCTACCTACCTACCCTACCTACCTACCTACCTACCTAACCCTACCTACCCTACCCCTACCTAACCTACCCTACCTACCTACCTACATAAAAACTAAAAAATAAAAAAAACCTAAAAACCATCCTTGAACTTCAACGAACATTTAAAAAAAGAATTGGCCAAATTGGTCCAGGCGTTGTTGAGTTATGCGCTTACCAACAAATTTAGCGATTCATTTTTATATTATAGATTTCCTCACAATAACAAACAATATTTTTTGCAAAAAAAAAAATCAAACCACGTAGGTACGTCAACTTTAGATGACATTACGTTTTTGGAACAACAAGGAATTATGAAAGAAATTCTTAATAACAAAGTCAATATAGCCACAGTTTTATTTAAATACCTAATAAAAAAAGATTTGTTGGCAAACAATTTGCAGCTATATGAATAGGAAGCCGTTTTTAATAAATTTGCTCACAAATGAGTGTGAGATTTGGCATACTTAGAATTTAAATCATCATTCATCATCATTGTTGATATACAACCGATAAAAATATCCCACTGCTGGACACGGGACTCCTGCAATGAATTCGGAAGGAATTTAGCCACGCAGGCCAGGTGGGTCGGTATTGTGTTTGTTTCAAATTTTACTTTTCTCGCAGTGCTCTTGTCTGCATAAGGTACTCCTTTAGTCGCCTCCACATCCATGGGTTGAGATAGGGTAGTGACATTATGTATCCTTAATCCGTCACTACACGGATAAGAATTTAAATACCAAAATAGTTTCAAGCTAATTGTATGTAAATTAAAGAAGAAATGGTTAAATTGCAACCACAATAAGACCAAATACATACTTATGTGTAAATACGCAATAAAACCCCTGCTCACCATAACATGTAGCCAGATAATCAACTCTTGTAGCGACAATACAAACACCATTAGAACCACATGTGCAAAAGCAATATCATGTTATGTTATAACATTACCGTTCTTAGTATATCAGCTGTCTGTAGTAGGTAGTAATATGTTTCCGACACGTTTAGGGGTATTATACACGCTACTTTTTTATTTTTTTATTCCACTGAATAAGTTCAAACGTAAGCTGCATTCACTCTTAAAAGAGAAATGTTATTATTCAGTCGATATTTTCAAACCACCCAATATTTCTAACAATATTATTATAATAACTAGTATAATGTAAATTGTATTAGTCTAATTTTAATAATGTATAACGTGTATAAAATGACATGAGTGTAATTGTTTAATGTGAATTATTTAATTGTATAATATTTAATATGAATTTTGTAAAAAAATTCGTCTGCCACTATTGGCCAAACATACTGGTGCAAGCTAACATTAAGAACACAATTATGTACCATGTTTATACGAAATATATTATTTCATTTCATTTATTATGGTCCACCAACAGTTGCTTACACTACTATAATGCATGACAACCGAAGCAATAAAGGAAATCAGTTTAAGTGTAACATCTACTTAAAGGTGAACACCGCTTGCATTAACATAGTATGTCAGGTAGTATTAGAAAAGATAATAAAAACTGCAATAAAAATTAACAATAAAAGTGAATTGACGAACACATTACACTTAACAAGTAAATATACTTAAAAAAATTTAATAACCTGACTGCAAAAAATCAACAGAGAGTAACGCACTAAAAAGACCGTAAAATTATTGTAATATTATTATACCTGATTAAATTTAAATACATAACATATGTATATATTTGTAATCTCCATTTGATTCTCTTTATTTTGATACTCTACTCGATAGGTTTGGTTAAAAAAAATAATAGAACTACTTACAATTTGGAACCATTCAATTATGTATAATCTCTTTTTGAATATATGTAATCTCCTTTTGATTCTCTTTATTTTGATACCCAAATCGATAGGTTTGGTTAAAAAAAAATTGAATTTCTTACAATTTGGCGTCAAAAGCCCGCAGTTTAAGTCTTTTTATTTTTAAAACCTATCTAAAGACACTTGGGTTTTCTAGACGAATCTAACAATACCCTAATTGCCAAAATCCATCCAGCCGTTTGAAAGATTCGTGGGAATAAAGAAATTTACAAACATACAAGATACGCGCGAAAAACAATACCCGTCCTGACAGTCGGGTAAAAATAATAATAAAACAAGCTAACTCGAGTGTGAATGATACAATTGGGAAGAGAAATAAATCTAAAGTACCTTTATCTAATACAGTTTATTACAATTATTAAAGTCGCAGACAAATTGTTCCTTTATTCATGGAAGAGGTTACGTATAGTTTTGCGAAATCTCTTAGCAGTGTTGTTCGGTGTTTTTACGACTGCATTAGGGTTGGAACATTTAGCCACAAGGAATCGCACGTTTCTGTTTACTGTTCGTTAATTAGAACTGTCATATTTTACTAGAGTGAGAAAGATAGCGGGAGTGTGACAACATGTGGCAGGTATTTAATATTATCAATATTCAATATCAATGTACCTAACATCGTTATTTTTTTTTAAGCTAATATTGCTAAACAATGTGTTCACAAAATGTTTTTACCGTTCTCTAATACATAGTTGGTACCAAGTGATGATCCCACATACCATACTTCTTGACGAAAACAAATTAAAGTTTGATTGCTCATTATTACTATTATTATTTTCTCATATCCAAATTTTATTGAATTTGATTTAGTATGGTGTTTTGGTTCTGTACTTTCTGTGATATTTCAAACTGTAACCAATTAAAATTGTAACAACTATGGCTATTGAAAAGAGTGGCCTGAGTTTCTTGCCAAGTTCTTCTCAGAGCTCAACCTTGTCAGTGAACTGGCTGTAGGCAAATTTACTGACACCTTTTCTGGCTTTGTATGACGTTCATAAGTATCATGTATGTGATCCAAATGAAATAAAAAGATTTGACTTTGACTTTGACATTTCTACGATGCTTATTTTAAATGTAATTATTTTTTTTCTGAAAATCGAAATAAAATTTGGTCGATTTTCAAAAAATTATAATTCAAAAACTGGACTTGGTAGCTAAATAGGGATACGAAATCTTGCTTTTAAATGATCATTTCTGTCAGGTTTTTCAATAATAATGGGATGTCAGAAAATCGGGCTTCACAAAACACTGTGCGTATTTACAAACAGACTGGCAACATTGCAAATATTATTTCGTAGTTTAAAATTTTTATTACTGAATCGGAGCTATATTTTAAAAATATGTTTACTACACTTTTTAATTACTAATGCTACGTCAGTTAAACGTGACCCCACACTAATATACTAGCTATTAAATTTGTGAGAGATAAAAATGGTGTTAGGTCAGCGATAACTAGCTCGAAGAATGTCGAGCTTTTAAAATGCGACTAAATTGCTGCGTTGTTAGTAAAAGTAGCGTGTCTGTTATAGCCCTTATAAACACCTGGCTACGAAGCTCGAGAGCAATACAATTTCTTCACTTAATTTATCGAGATACGTTTGCTGCCGTTTTTTACTGAAGAGATAGAAATTCAATCGTGTCAACAGTATAATATACTTTCTTTTTGTGTTGACAAAAGTTATGTTGAAATTGCTAGTAGTCCTATATAATAATATTTTACCACATTCACACATCGCCATCTAGTCCCAAATTAAGCAAGCAAATGTGAAATAAGGTTTACAAATTTCACATAAAAATTGAATTTCAAAGGAAGAATATATTTAAACCGTGTCGTGATGGATAAGAATACACAATGTCACTACCCCATCTCAAACCATGGGTGTCGTAAAAGGCGACTAAGGGAGTAACCTTATGCAGACAAGAGCACTACAAGAAAAGGAATATTCGAAACAAACCTTATACCAACCCGTCTGGCCAGCGTGGTATATAATAGGCTAAATCCTCCACATTCTTTGGAGGAGACTCGTGCCCAGCAGTGGGACGTTTATGGGTTGAGATGATGACAAATATATGACAAAGTACTAAATATATTATGATCTATTTAAAAAGCATGACTTCTATCAAGATAATTCTTCCTATTTGTTATACGAGTGGCTTAAAATAGCTGCGCCAATTCTATTTAATCCGAGTACCGTCGGCAAACAAACTTAATGCTCTTGATACCAATTTTGGCTTAGCAACCGATTGCCTTTTACAGTTGACCTGTTTCCGTTAATACCCACACACTCACACTTGTTTACCGAAACTAACCGATCCGAACTTATTCCCTGATCACCGATGAATAGTAAGGAATATTATAAAATCCAATAAAGTTTTATTCAAGACTTTTTTGATCTTTGAACGTGTTTACCTTTTCAAAAGAGGTATCTTAATAATTGCTGGATATGCAAGGAAAATTCGACTTTAATTGAAAGTATTTAGAGCAGATTTTTAGTAAGCTTTCTAGAAGTTGATAGCCTGCCAAAGGCAGACAATCAATAAATTTATTTGGCTGCGAAGGCACTGGAGAAAGGCAGACAAATGTCTGAGTTTGTATAAGTTATCATTGAAGAAGTGTGAAGCAATGTAGATATTATATTTTTTGATAAGGGAAACAATAGTATGATGACGTTTAAAATAAGGAAAATTATTTTTGGACCAATGCCAGATTAATTACAATAGTTTCACTGTCAATGATATCATTGTTATTTATGACTATATCTAATCGGCGGGATCTTAAAAGTGTTTTTTTTTTAGCTCAAGTTAGATCTTATTTTATGTAAGAAATCATTTTCTTCCACCTCCTACGATTCTGTTATACATCTTTTGCTTCTTCAACGTTAAACAATCTCTTCATGCAAACTCGCCCGTTCAGGACACTTCTGACCTATCATTATTTTGATAAAAATAAACTTTTCAAGTTTAGCAACTAGTACACATGTCACATTTCGTTATTATTGGTCACGTATTATATTGTAAATACGTACATTATTAATTTGTCCGTCGCTTCAATCGAATCTCAGAACTGTCGGCCTGTGACACGAACTTACATCTTATCGATCTACTATTCCTTGAAATATTCCCGCCTTGCTATGGAGGAACGTGGATAATTTCTTTCTAACTCCTCCATTTGCTTCTGATTAATTTCGTTGCTGATTCCAAGCCCTCCTAACCTACTGTAGGTTAGTCATTCCCTGGACCTACCGACTGTCAAAACTCGGAATTCGACTTACAATAGTTGCAGTGGCATTAAGGTGGGATTGTCCCGTAATACTTAACGTAGATTCGTTTTATAATAATGATGGAATTAATGTCATGAAAACAAAGTTTATTATTGATGAAAAATAAATATACCTAGGTACCTATTGTTCTGTTGGCAGGTATGTAAATAATGTGTCTCGCTCACAAATAAGCGATGCTAGTTGTTCTCATGGGCATCATAAATGAAAAACTAGTATAAGAAGGGCAGTCGTATCACAGTGTATATCAATATTAGATGAATAAAAATTTTGCCGTAAAAAGACTCATTTTTCGCACCCATGTTTGTGTATTTTATGCTATGTGATTGTTGTAATACCAGAAATATTTGGAATTTTAACTATTTTTATATGTATTGTTAAACAAAATCTTTTATGGCATAAAGTTCAAATTACGGATATTATTATCGTTAATTTTTTTTAATAAAGAAACTTATTTTTGTCATCATATATTTTTTTCTTTAATTTGAGCTACTTGCTAACCGTTTAAGCTTTGCTATATTAGCCGTAAGCCATCCTCCTGAAGAGTTCCTGGTTGTATTCTTGCATCCAGCCCATCTTGTGGTTCGGATGAGACCAAAAAGTTCACGAATGGAGACCTCGCACCGCCAAGCGCACCCTAAAATGTCGACTCTCTAGGTTGACAGATGATCTTAGATACGAAATTATTTTATTCAATCAAAATCTTCTAGAAAACACAGTTTCTAATTAAACTAGTTAAACTTTTGGACTCAAGGACCGGTATATTTAATTAAGCGAATATAATAACACCTAATTCAGGTACCGTGGCCACTCAGCATAAACTTCGAAATTGGACTTTTTTTCATAATTCAATAATCGTATCAAAGCTCCAACTAATAACAGGAGTCAACGGCCGTCGACTTCTTTTGTTTGCCTCATTTTCTTTTCAAGTATTATGTTGAACTCATTAATATCAAAGTCATACACCCAATTTCTTGCAATAGTGCCAAACAAAACTTTATTACGAATGTCATAAAGTATAATATGGTGTGACGAAGGATATTTGTTGTGGACGTCTTTAGGCGAAACGTTAACTGAATCATCTGTATCAAGTAATATGATCTGATCTAGCCATTAGGACAAATATAAACAGATACAGTTTCAGGAAATAAAGGAAAGTTCTCAGGAAATTATTTGCGTAGGTAGCTATGATCTGTCCCTTCTAGAGAAGTAGCAATCGATTCGATCTATCTATTCTAACGACATGTCAGATTAGTAAATTGATTATGTGACATGTGGCTAGTGTCAGGGATGTGTTCAAATGTATTAAAGTGACTTTTAAATATTTCGAATTTCGAAAATTCGAACTCATCTAAAATAATCTCACTCACATTATAAATGCCAAAGTTTAGATTGTTGTAGCTGACGTTTGTTGCTTTATCACGCAAGAATGTTCGAGAGGATATGTAAGAAATTTGACTCACAGATAGATAATACACAAGCACTGGAATAGCATATAGATAGGTTACTTATACCGACATATTACGCAGGCGGAATTGCGGGTAAAATACTTTAATGTGCGTTAGACAGTTATGACAGATGATTTAATGTCCTCTTAGAAATATGTAAGGTTCAAAGTGGAATATGTAAACATTGGTGACATATCATAAATGTTAAGCCTGGGACGAGGTCAAACTTGGTAATCGTTGTAGGAAACAACAACATCAAACGCACACACAACCGTTTAAGCAAATTTGAACTTTGAATAATTCGTTTTACAGTTTATTTAATTTTATTAAGACACACAGATACTAATCTTATTTATCTATCAATAAAATACGCTAATTTCAAGTTCAAATTAACGAAATACTCTTTAACTTTATTTTATCTACAGCAAATTCATTTCAAGGGTATATTAAATAAAATCTGAAAATGAAGTTAAAGAAAATCATTAATTATTAAAACATTTATCTGCTCCTTAAAGACTTACTTATTTCATCATCATCATCATCATAATTATCAATCATAGGACGTCCACTTGACTGAATGCTTACAATATATTTCCGAAAAAAGTAATTTGAAACGTAATATTTTCACCCTTTGGAAATAAGTTAGCCCCATTTCAAAAATAATTGAACTCCTAAAACTTTGCACGCCATGCGATTCTGTAATAACCTAAAAAATAAACTTTTAATGACACATCTCCATAAAGTATGTCTTATTTATACAGAAACGTGAAAACGTCACGTTGAAAAACACAAAGCTATAAAGTTTTGAAAAACGTGGCTTAGCTCACTGGTATGGGGGTACAGTTGATAGAAATGTATTATTTACCACGAAGACTGTCTGTCTGCAAGTATTGCGCATGTGTAAAACATTTATAGTGATGGGACATGCTTACCGCTAGCGTAAAACTGGTAATGCGGTATTTTGTATCTCATAATACAATGTACAATATATTTCTATTTGCATATACTGTGTCTGGGTGTAATTTATCTATAATATGTATGTATTTACAACAACAAAAAAAAAATGTATTTAAGAAGTATATCAGCTGTTGTTTAGTACCCATAACACAAGCAAATATAATTGCTTACTTTGGGACTAGATAGCGCTGTGTGAATGTGGTAGAATATTATATTATTATTATTATATCGTCCACTTGCGACGATAGTGTGATATTTCGAGAAATTCGATTTTTCGTTTTATATAAATTCGAAACCGCCATATTGCAATCTATTATCTCCAAAAACGCGGTAATTTTTACTCTTAAAATGACGGAGCAATAAGAGAAAGAGACAAAACTATCACATTGTAGCACTATCTCACTCGGACATCTAGTTGAATTCGACAAAGTGACAGATCAGTTGTGCCCTGGTCTTGCTAGAGTGAAGTGCTATCGTGTTTCCCGAACAACGTGATAATACGAATATATCACGTTTTTGGTGAAAAAGTAAGTATAATTTCAAACGATTATTTTCTTTCAACGTAGTAATATATTACTTTATCACAGTGTTTTTGCATAACTAACTAACAACTAGTGTGGTATATCTTTTCTTTATCACAGTTTTCTTGTAAAAATTATAAATTTCACTGTAATAACTCGAAAAGTAACATTGAAGATGATAAAACGTTGCTCTCTAGTGACATACGATTTGGTTTATTTGTTGATGTAATGTTATTTCAGAAACATTTGGATTATGTTGTGCATTTATCCTTCGTTATAACGTTTTAGGTGCTAAGCATTATAATTTTTATTGTGTTATATTTTCAGATGGGATCAAGATCTAAATTAATGTTAGAGTTAGTAACAAAGAAAAATGAAGAATGTGTGCTGAATTCTGACCATAATATTTCCCGTGGGAACACTGACTCAACAAAATATGCTAATAATGACGAAATAACTGGTAAGTCATATAATTTTCTTCTATTCTTGATAAAAATGCAAGTTTATAATAAAAAAATTATTTATGTTTATCCTCTTTTTTCAGAACATCAACAGACAGCTCAAGCTCACCGCTTCCGTAGTTCATCATCAATTAGCTCATCTAGCAATTCTTCAAGTAGTTCCTCAACATCATCGTATCATGAAGGTAGGTCGATGCTAAAATATTTCATTCTATATCTTTCACCCGTGTTTAATATAACACAAATTACCATAATAAATAAATTTACATAATTTTGTTGTTTTAATTTTGCAGAGAGCGATGACTCAGTGAAAGACCCAGATTACCAAGATATATATAAAAAACCAAAGTTTGGATTTAGACTAGGCGAACTGAACAATATTTCAGCGATTGAACAACTTCAAGATTCAGCAGCGGAAGGCGATTTGCAATCACCCAACCAAAATGAAGAAAGATAAGCCACTGACTCAATTACAACGCATTCCAACGAAAATATACTCCTGCAAAATGCAAGGAACGAATCATATGCCACTGCACATAATGATAGTCCAAACGAAACCATAGACGAAGTACCAATTCCAGTTGATCTCGACATCATTGAAACAGAAGCTTTAACACCTACAAAAAAGGGGAAAAAAGGCAAAGGCAGGAAAGTAATTGGCAGAAAAATGTCGCAAAAAAATTAAGAAATAGTGGTAAGTCCTATCAATCATCTAAAACTAAAAAAGAAATACCTGAACGTAAGCTTAAACCACCATGCAAACAAAACCTGTAGATTTAAATGCCTATCCAAAATAACTGAAACTCAACGACAAGACTTTCTTAATGATTATTGGAATTTAGGGAGTATTGAAAGACAATGGGCATTTATACTTCAGTCTATGGAAGAGGTAAAACCAGCGCATCGCTATGTTAGAGTTGATGAAAACGGAACACCTGCCCAGAAACGAGACAAAAATAACGCATTTTTTTTCACTTTATGTGGTGAAATAATTAGAGTATGCAAAACTTTTTATGTAAACACTTTAGCAATATTGATTATGTTTTTTGTCTAAGCCAAGCTTAATTGTTGGTACTATTACTTTTGTAACTTGTAAGATTAAAAATAACAGAAGTTTTATGTGGTTATTTTAAGAGTCTAATTATAATTTGTAGTCAAACATAACAGATAAATTGTTGATCTCATCGTAAAGAAAGTAAGACTTGTTACTTGATACCTCTATTTTTATTATTAACTTTGATATTTTAATAAACAAACATTTTCGATAACAACGTTTTATTAAGAAATAACGCAGCACCCGATAAATAATTTCATCATCTTCAACGTGATATTTGATGATAACACACCATAACCGTTGCATATTTCAGGAACAAGGTGATAAGTTCTCGCTTTTTTTTATAAACGTAATAATTTTGTATATTTTGCATGAAAACTTAAAACACTAATCCATGAATCAATTAAAAATTAGTTGTTATAAAGGTCCTTCGAACATTGTTGCGACATCTGGACGATATTTAAAAAGTTCTGATCGATCAAAAGTTTATAAATCGTTTCCTGTAAAATTGTGGTTTCTGAGATGTCACACTGTTGTCGCAAGTGAGCGATATAGTTAAGCCACATTTCATTAATAAAGCAATAACAAAAACAAATCCAGATATAAAACACTTTGGCTCCCACAATGACGTAACATTTTTTCTACAGTTTCTGATACAGTATTAAATAAATTGAAATAAAAGCCAGTCTCACTAAAGTATAATATGATTTATTTTTAAATAATAGCTATTAACTGCGTCTATAATAACAAAATTCTTAAAGAAAATCTGAAAATAACAAGAAGAAAATATTAAAAAGTTGTAAGAGATGATTACCATTTAAAACCAAGTACAATAATTGTTATTTAATTTTATTCAAATTAAGATCAGATAAGAACTCAACACGAATGTGACTCAAACGTCGCCTGCCAATGTTTCTTCGATAAATGTTACCGGTCTTCGTGAGTAGTGCCCATCCCTATTCTGTTGGAACAGGGTAGTCGGCGGCCGTACGGTGGCGGCCTCGCCCGCTTCCATATCCGCCCTAAAAACAGTCCGCATTACTGCAATATTACTTTAGCCCATCAATATTGAACCTGAAATGCAATTATTCAAAAGTTGCGAGTGACTCCTTGTCAAGTGTTCGAACGAAGTGTCCGGGCGATTTTGACACATGTGGCAGAGGGGAATAAGATTCAATACTGCTTGGCACAAGCCTGGATAGCTCAGTGTACTACTGCTCATTGTATGCCGGAATGACACGGTGAGTTTTGTGTATAATTTTTACATGCTTTATGAACATTATGATTAGAATTAAATTTTACATTATGATTATATAATTTTGGTTTTTTTTTTAATTTTTTCTATAGGATCTTTTGCTAATGTTTTATTTCTTTTGAACTTACTTGTAAAAGTTTATTAGAAGTGTTTTCAGTTATCAATTAGCTCGGACGTCTTTCTAGATTACAGTCTCTTCGTGACACAGTCGACTTGGCACTTTTTAACACATTTCAAGAAGCTTAAAAGTTTTTATAGTAAAGGTAACAAAAACTTTTAATCTTCTGTTGTGTTTATCTTAACAATATATTTAACTAAAAGTCCACCTCATTCGACTATTCGGCATCATTAATATAATCTTTTTATGTATTGCATCATGCTATAAAACAATGGAATTTCCGTTCAAGACGTATATCTTTACTTCCTTCATATTTTTTTCCTCAATTAAACAATAATATCCCAATAAAAGAAACATAATATATTTAAATGGCGTAAATAAAATGAAAACATACAACAATAATACTCTAGGGTGATGTCCCCACGTTCCTGTGCAGATTTTGAAAACATACGGAAGGTTGCTAAATTGGTGCGTGGCCGCGCTAAGTATTTGTTCAGTGATCAGTGTGATCAGTTTTAATCACTAATCAAAGATCTTGAATCAATTGGTACACTGGTTTGTATTTAAACAAATGTACATATATTGTATGATAATGAGATTATTAGGTTTAGTGCACTTTATTCATGTAAATGATTATTCTCTATTTCTACAACCATCTAATTCATAAAAACAAAATCAATACTTATGAAAGAATTTTAAAAATACTCTGTCATAGAAACAAAGGAATACAAAGAAAAGTATATTATTTGTATTGAACATCATCGTAATAGCGTTTTAATCAATTCTAAACATATTTGTGTTGAACTAAATTGAGAGATGTCCTCAAGACTAACAAAGCGATTGCGCTTAACATTGTGACCACCACGTCAAATTAAAAAGAAAAACAATTTTAAGATAATTATAATAAAACAGCGTTTCAGAACGAATTAGGG
Organism: Laspeyria flexula; assembly: GCA_905147015.1. Taxonomy (NCBI): domain Eukaryota; kingdom Metazoa; phylum Arthropoda; class Insecta; order Lepidoptera; family Erebidae; genus Laspeyria; species Laspeyria flexula. The sequence goes on from LR989958.1 coordinate 2,279,422, forward strand.
ATTGATAATGAAAGCCATGACTTATTGGCATCTCCGTTCCCTGAACTGCTGTACCAAACCAGAAAATTCAGTTTTTAAATTGTAGCAATAAAACACAAAATAATGATTTAATAATATTATCTTGCATTTTTATGGACCTGGCTTTTATCTATAGCCGACATCGGCGTCAGAGCACGCTTGAGCTTGTTGAGTATAACCGACGTTGGTATTCAATAAGTCAAATATGTGATGCCCGTTGCAAAAGTTATGCCAATGTTTCTTTGTGGCAACTCCTAATGCTTCACAATTCTGGCACGCACCGCCGCGAAAATCAGACCTTGTATTTCAGAACATGTAACATTATGCGTTTTTCTCTGGCATCATGCCAGCCTACTAGCATGAAACCAGGGCATTGTTCATGGATTAAGAGAATAATGACTATGGCTCACCATAGTAATTGCCTAGATTTTTAATCTAGGCGTAATGTTGGCATGGTTTATTAAATAGCGGTGTCTCATGAATGTGATGCCTTGGGGTAAAATATTTGTGGAGTAAATTCTATTATTATGGGGCATGTAAATTGTTTGTGGTAGTGAAATTAGGTCAGGAATGGGGTGTTTGCTTTGAGTTTCAGGAATTGGGGTGTCATAAACCGCAACTAAATATTATAATGTGAAAGTGCGGACATGCTATTTGTGTTCCATTCAAAACGTACACTCTTGTTTCGAATATTATTATATTTTTACTAATGAATTGAAAACCTAAATAGGTAGTTTCTGTGATGCTTCTGTCCGGAAGTTATAGAGTATAGAGTAGGCCTGTGATCATCAACAGCTGATGTCTTCATAAATTAAATTATGTTCATGTGGTAATTTTAACGTTTTATTTTCAGTATTATTCTTATTATTCAACGTAAATCTGTATTCAATAGATTTTACAATGGTCTTATCAGACATTTTCTATCTATATCAATGCTTTAAATTTATTTTAATATCATAATAATAGTGGTTTTGTCCACTTAAGAGATATTCGAAATGTTCAAATGTTCTAAATACCAAATTCAATTTCTATTACCTCAATAAAAATATTCTTGATAAATAAATATAATGTTGGTAAACCACAAACCTTTGTGAATTAGTCATAAGCTCAAAGGCTTACAAGCAATATACAAGTACGTACCAACAAATTGCTAAGCTATTACTTATAAGCTGCCCTTAAATACCCCAGTTAGCTCTAGTTGACATACAATTCACAGAATAACGACTTTATTTTCAAGTAAATTGGAACAAAGCCTTATGTTTTTGTTAAAATACGTTGACTTTTTTTATGTTTTACCATTATTTATTTTTATTTCGATAGTAAAACTTTCGATTCTGGTAATAGAAAAAGATAAACGCTGTGTCAATCATCAATTTGGTCCCAGAATAGAACCTTGTGGTACACCGACAGCAACAAAGTAAAATTATCATCTAAATTAATTTGGCGATTTAAATTCTACCCATGAAACGTTGATGACTCATTTAAAAAAGCTAAAACGTTTTTACACCTAAAAAAGTGGCGAGCAAGATAAGATGTGACGTCCTTTTTTTGTGTTCATTTAAACTTTAGCAAGTTTATGTAGAGTTAAAAGTGAGACATGAACAATAGTTTTACAGTAGCTCAAGATTTGGTAAAGAGTTTTCTACACGCGTCTGGACTTAAGTGGTGCCGTTTATCTATGACAAAAAGGAATGATGGGAAAGGTAAGGCAAGGAATGACACTTACTAGAAGTCACGTTTCCTTTTTATGAGGGTTACAAAAATGATGCCTTTGCTAAGAACCATAATTTATATTTGCAACTCAACCAAAAATAATTATGTAGTTACACGTTCCCGTTTGGTAGCTAAACGTTCTCACGTCGGATGACAGAGATAAATGATTCTAAAAATATAAATAGGTACATACACACATATAAATAGATACAGACTAAATTTTTTAACACTTGGATATAATAATATTTTGTTAAACTAAGTTTAGTGTTTAAAAATCGCTTTAACACTTATTCAATTCATTCGACAGTACAAAAATACTTATGCTCTATAGAAAACAAAGAAACTCCGTCCATTATTTTAAAAACGGTTACGGCTATCTATCTATTTACATCAAAGCCAAAAGCTTTAAAATAATTGCTTCCTCTGCTGACAGTGGTGAAACATTCAAAGTAACTGAATACAGAAATCTTTTTTCAGTACACATCTACCTCGTAGGCTGTATCATGCTCCGTAGGCAAATATTTGCCAACCAAATGGTTTCTAGGGGAGCGCAGTCAAGTTTTATAGAGGTCTATGTATGCTACAGTTCATTTATAAAACATAGACCCTGATCAAGTGCTTTGAGTTTCACCTCTGTAGAGTTTTTCCGTCTGAAGATATTTTTTATTTCGCTAAGAATAGCTCTTCATTGATGATTGAAAATTTTTGCGTACTCTGATATTTCGTCTTGGTGTTGTAAGATTAATTCTATTTTTGGGTTAATTATGTATATTGGTAAAATACTAATAATATCGTTTGACACTATATAATGCCATAAAATTCACTTTGGCAAATTCCTGAATACTTTAGATATTCTATAAAAAAGATTGCAGAGATTAGATTGTATTCAAAATTTTCTTTGAAATTTTACACGTTTTTGGTGTGGTTGATGTAAATTACGTAAATATATTCTGTCTGTTCTGAAAATAATATTGTTTGATCCTCATTTAAATCTACTTCAAATTGAGGCTCTGAGAAATTTAGACATTTGTTTCATCGCCAATTTAAACTTATTTACATAGGTCGGATTAGGCCACAAATTTAAAGGGTTTCATTGTAATGGATTGTCAGGCGTAAGTATCATCAGGCATATTTAATTGGCAACACAATATGCTTGAGATTGAATTTTGTATAAATCGAATATTTCAAATAAAAATCAGCATAAATGTATGTATAATAATAACATGTCATGATTGCACATCGCAATGTCTACTTCGAATTTTTATTTTTCATATCACGATAGTCGCAACAAAATGATGACCCACCTAAGACTTACACTTAGGTGGGTCATCATTTTGTTCAAAAAGGAAGTGATTACGGTTTAAACCTGCTCAAGAAGCAATAACTATTTTATAAAGTATTTATGAATAAATATATTATCTATCAATCTATCTATCTAAATACATGCGCATTGCCTACACTTTAAAAATTTATTTGCTCTTAAATATGTTATTAAGAGTGATTATCTTTTTGGACGCAATTTTGTAATCTTTCCTCACAAAATAGGTATTTTCTGAATTCTTTTTTGGACGAGTAAATAGCGACGAATTTAAAACAGAGATTAAAAAGCTCATCGTGTGAAATTTACATGAAATTAATTTCATTCTCGGTGCGAAACCACTTTATTGAAAATGATTCAGCTATGGTAAATTGCAGAATCACTTCAATAATAAATTAAAATTGCTCATTAGTAAAAGCTATAATGTTATTGCAGGATTTATTTTAAAATGCTTTCGATACTTTCTCTTAGACAAAAGATGGAGAATTAGTTTGGTGGTTTGATAATCTGATAAAGTTATGAATTTAAAAAACTGAATGTTGACAAATTATTGACGCAAAACATTCAGGTTACATGAAAGGTGTTAATAGTTTCTTTCTCAGCTAAACTCATCTTTCTAAAAATTAAAATCAGTTTGAAAATGCGGAGTACAAATTTTTTTTTGTTCTTTCTAAACTAGAGAATCGTAGAACTGCAATACATGGTCAATTTGTTGTCCGCAAGCACCACTTAGTTACAAGTCCTGCACTCTTAAAGCTTACACAGAACATTAGGCTGGTGATTCAGTAGGTACATATTGCTTTCTTTTGAACATTAGTGCACATACATAAATGATGCAAGTGCTCTTTTAGTATGTGGTATATATTATTTTATTTCAAAATCTTCATTTAATCTACTTTTTTATTAATTGCTTTGTTCAATATTGTGATAAGACTTTCATCTTCGCCAATAACATTCATAATTCATATTCAGTCATTGTTAGTAGGTTCTTTTTATTCAAGTTTGACCTTACCTTTTACAAAAAACAGTAATTAGTATGACTGTTGAAACTTCATGATTTTAAATGGATATTGAATATAGACTTCAGAAATTTTAATTGACATTTTTCAAAGAAGGATGATAATGATAAGTGTACATAAATTATAAAGAACTTTTTCTTTTGTAAAGTTTCTTCTAGAAACTGGGCTTCAATAGCCTGTATTGAAATCATTGAGCACAATAGGCTATTGACTATAAAAGGCGTTCGACTGCGAGCACTATTGTATCCCATTTTCCTTGAATGACTCTTACAACTTGCGTGGGAGATAAGCAGCTGGCAGTTACAGCGATATTTATTACAAATAATTTTGCTTTGAAATTGAGAACATTAATATACAATAAAATTGATACCGACATCATATTGTTATATTATAAAACATTGCGTTTTATGCACGAATCTTTGTGTCCATTCCGAAAAGCACTAGATAGGAAACTGTTTTATTTCGATGGATCTATGGATATGATTATTTTGAAACTAATGCGGATCAATAGTCAATAATCAAAATAATACTTTTCATCTAGATCAAATACATAAATTCAGTAATAAATTAAATTATTAAAAAAAATACAAAAATCCCGCCTGCTTATTAAAAACTTAAAAGTAAGAAGCAAGCCTTAAAGTTAAATAATTCTACATAGTAAAGTTAACCGGTGGGACCAATTAAAATTCTAGATCGACTTAATAATGCTTTTTCATACTTATGCATAAAAACATTTCCCTCCTTTTTGGCAGTCGAGTAAAAGTAATGAAATAGGTACAATACTTTGGCATAAATGGATATTTCCAGCAATCAATGTCATATAACTAACAACAGAATGAATACCTACCAGAAGTCATTGCGGCACGAAAATTTTAAAAACTCCATATTTTTTAAATTCCCAGACTAACAAACGCTTCATGATTCACGTGCTTTCAGGCTCCCCTAGGAGTTCCGCATTCACACAGGCATTCAAAAATATATTGTGAAATGTTCCGAGCCTCCATTCCACTAGAATGTACTATTGTGATCCAGTCATGCAAACTCCAGTCACGTCTGCAAACTGATCCTACCAAGCCTTGGTGGAGAAACTTCTGAGTTGTAACAATAATGATATCAGATCGTTTTCTTTCTTAAAATTCGAGGCACGTAATTTTTGACCTGTTTTTTTGAATCGTTACATTTAAATTTTACATGCGCCGGCTTCAGTAATGTTTTATTTTGTGGAGTAGGTACGCAAGAAGTAGTGCGTGAGCAGTATTTGTGGTGAAGGTGTATGAAACATTCAGTGCGCGGCACTTTATTGGTGAATTTATAAAACCGAAGCAGTAAAAATGAAAGGTTTCTTGTACATAGCAACAACTTTTTATGTTTCACTTGTTTTATTGAGTATCCAATAAAACAAATCGTAGAGAAAGTTCATAGAGGTACAGAATTGATAAACTGATGAATGATTATATCTTATAAGTAATTATTGATTGTGCTGACCGTACTTTTTATACTTTGATTATAAAAAATGTACCTGTGACGGTATTTCACTACATTTTATTTATTTTATAGAAGTGTGACCATTTTCACCTGTTTTGTTTGTGTGACCAAATCAACACTGTGACGATATTTCACCAACCCAACAGACCTAATCTGTGACATATGAATAGGGAGATAGATTAGATGTGATGAGCGCAACTGACGGTGCAGTGGCCGTGGCCAAATTTTGGGCTGACACATATTTCGCTTTCGCTTTCTAATATTCATGATCATCATCATTACAACCTATAAACGTCCCACTGCTGGGCATGAGTCTCCTCCAAACATTGTGGAGTGAATTTACGCCACGCCGGCCAGACGGGTTGGTATAGGGTTTTGTTTAGAATTTTCGACTTCTTGTAGTGTTCTTGTCTGTTTAAGGTTATTTCCTTTGTCGCCTAATCAAAACAGAGTAGATGACAAAATGTACATTATATACTACTAAGGCACAGAATGTTTCTAAAGTAGGTATGAAAGAAAAATATAATATTAGGAGAAACTAGATAAGGTTAAATACGTGCTACATAGTTTCTGACAAGTTGTAAGACAGGGATAAATCGCAGAACTTTCATTTCGAGCTATAGGATTAGTTGATATAGGAAAATGTTCCTTAATGGTGAAACTTCCAAGTGCGGAAAGAATTATATGAGAACTGTCATTAAAGCTGCATCAACCATCAAGTAATACTTTACAAAAATGTTAGCTTATTGCCAACTCAATACAAATGTAGGTTTGGATAATAATTATGATTTCTGCAAAAATAAAAAAAAAAGTAAAAAGTAATTTATTTGCCAGAAACATGGTTACATGGTGTTATAAATAGTGTACAGTACAGCATGTTTCGCCGTTCATCATCATCATCATCATCTCAGCCTATTGCAGTCCACTGCTGGACATAGGCCTCTCCCAACACGCGCCATAACATTCGATCCTCCGCCTTCCGCATCCAGTCGTTAGCGTTAGCGGCATGCAAATTTTATATTGTATCATGTCATAAATAACAGTCAATATTAATAAAATGACAATAAAATTATATAATGCAAAAACATACTTGGCATCAATTTATATATATACCTGATACATTACTATATAAAACTAAATTACACGTTCAAAACAAATGCAAACCAAATTATTAGAGAATTCAGTTATTTATCTCTACATTCCATGAACTCTCGTACAGTGTAAAAACATTTGTTAACAAGCCATTTCCGAAGCATAGATAAAAAACGTGTGAATTGGAGCTCTCTTAGTGCTTTAGGTATTTTGTTATATATTTGAATACAACTGATGTAACTATTTCTTTTAAATAAAGTAGTTTTAGAGGATTATGCTTAAAAAAATTCAAACAACTAAAAATTGACTACACGTTGACACAGCGGCGGTGCAGACGATTGTACAAGATTCCGGGTTTAATTCAAGGTTAGGGTTGGTTTCATCATCCGAAGTTGGGTAAAATGTAATTATACATATACATACATTATAGATCACGCCTCTTTCCTAACAAAGTGGTAGGCAGAGACCATTTCCTTCCACTTGCTACGATTCTGAAATACATCTTTGGCTTCTTCAACATTCATCAGTCTTTTCATGCATTCTCGCTGGTTTATTTATACATATAATACATGCTAATTGTGTAGATTATATATTTATTTATTTATAAAAGTAAATAGTGTTTGGTTTCTACTACATGAGACGTAACATAACTGGGAAAATTTGGATTTCATACAACTCGGTCTAACCCTACAATACAAAATTAAGGTTTCGAAAGGTAAAAAAAATCTCTTTGTCGTCAATTGCGGGTACCAATTCTCATATTTTTCTTACTTAAAGAAAATTGAACAATCTTCTAAAGTTTTTCCTACTTCATAACTATCAAGTACAAAAGTTTCTTAATCAACAACCACTGAAGACACTAATGTTTTAATGAATCGTGATTCTTGGCCTCTAACTTTGTTCCTGATTCATTAATGTTTGAGTAAATACAAAGCTTTATATTTACGTTATTTTTTGTACCGACTACTTCCCTGCCAGTCCAGATAATTATATGTAGTTATTTCGAGGAAACATTTATCAGTATGTTCAGTTTCGAAATGAATCACTAGATATTAGATAAGGAACAAAGTATTAATATCCACAACAATGATGAAGTTTTAGTTCAGATAAATTTTAGCCTAAAATAATCAGCATTTTCGCCTTATTATAATTTTTGACATAGATCACACACACCGATGTTACAAATTTAATACAGGGTGGAATTTTGTAATGCCACCTGGAGGGAAAGTACTCATAATACTAGAGATAGACAATTTAACTCAAAGGAAACATTTATTTTTAAAAAGAAACAAAACTGCACTTAAAATTTTTAGAAATTCACTTGCCACATCCGGGAATTGAACCAGAAAAAATCCTAAAGAATTACATATACATAAATATATTTTTGAAATATTTGCAATTAACTTGTAAACGTCACACTTCTGACAGTTTAAACAAAAGTTTTCTAAGGCTTAACTCGTAATTAATGTAACCGCAGTATTTTACAATTACTTTTCTGAAGCAATATACCAATATGCATATAACCACAACTTAAAAAGTGGCCACTACCTAATTTATTTTCATAAAAAGTGAACTTAAAAGAGCGAGTGCTAATTGGATAGTAATATTATTCGTAGTTGGCGCAAGCCTTCATATCTCTATGCATTTTAAATGAAGTGTCATTTGAACTGATCATGTGACTTTTGACTTTCGTTTTAATTAAAACTTACTACATATCTTGACGACCAGGTTAAGTTAATTTTGGTTTTAATTAAATTTCCACTTAAAATTTGGCAGAATGTTATGATCAATGATATTGTATTAAATTATTATATAACGGGTCTACGTCACGTATTATATTTAAGGAATATGAAAATACCTTATTTGTTTGCCCGACGTTTCGGTCGAATTACACCGACCGTGGTCACGTGCTGACTGGAGCGGCGGCCGAGCATCGTTCCTGATGCGTGCGGGTTTCTGCTACTACCCTCACTTTAGTCATTTATATTTATAGTTTTTGAACTGTTGGTACTTCGACACACTACACTAATAACGTCTACACACGGGCCTACTTTGTCGGTACTTTGTCTGTCTTTAATGATATTGTATTTTAAAAATTAAAATTCAATATCATTGGTTATGATACTTAATAGATAAAACATAAGAATAACAAATTTGACTAAACAAGACTAAGTAGTCATAAAGCTACAAGTTCATGGACGAGAGTGACTTGCAATAGCGAACGTCAACAGGCTGCTGATGATGTGTATACATTAAAATGGACAATAATTCCTCTTCGAAATTATCTTAATTTATTATATTTCACCCAATTAACGCCATGGCGAGCGATTCCGTGCCGTCTACAACCAACCTCGACCAAGTCGTCGGTCCATCTGGTGTGGAGCCGCCTATGTCCAGCAGTGGACGTCGTTGGACTGATATTATGATGATGATTATATTTATTTCATAACCAATCACTCTAACGTCGCTTTCTACCGACAAAATACGTTTTTTAATATCAGTGTTCACGCTTAACGCATAAACAAAACGTTTGACATTATTGACAGCGCGGCGCCCGCGCTGACAGAAGCTCTCTTCCGTATCGGTCGTGGGTGGAGCTACACGCCATCATTCCACATGTGATGTAATTATAATTAAAACCCAAAATTAAACATTGTTACAACATTTAGTCGTGTTTTTTTGACTAATGTTTGCGTGCGCTTATAGCGCGCGCAAACAATCAGAATGCAAACTATAATACTTTCTGATGCAAAAACTTAATTTTGAAAAATGCTTCATACTTAAGTTCTCGCATAGCTTTAACAAGTAACTGACGTACATACCAACTTGCTATAAATATTAGAATGTATTATATGTCACAAAGTCGTACCAAAACGTGCCTTGCACCGACTTGTTTAAACTTAGTTATACTCGCTTTTAATGAATGTTCTTCTGATAATATTTAATACTAATGTTACAGACATTATATTGCATTAATGGGTTTATAGTTTGAAATAATTATACTATAAATAATACAATGACAAACAGGTAAGAAGTTTTTGTACGATAACTATTTTTCATTCTTTTCATTTGAAAAATTGCCTTGTTGGCGAGGCGATAGTGTATACATTTGGGGTTTTTGTGGTTTCGAGTTAGACCTCTGAGTGTCGATTCTGTGATCGGCTTTGTTTCAGAGCTTGGGTGTATTTCTATGTATAATACATATTTATAATATTATTGGTTTGTTTATCTGTTGTCTAGATCCGGACACACCTAGACTGATGACGCAGTGTAAATGTCCAAAATATTTATAATTATCATGAGTTCAATTACCACATGAGAAAATTGTTTATGAGATTTGTAGATAATGGTGTCGAGTCTAGTTTTACATCGTGTGCAACCATCTACATATCCAACAATAAGTTTTATTAATGTCAAAATATTAAAAGTAAATTCCCGTATCATTTGCTTTGTAATAGAGCTGTCCTAACACGTCCTACATATTCATTAATCTATCTCATACATCGCACGAACTATAAATCCTCTGTTACGTGGCTTAGTATTTATTCATACGGTTCTCCCAGTTCTCAATGAAATGCGGGATGTTGGTATTCAGAAGCACCATTTGACGATTTAACGATGTCGGCAGATTTAGTGCATTGGACGATCAATCAAATGTTCGAGTATTTCATAAACTATAGTTCTATTTGTTGGTCTTCTTCGGTTCTTTATAACCGTAAAAGACCTACTTAATTTCTATCTAAATTCTGAGATTTAAATGGTATTTGAATTTTATCTACAGGCCTACCATAAAAAATCCAATTAAAATGAGTTGGATGGTCGTCTTCAGTATCATTTCATTCGTATTTTATCGTATATCTTTTGCGGATACAATTTTTTTTTGTAATCGTGTTTTATTGTTCGTTCGATATATATATTTTATTAAAACTTTTTTTTTCACCAGTCTTCCAAGTTAGATACCTACACGGTCCATAATCCAAGTTTCAACATATTGAAAAAATAAATAACTTGCTGTCACTTGTCACACAATCACTAACAAGATTATTGTGTATGTAATGGGTCCTTTTTGTTGTAATAGACCCGAATACGACAAAAAGTTAGATAACAATGTTTTACGCCTTACCTTCGTCATCTTACATTATGTGCTTAGTTTTAGTTGTACCAGTTTTTGTGCTACAATTTGTATAATCCCGTTTTCATAGTTTCATTTGAAACTAATTAAGGTTTTATTAGTTGCATTATAATAATTTTATCTGAAAGGGAATAAGGATTAAATGAGACATCTAAATTTTGACGGATTTTTAAATAGTTTGGATTATTAGACTGCCGTTCCATGGCGAAATTATTTGCCATTTTTTGAAAATATTCTTGCATTAATATTTTTGTCTTACTGACGTATGTTTTTTTAGTTTTAGTCAAAATTAATTTTGTTAAAATTGCTTCATCTGCCATCTCTTGAATTGTTCTCAATGGCTTTACAACCCCATTTAGGTTAGGTACATTTGACTGATCGCCAACTTAGCCCAGTGTGGCGAGAACTGGCTTCCCTTGAGGTGACTGACCCATGTATCTTTATGAAGCTAAGGTATAAATTTCCCAAGTCAAGCAACTAAAAAACTCAAATATTACCGTACCCTGATTTACTATCTAATATCTATATTGAATTTCCTTAATGGGCGTGATTGAAATGAAACATAATAATAACTCTATAAGTTATTTGTTGACGTCACATATGCCACAGTTATGCATGCACACAACGGTCATTATGCATAAATTATAATGTCGTTTATACCCTATCTACAATATTATCAGAAGCACGTAAATGTCCATAGCAGACCGCATGCCTCACGGCATACCTACGTGTTCTTCTACAAATATATTCAGCTATTTATAGCCAAACAGATTTCTCGAAGGAGAAAAAAGTCGTCGGTTGTATTGCGGTGGAAGCATTATCAATGTTAAGCATTTTTGGCAAGCTGCTTTGGTATGCTATCTAGATGGATTCGTGACTGTCAGTATTTTCACTATTAAGTGTCTCAATCTTTTGAAAGAATTCTTCCTAAAATTGTTGATCACCGCTATCACTAATGAAGCATTCGTTAAGTCAAGATGAAAGTCGTCTAATGGCATGATTAATTTCCCAAGTCCTGGTATTGGAAAAAATATCGGAGATATTGTACAGTCAGTATAACAACCTCCTTCGACCTAAGTGTGAAATCGCTCGTATCATACCAACGCGTATTAAATTTAAAGTGTCGAGAATTGACATCCAAATTTTTACTTATTTCGTTCAACACCTTGCATTTCATCATCATCATCAGCAACTCATTAAGTCCCACTGCTGGGCTCGGGTCTCCTCTCCTCTAACATGAGAAATGCATTTAGAATATTATTAATTCAATCGATAACAGCCGCTAATCGGGTTGGCAGCCGACAACCATATCCGGTACGAGATAACGTAATATCCGCCGTATATCCGTCACTTCCGGTTAGCAAACACCCTCCAAATGAACATTTCAAACGTTAGCAAATATTCGGAAGTAGGTCGTGCTTTGTTACTGTCGTTAAAAGGAGATGTTTCTTAAATAAATTTCAAATAATTTTTTAAGATGATTTCATGCCCAAAGATCTTGCCGTCTAACGAAACAACGAGTCCAACGGACCAGGTAAAGTGGTCTGCCATCAATGGCCTCCATGTTTGATGCATATGGTCTCACTAAACAAGTTGATGATTTTGATGATCTATAAACAAACTTAGCTAATGGCGTTATTCCTAAACAAAACATAAAATACATACTTGCCATACAGAAATATTATATCGAGAATGGCACAAAATAATATATGCATAGTCAAAACCAGCCTATAAACCTCCATTCATAAACATTCTCCCAAGAGGGCTGAAAAAAAAAACAAGAAGAAACAACAATTTAAATTATTTACGCTTCATAAACAACGAAACAGAGATATCTAATGAAATGAAAACGCTTGGTACTTCATCATTTTGTCTGTTGACATTCTCATCCAAGTCCAACGTAACGTACACTTCTATAATATATTTATCATGCGACCATTCATCATAATAATAATAAGAAGTAACGTTAGTAACAGAATTATCTTTTGTTCTTGTTTAGGATGATAATATTTCTGCAAAAACCATTCAACCGCAATATTTTCTTATTCAGATAGTAACGAATTAAGAATACATATTGTGACTACGCCTTCTCAACCCGTGGATGTTGTAAAAGGCGACTAAGGGAATAACCTTATGCAGACAAGAGCACTGCAAGAAAAGAAAAATTCGAAACAAACCCTATCCCAACCCCTCTAGCTAGATATAGTAGCTTATATTATTATTTCCACCACATTCTATGGAGGAAACCCATGCACTAGTGGACGTTTGTAGGTTCAAATGATGATAATGATGAATTTTTCAAATGTCATTTCATGGGCGCCGACCGCATAAAAGCTCAAGTTTGAAAATGTTGTATTTGCACTTTCTATGATGATATTTAAAGCCTTTTAAATAAGATAAATATACAAAAAATAAAACAATTTTTATTTAAGCAGTAGAAAAAATTAAAGCTATACGTGGTTTACATCACTTGACGTCAGAATTAGGATATTTTTAGTCTTCAATTAGCGTGCAGTGCTAACATAATTATCTGTTTTTATAATTTTTTTTTAAACTATGTTGTCCCGCTGTTGAAAAAGGTCTCTCCCAAGCTTCTCCATACTTTTCTTTGATCCTACAGTCCTTGTCAAATGAGTTCACTACGTCTTGCCAGCGTTTTAGGGGCCCTTAAATATATATAATTATTAACATTTAAATTCAATTAAAAATAATTAAGACAATAACTGGCGGTAACCTATTCTGTTTTGACGATTCTCAAAGGTATCAAATTTATCACTAAGCATAAAAGATACCCAAACGACCCAAAATGCGTAATTGGATATTTATTTCTGTTGCTGATGTAATACGTATTTGGGCCGCAGCTGTCGACAGTCCACGGTGGTATCCGGTTGGTCACACCGAACAGCTCAGCCGAAAAATTTGCTGTCCATTTGACGGAGTGCAATCCCGACAGGTTTATTGGGAAACCAATCACATACGAGAATGAACATATTTGTATTGTTAGGAGTTTGGAATTGTTTTTTTTATTTCCTGAAGTGGCAGAAAACCCAGCAGCAAACCACCTTGTGCCCCTAACATTGCCAACGTCCATGAGCGGAAATAAAGGATAATGAATGAATGAATGAATATATTTATTTGCGGAATATGGGGTACATTGAGTTCTTATGTCTGAGCGCCATGAGCGTCACCGGTGTCCCCCAAACAATAGATTTTCTATTGTGTCTGGAATCTCGGCGTTCAACGTGTTAAATATTATATTACATACATATACAGTAACAAAATGTGCTCATAAACTGCCTGCGACACAGGAATATTCCTAGTGCAGGCACCAAACATTTTCTTACACCATTCTCTTACAACCTTATCTTTAATCTTAAGAATTATGTAATAGTGTACTATTTATGCTGAATAAATAATGTATTATTATTATTAATCAATATTGCCATTCTGCCATTCAATATTCCAATTTTAACATTCTGATATACTTGTAAAGTTCGATACAGAATTAATTGAAGTCTCTGGTGTTACCAGCACAAGAAACTAATTGCCTGAATGAGTTGCTTCTCTTGGCTGTGATTAACGAATGTTCGATGATCTCTATGTTTTTGATTTCGTGTAAACAAATACTAATTAAAACCAAGTCTAGCTTGGATTAGCTCAAAAAAAAGAAAAAAGAACTAAGTATAGAGTAGTTAATCATTGTTTTTACTTTTTCTATAAAATGAAATGATAGGCATGTAAGTTATGCATACCTACTCAATTATTATTCCATCCACAAAAATATGTTTTGAATCACGGTGTGATTTGTATCTTTATAATTTTTTCAAAAACTGGTAATTTTAAAATACGCTCTCATCATCGTCATCGTCAATTTAACCCATAAACGTCCCACTGCTGGGCACGGGTCTCCTCCAAAGAATGTGGAGGGAGTTTAGTCTACTATACTACGCTGGCCAGACGGTTTGGTATAGGGTTTGTTTTGAATTTTCCTTTTCTCGTAGTTCTTTTATCTGCATGAGGCTACTCCCTTTGTCACCTTTTACGATACCCACGGGTTGACATGAGGTTATATGTATTCTTAATCAGTCACTACACGGAAAAATATGCAGTCTTAAATATTAAAAACCTAAAAAACTTGTTAGTTATTTTCAACAAATTTTGCAATATTTCTGTTTTATCGGGCACGTTCTTACCTCCTGAATTTTACAATTGCGTCGGTTATAATTTATTCAAAGTTTGTGTTGGGAGCATCGGCGGTATTGTCAACTTATGAATATTATACTAACACAACCCCCTGTTGCCCTTGCCTTAATACGACTATATCGAATTGTTACAAGTTCTTTTACATACAGGCGTGTTAGTATTTCATTTATTTTGACTGAAGATACAAGTACGAATGTGTAGATATTTTATATGGAATTTTTGTCAAGTGAGCTATAATAGGCTTCGCTCAGTAAACATAAAAAAAACATTGTTTTATGAAGATGCATTTAAGATGTGAGAGGTTTCGAGTTTTCATGACAAACACGTCACACGTTGCTTATTTTCACAAATAAATTATTCAAAACCCATTTCAATAACATGGTAACACTGGCTTCAATAAATTTACAAACCAATGTAAATATTAAAAAATCGTTGCACTTTCAAGCTGTAAAATTTTAAAGCACTCTATCAAATCGAAACCAGCATGTTTAAAAGCTTGTCTGTAACACATTTTAAAAACAAATATCCTTGTTTTGGCGACATTTTGCTCATATACTTTTGGCATTCTGCCAGATTGAACTGGCCTCGACCCTAAAAGTTTTGGTTTTATTACTGCTATTACTGGTCTCCAATTTTACATTCTGGATTTGTTTATTATAGCCTTTTGTTACGATGCACATAAACATTTTCTGGTGTCTTAAGCATCTTATTTAATAAGTTAAAATGAAGTTGACAACAATTGCAACACAGGTTATACGCAGAAAATTATCTTAAGATAGATGATGCTCTCCAGCGTTTAAAGATTGTTTAGTTTCTTATCCAAATATTTAACGCCATTCTTAAAATACCTGTAAATAATTAAGAAACACACTTACACTGTAATAACTAAATAAATACAGATAAAATAGAATAATACAGACTTTAACACCGAAATATAATTATTGTAATCGCTCAACTAAGGGATTCACCTTATTCAGACAAAAGCACTGCGAGAGAAGGAAAATTCGAAACAAACCCTATACCAACCCATCTGGCCAGCGTGGTATAGGTACTAGGCTAAATTCCCTCCACATTATTTCGAGTAGACCCGTGCCTAGCAGTGGAATGTTTATGGGTTGAAATGATGGTGATGATGAATCGTTAAAGGTGCATAGCTTAGATTAGATATATAAGCAAATATGTTTATGGGCAATATGGGCATTCTCGTATTCAACACTATCTTTCACACGTATCTTGAAACCCTTGACTTATCAAAATGTCTTAGCACCTCCTTTCAAATATTATTATCTTAGAAGTTGACCCACTTATGTGTCATAACATCAGTGATGTCACCCCAAATTTGATAGCTCGATAGTAACTGTCATTTGCTTTCAAGTTATCAAGGTTCTATCGTTATCATTCACTGGTTTTGCCTATGGTTTTCGTAAAGTTTATCTCTACATAGTATAATAATGAACAGAATAATCATAAGATTACAAAAAAATATGTTAGTTATTTTTTGTTGAAGAAAGTTTTGTGCTATTATGAAATAGCACAAAATTTTTTTCAACATATGAACAATGATTTATCTAAAACAAATATGCATTTGTTTTGAACACTTGAAATGTGATTGTTTATTAATTATTTTTTGTAAATTTGGGTAGGTCTCTTATGTAATTAGCACTTGAGAAATCTTACTTTTATTTAGAATAGCTAAGATCATGATACAATAAATATATAATAATTTTTGCAGATATTTTATCTAAAAAATGCATGAAAATTCGGAAAAAGAATCCTACCATCAATACCACCGTTATTGGTCGCCTAGGGGCTTGATCACGCTGATATTTGTCCAATTAAAAGCCTTCAATTACAGTTGATTATTAGGTGTGGGTGAACATGTGGTTAATCGTAGCCCAAAAATGGGCTCAATTACCCTTAATAAGGGGTATCGAATATCCTATTCAGTGAATTATCGAACATTTTCAATGACTTAGGAGTTGTCAAAAAAGGTTTTGGGGAAAAATTCCATTATATGAAGGCATAGTGGTGAATTCTTAATGTGATGAACAAATGTTTGGTTTTACTTTGACTTGGGAAAAAGGTTGCTATTAAAAGATTTACAGAAAGACTGATATTGATTGATTAAAACACTACCCTTCTTCATACGAAATGTTTTTATACACATCAATTTATTATAGCGTTCATCCATGGATTTTGAATGCAGTTATGACTTTTTTGCATTAAAAATATAAATAAAGAATATAACGGCAACAATTATATTTTTTTCATAAAACCGCAAAAAATCAAAACTTTGACTAATGCCAGTATTATGATATGTGAGCGATTTATTAATTTCTCCGTTCAATAACTTTTATATCCAAGACATGGCTGTAAAGGGACCACGCAGCGGATCAATGGCTTTACGTGCCTTTTATAATTCATGAGTACCATAGGACAGTGATTAGGCAAAAGAATCACTATTGTATATGTTTTCCAAATAGACATAACCATCATCATTTCAACCCAAAAACGTCCCACTGCTGGGCACGGGTCTCCTTCAAAGAATGTAAAGACTACATAGATAGATAGATTTGGCCAGACGGGTTGGTATAGAGTTTGTTTCGAATTTTTCTTTTCTTGCAGTGCTCTTGTCTGCATAAGGTTAGTCCCTTAATCGCCTTTTACGAAACCCACGGGTTGAGATGAGCGCGACGAGAGGAACACCTTGGGGTTTTAGTAAAAAAAAAAAAAAAGGGCAGTTTTATTTAAAGTGCTTCATAACTTCTTTAGCGTTTTGTTGACAATAATACCGAAATCGACAAATCAAATTTGTTGTCAAGATGGCAAATAGACTCTCAGAACCTTCATGTTAACCATCGGTCTGTACAATATTTTGACTAATAAGTAACAATAACATTATGTAATGGAAGCTAACCCTAAAACACTCGTGACCTTGACCTTGACACACACATCCATAACGGATCGAAAACGTATCGATCCCTACATTATTTTTACTTACCTATCGATAGGTCAATACTGTTTTTATTAATTCAACATTGTTTAGGCAAGTAATTGTGATTTTGAGTACTTACTGAATTTTTTTGGTTGGAATCTAAGTTATAAACATAATTCTCAATTAAAAAAAAAAATTGCACTGTTTTGTGATAAAGCCTTTTTGTAAACTATTTATAATAGAGGTTCTGAACTTCTGCTAAGATGGAAATAACCGTTTTTGGTAATTATCACATAATTTTAGCATTTCGCTAACCCTACCTTATATCAACCGGTCTGACCAACGTGGTATTATATAGTAGGCTAAATTCCTTCCACATTTTTTCGGGTACACCCGGGCCCAGCAGTTTTTATCACAAAAATGTTTCAAGTGTGCTACTGTCCACTGCTTTAATACTTAAAATATCTCTACACAATCAGAAAGACATTAAAATAACCAGCAATACCTCATCATCATCATCATTTCAACCCACAAGCGTCCCACTGTTGGGCACGGGTCTCCTCCAAATATTGTGAAGGATATTTAGCCAACGCTGGCCAGACGAGCTGGTTTTTAGAGTTTGTTTAAAATTTTTCATTTCTTGCAGCGCTCTTGTCTGCTTACGTTTAACTCCCTCATTCACCTTTTACGACACCCACGGGTAAAAATGGAGTAGTGGCATTATGTATTCTTAATCCCTCACTACACGGATATATACAACATATCTAACCCTTTCAAACAAACGAGTGATGTAACATTATGTTAAATGCGTACTTTACGTATCATGTCTCACACAAAACTCAAGACATGATAAGAATCTGGCACAAAGAAAGCACTCCTAAATTAACGTAGACATAAATATATCTTGTATTCCGATAACGAAATCTGTTTAATACATTTGGAACAAATTACGTTTCGATGGGACGCAGGCCTATCTTCCTGTCACCATTTATATAACAATTTGATTTACTCCTGATGGAAATTGAAGCGGGTAATGACTGGATTACGTCTATCTATTTCAGATGTTTGGCTCATTATTTCAGTATCAATAATAATTATAATTGTTATTAATATATAATTAATACGTGCTGAAACTCAACATGACATTAATATCTGAATCACTACGCTCATGCGTAGTGATTGAGCATACCCTGTTTATCTAAACTTTGCCCATAATTCAGGTTTAGTTTTTCTCTCACAAGATTTTTTAAATTCCATGCTCGGATCTTCGCATCGCATCATTCCATGCTCGCATCTTTTAAATTCCAATCTACTGTCACCGTGGCGCAGTGGTCGCCTCGCCACTAAATCGTCGTGCTGGGTGGCGTGGGTTCGATTCCCACACGAGACAAATATTTGTGTGATTCATAGATATTTGTTTCTAGTCTGGGTGTACTTTGTGTCCGTTAGTTTCATGTTTGTAAAGCTCCCCGCGACACAGGGCTTGTTCCATAGTGCGGGAGATGTTTTAAAAAAAAAAGAAAAAACAAAAAAAAAAATATACTGCCGATTGAATACCTAAGATAGGATAGCTATGTTCAACCAGAGGTGCAATTTTGGTGATACCGATGTCAATTAGTCATACTTTATCTTCTTTAAAGTTCCGAATTATGTAAAATATTGTGTGGGTAACTGTGTCTGTATTACTGTAGAAGATCATAAATAAAAAAAATCTGTATTTCTTTCTTTCATCTTATAAAGTAGTTGGTTCGTATACGAGTGCTATGCAAAGATCCTGAGTTTGATGCCCGTGTCGGGAAAAATGGTATTCGATTTGTCTGTCATGATACGAGTACATTCAATGGATGAATTGATTGATTAACTATCTATAATATATTGATTGAATGACTGTATAATTGGCGTATTGTGAGAATTAAGTATGAATGTTATGCTTATTAATTTTGCTATTTTATTGTTTTCTTTTTATACTTATAATAATTTGTGTATAAAATAAATATCAGTCCCGAGTTAGAAAGAGGCTTATAGCGTCAGCCCCTAAATATTTCTGTGTTAGAACTCTGGCTAGCATTTCGGTGAAAAAAGTCTGGCGCTGTTATGATGTTCAAGTTATCACATCTTTAACTACAAAAGAGAAAAAAAAAATGTTTTTGTTTATCTCGGAAATCACGTCCGATCTAGAAAAATATTTTTGCAATATATAGCCTGTTTATTATGAAAGGCTTTGGGCTATAAAACATAAAGCTATGGCGCATAGAAGTAGAACAAGGGCTCGATTTTTGTATAAAAAAAAATGGTGTAACAGTTCGAGCGCCCGTTTGTTTACAACAAAAATATGGAACAAAAATGGAAGCCATTATTGTTACTGGACAAACATTCCAACAATACAACAATACGAGGCGGAACGAAACGCATCAGAAAATATAATACCGAAGCAACAGAAATGTATTTTCTCCCTTTGTTTATTTATTTGCTGTCTTCTACTGTAAGCCAATCCGTTTGTTTTGATCAGCAAGAACTAAGTGGCACCCATACAATAATTATATTTGCGAAACTTGATATAATATAAGTTCTGTTCTGACTCGTTCACATTGCAGTGTTAAGTATTTTATTTCTGATGGTTAATCTTGTGTACTACTTAGTCTATCTTTGTTAGGATTTATTTTCAGGGAACAATTACAATTGTATTTGAATATTCTTAAAAACTAGGTAGATGCTTACACAAATTCTAAAAATTAAATCATGCAATTCAAATAAAGAACAGTGAGTATAAATTAAGTTAATTTAGAACAAAATCATGTTATTATATTATTATTATTATATCATATAATGTTGACCAAATAAAATAAAAATAGAAATGAATATATAAATTAATTTAGAAAAATAAAAATAATAATAAATAAATAAATAGAAAATGTCACATAAAATAATAATAACAGTAAAATAATGTATAAGTAAGGTGAAATTATTAATGGTATATCTAAAACTAATAAATTCTATAATCTCATAAATTCATCTATTGAATAGGGGCACCTCTCCAACAAAAGCTTTAAACATCACTCGTTTTTCCCTGAAAGGGTAGGCAGAGATGCAAAACAGCCACATTTTGCCACCAAGGCAGTCGATATTGTCTTCAAAATACCCATTCTACTCTATTACTTAGTTTATATTAATCTATCATTTTCCATGTCCTAAATGCTTCAAATTGTGTTTCGTGTAGTTTTCGGGTTATAATATAATAAAACCATAATTTATCCGGGCGTTGCAGTAAAACTTTGAACTTTACATCTCAAATATATTTTTAGAAGATATTATTTTACGAACAGAAAAAACTGCCAAAATTAAGCCTACAATTTAAAACAAAACCTAATTTCCGTTCGCAAATAAGGGTACACTTAATCGTTATACTTGCCTTCTAAGTGCCTTCGACAACATAAGTTCATTTCATCAGACGCTTAAAATGCGAGAAGGCCTAAAATGGCAGCAGCTTCAGTTATCTTCCAACTTATATAATTACATCGTCTTGAAACTACATTATACACGAGCGAACGAAAATAGCAAGATTGCGCCTATTTCCAGAAGTTTTAATAAAAGCTATTTTCAATGTACCTTGTTATAACGTGAAAATTCAGTTCTGAAACGTGACGTGTTATGAACCATGATATTGGTTTTATACATATCGTTGGTTAAAATTAATTGGCTAAACTGGCTGGATTATACAATCCATATTTTTATTTTACAACAAATAAGAAATTTTGAGCAAGGAATCAAGGTTTCTATAAAAAGTAAAAGTTGAAGGAAGTTTTATATAGACTGGATGCTTTTTTAGTCAAAATAAGTCGACTGGATATAGTACATAATATAGGCTTGCTTGTTTTTCTACTGATACTTTCAAATAGGTAATTAAGGCAAACATTTACATTTTATGTGTATCACACCTCAAACTCCGTTATCCGTGTAAGAATACATAATGTCTCTACCCCATATCAACCCGTGGATAACGTAAAAACTAAGCAGATAATAACAGCGACGAACCGTAAGCAGATAAGAACACTGCTAGAAAATAAACAATTTTAAAACTATTTACCAACCCGTCTGGCTAGCGTGATATAGTAGGCTAAACTCCCACCACATTCTATGGAGGAGATCCGTGCCCAGCAGTGGGACGTTTATGGGTTGAAATGATGATGATGATGACACCTCAAACTGTTTGAAATTTCAAATCCCAATACCTATACAATGGTTATCTGAACAATCAACATAATAACATTATGTGTTGTGTACAAGCAATAATAGAAAATAATCCAAGATTTTCTTAGATATTGCTATATTGAACCGAATACATTCCGTATTTTTAAATCACTCGAAAGTACTCAACGTCTATTGTTAACAAAGTTTATACACCTTACATTTAGAACGATACAATAATCGTAACAATATCTCTGAAATTCTTTTGTGCTTTCCTATATAACAATGCTATTCAAGGCCTTTAAATGTGAACCTATTGTCGTTATTTTTTAAGCAGCATCCGGACGTGGTTCCCCGGGAAAAGGAGAAAAGGTCAGTAGGTAGCTCACGAACACATTTAGACTAAAGCTGCTATTGGTACAAGCGCCGACTATCGCCAGATTAAAGTCATATATAGGCTGATGATATTTACTGGCGGAATATTATTACAAATTATATCATTAATTGCCAGACTTTATATTGTACAAACTACATGCCGTTTACAACTACTTTAAATTAATTTGACTTACACAAATCGTGGCATTGCATCCAGCCTTATTTCCCTGCCAAGATGTATTTTGATCTTTTGAACTATATTAGATCCCATGTAGGGAATAGAGCAAGCCTATTGTCATTTACCGAAGAAAATATTTTCAGATTTTGGATAATATTGAGAAATTCACGATAAAAAATCTTAATACCAATTTATTTCTGATAAATAAACCTTGTCAAGCGTAAACATCCAAATACTCAACTACTACGACGTTATTGGCCAATTTATTTTTCTTTACCCAACTAAGTCAATGGGACTCAAAATTCATAGTAATGAAACGTTCAACCTAAAGATTCTTTCTATGCTCCCGTAGTAAAAAACTCCGTATATCTGACACGCTGAAAATCTGGCTACCGTAGGCTCTTGTACTATATCGAAGAGCTATAATTTGTAGATATTGTACAATAGTACTTTGATCCCTTTGTTGTCATCTCTTGGGATATAAACGAGAGGATTTGGACAGGTCTAGTGTGGGAGTGTGTTGTTTACATCAAGTATATTTTTTATTGTAGTTCACATCTTAGGTTATTTTAGTATCACGCTTCATCCTCGTAAGGTTGGCAAATGTATATCTTGTAATTAGTTATTCAAGAGCGGTCGGGTTTAGGTAATTTTGTCACTACAATAAAATTGAGTAGTCTAATTGTCAAAGCATGCATATTTTGTCGATAATCATAGCCATAAAACTGTTGTTGAAATTCTTCGAGTTTAAATTCTAAAGCAATAAAAACTACCTATACTTACAATTTGTCATAAAGTTTTACAAAAAATTATAAAAAAATCCATCAAATGCGACTCAGACTCGGGCGCTGAGGGTTCTATCAAAGATTATGGCGATTTAGATATGCAGTCGGGCTTTTTTGATGATTGATTTTACTACTAAAATGTGTGCTAGTTAGAAACATCGTTTTATTTTTCCTGTAATATTTACATGTATTTGAATAGAATGGTAGTTTTAATTTATTTTTAATCCTAAGTCGAAAACTGTGGGACGTAAAATTTGATTTGGAATGTGGCAACAAACCGCATCCTCATCATTTGACACCCCATTTGATCTAATAGTCTCAACTTCAAATTTAGGCCGCTTTTGCAAAGAAAATAAAAACATTTTGTCTATTTTGTCTTTCATAATAGAGTTGGATCAGAGTGTTTAAAACTATTCCAAATTTCATATCGATATAGCATTAGTAGATTCCGAGATATAACGCTGTGACAGACAGATGGGGTTCCTATAATACCTTTTTGGTACCGAACTCTAATAAAGACATTTTTTTATGTCTGGCTATAAAGTTAACAGTAATACCAAACTGTAATAAAGAAATAATATTTAATTGAAATAACTGGTCAAAGTTTTAAAAATTATGCAATGAGGAATAAATAAACCTGACTTAGCTTGAAAAATTTTGGCGTAATACATCTCAGACCTCCTCCTCCTTAGGGAAACATTTTAGGCTATATTATTATGTTATGAAATAAAAAAAAAACGTTTAGAAACAATTGTTATTAATATTTTTCAACTTTCTTTCAATTACTTTTACTTAAAGTTTACAGTTAATAAATTAAAATGCCCTAATAAGGTTTATTAACAGTAAAATTTACGTCTTACAAAAATGTCTTAAATCTTTTTGATTTATCTTTATGTTTATTTGTCAATTACTTTCATGCATGCATTCGATCAAATTTAAATGTAACACCATTGTATAACAATCACATTTTCCAATAGAACCTTGCTTAAACAGTTCTAGCCAAACATAACTCAAAAATACCTAAACTAAAACACTGCAGCTAGGGTACAATGACATTTTGACACGTCAAACTTCGTGACAAACGTTGGCCCAAATACTTAAACCGTTTCCGATTGACCATACATTTGGTTCAAATGTATGTGCAAACATTGCTGAACTATTATATTTTTTCTGTAGGTAATGGGGAGTCCACACGCTCTGACTGGTCTCACAGGCGCCGCGCACTGCGGTATCGAAACCACGCATGCGTTGGAACACACAATACGAAAACAACCTTATTATTGGAAAATTACAGTGCATTTTGATTTGTCACGTCAAATATTTTACTATGGAAATTCCAAAGAATAGGTGCTAATTGATAAAAGTGTGATTTCACGCCGTGTACGAAATTTAAACAATTGTTTGGTTCGAAGCTCAATCTCAATCAAAAATTAATAAGAAGAATTTTCATTAAATTTTTCATTAAAACTTAAAAGATTTGCTCTACACTTGAGCATTTGAAAATTAGTAGGAGAAATACATTTTTACAAGACTTACTGAATATATTTTTGGCTGTATTCAACATATAGTTGAATACAAATAACGTTTGGGAAGACTAAAGTTCTAAGAAAAACTTTATCCAGCCAGTCTATAGAAATCTTTTCTACGCAGTAAATTCCAAAGTACTTTTGTCTAATCAATGGCAGAACCTTAACGGTATCCCGACCTAATTATTTAAAGACGGTATTTAAGTTTATTAAAACTACGTCTTTAATTAAATCTATTGAATTTGTCATCATATTTTCCATATTTAAATTTCATTCGTCAGGTATTTTACGGCGGGAGATACTTTGTATGTGTCTTTTGTTTTTTAGGTTATGAACACTCTTGTTTGTTATGTAGTAACTATATGTAAGACTAGAAGTAACGCTGGGCTTCGCTCCCGTCGTTCTTTATTTGGCCACTGCTCAGCTCCTATTGGCAGTAGTGTGGTGTTATATAGCCTATGTTTATCATTTCAACCCACAAACGTCCCAATGCTGGGCACGGGACCCCTCCAATGTTTCGAATTTTCGTTTTCTTGCAGTGC
Source organism: Laspeyria flexula (assembly GCA_905147015.1). Lineage (NCBI taxonomy): Eukaryota > Metazoa > Arthropoda > Insecta > Lepidoptera > Erebidae > Laspeyria > Laspeyria flexula. The sequence goes on from LR989958.1 coordinate 2,304,928, forward strand.
TCATGTCTGCTACACTTTTACTATAAGTTTACTATAAGTCGTATAAGGCGACTAAGGGGTCGCCTTATACGACTTCCACGGGTTGAGATGGGGTAGTGACATTATGTATTCTTAATCAGTCACTAGACGGATTCTAATATCTATGTTACTCAGTGTTAATGTAGCTTTCTATAGCAGCAGTAATCTAACAGTGTGGGGCTCTGCTGCATCTCTTTACACGCTACCCAAATTGTAAATTACAAAAGATTGTAACTATCCATTTTTTTTTAAAGAGCGACGTGAGTTTCTTGCCAGTTCTTCTCATAGCTCCATCCCGTCAGCGAACTGGTCGTAGGCACATTTGCTGACACTACTTTTCGGATAACCTGTTACATTCTTAACTTGTGACTTTCATAAGTGTTACCTTGTAACCTACATGAATAAACGAGATTTCATATAATTTTCTGATGGCTATAATTTTTTTAATCGATCCAGTAGTATTTAAGTTTATCCGTTACATACAAAAATATAAATATATCCTCTGTATAGTATACAAGTATATCTAGATTAGTATAGATATAGATTGATTGATTGATTGAGGCAATATCAAATGAACAATAAACAATAGTGGGACATCAATCTCGGCTGTAAACTGCTACCAAAGACATTCTTAGTGATATATAGTTGTAATAACAACGACTGGCAGATGGATTGGTATTAAATACTTTTTATTGCTAAAAAAGTAAAAATTAATTTAAATACGCGCCATCACGCCTTTTTCCCCGATGGAGTAGGTAGAGGTAGTTCACACCCACATTTCACCAGCTATATTTGGTCCCATGAAATAGGGAAAATTAAAAATAAAATAAAATTTGATACTTATATAATTATGTTACCGTCAAAACTCTTAACCAGTCAATACAACTTTTAACCAAAGACGTCGGTTAAAAGTACTTTTGACTGATTTTTTTCAGTCAAAAGTAGTTTGGACTGATTATGAGTTTTGACTATAACATATACACGTTAGGTTTGTCCGTGACTTGTATGAGTTCCAAGTCTGCGTTTTTTTTTATTTTCCCTTGCTTATAAGTCAACCTTTTTAAAACAATACCAAAAAATATTAATATTATATAATAATTAAATGAATAGAAACAAAAACAGCAAATGTACGAACAGCGGTACCTAGTTGTTTTGAATTTTGACTTCGAATCTTCGGTTGTGCGATTGGATTGAATCCTCTTAAGACTTACTTGTCGATTGTCTAATCGGCTTTGAAAGTGATCAATCAGAGTGTAGCAAGAACAAAACAACAACATCGTTGTAATAACAATGATTGGCAGATGTATTAGTATTGCTTTGTGTTGTTATATAAACAAACAAATTGAATTTAGATACTTTTTAGTCTCAAATTCTTTGTTCTTGGGTTTTAATTTCTTTTCGTTAAAAATCCTTTTAAGTTCAAAATAATTATCATCATCTCCACCACAGTCGTTAGACTTACATTTCTGATCGCAGGCCATCTCACTTTGCGGGTTCATTAAAAGTAGGTTAGATTTTCCTTAGGACAGAAGGATACCATATCGCGGCATTTCCTAGGGTATGTAAATAATTAATTAATCTTGGCTTATTTCAATCAAACTAACGCGATTTCATCCGCGTAGATTTGGATATTTACAAAGACCTTTATTTGTAGGTTATAAAAATATTAAAACTTGTTCATGATATACATACATATAGATCACGCCTCTTTCCCAACATAGGGGTAGGCAGAGACTATTTCCTACCACCTGCTATGATTCTGACATACATCTTTGGCTTCTTCAACATTCATCAGTCTTTCATGCATTCTCGCCGGTTGAGGGTACTCCTGATCTGTCCTTTCTTTAGAACGTCACCTATTTGGTCATGGGACGTTGTTCGTCTTACCCTTCCAACGTTTCCTTTCACATTCGCTTCTTTTACTTGTTATATCACTCTACCAGCTTAACCTTCCTTTCTCTAAAAATAAATATTTTATTTACAACCACTTCTGTACCAAGAAATTTCCATGAAATAATATTGTGGAAGATTACGTTGGACTCTAATTAAACAAGAAACAAGGAAAGGTACTTGAATGAAACTTGGAGATTTACGGTTTAAGACTAAACCAAGGTGAATTGCGTAGAGGAGAATAATTAATTATTATATTTGCTCATTTTTCTTCAACATTCCAGGAGTTTTTTGTATATTTAATTTGCTTTTTTGCTTCTGAGAAAAGTATTAGTGATCTTTTCCTAGACGGTATTCCTAGACAGAATATCTAACTTAATATTTTAAAGTTGAAGATTTTGTTTATTTGGTTGAACGCTAGGATCTCAGGAATCACTGGTCCAATTTGAAAATTTCTTTAAATGTTGGATAGCCCATTTATCGAGAAAGGTTATAACTATTTAATATTACGCTATGGCCAATAGGAGCTGAGCAGTGACCCAATAAAGAAGGCTGGGAGCGAAGCCCCGCGCGACATCTAGAATAAATAGTTCAATTTATGAGTATTATACATACATTCCGGAATAGTCAAGTTTGTTATGGTATGAAAGCATCTAACCCTGCATTTAACGCCACCTCAGACCACATAGGAAACCGTATTCAGAGAATAACAACAATATTATTACTATAAACATTAATTAACTGAATATATACGAACGCTGATTAATTTCGTAGTCTAAAACAACATGGCTGAATTCTCGGTATCTGATTGCAGCGTTTTATAAGTTCAACGAATTTTTTGTGGTGACTTGAATACTTTAAATAGGTTGATTGTTTTAAATACATATATATAAATAAATAATAGGAAGAAAGTTTATTTTTCTATGTTTTATGAATAAGTGGTTGCCAGGGATCTTTGTTTGGCCTCTACACAGCTCCTACTGGTCATAGCATGATGCTATCAATCATTTTTTTTAAATAAAACATCAATTATTTTAACCCATAAACGTCTGCTGGGCATGGGTCTCTTCCAAATGCTGTGAAGGAAATTTAGCCTACTATACTAAGCTAGCCAGACGGGTTGGTATAGGGTTTGTTTCGAATTTATTTTTCCTTGCAGTGCTCTACTTCCTTAGTCGCCTTTTACGACACCCACGGTTCGAAATGGGATAGTGACATTATATAGGTATAAGTTTCCTTAATCCGTCACTATACGTTTTTTTATTCCAAAATATCTATAAAAAATACGACTGGCCTGTTGGTCTAGTGGTTAGTGACCCTGACTGCTAAGCCGGAGGTCGTGGGTTCGATCCCCACCCAGGACAAATCTTTGTGTGATGAGCATAAAGGTTTGTTCTGTGTCTGGGTGTATTTTATCTATAACATGCATGTATTTACAAAAAAAAAAATGTATTTAAGTAGTATATCAGTTGTTTAGTACCCATAACACAAGCAAATATAATTGCTTACTTTGGGACTAGATGGCGCTGTGTGAATGTGGTAAAAAAAAAAAAAAACTATAATCAATGATAATCATTATATTGTACAGGTACCAGTGCGGTAATGGGATGCACAGAACACACTTGCATTTATTTGTCCATGTTTCCACGTACACAATATTATTCCCTATGTTTTTGAACTGTTAATCCATGTCTGTACAATATATATATTGTGGTGGATATGATGGAATTCTCATGTCAACTGTTAATGGTGTGACATATTTTATTTATACATGCGTGTATAGTGCCAATATAATGTACTTTAAGACACGCGGGGCTTCGCTTCCTTTGTTTTTCATTTGGCCTCTACCCAGCTCTTATTGTCCGTAGCGCAATGTTATATAGCCTAATAGCTTTTGCCCGCGACTTCGTCCGCGTAGATTTCGTTATTACATAGGTCTTTGTTTTAAGTGCAATTCATTAATTCCACAACATCCCACTACAGGAGTTTAATTTCATTTTACGTCATTACGTCCCTGAAAACCTCGAAAATGACATCCATATATCAATTTCTAATAATTTTCCCAACTATTTTATCCCCCTATTTCATGGGACCAAGCATTTTTTGGCTATAATATATGTACTATTATATAATACGGCCACCAAAAATCAATAAATTTTGTTGACTATAGAATGCAAATCTTTTAGAAAGTTAATCTCTGCTAAACTTAGCCACCTGTCTGGCGAAGTAGCTCAATTAAGTAATTCCAAAAAAAAAAGTTTTATATCAGTTGGCTAGCACACGCATTAGCTTAAAATTTTGGTCATTTAATTTAAAAAAATTTAACAATAAAAACGAAAGATTGAGATTATACCTTCAGAATACAAAACACAAACGAAGCTAAGTCTAATAGATCTATAGCCACAGAGTGTTTACCATCATTAACAAGAGATAAGGTTATATCACACTCACATCGTGATTCAAACAACTACACTGAAACATTATTAATTCCTCAAGAAGTGCGCAACAAGATTTCTCACCAAGAAAATAACCGTTTCGTCGCAGTGCGTGTAAAAACTAGGGCACAAAAGCAATGAAGGGAAAGCCTATATTTCTTTGGCAATAACCCAATATAAAAATGAGTGAATCAAGTGCTACGTAGAACTACGTTACACAAAGAGTACAAGTGTAAGTGTAAAAGAGAAGAAAAATAATTGTTAGTGTTAGTTACAGCTTACGATAGTAGAATTTATTGCATTGCGATGTAAAATACTGACATTTCAAATTAGACCAATCGATATTTTATGGTATTTTAATGCCGAATTTATAATAATGTAATAATGTACGTGTGTGTGTATTATATTTTTTATTTATATGACTATAAAACGATGAATTTCTCGAACAGCACCCAGTCGAATAGCACCTACTAGAGTATTCGTAAAAATTGCACCAAGCAAAACTATTGATTCGAGGAATATGTTAGGTGCTATTCGATGAATTCATCGATAAAACATTATGCTACTAATGGGACGATGTACTTACGGCCGATTTCAATAATCTATCTATCTATGGATTTGGCTACTAAAGTTAGAATTTTGACATATTTTGTATGGAGCTTATGTCAAAATTCTAACTTTAGTAGCCAAATTCATAGATAGATTATTGAAATCGGTCATTAGTCTTTACCTTTGGTAAAATATATTATATATTTAAGAAGTTTAGAATAAATTGTAATAAAGTGCAATAGTCACTTTTGACGCAATAAGAATAACATTTTTCAATATTCATAAAGTTAAGGCTTCAGTTGAAACATATACATACCTATCGAATAAAACCCCACAAATTTAGTTGACGAAAATCCTATACCCTCGGATTTATATGCACGCATGGGACCAATTGCGTAACGTTAATGTCAAAAGAAAAGTTTATCGAAGCTTACGAACCGCAAACACTGATTAATAACTCTAGAGTATTGTTTTCTTCATAAAAATTTGACCTACTTATTTACAGAACATTCCTCAGTGGAACGCAGACCGCCTTGTATATTACGCTAACCCTTCTTGTCAAATACGATTAGCATAAAAGCGTCAACTACATGGATTGCAGAACACTGCATTGATTTAGTTTCGTGGCCACAAACAGTGCGTGCCTCACGCACCGTATAATTATTATTTCTAAAACCGTTTATAGTTTATACCGTATGAAACCGCAAACAAGTCGAATTAAACCTTATCTTGACATGTTAAGATTCAATTCCTAATGAAGTTTAAAAGTAGGCTTTAAATTATACTCGAAGCGTATTGGTTATTATTAAATAGAAATTAGAGTTTGTATGGTAAAATCTTTATTATACGGTTGTATTAAGGTTAGGTCCCCCATTCTGAGGATTATTTTATTTTACGAGCTGATTGTAATAGGTAATTAAAAGATATTTAATTATTATTATTCATCAAGTAGCGTTTTCAATTCGCCGTTTTGAATTAATTGTATGGTACATTGTTAAATTTGAATTCCATCTCAAAGGAAATTCTTTCAAGAACTGCTCAGGTTGAATATTATTTCTATGAATTTTAACTAACGAGCTTTTTCCGCAGAATTATAATTAAAAACAAGTTTTTATTCTAGTTACTTATTGGAATAAATGTAAACTCCAGTAACATATCCAAAGAATCAAAAACAGCTGTTTTTCGACAAGCCTAATACCAATATTGGAAATTGAAAAATACTTCAAATATTATCTCTTACTTTGTCAATCATATTTGTACCTTATTGATGATCCATCAAGCCTTCGTCTGAAGATAAATCGCTTCTTTTGATGGAGTAGCGAACATCAATCTTAACTTAAACAAAAATACCTACATTGTGACTGATGTAGGTATAGTATTAACTTCGAGTAGATTCTTTGCTATTCGTTTCCTATACGCTTGGGGCTTCACATACGTCGCTTTTATTTGGCCACTGCTCAGCTTCTATTGGTCGTAGCGTGACGTTAGACTTTAACCTTCCTCAATAAATGGGCTATCTGACAATTAAATAATTTTTCTAATTGGATCATTAGTTCTTGATCTTAGAAACCTCAATATCATTTTTGAAGACCTTTCCATAGATACCCCACACGTATGGGTTTGATGAAAAAAATTTTCGGGTAATTATGGGAACCCAGGAAAATTAAGAATAAAATATTATCCGGGCGTGATTTAACTAGGCAACCTATTTGTAATAAGACAATGTGAATATTATCTATCATTTATTTCATATCACTAATAAATAACAGATGAGGGTATATATTCCTTAATGGGATCTTAGACCATGAGATCTTAGCGTTCAAACAAACTCTTTAGCTATACGAGTATACTATTTGTATAGATTAGTGTCAGAAAATTAAGAGTATTCATTCGTATACCTTTATTTAATTAAGTATACAGTTTTATTTAATTAACAGTAAAAACTGTTAAAATCGGTTTTGAAAAATTATTTAGTTAAGACCTTTTTGATATTTTGATTTATTACTACGTCATCACCTACAAATGAGGGTATAATTGTCATATTCTATTCTCTTGTTTCCTATTGTTTTTATTTTCCTAGAAAGTCATTTCATAAAAGCATGTACGTAAGCAGCAACATGCAATAAACTCATTACTAGCATTATCGCTTAAGATAAATTTTATAATATATTATGTAGCTCGTAGGCAAATATGCTGACGCTACGTTTCGGATAACCTGTTACATTCTTACATTGTGACTTTCATAATTGTTACTTTGTAACTTAGATGAATAAACGAGATTTCATTTTATTTCATTTTATAACTTATATCGAAAATCTGTTGAATAAATTTTATACGGCTTCATTATTTATTGCAAATGTGTAGAATTTTATGGAATTGCTCTTATTTCTACATTTTAAGGGCAAACACGTAATGTCCGAACTCCATAAAAATGAGAACAGATGTATTGTAAACAATAATAATTTCATCATTTAATGCTTGTCATGTCATCGATTCTTTATAAACCTAAAAGTAGTACTATTATACTCTCGCCAAACACATTTTCGCTTTTAACGTTATATCATACTCTTACACTTTGAATTTGCGTTTTAGAATTATTTTAGCCATATAACATAGTTTTTATATTATTTTACAATAGATATCGCGCGTGGCTTTACTCCCGTCGTTCTTTATTTGGCCACTGCTCAGCCTTCCTTAATAAATGGGCTTTCTAACACTTAAAGAATTTGAAAATCGATTCAGTAGATCCCGAGATTACCCCTACAACGTCAGAAACTCACAAACTCATAAACTTTGCCTTTTTATAATAATAGTATAGATAAGTATAGTATAGAATATATAGATATAAGTAAATTAAGCTTTCACCGATCTTTCCTTCTGATTTTTTTTTGTGTTTTATCATGATAACTTTTTAGTCTGTGGCTAAAATGTAATAAGTCTTTATAAGTTAGGTGTGAGTTTCTAAACCAATATTTGAGCGGGGAACGTTTCAATCGAGAAACGTTGTCTACCTTTCTTGTTTGTTTAGACGGGATGGAACCTTTCGCGAGCGTTTGTTCTAATGTTTACTTCATAACATACTTGTTTCTGTTTTGGTTTAAGCTATACTTTTGTTTCTACCTCTTTTTTTTTTATTTTTCTTGCAAGTGCAGTATCTTCTGCAAGTTTTTTTTTACTATCTTTTGTAGATTTATATTCAGCTGTGTAATTAACATTATTTTCTCTGACTCCTTCAAACACGAGCTCTCTGCATTGGTATAGCGTGAATGGTTACAACTTGAACGTTTTTATGATCTTTCGTCATATTTATAGGTACTTATGGTAAATTTTATATCTATCATCTATATATTAGTACATACCTTAAATTGCTTATATACCTACTTACTTTATGTTGATTCCGACTGAGCCAAAATTGAATTAGCAAATAAATTGTAATCGTATCAAGGCACCCACAGGACAGGCTTGCCTAGTGTGGGGCCAATGGATTCTATGTGTAACATTGTACTCTTTTGGATTTTTTTTTTTATTTGATTGTTTTTTACATAAATATCTAAACACTGTAACTTGACAACGAACAAATTTCAATTTCAGTGGTATTAACTGAGAAATTAAATTTTGATTCATCATCATCATCATATCAGCCTATCGACGTCCACTGCTGAACCTAGGCCTCACCTAATTTACGCCACTGCGAACGGTCCTGTGCCGCCCGCAACCAACGGCCGCCCACAACCCAAATGCAAATTTTGATTGTATGACAAAATTACTTTAAATTTAGCTGCCGCAACCATAATTTACGTAATTACTTTGTAACTTGAATACCAAATCACTCGGAGTACAATGATAAGAGTAAGTACATCAAAAGCTTAATTTGGGTGTGCGTTTAAGTAGATATTTGAGGCTTGATACAAGAACATTAAAACTCACTTACCCTAACGATGTCTAGGGTACAAGCCTTAAATTGTGACCGCAGAAAGCTTCACGTTAACGTTATATTTAATGGCTATTCGATAGCGCGAAGAAACTCTCCAACCTTTTTAATTTTCAGAACGGAACATATTATTTACGAACCTTATTTTTAGAACGGTATGGTTTGTTTTCGGCCAACTTCATTAAGATTATTTAGATCGTTGTCTTTCTTGAAATTATTTCTGTTGGTTTTTTTTTACCCTACTACGGCGAAGCCAAAAGGAAGGGTAATGATTTTGGCAGTCTATGTAGGTGTGGCCACGGCTCTACCTTGACCATTCTTGTGATTGTGTATTTCTGGAATTCTACTTCAATAATTTTAACGTAATCGGGTTTTAGTTTTGATAAATTTTTAACAAAATCTACTAGTACAGTCAGCCTCAAAAGTCGTTGAACTTAATAAATATGTGCCAGAATTTATTTATCATCGTAATTCAATTCTGGGATTAGTCTTGATAAGTGATATATGTATGCTACGGTATACATGCGTTTTGAAATTATGGATATGATCAGCTACTTTACTTTTGATGCTGACCGTACCAAATAGTTATTACCAAATAAATGTATTTTGCAATATTCATGCTAAATAGCTTAGCTGCTTATAACAACATCAACTAGTGACATCTGTATCTACATAAACTCAAATAACTTTAAGTTCTGGTCTATGCGTCTAGTCGGATCGGTATATTTGATTAAGTAATTTCCGTTGAACCCGACCCAAAGTAACTTCTAATTTTATATACTTACATTTAGTTCAGTCGATCGGAAAGCCTCTCTGTTATAAGATAATTCAACTCAGTTAATTTCAACGGCTTTACGTGCCTTCCGAAGCACAGAGATGCCCGAGAATAAAATTGTCACCAACGGTCACCCATCATTGATCAACCTTGTCGAACATTGCTTAACCTCGATGATCGTAATTATGTCACAATGTATAATTCATTTAAGTTTACTTACAATTCTTTTAAATTTTATTCATATTATTATTATAATTTACACTTAGAAATAATCCATTTCACCTCAAACATTCGTTCTAAAGGACTTATTTAAGACCCTCGATTAAGGTCATGATGAATGGTGTTTGGACATTTAGGGTTCACTGATTACGTGTATTTAAGGTGGTATTATACTTACCCTACATTTATCATGAGAATTATATTTCAGCGTTGTTTGGATTGATGCCAATAAATAATAACAAACTAAGAACTTACCTATTATTCATTCCAAGGATGATACAATAAATGTAACAAACATTACATAGTTTTTTTTTGCAGTAAAAAATAAACATTTTTATCTTAAATACTTGAAAAGTGAAAGTTATTATTAATGAGATAGTTGGACAAATACTGCAGTGACTGGTCCATATTGGCTATTAACTGAAGAGTATGGAAGTCATGGGAAATGCCTTTGCTCAGCATTGGGATCACGCATGTTTACTATAAGTAAAATATTGCAAAAATGTTATTATATAATATAGTATATTATCAAAAATATTATATATGCAAATATATTATCTAAATGGCTGACTAAATATCGAGAAAAATTCAGGGCAATCATGGCCAGTCGCCTTGGTACAGGATTTTATAAAAAAAATTCTCTTGACCTCTTCCTTCTCTCAATCCTTCTCAGAAATTTTAGGGATGGAAAAGTGATGCCACTTTCAACTCTGCCGCACCTTTCAAACTGCTAATATTAATAGGCTTCTCATAATTATCTGGTTCAATATGACCACCATCATCATCATATTATTATTTATCAGCCCAATGATGCCCACTACTGGACGTAGGCTTCATCAAATTTTTGCCACTGCGAGCGATTTGGTGCCGCCTGCAACCACCCACAACCTTAATTGTTTGTCCATCTGGCAGAAGACCGCCCCACGCTGTGCTTTCCAATAAAGTGGCCGCTACTCGATAACCTTTTTTCGCGATTGGCCATTACTATGACTAATGTAAACTATACGTAAACATAACTGTACCTAGTCTCAATGCTGTGCTTAAAGTTTTGCCTGCATAAAAAGTGTGAACCTCTAAGGTAAATGTTACACCATTAACTTTTATCATCAGTATAACTGGAAGATTTAAGTAATGAAGATCATTTGGTACAGGTGCAACGGCCCATCTCATTTCACAAGCCTCGTAAATGTTGACTGACGGGCAATTCATATATCCATCATGTGAAACGTTTGCTGTTAACTTGAACCATCCACTCCTCTCACTGAACGTGTACAATGTACATAAAGCGGTTTATTTTAAAATGTAACGTATATGTGAAGGCATAACGCTTTCGAGATGTTTTTTTTGCGTTTGTTCCTTTATTTTTTTTATAACAGATAAAAAATAATCGAGCAAATAGGTTTTTATTCCATTATTATTTATATTGTATTTTCAGTGTAAGTCCTTCAAGTTATTATTCTAACGTTTTATCCATATTTTAGTTGAATGCCAATTAGAAAATTATTATTTTCCACATTTTTTTTTGCAATTATTAAATATTATGATTTTGGTTCTTGAGACAAAGTAAATTTAGTTAAAGTTTCAAAGCTCTAGCTTAAACTTCCTGGCCTCAATATAATTTGGTGAGTGAGAGAGAAGTGGTCTATATCTTATAGCCATAGAGCCATGGCTATAGCATACATGCTATTTTTAGCATAGGCGATCGGCGATTTAGTCTCCTTTTAAGAGCAAAATGCAGGAACAGAATCTCTAAAATAGAATGCAAAGAGTCACTGAAACGCGATGCAGCATCAATGCAGTCACAAAATCGCCGATCTCCTATTCTTGACTGGCCTGTTGGTCTAGTGGCCTGACTGCTAAGCCGGAGGTCGTGGGTTCGATCCCCACCCAGGACAAATCTTTGTGTGATGAGCATAAAGGTTTGTTCTGTGTCTGGGTGTAATTTATCTATAATATGTATGTATTTACAAAAAAAAAAAGTATTTAAGTAGATATATCAGTTGTTTAGTACCCATAACACAATTAAATATAATTGCTTACTTTGGGACTAGATGGCGCTGTGTGAATGTGGTAGAATATTATTATATTATTATTATTATTCTATAAGTAGTCGTGTGTGCTTTGACCCGTAATCAAAGAAGCCATTAAATACAGTACAAAGAAACTTAGACTATATTACTATGTAGTTATAGTACTTGGAGCTCTTCTAGTGTAAACAATAAAACAAAGTGAGTCGAATGAACCTTGAAGCTATTGCGTAGAGTTCATACGTCCGGATAAGTTCATGAACATAAATAAGAAAATATATCAGCACATTATAAGAGGAAGCTTGTGGCGCACGCGTACCGCGTGCCGCACCGGAACCCTACATCCATCAAAATGCGTCCGCTCGTGGCGCGCCGCAGCGCCCGACTGCGGGCCCGAGCTCCCGGCGCGAGCTATTTATATTCCGTACCATATTTATGTAGGGGCAAAAACGCCCCCTGGTGTCGAGTGGATAAAATAAATATTCTAAAATTAATACTGTCTCTTCTGATTGGTCAATTTGTAAATATTAGCTTGTGTATGACCATGTAGTTGTGTGACCAAAATTGTAAATATAAATAAGCAATTTTTAATATAATTTAAGTTCAATCGTCTTGTGCGTTTCCTTTCTCTCTTCTTCCCTACCTAGTTCAGCTGTACTCTTCCACGGTTCAAGGGCTACCCAGCCTGGCCGGTTGGTACAGTGAACTCTCCTATCCCTAGTAGGTACTCAGCTGTCCGGCTGAGTATTTCCCTTCCAAGATAATCCTTAGGGTCAACGACCTAACACCTGATCCTAAATTGGTGACCCCTACGATTCCTACGAACCCAACGCCCGTTGCGCACAAGACGTTGGACGAATACGGCGAAGTACCTATAATCAGCTGACCGTAGTAAAAGCTATACAAAGTACCTACGTAATTCTCGCCCAATAATCGCACATACCTATCGCTCAGCTGTCTGCGAGTACCTACCTCTCGCCCAGCTGACTGCGTATACCTAACTGACGACCAGCTGACTCGCCGAGACTACGTGTAGCCTACAACAGAGTTGTCTTCGAGAATCATCATGACGAACGAAGACAACCAACTACCTAGCGCCGCAACCACGACGACGACGGGAGAGACGACCGTAACGAGCAACGTAGCCACCATATCGCTGCCGGCACGACTACCACCATTCTGGCGACAGAACCCCCGCCTATGGTTCGCACAATTTGAAGCCGCCATCGCTGCCAGCAAGATCGGCGAGGAACAAAAATTCAACCTCGTCGTTCCACTACTCGGCTGCAGTGATCTTGAACAAATCGCCGACATCATATTAGACCCACCTGCTTCCGGTAAATACATCGCACTGAAGAATAGGCTTATATCTACGTTTCAAGAATCAGATCATCGCCGGCTGCAAAAGCTATTAAGTGGCCTAGAGCTTGGCGATTCGAAACCTAGCCAACTACTCCGCAAGATGCGTGACCTAAGCGGTAAATTATTATCAAACGAGGCGCTCAAAATCATATGGCTCAACCAGTTACCATCACAACTCCGCGGCGTACTATCCGTCAATACAGAAGCACCACTCGAAGTTCTAGCTACGATGGCCGACAAAATGATGGAACATTTCGAACCCACCACAGCCGCCGCGATAACTACGACCCAAGTACCAAGCTCATCGTGTTTTCAAATTAACAGCTCACCTACTACAGTTAATAACCTACAATTTGACTTACTAACGAAGCAAATCGAAAAATTATCACTAGAAATCGCCGAACTACGAACCAATCAACATCAACCGACATACCGTTCAACGCACAGAACGCCACACCGGCCGCCGCATTCTCACGGCCAAGCGCAACCAAATTACCGAACGCGCCCGCGCCCCAGCTCAAGCAGACGACCCGGCGACGCCGACTGGCTTTGTTTTTATCACTACCGTTATGGAGACGAAGCTCGCAATTGTGAACAGCCTTGTTCTAAACATCGAAACAATACGAATAACCAACAGGGAAACTAATCCAAACATCGATTATGGCGGGCATCGATGTTAACCAAGGAAGCTACCGCCTATGTATACTAGATAGAAATAATCATGAGAAGTTTCTCGTCGATACTGGAGCCGACATCTCAGTACTTGCCTCGAAGAACAAACAAATAATAAAACGAACAGAAAATGCCTATAAATTATACGCGGCGAATGGCACGGAGATACGTACCTACGGAGAGCGTACACTTGAGCTCAACCTAGGCTTACGTAGAAGTTTTAAATGGACATTCATCGTCGCCGATGTGAAGACGTCAATACTGGGTGCAGACTTCCTCGCAAAATTTAAATTATTAGTAGACATTCATCAAAGAAAACTCATCGACCGTGTCACTGACCTCAGCGTAAACGCACTTATTCATAATTCCGAAGAAACCGTTTACATTGTCAATCGCAACCACGCTTATCACGACATCTTGAAACAGTATCCCGACGTTCTGCGACCTATGTCACTCAAGACTTCAGCTAAACATGACGTCGTACACCGCATAGAAACAACCGGACAGCCTATTTACTCTCGAGCACGCCCACTGCCACCCGACAAATACAAAGCTGCGAAGTTAGAATTCGAGAAAATGATAGAAATGGGTATTTGTAAACCATCCAACAGTCCTTGGGCTAGTCCTCTACACGTCGTGAAGAAGAAAGACGGTTCACTACGCGTATGCGGCGACTACAGACGACTTAACGCCGTGACTGTACCCGACAGATACCCCATACCTAGAATTCAAGATTTTACATACCAACTACAAGGGAAGACAATTTTTTCTAAACTTGACATGAAAATGGCGTACTATGGCATTCCTATAAAAGAAGACGCCCCGAAGACTGCTATCATCACCCCGTTTGGTCTGTTTGAATTTAACTGCATGACATTCGGTTTACGCAACTCAGGACAAACATTTCAACGTTTCATGCACGAAGTATTACGCGGACTCGACGACATCGTATTTTGTTTCGTCGACGATTTGCTTCTGTTTAGTTTATCTCCAGAAGATCATAAACGCCATCTACATCAAGTTCTCGAACGACTTAACCACTACGGAGTCACCCTCAACATTGATAAGTGCGAATTCGGCAAAGATAAGATACAGTTTCTCGGCTACGAAGTAACAGCGGAAGGAATCAAACCCACGACAGAACGCATGGAAGCCATAGTAAACTATCCGAAACCCACCACAGTACAAGAATTAAGAAGATTTTTAGGCATGATAAACTTTTACCGCAGTTGTTTACCACATCAAGCAGAACATCAATACCTATTGAATAAGTACCTACACAACAGTAAGAAAAACGACAAGTCACCTATTATATGGACAACAGAAGCAGAAAAAGCCTACGAACAATGCCGTCAAAGCATACTCGAGGCGACAACATTATCACATCCGATACCTAACGCTCCGTTATGCCTACTCACCGACGCATCTGATACGAGCCTCGGCGCCGTTCTACAACAAAAAGTAAACAATGTTTGGAAACCACTCGCATTTTACTCCAAATCGATGAGCGACACACAAAGAAGGTACAGCGTGTACGATCGCGAACTACTTGCTATGTACACCGCTGTCAAAAACTTACGACGACTGATCGAGGGCAACGAACTTACAATATGTACCGATCACAAACCACTAACTTACGCTTTAACAAGATCGGCAAGTAGCAGTGACACACCGAGACGAGAGCGACAACTACACTACATAAGTCAATTCTGTACGAACATTAAGTACCTACAAGGAAACCGAAACGAAGCCGCCGACGCACTATCACGTATCGCCGAAGTTGAAATCTTAAACAATACAATCGACTACAACAAATTATCCGCCGAGCAAGAAAACGACATTGAACTACAATCATGTATGAAACAATCCAACCTGAAGTTTACCTGCGTGAATTTACCCGGAGTTCAACGACCCATATGGTGCGAAACATCGACAGCGAACATTCGACCATACCTACCGCCGAATTATCGTCAAGTAGCCTTCAAAGCACAACACGATCTAAGTCATCCCGGAGTACGAACAACAAGAAAAATAATAACTTCAAAATTCTTCTGGCCGTCTATGAATAAAGATATAACCACGTGGGCAAAATCATGCATCGGATGTCAGCGCGCAAAAATTCAAAAACACGTTATCAGTCCTCTCGGCGAGTTTCAACAATCATCGCGCTTCGAACACCTACACGTTGACATAGTAGGACCGCTACCGCCATCGAACGACTATAGGTATTTAGTCACAATGATCGACCGCTGCACTAAATGGCCCGAAGCAATACCTACACGTGATATAACCGCCGACACAATAGCAAAAGCCGTATACGAAGGGTGGATAGCACGATTTGGCTGCCCTCTACGGATTACCACAGATCAAGGTAGACAATTCGAGTCGTCACTTTTTCACTCTCTCATGAAGAAACTTGGCGTCACTCGTATACGTACAACCGCATTCCACCCGCAATCAAATGGGCAAATAGAACGATGGCATCGTACATTAAAAGCAGCATTGATGGCGAGAACAGCAAGTAACAAATGGAGCGAAGAACTACCTACAGTTTTACTTGGACTACGTACAGCCTTATGTCAAGACACTTCAGTCAGCCCTGCCTTGATGACCTACGGATCTACACTACGTATCCCGTCAGATTTCTTCGTGCCTACACAGCCGGACATCAATGACGCAGAGTTCGTACGCCAGCTGATCGAAACAATGTCGTCACTCACCCCGAAGAAAAGATCTCATTCATCAAACCTGCACACATTCGTACATAAAGATCTGGAAACATGTACTCATGTTTTTCTACGTAACGACACCGTCCGACGACCGCTCACACCACCCTACGATGGCCCGTACAAGGTCATTGAACGCAGTACAAATGGCAAGCAATTCACTATACAGCTACCATTTCGTACCACAGTTGTATCCATCGACCGATTGAAACCAGCGCATCTATATAATCACGAGACTTCATCTTCGAGTTCACATACGACAGTCCCAGATTCAACTCCAAGTACATCAACAGCCCCGAGTACAACAGTTCCAGTCACTCAGCACAATACCTACGTCACCCGAACCGGCAGAGCAGTCAAACCCAACGTACGCTTCGCTTGAGGGGGAGTAATGTGGCGCACGCGTACCGCGTGCCGCACCGGAACCCTACATCCATCAAAATGCGTCCGCTCGTGGCGCGCCGCAGCGCCCGACTGCGGGCCCGAGCTCCCGGCGCGAGCTATTTATATTCCGTACCATATTTATGTAGGGGCAAAAACGCCCCCTGGTGTCGAGTGGATAAAATAAATATTCTAAAATTAATACTGTCTCTTCTGATTGGTCAATTTGTAAATATTAGCTTGTGTATGACCATGTAGTTGTGTGACCAAAATTGTAAATATAAATAAGCAATTTTTAATATAATTTAAGTTCAATCGTCTTGTGCGTTTCCTTTCTCTCTTCTTCCCTACCTAGTTCAGCTGTACTCTTCCACGGTTCAAGGGCTACCCAGCCTGGCCGGTTGGTACAGTGAACTCTCCTATCCCTAGTAGGTACTCAGCTGTCCGGCTGAGTATTTCCCTTCCAAGATAATCCTTAGGGTCAACGACCTAACACCTGATCCTAAAAGCTTATTGTTTTTTTTTTGTTGTTACGATATTACACACGAATGGTGATGAAAATAATAAAAAAAAAGACTTAAAACGAAAATTTCGAAATTAATTGGCATGACATGATTATGATAAAATAAATTTGTAAACTTCAAGTTCATTCGAATTTTTATTACTTTTTGCTTTCGAAACTTTAATCATTTGTATCTGTGGTGTGGCATTATTTTTTGAAATCCGTGCCTGTCAGTGAAACGTTATAATGGTAACATTTTAGCTTTCAATTTCGTCAATTAATATAACAAAAAAAAACATTTATAACGTCCAAATCATTTGTTCAAGACTTAAAGAGAATAAAATATAACAAATTATGGAATAAAATAATTGTTCACAGCTTAGACCCACATTTTTCTGTTCATTAAGTTGTAAAATATGAATGAGAATAAAAAAGCGGCTGGGATCCATTAATTTTATTCATTAACCCTCGTTTTTGGTCATTAGAGAACGTTGGCTTTCCGGAGGGTGAATAAGACATTCTTTATCTCTCAAAGCCAGGGGTAAAAGCAGAAGGTTCTTTTTGTTTGTGTTCAAATTTATTTATTTATTGATCCAAATTTCAAATACTCGTAATAACTTGTATAGTCCGGTCAACGAAGGCTCTGAAAGGGGGGTAGAGTGCGTGAAAAGGAACCCAAGCGATTTCTTCAAAAACTTGTTAAGGATGCTTAGAAAGTGAACATACTAAAAGTCCACACAAGCCAAAAACTCAAAAATGGTACCTTTACCCCCCTCCCCCCACTCCGGCTCACCTCTGAAACGTCAGAACTTTTAGTATGTTCACTTTCTAAGCATCCTTAACAAGTTTTTGAAGAAATCACTTAGGTTCCTTTTCTCGTACTCTATAACACCTTTGTTGACTAAACTAGTAATATTATAAATAGGTAATATTTTGAGTTTAGATATTGAAATGGATATTGGATATTCGAAATAATATTTGAAACTGCTAAACCAGTCTTCATAAAATTTCAAATATTATATAATATAATAATAATATTCTACCACATTCACACAGCGCCATTTAGTCCCAAATTAAGCAATTATATTTGCTTGTGTCATGGGTACTAAACAACTAATATACTACTTAAATACATTTTTTTTTGGTAAATACATACATATTATAATAGATAAATTACACCCAGCCACAGAACAAACCTTTATGCTCATGACACAAAGATTTGTCATGGGTGGGGATCGAACCCACGACCTCCGGCTTAGCAGTCAGGGTCACTAACCACTAGACCAACAGGCCAGTCAAATATGGAAGGAGGATATATGGCTTTATCGTTGGTGGAAGTTAGTTTTTTTATTAATTAATTTTATTTTATTAATTAAACTGGCACTTAAAAGTTGTCACTATATAAATACACCAAGTCAGATTAAATTATTAATGATAATAATCATTATGATGGTTTATACACTCTGCAGTTAACTTAACATAAATCATAGCGTTTTCGTCAAATAATGTCTACTGATTAATTTGAAAGAAACTGCAAAGTAATGATAGATTGCATGAAATATATCCCGAAGAAAATATCTTCTTGAAAATTGTGCTAAGTTTTCGATAAGCCGCACAGCAATTTCCGTATTTTCACCGAGAATAAATCTATGTTAGTGAAGTATTTTAGAGAATACGCAATGTCACTACCCCATTTCAACCCGTGGGTGTCATAAAAGGCGACTAAGGGAGTAACCATAAGCAGACAAGAGCACTGTCAGAAATGGAAAATTCGAAATAAAACCCTATACCAACCCGTCTGGCCAGCGTGGTATAGTAGGCTAAATGCCCTCCAAAATATTTGGAGGATACCCTTGCCCAGCAGTGGGACGTGTATGGGTTGTAACGATGAGTGAAGTATTTTATAAAATGTGTTTGGACGTTCAGAGAAATGTAATATTTTATATTGGTTGTCACCATGGCGTAGCGGTTAAGGTGATAGCCTCACCACTAACAGTACCGCACCGAGCGACTTGGGTTCGATTGCCACACGAGACAAATATTTGTGCTATTGAAAGATATTAGTTTCGAGTCTGGGTTTTGTGCCTGTTAATTTATGTTTTTACAGTCCCCCACGTTACAGGACTTGTTATCTTTTTATTAAGAAGAAGATGTAATAATTTATTATCATTTTCATATTTTTGTCTCTTAAACTTAGTTCATTATTTTTTACGTAAGTTTATCAGCTTTTGTTCTACGACTAAACCTAAATTAGGTACTTCTATATTTAAAATGTAATAATAAATTCATTAAACAACAAAATTTAAATATATAATTGTTTTCATTATCTTCAATTAGTGTAAAAACATTTTAGAAATAATGTTAAGAATTTTATTATGAGAATACAAAGAATATATTTATATATTTCTTAAACGTATACTGGCGAAAATCTCAAGTTCCTTTAATAAAAAGAAACCCAAACAAACAAAAATAATTTCGCACAAATAAAAGCATTGTTTGTTTTAATAACGTCGAACTCATAAAACGTGGAAATAGGAACAATAGAAATTGAAAGTTAAAGCCAAAATAATAGGCAAACCGAAGTCGTTCTCAAATCGAATCCTATTAGCTCTTTGTAAAAACTTAACTCATAAAATGAACTTGGAATTTATTGTTTACAGCTGCGTTAAGTTTGCTAACAAAATAATTAACCAATTACTAATTATTTACTTATTAAATTATGGTATACGAGTGACTATGAAGATTCTGTGTAAATATTAGATTTAAGCATAGATTTATTATTTGTTAGATTTAAGTATTGTTTTGTCGCATTAGGTTTCCAGTAAGAACAATATGTTTGATTAAATAAATAAATAAATTTTGCTCATGGACTACCAAAATTGGAATTTATAAACCATAAACGGCCCACTGCTGGTCACGGGTCCAAATAATGTGGAGAGAATTCAGCCTACTAGCTAGCTACTAGCCTGGCAAGACGGTATGGGGTTTGTTTCGAATTTTCCTTTTCTTACAGTGCTCTTGTCTGCATAAAGTTACTGCCTTAGTCACCTTTTACGAGAGTGAGTTGAGATGGGGTAGACGTGACATCACACATAGATACAGAAGGAGACACAGACACAGATTAAGAATACAATACATAATGTCATTACCGCATTTCTATCCGTGCGTAAGAGGCGACTAAGGTACGATTCAGACCAACCGGCTCGCATCGGGCCGGGCCGGGCGGCGTTTTAGAATGCGGTAAAGAACATTGAAATGTATCAACAGTAATTACAGTTCATATTTGCATGCAACTTACGCATAAATTACCTCCGTCGGCATCCCGCGACGGCGCGACGCGACCGGCTCCGACCGGCTCCGACCGGCTCCGACCGGCTCCGAAGACGCCGTCGGCATCCAATCGGCTGCCGTCGGGTCCGTTCGGAGCCGGTCGGCCGTGTGTCGTACGGAGATTACGGTGCAGCAACAGCTAGCGAATCATTCAAGTTGTGTTCTTCAAGCGACAGTTTACAAGTAAAAAATGGATACGGAAGAAAAACAAATTTTTTTAGTTCAGACATATGATTGTGCGGACGCTGTCGGCTGCCGCGGCACCCGTACGGCTACCGCGGCAGCCGTACGCATGCCGCGGTAGCGGTACGGCTCCGACGGACGCGTTCGGCTGCCGCGGCACGTGGACGGCTCCGTTCCGATGTGGCGCGACGCGAGCCGTTTGGTCTGAATCGTACCTAAGGGAACGTAACTTTAAGCAACAAGAGCACTGCGAGAAAAGGAAAATTCGAAACAAATTCCTATACCAACCTGTCTAGCCAGCGTGGTATAGTAGGCTAAATTCCGTCCAAAATATTTGGAGGAGACCCGTGCCCAGCAGTGGGACATCAATTTATGGGTTGTATTGATGATGATGATGAGACGTGACATTATGCATTCTTAATCCGTCACTACACGGCGAGACAAGACCTTATTTTTATTTTCTCCGCCAATAAGGGTTACAAGATACATTATATACGGTTCAACTTACAAACGGACCTTGTAATTTACCCCGGGAATTACTTACATTGCCTACCTTAATTATAATTTTGCCTTAAGTTTAACAGAAATTTCACTAGCTGCAGAAGCTAAAAATAGACCAAGTAAATATAAACCACGTTTTAACCCCGACACACATAAACACGATGCGACGGACGAGGCATAGTATTACATCACTTTGTAGTATTACATATGTAGGAGCTGCTATCGAACTTCATAATGTACGTACCCACATTATTTTATTAAATGACATCATTAAACTTTGTTGTAAGAAGGGATCGCGTGTTATTTTCTTATCGGCTATGGAAAAATAACTAGCTACAATATATAAATAATTACGTTAGTCCGTGTTCAAAAAGTATTTGCAAGGACTTTTATATTAATTTATATAGGTAAGTAAATAAATTAGTCACTTCATCAAATAAAGTTACAATCAAGTTTAAAAAGAATACGTTGCCGTCTTGATTTTGTTTTGGCATAGAAAATTCCAAGTCTCCTTTACAGTATTCTACATTTATAGACTGACTCGGTGGTGCAGTGGTAGTTTATTAGGTTACGGTTTTTGAGGTTAGATCCCCGGGTCGGAACAAATAAATGTTTGTTTGATCTGCAAATGTTTGTTTCGCAGTTTTGGTGTTTTCTATGTATGATATGTACCTATTTAGAAATGTAATTACATGTATGTTTATCATATAATTATGTCTTATCCTATAACACAAGCTTATATTATATACCTTTGGGCTAAACGACACTATACAGTGTTGGGCACATTTTAATTGCAATTAATGATTAATTGCTGCCACCAAACAACTAACAATAAATTAATCTTATTTGTGCAACTTACCTTAATTAATATAGTTTTGCATTTTTACACTATTAATATTAATTAATTGTTACTTATTTGGTGGCCATTAACAAGCAATTAATTGTTCATTCATCATTTCAACCCATAAACGTCCCACTGTTGGGCAAGGGTCTCCTCCAAAAAATGGAGGGAATTTAGCCTACTATACCACGCTGGCCAGACGGGTTGGTATAGGGTTTGTTTCGAATTTTCCTTTTCTCGCAGTGCTCTTGTCTGCATACGGTTACTCCCTTAGTCGCCTTTTACGTCACCCACGGGTTGAGATGGTGTAGTGAAATTATGTATTCTTAATCCGTCACTACACGATTCATTGTTAATTGCAACTAAAATTTGCCCAACACTAACGCAGAAAGTTCTAAATTTTTACTTTATGTTTATATTTGAAGATCCCAAATTTTTGGAGTAGCAGGAAACTAAAACTTTGTAGATAGGGTTTACTATTGAGAAGACCATTTTTTTAGGACAAAATAAACTTTAAGTAAACAAAGCTATTAACATGAACGACAGTGAAATTGTTGATAGAACAAATCCTATATAACTTATCGTATCAAACATTGTTTACACACTAGCTAATGCCAAGATGACATCTCATTTTCCTCTCCAACTTATCAACATTCTACTGAGATTACACCTGAAAATAAATGCAAAATAGGTCGCAATCGATTGCGTTAAAAATGGATAAATTTTATTCGATGCTTTTAAATCTATTCATAGCGATGTTATTCGCGATTAAGCCAGTGTTTGAATAAAAAGTGAACTGGAGAACTTGACTGATGTATTTATTTACCGTTCCATTTTAATTTAAAAACATGAATCTGACACTCTTGTTTCATAGCTAGCCGAAATAAACGATTTTTCTTTCTTTCTTTCTCTCTTTCTTTGCATTATACTGCATTAAAAAACAATTAGGTTAAATCTGATTTTGTAGAAATCCGGATCATATAAAGATTTTTACATATTCGATGATAATAAAAAAAATATAATAATGATAATAAAAATATATGATAACTCCCGAAAGATAAACACGATTTTTGTTTATCTTTCGGGAGTTATCAACTAGGTCACTCCAGACGCAGATTTGCGTCTAGACTATGATGTCATACTCGTATAGCACAAAGTCAATACAGCTGACATTGTTACTGTATAATTCGGTGACAGTTGTGTGTTGCGCATTTTAGTTTATCGTTGTGTCATACTGTAGTTTAAATTATTTATTAATATTATTGTTTCAGTGTATATCGCTTCAGATCAATTAAGTTACTGTTAAAGTACATCGATTAAGAAGCGTCTGTTTAATACAAGCCTTGATTATTTGATACTTACTCTTGTTTTAAAATGTAAACGTTCCGATAAATATACAGTAATTATACATACTTTGTGTTCTAATAACAGAGTTTTACTGACGTATACAGCCTTAGCTTTGCTCAATTTGAGTCCTCGTAATCTAATGTTGATATTGCCTGTTTGTGCCTTAGCAATAGTACCTATGACTAATAGATCTAAAATTATTAAAAATCGTTACTCTGAACACATACATTTTATGTTAAAATATAACATCCACTAAATAGAAAAAAAAAGATCCTGTCGTTACCTCAAAATTAAGTGTCCTTAAATAAGAGAAGTCAGGTGGCGCAAGATCTCGAACAAAGTCTACTAGATCTGATATCAGTAAGTACAAAAGCAATATATGCCACAGCAGACTGTTTAAATTATTAACACTAAAAAGCTAAGTTTACATAGATATATTAGTATTCAGTAAACGAAATATCTTCGTCGAGTTTGATATCTTGAAATAACTACGAGACAGATTTTATTGCCAACTGTAAATTTTGAACCAAACTGTTTTATGTCGATGTTATACATGTGATGGCGCCAGTGTCTTGGGACTCATATATAAATGCAGAACATCTTTAAAATATATGTAGGGTACATCGGAATTTTATACTCAAAATAACCAACTGTCTAGACTAAAGTGGGAATGAAACCGTTAGTATGAACCTTTTCTAAAACGTTATATATCCTACGAAAAGGAAATACGTAAT
Organism: Laspeyria flexula; assembly: GCA_905147015.1. Taxonomy (NCBI): domain Eukaryota; kingdom Metazoa; phylum Arthropoda; class Insecta; order Lepidoptera; family Erebidae; genus Laspeyria; species Laspeyria flexula. Next base: position 2,329,351 of record LR989958.1, read on the forward strand.
TAATTTCAGTGCCACATGTTGTTTTTTTTCTATGAATATAAATACGTGCACTAAAAAATACTAACAGAACATCTTGCAAAGGATTGTAATCACTGTAAAGTGAATTTTGTTTTAGAGTACAGATTAAAGCATAGATCAGGTTCTTAACTCAGCATAAATTGTGGGAAAAGCTATTAAACTGGGGGCCAAGTCTGCTAACACAATCGTAAGCCGATGGTCTCATTCGACAGCTGTGATTGGCTTACTAAGATCATCGCGCCATATTACCGGCCTGTGATTGGTTCATCGGTCTGATATCGACGTGTGTAAATTAGCAAAATCGACCACCTGATCTAACAGTTGTATAAAAAGTTAATCTAGTAACTAACGAAGGTGATGAAGGCCACAAACAATAATACAAAGGAAATCACAGTAAGCTTTAAAAAACGCAAACTCCAAAAAGAAGCAATTGCCTTACAAGTAGGCTTTTGACTACTCTCTTTAGCAGCCAAGCCTTTGACCAAACAAGTTCACTAGTTCAAAAGATAAAGATCATTCAAGTTTTATTCGTCGCCACTGGTTTGAGGGTCGTTTGCCTACTAAGGGTTATCGCCACTACTCTTGCTATGTGCTTACGAAAATAGGCTGACTAATAAGGTCACTTCGGTTTTTATGTATGAGCTTGCTGAATGTATGAGAAAAAAGGTAGGATCTTGATTTTATAGGGTGTATTTAAATCTAATCAACGAAACTGGATTTCGTTGTTTTTATTTGAACATTTGAACTCCTTGTAGTGATGGATTAGGAATACATAATGTCACTACCCCATCTTAACCCATGGCCAGCGTGTAAACCACGCTGGCCAGACGGGTTGGTACAGAATTGTTTCGAATTTTCCTTTTCTTGCAGTGCTCTTTTTTGCATAAGGTTCACTTAGTTGCCTTTTACGACACCCACGGGTGAAGATGGGGTAGTGACATTCTGTATTCTTAATCCGTCACTACACGGAGTTCAAAATAATGTTCAAATAAAAACGTAGACTAAATTCCAATGAGACCTGCACCCAGCAGTAGGACGTTTATGGGTTGAAATTATGATGATGATTATTTGAATATAACGCCCGTATTAAGGGCACACCTTGTGTCACTGGGGACTTTACAAAGAATTAAGGGATACAAAGTCCACCCAGATTCGAAGAAAATATTTATGAATCACACATAAATATTTGTCTCGTGTGGGAATTCAACTGAGGACCCTCGGCAATGTCGGTGGCGAGGCAAAGGCCACAGTATTTGTTACTTGGTAAAGGCTTTGAAAATGTAATTCTGTTTAGACTTGTCCGAATTTATAAGTTCGGGTACAAATATTTCATAAATCAATATAATACACAAGCAACAACAAATTTATCTTCATAACAGCTTGTTATGAGCGTAAATGAACCTGTCAGTAGGAACTAACGTCTAATATAAATGATAAATTACGACACTTTAGGACAAATTTTATAAAGTCCTCTAAGCTGGGATTTGAACGTTTCTGAGGTAATATTTGATCCCTTATTGATGAAGATTAATGTCCAGTAATAAGTCCATCTATAGAGATCGTCCATTTTCTTCTATTGATTCTTTTCGGTAGGGTATGACAAATGGCTTAAGAACCTTTTTTATTTTATTCTTTTCATAGTCGTAGGTATTACCTTAACATTTTTCATTTCAGAAAATCTTGTTCATACCAAAAGAGACTTCGATAAAGTTATAATAATATTATGATATTCATGCTGAATTGTTTGATTCAGTTTTTAGATCCATCAATATACTTAGAATCAAATGCAAAATCTTTACAGCTCTAGCCAAAAATTTTGAAAGTATCTCCAGAGATTTTACCAAGCCTCAAATTGCGTCTATATTATTATATCTCCAAAACAAAATCATATGAAAGTGGACGTCGTGGACCAGATACTATTAAGTTCTATGAACCCCAACGTTCTATGAACCTCAACGTTATGTGGCGTTATTTAACGATGGGTCGCAGAGATGGAATCTGTTGTCTTACATCGGATGCGAAAGGATACGGCTATACGGGTACTTATGTAGGGGTCCCTCTTGAAAGCTTTTCCGTTGCGTTTTCTTTGAAAAGCTGCTGACAAGCTGTCTATTGTGTCTGAGTAAGGAAGATAAAGAAAACAATGGCGAGACTGTTTATGAATACTGATAAGTTTTTTCGGCTGTGCGGTTACTATTTAAGATAACAGCCTATATTTTATTCACTAGACCGTTAATTTGTAATGAGCATTTACAATTACAATGTTTACTTGAAAAATCTTACAAAATTGTCAATGTAAAATGACTAAACACAAGAATATAACTGTAGCACTAGGTGATATTTAAATATTCATCCAAAATCAAATTTGATTTACGTCTATGATTGTGATTTGTCTGATTTGGAAAAGCTTTCTCAATAGCAAAGATAAACTCAATCATTGAAGTTTCTATTACAAAAGCACATCTAAATAAACTCCCTTATTTTGTGGCAACGTACTGACAAGCGTGAACTGTCACGCTTTCATCCAATGCTTCAAGGCCATTTGTAATCTGAACGACAGAATTTATCTAAGTCGACTTTATTGATCCAGTTGCCTCAAGAATATTTCTAAGAAAGTTATGAATAGAAGAGTTTGCTTCAAATTAACTCTTACAATGTAACAAGGTGCTACGAAGTGAAACCTCTTAAACTTTCATTTGCCTTGGAGTTTCCTAAGTCGAAGTTATAATTAATTAATGGATATGAAAACCACGGAACCAAAACGAGTGTATAATATACATAATTTTGAATTTTTACCAAGTAGGTATACCTACGAGTATCTATTACATAGTTCCTTTAAAAATCTTTTTTTAATGTAAATTTTATATAACTTTTTTTTAATTTGGGTAAAATCAATAATGTAAATACCCGATAATAATCTTTACTTACCTATCAAAAGACAAAAATGTTCATAAAAGTTTTTAATGCAATTTCTTTGAAGTGGTTCTAAAGTTTCGGGATATTTACCATATTCTTTGTTATCATTATTGAATATCTGATATTTTGGCACTTGCAAGATCGTAAATTCTTCAATATACCTACAGATACTTTCAGTTCTTCCATGATCACGGCTTAGTTCCGCTTGCAACAGTGCCGAAATATCGGACACTCAATTTATTATGCTAAAAAGATTTTTTGAAGTTTAGGTCACTCCAAAATATGAGATTTAAAAATATTAATGTTTATGTTTTATTTGTTCTAGGCACTTCATTGGCATGTGACGCACATGTTGTGAGCGGCATGCGAGGCGAGCGCTCTATGCGGGCGGCGGCCTCGCTCGCCGCGCTCGCGACGCTCGTAGCGCTCGGATCGCCACGGCTTAGTTCCGCAGAGCTCACATCTACTGGTAAGTTTACCACCAACTTTAATCTTACTAATATTAATAATATGAAAGATAGAGTGGATGGATAGACGGATGTATGAATATTTGTAACTTAATCAAGCGAGAACGGGTATAAATTTTCGCCCGCAGATAATAATATAGTCTGGAATAGCACAAAATAGCAAGCTAGGCGAAGACTAGTTTTGTATAAACTATTGAATGTAAGAAGAGATTTTTGTAATTAGGTTCTAATTCTAATCAAATGAACTGAATTATTTCAGTAGTAAGAAGATTTATTGACTGAATTATTTCAGTAGGAAGAAGATACAATATTGACTCCTGTAAGATATTTTTTGTCATGACAACGAATTAATGATAGAAGCTGGTATAGCTAGTATTATACCTTTTAAATAAATTTCTTTCAACCCTCAATCCCTTGTCGCTACCTTTACTGGAATTCACAGGAAATTATTCTGTCTCACCGTTTTCTAAAGGCAAAAAATGTCCTGAAAACGTGTAGGACACAAAGAATTGAAAGAACTTTCCGATTTTATTCCCTTGTGTAGTGTTGTTGTTGTTCATTGGTGCTTTCAAGTAAGTAATAGTAATTACTTTGAGCTTGCTGGTCAGACTGTAAATTGTAGTGCTACAATCAAGGGAACGACTAGTCGTAAGTTTTAAGTAATTGCTTAGCGCTTACTTTGAACCGTTGCTTTATCATCGGTTGTCAGTTGACTAAGTTATTTTAAAGCTCTTAGATTGCTATTGACGTTCTTCCAGCCAGAGGATCACCTTTCTGTGCCCTGTCCGGTCGCAGAATAGTTGATTCGGGTACGCGACCCCGGCTTCTCCAGCCATCAGCACCGCACCCCCTTCTTGTCCCCAGCGGTACTGATGTCCTATCTCTACCCCTCCTTTCCCACTGGTGGTAGGGTTTACGGACCCGAACGGGTAGGTACCACCGCTCTGTCCATTTTGGCCGTGAAGCCATCAGGCGTTTCGGCTAAAGGGCAGGGAAAGCCGTCCCTTCTCTCCAACCTCCTTTCCCAGGTGTTGAGTGGGGTTCCTGTGATGCTGGAGGCATGCGGTGGTGAGGTCTGGGCTGGTGTGTTGAGCGTGATGGGTTGACGCGAAGTCCAGGGAGACCCGGTGGGAATGGTTCCGCCGGCCACCTGCCGGTCAGTAGGGGACCCGAACCCGGATCTAACATTTATCCCACCCGGGAGGCTGTCCTACCAACCGGCGAAAATCCCGTCATGTAGTCGCCGGGCCGGATTGGGATACCGGTGTGGAACCCGGTGACTGCATGCGGGGGGGCACCGGGGGCCCTTCCGTGCTTCGCGTCAGCCCCTCACACAACTCGGGCGTCGGCCCTGACTATGCCCCGCCTCTATTCCTTAGGGGTCACAGGGACCTTACACTACACTTAAATCATCCCCACCCCCTTAATACCTCTTTAAAACTATGGTTCGGAAAAATAAAAAGAGCATGTACCATACGGCGGACCCCCTTTCCACACTCCAAGTGGACTTTTGCAATGTTAGGGGGCTTCACAGTAACCTCGACGCTGTCCATCACCACCTTGAGACAGCGCGGCCTGCCCTGCTCTTTTTAACGGAGACACAAATATGTGCCCCTGACGATATTTCGTACCTTAAATACCCCGGATACGAACTGGAGCACCTGTTCCTACGTAAAGCCGGGGTGTGCGTTTTCGTCAGGGGCGATATATGTTGTCGCCGCCTTCGGGGCCTCGAACAAGGGGACCTGTCACTTCTATGGCTGCGCGTAGACCATGGGGGTCTCACCCGAATCTATGCGTGCCTATACAGGTCCCCGAGCAGTGATTTGGGGTCTACTCAGCTTTTTGAGAGCGTCCAGGAGGGGATTGACAAAATATTGGAACAGTACCCGTCCGCGGAGGTGGTGGTCCTTGGTGACTTTAACGCTCATCACAATGAGTGGTTGAAGTCCCGGACCACTGACCTCCCAGGACGAACTGTATACAATATGGCGACGGCCTATGGTCTCTCACAATTGGTTATGCAGCCCACCCGCATACCAGATATCGAGAGCCATAACCCTTCTTTGCTGGACCTTCTGCTGACCACTCATCCGGACGGTTACAGGGTGGTGGTCGATGCCCCATTGGGGTCTTCTGACCACTGCCTTGTCCGTACTAGAGCCCCTGTTGTGAAACCCGATCGCTCACCAGCGAAAGGGTTTCGCAGAGTCTGGCGTTATGAGTCGGCAGATTGGGATGGGCTTCGCGAATTCTTCGCATCCTATCCATGGGGGCCGCTTTGCTTCTCCTCTAGCGATCCCGACGTTTGTGCGGACTGCATCACGGAAACGGTGCTTCAGGGGATGGAACTATTCATCCCCAACGCCAAGTTGCCCGTTGGCGGCCGCAGTCGGCCCTGGTATAACAATACCTGTAGGGAGGCTGCGAGCCTCAAGCAGTCCGCATACCTGGCCTGGAACAGCGCCAGAGAGCGTCGGGATCCAAACGTCAAAGACGTAAGGAAGGAGTACAATGCGGCCTCCAGGTTCAGCAAAAAGGCTATTGCCGAAGCCAAGGCAGAGCATGTTGCCAGAATTGGCGAGCGACTTCAGAGCCATCCCACCGGGAGTCGAGCCTTTTGGTCGCTCGCCAAGGCTGCCCAAGGCAACTTCTGCCAGTCCAATCTCCCACCACTGCGGAAATCTGATGACAGTTTGGCCCATAGTGCAAGAGAGAAGGCTGATCTCCTGGCCGATCTCTTTGCCTCAAACTCGACTTTGGACGACGGAGGAGCCACACCACCTACCATCCCGCGGTGTGAGAGTTCTCTGCCTGAGATTCGCATCACACAGCGTGCGGTCAGGCGGGAACTCCGACTCTTAGACGTCCACAAGTCGAGTGGGCCGGACGGCATCCCCGCGGTGGTGCTTAAGACGTGCGCCCCTGAGTTGACCCCCGTATTAACGCGCCTTTACCGTCTCTCCTATTCGACCAACAGGGTTCCATCTTCGTGGAAGGTTGCTCATGTCCACCCGATCCCTAAAAAGGGTGACCGGTCGGACCCGTCAAATTACAGGCCTATCGCGATAACGTCCCTGCTATCTAAGGTGATGGAGCGAGTCGTCAACACACGGCTCCTACAGTACCTCGAGGAGCACCAGCTGATTAGCGACCGACAGTACGGTTTCCGTCACGGTCGCTCAGCTGGTGATCTTCTTGTGTACTTGACACACCGATGGGCAGAAGCCTTAGATAGCGGGGGAGAGGCTCTAGCTGTGAGCCTCGATATCGCGAAGGCGTTTGATAGGGTCTGGCATAGAGCCCTTCTATCGAAGCTACCATCATATGGAATCCCCGAGGGACTCTGCGAGTGGATCGCCAGTTTTTTAGATGGGAGGAGCATCAAAGTCGTCGTCGACGGTGCATGCTCCCAGGGAAGGCCCATCAATGCTGGTGTTCCACAAGGCTCGGTGCTCTCCCCAACGCTGTTCATTCTGCATATCAATGACATGTTGTCTATAGATAGCATGCATTGCTATGCAGATGACAGCACGGGTGATGCGCGGTATACCGGCCACCAGAACATCCCTCGGGTCACTGTACAGGAGAAACGGTCAATACTTGTGTCTGAAGTCGAGGCATCTCTAGGGCGAGCCTCCGAATGGGGTGTGAAGAACTTAGTTCAATTCAACCCCTCGAAGACACAAGTATGCGCGTTCACTGCGAAGAAGGACGCATTTGTTATGGCGCCTCAGTTTGAAGGAGTATCTCTCCCGTTGTCCGAAAGTATTGGGATCCTCGGCGTTAATATCTCGAGCAAAGTCCAGTTTGGGAGTCATTTGGAGGACAAAGCCAAATTGGCGAGCAAAAAACTGGGTGTCCTGAACAGGGCGAAGCAGTACTTCAAACCTAAACAGCGGCTTGTGCTGTACAAAGCACAGGTTCGGCCGCACTTGGAGTACTGCTCTCACCTCTGGGCGGGAGCTCCCAAGTACCAGCTCGACCCACTTGACTCCCTCCAAAGGCGGGCTGTTCGAATCGTCGATGATCCCAATCTGACGGACAACTTGGAATCGTTAGGGCAACGGAGAGACTTTGGGTCACTCTGCGTGCTCTATCGATTGTTCCATGGGGAGTGCTCCGACGAACTTCTTGATTTGGTGCCATCGTCGCCTTTTTATCATCGCACCACTCGACGCCGCTGTAGGCTTCACCCGCACTACCTGGAGCCGTTATCGTCTAGAACGGTAAGGTTTCAGCGGTCATTCATCCCACGTACGTGCCGGCTCTGGGGTGAACTTCCTACAGCGGTGTTTCCTGAGCGCTATGACATGTCCTTCTTCAAACGAGGTTTAAAGAGAGCTATCCTATCAAGGTAGGCAGCGGCCTGGCTGTGCCCCTAGCATTGCCAACGTCCATGAGCGGCGGTAACCACTTACCATCAGGTGGGCCGTCTGCTCGTCTGCCACTTTAGGCAATAAAAAAAAAAAAAAAAAAAAAAAACGTAACTATTTTCGTCACATTCTTATATTTTTTACTTTTTTAGATTTATTATGAAACCCAATAATAGTGGACTAGGTGATTTGGATCACAAACGTAATCAAATTAAGAGCAGACCATAGCTGGTGGTAATATATATTTCGTATGATTTCGTGGTATCCTGACGTGTGCACACTGTATGCAATTAACTGCCAAAATTGGATATGTTAGACAAATAAGTGCATTCCACGCTCAATTGACTTCGTATAGTAGCAGTCGCCGTAGCCGAAACCAGCAAGAAGGACATTATTATAATTTTAAAAATCAAAATTCTTGTCGCTTATTAAAATATTTTTGGCACTATATTTTCTTGGCGTTTAAATATGACACATTCATTTTCTGCCGCGATGATAGCGGGGTTTCATAATTATATTACAGCGTAAATTTACAATTTTGCTCGCAATAAAATATGTTATCTGAATTTCAATAGCAATTAATAAAGCACATGGATGTAGTCGTTTATTGAAATATGGATAATTCTGAGTGGGTTTTATTAATGAACTAATTTCAATATGCTATGGATTTAATATTCAAGTATTATTGCTGTATTCTGGTTAAATTTAGCTCGTAGATAGAATTAACAAATTAAAATATTCATAATATTCGGGCATATCGTCTAAATTTGTCCCTCTTCTGTTTTCGGTTACAGTGTAATTCTACAACTTTAACTGGTTACTACTAACAGTACTTGTGTAACAAAGATATAGGTATGTAATGATTCTGTAAAATATAACGATATTAAAAAATAATTAATACTTATAAAAATGTCGTAAGCCAGTTTCTGCGAACAACATAAATACTTCACTTAAAAATTCTTCTATGAATAAATTCTAACTAATTTTGCTACTAATGACAAGTGAAGTGCAATAAGCTACCTTGCCGTGGCTACGTGTAATCAATAAGCTAGGTGCAATGAACCGCACTGCAGTCACTGAACGCAACAATTACCCTCAATAATGGTAGTAATAAAACTTACACTTAATTTCCCTACAGGGTTGGTAGGCCCAGTGATTGGAAGTGGAGTTCCTCAAGGGAGTATATTGGCTCCAATATACTGAATGAGAAAAGTATCGGCAATTCTAAGATTATTATTGAACATGTAGACGATGAAGCTTGTATTTATTTTTGATATTTTGATGCTTTTTAGGGTTCCGTAGCCAAAATGGCAAAACCGGAACTTTTATAGTTATACCTATAACTCTTCTAACTCGCGAGAGAACACGTCATTACGGGGAAAATATGTAAATCCTAGACATGTCTTGTCTTTGTGCCAAGTTGCATTTTAGAGCATTTCGTAGTTTTTGCATGAAAGAGTAATAAATATCCAGACATTCATCTTTACAAAGTTTAAGGTTTATAATAATAGGATATACTGAACAGGCGGCACAAAATCGCTTGCAGTTGCAGAATTCGGTGAGGCCTATGGCCTACAGTGGACGTCATTAGGTTTAATATGCTGATGATGAAAGATCGAACAAACAGTCTAGTGTTCTGACAGCTATCAAAACCGACTAATCGAATGTCGAAATTCAGAGTAAGGCCTCAGATGGCTTCTATTACGACCACTAGATCAGAGAAGCATTCCAAATTATCTTAAATACTAATATGAAAAAGTTATATAAAGACTACTCATTTATTTGATAAATACCATTTCTAAGTTTATTAAGTTATACAAACTAAATAAACTAACTTGAACTAAACTGCTTAGTGACACTGCTATTATTTCCCTCAGGCATTGTAAGAGCACACAATTTAGAGAAAGGTACTTTGTGTGCCTTTGTATTTACATCATTAGACTTGAGTAACATCTCTTAACTAAATGAGGTAGCATTTGGTGATAGATTGATGCCTCAAGCTTTGTGAAAATGCTTCTCTTAGAATAGAAGAAGACAAATGATGTAAAGTAGAATAGAATATGTTGCGATCACCGTAATGGCTGCGTCCCAACATGAATATGCGCAGGCTTTTACTATGATTGAATATTAGATTACTAAATAGTGAAGTAAAGTAATTCTGTAAAAAGAGCAAATATAATATTAATAATTTAAAAGGATTTCATCCACTCCATTTTTGGGGAGAACATAACTTAAAATAGAAGTTGAGTAAAATAAAAGTATTGTAGTAATTCTTTCATGTTATAGTAGCATTGTCCGTGTAAATACTTTATAAAAACAGCATAGTTTTGAAAGAATATTCACATCTATATTAATTAAAATGGATCGCCGAAAAGTATGTTATCGATTCTCGTGAGAACGGTTCGACCAATTTGGCTAATTCTTTTTTTATTGTCGAGGCAAGGCATGTATCTAAGGAATTATACAAAAAAATGATTGTAAAATTTGAAATTTTGGGTTTTAAAATCTCAATATAAACATTTGGAAATGGAACACACGAATAATAAAATATGGCGGTACGAAGTTCACCGGTTCAGCTAGTAATTAATAATTATGATCTGTTTTTTTAATTACAGAGGGTAGCCCCTCTTTTGTCATCGTCATAACAAATGACATTTGTCACGATGACTTTGGCAGTTACAGACTATTACAAAAAGAACGCTTTTGGTGCGATTGATACCCTATCATTCGTTCATTTGTTCAACTGTCATGTTTCTAGAACTACTCAACTACCTACTTTTTATCTGCGTGTTACGCTTTTTCTATTCTATCATCAACTTCAATATCTTCAAATTGTTTACAGACTCACTAACACGCGGCCTGTACGGCGATCAGTGCTCTACCAGTGCAGATTGCCACTTTGCGGACTCTGTTTGCGATGACGTACATAAGACGTGTCAGTGCCATGCCGATGTTCCCATCAGCGATTATAATGATAAGTGTGGAAAACGTAAGTATATCATTATTTTCATTATTATTGACAGTCAAGCATCAGTTTATTAATGGTATATCTATTATTTGGTAGGAAAAAGTGGATGTGCTTCGGCATATAAATGTTAGACTAGTGAAAGAAATAAAACACATTTATTGATCTCATAATATGGATATCCAACAAAATATATAAGTACCTACCATTTATTTATATTCAAATATAGAATTAGAACTCTATGTTGATAGAACAGATATGTTGGTAGATAGAATTAGAAACATGCTGATGTGAGGTCTAATGGTAGTTTATGGTAGTTATAGTAGAAAATGGTTTAATTGGTACTTAACTGGCTGCAAGTTTCAGGTTAAATCGTAAGTATGTAGTATGTAAGACTTTCACCGTTGTGGAGCGGTGCTCACTAACATCGTCCTGCTTAGAGACGTAGGTTCCACTCCCACACGAGACAAAAATTACTGTGATTCAATGTTTGTTTCGAGTCTGGGTGTATTTTGTGTCCGTTAATTGACCCCCGCGATACAGGACTTATTCACTAGATTGGGCGTTGATTTTAAAAAACCCTGTATTATTGGTTTGTTGAAAGCGATCGCCTCATTGATCCATGTACTAGTTGGGAAAATATTGAAAGCTTTAAATTTTGACCAGTAATATATATGATATTTCTATAAAAGAAAATTTGCATTTTCAAAATAGAAAACAAAGATTATTATTTTAATGTGCTTTTAGAAAATTAAAAGTAACCGATTTCTTAATTTCCATGTTATTATACATCACTCGTAAGAAATAAAAGCATTAAGTATACCATCAATCAGAATCAGGATGCAAAGTCGAATGAGTGTACATCAACATAATATTAATGTACAACAGAGACGAGGAAGTAATACGGTATTCATGCGTCGGCATTTAAGTCATCAATCTAAATTTATGAGGGGTAAACGTTGTACAAAACAACTCTCTTCACCACTCAGAAAAATGCTGCCTTCTAAATTTGGCCCCGCAAAAGATTCTTTGAATTATTTTCCGTCTTCGAAGCGCTGGAGAAATTGTAACAGGCTTTAGAACTTCATGTTCGTTTTGAATCCATTATGCAGAACGACGATTTTTTCGTTTTATTACCCGCAAAGAATAATAAAACCGAGATTCAGTTTGTATTTGCCTAATGAACTCACTAAGTTTTGGGATTGTTGCTTTTCATATTATGTGAACTCTGTAAAGTTCTTGTTGGGTATAAATATCTTAAACCTTAACTACTGACTACTAACTGGTCCGTGTAGTGCCGGATTAAAAATACAGAATGTTACTACCCCATCTCAACTCGTAGGTGTCGTAAAAGATGACTAAGGGAGTCTTCTATTGCCTAGCGGCCCGCCTGACACATACATCTTCATCGTCATCAGTCTATACTGCGAGCCATTACCATTTTATCGTAACCGACAAATATCAAATATTACAGGAGAAGGTTGCTTTTTAATTTAATGTGATATTCAAATGCTGTAGCTATGTAATTTATTAAACCCTTAATCGTATCTTCTTAAATGACGTATTTTAAAGCAAAACGTCTAAAGGCAATCCTTTTTGACGTTATACGACTCATAAGCGACACTTCAGACCAATGTCTGAAGTGTCGCTTATAAGATCATAGAATAGAGAGAGGTTTTTTATGATAAATGGGAATGACTCGACTAGTCATCTGAACATAGACCTGTCCACTACCACTAAGCAGATTTTACGGCTACTTTCATCCAACACCAGCCACCTTACAAAGACACCACCTAGTCTGGGGGTGTTCTTTCGTTAATTCTTTCCTCTATTTTACTATGAATGAATAAAAACATATTATCAATGTTCCACGTCTAGCCATTTGTTATTGACCTAATACATGGTGTAAATGTTATTGTGTTATTGATTTAAGTCGTTCCCTTGATGGTCTCCTAATTTTTTGTTCTACTATAAATAAGGGTTTACATGTTACTTAAACCAGGTCTTTAAACAGCAGTAAAATGATATAATGTCGATAATTAATCATTTCGTAAGTGAGCAATGGGGACTACAGTAAAATGCTTATTTACTTTATTCTAATTGCAATGAGTATGTGATATTGTTGTCTTGAAACTTTCACTTTCAGTAAATACGTTTGGTTTAGACTCTTGTATAAAGATTACAACTTTTGTTTTATTTGGATCTGGTCTTTCTACTCACTAGAACAGAGTCCAGACGTTTCACACTCTTACTGAAATTGTCTCAAGAATAAAACCACATTTGTATTTGTTGTTATTTCAGTACTTTCTCAGTCTACTTTGCTTGTGTGAAACTTCTGTTTTACAACTTACTTTATTATATTTGTCGTCGTGAAATGACTCAACTTCTGTGTTTGTGTCTAATAAAAGTTGATTAAATCAAAAAGTCTATTAAAAGTCCTGTGGCGTGCTTGATTGTGTTTTAGTATTTTTAATAATTTTGAAATTAAATACAGTTCTTTGTTCCATTATGATTCATTTTAACTTAGTATTTCCTTAGGGCTTTCTTTGTCCATACCAGGGGCATAATTAGTTATATACTTCACCACCGTGTAGTGACGGATTAAGAATACATAATTTCACTACCCCATCTCAACGCGTGGGTGTCGTAAAAGGCGACTAAGGGAGTATACCTTATGCAGACAAGAGCACTGCAAGAAAAGGAAAATTTGAAACAAATCCTGTACCATCCTGTCAGACCAACGAACTTGGTATAGTAGTCTAAATTCCCTCTTTATTCATTCTTTGAAGGAGACCCAACCAGTGGGCCGTTTATGAGTTTAAAAGATGTCTTCACCACCGTAAAGGCCTTACTTCTGTCATTGAAAACTGAAATACTACTCAAATTAGATACTTTTTTGTGCTCATTCGCAAACATACCATTAGTTTATGTTTCAAGAAACCCATTTTGTTTTCAAATTACTAATTTAAAAAAAAAGAAAGGAAGCTGTCCTTTCTTTCGGTAATTGATATCATTGTTTAGAAATGAAATAAATAACATTACAATATATAGATTTCTGAAGATAGTTTTAATGCAAAGATTTAGTTAGGGGAAGTGGTTTTCTCTCCGAGTATTAATATTTATGAGTAGATTACGAATTAATGTTGTGAGGACGCTGTTGCTTTAATGTTTGCAATAATGTTGATGAGCTCCGTCATTATTTTTTGAATTGATCAATATTAAACTAAGTTATTTGTTTTACTATCTTCTGGTTATTTCTGCATGCAAAATCTATTCATATCAATTTTTTTTATGTTTGAATTAGTTGTTCTTATTTTTATCATCATTTAGCATTGAACTCGTCAAGAATTTTCATAGAGTCCAATTTAGGACATCCTGTATCCAATGTCTCCTCACTACCTTTTTTAGGTTAAGGGATCTTTCAGTTTGTGATGTCGAGAAAATGTTGTATCTATCACTGTTATTTGTTGGAAAACTTGGTAAATTTGTATTATTTTTTGCAACGTATACAAGTTATCTAGACAAAGTTGTCCATAATAGCAGCCAGCCACAACGAGTTTGTCAGTTTTCAGTGGCGTAAGGTGCAACTTTTGCCATTACACTAATAAGTATAAATTTAGATGAAATTTTGTGTTGAGATACTCACACACTATATATGTGTACATAACAAAAATAGGTACACATATAAAGATACACTTCTGGCTTTTCTTTGTCAGTATTTTTCTAATAAAATATTATGAAAGAATAAAACAAGTATTCGAACGTAACCCAAAAGTTTTCACAAACCTGAAAACGGACCCTTTCAAATGCAATTTTGAAGTAATAACAAGCGACAATAGAGTGAATTCATCAAAAATTTGAGCACCTACAGAAAATGTTATGCTGTTCCTAATCGAAGAATTACTCCAAGACTCACGTCTTAAATTTTCTTTCTGAAAACTATTATTGAAGGATTTGAATAATGAACATTCATGATTCATTCTTATTTACATATAAAATGTTTCAAAGAATTACTAGAGGTATATTTTACTAAGTAATGTGCTTTAAGTTTAATGATGACTAAGAAGTACCATTAAAAAACAATTGAGACTAGTTTCAGGAATCTATTTCGCGATTTTAGTTCTTAGGATGTCGCCATTCTTATTTACGGCCTTTGCGACAACAAAATGTCTTTAGAGGCGATATTTCATTGAAGCAGAGTCAAGTAGTATAGATATCATTAAAACTTCAGTCCGGGCTTTAACTGATCTTCAGATTTTTGAGGATTATCTTGTGAAGGTTCTTCACCTTAGATTTTCTAAAGTAAATGTTGCTAGAAATAAATTTGTTTGCAGATTTTATTGCTTTTACTTTAAAGAAATAACTGAAGAATTATTCTTAGATATTAGATATCTGTTTTAGATATATGTTTATCAGTTGTCTAGATTCCATAAAACCAGCTTAAATTGGCTTACTTTGGGCTAGATGGCTCTATGTAAAAAAAAAGTCTTTCGCTGTCGCCTTTTAAGACATCCACGGGTTGAGATGGTGTAGTGACATTATGTATTCTTAATCCGCCATTACACGGATATATATATCTATAACATTCAAAATGAAATATTTAACACTAATTATCCATTCTCACTCCTTTAGTTAATTAGACCAACAAAGACGAAATTAGCAGCGTTATATTAAATGCCTCTAAAACACTCCCTGGCTAATTAATTCGGGTGTACATTGTACATATTAACTAATTACATCATAATTTATAATGGAACGAGAGTACTAATTATATCATAATTCTTTGAAGATTGCTTGTACGTGCTTAATTATATACCTATAAATGAAAAATGTATAAGATTTATCTTTAAGTCATCTCTCAAGATATCCTGGGAATTACACATATGAAAGTGCTTTGTTTGCAGTAGATCAGTGGGCTTACAAAATAATATACTATTCATCTCCTAATATTAGATTGGATTTGAAATGATTCAAAAGACTTTCAACGACAGATGATTCTTGTTTTATTTCACAAAAAAATATGTAAAGAAACCTTCCCTTCTCCTAAAATTAAATATTTATAGATTCAAGGAATATGTTTTACATGTGTTCAGTTTATATTATATAATATTATGTAATATCACCCGCTTCAACCTTCCAATATGTTCGAATCTAATATCTCTGAGTATTTTCAAACAACAGATTTCATATCTCTAGGCGAAATTTATAAAATACAATATTAAGAAAATGTTTTACATTTCTTTGAATCAAAGAATTGGACCCTTCTTTGCTTTAAAAGAAAAGGATATTTCAAAGTTTACTTTCTGTTTTAAAATAATAGGCTTATAAGCAAAATGGAATTATTTTATATCAGTTACAAAAGTGAATTATTTCTGAGCAAAATATTGAATATTTCGGCATGAAAGAAAAACTGTTTTGATATTGTTCCATTTTCAAACTTCGTTTGTTCCAAAGCTTAAGAGTCGTATACGGGTAATATAACTAATTGAATCAGGGTTAGGTATTCATGCTTTAGATAAACACGATAGCTGTTGTGGATATTACAAAAAAAAACACAAAGCCTTTCAATCTTGTCTAAAGATTGCCCTGCTAATTTCGATAGTGCGTGATTCTTGCAATATTTTTTCCAATTCTCTATTAGGTATATTCTGTATTGCTCGTAATATTATAACAAATATGGCAAATAACACTGCAAAGAACTCTACTGATAAGAGTTGAACTCTTAAATTTAATAAAACAAGATGAAGAACAAAAAGGAAAAAATTGTAAATTATTGTATAAATCCAGCCTTTTAACCTAAATGATGAGTAGTAGACTTGATTGTCGTTTATAATAATAATATGAGACTTAGCATGGTTAGTAAAATTTGTGTATCATTATTTTTATTTATACTTTTGAAAAATAAAGATGATACATGAAGAAAAACAACACATAAGGATATAAACAATTCTATCCAAAATTACTATCCTACCTGCAAAACAATTCCACAATCCCTATCGCATGTTAAAACCTCATATCTGTTAATCACTCTTTAAAAGGGTCGTGGAAGGAAACCCCCGGATCGATGGCTGCAGTCCAAATGCATGTCGCGTGTTCCCAATGTTATGCAGTCATTATAACCTTGGTACATAAAATGGGGTGACCAGAGGACTATTTGAGTCCTTGACTTGTATTAACGAGGATATTTCCTTGGCACATTTAGATACATTTGTATGATTACCCAGATTTTTCTAGATTATACACAAGAAACTGCTTTTGCTTTATGAGATAGTTTTTTTTCATAAATCTCATGCCTAGAATACTGAGCTATGTAATGTACTCATTGCTGAAGTTATCTTAGATGAAAAGAATAGTTTTGGCTAGTTATGGGTTTATCCCATTCGATACATTATTATGTTATGACATAAAATGTGTTGTGTATTCATTCATATCTAGTTCAGAGACATTAGTCGCAACTCGGTCTGTTTTAACTAAAGTATGTTCTTTGTTTTCCATTATGTTATTTACAGTCATAGAGACTTTATGGAATGGGCGCAAATATGTTCTTCTTTCACCATTCCTTCACTTACTCCTTTTTCCGTTACATCGTTCCAGCTAACTATATAGTACATCAATAATTTCTTTGGCATCCCTCTCCCTTTCTATCCATTGACATTGATAACTCTCTTGCTCACATACTTTTGATATTTCTTCAATAAATGATTCAACTAAATTATGAATAATTACATTAAAGTTCGATACAAAAAAGGAACTCTTAAAGTCAGCAATACGACATGCCCAGACAATGCTAACGAGCTTATTTAGC
This sequence comes from Laspeyria flexula, assembly GCA_905147015.1. Lineage (NCBI taxonomy): Eukaryota > Metazoa > Arthropoda > Insecta > Lepidoptera > Erebidae > Laspeyria > Laspeyria flexula. The sequence continues at coordinate 2,346,898 of LR989958.1, forward strand.
AGAAACTCGAAAGGCAAAGAGCGCTATTCTATTACTATGAATTGCCACAAACATCTGTCGCATTTTGCCTTCATGAAAGGTTCACGTATTTCTAAGTCAACTAGACAACATAGGTTCCTGATACAAAGCAAAACAGTCTGTAGGTTTGTGACGACGAAAAATGTCTTATATTTAAGAAATACTATCTCAAAATGTATATAAGAACGTATTCGCAACTTATTGTGAAACATCAGAATTTATTTCATGTTAGACCTACTGAACATTAACGACCATTGATTTGACATTGAATTTCCACTTCACGATTCTGAGTCATTCGCAGTCAAGCGAGGCGGGTCACGCTCTTGGAACTCGTGTAATGTTGCTATGGGAACTGGTTTATTGGTTTACTTATGAACTGAAGAAGTTGAAACATGAATAAAGTGGTGCAAATATGTATAATAATTATATAGGTTGAGTTGAAATTATGGTGAACAAGGTCAAAGGAGAGTGTTTCTATGAAAAATGTTTTAATTTTTTTGACAGATTTGTGGAATGGGTACAAAAACATACAAAATGAATTTTAAAGAAAATTATAATAATTTAAAAGTAAATGAATTTGATAAAATTTAGACGATGGTGTTCCAGTGAAGTTTTATTTTTATTTAATATTTTTGATATCTATACAAAAGTAAACAAATTGGCTGATAGTTTTGATAGCTTATATGACAACGTAAAAGATTCTTTGAACTCGAGATTCTTTGAACATCATCAATCATAAAATAAAAAGTATACTTAATTTCTGACAAATAGATACTCTGTGTCTATTGTAATTTATCATAAAATCATTTAATGCTTTGGATTATTTATGTACCGAAACACATTTCATACCTGAAGAGTTTCAACCTAAGTAGAATTTGAACAGATGCCTATCAACCAAATGAACTCTCGTCAAAGAATCCTTGGGTAAATTTGGTTGTAAGGAATTGTTGGAATTTTCGCTAGACGTTAATAACGAAAAAGCCAATTTTAATGATAATCGTGATGAGTTAATATCACTTGTTATTAAAAACATTGTGTAAAGGTCTTTCTTATGAATGGATATCTTCCTAAGACTTAAGTTAGTAGCCCATTTAGAGTAGTTACAGTGATACATCATTGTAACTACTCTAAATGGGCTACATGTACAACATTTTTTTTTAAACATTAATTATAATAAAATGGTTTATTTATATGACCATAATTTGGTATATCAGTAGTTAGTAGTTAGTAGTAGTTAGTATTTTTTTTTTTCGCATTTACACAGCGCCATCTAGTCCCAAATTAAGCAATTATATTTGCTTGTGTTATGGGTACTAAACAACTGATATATTACTTAAATACATTATTTTTTTTGTAAATACATACATATTATAGATAAATTACACCCAGACACAGAACAAACCTTTATGCTCATCACACAAAGATTTGTCCTGGGTGGGGATCGAACCCACGACCTCCGGCTTAGCAGTCAGGGTCACTAACCACTAGACCAACAGGCCAGTCATATCAGTCAACATGTCATTTTTCTTTGACTTATGGGGTTAGCAACAGAACAATATAATGTTCTTTCTAAAGTTTGTCAGTGTAAAACGAACCTAAAATACAGTGAACAGAAAAGTTTTTGTTAAATTTTTCATCGTACCATTTAATATTAGATCGCCCTTTTTAATAGTTTAGCCATGTGGGCGGCCACCCTCAGATGAATGTTCGTTAGTGAGTTTATTTATGGCTGGTTCATACAAAATTTAAGATCATTTGGATCGAGCACGTATCTTCTCGCAACCCTTGATAAATAGGATGAATCGCATCAATTGAATGAGGACGTGATAGTGTATGCTAGGTATATGTGTTTCTAAGACTAGGATTATTGATGACAATCGAATCAAGGAGGCCAATCGACGAACCTTCACCCAGGTGATAATCAGATGAGACGTATTTTTATGAAAATTTATAGATATTTATAAACACGCCTTAGCTTTCTGTTATTTTTTCAAATTAAATTGCCTTCTATTTTTTGATAACAGAATAAATTTAGTTTTTTAGTTTTAAATGGCAGATGTGATGCTACATTCAACAAATAAATATATTATGATTGATTACTCGGTACGGTGGTGCCGCTTAGTGATAGTCAAAAATACCTATATTAGACAATCTCTGTTATTTATTGTCTTCCATATTCAGCGCTTTGTTTTGTATGGAATTAATTAAATAAGTTTTAAATTCATTTACATTTGGAAATTTTTACTTTATCACAAATTCGGTACACCTTCCAACTAAATACCTTATACATCAAAATCGACACGCCACATAGCTGGTATTTACTCACATAACAAAGGAAACCACATTTAGATAAATCGGATCAGTAGGTTTCGTGTTGAATATGATATTTCTGTCGACTATAATATATATGAATGGTACCAAGTGTTGTTACAATGTTCACAAAGACTTGAGTGAATCTCATTCCTATGATGTTGTGTCAGTGTTGAAATAAAAAACTATTATTATTATAGAGAGCACGAGATTATAAATAAAAGTAAACTTTTTGATTAAGTAATATTGAATGCTTTTTTTGTTGATAATGAAATTAATTTAATTACAGTTTAAAACTAATACAACTTAAATAATATGACATCTTCGTTAAATAAATAGTTAATGAAGTAAATTGTTTCATTATCATCATTTTAACCCATAAACGTCATACTGCTGGGCACGGATCTCTTCCAAAGAATGTGGAGGGAATATAGCCTACTATACCGATAGTAGGCTAAATTCACTCCGTATAAACGGGTTGGTATAGGGTTTGTTTCGAATCCTTTTCTCACAGTGCTCTTGTCTGCATAAGGTTACTCGTTTAGGCGCTTTTTTTGACACCCACGGGTTGAGATGGGTAATGACATTATGTATTCTTAATCCGTCACTACACGGATAGTAAATTGTTTATAATAAAATAATAATACATGAAAAATATCTTAGTAAAAATGTTTTCATAAAATTTGAAATATTCATCGATAAGTATAACGACTATGTCCCGTCTCGCGTCTCTTCAATTTCGATCAGAAATCTCGAAGCACGAGTCTAATATAAAATTTCAACTTGTCCTTCGATGTTTTACGAAAAACCGAATAACAGAAAGTATTCAGTTCATTAGTATTCATTCACCGTTTCCCAACTCATCGAAATAATGGATGTAAATGCGGCAGCAATTTCACTCGGGTCTTAAAGACCTTGGGCATCCCGGAATTCTCTACATTGTTCTAGCGAAATATGCACCTTGTATAACAGAGGCTTTTAGGGTTAAAAGGACATAATTACACTGTTAAATAACTCACAAGAAGAATCAATTGTAGTCAAACATACCTACATTTATTTTGCACAAAATATGGGTATTTAAAGATGTATATTAAATTACTTTATTACCACGATTGCGATTGGTGTAATTCGATCGAAACTTCGGGCAAATAAATAAGGTATTTACTATTCCTTATAATATAATACGTGACGTAGACCCGTTTTAAAGTAATTTAATAAGTGTTCAAGTCGCGAAAGTTTAAAAGTTTTTATTTAAAGATGTAAATACAATATTTTCTTTATACCATATTTTGCCGATACACAGGTATCTTCAAAACTTAAAACTGCCTCTATGATTCTATTTTTATCAGTAAGCAATATTAAAATCTATAATCTAATTTTATGTAATTGAGCAAAAATTACAAAAACAATATAACTTGGTTAGGTGACAGATTTGATAATTAATACAACATTTAAATAAAAAAAGAACAAAAAATCTTTATAGAAAAAAATTTATCACCATGGATTTTATTTATATAGTTATTATTCTTAATATTATTCTGATTATTCAATTAGTTTTCTAAATAAAATCTATAAAGAAATTTTTGTATTCCGTCTATAACATTGTTTTATAAACAGTGTATTAAGGTGACCTAATTTACAATGGACGTAAAAATGCAGCACAGCAAACTGCTATTAACTTCAATAGCTCTAGTTTACTGTAATTACCTAACAAGTATGTAAGAACCCAGTGAACTCATAATTATGCGTTGATTACTGCGATAGCAGAACCTAAATTGTGATCATTAGCGATCCTTTTTGGAAAATATTGATGTCAAATATATCTAGAAACGTTAAACGAAAATTTCAGTTTGATTTGTGAATATTTTGTTCCATAATTATAATATTTTACCACATTTACACAGCGCCATCTAGTCCCAAATTAATCAATTATATTTGCTTGTGTTATGGGTACTAAACAACTGATATACTACTTAAATACATTTTTTTTTTGTAAATACATACATATTATAGATAAATTACACCCAGACACAGAACAAACCTTTACGCTCATCACACAAAGATTTGTCCTGGGTGGGGAGCGAACCCACGACCTCCGGTTTAGCAGTCAGGGTCACTAACCACTAGACCAACAGGCCAGACTAACAACAAGACTAACAGACTAACACAACAAAATCTTGAATTACTAAAGAAAAAACAGCATTTTTTAACTTGACTCTAAAACCGTTCATCGATTATTGTTGTGATTTTACAAACATAAAATAAACGTATACAAAGTACACGCAGAATCTGAAACAAATATTTATGAATTACACAAATATTTGTCGCGTGTGGGAATCAAACCCGACACTCGGCACGATGTTATTAGTGGGAGGCGACAGCGTCAGTCTCATTTTTCATCTTAATTAAATATTTGACGTATTTTTTGTTTGTTTCAGCTGCCAGTATCAACGAGACATGCATGTTTAACGGACAATGCGAGTATATGGACTTCAAGACAGAATGCAAGAACGACCGGTGTGCTTGCAAATTCGAGATGGTTCCCGAGGTGATGGTGGATGGCGGCGTCGTTTGCACGGGTAAATTACAATCAATTAACATAGCAATAGCCATTGTAAAATGAGCCTTATATAGAAAATTTTGTTCATGAATAAAGATAAACTTCATTAGCAACCCATTAAGTCCCACTGCTGGGCTCGAATCTCCTCTCCTCTAACTAGAGAGCTGAGAGGGTTTTTTGGCCATAATCCACTCACGCTGGCCTAGTGCGGGTTGGTGGATCAGACATACTCATAGAATTTCTTCTAGGGTATGTGGGTTTCCTCACGATGTTTTCCTTCACCGTTAGCAGATGGTAAGTCACTTGACTAGTACTACTGGTCGGGATTGATTTAGGACCGCGTGATTTGCACGCCAGTCCCTTATCCATTCAGCCACCATCGCTATAAGATAAACCAAGATATACTTACATTAAATATTAAGCAATTTCCATCGCTTTGGTTTAACATTTTATATAAATGCTAAACAAGTAATGGAAAAATTCAAACCCACGACGGGACTTGAACCCGTGACCCTGCCATTCCGTGTGCAGTGCTCTTCCATCTGAGCTACGCGGGTGGACGTCCCTGAGATCCATTACCTGTTTCGATTCGATCGAATTTATCCATTACCTGTTAACATGATGACGTCATGACAACAACAAGGTAATGGATAAATTCGATCTCAGGGACGTCCACCCGCGTAGCTCAGATGGAAGAGCACTGCTTACTTGTTTGTATAAAAATGTTTTCGTTTTATAATTATTATTCGCAATATTTTTTTAATCTGACATGTTTGTCAACTGGAATTTTTCTTATAACTATTATGTTTAGAGTTGAATTACATTATTTGTAATTTCAGCGGTGAAGCCGGTGGAGGAGTCGAATAGGACGTTGGATCCCGCGATGATCGGCGTCCTAGTCGGCATGGCCGTCATGTTCATCATCATATGCGTCGTTTTGCAACTCTTTAGCAGGTGATTACTTATACTTGGAAAAATATTTATTTGAGTGGATGATAAATGGTATTGCCGCTCATGGACATGGCTGTATTCTTTTAACATCAGTTACAAAGAAAACATAACCAATGCTCTACCGAAAATAAAAAGGGAAATAGGGAGTAAAAAGAAAATATTGAGGATTGGGAGGCAGAATTATTGTGCCTCAAACATCTGGCTGAGATCTATAGAGCGTATTTGGACTTTGCTCTGACTAAACTTTCGAGATAAGACAAAATCGGTATTTATACCTAGTGCAAACTTTGACTTTGTCCAAGCCCAAGCTTCTTCAAAGTTCTCAAAATCGACGACTTACGAAAATCTTTGGCTATTATACTGTAAAAAATAATGGTGTACAAATGTCATAATTTTAAAATGACTATTGAACTTTGTTGCATAACATTATAATTGAACATTGAACAGCTGTCATTAGCGATCCTTTACTCAATTTCTTTCATAACTTAATAATTATTACATTTAACCCAGCCTGAGGCTGAGATCTATAGAGCGTACTTGGACTTTGCTCAGACTTCACTCCAACAAAACTTTGCTCAGCCTAATCTGAGCCAAAGCATTGATTTGGAATCTATAGACAATGTCATTGCTTAGCCCGCGTACGAGTAGATGTTTCATTTCATGCATCATCTTCTGCTGAGTTTTTTGTAAAATAAAAGATAAAACGAATGATACAATACTTTTTGTAATTTATAATAGTCCAAAAACTCCGTTTTCTTAAAATTAGTAGATTATTTTTAAATTTTGATGTCTAATATTGGTTAAATGTAATAAATATTAAGTTATGAAAGAAATTGAGTAAAGGATCGCTAATGACAGCTGTTCTCTCATTATATAAAGCGCAACAGTATCTTAACTAATATTATAAAGCTGAAGTTTATTTGGTTGAACGTGATAATCTCAGGAACTACTGGTCTGATTTGAAAAATGATTTTAGTGTTGGATAGCCCATTTACTGAGAAAGACCCAGACCAGGCCATATAACATCACGCAGTCACCAATAGGAGCTGAGCAGTGGCTAAATAAAGAATGACGGGAGCGTAAGCCCGCGCAAATTGAAAAACAGATGTTCAATAGTCCTACATTACACATTGAAATGTAGAATGGCTTTTTGAACATCTGTTAAATTTATATCCTTCACCGTTAGCAGATGTCAAGTCATATGACTAGTCCGTATATTCCGGATTGTCGGAATCGAACTCCTAATAAAACAAATGTTTAAATATTTCAGGGCACGATGGAGGGAAAACCGTACCATCTTCAACACACCCAACCCTCGGCTGATGAACGTGTCTTTGCTGAGAGATTCTAAGCTTTTGCATTCACAGGTAAAGCAAATATTTTTTTTTTATTATTTTTTTATATTATAACCTATCGCCATTTACAACTTTTCTGTTTTTATTCATCATTTCAATCCATAAATGTCCCACTGTTGGGCACAGGTCAGACTGGCCAGACGGGTTGGTATAGGGTTTGTTTTGAATTTTTCTTTTCTAGCAGCCCTTAGTCGCCTTTTACGACACCCATGGATTGAGATGGGGTAATGAAATTTAGTATTCTTAATCCGTCACTACACGGATCTGTCTGTTGATCTGTTTTTATTACAAGTGCTTTTAATATTGCTTTAATTTAACAGTTTTTAAAGGTTCGATTTTAATAATGATTACTTTTAACAGTAAATTGAAACAGCCAATCAAAAACATTACCCTCCTTTTTGGCAGTCAGGTAAAAAGAACACATACTTAGAATATTTACAAAGATGCGGGTAGAATTAGTTATGTGATAAAAGTATTTGTAAAAGTATTTTCTTTGCCTTTTTACCCGACTGCCAAAAAGGAGGGTAATGTTTTTCGCGCGTAAGTATGTATGTATGCGGGCATTTCTGTTCCATTGTGACCTTCTGTAGCCTAAACAGCTTGGCTGATTTTAAAGTGTGAGGTATCATTAGATTTGTATTTTTCCCCCGAGTGTCATAGGCTATGTGACGTGAACAAAAAACCAATATGGCGGCCGTAAACTGTCAAAACAGACGTTTTTTTACTGCTATCGTAATATGGGTATCAGATAAAACCTAATTAATAGCCTAATTCAATTATATATGCACTAACTATTGCCCGCGACTCCATTTGTCTTTTGTAACCTAAAGAGCTTGACCGATTTTGAACTATCAAAATTCACAAAGTTATAATATACATAATAATTAATAATATTGACTGACGAAGGCTACTTTTTGGCAAGGCAAGGCAGTCGGGTTTTTGGTTTTTTTAAATAAATACTTGTTAATTGTGCTTCTTTTATATGCGTTACATTATCACGCTAAATTATTATTACTTTACAAATTTCAGGACCGTCGAGGCTCTCGTGTGAGTGTACGCCCGCCATCAAGGCAGGCAAGCCAGCAGGAACTTAGACCTCACTCGCCTAGTCCAGGTACTTCAGCTTAGATAGGTATAAACCAAACAAAATTGGTCTTTATTACTATTATACCATAGATATTACTTTCACTAAGAACAATATTTAGATTTTAATCAGTTATATCAAAAACGTTTATGTTATTGCATTCGTGTTTGTGTGTTATCGATGTGTGTGTCACATTTGATTGTACGATGGTACCTTCAAATAGAAACGTGATTAGCTAATTTACATACTACCTACTAACTGCCGTACTCAGAGACTTTACTTAATTTTAAAGTTTATTTAGTAAAAACGTGTCATACTTAAGTCGATACGCCTAAAGACGATTATTTAATGAAAAAATATGTTAATGTCAGTTTACTGCTAATTGACGTCTCTGAGTGTGGTAGTTACTATTCTTATTGAATGAAGTAAACGTACAGTCGAGTTCATTAATATATTGGCACCATCATTAGATATTTTTGTTGAAAAGGGTGACTACAACTTATTGCATAATGTACAGCATATTTTATTGAACCATTCACATGAGGACATATATTTGATCCATTAGGTTCTATAGTATTTATTGAGCTTGACGCTCACAATATTTTGAATCCTTGATGGAGCCAATATATTAATGAACTCGACTGTACAAGACCTAAATATTGTTCTTTACTTAAATTTTATATGTGTGTTATTTAATATATTTACAGTAAGTTGCAAAATTAAAGTAATGAAAAGGCATTTTATTTAAAGCCCCGCTTATATTTGCAGCTAACTGTATATTTTATTGTGCACCAATTTTGATGTTTAGATGTCCAATAAATGTTTTATTATCTAAATGTGGTGTATTTGCAATATTAATCTTTTTATTTTAATATAAATATGAGGGGAACGGGCAAGAATGTTTCTGTCGGTGCACGAGCACCTAACAATTTGCGGGGGGTCCTCAATCGTCTCGGTTCCTATTTAAGCGTCGCCCGCACCGCTTATTGTTCGGTGCTCGTGCACCGACAGTCTTTCTTTATTTATTTAAATATTAGTGACAATATTAACTTCAGCTATACCTAAATTTACTGCATCTTTCCCTAAAACGTTACTATTCACACAACTCAATGCGTTCTTATGATCTTTTTAGCAATAACGTAAACTACAAAATTTTGTGACAACAGAGTCCATAATTGATGCCTTATTAAGTCTTTAACTCTTTACAAACATTTAAAGACTTATTATACAACAAAGAATTGATAATTAATATCTTACCAAATTATGTATGTACTGACAGAATAATTATCTTCGTTTTAAAAAATATAATCACCATATAACTAACAAAATTTATTTTATGAAAAGATATTCGTTGTTGTATATAATTCTTGTATCTAGATTATCTCTGCGTCTATTATAGTGTCGTAAGAATCACAATACGCAAGAAGAGGTTACTAACTCTACTCCTTAGGAGTAGTAATAGATTACAGAGTAATTGTAGTTTAATAGAGATGTTTTGCAGTGAAAAGCCATGAAACAAATACACATTAAGAGGGAACGTGGTTATTCAGAGAAACTTTTGCCGTTACATCAAGTCTGCAACCGTGTAATAGACACAACTGTAGCTCAGGCAGATAATAAAATACAAATTTTGACGAGATTGCCGTTTCGTATTTTCCTGTTTTCTCCTCAAAAAATGACCTGATTCAATTATTTTTTACACCAAAAATTTCAAATTTCATTGTTTGTTTTATGTTAATAACTTATAGAATTCGTCTGGTAGTCCTCTAATTAAAAAAGGGCAAATTTTGCAATATTTAGAGGGTCATATTTTCTTTACCAATTAGTTGTTGATAAAAAGGAAATGATAGAGGCATGTCTACAGTGGACCTTGACTTTTCAAGAAAAAGAAATTGCTTTATAGACATCAATCAGGGACAAAACAGGGGAATACATTTGTACGAAAAATCGTATGCCGTGTTCCCTCTTAACACGTAAACACTGAACAAATAATTATTCTGTATTAAAACTTGCCCATTCCCCTCCTCACTGACAATGCTAATCATTGATATTTCATGTATCAACAGCACGCCACCATCAAAGTCATCAGCTACACCGAAAGTCTTCAGGTTACATACGATATCATTTTGCTTGATATGCTCTGTAATTTTTAGTCTTATATATAGGTAGGTAAGCATTAGATTGGGTTGGCATATTTTTAATTGAGTATTGTATATAGTATGTTTAGTAATAAGATTTACATTAAATTAAGAACATAATTTACTTTTTCATCGTTGAGGGCTTCAACTAGTGAAGGTTGCCAGACAGAAATAAAATTAAAAACTGTTTAAAGGACTATAAAATGAAAACTCATTAATGAAATAAAATGTTTAAAATTATTCTATTAAAATATTATTGAAAGAGGTTTTATACAAATATAAGAATTTATTTTATATATTTTATTAAATGTTTTATGTTAATTTTGTTTTTTATTTTATTTTTGAATAGTTATTACTGAAACATGAATAGGTCTTTATTTAAAATACCTATAATGTATTATGTATACCTACCTACCTTATTACCTATTTATGTTTATTAATACATATATTTAGAACGCAATTACACACCCACAAAAAAAATTATTAGCAACACGGTGGTATTCACCCCGCACCCTTAAAATTTTCATAGCGACTAATGATTGGCGTACACATACACATACCACATTTTAGTTCTATGTAATCGTTAGAAATTGTAATTCTTTCTCCGAAACGTCTATTTTCAACAATGGACGTTTCCATAATGATGATGATTATAAAATATTGAAAATATATGTTTACGTAAAGATCCTTTCAGCTATGGATTATAGCCTAAACCGTCTCAGCTCTCTAGTTAGAGGAGAGGAGACCCGAGCCCAGCAGTTGCTGATGATGATGCCTTTCAACTGTTCTGGCGTTATTAAATTCTCATAAAACGGGTCTAGGTCACGTATTATATTATAAGGAATAGTAAATACCTTATTTATTTGCCCGACATTTCGATCTAATTGCACCGATCGTGGTCAGGGGCTGACTCAGTCAATAAATAAGGTATTTACTATTCCTTATAATATATTACGTGACCTAGACTCGTTTATAAATAATAATTTAAAATGGCGTTATTTAGTAACAAATATCCAAATATGCATCCCTAGTCCTAATTTTAGCATTTGTAATCATAATAAGATAATAAACATTGATATCAACATAACAACCCATAGATACGTATACCCATAGAGCACGGGTCTCTTCCAAACATTTTGAAGGGAATTTAGTCTACTATACCACGCTGGTTAGACGGGTTGGTATAAGGTTTTGTTTCGAATTTTCCTTTTCTCGCAGTGCTCTTGCCTACTTAAGGTTACCCTTAGTCGCCTTGTACGACACCCACGGGTAAAAATGGGGTAGTGACATTATGTATTCAGAATGCGTCACTACACTTGAATTAGAATTATATTATTATAATTTTGTCAATAAGAGAATTAGAAAATCAAATGAGAAAATGGTTAACATTAATTGGTAGGTCCCGTTTTTTAAAATATTGTATGTGAATGTATCATTAGTGTTGACCTATGGTTAAACGTAATTTTAAAATTATTGTAGCTCCTAAGTTTTATGCTGAGATCAAAGTAGACAACATTTTTGTTTCAAGAAAATTACATTATAGTTTATAGAGTTTTTAGAATGTACTACCGTCTGCTTCAGCAATATAGTTGTCATTGCCTATTACTTTAACATAAACTGATTAAATTCCTCTATCATATTTTCCATCTAATGGCAGAAGATTTTGAAAAATTCAAAATCCAATACATTTTTACTAGAATTCATTCAAATTGTTTTAAAATTGATATAAAATTTTTGATTACATTCACGTGCATGGAATTCTAATTAGTAATCAAATTCTTAAACTCAAAACTACTTAATACAAATTAGAAATATTAAATTTATAACAGAATGAATTTCTATTAGATTAGTTCAAATATAATTGAAAGCTTCTCAGACTTAGAATCGCGAGTTTCATATTAAAAAACTCACGGCATGAATATCTTCAAACTCATGCTCAAAGCATGCTTTGCCTTCATGATACGTTCTTAGGGTTATATTTTACAGATGCTATTTAATTTCAGGATCTCGTCGTGGATCAAGAGCAAGCAGTGGCCATTCAGCGACGTCCCTAAGGTCTGCTACTCTTAGGTCCCCGACCACACCTGGACCAACTTCAGTAACCGTCGAAATTCGCGCACCAGACGTGTAAAACAAACGAGAAAATCTTAATAAAGTAAAGGTACTCGTAACAAATAAAACTGAAGACGGAAACGTTCTAAATGATGTTTTAGAAAAGAATACGAATGAAGAAAAAGAAGTCGAAGCTAATAAGCTTCAAGATAAAAGTGTGTCAGAAAATGAAAGTACTATAAAACCAGTCCATCGTAAAAATAATTTGTGATATATTATACCGATGGTTCAACAAGTAATTAGACTTATATTCATCAAATTTATAGCAATAATAGCACTATATCTGTCGTAACTTCAGCCACTTGAAAAGTGCCTCAAACATTACATAAACTTTTGACTCACATGATTATAATTTTGGTATTAAGCTAAAATATAACACAAATTTAGTAAGTAATAATAAAGTAATAGTTAACGATCACACTCACAACCCAATTAAGATCACATTAAATAGAGGTAGTGCACAGTTCAACGATTCATAGACTCTAAGAAATAACATAATTAATTAAGCTTTGTTAGCGAATAAAAATACAGCTTTTTGGCAAACATTTTGTGTAGTTTAATAGTTTAAAATGTCGATTATTATTAGATAAGACGGATTGTTTCTTCTTTTTCATAATCCCATGTAAGTACCTATGCTAGAATCTATTCCCTGCCTTAGAAATAAAGTTTAGCTTACAAATAAGCATCGTAGAACTAAAAATATTTATTTACGGGGACCATCCTCCTGAGCGGAGCGATCAGAATTTTGAACGGTGGATATTTTAAATAAAATGGTGGGAAGCTTCGAGGCCGCTTTCTATACTATAAGACTTTTAAATTTTAGCTTTAAGTGCGATAATAGCTTTTCTTTAAACCATTTCTATGAGAGAGAGTTGTGAATCGAAGTTAAGATTTCATTACTGAGTTCTTTAGTATCTTAGTCTTCAATGTGTAAATCGGGGAAATTTACACAGAGTAAAAAATAATAAACTATTTCGTAAGTTACTTCATTGCACCTCTGATGCTTCGACCAAAAAGTTTATGCAATGCGCACAATCTGTGAGTACATTTAGTGGTTCTGCGGTAAAATATGTACAAGGGCAAGACGCATGTTGAAAAATATAATAAATATTTCAAAAAAAAATATCATTCTCATTAAACTGTATGGGATATACTTCAATTAAGGGGAAGAATTGACGTATAGCCGATACATTGTCATTCACAGCGGTATTCAATATACTAATATAAGCTATTGTACTTTAACATAACAAAAATATGCTCACATTGTGAAAAATGTATTTCGTACACTGTGCTAGATATGTATCTACTGAAAAATTTATGCTATGATTTAATTATATAAACTTTTACTATAATATAACTTATACTTCTCAATATTGGTGTTTTAATTTTATAGCTGAGAGAAATTTTACATTTGGCCTATGTTTAGCACTGGACGTTGTGAGCTGTATGTTAAAGATATTATTAATACCCATAGACGTACCTTTTTTATACCACCACGTTAGCAAACAATGTACGACCCTCCTGATGGTAAGCGGTTACCGTAGCTTATGGGCGCCTGCTACATTAGGGACATCACGAGCATGTTGCCGACCCTTAAGAAACCTATTCACTCCTTTATTTGAAGAATTCCATACTGTGGTCCCCCGGTCATAGATAAATTTGCTGACACTACTTTTGCGGATAACCTGTTTCATTCTTAACTTGTGACTTTTATAAGTGTTACTTTGTAACCTAGATGAATAAACGAGATATCTTTTCATTTGGGAAAAACTCATGGTTCATTATTCTTCAAGGAAATTTGAAGATTCTACTAAAAATGCTGAATAAAAAGATGTTAAGCAATCCTCTGGTCAGGGAAATGAATTGGATTTTTCAATCTTAAATTTCTCAATGACAGTGTGGTGTTCGGAAATGTGCCCAGTTCATGGCTAAAGAAAGGCTAACCTCCTATTACATGGAACTGAACAAATTTTGCGAACTGTGAGTGTGATGCATTTCTACCTACTCTTTCGGGGAAAAATACGTCGTGTTATGAGAATACCTACACATTTTTGATATAAATTGATAATTGATAATGAAGTAAAACAATAAAACTCGTGGCATTGAGCTGAAAAAGCGCCATCTTTTGTATTTCTTTATAATTTAATATAATCTTCGGGACTTAGAACTTGAACTTTGTAGAAAAGCTTGCTAGGGTCACCGTAATTTCCTAGATGGCGTTGTATTAACTTATCGTGGCCGAGAAAATAGAAAAGTATATATTATAATACTTTGAATTGATAAAGTTTTAGTTGAACCAAAAAGATGTCTTTACACAACCATACATAATTAGGTGCTAAGAAATAAAACGTCGGGCAAGCTATATCTGTAAAAAGTGCCTCCATTTCAATTCCGCCCCTTTCGGCAACTGGACTGTTAAGTAGGACTCGTTGGCTGGAAGATAGCAAATGGCTAGTTGGTGCTTTTAGAGTTTTAAGTGGGTACTTAAACCTCTCAGTGCATCAACACTGCTTCACCGTCGGAACCTAACACGACATCTGTGGTCCACCCAGTGGCAGACCCAGCCAGTAACCAACAAAGGTATGTTAGACTGACCTGTTGGTCTAGTGGTTAGTGACCCTGACTGCTAAGCCAGAGGTCGTGGGTTCGATCCCCACCCAGGACAAAGCTTTGTGTGATGAGCATATAGGTAGGTTTGTTCTGTGTCTGGGTGTAATTTATCTATAATATGTATGTATTTACAAAAAAAAAAAAGATGTATATAAGTAGTATATCAGTTGTTTAGTACCCATAACACAAGCAAATATAATTGCTTACTTTGGGACTAGATGGCGCTGTGTGAATGTGGTAGAATATTATTATTATTATTACTTATTATACGAAAGAAACATTTACTGCAAATATAATCTGAAAATATAACATGACAATATTTAAGCTAAAATGGCAGCTCTTTAACTTTGTGAAACAAAAATATGAAACAAAAGTACATTCAATAAAGTGGCATGCAAGCCTATACGTGGCAACAAAAGTACTGAAGCAAATATCTCATAGTATCTGAGCAAACAAGCCACGAGCCTTGAATAAGTATGGAAACATACGGCACAGAGTATTGTACGGGACCGTTTATATAATATTTGTTTTAAGCTTTTATGTTACGCTTATTTAATAGTGTGAACATAATGATTTATTGCACCGAACTGGTAAATTAAAGCGTTCAGTTCCCAGTCAAAATTTGATCATAAAACGAAATGCTTTGTCGTACCTTATGGGGTACACTACTTACACGGTATTTAAGGCCCGGTATTCTTGTTGGGCTTGTCTATGTAACGTAATACATCAAAACGTTAAACTGACAATATGCAAACCCATGAATTATTTTTTTTAAATCGGTCGAGAAATTGTTGAACATACATAATTAAAAAAAATACATACAGTCGAACATATATTATAACCTCTTCCTTTTATGAAGTCGTTTAAAAAGAGTGAAATTTATTTCGTTTATTTTTCTCAATAAATTAGTTATGACCACAAAGTTGTGGGAATATTAAATTCATTGTAGAAAAGTGATAAAAATTTGATTTTTTCTATGTAAGAAAGTGTCCAGAGACAATAGTGCCAGTAAAATGGTATGGAAGAGGCGTATTGGAACATCCACCTTAAATAACAGAGGGTAACTTGCTGTTAGTTAAAAGTGTCACTTTCAATTAACAATTAATAGAATCAGCTAGAAGGCATAAGTAATATTCTAATTTATGGGCAAAAGCATTGCAAATGTTAGTGTAGAATGGTTGAAAAATTGCCAATGCAATTATTTTTTTTGGAATTTTCATACAATTTTAGTTAAAGCACTATATATAAATCGTCGATATGTATAGATAATACGTAAGTCTAGCGGCCTAGTTCACACTTATTCTTCATACATTTTCAAAAAGAGAAGCAGTCAAGAAGCTTAGGTACACCCAGAACTGGGACAGTGGGGAAACTCACTATATTTCGGTTCCCAGTGAATTTTCACTAAGTCCGACATCCACGACTTCTCTTTGAGTTAACATTATTTATTTTAAGTTTTGGATGTAAATTTTACTCCTTCGCTGTTTCTGAACGAAGAATATTTCTAAACTGTTATTTTTCTTTTGAAATTGGAGTTTTCTGTTTTTATTTCTTTGTGGTCTTGTAAATATGGATGAATACTAAAATGTGAGTTTTAGTTTTGCCAGCGGCTTGCAATATAAGATACAATCATATGCGTATGTTACATACAACAGTCAACAGGCTCAAAAAAACGACAAACGAAGATTTTTTTTAATCATAATTTCAAAAATATAAAGTATGGTAGGCGATGGTGGCTGAATGGATAAGGGACCGGCGTGCAAATCATGCAGTCCGAGTTCGATCCCGACCGGCAGTGCCAATGTGGATTGCATTTTGTGGAATTTATATGTACCTTCATCAAGTGACTTCATCAAGTGAGGAAACCAATATACCCTAGAAGAAATTCTATGAGTATGTCTGATCCACCAACTCGCACTAGTCCAGCGTGAGTGGATTATAGCCTAAAACCCTCTTAGCTCTCTAGTTAGAGGAGAGGAGACCCAAGCCCAGCAGTGGGACTTAATGAGTTGCTGATGATGATGATGATGAAAATATGGTAGTTTAGTAGCTACATAATTCTTTTAAATCAGAGTCAAAAATATACATTTTTCATTTACAACAACAATCAAATATCGATTACATTATTGATTATTATAATATTAAAAGAAATAGTATTAACTTTAAAATAAATTATGGTCGGTCTTAAAGTTTATATACCTAATAATTATTCATTCTCTTTCCTTTTCTCTATTATTCCAACGATTAACAGTACAAGTACAGTGAAACGCTAATAGTTTTAGTCAATGATGCATCCCAATTCAACAGCGCAGTCCATCCCATTCATGTAATATTCATTGAGTAATTGCATAAATTATACAGTGTCACTGTTGTAGTTAAATAATATAATCTGACATTTCCATGAAATACAAATTAATTCGGTAAAATAAATAGTTTTATAATAATAATGTTAAAAGAAAAAATCATTTGAAACTAACAAAATAATATTCACTAAAATTTTATTTAATAATTCTATTAACTATACGCATTAACTTAATTTAATGGCTTTTTGAATGCTTTTTTTCATAAACAATTTTTTTTTTATTTCAATTTTGTGATGAAGATTCATTTGATTATGGACATTATTCTTAATTCAAACTTTTACAGTAACATATCCCAGTTTCAATATGAATGCTAATTTGTTCAAGCTCATTGTTTCATTATGATGAAATTAAAGAAAAACACGAATTGCCTGTATTTTTCCCTTATTAAAATATATGAGGTAGAATTGGGACAATTATGAATACAGTTTCGTATTAACTTTTGTTTTTTTTAGGTCACAACCATATAAAATGCAATATTATGATGCGCAATAAATATGTAGATGCGCAAGTACTGAGAGAAAAGGAATAATTCATTCTCTTCGACTGTCACCGTAGCGCAGTGGTTAAGGTGGTCGCCTCGCCACTACATCGCCGTGCTGGGTGACGTGGGTTCGATTTCCACACGAGACAAATATTTGCGTGATTCATAGATATTTGTTTCTAGTCTGGGTTTACATTGTGTCCGTTAGTTTCATGTTTGTAAAGCTCCCCGCGACACAGGGCTTGTTCCCTAGTGCGGGCGTTGTCTTTTCTAAAATTCAAAATTCAATTCAATTAAATAATAGGGTAGGTATTAAAAATTCATGCAATGACTAAAAATCGAGCATGATAATTTTTGTAATAGTTTTTAAAAGACAACATCTACAATGTATAAATAGCCCTGAGTCGATTTTGATATCGTGGTCAAAATGTTTCATCGTCGACAACTATGAACTATATTGAAATTTTCGACGCGTCGTATGTCGAAATTCTGAGTTCACCTTGTAGCTCGCACAGGGATTTAGAAACATACACTCAAAGTATAAAACATATTGGTGACAAATGAGTCGCCATAAGCGGGTATTGGAATTTACCAAAAGAAAAATTTGAAGCTTTGGAAGAAAAATAATTTTGTTAACATTCTTTCTATTGAATGAAAAGAAAGAAGAAAGAAAGAAAATTGTTTTATTTTCAGACTTAGGTAATTTACATAGTACAGCACAAACATTAACTATAAATAAGACCTTTGTGAGTCTGAAAAACGGCCCTGTCTCAGCATAATGCTACAACATAAATGTTATAGCGCTGGTTTTCAGACAGAGCCAGGTAGTATGTATCGTCACACTAAATTAATACTAAACAAAAATCACACAAGTACAACTTACGAGCTAAAGTACACAAAACAATTATACATACGTGGAATTAAATTATAAATACGAGGTTCAACATAATATATCATAAAAATAAAATAAAAAGAAAAAACAAATTAAAAGCTTAAAAGACTAGTGCTCCTTTACGTGGATGCGGTTATGCGTCAAAACTGTCAGCTGTCATGTGACAAATGACAATAGACTGTGACACATCACCGCCACGCATTTGCCACGTAGCGCGTAGGTAATAAGTAGCAAAAAATGAAATTACAAAAACAAAAAAATAAAATAAAATACAAAATACAAGATGTTACAAACTCATACACAAGAACCGGATTTTGTATATACATATATTAGTAGTATAGCAAAACACTTGATGGTGATCAACTAAAATCCCAAAAGATTTTTTAAATATTTTTGACCAATTTTTTTCTCCATTTTCAATGTCCAATGTCCATGCAAAGCCAATTCTCAAACTAGCTAATAAAAAGATCACATTGAGTTTGACGCGGGTACCTAATATTTTACAAAGGTATGTCTCTGATTGGTATCCGGTTAACATAAATTTTGTCCGTGGTATTAGATTGCGGCAGTCCCTAACAAGATTTGTGACTCGATTTCGGGATTATTCGATATTTTACCGATGTATAGTTATGTAATTCGATTTTCATGTTTTTTATTTTCCGACCAATCTTGGGACTGAAGACCTTTCCAATCCAGATTTTTGTAGGTAATCTTTGATCTTTGGGTGAAAAAAGATTTGAGTAATTTTCGACTCAAAATTTTTGTACAGCTATTTTCCAAAAAATATAACTAGCTTGTCACATTATAGTATTTTAATTCAGTCAGACATTAATGTAGTATCATTTCGTACTACAGTAAATTGGCTTTAACCCTTTGAACGCCAGAGACGTCTATACACGTAAAATGAGAATGTGCTTACCACGCCAATGACGCCATGGCACGTCAAAAATGTACTGTATTTTAAAAGCTTGGCGCACAAGGCACGGCGATACTGATTTGACGTGGCGGTCAAAAGGTTAAGGCTGTGCTTCGAAATGAGATATACGAAGACGCGATGTTTATTATGAACCAATAGAATCGTTTCCACCAGAGCTAGGCTGTGTGACGTCAGGTAAATGAAGCGTTTCTATTATATCGTCGCACATCTCTGGTGGAAACGCAGTTTTATAATAAGTTTTCTTCCACGTTATTGTAGTACCGTCCTATTATAGTGATATAACTCTAAATAAGCACTAGAACTATACATGATACTAGTTATTCTGGAATGAGTGTATGTAGGACTGAATTAGTGGGGTGAAATAACGTGGAACAGATTTTACCTATTATATATTTAACATATTGATGAAGCTATATTCATTCAGAAGACTTGAAAAATTAATGAAATGTAATAGGTTATACATATTTGAATAGATAGCTGAATTTTTTTATTAACAATATTATATACGAGTAATAGCTTCCACCCGCGGCTTCGCCTGCACAGTATATAGGTACCTATAAACCTACCTCATGAATCAGTTTATCTATTAGTGAAAACCTCATCAAAATCCGTTGCGTAGTTTAGGTGATCGAAGTGTGCATTTAGAATAGTAATAACGTACAGAGGGGAGCGAATCCATACATACATTTAGCCTAAATACTTACATGAAAACATTTTGTAAAATAAAACTAGCACAAGACAGCAAAACTGTATGTACGAATAAAAAATGTTCGATGTCGATTTGCAAGCGTTCTATCGGAAATTATGTCCATGTATGTGTGGAACTTGGCAGGCATTGGTGTCGTACGGGGGATTGTACAGACATCGGTACTTATCACTTATGTTATGTAGAGTAGAAAATATTTTTTCGCATAATTTTTGTGTAAAAGTAATATTATGTTTATTCGTAAATACTTAGAAAACTTAGATATACTTTACATTTAAAATTAATATTTATAATTAAACAACATAATATTTACAACCTACAAAAGGGAGAAGTAATTAAAAAATGAAACCCACGTTAGTACTGGCGATCGGGATCGAACTCGGACCACTTGATTTGCATGCCGGTGACTTAACCATTTGTCTACTATCACAAAAACGAGAAGCAAACGAGCTATGTATGTATCCACTTTAAAACCTGTTTTCCTGGTTCGGTAAATCACCAATTTTCTCAAAAAAAAAATATCGTTTAATATTGCTAAGCATCTTGTCCTAAAGTTTTGTTGTAGAAAATATACGCCATATTTCTTCTTTATATCTGGATCATCCAGTAGGTACTTTTTAATATCATGTTAGTGGTAAACAAGGTTCCGACCCGCCTGATGGTACGGTTACCGCAGACAGCTACACTTGCAATACCAGAAGTATGATAATATGTGCGTTGCCGACCCTAGATTTTTGGCGTTATTAATAAAACTTTGACCTACTGCATAATACCATCCCTTATATCTTTTGTATAACTTCGAAGAACTCGTAGTAAGTACACACACTGGTACAAAATGATAGGGCCAATGGCGCAGTGACATTATTACGAACAATTTGCTCTACGCCTACAATAAGTTTGCGTCTTGTTCGTTCGCATATTGAAACGTATTTCTGTTTGAATACTTCTACTGGTCTTATATTTATTTAAACTTTTAGATTTGTAACTTACTTTTTAAGTTCTTATGTTGATCTTGAATGTTATTTTTGCTGCCATGGTTTGTATTATAATTACATTCGGAGTATTAGTGGTATAGTGCAACTTCTCAAACTATTCATTAAATGTCATTGGGATGACAAAGAAACAGTTTTCTATCTATAATCTATAATCCGATATGCGCCTCGAATATAAAGGAAGCCTATGTCCAATTGATCATAATGGATTATTATAGTGTATCAGTGTATGAAACCTAATCCTAAATTTTTAATTAATCTAATCTTTTAATCAAGTGTTGAGAAGAAGAATAACCTTTTTCTATTTATCTCAATACCCTTTCATCAACAAAAATCTATTTAAAAGCCCTATTTTGACAGCAACCACCAATAACTCAGCCGGGCCCCTTAATACCTAACTAAGATTATTTATCCAAAATTTATGTTCACAGAAGGGTTATCTATGGTGTACGGGGGTAAATTTATACGTCCGTGTGACTGTGGTTTGTAGGATTCGATATCCTGTGGGTCAATTGTAGTGTTAGCAATGCTAAATTAGATTTGCACCAAGCTAAATTTATTGAATTGTTGAAAAAATATTGACTAAGCACTAAACTTTTGAACACAACTTGACAAGCGTAAGTGTGGTGTTTTCTATTGGCTATAGCCAACAGAAACCAGGTCTATGAGATAAAGACAAAAAGATAATAGACTAGAAGAGAAGAGACTTTCAAGTATTTTCCTCTTTTAACTAAAAAACCGAACTTTATATCTTGGCTGTACGCCATCTAATTGGTTCTTAAAGATAGATATCATCATCATAATTATCATCACATCACCCCAGTGACGTCCACTGCTAGACATAGGCATAACAAACAAACAGACATAGATATAATAATACAGAAGTGCCGCTGGATTAAAAATGGTACCAAGTAATATGTCATCATTTCCAGCATAATCATCTTCATTTAAATCATTTTCACTTTCATTATCATCAACATCAACAATATCGTCACTATGATCATCGATATTATAAGCATGATTAACATCTTTATTAACGTTACCGTTTTCATCAACTTTGTCATCATCCTTCCCTTTATCCTGCAGACATTGACGGGCCTATTGGTCTAATGGTTAATGACCCTGACTGCTAAGCTGGAAGTCCGTATTTCGATCCCCACCCGGGACAAATCTTGGTGTGATGAGCATGATTGTTTGTTCTGTCAATGTTCTGTGTCTGGGTGTAATTTATCTAAATTATGTATGTATATACAAAAAAAAAATTAAGTGGTATATTATTCAGTTCTTTAGTACCCATAACACAAGCAATTATTATAGCTTAATTTGGGACTAGATGGCGTTTTGTGAATGTGGTAGAATATTACATCAACTGTAGTTTTCTCTAAAACGAGATTTGCTCTTTATTTTATGGTATTGTTTTGCTATCCATACAGTTTGGTTTCATACGCAGTAACCGTTTAACACTCAAAGCTACACTAGGCTCTTTGGTATTGTCTATGGCACTGTACTGGAGCCGAACAAGGGACGTCTGTTACGTTGTAGGACAATGATCGATTTATAATTAATATTTATTTATGTGCGAACTCCTGCTTGCAAAATACTGAACGCTAGGTTTTACTTTGTTGGTACCGGCAACACACAAGGTTTGAACACTGAGTTGATTTGATTATGTAAGCGTCCAAAGACTGCGGTAGCCATCTGATTTAAAAAAATCTTCTACTGGAAATATCTCTTCAAATAATATGTTGAGGTCTTTTCAGCATTGCAGTTTACATTTATATACATTCTTCTGCTACCATGTCCCAATGCTGGGCAAAGGTCTCCTCTCTTCTACCAAGAGAGCAAAGCTAGAGATGGTGGCTGCAAAAGTGACCGACATGCAAAGCATGTAGTATGGATTCGATTCTGACCATCATCAGTATCCAGTAGTCTAGTCATGCGACTAACGTTTTAGGGAAATATCGTGTGGAAATCCAAAGAAGTTCTTCTACCAAATTGCAATTTGACTAGTTTGCATGAATTAGCTTAAACCCACTCAGCTGTAAGCTGATGCACCTCAATAAAATGTAATTTAAAATCTCATCAGTGCCTCAATTGAAGAATATATGTAAATCATTGACATTGTTCAAATATTCAATCCGAAACATTACCCGCATAAAATTGATAAAAACATTTGAATATTAAATGGTAATATTTCACGTAACATTTCAAACGAAATCAATTCATCTTCGGTATCTATTCATAACAAGATCAGATAATTTATTAGACCTGAGCTTCGTTCTGGCGCGAGTTTTGACTTCAATTTTTCATTCACAGATAGAAATGATAGGATCATCCATTTTAGAAGTATCGCTTTATAATTGCTTTATTGCTATTATTAATACCTTTCTAGATAAGGAATGATGAGTGGTGGGTCGGAGAAAATATTTACATGATTCAAAGTCTTGATTAATGATGAAAAGGCGGACTTCCAAAATGAATTTATTCTGAATAGCCAGCAATATTAATGAAAGTTATAAAATGAGATTATACATGACAAATAATTCAATGTAATTTTACAAAGTCACGGAGCTATCTTAATGTTTTAATCGGTAAATTCAGTGAAACAAAATGTACAGGTATAATTAAATGTTCATTGAAGACTGTTATCTGTTCTCGGTATTAGAAAATATAATAAACAATTCTAAGAAAAACAGTATTTATCTTTTATAGTAATTTGCATGTTTAAAATCATTATTTGCACTAGGCACTTACTTATTTTTCATAGAATAGAATTCTTCACGATGCATGATTTGAAATATTCATCTAAAACTATTTTTTTATATTAACACATCACTAAGAACACACTGAAGTAAAAGTTCTTCAAACAAAAACTTCATTATGTACAAAACTAATTTCCAACATTTTTCATTCTATTAAACTTACAACACCTGTATTCAGAATATTAGTTCAAAGATCGAAAAGAAGTTACTCGAAGTCGAAGTCAAAACACAGAAATACACGAGTAAACGCCTCTAGACAAGTTTATCTGCGAAAAACTAGAAAGTTCGTACAAAAGCCGATTTAATTACTGCGCTCAAAGATCAAAGTGAGTCGAGACGGAGGAAGTAACTTTACACCGACGTACAAAAGGTAGACATATCGGTTGCCACTACTACATAACTTAACTTGTTAACAATGTGAGAAATTAGGTGAGTTAAATTCGAGTTTTTATTTTTGCTAATTGTAAATTCTTTTCCAACCAAAAGTACGGTACATAATATATATTGATTTAATATCTTATGAAACCTAATTCACTAACTCTTTAAGGACATTAAAATTTGGTCTCTGTCTGAAGCATTAACCGCCATTTTGCTATTCTTCTTGTCTTGAAACTGTCATGATCATCCCTGCATGATCGAATCAGAAATGAGGAGGTCCGCAGAACTAAAGTTGCCGTCATAGCTCACCGAATCGCATCGCTGAAGTGAAAGTGGGCAGGACACATAGCTCGCAAAACTGATGGCCGATGGGGCAAAAAAGTTCTCGAGTGGCAATTTGGAATTGGAAAGCGCAGCTTGGGGAGGCACCCCGCGAGATGGACCGACGACCTAGTAAAGGTTCGTGCGGGGGGCCGTTGGATGCGAGCGGCACGAAATCGCTCGCTGTGGCGGAAATTAGGTGAGGCTTATGTTAAGCACTGGACGTGATTGGGCTGATATGATGATGATGTAGTAACAATCATTTTCTCTTTTAAAATTGTCATGGTAAATGACCATTATAAATATATTTATAAATAGACACTTAATATTATTATAATGTTCGGGCTAGTTCTTCCGTGATTATGGCGCTTGCAACAGCGCCGAAATATCGGAAACTCGAAACAAATAAAATACATGGTAAATATCCCGAATATTATAATAATATTAAATAATTTTCTCAATTTAAAAGCTTTTTATGACCTAATAGTAAATATTACCTTCATCGGTTTCTTCGAATATGTAGATTATACTTAGTAGTGGTGAGAAAAGTAGATAAAGCTGGGGTAAAGCCTTTGTAACACTATATATTAGGTTATTTTATTCAGTTTAAATTTTTATTTAAGTAGTACTGTCTTTTATTTAAACACTTTTGCTGCTAGATTTCCTTTTACAGCTGTTTTTTTCATTTCTTTAGGGACAACGGCTATTATTAGAACACCTTAAAGCAATTGCAATTGCATTGAACCTTTTTTGTAGTTAAGTTAGCTGTTGTTGTGTTGTGGTTTGATTGTATTTTCTTAAAACTGTTGAAGCATTTGTGTTAGACATAAATATGAATGTAACTTAAATATTAATGTCTAGGTCTGGCTGAAAATATTTTTATTTTAGTAACTAGATCTCGCGCGGGGCTTCGCTACCGTTGTTCTTTGTTTGGCCACTGCTCAGCTCCTATTTGCCGTAGTGTAATGTTATATAACCCTCCTCGAAAAATGAACTAACCAACACTAAAATATTTTTTTAAATCGGACCAGTATAATAATAATAATAATAATAATGTATTTATTTTCTCTTCACAAACAGTATGCTTAAATAAATTAATCTAATACATAGAACTTAGTTTGTGAGAGACTGGTGCCCGAGATAGGTATTCTAAGAAAAGTGTTACAGGTCACCAGGCCCCCTGACATATTTATATTACTCTTCTATTAGACTAAGTAGCTTAAATGTTATTGATGTGTTGTTTACAAAAGAGATACAAGTACATTATAATATAAGTAAAAGTAAAAAAAGTAGATCTTAAGATTATCACGTTAAACCAAACAAACTCTTTAATTTATTATTGTTCTTAAAAAATTTAGATAATTTATATATTATGTGTGATGATTGTTTGTAAAGATTTATTCCAAATACGAAATAAATATGACGAACTTCAGGCTTTTTGCAGCGGTATTTTTTTTAGAAAATTTCCTTATTGTGGAATTGCAAACAATTTGGTTACATTCAAATTGCATAATTATTAATTAAGCCAAACCCATTTAATGAGATAAAAGAGTTTTTATCTAATTAAGTGGGCCTGGTTTTGCATCTTTTATTTCCTTTCTCTGCGTCTTCGTAAAAGAATGTTCAAGGAAAAATAATACGAAATCCATTTTACTTTCTTCAAAATAACTGTACGTTTGAAGTTTTGCATTTTCTGACTTTCCCGTAAAGCTATGGAAGGTACATCTATATTTTAGTACATTCTGATACTATAGTAAATCTACGGAGATTTTTTTAATGTTTTAAGCTAAATTTCCAATTTGACTGTCACCGTGGCGCAGTGGTTAAGGTGGTCGCCTCGCCACTACATCGCCGTGCTGGGTGACGTGGGTTCGATTCCCACACGAGACAAATATTTGTGTGATTCATAGATATTTGTTTCTAGTCTGGGTGTACTTTGTGTCCGTTAGTTTCATGTTTGTAAAGCTCCCCGCGACACAGGGCTCGTTCCCTAGTGCGGGCGTTGTCTTTTAAAAAAAAAAAAAAAAAGTATATGTAAACTTTTGTTATCCGTGTAGTAACGGATTAAGAATACATAATGTACCCCATCTCAACCCGTGGGTGTCGTAAAAGGCGACTAAGGGAACCTTATGCAGACAAGAGCACCGCGAGAAAAGGAAAATTCGAAACAAATCCTTTACCAAGCCGTCTGGCCAGGGTGGTATCATCAGCAACCCATTAATGTCCCACTGCTGGGCTCGGGTTTCCTCTCCTCTATCTAGAGAGCTGAGAGGGTTTTTAGGCCATAATCCACACACGCTGGCCTAGTGCGGGTTGGTGGATCAGACTTACACTTAGAATTTCTGCTAGGGTATGTGGGTTTCATGACGATGTTTTCCTTCACCGTTAGCAGATGGTAAATTAAATGACTAGTACATATAAATTCCACAAAGTGAAATCCACATTGGTACTGCTGGTCGGAATCGAACTCGGACCGCGTGTTTAGCACGCCGGTCTCTTATCCATTCAGCCACCATCGCACTTGTATATTTTGTATATTGGTATAGTAGGCTAAATTCCCTCAATATTCTTTGGAGGAGACCTGTGCCCAGCAGTGTGACATTTATGGGTTATAGTGATGTAAACTTTTATATAAGTATACTATAAATCGATGCTTAAATTCAAGATACGAAACGCCGTTAGCACTTTTGTTTCATATTGCAAAGTAATTTCTATTACCAAGCTGTAATCACACTTTTTTTTGCTTCGCGATCTATAATTATAGTATAAGCCAATTTGGGTTTAAAGATATTTGACCAATTAAAACATGTATAAAATAATATAAAACTGTTTGTATGTGTATGTTTGGCGACACCGGTTCCAGTAATAATTTTGCTGTATCGCACTTCCAGTTGTTTTTTCTGTTACGTGATTCTACTCATACTTCAATACTTGTATAGGTACCAGTTTTCGCAATTATTTGATTATAAACGTTGGCAATTTCGTGCAAAAATCTATCCGATTAATAATTTTCAACGTAACTGTACCTTTTTTTATTAAAAATAACACATATTTTTTTAAGGCCCAACGGGCACTGAAAAAGATGTCGAATGGGCACATTGATTATTATATTTTGAAGAAGGTATACCGGCCACCAGAACGTCCCTCGGGTCACTGTACAGGAGAAACGGTCAATACTTGTGTCTGAAGTCGAGGCATCTCTAGGGCGAGCCTCCGAATGGGGTGTGAAGAACTTGGTTCAATTCAACCCCACGAAGACACAAGTATGCGCGTTCACTGCGAAGAAGGACGCATTTGTTATGGCGCCTCAGTTTGAAGGAGTATCTCTCCCGTTGTCCGAAAGTATTGGGATTCTCGGCGTCAAAATCTCGAACAAAGTCCAGTTTGGGAGTCATTTGGAGGACAAAGCCAAATTGGCGAGCAAAAAACTGGGTGTCCTGAACAGGGCGAAGCAGTACTTCAAACCAAAACAGCGGCTTGTGCTATACAAGGCACAGGTTCGGCCGCATCTGGAGTACTGCTCTCACCTCTGGGCAGGAGCACCCAAATACCAGCTCGACCCACTTGACTCCCTCCAAAGGCGGGCTGTTCGAATCGTCGGTGATCCCAATCTGACGGAAAACTTGGAATCGTTAGAGCAACGGAGAGACTTTGGGTCACTCTGCGTGCTCTATCGATTATTCCATGGGGAGTGCTCCGATGAACTCCATGATTTGGTGCCATCGTCGCCTTTCTATCATCGCACCACTCGACGCCGCTGTAGGCTTCACCCACACTACCTGGAGCCGATACCGTCTAAAACGGTAAGGTTCCAGCGATCATTCCTCCCACGTACGTGCAGGCTCTGGGGTGAACTTCCTACAGCGGTGTTTCCTGAGCGTTATGACATGTCCTTCTTCAAACGAGGTTTAAAGAGAGCTATCCTCTCAAGGTAGGCAGCGGCCTGGCTGTGCCCCTGGCATTGCCAACGTCCATGAGCGGCGGTAACCACTTACCATCAGGTGGGCCGCTTGCTCGTCTGCCACTACAGGCAATAAAAAAAAAAAAAAAAAAAGGGTCCAATGGGACCGTGGTCGAATCTTGGAGGTCAAATGGGTACGTAGCCGATGTTAGTGTTACGAGACTTCCACCTTAACCGCAACACCACTGAGACAGAAATAAATATAAAAGTTATGGAATATCAAATCTAGTCATCAAATACTTCACACAATATTGGCTACAACGTCACTCTATGATATAGAGCTTATAGTTCATTGCATATTCTAATTAATGTCATCGTGTTCAAACTACTAACTGGCGATTAGTATTGGACACAGAATTGAGTACATTCAAACTGTCCAGTCTAATGAGTATGTTAGGTTGATTATTAGCTAAGTGATGCATATTAATTAGTAATAAGATCGTGTTGACTGTTGTTCAACGTCTGTCATTAATCTTTGTATGTGTTGATACTAAATTACCGAATATCATTACTACATAGTATAAAACAAAGTCGCTGTCGCTGTCTCTCCGTCCCTATGTATGCTTAAATCTTTAAAACTACGCAACAGATTTTGAAGCGGTTTTTTTTAATAGATAGAGTGATTCAAGAGGAAGATTTATAGGTATAAAATACATACCTCGCGGGCAAAGCAGCGGGCGGAAGCTAGTATGACAATAATCTTTATTAATATTATAAAGAGGTAAAGTTTGTGAGTCTGTGACGTTAGGGGTAATCTCAGGATTATATAACATCACGCTACGGCCAAGAGGAGCTGAGCAGTGGCAAAATAAATACGACGAGAGTAAAGCCTCGCGCGATCTCTAGTGATAGATATTTTTTAAATATTTTAGGTATGTTTGTGTTTTAGTTAAGTTGATATAAATGAATATAAAGATAAATAACATATTATGATTAAAACTTAATTAGAAAAAAATATTTTTTATGCCCTAGCTATATTATTATAGATACGACAATTCAAATAAGTGTAAAATTTCAATGCCTGTATGGTTTGCTGTGTTTAAGCAAAATAATCAAAATAAAATATTTGTCATTCATACCTTTTAATTGTTTTACTTAATATTTCAAAAGTCAATAAATGCAACACAGAAATCTGAATGCTAAATTAGCATCAAAGCCAAACACCTTACCTGAAGTTTACCAGCCCTGAAAGCGGCACCCGAGTGCTGAAGGCGAGGGTCCATTAGTTGAGGACCCCTGACACCGTGAAAGGGACTCAAGTGGGTAACGGCCTACAAGGGTTGCGACAAAAACTGAGAAAGTTCACTGTATTCTAGTGTTTAGTGTCTGGGTGTGTAATTTACGCGCATGAATAGAATAGGAATTTGGTTTTAAACAAGTTGTTTTTGGACTTTTTAAGACAGAAGTAGGAATATGATATCTCGTCAATCGCCAGTTTCTCAAAAAAAAAAATTTAATTTCTAATTTATATAATTTAAAAGGAAAGGTTTATTGTACGTCGGTAGCTTTAATCTATACATATAATTAAATTGTAACGGGTCGATGTTTATACATTATAGATATTGAAGTACCTTTTTATAAGCTATTTGATTTTAACTAAAAGGCAAAAAACAGAACCCTTATTAGATAATAATAATAATATATTAATATTCTAATAATAATATTCTACCACACACACACAGCGCCATCTAGTCCCAAATTAAGCAATTATATTTGCTTGTGTTATGGGTACCAAACAACTGATATACTACTTAAATACATTTTCTTTTTTAAATACCTACATATTATAGATAAATTACACCCAGACACAGAACAAACCTTTATGCTCATCACACAAAGATTTGTCGTGGGTGGGGATCGAACCCACGGCTTCCGGCTTAGCAATCAGGGTCACTAACCACTAGACCAACAGGCCAGTCACTCCGTTATCCGTCTGACTATCTGGTTGTCCGTCTGTCAAGACCTATTTTTCAAGAACGTTTTAGAGCCAGAAATCCCTTTGAGCATTGAAAAAATCAAAAGATTTATGCTCCATTTTTGTCACTTAAACGCAGGGCACTTTCCGTTGATCAAGAATCATGAAATCTGTTTATCCAAAAATCAGTTCCGTTGAGTCCTCAAAAGCAGACGGAGGGCTTCAAATAAATACGGCCAGCATATCTGGACGCACATTTTTATTAAAAGAAAACCTTTTCACTTTCTACAGCCATTTTCATTTGCTAATTGTATCCACATTTTGTGGCCGATTATACTGTAATTGTAAGAGCAAACGTCTGACTTTGTTATGTCGGAGCACAATTACGTCAATTTGTGCCTGTGGTTGCCGCTTAGATATTAGACACGGCTAAATTATGGGCGGGATTCGTGTCAAGGAATAATGTCTTTAAACATATTTATTTTCTTATTTTAGCTAACTGTTATTTGTTTTTCCAAAGACATACAAGATACAATACATTGAATACATAGCTCACCGAATCGCATAACACATTTTTTTTCAAAAAGAATTAGTGTGCAGTTTTTTATATAACATAATATATTTTATGAATAAGATAAGATATATTTATTTGCTCAAAACATGTGTAATTTACAGGAGATACATCGAGTAAAAGATAATATATTAATGTTTTGTATCAACATGTTTTGCCATACTTGGCGTACAAATATAATTAAATAATGTATTATCATGCAAATAACCTAATATGTATAATAAGAAACTCAATGGTATCAAAACTCTACATGTATACTATGATTATATCAATCATCATAACAGCCCATAAATGTCCGACTGCTGGGGACAGGACTACTCCAAACATTTTCGAGGGAATTTAGCCTACTAAACTACCTATTATAACTATCATCACCATCGGCAACCCATTAAGTCCCACTGCTTGTGGGTCTCCTCTCCTCTAACTAGTGCGGGTTGGTGGATAACAATAATAATAATCATTATACTAATAATAATATTCTACCTCATTCACACAGCGCCATCTAGTCCCAAAGTAAGCAATTATATTTGCTTGTGTTATGGGTGCTAAACACCTGATATACTACTTAAATATATTTTTTTTTGTAAATACATACATATTATAGATAAATTGGATCAGACATACTCATAGAATTTCTTCTAGGGTATGTGAGTTTCTTCACGATGTTTTCCTTCACCGTTAGCAGATGGTAAGTCATTTGACTAGTACATATAAATTCCACAAAGTGGAATCCACATTGGTACTGCCGGTAGGTATACAGTTCAACTGTATAAAATTACTTACGAATTTTTGCCATTACAATGTCGATACACTTAAAATAACTTTTTATACAATGTAACTGGGATTTTCTACTAATCGCCATCCACCAATTAAACTTTGTTGTTCGCTGGACTCAGTTAATTATTTCTCGTGAGTTTTTAATTTATTTCTGGGTGATATATAGAAGTTTCAAATTGCACGTCTAAATGTGTATGCTTACAAGTTTTAATAGGATCGTTGAAGGGTTCACGATTACATTTTTAATTCCACAGTAAAGAGTATTTTTTTGAAAAGCTTAACTCTTTTCTGTTCGTTTGTTATCGTAGCTTATTATTTGTTAAATTTGATTTATTATAATTGAGGTTTTATTTAAATTAAGAGGTTTCTTTCGTGTGAGTAAATAGCCGATTATTTACACGAATTAGCGATAATAATAATAAAATAAAACAAAAAATCCTTACCCTTAATTTGGAGTGAAAAAATTATACAAAAATAAATAAGACAGTTGTTTGAAGGTGGTAAACAGGCCCTAAATCTCATGTTATTGGCATTAAGTCTCACGATTTTCTCGATATGTCGTTGCCGTGTCGTTTCATACATAGCACCCTCTAGGGCACGTTGTCCTGCCACGTGATAAGATTGTCACGTGTTCAATCCTATCGACGCACTATCTACAGTAATGGGTGAGAATCTCGACAATTGAATCATTACTATCCGAAGGGGTGGACAGGCGTGCATGGCACCCACATGTCGCTATGTTTGGTCTCATGTAATATTAATCTAAATTAAAAATTAAATTAAAATTAATTTATTTCAGACATTGCATCCGTATAAGAACACAAGAATTTAATTAAATTACCTACATTAAATACAACTCAAAAATAATTTAAATTAGGTATAACGAAAGCAAATTCAACATAGTAATAAATAATAAAAATAAAATAAAATTGAGTTGAGTGAATAAATTAAACATTAAAAATGATATATTTTAAATTATAGATTGCCACAGCTTGCATTTTGCTATCTTAATTTATTTTAAAATATTTCACTGGTAAGAACAGTTAATTAATTCTTATTTTTTATTTTATACCTATCCAACACCTTCCCATCACTATTAACACAACAGAGTAATTCCGTAGCAACTAGACACATGAGTCAATGACAATCTCCTCCACTGATCTGTATCTGAATGTCCGTTGACATTAATATGCAGTCAGTGGTACTGAATAATTGAAAGCTTATCTCGTTCTAGATACAAGGTAATATTGCGTTATTGACGGCATTGAATAATTTATATATGGCTTGAATAACGGACTGCTATTTAATAATAACAAGCATAATAAGCTGCTCGTTGCAATTGTGGTATTGAATTAATTGTAACAATTAAATTATTCCATTTTTGGTGCAGAGAGGGATTCACCTAGTACATACATACATACATATAGATCACGCCAATTTCCCAACAGAGTGGTAGGCAGAGACTATTTCCTTCCACTTGCTACGATTCTGACATACATCTTTGGCTTCTTCAACATTCATCAGTCTTTTCATGCATTCTCGCCGGTTGAGGGTACTCCTGATCTATGCATTCCTTAAAACGTCTCCTTTTTGGTCATGGTACGTTCTTCTAGGTCTTCCCCTTCCAAAGTTTCCTTTCACATTCGCCTCATATATTCGTTTTGTCACTCTTCCTTCATCTATTCTCTCGACAAATCCACCTAGTATTATAACAATTCACTTTCAGTGTTACACTAACCAAAGTTCATCCGTTCTAAATCTCCTGAATGTTCCCTATCAAGTTGGATTAAAAATAAACAACACGTGATTCACCAAAGAGCTCGCCTTACCTAACAAATGATTTATCTCTGGATCGTTTTCAAAGGAAAACTTTACGAGCAATGAAACAAAAAAGTAACAAAAAAGCTAATCATTATTTAATGCTTCGACATAATCAATCATTCTGACGAATAGATAGCTGCGTCTATGTTTTGTACCACATCAAATGTTAGTTAATTAATACTTGTATCTTCACAACTTTACTATTTTTATAAGTACCTAATTTTTCGTGCATAAATACTGTTTAGATTTTTCGAAGCTGCGTTTCTGTGAATCATTGTTTGGCTACTATTTACCTCATATTAATCGCAGCATGATGTTTTAATAGCCTATAATAGCTCGATAAATTGACTAACTACTAGTTTTTTTTTTTTTTTTTAATTCGCACATCTGTAACCTGAGATTTGCTCGTTCAACCAAAGAAAGAAACAAATAAACTCTTTAACTTTATAATATTAGTTTAGATGTGAAGATGAGTCTGAGTGTACGATGTATGTGGTACGTGGAGTACACCCAGACTCGACTTCATATGCGAGCAAAAATCTATCAATAATAAATATTTACACACGATATTAATCGAACCTAACCTTCACTCGGTACGTGACTATCTTAACTGCCACGCCATGGTGACAGTCAAACCCATCAAAGCTGTGTAAATTGAATACCAAAAAAAAAAAATTACAGTCAAAATGCGTAATGAAATTTTCTTTAGTGGCTGAGTAAAAGTAATGGTGGTAATATCCACATTCCTCATTACAATCCAAGTACACTCACACATCAAAAGAAAAACAAAAACGTGAAACCATTCCGTATTTCTTGCACAGCATCTATTTAACCCTGCCATTGGCATGTACCTAATAATTTGCTCAAACAAAAGCGAACAAAAATAACAAAACACAGCGGACGTGACTGGGAAGTATGCGTCATTGACGAATGAAGCGGGAAGATGGATGGTTGGCTGACAAACGACTGAGAGCCCGCGGGAAACATGTTCGATACATACTTTTTAACTACCAGGATGCCAGGAAATACTTAGTTACTTGGGCATTGTGTATTGGGTAGCAAACATATAGCTACATAATGCTGTCTCCACATATACAATGACGAAACGAATCGAATTACATATCTATACTTTAAGTTTATTTGTTTGGTAGATCACGCTAATCTTAAGAACTTATTGATAAATAATTTTAGTGATATATAGCCCATTTATCGATGAAGGTTATAGGTTATATAACATCACGGTATGGCCTATTCAAGCAAGCAATCAACAAATAAAAAACGATGGGAGCGGAGTCCCGTGCGACGTAAATATAAAAGCCAACTACCAAAGGTCAGAATGCTGTTAAAAAATTATGATTGTGCAGCGGAAAATGTATACAACCACTGCGCAAGAGATCCCAATCGTCGGAGGAAACCCGTGCCCAGGAGTGGGACGTTTATCAGTTAAAATGATGATACCACGCTGACCAGATGGGTTGGTATAGGGTTTGTTTCCAATTATACTTTGTGACGTGGTTAAAAAAAAAATCTTATATGAAGTAAAACTGGACTCCAAATTTACTGATATGACTCGCATTTTACGACGTTAACTTGTCCTTATAAACACTAGAGAAGGTTTGTGGCTCAAAAAGGTACAATTCACACGCAAAGTGTGGAGGCCCTTGAAAAATGCTTAGGTTTTTTGTGAGGGCTTCTTGACGCGATCATAATAAAATAGAAAGAAGTTGTTTGAAATTCGAAGAGTTGGTATTGCTATTTTAGGTAAAATGCCATTATACTTATGGGAGTTAGGTTAGTTGGATGTCTGAGGCTGGCAAGTTTGTTTTTCTTTCACTTGGCAAGTAAGAAAGGTGTTCTTCAAAATGTGGTTGTTGGGACCTCGATTGCTCTGTAGTGGACTGTATTTTAAATATATTACAACGATGTATATTGAACTGTACAAATATGGTAAACTAAAGTGACGTGTGCGC
This sequence comes from Laspeyria flexula, assembly GCA_905147015.1. Lineage (NCBI taxonomy): Eukaryota > Metazoa > Arthropoda > Insecta > Lepidoptera > Erebidae > Laspeyria > Laspeyria flexula. The sequence goes on from LR989958.1 coordinate 2,382,883, forward strand.
GCTAATGAAGTGAGTATTGGAGTGGCTTGTCGCGGCGTGACAGCGGTGCGTCTCCCCCTCCGTCGTCATATGTCCATGCGTGGACAGTGGTATTTTCATAAAGGTTTTTCAAATATAACGACAAAAGTACTTAGCTAGATAAGTTTTAACAGGATTGTATAATTAGAACTAGGAAACATTCAATTCAATTCAGTTATTCATTACAAAAATACATTTCTGTTGAAATAATTTTAAGCAATAGACAAACACAACATTATAAATAGATATTTAATTCGAAACAAACCCTATACCAATCCATCTGGACACCGTGGTATAGAAGAATAAATTCCCTGCACATTCTTTGGAAAAAACTGGTGCCCAGCAGTGGGATGTTTATGGGTTGAAATTTTTAACAAAAAAATCCATCAAATTTAAAATTCAATAAGACTCGCATTGATGACAACTGTCACTGTACTGATGTCACTTGCAAGCAAATATAGACATTATTGTTTTGTGATATGCAAACAAAATTTACTCTAAGGGTGGTGAAGCAATTTTATTGTCGACTATACCTATTAAATATTTTCTCCCATCAGCTATTCAGTAGACATATTGTATGCCTAGTTCGCGACTATTTGTGCAAATCCAATCTCCATCTAATTCCGCAGATAATGCCTACGTCACCAGATTACTCTATCATGTATTGTCAGTTGCAATTCCAAATGCAATTTTGTCAATGCAAATCATAGCTTAGCTTGAATTACTATTGGTCCCTAGACGAAGGTATTTGCGGTTTTCATTATGAATGATATATAATTTTCCACTACATATCAGCAGGGGGACACTAAATGGGCTGCTGATGATGATGATGATAATGATGATGACGACGGTGAAAACACCATCGTCATCATCATTAAAAATCTCAAACTAATATGTCAAATAAAATTAAAGTTGATCAACTTAAAGTTTTCGAAAGAGGACTTTGTTGTTGAAAATGTTGCATCTGTTTATAAGTGATCACAGTCAATAAACCAACCTTTTTATGAAAACAACGATAATATGTTTTGAAGTCCAAATAATATTACTATAATCCGTATAATTTAAAGGTCTTCGATGCAATTAAGTCTCTTAGATGTAATTTAAAAAAACATGTGTTATGTTAAAGAAAAGACTGCTTGATGAAGGAAATTGTTGAAAGGGGTTTGAATTTTAATAGTATTGTAAAATTTCATTACGAAAATATTTTTTACAGAAATACTTAAAATCAATTGAAAATACTTATACTTAATTCAGCTGTTGAATAAAATAATATTCAAAAATTAAAAATATCTTAACACCACAAAATGATTTATTACAACGATTTTACTTCCGCGGCGCTCGAGAAATTTGTCTTTAATAAGAATTAAAATATCGTGTGTTAAAGTGACAAGACAGTGAGGAAGCAAACAGTTAGTAACGACCACGTTTATGAGGTGTAATGGAATTTGCAATCACACGCACATAAACTACATTACCTTGTGTTGTTATGTTTATACTAATATGGTAAACTGTTGAAGACGGGACATCGTCGAGACAGCCCTCCGGTATATTGCAAAGCAAATTATGGTTAGCTCTCATTGTGTTAGGGGAAAGTGGGGGAAATACGAACGCGGTGTAATCCCGAATGCAACGGTTCTAATATTTTAGACATGGTCATATTGTACTACTAGCCATCTTGAAAATATCGCGCCGCATGTACTGCCAATCAACAACATACAGAAACTTTGTATCTAAATTCTATTGTTTTATTTAGGTTTGCTCTTAGGTGTTCGTGATTCCCCCACTCTCCCCTACGTTACCTGAGGCTCTACTCTATACTTGTTAAGTGACAAATTCCTGCGTCTGTTATGGTTATAACAAAACATTACTAAAATTATCATAATCATCGTCAATTCAACTTGTAGACGTCTACTGCTGGACATGGGCCTTCCTAACTTTTTTAAACAGATCGTCTCTTGTTTATGGAAGTATGACGTCGTACTGCTGGGCACGGGGCTCCTCTCCTTTATATAGAGTGCTGAGACGGCAATCATCCACACACGCTGACCCAAGGTTGGTTATTGGATCAGGCATACCCATAGGATTTCTTCTAGGGTATGTGGGTTTCCACACGGTGTGTTCCTTCACCGTCAACAGATGGTAAGTCACATGACTACTACATATAAATTGTACAAAGTGAAATTCATATTGATACCGCCGGTCGGTGTTGTATAATGAGCATGATTTTTTTTTCTATGTCTGGGTGTAATTTTTTTATATTTATTTATAATTTAGCATACTAAATTATAAATAAATTATAATAAATAAATAAATTATAATTAATAATATATGCGGGCGGCACAAAATCGCTCGCTGTGGCGGAAATTAGGTGAGGCCTATGTTCAGCAGTGGACGTCATTGGGCTGATATGATGATGATGATGATGATACTAAATTAAAAATAAATATAAAAAATATATTTATTTATAATTTCACTTAACAACTGATATACTACTTGAATATATTTTTTTAGTAAATACATAATATATATTTACTAAAAAAATATATTCAACTTCCAAAAAAAATGTATTTAAGTAGTATATCAGTTGTTTAGTACCCATAACACAAGCAAATATAATTGCTTAATTTGGGACAAGATGGCGCTGTGTAAATGTGGTAGAATATTATTATTATTTGTATCGTAAAGAAATCGAACCTACTTACCGTGTCGTTAGTAACGACGCGATCACCTTAACTACTACGCAATCATCATTACAACTCATTAATGTCCCACTGCTGGGCACGGGTCTCCTCCAAACAATTTGGAGGGCATTAAGCCTACTATACCACACTGGCCAGACGGGTTGGTATAGCGTTTTGTTTCGAATTTTCCTTTTCTCGAATTGCTCTTTTCTGCTTATGTTTACTCCCTTAGTCACCTTGTATGACACCCACGGGTTGAAATGGGGTAGAGACATTATGTATTCTTAATCCGTCATTACGCGGACTACTTACTACTATGAAATGCCAATCATTTACTTTCCAATTGTACAATAAATACAGTTAAAATATTCCAATGGAAGCTATAAAGGGGGTTTTACACAGACAATATACTTTTTATCTGTGCACCCGTGCGATTCTTATCAACACAATTACATTCGCTATCTTATTACCGCGAAGGGGACAGGGCAACATCTTGACTTGATGGAGTGTCTGAGTGTTGTTGTCCGTGTCCTGTTTGATCGCTCGTGTGCTCCAGTTTAAATTGCCTTGGTTTTAGCAGACGAGCTACTAGATTTTATCTAGTTATAGTATTGCTGTCACCGTAGCAAAGCGGTTAAGGTGGTCGCCTCGCCACTAATATCGCTGTGCTGAGTGACGTGGGTTCGATTCCTACACGAGACAAATATTTGTGGGATTCATAGTTATTTTTTTTGAGTCGAGAGTGTTTGTACTTTGTGGTCATTAATTGTATTTTTGTTAAGTTCCACGCGATACAACGACACTTGTTCCCGCAAGCGTGTTCTTTTTAAAGAAATAAAATAAGTTATGATACCTAGAAAGATTTGAAGTAATGAAAACATATAAAAAAATTAACTCCTATTAAATAATAATAATAATCGAAAACGACGAAATATGATACTAAATTGAGACGTTGCCATGGCTCTGTATGAACCCTTTTAACAAACACAAAGCCACCAGCAAATATCTATGACAAACAAATATTCTCACTATACATACAAACATACTCCTGTTTAAATTGAACTCATATCACTTGGCGTAGCAATGTCACTGGCGAAGCGAACACTTTAACCGACACATTGGGTATTGTTTTTCGCGCGTATCTTGTATGTTTGTAAATTTCTTTATTCCCACGAATCTTCCAAACGGCTGGATGGATTTCGACAATTAAAGTATCATTAGATTTTCCTCAAAAACCCAAGTGTCCTTAGATAGGTATTATTAAAAAAAAAGGCAAAACGGCGGACTTTTGGCGCCAAATTGTAAGAAGTTAAATTTTTTTTTAACCAAACGTATCGGGTTAGATATCAAAATAATATGGAGATTACAAATAAATACATATGTATTTAAATTTAATCAGTAATAAAAATTACAACAATTTTTCGCTCTTTTTAGTGTGTTGCTTATCTGTTGACTTTTTGCAGTCGGGTTATTATAATTTTATGACGATAGGCGTGTATGTATAAGGTATGTTCAAGTTTAATTATATTTACTTGTTGTTTTTGTTGGTGACTAGTGGTACCCAGAGCTCATTAGGAAGGAAAGGGGTGGGTTCTTAACTGTCAACATTTTATTCAATTATGATTGCAAAGAAAACCAAGGGATTGGAATGAAGGAATTGGGCACTCCACAATCACTAGACTAAACGCAACAGTAGGTATCCGAGTATTATAAAGCTACTAAACTTTGATACTCTGTGGGAGGGTTATTTAAAAATAGAATATTATCATCAACTACGAACTTTATGTATTTACCTTTTTCGCTTGCAGAAAAAGTAGCCCAAGCTCACTTTAAATATAACTCAAGTCAGCTGGATAATCCGTAAAAAGGAAAAAAGTTGACGCGATAAGAAACAAGAAATACGGCCACTGAAAATCGGCCGTCTACAGTCCACACCAAAACAGTGTTTGTAGCTCACTCCAAGATAAATAGCGAACAAGATCGATGTTTATTTGGGACACTTGGAGTCCAACTTGCCTATTGTTACAACACATACCCTATTGACATACCCTTACGAAGTTAAGCTGGGCAAATATTAAATTGGCTGTTTTGTTTGTGCTGTTTCACAAGACTACGTAGGTCGTGTAAATACAGTTGCCATAAGAGCTCTGTATATGATACGATTTGTCGCTTGTATCAATATTAATAATAATATAAATAGTCGTTAACATATTTATGATACGATTGGTCGTTGCGATTTGCATAACATCATATTTATGTCCTATTGCTCGACACCGATCTCTCTTTATAATTACTTGAGGTTATGCAAAATAAGTTTTTTTTTACAATGTTAGCCAAACGAGTCAGTACATGTTTCGTATTGTGTTATGTCCCCTAGTAGCCTCTTGGAATCTGAAAATGAAAAGACAACTCTTTTAATAATTCTATGTATATCAAAGGTCACAATTGCTTGGGATTGAAATGTAAGTATAACTCTAGTCCGGCCATAAAAACTGTTTTATAAAAACTTTTCATTATTTCAACTTTTTACTTATTTTGAATTTGGAACGCGTTTGTTATATAAAAAACTTCTTTCGATTTCGCGCCATTTCACATTACTATAGTACAGAATATTATAATGTTATTGCTATAGTACAGAATATTGATTGTCGCTTCAATTAGTATGAAACGACGAATCGGACATAACAATCGCGCCGTTTATAGGCCTCTTTAGTTCACACATTGAGTTGACTCATTGTGTTTAGGCATAAAGAAAAGGACTGACTCGTGAAGAATGAGTAGGTGGTACGGGTCGCGATATCATAAGTAATTCGGTTGCGAAGGTCTTTTATGATTTCTTTGTTTATTTTGCCTGTTGAAGGTGGAAGAATTATAAGCATGATAATATAATTGAAATTTTATATGAAAAAAAAAGGCAATCTATTTTCCTAATAATTAATTCAAAATTGACATTAAATTTTAATTCAAAACCTTTTAATTTAATAATTATATATTGAGCTTAAACATACACACCTACATTGTATGATGGTTATCTAACTACTAAATTGAATACTTCTAAATTAGTTGTTTATTATATGTAATCTGAATTGAATATCGATTCTGATACGATCGGTGTCCAATTGATTAAATTAGTACGATTTACATGACGAAGATGTGTGGGCTTATGTACATATACATATTAGTAGGTATACTCTGCGAGTTAGTCGGCCGAGTTACAAAATTGTAAGTCTGCGAGAGCTCAGACCATGTTATTTACGAATTTATTTTGTAAATAGTAGGTTTTGCTGAGGTCCTCTCGACGCTCGCGAAGTCAATTTTGATATCGATATCGGAAGCAAATTTAAATTTTCACTAATTTTGTAGCAATATCAAATTGATTAATTCGAATACTCACCTACAAGTAGACCCTTGTTGATGTAAAATATTTCATCTAAAACTTAAGGACTTATTTCATGGGTATTATAACCTCTATTTTAACTCTAGATCTTTCCTCAACATAATCGTCAAAACGTACTTACATTGTAAAAAGTACTGGCAGTTGGGACCAAAAATTTTAAATAGAGAATTCAGAGAAATTCGAATTATACACAATTGTGAATATTCATTATGCGCATACCATAACCTGGTGGAAATGTACCCGGTGCCTTTACAAGATAATGTCGGAATTTCCTTTATATTTATAGTAGATGTTTAATTAAGGCTGTTTTTGCAAACATTAAGCCTAGTTATTGGCCCGAAGGAAAGGGTGCCCAGGCATTATGTTAATTTTCTAAGGGAATTTCGAGATGGTATCGCTTAGTGTAATTTGGAGTGGTATTTGTAGTTAGGTCTCTATTTATTTTAAAATTGAATTCCAAATTGGGTGGTCGTACTTGAAAAGGTAACAGGGGATATTAAATTTGGAATGTCTGTAAGTATTGTGAGTTGGATAAAGTTGTCCTTGTCTCTTTATTTATTTACTGATTGATCTATTTATATAAATATCTGAACTAGAAAGTAAGGATGCAATTGAAATTAGAATAGATTTTTCATTAAATTATTTTTGCAAGCGAATATCGACGTTTATGTTTCTTGACGTTCAAATGAACCTCAGCGGGAGCAGACCATATTTTTTGATTGACTATAGGTAACTTATATAGTTAAAGTCTTTTTACCTGCAACCATAGCAATACAGAATTGCTACATAAATCGTATGGAATCAAAATTGCTTAACCGCCTGAAAGTTCAAACTTGAAATTATGCAGTCTATGAGCAAAATTAATATAGTGGCATCTGGCAGTTCTAGCCTAGCGCATGTCTAGTTTATACTTGTTTAAACAGAGTTCTAGTCCTAGTCCGATATTAATAGCTGTGCGTGCTCGTGATTTGAATAGTTCCGTATTGAAGACGTCCTCTGCAGGGACGATGGAATGCAGAGGATAAGTCTGGAACGTTTATTAATAAAACCAAATCTTTAGTAAGTTTGCTATACTTGGAAATAACTGAGTTCATCATCATCATCATTTCAACCCAAAAACGTCCCACTACTGGGCACGAATCTCATCCAGAAAATTTGGAGGGAATTCAACCAACCATACCACGCTGGCTAGCTTTTTACGCCTTTTACGACACCCACGAGTTGAGATAGGGTAGTGACATTAGCACACCCTCGAGGTGTGCGGGGCGTGGGCGGGTCAGCGCGCTGCACTGGCCTCGATCATAGGCGAGGATCTCTCGCTCCCAGCAGTGGTGCAGGCCATGCTGGAGAGCGAGACGAACTGGGGAGCAGTGCTCTCCTTCTGCGAAGAGGTGATGAGGCAGAAGGAGGAGGCGGAACGGCAGAGGGAAGACGATGCCCTCAGTGACCCGATCCGCCATCGAAGGGTAGGCGGGAGAAGGCGGGCTTACGCCCGCGACCTCCCGCCGTAAAAGCCCGAGAAGAGGACGCGCCCGGCTGAGCGCGTCCGCCACGCCAGGACCGGTCGACTTTGGGGAAAGTCGGCCGCGAGCGTTTTCTGGTGACGTGTGCGTGTTCCCGCACGTCGCAGGGGGCCCGTAGCGGGCCATCGTCGCTGTGGTCGCGGACGAATGTTCCTGCGCTCCCGTGACCACAGCAGAGCGCGACGAGAGGAACACCTTGGGGTTTTAGTGGGTGCGAGCCCCACATAACCCTTCGGTTCTTTCCCCAAGACCGAGGGGTATGCGTCAGGCATTTCCCCAAGTAAAAAAAAAAAAAAAAAAAAAAAAGGGTAGTGACATTATGTATTCTTAATCCGTCACTACACCTTATACCAACCCGTCTGGCCAGCGTGGTAAAGTAAGCTAATTTCCCTCCACATTCTTTAGAGGAGACCCGTGCCCAGCAGTGGGGCGTTTATGGATTGAAATGATGATGATAATAAAATTCAAATACTGAACGAAAAAATAAAATTCATTACAAATAAATACATACAAATAACAACGACAATGTTTTATTTGTTACATTAAGCAATGATTTTGATGCATAATAATAACATAATTATGCTTTAATAAATTCCCAGCCTTGTCCATCCATTTCTATCGCAAACGGTGTCTTCTAATATATTGGCTGAGTCCGTTGTCTGTTATCTGTGTTTATGTTCAATGCACGTGCGCCGAGCTTGAATATTTTGAGATATTGCTCCAACGAACACATATTATGTTAATGCTCCAGGAATTATTGTTATACATAAACGTTTTACTATTGTTGTAACTTTATTACAAGCGTAAGAGAATTTAAATTGCCACACAATTTATAAATGGGAACTGTGAACCAATCGATTAAAATATTTGACAAACTAAGGATTCAGAATTTTGACATTCGACTGAGTTGGTTTTGTCAAATGTTTGCTGGCAAATGACAGCAAACATGCATTCATTTTGACAGTGATATCAAAATTTAAATGTTCAATATTTGACTTAACCCTCTCAGCTCTCTAGATAGAGGAGAGGAGACCCGAGCCCAGCCGAGGACATTAATGGGTTACTGACGATGATGATAATGATGCTGATCAAAATTAACTAAGTTAAATGTTAAGATTCTGGTTAGGCCCTCTAAGCTTCTGTGGTCTTAGCAGGACGGTATATTCATGCAACTACCTCCAAATTATACCATATGATTTGAACATTTTTATTTTTTGTGGAAATTTACTTTGCCTCAGGGAAACAATACTCATTCTTGATCAGTAAAAAAAAATTGATGATCCAATCATAACTATCAAATCAGTTAAACTTAGATATATGTTGAAGGAGAATTTCTCTCTTATAAAACACACCCTGTGAAAAAAATTCTAATAGATTACTGTAAATAAAAACCGTATCGTTTACTTTAGAAAAGCTTTCAGAAAGCAATAAACGGCTTACAATCAGTGATAATAACATTTAATATTCTATAATGGCAAACAAACTCCGTATTTTCAACTTTATATCAAAGGAAACAATTTTAACAAGTACCTAAACTAATTAATAATTTTTAGACCGTTAAGGAAGTTATATCGCAAAACCAACTCTTTCATCTCATAATTTCTTTTATGTGTTAAATAATAGAAGCGTTTAATGTATTTTGTTCTTGACGATGTACGAACTGGAAGTGTTAATGGCATATTTAATGGAAAGATTTTTTTATTTTTCTTACCGTTTATAGAAAATGGTAAAACAGGTATTTAAAAACTATCTATACTAATATTACAAAGCCGAAGAATTTTTTTCTCTGTTTGGTTGAACCCTAGAATCTCAAGAACTACTTGTCCAATTAGAAACATTATGTTAGTGTTAGATAGCCCATTTATCGAGGAAGGCTACATGCTATTTCACATCACGCTACGGCTAATAGGAGTTGAGCAGTGGCTAAATAAAGAACGACGGGAGCGAAGCCCCGCGCGACTTCTAGTTATGTAATATAGGTATTTCAAAAGGGGATTTAGTTCTTGATTTAATAATATAAAACAATAATTAATAAATCTATAATATAAAAATGAATCGCTAAATGTGTTGGTAAGCGCATAACTCAACAACGCCTGGAACAATTTTGTCAATTCTTTTTTTAAATGTTCGAGAGAGGGGAGGGAGAGAGGTAGGGTAGGTATGTAGGTAAGTGGGGTAGGTAGGTATACTTTCATAAAATCATAAATTAAGTAGTTGGTAAGAAGTTCGCCGGGACAGCTAGTAATTAATAAAATTACTGTCACCGTGGCGTAGTGATAATAAGGTGGTTGCGACACCACATCACCGTGCCGTGTGATCTGGGTTCGATTCTCAAACGAGACAAAATTAAATATTTATTTGATTCATGGATATTTATTTTGAGTGTGGATGTATTTTGTGTTTGATAATAAATTATTGTATCTTTGGAAAGGTCTCCGCCACCGATGGCTTGTTCCATAGTGCGAATGTCGTGTTGTTTTAATATATTGAAAATTGCGCCGGTCTAAATATTTTACACTATGCCATATCTAGTAATATATAATTTATAGCTCAACTTATTGAGCGCTCAAGTAAGGCGCTGGTGAAGTGAGAACACGGCACGCACATTTAACACGCAACACGCGAGCACGCTGATCACTTGATCATCTAAAACTACTTACAACTATGCCACAGAGGGAAAATTAATACGGTGATTCAACGTGACAAGCGACAAAATGTGCCTCATGTTAAATAGGACGTAAGGCATCTTGTACTGCAATCAAAATAAATGCCTTATGACATGCTATGTATTCTTTATCTAATCTATACATTTTAGGGTTCCGTAGTTCTGACTAGGAACCCTTATAGTTTCGTTATGTCCGTCTGTCTGTCTGTCTGTGCGAGGTTTTGCTAAGAGACCATTAGTACTAGAAAGCTGTAATTTTGTAGGAGTGTGTATATCAATTACGTCGACAAAGTGGTAAAATAAAATTTTGGAAAATATATTTTTTTAGAGTAGCTCCCATACATGTGAAGTGGGGATGAATTTTTTTTTTGTCGTCTACCCCATCGTGTGGGGTATCGTTGAATAGGTCTTCTAAAATGACTTGTGGGTTACTAACATTATTTTTGGATTTAATGGTCCATTTATGAAATATTAAACTTAAAAGAGCAAATTTTTGTTCCAGTAGAGCGTCCCCCCTCTAAAAGCTAAACTACTGGCTCAAAAAATCTGGAAAAATTCATGATGATAGTGCATTTCATGAACTTTAAATGAAAATTATAGCGGTTAAGATAACTTCATTAGTTTAGCAGTAATAGTCGTTGAACTTGGGTGTTGGATAATTTTGTAGCAAATACAAAATCCTTAGCATTAACTCCTAATATCTTTACCATTACTTATATTCAGAATAAAGAACAACAGTATTGTACTATATTGTGATAACGGGCTACTACGGAACCCTACACTGTGCGTGGCCCGACACGCACTTGGCCAGTTTTTATTATTATAAAGCTAAAGAGTTTGTTTGTTTATTAGGTTGAATGCCACCGACAATACTAATGTGGATTCCACTTTGTGGAATTTAGATGTACTAGTCATGTGACTTACCATTTGCTAATGGTGAAGGAAAATATCGTGCGGAAACACGCACTAGAATACATTCTAAGTGTATGTCTGATTAACCAACACGCACTAGGCCAGCGTGTGTGGATTATGGCTTAAACCCTCTCAGCTCTCTAGATAGAGGAGAAAATATTATTGAGTTGCTGATGATGATGATTTATAAATATTTTTGACGTGCCATATCACACACTTGCTATCAGATTAATTGGCACGTGTCACTACAGTTGATTCCTGAGGACAGGCAAACAATGAATGTTTTTGTAGTAGTCTCGTAGTGGTAACCAGATGTTAGAAAAAATGATCAAGGTTTTTCTAATCATCATTTCAACCTATAAATGTCCCACTGCTGGACACGGGTGACCTCCAAAGAATGTGGAGGGAATTTAGCCTACTATAACACGCTGGCCCGACGGGTTGTTATAGTGTTTGTATAGAATTTTCCTTTTCTAGCTATGCTTTTGTCTGCAAACGATTACTCCCTTAGTCGCCTTTTACGACACCAACGGGTAGTGACATTATGTCGTCCCATTAGAAGAATAATGTTTTACCTTCAGAACAAAAATGAAATTATTATAAATTTGGCATTAAAAACCGTAAACTATCAATTGATCAAATCTGTATTTTGTAAAATACTGACTAAAGAATAAAATAAAAATTTATCAATCGATAGTTTACGGTTTTTAATGCCGAATTTTTTAATAATTTCATTTTTGTTTTATGTGAAGATAAAACATTATTCTTCTAATGGGACGATGTATTCTTAATCCGTCACTACACGAATTTCTCTCAGATGACGGTATTTTGTATCACATTGAAAGAGTCGACTCACTGCTAGAAATAGTTCCACTGTGTCTATTATATTCTATAGCTACTGATTGAGATATGGTTATATCCAACAAACTATAATTCATAACTCTCTTTGAGAGACAGAGATAAATGAACGTATAGACAATGTGGTTCTTTAGAAAGGCGTCTGTTATGTATATGGATTTTAGTCTCCTAGAGGCTACCAATTTGGATAATAACTTTGATAAAAATTCGGGAATTTCGGATTAAGTTAGAGATGGTTTTAAATACATAGTTATTTGTTAGTTTTAGATTGATATATTGTGGATAATGTATATTGAGTATAATAATAATAGTATATGTCATAGAATATTGCATTGGAAATGCAGTGAAAGTGATTTCTGCTACCCACGTCGTGGGCAAAAAATATATTGAGTATTTCTGTGTTCAAATTCTCAACTTGCTTTAGAAGATAAAGCAACTTTCGTTTTTCTCTTGATGATGTTAATTTTAGAGTCTTTTTTTTTATACCACGACAGTGACAAACAGAGGCACGGCCCGCCGAATGGTAAGCAGTTACCGTAGCCAAGGGCGCCTGTAACACTAAGGGCATCATCTCGTTGCTGAGTTCCTTCATGAAATATTGTCATTATTGTCTTTGCATCACAGAATATAATATTTTGACTGGCCTGTTGGTCTAGTGGTTAGTGACCCTGACTGCTAAGCTGGAGGTCGTGGGTTCGATCCCCACCCAGGACAAATCTTTGTGTGATGCATAAAGGTTTGTTCTGTGTCTGGGTGTAATTTATGTATAATATGTATGTATTTACAAAAAAAAATGTATTTAAGTAGTATATCAGTTGTTTAGTACCCATAACACAAGCAAATATAATTGCTTAATTTGGGACTAGATGGCGCTGTGTAAATGTGGTAAAAACAAAAAAAAATACATATGAAACATTTTCGGCTACCACATAAAAGGCTGTTCATCTAAGTTGGAAGATGTCCTTAGCTTGTATAACTAAAGTCGAAGTATAATAAACTAATAGCTATAGATATTGCCAAAATGATATTTCTATTCGCAAGTTGTTTACTTTGAACATTTCATAGGCAATGGTCAGTTGCAATATCAAAGTTTCAGAATTCATAAAGCTGGATTACCTATGTTTACAGTTGTACGTTACAGTTGCAAAGAATTTCTGGCATATATTACTATTTGGTCCTAAACAAATATTAGGATTTTCTTTATGAGAAGCAAAAAGCCTTTCCAAATTACCCTCTTTAAAAAATACCACGCTTACACGTTACATACTCCCTAAAATAGCAAAGTTTAAAAATACAAATAATTTTATCACTAGTAAAATCAAGTGGTCAAATTATTTTGACTGGCCTGTTGGTCTAGTGGTTAGTGAGCCTGACTGCTAAGCCGGAGGTCGTGGGTTCGATCCCCACCCAGGAAAAATATTTGTGTAATGAGCATAAAGGTTTGTTCTGTGTTTGGGTGTAATTTATCTATAATATGTATGTATTTACAAAAAAAACATGTATTTAAGTAGTAAATCAGTTGTTTAGTACCCATAACACAAGCAAAAATAATTGCCTAATTTGGAACTAGATGGCGCTGTGTAAATGTGGTAGAATATTATTATTTTTGTAGAATGCTAGTTATGAAATCAGAAAATCGCTTGCACAATCAAACGTTAAAAGCAAAAAATATACTAAAAAAATTCACATCCAGTGTTAGTATTACATTAAAAACATCGCCAAGACAAGGTAATTTATGCGACGCCTTAATATAAAACAGAAACGGTTTAAAAGCTTAAACAACATTACAGTAACAGTTATTACCTCATAAATTCATGTCTTACTTTGCATTGTCGACTCGCGAAGAATAATTATGTGCGAGGTGTTGAAAGTGTTCACACCGTTTCACTACAAATACTGCAAAGTTCCAACAATTATTTGCATATTTAGTGCAGTTGTACTGAATAGTTTCAGCCCCAGTTATTAATAATTAAGTTCCTCTTTGAAATCTTTATAGAACTAGTAGACACAAATTTTGTTGTATTGAATACAATTTCTAAATATGTCTGATTTCGTTTTTTATGCAATTTTAGTTCATTTTTACTCCACGTGTGGTTTGAATGGTTGTGATAAATTGAAACTACATTTTATAATAAGTATTAAACTAAGTCTGAAAGATTCATGAATGATCAGTGTCAATATACGACAAATACCTTTACCATTATAGACTCAAGCGGCGTTAGTTTTTCAATTTTGTATTTTATAAGAATTTTAATCATTTTAGGCATCATAAAACTCAGCATCATAAAATCATATTCACTGAAAGAAAACCCAATCATCTTTAATTTGACAAAACAAAACACTCAATTTCTCCTCTCAAAATCTGATTCGCATAAAACTAAACGCACTTCACACCATATTTGCGAATTTCAAATATTATAGCGTTTGTTCGTCAGGTTGTCAACCGCGTTCCGGCGCCGGAGCGTGCCGCGGCCGGATATTGGCTGGTTCACGGCTGTGACGACTTCCGATGGCTGTCGGTTCTCGTGTTAGACGCGTGATGAAAATGTAGGTTACGTCGTAAATACTAGTAACATATATTGAATGATATCGCAATATGTACACGTTATTTTAGGATAGTATTTATATAAATATTCCCAATTCCAATTCCTCCTCTGAATCCCCAGCCAATTCTTTTCCAAAAAAAAAGTTTTTAAACTTTTTTTTCCATCCTATTTTATTTATCCCTTTCTCATTTTTTTTTTGGTAGCAGTGTCTGTTATGTTTTCTTCGCAACTAATACTAAAAGAGCACAGCCACGTCCATGGGCAGCAATTTCAACTTACCTTCAGGTAGGCAGCATGCTCGTGACCCTCATTGGGCAGTAAAAAAAATAACGTTATAACATCATGGTTTTATCCCCGAAGAGGTTCAACACACCCACTGTTGTAGATATTTATTAGCCTATAGTTAGCCCAGCTATGTTACGTCCCTTAGGTGCCTATGTATTTTTTATCTGTGACAAAATATTTACTGTCAATTTTGTTTGAAACATAATCCATAGTTTCTTTAAAATTACAAACGTTAAATACTCATAAATATGAACTATTAAATATTTCCAAAAATACGTGTACATTCTAGCTTTCGCTTAGATTACTAAACCAAAAACATTACCCTCATTTTTGTTTTGGCAATCGGGTAAAAATAACAAACAAACAAATCAGTTATGACGCAGCAAACTCTCCCATGATACTGAACCAACATCCAAACATTTGAAAAATATACAACTCAGATAAATTTTCCAATTTAAATATAACATCGACCACACAAGAGTAATCAAGCTATCTAAACGCAGATTACAGATATATTAATCACAAGGGGTTTAACCATACTTTTAATAACACCGATCGACTGTGCTTTGTGGATCACGCACTTTTATTATAGCGAACATATTGGCAAACCAATTTATTGGACCGAGCTATAGTATAGCTTGTGATCATTGAGCAGGCACAAGGCCGTGTAGTAGACAGGTTAAGAATACATAATCTAAATTATTTTTACATTCTTTGGAGGTTGGTGCCTAGCAGTGAGACGTTTATGGTTTGAAATTTTGATGGTTCAGATACTGGTCATTATATAACGAAAAAATATACACATAGTATATTATACATATAATATAATACTAATATTATAAATGTGTTTAAGATGGACGGATAGATGGATGTATGGATGGATGTTTGTTATTCGGCTACTTTTACCGACAGACTACACGAGTGTTTATTTTAATTAATTAATTAATTTATTTTTTATTTAATATTGTAAGACTATAGATATAGATATAAGCGATTTGGTTGCATATACTGTAAGCTTATATATATCTTCTTATTTTTATGAATAAATGAGTGGAGCCGTGCGGCAAAGCTGTAATATTAAATATTTTAAATAGAAAATACGAAATTCATCCCTGATCGTTTGATTACATTCTGTATCTCGATTTGCTGGCCTTACTTTATAGGTCCGTGTGTCAGACGCCGATTGCTTGCGCTCTTTTGTAAAGTTTATGAATACGATATCATGTTCACGGGTTGATTGAAATGGATGCGTTAAGTAATTGCTGGATTTTTTATAGTTAAAGCTTAACTGTTGTGTTACTAGGTTGTATCTAATATTTGCTTGTTATATTTTTTTTCAGTACTAGAATCACAATCATAAAAAAAAGATACGAAAATCTATGAAAAAAATTCTTGCCTTCTTTTAAGACAAAGCAATTTGCCTAGAAAAAAAAAGCTAATTGGTTTACGTAGTATCAAATAATCACAGCTAGCTTTCACGCTTTTAATTATTCAGAGTTTACTTTGTAACCACTAGCTACGGTGTAGACAATTTCTACGTCGTAGCTAAGTGCTACAAAATAAAATTAAATGTTAAATATAGTTTCAAAATAATATAGTTAGGTAATTGTAGTTCGGGTCCCCTCACTTCTATCTGGAGAGCTGAGAGGGTTTGTTTGAAAAGGAGACCCGAGCCCAGTAGTGGGACAATAATGGGTTGCTAAAAGTTAAACAAAATTGCCACCTCATGGTGTCCTGAGACAACAAGTCAGCTGCGGTAAATTACAAAAAAGATGTGATTACGAAATAAAAAAAATATCACCAAAAATGGACCTCTTCATCCACTCATAGAAAAACATAGAAATCATGATGAGACTTTTACCCAGCAATAGTGTGAAGTAGGCTGATAGAAACAGTCGGCTAACGTAGATATTTCTCTTATAAAAAGAGACTTGTGCCTCGCAGTGAAAGTATATAAAAATAGTGTTACAAAAAATAGTTAATTACTTTTATCGTGATATATCATGGTCTTAAAGATCCGAATACTTAAAAAAAATAACATTTTATAGATCTTCTAAGGAGTTTTCGATGATAACCCCCGAAAATAATAAAGCCACTATAAAAAACCCAATGGTCAAGTTTCTTACAATTTACGATTCGAATCGCAAATTACCCGTATTTTACGTTTACACACAGCTATAACATTATTACGACTTTACGTCAATTTTGCGAATTGACACCACTTTGCGAATTGCGGAGCATTACGGTTAATGACCGTGGGGTCATTTTTAAAACAAATAAAATCGTTTTACAAGTCGATGTTACGTTTGTGGAGTTATAAATGAGTTTAAGTGGTTTTATTGTGATTAAAGTGATCTCAGTGATCGTTTACTCTTATTGCCGTTTTTGGGGTGATTTGGTTGTTTATTTTGTTGAATAAAATTGATACTGTGCATTAAAGGTAAGGCCACATTACTTACGGGGTGTACTACGCAGTTGATTCAATGCGAGCGCGATTGCGGAGTAACTAGAGTTTGACTGGCCTGTTGGTCAAGTGGTTAGTGA
Source organism: Laspeyria flexula (assembly GCA_905147015.1). Classification (NCBI taxonomy): domain Eukaryota; kingdom Metazoa; phylum Arthropoda; class Insecta; order Lepidoptera; family Erebidae; genus Laspeyria; species Laspeyria flexula. The sequence continues at coordinate 2,400,312 of LR989958.1, forward strand.
CCCTGACTGCTAAGCCGGAGGTCGTGGGTTCGATTCCCACCCAGGACAAATCTTTGTGTGATGAGCATAAAGGTTTATTCTGTGTCTGGGTGTAATTTATCTATAATATGTATGTATTTACAAAAAAAAAGTATTTAAGTATCAGTTGTTTAGTACCCATAACACAAGCAAATATAATTGCTTACTTTGGGACTAGATGGCGCTGTGTGAATGTGGTAGAAAAACAAAAAAAAAGATCAAATGCGATGCGACGCAGTAGCGTAGGTAGTCTACGCGCATTACAATTAACGGCATTGCCCCCAGATAAGAAAATAAGAAGACAAGATTTCTTCACACCGCCCCCAAGTGCTTTTAGTCACGTGAGACACTTCAATAGTAATCGACTTTTTGTTGTTTTTGCACCACACCACTTCAACTGCAACGAGATTCTAGTTCTGGTTATCTCGTATGACATCGCATAAGAAATAACTGACATGCGATGCCAATGTGGTATCACCTTTTGTTACACAGCGAGTGGGACGTTATTGAGACTATGCCAGAGAGGTTTTAATGTACTGCCAGGTTCGACGGTCAACACAGCGCGTCAGTCAATTGTTTCTCTTTTGTCACAACTCCACTACGTCATCATGCCATATCGTCGCCACACTGGGTTACCCCCGCTGTGTGATTTGACCCTAATAAAAACTTTATCAAATTCTCTCGAAACTGTGATCATCAAGCTGGCAGTCACCTATTTAATTATTGACTAACAATAACAGGGATTATGTATTAAGCGCATGAATTAAAGGTATGAATTAAAGATATGTATTAAAATTGACAAAATAAAAAAATATTTACATGCAGGCAGGGTTTAAATGAAAGGGATTATGAAGTTAAAGTAGCAGTGATAATTTTATTCATAATAAAATTATCATAATATTCATTATTTTTGAAAATTTAACAACTGGAAGGAGACACGGGTGGTCATTGATCGATTTTGTGGTTAAAGACATATCTAAATCATTCCTCCAAGCTATGCGTCCCAAAGGGAGATAATTTCTCAGTTCAACTTCGGTCTATTCTCCACAATGTCTCCGGAAATTAACACTATATCACGTCTATTATACATCTATCTGGTCTTCAAAGTGTAACAAAATAGCTTACGTTTTTCGTTACTTCTTTCCAAGAAATTTGTCAGCAAACTGATTCAAGAAAATTGCTAAAAATATTTTTTTTGAATTGGTTTACGAACTAGTGTTACAAATTAGCTGACAAATTTATTTTTCTACTGTGTTACGTCTTAAGGTGACTTTGTAATTTAAATGAATGGAGTTTTAAGTTTAAAATCATTCAAAGCCCCACAAACCGTTCCATATTCCCATTCGTTACATTCCACCCCAAACAAGTCGCTGTTAAGCAACAAACGGAAAGACAACAAATTGTAATTTGTATGATAATGAAGTTGAAACACGGTGTCATGATGGGGACCGCTTAACGATAGCTGCTGTCATCGCTCGATGGCTTTATTTCAACTTCAAAGTGTATGATACTCAAATATTTTTTGTTTGTTTTTGAAATGATACATTTTTATTACAGAAAGTTAATATTTTGCATTTGAAAACGGCTTAATATTCTGTTATTTTAATTTTGTAGCAGCTCAAGTGATTGTATTGCAGGTATGTTTCAATGATGCGTACAGTATACTAAGTACTTATTTCTGATTCAAACTGAGATTAGATGCAAACCACATACATCCGATCCTACTGGAAATCTCAATGTAGTATTAGGCTGAGACAGGGCCATTTTTCGGACTCGTACAGGTTTTCATAGTTTAAGTTTGTGCTGTACTCTGTAAATTGGAGTCTGAAAATAAATCGATTTTCTTTCTTTCTTTCTATTTAAAATATTTGATTAAAACAAAAATTTAGACCTATGTACAGTCGAGTTCATTAACATATTGTGCCAATGCCATCATTAGATATTTTTGTTGAAAAGGGTGACTACAACTTATTGCACAATATACAGCATTTTTTATAGAAACATTCACATGAGGACATATTATTTGATCCATAGGTTCTATAGTATATTATTTATTGAGCTTTTCAACGCTCACAATATTTTGAATCTTTGATGGTGCCAATATATTAATGAACTCGACTGCACATAAGGATTAAAAAAAATTATGTTACACCTATTGTTGGTACAGTACCAAATACAAGTTTGAAGAAGTAATTCCTAAAACTTAAAAAAAGCAATTTAACTCTAAAGCACCGCTTTTTGTGAGGTTAACTTAATTTTTGTCTGGCTTAGATAAATCAAGTTATCCCTAGAGCGGAGGTTGTATTAATATAATCTTAAAACACAATTTCCTCAAGAATATTGCTGCTCGAGTCATCTGCGGATTGAAGGATTAATCTTTTTTTGATAAAAAATATTTTCAATTTTATTTAAAAGATATTTCTAGTCACTTTACTCTTTTATTTTTGCGGTTTTGTTTGTCCATCATGAAATAAACGTATTTTTTTCACAGATATACTGACGCAGACTATCCCCCTTTTTGCATCGGGGGTTAAAAAATCGATCATTCTAATAATTAAGTCTAATTATTCTAACTAGACCCAACAAAATCGAGGTCTATCTTGTTGAGAAATTTTTAAAGGTATTTCCTTGACGTCTTCTAATGTAATTCTAATTAAGCCTGTTACTTAGTGGTCCCAAGACACTTTAACTTTTCTTGGGGCACCGCACTCTTGTTGGTTGGCTGCTTCCATTACGTGTAACTACCGTTATTGTATTTATAATTATTTTAGACGAAAATTCGGTCTGACTGGAACAGTGTAACATAAAATAAAATAATTTTACAAGAGATAAAAGCAGTTTACACTTTATATTATAATTTGTTTTTTCTGGTATTCCGTTTCGAAAAGGTAAAGAAACAATACCCGTCCTATAAGTCGGGTAAAAAGGAACTTTAAGCGGTGCCGCCTATGGAAGCTTATAACATCATCTATGTAAACATTTTGTTAAAATTTCACTTTTGTATTTGCTTACGTAAAATCAAGCAAAATTAAGGTACCCAACTAGTACATGATCATTTCAATACACGTTGCATACAATTATGTATTATAGTTCATTATAATATGTTTGCCATAAGTACTCATCCATAACGATTCTAGATAAAATAAATGACTTTGTAACCCAATAACCTTCGTAAAACAATCAATGAATCCATCATCTTAAGAAAATAAAAAATCTCGTTCTAATAGCCCGTTCCTTCAAACCTCTCACGGCTCTCATTATCACCTCGTTGAAAAGAAAATAGACCTTAAACAACGCATCTTCGCACCAATTCAATTTTCAATAAAAGCAATACGGTACGTGCAAAATACAACAAAAACAAAATCAGAGTGGGGGACACGAGACTCCCATAATCGTATTCTCATGTCACTTAATAATGAGTTTATTTTCAGGCATGAAAAGATAAAAGGTTTCGAGCCTTATATTGAAAGGTCGAAATTAAGTCGCAAAAATTCACTCACGTATTTTCGTAATAAAAATACGTAAAATATGTGGGTATTAAATGGTTTTGATCTTTATCTAGGACAGTAAGTATAGTGCGGTTTGAGCATTGCGTGTTGGAAAGAAACTATTCAGTGTGGGTCTTTATAGTTTTATTATAATAGTTAGCGAGAAGAAAATTTGAATAGTTTAAGGTTATTTTAAAAAAATCTGTTATTTGGATGAAAAAAGTTGAAAGAGAGATTGTTACAAATTGGGCATATTCATTGCTTAAACTTAAAATTACGAAAAATATTATCAAACTTTACATTTTAAACTAAATAATAAAAATTGACCATTAAGTTTGCCAAAAAATTTGCTTTATCAGTTTATTTTGTTCTGAAAATAAATCTAAACTAATATTATAAAGAAGAAAGATTTATATGTTTTGCATGTAAAGAAAGAAAATTAAAAATTACTGAACCGATTTCAAAAATTTCGCTGTTATAGAGCTACATTATCACGGAGTAACATAGGCTTTATAACACCACGCTACGGCCAATAAGAGCTGAGCAGTGCCAAATAAAGAACGACGGGAGCGAAGCCCCGCGCGACATCTAGTAGTAATATAACGCAATAGAGAATCTCTTCTAATGCTTTAAATACAACAGTTTCTTTGTAGCGTGATCTTTTGTGTAAAAATATCGTAGTTTGAGAGAAAAGCAAGATCAGAATAATAATAATAATAATAATTTTCTACCACATTTACACAGCGCCATCTAGTTCCAAATTAAGCAATTATTTTTGCTTGTGTTATGGGTACTAAACAACTGATATACTACTTAAATACATTTTTTTTTTGTAAATACATACATATTATAGATAAATTACATCCAGACACAGAACAAATCTTTATGCTCATCACACAAAGACTTGTCCTCGGTAGGGATCGAACCCACGACCTCCAGTTTAGCAGTCAGGGTCACTAACCACTAGACCAACAGGCCAGTCAGATACATTAGAGAAACAGAGAGAGAGAAAATGTGAGTTTGAGACTTGGGATTGTTTCATTGGGTATTATTTATCCATAACGAGTTGAACATCACTCAGACAAAGCCACAGGCGGGAAATATTATGTATATAAAGGTTCGTGTAATAAGTGCCTACAATTTTCTGTTGCATGAGCTGTAAAATGTGGCTGGTTGCACTGAGTGCCGCGATAACTGCCTACATTTACGTGTTTGTTCTTTTATTTTTAACTTCGTGCTCATATTACGTCATGGTACAAAGTTAAGTGTACAATTAACACAATATTTCCTCTTGTAAGTTAAATTTTTATATTCAGACTAGCTTTTGCCCGCGACTTCGTCCGCGTAGATTTCGATTTTACATAGATATTTGTTTTAAGTGCAAGTTAAAGAATGTTTATGCAAAATTTGAAGTAGATTGGACATTAATCTAAAACTTTACCCCCCATTTTCACCCCTTTAGGCCTAGAATTTCAGAAAATCATTTCTTATCGGATGCCTACGTCATTCAAAGAACATACCTTCCAAGTTTCAGATCTCTACAATCAGTGGTTCAGGCTCTGCGTTGATCCGTCAGTCAGTCATTCAGGACAAAGCATTTTATATGTATAGATGGAATAAAATGTCATCGATAGGACCTAACACTTATAGCGTATATAATAAAAAGTTAATTTGCTGTTTACGTGTTATTATTCTGAAATTTCTTTTTATTTAGACTCTTCTTATTTAAAAGAACAAACCTGCATTCACACATAAGTATTTAAAAGAGTAATAAAATAGAAATATTAATTATTTTTAAGTACCTAGCTCTTGCCCGGGACTTCACCCCCGTCGCTTCTTTGTTGAGCAACTCCTATTGGCCATAGCGTGATGTTATTTTGCCGCCTCGCCTATAGCCTTCCTCAATAAATGAGCTATCCAATACTACAACTTTTTTTTATCGGAACCGTAGTTTCTGAGATAAGCGTGTTCAACTAAACAAACAAACTCTATAGGTTTATTATTATGTGTTATATCTAAATAAATTTAAATGGCGCCATCTAGATCTATGTAATGGTGTAAATAAAAAACTTAAATCACAAAATGGCCAATATTAAAAGCAGCGAGACTGCAAAGTCTTCACTATAAAGTAATTATGAACCAATAAACTGAGAGAAATCACCTATTTCTTTAACCCTGCACCTTTTCTTATGCTAGACAATATTAAAACAGTAGAGTATTGTTATAAAACGATAAGCTTTCAAGGGTTAAGTGCTGTAATATAAATTGAATGAGATGTTAATGTTTTTGGTACTAATTGAACTTGAATATAAAACAGTAATAAAATGTTTTTAATGAGTTCTGTCAGCCATCTTTGTAGCTGTTATAGTCGATGTGTTATTAACATTATAAAATACATACACCACATAAATAAAGATATATACATGTTTGTATATGATAGTCCAATTGAAAAACCGCTATATTTTGAAGTCGATAAAAATTAACCGAACTGCGATGAAATGGTTTGATTCTTTGTGGTGTTAAAAGGTATAAACAAAAACATATTACCCTACTTTTTGGCAGTCCGGTAAAAACAAAATTTTTACATACATAGGGACATAGGCCCCACCTAACTTCCGCCACAGCTAACAACTTCATACCACCTATTATATATCCAACGACCACCCGAACCTTTACCGTTATTTTATACCTTATTTAAATATAATTTCTTCTTATTTCTCTTCTTGGCTGGCACTGAAAATCAGTTCTGGGGTGGATAACGCTCTCCCCAGAGTATGCTGAGTGTCAACCCGTTGTGTACGGTAACTAGCAGCGTACATAATAAACCATTTGGCCGGAATCTGTGGTGGTTTTTCTTAAAAATTGCACCATTGCACGTGGCGACACGTCATTTTGCCACGTATTTCTGATTGTGACGTTTAGAAGTCTAAGTGACTTGTATTATTTGGATTATGGCCTAAAGACCAATATTATTACCCGACCGCCAAAAAGGGGGGTAATGTTTTTCACGCGTATGTATGTATGTATGTATGTGGGCATTTCTGTTCCATTGTGACCTTCTGTAGTCTAAACGGCTTGGCTGATTTTAAAGTGTGAGGTGTAATTTTTTTTTTTTTTTTTTTTTTTTTATTTATTTATCAAAATACAGAACATTACATTAAAGTTAAACAATAGCACAAGAAAGAAAAAACCACTAAGGTTTGTCAATGTGCTACGAATCGGAGCGAACAGAACAGATTATAAAGTAGGTAGATAATATACAGAATAGTTTCTTAATATACTAGAACACAACATAAACAATACAAAATAAAAACTATCAAATACATTACTATGCGGCTGAAGCCACACAATAATAATCTATAATCGATAGCCTTTGCTGTCAAGTAATACGCCAGGTAACTACATTTCCAAAATTAATTGTTACATTACAAGGAGTGCAATCTTTCCATGTTATCAAGAAAATATTTTTTTAAGGCAGTTTTAATATTTTCCTTAGTTATTTTATTTTTTAAATCGTAGGGTAGTTGATTAATTAAACGAGGCACTAAGTAGCGACTAGTTCTTTCACCGAACGTATTATTATAATTAATTAGATTTGTATTTTCCCCCGAGAGTGTCATAGGCTATATGACGTCAACAAAAAACCAATATGGCGGCCGTAAACTGTCAAAACAGACGTTTTTTAGTGCTATCGCAATATGGGTATCAGATGAAAGCTAATTAATAGCCTAATTCAATTATATATGCACACAATTACACAAACTATTGCCCGCGACTCCACTTCTCTTGTAACCTACATAGCTTGACCGGTTTTGAACTATCAAAATTCACAAAGTTATAATATATATAATAATTAATAATATTGAGTCACGAAGGATACTTTTTGGCAAGGCAAGGCAGTCGGGTTTTTTGTTTTTTTTTTTTAATAAACACAACAAGTGTTTAGCAGATAGAACTATATCATATATCTATATCACCTCTAACACAGGATTTTTCCTAGTACAGGCATTTTAGATTCAAGTCTTTCTGTATAATTGTATAAGACTAATGACAGTATAAAAATATATAGCACTAGTTAAAATTCTGAATAAAATATATATTGTGTATACAATCAATTAACTCATTTATTCGCAAATATGGGTACACAATAAATTGTACAAGTCCTCCATACTTAACCTAATAGTTATGCAAAATAGGTACATCATTGCATATACATACACAATTACTATATAGAACTTTATCTATCTATTTCTATTACGACCATACCTTCCAATGTCTTAAAGTCCCACTTCACGCGTAATTCCAACCCTTTTCCTTCTCACATTCAGGAAACCATTACAGTAAAAAAGGTTTGTAATACCCCAGACAATAGCCTATTACGTGATCCAAACGCTAATAATAATAACGTATAGACTTTTAAAGTTTTATAATAATTATTTTATTATTGCTGGCCTGTTGGTCTAGTGGTTAGTGACCCTGGCTGCTAAGCCGGTGGTCGTGGGTTCGATCCCCACCCAAGACAAATCTTTGTGTGATGAGCATAAAGATTTGTTCTGTGTCTGGGTGTAATTTATCTATTATAATATATGTATGTATTTATAAAAAAAAAACAATATATTAACTGTTTAGTACCCATAACACAAGCAAATATAATTGCTTACTTTGAGACTAGATGGCGCTGTGTGAATGTGGTAGAATATTATTATAAACACTATGCCACGGGGGACTCTACAAACATATATTATGTTAAATGAACACCAGTATTTTATTCTAAATTCAACAAAATTCACTCTGTCAGTATGTTTCTAAGTTTTTCAAAGCTAATCCCCAGAACCTATATTCATATCTCTGGACATAAAAACTCTGTAAAATCTAAAGTAGGTCATAATCTACTTTTTTTATCGACATAAAACCCGAACAAATCCGAGGGCGGTACGTAGTATTAATATAGATTAATCAAGCTAGAAGCATTAAAGCACCGCAATAAAGTGGAGGCATGAGGCGTGAAATTAATAAATCTATTATAACACAATGTTCCTTGGTGGCTTTTTCTGTCTGCGACATGGTTGGATTTATTGCGAGTGGTTGGGTGTGGTGGGTGCTGTGAGGTAGGTACGTGTTAGGTATAAGATTAATAGGTATATTGGATTCATTTATTTATTATTTAGTCTTATAAACTTACTTAGGTGTTTGATTTATTTGTGTGAGAGAAAAAGCAATCGTATATTGAATAACAACAAAAACATTGTTACGAAATGAATAAGAGCGTTTTAAAATGCTTAATGTGGTAGACGTCTTAAAACTAAAAAACAAATATCGTGCTAATTTGTATAAAAAGCTTTCCCACTATGCCATCTCAATACAGCTATTGAGATGGCGAGGTGTGAATAGTTGCAATATTATATATACATATAATCTGGTACGTGGAACAACACACTGCACACACACCCCGTTATCGTCAGCCAATGGATGCGCCTGGTGCAAAACGAGAACAGAGAAAAAGGTTTTTATGCAAAATAAAACTTTTTGGTGAAAATTTGTATTTATTTACACACGTTGGAACACTTTTTCATAGATTAGGTTAAAATAATAGTACCTATGCCTTTACTGATGGCCCATAGTTTGATTTAATATTTAAATCGCAGTCGTGTACCTTGCCAATACGGCTTGAAATCTTGAATTTAATTTAATTTATGATTTATTCATAAATTAAATGTTTCAGTCATTTTTTGCCAGCATCAGCTCAAAGAGATTTTCATTTTATCTATTTGCACATTACTTGCAAACTCTTAACTACAAAAGACAAAAATAAACTAACGACACTATAATATAACACTTATCTACCACACGGCGTCCGCGAAAAGGGATAATGTAACTGAGTCGACGTCGCAATATGGGAGAGGCTCGTATAAGTAATAGCGGGCGCAGACATCGGCAGCTTTGTTTGAATTAATGTGACGTCACACGACCTTGGAGCCAACGTTTCGGCACCAATATTGGCTGTTTATCATCTAACTAATTGTTGGTAACAGGTGTGTAGAAGTGGTCAATACTGGGCTCTGTCGCGATTATTAAAGGCTACATATTATCGTTGAAGTTACAGGTGCGTACGAAGTTCTTTCTTCGTAATAATATTATGAAAGTTATAGTTCTGTTTATGATTACTTGCATGATGTAGTTTTTATAAGGGTTTGTTTTCAAGGCAGGATGCAGGACTGTCTCTAGTGATTGCTGACAATCGGTACCTGAGTCTGATTATCATGCACAGCCAACAACAATGAACAGTCAAGCACAGCACACAAAGACTACAGATTTTCCTGCGCTTCTATTAATTTAATATTACACCAATATTCTTTAAGAAGTAGGACAACAATCCTATAAAGCGAAAACAATTATTCAAATATTTATCTATTAACTTGTCAGTCAATATCTATTAGTGCTGTAAATGGAATAGTTTACCTTATAGGTTCAAACCATAAATGCTAAATAAATTGGTGCTGAAAGAGAAATACTTCCATTTGTTTTTTTTTTGCAATTTTATTTTTTTTATTAGGGAAGAAAACAGATTTATTAATACCCGTACCTATAGGTACCCACTAAAACCCTTCTGTGCACCAACCCTTGCATTTTTAGGGTGAGTTCTTCTTTGAACTTGATATGACATTGGCGACATGCACTGCCTACCCGAGGATTAACGCGTGAAAGTTTATTTATCAAGATTACATAATGCTCACTCTTGTAACCATAGCTTCATATAAATACCCAAACTTTATAAATCTAATCAGATAGCACGTTATATGCAATCGAAGTACCAAATTTGATATTGATAGAACCAATTTCACCCATAACATTGTAAGGCACCAATTAATTGGTATTCGATTAAATCCCGAATCAGTTTCTATGCTAGTATTTCGAACGCGAATGAGATACAAAATTAGATTTGTGTTGCAATATCTACAGCGACTGTTCTATTATGAAGATGTAACTCAATAAGGAATTTCTTTAGGGGAAAGTATCCCTTGATATTTTAGCGACACACCTATTCTTTAGATGTGCAATATTTTAAAATACGTTGCTCATTGCGCCGCCATATAACAATGAAAACAAGAAAGTGTGCAAATTAAATAATACTTTTAACTCACTAAACCGAGTTATACATTTTATTGTTACTTTTTATTCATAAGTAGGTACATATCACGCACGATGCTAAAATTTGTTTAAGTTTTTAGTTAGGAGAAGCCTTATGATCCCAACTACCTCTTTTTGTTTTGCTTTCCATGGCAACCTTTAATTAAGACAGCACCATCACTAGTATACAATTGTCTGTATATTTCTTCCGTTTAAGTCTTTTTATTCTTCAAACCTATCTAAGGACACTTGGGTTTTCTAGACGAATCTAACGATACCCTAATTGTCAAAATCCATCCAGCCGTTTGGATGATTCGTGGGAATAAAGAAATTTACAAACATACAAGTCCTGACAGTCGGGTAATAAATCTCTTATATATATAATAGTATGTAATATAATAATACCATGTTCTGAGAAATAAATTATTTTTTCTTTCTTTAGTTGAACGCTAGGATCTCAGGAACTACTGGTTCAATTTGAAAAATTCTTTTAGTTTTGGATAGCCCATTTATCGAGGAAGGTTATAGGCTATATAATAACACGTTATGGCCAATAGAAGCTGAGCAGTGGCCAAATAAAGAACGAGAACGTTGCTTAAGATCCTTTTTTTTTTTAAAGATGACATGAAACTAACGGACACAAAGTACACTCAGATTAGAAACAAATATCTATGAATCACACAAATATTTGTCTCGTGTGGGAATCGAACCCACGTCACCCAGCACGGCGATGTAGTGGCGAGGAGACCACCCTAACCACTGCGCCACGGTGACAGTCAAATTAATTTGTTATCGCAACATAGACCTCGTTTAATTTCAGTAGTAACAAACCAAAGTATTTTTTTCCAATTACAATCATCTAATATTTACGCACCAGACCAATCAATGAAGCTTTATGAATAAACCGAAGTATTGTTTGAAGTAGTCTTTCCGAAGCAATTATTTTTACTGTTTATTTCAGTCTATTTATCTTCAGGTCAATGGCTATCAATTGTTTTGAATTTACTTCCCGAACATAATACCTGTGCCTATTCATCCCTTGTCATAATAATGGTCCCATTAAAGACCTCTTGACAAGCGAAAATTTTGTATGCTTTTAGATTTTTTATTTTATTTTCGAAGGGTCTTAACGATCGTAATAAAAAACGAATTAGCGACCCCTTCGGTTCTAAACGCTTTATATTGGTAGTACATGAGTGTTATTTTTGATATTAACAAAAAATACTAGGCCGAAAATCTATTCATAATAGCGGTTACGATGAAAATATGTTTTCATGCGAAAATAAATCTTATTTTGAAAGACATAGCTTTCTGAATAGATTTAAGTCTGATTTTTCAAACTGTGCCGTTTTGTCTGACTTATCTCACTAATATTTTCTTCTTTACTTTTTGCATCCTAAGATTATTTTGTGAGATTAGTTTGACGCTTCCTTTAAAAAAGCTTTCAAGGCTTCATTTTCAGAGACAAATAACAGACTCCTTTACACCAACTAACGTAAAACATTGAATAGAAAATGTGAGAAATTATGTATTTTAAACTAAAGAACTGAACTTTTTTTTTTTTTTAAACATGACCGTTTTTAATAGAACATCATTATAATTACGATCTAGTCTATATACAGACTAATAAGTAATTTTAATTTGACTTAATTTAATACGTAAACTAATCTAAGATTGTGTCCATTAACGCTAATCTTATAGTCTCTATTAATATGAAGACACTTTGTTCTTGTGTTCTTACGTAAGAACTGAACTAAAGAAACTATACGCATAGACTACTCCTTTTTCCATACACAGGGGTAAGCAAAGACTATTTACTTATATTGTACTCCGATTCTAACATACATATGATATTCCTCAAAAAAGCTTTAACAATATCAATTAAACAAACACTGAATAGAATTAATAGGTTTCAGAATTATAGAACCTCTTTCTTAAACATTGACCTTTGAAAACAGAACGAATCAACATAATTTATTGCCATGACAACGTGAACTTTATCTAAGTCACACCCTGTACACAATTACACTCCAGCCTTAATTCAAACATTAGAGTGTATTGAATCGACAACATATGTCAGTGCGAGCTTTATACAGGGTGATATAAATATGTGTACCAAGTGATATTTATTAGGGTCATATTACATACATACGCGTGACTCGGTCGGCTTAATGCAGGGACGGATTTTGTTGTATGTAATTTTGATTATTATGTTATTAGTTTTCAAAAATAGTTGGCGAAATGTTGCTTACATACTTACCTAATCTGACGTGGTGCTATGATGACAATAGTTTTCAAAACATTTAAGTAGCAGATGTATGTATTGAGCTTAATAAACACAAAGTAAAAAAAATACAGTTTTCTAATTAAGTACCTACTAGACTGAATTATTGATAACAATATTATATTATAAAATCTTATAAAGTAATATGGAACGGTGCATTCTTTGTCTGGAAGAAGGAAAAACTAGTTATTCATCTGTTTATCTAAAAAATCAAATTCTAAATAAACCACTTTCTTAGTTTTTAACCGATTTTATGACGATGCACCTAAACGTTTGCAAACGATATATTTACTGACCACTAAAATCTCCCAAGTCCGATCCTGGCCGCCTTTATTTGTATTCTAGGCCCGTAGCGCAGGGCTGGCCCAAATACACGGGACGTTTATTCCCTACCTTAACTTGTGGCCTGTATCTTCATAATGCTCTGTCAAAATATTAGAAGCTCTGTTATGGCTATATGGGCAATTGACAAAATCGAAAGAATTTCTTTGAACGGTTTTTATTGGGCCTTTAATTTTGCTTTCTGTCCACGCTAAGTTCTATAGAAGGTGATTAGTGTCCAGTGTCTAGCAGTCGTCTGGCCAGCGTGGTATAATACGCTAGATTCCCTCCACATTCTTTGGAGGAGATCCGTGCCCAGCAGTGGTGATGTTTATGCGTTGAAATTATGGTGATGATAATGAGTATACTATTGTAGGTACTAATTTTAGGTTTATGCCATAGGTACTTTTCGAACAGCGTATTTTCGTATTCTCGAAAATCGAGTAATACAGACGCTTACAACGATCTACTGAACATTCTGCCTCTGAATGTGTTAAGAACCCGTGTTTGAATTCGGCTGTTAACCTTGTGATATTCAACGTGTTTAACATAATTATTAAGTTTACCTTTTAAACCTATATAAAGTTTATAATATTCAAGGCCTTCAAATAATCCTACTTTGTAGGCAACACAAGTACTGTTTGACAAAACATAAATCTGTAAGACAAAATTGTTCGTTTTTGATCAAAATTAAATTCCTTTCGCCTCTTGCCAATGGAATGGCATATTTCTAACTTTTGTATTTAATCATTTAATTACGCCTTTTGTAGCGGAGATGTTTGTTACGATAATCGAAGAAAAGCAACTTTCGGTATAATAATAATAATATTTTACCACATTTACACAGCGCCATCTAGTCCCAAAGTAAGCAATTATATTTGCTTGTGTTATGGGTACTAAACAACTGATATACTACTTAATTTTTTTTTTTTTTTTTTTGTAAATACATACATATTATAGATAAATTACAACCAGACACAGAACAAACCTTTATGCTCATCACACAAAGATTTGTTCTGGGTGGGGATCGAACCCACGACCTCCGGTTTAGCAGTCAGGGTCACTAACCACTAGACCAACAGGCCAGTCATAATGCCAGGTATGAACATACAGGTGATATATGTCGAAATGAAAATCGTGCACATTGAATACCATTTTCTGTACAAAACGGTCTCACTGTTAAATAATCCGTTGACCAGAATAATGCTATGATTAATATCAAGTTATTAATCATCTGTGGAGCCAAACTATTCAACGGTCACCCGGGAATAGATGTTACTCGAATTTGAAATTATGAAATTAGAACCGTATTAACAATATGGCGGGCTTGCGTTCGAATTTAGAATTTCGTTACTGTTTCACTCCCTGTTGGTTTCAGAGCGAATTTCGGTTATCGGATTAAATGTGGCGCATTTCAAATATATGCTTCTCAATGTGTAATGTTATTCAGAAAACTGCCTCATTGGTGTACTGGTTGTAAATATGACTGTTACTAGATGTAGCAAATATTTCTACTATTAATTTATAGCTATTATAATAACCGCTGGACTTCTGCAAAATGTTGGTTCCTAATCACCTATAGAGAAATCACCTACATAATGCTGTTATAAAATAATTATAACGGTTTTGTAGCACTTTGTTTCATGTATTTGATTATATGTGAAACAAAAATATTTATTTATCAATTTAGATACATTAAATTTACATAAAATTTTGAGTTGTTAAATTAGCGAGCGCTACACTACGTACCCAAAGGCATATAAATTAAAATAAAAGAAAAAATATAATGTGTCTTATAAAAATAATATATCATACCTTGCTCCTACTGAGTCTTTAACGACACACCAAAAAAAAAAAAATCCCTCATCTATAAACAACCCTACTCAAGTTTAGAAAGTATAAGATCATAGTAGTCGATTTTCATACTGATTGGCATTTTCCAGATTTTGTAACGATGATATTTTTTTAAATATTTTTTTATTCTTTTTTTACCAAAAAAAAAATTATTCAGTCACAAGTGGGTTCACGCTGATTTAAGTATTATTAATTTATCATTATAATTGCTATCTTAAAAGAGGAAGGAAAAACTCTTCTATCATAAGTTAACAAGCATTGCTGCGACTGACGTTTTAATAAGCTATCACTGATATTAGTTCCTACAAACAATACATTGTATGTCAGGATGAATATCACAACAAAAAATATTTTATTTTCATAAGCCTTAATGTGATTCTGTATTAAACGATGTAATTCTAATTATTTTATTTAGTAGCCCATCGCGGGCGGGACACGTGTTTGTCTCCGTCGTGGTATAAAAAAAAACATCTATGTATTACACAAATGTGTTTCGTTTGGAAATCGGACCCACGACACTCGGTACGGCAATTTTAGTGGTAATGTTACCATCTTAACTGTTACGTCACATTAACAGGCAGTCAAAACATTTAATGATTCTTCATAACATAGCACCACGCCCCTTTCCCCGAAGGGGTAGGCAGAGGTGTTTCACACTCACATTTCGGCAGCTATGTTTGGTCCCATGAAATAGGGGGCAAGCCTTTTGTCATCAACCGGGAACATTTGTTTACCAAACTCCGGGAAAATCTAATTACTGGAATTTCCTGATTTAAAAACCCAAAACCATTTTTACTCGACCCGGGAATTAAACCCAGGACCTCTTGCACAGCAGTCGTACACACTTCCCGCTGCGGCAGGCAGTTTTGATTCTTCATAATTATGTAATAAGTAAATAAAACAACAATTCCTCCTTAATCCTACTTATTTTCTTCCAGAACTGTTGAGGATGAGGATAAAAAGTGAAGTTGGCACAACATGGGACCCACAAATAGAGATAACAACAAAGTTTGGAGTCGCGCGTTGATGAGTAAGTTTTTAATTGCCGTCACTTTACCCTTAGAGCTCTACGCTTATATGAGAGATAATATATTTGCATATACTGTTTTGTTTATATAGGTATTCTACTTAAGGCCTGTTTTACCACTGGCAGATAAGTGACTTAACTACTTGAGATTTTTTTGACAGATTTTATGGCAATTACGTCAAATATCTGTCAATTAATTTTCATATAGGCTATCTAGCACTTATTTAGTCTTTTAGTGGTAAAACAGGCCCTTAATATTATAAATGAGAAGGTTAATGGGGACGGATGGATTGATATTTGTGAAATGAAACGAAATCTCGTTTATTCATCTAGGTTACAAGATAACACTTATGAAAGTCACAAGAATGTAACAGGGTATCCGAAAAGTAGTGTCAGCAAATTTGCCTACGACCAGTTCGCTGACGGGGTGGAGCTATGAGAAGAACTGGCAAGAAACTCACGCCACTCTTTTTAAAACAATGGATAGTTACAATCTTTTGTAATTTACAATTTGGGTAGCGTGTAAAGTGATGCAGCAGAGCACTTGTCACTTAATAACACAATAACGTCTTTGAGGATCTGTTTGAAATTTGGCATGTAGTATGGATATAAAGTAATTTGCACGAACGTCGTCGTGAATTTGATTCCGCCACGAGACAATTTTGTGTAATCTATACTCTACTTATATAACTTGACTGGTCTGTTGGTCTAGTGGTTAGTAACCCTGACTGCTAAGCCGCAGTTCGTGGGTTCGATCCCCACCCAGGACAAATCTTTGTGAGATGAGCATAAAGGTTTGTTCTGTGTCTGGGTGTAGTTTATCTATAATATGTATGTATTTACAAAAAAAAAAGGATTTGAGTAGTATATCAGTTGTTTAGTACCCATAACACAAGCAAATATAATTGCTTCCTTTGGGACTAGATGGCGCTGTGTGAATGTGGTAGAATATTATTATATTATAAAGCTCAAGTATTTCTTTGTTTGGTTGAGCGCGATAATTTAAGGAAGTACTGGTCCCATTTGAAACATTCTTTTAGTTTGGGATAGCCCATTACAATAACATTACACTACAGCTAGGCGTAGAGCAGTGCTGCAGTGGCCAAAAAAGAAAAGCGATGGTAGCGAAGCCGCACGTCTAGTTAGATAATGTTTAAGTTTTTGTTGTTTTTCATTTATATTTATAATTATAGTAGTTATAAGAATGTGTTATTTTTTCTATTATATTTTAAGTTTCGCATTATTAAGTAAGTACCGTACTATTGCATAGGAAAAAAATATTCTGTAAAAATAGTATATGTATGTAGTAATAAATAAATAAATAAATAAATATGTATTTGTTTCGAGTCTGAATATGCTTTGTATGTGTAAAAGGTTTGTTGTGTATTTTTTTCCGAAAGGATTAGACAGAGGAGGTGCATCTCACCCACAATGCCATAAGGGCCGAAACCATTTCCATTAGCCGGTCTGATAATGAGAATTGTATGACAAAAACTCGACACCGTTTCTGACCAACACAGGAATCGAACCCAGTATATCTTGGGCAGTCGTATTCACTGCGCCACTAAAGCAGTCAAAGTGTTCGGTTAGAAAAATGAGACCAAAAATGTAAACAGTTTTCTCAAAAAACGTGACATTTCTCACTTCAAATTACGAAAGTATATTTGAGAGTGCATTCCTACGCGCGGTCACGTCGCTGTCAAATTACCAATCTGTCACGTCAAAGTTAAACGACGTGACTTGTATCGTAAACGTGACTAGACAATGTCTTTATATATTGACTAAATATTTTGGACTATTTTTTGTTGGTGTATTTTGTAACTCAATTTGGGTTTATAAATCTTATTTTATTTTATTCGAAATAAAAGTAAAATTCAATTGAAATAAATTCCAATTTTATGTTCGATTCACATTAATATGGTAGAATAATTCAGCGCCCATTCCCCAAATACTTCATAAGAAGACTTTTACTGAAATTCATCATAGATCAATCACATGTGAATAATCCAAATTGCATTCTAGTATTGGATCGGATCACTCGAGTGGGCACGTTATTTGTATACAACGAAAAGACTATAACATAAACAAAGTTAAATTATGTGATTAAAAGACAGAAATCCTAGTATTAGGTATAAAGTAGGTCTATAGGGTAGTATAGAGTAGGGGTCTCAATAGTATTAGGTATAAAGTACTGATAATTTTCTATCTAAAAATATGTACAACTAATTTAAACTCTACTTATAATATTCTACCACATTTACACAGCGCCATCTAGTCCCAAATTAAGCAATTATATTTGCTTGTGTTATGGGTACTAAACAACTGATGTACTACTTATATACATTTTTTTTTGTAAATACATACATATTATAGATAAATTACACCCAGACACAGAACAAACCTTCATGCTCATCACACAAAGATTTGTCCTGGGTGGGGATCGAACCCACGACCTCCGGCTTAGCAGTCAGGGTCACTAACCACTAGACCAATAGGCCAGTCAACTTATATTACCTATAAAGCTGAAGAGTTAGTTTGTTTGAACGCTCGATTAAAAAAAAATCTTTTAGTATTAGATAGCCCATGTATCGAGAAAGGTAGGCTATATAACATCACGCTACCGCCAATAGGAGCTGAGCAGTGGCCAAATAAAGATTGACGTGAGTGAAACATCGCGTGACTTTTAGTTAAAGTATAAAATACTTGCTTATTTTTATAATAATAATGGTGGTAAACAATATTGCGAATACAATGGTAAGCGTTTACCGTAGCCTATGGAGGCTTGTAACACCAACGCCATCACATAACAACATAGCATCACGCCTTTTTCCCCGAAGGGGTAGGCAGAGGTGTTTCACGCCCACATTTCGCCAGCTATGTTTGGTCCCATGAAATAGGGGGCGAGCCTATTTGTTTACCAAACTCCGGGAAAATTTCAATACTGGAATTTCATGATAGAAAAACCCAATACCATTTTCACCCGACCCGGGAATCGAACCCGGGACCTCTTGCACAGCAGTCGTATATAGGTACTTCCTACTGCGCCACCGAGGCAGCCATCACATGCAAGTTACAAACCCTTCAAAACCCTCTCGTCTCCCCAATGAGCTTTTACAACCCCTCACAATTAACCTTAAAAATTAAAACCCTGATTCTAACATGCAGAAATAAACTAACCCTACCATATCTCTTTATAAACTACTTAGCTTAAATAACCAAGTTGGTACAAATGTACAGACAGCACTCACATAACAATACTAGGGGACAGTCATCAAAACTGCAGCGGGTCCATAACTTTTCTCATTCCGACCGTACCAAGATGAGATAACTTGGGGCTCACTTGTTTTGCTGTCTGTAATAGCTCTGTCCCTTAAGGAGTCGTTGAACTACTCTTGTATTGACGTCGATGTGTAGGTAAGATTACTTGAGATACTCTTCACTTATACGGGTCGAAAATTAATCTTAGCTTCTTTACTGTTTGTTGTCTGGTGAAGCTTTATTAATGATATTTTATTGCTGATAGGAAATATAAACTAGTTGCTTATTTAGGTGCTGCTTACAGTGTAGGTACCCTCTAGTGGTTACAATGTTTCTTTTATGTGTTTTAGGTAGTAAATAGGGTTATCATGTTAATATTTAATGGGTAAATTCCATCTCAGGCACGTCCGTCTGCATAGCTCGGTTGAAAGAGCACTGGACACGGAATGCCGGCGTCGCAGTTCGAGTCCCATCGTGGGTTTGAATTTTAAAAAGTAGCATTATTTTATGTATGGCATGAAATGGAACTCATCCGGGCACCAATACTTCGCTTTATGGGTGAGTTTAACAAAACTGATAGGACTTTAATAATGCTCAAGCAATGAGTTCGTATCAGCTAGAACTAAAGCACTGTTTATCATAAAATGAATATATTAGTTAGTATCAAGACTCTACACATAGGAACATTTGAAAACGTTATACAAAGTTTATCTCCAACAGTGGACTGCAAAAGGCTGCAATGATGATGATGATACAAACATTCAACTAAGCAGTTTTTCTTTTGGATGGAATAAACATTTAACTGAAGTAGTATAAATATGAAAGAGCTCAAATAGCATTAAAATCTTATTTGAATTTTTCCCAACGGACCCCATGACTCTATCCCCACGTAGGGTCCGATGGGAATCCAAAATAATTTCAAGCCCATCCAACTCCCATGCAATTTTTATGTGTTAAAGTTAATAAATAATACCTACTCATCTGGTCAGCGTGATTTAGTAGGCTAAATTTCATCAGTGGGACGTTTATGGGTTGAAATTATGAAAAATGATGACCATTTAAAGCTTATTTCTTTATAGCTTGAGATATCCATAACACTTTCCCGACCTTGAATTCCGTCTGCCCATTGACAATTAACCGCATAAGTCCAGACAATATTATCGTCTACATACACAGCTGTCTCGACTGCACGTATGTTATTTATTGTCCAACTTTTCAAATAAGTCTGTGGTTTAACTCTAGTATTTAGCTTGTGTTGTATTAAATCGCAAGGGAGTTAAATAATAATGTTTACAATTAGTAATTTTGAAATGAAACTAGGGTTTGAATTATTTTGCAGTTTTTTAAAAGTATGTATTTTAATTGCCTAATAGATGCGAGTCCCGAGTCGAATCTATACAGACTATACAGTCATTTCGTGATAAAATGTTATTTAAAGTCAAAATCAATTTTTTTTTTTTTTTTAACAACACCCGCACTAGGGAACAAGCCCTGTGTAGCGGGGAGCTTTACAAACATGCAAATAACGGACACAAAGTACACCCAGACTCGAAACAAATATCCATGAATCACACAAATATTTGTCTCGTATGGGAATCGAACCCACGTCACCCAGCACAGCGATGTAGTGGCGAGGCAATCACCTTAACCACTGCGCCACGGTGACAGTCAAAGTAAAATACTTACATGATAAAGAAAAAACCGGCCAAGAGCGTGTCGGGCCACGCTCAGTGTAGGGTTCCGTAGTTTCCCGTCCGTTAGACGTGCCAGAAGTTTTCGATGGTAATTTTGAATTGCGAGAACCTATTTTAATAATTATTTTTTTGTTTGAAAAAAGATACGTTCAGGATAATAAAATATTATGTAAACGAAGTTAAAAAAAAAATACGGGCAAATGAAACTTGACCTCTGGATTGTATAGGCGCTCATACGATTCAGGGACCAAATTATATTGGTTAACTGCAGTTTCCATCTGTTGTTTCCATCCAAGTTCAAAATAATTTTCCTAGAAAGTCCTTATAAAGTTCTACTTTTCAGATTTTTTTCGTATTTTCTAAACTTATGGTTCAAAAGTTAGAGGGGGGGGGACGCTTTGTTTTTTACTTTTGGAGCGATTATTTCCGAAATTATTGACATTATCAAAAAATGATTTTAGTAAACCCCTATTCATTTTTAAATACCTTTCCAACAATATATCACACATTAGGGTTAAAATTAAAAAAAAAAACACTTCCCACTTTACATATAGGGGGGCTACCCTAATAAAACATTTTTTTCCAATTTTTATTTTAGCACTTTGTCGGCGTGATTGATACACATATTGGTCCCAAATTTCAGCTTTCTAGTGCTAACGGTCACAGAGATTAAGCGAGGATGGACAGACGGACAGACAGACAGACAGACAGACAGACAGACAGACAGACATGGCGAAACTATAAGGGTTCCTAGTTGACTACGGAACCCTAAAAAGTAAAGTACTTACATGATACTTATGAACGTCATACAAAGCCAAAAAAGAAATGAAAGTTTTTAAAAGTATTTATTTAAAGTCATTGAAAGTGTACAAGAACTGGTTGCTACCACACAAAAACCTTTACCTGAGATATTACCCAGCCGTTTTGAAACTAGGACCCATCTCGATATTTCAATATTCGTCGGTTGGAGTAAGGTTATAAGCTATATAACATTACGCTACGGCCAGTAGGAGCTGAGCAGTGGTCAAGTGACTTCTAGTAAACTTATATAATTGAATTAGATTAATCTTTCCAAATAAACTAGAACTACATCCAAAACTCTGTTATAAAACATGTCTTGAAAATTATGAAAATGTTTAATAAGTTAGCAAAATCAGCAAGGTTGCGAAGTTTTCTCATTTGCGACGGTCTGTGGCCACTCACCACAATCACTGCAGGCTGTCCACTTGCAAAAACTTGTCCAATCAGCTTGCAACTCATGTAAAGAGATACTGGCACTCACAAATTCTTCGAGATAAAGACTCTGCAAATATTAATAACAATTTTACATACAGAGTACGTTTTTGTTTTAAAGCAGTACTACATGTTCTCCTGTAGCATATGTTTCTAAGATGTTATAGGTTTAAGCTATGCTAATGTCTTAAATAAATATATAAATTTGTTTCGACTCTGGGTGTGCTTTGTCTCCTTTTGTACGTTCTTTAAATTGCTGATGACAAGCACTGTGGCTTCTTCATCGGTGCAGGCGTTGTCTTAAAAAAATAATACACTTCTAACAAACCTTTTTACTCGTCTAGAACCATTCTAGCGTCTTGGGAACATCTTTCGAGTTAAACAAAGCCAAAGGTGTGTGTACACGAATCCCGAAGGTGTTTCTAACCATAGTTGGTAACCACACGTTTTAACAAATGGCTACCCGTTATAATCACTAAGGTGGAAGTTTTCTCATTTGCACGCCCCACGGCCAGTTCAGTTGGTTTGCAAAAACTTGAGCAATTTTGTTGCTGTCGAGAGTGTAGTGTGTACAGGGTCTTTGTGCTAAATATGTGTATAATTATGAGTACCTAAAATGCGAAACTTATGATGGATGAATAGTTATATAGGATTTATGGATGTTTCTTACTCTATTACGCGAGAATGGCTTAAAGGATCTGTTTGAAATTTGAAAAGCAGATAGATTATAATCTGAAATAGGACATACTTCTTTTTATTGACATACTACGAGGGCAAAAGCTAGTTAATCATAGTTGTAGAAAAAAACCGGTTAATCGCGAGTCGGACTCACGCACTTAGGGTTCCGTACGAACATGCAATTTTACATAGGCTTAACACAGTGACAAAGTGTGGTGTGCAGCTCGGTCTAATCCACAGAACAATGAAAAAACCTATCTCTGCTCTGTGGCCTAATCCTTCCGAGAACAAAAACATTATCCTCCTTTTTGGCAGACTGGTGATGGCATAATGTTTTTTTAAATCGACTACAGTTTTCATGAAAAAATACTTCACAGTCCATTTTCTAAGATTATATAATTTAAACTGTCATTACCTACGTTAAAATTGTCATTATATACATTACAATACATAGAATAAACACATTAGGTACAGTACACACGGCACGAGTGACAGCACTCGTTAGGCTCAGGCTAGACGTGTAATTATTGTAAGTGTACCGTCAGCAAAATAACGTCTTATTTAAAGAATAAAGGATTGTGACAATGCGTCATAAAATAATGGTTGTGTGCATGACAACTACATATTTGTGAGATTGTAATGTGATAACAAATTTAGCCAATTTTTGCACGTGTTTTGTTTAGCGATTTAAAAACAGAGGGGTAGGCAGAGACCATTTCACACAACATTCATCAGTCTTTTCATGCATTCTCGCCGGTTGAGGGTACTCCTGATCTGTCCCTTCTTTAGAACGTCACCTATTTGGTCATGGTACGTTCTTCTAGGTCTTCCCCTTCCACCGTTTCCTTTCACATTCACCTCATATATTTGTTTTGTCACTCTTCCTTCATTCATTCTCTAAAAAATAATTATACATAGTTCTGTTAAAAAGAAAACTATTGAAATGAACTTCTTAAACGACTTAAACTGTTAACGTCTTCTCTGTTTACGTTGCTGACCGTACCACGGTTCTCTAATTGCTGACATTCGTCGAGTCGTCCCTACAGGGGCCGATGACTGGAATATTAATAACGTGATATACTTGACACTGTCATTCACTGTTCCGTTATAGTAACATGTTTAATAAATGACGTTGTTGTGTTATATTTTTAGGTTAAATTTGTGTCAAAGCTTTTGTAGCGACACCGTTAACTGCTTTTTTTTGTTTCGCTGTTGAGTTGTAAAATATGATTTTGGTTTGATATTTGCCGTTGAATAGAAAGTTTTTAAATGAACTAGTTACGTGTGATTTTACACTCATTACTCATGAGAATAATTATTCATTCAGTCTTTCAACTATTTGCATTGACCTGCAATTCCGTTTAAGCATAAAAAAATAAATATAAACACCTTAACGAATTGCAATATTAAGTTTTATTTATATATTTACCTTAACGTCCTACTGCTGGGCACGGGTTTGCTACATTGTGGAGGGAATTTAGCCCTCTATACCACGCTGGCCAGACGAGTTGGTATAAGGTTTTATTTCCAATTTTCCTTTTCTCGCAGTGTTCGATATTTATATGTTTGATATTTATATTTATTTATACACGAATAATGTTGAACACAAAAATTATGATGTACCTATTTAAATCAATTTACTTTTTCTTTAAGTTTATTCATTCAAAATACCTACATCTCAATATTGAACAATAGTTTCGATAGCTATTTGTTTTGTTTTACTACTCTGATCAATTCAATCAACACTTAAGCTGATAGATTATAGGGATAATCCGTTTATTGCGACCCCTGTCAACTCAGATCAACAGCGGTCATTGATGCTTATTTACTTAACACAAACTAATTTCCGCTGTACGTCTCTTTCTGTTAACGAATGTGTGAAAGGGATACAAGATTCTTTCATTGGAAGTGGAAATTAATATATAGGAACTTAGATTGCCTTGGTTTTGCAGCGGCATTTTGTACATTACGATTTTGTGTTTGGTCCCCAGATCGAGCAACAACGGTATTGGGTTTTCATCACCTTAATTCCCTCCAGACTCTTTGGAAGAGACCCGTGCCCAACAGTGGGACTTTTGTGGTTTGAAATGATGATGATGATGATGATTCTCACAGATACTGAAGCCTTCTTAAATCTATCAAATATTTCTATGAACTACTTTCTAAACATAAAACACAATTATGTAGCCTTTGTAAATTCATTGTGCCTTGTATTTATAGGGCACTAAAACTAGACTTATAAATAAAAAATAACCCACGATATGCATGACAATGTAAATAGCAAAATAAAAAACCTTAAATTAAGTATGTAAAAATTCTTAATCCATGTGACAACATAGAATTTTTCTTACATACCAAAATTAATTTAATTAAATAAATTAACTAAATGTAAGAGACAAAAAGAACATTCGCAATGTAGGCATTTAAAGAACCTTTATAAATCCAATTACTTAGTAAGCAACGCGTAGCTGATTAAAACCTGTGAAATGCTCGAGGAAAAAGATTATTTCGAAAAGAAATATTAACAAATGATGTTAGTATAAAGGAATGAGGAGATGAAGGTACACCTTCATCATTCTTGAATATATTCAGACACATATTCACCTTGAAACCTCAATACTAAAAGTAAAATTTACGACAAATCATTTTGAAGGAAAAATGACACAGATTTATCTTATTGTGAGCGTAGCTTGATTGAATGTAAAATTTATCAAAATCATCATGAAGTTAATAGATAAATTATTGATAATTTTTTAGGCTATCGCGTCAAATTGCTCAACTTATGAGTAAAAGTACTAGCAAAGTGAAACGTGAAGAGAAGTAAATTCTTGTTGTAGCCACAAATCATAAGGCAATTTAATCGAAAAATTAGTATCCTCATTATAAATTTAACCACATAACCAAAAAAAAAACTTTTATATTGAATATGTCACATTCAAATGAGAATAACTTGGTCTCATAGAACTTAAATTTTTAATTTTTTTAATGGCTTTTAATCTTTGATTTTAAATTTATTCCGTCAGAGAAATTCATAAGCTTCCATTACATAAAATACGAACTACTTTCCAACATTAATAAGATAATAAGCTCACTATACCGCACTGACTTCTTGATTACTTCCGTAAGAAGCTCCTCTATAATACTCCTCAGCATTTAAAACTAAGAAATAGGTCTTAAAAGAAAAAGGATTGTGCTCAACTACAGTATAGTTAAGAGGCCGTAGTTCCAATCAGAACGAACGGGGCAGCGCGGTTACAAATCCGATTTACTTGGTACTTTTGTGGCAGATTAGCGAGGGGTAAAGTCGGGTGTGCAATAATAGCGACTAGAATTTTAAATTAAAATGTTCTGTATTCACCGTTTACTCTACTTAGTGGCATTTTGTAAGTCTTTTGTTAGAATTTACGTGAATTTAAGGAATACTTCGGTGTCCGCGGTTGTTAACATTGTTTTGGGTAGTCTATTTAAGCCAATGAACTGAGGCTAGAATTCTTTGTTGCTAAAGAGCTGGCGGGGAATTTCTGAAATACAGGGAAAGGTTTTTACTTACTAGGCAAACGAAGCAAATTACCATTATCATAATTATAATGGTGAAGCGGCAAACATGGATTCATGCCTCTATTTTCTTTCTTAAAGTTTTGGAATGTGTATGTATGGTGGCATAATGTCAATATATTACGCCATCCAACGATAATTTATTTTATAATTTCGAAGGTCCCATAAGATTATCATATTTTTCTTATAAATTTCCTTTTCCAAAATCAATCTCACAAACGTATTTTAAGTTAGGAAATCTTATACAAGTCATAAATTAGGAATGTAACACATGTTCCCCTGCGTGATCGAATCAGAAATGAGGAGATCCGCAGGAGAACTAAAGTTGTCGACATAGCTCACCGAATCGCATCGCTTAAGTGGCAGTGGGCAGGGCACATAGCTCGTAGAACTGATGGCCGATGGGGGAAAAAGGTTCTCGAGTGGCGGCCACGTATTGGAAGGCGCAGCGTGGGACGGCCCCCCACCAGATGGACCGACGACCTGGTCAGGGTGGCAGGCGGCCGTTGGTTGCAGGCGGCACAGGACCGTTTGCAGTGGCGTAAATTAGGTGAGGCCTATGTTCAGCAGTGGACGTCGTTGGGCTGATATGATGATGATGAACACATGTATTTGGAATGTAAGAGGCAATTTTACAATAATTGTCAGCCAATTGTCTATGACTAGTTCGCTGATAGGGTAGAACCAAGAGAAGAACTGGCCAGAAATTCACGCTGATTAAAAAGAGTGGCCTGAGTTTTGTGCCAAGTTCTCCTCAGAGCTTATTATTAACCTTGTCAGTGTACTGGCCTTAGGCAAATTTGCTGACAACCTTTTTGGCTTAGTATGACGTTCATAAGTATCATGTCATCGTGATCCAAATGAAAAAGAGATTATGACTATGACTTAATCTTGGCAAAGTCTTGTTCAATCACATTTTAAAGTTCAAAATCATGATTACAATACAGTATATATAATAATATTCACACGTATAAAAATTTTATCGCCTTCGCTTCTCATGAGCATAAGCAAATAACCAAACAGTTCTGGAATGTTTGGGGTAAATTCTTGATACTTACTTTATGGGTATAATAATGAACTGGCAGATATGTACGGGTCGTTCGGTATGCACGAGTGTGGAGTATGTGGCTCTCTCGTGTTAATATTAAATTAATGGCATCACGGAACTTCGGGTGCGTTAACCTATGTCAGGTGCTTGTCTACTGTGGTGTTAAAGTTTCTAGGTAGTATGTTTTCAGAGGAATAAAAGGAGATTATTATTTTTATGCCATATTTTAATTCCATCAAATTAGAATAAGGTCTTATAATAGCTTTATTACGAAGTTATATTTTATAAGATGCACTATCCAGTTCACAATGTTAATGACAAATCTTACATTCTGCATTATGTTTGCAACGTTTTAATTAATCATGACATAAACAACATATTTAGCCTAAACATTATATAAAATATATAACCAAACTCAGTTTTAAGTATGAGGAGGGTCCATATTAATAATTGGATATAAACCTTTTTTTATAATCAGCTTACAATACAAAATTATTCCGGGTCCCTATTTCGCTTAAAGATTAAATATCATGGGGTCACATTAAAATGGGTCAGATATAATAATGAAAAATCAAGGCAGTTTGAACACTCTTTTATGAAAATTGCCAGGGAGTACGTAGAAGAAATAATGATGTGATACAAAGAGAAGACAACTAGCGACATAGTGACTGAAGATTGAACTAATAATGACACTAATGACAGATGCTAACACACGCAAATGCAATGTGTTTTTGACTATTTTGAGTTTAATTTGTTTGTGGTTTGTGCATAATTCTTCACAAATTACTACGCTTTGCGCTATTACAATTATATAATTATGTCTGAAGCGATGGTGGCTGAATGGATAAGGGACCGGCGTGTAAATCACGCGGTCTGAGTTCTATCCCGTCCGGCAGTACCAATGTGGATTCCACTTTGTGGAATTTATATGTACTGGTCATGTGACTTACCATCTGCTGACGGTGAAGGAAAAAATCGTGATAAAACACACATACCCTAGAAGAAATTCTATGAGTATATCTAATCCACCAACCCGCACTAGGCCAGCGTGAATGGATTATGGCCTAAAACTCTCTCAGCTCTCTAGATAGAGGAGAAGAGACCCTAGCCCAGTAGTGGGACTTAATGGGTTGCTTATGATGATGATGATGAATTATGTCTATCAATAACTAAAGCCATCAAATATCACTCCAACTAAAGTCAAAGCTTTAACAAATGAAAAAAGTCTCGCTGGCTCCAGTTGATATTCGAAAAGTCATTTCAAAAATCTGCGTGAACCCTTTTTGTGAGAAAAATCCGCAGTAACACGTGGCCACTACAGAACTAGGAACGATTGCAGTGGCATTTTCTGTATTCACACCAGCAAAATGGACGAATGGAACGCACGTTCAAATAACATTCAGGTCAGAGATTCGCGAAGTTTTTGTTCATTTTAACTAGAGTTTTATGGATATGGTATTTTTTGATCTTGTTGTAGTACAATTGTTTTAATTATGAAAAATTAATTATTTCATCGATACTTATATTTTTAATAATCAATTATCGCTCACTAAAAGTCGCGTGGGGCCTCACTCCCGTCGTTCTTTATTTGGCCACTGGCCACAGACTTCTTTATTCAACTCCGGGCGTGGCGTGATTTTATAGCCTATATTAGTTAGGGATAATGTAGCTTTCTAACGGCAAAAAATTTTATGAAATCGGTCCAGCAGTTTTTAAGTTTATTCGTTACATACAAAAATACAAATCTTACTTCTTTTATAATATTAGTATAGATGATGAATCACTATTCTATAAAATTTTACTTCTACGATTGTACGTCAATTATTATTTTTTCTGAATTATTTTCTCTTTATATAAAACTTACTGGAAACTGAACTTACTTTTGAGAAGATAGAATTGATTTAAATGTGTAGGCATTAGAGGCTGAATTTTCGTATATCAATGTATGTAGGTATAGCAAAAGATAAAAGAAATGCGTTGGTTTATTTAAACAGCGTAAAAATGAACTTTTCTTTTCTGTTTAAGAACTTGGGTATTGGCAAGGTCTTCAAAAATATCTAGTTTCCAAGCAAGATTCGTAAACAACACAGCCAAAATACTGAGTAAAATTTGTGAAGTGAACCAATTAAAGTTTCCATTATATTGTGATAAAGTTGCTATACTATCAATTGAAATAGAAATAAAACAACAATCTCACACCTGTATTCCTACTTCAAGTTTAATGGCACCGAGCGCAACTGGATGAATGACTGCGGCCTGTGACAGGCAAAAACGCAAAAAAAAATATATGTAGCCCTCAACAAAAAAATAGCACCTACTATCGGTAAATTGCGAAACAAAAGCAGAAGCAGTAAAGAGTAGTAAAAAAACGATGAAAAACGAACGAGCTTCGAACGAGAGCGGCCAAGCAAAAAGATGCTAAATACGTAGATAGTATAAAATGTGAAACATTTTCGCCTAAGGTAAAAGTGTAATAGGCAGTTTGGGTACTTAGTGTGGGGTATGGGATGGGGGAGAGATTCCTCATATTTAAGGGTTATTTCTGCTTTGAATAATAGAAACGTGTTAGAGTGGTTCAGGTAGTAAATATTCTTTCAATGTTGCCTTTTAGGCTGAACATAGCTGACCAATATTTTTTTTGTGATATCCTACCTATAGTTCACAATAAAGACATCTGAATCTGAATGTTTTTGTGAGAGTTTAGTTAGCCTCTGATTTGTTGCTTGCGAAACTTGCCTACGGAACAATAATTTCACCTGCATTTCCAACACTGTGACTTCTGTAAGGTAGGATTAACAATGATGAATTCTTGTCAAACACTATACTATGACACTCGGAAATCTCAAGTAAAGCCAAACGTATTGGAACCCTCAATTAATATAATGAGAAGTAATAAATCCAGGTCTAACAAAACTTTGCTAAGTATACAAATCTATCTCAGAGACGTCAAATAGCAGTAATCTATCATTAATACGATTTTTTCATTGAATATTCGTCTTTAGGCGTATTGACTTAAGAATTATATAAATAGACGTTTTACTAAATAAACTTTAAAGTAAAGTACCTAACGTCTCTGAGTACGGCAGTAAAAGTCATTACATAAAACATTATAAACATTAGCCAACTAAACAGAAACCAACACACGCCCAGTCTATCACTAAATTCATATAACGAACGCTTGTCCGTCACTAGATTCATATATGTATGTAACCGCGTTGACAGCTGCAGAATTAGATCGGTCGTGACGTTTGCCTTAATGATTTACCGTTAATGAGTCTCGTTGATGTGAATACATCATCGGTAATTACTTAGTATTTAGATACATTTCCTATCTCTTTTGTACAATTGTTTTCATATTTTGTTGAGTTGGAACTTATTTTTGAACGAATTTCGTTCTCTAAAAAAACCAGTCATCTGTATTTTCATTTAAATTATTACAAAAGAAAATAAATGCATCTGATTTTGTAGTTTATACCCCAATTGTAATGTTACTTTAAAGAGCGATATTTAAGAAGTTTTATATAATCACTGTTTACGACTGCTGCGTATAAGGTAATTAAGGGTTAAATTTCCAAATGGAGCAAAGATTTTATTTGGTCTTTCTGACATTCAATTATCAGTTTACCCATAGTCTTTAATAATGCCCAATTAATGCCAATAAGATATTACATGAGATCTAACATGGCTCGCATTTTAGTTTTGTTTCAACATAAATACCCATTTTTCATCACAGCAACAACAGAAAAAGTTCTCGTTGCCTTTTTACTTTCTCGAGGTTTTAATTTTATGACTAAAGATGCTTTCTTAGCAAAGAATACCTGATAGTACATAATTATATATATATATAATAATATACAGATTACGTCTTTTTCCCAAAAGAGATGTTAAGGTAGGAGCGAGAGGTATACCAGCGAAATCTCAGTACAACCTACTAAAAGACTTAGGCGTCTCAAGAACTTAACACGTTCGCGGACAGTCTCAGTTTAAATTGAGTTCTAGAATGACACAATAAATTGCCATACAAATATATTTGGCGTTTAATTACGTTGTGTTCTATGTTATTAGATGTTTATAAGACAATATGACACAACCGTGTTATCACGTCAACGTATGACGACGCGATGAGGCGCGGAGGGCGTATATACACGGTGTGCGTGTGTGTGTAGTAACGCGACGTATAGTCAAACGCACATTTTGGAAACGATTAAAAAGTAAAAAGTTCTCGTGACAGTAAAATTTTGAGCTTTGATTTATTTATTTATTTATTTATTAAAAAAGAAACATTATAAGCTAACAGTGTGAACCAAATCGCTTACATGTTATACTACTTAACAAAATTTGTGAAAATTTTTTTTTTCTTTCGATATGTTGTGACACAAGGTACCATATAACGAATTTTTGTATTAAAATTGATCGGATATCAACGCCCTGCCGTATATAATATTCTGTTTTTGAACGTTATCATACGTTGTGGCGTATCTAAGTCTCAAGTCATGGCGTACTATTACGTTGTGTCCGTGAAAGTGTTAAGTAAGTTGCTTACTAGAAAGAGTGTCTAAAGCTGCTATCATAGGTTCTTATCAAATTTGGCTAAGTAGAGAGAGGAACACCGATAATGAAATACGGTGAGCGTAGTGTACATGGAAAGGGATTCTTTAAACCTACTCCTGGAATCGGTAGTCCCAAGCACTTCCCCTTTTCCCCGCTCTACTACACGATAGACCCAGTACCCGCACGGTGAATGGATGGATTGCTAAGACATTCGTCTCTCTTATAATTTTCCCCCATAACATGCTCCCAAGTACCATTTTTTTCGTTACTATGTATCTTTGACACCGTAACACACAGAGCCACTCGGAGTGAATTATACCAAATTATCCTGTGCTCTCGTAAAAAGTGCGTAACAGGTTTTTACGATCGTATTTGTTTCTACATTTCTCTTCGATACCATTTGTTTTCGTATAGAGCTAGAATAAAAAAGTGTTTAAACTACACTAAGATGTATTATGTTAAACATTTCTAAGCTAAACTTTTCTACGGGTGAATAACGATAGGGGTAATATAATTTTGTAGTGGCAAATTTCCAGAATTGGAAAGACATTATCTAACTTTTATTTAGAAAATCTTTAGTGTCCAGAATTTTTTTACCTTTCTGCTAGCAATCTCAGTAACAGAACGTGGAAATAAGTAATTAACTACATACATATTTCACTAAACTTTAGTTAGGTATTAGTACTATAATAAAGTGTTCAATTATTTCATGTAAATATTACATGTAACTAAAAAAAATACAAACCCTGTAGGTATCAACCCGTCTGGCCAGCGTGGTATAGTAGGCTAAATTCCCTCCAAATTCCTTGTATCAGCAACGCCATCTTGTAGATCTTAAAGTAATTGCAAGAAGTAAAAAGTAAAGTAAAATTCCTATCGAATTTCCATTCCACATCATTTTTTTTTAATTCAGATACATAAATAGATATTCGATACAGCATAACACAACTTCGTGTACGTTTGGTAGAGCTAACTAATATAAAATCTGTACTCATATTTAAAGTACTTTTCTTCCATATAATAACTAGAAGATGCCATTCTTTTTAGGAGTGTCTTGGTTAAAGCCCTTAATTACACTGTTCAATTTATAAAAAATCTACTTAGGAAATCAAAAGATGTAATTGAAGTTGGAACAATTAGATTCCAATTAGTTTGATTGGAAGTTCCCGACCGCACTACTTCCTAAATTGTTTCCGACTTACATTTTATACGAATAAAATAGTGTAAAATAGTGATAAAATAGTGACTTAAAGCGAACACTTTTTCTTTTTATTGTCTCGGTCACGTGTTAAATGTATTATTTAAGGTAAATAAAACACATACCTAGTTCTTTATACCTATACGTATACCAATGGTAGGGGACTTGTTTTACGTTGGTTGTTTGATAATAAACTTATCCAATGTTTTATTGAAAATTATTTGAAATAAATTCTACACATATGTTGTAAAAGATATCCTCGTATAGGTGCATGTTCGTTATGTTACACGACTGATTATTTCGCGTAAAATATGTTTTCTCGATGTTTAGTACTTGTAATTTTATCGATATAGCACCTTCTGTAAAGGTGAGGTTTTATTTGAAAAATGAATGGCTGACTGCATGTAAATTGTGGATTTTAGGTACAGCTTTTGTTGTAGTTATATTAGGTATATGTAACTAATTACTGCTAGCTAACTCTCTTGCATTTTCATTTCTAAAGTTTGTGTCTAGATTGAAGTGTTGATGATTACGGAGTCAGCATCTAAATGAAAGAGTTTGAAGCACGGGCACCAAACTCTTTCATTTAAGTCTGTCCTTTACGATTTTAATGGCTTCAGATATAGACTGGCCAGTGAGTTTATAAGGTCTAATCACAGGGTTAATGCCCAAGTGGTTATGTTAAAAATACAGAAAAATAAAATGAAAAAGAGGTCATTATCCAAGCAAGAATTAAAAAAAAATCGCTAATACACAAGATTTATAAGCAAAATATATTAGACAACTATACATAGTTTCAAAACTAACTCTTTACTAAAACGTAATCAGTATGACAGTTAGTAATCCGTGTAGTGACAGATTAAGAATAAATAATGACACTACCCTATCTCAACCCATTCACCCAAAGACGCCTCATCCCACCCAAAAGACGATTAAGGGTAGTAAGTAACCATATATAGACAAGAGCTCTGCAAAAAAAGAAAACCCTATACCAACTCGTCTGGCCAGCGAGGTATAGTAGGCTCAATTCCCTTCACATTCTTTAGAGGATACCCATGCCTAGCAGTGGGACGTTTGTGGGTTGAAATGATGATGATGATGAATCATTATGACACCGAATGATTTATTATTTCATCTAAGTACACTATTCTTAAATTGAAATCGAATAATAAAAACGAAAATGGTTTACAATAATAATTAAATTTATGTCTAAAAACAAAATTGCATTATCAACCTATTGTAAAACTTAACAAACTTACAGTCTTGTTTTTAGCAGATAAAAGAACTTTTTGTATTATTCGCAGCATTAAATAAACCCGACCGATGAAACCGAAGTAGAATCTTTAATTCTGGCATTAAAAAATGATAAGGCTCCGGGAATTGACGGAATAACTAATGTTCTCATGAAAGAAATAAGGCATGTCATTATACCACCTCTGACGAAGCTATTTAACACTAGTATACAATGCGGTACTTTCCCTGATGCATGGAAAACAGCCTCAGTCACACCCATTCATAAAAATGGACCTAAAGATGTACCCGAAAATTACCGACCGATTTCATTGCTATCTGTATTTTCTAAGTTACTTGAAAAAATTGTGAACAATAGACTAATTAAATATATTGAAACGAATCAGCTTCTCTCCGACAAGCAATTCGGGTTTAGACGAGGAAAATCAACTGAAGAGGCAGTTACGTTGCTCACATCAACAGTGTCATCACACCTCGATAGCGGCAGGCACAGCATAGGGATCTTTTTAGACCTGGCCAAGGCCTTTGATACGGTCTCTATTCCGATACTACTGCAAAAACTTGAAAAGCAATTTGGCATTAGAGGTGTAGCACTAGAGTGGTTTAAAAGTTATCTGACGGAAAGAAAGCAGTGTGTTAAGGTTGCCAATTATAAAAGTGAACTACATCACATTACCTTCGGTGTGCCACAAGGGAGTGTGCTAGGGCCAACGTTGTTCATTATGTATATGAACGATATTCATGAAACTATAGAAGGTCAAATAATATGTTATGCTGATGACACTGTGTTGATTGCTGATGGTCATACTTGGGATGAAACTTTCTCGAACGCGGAGTTGACGATGGAGCGAGTGTCCACATGGTTGAAATTTAATCTGCTAACACTTAATATTAACAAAACCCAGTATATCTGCTTCCATAAGACAGCCATCTCAACACCAAGCACGAGTTTAAGTATAAGGTTTCATACTTGTAGAGACCGTGAGCACTGTACCTGTGAAAGCTTAAAAAGAACAAACACAATAAAATACCTAGGAATAATCATCGACAATAACCTAAACTTTAAGGCGCACATCGACTCTTTGTCGAGTCGAGTACGCAAAACCGCAAACATCATGAAACTGCTCCGTAACTCAGCAAAACCAAACATTCTGAGAACTATTTATTACGCATTAACTCAATCATTGCTCACATACTGCATATCTTGCTGGGGAAGTGCAGCCAAAACAATAATGATTGTGTTAGAAAGGGCCCAACGCTGTGTGCTAAAAACAATTTTAAAAAAACCTTTTAGATACCCCACTACAGAACTTTATAAACTCAGCAAGGTACTGAGTGTGCGCCAGTTATTTATTCTGAAGACACTGCTTACAACTCACCAAAAAGTCATCAACTCAAACGAATATCCTGATTTATTAAAACGCCGAGTGTACAAAATCACAGTGCCCAAAATTAACACTTCCTTTGCCAGGCGATTCAGTACTTACAAAGACTGTTATATCTACAATAAAGTAGTAAAGTCTTGTGATATAAAACAATGTACAGTAAAAGAAGCACAATGCAGGGTCTCAAATTACTTAATGTCTTTAGAATACGAGTCCACAGAAAATATTTTAGTACACCTAGTCTGATCAAACCCTAAAAAGAGATATTAACAGATATTACCCACATACTTACTTACATTAAACCCAAAAGTTAAACCATTAGTTACCATTTTGTATGCTTATTATTTATTAATCTGTTTATTACTACTTACATTATACACACACATGACTATACTTATTTATATAATTATTATATATATCTACACATTATACGCCATTATATATTATATTTTACTTTTATGTTATTGTAATCCCCCATATTATTTTTTTTTTTTTTTTTTTTTTTTTTGTTTTTTATAATACTGCCTATTGTTAAAATACACTTGTACAAAATAAGTTATGTACCTACAAATGTAAAAATTATATTGTCAATGTCGACCGAGCAAACAATTTTAAACAAATTTGTAAATCGCAAATGTATAGGTACAGGACAGGCTTAGCCTAGTGTGGGGCCTATGGACAACATCAAAATTGTAATGTGTTTGGCAATAAATGATTTTATTTATTTATTTATTATTTATTAAATACATTTTTATTCTTTACGAGTGAATATCTGAACACTTTGAACTGCGTATAATTTCATTAACGTGCTTAAGGATCTTAGGAATGTTTTGATCTAATTTATTCGCTGAGATCTTTAGCGTAAAGCAAATTAAGTTAAAATGGATACGGAAATTTATTAAATTATAATTTATTTAGATTCTGGTTTAGGATTGAAATAGACTTTTAATGTTACAAATTTCCTTAGTTGTCACACACAAGTACAAAAAAATATAACATGGTATAAAACTATTGGAATCGATTCTACTACTGATTCTGAATAAACTACTGTCAGGTTTCGCATTAAGTAGGAATTAGACTGTAGAAACATACGAATTAGTTTCGATTTTGGAGACTTACTCTGAATTTCGACATTCAAATATTCGGTTTTGATGTCGCTGTCAAATGTAAGCATATTTAGATATTATGGTCGCTGACACTTTCAAACATTCGAATGTCGAAATTCAGAGTTAGCCCCCTGGGTTCTTTGTATCCGTTACGAATATCTACAATCACACAAATATTTAATACCAGTTGTTGGTCCGGGCTTCGCTTCTGTTGTTCTTAATTTGGCCACTGCTGAGCTCCTATTGGCCATAGCATATTATATGGCATCGATATGGGCTATCCAACAATAAGATAATATTTCAAATCGGTTCAGTAGTTCCTGAGATTAGTGCTTGCAACCAAACTTACTCTTCAGTTTTATAATATTAGTGTGTATGTATAAAGATTATTTCTTATGGGCATCAAACCCACATCACTCGGGACAGCGATGTTAGTAGTGAGGCAACCACGTGTAATGCTTCGCCACGGTGACAGAGAGAATTGTGGTTATAATACTTTTAAGCCAAATTCAAACTTGTACCCCCAATCTTAAGCAATGTTTTGCTGCTGAACTAAAGAGACGACTAATCCTTTTCATATCGCGTTACCTCGGCGCGATAGTAAAACAGTATGCTGTGGAAGTGTTTATTAAAAATTTAATTAAAAAAGTAATATTTCGCTGTAATCTTGGCTTTAGTTCTTCGTGTAATATTTTATGTTTTGTAATAAACAAGTTAAAGTATTTATATTAAGGCGAGTACTTTTAAATGTTATAAAGGATTTAAATTTAACTACGTAGTTAGACATTTTTTAGGTTTCGAAAAACCAAAAATTCGAATGTGAAATTCAGAGTAAGCCCCATATAGTTTTATGGGGCTTACTCTGAATTTCACATTCGAATTTTTGGTTTTAATGTCGCTGTCAAATATTTGAAAGTGATAGCGACCATATCTAAATTTTCTTACATTTATCAGCGACATCAAAACCGAACA
Source organism: Laspeyria flexula (assembly GCA_905147015.1). Lineage (NCBI taxonomy): Eukaryota > Metazoa > Arthropoda > Insecta > Lepidoptera > Erebidae > Laspeyria > Laspeyria flexula. The sequence goes on from LR989958.1 coordinate 2,438,361, forward strand.
TTCGAATGTCGAAATTCAGAGTAAGCCCCAAGGGTTTATTATATTGCGTTTAGGGATAAGAGTATTTACGAATTATGGAGTGTTTTTTTTTTCATTCCATAATCATATATTATATGTAGTAGTTTATTTAATAAAAAATACAATTTGTACCTATTCGTAGAGTAAAAGAAAATCTTTACAAAAGTCTTCAAAGAGTTTAGAGTTATTGCGAAAAACTTGCATAATTATTATTACCAGCGTGAACACAATTTTTTTTTTGAGTTAAGGATCTCTATCTCCGTTTTAATTTACAGTTTTATTATTACTTCTACAATTTAAAATATGTATCTTAAATATATAATTTTATTGTTATTTTTCATTTCATTAATGCGTTAATTTGTATCTAGAACTCAAATAGTCACAGCTGCATATTGAAATATCTTTGGAGGCATCCCTTGCAGGCGTATTTAGCTCAAACACTTCAATTAATATGCACTACGCATTCGATAGCGATATGCTACGGAATTACAAATTTCTAGAATTCTAGATCAATTTAAATAGTCGTGCTCTGTTTAGTAAATGAACGTTTGTTTTGTTGTTAATTTGTAAATTATACTTCTATTTAACTTTTACGGTGCAAGTTATTAAAAAAAAGATCAGTCGCCACAAGAGGCACAAAATCGCACCCTGTGGCGAAAATAAGATGAGACTTATGTATGTCCAGCAGTGGGCATCATTGGGCTGATATAATATTATGATGATGAAGAATTAGCATAAATGTAATCGAATCCGACTATGTCGATGTCGTGATTCTAAGTAGGCCATTTGTGCTTCATCATCGGCAACACTAATGTCCCACTACTGGGCTCGGGTCTCCTCTCCTCTATCTAGAGAGCTGAGAGAGCTTTTAGGCCATAATCCACACACGCTGGCCTAATGCGGGTTGGTGGATCAGACATACCCTTAGAATTTCTTCTAGAGTATGTGGGTTTCCTCACGATGTTTTCGTTCACCGTTAGCAGATGGTAAGTCACATGACTAGTACATATAAATTCCACAAAGTGAAATCCACATTGGTACTGCCCGTCGGAATCGAACTCGGACCGCGTGTTTACTTACCCATTCAGCCACCATTACATATTTGTAGTTAGATTATAATAATATTTGTATTTATGAAAGCTTGAATTTTCAGGGATATATACATATTATAAAATATATCAATTTAAAAAAGGTCACTTTTAGTAAAAAAAATATGAAGTTAATTATTTTTTGATATTTAAAGCAAAAGATTTTTTGGTTACAAAAAATGTTTTAATTTATCTGAAAACGCAAAATAAACAATGCCAAATATTTAGTTAAATGGTTTGAACATGCATCAAACGATTGGTATTTTCCAATCAAAAAGCCCCGAAACTGTTGAAAATATTAGCTGGAATTCTGAACGCACTAATTGATTGGCCTTTCAAAGAAGAACCTACCAGCGTAGGTATTATGCATGAATCGTTATGAATAAATATCTGTGTTGGCGACAATTCTTGTAAAAACTTATTTAGGATCAAATTATTTCTATTAATATGGCTCCAATAAGAAATACATTTCTGGGAATATGTAAGAATAAAATATCAAGTTTTCGCTACCCACCTGTTTTATTATTACCCGGAAAAGTATATATACCTTTTGTATATTTATGATTTTATGAGGTACTTAGGAGCCGAATACAATGTACTACTCGATATACCGTTTGATTATGAATTCGAAGAAATAATGAAGGTATCGCAGAAATTTTGATAAAGACGGATTAGTCGTAGTAATATATTTTATATCCACTTCATTTCATCACACACACACACATCATCCACATCACTCATACCATAGTGAAATTAATGTGTGTAATACGCATATTTTCTGCTTTTAAATATCCTAAACTATTATAGATACAAATCAATACCATACCAATAATAAAATAATATTGTCCTAAAAAACCGATTTTCGTAAAAATTTTAGATTCGCAATTTTGCCATCATCATCATCATTTGAACCCATAAACGTCCCACTACTGGGCACGGGTCTCCTCGAAAGAATGTGGAGGGAATTTAGCCAACTGTGCCACGCTGGCCAGACAGGTTGGTATAGGGTTTGTTTCGAATTTTCATTTTCTCGCAGTGTTATTTTTGATTAAAGTTAGTCTATTAGTCGCCTTGTACGACATCCACGGGTTGAAATGGAGAAGTGACATTATGTATTCTTAATCCGTCACTACACGGACATTTAGTATACCATAGTGAAATAAATGCGTAGATACCAATTTGATAAATTGTCACAATGTGAATTACCATATTGGAATTAGATTGTCTTAAAAAACTGATGTTCGTAATAAAATACAGATTTGCAACTTTGCCATACATGTGAGGTATCAGAAAGTGACTGGGTATATTGTACAGAAATTAGCTTAGCCAGCCGACGATTGAAGTAAAATTAATGTATAATTAAGTATTCTTAACTCCAAGCACTTATTACCTTATTACTTCTGATCAAACAAAATTTAGAATCAAAGAAACGATTCACAATTTTAATCACAGTCTTGACCACAAAAATCTTTGTAGCTAAAGCCACGGATCAAACCTAGTATTTAATAAAGCAACCTATTGAGCTGTAAAAGAGTTTACGGCGACTTTGCAAAGCCAATTAGAAGCTAAAATTTATGGGGGCCGTCTTACCATAAATTGTTACATTTTAATTTAAGTCCAGTCGCCACTCGTACTTTCGAACTCCCAACTTTGTAGCTCAATTCTTAGTAGACAAAATTTATTAGTATTGTTGATGCAGGTTAAATATTGTTATAATAAACTAGTTTGTTAATTAGAATTAACTATTTTGTTATATTTGATAAATGAAATGAAATGCTAATCATAATAACAACATTATTATATTATGCAATGTCCCAATTTTTTCAATTATTTGTCTATTTTAAAAATAGGTATAAGAAGGCCATTGCATTACAAATACAGGTTTATGTATAATAATATCAGTGGTTTATTTTGAAACGATAGTTGTCGCAAAAACTACTAACTGGATTTTAATGAAACTCCGCAAAAATAATAATATACTTCACAAATAACAGTTTTAATATTATTTTAAGTTATACTTGTGTAGTTATGTAGAAAATATACCTAACATTAAAGAAAATTTTAGCTCCTACATTATGAAAAAAATCTTTGTCTTAGAATTATATTTAATATTTTTATCTTGACAATACTTTCATGGGTGGAAGTCAATAATAGTTGGCGTTCTGTGGGTCATACGGACAACTGCAGATGGTATCTAGGTTGGTATAATTATAATGTGAATAATACAAAAAAAATATATTAGTACTTAGAACATTTAATTTAAAGTTTTATACCTAAAACAAAAGTGTGCTTTGTTCATTGCAATTGACTGGGTAAAAAAATATTACACGCGTTCGAATTACAAATATATTTTTATTCCCATCGATTACTCTCAAACGCAATATTTTATACAGTTTATTTCACTCGTTGAATTTATGCTAAAACGTTTGGCTCTAAAAACCTTTTTGCAGCGATTGAAGCAGGGGATTTGAATATGAAATCCATATAAAATATGCATACGAAAAGAGAAACATTTTACGTTTAAGAAAGTTTCACTCGAATCGTCGATGACTTACAAGTTTATGATTTTCTGAATGGCAAATCGCGGCTGGAACAAGTGTTAAGTGAATTTATGGGCTGTTTTCATGTGTGGCACGTATTTATCGGGATTTTTATGGCATAGGAAATTTGTGAGAAGGAGTATTTTGTGGGAAAATGGTTTTTGAATTGTCTTATGATTGACATAAGTACCCACGGATGAAATTTATTTTTCATTTAAAGACAACATCAAAGATTAGGTTATAGTAAAATAGTTATTAATGATATAAAAAAAATAAGATACGTATATAATTCTTGGGCTTTGGTAGGGATTACAAATTATATCTGCCGCTATTGAAACAACAAAGGGTTGGAAAGCAACTTACATATTATTTCCACTCAACGTAAATAGTCCAATTCTCAAAAAAAAAAGCATAATTTATTTAATTCAGCAATAGAACCCAGAACCTACAAACACACTCCCGCCCCACAACTAAGACAGTTAATCGAACCATAAACCGAAAAACAAAAGTTTTAACACCCTGATTATGAACATCATAAACTCAAACTAATCGAATCAGACAATGTCACGCATAAAATCGATTTGTCATAAAATCGAGTCACTCTCACGCCATAAACGGATAAAACTTAACGGTGATAAGAATTAGAGCTTGGCTGTGCTTAATTTCACGGGTTATGAGGTGCCCTTTCAGATATTTGATGTTTATGCCCGGTGTTAAGGGAGACGGTCAACAAATTAAGTGGATACCTTCAGATGTGACATTAGGATTTGGGTGGATATGACAAATTGTTTTACTTTATAATATGTCTAGTAAAAATGAACGATTTTTCGTATGTTTATGAGACAATCAGTTTCTGATCGCGGCTTCTTACCTACTTGAGCCAGGGGAAGTCTTAGCGTAGATGTACGTCGGAAAGCTCCATTTTATCAAAAAAATTAATAGTAAGTTATATTGTTATGTTCACGGGGCTGATTGCAAACACACGGTCACCGAGATCCAGTGTGTATACATACAAATGCACTCTTTCACTATGATAGTCCATTGTAACGGTTTCCCAAATAGATATTGGAGTGATCAGGCCGAAGAACAACGGTTTTACTACTAGGTACTTTAAAAAAAATTCACTATAATCCAGGAATCAAATTGAGGACTTAATCAGTCGTAAAAGTTCAACGCATCACCAAAGCAGTATCCATTACAATTATTGGTAAATTTTAGCACAAAATACAACTTTAAATTAAAATAACAATATTATCTCTATAATAAATACATAAACACAAACAAAACTGCGACAACAAACCATGAATATATACATAATAACAAAACGCAGCAGAGCGTATCCACTTAATTCTAACGACGATTGTAACAAAACCGTCTAGTTTAACACCCTACTATTCTATTGTTCGACATTCTGCTCTGACGCAACGGATTAATTTATGCCAACACAAGGATAGTAATATCTAAAGGGTTATTTGAACCGCGAAGGAGTTGATTGTTGGGAATATGTTCTAGGGTTAACAGATTACGAGTAAAAAGTTATGCCATACATTTTTCATGGAACTGTTTTTTTTGTACGGTATGTCAGTATCAGTATGACATGAAATGTAGAAATTAAAAAACCTTAGGGCTGGACCACACCTAGCCGAATGAAATCGCACTTTTTTTTAACTGACTGCCAAAAAGGAGGGTAATGTTTTACTTCTATTTCTCTCTGTCAGCACCGTCATTTACTAAGTAGAGTGAGGACGATAGCAGAAGTGCGACGCACGCGGGGGAATCGACGATGCATCGGCTTCCACTCTAGATCTCGCTCCAATAATTGACCGTTCTAAGTGACAGTAAAACATAGAAGCACAGGGAAATGCGGTTCAATGCGACTAGGTGTGATGTTACCCTAAGGTTATTTAAGTTCTTTATTTTATGTCACACTGATAATGTTGTAAGCACTGCAGCACTGCAACGGCAAGCAGTGTTGTAAGTATGTACGTCAAACACTCCATTCCGTGAGAACGATACCGTGGTGAAATTTCTGAGATTCGGCACCGTATCGCACCGCGCCGCACCGCATCGCATCGCACCGCATCGCATCGCACCGCACCGCTTCCGTGTAGATAGACTGTGACTGTTTTAAAATTTAAAGCTTAACAACTGAAATTTATCGTTAAGTTTGAATTAATTGTTGTATTGTAAACAAAATTCACGTTGTTTTTCTACAATGTGTTCAAGTAGGTAAAGACTTAGCAAGAAACTCGATTACAGTAAATTCAGTTAAGTAGATAGGATGTAATAGGTAGGTATATACAACAGACTACCGTCACTGATTGCACTCGTATTAGACCTTGCTTTGTTAGGCTCATTGGATACGAACTAATAGAATTGGTTCTAGTGCTTAAACTGGAAACAATTATGGGAAACAAGATAATATAATAATAGGAAATATAGGAGTTTATATCTTCAAATGTTTATAATAATAATAATAAATTATTTATTTCAGGATTCAATGTGCTATACATACACACCTTATAAACTAACATACAAAAAATTGTACTACTTTCGTTAGTGTATAAAACTTAAAAGCTATGTTAGTATACTTCCTTAGCACTATAACTTTGTCACAGTGCGTTCTTGTGGCAATTGTCCGCTGTTTGTGTCTTAAAATAATTGGTTTAAATAATTTTGTAATTATTGCCTCAGAAGCACAGTCCCAGGGCTTTTGCTGGGCATGAAGTCCTGGGTTCATTAATTGGCTTCGGCAAACGCCTGGGATCTTCTGACTCAAAAAATGTGTCCGATTTATGACAAAAAGCTAACTTAACCTGACATATCTGGCGAAGAGAGGATCCTCTTTTGACCCCTTAGACGATTAAAAATGTTGAGTTGGTTTTGACTTATTTCTGATTAAATAAAATCGATTTTCAACTAACATCCACTTGCCGTTACAACAGCTCTTATAACCGTTTGACACTACATAAAAAAAAACAAAACATGATTAAAATCACTTCCAAGTGCGAATAGGCCTTTTCATTGTACGTACCTATATCATCCAATACGTATATATTACACAAAGATTAATAAAGCGATGGTATCATATCACAAATTGTCTAGCGATCGCGTATTACTCCCTTTGGGAGAAAAATAATTGGTATATTTTGTGTCAGGCTTGGTAACTAGTATTATTTTTGGATAGGCGTTAATTAGTTGGGATATTATCAATATCTGTTGGTTCTTTTTGGGCCATATCTTTTTAATTATTTGTAGATATATATTGTGTATTAAATGACCTGATTGAGTATTTGGTTTTAGCATGAGTTTTTTACTACTGTGGTATTATGACTATGGTATTACTGTGGTAACAATCGAATAAGCAAGCTGAAGTGGCAGTGAGCTGGTCACATCTGCAGAAGGACCGATGGACGATGGAGCAAACGTGTCCTAGAGTGGAGACCGCGACTCGGCAAACGTAGAGTAGGACGCCCTCCAGTTAGGTGGACCGATGACCTGAAAAAGGTCGCCGGGTCTGACTGGATGCGGAAGGCGGAGGATCGAGTGTTATGGCGCGTGTTGGGAGAGGTCTATGTCCAGCAGTGGACTGCAATAGGCTGAGAGATTACTGTGGTATTATGATATTATGACTGTGGTATTGCAGTTACAGTGATCGTCTCGCCATTGATATCCACGACGCATCGTAAATCAAAACTATGTGTGATTCATTGATACTTGTTTCAAGTCTGGATGTACTTTGTGGACACAAAGTACATCCAGACTTGAAACATTGATGGACATCAATGTGTAGATGTACTCATGCCCAAAACTGTGACGTAATATTCTTATTGATAAAAGTGATGAAGAATTCATTGTTAAATTAAATATAACAGCACTAAAGATACAGACACTGTCTTTTAGAATTTTATCATAGAAAGAATGGAATGAAAGAACGCCCTAACGAGGATTTCCCAAAAGACAGTATGGAGTTCTTCGAAAAAGGTTTACTAAGGGGTGTCAACGCGCTTATGATACCCCTGTTGTTGCAGTCTTACAAAGGCTACGGTAGTCGCTTATGGCGGGGCCATACGTCTGTTTGCAGTGGCAAACAGACGTATGGCCACGCCATAAAAAAAAAGATAATCCTAAAATAAAAAAAAAAGATCACTTGAAATAGATGTTCAGTTGCAACTAATGGATTTCGTCTGATATATATCCCAATTCTGTCAAACATTATGTTATTAATTCCGAGGTTTATTGATAGTGAAGTGTCTGTGTGCCTACTACGTAAAGTGATACTGTACGGCCATGAAATCAGTCGCCTGAGGGTTTGGCTTCACTGAAAGAATTATTTTTTGTTTGTTTATTTATTTATTATATCAAAAATGCAGGGGTATGTGGTTTCTTAAACATTAAGTGTTGGAGACAGTGAACTGAATTTATTTATAAAGAACCAATTTTCAACAGATAAATACAAAGAAGGATCTTATTTACTATTAAAAACACTTGATTGCACACGATAACGAAATTATATTTCATTGCAACAGACGCTAAATGCTGACGAAGACTTTTAAGTTTCTTATAAGCCAACATAAGCGTATGTTTCGGTAGCCAGCCAGTGTTTTTTTTTTTTTTGTGATTTGTTGGGATCAAAAGTAATCGATCCAAAATAAATTTAATTATCGTATTACTATATACTATGCATTAGTTTATTCGGATGGATATTTGTTAGATCTCAGAACGAACTCGAACTCGAACAAACGTAGTATTAATAATCGTGATACTAAAACGTTTGTATTTCTAGTATAAAGATGAAAAACGAATAAGAATTTAAAAAAAAAAGAAACCATATCACTGTTAATTTATTTTTCATTATTTGAACCCACAAACATCCCACTACTGGGCACGGGTTTCTTCCAAAGACTGTCAGGACAGACGCTGGCCAGACAGGTTGGTATAAGGTTTGTTTCGAATTTTCTTTTTTTCGCGGTGCTTTTGTATGCATAAGGTTATTCCTTTAGTCACCTTTTACGACACCCACGAGTTGAAATGGGGTAGTTCTTAAACCGTCACTACACAGATATTTATTTATTTGTACTGTTCATAAAAACAAAATATCGCCAACGCATACACCAAAGCCGCACACCAACAGATGATCCAGTAACAAAAGCCATTTTGGAAACAGATCCATTTGCTGAAAACCCGTTCCATTACCGTGATTTATTCAATTATTCAACAACAAATGAATTACCGTGTTTTTTTTGCTATGTAAAAGCTTTGTTGAGAAAAAAAGGATTATAATGTGTTTCAGGGCAGGTTAAAAGAAAATATTCACGAAGATATTAATGGTGCTAGAATTGACGCATACAATAAACATCGTAAGACTTCGTAATACGATCGTGATGCGGATGGAGTTCGATTCCGACCGGCAGTACCAATATAAATTGCACTTTGTGTAATTTCTATTTACTAGTCACATGACTTGCCATCTGCTGACGGTGAAGGAAAACATCGTGAGGAAACCCACATACTAGTAGAAGTAATTCTAAGTGTATGTGTGGGCGCTACAATAGATCAGTAACTGGTCGAAATAGCAAAGAAGCCTCTATAGCTTTAACCCAAAAATAATTATAAATAGGTAAAAAAGCCATAGAAGTCATGAAAAGACTGATGAATGTCGAAGAAGCCAAAGATATACGTCAGAATCGTAGCAAGTGGTCTCTGCCTGTTGGGAAAGAGGCGTGATCTATATGTATGTACATTCACACAGCGCCATCTAGTCCCGAATTAAACAATTACATCTGCGTGTGTTATGGGTACTAAACAACTTATATATTACTCCACCACTTTTTTTTTTGTAAATACATACATATTATAGATAAATTACACACAGACATAAAATAAACAATCATGCTCATCACACAAAGATTTGTCCTGGGTGGGAATCCAACTCACGACCTCTGGCTTATCAGTCAGGGTCACTAACCACTAGACCAGTCAAAGTGAATATTTTAACTTTAAGAAATGGTCTAATTCGATGGTGTGGAATAGTCGATAGGTACATGTCTAAAAAGTTTTATTTTTAACTTACTCTGTTTCTTTTAAGAAATAAATAAATTTAATCAGGAGAAAAGAAGAAGCTCACGTTCTATACCTAACCTCAATCCACATTTGTTAAATATTTCATAGGTTTCCTTCCCTAATGAATTCAAAACCTTTACACACTGTTCTAAAGCTGAGTTTTGTAGAGAATACTTTATTTTTGTTGAATTGAAAAGGGTCGACTGTTCCGCTAACGATGGATTATGGATTATATGCGTATGTTTTTCAAATGTTATCTTCTGGTAATTGGTTTTGGGCAGATTAATCTATATTGTTACGTTTTCCGGCAGTTTTGATTTACTTTTATAGAATCTGCTGGGGCCAGATTTCTGATTATAAATGAATATAAGTTATTCAAAATATAATATTTACAATTCAGGTAGGTTTATAAATAAATACATTAAAATTAATGCTAAACATAGGCTCTCCCATAACCAAACATTACAAAACTAAAAACAATATTCTTGTTCAAGTTTCCAGTTTCACTCATCAATCTAACACAGCACGAACCGAAATCCATTTGGAAAAATACGCGCCTAAAAATATGTTATTCTTTGTCAGTAAAAATAACTTCCGAACTAGAACAGCCCTACCTCAATTGTTGTAAATCTGTGAACATTGTTGAAAGAAAAACTTTTCTATATTTTAAACGGTGTTTTTTATAATATTGATTGAGATGATTATGGCTCAAAGTAATTTCAGTAATAAAAGTACTTAAGATTAATCAAGTGTGAAATTGTTTCAGGGTTGGCATTTTTATTTTTTTTATTGTGATTGAGCTAAGCTGTAGAACTTAGATAAAGAGGCAAGTTTTTGAAAAAGAGTTTCTATTTTATTATCAGTCTGTGTAACTCACCTATTAAAAAAAAAAACTCCCGTATCCAGAAAATGACAGTCATCGGACTTTTTCCTTTACTTGAGCTACTTAATTTTGCTTCTTTTCATGTCAAAATTTCATGATAATAGGTCAACAGTAACTACCCCATACGTTTTGCCTTTTTTGATCGTCAACATATGCGACAAAAATGGAAAAAAGTGGCTGTATCTTTTGATTGCGTTTGTTTAGAACTCTGATTTATTTTACTGCTGCAAAGGATTGCAGACTCAAGTATTTGATATTAATTTCTGCTTTATACCTTTACGCGTTCTTGAGAAAACTGACTGACTGAGGGACAGAGAGACAGACAGACAACGAAGGATCCTATAAGGGTTCGGTACTTTCCTATTGAGGTATGGAATCCTAAAAAAGAAAAAAAACTACTTCAAAACTCAAGGCAGTGTCTCTAATGAGTCTTGTTATTATAAGTTTTAAAATAAAATTCAATATTAGTATCGTATACATATTATTTTAGATAATAAATGTACTCTGTGTAAGTATATCTATTGTTTGAACGCCTAATGACGTAAAACATATTGTTATACAGAAAATAGGATGTTACACCATTAGGCGAAGCAAAAAGTTTTGATTGAATAGAATTTTTTCCAAATGGAGAAAGATTTAGCATAGGTAGATATCGATGACTATATTATTATGCCAACCCATTCATTCCCACTACTGGACACGGGTCTCTTCCCCTCCATCAAGGGAGCTGAGAGGGTTTTGGCCATAATCCAATCTAGGGTATGTGAATTTCCTCATGATGTTTTCGTTCACCGTTAACAGCTGATGGTAAGACACTTTGGTACTGCCGTTCGGAATCAAATTCTGACCGCTTGTTTGCACACCATTAATTTATCCATGACGATATTTGCGCAATCTTAACAAATTAACAAATAAAAACAACCCTTACTTACTTTAGTACACTGCATATCAAAAAACTCGTTGCTATGGCAACTGTAATGTCATTTCCTCACCCACTCTTGAAAGCGACACATCACACAAGCTGACAAAAACCAACGCTTTTTTCATCCGTCCGTTTTTAATTGACTATGCGACGGTTGAGTCACAAAGATAAATGAACCTCAAATGAAACTAAGCCTTTTTACTTTTATTACATACCAAAATATACTCTATTTTATTGAAAATAAGGCGTATTTTCATTTATGTGTTAGATCACGTGGCTACTAGCTTCGGTTTTCTGGCTATGACGCAAACATGTATTTGGTGGAGCCCTTCTATTGTGCCCTCCTATGAATCGTATGTTAGTAATTCATGACGTCACATGATTATAATAGATATTGTACAACGTCCGCTGAAAATATTATTTACTGTTATGAGAATTTATTTAGTGCACCATTCTTGTTACGGATGATTACATGACGATAGCTAATAATGTCAAGGATGTGTGATGAAGAGATCAAGAGACCCGAATGAAGAGTGACAAAACAAATATACGGCGAATGTGAAGGGAAACGTTGAAAGTGGAAGACCTAGAAGAATGTACCATGACTAAATAGGTCACGTTCTAAAAAAGGGACAGATTAGGAGTACCCTCAACCGGCGACAATGGATAAAAGACTGATAAATGTTGAAGAAGCAAAAGATGTATGTCAGAATCGTAGCAAGTGGAAGGAAATAGTCTCTGCCTACCCCTCTATTGAGAAAGAGGCGTGATCTATACGTATATATGTGTCACATGTATTGAAGTGACGTTTAAATATTTCGAAAAGAACTGCATTCTATTGATAAGAGTAAAGTCAACCAAATTAATTTTGAAACTTTTAGCAGGGAAAGGCTGATCATCATCATCATGACCAATGATGTCCACTGTTGAACATAGGTCTCACCTAATTTCCGCCACAGCGAGCGAATTTGTGCCGCTCGCATCTAACGGCCACCCACAACCTTTTTCTAGGTCGTCGGTCCATCTGGTAGGGGGTGCCCCACGCTGCACTTTCCAATACGTAGCCGCCACTCGAGAACTTTTTTGCTCTGAAAGGCTGATATTCCTATAAAATACCATTAGCCATGGTATTTACCTACCTGCCTACTTATATTGTCGACACACAACAAGATACACATTCCTTTTCCCTTGGTGTCAATTATAACATAAAGCTTTGTATATTTACACACGCCGTAGTTGCGTGATGTGCCTCGTTTATTTAGTATAACAAGGTTTTAGTAAAAATATTCTACTAAAGCTTACAGGCTATTATAAGTTGATGAGTGAAGGATTTTGTTGTCATCATTAAAAATGTTGACAGCCTGTCGATGCTTAGATAAGTATCTTTTATACAAAAATGAGGATTAATATTTTATAGAATAAGGGAACTAGGTTAAGCTTTCAAAGTACGAAGATAATGTAGACGCAATAAGTTTGATTCTAAGAGACAACTGTATTTCCACGATATGGAAGTCGTAAACATAAGTTTATTATACCAATATCAGCCTAATAACGTCCACTGTTGGATCTAATGTCCGCCACAGCAACCTTTACTTGGTCGTCGGTACATCTGATAGAGGGAGCATCCCACGCTGCGCCTTACGATATTATAGTAATGATTAATTATTAATAAATTACTGAATTTAAGAATCACGAACATGTAAGAAAAGCCTCGCCAGTAATGTCAAGTGACGTGGGTTCGATTCCCATACGCGGATATTATTTGTGTGATTCATAGATATTTTTTTCGAGTCTGGGTGTACTTTTTGATTGATTTTGATTTGTTTTTTGAAAAGTACCCCGCAACAAGGGGCTTGTTGTTGTTGTTGTAAGGGCGCTAACTTTAATAAAATTAAAAAAAATTACCTCCGCATCATTGCTGCTGTTCAATTGAAACATATAGGTACGTGTTTCGTAGACAGATAGCTTTTTCAAATCAAATTGCAAAGTATAATCAATGTATGTGATGGTAAATTGACTTGATGACTAATGAATATCATCTCCTAGCAATTAATAAAACCAAGAACAATATTTTTCTGCCCACCTGATAGTAAATGGTTACCGCCGCTCATGGACATTGTCAATGCTAGGGACACAGACAAGCCGCTGCTTACCGTGAATTCCATTAGACCTTTACAAAAATCTCAAGCGTATAATATAAAATCATGTTTACTTCAACAACATGCGAAAAATGTCAATACCTATTTTTGTCTACAAAGTATAAGAGTATGAGAGTTTACTTGTTCTTATTATTTATGTATATACTGTACTGTAGATAAAGTACACAGAGGCTGTAAGTCCTATGGTTTCCGGCTTAGTATAGAACCACATTTTCTTCCCATGGGCGACGTAAAGGCGACCAAAGTATCCCGGCGGAGAACCTCACAGTTTCTGCAGGTACTATACATATTACACAGGTATGTACCTACTCATGTATTTATTATTATTTTCGTATAGGATACGATGTAAGTAGTAGTAAGTAATACAAATAAAAATTATATAAAAAAAGATTTTTTAAGAACAAGCTTTCAATAAACAAAAACGTGAACTAAAAGGTAAAAAATAAATTTTACGTAAATAAACATTGATCTTTACAAAATGTAAAATCTATATAAATTTGAAAAGCTTGGGGCACTGATATTATATACCATCTGTTAAGCAGGTTACTATCCCATTTCAGTGCCTCAAGCTTAAAAGCTTAAAGGTATTTGCCAAATAACAGCTCAATCAGATACCTACAAGTGGTTAAAAAATGATTTACCAAATACGTACATTGCAAGTTAATAGAAAGCTTGTAAAATATTGTAATTCATTCGTTATGCGAGAACTTACAGAGTCAATATCGTTGTCCAATATTTAAAAATTATAGCGGCTATATTTAAATATCGACTCCAAGTAAGTCATTGTCGAAACACATAGTAGGCGTCTATGATATTGATACGACATCTTTTCGATATTTAAATCCACTAAAATTAGGTTAATCAGCCTGGTTAAAGAAATTAATTATGTTTCAGGTCCTAACTCATCAATTATTAATACTACGGAGTTTGTAGTATTTATTATATATTTCATAAAATTTAAAATTATCAACAACCCATTTTTGATTTTGCGAGATCCAATAGATCAATTAAAACAAAAATACCTTTATTATATTGTTCTCTTTTTAACACAATCTGTTATTATTCTTCGCTTTAATTTGCAAATCTCAATTATTTCTCAGGAAGAGTTTGGCTAATTTCGGAGACGAAATTCGGAATGTTGAAATTAAATCGCCATGGTAATTATTGCCAGCCGGTACTGTCTCGTCCAGTACTGTACAAATGAAAATCGAACGGTCTTAGGGAGAAAATTTATGAAACTGTATACAGAAATGTTAGTAAGATATATATTTGGAATTTATTTCTATTGCTCGAGTCACGGACGCGGTGCTTGTTTAATTAATACATTTATAGAAATATAAGAAAGTAAATTTTACATTGTCAATTAATTTAAATATTGTTGCAAAGTTCTTATCATACTTTACGTATAAAGACATATTCATAGATACCACTTTGTCTGGCCTGTTGGCGCTGTAGCAGACCAGCAGTACCGGACTGCTGCTGGTCTGCTACTGCGCCGGAGGTCGTGGATTCAATTCCCTCCCAGGAAAAATCTTTGTGTGATGAGCATGATAGTTTGTTCTGTCTGGCTGTAATTTATCTAAAATATATACATACAGTATTTACATAAAAAAACAGTATTTAAGTAGTTTCAGTATCCATAACACAAATAAATATACTTGCTTAATTTGGGACTAGATGGCGCTGTGTGAATGTGTAAAAATGTTATTATTAATAAACCAATATTCTTTATTAAACAATACAAAAAATAACTAATTGCTTTTTCAAATTGAAACTAAGCAGAAGTCATGATACCTAAAATCAGAAAATATCTATCCAGCAATTATAAGCAGGATCCACAGGGCGATCATGCCGAAACTCTAACAAAATTTACGAAATTAAATTTTCAAAAAGTCGGATCTCGTAATCAACTCGGGCCCAGATGTGGGTGTTGGAAGCCAAGGGTGTAACCCCCGACCCCAGTTTTCAGACACACAACTGAATTATGTAAAACTTTTAATTGTCCTCTCGCCTCACCTTCGTTAAAATTCGACGTGTTTTGTTTGAACACAAAAACTTAGCTGTTCCCATTTTTGCCTTGTTTTGAGATGTTAAAAAGTAATTATGACAGTTAATCATGCAATCCAATTATTTATTTATTTTTAATTAGTGATACAAAACAGTCGTTCCGAAATTTGATGGTTTCAAAATTTTAGATTTTTTTTTCACTGGGCCATTTAGCTCAAATTAACTTATTTAGAGCTAGATATAAGCTTGTGTTATCGGGATCTAAACACTTGATATACATACTTATAAGTATACAACTTTATTTCTACTTAATGCGAAATCTGAAACTAGTTTGTTCGGAATCAGAAGTAGTAACGATTTCAAAATTTTAAGACGTGCGTTGCTTAGTGCCGCACTGTCTCCTCGCAGTGATAAAGAAATAAGTACATAAATACCTTTTTAAATAAAAAAGACGTTTGAAGTGTTTGAGCTTTAATATTAACAAATAATAACGTTGTATAATTATTTCTAAATACAAACATTTATGATAAAAGAAAAAGAAATGTAAATCTTACCGTTAAAGTCATAAAGCATTGAATTGTTGAAAGTAGATGAGATGGAGTAAAAGTAGATACAAACAAATGAACAGTGAATACAAAACTAATAAAACATTCATATGGACACTTACCTCTACTGTTACTAAGGGAACTGTCTCGTCAACACATAGTGAAGCGATTATATATTTAGGAAAAAGTTTAGAAGTTACTTCACGGCCCTTAAAGATTAAATGGAATTGTAAAGTAACCTGAAAGCTAAACAAGACAGCTTTTAGGAAAGGTAGAAAATCCATGAAAAATATAAGAATATTTTGTCATGGAATGTAAAATTTCAGCTTTCATTGAAAATTTTCAGAAATTGTATATAATATTGCTGGCATTGAAATGATTTTTGCCTGGTTAACGGTCTCAAGTAGTAGAGAGGCATCAGATAAATGACGTCGATTAAACAAGAGATAGTTTTTTTTTAAGAATTAACCCTTTTCTATGGTTAAATATGTATACTTTTATTTTTACGTATTCTTCATAATGTTCAAAATGTTCCATTTTGTTAACCATGTTAATCCTTTATGAAATCCCTTTTATAATTACAAGAGAAAAGTTTTCTGATTTTAATGTAAAACTCGATAACTTTTGTTTTACATACCTTTTAATCCCTATTAATTATTATTAATAAGTGGTAATTCAACACAAAAACAAAATTATTTGACATTCAGAGAATAAAAAATGGCGAAACATTTGAAGCATTCAAATCATAAGAATGAATAAAAAGTTCTCAGCAAAGACATTCACGCATTATGTCACGTTTAAAATCTTATAAAGGTAACTTTTTCCACTTAGAACTCTGACATTTTTTCCATTAAATTCGACTTTGCATGAAGATACGGTTTGATGGTTTTATGAAGGGCGCGATAAAGGCAACTTATGATTATTTCTTACCTAACGTCACTCACGAATACTTTAGCGGGTCCTTTTCATAGCACGCAATAAGGCCTTTGTTATTTTGTTTGTTGGAAAGGTTAATTTTATTTATTTCGGCATTTTCTCTTGTATTATAAATGATAGGTTTTCAATACAATTTGGGAATTATTCTTTTTGTTTGTTGATTGAAACAATATGCAAATCTGCAGAATTCATTCTATTGAATACTTTAAATTTTTTAACTTTTTTTATAGCATTTAAAATGAAATATTCATATTAGACAAAACCATTGACCTGCGTATAGAAGCAGCCAGGTACGCTATTAGTCTAAGCAACAATGTGCCTTAAAATCAAATCTCATACTAAGTCTAAGAAACTTGTGTGTATGTGCACAATAAAAGCATTTCTTTCTTTCTTCATCTTTCTTTCGTTGACGGTTTCTCACCTGTAAGAACACAACACTAAGATAACCTCATTATAGCTGTGATCCGTACGAGGTTCTTTGGAGGTCACATATTTTATATATAATCTTGTTGTGACCTCACTAGAATTTTCCTAACTTTATATAAATTCCTGTTTACCTTTACAACACAGATTTTCTCAGTCATACTCTAGTATAGTGATCGTGGTTGCTGGTCCTCGGCTTTGTCTTCTTTTTCTGAATTGCTGCTCATCGCGAGTTGCTTCTCCGTTTCTGGGGATTAGGAGCATTACGAGCATATCACTTATATAATATTCTCTAAGCGATGTCTCATTTCTAGTCAAGTCATTAGTAACTTTTCGTTAACGTCGATCCCCACCCAGGACAAATCTTTGTATGATGAGCATAAAGGTTTGTTCTGTGTCTGGGTGTAATTTATCTATAATATGTATATATTTACAAAAAAAAAATGTATTTAAGTAGTACCCATAACACAAGCAAATATAATTGCTTGCTTTGCGACTAGATGGCGCTGTGTTTTGTTGATTATTATATTATTTAATTTTCTAATAATATTATTCAACAGAAATCCATTAAGTTTTAATGGGTTGCTATTATTAGAAGGTGAAAGTTAATTTAAAGTACCTTTAGCCTGAAACTATAATATAAATTTAAAATCCCTTTCACGCTCTAGTTACGCTTGATATATGATCCTCTTTATTTTATTAAACTATGTGCGAACTCAAAGGCAGATAATAAACTAATTTAATTAGACATGTGATATCGGTACTAGTTAGAAAATCCACTTTCAAAGTTCAGGGATGATAAACACTTTACTGACCAAATTATTTTGAAAACGATTCTCAGTCGAACAAATACGGGCCAATAGTTAGATAATAAATTATAATGCTGAAATCGTTTGAAACATAAAATAGCTAGGCAAATGCAAATTTATAGGATAATATTTTTAAGTAAAATTCGTTGTTAAACATTGGATAAGAGATCCAACATTAGACAAGAATAATATTAATACTCAAATCATTTGACAAATTTACATTCATCAATTAATTGGTTGTTATAATATTTAATTGATTTTGGCATTGCTTTTGGAATCTTGTACAGTCACTTGTATCATATTACAACACAAACCACATGCCTAACAATGATATCGATTACCTAAAAATCAAGCAAATAATACGGATTTGACAAAACCAAAAGTATTTCCCTGTCCTACTATTTTTTTTACTTCTGATTAAGTTCTTTGCTGGTTTCAGGCAGTTTAAGGCTAATTATCGGTGAGTGAACCGAAAAAGTATTTAAAAGAACACTTTAGATATTATCTTGCCATCGTCATGGTTTTGGTTTACAAAATTGGACTGTTTAATTCTACCTACTTAAATTTTAAATACCTTTGTAAGAACAAACAAAACATAAAATGTATTCCAACAAAGTTTTCGAGAAACAGCACTTAATACTAAAATATGTATATGAAAGATACCACAGAAACTCAAACATTTGTGCCATCAAAATAATTTTGTACTGGTGCCGAACAAAATCTGTCAATCCCAAATTAGCTTGGAAATAATGGCGAATAACCCTACAGCGTAAAATTTTTAGATGTCAACTTTGGAGGCATTCATAAATAATATCAAATACGAAAGAGCCTTTTGTTTGAACTCCAACTCTTTGTAGTCTACAAAGTTTGTCCAAAGTTCAAAACCTTTGTGGGCGCTTCATATTGCTCGCACATTATTACAAAATCACTTGACAAGTTGAATTTTCAATTTGTTAAATGGATACATGAGTATCTCAATCGTAACTAATCAAGTGTAAGTACTTACGTTACGTCAGGTATAATGGATGAGTTCCATGATAACTAATTGACTAAATAATTTATAATGAACATTAATATTAATATGTGAAAATAAATTGTTGCAAGGGTTAAATCCATTGAAACAAGAAAATATTATTACAGCCTTGCAAAAAATCAAGTTTACAAAAAAGATGTTTTGAAAGTCGTTTAATTAAAAAACTCAAAATTAAAATAATGTTTGGAGTACAATATAGATTTAATGTTGTTAAAATAACCATTTTATGTACTTACAAATTCAATTTTTCAAAGCAACATAACGAACTTTAGGTGTTAGAACATGAATCAAAATCGACTCGAAAGAGAATTGCATATTCTCGTCCAGCCACCGTTTCATTTATTGATGTGTTTCATGGTGTACCGATAGACTCACAGGCTGTTTTTCAAACCAACGTGACTTGTGAGAACCGTTCTATAAATATAAATCTTCATTTTCAGAATACGATTTCAAAATAGATTCACAACTTACCTCAATAATATAGTTTAAGTTTCAGATCTACTTTTATTAGCTCCAACTTAAGCTGAGCTACTGAATGAAACTTTTGAATATTCAAATACGAATTATAAGTTGGTTAAAGATCTTGTTAAAGAAGATTAAGTGTTACGCAAAAGTTGAAATAGTTTCACTATACTAAAATTAACTCTTGAGGTTCTGAATTTGCTTTTAAGATAAATTCACATGTTAACTTTAAATAATAGAAACGACCTTATAAGGAAGAAAAAGGTTGTGTAAGTAATAGCAAACCTATAAAACATAAAATATGTACATAGCGTCACGTAATATGCTCTCACCACACCATTGACACAGTTAAAGAGCAATCAAATAGCTATTAATTAGCTAGCGAAAGTGAAATGGGCTTGATGTTATGTGTTCGTAATTAGCAAAGGAAGTTTTTCAACTCGTTTAAAATAATATAATATTCTACCACATTCACACGGCGCCATCTAGTCCCAAATTAAGCAATTATATTTGCTTGTGTTATGGGTACTAAACAACTGATATACTACTTAAATACATTTTTTTTTTGTAAATACATACATATTATAGATAAATTACACCCAGGCACAGAACAAACCTTTATGCTCATCACACAAAGATTTGTCCTGGGTGGGGATCGAACCCACGACCTCCGGCTTAGCAGTCAGGGTCCCTAACAACTAGACCAACAGGCCAGTTATAATTTTTAAATTTTAGGCTAAAGTGGTAAAAAATGTTTTTTTATTTTTTTTTATTACCAAAATAAAAAGAATTTACAATATATTTACACAAAAAATGCCACTTAAACCTATATGATTTGTGTGTGACACATTGTTTCGACCTCTTCCTTACTTAACAATAATTACATCTACCCACATTTTTAACAGTATAACTAAAATAAACGCAATTACATATACTATATTTGCAATTAAAAACTTTATTTAAAAACAGAAATTAATGGTTATTATCTAATAACATAAGAATCTATGTTATTAGGCACACAACCACAGCGAATCCATAATTAAAACACACCTTTTTACATGTATGTATATAGCATGAAAAAAGATAATTAAGTTTTAGGGGTTGTATTCATAACACAAAATAAATGGATAACATAGAATCCAAAAATATTTCATATACTCGTAGGCTTCAAATTTATTGCAGTTTCAGTTCAAATTACATTGTGAATGTCCGGTTTTATGACGTTCTAATGGCTGCATAGGCTGTATATCAAATGCTATGTGACATTTGTGAGCCGTTCGATACAGAAAAAATAACCAGCGACTAACGTATACTATGAAGTGTAGATACAATTCAAACAGATGACTGTATATCTCATGATTCATTGTCCATTTACAAATGGGTCGTTTTGGATAACAGTTTTCAAAAATATATTTAAAATTTAGCAATACGAGTATATGGTTGAATATCATTGATCGGTTGAGATACAAATAGAATTCTGTTTTGGTTCTAGCAGCTCTCTAGCCTAAAATAGTTCAAATTCGATCGGTAATGTTTTTTTTTACCTGGTGAAACAAATAAAAATAAAAACATACAATTTTCTTTACATAATTAATGGTACGACGTATTGATTGAAAGCTAAGGATCTTTAAAATTACATAGCAGGTTACACCATGAAAGTAGATGCATATAAAATAAAAACGGCCCATCAGTCTAGGCACACAAAAACACAATCAGTATAAAATCGACATGATAATTGCCGGCAACGAGGAAAGCCTCGCGTGAGAGGTCGCGTGTCTAACTTGATTAAATTCTACTTGAACAGGTCTGTTTGGTTATTCACAGTAGAAGCAACGTGCCGATGGAAAATACAAGTTATTTTCATTTTACCCTCGTTGCGTGACTCGACTTATGCATTTGATAAATTATTCCATATTATATTTTGTAAACTAATAACAATAACAGATGATAATGTCATGGAAAATGACTTTCCCGTTATTTTATTGAGAATTATAGTTGCATTTAGTTGAAGCTATAGCCACTTATGTAAAAATAATGTGTTTGGCGTGCCACAGGGAGCCTCCTTGGTTCTTTTAATTGTTATATATTTTATAGCATCAGTATTCAGTTTATCACCTGTAAAAGAAATACGAATTTATTTTATAAAATTTAATATCTATGAAAGGTTCCGAACAAGAATAAAGATTAACGTGAAACACGTAATTCTATAAGTAAATAGCCTTAGCCCCGCAAACTTCATTTTACTTTCAGAAGACGTCACAAAGATTATATAATGTAAAGAAAAATAATCTAACCAAAACGGATATTCAATTTCATACCTTTTATAAATAAATGTAGAATACCCAAAGTCAAAGAAATTATTAAGAATACTGTGCGTACTTTATATTTTCGCTTATTTTTCTTAATCTCCTAGCAAATCCGCTTACACACTGAAACCTTTGTGAACATGAACGAACTAAATCCCTTTCCGTACGAAGGTTCTGCCGCGGATAGCATTTTTATTTGAGACTCGTGTCAAAATAAAATGGTTGTTCTAGCGGCGTAGTTTCATGGTGCCAATTAAAATTGTGAGCGTAGAACTGAGCCTACGCTCCTATTTTTTACTACAACTTTAGCTATTTACGCTTCTAGGCCATTTACTATTTGAATTTCCGAATTGTTTTTGTTTCAGCACCATAACATTTCTTTTATAAAGTTAAAATTACTTGCAACCCAGAAATTAATGGTCATTAACAATGCCATTGAGAGGCTTTTGAAAGCTTGAAAAATTCTGCTCTCTAAGGTAAAGTACAAAGCCCTCTTAATATCATAACAGTAACGCTACTTACTACCAATTAATCTTAGATTACCTACCAGAAAAAATACAATTATATTGATAGGTTGTGTATAATAGCTGCCTTCTTCGGTATGGCAAAATTAATTTCGCAGCCCGTTTTCTCAATTGTTTAAATCTCGCTGCAGCACAATAGGCTCTTCTTAAATACATGGGAACAACCAAAGTGAACGTGACGTAGAAGCGATACGCCTCTTCCTATCCTTTCATTGATATAATGCGTGATGTTATTAGAATATTTATTAGAAAATTATGGGAGAGCTTGGGGCAGATCTTTGTCCAGCAGTAGGAAAACACAGGTTTAACAAACTACTTATAAATTGATGTACAACAGAAATTGATGACTAGAAATTATTACACGTATTTTACTACGAGAGGGTTTACATACATTCAAAATAGTGGCAAGCGATATAAATTATATGAAAGAAGGTCTAAGAGAAATTACAGGTAACAAGCATCCAAAATACCATTACCACAGACACATCAATATAAAATTACATGATAAATTCATGACGCGAGTAAACATCTCGATCGAGCAAGGTGTTGCGAGACCACTCCCAACTGCATTAAATATGAATAGGAACACCATAAATTGAGAGCGCAGAACGTACATAAAAAATGAATCCATTCCGATTTTTATATTCCACGCATCACAGACGCGAACTATAACTGTATGAATGATATGAACAGAAAAGAGATACCTATTCATGCTCAATGACTGGAAACATTCAATTACACAACTGTCCAGTCGCTGCATTCTAATGGATAAGGTGAAACAGTTGCGGTAAAAAATCTAATCAAAGAGTTCAGTTCGAATCAGTTGGTTTGACCTTAGAACTTTGAACGTTCGTTAAGTATTTGATTGACATTAATCGATTCAGCTTTACTGATTAGAATTTAATATTTAAAATGTGCTTTGCTTTAAAATTGAATCCAATAAATAAAATACGGATTTGAAATTTATTATGAAGATTATATAAATATAGAATTTTAGGCCAATTCTATATTTATATAAGCTTCATAATAAAAACAAAAAAAACTAATATAGAATTGGCCTACGAACAGTAAAATTTTAATATAGTCTAGTTTTAATAATAATGTTAATTATAATTATATTAGGTTTGACTATTAATAATATTCTACCACATTCACACAGCGCCATCTAGTCCCAATTATAATAAGCAATTATATTTGCTTGTGTTATGGGCACTAAACAACTGATATACTACTTAAATACATTTTTTTTTTGTAAATGCATACATATTATAGATAAATTACACCCAGACACACAACAAACCTTTATGCTCATCACACAAAGATTTGTCCTGGGTGGGGATCGAACCCACAACCTCCGGCTTAGCAGTCAGGGTCTTACTATTAGTTCATTTATAACAATAAATGTATCTTATCTTATCTTATAACAACTAAATTTATATGTATTTTGTATATTTATGGCACCTAAAGCATATAAAATGTGTATTTTGTGAACGTGTATCATCTTTAGTATATTGTTCATAAATAACATTCAAATTATCTGGTTCTATTGAATCTCATCCACAAATTCTATTTAACAATTACATAATTCCACATTTACTTGTACATTGTATTCCCGTAATACCTATTTTATTCCAACCTATTAGCATATTTAGTTCGATAGTCCCAAAACTATGAATTATAAAATTTCATTGAAGTAACCTTGTTAGTGAAGCAGCTAACTGTAGGAGCGCAACCTCATAAGATATTCGCCGACGTAGTTGAATAATATAACAATTCACAGGTACCTACGTGTTTACATGAAATTACAAGACTGAAGTTGTTACACAAATTCTGGAAGAGATTTTTTTCAAATCACCATGTATAGTGGGATCACGTCATAAAGAAAGAAAATACATTTATTCACCACATTTGTGTGACACAAGTAGGGATAAGAATAAAAAATAAATAATACAAAGAAAAATAATAATAATAATACAACGCCAAAAATGAAAATAATCAATTGCACCTACACACCTGCGGGAATCTGGACTCTGCTCAACATAATACTGTGACGCCAGCAACTAACAGCTGCTGGACACTCAACAGCGCTGATTTTCAGCAGAGCCCCAGGGAGAGGATGACGAGTCAACGACCCGTGTGTCGTGTGTGTGTGTGTTAGTGTATGCTATATAAATACAAATTAATAAACAAAACACATATAAATAATTAAAATTATACAAAAAAAATACGTAAACAAAATAAAAAATAAAATAAAAAAGAAAGATGTGTAAATGTTTTATCATACGAATTGCTACGAATCTACAGGAACAAAATAAAGGTAAGAGTCGCTCGTCTTTGACCTGGTGGTCTAATATCGTAAGAAAACTCAAAATATCCTAATAATCTGATTCGAAAATTCAAGATAGTTAAACTTGGCGCAAGAAAGCGAAGAGACCCGGACCTAAATAAAGGAATAAGGAGAGGAAGAAATTTTATAAAACGCCAATTTTATGAATCTAAACGTACCTCTGTCACTTCGTCTTCTTGAATTAATTGGACGGTGTTACACAAAAAGGATCCAACCCACATGATGGTCGAAAATGAGTTAAGTACGCCAAAGTGGTCTTTATGGTCTATATTTTCATATAGCAAAAACAACCAGATCAAAATACGAATATTAACGTTTTTATCGACATGGGGTACCAACCCACATCTATGACGGGTTTCGGTTTTGTTTTCACAAAAACGATTCAACCTCCTTGGATCATTGAAGTGAAATTATCAAATAAAGAAACTAGTCTACAATGAAAATGTGAATAAGGATCCAATTTACTTGGATTGTATTTGATAAATTATATTTAAATGAAAAAGAATGCATTTGCAAAATCATACAAAGGGTTCAAGCGGTTTGGATCGTTTTTGCTAAATGATTTTGTTATGATAAGGTTCTAATTAAAATAACAAAAATAATCCTAACCACATGAGTTTTGATAAATTTAGTAGTTATTTTATGTCAACGTATTAAAATAATAAAATAGATTTTTTTTTTTTAAGAAACCCAAAATATTTTTTTAGTGGATTTTTTTTTATTTATATATATATAGTTATATATTGATATTCTTAATTAAATATATATATATATGTCATCATCATCATTATCATATCAGCCTATCGACGTCCACTGCTGGACATATAATAATAATAATCATTTTATTTCAGTAAAAAAAAAAAACCATTATATATATGCCTCACCCAACTTCCGCCACATTGAGCGGCTTTGCGCGCCGCCTGCATCCTACGACCCCCCGCAACCCTGACCAGATCGTCGGTCCATTTTATGGGGGGGTCGATTGGCCGCCATTCGAGAACATTTTTCCCCCATCGGCCATCGGTTTTTCGAGCTATATGTCCTGCCCACTGCCACTTCAGCGATGCAACTCGTGTCGACAACTTTAGTTTTCCTGCGGATCTCCTCATTTCGGATTCGATCCCACAGGGAAACTCCGAGGACAACTCTTTCCATGGCTCGCTGGGTGACAGTGAGCTTTCTAATGAGCCCCATAGTTAGCGGCCACGTCTCTGTGCCATAAGTCATCACTGGCAACACACATTGGTTGAAAACCTTCGTCTTTAAACACTGGGGTATTGTGGACGAGAATACAGTACGTAGTTTACCGAACGCTGCCCAACCGAGTTTTGGATTTGGCGATTAACCTCTTTTTCGAAGTTGAACCTACCTAACCGGACCGTTTGTCCTAGGTCCTATTCGTCAACAACTTCGAGATAAAAGCTGAGATATTGCTTATGCATACGATATGGGCGTGCACTACATGGCGATTAGACATAACTTTCGTCTTATCCATGGTCATTTTAAGGCCCACCCGTTGAGAAGCTCTATTGAGGCTGTCAAGCATATTATGCTTAGGTCCTCTAGTGATTCTGCCATTACCACGATATCGTCAGCATACTGAAAGTGGGTGATGTACTAGCCATTTATGCATGCGATATGGGCGTGCACTACATAGCGATTAGACATGACTTTCGTCTTATCCATGTTCATTTTTAAGGCCCACCCGTTGAGAAACTGTGTTGAGGCTATCGAGCATATTGTGCTTAGGTCCTCCAGTGATTCTGCCATGATCACAATATCGTCAGCATACCGAAAATTGGTGATGTACTGGCTATTTATGTTGATGCCAAATCCGTCCCAGGCAAGAAGCTTAAAAACATCTTCCAACGCAGCTGTATGCTATATATTATCATCATCATCATCATCATATCAGCCCAATGACGTCCACTGTTGAACATAGGCCTCACCTATGCTATATATATGTATATATAATTAATTAAATCAATTATCTCACATCAATATACCATATTGGATCGTTTTTGTGAAATTAAAAATGAACATACATTAATTAAAAATTACATTTAGCAAAAAGGATCCAATCCTCTGTTTATTGAAATATTTCAAAAAATATAAGCTTATACTAATTAATTCTTCAGACTATAAAATTAATATAAATATATACACATATTACCCAAAGAAACAAAGACGGTATAATAGTACATCAATGTGCAAATACAAGTTAAACTTCAAACTTCAATATCTCAAAAGTCACATTTTGTGGGTTGGATCCTTTTTGTGTAACACCGTCCAATTGTTCTAATGAATCCTTGATCAGATAACATTTGAATGAATTAAATATATAAACAAATTTCAATAGGTATCTTAATTAAATGCAATCAAATCAAATGGCTGTCTGGAGAGTGACACAGACTTTAGTTTTATTAAATTAAAATAGTTTCTGAGGGTCACACGGGTTGTTGAAATTAAAGCAGGTCTATACTAAAATATATAAAATATAATGGTGTTATATATATTACTGCCTGAGTGGCATAGTGGAAGTATACACTTACTGCTCCGCAAGAGATTATGGCTTCGATTCCCTGCTCGGGGAAGAATGGTTTTGTTTGTGTCTGCGTAATGTAATGGGGGATGGTACCCCCCATACATGGGAATTAACATAGTTAACGAAATGGGAAAAAGCGTGATGCTTATATTGATATAAAACCTTTCTACCGGATCATACTTTTCATCCTGATCATCATCATCATCATTTCAACCCATAAACGTCCCACTGCTGGGCACGGGTCTCCTCCAAAGAATGTGGAGGTAATTAGTAGTAGAGGTATAGAATTTGTTTCGAATTTTTCTTTTCTCACAGTTTTCTTGTCTACATAAGGTTAGTCCCTTAGTTGCTTTTTATGACTCCCACGGGTTGAGATAGGGTAGTGAAATAATGTATCCTTAATCCGTCACTACACGGATCTACATCATATATATCATACCTTTACCTGTGTTTATATACTTGAACAATAACATTTGTAAAGTCCAACCACTTGAACAAATCAAGAGGCACGCCTGAGAGCGCACAGCGGAACATTTCAGTGTAGCAGACACTACAAATCGATGGTTACTTACACTTTGATGTCTATTCTCGCTCGCACGCGGTCTCAGGCCAGTCAACCATGAAGAAACTTGTACTGTACCATCCAAGAATCTCTTTCGTGTTCACGGTGTTGTGTAGTCTTATTTGAAAATTTTATTTTATATTAAAATCTCTGTGGGTTTACAGTTGTGAAATATGTTTTGAAGTTTTGTTTGAAATTGATCGTTTTTTTTATGCAATAAATGGATGTATAAATATTATATCGTATGAACGTTTCATTCCAATTATAATTTTGTGTTAGACTAATAAAATTTTGTGTAATACATTATGTATCAAAATCTTAGATTTCTTTCTTAGTAGATTAAAAACTTTTCGAAATATGTACAAAAAGTATATGTATAATCTGTGATACCCTGGCCACAAAAAAACTGAAAACTGTTTATACATTGTTATAAAAAAATTTACAGTAAGTACTGCTATTTTGTACCAGATACATCAACATCTATTTTATAAAATTCGAGTTTCATGTCTCATCCAGTAGTTGCTTTTATCTCAATTTTTCCTCCAGCGTTTACCAAACGCACACAAAACGAATGTTTATCCTACGTACTCGTAGTTCCAGCGTTTTTTGTACGAGTATAAACAAAACGACAAACAGCGACGACCACCTGATTTGCATTTCATACGAATTGGCTCTGAATGAAGTGCTGACGTGGGAAAAGAACAATGTTGTAACTTGCGAAATACTGTTTTAAAAGAAACATATTTTTATCACATATGATGTCACTAATTATTATTTGTTGTATTATTTCTAATACATAATTAATTATTTAATTTCACAAATGCGCATCCCTCTGAAAGTGGCATAAAATGAAAAAAATCAGAAACACATACGATTTAAATATGAAATAATCTACGTAATCTTAAGAAATTAAGCCTTTATTCGCTGACCCCTTCATTTCAAAATACGGACTAAACATTAAACCAGGTTTAAATTGACAACTTTGACATAAAACAATGGGTTATGTCAATTTAAACCTATTTTACAATAAGGGGGGGAGAGTTTACCTAAAACGTAGTCAGTTCAGCAATTATGCCTCGAAATTAGCAGACTGCGTTTTAGATACTTAGCAACTAAGTAATAAACTAATATATATAAGTAATAAAAGTACAATAAACATTTATCGACATAATTTTAATCAGTAAGCATTTTTTTAAACCTTTCTTTAGTTTGAATTAAATAGGATGTGCAACGTGTTTTTTTTACTAAATATTTGGGACTTGTTTTACACAAAAGAAACCAACAAACAAACTTTAAGTGTTCTTAAATATTGTTATATTTATACAGCTGAAATCGATCTAGCTTTTAGACAAATAAAAAGTCTGAACTCTCACACAGTGGGGGACTGACTTAGCTCTTACCCCAGATATTTAGACATTTATTTAAATTAGATATTGTTTGACTGGCCTGTTGGTCTAGTGGTTAGTGACCCTGACTGCTAAGCCGGAGGTCGTGGGTTCGATCCCCACCCAGGACAAATCTTTGTGTGATAAGCATAAAGGTTTGTTCTGTGTCTGGGTGTAATTTATCTATAATATGTATGTATTTACAAAAAAAATATGTATTTAAGTAGTATATCAGTTGTTTAGTACCCATAACACAAGCAAATATATTTGCTTACTTTGGGACTAGATGGAGCTGTGTGAATGTGGTAGAATATTATTATTATTCTATTTATTTTACTCGATCAGTTTTCAGATTGCCACATAAAAGATGTATCTTATTGTGTCAGTACAAACATTTTTATTATGTCGATTGCGTTGGCAGGTCTTTCAATATTAATATTCTTTCTGTAGACGTATTTCCTTTGTTTGTTCCCAACATAATGTAAACGATTTGTATGTTAAGCCATTTTGATTTTCGATCAAACAAAATGGACTATCGTTTTATTTGGGCAGGCCTCTTTGCTCCAATTAGATTTCGGTATCGGACTGAATTTCGAAGAGCTTTTTATTTATCGACATTTGAGAGTTATTTTTCACGGGATATATTGTAAATTTAGATCACGGTTTTGTAATCAAAGATTGTAAATATTTGGTGATTCTATTGAGTTTTGTGATTTTTTTAACAAAACTTAAAACAATTTATTTCGACTGCATTGACAGATATTTTTATGCATGAATTTATTATTTCTTATATATTATTTAAGTAAATCAGTTCTAGAAACCTATTTTATTCATCAACAATGTGTTAAAAGATTTATAACTGTCATCTATTTACCAGACATTTAGAACCTTCTACATTTTAATCTTTTTGTTTTAAATATAACTAAATACGTTAATTTTTATTCAAAACTCTAATATCCTTGAAGTCCATATGTGGAACTGAATAGGTATTTAGATTATTTTATAAAAGAATTTTCTCGTATCGCTCACAAAATTTCATCACATTTTTTTCGTAATAACCGCTTACGTTACGGACTATTGGAGCGAACAAAATTCGTATCCTTCAGTGATTATCAAATTTGTGTCCATCCAACACTTCAGCAAACTGTTACGTTTTATTAATTTGTTTATAACTATTCTGACCTCCAATCTTCTTTTATATAATTTTATATTTGACTGAATAGGTTTCGATAATTATTTTATTTGCTATACATGCGTTTCATCATCATCAGCAACCCATTACTAATGTCTCACTACTGGGCGTGGGTCTTATCTACTCTATTAAGACAGTTGAGAGAGATTTGTGGATCAGACATACCTTTAGAATTTCTTTTAGGGTATGTGGATTTCCTCTCGATATTTTTCTTCACCGTTAGCAAGCCACAAGACGAGTACAAATAAATTCCACAAACTGAAATCCACATTGGTACTGGTCGGGATCGAACTCGGTTTGCATGATTTGCCCTCACTTTCGTGTTTATTATTCTCTGTACCAGGGGGCTCTGAATATCGACATTCGATTAGTCGGTTTTGATATCGCTATCAAATGTAAGGAAATATAGATTTGGTCGCTGTCGCTTTCAAACATTTAAGCCTCCAGAACTGTTGTTGCTTTGACTCACTATACTAACTAATAATAACAACTTTACAATAGTATAAATAATGCTAATATTTTATATTTATTATAATGAACAGCGCCTTTCCTCATTCTAAATGTTTTCGCTGAACTAAATGGTCAGTATTCTCGCTGCATACAGCACGCGGTTTGCAATTTAATTAGTTCACTCAGTCAATTCATTTGTGGTGAACTTGCTACGAATTAGCTTAAGCTTTATACATTTCATTGAATATAAAATTACTAGCTTTTACCCGTGGGTTTACCCGCGCGGTATGACGATAAAAAGTTGCCTAGTAGGGAACTTTATTTTAAAACAAATCTAAATTTCTAGGTGTTTAGAAGGCAAGAGAGGAAGAGGTAGTCCAAGGAGGACTTTTATTTAACAGATCAAGGAGAAGGTACGGGTGGTGTCGTAACAGGAGGTGAAAGATATCAGTGATTTTGCCAATTAATCGGACACATTTTTAAACTCCAGGCGGATACTACATTTTCATGATAGAAAGGCTTAATACCATTTTACTCGAATCGGAAATCGTACCTAGGACCTCTTGTACAGCAGTGATACACCCCTGCCGCACCAAAAAAGCAGTTAAATACATAAGTCGAGGAAACACCTAATGTTAATTTATATAAACAACCTTCGGCCTTAAATAAACTTGTTCCAACAAAAACGTAACAGTATTACAAATAAAAATAAACTACAAAAGAACATAAATCCATTCAGAAAAATTCTTTTCCAATTCCATGAAAAATGTACAAACAAAAGTCTTGAACAAAATCGTTGAAATAATTACAACATGGGTATTAAAAAAATTAAAAGCAGAACTTGCAAATGGTATGTTTCCAAGAAAACATTGAACTAGGTTACTTTTACGTCAATGCAAATAGTCGGTAATGGATGCGTAATGACGTTATGCATGCCATGTCGATAGTGCTCAATTGTTCTACTTTATTGTTTGATGTTTGTGAAATACTTTAGAAATAGCAGTTGTGTAGATTGGCTTTTATTGCAAGTTATAAATGGCATTCGTTGTTTTTTTTCTAGTACCTAAATAATTCTTATATCCCTGTATTAAGAATACATAGTGTCACTACCCCATCTCAACCCGTGGGTGTCGTACAAGGCGACTAAGGAAGTAAACCTTTTGCAGACAAGAGCACTGTGAGGAAAGGTAAATTAAAAGCAAACCCTATACCAAGCCAGGCCAGCGTAGTATAGTAGGCAACAATCCCTCCACATTCCATGTCCAGCAGTGGAACGTTTATGGGTTGAAATGATGAAATAATTTTTGTTTAGTTAATAATTAATAATATTTTCAGCAAGATGTTCTACCATGTAGTAAATAGATTTGCAGGCTAATTGCAAATTCGATCATATTTAAGGTGACGAGAGGAGATCTTGGCAGTGCAGTAGAAATAGTTTCCAGCGCTGAATTGATTGCTGAATCGCGCTAAATTGGTGTATGGGTGACATAAAGATTATAATTTGATATTATGATTTAAAATTTAGATTTAACTTATTAGGTATATAATTGGAAAACTTGCAAGCCAATTGTTTGGATTTGTGAGAAACTTTTTTCGTTGTAACAATATAATATAAAATGCACCACATTCAAGCAAATAAAATGATTTTGATTTTGATAAATAACTTAATAGTATTCTTGTTTTGAATATTGTTTTTTTTTTGTTTTCTGATTTTTTTTTAATGTTTTAATACGAGTACACTGCTCTTTCTAGTTTTATATACGAATATCGTGAATCGTAATTGTCTTAAAATTTGATGTCACTGTTTTCTGTACATGTAAATTGTAAAGAAGCTATTGAGTTTCCTAATAAAAAAATAAATTGTAGTATTACTAAACAGCTATACAACTGCACTAAGTATATAAATACTTCCACATAAAAACAAAAAAATATCTGGGAACAAACTAAAGATGCGTGTCACGCGCAAGGACCTTTATAAATAAATATACGTCGCGTTTATTGCGGCCGCTTGCAATTTGTATCACCTGTAATTTGATGTACGAGCTGTAAGAGAAATATAAGAAAATCGTGGTGTCGAGATTTATGGAACTCTATATTTCTTAGCTATTTATAAAGGTTGATATTCGAAGAGATAGGCCAGGGTGATTTCAGTTCAGCGTGTTTATGACACGTATAAGCTCGGTTCTGTCGAAGAATAAGCCCGTTTTTACACAATGATAGATACTAGACAGACATTTGGTGGTCTAGTATTGTTGATCGTAGAGATTTAGATGCGCGTATAAACTTGTATACGTGCGAAACCACTGAAGATACACTTGTGAAGAACTGGTCGATGTTCATTTGCTAAGAAAAAAGCTTTTAAGCATAATCGGCTGAAAATAATTATTTTTTTCCAAATCTCGCTAAAATCCGCTTTTTTAGTAACCTGAGAAAGAGCAAAACACATTATAGTATCATCATCATCATCATCATCAGCAACCCATTAAGTCCCACTGCTGGGATCGGGTCTCCTCTCCTCTAACTAGAGAGCTGAGAGAATATTAATTATAGTATAGCTTTCATTAATTTATATTTTCATATTTTCATCATTAAACACTTTTTTTCCTCTATTCTTTTGTATTGGCCTATTTCCTTCTTCCAATGCCTATCGTTTTCCTTTTTCTACCCATTTCCTTTTCAGTATGCAGTGGCTTGGTTGTCTTTTCTTCGCAACCGCTGCTAAAAAATAGCCAAGTCCGCCATGTACGGTGGTCACCACTTACGCCACGTCGGATAAAAATAAAAATAAGTTGCTTAAATAATCTCATTGTATATTTACAATAAGCATGTTTAAGTTCATTCAATGCAAATTAAATAAGCATAAAAGTGTACCTTATAGAAGAGTCGTCAGTCTGTTTTCGTCCTATATTTTCTTGACTGTTATAAAGGTTGCTAGCCATAGAGATGGGTCAGCGGTTAATCATGTCTGTTCATTGGCATGTCTTTATTGAAGGTGAGAGAGAGGTGTACGATGAGTTGTGGGGTAATAACGGTATTGTTATTCTGAGGGCTGATATAGAGATAATGATAATGTACTGTTGTTTGGGTGAATAGCGTTTATATTATGAAAAAGGTTATGGTGTACCTTCATTTGTATGTGGTTTGGAAGGGAGACGTTTATGAAAAAATGTTTTTTGAAAAGATGTACTTTTATGACTTTTAATATTTCGTAATTAGTAAAAATATTTAATGCTTCAAAGTGGGTCTATTATACATTAATATATAATATTATTATCTACTTAAAGTAGATTCGTTTGGTTTAAATTTAACAAAACGAATCTACTATACTTATTTATATAAGTATAGTAGATTCGTTTTGTTACTTTTATTCGTTTTGTTATTGAAACGAATCTACTATACTTATTTATATAAGTATAGTAGATTCGTTTTGTTACTTTTATTCGTTTTGTTATTGAAACGAATCTACTATACTTATTTATATAAGTATAGTAGATTCGTTTTGTTAAATTTAAACCAAACGAATCTACAGGCAAGGCAAAACACATCTCTGTGTGTGAAAAATAAGATAAATTCAAGACATAAATCAAAGACAGTCAAGAAAAAAATATGAATTGTATAAAATAATAAAAAGATTATTCTTTTTATTATTTTATACAATTTATTTTATTTTTCACACACAGAGATGTGTTTTGCCTTGCCTATAATTAAAATATTTTTTTAGTTTAATACGTACAAATGTTACAGTTGAAAAATATTAAAATTACAAGCATCAATAAGACAAAAGTAGTACAAATAAACATACATAGATATACGTATAACTATATTTATAGTTTAAAATCTGTCGCTTATTTCCTTCGAGAGTACTCTTAGATAAATTAAACGATACATAGTAAAGTTATCAAAAGCTAGTGAAAAATAAACAAAAGAAAAAAAAATGAAACTATTCCACCAGGTAATCCTTGTCTAACTCCGTAAAGATTGAAGATTACCTTCACATTTAAAAGAAAAAAACTTACATAACACCTTCAAAATTATTTCTTATCTTCGTCCAAAAATTCATCCTACCTTTCGCAAGTATAATCTCGAGCCAAATGACATTTGAGTTTAAAATACAGAAAAAAATCCCACTTTTGTCGCGATGCCTGTCTAATCTGGGTTTTGAGACTCAAGATACAGGATATCAGACGCGATGACGCGAAAAATCCAATTACTCGGCACCAATTCACGCATTCTAATGTAGGACGGCACTCTGCGTGTAACAAAATCTAATCAAAGTTTATGGTCGCCCTTGCGGTTTTTGCCGCTCCACCTTGGATTTGGGCAGCGATCTTGTACCTAGATTAGCGGGTGACAACGCGATTTCCTTTAATTTGAAAACTTTTTTCGTAAGTGAAATCACAAAAACAAAAATAGGCACGTTAATTTACAATGCTGGTTGTCATTAGCAAATAGGAAACATTTGTTGAACGCTAGGATCTCAGAAACTTCTGGTCAGATTAGAAAAATTCTTTCAGTGTTGGATAACCCATTTATTGAGGCACCTTATAGGCTGTATAACATCATGCTACGGTCAAAAGGAGCTGAACAGTGACTAAATAAAGCCGATATGACGATAGCGAAGCCTCGTGCGACCATTATCCTATATTCTTACCTAATTGAAATCAAGTAGTCTTTTCGCTGTTTTTTATATCAACAAGTTCACAATTTTAACACCATCATTCATCCACCTATCAAACATGAATAAATACTCGAGAATACAACAAACAGTTGATGACAACCATTAATTTGACAAAGTTCCAAGTTTATAAGTGGTACAATTATTACTTTATTGTAAAATATAAAAAGTGAACGCAATAAAAGACACATTTTTGTTCGATAAATCTCTGGTTAATACTGTTTCCAGTTAAATTTATGTGGAGACATTGTACTGCAATCAGCGTGTTGCGTTGTTTCATCTACAGATAAAAACTTTCTGAGTTTGATATATTATATATTTGAAATATTATTTTCACTTGCATGAGAGATGACGTATGCAAGTATTAACTTCTAGATTATGTACGTAGCATAGTTGTGAAGTGTAAAATGGCAGAATAGGTTCAAAACCTGCTCAAAGTTACATTTTGTTCATTACCATTTTGTTGCTTATTATAAATTTATTCAATTTTTTTTAAATTATATTTACAAATATAAGATTAAAGCTATAATTTAACACTAAATGTAATTAAAAAAAAAAAAAAAAACTATTTTTATAGGGAAAATTTAAAGTTATTACTTAGTTAATTATTCCAATGCGAAATAGGCAATTACAATAATTTTAAAAAGCGTCAGTCATCAATGTAAACTAAGATATAAATATTCCCCCGCTCTTTTATCTACTCAGCTCACAACGTAAGAGTTTATGCTAAATCACCGAGGCCAATATACCACAGAATTACATTCTATTGTCCAACTTAAAATGTACATGTTGTTCCATTGCCCGTTTAAAATCGTTTTATTGGGCAATACCGACAGCCCTCTTTTTATATTAACGTTTATATAATTGGTGTTTTTTAACTTAGTATCTGAGAATTGTGATTTTATTTGATTTTAAATTAGGTATAACTTCTTTAGGCCCAGAGTTAACATTTAGGCACAGAACAAACGACGGAGCGGCGCTATTTTCCTATCCTAACCTCGCCATGTCGTCGTCTGTTCTGCGCTTTAGCGGAGACAAAACAAAAACAGTAGCTATGTTATACACGTCAGAGGTAATGCGATGGTAGGTCATCGACAATAATCGTTGGACCACTGCTTCTACAGGAAACCCATCCACACCCAAGTTTAACTCGTTTGACACAATTATCAGACCACCTGAATACCAAATAAATGAACAGTGAGCAACGCAGCATACATAATAATACTATTATTATTGAAATTCTATTAGTTTTTACAAATTCTCTCTTCGTCGTGTGGGGTTTCGCTTCCGTCGTTTTTATTTGGCCACTGCTCAGCTCTTATTGGCCATAGCGTGATGTAATATAACCTATAATATTCGTCGATAAATGGGCTATCAAACACTAAAAAAAATTTCAAATCGTACCAGTAGTTCCTGAGATCCTAGCGTTCAAACAAACAAACTCTACACAGCTTTATAATATTAGTATAGATGTCCACCAATTTATTTTTTATATTATATACCCTTGATTTTCACTAGACATTTCAAAATGAGGACAAGATTCACGTTTCTTATGGAAATTCTGTATTTTATCTGATTTAGTGATATAGTCTGATGACAGTGATAATACTGCTAGTATAAATTAAGTATGTTTGGAGGAGACCGTGCCCAGCAGAGGGATATTTAGGGGTTATAATGATGATGATGATGCTGCATGTTGTGGACTGTACACATTCTGCCCAGTTGAAAAATTCTCCAGTTGAGAATCTATCTAGCTAAAAACTGTCCAGCTGAGAATCTGTCCAGATGTAGCATCTGGACAGATTCTCAGCTGGACAGTTTTTAGCTAGCGAGGGATATTTGCCCTGCTATGCACCTTTAAAGGTGGATGAAGCTAATGATGTCTTACTATAAATATCTTTATAAAATGAACACTTTGATATGTAGAATACGTTTTATACCCACAATAAGAAGAGACCAATTTTCTTGGAATCGAGATGTGATACTTTTCTACTAGTTTAGAGCCCAATATAACGAGCAATTACTAATACTAGAGCTGATATTCGTGTGAAAATATGTGAATAATATTTCTCAGAATAAGTAGAACATTTTATTTTATTACACTCGGTTATATGAACGTTGCTAGATAATAAATTTTATGGAATAACTTTTTATTGAATAAAATATAAATTTGCTTGGTTTAATATTATTTATATTTTATTTATGAAGAATTTTGAAAGTATTTTATTTTAGTTTTTATTCAATTTGAAATTAGCCGGCAAGTAACATAATCATCATCATCATCATATCAGCCGTAGGACGCCCACTGCTGCACATAGATTAGGCCTCCTCAAGTGACTTGTAACATAAACTGAAAATCAATACCTACGTTTCATTTACCTAAAATCGTTTTTAAAAGAAATACAATTTCAAACATGAAGAAATCCAAACGTATGCGCGCCAAAATTGGCTATATTATGAGCATGCCACTTACGCTTAATCAACTTCATAAAACTTCCATAACTGGAATGAAGGCTTACACAAAATAATAATGTCATGTCAATAATGCCAACTAACTATAAATTTTTTAAAAAGAGTGTCGTGAGTTTTTTGCCAGATCTTCTCATAGCTCCACCCCGTCAGCGAACTGGTCGTAGGCAAATTTGCTGACACTACTTTTCGGATAACCTGTTACATTCTTAACTTGTGACTTTCTTAACGTGTTACTTTGTAACCTAGATAAATAAACGAGATTTAATTTCATGTCAGGACACTTTATTCTAAATATAACATAAATGTATAATAATATTAAAAAAAAAAAATCCGCAGTGACCACATACCTGAAGAAGTAACCGGATGTAGGTTGCGCGGCACCGGAAGTACCGAATGTACGCCGGCACATTGTTAATAAGGGGCGGCGGGCCTTCCGGAACCGTTCGTCTAGTGATGTGAACTGATTTTATGAAGACTATATTTTATATCACTATACCTATTCGTATTATATTTCGTAGAATGATTTGATAATACGAATTTTCCGAAAAAAAAAAAACGATTTTACGCTATAACTCGAATAAATAATTAGACAATTTACTTTCTTGGAAACGGTTTATTACTTATTTAAATCTAGAGAAGATAAATTCTATTAAAGAAAAATAATAATTAATTGTAATAGAAATATTCTTGCCGCTACATAACTCTAGTGACTTTTAAAGTAGATTGAACTTAAGTATTCGAGTTTCATACAACCAAGTCTTGAGACAAGATACATTGCTTCTAGATGTAATTTATTTCTTGACACTTACGAATAAATGTCTTTTGCTATTTATTTCTCAGATAATGTTACTTTTTATAACGTTTTCATTAATTCGATTTAGTTTTCAATTAAATTTTGACAGCCAATTTTAATTTAATTATTTTAATTCGTCGTATCGGAAACTTTAATAATAATAATGTCATGTCAATTTAATTAAAAATACATCATAATAATATCAAAACTTGACTGAATGACTGTCACCGTGGCGCAGTGGTTAAGGTGGTCGCCTCGCCACTACATCGCCGTGTTGGGTGACGTGGGTTCGATTCCCACACGAGACAAATATTTGTGTGATTCATAGATATTTGTTTCTAGTCTGGGTGTACTTTGTGTCCGTTAGTTTCATGTTTGTAAAGCTCCCCGCGACACAGGGCTTGTTCCCTAGTGCGGGCGTTGTTTTTTTTATAAAAAAAAAAAAAAAGTGAGAAAGCGCAGTTGGGGCAGACCCTCGCCAGATGGACCGACGACCTAGTAAAGGTTGCGGGTAGCCGTTGGATGAGGGTGACACAAAATCGCTCGCTGTGGCGGCAATTAGGTGAGGCCTATGTTCAACAGTGGACGTCATTGGGCTGATATGATGATGATGTTGATATAATAATATAATATTCTACCACATTCACACAGCGCCATCTAGTCCCAAAGTAAGCAATTATATTTGCTTGTGTTATTGGTACTGAACAACTGATATAGGTACTACTTAAATAGATTTTTTTTTGTAAATATATACATATTATAGATAAATTACACCCAGACACAGAACAAACCTTTACGCTCATCACACAAAGATTTGTCCTGGGTGGGGATCGAACCCACGACCTCCGGCTTAGCAGTCAGGGTCACTAACCACTAGACAAGCAGCCAGTCAACCAACAGGCCAGTCTGATGATGATGATGATGACCGGAAACTTGGTATAATTTTAGAGTAATGTTTGATGCAAGAATATTTTCTAGATCTTTTTTTATCGAAGTGATCTGAGTTAGATGTTGAGTAAACACTTTATTTATTGAATGGTAACATCAGATAGTTCCGTGTAGTGACGGATTAAGAATACATAATGTCACTACCCCATCTCAACCCATGGGTGTCGTAGAAGGCGACTAAGGGAGTAACCTTATGCAGACAAGAGCACTGCGAGAAAAGGAAAATTCAAAACAAACCCTATACCAACCTGTCTGGCCAGCGTGGTATAATAGGCTAAATTCCCTTCACATTGTTTAGAGGAGACCCGTGCCCAGCAGTGGGACGTTTATGGGTTGCAATGATGATGATGATGATGAACATCAGATACCTCAACGTCACTGTTACCCTTTAATGTGTTATTCGTTAAGTCAAGTTGGAAGCCTTTTGGGTGACTTGATAAATTCCAAGACCAATTCCATAAGAAGATTGTACAATATCAAAAAATGTTACATATTAAAGAATCGCATTATACGTTAATGTACCTAACT
Organism: Laspeyria flexula; assembly: GCA_905147015.1. Lineage (NCBI taxonomy): Eukaryota > Metazoa > Arthropoda > Insecta > Lepidoptera > Erebidae > Laspeyria > Laspeyria flexula. Next base: position 2,478,976 of record LR989958.1, read on the forward strand.
AAAAATTAAAACACGTGGTCCAACACTAAAAGTTGAACAGAATTATGAAATAAAGTCCGTGAGTTGGAATAAGATGTAACGTTTCCTATATTCTGACCTTTTCAGAGCGGGCTTATTTATTGTAGCCGTGCTATGTTCACGGTGTTTTATTTGGAGGAGCCAGCAGTTGTGACCGGTCATTGGTTCTAGATTTATAATCTTTTACTATTGTAGAATTACTATTAATGAAAGAAAATTCTGTACCATTCTACGCTATTTCAAACTGTAAACCATTGAAATTGTAACTACTACGGTGATTAAAAAGGCCTGAGTTTTTTACCACGTTTAGAGCTCAATCTTGTAGTGAATTAGCTTTGGAAGACGTTCGTAAGTATCATTTTTTATTTATTAAAAAAATCTCTACAAAATAAATACCCAAGTCTTCTTAAATCCAATATTCAAATGTTAATCTAATCCTGATGCAATACTGCAAGTTAGCCAACGGCTATCCATCACATTACTGTTGCATACCACGCCATGATACCGACGCTTTACGTGAATGTAGATTAATGATCTACTTACCGCCGATTAAAATAGTTTAAAGAAGGAAGGAAATTGTACTATTACGTGTCAGATAGTTGCCACGTTTGTAAACGGAGATGTCGCCCGTGACACACGGCTTTTTCACTAGTGCGGGCATTGTCAAGACTGATAAACTGTTTAAAATATCATTCACCCAAGAATCGAACTGAAGACAATACGTTCCAGTCGAATAAACTAGAGGTAAAACATAGATAGACATATTTTATTAATGGTATTTCCCATAGTAACAACGCTGAACTGTTATACTTGAAAGAATAATGAAGCCAAGTAAAGTAATCCTAACTTACCTCACGATGGGTGCGTGTGGGCGGCGTGATTGGTCGGTTTGCGTGTCTACAAGCGTAATTACTTGACGCACATTATGAATTGATATATGGCTTCAGTTTTGAGTGACGAACTGTTATTTAATATTTATTTTGAGCTACAAAATAATCGTAAACTTACATGCTTGTATGAGGCCATTGAAGACCATTTAAAAAAGAAAAAATAAATAAATAGAGACGGGTTTAACCGAGGTAAAGATTCATACAATAATTTATTTTTGTTATTAAAAAGACATCACCTGCATTTTAAAACAAGCTCTGTGAGTGTGTGTGTGGATTTTGCAAACATACAACTAATGGACACAAAGTGAATCCAGACATGAAACAAATATCTACAAAACATGCAAATATTTGACTACTGTGTAAATCGAAGCCACGTCACCTGGTGTGGCAATATTAGTGGCGAGGAGACTATCTCAACTGTCAGCCACGGTAACAGTGAAAAATAAAAGTGGAGTTGAATCATAATAACATAGGGCTAGGCTCTAGGCTCCGACCGCGTGGTATTTCGGTAAGAAGTATCCTATATACTATTCCAGACTATAACCTATTTGTATGTCATACAGATACTTTCGGCCGTTCCGATGTAATTGAGTAACAAATATCCATCCATCCTATCCTAACTTTCGCATTCATAATATTAGTAAGATAAGATTAGTACAGCGACAAAGTTTATCTGCAAACAAAATTAAAAAAAGAGGCCGTTTACACTTACTACACTTAGCCGTCTAAGTGACAAATCTTTCTATAATTCAAATCAGTCCCAAAATCTTAAATATTCTAGGCACCTTTCCTCAGGAGTCAGACCTAAATCATATATTTTATTGAAAGGAATATCCTATGAATAGAACATCGGGAATTTGTAACTGGTTTAGGCTTGGCTGAATATATTTTAACTTTCATCGTTGCTTTACCACGTAGGGGTAGGCAGAGGTGTATCAAATCTACATGCCTACTATATTAGCTATTCCGTGTAGTGACGGATTAAGAATACATAATATCACTACCCCATCTCAACCCGTGGGTGTCGTAGAAGGTGACTAAGGGAGTCAAGACTTTAAGCATACAAGAGCATTGCGAGAAAAGGAAAATTCGAAACAAACCCTATACCAGACCGTCTGGCCAGCGTAGTATAGTAGGCTAAATTCTCTCCACATTCTTTGGAGGAGACCCGTGCCCAGCAGTTGGACGTTTATGGGTTGAAATGATGATGATGATGACCATATTAGGTCTCATGTAATGGAGACGAGCCTATTGATATCAACCGGGCACATGTGTTTCCTAACTCCGGGCTGAGTAGTGGTCACAGTTGGCACATCTGACGACTCGGGAGCAAGAAGTGTATCTGCCACACTCAGAGACGTCAATTAGCAGTAATCTGACATTAACACAATTTTTTCATTGAATAATCGTCTTTAGCCGTATAGACTTAAGTATTACACGTTTTTACTAAATTAACTTTAAAGTTAAGTAACGTCTCTGAGTACGGCAGTATGAGTCTCTTCACACTACTGACTGACAAATTAAAGACATTGACAGCAAACGTCAGTCGTCAAAAGTGACACGAAATAACTAATATTCTACAATATATATTATTATTAAATAAATAATATATATCTATCAGTTATTTTTGACGGGCCTTTTGGTCTAGTGGTTAGTGACCCTGACTACTAAGCCGGAGGTCGTGGGTTCGATCCCCACCCAGGACAAATCTTTGTGTGATGAGCATAAAGGTTTGTTCTGTGTCTGGGTGTAATTTATCTATAATATGTATGTATTTACAAAAAAAAAAAAGTATTTAAGTAGTATATCAGTTGTTTAGTACCCATAACACAAGCATAATTGCTTACTTTGGGACTAGATGGCGCTGTGTAAATGTGGTAGAATATTATATTATTATTATTATATCATTTTACTGATAGATTCGTATTTAATGAAAAATAACTTCCAACAAAAACTCTTCCAGTATTTGAAACTTTAAAACGTTTAAATAAATCACATTAAACCGTTTCGTGCAAGATCGTTCACGATCCGTTTATGTTGGCAGCATAAAGTAGGTTACAGAATTATTTATAGCGCCTATGTTAGAAAGTATTTGCATGTAATGTGCATCGCTTTTGCGATTTTGCTAAATCGATGTGCCGGACTGGACTTTGTAGGGCAGTTTGGTAAGTTTATATTTGATAGCGTGTTTGACTGTACGTGAAAGTTGACTTAATTTTCTTAGGAATATAAAAAGGAATATAAAAATATTCTTAAGTATATTATTTTGTTTTTCTTTTAAATTTTTCGATATTTGACTTGACTTTAAATATTACTACTAATTTTGACCTTCGATTGGTTAATTTTAAAATTTAAAGATGATTGTCGTCGCTTTCAAAATGGGGGCTTACTATGAATCTCGACATTCGAATGCTCGGTTTTGATGTCGCTGTCAAATGTTTGAAAATGACAGCAATCAAAACCGAACATTCAAATGTCGAAATTCATAATAAGCCCCCTGTTCATTTGATATATTATTTTAATTTTTAATATTTTTCCCTTTAAAGTTGAATGTGCAATTTTCTGTTTTAACATCGCTCGAGTATATTGTTTTCTAAAATGTCCAGGCAAAGCACAGGATTCACGAGGCACGGATCTCTTCTTGAAACTTTACTTATTAAATTTAAAATAACAAAAAACAGCTTTACATTTTAACAATCTCAATCAATCCCGTGCCGTTATAAAGAACAATAATTATAGAACCCCTATTAACCTAATAAGTAGTAACCTATTTTTACAAAATTACTTTTCAACCAAATTGCTTAACAACCAATGTTTACACAAACAAAAATGTAACTAGACTCCCAATTTAGTGTTACCAATAAAAAGTAATAGAGTATGAAATCTATATTTCAATACAAACACTAGACTATAATTTCGGGCGGGAAACAGCACGTTTTCAATTTAGTTCGTACCCTTGTATAACCTACTTCTTGTATTTATGTGTGGTTAATTATTGTTGTAAATTGATTGGTTTTCTCTAAAAAGGATTATTGTTTAATAATGGTATCGAAGATCCATTTCTAAAATGGAGTAACCTTATGCAGACACGAGCAGTGCGAGAAAATGAAAATTCGAAACAAACCCTATACCAGACGTCTGGCCAGCACTTAACTCTTTGGAGGAGACCTATGCCCAGCAGTGGGACGATTATGGGTTGAAATGATGATGATGATGATGTTTCTAAATATATAATATAGAATTTTCTTCTTTGGTGGGTAAACTTTTTGCTGCAAATCTCAAAAGCCTTCTAAATTTATAAGTGTATAAATTTATTAATCTATTTGAATACAATATTTCTTTTTGTTTTTTAATGAATTATTTTATGCAATTATAACTGAACAATTACTAAAGTCATTTTTTCGGTCAGCCCGTAAGTAACTATATTGAAAATGAATCGAGAATTACCTACATACCCGTAGTATCACCAATCTCTCTAGTTCTAAGGTAACTAATCACAAAGCGACTCGAATTACACATTACACATACCTATAATAATATATGGGCATCGAGAATTCGGAGTAACTACCTTCGCGTGACCGAATTGATTATCATACTATAAACACAGGTTAGAACGTCCCTAGTTTTTACTTTATAGTGCTTTTTCATCCTTTTATTTCACTTCGTTATTACTTAATTATTGTTTATTTTGTTGTTACAAAAAGTGGTTTATTATATAAACAAAGTAAACATTATTACTAGTGATAATAACATTTTTTAAACACTACTACACTTGGAGTTAATACTAAGGCGTCGATCCCACTGCGCGCGGTCGAGTTCCGAGTTCTGCGTTCCACGTTGTACACAATATCTTTACTATTAAGTCCACCTATGCTATAGTGTATGTACTTTAAATAATTATATTACTTTTTTGTTTGACTGGCCTGTTGGTCTAGTGGTTAGTGACCCTGACTGCTAAACCGGAGGTCGTGGGTTCGATCCCCACCCAGGACAAATCTTTGTGTGATGAGCATAAAGGTTTGTTCTGTGTCAGGGTGTAATTTATCTATAATATATATATGTATTTACAAAAAAAAATGTATGTAAGTAGTATATCAATTATTTAGTACCCATAACACAAGCAAATGTAATTGCTTACTTTGGGACTAGATGGTGCTGTGTAAATGTGGTAGAATATTATTATTATTATTATATTATAAAACTTATAAAATTAATTTTAAATTTACTCTAAGTTGACAGATTGTTCAACTTTATACCCAAAGGTTCAATGATTAATGTTTTAAAAGCATTACTTCAAAACATTCTCTAATTGTTTTATTGTTAGTTTGCACTAACAATTACACAAATAAAAGCTAATCTGAGGGTACACGCGCGTAAAACACGTATAATCAAATATTTGTTTAGGTATAACATTAGCTTGAAATATAAATATATCTTACCTTCTATTTAGATAGACGCTACACCCATTTTCATCAACAAAGGCGGTGAATAAATACATTTTAGGTCGGTAAGAAGTTACTAAGAGTTATAAGTATTCCTTTTGTGGTTATTCATAACTGATAATATAAATTTTAATGCAAAAAATATATTCTGTTTCTCTGTCTGTTACGTTTTAAATATATATAATTATTTTTTTTTTTATTTTGTTTGTAAAGCAATTGTGTATATTTTTTTTTCATTCTTCTGGTATCATCATCCTCATCATTTCAACCCACAAACATCCCACTGCTGGGCACGGGTCTCTTTCAAAGAATGTGGAGGGAATTTAGCTTACTATACCACACTGGCCAGACAGGTTGTTTTCGAATTTGGTTTCGGTCAGCTGTACTAGAATTATTGTGATGTATGTTTGTATGGAGATATTACTTCCAATAACGGCCCACAAGCTTGTAGCTCACCATGAATAAAGTATTTTGCTAATAGTTATTTCAAAACTGAAACATATTCAAACTTTATTTATGAAAATTGACTTTTAGTGGCTTATAGGTAATCAACGTTCATTGACGTAGGTAATTTAAGACATTTAGCCACTGAATAAAACTAAAATCACTATTATTGCAATCATAAATGACTTTTTTTGCTACCTTAGCAACGAACATAATATAAAATGTACACCAACACGCCCAAAAATAATAAGTTACTCGTATATATAAAAAGCAAAAGCATGTCAGAAACTATTCAAAAAATAAATAAATAATTTCACAACTCGACCCGGTGTGTCCGTATTAATAATAAAAAAGGTAGCCAGGAAACTTCCCACCTAATCATACTTTTTCATCTCGGGGAAAAGTTTAGGGGTGAGAAAAATATGGGCAAAAAATATAAAACAATATTATAGACTTCGCTCGCAAAGTCTCAACTACTAACTATTCCTTTGTTAGTCAGTTTTGGAATCTCTATGTTTTAATAACAATTTTTTTGCATTCTTTTTACATTTTTAGAGCGCGGAGAAAAGTCTCGTCTAATTAATGTAAAAATAATTAGTATTATAGATAATTATCAGCTGTTTATACAGCACATATACAACTTTATGGACCTGAGAACCTGTACCTATCTTGAACACTGAATTTCTACTCCACTTTTACTGAATGCAATAATATTTTGTCTCTGCATCACCCTAAGGTAGACTGGTAGAGAATGCCTTTGGCATTAAGTCCGCCTTTGTACAAACATTTGCGCAAGAAGTTTAATAAATAAATAAATAATATTTGCCAACCCTATAAGATTTGTTCTTTAATCTTATAGTTCTAGGAGTAGTACAGAAACACGGCAAATAATATCTTGAATTGTTGTGACGCCTGGCTTGCAGGGTTGGCTCCGACAGCTGTTACAAATTTTACCGTGCACATGTCCATCTAATCTAATTTGATCGATTTTGTAGGAAAATATAAATAACATTGGTTAATTAAAATATTACTAGTATGAAAACAATGCTAAAATAAAAATAAAAACTGTGAGAAAAGGAAAATTTGAAACAAACCCAATACCAACCCATCTGGCAAGCATGATATAGTAGGCTAAATTTCCTCTACAATCTTAGAAGGAGACTCGTGCCCAGCAGTGGGACGTTTATGGATTGAAATGATGACTCATTGGCTCCTTTTCAAATCAGTGCGTAAGGTTACAGTGAAACTTGTAATATAATATGCTTTTAAAATCATGTTACACAAAGAGTAAAAATCTAATGCTTCCTCTTAATATTCTGTGTCGTTGTCGTTATTGACTTGTTTATGGAGTTTTGTTACACCCCTTTTTAAGGTGTGTATTTATCCATATTGCCAATGGCTATATCAGGTTACGTTCAAGGACTTTCAAATTGAATAGTTAATGAACAAAGTATTTTGTTCATTAACCATTCAACATTACAGGGTTAGGCATTTTCAAATGTTTGACATTTACATCAAAATATTAATTGAAAAAAATAAAATAAAAATCGATTTAAAAAATAATGATTGTGAGTACATTTCTTAGAGCAAATTATTAAAAACAGAAACGCTAAAACTTGCATACGTGTTTCCTAATCGTAATAAAATAGACAGTTATTATAGAATATAAAAGCGAGAATATAAAACAGACAAATATTGAATGACATGCACCATTTCGTTCGTAAAATATATTGAAAGCTTTTAACATTTATCGCTCACTCCTCGTAAACAAAACTTGACTACTGAGACACGCAAACATAAACATTTTTAATTAAATTTTAATACATCTCCGTCATAAAACTGAACATGTTTATTACCCGTAATTAAAATTTAAATGGCGGGCTTCAAATCATTTACATTTAATCCTTTGGTTTTTACGGAAATAAGGCTTCATGCATACTTTAGTTGGCTGTAAAACCGATTCATTATTAACCAATCTTGTGTAGTTGCGGAGTGTGTTCGAGCCCTATTAATCAGTATTCCGTTATTGATCCCAGTTAATGCGTTGATTAATTACTGCGTGAACTTTATATGCTTAGTTTCTATTGAATAGAAGGGATAAGTTAATTTTAAGCAAACATTTGAAATTATTATCATGATTTTAGGGTAATTATATCATAATGAAATACATTAATATTGTTTATAAAAATACAGTTTGGCTTTGTAATAATAAAATGGTAACACTGCTTTCATACTGGAGTGGCGCTAGGTGACACGACAGTATAAAAGTGGAAGTCAGTTTGTGTCCGGGTTCATTCTCGTGAAAAAAAAGAAATAAACATTGTACAAGTGAAATAGTCGATTTTATTTTATAAGAAAGGAGACTAATATTATGTCGTACCTTTTTACAACTTATAGTATCCCACTGCGGTCAAAACCCTGTGTACGAAATTTAAATTTCCTATATCTAGGATATTAAAATTTCGAACACAGATTCTTTAAACGTACGCACCAAGAATAGTTGACTAGGTCAGACATTGTACATTTGTGTGCATGAACATTTGTGTGCATGAAACTTGAAACTATTGTTCGCGATGATTTTATGTTAATTCTTAGTTTTCCGTACCAACAAGTCTCTATTTTTTACCTATACTAACCCATCTGGCCAGCGTTTCATTTCATTTATTCATTCAAAGAAACAATTTTTACATTGTGTGTGAATTAATTACTTAATAAAAAGTGACACAGTTATTAGATATAGTAACACAAGCAAGATATATATTTAATACAATAAACCGAATTCACTTTAGCTATACGATTTGTATCAATATTCAGTGGTCATACCACCATACGGGTGTGTACGTCATGTTGATGAAACAGAAATACTGTCAATATTGAATGAACGAACCAATCAATTAATTTTCATATTTCGTTGTTTTAAAAAGTAATTGTTATATCACGTTTCTTAGTTTTATCGAAATAATATTATTAATTAAAATTTGATTTTAATACAATCTAACCCTTGAAATGTGTTAGTAAAATAATTTTTGTGATATAATAGAATGAATGATTGAGAAACCCAATAAATAAGCTCAAGATTTCTAATTAACCTAGTTGATTGAAGAGATTAATTAACTTCATAGTAGAGTAACTATGTTTTATGAAATAACGGGATAAAATGCATTAAAAATATTGTATAAACTATGCAGTTCTGTCATACATTTATAATATTATTATTAAGCTGAAGAATTTGTTTGCAGAACCGATTTCAAAAATTCTATTAGTGCTAGATAGCCCATTTATCAAGAAAGGCTATATATTATTACGCTACAGCCAATAGGAGCTTAGCAGTGGCCAAACAAATGACGGGAAGGAAGGCCCGGGCAATATCTAGAGTAGTATATAAATATATCTATTATGCTATATATAAATGAGTTTCAAAAAAGTTATACAAAGATATATCTGGAATAGATCGAAACTCTCAGTCAAGCAAACAAAGCGCAATTATTATGTTTAATTTTGGACAAATTTGGGCTGATATTGCATTTTATAATATATTGCATCAAAAATGGCTTTAGCTTAAATAATTCATCAACAATCCATTAGGAGTTTTATAAATTTTTAACCAAAAATACAAAAATTATTAAAAAGAAACCTTTTTTAAAGGATTACACAAAGATTTATTCTACTTACATTTAAGGATTAAAGCTCAATATTTGCTCTTTGGAAAGTGGCTTAATATAATGTTTTTAATTCTATATAAATACATTGTCAAGTTATGATTTCATGCCAAGTTTTGTTGCTCCTCCACACTTTTTTTTTTTTTTTGGTACAAACAGTCGTCAGAATACATAGTTACATTAATACAGGCTTAATATAAAGACAAAGAGTATCTTGTAAGAACACATGGGATTATTCATGTGTTGTATTATAATTGATCATAATGACCCTTCTGTCGGTGATCATGACTTCATCACTACTACCCATAAACGTCCCACTGCTGGGCTCGGGTCTCCTCCAAAGATTGCGGCGGGAATTTAGCCTACTATACCACGCTGGTCAGACGGGTTGGTATACGGTTTTGTTTCGAATTTTCCTTTTCTTGCAGTGCTCTTTTTTGTTTAAGATTAATATAGAGATATTTCTTGTATTCATGACTTATGTAAGAGTTACTATGTCCTTAAAAAGTCCCCGATCGTTAGGCCACCCTAATTTTTAAACGTTATGTATAGGACTTGTTAGTGATGTACACAATTTGAAAATTATTTTACGTCATGATAAAATTTAGACTTACACCTTCAAACTATCAAAATGTTATTAGAGAGTAAATTTAAAGTTAAAACGTCTGATATCAAGTAAATATTTTGTAGGCAATTTTTTTTAATAGGTTTTCATAACGGTTCTAACCTAACCTTCTGTATTTGTATGGGTTATACTATAACCCATACAAATACAGGAGGCTTGCAGCGTGGATGTTCATAGACATCAGTTATCACTGGCCATTAGATAAGCCGCTGGCTATAAACTCACCACAGATAACTGAACTATAAAAATAATTAAGTATTAATTTAAATTACATTAATAATTTTAAAAGTGAAACAAAATATGGATAAATAAAGGCAACACGCTCGTGTTAGTCCTGGTGTTGCAGGCATCTATAGCCTACGGTAACCGCTTACCCTCAGGCGGAGCGTACGCTACCGATGGCGTATAAAAAAAAAATAAACAAACCGATACAATTTTTGCATTTCATCGATACAAACGAGTTAGGTATAGTTCAGGAAATAAGTTAAGTTTAAGATAAGGCGAGACTTAGCCTTAGCTAAATATGTTTTGTCTGTGTTCCGGGGTAAATTGAGACACCCTCAGGTTTTGGAATCGTAAAGTTGCTTGTTCCAAACACAAGACTGCGGCAGGCGCCAAGAACTAGGGTGTTTGACATACCATCATCGCGCACTAACTTGCAGAAATTTGCACCAATAAGCAGGGCTTTAAATATTATTAATGAGGTTGGCCAACGCATAGACATTCATGTCTGTTCCTTGGTGGAATTTGAGAAGGTGACACTAGATTGTCTTAGTTATAAGTTTAATTTCTAGTTTTGTTCTCTGTTGCTGCATTGCTGTATTGGGTCTTATCTGTAATAACAATGTATGCTTAATAAAATAAATAAATAAAGTTAAACCCATTAGAATGAAATTTTTTTCCACTTGGAAGCCAATAACCTAATAACTTATTTACGAACTTTGTCAACCACTGTCGAATCCTAGAAAGACTGAATAGGCAATTTTGACCTTTAAATCGTTTTATTTCTCTTCAATTTACAATACTCACGCTTACTTTACTTGTTACCATATGGAATTACAATCTATTTTATTTTCAAGAAACTGAATATTAATTTATATTAATGTCTTCATCAATACTTATTATTATTTATACTAAGATTCGTCCAGTGTTCGAAATTTGAGTATTGAACTGTTTTATTTATCTTTTATGTTTATGTATTTGTCTATGACGATATTAAAACTCGATGAATGTGGGTCTATAATTCTCTGCATAAGATTTATATGAAATTGTTGTGCCTAGTCAAAAATATTTTTTTTTAAACATGGAACCCAGAAATTGTTTCTCTTATGTATGTGCTTAATTTGATTTTCTATGGTTGAAATCTATATTAACTTTCCTTTTTGCCCTCTCGATATCAAAGAATCATTGAGATTAAGTATGCAAGTTTATATATAGTATCCATTAAAAAATCTGTTTTCTTGGAACAAATTTATACAGATAGCAGAATAAAGAACCGTAGACACGAGGCTGGAATTATATAAAATAACGTCCCACATTACAGTCGTACATATTTATTAGTCAACTCAAATTACAAGAAATGTCCTCCCAATCCGTATATATCACAGGGCGACAGCGTATTCCCGCGTCGCGCTTCGCACCTGCAGACCGGACAGGCATTCGACGTCCGACCACCGAACCGAACGGACGCCGCCGCTCACGAATCCCACCGATCGTTCCCGAACGCGATCGTCCGCGAGTGCGTGAATTTCAAATCTCGAACGGTGTTTATGTTCCAATTCCGTGATTTGTGACTTTTATTACTGTCCTGGAATTTTGTTCAGAGAACATGCAACGCCGATGGAAGGCACAAAACGTGAGTTTCTTTAGCTAATAGGATTTTTTGACATTGACTTGGGTACCTCATTAATGTTCCGTGTTATTGCGACTTCGTAATGTTACGATAATGGCTTTTGTATATTTTTTTCATCGCAGTAATCTGCCTAACCACAGGTTACGTCGTTTTTATTGTCAAGTCGTGAATAGAATAACGTGTAACTCAATTTTAGTTGAATAATGGAACAATCGTACATATGGATTTATTATACGTGTGCTCTCGTAGTCAGCTACGGCGTAGAGGGGCTACGAAGCTACGGAAATATTTCAAGAGCATACAACATACGGCTAATTAAATTCTTTTATACTTTTGAAAGTTGAATGAGATATAAATGCGGTAGAATTAGGCGCAATTAAATATCATTTGAGATTTATTTTTCGTTTTAATCACCTGGGATACAAAAAGGCACCTAATACAAAAAGCGCCTAGAATATATTCGGGCACATGACAATGATGAATTGTGTAATTATCTCCGACATTTTTAGGGTATTTAAGCGGGTTAGGCATTTAAAAGGTTCGGGTGTGTTACTCTGGATTTTTTGTTTCCAAGTAATTAAATAGGCCAGGTTGATTAGGGTTGTATACGTAAAAAATGATTACTTTGGAGTACCGTTTTCAGAATTCTTGGGTTATCTGAAAAGATTCCAAGGTTCCATTAAAATTACATTACTCTTTTGTGTTGCCATTACGGAAGAAAAATTTTACGTTGATTTTGGTATAAAGGAAAATGTAGGCTGGCCTTTTTTGGATTCAGTGAATTGGAAGATGACGATGTTATAAGTCATTAGGGGGATTACGGCTTGCGTTGTTATCGCGTTAGTGATTATTGCTCTTGTTGTTTGGGAGTATTGTTAGAACTTGGATACTCAGTGAGCCTACTTGGAATCTCAACTTCGATTTAGTTAATAGAGTAGTACATACATTCATATAGATCACGCCTCTTTCCCAACAGAGTGGTAGGCAGATACTATTTCCTTCCACTTGCTACGATTCTGACATACATCTTTGGCTTCTTCAACATTCATCAGTCTTTTCATGCATTCTCGCTTGTTTAGGGTACTCCTGATCTGTCCTTTATTTAGAACGTCACATATTTGGTCATGGTATGTTCTTCTAGGTCTTCCCCTTCCAACGTTTCCTGCGAATGTGAAATTCGCATTATATATTTGTTTTGTCACTCTTCCTTCATTCATTCTCTCGACATGTCCAAACCAGCTTAACATTCCTAGTTTGATTCTATCATCATCATCAGCAACCCATTAAGTCCCACTGCTGGGCGCGGGTCTCCTCTCCTCTAACTAGGGAGCTGAGAGGGTTTAGGCCATAATCCACTCACGCTGGCCTAGTGTGGGTTATTAGATCATACATACTCATAGAATTTCTTCCAGGGTATGTGGGTTTCCTCACGATGTTTTCCTTCACCGTTAAAGAAAAACCAATGTCGAGATTCAGAGTTGGCTATCAGCATTTAATTTTAATTTAAATTTGGTGGTATAGTCATAGTGTATGTGTAGTGTATATAATATATGACTGGCAATTAAAATAAAATTTGGCTCGTTTTTGTTATGAAATCATATTCATCATAATTTCAACCCATAAACGTCCCACTGCTGGGCATGGGTCTCCTCCAAACAGAGGCGAATTACCCTACTCTACCTCGTTGGCCAGATCGGTTGGTATACGGTTTGATTTGAATTTTCCTTTTCTTGAAGTACTCTTGTCTGCATAAGGTTAACTCCCTTAGTCGCCTTTACCTTATGTTATGTAATTATCGTTACACTAAAAGGACGTAAAATATACATATATTTGGGTTAATATGTTTGCTACTGTAGGTAGTGAAAAATAAAACAATGTTTTAGACAATGAACATCAAAAACATTCATTTACAACCATCTATAGAAGATTACATTTTAAAGACGACTTACTTGAAGAAATTGTTGTCTCATTTTCATACTTATTATAATAAAGAGCTAAAGCATGTTACGTTATTTAAATTGACAAGAAAACTTCTAATTATTATCGATTTGTTTGTTAAGCAGAAATTGGTTTCTTGAAAAAAAGTAAATTGATTGTTTCTTTGTGTGATTAATTACGCAAAAAAATATATTGAATAAAATACATAGTTACACTAACATGTACCTACCATATAAAACGTTTATTTATTTCAAGTGATATTAAAGACTTTAGGTCTTTAATTTCAGGTTGTAGGGAAAGTTATATTATGATTTAAAGTAGGTATTTTACTATCAAACCACTCGCCTTTGGTCCGGTGGAAAATTAAAAGTTATAAAGAAAATTACTTATATTATTCATTGTTTAAAAATAAATCTTGTCTTTTATTAATAATTCAAACATACACTCAACAATAACATTACTTGTTTAATTTTAATATTTCATATAAAATATGTAAAGGCTCTCCTTAGAAATTCTCTACCAGTTAAACATTAGGTGATACAGAGAGTAAAAGAAAAATAAAAGTAACAAGGAAAAGGAACAATATGGCAAATAAGCAAAATTACCAAATTCTAAAAATAGAATCAAATTAAAAACAAAATAAAATCCGTCGGTATACATTAATGCAAAACAAACAAATAACTTTCTTTATTAAATTATAACGTTCATGCCGTACTTTTGTCAACATGGTATGTAGAAGGAACGTAATATTTTTCTGAAGTAAAAAAATATCTTACTCTTCGCTCGTATATAAAAAGTCTTTATGAAGAAATCTTCATTTGATTCTCTGTATTGACTTAACATGAAGATGTTATTTGAAATTGTTATGTACTCACTAAGATTTATAATTGTCTGGCAATAAAAAAGTAAATAACATGAGTTACTTGCCGGCTTTTCACAAGGCTGAATCTTGTTAACGAATTGGCCTTAGGAAAATTGTCTGAAACCTTTTTCGGTTTTGTATGACATTTATATGTATCATCGAGATAATTTAAAAATGAAAAATTAAGTTTGACTTTGAACATTATAGTCGTGTAGTAGTGACGTTAATATATATAATAATATTCTACCGCATTTATACAGCGCCATCTAGTCCCAAATTAAGCAATTATATTTGCTTGTGTTATGAGTACTAAACAACTGATATACTACTTAAATTCATTTTTTTTTTGGAAATACATACATATTATAGATAAATTACATCCAGACACAGAACAAACCTTTATATTCATCACACAAAGATTTGTCCTGGGTGGGGATCGAACTTACGACCTCCGGTTTAGCAGTTACGGTCACTAACCACCTGACCAACAGGTCAATATATTAAAGTTTGTGTCTTCTTAAATTAAAAATAAAACCTTGACTACCCTTTTAATAAAAAGTCGGTAACAGATATTATACATATTCATCAGCTATCGCCATTTCTGCACATAATTGCCTCGGTGACGCAGCTAGAAGTGTATATGAGTACTGCACAAGAGGTATAAGTTTCACAAGTCAAGTTAAAATTATATTATTATAATTTTTTCTATCATGAAATTCTCAGTGTCACCGCTCCGAACAAGAGCGGTCATAAATCTATAACTTTATGAATTTAGGTTTCTATCAATGGAAAACTGTTTTAAACCATTAATCAAGTTATATTTATTTGCTTAAATATAAATACATACATAATACAAAGCATATTAATAAATACATATATATAAAAAAGTCACCGTTTACCTTTTAAGAACGCCTCTAGCAATTATAACAAAGATTTCTATAATGGAAGTTATATATTATGTATTTAGTGATTTTAACTATTGCACATACATATACTAATATTTTATTTTATAACTAAAACTTAAACATTACGACTATATTATAACAAAAGGACCTAAGATAATTAATATAGTAACTTAATTTAAAATTGCGTTAACAATCACATAACTACAAATGACTTATAAAATAAACTTAAAATTATACTATTAACAATTCTAAAGCCTGATTCGACATTGCACTTTTTTTCTTAAGGGGAAGTTTCCGAAGACCTGTAATATATGGATCTGAATTCACTAAAAGTCTGTTAAGTAAGTCGGTATTAGTAAGTTTTCTACACATTTTTCGGGTATTATCACGTCTAAAAGCCCTATAATTTTTAATTATCCAATATTTATCAAACATTCTATACAAATTATTTATCTTACTCACTAAACACATAATATTAAAATTTTCTTTATCCACTGATGTTAAAACCGACTCTAAGGCATGCTGGCGTTTCTTTCCAACACGTCCTCTCAAGGATGACCAAATTCCAAATAAATATAACCTTGAAAAGGTAAATTTAATAACAGGTCCTGAAAAGAAACATTTATAAACTTATAAATTTTTTCGTAGTTAGTGCTACGCAACACATACACAGCCGTAGAGGGCTTATATTTTCCAAAATCAATTGTAGACGGTAGAAAATAAACAATATTTTAAAAATAGATATTATAATGTTCATTTTCAATAGATATTATAATGGTCGACGCCAAATTAACTTTATCGTAGGACTACGTAAAGTTAAATGGAAGGAAAAAAGACTAAGAAAATCTTATATTGCGTAGCACATAAAAAAAAATATGAAAAAGCCACGTAAGGGTAACAAATAAATATAATTAATAATAAATATACCTTGTTCTTGCAAATCCATTATCACAAACACCACTCAAAACAAACAATTCTGAGAAATCACTGTTGCACTAACACGCGTTAATAAGTTAATAA
Source organism: Laspeyria flexula (assembly GCA_905147015.1). Taxonomy (NCBI): domain Eukaryota; kingdom Metazoa; phylum Arthropoda; class Insecta; order Lepidoptera; family Erebidae; genus Laspeyria; species Laspeyria flexula. The sequence goes on from LR989958.1 coordinate 2,495,631, forward strand.
TAACGAAGCGTACAAACGCTGATGATACTTTGACTTTAGAGGTAAATAAGTAAATGATAATTAATTACAATGGTCAACATATTCATATCTTCGGGTAGCCTGTTTAATGGTGTATCGTTTTATGTTAACAAATTGTGGGTATTTGATGATTGAAGTTTCTTATTTATGACCTATGGCGGGACCACCGTGCATCGGTTCAAATATCTGGCGAGATGTGGATTTACCTCTGCCTAAAAAGGCGAAACGCTTTATTTTTTTATGATATAACGAAACAAATGAATGAGTTTGACTTTGAATATTAAATAAGTATAGTTACCTTGACAACTCTTTTAATTTAAAGTCGATGGTATTAAATTCATTGATTGTCGGTATGTATCCGCGTTCACAAAAGGAGACAAAGTTAAATTTCGAGAATCCTTCTTTTCTAAAAATGTATTGTTATTTGTTACCAAAGTTCTCTTTTATGACTTTCTGGGAATGACAGACTACATGAAACAGAGTAGTGATAGTTTTAATTCTTTTTTCGACACAAAATTGAGTTAAGTTTTTGTTATTTCATTAAATACAAGATGGCAACAGGCTGGTCGTTTTTTCAACTTTAGTAGTAAACGAATTAGATATTTATGATATTCGTCCTTATGTCAGCCGAAACAAAAAGTTGTTAAGCCTACAAAAGTTGGACAGTACTGTTAGTATAATTTCATTTTCGTACAAAGTTCAATATTGAATTTCCAAGGAGGCTTGTTCGCGTTAGATTTTCTCATGTTGGCACAATCATTTTCGTTGTTTACTTTGTTCTGTTGGTAATGGTATGTTATGATCTGTAAAGTTCGCTATTTTGTACATCGTACCGTTCGTGTATTAAAGTTTTGTGTAAAGAAATGCTCCGAGATGTTTGTGCATATATTTGATGTGGAAGTTTGGAGAACTTGAATTGATTTGGATAATGTGAAGTTTGGGGAGATTATGTAATATGTGGAGTGTTTGTATTACGAAATTCACTTCTTCTTTCTTGTTTGGGTTTAATGGACTTTGCGATGTTGTTTTGTTTCTGATTTTAATATTTTGATACTTAGAAGCTTTATAAGAACTTGAAGGGTGGGCACTGATAAAAGTTTTACCTCTATTAGGAAACCATCTCAGTTATATGAATAATATGAACTGAAACTCTTTATTTTTAAACATTTTACTGAATTTAAGGTCCTTGTATTGAAATAATTATTGGCTATTAGAAAAAAATTACATGATTGTTTCAAAATAATAAAAAAGACTTGTCTATGACCATAAACCTATAGAATATTAGTTTACAGAGAAAAAAAGAGCTAAAAGCATGACATAATTTTTTTTAGGTTATAAGTATGTCATCGTCATTGGATTTTACTCCCGTAAAAAATATTTCACGTTGGAAAATTAGAAGAAGTATACCTTTAAAAATAGCAAAGTATTTTTGATTAAGTTTTAAGTGAATATAGTAAAAAAAATACGGATATCTTTTATTTAATTACCAAATATCAAGGGGTCACATTGTTTGTTGCAAACGTCAAAAGACAAAAGTATCACAACAAATTGTTGTGACAATTGTTGTGAAAAAATAAAACAAAAGTATATTTAAATATACTTACATAGATGCTACTAGAGGAATTTCTGTTCTAATTTCCGCATTAGTTTAGATTTTAGAATGTTCGGAGCGTTGTTAAAGAGACTTATGTAATGAAATTCTTTGTTTAACTCAAGCGAGTGATAATATTTATTGATTTAAAACGGGAATTCACGCGATAATTTATGTATTTACAGTCAGCTTGTGACCACGGCCGGTGTAACCTGGTCGAAACGTCAAGCACCATAAGGTATGTAAATACCTAAATCATAATCGCGGGGATTCCCGTTTTAAATCAATAAGATATTATCATGCAACGAGAAAGTTTAAAAGTAAATATTAAGCGAGTGACTAATAAATTTGTTACGTATATAATTTTTATTTAACTTATTAAATAAAAATTATATACTTTGGAGAGAGAGCTTACTCTCTCTCCAAAGAAGTCATGTAAAGTCATTCTAACAAAACAGAAAACGGCATCTTCGTTTCTGAGCATGACTTTACACGCTGTTTAGTTACCTCCGTCATTTCAATTCCTCCACTTCGCAGCTCCCGAATTAAAGCCCAACAAACACTTACAAGGCATCTTTTGATTACTGAAATTACTTTGTAATTATGTAGGTAATTAGTTTTCAATTACAATAAGCTTGGAAAGCAAATTATGTCTTATTGTGATTGATCTTAGAACTGTTGGACTTTGTTATGGACAATTGAACACGTGTCTAAAAATTAAACGCTCAGTGCTGTCATTGCATTGCATTGCATGACAATTTTTATTTTGTGATAAACGAATTTCAACTTTATTTATAATATATTATATTATTGATTCGTATTAACACTGATATTAATTTATTTTAACTTGAAAGAATTATCATTTTGAAGTCAGCAATGTTTTTCTACTTTAACATAAAATAATATCAGTGCTAATTTCATTGAAATAAGGTTAAAAATCATTTGTCCAAAAAAAGCCTTTGCCATACTGTACTATGCAATAATAACAATGGGCACAAGTCAAGTCACACATGAAAAAGATATTTCCTTTTTTTTATTAATTATAATATGTAGAAAATTCCAAAAAAACATTATTGCAATTCACAGAATTACCATAAAAGGAAAACATAATATTTAGCAAGAATAAATACAATCATAATTATGGACTCATGACAAACTCTAAACAAACGACTACAAGCATGACACAAGCACGAAGGAACAAAACAAAAAATCTCATGAAAATGTAACGGGACTCCGGCTAGAGTTATATAAATAATCTTTCCTCCCTATATGTATTTTATTACATCTCCTTGACGTAATAAGACACGATATAAGTCCGTACTGACTTAAACAAATGGAGTGTCATTGTTCACATAAGCCTCTTCTGGCGTTTTATTAAACCTAGTTAAATATTAACGGTTTAAAAATATTCTATGTAATGTGTTATGTATTCTATGTATTTTCGTTTTTCATAGTTATTTTTTATTAGCTTTCTCTTGCGATTCCAACCACTTAGATTGTTGGTAATTACAGATACAGATCCATTTTGGTACCATTTTTTTGTCATCTACAGGAGCACGATGTCCAGTATGTTTATTTTAGTAAAATAATTTTAATCTTATTGTGTACCTACATGTTATCCTGTAGCTGATTTTTAAAATAAATGTTTTTCTTTCTTTTTTTCTTTCATTTGGTCGATCTAGCTTGATCCGTCTCTCTATCCATTCTACTCTTTCCTTGGTCTCCTCCAAACATTTTCGAAGGAATTTAGCCTACTTATAATACGCTAAGTGTATGTCTGATCCATCAACTAGGCCAGCGTGTGTGGTCTATGGCCTAAACCTTTTTAGCTCTCTAGATAGAAGAGAGGAGACCCGAGCCCAGCAGTGGGACAGTAATGGGTTGCTGACAATAATACATATATTCACTGTTTCAGACTTAATCTATAGTACTATTCTGCCGTGCTAAACTAAAACGTCATAATTACATTTCGTAAGTCTTTGGAAAATGGTTCTAACATAGATGTATTTAGACACATTTTTCTTTAAACTTAGGCATGCAGTTAAACTGTTTTTCATTGTTATGGCAGTATTATTAAGCTGTAGAGTTTGTTTGTTTACTTGTTTGGTTAAACGCTAGTATCTCAGAAACTACAAGTCTGATTTGAAAAATTATTTTATTATTAAGTAGCCCATTTATTGAGGAAGGTTATAGGCTATATTATAACACCACGCTAAGGCCAATAGGAACTGAGTAGTAGCCAAATAAAGAACGACGTGAGCGAAACCCCGCGCGACTTCTAGTAAAATAATAAAGATATATACTATGAACAACAAAAAAAGCGATGATGGCTGAATGGATAAGAGACCGACGTGCTACGACTATACGCGATCCGAGTTCGATTTCGACCGGCAGTACCAATGTGGATTTCACTTTGTGGAATTTATATGTATATATGACTTACCATCTGCTAACGATAAAGGAAAACACCGTGAGGAAGCCCATGTGGGTTTCATTCCATTAGGGTATGTACCCTAGAAGAAATTCTAAGTGTATGTCTGATCCACCAACCCGCACTAGGCCAGCGTGTGTGGATTACGGCCTAAAACTCTCTCAGCTCTCAGAATAGAGGAGAGGAGACCCGAGCCCAGCAGTGGGACAATAATTGGTTGCTGATAACTATGAACAACATTAGAATATTATTACAACTGTCTCAAATACAATAACACAAATCCTATGAAAATTAAACTAGCATTATAACATGCCATTATACAACCGTTATAATGCTAAACATCCATTCATTTACAATATGTACATTATAAACGTATACCTATGTTACAATTTACATTAATCTTTATTACAATGCAATAATAATTTTGATTTTATAGCTACCTTATGGAGATTAAATAATGGCGTAATTTTATTATTATACATAATGTTTGCAATCATTAGTGGTTAGAATAATGTCACGCTTTGTTTGAATGGGTAGGCAGAGTAGTAGTCACCAACTCAATTCTCTATTCAGGCTCACAATTGCTTCAATGAAGATCGAGCTTTGCTTCAATGATCGTAAAAGGCGACTAAAGTAGTACTTTATGCAGATAAGAGCTCTGCGAGAGAAGGAACATTCGAAACAAACCCTATACCTACCCATCTGGCCAGCGTGGTATAGTAGGCTAAATTCCCTTCACATTCTTTGGAGGAGACTCATGCCCAGCAGAGGGCCGTTTATTCGTTGAAATGATGATGATATTTAAAAATAACATAAAACATAACATAACATAGCATCACGCCTTTTTCCCCGAAGGGGTAGGCAGAGGTGTTTCACACCCACATTTCGCCAGCTATGTTTGGTCCCATGAAATAGGGAGCGAGCCTATTGTCATCAACCGGGAACATTTGTTTACCAAACTCCGGGAAAATCTCAATACTGGAATTTCATAATAGAAAAGTCCAATACCATTTTCACCCGACCCGGGAATCGAACCCGGGACCTCTTGCATAGCAGCATTTAAAAATAAATATTTTAAACTAATCTAGACATTCTCAACATCCAACCTTAAAGACGTCGAGCCTGTCTTCTATTTAGGAGTATACGTTGATTAAAAAACAATTCTATTTAAATAATAACAGAGGACATCAATCGCATAATCTCCTAACCACTGAATCCCGAAAAAATACTAAAGAATCTTGTTCCCTACAAAGCTGTGACCACACATTAGCCTTGAGCGATAAATCCGGGACACAGCTAACGTTTTCTTACCCGCAATGAATTTAAAGGCAAGACAAATAGACATGGGTAGACAACTGTTTGTTAAAGAAAATATCAGCGAATTTTGAAAAGGTTTTCTAAGCTTTGGTTTGTTTGTGGTCATAATGTTATTTCTGAAAATATGACTAGTTTACCTTTCTGTTTAAAACCACTGGCTTTCAAAAATAATATCGGAATGTTTTTTTTTAATGTAATTCTTAAATACTGATTTTAGAAGGCATAAGCAATAGCACTAAAGCCTGTATGTAAAAAGACAAGATACTAGGTACATACATACATAGCATCACGACTTTTCCCCCGAAGGGGTAGGCAGAGTTGAATCACACCCACATTTCACCAGCTATGTTTGGTCCCATGAAATAGGGGGTGAGCCTATTGTCATCCACCGGGCACATTAAATTTGTTTACCAAAAAAACTAAATACTGGTATTCGATATGGTGGATTTCCTGATAGAAAAATTCAGTACATTTATTTTATATTATTAGTATTTTACCCGACCCGGGAATCGAACCCGGGACCTCTTGCACAGTAGTCGTACACACTTACCACTGCGCCACCGAGGCAGATCCTAGGTATTGGTTTAGAACTCTGAAAACATTTGACCTTAGTCTATCCAGACTCATTGATATACATAACCAAAGAGATCTTCTGACCAACTCGATAGCTCTTAAACTAACCCAAGTTTTAGTAGAAACATTATCTTACTAAGCTGAATAGGTTTGTCTAGATTTAACTAGTTACAAGTTTCAATAGTACTCTGAGATACATTATTAGTTTGACTTCATCTCAATGAACACAAAGAGCATTGACAAAGTCTATCTAGTTTAGATAACATAAATATATGCTTTGAAATTATAGCAAATCAAAGAAGTGAAGACAAACAGGGACTAATTATTCTAAGATATAATAAAGTCAATAATCTGTTAACGATATTATCACATGATATTATGACTCGCCTGTTGGTCTAGTGGTTAGTGACCCTGACTGCTAAGCCGGAGGTCGTGGGTTCGATCCCCACCCAGGACAAATCTTTGTGTGATGAGCATAAAGGTTTGTTCTGTGTCTGGGTGTAATTTATCTATGACATGTATGTATTTACAAAAAAAAAATGTATTTACGTAGTATATCAGTTGTTTAGTACCCATAACACAAGCAAATAATAATATAATTGAGGAAGGTTTGGGACTAGATGGCGCTGCGTGAATGTGGTAGAATATTATTATATTATATTATTAGAACAATGAAAAACCCTGTGGATAGTATAATATTCAAGTATTTCAGCATCATCATCCTATATCCTAGCATTGCCTACCTCCATGAGTGACGGTAACCACTGACCATCATGTGGACCGTCTGCTCGTCTGCCACTGAAGGCATAATAAAAATATAGAAAGAAGAATAAAAAAAAAAAACAAGGTTGAAACGTGAGGAAAATTTGCAAGAATTTCAGGACATTCTCACCAGACAGTTACAATAGATGTTAGACTGACCTGTTGGTCTAGTGGTTAGTGACCCTGACTGCTAAGCCGAAGGTCGTGGGTTCAATCCCCACCCAGGACAAATCTTTGTGTGATGAGCATATAGGTTTGTTCTGTGTCTGGGTGTAATTTATCTATAATATGTATGTATTTACAGAAATAAAAAAATGTATTAAATTTTTACTAATATTCTGAAACTGAAGAGTTTGTTTCTTGAACGCTAGAATCTCAGGAACTGCTAGTCCGATTTCATAAATTCTTTTAGCGTTTGATAGCCCATTTATTGAGGAATGTTAAAAGTTATATAACATCACGCTATGGGCGATAGGAGCCGAGCAATGGTCAAATAAACGACGACGGGAGCAAAGCCCCACGCGAGTTCTAGTTCGTTGATAAAATACAATAACTTTTGTCTGTATGTGCTCTATCATTTCTGAAGGAAAGAGTAGCAAAAAAAGTCACATATCGTTTCCAAAGTTAACTTCGAACGATCATCGAACCCACGTTATTCAAAGTGACAGCTTGACAAAGCTCCATGCCACCGTACCTGTCATTTAACTATTCAATTATGCTCTTGATTTCATCCATAAAATATGGGGAAGGAAAAGGAAGAATATTGAGAGAATTTGATTTTTGTACATTAAACTTTTTATGTATAATGTCACTACCCTATCTCAACCCGTGAGTATCGTAAAAGGCGAGTAAAGGAGTAACCTTATGCAAACAAGAGCACTGCGAGAAGAGGAAAATTCGAAATAAACCCTATATCGACCCGTCTAGCCAGCGTGGTATAATAAGCTAAATTCCCTCCACATTCTTTGGAGTTATCTGTTATAAAATTTTCTATAAAACCTACATAGTCAATGGTTAAGTCATACTAGCTAATTTTTCTATTTGTTTAATTTTCTAGATATTCAATTTATAAAACAAGAAGTCACACCTGGCTTCGCTCTCGTCGTTCATTATTTGGCCACTGATCAGCTCCTATTAGCCGTAGCGTGATGTTATATAGCCTATATCCTTTCTCAACAATTGAGCTATTTAACACTAAATGAATTTTTGACTAAATGAAATCGGCCTAGTAGTTTTTAAGATTGTTCAATCAAACAAACAAACCCTTTAGCTCAAATTTAACACAGAACAGTTTTGAAACACTCAAAATAAAATTTGATACAAGTGATCTAACACCGGTAGCAGATAGTAAGTCACATGACAAACACATTGTTTTTCAATTCTACATTATTGCATTAGGTTATGTCAGTAATGATGACTGTTTGTACGGAAATAAAGAAAGAAACTATAAATAGATATTATGATTTAAAAATCTCGATAATGACGTAGGAAACTCCCGTTTTTTAGAGGATTCGTCTCAATTTGTGTAAAAATATCTGCGAAGGGCAAAAGGTTGTACTACAAAGATCCTTTATTGCAAATTGGCTGTGAAATTGGGGCATACATACATTTGAATGTGTTCGTATATGCAATGTTGATTCCTTTTCTTCCGTGCTCCGTTGTAATATATTGTGTTTTGATATTTTGGGAAAGCCGGCTAGAGCTGTTATGGTATAATATATCTAGAAGTATAGAGCGATTCTTGTGTATTTCATGTTCACAGTAATATTTCTAGCTTTTTATTACTTCGTCAAGCACAAAAGCTATAACTTGACTAAAATACGAGTATTATATTTTAAGAGTTCAGTAACAGATGGACAGATGGACAGACAGACGGACAACGGAGTGATCCTATAAGGTTTCCGTTTTTTCCTTTTGAAGGATGGAACTCTTCTTTGGAATCACTGTGGGTGGGGCCGTGAGGATAGTCTTCAATAAAATATCAGGTTCGATTTTCTAGAAAACTAAAAAAAGACATCGCTAAGCAACAGTATCGTGCTATTATTTTTCAAAGATCTCTCTCGGATTAAAAATAAATGGTGCTTAGAATTTATTTTTCCCTGTATTTTCATTTTCCGTTCACAACAGTAAACATCCAACTTCACTTATTTGAAAATAGAAACATTGTTTATTGTTTACAAAAAAGAACAAAAAGTATTTTCTAAGAATCCCAAAGGTCATTTTTGGAAACACTCTAGAGAGATCCTAATTAAATATGCAAAAATAACGAGTACAGCCTGGACCCTCACAATGACAAGCGAAGCGTTTAGTATAATCGCCAAGGAGGCTTGAAACGAGGATAATATTATATAACAGTCCTTTACCCTAATGTTCTAATGAAATAGGCTTTAAGACGACCTAGGCTCTAGTAGTGTTATTCGTGTACAATAGTTACTGAGGTGACGTCATAATCTCAACTTAATTAGTGCCAAAACTCGATTCAAATCTCAATTTATCGAATTTATGGAAATTGGATATATTTTTTGTGGAAAATTACTGTATCTCCTCTCTTTTCGTTTGGTCTCTACTTTAGGTGATTTCAAGTATAATAAATAAAATATAATAACTAAACGGTTATAAGTACTTTTTATATAGGTAAAATTTATATGTAAAGCACCCAAACAAAAGCTTTGCAAAGCATAATAGGTTGATGTTTTTCTTAGCTCAGAATTTAATTATTTTGTGCTTAAATACTTTAGTCTACAACAATCTAGTTACCGAAATTTCATTATCAAAATTGTAAATTGAATGGGTTCTGAATTTATTTACACAAAACAAACATCGTTCATTTTAATGAAAGTGCTCAATAGATGCAATAAAAGTGAGTATTTATTAGTATAATATTCATTCTGAGTCCAACCCTGTTTCATTACACAACATTTCATTTCGTAACTAACAAATAAAACGAACGTTTTTCACAAGAACAACAACTTAATTAGTTTCTATAAAAGTTTAAAATTAAAACAGAAAACGGTCCGCTACGTATTAAACTCGTAGAGGTCTACGGTGCTACGGCGTAGCACTGCTACGAAGTGTACTTAGTAACTTTGTAATGCGCTTACCACCGGAACTCAAATAGCTTGTAACCGGTTCAAATGAAAAACCACTGCTAAACTATAAATTAAATTGTAAACTGTTTGTTTTTTCCTGTTGTTTAAAAGAAAAACAGTTTTTCTTAACTCGGAAAGGTTAAGAAGTATCGTTTTTCTTACAATTACGGGATTAATTAGTTGGAAGCCTTAATGGTGGTACGTTTTTGAAGCCATCAGACAGGTAGCAAGTAAAATAAACTTGACATTTTACATCGCGAGCAAATTATGTCAGTCATAACATTAATTTATGTCAGTCGTGGGAATTTATTCATGAGGTGGTTTTTCGATGTATGCCATTTAATAATAATAATAATATTGTACCAAATTCTCACAACACCATCTAGTCCCAAATAAAGCAATTATATTTGCTTGTGTTATGAGTTCTAAACAACTGATATACTACTTAAACACATTTTTTTTTGTAAATACATACATATTATAGATAAATAACAGACACAGAACAAACCTTCATGCTCATCAAACAAAGATTTGTCCTGGGTGGGGATCGAACCCACGACCTCCGGCTTAGCAGTCAGGGCCACTAACCACTAGACCAACAGGCCCGTCAAATATTTAGTCGTCTTTTTTACATAGCTACGCTAGGATGCTTTAATTGTGACGAAATATAAGTTAAGTAAAGATTTAATTAAGCGTTTAGTTTATAAAATACTTGGTAAAATTTGAAATTACGGATAGTTTTTTAATACGTTACGTTCAAATGGACCCTTCGTGATAGATTTCCGCACGAGTGTGTCATATTATATATTATGAATTATAAACTTTTAAATCTTGTTTTTTAGAAGCTACTCCGTCCGCATTTTCATATTTTTTTCTAATTTTTGTGATAGTAGCTTTTTTTTTGTTTTTATTGAAAGTAAGTAAGGAAATAATAAAATTACAATTAATTTATCACGCTAAGCTAAATTGCTTGTTGGCGAGACACGCTCGTTGACATTTATCTTACTTATGTACCTATATTCAATTCTTAAAACTAAATATTATACCAAGTACTATTATTATTAATTGTCAATTTGACAATTTTCTGATAGCCATTTAATGTTAAAAGACTCTGCTAAAGGGAAGAAAAAAAAAAAGATTTATATTTGTATATTTTTATTTGGTGGTTTATGACGCCTTATCGCGTCTTGTCTTTGGTTAGATGCAAATAGCTCGGGATTGTATTGTTGTTTTGGTGAGACATTGTTCCAGGATTTTTTTAACCTATTTTAATTTAGCTATGTTTTCTATAATTTTGCTAACTTGTATCTGACTGAAAACAATAACACATTGATCGCGAATATAAAAAATCTTAAAGTAATTGCAGTTATACACAAAAGTGACTCTACCAAGAGAGGCTGTGTGACCAATATTTACCCATGTTACCCGAACCATGTTCGATCGTAAAAAGGGCAAGTGGTACCAAAACATGTCTCTATTTGTATCGACAGTATAAAACTCTACATTCGATGGCAGAGTGGTAGAGTATGGCTTATTTCCGGACCGACACCCCACTGTGAGACCTTGTTCAATATTGCATGCTCTATATTTGGAAATGTTCTTTTTATGAGTGTTCGCTAAATGTAGAGATGAGATACTTCTATTTATGTCGAGATGATTTTAGCTTGTTATTAAACGGTACTCTTAAGAAACAAGTTGTAAGTAGATAGAGCTTCAATGCAATTTTTAACCTTATGTTAATTAGTTCAAAATAGAATTTTCAACAAAAACATTATATTATATAACCGAATTATAAAACGAGGATTATTAAGAATTTGGGTTTCTTGTTCGCATAGGCACTTGATTTCATAGCATATCACTATGAAGGCTGCTAATATTTTTAAAAAATATTATATTTGAAGATTCACCACCTCAGACACACCACTTATTTAGGGTTATTTTTCTTCATTTATTCCTATTTCAGAAACTACCACATTGGATTTTACATGTCATTGAATTTTCAATGAAATTTTACAATGATTGTAATATTTCTACGACTTGATTGTCTTGATTTTCTGATCATTTTTATCAATATCTACTAATATTATATCTCTATAAAGATGTAAAGTTTGTTTGTTTGAACGCATTAATCTCTAATGCGAATTGAAAAATTATTTTAGCGTTAGATAGCCCATTTATCAAGAAATTTTATACGAGTGTTTAACATCGCGCTACGATTAATAGTAGCTAAGTAGAACCCAAATAAAGATCCGCAGATGCGAAGTAGACAACAGCTTATGAGTATAATTATATTACACAAGCGAAGCCATACGCATTCCTAGTATGCTTTATACAAAAGTTATTCAAAAAGTTTTGTTTGAAAGCCTTCTTTGCTTTCACAATTGAGTAGAACCAAACTCGTTCCTTAACTCAAATTTAACGAGATAATGACCTCACCTCAATGTTTTTCTTTCACCCTCTGATTCACAAACTCGATCTTACCTTGCACTAAAGTCGTAAGACAACATTAAAGGGGAACAAAACTCGAAACTTTTCGACTTTCACTTCGACCTCGCAAATCTTAAGGGTCGTAGAGGTCCCTAGCGAAAAATCACAGCCCTTCAAAACTAAAACTATACACGTTCTGTTGTTTTAGTACTTCAAAGTAAAGTTTTATTGCTGGTAGCTTTGTGATCTCAAATGTCAAAGGTTTTAAGTTTTTGGATATATAATTATGAAATTTTGAGCTCTAAGAATCTATACAAATAAATTAAGTTCAAGTGTCTGTTTGTAATATCAAAATAAAAGCTTTTTAGAGTAGGCATAATATGAAAGTGTGTATGTTAATTATAACAAAAACATAGGTACTTTGTAAAATTTATGTCTGTCTGTTTGTTTGAGGTAACCTCTGAAACGACTAAACCGATTTTGATTTTTACGTTACGGTAAAACGCTGGCAGGTCCTCTATCCCAGGGGAATTTTAAATAACAAAATTAAATTATAATAAAGAAATATAGGTATACATATTAAATTTATTAACTGACACAAATCCACAGTTTTTTAGTAATATCTATGTTATTAAATGAAACAAAAAAAACAATATTTTAAATTTGAGCTTGCCAAAATTTAATCCTTTTTATGCCCTATACCGAGAGAATTTCAAAAAATCCTTTCTTATTGTATCACTCTACGCACACAGACACACACTAAGAGAGGATTTTTCGAAATTCTCAATGGAATCTGTGAACAAAATTTCAAGATATCAAGATAGACCCAGTGGTATGGGCTGTGCATGTATATAATTACAGTTAGTTTCTCCTTTTATAAACATAGCTAGTACCTCTTATTACCTTTTTATTTAATATTCCCGGAATACCTTCAAAGGGTATCACTCAATCTATTCCAAAGGACGTAACGTAGAAGGGGTAAAGAACTCGATTAAAAGGTTTAATAAGGGATCAACGTTTTTTTTCTGTATTTGATGGGATGTTAAAGGTATTAGGAGATATAAAACCGCTAGATATATACTTGTCTAAAGGTAGAATGTAATTATATCAAATTTGTAATAAAAATCACATGTAAGTTAGTTTAAAAAAGAGGCTTTCCACCTATAAACGTCACATTGCCGGGCACAGGTCTCCCCCAAAGATTGCCTGTCACCGTGGCGCAGTGGTTAAGGTGGTCGCCTCGCCACTACATCGCCGTGCTGGGTGACGTGGGTTCGATTCCCACACGAGACAAATATTTGTGTGATTCATAGATATTTGTTTCTAGTCTGGGTGTACTTTGTGTCCGTTAGTTTCATGTTTGTAAAGCTCCCCGCGACACAGGGCTTGTTCTCTAGTGCGGGCGTGGTCTTTTTAAAAAAAAAGAAAAAAAGAAATATTATGGAAAGAATTATATACCAATAATTAATTATATTACCTAATGTTTATATTGTGTTAAATTTAAATGTTAATTTTGTCTGTTCTTTTTTTGTGTGTTAAAGTGAGAACAAAATAAATTTATGTTTTTTTTTCTTTTTAAAATAAGTTGCTTCTTTTTTTTCTCTTAACTAATACGTAGTTCTTCGTTTTACATTTACAGACCTTTCCACGTAGTAGTATTATTTGTTTAGACAATTTTTCTTTTATATGTACACCACGTTTCTGGAAATACATGAAAAACATACAAAGCTTAACATGATTCAGTTCGTTTGTATGCAAATATGGAACGTGTGATAATGTTATTTGGGTATTATTTTGAATACCTTTGTTGTGTAAAAGTGTGAGATGAAAGATAAGTACACATTGGATCAGTAACAAATTCCTTTGTTGTATAGAACAGTATATTGTAATGAATCTAACGCCAATCGTAAAACTACAACTGCAAATTAGTAATACTTATAGCTAAAATTCAAAACTGAGGTCTAAATCACCTCAAAGTATTTTTACAATTAATAAATTTACATAAACTAATAACAATAATGACATTTTTAATAAGGTTTTTCTATTTCTTTTTTTTTGTTAGGTTGGAAATATTTAGTTTTTTAGTTTTGATAGTAATTTACGAGTATTTTAGTAGTTAGTTAATAGCTATGGAACTTTAGTAAGAAATTAAATAAAAGATATAAACTGCTGTCTAGCAATTTTCGAGTTTTGCGCTTATTATAATATAATAATAATATAATATTCTACCAGATTCACACAGCGCCATCTAGTCTCAAAGTAAGCAATTATATTTGCTTGTGTTATGGGTACTAAACAACTGATATACTACTTAAATACATTTTTTTTTTGTAAATACATACATATTATATAAAAATTACACCCAGACACAGAACAAACCTCTATGCTCATCACACAAAGATTTGTCCTGGGTGGGGATCGAACCCACGACCTCCGGCTTAGCAGTCAGGGTCACTAACCACTACACCAACAGGCCAGTCATATCATCATCAGCTTATCAACAATTTTAATAGATATGTCATAGGATGTTTTGATAATAATTTGAATTTTAGCGAAAACGAAACGGTTTTTGCGTTTTAGGGTGGATCCGACATGGAAAAGTTAAGTTAGATAGGGTTTTTCTAGACGTTTGTATCATTTACCAATTACCTATATTGTCGACGACGACGAATGAATACTACGACTTAGAATTATGATTTGCCACATTATTATAACAATATTTTTCTTTTAGTCCAAAGCCAAAATACATTCACAGAAATATATAAATATATATACATATTTAAATATTCCAACCGTACAAACCCACAGTAAGACGCCGAAACTTAAACACAATCATGTTTTCAACTTTGTACACAATTCCAAATAATACTATCGATCGACACAAACAGTAGGTCAACCGAACCTCTTGACGATTCTTTAGTCTTTTTCTCTATTAATCTAGAATCAGCAATGCCAACCAATGTGGCAATGCTGCTACTGTCTGGCAGAATGCCAACTGGCAACGGATGGCGACCACCTATGTGATTAATTGTTGTTTAATTTCATACACGTACAAGTTAAGCCTAGAAAGCTGAATTAATTGGTCTCAACTGTATATGCATAATATAATAGTATGTATTTATATAGATCACGCATCTTTCGTAACAGAGAGGTAGGCAGAGATATATAAATATATTTTCTTACGGTTTAAACTTTCGGTGAACTTCCAAAAACATTTCTAAACCATTAGACAAATCGGTCTAGCTGTTCTTGAGTATAGTGAGACTAACAAAATGAAATGAAATCTCGTTTATTCATCTAGGTTTCAAGGTAACACTTATGAAAGTCACAAGAATGTAACAGGTTATCTGAAAAGTAGTGTCAGCAAATTTGCCTACGACCAGTTCGCTGACGGGGATAGTCTAATGGAGATATGAGAAGAACTGGCAAGAAACTCACGCCACTCTTTTAAAAAAAATGGATAGTTACAATCTTTTGTAATTTACAATTTGGGTAGCGTGTAAAGTGATGCAGGTTACAAATTGTAAATTACAAAACATGTAATTTACAATTTGGGAAAATCACAATCGATATTATAAATGATAATACGAATAGCAATGTATTTATATTTATACAGATGTATATAAGTAGGTATGCATATTTTA
Organism: Laspeyria flexula; assembly: GCA_905147015.1. Taxonomy (NCBI): domain Eukaryota; kingdom Metazoa; phylum Arthropoda; class Insecta; order Lepidoptera; family Erebidae; genus Laspeyria; species Laspeyria flexula. The sequence goes on from LR989958.1 coordinate 2,511,483, forward strand.
CACTTGAGTTGTTCTCATCTCGTCCTATCTAAATAAACAAAAGAAAACTTCAAACACAAAGTATGTTTAACTAGAAGTGGCAGAAACAGGCCCATTTGGCTTGTGCTCAGCACCCCGTCATTACTAAGTTAGACCGCTTAATCGCAACTTTGCAACTTATCCCAACGGCAAATAGCTTAAATTCGAATGACACACAAAATTAAGTTAATTATTATTAGAGGTCGCCCACTACGGTAAGGTTACAGAGGTTACTTACATTGTACTCTGTTAATTTAACTATTTTTAGTTTAGTTATAAAGCTAAAGGAGTATTGTTACAAAAGAGTATTGTAAGAGCTTGTTGTTAGAAAAATTAGACGTCTTGTTTTCTTTGAAAACTTGCGAACTACAAATCTAGTACTATGTATACTACGTATATACATACACAGAATAATTGTTTGTGAACTGCACAAATATTTGTCTTGTTTACTTGTTTAACAGTCATATACTAGGGCCACTAGATCAATTCATTTACTGCCCATAAACGTCCCACTTTTGGACACGAGTCTCCTCCAAAAAATCTGGAGGGAATTTAGCCTATACCAACCCGTCTGGCCAGCGTGGTATAGCCACGCTGGCCAGACGGGTTGGTATAGGGTTTGTTTCGAATTTTCCTTTTTTCGCAGTGCACTTGATCACTAGATCAATAAGACAGTTTAATCCAAACTCTGCTTGAGTGACCTTTTGCAAAGCACTGCACTGCAGTCATAAATGCTAAAATAAATGCTATTCAAAATTTTCATATTCTTTGAATTTTGAAACCTATACCAACCCGTCTTGCCAGCGTGGTATAGTAGACTAAACTCCCTCCGCATTCTCTGGAGGAGCCCCGTGCCCAGCAGTGAGACGTTTATGGGTTGAAAGTATGATGAATCCTATGAACCTACCTCTATTAAAGGAAAGAAGCAGGAAATAAGGCTGGCACCAGACTATTCACAAGCGTGATCACATGACGTCATATCGTGTTGAACTAAACCATTACTCGTGAATAATGGCTTTGACGCGTAGTCTGTTTACACCGATTAAAATAGCTGCCGTGAATCATAGAGACACAACACTAATAGTAGGTTAGCTTGAATTTATGAAGGTTTATTAAAGTCTCGTCAGAAATAGGATTATCGATCGTTCATTAATGAAATAATTAGTCAGTGATTAGACAGAATATCGATTTTTTTTTTCATGAAGTGTTGAAGTTATATGAATGACTAGCTGACCCGGCGATCATATTTTACAATTGATTTATTTTTATTAGATTTGACTTTAGCGACCATAAATACATACAACGATAATTCACTGTCAAATGTCAAATGATAGACCGAAAATAAATGGCGCGAATACATAACCTCTGTAAAATCTTGCAATGTCTGTCAATGATAATTTTCTAATAACTATCTAACATGGTATGTAGTATGTTTATAACATCATAGAAAACTAGTAAATAAAAGCTTTGGTTTTGGCAAACCATTGTCTATAGGCAATGATTACTTATCTATGCTTTTTTTTCATACAAGCGTACTCTGTCAACAAAGAAAAAATAACTGACCAAAACAAAATCAATCCTTCACTTACTCATTGTCAAACAGCCAACACGAACGTGACTCATCAAAAACCAAAAACTTATTTACATCAAGGGCGTGACCCGTAAAATATAATTTTTATAATTTAACTTTTCAAAGACGAAATTTGACGCTGAAAAATTGTAGCTTATATTTTTGTTCGCCCATTTTTCAGTTCCCCTCCTGAAAAATGTCCAAATAACGAAATTAATTCAACGTTCCCGGCCCGAGATTAAATTAAATCGTTTCCCTGCTTCGCCCCTACGACTAGTCCCTTTAATACGCATTGTACCGATGAGAATTCATTCTGTTTTTGTCAGTTTTCGTGTTCTTACAAAAGATGTAATAGTATTTCTCTGCGGGTCTCGAGTTTGTAAACATACGGCACTAAATCAGCAGCGAGCCTGTTAAGAATGAATTTACGATAAAGACACACAAAGATTTCATTATTTAGAGGTTTTCTTTCTAGATACTTCGATTACTTGATTACTGTGTATATAGTAACACTACATACTAACTAACGTGCCATGGAGGGACTTAATCACTGCTACTTTAGTGATAACAAGCACACTAGACAGCATTCTAATGTTCGTGACGGCGAGTAGCTGTGAAAAGTTTTGGGACCTACTGCATTATGCATTTGTATTAATTCTTATTCTATTCTTATTCTACTGGCCTGTTGGTCTAGTGGTTAGTGACCCTGACTGCTAAGTCGAAGGTCGTAGGTTCGATCCCCACCCAGGACAAAACTTTGTGTGATGAGCATATAGGTTTGTTCTGTGTCTGGGTGTAATTTATCTATAATATGTATGTATTTACAAAAAAAAAAGTTGTATTTAAGTAGTATATCAGTTGTTTAGTACTCTAACTCAAGCAAATATAATTGCTTACTTTGGGACTAGATGGCGCTGTATGAATGTGGTAGAATATTATTATTATTATTATTTATATTATGACCGTACTTATAGAATCTTTTTATATCTGTATATCTTCTATATTATAAATAATATCTATAGAGTTTGTTTGTTTGTTTGGTTGAACGCTAGGATCTCAGGAACTACCACAATGCTACGAGCAAGTAGGCCAATAAACATAGAATCAACCGCTTCTTGTGATCTGTGAGTGTCCTAGCAAGCGACAGGGGTCGCTGTCACCTGTTGCAATCCGTAACTTTATTTGGTCAATATCTTAAGGCTTGGACCCCATCTAGCCGCACGAAATAGCACTGTGTTTCTGTCCCTTTCTGTCATTTGGAACCAACATTTGCTAGAGTGAGAAAAGATCAGGAGTGCGGTCACAAACGGCGGAATCGATGATACATTCAGCTCTCACTGTATCTCGTTTTAGTAAATGACAGGTTTAAGTGAAAGAAAAGAATAGAAGCATAGAAAAATGCAGTTCAGTGGTGCTAGGTGTGGTGCAACCCTAACTCGTACACTCTACCTTTCAAAGTTATATATGCTTCAAAGTTATATAAATAACCGCAAACCAACATCGACCGTATGCTTAACCAAATAACTCTTAAAATAATAATTCTAAACTGGTAAAAACAACGTATAGCTTAAATGATAATAATGAATAAAATTGCTAATTAAAAGTTCATAACTTATTCAAACAGAATGTTTAATAGAAAGTTTATTTAAAGCCTAGTTATATATTTCAGCTAGATTATTGTTATTGCTCGAAGTTTATTGTTACACTGTAAGAGTTTCTAAACGCTACGTTTTAAGACCAATATTTTATTTACCTACCGTCTGTCACGGTTCTTTGGACGTTCAAAGGCAAAGGTTTCAAATATTACGTGAAAAATTACAACATTTTAATTAAAATTTATAAGTGATATCTTTCTTTTATAATGTTTCTAGGATTTTTTATATTCAAATAAATATATAATCAGAATGTTAACGTTATTTCAAGCCTCGGAAAATAATATTTTTAAATCCACGCAATTAATAAATACCTACGGTGCGATTTTTTGAAAAAAGGTACCAGAAACATCTTTCAGCTTATACATTCAGTCACCGTCGCTTTTTTTTTGTCAAATGGGTTATATTAGTGTAACTAGGTTTTTCTGCACCAAATACCTTAGTACGGACCTAAGGTTATATTTTAAGAGTGACAAATTTGAGTTAAAATATGATTGATAGCCCTATTAATATCTTAAATTATTTCTGCTTATTTTTTATTACCGTGAATTTTTTGAGGCTTCGTTTTTATGAGGTTATCCGATATCATCGGTGTTGCTAAGCAATTAAGAGACGATTAAGTTAACTGAGATAATTATAATATTTTTTTTGGGAAATATTATAAGAAAAAAACAAATTATATAATAAATTGTAAAGTATATATGTATATCATTAATAAAACATTAACTTCTTCATGGTATGATTCATAGTTTATACAGGATTATATTATTTTAATTTCTATTTTGTTTGTATTTTTTTCTCTTTATTTCTATAGTTAACTTACGGTTTATTTGTTCTTTAACTGTGAAAACATGTAAATGGTGCATTGTCTGTAATTTCTTTATAAAATTACATTTATTCAATATTTACACAACTTAAAAATTATACACAAATAACCTACTTAAAAAAAGAACAAGATACTCTATTTACAGGAAATTCCTATAAACAGATATCTGATTGAGATCAGATTCCTGAGGAAACGTACCCAAAAGGCTAGCCACATTACCGCGTTGGATAGCAAGTTGTAATTTCTGTTAATTTAAGTTATTTGTACCCTAAAAAAGATTTAAAAAAAAAAATTGTCTATGGAAGGGTACTAGGTGTTTTGAAAGGTCAGCAACGTGTCGGTGTGTGTATGCTATTCATGTAGCAGGCGTCGGTAGGCTACGGTAACCGCTTACCGTCAGGTGTCCACTAGCTTTTTTACCTCTATCGTGGTATACAAAAATACAGAAATAACACTAAAATTACGAAAAAGTTCTATGTAGTTTATTCAAAACAAACTCGTATAAAAGCCTATTGAAAACATGAAACCCGTGAATTATTTTCTAGTATAAAATAATTAAAAACATAAGGCAGTAAATTTTCTAGAGTAATTAACATTAATCATAGTAAAGCTATTCATAAATTATTGTAAACGACACACGCAAACTAACACGTGTACACAACGAAGTTTACACTAAACTTAGCGTTTCTGTAAATTAGGTTAAGAGCGTTAAAACTTATGAATGGCAACGTAGCAACTTAGTGTCATATGTCGTGGTTTTCAATTTTTATTATTTTATCGAAGCTATATTTTAAAGAAAGACTTTTATAATTCATCCATCCTTAGGGCCAAATTTATAGTCGTGACTTTACAGCATATATGGGTATTCCCAAAGTAAATTTTGAATGCTGAAGCTTCCTTTTCTTTTTTAAAATTTCACAGATATGACTGATTTTTCCGAGCTAAGTATGGACCACAAAGTAAAGCACGTGAAGAGACAGAGATTATTACTTACTTTTCATTTTGAAATACTAAATTTAAAGCATGTTTTATTCGGTAAAAAAATAGCTTGGTAAAATATAAGGGACAAAAAATATGAAATGATTTTTTTTCTTTAGGACATTATTACCTTCATAACCTGTGTTAGCTACGCACTTTTCTCCAAAAGAATATTAAAACCTAACATAAAACTTAATAGTAAAAAAACACCTTTATCTTAAAGAACATAAAAACCATTTTCATAACAATAACATCTGCCATTTACTACCTATCCTACCTATCTGTAAACGCGCCTAGTCCTCTCCCGTATGTTTTAATATAACATCATAGTTCGCTGGCACAGCACTTTTAACAGCTTGAACCCATTATGTCGTCGTTACGTAAATACTTTTAGCTTATGTACATACCTTTACATAATGCTTGTTGAACACTCAAGGATACATTGTCTTTTTAAGATCCCTTCTGTATAATATCTCGCTTAAAATTTTATCCGGATTTTTTTCAGGAAATGATGGTTGTATTTGTCTGTGTTTTATCAAGAAACGTGATGCTTAGTTTAAAAATGTCGTTTGTTTTTTGTAGCTTATTTATTTTAAGATCGTTTTGTTATTATTTTTATGTTGTACTGCATTTTTATAGCATTAGGGTTCCAGTGAGTTCTATTAGGACTTACTCTGGTTAAAGATTTTTATGTGCACATCAAACTATCACCGGCACCGACCGCCCGCAATATTGACCAAGTCGTCGGTCCATCTACATTATACTAAACTAAAAGTTGTTAATTTTATATATCTAAATATAAGTCTTCAAGGAGAACAAGAAATCTTTTCTTTTGTTTTGAATAAAAAGGTTATATAGGTTATAGGCCGACATATCACGCGAGCCGTTAAAGCCGCAAGTCAAAGCTAACATTATAATAAATTTGTAAAGATTAGTTCTAGCTCTGATTTGCAATAGAATTGATACATGTAAACTTTATTTTATTTTATTTATTGCCTGAAGTTGCAGACGAGGAAGTGGTCCACCTGATGATATGTCCCACTGCTGGGCGTGGGTCTCCTCAAAAGAATGTGAAGGGAATTTAGCCTACTATACCACGCTGGCCAGACAGGTTGGTATAGGGTTTGTTTCGAAATTTCGTTTTCTTGCAATGCTCTTGTCTGCATAAGGTTACTCCCTTAGTCGCCTTTTACGACACCCACGGGTTGAGATGGGGTAGTGACATTGTGTATTCCTAATCCATCACTATACGGAAACCATTGTTAGTATAATTAATTGCAGCAACACCGAATATTAACCGCAGTATAAACATAAAAAGAATGCAATCCTTTCCAATGATCATAGAAAGCAATAACAGAATATTTTTTGCACAAAAAATTTCGCATTCCGTTGGTTCAGAAAAAATAACGACATTTTTATGTTGATCGTAAAAGATTTGACCCAGTCAATTTAAAAGCGTCACCAATGCAGTACTTGAACGATAAGCCATTAAAGCTCTAATGACTATGCTAATAAGGTTGAGAATCGATCATCCTCAAGTCTTAATGGTAAGGCTTACTGAGCTCATAGAGAGGTTTTGGTGGTGTTGGGCTAAGGGTGATTTCAGACTAGTTTATGGCACGTTCGTTCGTGTTTGGCATCCACGCTTTATTTTGCGAACTACTGTAGCAAATTATTGTAGGTTAGATATAAATAGGTACGTAGATTTTCGCAACTATGAGCTTAATACGCGACTTATAATTTTATATAAAAAACACTGGTCTCATTCATACTCGTACAAAATACAGCATGGATACAAAAGTGCGCTTTTATGAGCGAAAAAGACGCTAATCTGCACCTACCTTTACGTTAAAATTTAAATTGTGGAGAGTAAATTTGCATACTGAGTTCTGTATGGCCATATGTAAGGAGTTCACGGTGTGTTAGCTGTATAGTATGTAAAAGTGAGATTTTACAACTCTCTGAACATTTTCTTAACGCCTGTGCAGCGCCACAAAGAATAATAATGCCTTTATTTGTATTTTATTTTATATAAACTTCCAAAAAATGAGTTTTATATCGAAGTTATAATAATAATAATAATATTCTACCACATTCACACAGCGCCATCTAGTCCCAAAGTAAGCAATTATATTTGCTTGTGTTATGGGTACTAAACAACTGATATACTACTTATATACATTTTTTTTGTAAATACATACATATTATAGATAAATTACACCCAGACACAGAACAAACCTTTATGCTCATCAAACAAAGATTTGTCCTGGGTGGGGATCGAACCACGACCTCCGGCTTAGCAGTCAGGGTCACTAACCACTAGACCAACAGGCCAGTCAAGTTGACAAATATTTTAAGAACAACTTTTGAAAAACGAAAATATATATTTTTTTAATTCTGCCATAGTAGTTAACATGCGTACAGCCACCCTCGTGGTAACTGTAGCCTAAGTAAGTAATCTTTAGTAATATCAATAGTAATCTATAGTTGAACGCTCTAATCTCAGAAACTACTGGTTTGACTTAAAAAAATCTTTTAGTCCTGGATAGCCCATTTATCGAGAAAGTTTATAGGTTATATAATATTACGCTACAGCCAATAGGAGCTCAGTAGTGGCCAAATAAAGAGCGACGGGAGCGCAGCCCCGCATGATATCTGTCCTCCAAAGAATTTTGGAGGCAATTCAGCCTACTGCACCACGCTGGCTAGACTGGTTGGTATAGGGTTCTGTCTCGAATTTTCCTTTTCTCTCAGTGTTTCACTTAGTCACCTTGTATGACACCCACGGGTTTAAATGGGGTAATGACATTATGTATTCTTAATCCGTCACTATACGGACATATCGGGATATCCATACGGGCTCACCACTCTTAAAAACTTCTTATTTCTAGATTTTTCAGTCGAATTAAATGGTTTTATCTCCCTTCGTTGAGCTCTACAGACCACTGCTCGCAGAGCAATAATTACTACCGTATGTTTCGAGTGCCTAGCTTTAATAAATATTACCAGATTTGTAATGTCAATCCTATTTCAATCTTTATCACAACGTATTAAGGTAGAAACTTAGTTATAAAAGCATACTTTTCATATTTACTCTGTAATACGGTAAATAACATCCACGTGGACAGATTTACAAGGGATAATTAGATTCACCTGCGAAATCATAAATAAGGTCAAATTAAATAAAAATTCAATATCCCTTACATGTAGGACGGTCACTTGTTACCTTTTAACTGTATAATTTGTAAAGGTTTTTCGAGTTGTTTTATACAAAAATAGTCCTTAAGGTTTAGATGCTCTCTTACTTATTTAAACTAGGCTGATTTAACTGAAAATTTAGAATGAATAGCTTGGCTAGGTACAGTTTTATTTGTTTTATTAAAATAATTTATTGAAATTGAAAAATCAAAATGGTTCTATTATTATGTGTATCATTATCATCAACATCATTTCAACCCATCAAACTTCCCACTACTGAGCACGGATCTCCTCTAAAGAATGTGAAGGGAATTTAGGCTACTATACCACGTTAGGTATAGGTTTTGTTTCGAATTTTCCTTTTCTCACAGTGCTCTTGTCTTGCTTTTTACGATACCCACGAGTTGAGATGTTGACGACATTATGTATTCTTAATCCGTCACTATACGTATAAAATGTAAAGTAAAATAGCAACCCATTCATGTGTTCCTCTGCTAGGCAAGAATTTCCTCTCCTCTATCCAATGCGTCCCATTAGAAGAATAATGTTTTATCTTCACATAAAACAAAAATGAAATTATTAAAAAAATCAGTTTAGTCAGTATTTTACAAAATACAAATTTGATCAATTGATAGTTTACGGTTTTTAATGCCAAATTTATAATAATTTCATATTTGTTTTATCTGAAGATGAGACTTTATTCTTCTAATGGGACGAACGTATCGCTATAATCGAAACACGCTGACCTAATCTGGGTTGTAGGATTTCTTTCAGGCTATGTGGAATTATATTTCTTGCAGAGGTTCGGGCAGGTCACCGCTTGCAGGTCACCGCTTACAGCTTGTTTATCACTATCTTAAAACTTTTCTCTCTCTCACTCTCTTCATTTAAGAGCTGCGCTTTTGTCGGTGGAGTAACTTCGAATCCTCTCTTTTTTATATTTCTTTCATCTCCTGATACGACACCACACTCTTCGAATTCTTCTAAGTATCGTAAATTGCTCATAAATATCACGACAAACGTTTTCGATTATACCAGAGAACAGGTAAAATTGGAACACGTTTCTTTTCACCAAAAAGATAAAAATCCGCAGAGCGCAGTGTAAATACGACTTGCATTCATGCTTACCTTTTTCCCTCTTCTACATTCATAAACAGTTATGAATATCTCTGTAGTATAGTGGGCGTGTATGTCATTTCTGTGTAAAAAGTCTCACGTTCGATGTCCAGGCCATGGACTAAAACGATATCGGATTTGTGTATCATGCAAGTCGCAGTATCTGGCCGTAATCTAAATTACTATTTGTTATATAAATTGCAAAACATGCGAGTAAAACAGAGGTGTTTTAATGTCTTAAGTATTTTAATAGTGCTTTAAACAGTACTTTTAACTCTTTCTACTATATCAACTTTTAAACCAGAACAGATAAAAAAGAAAATCTTCAGTGAGTGAACAGACTCAACAAAAAACCAATCTCTCCAATATTTTTACAAAGAACTTCCCGCAAATATTTGATTACATGTTTTAAAAGCAGTTATATTTATGTAAGCATTTTTAAGATTATGTAAACAAGACAAAGTGAATACAACACTTTTATCTATTAGATGCCCTTCTCAGAACTTCACGTTTTTACGATTATTTTGAAAGCGCCCCGGGGAGATCCCTTTTTCGTGGCGGTGGAAGTTTTAAGAGTTGGGCGTTGAAACAACATTATCTTTGGTTAAAAGCCTCGTCATTTCCAGCACTGGACATGGATTTTGACAGCGGTAGGTGTGTCAGGATTTTTGGTTAGAACTTTTTGTTAGTAATGTAATTCTTCAAAGTTACTGTCAGTTATGCCGCGGGCTGTATGGAAAGTTTGATGCCAGCCGGCGTGTCGATCAAGAATTTACTTTGTGGAATTTATTTGTACTTAAAAATGACTGACTTTATTCTAGTGGAGCATGAAGATAGCATGAAAAATCACATACATATTGTTAAAATATAAATGTATTTCTGATTGGTCAGCCCACATTAGTCTAGCTCTTTACCTTCTGTGAATTTTATTAGCCTTATCCCTCTCAGCTCCTTAGATAGAAGAAAATAGACATATAATATATATATAATAACTATTTTATTATATATTTTGGCAAATCTATACTATATTTTTGTTTGTTTGGTTGAAAGCTAGAATCACAGGAACTATGGAAAAAGTCTCCAAAAACGTGTTGTTAGCCCCAAAGTCACCAGTTAAACACTATTTTCTATTGTGTGTGTTGTAAGTTGTTGCTCCCTTTTGAATTTTTGGGCGTTGGTCTAATTAATAATAGATTAACGACGTAAAAAGTAGGGTTATAGACCTCCTAGTATCCATTATGAAAACGACTCAGAGAAACTAACAGGAAACACATTTTCCCATTTCATCTCTTAGATATAAAATGTCATATTTGTGCTGGCATATAAAGATCTGCCAGCACAAATATGACACTTTGAAGGTGTTGTAGGATGGCGTCACGAAACACAATTTTAATACTTTGGGTTTTCTTCTTCTTATCTTCTTTTTCTTCTTAACACTCAGCAGGGTCAGTCTATGATAGGTGACCGTTTGTGGCAATTTCAATCCTGAGCGTCTTCGTGCTTCGGAAGGCACGTAAAGTCGTTAAGTCAAGTTGGAAGCCTTCTGTGCGACTTGATAAATTCCAGACCCTGGTGTCTGCCTCAAGCTCACACGATAAGAAGAAGAAGATATTTTGCGTAAAATGTACATACATATATTTTTTTTAAAAAGGACCCTAAACTGTGGCACCATTTTATGCTCCAATAATAATTTAACAGCTTAGAAATATTGACCTTCTGTCAATATCTCGAACGCAAATCACATGAACCTTAAATCAACGCTTTGCAAAATTACTCCTTAAATAATACCTGTGTACCTACTTCCAAAATATCAGTGACAGAAACTACAGCTATCATTTCAAATTGACATATTTCCACAAACTTTTACATGTACCTAGTCGTAGGAAGCTTTCGCCCGTCACTTTGCCTTTAGACCAAGACGTCCAGCTTAAATTATAAACGAGGCGGACACAAACACACCTGGGACAACACGCCACCGCACCGGACTCACTGAAATAATGCCCATGTTTATTTTTACGTCGACATTAAGTCCCCCAAGATTAGTGGGAAGATTAGTTCGGAGGTTCTTTCTTTCGAGTTGTAATGAAAGTTCTTAGTTTTGTATAATGTATTCTTTTTGTTTTACGTGAAAGTTTGATTGTGTATCAGTTTCGATTCGAAGTATTGTTAATTTATTTGTTGAAAAATATGTAGATTGAAGCGGTCAATTTAAATTTAAACATTTGTTTAATGCAACAGAATAATTTTGATACTACAAACATTTGCGGTAGCATTTTTAAATATGCACGCATGTTTTTGTTAAGTAATTATATTGTATATATTTATTTATTTTGACCAACCCGCAATTGGCCAGCGTGCGTGGATTATGACCTTTAGGTCATAATCCACGCTCTCAGCCAGCCCAGGTCTCAGCTCTCTAGTTTGAGGAGAGGAGACCCGAACCCAGCAGTGAGACATTGATGGGTTGCTGACGATCCTGATGACATATTTGTATTCTCACATTTGAATAATCAATTTAAAACATTATCACGCATAAACACAACACTAAATATATGTCCACATTATTTTATCCCAGAATTTAAGGCAATAATTTAGCGTTAAGATAAAAATATAATGTTATACGAACATTATTGACTACTTAAGTCCATAACTTTGAATAAACCACTGAACAAAGTTTTAATAACACTGTGGAACTAGGAATATGAAGAGTCAGTCAACAACTAACTACTGCAGGAGCTGCTTTTTGCAAGCAAATAGTGCGGCGCATAAGTCTATAGAATAATGAAGCCTTTGCAAAGGAATTTTTATAGAACTTTATTGTTTGTTCATCTGTATTTTACCCCTACACAGTAGACTAAACTGTAGTACTAATAATCGGCAAAGTAGAGAGATGAATAATGTCATTTGCTTTCACACTAATATCGTAAAGGCGTTACTCCTTCACGCTTAAACGGCTGGAACAATTATGATAAAATGTATTATGAAATCCAGGGTGTCAGACCCTGGATTTAACATGAGCAAAATAATGTTTAACCGTTAAAAATAAGACGAAACCCTCAATTCTTTCTCATTCTCATAAATAAATTATTGAGATGATTTCTCAATAATTTCACATAATCAACTGCCAATAAAACCACATACAATTGCCTATCGATTTTATATCCCTTCAGTTCGAAATACCGGCATTAATCAGTCACTTAATATGAAGCTAACTAAACAGGGCTACTGCGTGATAGGTCGCCGTCCATAAATGTATAACTAGCCTTATTCGGTAGGAAAATCAATGAAACTACCCCTGTAGTTAACGGTGATAACTGTTTGTTTAGGGTGGGGATACAATAGGTAGTTGAGGTTTGTGGTGCGGTTATTTAAAACGTCATAATAGATGTTAAATACGAGTATAAGTCTTATTATAATTTGATTTTGTGAAGTTTTAACAAAGAAATGAAGCACTTGTAGCATTGTGGTACTGAGATATGACTCGAGGTTAAGCAACTTTCAGCAAGGTCAGTCCATGATGGGTGACCGTTTGTGGAAATTTCATTCTCGAATATTTCCGTGCTTCGGAATGCACGTAATGGTGGAAGTCGGTGTTGGAAGTCTTTTGGGTAACATGATAAATCGACAGCAAGGTATACCTCAAGCTCATTCGATAAGAAGAAGAATGAATGAAGGAAGGGTGACAAAACAAATATATTATATAAAGCAAACAAGAAGGGGAACGTTGGAAAGGAAAGACCTAGAAAGTTCCATGACCAAACCAGAGAAAGGAGAGATCAGGAGAACCCTAAACCGACGAGACTATAAAAAGGTTGATTAATGTTGAAGTAGCGAAAGTTGCATATAGCTGAATCGTAGCAGAAGGAAAAGAAGGGAAAAGGTTCCACGGTCTCTGTCTACCCCTTTGGTAGGCAGAAGCTGTGGAACTCTTTATAGATTAGTATTTAGTATAGCTGAGCTAGAGATCATGATCTAAACCCTCTTGCTTCTATAAAAAGAGGTGAGAAGACCCTTGCCAAGTAATGGAGTATTAATGAGTCGGTATTATTATTTTTACATATTTTGTAACCTTCTGGTTGATGCAGGCCGCATACAACCGGGCTTATTGGAAATCTCTTGAGGAGGCCCTATGTCCAGCAGTGTCCAGCTGATATGATGATGATGATGAACCTTCTGGTTCAATTTCGACTTAAATATTTTACTCTGCTCGAGTAGCAGTATCATTATGTGAAACTATCCGAAACGTTTCTCTTTTAAATGGATATTCAGCAATAACGATATACGCTTTGTTAAAAGCAATAAACAACGTCACTTTGAAAAAAAGTATGCAGCAAACAGCTGTTCACGCCTACTGCGAATCGACCTACATTGCTGACTGTACATAAACTAAGTACTGTTAACAAAAAAACTCATTTGCACTCAAACACACTACAAATGTAGTACGACGAGCGTCAATCTCTCAGAACAACGATCGGTATGTGGTGTTCGAGGCATAAGCGGTAGCGGGCTCAAAATTTTTTATAAAAAAAAAATTTAAAAAAAATATTAATTTTAATACTAAGCAATTTCCTTTGATTGGCTTTACATTTTATATAAATCCAACAACAATTAATGGAAAATTCAAACCCACAACGGCACTTGAACCCGCCAGACTTTCATTCCGTGACCATTTTTCTTCCATCTAAACAGGCGGATGTCCCCTAGCATTTATAGTATATAATTTTATATATATATATAAAATTCACAAGGTCAATGCTTTTCTGTGTGTCACAATTTATCACCGGTACTATAATGATAGACTGACTGTACCTATATGTCCTTTCAACATAAAACTCTCACTGCTGTCCAGACGCATTTTATCACACTTACGGGTTGAGATGGGTTAGTGACATTATGCATTCTTAATTCGTCACTACACGGCCAGTACATGTTTAGGTTTTATATAAAAATCAAGAGCTCAGCTATATAATGAAAATAGTCCTACATTTGTTAATTATTCGTCTGTAAATAAATTTTAATCCGCTTATTTCCATCACATGTATCCTACCAAAGTTCTAGTGGCTCGAGTAACTCGCTTCGAGTGCCCATTTGTCCGTCACTGACCGTTTCAAGTGCCTACCGAGTGTTGTCCCGTATATTTGTTTACTTCATTCACTAGGGCTACATAAAATTGTAGGCAGCTTAATTGCTACTGTTAACATACTTGTTTGATACTAGTCTAAAATAATTTGTTTTATTTTAATGGGTCGCTGTTATTGCTCGTATGGGTCGGTTTAGGACTCTTGGAGATTGGATCGGCTATTTATTTATAACTATGAGTATTGTTTTAGGTTAAGGGTCGCATTGCGGAGCTTTAGTCTAAGAATCGTTTTTGGTGTGTGTCTGTGTAGTCTAAATTAATTATTATTGTAAGTGAAAACTGTAGAAGAAGCATATTTGAACTCTTACATCTTTTTTCCGTGTAGTAACGCATTAAGGATACATATGTCACTACCCCATCCCAACCCGTGGTTGTCGTAAAAGGCGACTATTGGAGACCTTATGCAGACAAAAGCATTGCAAGAAAAGGATAATTCGAAACAAACCCTATACCAACCCGTCTGGCCAGCGTGGTATAATAGTAGGCTAAATTTCCTCCATATTCTTTGGAAGAAACTCGTGCCCAGCAGTGGGACGGACGTTAATAGATTAAGATGATGATCTTATTCTTTTTATGTATTTAATGATCTGATATAACGCAACCTTAACGTAAAACAAAAATAAGGTGTACCGAGTTTGTTGATATTTTTTTATATATGTGCCTACCGCCTATTAATTTAACCTTTAAATTTGACTAATCATATTTCTTGTCTTATAACGTTTTTCCACTGTTATTGCAAAATGCACACGTGTTACTCTCACTTAAATTGAGAGTTAGTTTACTGGAAGGACAAGTCCACGTTGACCACAATGCACCATGGAGTATTTAACATAACATAGCATCACGCCTTTTTCCCCGAAGGGGTAGGCAGAGGTGTTTCACCCCCACATTTCGCCAGCTATGTTTGGTCCCATGAAATAGGGGGCGAGCCTATTGTCATCAACCGGGAACATTTGTTTACCAAACTCCGAGAAAATTTCAATACTGGAATTTTATGTTAGAAAAGTCCAATACCATTTTCACTTGACCCGGGAATCGAACCCGGGACCTCTTGCACAGCAGTCGTATATAAGACTAGTGGATATGGAGTATTTAAGACTTGACGGAAGGTCTTTTCCCAGTTGTGGTACGATACAGGCCAACTGTAACTTTTTTGCCGTTCGGTTGAAAGGCATCGCTTGAATATAGCCGACTAACAAATTCAATCGTATAAAATATTTTTAAAGACAAGAGCGGCATATACGTCTATTCGCACGTTTTTCGTTCGCACTAAGTTTGCTGGTCGTTTTGCACCTAAATCATATATTGGATGGATGCGAACGAAAAAAGTGCGAATCGACGTATAGGCCAAGAGCCTGGGGTACTACAATGAGAAATTATGGTAACATTGCATTGTCTAAATGTGTGCATAGCTTCACTAGAATTCAAATAAGTAAGATGTTTTGGTGAAAACCCTTTGAGGTGTTATGCTTGATGAAAATATCTCATTTCATTGTGTGTATGTGTAATGGGAAAATATTTAATTAACAGACAGCCATGAACACGTAGTTGAAATAGAAGTGAGGGTACAAAAAAGTCAAGTCTTAATTTAGCACAGAGGCTGACATATTTATATAATATATTTTATATAATTCATACATTATATACAAGGCTACAGCAAGTCATGCTTTTTAACGCCAAAGATGTGCATTAGTCCCGTATTTTGCTAGCTGATTTAGGTCTCATGAGTGGACTCATGGCTATGGCCAACCTTCGTGCTTTACACAAAGAAGGACCAAAGGGCCAAAACGCGTACATATGAAAACTGTCGTTAAGAAAAATAGCGGTGAAACTATTACCATTAAACATATTTTTGAATATAACATATCACAACGTCATGCCTTTTCCCCCGATACTTTTATTTTGATTGCCCGAGTCTAATTTAAATTGCCCAGAGGCTTATACTGAAAGTTTCATAAATAAAAACACAATTCCGTTAATGCTCGACCCGGGAATCGAATCTATGACCATACGCAGCAATCGTTTACATTTCCCGCTGCGCTTCCAAGGCAGAATTAAAAGCTCCATTTTGATATTTAGAATTTCATGATAGAAAGCCCATACACTATTTTTATCCGATCTGGGAATAGAACCTAGAATTTCTTGCACAGCAGTCACACAAATTTCTACTAAGACACAGAAGCTATTCAAGTGTTTGCACACAAAACTGCGAATCCGTACAATGCGACGTCACAACACTGAAAACTTATAGAAGCTGAATTATAAAATTAGCATTCAAAGCACACAGAAGATTGAAATGTAACCCATTTTCATATAGACCATCTGTCACCATACACTGTCACGTTGCCGTAACAATTCTACGGACTTTTTCCTTTTCCATACTAGTAAAGTTTCAAAACACATAAATTTAGCTGACACCGCTTCGAAAAAATGTTTAGATCTACCGCGATAAGTTATTGCTTGTCATACTAATATTTATTTATAATATTTGGGCATATATCGCACTCACAGTTCAAAAATGTTATAAGATTACAAATGCCGCTGGAAATTTTAGACCTTACCATTATACACAGAAGATGGAAGTTGTAGAGTAGACACAATCTCAACTTATATCTGTTTTACATTCAAATTGGTAGTGCGATATTATATAGATATTCTGTTGGCCGGTTTGTATTATATATATAACTAGATTCTGCTTGCGGCCCTGTCCACGTGGTATGTCAGTAAAAAGAATCCTATGTGCTATTCTAAACTACTATTTATTTTTTTATTTGTTTGACTGGCCTGTTGGTCTAGTGGTTAGTGACCCTGACTGCTAAGCCGGAGGTCGTGGGTTCGATCCCCACCCAGGACAAATCTTTGTGTGATGAGCATAAAGGTTTGTTCTGTGTCTAGGTGTAATTTATCTATAATATGTATGTATTTACAAAAAAAAATTGTAATGTAATGTATTTAAGTAGTATATCAGTTGTTTAGTACCCATAACACAAGCAAATATAATTGCTTACTTTGGGACTAGATGGCGCTGTGTGAATGTGGTAGAATATCATATTATTATTATAATATATTATTATATTTATCTGTGTCCGTGTAGTGTCCGATTTAGAATACATAATGTCTCTACCCCATTTCTACCCGTGGGTGTCGTAAAAGGCGACTAAGGGACCTAACACTATAACATTAGGCAGACAAGAACTGCACCGCGAGGAAAGGAAAATTAGAAACAAAACCCTGTACCAACCCGTCTGGCCAGCGTGGCATAGTAGGCCAAACTCCCTCCAAAATCTTTAGAGGAGACCCGTGCACACGCCACACGTTCACGCCTTAACCATTCAACCGATCTTTATGCAAATTCACACAGAGACCTGGAAAAGTTCTCTTCTCATTAATTGATCTATATTACAAGAAATAGTGTTAATAAAGATAGAAAAATAATCACTAATTATTTGAAATGAATTTGTGTTTCAAAAATGAATATGGTGGCGGTCATTAAAATGGACCATTTCTATTTCATCACTGAAATTCTGCTGTCTAATATTTGACAAAGTCTCTTGTAATATAAACGTCACAATACCTCGCACTGAACAAGAAAGATAAGCCCGAATATTTGAAGCCTACCAAACATAACGTAACACACACTCAGCTATTACTTACTCTGTAGTAAGCAGAGATAGAAGTACGGCCTCTTCACAAAATTAATGCGTCTACGCAAATTAATTAAAAGACCGACCTACGTGCTCCGTACGAAGAAGGGCCGTAGGTATCTAGGTTAGAAGGGTTTGTTTAAGATGAGCCTTAAAGCACGCTACTTATGTATACTGTCGTTACATCGCTTTGTATTTGAACTGACCCTCGTTTTACAGACCATTACGTGGAAGAAATATTATGGAAGTAGTGGTTACAACAGTACACCTTTTAGGGTTTACTGCAGTCGAGTAAAACAATATTTAATGTATTTTATTTTTAGGGAGGCTCAAGTCGAGTAAACCTCTTTACAACACTAAAGCAATAAGAACAGTGTTTTATTTGCAGTTGTAGTAATTTTAGTTTTGTTATTAAGTACTTCAAGTTCTTAACTGTTCAGCTCAAGTTCATTATATATTTGGTGCTCTACGAATAAGAACGATTGTTAAACTCCCGGTCTAAACTCAGTCATTTAATTTGGGGTAGAAAAACAGTTGTTCATATTTCTATTATCATAATAACAACCGTGAAAAACCACGTGTCTTTCTGAATTGTTACACTGTGCAATAAAACATTTCTTCTATAGTCTTTTGGCTAGTTTGACAAGTGGCCGTCCTATATCCTCCAGCATTAACCATCTGAGACCATGACATGAGAGAATCTGTGCATAAATTAAATTTATATTAAGCATAGATATTGATTTGACTGCCCTGTTGGTCTAGTGGTTAGTGACCCTGACTGCTAAGCCGGAGGTCGTGGGTTCGATCCCCACCCAGGACAAATCTTTGTGTGATGAGCATAAAGGTTTGTTCTGTGTCTGGGTGTAATTTATCTATAATATGTATGTATTTACAAAAAAGAAATGTATATAAGTAGTATATCAGTTGTTTAGTACCCATAACACAAGCAAATATAATTGCTTACTTTGGGACTAGATGGCGCTGTGTGAATGTGGTAGAATATTATTATTAGGTATTATAGATATATTATGGTCTCATGTCTGTGTGTCAACTATTTTGAATTAAAACCTAACTTTGTTCACAGACGTGATGGATGTCGTCAATCAGATGATACACATCATGCAGTGCCGGCGTCATGTAATCTTGTAATATGAATCTAAGTAACTTCGTCGTGTACATCACTAGCCTGCTGTGGCTTAATCTCACTGACGCTAAAATTGGTAAGTTCATTGACATTATTATTATTATTATGTGCCATTGTTGGGCACGGATCTCCTCCAAATATTGTGGACAGACACACTGGCCAGATGGGTTGGTATAGGGTTTTTTTCAAATTTTCCTTTTCTGGCAGTGCTTGTAAACAGTGACTAGAGTAAGAAGTGACAAATGATAATATGTAACTAGTCTTTCTGTATCAACGCCTCTGGTAAGCATGATAATAGTTATTTATTGTCCTCTTCAATAAGAAGAGGGTATAAGACAACAATTCTCTCTACAAGGAACACTGTTACTATTTATATGGAGCTTTTGCCATTTTGTTACTAATATTTGTAGTATTTTTTTTCCTCAATTTTATAACTCTGAAAATGGATGATGTAAACGGAAAGGCTTGTTTAAGCTATCGTTGAAAATGAAGGAGGGAGGAAACTCGTTCCCAATATTGCTCAACCTTTTATTAATAAGCAGTCACAATATTCTACATCAAAATTAACTCTAAGAGAGAGATGAGAGATTTTTAGAGGAAAAAAAGCGATTTGTTTATCTAAGAATATTTCAAAGCGACAAATTCAATGCCTAAGACAAAGTTAAATTAATATAATTCAATTAAATTAATCGACGCCGTTTTTTGTTTAAATTTGATTAAAATCACTTGGAGCATAATAAATTTGTTTATATTTTCTTTTTAAAATTAGACGAAAATATTTAATTATTTTAGAGTTTTTAATAGTAATAAAAGTAACTTTCGAGTATCATAGAATTTCTTGAAATTTATGCCTTTGAAGCTAAAATTAAATTATCATTAATGATGTTATAGAGTTTCTAACAACCCATCCTCCCAGAATTGAGATGTAGGTTATAAAGAGTGACAAATCATGTGCCTAGCTGTGATAGACCGATAATGAAGTGTAATATTTTTTAAGCACATAATATATATACCTACCTACCCACCTCTTTAATTACATACGGCAGAGTTATCACAATTAAAACTAACCATGCGACTGCTCACAATAGCTAGTCGGCTCTAATAACTTATTCGGAATCACAACAAATGACTAGTCGATTTCGATATCATAGTCAAATGTTAAAAAAAAATTGATTTGACGAAGCTAATGTCGAGATTCTGAGAAGGCCCTCTGTTATATATTTGTTACTTCAAATTATTTGTTACAAACAAAAGTATCTGATCTGAAGCAGACGGCTATGAAGTGATTGATGATTGTAGAAGATACGTGTTACATTTATCACATTATCAATATAAAATAGATATAAGTTGAGATTTATAATACGACAATTTCAATCTTTTATCTTTAAGTATAAACTTTAAAATCACTCAACGTGTAAGCAACGCTGAGTGATTTCTTCATCTTATAACTTTTTTTCATTGTGTATCAGAATATCTAAAAATATTTTTATGTACAATTGTACATACACTAGAATGATATATCTATATAAGATATTATACTCGTATTTCTATGTTATCCGAATAAGAACAGTCTGTTCTATTTAGCGTCATATTGTAGGGCACTGAAATGTCAGCTCTCTATCGATCAATATACGTATTCAATCTATTTAGCCTGTCACTTTTCTATTCTCTTGTGACAAAGAAGATCCTTGGGATAAACTTACAATGTTCTCAGAAATATTATTTGTTTTGTTTGTGGCAAAGATTCACTTAGATATGTAATTGTTGTTATGAGACGAATGTTTTTGCACAATATAATAATAAAGAAATTCTTGCCTCAATTGAGCACCTGAAATGTATAATCGACCACATAATTTCTTTACCACTTTTAACAAAAATTCCCATCAAAATTAAAATTCAATAAGACTCGCATTGATGACAACTGTCACTGTACTGATATCATTTGCAAGCAAAAATAGACATTATTGTTTTGTGATATGCAAACGACATTTACTCACTGTAAAGCAATTTTATTGTCGACTAATACTTCCACCCAACAAAAGACTGTACTATTTTATTACTAAATTAATCGTTTTGTGTTCCTGTTGATGAGTAGTGTTGTCTAGGCTGACGAAAAATTCAAACTGTTAAATATATTTCATTACTTCCTTCCTTTATACAGAACTATAATATTGCTATAAAAATATTGCTCCGAAACATTGATCGAATTTGCGGTAGGTTCATTACACTGTAGATTATCTTATGCTACGTATTTTTTCCTGGTAGATAGACTGTCTAACATATCTTTAGGGAAATGTAGCTTGGAAACATTTACTTGAATGTAATGTGAAAATCATGTTTTGCGCTATGTTATAAGTTTAGTAAAGGAAATAAATCCTTATACAGTCATTTATAAAAATATACGGACTACCGCAAAAAATACAAAAGCTTAACGACGCAGCAAATCCATGTGACACAAAAAAATAAAGCTGCTCAAGACTAAAATATTATCTCTAACTTAGCCAGCAAAAGTTTCTCAACTAAAAAACTTAACCATCCAATTTTGTTGCAGGATACTTTTGGCACATCACAGATCTTCATTATGACCCGTTCCATAACTCCCCGGAGCTACATAGAGGTACTTTATTTCTGCAACCCATTATTTTACGTTGACGACTTTATTATTTTTGTACCCACTGACGTGAAGCAATAAAAGTACATAAAACATACGCTAGTGTGCGTAATTGTGAATTATTTTGGTCGTACACTATATTGTTCATACATTGTTACATTATTAATGGTTTTAACACCATTTATGCTGTTAAAATTTTTAGAGAAATCGAAATGTTTGCTGAAGTAGCATAAGTTAGCCATAGGTAGCCAATTATATTATAATTTTTATGCGTTAAATCATAACATCGTCGATTTATACTCTCCAATTTTTTTTTGTCATAAGTAGTTTGATTATTTATTCATATAAGTGGCAAACGAGTAGCAGGTCACCTGATTTCATGTGATCTCCGTTTAATTTTAAACAGGCTGCAAACATAACCGTGGTAACAACGAACACAGTCACCGTAATGGAAGACATCGGGACCACACATGCGACAGTTCCTGGTCCTTGATACAAAGCGCCGCTGCTCTCATGGCAGAGCGGCACCCTGATACCTTGGAGTTTGTTCTTTGGACAGGGTACGTTAAAGACGAATGCATAACGCATTAGATTTACAAAGACAGGGTTTGAAATGCAGAGTCATCATTACTTCAGAATCAGATTGTGGACATAACTTCAAAGATGTTGAAATCTGAAATTAACTAACTACAGATAGTAGTAGTAATATTAGTATTTTCTGCCTGATTTTAAAATTTCTACAAATTTAAGTTTTTTTTTTAATCCGTGTCTACTGACACAGATGACATATAAAAAATTATACAATTACGTTGATGCTGAATACCAGAGTTGATTCTATGCATACATAATATTATTTGGAGAAATTAAAAATAAATTTTGAAATAAGCACACTGTAATTTCTGCCTACGCCTGAAAGACGTAATGATACCCATATTGTGTGTTTTATAAAACAACTTGTGTTAATTCCAACAGAGACATATTATCCTCATCCATGGAGCATCTAAGCGATGAAATTAAACTGGAAGCTGTAAGGAACGTAACAGAACTATTAAGTAGAACCTTCAGCAGTCAGTTCGTTTTCCCAGCGTTGGGCCACAACGACCCACCACCTTCTAGGAAGCTGGTTGATATGTGGATGCAGTGGTTACCTACTGAAGCGTTACAGACGTTTGAAACTGGTAAGATATTTATAATTTTAATATGTACATTTGAATAAAACTGCAATAGGCTGAAATGATGATGATGATGAATAAAACAGGTGTTTCTGTTGGCAAATCCAAAAACCTTTTCTCAGGAGTACTAAAAATTGACATTTTAAACAACGTCCGCACTAGGAAACAATCACTTTACCGGGAGGTACTTTATAAACATTATATGATTATAGAACATGAAGACGTACACCCAGGGTCAAAAGACGTATTTGTGAACTGTCCAAATATTTAAATAAAAAGATATAAAACCTCAATTCAAAGATAGATTATTAGGACACCTATTTCCGATGATGATGTTAATGATGATGACCTTAAAATTTCTTTGTCGTTGACTAAAAGTTTTCTTTTAGGTGGATACTACACGATAGAACAATCGCATAGTAGACTGAGGATTGTAGTACTCAACAGTGTATTATGGGCTGGAGGGGCAGCCAGGACTGATGGTCCTCACAGAGGCAGGGCCCAGTGGGAGTGGTTGGAGCAAATCCTTAGTAAAGCTAGAAGAAGAAATGAAATGGTAAGAATACTGAGAATATAGAATAGAGAATAAGTTATTATACACTGTTACAACTAATATACTTTAGGTATTTAAAAAATAGTTCTATTCAGCTCGTTGTTCATTAACAAAGTTTAATTGGTCCTTTAGGTATTATATAAGTCAGTCATGAATCCAATATTTTTATTGTACCATATCTCTAAGATTATGTTAATGTTTACATATAATATTTCCACCACTGCAAGCGATTTTAAAAAGGTGAGGCCTATGTCCAGCAGTGGGCATCGTTGGGCATGATGATAATATAATATTGCAAATAGTCCATTAACTTCACTTTCAAAGATTTTATTATCTTTTATAGATTCAATTGTATCACAAACGAGTGTTCATACATCACATAATTTATCGCAACGGGCATTTTATTGACTGAATCTTTATAGATATTGGAAACATAAAATCGTAAGTGCGACTGTAAAATATTTCATAAGTCTTTGAGACACAAATCGAGGACAAAATTAAATGTTATATGCCTGTCTAGTGGATCGACTCGTATAATTCTGTTCAGGATCACTTCCATTGTTACTGATATTGAAATATTCTTATTAAGGTGAAGCTCGTAGTTAATTTTGTCTATTTCTTTCGTATTGTAAATATTTTGTGTATTTAATATTGTACGGAACAAGAAGCTTTTTTATTTACTAGGAATAATAAAAGTGATGCATAACAGGTAGCTTATTAATACTTCATAATATAATTATCCTTTGAACTCAAGAACCAGTAATTTAAAGTAACCAAGGAGCCTAGGAGCGTGTTAGGAGAGGCCTACGTTCAGCAGTAGACTGCAATAGGCTGAAATAATGATGATGATGAAGGAGCCTAGACAAGTGGAAATCTATTCAATCTATCTATTCTAACAAAATGTCCGATTAGTACATTGATCACTTGACCATGTCGATAGCTTATGTCTGGGATGTGTTCAAAGCTGTTGAAATGACAATATGTATAATATATATATTTCGAACAGATTCTGCGAATTTTCTTCTTATTTTGCCTGATATCAGAAATTGTCTACAACTGTCAATTTTGCGACATTCTTTCCATATTGCGTACTTTGTCTGTTTTAGACGGAAAAAAAATATGCTTTGTTTATAACCAAACGTGCCATTAGACAGACGTGACATTAAATTATGATTAAGAATTTTGATTTTTCTTAGGTCTACTTAGTTGCTCATGCGGGTCCAGGAGTGGAAGAACGTCATAATGCTGGCAGTTCATCAGCGGCTGGTGGAGGAGAACTTACCCCCACAGCCAACGGAAGATTGGTACACGTCATCAGAGCATTCAGCGATGTGATTGCTGGACAATTTTATGGACATCGACACGCTGATACATTCAGACTTATTTATAGTGAAGGTTAGACTAAATTTTGATATTTTTGTAAGCAATATCTCTTCTAGTATATTTTTCATTATTTATCATTTGTGATTTTTATTAATTTAAAGAAAATAGCTCTTGGGTGTATGTTTTATTACCTTTTAATTCTAGGCAACTTTAAATTGTGCTTTTTAATAGCATATCACAAAGTAAGATAAAATATATATATATATATATACCTTTTTGGCTTCAAGCTGGACTTGTCTGGTGTTAAAATATGAATAATAAAGCTGAGTTCTTTTGTGTTGCATAAAACGTTATGATATTTATCTTATTCCTGTCCGTTAGTAACTTTTCATAGTCTATTTTTAGCATTTCTAGTAACAAGAGGAAATATAAAATGTCTGTCATTTTCCCCAGTGAAATAACGTCAGAATAAACAAATATAAAAGGAAAAATGGCTTAGAGTTTTAAACTGTAAATTTTTTCCGAAGTTCCTTTACTGGAAAAGTATTGTACGTGCACAATTTGTGTGAAAAAAATATGTAGGCAGCCTCGTGTTTGATTTCAACATATTGTATTCAGTTACGAGTAGTGTTATCGAGATTTGATTGAAAACGGTTGTATTATTTTAAGAATCTTTTGATTGGCGGTTTCTAGCATTGCTAGTTCTCACTATTCTAACGATACGTTTAGTTTATGTAGTGTCATTTGCTTTTGAAATTATCAGATATACCGTTTTTGAGTTATTGCCCAAAAACTGCGCTTCTCAACAAAAGGATGTAAGCGCTATGAAGATACGCTGTTTTGCTGCAGAATCCTATATTGAGCATAGTCCGACAATGTCCGACATGCTCATAACTGGGTTTTTATTTTAGCTTTATTTTTGTATGACGTTCATCGTAAGTGTCATTCAGGTTATATATTATAAGTAAAAATAACCTTTATCTTTCATACATGTCCATACATTAACAATAATATTAAATTCTTATAAAGTAATGCATCCTTTTTACATTTATTTTTTGCTTCTAGGTCGGCCAGTATCCTGGGCACTACTGGCTCCATCAGTAACTCCCAGAGGTGCTGGCAGTACTTCTAATCCAGGATTGCGACTTTACAAGTTCGACTCTAACAATGGGAAGGTAAGACTTATTTTTGGGAAACACCTTTTCTTACTCATAGTAATAGAAATAAATGTGTTTACTTATTTGTTCTAGGTTTTGGATTACACACAGTATTATTTAGACGTAACGAATACTAGAGGGGAAACCCACTGGGCTATAGAGTACAACTTAACACAGTATTATGGACTGAGAGAAGTGAGCGCAGTGTCACTGGACGCTTTGGCTGAGAGAATACGAAATCACCACGACCGTGGAGTTTTTGCGAAGTTAGTACTCTTTTTCCTTCTTTTTTTTATTTTTTGTCTTATAATATTATAAAGGATTAAGTTTGAGTTTTCTACTTTAATTTCATTTTGTAAGTTCAAACGTTCATTTTTAAGTTCAAATTTTAATAAACAGCATGTAATTGTATCTTGGTATATACATATTATATAATATGTAACATACATAACTATACGTTCACAGTCTACTTGCCATTATTCCCTTTTTTGATTCGTTTACTTTTAACAAAAACATAGAACTAAAGAGAATTGCATGTTATTGATGTGACGAAAGTTAATCTTATTGAACTTTTATTTGTGTAATTTTAGATATTTGACTGCATTACGAGTTCGACACGGAGCTGATGTGTCTGACTGCGATTCGGCGTGTGTACACGTCCACTTCTGTGCGATAACGCGCGCAGACTACCACGAGTTTCGTTCCTGTGTCCGCAACCCTGCATCGGCGCTAGCGTCGCGCGCTGCTCATAACTCCGCCGCCATATTACTTTACGCCATTTTGATTTTAGTGAGGTCATAGTTTTATTATTGCGTATGTTTTAGTATCACCACCACCTTACTCTGCGAAATAATTGCAGTCCCGTTCCTACATATCCTCTGCATGTAATAGATTAAATTCCAATTCAGTGGATGTTGGAATTATTTTGCAGAGTAAAGGCTGGAGCACACTTATGCAGGTTGCATAGCATAACAAAAAAAATAAAGAACAATGAATATGAACTGAAACTCATATAAACATATCTAAGTGATTTAAAGGTATTTCTGTTATGCAAAGTGAGGTGGTGCAACTCGCCTAAATGTGCACCAGCATTAGGAAGTTGTAGAAACAAATTTATTTCAATACTTCTTGTACATATAATTCCATCTGTCATTAATTTATCTACCCCATCGATTAACGGTAAATCATCATTAACCGGTATCAATGATAATCATTTCATTTTGTTTGTGACAGTCTTCATAAATCATGACAGAAAATTTCACAATGTATTTTACCTTGAAAGTAACAAGATTAATTGGAAAACTTTAGCCGAACGATATCATTTTATCACCTGAGAGCTTTGTTTCTTTATTGTAAAATAAATTAGGCTATTATTTGTATCATAGTAAAGATTATAAATCATAATTATTGAGTGTAACTAGACATTGTTTAATGTGATCTTCGTCGCTAATTTGATTGTGATATAATTAACATTTTTGTATATAATGATAAGTGAACTGAATCAGTGTAAGTAAATAAAATGGAAATATTTGACACTGGCTTACTTCTTTTACTACCTACTACTACCTACAAGGAAATATTTTTTTTTTGTCTGT
This sequence comes from Laspeyria flexula, assembly GCA_905147015.1. Taxonomy (NCBI): domain Eukaryota; kingdom Metazoa; phylum Arthropoda; class Insecta; order Lepidoptera; family Erebidae; genus Laspeyria; species Laspeyria flexula. The sequence continues at coordinate 2,539,180 of LR989958.1, forward strand.
AATAAAATGCCTATGAAAGAAATTTTTATATATTTTTTTTTTATTATGACATTTTTGAAATTTTTGGATCTATAAAAAGCAATTACAAAACTCAGTTGGTTATGTTGTGTGTGCCGGCCCTCTGAATTGCCCCTAAATAAATGGCAAATCACTGATTCTATTCAAAATATTTAAATGTCACTTCAATACATTTGAACGCATCTCTGATATAAGCTATCGATATGTCACGTGATCAATGTACTAATTTGACATGTCGATAGAATAGATTGATCGAATCGATTGCCATTTGTCGAGAGGAGCTGGGTGGCTAGACAAGTGGCAAGATATATATTTTAACAATATGTCTGCTTCCTAGACAAGTTGCAAATGAAAATTTCACTTTTTTTAACACAATTTGAATACACCTTTGACATAAGCTATCGAAATGTCACGTGATCAATGTACTAATCTAACATTGTTAGTCAATATATCGAACAGATTGCAACTTGTCTAGCCCCCCAGATTAATTCATTGATCACGTGACATGTCGATAGCTTATGACAGGGATGTTTTCAAAAGTATAGAAGTGACATATTAATGTTTAGAATAGAAGCGGCGTATTTGCCACTTGTCTATGGGGGAGATACGCTGTCGTCACGGCGAAATCCCATTGCCATCACGTTAACGATACAATGCTGGCATATCCTGGTTTAGTCACGCTCACTGAGTGACTAAAGTAGCATGAAAGTTTTCTCACACAAAGGATACCTTCATAAAATGAAGATATAACTATTTATAAATAGTAATACAAATCTCTATTATAGAAAATAGTACCTTGTATCGAAAACAATAGGATTAAAAATCAATTAAACAGTTAAGAGGAAACGTTTTACGTACAACCATTCCATTACATGTACAAACATGAACTTAGGAACTCGATACAAGTTCAGTCAACAAAGGACGAAGGCTTCGGGCAAACAAAACAAGCAGTAATTGCTTACTGCTAAATTTAGACAGGGCTTGTTAGACGAGACGTGAACGTCGAACATGATATGCTGCTCGAAGTATTGTGGTACTGAGACGTACATTACGATCATCGAAGTTAAGCAACGTTCGGGAAAGTTATTCCATAGATGGGGGACTAATAAAACTCTATACAAACACATCTGGCCAGCGTGGTATAGTAGGCTAAATTTGCTCCACAATATTTTGAGGAGACCCGTGCCCAGCTGTGGGACGTTTGTGGGTTGTAATGATGAGTCTGCTGAACGCTTCGATATTATTCGGTCATTTCTGCTATCACCCATATAAGGCCGCTGGGACAAGTTGTAAGTATAATAAAAATTATAATATAATAATATATAATATTCTACCACATTAACACCATCTAGTCCCAAATTAAGCAATTATATTTGCTTGTGTTATGGGTACTAAACAACTGATATATTACTACTTAAATAATTTTATTTTTTTGTAAATACATACATATTATAGATAAATTACAACCAGACACAGAACAAACCTTTATGCTCATCACACAAAGATTTGTCCTGGGTGGGGATCGAACCCACGACCTCCGGTTTAGCAGTCAGGGTCACTAACCACTAGACCAACAGGCCAGTCCAATTATGATGCAAGGTTAGTATCTTCAAACAATAATAATAACATCTCTATATTTAATTATACTAGAAGTATCTAATAAATATTATTTAGTTGAATATAATAATAATGTGTTACATTAGATAAAGTTAAAAATATTTAAAACTGTAAGTTTTTTTAAAGCATTGCGAAGTTAAATTTCATATTTATTTTGTTAAAATAACCCGTGATATCTGTGGCGCTATTCCGTAAAATGAAAGTAATACACAAAAAATAAATTGAAACACAAAACAGCAACTCCATTCAGACTTTCGTAAATAATTTAAAATGAACATGCAAAAAATGTATCCAATCGTCAGAAAACTTTTATGTTCTGCGATCTCATCCAAATAAAAAAGTCATGGTAATATAAAAAAGTACAAAAGGCAACAGTCATTCTATAAACTGAAAGAAAATTCCGTATCATTGTCATATGGAACAAAAATATCCATATATCTATAAATGCCTACATTATTGAACCTTCGAATATCATTCCAATAGCCGACTCAACATTCATATCCTCGTATTCATATGAATATATTTCTAAGGACCGTCCTAGTATTACTAATCTTTAGGGTGGCCCTAAAACGGCCGAGAAAAATGGGTCATCTGTACCTTTCCTTGAAAGCATCTGCTACCAAAATACGTTGAACTTTCCGCCTCACTTTTTTGGGGAACCTGTGAAGGGGTATATGATAAAACGGAGGTCTATATAAATTGGGCGTGAATACGTAGTTTATACCGTATGAATACCTCTCGATGTGCCGAAGGGTTAAGTTCGCGTAGAAAAAGTAGTAAAATGGTAGTAACCATTTATGTGTCGAGAAAAGAGGCATGAAAGGGGAGCGTTACTTCGGAGACCTTTTGTTGTGTTGAGTGACATTTGATGTGTATAATGATGATATATTGTATGCGAAATATGGTAAGTAAATGTGTATTGTGCCTTCGGAGAAAACTGTTTGTTGTTGCCGGCTATAGGTTAAGATTTTGATATTATTGGTTCAAGATAGAAGAAAAGAATGGAAGAAACAAAATTATTCTCAGCAAAGTGAGATATTTAAATCGAGGTTCTTTATACTGCGAAACATGAAGTAAACCAACCATATTCAATTACGATATTCTATATAGGTGTCTATGTACATACATACATTTACATCACTCCCCTTTTCCAACAGAGGGGTAGGCAGAGACAATTTCCTTCAACTTGCTACGATTCTAACCTACATCTTTCGCTTCTTCAACATTCATCAGTCTTTTCATATTCTTTTCTTTCTTGTCGGCATATGGCACTTCTGATTTGTCTTCTAACCAAATTCTATAAAACCAAACATTAGCAGATAGTAATATTTGTTCCGACCTGGGGATCGAACTCGAGACCTCAGGCTGAGATCTATAGAGCGTACTTGGACTTTGCTCTGACTAAACTTTCGAGATAAGACAAAATCGGTATTTATAGTGCAAACTTTGACTTTATCCAAGCCCTTGGGCTTTACTTTAACTTTGCTTAGCTTGCTCAGCAAAGTCAAAGTTCTCAAAATCGACGACTTATGAAAATCTTTGGCTATTATACTGTAAAAAATAATGGTGTACAAATGTCATAATTTTAAAATGAGTATTGAACTTTGTTGCATAACATTCATTGAACATTGAACAGCTGTCATTAGCGATCCTTTACTCAATTTCTTTCATAACTTAATATTTATTACATTTATTTAACCAATTTTAGACAACACAATTTAAAAATAATCTAGTTATTTTAAGAAAACGGAGTTTTTGGACTATTATAAATTACAAAAAGTATTGTATCATTTGTTTTATCTTTTATTTTACAAAGAATTCAGCACAAGATGATGCATGAAATGAAACATCTATGACATTGTCTATAGATTCCAAATCAATGCTTTGGCTGAGATTAGGCTGAGCAGAGTTTTGTTGGAGTGAAGTCTGAGCAAAGTCAAAGTACGCTCTATAGATCTCAGCGTCAGAAACTGCAACCTGCGGACGTTACGACATGACCAAAAAATGTGTCAGTGGTTCTTAACCTTTTAGTAGTGTGGGACCACTTGAGTAATATACTGTCTTATAATGGACCACCAAAAAAGTTCAATAGGGTGATTGACTCCAATAGTTTTTCAAGTTAGTATAATCCCAGAGGCCAAATCCCAGTCTGCACGTTGGCTTCGCGGACCACTTTTACTACCTTCAGGGACCACCAATAATAATAATATTCTACCACATTCACACAGCGCCATACATTTTTTTTTTGTAAATACATACATATTATAGATAAATTACACCCAGACACAGAACAAACCTTCATGCTCATCACACAAAGATTTGTCCTAAGTGGGGATCGAACCCACGACCTTCAGCTTAGCAGTCAGGGTCACTAACCACTAGACCAACAGGCCAGTCATAGTACATGGATTCCTTCCCTTCTAACGTTTCTTTTCACATTCAAAAATACATACTACTTATACGGAAATATGTTTATGCGATAACAACAATACATAAACTCACTTATTTTATTTATCATTGTACGTTTAAAGTGACCTCAGGGAGTTTTGTAATTCAATTCGTTGAGGAATTAATGAGATGAATTCAAACCGAGACCGGGCCGTGGATTTCGACTTGTGATTAAATTAGGTGCTTAATGATCTAAGAAAAGGACCTTTGTTAAGGTCTAACGATTACGACGGACCCTAATAATGTGTATTGTATTTCTTGAGTAATTCTTTAAGTTTATTTTAATGATTAATTGAATAATTACTTTAAAAATGTATTTTGGCATATTTCGTCCAAGTTTTTATTCGTGCGAATAAACTCATAAATCGTAGGACCGTAGGACTGCAGCGCAGGAATTTCTGGGTTTGATCTCCATCTTATGTAAATATAGTATTGAATTTCCATAATGATCTCTCTCTCTTTCTCAGAGACTGCCTCGGTGGCGCAGGTTGCAGTTTCTGAGGTCTCGAGTTCGATCCCCAGGTCGCAACAAATATTACTATCTGCTAATGTTTGGTTTTGTAGAATTTGGTTAGAATGTGAAATATGAAAATATGGATGGATGGTCCAACCGTCCACATGTGTATGAAATTTGACACAGAGAGATTACAGTCCGAAATAGCACATAGGGTACTTTTTACCAATATACGCGGGAAAAGTCGCAGTCATAAGCTAGTATGGTATAAACAAAACTAAAACATGGCACAAACAATCATAAACTAACAGACTATCTAAAAATAGCTGTGCACCAAAATGTAGTGCACTGACGTAGCACCGTAGCACTCCGTAGCACCGCGTAGCAGCTATTGTACTATGACCTCCAAAGGTCTACAATATTTCATATATCGTGGCATTTTCATCGCTACGCTTCTACGGTATTTCAGTTATCTTTTTCATTTTCTGCGATGTTTATAAGCTTAGAGGTTTTGCTTTAATTTCATAAAATATGAAGTTATGTTTTGAACAGTCGAAATTTTGTACTTTGTATAATCACTTTGTAGTTACTCACAACTCACAAGTGAGTTTGTTGGATGTTTTGTTTTACTGATAGGTGACGTGATGTGAGCCAGCCTTTAATTATATTTAATCTTTTGCTCACGGCAGCGGCTGTTGATTATAATCCTGTGACTAGTTTTATTCAATTACAGTGTGTATGGATAATTTTCCCGTATTTGTTTGTTTAATTTTGTCATTATAAATAAAGTTTGCCTATTTCTCTATATTAAAATATCATTAAAAAATATATAAGGCGAATTTGAAGAGAACCGTTGGAAGGGGAAGACTTAGAAGAACGTACCATGGCTAAAAAGAAAACTTTCTAAAGAAAGGACAGATCAGGTACTCCTCATCTGTCCTTTCTTTAGAAAGTAGTTAAGTCCCTAAATCGTCAAGAATTTATGAAAAGATTATTATTATTATTTTCTCATATCCAAATTTTATTGAATTTGATTTAGTATGGTGTTTTGGGTTCTGTACCTTTCTGTGATATTTCAAACTGTAACCAATTAAAATTGTAACAACTATGGCGATTAAAAAGAGTGGCCTGAGTTTCTTGCCAAGTTCTTCTCATAGCTCAACCTTGTCAGTGAACTGGCCGTAGGCAAATTTACTGACACCTTTTTTTGGCTTTGATGACGTTCGTAAGTATCATGTATGTGATCCAAATGAATAAAAAGATTTGACTTTGACTTTGATGATTGTTGAAGAAGCGTGGAAGGAAATAGTCTCTGCCTACTCCTCTGCTGGGAAAGAGGCGTAATCTATATTTATGTATGCATTCAAGTACATACTTGAATAAAAATATGATATATAAAAAATATGATAATAATTTTCTACCACTCAGATAACATAAAAAAAAAAATAAGGTAAATTATTATTCTATTTTTTATTTAATTTATTCTATTTGATTTAAAAATAAAATGGTTACCAACGTAGATTCAGAAAAAACCTGGTACTCTTTTTTTTGTTTTAACCCGTTTATGTAACTTAACCATCTGTTTATTACAGCTAAAGACCAATTATAAACAAAGCTTACACGAAAACGAGCTTTACAGTTCCATTAAACTCGCAAACGCAGAGCGATACATACAAACGCCAATCGAAATCCTTAAAAATTCACGCTTGGAACGAAAAAAGTAACGGTAAACCGATTTGATACCTTCTACCTTTATTTTAGAGTTGGAAATAGAATGTTGGTGTAAAAAAACTGTGCTTCATTTGTTTACTTTTCGAGTCACGAGGCAAGACCGCAGTGGGCGGACATAAAATCAAATTAACCCACTAATAAACCAAAAGCAATCCGCTTTTACCGACCAATTTAATATGGCCCAATTGTGGTGCACGTATCCCACTAACTTTTTTAGTGCACCAGAATGGATTATAGAACATGTGCAGTGTTCTTTTTTGTTCAACTCCCTGTAGTACATATTTGTATTCTTAATTTGATAGTCCAATTGGAGCGGGATGGATGTTAATAACGTTATATTTCTGTTGTGTTGGTAACGTTACATAACGATTAAATTTTTATTAAAGATACTGTTTTTTTTTTACATCTAGTTATCTATTAAAATAAATTGTGAAATTTATATATATTTTATAACTGCATACCGAAATATAAGGACCTATGTTATTTTTAAAACTACTACCTTTATACAAAACAAATCTACATACTATTTAAAATTATTTATCAACTTCTACCTACTGCATACAGTAGTGGGAGTTAAAAATCAAAGATTACGAATTGGTCAATATAAATTTTATCACATTTTCGCATTAATTAATACATCAATATCAACCAAGTCTATTGCAGTCCACTGCTGGACATGGGCATCTCCTAATACGCACCATAACACTCGGTCCTCCGCCTTCCGCATCCAGTCAGACCCGGCGACCTTTTTCAGGTAGGTCCACCTAGCTGAAGGGCGTTCTAATCTACATTAGCCGAGTCGCAGTCTCCACTATCCTCTAATTAATACAAGAAAGTAATATTGTGTAAAAATATCCATTGTATTTTAAGCGGTCTGCAGTTAAAAATAAAACAAAATGTAAAGTGGCTGCGGAAACCCACACACGTGCGGTGTCCCCGGGCTCGATATATGTATACAGAAAACCAGGACAGACGTGGCTAGCCTCATAGTTCTGTGTATCGCACCAATATACCAATGTATGTTGATTTAACTGCATATCGAGGTACAGTTAGTAACGTAGCTAAAGCGAACTTTTACAGAAACTAGTACCTATTTTGTATAGCCTCGTTGGTGCAGTGAAATATGCAAGAGGTCTCGGGTTCGATTCCCGGGTCGTCTAAAAATGCTATTGCGGTTGTTCTCTCATGAAATTCTCAATATAAGTGGAAATTTTGGAAAAAAAGCGTGCGAGATCGATGGCACCGAACATAGCAAAATTTGAATGTGATACACCTCTGCCTATCCCTTCGGAGAAAAAGGTTATACTTTGAATGTGTATCCGTGTAGTCTCTTTTCATTATTATTTTTCTTCGTACTTCACAGGATAATACTGAATGTATGTAAAAAATAAGATTAAAAAAATATATTAAATTTATTATCTTTACGCACAGTACCAATAGTTTATTAAAGTATAAGTTTTTAATATCAGATATAGATTAAATCTATCTTAAAACATAAGAATTATTTGTGATTTTCAAATCCATTTAACATAAAAAACAAAACATTTAAGATTCAGCCAAATTTTACATTAAAATCGAATACTAAATTATCATTTTACCTGCCTGAAATGTTATACAAAATTTACTTTCGAGAGAATAACTGAGTACAATTTCAAAGAAAGATGGGACGGCAATATCTCATTAAGTCAAGCGTATTCTAGATATTATTATAACAATGTAAATTCCCGGGCGACGACCGGTGACAAGGGTAGTGAAGCTATGAATATCAAACGCGTTGGGAATACTTTTTCCCAGAGTAATTCTATGGGTTATAACGTAATAGGGGATAAAAGCTTTGCTGTCATAAATAGAGGTATTTGGTTGATATTTTTGAGACAAGCGATGGTGGCCAAACGGTTAAGTCACCGGCGTGCAAGTCATACAGATCAAGTTCGATTCCGACCAGTACCAATGTGGATTTCACTTTGTGGAATTTATACGTATAGTCTTTATTTTACTCTACTTTATTGGAACATAAAACATTACACATTACAGTTTTTTTATTTTTTTATACCACGACGGTGGCAAACAGACGTACGGTCCGCCTGATGGTAAGCGGTTACTGTAGCCTATGGGCGCCTGCAACACCAGGGGCATCACGAGCGCGTTGCCGACCCTTAAGAAACCTATTCACTCCTTTTTTGAAGAACCCCATACTGTAGTCCCTTGGGAAAACCTCGTTAGGGAGTTCAGTTGTTTAACAAAAGTAATCTTGTAACTAAGTAAACGTATAATCCACACCTATGTCCGCGGAATAATATTTAATAATTAATTAAACTTAAAAAAAGTCGTGCGCTAAATTAATCGAACAAAGATATTGTATTACTCAAGAGTATCAGAAGAATTTTTTCGGAATTTTGAGTTTTCGAAGTGCGAAAATGTCTACATTGAAGAAGTGTGTGTTATACGTATCTACAATACCTCGAAGAGGCGCACGCTACCCAACGTGCGTTCTACACCTTGCCGGTTTCTGAGACAGAGGTCGTGGGTTCAATTCCCCACCCAGGGCAAATATTTGTTGATTCTGGGTGTAATAAATATATCTATAATGAGTTATTTAAGCGTTGCAATCAATTGTTTAATATCCATGACACAAGAATTAGCTTAGTTTGGGACTAGATGGCGCTGTGTATGAATGTTCAAATATTAGTATTATTACTACATTATAATCTTCTGTTGTTTGTATCGTTTTTTTTAAAGCTAGGCTACGCGCTGATCGGCAATAATTAATTTTGTACGATAAGTCTTATTTATATACTAGTAAATTTAATAAATTGATAATCTAAACCTTTTCTAAAATCACTTTATTTGTTGGTACAAATCGCATTAAAATTCATTGCGTAGTTTATGGGCATTAAAACTTACAGGCAGATGTTGACAAAAAATTTCGGTAAAAACCTGTATCCTATTTCAGACTAAAATCTATTTGCATACCTAATTTCACACAGATCCCATCAGCCGTTCTGGCGTAATTGAGTAATAATAATAATATTTAGTAACACAAGAAACATCCATCTATCAGCCATCCATTTTCATTATTAGTAGGAAAAATTATGCATTAGTAGGAAACAGAAACACAATTTTATTCTGGAAGCAATTAAAATCGTATTAATAAATAACACATACAATGAAAAATTATTAGGTGAACCACAACGCCATATTGCGCTAATTTAACATTTTGGACCTCCATAACAGTTATAATATGATAAATCATGTCACAGTGTAATAATTAGTGCAGTAGGTCAAGTCCAATTTCTTTCAATGTGAAAATGGACTTGTGTTTGAAGATTAATATTTTACACTTATATCATATACATAATATGTACGGTATACTATATTATAGTATTATACTTTACCTTATACCTTATTAAAAATCCTGCTTTCTTTTAAATATATATTACTATATATTTAAAAGAAAGCAGGATTTTTAACTGACTTCAACAAAAGAAAGTGTTCATAATTTCCAAATTCCAATGTTACTTATTTACGGGGTGTGACATTTCAAACTGTCAGTCAACATTTAGAACAGTCAAGATATTCGAATATCTGTTCTTAAGAACCATGTCATCGATTTTAGTTTCAATAAAAACTGGTTTCACAGATTAAAAAAAAAACCTATACTAACTGAGTTCTAAAATCGAATCCAGAATATGAGACGGGACAAATCTTTGCGTGATGAGCATGATTGTTTGTTCTGTGTCTGGGTGTAGTTTATCTATAATTAATATATTTATGTATGTATGTACAACAAGTAAATATAATTAAAAAAATTTAATAACTCGACTGCAAAAAATCAACAGAGAGCAACGCACTAAAACACCGTAAAATTATTGTAATATTATTATACCTGATTAAATTTAAATACATAACATATGTAACTATATAATTGTAATCTCCATTTGATTCCCTTTATTTTGATACGCTACTCGATAGGTTTGGTTAAAAAAAATAATAGAACTACTTACAATTTGGAACCATTCAATTATGTATAATCTCTTTTTGAATTTATGTAATCTCCTTTTGATTCTCTTTATTTTGATACCCAACAAGATAGGTTTGGTTAAAAAAAATTGAACTTCTTACAATTTGGCGTCAAAAGCCCGCCGTTTAAGTCTTTTTATTTTTAAAACCTATCTAAGGACACTTGGGTTTTCTAGACGAATCTAACGATACCCTAATTGTCAAAATCCATCCAGCCGTTTGGAAGATTCGTGGGAATAAAGAAATTTACAAACACAAGATACGCGCGAAAAACAATACCCGTCCTGACAGTCAGGTAAAAAGAAAAACTATTTAAGTAGTGTATCAGTTGTTTAGTACCATAACACAAGCAAATATAATTGTTCTAGAACTAAATGGCGCTGTGTAAATGTGAAAAAAAGAAAAAAAAGAAAAAAATTGGTTTACTGTTAGAACCAGTACTGTGACTTCTATATATCGCGGTTTCGTTAATAACAGCACCGATTTGTTACTTTAAATAGTTTGGTTATAACGTTATTATAACTTTGTAGTTCTGTTATTCTGTTAAATTAATTATAGGCTGGATATACACAAGAAATTTTGAAAACCACATCATTTGTCAGTTTTCCTATTGAGACAGGCCGAGCTGTAAATGAAAATGGCTATTTTAGTGCAGTTTGCTAAATCTCAAGTAACCATGGCAACGATGGGAGAGGAAATTTGAACAACTAACTGTAGTCAACGGCATACGTATTATGTCTCACCGCTAACATCACCGTGCCGAATGACGTGGGTTCGATTTCCACACGAGACAATTATTTGTGTGATTCATCGATATTAATTTGTGTCCAGTCTGAGTGTACTTTGTGTCCGGTAATTGAATGTTTGTTAAATCCCCCGCGTCACAGGGTTTTTTCGTTTTTTCCATAGAGCGATCGATGTCTTTAAAAAATTAAACAAAAAAATGAGATTTTCTTTATTAACAGCAACAATTACAAATAATTACATAACACTTCTGTATACCCTTTCACTGAAAAACAATATAGGTAACCACATAATTTCCCCACAAAACTATGAACAAATACACCCAAAAACATATATCTAAAACATGTCAACATACCCCAAAACAATAGCTTTTGTCCCTTACCCTATCACTTTATTATTAAATGAAGCCCTTTATTATAACCAAGTCACACCTTATAATGTAACCAAATTAAAATGGCTGTTGGCAATAAAAGCTGAATAATACATGACGGTACATAGAACCTCTGTTAATGAAACATTGCCTACTTCATTATTATGCTGGATTATAATGTATGGAAGTGGATAATGGGTTTGTGGGGTATTATGAGAGTGATATAGGCTTATTAATAATGGCCTATGAGTTTCAGTCACATCTTCACTCGTAATTTAAATTTTTATGTAGCAAAATCCTACATTACTTTAACAAGTGACAAGCTCGCAAATCATGCGGTCCGAGTTCGATTAAGACCGGCAGTACCAATGTGGATTTAACTTTGTGTAATTTATACTAGTCAGTGACTTATCATCTACTAACAGTGAAGGAAAACATCGTGAGGAAACCCACATACCCTAGAAGAAATTCTAAGTGTATGTCTGATTCACCGCACTAGGCCAGCGTGAGTGGATTATGGCCTTAACCCTCCTAGCATTTTAGAGGAGAAGAGACCCGAACCCAGCAGTGGAAGATTAATGGCTTGCTTAATATCCTATATAACATCACACCTTTTCCCCCAAAGGGTTAGACAGAGGTGTATCAATCTCGTTTTTCACCAGCTATCTATGGTTACATAATTATGTGGAGCCTATTGTCATCAACCGGGAACATTTTTCCAAACACCGGTAAAATATGATTACTGGATTTTCATGACAGAAAAATCCAATACCTGAGAATAAACCGCAGCACCTGTAGACCTGAGTATTTGATGTTAAATTTATCTTGATACCTCTACGCGTTCTTGAGAAAAATATTCTTGACAGACAGACAGATGACTTTTGAGACCGTTTTTCCTTTTAAGGTACGGAACTCTAATAAGAAGAAAAATACATTACTCAGGGTAATAGGTACCGGGATTCCTGAAGAAATGTAAGTATTAAGATATTAGTGTATATACAAAAACAAACATAAAGCCATTTCCACACTTACGGTGCAGTTATGGGTGCGTCTAACGACTATTATAGCGTCCTAAGGGTAGAATCTACTTACGAATATTGGGTTGGCTTTTCGATTTTATTATATTTGCAACTAGCTCTTAGCCAGGGCTACGCTCCCATCGATCTTTATTTTGCTACTGCTTAGCTCCTACAGACCGTAGCATGATGTAATATAGTTTATAGCCTTTCACAATAAATGAGCTATCCAACACTTAAAGAATTTTTCAGATCGGATCTGTAGTTCTTGAGATTTGCACCTTCCAACAAACATACTCTTCAGCTTTATATTATTTATTAGTACAGATAAAATAAAAATTATCATAGTCAAAAATGAATCATTACATGAATTCTGAACTCTTTCAGTTCTTTAGATAGAGAAGAACCTTGTTCAGTCATAGTAATAATCTTTATTTCATTTTTTGGATTAAATACAATTGATACTTATGAACGTCATACAAAGCCAAAAACTGTTACCGTGCCTACCGTTACTTTCGACTGTTACCGTGGCGCAGTGGTTAAGGTGGTTGCCTCGCCACTACATCGCCGTGCTGGGTGACGTGGGTTCGATTCCCACACGAGCCAAATATTTGTGTGATTCATAGATATTTGTTTCTAGTCTGGGTGTACTTTGTTTCCGTTAGTTTCATGTTTGTAAAGCTCCCCGCGACACAGGGCTTGTTCCCTAGTGCGGGCGTTGTCTTTTAAAAAAAAAAAAAAAACAAATACAAAATAATGATGTCAGCAAAAGGCCATTTCACTGACAAGTCTGAGCTCTGAGAAAAAACTTGGAAAGAAACTCAGGCCACTCTTTTTAACTTTTAACAGCAGCACACAGACATATAATAAATGACACGTCCATTAATGATATTATTATTTTATTTATTTATTTATTATTTATTAACACAACCACATCATACATATTATAACATTTATAAGAATTTCGGTGTACGTAGCATTTACTAAAATAATTAAAAATAATTTATTAAAATAATTTGAATTTTAAAAAAATGTTAAATATTCAAATGACAATATTGCATATCAGCAATATATTAATATCAAAATGTACTTAAGTCCTAAAAGAGGATCTCAAACACATCCAATAATATTCGTTTCATATGTTTATATTAAAAAACTTATTCAATATAAATGTTAGTACATTTATGAAACGTTTGATGTAGGGTTTAAATAACCGATTATCCCTGGAAGGAATGTATGGATATCATTTTTCAGTGGGCCACAGAGCTCTGTATCCTTTTCATCGGGTTTTACAAGCCATGAATCCGATACGATATCTCATTGGCAAATTTAGCGTAAACCATCAAACGGTTTTACGGTGTATTCGGGTTTCGGTAACTAGATTAGATACTGCCTTATATTTTTCCAAGTAAAAGATGAATAAGACAGATGTAAATAATTATCATAAGGATTTTTTTTTCTAGTTTTAAAAATCTGATAATTAAAACAACTACAAAAAAATATCTTTAATCGTTACTTTTTTATATTTCATTATGTGCAGTTTATTTAACACTTACTTTTACATAATGTGTTTATTTATTTAAGACGTACAACATGTTTGCCATTAAATATATTTTAACTATCCACAAAACTACTCTATGCATTCGTGCAAACTGTATCAAAATCCGCTGAGTAGTTTAGAAGTTAAGCGTGCGTACATACGAAAGCGAGTTTATTTTATAGTATGCAAAGATTAAAACCTATTCTACATATTCTACTGACGTCACAAACCAAATTTAGTCAAAAATGTATATTAATATTAGAGTTGTAATCATTGTTCATACAGAGAATGCAATAGCTTCCCCTAACGACGGGGCCCTAATGGGGAGATAACGAATAATCCGTACCGATGATCGCTACATCTCATAAATTATTCGTTGAACAATTAATAACAGATCGGCAGAAGTCCCGGCAACCGCCAGGTGTGTCAAATAGATTACATCTCCAAGAAAATTTAATGAATAAAGTTCTCTAAGAAAATAGCCTTTCTAAAATGTTGAATGTACTATTACTAGATCAAATATTCCTTTGGGAATTTTCGTTTGACAAAATTTACTTATCGTTGAATTTATAGATTTTGTTTGCTAAAAGATAGCATTTACGATGAAGCTGTTTTATTCCGTAAACATAAATGTTTGGGAAACAAATTACTTTTTGATACAAATAAAAACAATCAAGTTTTCAATTCCTTCCTTAGCGCAGATTTTCAGAATTTAAATTTTGAATTAAATCTTTGAACCCTGATTTTTTTTTCAGAATCAAAGTAGCTTAAGTTACTCCTTGTGCCATTAGGTATCCGCCAGTAAAAGTCCCGTTGAAACGTTCCAGTCGTTTCAGATCTGACCTCAAACAAGCAGACAGACGACAAAATTTTTCGAAGTGTGTTTTTGTTTTATGTATAGACGAGTACACAGGCTTACTCTTAACAGCTGTTATTTTGATATTACGAACACACATTTCAATTTTATTTATTTGTATAGATATTAGCATATTTTACGTCGAATGTCTACAGATCTAAATACGTATATAATTATTTAAATAAGATTCTGTCTTCTACCAGAAATCAATTTACTAGTATGTATAAATTCTTGCGACTACAATTCACATAATTTATATTCCATCAATGGAACATAATTATTATAATTATAGGCGGAGGACAGAGTGCTATGGCGTGTATTAGGAGAGGCCTACGTCCTGCGGTGGATTGCAATTGGCTGAAATGATGATGGCGATGAATGGAACAAAAATTTTATCTATGGATCTTAGTTCACAGCTATCGATATACTTTAAAAGGAGCCCACTAAATTAAACGTTAGTTAAAATAAAATTCGCTATTCATCTGCTAACATTTTTTGTTTTTTTTTCTGTTAAAAAAAACAACACCCGCACTAGGGAACAAGCCCTGTGTCGCGGGGAGCTTTACAAACATGCAAATAACGGACACAAAGTACACCCAGACTCGAAACAAATATCTATGAATCACACAAATATTTGTCTCGTGTGGGAATCGAACCCACGTCACCCAGCACAGCGATGTAGTGGCGAGGCAACCAGCTTAACCACTGCGCCACGGTGACAGTCAAACATTAATTCTATATTCTCTGATCTGAAGCTGGATAAGATTTAAACATTTGTACAAGCTATAAATATAACGATGATCGCTTTACACACGACGTTTAAATGGTTTACGGGCTTAGTTTCAGAATTCAGACATCCGAAACCCTAGCACAATAACTTCATCCGAAACATTTGATCTTAACGTTTCAATGTTTCGGAACAGATCAAGATTAACGAACTAAATGGGTTTTCTAATCAGCTTCTCTACAGAAATGGTAAACGCCCCAGTGTCTATTCTATCTGTATATTATTTCTACAAAATATAACGATTTCTTATCAGAGCTATTCAAAATAAGGCCACATGTCACCTGTTGTCTTTGTGAGCACGTAATCTTGATTTTTTTTTCGATTACTGTCATCGTTATCATCATATCAGCCGTAGGACGTCCACTGCTGGACATAAGCCTCTTCAAGAGATTTCCAATAGGACCGGAATAGGTTTCCAACTGATTACTATGTGTGATAGTATATTTTAATTTCGATTCTATTTGCTACTTGATATCATTTCAATATTATATTATATTTTATTGTTTCTAAACCACTAAGCGTTGCTTATTTAAACTTTATAAAGGTACATTTAATTTTGATAATAAATCAGTACACTTTAAAATCTCCTCTCAAAATAAGAACGTTAAGTAATTAGCAATTTTAGTCTTATTTAAATAAGAAGTATTTTCATTTAATTAGGTCTACAAAAGCACTTTGTGCGAGTGGGATCGTTGGGCTTAGAATGTTAATTTTGCTAAAAAGGTTCAAGTGAAGTTTTTAATACGTCTAGGATATATATTTAAAATTACATGAACTTCTTTCTCTTCTAGTTTAATAAAATTACTAATATAGCTTTATAATTAGAAATTTTATTTCATCATCATCATATCAGCCGCAGGAAGTCCACTGCTGAACATAGGCCTCCTCAAGAGATTTCCAATAGGGCCGGTTGTTTGTGGCCTGCATCCAGCGCGATCCTGCTATTCGGATCAGATCGTCTGTCCACCTTGTGGGTGGGTGTCCTACGCTGCGCTTGCCGGTGCGTGGTCTCCATTCGAGAACTTTTCGGCCCCATCGGCCATCAGAAATTTTATTTATAAATATTTATTAATCTGTTTTTGTGATCTTCATTCAGGCGCTCGTATGATTGTTGTACTGAGATGTTCGTTATAATCATCCAGATTAAGCATCGTACAGCAAGGTCAGTGATGGGTGACTGTAGGAGCGTCTCCGTGCTTCAGTACGTAAAGCCGTTGGTCCCGGTTATCATTTAATGTGGTAGTCGCTAAGTCAAATTAGAAACCTTCTGAACGACTTGAAAAATTCCATCACTAGGGTATGCTTGAAGCCCATTCGATAAGAAGAAAGATCTTCGTATCGTCGTTTCGTAGAAGTCTCTTAAAGGTCCAATAGAGATGATGTAGAAGTCTCTTAAAGGTCCAATAGAGATGATGTAGAAGTCTCGTAGAAGACTCTTATAGGTTCTTGGGTTCTTAATATGAGGAAAAAAATTACAGTAGAAACGTATCTGAGGTCAGTATTAAAGAATTTCAAGCACACAAAGCCGAAGACAACAGTTAGTATGAAATTAATACAGAAAAAGTTGACAATCACAAATAATCTAAGTAAAGACACAATCACTGCAATGGGATCACAATGAAATAACGCACCCTTACGCATTTCGCACATTATATCGTGAGACACATTGCATAGTAGGCACGACAACCGAACGAAATGAAATAACAATTTATTATTTAAAATTTCGCGTAGCATGATTATTTTTAAGCGCAGCTGGTATAAGCTGCTCAAACGTTACGCAAAATAAGGACTGTAAATACCTAATGTACGAGTATCATCTTAGTACTGAGAGAATATTAGGCAAATTGTAGTTTTGTCGCCTTAGTAACTACACCAAAATAAATATAGGTGTAATACATCTGTCTTCGGGAATAAATGTCACTTTAATTAAATTAAATTATTTTTATTTCAGATTAATATCCATATGTTGTTAGTAATATACATTCACACTTTTTAATTTAATTGTTAGTAATATAAAGACTTTAGCAATACTTTTTTAGAAACAGTGTGGGGTTCTTCAATAAATAAAAGAATAGGTCTCTTGAAAGTCGGTAACGCGCTCACGATACTCCTGGTGTTTCAGACACATATTATTATAGGCTTCGGTTCATCCATGGATTAAGAATACATAATGTCACTACCCCATTTCAACCCGTGGGTGTGTTACAAGGTGACTAAGATTCTAAACTTAAGCAACAAAAGCACTGCGAAAAAAGGAAAATTAGAAACAACCTTTACAAACCCGTCTATCCAGCGATATAGTAGCTTAAATTCCCCCAAAATGTTTGGAGGAGACACGTGCCCAGCAGTGGGACATTAATTTATGGGTTATAATGGTGATGAAAATGATAGGCTCCGGTAACCGCTTACCATCAAGCGGTCTGTACATCTGTTTACTACCGTCGTAGTATAAAAAAAATTATTTGTTGGACATCTTGTTCGGCAGTGTGTACAGCTATTGGCACGGAGTTTCGGTACGGATGTTAATGCACGCTATTTGAAGCTAGACGTTGACAAAACGTGGTCTTGGAGCGTCGGTAACGTCTCAGTTATCTCCGCTGTTAGCTTGCTAGTTGGATCTGTAATCGTTTCCAAGGTCTCTTCTTCGTTTTTGTTAGCATTTAGTTGAGTTTAATTTTTATAGTTTATATTAGTTTTAGATTTATCAATCAACGTAATAATAACCATTTTTGATATGGTCAGTTACTTATTATTATTCATTGAAAGTTATTTATTATTATTAATCTATAAAATAAATCAGTTATTTATTGAAAATGGGAACATATTTTATATAAAGCTAATAAAGTAACGAAAAAATTCAAACCCAGGACGGGACTTGAACCCACGACCCTGCCATTCCGCGTGCAGTGCTCTACTGAGCTACGCGGGTGGACGTCCCTTAGAACGAATTTATCCATTACCTGTCCTGGCCGCGGGTTCAAGTCCCGTTGTGGGTTTGAATTTTTCCATCACTTGTTTAGCATTTATATAAAATGTTAAACCAAAGCAAAGAAAATTCCTTAATATTTAATGTAAGTGTGAACATATCTTTAAGCTCAAAATGACGTCACTTAGTCAAGTATATTCCAAACAATTTTTTTTGCATACACTAAATGACAATATAATATATTTACAGGTTAAATACTTTATCTTGTGTCCGTCTGCCCTTGAAATATTTTATACATGTAGATATATATTAATTAATATTTTAAAACATTAGCCAGGGCATCAAATATTAAACATTTTAAACTATTATTTATAAGGTCCCTAGTTGCCAATATCTTGTACCCTATTCAGCCTAACCACGTAACTCATTAAACCCAATAGACTCATCAATTTCTATCTATGTGTGGCTATCTACACACCTGATACATTCTATTACTGAAGTAGCTACAAGGGCAATGCAAACAAGGGGTTATATTTAATTTATTTTTTGACTCAAACCGTCGTTATCATCATCATATTTATAATATAAAGGCTTTTACCGTCATTAGTGTCAATTTTAGTTCTGGTATTTGCCGCTATAGCGCTAGTAGTCGGCTTTTGAGAAATAATTTTATTCGTACAATGGGGTTTATAGGATGATTAATCAATGTGTGTCTCACAGGAGTACATTCATACAAGGAAGAGTGTTCTTCAAACTTAGACCTAGAACAACTAGGTACTTAATTGCATAGTTCTCATTGACACAGTTTGGTTTTGATGCGGACATTGTCCTTAAAAAAATATATTTTTTCTTCTTTATTTTGATTTTTTCTTGCTCTTATGTACCTAGATAAAGTTTGTAAGACGACTAAAAAGTACGCCGTATTTGTGAACACTCGTGAGCGTTTAACGTTTTCACTAACTGAAAATAGTTCCCAGATATTATCTAGCGACAGTTATAGCTTAAGTTTATGTAGTGGAGAGTTCTCAAACGTTTAACGAGGATTTATATCGGCGAGTAAGTTTAAAGTAATTACTTGCAGTTAGTTAAACAAGTAATGTATAATAATGATTTAAAAAACGAGTGGATATTTTATTTAACGCTTGGTAAGTGGACAAACACACACATCGTGACGAAACCCACATACCCTAGAAGAAATTCTAAGTGTATGTCTGATTCACCAACTCGCATTAGGCCAGCGTGTGTGGATTAAGGCCTAAACACTCTCAGCTCTCTAGATAGAGGAGAGGAGACCCAAGTCAAGCAGTGGGACATTAATGGGTTGCTAATGGAAGTGGACAAACATCTGACTGGCCTGTTGGTCTAGTCGTTAGTGACGCTGACTGCTAAACCGGAGGTCGTGGGTTCGATCCCCACCCAGGACAAATGTTTGTGTGATGAGCATAAAGGTTTGTTCTGTGTCTGGGTGTAATTTATCTATAGTATGTATGTATTTACAAAAAAAATGTATTAAAGTAGTATATCAGTTATTTAGTACCCATAACACAAGCAAATATAATTGCTTAATTTGGGACTAGATGGCGCTGTGTAGATGTGGTAGAATATTATATTATTAAAAAAAATATTATACAATTAACGGACACAAAGTACACTCAGATTCAAAACATATTCTATGAATCACACAAATATTCGTCTCATATTGGATTCGAACTCTCGTCCCTCAAGACGGTGAGATTAATAGCGAGGTGACCTTAACCGCTACGCCACGGTGACAGTACATGTCATTCCGTCAACAAGCAAACATTGAAATCGAATACGCATACGCTATTACAAATACGAGCATATTTAACGCCAAATGTTTAACCGCTTAATAAAATTTCTCAAAAAAATTATCTAATAACTTTTGACGAACTGACAATATAATACTATCCTGCTTCTTTGATGAAACATCGTGTAGCTTAAGCCGTATGTCGACAGAGACAAAGAATAAATTACGCACACGCAACGAACACCGGCTGTAAATAACACTTGATATTTTAATATCTACTCGTTACATATTCATTTGTCAGGGTTGTCCGGACCGTAATTTTATTGTAACCGCTACTTTTCGAGGTGTTAAAAATTGCGGTTTGCTATCTATTATCTTATCCTATAGGTGTTTTAGATATGTAAGTTTGTGGGGATGCAAGGATTTAAATAGATTATGTTTTATGAATCAGTGAAATTATGAAAGAAAAATACCGGCTACAAGAACATGCCTATGATGGACTTACGACAGCATACCTATAATAAATGCAGCAGCAAAACTCGATGGCACAAAACGAATTATAAGGAATAGACGCTTAAAGAAGTAAGTATTTTTGATATTACCTACTTGAATAAGTATTTTATATTGATTAAAAAAATTGTCTTTAATCTTTAGCTTTTACACTTGGATATGCTAGTTTCGTTATGGGTACCTGTTACACTTTTCTTAACGTTAATAATAAAAGATTAACATACTCCATTATTTTATTCTAAATGTCCTACAGTGATTCAGATACTCATATAAATATAAAATATCTGAATGCTATTTCAACACTTAAAATATTGTTAGTGTCAACCCTATTCAGACATGCAAATTAAGACCCCCGTGTTTGCGTTTTAATACAGTCCGGTGATCAATAACTTTCAGTGTACGGTGAAAAGTTGAAATTAAAAGCTCCCGTTATAAAGTCGAACTTTCCATTTTACCAGTGTAAATGATACATGCCTTCAATTGTGTGCTCTTTTTTAATTCTGTGCATATTTGTCTGTGATTTATTGTTAGATATATCAGAATTTATCAAACTATTACATTCTGAAACTTCTTTGTATTCGCTTAGATTCTAGAATGTTGCCAGATAATGGTAGTAAGCTCGCTTCTATTAGGTACATGGGACTTATTCTAACAGGCAAAATGGGGCTAGGATGCACCTCTCTGAATTTTTAACTCTAGTCTGAAGTGTCGACCGGTAGTACCAATGTAGATTTCATGTTAAATTTATATATACCAATCAAGTGACTACGGAAATTATCATGAGGAAACCCACTTACTTTAGAATAAATTTTAAAGCCTAAACACTCTCAACACTCTGAATAGAATAGAGGAGACCCTTGCCCAGCACTACAACATTGAAGGGTAGCTATTTTCTTATATTATTTTTAATTGACTGGCCTGTTGATCTAGTGGTTAGTGAATCTTGCTAAGCTGAAAGTCGTGGATTCGATCCCCACCTAGGACAAATCTTTCTGTGATGAGCATAATTGTTCTGTGTCTGGGTGTAATTTATTTATAATATGTATGTATTTACAAAAAAAAAATGTATTTAAGTGGTATATCAGTTGTTTAGTACCCTTAGCACACGCAAATATTCTTATATAATAATAATATAATAATAATATTTTACCACATTCACACAGCATCATCTAGTCCTAAATTAAGCAATTTGTGGTAGAATATTATTATTATATTATTAAAATTATTTTAATTATTACGAACATATTCCCCCTTATTACAAAATACAGACTAAGCATTAAACCAGGTTTAAATTGACAAATTTGACACTAAAACAATGGCTTATGTAAATTTAAACCTAGTTTAATATTTAGTCCATATTTTGTAATAAAGAAGAAAGTTTCTAATCTCGTTAGCATTTTGATGAAGTCCTGTCGACTGATTCTAACAACCACAATAAGGGTAATCAGATAAAATGAGTAAACAAATCAAACATCTGGTCGCCGCATCCACTAGCCATTACTATCCCCGTAATCAGGGTTCGTTGAGCGTAAATAGAACCGCACAAATACAGAACCCACTGCAAATGACGCGGTCGGCGGCCACTGGCCCGCAAATTTGAATTCGTTACTCATTTCATGTCCACTGTTACACTCGAAACTGCGATTAATAATTTTCTGATTAATTTGCCAAGTGTTACTTAACCATAACCGGTTAGTTCTGGTTTCATAATTTTTTGCTATCATTATAAAAACTAAAGAGTTTTTTATTTAGTTGAACGGGCTAACCTAACTACTGGTCCGATTTTCAAAAAAAAAAAGAATAAAAAGTTTGTTCAAAAAATCAACACGAAAATCAAGGCATACCCCTAAACTTTGGCTAGTATATTACTAATAAGAATTACTTGCCTCAGCTTTTAGGGCAGGGGCCCACTAGGGATGACCCTAGTTAAGTTCTCGTTAGCCACTAATGAGTCAAATAGATCTTGATTAGCATCGGCCTTTAGTAATTTTGGTTTCGGCTCCGTAATGGTCATTTATTTATTTAGTTTCATATAATTTGGTCCAAATTTGCTTAAGTAAACGTATATTTTCAAATAAGTGCATCATGAATAAAATATTGGTTTCTTAAAACAATAATTAATTAACAATTTGATTGGCCTATAATAATTGGCCTAGTGATTAGTGACCCTGACTGCTAAGCCGGAGGTCGTGGTTTCGATCCCCATCCAACACAAATCTTTGTGTGATGGCAATGAAGGTTCTGTGTCTGGGTGTAATTTATCTACAATACCTATGTATGTATTATTTTATTATGATCTTAGTGGCGTAAATTAGGTGAGGCCTATGTTCAGCAGTGGATGTCGTTGGGCTGATATGATGATGATGATGATGATGTATGTATTTACAAAAAAAATGTATTTAAGTAGTATATCAGTTGTGTAGTACTCATAACACAAGCAAATATAGTTGCTTAATTTGGGACTAGATGGCGCTGTATGAATGTGGTAGAATATTATTATTATCTATACTTATATTTTAAAGAGGTAAAGTTTGTGAGTTAGTGACCTTGTGGGGGGGGGTCTTTTAATTAATTTGTTTACTATAAAGAGATACAGAACTACGTCATAATAACTAGATTTCCAATTCATAAAGGTTACATTATATTCATGAGGTCGAAATAAATAATATAATGTGATGTAAATTTGTAACGTCAGTCAGACGAGAGGACCTCGGGGCGTAGCTGGTAACGCAATTTTTGATAACGAAATAAGGCTGGCTGTATGATTACGACTTTATTGGCGACGTTGTGTTGTTATTCAGTGAATTATAATGTTTTCGTGTTTACTTAGGAGTATGTACTAGAGAAGGATTTTGAATAAGTTTTGATCTCCGAATAAGATATATTTTGATGATATATGGACGCTCATGTATTTTTTACTACTACGTATAATTACAAATGTATATAATTTTATTTATTTTATTTAATTTGACTTACCAACAACTACTTTTACTAATACATTTATCTTTTACATAATAAAGGACATTTTGGTATAGCAGCCATTTACAGGCAAGTACAGCATGCATAAAATATCCAAGTAGGTACAAAAAAAATAGCTAAATTATTAAAAATAAAAATAAATAAGTGTATTAATAGACGACTGGCCTGTTGGTCTAGTGGTTAGACTGGTTAGTGACCCTGACTGCTAAACCGGAGGTCGTGGGTTCGATCCCCACCCAGGACAAATCTTTGTGTGATGAGCATAAAGGTTTGTTCTGTAGGGTGTAATTTATCTATAATATGTATGTATTTACAAAAAAAAAAGTATATAAGTATTATATCAGTTGTTTAGTACCCATAACACAAGCAAATATAGGTAATTGCTTAATTTGGGACTAGATGACACTGTGTGAATGTGGCAAAATATTATTATTAATAAAATTAAGTTACAAAGATATTTTCAGTGTTCATTCAATTATGTAATTAAAATTGTAAGTATGTTTATAATATAAATACAATTAGGCCAAAAATTAAATTAAATTTATTCTATAGATCATTTTAATATTTGGTTAACATATAGCTATCACTATATTATTATATCTATTAGAAGTAGGCAAGCTAAGCAGAGAGAAATGAAAGCAGTATTTACACGAATAACGTTCACTATATTTACACTGACACACATACAGAAGAAAGTTCAAGAGATTGACAGGAGGAAAAATAGTTTAGGCAAGTATAGAACGAAAACACACAGAACTTAGAATACTAATATTACGACGCGAATTAACTTAAACGGGCGGTCGGCGGTCGGCGGTCGGTGTGCGCGCGCGCAGCCTCTCGGCGTCGATTACGGTACGAGACTGCTGAGGCGGGGAAATCCGAGCTCGCACGAAGTGTGGGTTCGGATATCTTCGGCGCTGCGGAATGCGCGCCCGATGCCGACCATTGACATAAGCGAGTACGCCACAAACATCTTAGCAGAACATGGTAAGTGGGAAAATAAGTAATTATAGAACTCTGAATTGTTACGTCATGCTTTTTTTATACCACAACGATAGCAAACAGACATACGGCCCGCCTGATGGTAAGTGTTTACCGTAGCCTATGGGCACCTGCAACATGAGCGCCTTGCCGACCCATAAGAAACCTATTCACTCCTTAATAAAGAAAGAATAATTATACAATTCGAGTGAAGTATGACGTAGTCTCGTTATATTATCATCATCATCAGTTCAACTCATAAACTTCTCACAGCTAGGCACGAGTCTCCTCCAAAGAATGTGGAGGCAATTAAGCCTACTATATCACGCTGGCCAGACCGGTTTGTATAAGGTTTGTTTCGAATTTTTCTTTTCTTGCAGTGTTCTTGTCTGTATAAGGTCCCTTAGTCGCCTTTTAAGACACTTAACAGGTTAGTGACGGATTAAGAATACATAATATCACTAACATTGTATTCTTAACCCGTCACTACACGGATAATAATATATTTATAATCAATTATAAAATCTTGTCGTATAACTGTAGAAAACTTAAATATCATCAAAAAGAGAATGAATAATGGAAATGACAGCACATTATCTTTAAGCTTTACCGACATCACTACATTAGATTAGAATTACTATGAACCATTACGTTTGTAGTTCAGTGTCACTGACACACAAAGATAACTTAAACTTTTGGAAACACCAAAGTGAACTGTCATGCGGTTTTGTCATTTTGTGAAATAAGATTAACATGTTGTTTCTGTTTAAATTAGTTGCATTTTTTATATATTCGAGGATAAAAAGAAGATACGTTATAAAATAACAAGGCATTATAGAATTTCATTAATGAAAATACCTGAAACTTAAAAATAAAAACCAAAAAACCAAAATAATAGTCTGAAAACAAACTATTTTTTTTTTTTATAAACTTCCATATCGCTTTTGTTTCTCTTCAATGCCGCAATGCTTTGTGTTCATATAGCATGATAATCAGAACATGAATTCTGCGATGTGGACTTTTGCTTAACCACAATGCGTTGTGACCTTTTTTCGTTCAATGAGCTGTTTTTGTGTCTTCTATAAATAACATTTACACAAAAAGCAGCAGCTAAGACCTAAATGTACTAATTCTCATTTTTTTCCCTTTCACTTCTACTATCTTGCTCTTGATAAAAATAATATTTTAGTATTTTTGTTTTAACAGTTCACTTGGAAGGCCTATAACCAAGGCTTCTTCAAAGTGAAGAGGATACTGGAAATATTTCTTTGCCCATTACGAGAGCAAACACATGGGGGTACGTTAGTTCGCCCGTTGTTAGTATACTTTCACAATGACGCTACGGAACATAGTGTCGTTTTATCAGAAGTGCACAGAGGTTGTAGTGTAATGTATGAGCGAAAGAGTTTTGTGTCTTTTGTTAATTTGACTTTGTTACTGTTAACTTATTTTATTCTACTTATTTATTTTTCCCTTTCGAACCTGTTAATAAAAATCAAGCGTCTCCGTTCTTCAGAAGGCCCGTAAATCTATTGTTTGGTTAGAAATATTAATTTAATTTAATTGAAATATTCTATATATATCTTGGAATTGATTCAAACAGTAATTTATTGTGCTAAATATAGCTTTTGGATTGTAAATAAAGTTGTGCAAAAACCATTTTATTAAAATAGAAGAGGAATGAAGGGACGTGGAAACTCCGGCGATGTGTTTTAAATTTGAAGTAAATGTTATATTATTTATACTGACTTCATTTTTTTTCCAGTAGCTTCAAAACATCAGATCAGTTCTATTTTCCCTGCCAGTGACTATTTGCCCTTATATAGTTGGATTTCTGAGGAATAGCTATAAATTTACTAATAATTATTATTATGTTACTTAAGCAGAGAAAATTGCTTTGATTTTATAACTTGTACCAAAAACAAAACACGGGCACTAACACGATATTGCTTTTTCCCATATAGGACCGTTCCTTTTTCATGTAAAACATGCCAGTGTCCTACCTAACGTAAGAGTATGGAGATCGGACCTTATTTCTAGAGTAAAAATAACCAATGTTTGATACTTCGAACGCAGGTACTCAGGACTAGGATATTTTTATGAAATATGTGAATTATATTTTCACTTTGGCCCTCTTTTATACATAGTATACTTTCTTCATTTAGGCGTGCTATAGCATATTGAGAACTTATTGTAATACTTAGTAATTTGTTTGTTTACTTGCAGTAGTAAATAACACCTGTTAGTATTTCCTAGTGTAAGTAGGGGACAGAAAAAAATCATCAATATAATGAGCCAAAGTCTATTTCAGTATTGGTTGGAATAGTGGCATTTTGTGTAGGTATTTTCGTCTGGAGCTGACATTACATCGTTTTTTACGCCCACGCTTTAATTAAGTTATTTAGGAAACTCAGCTTTTAATTAAACTAAATTAATAAGGAACCCATTTTCCTGGACATTGTTTTGATACAAAACTCATTTAAATTGTAAGACTTTTTCTTACAATTTAATTGAGTTTTGTCTGTATTGTCTCTGGGTCGTGTGGTAAGCTTTCATTGTATCTTTCTATGTCTGTATTTTTTTATATAAGTAATTTTTATTATTATTAACTTAAAGGAAGAGAATTTAACTATCTGTAAACTTCAAAATATATACAATATTTTAAACTAGGTAAATATAACCAATAATATTTACAAAAACAAAGTACCAAGATATATCATGAAACTTAAAAAAATGTCTGTAATTGTTTTATATCTAATGAATATAAGTGATCGGGTGCATTACATAATACTTTTTCCCCGAAATTAGTATAAATTTTACAGAACATTTTTATATAAATTTTACTCAGCATTAGGAAATATTTCCTCTTACGCAAGAACTTATAAAATAAGTATTTAACTGTAATATCGTACATATTTTCAAATGAAATGTACTTATTATAATATAAACAACTTTTCAGAGTTTCTTAACCTGTTGTATTTTTAACAAAAAATATTGAAGTATATTCTAGAATATGCTTGTCATTCATCCAATTTAAATACAGAGCGACACGTCACTGGATCCCAATAACTTGTCATGTGAGTAGCAAATGAAATTCTAGCGAAGACAAGCCAAAATTAAATAAAGAGACGATATACTCAATATAAGTCGGGACACGTACTAAATGATAAATTCTTTCATTTGTACACTTTTCGTTTAATTTATACAAAACTCCCTCCCACGTGCCACGTTAAGTTAAGGTGCAGACATATGGACGTAATTAAAACCTTTTTATATTTATTTATATCTGGCATTTTTTTAAGGAAACGAAGCAATTAGGAGGAATTAGGAAGTCATTTTCAACAACCCATTACGTATCATGGCTGGACATGGTTTCCGTCTCCAAGAAAAAGCCATTGGACATGGTCTACCACTCCTCACACGTTGGGTATCATAGGTCATTTAGCAAACATACTCTTAGCCATCGAATAAGCATCTCAATTTATAATTTACTGGCTGTGTTTTTCAAGGGTGTCAAGATACCAAATTTTATCAAAATTGGTCCAGCCGTTTGAGCGTGAAGGAGTAACAAACATATATACAAACTTTCGCGTTTATTATATTAGTGTGATTTTCAAGATAAAATTATTAAAAAAAAATACTTTTTTAAGATCGTTGTGTCCACTGTCCAGCTGACCTATCTGTTTCCAAACTTACAACACACAACTCAACCCACAAAAGAAGCTGGGACTTTAAAAACATAATGTAAACTAAAATATATAATTTAATACACTGTTTAATTCACTTTTTTTAATACACTTTAGCATAATATATAAAAACATATAAAATTTTTAGCAAAAGTGTAAATCAAGATCATTGCGTTCGTCAGATACATCCATTTCCAAACCACACACGACTTAGGTACCTACAAAGGAAACTGGCACTTTACAAATATCTAATAATATAAATTTTGTCCTGTCTCCGAGCATCGTTTCACAAATATAATCCAGGAAAACATCGATGGTAACGGGCCTCGATGGTGACATAACGGACTTGTATAATAGAATTTTGTTTTGTTATGTTCCGATAATTTGTTCCAGTGAATTTTATGCTACCTTTTGTGAGGTAAAAGGTTCTATTTAAAAATAAATAATATGGTGGCATTCACGGCCTTAATTCAATTTCCTGTGTTGTAAATCACTGAAAATGAAAGAAAAATTTAGGTGTTTGGATATTTATTTCGATAACCAATTATATATTTGCATTTAAGTATTAATTTTACATTAAAAGGAGGGCTGGCGTCAGGACAGATGACTGCAACATTTGCCAATTTTTATTGCATAGTGACAAACGAGGGACATTTTGCAGTTAGCTAAAGTAACATAGGACATAAGGCTGTTGACTGGTCGAGAACGCCCATGTACAGTTTTATGTGCATAAATTTATATAAATAAATAAGTACAAAAGGATAAAGATGATTAATAAGTAAGTAATATTTAAAAAACAATAATAAAAAATTTAATACCACATAATTGCTGAAATTTAGAGATTTTATAAATATAAAAAAAAACTTCCCGCTTTACTTACATCATCTGGCAAATAAAAGCGCAAACGCCATACATACACAAATACGTACAAAAAGAATCGGATTTAAGTTAACAAAGCTACACCCGTAAATACAATTTTCGAACAAAACTCCAGCACTTCATCATAACGTTGTCAATGTAAGAATGTCTTTGATTCCCGAACGGCAATATTTCCTCATTTTTGACGCCATTATGCACACACCCGAACACAAACAATAATAAACACAAGCTGTTAATCTTGCTTCGACTGTGACCACTTTATTACTAAGACAGTGGTGTATAGAGAAATATACGCCTTCGGGGAAAAGTTACGGGAGAGATATCGCTACGCTGGATACGACAATTTAATTAAAAAAAGAAGTATTTTGCCAGTTCTTCTCAAGGCTTAACTTTGTCAGTGAAGTGGCTTTATAAAATATACTAAAACTTTTTGTTTTTTTTTATTTCTTCAAGTTGTAGACGAGTCCGTGGTTGACTTTATGGTAAGCATTTAGCGCCGCTCATGGACGTTGGCTATGCTAGGAGCACAGCAAAACCACTGCCTACATAGAGAGAATAGCTCCTTTAAACCTCGTTTGATGAAGGACATGTTATAGAGCTCAGGAAACACCGCTGCAGGAAGTTCACCTCAGAGCTGGCACGTATATACGTGGGAGGAATCTCTTATGATTTTATTCATTGCAATCTCCACCTAAGGACCAGTTAAATCTACTTGTCTCTATCAAGTTCATTCTTCTGGTAGACATAGCATATAGTATATAGTTTAATTTCTTTGGAAAACAATCTTTTCCAAATTTTGCATGTACTAAATTGATAACATAACTCAGCTAACTAACCCAACCTTCCAATTTCAATTAGCACAATTTAAACTCTATTAACTTAAGATTAAGTAGTATAATTCTATAGCAGTATAATTTCTAAGTCTATTCTAGCGTCGTATAATCTGTAATCACCATTTAAACTTACGCCGTGGAAATTTATAGGGGCCACCTTAGTTCGCATAGGTGACTGGAGTATAAAGTGCTGAAGACCAACTTTGTCGTTTGCGCTGTTTCGTATATGCTAGGCATTAAAGTTTGCAATGGTTTGCCTACTTGCGAGTCTGCTGTAATAAATAATATTTAGAGTACATTTATTTGTTTACGGATTTATAAAGAGATCGTTTTCTTGGTTTAAGAATAGCTTTGGTAAGATGTGTGGCCTTACCAATATCTCAGTTTTGATTCAGAGGTAGAGCAAAAAGTTATGTGGTTATTTGGCTAGGTGGACGACTCTATTAGTATAATAGATACATTTGATCAACAAGAATATCAAATATATCCAAATTGTTCGATCCATTTCAAACATACTTTTTATTTCATTTTTTTTTTTTTGTTTTTTAAGACAACGCCCGCACTAGGGTACAAGCCCTGTATCGCGGGGAGCTTTACAAACATGAAACTAACGGACACAAAGTACACCCAGACTAGAAACAAATATCTATGAATCACACAAATATTTGTCTCGTGTGGGAATCGAACCTACGTCACCCAGCACAGCGATGAAGTGGCGAGGCGACCACCTTAACCACTGCGCCACGGTGACAGTCTGTATTTAATATTTATTTATTAAGATTCAGCTAGCTTCAAGTGAATTTTCAAAAAAAGAGTGAACATATTTTTAGCGTCTGTAACGCGTTTGTGATGCCTCCGGTCCATACAGTAACCGCTTACCACCAAGTTTGCCATTGTCGTGAATAAAAAATCGCTAAATTTACGTAAATAACAAAAAAGTCTCCTAAAGTTTCACACAAATAATGTTAAAAAGAAACACAGTAAGTCCCACCAAATTCATCACAAATTTTTCACAGCTACTAAGCCTACAAATTTAGCGTTTGGCACGCATTTCTCTTTTCGCTAAAAGTACTCACTAAGAAGGGATTTACTGAACATCAACAAAAACGTAAGGAATAAGAGAGCCTTCTTAAGTACGCACGACTGTAGTAATTAAGTGTCTAATTAGACTGGTCAATTTAATTTAAGTGTAGGTAAATACAAACACACTAATATAGCATCTATATTTTCGCTGTCGTGTCTTATTAAGATAAAGTTAGTGCTTTCATAAATTACTCAAATATTGTATTTTTGGGTAAAAAAAAATACAGCATCTTGCCTTTCACAGACCAACTCACCGAATCCAGGCTTAGATGGATAAAAATTATGTGAAGACCAAACGACCGTATAATATTTTCACACATTCATACAGCGCCATCTAGTGTCAAATTCAGCAATTATATTTGCTTGTGTTATGGGAACTAAACAACTGATATAACACTTAAATATTTTTTTTTTGTAAATACATAATATACAGGGTGTATACGACGATACGACATTAAATGACAAGGTAGCCAGTGTTAACCCTTATAAACATATTCTAATATAAATTATTAAAAAAAAAAAAAAAAAAAAAAAAAAAAAAAAAATAGCTACACATTATTTAAAGTCGAAAAATTTAAGAATATAAAACTACACATTATTTTTCTATCATGTCGTTTTCGGCATGACGACGACAACTGTGCGGAACAGAGTAAGAGATAAGATAATATGAAAGAGTCAGATATATTTAAATGAATTAAATGACGTAATGACAACATACAATCAACGTAAATACCTACAGGTTGTTTAAAACTGTGAACAACTGTGACATAAAGAAAGTACATTTGCGTCTAAACTATTGCAAATTTCTGTTTAATTTTTTTGGTATAGCCTTCTAACATCACATGCTACACGTGGTTTCATTTAATGTCGTATCATCGTATACACCCTGTATATTACAGATAAATTACACCCAGACAGAAAGATTTTTTGTAAAACAAAGAATCATGCTCATCACAAAAAGATTTGATAAAATACCCAGTGACATTAAAAACTTACCTTTAATAAAGTTTAAAAAATTTTTTAAAAAATTTGTTTACCCTAATTTATTAAGTAATGACTATAATAATAAATTATGGCATTTTTTTCTTAGCATGTAAGCATATATATTTTTTTATTTCATTTTTTTTTCTTAGTCATTTTATAATTACATTATATGAACATAGTCATTAAAAAAATTTTTAAAACAATGTTTAAATTAATATTTTATATTTGTATGCCTGATGGTAAAACATAGCGAGCTGTAATAAAAACAAATGTCAACATCTACATCATCACTACCTATGTTTAACAAATAAATATTCTTATTCTTCTTCTTATTCTATTCTTATTTGTTTTGGATGGAAATCGGACCTAAGACCTGCGGCTTAGCAGTCAGGGTCATTTACCACTAGGACAACAGGTCAATCAAAGACCATTTCGTGAAAAGTGCCTTTCTATGACAACCAAATAGGGAGGATGAGGATAGCCGCAGGCAACCTGGATAAAAAGTGTTCAAAATGACGTCACAAATCATGTATATAAATATAATAATATATTATATAATATGCCACAGCAAAAGAAACGTTTTCTTTTCCTAGGAATTCTAACATTTCGTGGAAGTATCATTGCTGAAAGGACACGATTCTGCGACAAAATTGAGCCTTGTACTTCAGTTCTCACCGACATTGTAACAATCACGTGGCCTCGAACGTTTTCAAGGTCAGTCGTACCACCCGCTAGTTACGAGTGTCTGTTCATGTCGCTCTTGTCAGCTCTTGTTCCTTGAAATAGCTATTACTTAGTAGTAGATATGATATTGTTGCTATTGATTATAATATTGGATGGGATATTGTAGTTTTGGTAGCAAGGTCTCGAATTGAAGAAGAAAATCTTTTAACCTTTAGATTTGCTGTTTTGTTTATAATCCAATTAGTGACTGAGATTGCCTCCACGGCAAAGTGTGAGAACCAATGTGGATTTCACTTTTTTTTTTTATACCACGACGGTGGCAAACAGACGTACGGTCCGCCTGATGGTAAGCGGTTACCGTAGCCTATGGGCGCCTGCAACACCAAGGGCAACACGAGCGCGTTGCCGACCCTTAAGAAACCTATTCACTCCGTTTTTGAAGAACCTTTGTGGAATTTATATGTATTAGTCATAATAGTCATGCAACTTACTATCTGCTAACAGTAAAGGAAAACATCGTGAGGAAACCCACATACCATACCCATTATATCCTATTACTGGGAACGAATTCCCTCTCCTAGGTATAGTAGGTAGGTAGATCTAGGAGAGGGAATTCGTTCCCAGTAATAGGATATAAATGGGTTGTTGTTGTTATATTGTGTGTTATGCACGTTTGTAACATTACAATTTGCAATATGCTTGAAAAGGTTTCAGATACTTATATTAGGTAACCATGATAGAGGAGAACCTCTATCATGGTAATCAAGTTTGGCTCCTATGATGATGATGAACCATTATAGGAGCCAAACTTGATTTAGATTCTATAATATGCCATTTCAATAATTTACGGAGAATTAGGTTTCCGGAGTAGCTCAGTTGGAAAACCACTGAGATTACAAGCCCGAGGTACGAAGTCAAATTACGTTCACTGAACAAAGTTTTCTCCAATGCTGTATTACGTTTGAAATCTTACTAATATTATAAATACGACATTTGGAATGGATAGATTAATCAATTGCGCATATAGTTGAAGATACTGTACTAACTATTATTTTGCCTATTTTTCTAAATTGTTGTTGAGTCATCGCCTCATATGGTTCCCATGTAGGTATATAAGATGGCAAAAGATTCAGTTAACTCTGTTTTCTGAAGCCGTAGTTCTGACACTAGATTCTCTAAGTGGGTAGCCCTAGAGACCATTTTGCATCTAGTTCCAGTCCAGATCTTACCCCATCTCCAACGAAAACACCATGACAATCCCTTTTGGTCACTTGAGCAACCATAATTCAATGAACACAAGCACTTAATCAACAACATAACACATTGTTCATACTAAATCAAGCCATTAGCATCAAACAGAATATTAAACCGGCCTTTATCTAACACCAAGATAATACCACCATATTGTGTATGGTGCATAACTAACTCTCTTGTCCATAAATTAGGCTCATCTCTCCAATTTATTATGCAGATACGACACGTTTATCTTGACGTTAAAGTCGTTTGATGTCATACGATATTTTTAAGTTAGTTTTCATTGGTTCATTATTGTGGGTGACGATAGCCAAAATTTTAAATAGCATGACAATCTTCAAGATTAGCATAAATCAATTTTATAAGACGAAATGCCGGCACTGTGTTTTGTGATAAGTTTTCTTTTAATTGTGACATCGTGCACTTCACACACTTACGGTCCCACGTTGGGCGTCACTGTAAAAACACGAACGCATACTATCTAAACTATCATGAAATACATTAATAACTCGTTTTGTAATGGCGATGTACTATTGTAACCCCACATTAGCACCAATGAGCATAAATAGAAATTCTTTCCAACTGTCACGTCATGTGTCTTTCTTGTCCTCGGGAGAAAGGGGACACGGAAAAGTACTTAAAATAAGCCTACGTCACAGTCTTTTGTAAGATCTAAACGTCACATGTATTGACGTTTTTGTTAGGTTCGTAGTTATTTTTGTCAGGACAAGGTTTGTACGATAGACAATTATTAGAACTTCCCAGGGAAAGTCATAGTTTTGCACTTTAAAAGACATGAAAGGGCATATCCTATACATCATCATTACAACGTAGACACGTCCCACTGCTGGCCCGACGATTTGGTATTAAGAGTTTTGTATCGAATTTTCCTTTTCTCGCAGTGCAGTTAAAAATGGCTTAACAGACGTACGGGGTACTACGGGGATATATTAAATTATAAGTAAGCAGAACATCAGTAGGTATAGCACTTAAAATTTCACTAACCAACACTGTTTCTACGCAACTATAATGTACAAAGGTCCCAAAGGACCCTATACTGTGGATCAAGGTATGAGCGACTGCGTTATATTTATGTCACTACTCTTTTTATAAGACTAGGAAAATTATTATAATGTATTAAAAAACTTACAAAGAACTTGTATATAACTATACTACTAGCTGCGATTCGCAGTGTTTCCTGTGGTTAGTAAAATAAAGCCTATATATCATCCAGGGTAAATCATAAATCATAATCATAAATCATTTATTGTGTAATTTTTGGTGTTACATAATTATGTAGTTCTTAAAATATGATTCACGTTTCACAAAAATTTACCATAAAGGCATACAAATTCAATAAATATACAGTCTATTATAATAAATGTCAAAAATATTGTAAAATGAATGTCATATTGTAAATATAATAGATTGAATAAATAAGTGATTAAATTACATGTCCATCAATTTTTTAAGAATAAGTGTATGTCAAAGTTTATTATTCGACATTCAAAAAATTACAAGAAATAATATTACAGTTTGTCATTTAAAAAGTCATCTAATTTGTAATAACATTTGTCTATTAATAATTTATTTAATACACTTTTTAGTTTAGTTACATGTAGGGCTTTCATACAATTTGGTAACTTATTATATATTTTTGGAGCTACTCCAAAGAAACTTTTTTGCATGAATGATGTTTTGCATTTTATTTGGCATAAGTTATTCGCATATTGAGCACGCACAGGGGCCCTTCGAACATCTGATAGTTTTGGAAACAGATCCATATTACATTTCACAAACAGTATAGTTTCCAGTATGTATAGAGAGGGAAATGTTAAAATTCTTAATGATTTAAAATATGGTACACAGCTATCTGTTGTTTTCAATCCACACATTGCTCTAATACATCTCTTTTGCATCTTAAATATAATTTCTCGGTTAGTTGATTGGCCCCAGAAAATAACACCAAATCTCAAAATTGAAGCTACCGTTCCGTGATAAGCTGTTAGTAGTGCTTCGGCGTTGACCTGTTTTGATAGTTGTGATAAAGCGAAAGCTGATTTACTAAGCCGTTTGCACAATTGTTCTACATGAGGCTTCCAGGTGAGCTGATTATCTATTGTGATGCCTAAGAACTTGGCCTGATTTACTTTTTCTATTTCTTGGCTTTTATAAGTAATGTTAAAATTTGGTAATTCACATCTTTGATGGAAATGCATTATTTTTGTCTTTGTTAGATTTATGACTAAATTATTTTTTTCAAGCCAGCTTATAATGTCAGTAAGAGAATTATTAATGTCAATTTTGTAAAGGTCAGGATTAGAACATTTGATAATACATGTGGGGGTAGGGTATCAGCTACCTCCATACCAAATTTTATCAAAACGGATTAAGGATACGTAATATTACTATTACTACCCATTTCAACCCATGGGTGTCGTAAAGGCGAATAAGGCAGTAACAGCAAGCAAGAGACACTGCGAGAAAAGGAAAATTCGAAACAAACCATATACCATCCCGTCTGGCCAGCGTGGTATAATAGGCTAATATCCCTTCACAATCTTTGGAGGTGACCCATGTCTAGCAGTGAGACGTTTATGGGTTATAATGGACGCTATAATGATATAGGATCACACCGTTGCATATCTGGCAGTTAGACTCCACAAAAAAGGTTAGATTTTATGCTTGCATCCAACAAACGCTTTCGCTGTCATTTTATACCACAACATAGGGTTACCTCAAACTTTCGGACTTACGCACACGTTTCATGGAACGTCAATAAATCTCGTTATAAACAGAGTTGAGATGGTTATGAAGTAATACGTTAATTGTTAAATTGCGAACGCCTCATTCATTTTAGAACATTAAATTTGCATGATTAAAGTATTTAGTTTTGATAGACACGGGTATTATTGACCTGGTTCCAGCGATAATTCCTACAACGTACGTGCCGGCTCTGGGGAAAACTTACTGCAGCGGTGTTTTCTAAGACATGTAATAATAATAATGGCCTAGTAGCTAAGAGCCTCGACCAACATCTGAAGAGGCTCGAGCTAGGTAGCTGGATAAAAGGCCTGATACAGAAGGCAGTACTCCTCGACACGGCACGTATTGTGAGGAGGTTCCTTTTTCTGGCGCCCTAACCGTCGGCACCTTGGACTCTGTTCCCGATGTCGGCGGGTAAATTTTAAATGTATTTTTTTAATATTTATATTTGAAAATGTAAGAATGGGAGAATTTAATTTAAATAAAGGGAATAATAATAATATTCTACCACATTCATGCTCTCTTCTTTACCCTTATCTCCTCTATACTCTAATGTTTACTTTAAGAGAACTCAATTCTGAGTTAAGCTCGCCTATGTACATACTTTTTGTGTATATTTTTAATGTATGTATTATTTTCTTGTGTGCAATAAAGTGTTAAAACAAAACAAACAAACACAGCGCCATCTAGTCCCAAAGTAAGCAATTATATTTGCTTGTGTTATGGGTACTAAACAACTGATATACTACTTAAATACATTTTTTTTTTTGTAAATACATACATATTATAGAAAAATTACACCCAGACACAGAACAAACCTTTATGCTCATCACACAAAGATTTGTCCTGGGTGGGGATCGAACCCACGACGTCCAGCTTAGCAGTCAGGGTCACTAACCACTAGACCAACAGGCCAGTCAAAAAATTTCCTCCTTCAAACGAGATTTAAAGAAAGCTATGCTCTCTAGGTAGGCAGCAGCTTCAATGAACGGCGGTAGCCAATAATTATTATCATCATGTGTGATGCTCTTCTGTCTTCTTACTCTTCTAGGGTATATAGGTTTCCTCACAATGTTTTTTCCTTCACCGTTAGCAGATGATGACTGTCACCGTGGCGCAGTGGTTAAGGTGGTCGCCTCGCCACTACATCGCCGAGCTGGGTGACGTGGGTTCGATTCCCACACGAGACAAATATTTGTGTGATTCATAGATATTTGTTTCTAGTCTGGGTGTACTTTGTGTCCGTTAGTTTCATGTTTGTAAAGCTCCCCGCGACACAGGGCTTGTTCCCTAGTGCGGGCATTGTCTTTAAAAAAAAAAAAAAAACATGGTAAATCACTTGACTAGTAAATATAAATTCCACAAAGTGAAAACCACATTGGTACATTGGAATTGAACTCGGACCGCATGATTTACATGTCAGTCACTTATCCGTTCGGACACACGTCTCGTCATTCAATAAAATTATAAAATTCTCCAGTATCAGCACAGCATATTTAAATCACATTTCTCACTCGTCAACATCAATTAATGCAACGTACATTTTAGGGTTCCGTAGTTCTGACTAGGAACCCTTATAGTTTCGTTATGTCCGTCTGTCTGTCTGTCCGAGGCTTTGCTAAGAGACCGTTAGTATTAGAAAGCTGTAATTAGGATGTAGGAGTGTGTATATCAATTACGTTGACAAAGTAGTAGAATAAGATTTTGGATAATATATTTTTTTAGGGTAGCTCCCATACATTTGAAGTTGGGATGAAAATATTTTTTTTGTCGTCTACCCCATCGTGTTGGGTATCGTTGAATAGGTCTTCTAAAATTACTTGGGGGTTACTAACATTATTTTTCGATTTAATGTTCCATTTACGAAATATTAAACTTTAAAGAGCAAATTTTTGTTCCAGTAGGGCGTCCCCCCCCTCTAAAAGCTAAACTGGCTATCTGGAAAAATTCATGATGATAGTGCATTTCATGAACTTTAAATGAAAATTATAGCGGTTAAGATAACTTTATTAGTTTAGCAGTAATAGTCGTTGAACTTGGGTGTTGGATAATTTTGTACCAAATACAAAATCCTTTTCAGAATAAAGAACAACAGAATTGTACTATATTGTGATAACGGGCTACTACGGAACCCTACACTGTGCGTGTTCCGACATGCACTTGGCCAGTTTTTATTACAATTAAATGATATCAGTTTCAAGGTGTATTTATGTCAATACCATACCTGACGCCTGCCTGTGACACTATTGAAAGGTATCGTAATAAAATGCAGTCCATTTATTTTTAATGAATTATTATATTGAATTAACTGTTGCCCGGAGCTTTGCTCCCTTGGATCTTAGTCTAGTCACTACTCGGCTTCTATTGGGCGTAGCGTGATGTTATATAGCCTTCCTCGAAACATAAGTTATCCAACACTTAAAGGATTCTTCAAATCGAATCCCTCGCAACACAACGCTTGTTTTGAAATTCGGGTGTTGTCTTAAAAACCGTAGTTCTTGAGATTAGCGTGAAAATAAACAATAAACTTACTATTATGTTATTGAATATTAGTATATTACACCTATATCTGCCACACAAGTGCAGTGGGAAGTGTATAGAACTGCTACGCCAGAGATCCCAGGTTCAAATCCCAAGCTGAGCAAAAATGGTAATGTTTTGTCCTCAAAAAATGTTCGTCTGCTAGATTGAACATTGAATCGTGCGGCTTCCAATCTTTTTTTGTATTATACCTTTAAACTAAGTCAATATTCAACAGAAAATTTTTGTATTATAAGTTAATCTGTAATAAGTTGTCGATCAATAAAATTTAACATGACCATATTCATGTTTTGTATCAATATTATATGATTCCTTCAAATAAACATTTTCGTTTGAAAAAGCACTCCACGTACTTACTTTAGAATTTTCTTCCTTATTGAATGAGTAAAGCTTCTGGGTAGTCAGGCATGTTTGAATCTGTTACGTCTCTGTACATTAGTAATTATATGACACAGGTACACAGTAATTCATTACACGTATGTAATTCTTGTTACGGTTGCTGATATAGAGACTTTATGCAAAGTTTTAAATAAAT
Source organism: Laspeyria flexula (assembly GCA_905147015.1). Taxonomy (NCBI): domain Eukaryota; kingdom Metazoa; phylum Arthropoda; class Insecta; order Lepidoptera; family Erebidae; genus Laspeyria; species Laspeyria flexula. The sequence continues at coordinate 2,579,190 of LR989958.1, forward strand.
GAAAAATTTATTTTGCAAAACAAATGAAAAATATATTTCACAAAATTTACTTTTAAAATTTTACTTTTTGAATTTGGAATTACATAAAGAGAATTCACGCGATAAGTATTTACCTACCTCATTTTGCTTGATGTTTTTTTGTTTCACTGGCCGCCGCGCCGTGGTCAAAGGCTGCTATAAAAAACAAAAGAAAAAAACTATATTTTTTTTTAAATACCCATTTAACTAAAGGCTGAAAGTATTATGTAGCTGATAACAAAATAACACTTTAAAAAATAACATACAAATTTCATCCAAAATTTAACAATGATATCGGAGTCCGTCTAAGATGAAACTGCAAAAACCGTTGAGTATCCATTCCGACTACATTACTGCGAGTAAATTCGGTAATGTACGTACAGGCTTAGTATGCGGCCACACAATTTAACTTGTGCTTGGTGCCGTGACGTCACAAGTCCTTAGTGCCAGCCCATGTTACAAAATAAACCTATCTACCTGCTACTAATAGGTCCTACGTGCAGTTTGTGTATTACTGAAAATGAACTGTAAATAATAAATATTGGGTTGATCGAGTTGACTCACACAGTTGATAGTGGCATTACTGTCTAATGCAGATGTGTCGAAGTTCCAAGAGATAGCATTACCTGGGCTTTGTTTTATTTTTTTAAATAATATAATAATAATAATATTTCACCACATTCACACAGCACCGTCTAGTCCTAAATTAAGCAATTATATTTGCTTCTGTTATGGGTACTAAACAACTGATATACTACTTAAATACATTATTTATTTTTTGTAAATACATATTATTATATGTATATTATAGATAAATTACACCCAGACACAGAACAAACAATCATGCTCATCACAGAAAGATTTGTCCTGGGTGGCGATCGAACCCACGACCTCCGGCTTAGCAGTCAGGGTCACGAACAACTAGAACAACAGGCCAGTCAATAAAAAAAAAATCTGCATTCAAAAATGGGCTTGTTTTCCTGGATAACTTCTTGGTTCTTGGTTTAAAAGCAGCACTTTATCAATATTAAATTCTGTAGTAAAGTAATTACTGAATTTAATTTTCTGAATGTTGGTCAACTATTTTCTTTGTTAGCTATTTGCTGTGAGATCAAAACATGGACGTAGCTATCTAGACTTTGTGGCTAGACGGCATACCGCTGTCTGCCTTTACTCTGTGCAAGTGAATGTTGGCGAATAATTTGTTTAACACGTAGATATACGCAAAATAATCTGCATATAAATACACATTTTGACATAATAGGAAGAGGTTACTTGGCAAACAAGAAAAAAAACAAAAACTTTTATTAAAATCCTGTAATTTACTCTTCACACGAGGAAACGCTCATTCATAGAAGTAGAGAGAAGAATTTTTAAAGATAAAGATATTTTTTCGACAAGAATATTGTACAGTGGTTGTTAGTTGTGACTTAAAATCCAACATATAACATAACATCACGCCTTTTTCCCCGATGGGGTAGGCAGAGGTGTTTCTCACCCATATTTCGCCAGCTATGTTTGGTCCCATGAAATAGCGAGCCTATTGTCATCTACCGGGAACATTCGTTTACCAAACTCCGGGAAAATCTCAATACTGGATTTTCATGTTAGAAAAGTCCAATACCATTTTCACCCGACCCGGGAATCGAACCCGGGACCTCTTGCACAGCAGTCGTATACACTTCCCGCTGCGCCACCGAGGCAGTTCATCCAACATATTCTTATTATTATTAATTTTAAGGCATGCGAATTTTACAAGAAGTTCAATCAGTAACTAAATAACTAAATATATAATAACTAAACTTATATCTATACAGTTATTAATATATATGTACACGATACACCTATAAAGTTTTACAATCAAAATATTCTTTTATGTTTTAAAAACATTTTTCAATTAGGCAAGACTTGTCTTGACTTGAATAAAGATGGCGGTAACTCTCTGATCTTTTTTGGAATCTTATTGAATATTCTAATTGTCATAACATAACTATTTTTGTAATGAAGAGTGCTGTTACATAACTCATATCTTAACTTAGTTGGATCTCTTTTTACAAATTTGTTATCATCCTTAACTTTACGGTAAACTTGGGGGTTATTAATTGAAACATAACAACTTCAACAATATACATGGACACTAGAGTAACCTTACCTGCTTAAATTTTAAGTGAATGGGAAAGAGACACGTATATAATCATTATCATCATTTCATAATAACCAAAATGTAGTGTACCTACGTAAGAACACAAGAACAAAGTGTCTAGAGACTATAAGATTAGCGTTAATGGACACAATCTTAGTTTAGTTTACGTATTAAATTAAGTCAAATTAAAATTACTTATTAGTCTGTATATAGACTAGATCGTAAAAATAAAAATAAAAAAAATCATAATAACCGTCCCACTACTGGGCACGGTTCTCCTCCAAAGGATATAGAGGAAATTTAGCCTACTATACTACGCTGGCCAGACGGATGGTATAGGGTTTGTTTCGAATTTTCTTTCCTGTCGTAAAAGGTGACTAAAGGCACCTTATACAGACAAGAACACTGTCTTGTCTATCGGATTGAGATGGGGTAGTAAGAATAAGTATTTTGAATGCGTCACTATACGAATAAATATAATACACGTAAATATAGTACAGACCTGTACAAAAAAAGGATCTATATCTTATGTAACTATATTAAATATAAATATACACATATTATTATATAATAAAAGTGGTTATAAAAAGTAAAAATGTAGGTACGCATTTTCTCCCCATTCATAACAAGTGGCAAAAACCAACTTGAGTCCTTCAAAAGGCATTAGCAACATTCCCTAAATCAGCATTTTAAAATCAAAACATTTGCTTAAAAAGGTTGCCAACATGAAAAATAATGGTAGATGGTCATTAATCTGGGTGGAAAAAGGTTGTGGCTCGAAGGCTCGTCAAGTAATGGAGTTCTGTTGTCAGACCTCAAGCGAGGTGTGTTCTAACCCTTGACGACATTATATAAAACATTGAGCCGGGAGTAGGGACTGAATATTTTGAAATATATTACAATAAAGATATTATAAGTAGCAAAGTACCGATATGTGAAATAGAATAATATTTTCCGTAACAATTTTTTCCAATATTTATATATTTATTTATTGCGGTCTATGAAACACACAGTACTATGATAACAATAAGAAGAGAAACAATAGTGCTAGCAATGTCACCAATTAAGTTTCTAAAAATTTAATTGCACTCGACGGTAAGTTGCACAAGAAATACTTAATAAATTTTAAAATAAAAACAAAAATTAAAATTAAAAATTTCAATCATAAGCAAGTAAACAATCTAGTCGGCTACATTAAACTAAAACCAATATTTTAGAAAAAAATATAAAAATATGAAATACCATAAAGAGTATACCAGACCTTAAGATAGTGTTTCTATTCCCGGTGCGTCAACGAGAAAATCTTGTACAATACCTATATGACTTAAATCTATACTTATAAAATAAAACTAAAGAGTTTGCTTATTTCTTTGGCTGATGAAGCTAATCCCAGGAACTATTGGTCCAATTTTAAAAACTCTTTTAGTTTTGTATAGCTAATTTATCGAGCAATGCTATTAAATATCACGCTGCGACCAATAGGAGCAAAATAGTCGAACAAAGATCCACGGGAATGAAGCCTATATGAAGCCTCTGTTCATTTGATATCATAATTTGATCCACGCTCCTGCAGTACTATAATACTAAAATGTTTGCAACTACAATGCTTCAAGCATCAGGTAAAAAGTGTCGTAAAAACTTCCCAACAGCATAACGTTGTTAGAAGGATTACATGGTGCATTATGTTCACTCCTTTTACAGTAGTTTTATAGTTCAATTGGGATCATTTTTATACAAACCATTAAAGAATTAAAGTCACAGGACTTTATATATACTATTTCAGTAAATTTTCAAATAAAAATGTGTGAAAATGAATGAGCTGAGTTATTTTGTAAAATATACTGTAATAATAACATAATAATATACCCTTAAGTATGGCTGGTGGTGGAGAATGGTGGCTGAATGGATAAGAGACCGGCGTGCAAATCACGCGTTCCGAGTTCGATCCCGACCAGCAGTACCAATGTGGATTCCAGTTTGTGGAATTTATATATACTAGTCAAGTGACTTACCATCTGCTAACGGTGAAGAAAAACATCGTGAGGAAACCATACCCTAGAAGAAATTCTATGAGTATGTCTGATTCACCAACCCGCACTAGGCCAGCGTGAGTGGATTACGGCCTAAACCCTCTCAGCTCTCTAGATAGAGGAGAGGAGACCTGAGCCCAGCAGTGGGACTTAATGGGTTGCTAATCATACCCTTAAGTACTAATTAATATTACTAACTTACTTAAGCAAGTATTTTTATATCTCCCAGCAACAAATTACGTTAATTGTAATCGTCATAGGTACCCACAGGACAGGCTTTGCCTAGTGTGGGACCAATGGAAATAGCATTATATTTATGATATTTTTTATACAGTTATATTTAGGTGATCGAGCTTCGTTCTGCATAATGTCTTTGTCTGCAATTACCTCTGATTTTACATTAATTAATTTTAATTACACATTAATTATACTATTAAAAGCTAGTAGCAGCATTTAGAGATTTTTAGATAGAGATGCATGTATGAGACGAATATTAGATTTAAGCATAGATTTATTATTTGTACCTAATGCGACAATACGATACTTAACTCTATTAAGTATCGTATTGTCGCATTAGGTTTCCTGTAAGGACAGTATGTATTAAGATTAACTAAATAAATAAATGTTTCTAATTCAATTATGCTAGAACGGCTTAAAGGAATTTTGGGACACAGAAAGATTGTGCACATGGACTTCTGTTTACCGAGTACCGACATTATACATGGACGGAGCAGCAGGAGGAAGCCAGTTCAAACCTAAGTGTATAATATATAAGAATTCCTTTATCAGAAACTCAATTAAGTGATACAAAATAAAGACTGAATACAGTAAGAAGCACGCAGGTGGAATTTACCTTTTCTTGGTAATCCTTCAACCACCGTTACCTCCCACGGCAAGGGATTAACAAGAGCTTTAAGCGTCTAACTATATCATTATATCTTAGTTTCTTTGTTTCTAGTGTATTTTGAAAAGGTCAACGTTATAAATATCAGAGAGATAATTGTTTAGATACAATTTGTGTTAGCGTGTATTTGAACACCTAATTTCAAAACAGTATATAAACCTATTTGGATTTTAACACCTAGTAGATTTGTGACAGTTAGTTGAAATGTGGAGAGTCCACATTTTAGCTCTCTAGATAGAGGAGAGGAGACCCGAGCCCAACAGTGAGAAATGAAAGGGTTGCTGATGACGAGAAATGTGAAACGCTTTCCTTTACGCCCGTGTTTATAAATCTATGACACTACACTCTAAAATAAATGTATTACTGAAAAATTTTACAATTTGATTTCAAGATTAGAATAAATTATCTAATAATACTTGTGAAGTTAGATATATACTTGATTTGATTCTATGAAAGCCTAGGGCGAAGCTTTGGCTAAATAAAAAGCGATTGATTTAATGAACAATAATCTAAAAACCCAATTGAAAGTAGATACCACGCCATCTGAATCAAAGTTACTAAAGTTATTGCTGTAGAATACATCAAGTGTCACACAATCCATTGCATTGAAAGCTGAAAATTCCTCACACAACATTCCTCGTTCACAATAGTGCTACCTCAATGCTATTCGCTTTTATGCTATGCAATTTTGGCTCATAAGTTATCCTCCATTCGACAGTCATGAAACGCCCAAAACCGCTACATTTTGCACATAATGTTCAAATACTAAAATACAAGTTGGAAATGGTGTTACATTTTTTGGATATAAACATATTTTACTGCGTTTATAACTACGGTCTTGAACGTGTCAGATACATACCATAACAGACAATTGCCGTATCAGATGTCAGAGAAAAATTAATCTTCAATACAGTGTGTTCAATCTATTTATATCTAACGTAACGGTGCGTGTACACGTTAACAAAACTCGCCGTGTATAGTACACGGCGAGTTATAGTATAAGGAAATCGTATATGAAACCAATTTTGTCGTGTAGACGATAAGAAACTTGTCGGATGCAGCCATGAAATTATTCTGCCAGACAAGAAAAATATTAACCTGTGATGATATTTTTTTTCGTGCAGTCTTGTGTAGCCCCACAAATACCCTTGTTCTAGGGTGTGGGATTCCTCATAATGTTTTCCTTCACCGTTAGCAGATGGTAGGTCACTTGACTAGTATTATAAATGCAAATTTATAAATGCAACCAAAAAGTCAATTATATCGGTACAAGAAAAGTTTCCATACTGTTGTCAACAATTTACGCGCTCATAAGTCGAGACGCTCAAAATGTCATATAGATAGGTTCAATCAAACCGCCATAAATATGGTTACAGTCATACCGCCAATGGTATCCAAGCATCCAAGTGTTCAAAAATGTGGATCACATTAGAAACTTGTACCAAACTTTGCTTGTATTTGATTTTTGTATTGACTTTTTGGTTGCGTCTATAAATTTGAATACCTTGAGTGTCACTAACTATTTGACGCTGACTGTACATAAATATAAATTCAACAAATTGAAATCCACATTGGTGTTGCCGGTCGGAATCGAACTTGAACAGCATGATTTGCATGCTGGTGACTTATCCATTCAGCTACCAACACTTCTACATCAGATCTAACATAGCTTGAGAAATAAAAGTGTAATGCACCTTTGCCTACACTCCTCTGCGAATATGAAGAGTGCAGGTATGTTTTTTTTTTCAATTATTCAGTGATTGTACAGTGCTAAACTAGTTAGAGCGCTGGTTGATAGGTAAGCCTATTACCTTCTTTATTAAAATAAGCCTAAGCCTTTTCCTTTCCTTCAAGAGAAAAGCGTAGTTAATTAAAATTACATTTCATCAAATACAATAACAGCCTACTGGCTAATTTACGAGTAAACTCCATTTGCTCCTACATAAAACTCGTCGACAAAACTTATAAAATTCTAAAACAAAAACACTCTACCGTGCGCAATCTCTTCGTTTTATTCCAACAAAATTTTGTCAAAGAACAATAAAACAAGAAACGACTTCAATATATCCCGCAAGGAGCCTAACTCTATTAAAAATATCGTCGACGCTGGCTCTACCAAATTGTAGAGATGCTTGCAAGATGTTTGCGGTGAATCTTGCTCTATTCACAAGATTATATACGAGACAGAATCGCGAGAATGTTTTCGCACTAATAAGAAAACGCTTGCGGTTGTTGAAGCTATTGGCATTTGTTATGCATAAAATGTTTTTTTTTTAAATGTTCCAATGCTCATCATCATCATCCCCACATCCACCCACTAGGCCTCTTCTACAATGTTCAATTATTATGATTTTTTTTTCTCTTGATATCAAAAAATTTTTCAAAGTATTAGTAAGTTTCATGGTATTTGTTGTTTGTTAAGAAGCTCAAAGGAATTGTTTTGGGCTTGCGTATTTTCATAAAAACTCATGGTAAAATAATCACCCTATTTTAGTGAGAAATTTTTGTTCAGTTATTTTTCTTTAAATTACTGCATAATTTTTAATTTAGGAGAGTTAATTTGCCACGGCAACTACATACAAACAGATTTCATTTATTCTGAACTCATTTAATATTATTTACCTAAGTTTTTAGTTATTGTGCACTTGAATTCATCTACAGGTGTATACTTAAAAAACACCCAGGCTGATAAACAAGTGATCATATTAAAAACAAAATCAAAAACGCAACGTTTATCACAACTAGTGCGTATAACCCAAATCTCCAAGTGACAAGCGTCAACATTTATCAGTGTCTCGCGACAAACGACAGCAATTAACATTCCGCAAGCATTGTTAGCGAGTGCGACGGGTTGTTGCAACTATTGTCGTTGGTGAGGTGCGAAGCTCAGATGTCGCATGATGAATGGGTGGCTTTATCTGTTGTGGTTTCGATATAAATGTTGTTGTTAATAAAATCATGGGTAGCTCCCATTTGTTTTATGGGGTTTGAAAAAATGTGTAATTACTTCATTTGTTTTACTGGTAAAAATTACCCAAAATTATCTGGATAAGTGAAGTTATTCGAAAGATTTTAATTAGGCGAGGCTCTCATAGTAAGCACTGATGACTTTCTTTGTCAAATATTAATTGACTGTCAGCGAAGCGTAGTTGTGGCAATCATCACGCCAGTAATGTTAGTGGTGGCACGTCACTCGGCCATGTTGCCGTGTCGAGTCACGTAGGATCGATTCTTACAACAAATATTTAATTTTGTGTTATTCATAGATATTTGTTTCAAGTGTGTGGGTGTATTTCGTGTCTGTTTATTGTATGTTTGTAAAATGCCCTGCGACACAGAGGGCTTATTCTGAATTTCGACATTTTTATTATATATATATATATATATAGTTTCCAAGTGCTTGCGTTGTCTTTATTTAAAAGCAAAATATATATAACAAGACTACATTATTCGCTGAACAAAAATATTACAGGGTTACACTAGTAGTTAATAAGGTTCTTAGTTGAGACGTTGACAAAGATGGGGACAGCGGCAGATTAGTGAGTTAGTATCAGACGGTCTTAGCGACGAACGATCTGAGCTTAAAAACTGGGAAATTATAGCAGGGTTTTGTCCCTTAAAGCTTTTTTCTTTAGTTAAATAAAGTGGAGGTAAATTTGATTTTATAAATTAATGTTAATAATGCCTATATAGAATTAGATTGTTTTTTATTTATTTTTACTTAATAAACTAATAACATGAATGTGTTGAAGGAAAAAATGTTCCTGTAAATGCTATTTCTATTCTTCGACAGCAATATAATATACCTATATATTAAAAATTAAAACTAAACAGAGTAGGTTCTTACATTTTTTCATAAATAATATGAAAATTAATTTATTTTATCAGATATTAAAAACTCATAATTGAGATTAAGCAAGTAAAGCTCTTTCCTACCAAGGAATTTAAGACCTTGCGCTTAGAATTGTTTGTAAATCTTAACAACTTATTTATTATTCAATACCTACTATAGAAACATCCAGTTATATAATTTCCAATCTCGCTTATTAAGCCCTAATATCACTAGAAACTAATACATTACCCACCCATGATTTAATGCGAAGGGGCCGCGAGATATTTTTAACAGAATTAAAGGGGTGAAAATAATTAAAATTAATAATGTGGACCTTAAAATGAAAATAGATGGAGATATAAATCATGTTTATTAGAAATATTAAGAGAATGAAGAGGCTTAGGATTAGTTTTTGTTTAATACTTTATTAAAATAGTAGAACTCTAAAAATAAATGATTACGCTATTGCGCATTTCAGTAAAACGTATTCTAATTATATAAGGTTTAGGTTTAATATTAATAAAGGACCTATTAAGAATACAATATTATGTGATAAGAATACAAATGTCACATCTCAACCCGTGGGTGTCGTCGGAGTAACCTTAAACAGACAGCGCAAACAGCATTTTGAGCATTCTGAGCATGATAGCAAGCAGGTTAGACTGCTCGTATATGAATCGCTGCAGTGCTATCTCTCATGGGATGGTGCTGCGGTGATTTAATTTGATTTTATAAGTTACTAACATAGTAAGTATTACTAAGCTAATGAGTCTTAGTCACTTAATAAATAAATATTCTATTCTATTCTATTCTAAGGAAAATTGGAATCAAAACCCTATAACAACCAGTCTGGCCAGCGAGGTTTAGTAGGCTAAATTTCTCCCACATTCTTTGGAGAAGATCCATGCTCAGCAGAGGGACGTTTGACGAAATGATGAAAGTCGATGATGATAAATATATATGTTTTTAACTTTTTAGTTTAAGTTTTCTTAAAGTCAAACAAACTCTCGCCTTAACCACCTCACTGAACCTTTCCTTTCTGTCTACAAAGAAGAGCAAAAAACTTAAATCCAACATTGATTCCACGACATTTTAACATTCAAAAGAATAAAAAAGTTCGCAGGACTACGTCAAAGACTTGGATTCAAAACAAACTTTATTTCCGTATATAAAAAAGCAATGATTCCTTATTTGTCAAGGGCGGTGCTAATTTGAACAAATGGTCTAAACATTGCGAAATTAAACTTGCAGAATAATGAAGTGACCGCATTTATCTTAATTTAACTGATACAGCCCGGGCCTACTATGAAACCGACTGAATTATAGCATTCGGATGTTGGTATATTGCTTTACTTTGAATGAAGAACAGCCTCCTGATTCTGAGCTGTCGGAATATTTTCGGCCAGAACTGTCAGTTTATTTAAAGTTAAAAAAACAGATGGTTGTAGAAAAAATCTACTTGTAGAATGATTGAGTAACAAATATGGCGGCGACGTGGTGACGTCAGCCCCAGCTGCTGGCTGTACCTCGTGGTTGCACTTACATATAATATCTGTTAAATGAGCCGCCCCTAACGACATTTTTGCTTGTACACTGAGTGAATTTACAAAGATAACATTATGTTAATATGTAATAATATATGTTTTACGCAATAAGTTACAGGGTTGCTCCCCATTGAGTTGTATACCTGTAATAATAGTAGTAAAGTATAAAGTAAAGTATGCGCTCCTTCATTTAATAAGGCAGGGTAAAGTGTTAGGCAGAAGAAGGCCTGGCCGCAGAAGGATATCGTGGCTCAAAAGCCTGCGACAACGGTTTGGAAAAAGTACGCGTTCCCTGTTTGGAGCAGCGGTGCCCAGGGTGGAAATTGCCATAACGATGACCATCGCAAGGAGACGGCACACTCAGAAGAAGAAGAATATTTATAAGTGATGATTATATAAATAAATAAATAAAAATTATCATACGAACTTTCGCATTTATAATTTGTTTAAATATTTAAAACTAAATAAAAACTATCTACTTACATATCTACAAGTACTATAATATTTACAAGGCTATAAATAAATAATAATGTAAATAATTATAATTTATAACAAATTATACAATACTCTATTATATCCGAAAAACCGTCTTCAAAATCTATTTTTAGGAAACATAATCAGGACTTTATTTGCGGGAAAATAAAAGCACAATATAATAGGCCTCACCAAAATCCCTAGGAATAGTTTTATTTCAGTGAAGATAAAAATTTTATCTCTGCTGAAATGTTACGCTAAGTAATTCTCGGAATAATCTCTCCGGAAAATTCTTTATTCTAAGAAAAAAGTCGCCATTTTGTTTACAAACTCTTAGCTGAGTATCGACCAGAGTTTATTATACGTATTAAGTTTGTATCCAGTCACAGTCCACTTCAGTTCCCAATGAGACTCTTTGACAGTTTTGGGCCAGAACACTCTATTAATTCGAGTATTTATTAGTCTCTGAGTGAGTACTATGTATGTATTATTACAGTTTGGTTCCGGCTTTAACATGCGGAAAATTATTGTTATGTGACACGCAGGGTATTGGGATTTAGAATATTTCTAACTATGTTCCAAGGGTGATAATATTAATGATGTACGGACTTAGTTTTTGGAATTGGAATAGTTTAAGTGTATGATTCATTTGTGTTCGTATGATGTCATATTGGAAGTACAAAATTTAATATGGAGTTTCAATCACAATGGAACGTAATTTTTAAGCTCAATCAATCAATCAATCAATCAATCAATAATTTATTTGTAAAACATAGGTAATACAATATAGATCTTAAATAAAAATTACAGTTCTCTATGTTTTGTCCTGAGACATACAAATATCAAGTACAAATGCTTATTATCTATCTAACCTAACTTAACCTAACCTAATCTATTGTTCTATACTACCTAAAATCTAATACTATAATGACTTATCATTTAGGAACTCTTCTATTTTATAATAACATTTATCTAATAATAATTTAGTTAGTGTTTTCTTAAATTTATGTACTGGCATATCTTTAATTAATGGGGGTATTTTATTATATATTCTCGGTGCCATACCGAAGAAACTTTTATCTAATAATGTTGTTTTACAGTTAATTGTACTTAACATATTGGTGTATTGGCTTCGCATGGGTATATTTCTAGTTGTAGTTAAATTTGGGAATAATTGTTTATTAGTTTTAACAAAAATACTGACTTCTAGAATATACAAACATGGTAATGTTAGAATATTTAAAGATTTAAACAAGGGTACACAGCTATCAGTCTGTTTAATATTACACATGAATCTGATACATTTCTTTTGCATTTTAAAAACATACTCTTTATTGGTGGAATTACCCCAAAAAATAAGCCCATATCGTAAAATTGAGGCTACCAACCCATGATAAGCTATTAAGAGGGCATCCTCATTAACTTTCTTAGATAATTGTAGTAATGCATAGGCAGACTTACTTAACTTCTTACATAATTGTTCAGTGTGAGGTTTCCAGTTAAGTTGGTTGTCAATGATTATTCCTAAGAATTTAACCTCATTTTTTTGTTCTATTTTATGATCATTATAATTAATATTGAGTGAGGGTATTTCACATCTTTGATGAAAGTGCATAATATTTGTTTTGTTTAGATTTATAATTAAATTATTGATATTAAGCCAATTTACTATATTGTTTAGGGTATGATTAATGTCAAATTCGTATTTATTTAGATTATGACTTTTTATTATGGCTGTACTATCATCGGCAAAAAGAACCATGTTATGAAAATTTGATTTAGGAAGATCATTAATATATATTAGAAACAATAGGGGGCCTAGGACACTTCCCTGTGGTACACCATATTTAACGCATCTGGATTCAGAAAGGTATATAGTTTCTTGTTTACTTTTTAAACATATCCTGGAGATTTCTGTCCGTTGGGATCTATTACTCAAGAATGATTCTATAAGATTAAGTATATTACCTCTAATTCCATACTTTTGTAGTTTATGTAGTAGAATCTCATGGTCTACATAGTCGAAAGCCTTAGTCATATCAGTATAGATCGCGCATACTGGTATCTTATGGTCTACTGATGGCATAATATTGGATAGTAAATCATATATTGCCATATTTATAGAAGTATTTTTACGGAATCCTTTCTGTTCTTTACAAAATAGATTATATTTATCAAAGTAAGTGTAAACAGAGTTGTAAATAACTTTTTCAAAAATTTTTGAGAATATGGGAACTTTGGCTATTGGTCTGTAATTTTTCATATCTGTTTTAATATTTTTTTTATGTAAAGGTTTAATGATAACTTCTTTAAGGCTGTTTGGGTATACACCATCGGCAATGCACAAATTAATTATATGGGCTAGAAGTGGTGATATTACCGTACTGACATATTTTACCACTTTAGTAGAAACACCATCATAACCAACAGTGTTAGTATTTTTGAGACTGTTAATTATACGATTTATGTCATTAGATGAGACAGGTAGCATAAACAAAGAGTTGGAGGACACTGTTTCTAAGTTATAGTTATGAAATAAAGGACCAGATTTAATTTTATTTTCAATTTCATCTATAAAATAGTTATTAAATGAATTTGCAATTTCAGAAGGATGCGTTATTAGTAAATTGTCTCTCTGAATAGTCATAATTGATTCTTGTGGTAAGCAATTTTCTGATTTATTAATTATTTGCCATGTAGCTTTAGATTTATTTTCAGATGAATTTATGAAATGATTATTTTGAGCCTTTTTTGTTAAATTTATAATTTTTTTATATAATTTTGTATACTTTTTGAAAGCATTCTTATTTTGTAAATTTGGTTTTATTCTATATGCCCATAGTAATTGTCTTTGTTTTTGACTACATAATTTGATGCCACGGGATATCCATTTTGTTTTCCTATTAGTTTTAATAGTAACTATTTTCTCAGGAAAACATAATTTATATAATAATAAAAAGTCATTTATGAATTCATCATATGCCTCATTGTCACTATTTGTATTATAAACTTGATTGAATGTTAAACATTGCAGATATTTTTTAAATTTAATTAGATTATCTTTGCAAATATCAAGTTTTTTGATCTTCCAAAGTTTTAAGTTACAAGTTTTAGGAATAGGTGCTTTTAATATTTGACATGTATGATCCGAGAGACCAAGATCTATAATTTCAGTTTGGCAATATCTAGGAAAGTTGTGAGCAAAATTATCTATACATGTACTGCTATATACTCTAGTAGGCTTAAATAGTGATAATTTTAAATTGAAACTTAAAAGAAAATATTCAAGATCCAAAGATGTTTTGTTTCGTTTGAGAACATCTATATTGAAATCACCACAAATGACTATCTTCTTTTTCGTAGAAGTATTTATTTTCATTAAAATGTTTTCTAATTTTTCGTAAAATACTGTAAAATTGGGCTTAGGCACTCTATAAATACAAATAATAATAATATGGTAAGATATTAATTCTACAGCACAGCATTCGAAAATACTTGGTACAGATTGTTTTGCTACGTATGGTAATTCTTTATATTGTACACCTTTTCTAACAAAAATACATGCACCTCCACGTTTTACTTTTCTCGAGAAATTAGTAGCTAGGCAAAAATTAGGTAGATTTACCATATTTTCATAACCTTCTTGTATAAAGTGCTCTGTTATACAAATTACATCTAATTTGGTACCATTATTATAAAGTTCTTCTATTTTAATTGACAATAAATCTGATTTATTTAACAGTCCAGCTATGTTTTGATGAAATATATTAGTATAATTAAAGAAAAAACTGAGAACTTGTTTGTGGAATGGTATTGTTTACTATTTCGGTTTCATATGTTTGTTTGTAAGATAGTATAAATTCTTCGTTAAACTCAAAGTTTAGTTCAATTATGAGGTGCTGTAGATCAGCGATAACAGTTTTTAAGCCATGTGTATTCATCTTACCAGTGCGATAGTTATACATGTCATATTCATAAGAAAGATTGAGATTAGAGTCTAAGAGGTATGCATAATAGTGAGATTCATTATCCATATACAATACATTGTTAAATGTCTCTATTCGGCTATTATAAATAACATTATTATTATGCTTAAAAGTAGGTAAACAAATTATAAAATTAGTATGTGTTAATGGTGACAATTTCTCTCGAATATGTATGACAAGATCTACGTAATTATGCGTTTTTTGGAAATCTCTTTCGCCAACATATACAACACAAAAATCATTGTGGGTAAAATTTTCAATTTTCTTATCTATTTTATGCAACAATTGTTTAAGACCACATCCGGGTTTACGGTAATGACATACTTCGAAATCACTACATTGATTTTTTTTAATCAAACCATACATTTTATTTGAACTTTCACTACTAATTAGACATATTTTTTTGTTAACTTTTCTATTGTTTGTTGTTAACTTTTCTATTGTCCGATTAGCAAATTCTGAGATGGACGCACTCTCGCTGTTATCGTTGTTATCTGCCGGAGTGATGCATAGCTTTTTGGGTTCCTGTTGGATTGCTTTATTACAAATATAGCTATTTATAATAGTATCCGAATTTCCCTTTTCACCTGATAGATTCTTAATTATTTTACGTAGGTTAGAATTCTCTGTTGATAATTTATTGATTTCTGCATTTGCTATATTTAATAATTCTTCTTTTTTTGCTAGTTCATTTTGTAGTTTCCATACAATATCATCATCCATCAGTAATGTATCTTCGTATATTGAATCGCACGATGACATTCTAGATAAATTTTTCTTACTTCGTAATGTAACATTACTCATTTCTAAATCCATAATTGTTTTAATAACAATTTTGTTATAATTTATAAATGCACAAAAAGCGCTTCGTTACAAGTAGGATTCGATCGCACGTACCTTTACTTTTGACGTAAGAGTTATGCCATTCAGCCACCTAGATATCGATGGAATTTCTAAAATTTATGTTCTTTATGTGTTGTAACCAAATTATTATAAATTATTATTGTGATATCGTTTTGAATAATATTATTTTACTTTATTGTATTACGTTTATAACATAATACAGACGTAATATTGTTATGTGAAATTTTATTTACTTTCCACTATTTATTACATATATTGTATTTTATTAACTTTTATAAAATGTTATTACACTGGATTCAGTTTTATTTGCTTCTTGTTGCACATTAACTATATTATACACAGATTCTTGACAAAAATAAAAATAAAAAAAGATGCACAAAAAGTGTTATTGAAATGTCATTAAGTTCGGTACCTCGATCTCCTTATTATTGCGTAAGGTGATAAACCATTCAATCACAACGGCATAAGTGTCAAATTAGAATTTCACTGTGTTTTATTATTATTTTGTTTTGGCGTGAAGTTAAAAACGTTATTGTTTTGAATTAAATTTGAATTTTGAATTTTGATGGCGTCTTTTTGATAATTTAAATTACACTCAAATTGGATATTTGTTGCACTTTAGTCATAGATGCACTGTTATTTGGTGTTACAATGTTGTATATTATTTATGTTTTGAACAGTTTTTGTTAATTTTAATGACACTTTACAAATCGTTGACTGTTAGCACTGGTTCTTTATTTTAAATGTCTTTTTTACACTATTCCTTTTGTGAAACACTAGGATAACACTTGTGGGTAACTATTGACGGTAAAACTATTAAAATATTAGTAACTTCTTATAACTTGAACAGTATTTATAATTTTAATAAATTAAGAACTCGGAGCTACTTATTTTAAGTGTTTACTTATTAACGCCATCTGGCGAGTCTCTCTTTTATAGCTTTTGTCCAATGTGACAGTGTTCGTTGAAAATGTGTGTTACGTGATATGATCTATTGTTATTGTACATTTCAGTTATAATGCAGATGTAGCATGCGTTACCAGAAACCGGCCAACTAGCGACACAATGACAAAAGTCGTAACTAATTATGACATTAATGACGGTTACAAGTGACATTATCAATATTCAATTTTGAAAGCTTTTTTCATGTTATCCGCAAGGTTTATGTGGCAAAACGTAGGGTGTGACGGAAAAGTATTTTGAATCTGGGCATGATTCGTATCTTTGTAACTAAACACTTTTATTTAAAGCGATGGTGGCTGAATAGATTAGTAATTCCGTCCGGCAGTACCAATGTGCATTTTACTTTGTGAATTTTATGTACTTTACTAGTCAAGTGACTTATCTGCTGACAATGAAAGAAAACATCGTGAGGGAACATAACCTAGAGGAAATTCTAAGTGAATGTGTAGGCGCTATAATAAATTAGTAACTGGTCGACGTACCAAAGAAGCCGCTCAAGGCATCTACTATTCGACCAACACAATAGGCGCATGACAGCTGGATATTATTATTTTTATAAAACTAACTAAATTTAAGAGCGCTATAGTGATCACTGTCGCGAGCGAGTACACGACTGGCTGTCATATCACTGGGGGAGGCGAAGGGTAGAAGTCAGAGCGCTGCGCGCTGGCGGCGTAACCACATTTCTGTCATGCGTCTAATTGTTTTGGTCGAGTAGTAGTAATAATATTTTTAATAAAAAAAATTTAATATTTTACCACATTCACACAGTGCCATCTAGTTCTAAATTAACCAATTTTCTTTGCTTGTGTTATGAGTACTAAACAACTGTTAAACTACTTAAATACATTTTTTTTGTAAATACATACATAAGATAAATTACACTCAGACACAGAACAAACAATCATGCTCATCACACAATGATTTGTCCTGGGTGGGATCGAACCCACCACCTTAGCAAGTGGTTTTCGCGGCAGATTATCTAACACAGTGCAGCGTAACACGACGCCGACATTAACGTGTGCTTAGTCATTAAGTGTTTATAATTGTATGTATGTTTAGAATAAGGTATTTATAACAATGGAATGTAAAAAAAATATTCCGAAATAAATGAAATATTTATTAGCAGTCAGGATCACTAACCACTAAGCCAATGGGCCAGTCAAGTAAATAAGAATAATAAACACCTTTACAAGTCGCGATTCCGCAGATCCTCTTAGCATCAAATTGTAAACATCCAAAAATAGCAAATTCGACCTACGTGCGTTGTCTGTTGACTCGTAACAAATCAATAGTCAGAGATCCCCGGATCACCTCAATAGGCTGAAACTATAGGGCTGGTTGGACAATAGACAATGTAACTGATACCGATCGTATACAGATTTATTGTTCTAGTACGCTATTGTGTGTGTTTGTTGTGGCAGCACTAATTTGCAGGATCGTGGCGAAGCTAAGGGAAAATCGATCTTATTACAAATGCCGAAGTTTGATGTTTGTTAAAATTTTATTTATGTTTGTGTTTCTTTCTTCTTCTTTTTAAAAAGGCTACGCATACAGTAGAGCACTAGTCGCGGGGGACTTTCCGATTTGACGATTTTTTTTTCTTTCACAACAAACCACTGTTCTAGTCTACAGTCATTGAGCAGCCATCATACAGTAAATTAAAACAATAACATTAAATACCTACACAAATAAATAGTGTTATATATAGGTATATACAAATAGTGTTATTAGGTATATATAACACTATTACTACTATACCTACATGTACCTAAATTATTAATTTTAGTACTTATATTTGTATGCAATGCCAGTGACAGATTAAGCATAGAAAATGTCACTATCCCATTTCAACCCGTGGGTGTCGTAAAGGCGACTAAGACTAAAAACCTTAAACCTTGAGCAGACAAAAGCACTGCGAGAAAAGGGAAATTGGAAAAAAAACTCTATACCAACCAGTCTGGCCGACGTGGTATAGTAGGCTTCTCTAGCGCAGGTGTTGTGGCGAGATTTCCCCTTAATAATAATAATAATATTCTACCACCACATTCACACAGCGCCATCTAGTCCCAAAGTAAGCAATTATATTTGCTTGTGTTATGGGTACTAAACAACTGACATACTACTTAAATATTTTTTTTTTTTGTAAATACATACATATTTTAAATAAATTACACCCAGGGTCACTAACCACTAGACCAACAGGCCACGACACTCGCCTCTTAGGACATTCCAGGAACGAAAGGGAGTGGTGACACATATATTCTTAAATCCCACCAGATGGACCGACGAGCTGGTCAAGGTTGCGGGCGACCATTGATTGCAGGTGGTACAGGATTGCCTGCTAGACTTTAAAATAAACCGCCTCGGTGGTGCAGCAGGAAGTTTATACGACTGCTGTGCAAGAGGTCCCGGGTTCGATTCCCGGGTCGGTTAAAAATGGTATTGGGTTTTTCTATCATGAAATTTTTCCTGGAGTTTGGTACACAAATGTTCCCGGTTGATGACAATAGGCTAGGCCCCTATTTCATGGGACCAAACATAGCTGGCGAAATGTGGGTGTGAAACACCTCTGCCTACCCCTTCGGGGAAAAAGGCGTGATGATATGTTATGTTATGTTAAAAAAATATGTAAAATTCGTTTTATCTGAATTCTATATTCAAATATAAAAGTTCTTGGTAACCAGCCGAGCACTTAAAACTATTGACTCGGTAGCAAGAGGTGAAGTTATATAGCATTTAAGCTTCCGCTAATAAGTTCGCTTTTATGCACACCAGAGTACGTCTCAGTTCTCAGCAACTGTAATTTCTTGAACGTGAGAAGTTTTTAGATTGCAATTCTACCTATTCGCTAGAAAATCATTGAAATCAAAGTGTAATTTTACGTGAATTGAATTTAGGAACGGTGTGAAATTATTGAAATTTAATAGCGCAAATTTATTTGCATCTATTAAATATTTATCTTCAGTAGAACGTTAAATTCATTATAAAAATATTATAATACAACAGCACATACAATAGAAAGTTAGGTGTGCTATTTTAAGTAAGCCCATCAAGGAACAGTAATGGACTAGATATAATAAAAATAAAGACATAAATAAAAATAATTGATAAGCTGTTAAACTTTTTCTTGATACATTTTTATAATGCTCAATCCACACTCCTCCTCACTCCAGTGAAAAAATATTATACTCATGAATAAACAGAAAAACACTTCAATTTTTTTATAATTCAATATAATTGAAACATAATAACTTCGGAGTGTAAAGGAGTGAATAGGTTTCTTAAGGGTCGGCAACGCGCTTGTAATACTTGTGTAGCAGGCACCCATAGGCTACCATCAGGCGGACCGTACGTCTGTTTGCCACCGTCCTGGTATATAAAAAAAGCATAGCATCTTACAGTAGGTAAATACAAAAATATAAGTAACTATTAAGAACTCAATCTTAACGAGATTAGCTTTGAGACGTCACATCAAAGCACAGAAGTGATTTGTTAATAAAGTAACAAGTCACAACATAACAAAGAACATCTGCACTATCCACCACAAAATTTTCGACGGCCATTTCTCATTTCCCGTTACCAATTAGACCTTCAGAAGTTTGTCCCAAAACAGGAGTCATAAACAATCCCAAGTTATGACAGTCGTTTATCACTGGTTGGTTTCAACGTTCTCGTAAAAGTTATGTGATGAGCAAAAAATTTCAAATTTCGAAGACATTTGCAAATCTTTTTGACTGCCAAGACAAATAAGTACTAAAAAAGAAAATAATTTAGTGTATTTTTTGGAACTACACTTTTGAAACGAACTAAAAGTTTATAATAACTTTTCTTTTTGAGAACACCTGCACTTGGAAACGAGCCCTGTGTGTAAGGGATTTTACAATCATTAGACTTGAAGCAAATATCTATGAATCACACAAATATTTGTCTCATGTGGGAATCGAACCTCGAAAAAATCGAAATAATCAATGTTAGTGGCGACGCAGTGTCAAAACAACTAATTTGTATGAAGATTATTTTTTTTGATTCTTTCGTCTTCCAAAGTTTTAAAAACTTCATAATTAGTATACGCGCTTTATAAATTTTGGATTAAAGTGCTAGTCAGATGAATAAAAAATAACAAGAAATACCAAGGCAACATTTAATTTTGCTATCTTAAATCAAAAGTACCTAGTAAAATATAATTAAATTTCCAGTCTGAAAAATTCTTAGTAGTACTTGGAAGAGTAAACATTCAATACTGAGAACCGGACTGATCACGATAAACAAGGAAAAACCACGTCCTTTCAGAAATTGAAAAACACAGCAGTTACTTGGAGATTCTAACTAAATAAGTTAACCGATTCTGCAAACAGGTTTTTATAAAGAGTTTTTATTTTTTATTCATTTAACCTGTACGTTGAGTGAATATGAGATTTTTATTAAGTTCACATTATTTTTTAAGTCTGTTTTGTCGCTTGCTTTTAAGTGACTAAGAGCCTAGGATGGCAAAAAACAAAGTTGGCTGAATGGATAAGTGACCGGCGTGAAAATCACGCGACAGTATCAATGTGGATTTCAGTTTTTAGAATTGATAATTGTATTGTAGTAGTCATGTACCATATTCATAGACTACATACCGTAGAAGAAATTGTAAGGGAATGTTTGATCCACTAAACTGCATTAAGCCAGCATGTGTGGATTATAGCCTATATGCTCACAGCTTCTTAGAGAATAGAAGACTCTTCTGCATGTAACTCTGCCTAACCTTTCATGGAAAAAGACGTGAGACTATGCTGCGTTGTGTAATGTGTTATGTAATATTTAAAGTCTAAAAGTATTTCACGAGACATTTCTTATATCTTTATGCCGAGTGCTACATTCATCTATGAACTAAAATAGTACATAATATAATAACATACTATTTAATTTCTTTGTACTACTTTAGTTCACTCAAGTACTAACGCATGGAAATTTTATAGTTCTTAGAGTAGTAAACATTTTAGGGTAGTTACAGGTCTTTTAGCTTAGCAAACAGACACTTAGCAGAATTACTTCGAAGGGTAAATTGTTTTAGGTTAAACGCTTTTAGGGTTAAAACGAAACGCGCTTAATACGAGCGGCTTAAACCTCTTGTTCATTTGAGATAGAAGATGTGACGACAAGAAAGCAGTTTTGTTTTAAGCTAATTTAGAAACCAAGAAGAATTATTTCTTAACCTTTAAAAATATCATATATATATATCCTGTAGTGACTGATGAAGAATTACCCGTGTCTACCCGTGGGTGTCATAAAAGGCGACTTAGGGAGTTAACCTTACGACAAGGGCACTGCGAGAAAAGGAAAATTTGAAACAAACCTTTTAACAACTTATAATACCAACGTATAAATAAAAAAAACCGGTTAAAAGCATGTCGGATCATGCTCAATGTAGGATTCCGCAGCAAAAGAGCTACGATGTTCATATACGTATATTTGAAAATAATCAAACCGATTTTTGAAAATATTTCGTAAATGGACAATTAAATCGAAAAATAATGTTAGTAACCCCCAAGTCATTTTAGAAGACCTATTCAACAATACCCCACACAATGGGGTAGACGACAAAAAAAAATTCACCCCCACTTCACAGGTATGGGGGCTACCCTAAAAAACAAATATTTTCCAAAATTTTATTTTACCACTTTGTCGACGTAATTGATATACACACTCCTACAAAATTACAGCTTTCTAGTACTAACGGTCTCTTAGCAAAACCTCGAACAGACAGATGGACATAACGAAACTATAAATGTTCCTAGTCAGAACTACGGAACCCTAAAAACGAAAAAAATTTACTCTGACAATTCACGGGTCTATTTATTGTAGAAAAGTGATAATATTAATTTGTTCTAAATAAAAAAGTGTCCATGTTCACAGACAATAGCGCCAGTAAAATGAAGGAGGCGTATCAGAACATCAACATCAAATAAAACGAGTATGAAGTAGCCTTATACTATAAACAAAGCAATCTAAACATAGTTCGACGTTTTGTTTGACATCGCCCTCTAAGCAGTAAGAAGCTAGGTAACTAACATAATTGAAGCAAAGTACCTATTGTAAACAACTTGCCTTTCACTCGCTTTGTGTCTACGAAACCTTTGCAAAGTTAAAACGTCTAAGGGTCGCCACACATCTGACGCATGATAAATAGGACGTAACAAGAAGTACGTGTACCAAAAGGTCAAATATAATTAGGAGAGTGTAGCTGCTGGAGTCGCATCGCAACGTCAATTTCAAGGCGTTTGTGGTGCAAGTACCAAAGTGCTTCTTGGACCTTTTAATGAACGAGACCTTTTGGCCGAAGGGTATTGTGTTTCGTCGCTTCCGTGGCTAAATACCACCTCACCGCACAACAAAGTGCAATATGTAGTAGTTTTTATAATTTTATGTTACATGTTAAATTAATTATATCTTTTTAATATTATATTATGTTAGTCTATAAGGTATTTGTGTATGGGGTATTGTATCCTGAAAATAAATGATTAATTAAATTGTAACATTATTACTATGCACAATGCACTACAACATCATTAATTGAGGGTGCAAAGTCGAATGTTCTATTAAATATTTGTCTGTTCTGACGTGACGATACGCGACGTATTTTCCTGCAGATGTGTGCTGACCCTAAAGACACGTTTTTTGCGACAAGGCTATATTTAGCTCGCTCACTGTTTAAATGCACTCGATCGAATATTGAATCATTTTAAAAGCAGTATCGAAGTAGGTGGATTATTTTTTATAATTTTATGTGTAGGTGTAAATGTTCTTGGGCAATTGCTTTCTCGTGTCTGTTGACGTCTTTGTTTATTGAGTTTGATGACTCTTAGTGACGTAAGTAATGTTGATAGTTCTGTTTATAATTTGAACTAGCTGTTGCCCGGGTCTTCTTTCCTGTCGTTCTTTGTTTGGCTACTGCTCAGCTGCTATTGGCCGTAGCGTGATGTACATGTCGCAGCCAACTGGTTAAATAAACCATTCAACTAACTGCCTAGCCGTTTTACTAAACGGTGGCGTTCAACTAACTGTCTAAGGCTGAGATCTATAGAGCGTACTTGGAGTTTGCTCTGACTAAACTTTCGAGATAAGACAAAATCGGTATTTCTAGTGCAAACTTTGACTTTATCCAAGCCCAAGCTAAGCAAAGTCAAAGTTCTCAAAATCGACGACTTACGAAAATCTTTGGCTATTATACTGTAAAAAATAATGGTGTACAAATGTCATAATTTTAAAATGAGTATTGAACTTTGTCGCATAACATTCATTGAACATTGAACAGCTGTCATTAGCGCTCCTTTACTCAATTTCTTTCATAACTTAATATTTATTACATTTAACCAATATTAGACAACAAAATTTAAAATTAATCTAGTAATTTTAAGAAAATGGTGTTTTTGGACTATTATAAATTACAAAAAGTATTGATTATTCGTTTTATCTTTTATTTTACAAAGAATTCAGCAGAAGATGATGCATGAAATGAAACATCTACTCGTGCTCGGGCTAAGCAATGATATTGTCTATAGATTCCAAATCAATGCTTTGGCTCAGATTAAGCTGAGCAAAGTTTTGTTGGAGTGAAGTCTGAGCAAAGTCCAACTACGCTCTATAGATCTCAGGCTAAGTGATATTATAGACAATTCATGTCGCTACAAATATTTTTGTGGATGTATTCACTAATCATTTTTTTTTAAATACTGGTTCATACAAATTGATTTGAAAGAGATTACTTTATATCATAATAAAAAATGTAGTTTTTTGAGGTATCACAAAATCTGCTAATTACAAACAAAATAACAGGTGCAATTTAAACAAGTATGATACGTAGTACATATAATGTTATACTTGTAAAACTAGTTCGACTTGCAAACCAAGCTGCAAGTCTTAGAAGCTCGCAAGTTAGAAGCGCTTACAAAAACAAGCTCAACTTTAAAGACTGCATCTTAAAGTACACTCAAGTTTCTATATTATCTATGCTTGAACCAACTTGTAAATGTTTTCTTCATTGCTTATAGCGTATTCAGGTTTATTATCTTTATAAAGTACAACTAGCGATCTTTCCCAGTTTTGCACGGCTGTAAATTGACAACTAAAATATCTTGTATATAAACTTTGTCTTGAAAATAATTACAAACACAACATTTTTTTTTTTTGCGTATTCGTAACTACAAAAAGTTTGTATTCACAAGACTTCCAAAGTGAATTAGTTTTCTATTTCCTTTTACTGTTTTTATTCGTTATTTAAAAATAGAAAACCATAAATTAAAATTTAGGGGTTGTCAGTGACGAGCACGGCGAGAGGTTCCATCAGGACATTTCTAATGTGGAAAAGCCGTACCAGGGCAAATGGAGCCCAAATATGTTAGCAGATTACTGCTGGACAATTAAAAGGGACCAACCAGTGGCTAAATATTCAAGAAAATCGTAGAGTATTAAGTCAATTATAAAAAAAATAAAATTTGTATTTTTCTTAATATTTTAAATTACTCAAAAGAATAAAATCCTTGTCTAGCTAATTTTTTTTAACTGTTTACTTTTTCTTACAATCACCAATTAAAGTAAAAAATATCAAAAACGTCCGTGTGGCACGACGAAGTTAAAATTTTGTTGACCAGTATTATTAACGTATATTATCTAAATGGTCAATCAGAATAACATCCAAGCTCTGCATAAACCTTCAAAGGTATAGTCGACCATATATTTGCTAGACCACTTTGACAAAAATTTCAATCAAAATTAAAACTCAATAAGAGTCATTATTGATGACATCTGTCACTTTATTGATGTCACTTGTAAGCGAAAATAGACATTATTGTTTTGTGATATGCAAACAACATTTACACTAAGGGTGGTAAAGCAATTTTATTGATGACTATAAATATTAGACAAAAATATATAATTGAATACTTACGGGTTCCATCACATCTATTAACGCCGAATCACGCATTCTTCTGTTTCCATCCCTTTCTGTCACTTAGAACTGTCATTAACTAGAGCGAGATAGAGAATAAGAGCCGAGCTCGCTCTCGTTTTTAACCCCGACACAAAAACAGGTGTTATAAATTTGACGTGTCTGTATGTCTGTGTATCTGTCTGCGGCATCGTAGCTCCTAAAGAAAAAATAAGTCGATTTCGATGCGGTTTTTTGGTTTGAAAGCTGACAAGAATATAATTATTCTTAGACGTGTTTTATTAAAATTCGTGTAGCCGTTCAAGGTTATCAGATCTTGTCAGAGTTACTTAAAATGTTCAATTTTGTTGTGACAGTTCAAGTGACAGAAAGGGATCGAAACAGTGCGATCCCGTGTGGTTTAATGTAGTCCAACCTTATCCAGCCACAAATCAACTAGATTACTTAGTTTATTTATAGGAAACCAAAAGGTCAGATGTAAATAAAATATAGTTTTAGCTCTTTCGATGGATGTGAATATTATACTCATTATTGTCACCCACGTTCTAGATCAAAGGGATATTCAATAAGGTTTTCAAACATAATAGTAATCTCTTTTCCGTAATCTGCATATTAGATGAACACAAAAGTTGTTCTCTCGGATAAAACGCGAGCATAAATAAATACAGAGTCTTTTAGTAGTGCCTACATAATTGGTATATGAGTACAGCCGCGCCGCGGGAAACCGTATTCATTATTCAGAAGCACACATGGACACCTTTCGCCATAAATAAATTTACACGCAAAAATATTTATTCTCTACTGAAATAACTGGTAGTTTAAACGTGCATCGCTGTCTAGTATTGATATATTTAACTTTATATTCATTCATATATAAATGAATACCATGTACAATTCTATTCATTTCCATATGGATTAATACAAAGTACTCAATGCACTTTAAATGTATTACTCTTAAAATACACATTACAATAAAACATAAGAACAATCAAATTAAATTAAAACTTAAATCCAAAATAAACATCGTCAGTCGAATAACCCGCCCCTGGTTGCTCCTGGCGCAAAGGTCCTGTATGGCAATAGTAATATACAAAGTTAAATATTATATCAATCTGCGTCATCTCTCTCGAAAGGGTAGCCACAACCACATTTGAACAGCTATATAACGTCCAAAAGAAAAGGAAAATTCGAAACAAACCCTACTCCAACCTGTCTAGCCAGCGTGGTATAGTAGACTAAATTTCCTCCAAAATATTTGGAGGAGACCCGTGTCCAGCAGTGGGTCGTTTATGAGTTGAAATGATAAGGTCCAATAAAGAAGCTTTCCTTCTTTGAAAGCCAGAGATTAAAAGGTTGACTGAGAAGGACTTTTGAGGAGAAGGTGAAGGTACGGGTGGTGCCGTTTCAGGAGGTGAAAGAATTAGCAGAAGCAAGAGAGGATTGGCATTTATTCCACTCTTGTTTGGATTGGTCTTGTCGAGCGCAGCTCTTAAATTAAGAGAGAGATTAGATTTAATAGAAAGTGAGCCTTATGTCAACTTAACACAATTTAGTTTTCAAACTTCGAGCTGATACTCATGTAAATTATGTAATTGACAGACATTGACTTATATTTGTGGGTTTCATAGATATGTGTTTTGAATCTGGGTCACGGAATAAGTAATATCTGGATGTACTTTTTTCCGTTAATGGTACGAGTATGTTTCTAAAATCCCCCGAGACACAGGTCTTGTTCCATAGTGCAGGGGCGTTCATTTTTAAAATTAATTCAAAAATTGTGGATGTCTAATATGGGTGGCTTATGAAAAAACGTTGCACTAACACAAAACAAACTTCAGCGATATTTAGTCCCAGAAAGTCAGTACTGAATACACTGATATAACTTGAATTCGAACATAAAAAGAATAGATAATTTTAACCATTTCATTTATTCTTTTATTCCTTTCCAAATCTTAGTGAACAATATGTTCTCTCTATCCAAAACGTCTTGAAAGACCAGCAAAATCAAAACGTACTGCAATAACGACTGCAATAGTAAACATACAACACGGACCATGGATACAATTGCAATAACAGTTACCACAGCCAATGCTACTCGTAAAAACATATTGCAAACCATACCTCGTTCCGTATCAAATTACACACACAGAGTATTTAATTCCCCTACATTTTTCTTGGTATACTGTTTAAAAGAATTAAGTTTTGGATTGCGGTTTTCTAGGCTGTGTGATCAGAGTAGGGTATGCAATCGATAGCTGACCACAATAATATGCCATTAGGTCCACTGTTTTGATGCTATTTGCTAATGTGCACGCGAATGGGTAGTTGCATATAAATGGGTAAAGTTAAGCTGAGTTTTTAGGTGTAAGGTAATTAAGATTAACGCGTTTATTGTTTTGTGGTATTGATGTGTTATTTTAGTCAGAAATTTTCTATCTACATATTAACAAACGACAATGTTGTCTAAAAGTGAGTGAAAAGTCATTGTCTACTGCAGCTGTTTGGTACGCCTCTTTTGCGCAACTCATGCAAGACTTGCTCGGCGCGTTCGTGATACAGAGATAAAAGTATCATCATCATTTCAACTCATAAACGTTCCACTGCTGGGCACGGGTCTCCTCCAAAGAATGTGGAGGTAATTTAGTCTACTATACCACGCTGAGGTGAGGCCTATGTTCGACAGTGGACGTCATTGCGCTGATATGATGATGATGATACCACGCTGGCCAGGCTGGTATAGGGTTTGTTTCGAATTCGCCTTTTCTCGCAGTGCTCTTGTCTGCATAATGTTACTACTGTTCTACATATTGTTACTCCCTTAGTCGCCTTTTACGACAACCACGGGTTGAGATGGGGTAGAGACATTATGTATTCATAATCTTTCACTACACAGATAATAAATGAACTATTGTTATACAGTAATTTTGCTTTCTGTTCTTGTCTGTCACTGTGTTCTGTTTATAGTTGATAATAATGTGTGTCTAATTCTGTGTCTTATGTTTCTGTGTTATTTTTATTATGTAGGTGTCTTAGATGTGGCAATAAATAATGTGTATATCTATCTATGATTACATCGCTTACTTAGTAGGTATATAATGTCTGTTATAATAGCAAGCATATAGTGCCATCAATGACTAGAGAAATAACTGATCAGACTTACAGATTATTTCTTGTTATGAGCACTTTGGCAATGAATTAGTACTCTTAGAGCAAAGTTACAAATAATTCAAAACTGATTGTGGTTATTGTGGCGATGCCTACATCAATTACATACTAATGGTTATAATCGCAGCTTGAAAACGTCTCTTGAAGTAACATCCCGCATTACTCACAAAAGTTTCAAACAAACTTCAACAACAAATAGGCATAGTTTAAACAGCTTAATCTATTCTAGCATTTACACCAGATGCGAACACAGTAACACCTGTTTTTGTGGTCTCTCAAGCTCAAGTTTGCTTATTTGATACCATACAATAACAACCCCAAATGCACTTGAAGTAACCCTTAAAATAATTAGCATAAGGTTCTTTTTGTTGTTTCTCAGGTTCTAATTTTCAGATTTGGTACCAAGCAATACCAAATTTAAAAACATGTTCGATTGATCCTTGAAAATATAGACATAAGGTTGAGTTTGCTATAGCATAGTGGAAAGGAGATATTGGTTACCAATAGGTAAGTTTCTTGCAAGTGAGTCCGCAGCGAAGTAATCTACTAATGACAAAGAAAGTTGGTGTCGTTCCGTGCAATGAATACAGTTGTGATTATCTGTTAGCGAGATTGTAATGTATTCTGCATTATAGGAGTACACGGGCAAAAGAGATTACAATTTTATATAAGGATTTTACAAGACAAGTTATTTGATTACCGTATCACACTTGATAACAGGCAAACAAAGACTGAAGCCAAACTAGATAAAAATCAACCCATTTTCGAGAAGCCAATTCGCTAACAAAAGTATGAATACCATGAAATATAATAAACGAAAACTTGGGCACTCTTTTTATTCAACATATAGTTACAATCTTTTAATTTCTAAATTTTGTTACATCGACAAATAAGGTAGCCTTTCAGCTTTCCAGCTTCTTCTTTTCAGTGTGCCGTCTCGGAAGTTGGCAATCATTACAGGAATTTCCTCCGTGGATACCGCTGCTTTTAGCAGGGAAAGCGTATTTGTACCAAACCATTGTTGCAGGTTCTTTAGCCACGATATCCTTTTGCGATCAGACCTATTTCTGCCCACCGTTTTTTCATGAATTTTAGCTGAATCACATTACCATAATTTTTAGCTTACAGTGGACCAACACCTCAGAAATGTTGTCTATCTATGGGTGAATAGAAACAAATAAATTTCAACATCTTAGCAACAAGACTCCCTAACGGTACATAGCAAGAAAAGGAACAATATTAGCATAAGATAAATGGATGAAAAACGTCTATAATTCTAGTTCTTATTTCGAACTCCAGTTTCAATTCCCAAAAGATCTGATATTCATAGAAACGTGTACCTACAGAAACATGTTAAGGCAAACAGAAGGAAACAAATTACCGAGTGAAGATATTATTTAAACATTTTCTTGAAATAAAATATAGTGTAGAAATGAGACGTGGGAATATAGACCCTCTGAGATACGTCACCGAACTTTATGATATAGAACGTACACTTATGCGGTTCAGTGGGTTTGCTCTGAATTTCGACATTCAATTAATCGGTTTTGATGTCGCTGTCAAATGTAAGAAAATTTAGTTATGGCCGCTGTCACTTTCAAACATTTGAAAGCGACATCAAAACCGACTAATCGAATATCGAAATTCAGAGTAAGCCCCCAGGCACTTGACTTAAGGCAGAGAAAGGTGGTTTTCTTTAACAAAATAATAGGAGCCAGGTCAATAGGAGCTGAGCAGTGGCCAAATGAAGAACGACGGGAGTGAAGTCCCGCTAACTCGTAAATATATATTTTCATAATAAGAATTAAAACTTTACGTGCCAACGTACCTTCTAATACCGTATGAAATGTGTTCGCACCGTATGTGAGAGACGTGAACTTTAGAACGCAACTGATGTCCCTGGAGACACACTACTTTAATGTTTTCGCGTCACTGTAGCGATCACAATTGATTCACTTCTTTATATTCTCTTTTATGGCTACGGAATGAGATTTCCACTGTTTTATGGTGATAGAAAAGTTGATTTTTTAACCACTATTCCTAACCTACTATACCTCGCTGGCCAGACGGCAAAGCCACTTTACGGATTCTTCGACTTTGAAGAATTTCAGTTATGGTGTCATTTTAAATAGGATAAATAAACAAAAACCAATTACTGAATGCAAGTAAGCGCATATTTGGCCGATTCTTTTTTGTTGTTTTTGTAACTGTCAGAACAAAGTTTCGTGATAGATATGTACAGGAAAAGTCGAAAAGTTACATCCTTGCGAAGCCGATCAAGTTTTATAATAAGAATCCTTTTTATTGAAATGTTTATCAAATGTGACAATAGATCATAACTCAACGTCTTAAAGTTTTATTTTGAATAAAACTTCACTCTGCTCTCTGAACCGGTCTATAGGCACGAACACCAAACAGTTTTATTCAATTATATTCAAATCTTTACAATTACATTATATTCTTAAGAAACGAATTAAAAAAAACATTCCATCTGCTGCAGTTCTTGATATTTTACTAACTTACGTCATGTTTATAAACTAATATACCTATCGTAATTTCTAGAGTCGACTTGAATAACACTTTAGCTACAAATAAGTTACTCATCAAAAAATTTAAATAAAAGAATAGGTATCTATATATATAAAGAAAATACTATCCATTGAAACTGTAGTTTTAAGTCCCAATGGAATAATTGGAAACTACGGCTATAAAGCGATTTTCTAACAAAAAATCTAGATTATACTCTTGCTCGAAGGAGTTAACAGTCTCAAACTTGTTCTAGAAGTACCAAGTTTGAAGGTATTAAATGTTCAGCTGTAATTCTATTTATTTATTAAGTTCCGTGTGCGTAGCATTTGCGTGAAAAGTATAGCTCATCACTCAGTGATTAAATAATATTTTAGCGCAATTTTTTTTTAAATATTGGATGAGTAATTTCGAAGATTGTCCCCAAATCGTGGTACCACAGCGGCGAGCGGTATCGTAGGTTCAACAAACCTTTCATCTTAGCTGCTGGCCGGCGAAAAGTGAAGCACCGCGCCGAATCGCACCGCAAAGCACCGTACCGCACCATATGGTCAGGCTATAATTTTAAACACACAAAAATCCAAACATCTTTATAATACTAGTTTAAACTAGTATAGTTTAGTTTTTTTTAAATAATACGTTTCTAAAGTATAAAAGCTATCGAGTCGTTATAACAGGTCTGCATCTAAATCAAAACGATTAATTTACTCGCCATGTTTCAGACACTGAAATCGCTTGGAAACTTAAAATTATGCGCGAGATAAAGTTCATTGTAATGGCCAATAAAAGGTAGTTGGATTTATGATCGCAGATATTTTATCTTTAAACAATTTTAATTCGGAAAATGGAATCTTTAAATTATAATTTTACTATTGTATATTTTAAGCGATGGTGGCTGAATGGATAAGAGACCGGCTAAACACGCGGTCCGAGTTTGATTCCGACCAGCAGTACCAATGTGGATTTCACTTTGTGGAATTTATATATACTAGTCAAGTGACTTACCATCTGCTAACGGTGAAGGAAAACTTCGTGAGGAAACCCACATACACTAGAAGAAATTCCAAGTGTATGTCTGATCCACCAACTCGCATTAGGCTAGCGTGTGTCGATTATGCTCTAAACACTCTCAACTCTCTAAATAGAGGAGAGGAGACCCGAGCCCAGCAGTGGGACATTAATTGGGTTGCTGATGATGATGATGATGAAAATATCTAAAATAACTTTCTAAAAAATTAATTTGGGTTTATATACTGACTTTTTACTTTTGTTTATTATTTATTTTGTAAACATTCATTTTAACTCGTTAATCTAACGGTGTGGTGCTCTGCTGCATCACTTTACACGCTACCCAAATTGTAAATTACAAAAGATTGTAACTATACATTTTTTTTAAAAGAGTGGCGTGAATTTCTTGCCAGTTTTTCTCATAGCTCCACCCCGTTAGCGAACTGGTCGTAGGCAAATTTGCTGACACTACTTTTCGGATAACCTGTTACATTCTTGTGACTTTCATAAGTGTTACCTTGTAACCTAGATGAATAAACGAGATTTCATTTCATATAATAAAGTAATGTAATTCTATTAAAAATTTTGACTAGTTAGTAGGTACTTATTTAAGATATCTTTGTAATTTAATTTATTTTATTATTATGCTTTGTTTTTATAATTCTTTAAATGGGTAGTATATAATTTATAACACTCTTCAGCTTTATTTCTATAGCTCGTATAGATAAGCAAGTTTGAAAGTAAAAAGTAAATAGGTACTATCCGCTAAACTTTTGTTTTCTGAAGATTCTTATTTTAAAACCACATAAAGAAATAATTTCTGGATTGGGGTCCATACAAACCTACAATAAATTCACTGTTTGTCTGGTATAAATACTGCCAACTGCCAAACTTCGGGTTGTTAACATGAACTTTTTTACTAGAAAAATCTTTTGACATGAGGTAGCCCGTGTTGATTTTATTTAATTTAAAGCCCGAAATTTTCGAATAGAGATATGTTGTGAACAATCAAAAAATTAAAGTTATCTAGTGTGTTGGTCTAGTGGTTAGTGACCCTGACTGCTAAGCCGGAGGTCGTGGGTTCGATCTCCACCCAGGACAAATCTTTGTGTGATGAGCATCAAGGTTTGTTTTGTGTCTGGGTGTAATTTATCTATAATATGTATGTATTTACAAAAAAAAATAAGTATAGTTCTAGTGTAATATAATTGCTTACTTTGGGACTAGATGGCGCTGTGTGAATGTGGTAGAATATTATATATTATATTTTACTACGAAGCCACTCACTGCTCCTTTATTGGTTCATTTGATAATTGTTTGGCTTATTTTTGAGCTCTTGGCACGTGATCTCTATTTTATACCATACTCTGTTGCCTAATGCTTCCCTCCCTTTGTTTTTGTGTTTGGCTACTGCTCAGCTCCTATTGGTCATAGCGTGATTTTATATACCATATAGCCTTTCTTGATAAATGTGCTTTCCAACCCAACAAGAACTTTTCAGATCGGACTAGTAGTTCCTGAGATGAACGCGTTCTACCAAACAAACAAACAAAGTTCTTTAGATTTATAACATTAAAAGTATAGTTTAAGACTAGAGAGAGTCAAATTTTACGTAGATTAGGCAATCCATAGATACAAATAATAATACAGCAATTTGACAGTTTTATTTCTGAGAAAATCTATTTCAATCAAATGCTACGTCACTTCATTCTACGAATCGTGTCAGTTTCATATCGACTACGCCGTAGCGTCAGATCTGCTACGAAAACCGTAGCACAGTAAAGGTTAGAAATCTTCACAGAAAGTTCAACGAACCTTGGAGGACAATCAATCAATGTAAGCCGAAAAGAATCTAATATAGTCTTTATATGTAAGTGTGCCTTCTTAAAACGTACTTGTTATTAAGGGCTGCGTAACATATTGAAAATAAAACCTTAGAAGATATCTTTTTGTCATCAATATTGATATATCAATCATATCATATCATTGATGATCAAAATAATAGTTTATATAATACAATGGTTATGGTTGCAGGCGGTACAGGACCGTTTGCAGTGGCGTAAATTACGTCCAGCAGTGGACGTCGTTGGGCTTATATGATGATCATGATGAATTTTGTAATTTAATATTGCAGATTTTTTTTTTCGGAATGGTTTTTTTAAACAATCTGGGCTTGGGTATATTCTTTCAAGATAACATTGTTTCAAGCTTTAATCCCTGAAAGAAAAATACTGATAATTATGTTTGGACATTCAAACACAGCGCAAGCTACTCCCAAATTAAGCTAATGCTTGTAATATGGGTACTAGACAACTGAAAAATTAAAAATAACTTTTTTTTTGTAAATACATACATAATTAAAGATATATATATTACACTTAGAAACAGAACAAATAATTGTGCTCATCACACAAAGATTAATTGTCCTAGGTAACCTAGGAAATCGAACCCACTACCTCTGTCTCAGCTGTTAGGGTCCACCCTACCACTAAGCTTGCTAGGCTTGTTAAAATAGAAAAACCCAAAACTATTTTGGAAGGACCCGGGAATTGAACCTCTTAGGGTCGTAAACACACTGTCACCGAAGCAGTCCAAATATCTTACATGTACTCTAAAAGCTCTTCGGGTTGGTTTAGAATAGTCACGTAGGTACGTAAACTTTACGAAATCTTGCCATAGGCTCGCCACACATCTGACGTAAGATACGTCATCAGCAACCCATTCATGTCCCAGTGCTGGGCTCGGGTCTCCTCTCCTCTATCTAGAGAGCTGAGAGGGTTTAGGCCATAAACCACACACGCTGGGCTAGTGCGGATTGGTGGATCAGACATACTCATAGAATTTCTTCTAGAGTGTGTGGGTTTCCTCACGATGTTTTCCTTCACCGTTAGCAGATGGTAAGTCACATGACTAGTACATATAAATTCCACAAAGTGAAATCCACATTGATACTGCTGGTCGGAATCGAACTCGGACCGCGTCTTTAACACGCCGGTCTCTTATCCATTCAGCCACCATCGTTTTCAGCCACCATCGCTTTTTTAATAGGAAGATACGTCGCGCGTATTATAATTAGTACGCACGACGCATTAACACATCATTGCAACCGTTGAGTGTACAAGCACAAGATTGAATATATTTCTTTTTCTCATATAAAAGACAAAGCCTAGAGAACAAGCTCTGTGTCATGGGGAACTTCGCAAACATCCTTACTGGCGTGTTGATTTGCAGTGACCCTGGATGCTAAGTTGGAGATCGTAGGTTCAATTCCCACCCAGGACAAATCTTTGTATGATGAGCATGATTGTTTGTTCTGTGTCTGGGTGTAATTATCCTACTAATATTATATATGTGATAGTTTGTAAGAATGTTTGGATGTTTTGTTACCAGTAAACGAAAAAACCACTGAATAGATTTCAATGAAACTTTGCAGTAATGAAAAACCTTATACATCAGAATAAATTATAGGCTATATTTTATACAGATATCATGTGAATTGGCTAAATCATAAGAACAGATGTAAAGTAAGTTGGAAAAAAATCTGCCATCTTTTATAGCTATTTCTACTTCCTCTAGTTAGTGAGGACAATGTATGAAGGAGTTGTTACTCTTCAAAGAATTATTTACAAAAAAATATATTTAAGTAGTATATCAGTAGTAGTATAACACAAGCCAATATAGTTGCTCCATTTGGGACTAGATGGCGCTGTGTGAATGTGTAAAATATATAAAATATAATTTGTCTCGTGTGGAATCGAATCTACGGCACACAGCAAGGCATAATTAATGGTGAGGCGAGAGACAATGTCAGTTTTAATATATTATAATATTAATGTTCTGAATTTACGCGACCGATTATACGCTCAACGCATTTTCCGTGTGATATTTGGCGACCCATAGACTGGTAAAGTTCGTCATTTAATCCATAGTTTGAATCACAAAGTTTGTTTGTGTACTGACACTTTGCTAACATATCGGTTACGTGGACAATAGTTTGATGAAAGAGGATTTGGATTGATGACTAAACTAACATTCTAGAACTTGAGTGATATGATATATCTATCTACATAGTGATACATAGTGATATGTGTAGTGACGGATAACACACTATGTCACTACCCCATTTCAACCCGTGAGTTAAGGAAAGGTGACTAACGGCCGCACTCAGAGACGTCCATTAGCAGTAATCTGTCATTAACACAATTTATTCATTGAATAATCGTCTTTAGGTGTATAGACTTAAGTATTACACGTGTTTACTAAATAAACTTTAAAGTTAAGTTATGTCTCTGAGTACAGCAGTAAAGGAACTAACTTTAAGTGGACTAGAGCACTGTGAGAAAAGCAAAATTCGAAACAAAACCCTATATCAACCGGGCTGGCCAGCGTGGTATAGTAGGCCAAACTCACTCCAAAATCTTTTGAGGAGACCCATACCGCGCAGGTGGAGTTTTATAGGTTGAAATGATGATGATCTACATAATACTAGTTTCTTTCATTAGTATACTGTTG
Source organism: Laspeyria flexula (assembly GCA_905147015.1). Classification (NCBI taxonomy): domain Eukaryota; kingdom Metazoa; phylum Arthropoda; class Insecta; order Lepidoptera; family Erebidae; genus Laspeyria; species Laspeyria flexula. The sequence goes on from LR989958.1 coordinate 2,616,091, forward strand.
AATCATCCAACATGACGTCTGCGGGTAGTGGGACGCGAGAGGCCGCGCGGCGGCAAACCGGTCGTCGGGCCGGCTCGGGCATCGTCGGCGAGCACACAGCTGACGGACAGTCGCTTTCTACTAGCTACAACACACGCACGCGCTCGCGCATCCTATTTAACCAAACAATTGTTCGCGCAGTATTTGGAATTATTTAATACATCTAGTTAATTACAGTCCACTAGCATTTTACTTTAACCACACCTGAGCTTCGAAGGAGTAGGTGATCATAAACCAAGCCTACATAATTATACCAACTGATGACTATTTTGGTGGTGCATAATTGTTGTGTCAGATATCTTTGGTTCGGTCCCCGGGTCAGGCAAAAATGATAGTAGTTTATATATTTAGGATATAAGTTTAAACCAATATTGTATCACAATCTATTTTTAATTAACTATGCATTTAGTTATGTTTTGTGAACCTTTTTAAGCAATGAGCAAAAAAATATAAAAGTTTCATACGAAGATTTTTGTACAGATTAAATACAGTTTGTAGATAACGACTTTCTTACTTCTACCATCCCATTCATCATCATCATCATCATCATCATCATATCAGCCCAACGACGTCCACTACTGAACCATCCCATTACTTGGCATTAATGTCTCTTGTATGCCTTCTCACATTTTTGTATACCTGCCTGCTACTGCTGGCTCCATGATGTTTTGTGTATGTTTTTATGTCTGTTTTGTATACCTACGTGCTGGACCTATTTAGATAAATAATTCAAAGATTAGATAAATAATTCAAAATAAATAACCATTAAATGTCGTCAATAAACTTTTTATCTCACCAATTTAATCAAGATAGAAACCAATAAATTCGTCTAAAAACCATTTAACGTATCCAAAACTGTATCCAAACAGTTAACCAATAAATAAACCCTCTAAAAGACCATTATGTATAAGCCGTTCAGCCGTAAAAAGTAAACGCAGATTCTCTTTGAGACTCCTTGCGTTATTCATAAGGCTTGATGCAGTGGAGGTAAAGTTTTAGGAGATAAGTGAACTTCCCTGTACCAAGACACTGATTCATGTCGCTAATGTTTATATTTATTTTGAAGGAAACTTGCTAACGGTGAGATAATTTGAAAATAACAAATAGGGCGTTTGCCTTAGTGTATCCAGGCGAGTTTACAGTGAGAAGTTATTAATAACAATCAGATTAATACATAAATGCAAAGATTTGAGGAAAATAAAAATTCTCTTCATCAGTCCAAAATATTCTGGCAATATGTCCGATTATTGGCAAAAAAGCTCTATCACATGAAACCTATTATGTCCAGCAGTAGTGACTGCAATAGGCTGAGACGATGATGATGATGACATGAAACCTAATGAAATTGTTAAAATGTGGGTCTAATGCATCTCTGCCCACCCCTTCGGGGATAAACCGTTATATTTTGCTATGTTATGATAAGATCTAACAAGATAAACGTTTAAAGTTTTCTATTTGTAACTCTTTCACTCAAAGACTGCTTGGATAGATTTGAATGATACAAGACACTTAATATAGTTTAAAATACTACTTGAGTCACGCTGATGAAGCTTCGGGTGAAAGCTAGACTAAAATAAATAATGGGTGTCGATGCTTCAAGATAAATTTTTTTTTTTCTATGTGTATAAACAAATGAAATAAGTCATGACGATTAAGTCATTAATTTAAATAAACTTTATAAGATATATTTTTTGACTTCTTGGCAGACAATCATGACGCTTTCATTTCATAATTATTTTCACCATCATATTAATTACAACTCATAAACTTCTCACTGCTCGACACGAGTCTCCTCCAAAGAATGTAGAGGAAATTTAGCCAACTAAGCCACGCTGGCCAGTTGGGTATAGGGCTTGTTTCAAATTTTCCTTTTCTTGCATTAATCTTGTCTGCTTAAGTTCACTCTCTTAAAACTAAAGAAACTTTTTTTGTATTTCAAAACCACAACATTCGATCATGAAAATTTGAGACTAAGAAGAGACTAAGAACCTAAAATAATTTATCCTCCAAAATAAGCATTTTGTCAAAATGAAGTGAGACCCAAAATACGTCTGGACCTCACGAGGTTAAACAAACACCTACTATCTACTAAAGAGAACATTCCAAATATCTACACACTCGTATGTTACTAAAATAGACTATTTACTAAAATAGTTGTTTCGTTATTGAAATTGTTTAGAGTAAATATTTCATTCAGTAAATATATGAACTCGTGATATTACGGCTGCTTATTACAACGACATTAATTTGTAAAAGTCATTTCACATAAGCCATCATGCGTTTTTACTGTTCGCATTAGTGTTTCAAACATAACCTTTCATGCCTTTCATATCACGCCTTTTTCCCCGAAGAAGTTATAATAATAATATTAGAGACACAGAACAAACATTTATGCTCCCAATAAAAAAGAAAAAATAACATTATAAGCTTACAGTTCACACCAAAGCGCTTATATGCTATATTAGACGTGGGATAAGACATTAAAATCATGATTTCAAGAACAAGACTACGTGTAACGTTGCGACCTCGGTTTAAGACCGTAAATTAAATTTGCGATGTACCGCGCCTCCACACCGGACCGTTCTACGTTACGACGCACGTCTTGATGAAGTGATGTGGACAGTCCCTAATAGGGCCTTAGTTAAATGTTTTATCAGTGCAAATGTGTCTGAAATTTCAAATTCAGATGACTGTTCGAATTGCTGCAGTCAATGTTATGCGACAGCATTAATTAAAATCATTATAAATCCCAAATAATTGTAACAACATTGTTTAATTCAATGGAAACCGAATGATTTTGATCGGTAACATGAACCTACAACGTTTAACCAAACAGCATTAAATAATAGAAGTCGATTCGGTTAAAATATACACTGAGCTCCTTTTAATATTAATTAACGTACAAATTATTTAAATCCTCTGCGGTGTTTAAGTTGACTCGTAATGAATTTGGTTGTAAGTCCAACATTAATTGGGTTGGATACATCTCGTTTTACTTCAGATGTTCTGTTATATTTTTTACAAAAGTAAATTTATTTACAAATAAGTATTAATTTATATTTACATGGCAAGTACAATTGAAAATTAAATAAAGAATTAAATTAAATTATTTTTATTCCAGACTGAGATCTATATTTTGTTAGTAACATACGAGTACATTAACACTTAAACTATTGTTAGAATAAGAAAAAGAAAACAAAATATATTTTTAAAATCAAACGTGACACGGAAGTCGCCAATCCTAGGACACTATCTATTTAACCGCATGCAGTCGTATCCAGCGCCACAGGATCGGTCAGTCTCATCGGACAGACAACGTCTTCAGGACAGTGTGTTGGTGTTAGTGCGTACTCGGCGCCATAATTATATAGAGAGGTAGGTACATCTCTTCCGCATGATAGCTGAAAAGCTAAGGTAAAGAAAAATAAAACCAACTTTTAAACGAGCAATGGGAGATGAGTGAAAATGAAGAACGAGAATGGACGAGGTATGGGGTAGTGACATTAATAATAATAGTCTTTATTTTGAAACTAACACTCGTACAGGAAAATACATGTTACTACAATAATAGGTTAAGTACACATTCACTAAAAATATAAGTACTCTGAGCCCCAAACTAGGATACCCTGTGTCGTGGGGTCTCAGTCTCTTCCCTAATCCATTATATCTATTGGTATACATTCTATGTTTAAGAATACATAAGACATAATAGAATTAAAATAAAGATAAAAATGAAAACAAAAGTAAAAGAAAATGATATGTATGTGGAAATATGCTTGTGTGTGTGTGTGTGTGTGTGTGTGTGTGTGAGTGTGTGTTAGTGTTTATGGACATTATGTATGTACACTATGTATTGTATTCATAATAATAATATAATCCGTAACTATAAGGAAATTTTCTTTATATAAACATAAATAATTTAAAAAAACTGCCTCGGTGGCGCAGTGGGAAGTGTATACGACTGCTATGCAAGAGGTCCCGGGTTCGATTCCCGGATCAGGTTAAAATGGTATTGGGCTTTTCTGTCATGAAATTCCAGTATTAAGATTTTCCCGAAGTTTGGTAAACATATGTTCCCGTTTGATGACAATAGGCTCGCCCCCTATTTTAGCGTGCGAATGGGTGTGAAACACCTTTGCCTACCCCTTCGGGGAAAAAGGCGTGATGCTATGTATATGTTATGTAAACATAAATCTGTCAGAATATCTTGTTAGTGTTTGCAATTCAAGCACTAACAGCTGCAGTGGTCGAACAAAAGGCTAGTTATTTACTTCAGTTTAAAACTTCGCTGTAACACTGAATCAAATTGCAGTTGGAGTGCAAAGAGCGATAATTCATGTATTGCTAATTGTACGCGACATAGCGAAAACAAACGAAATGGGACGCTGTCTGTGGGGCTTATTGGGATTTACGAAAATATTACTGAGCATTGTGGTACTGAGAATTCTGATGTTACGAACATCGAAGTAACGCTCATAGATTTTTTAAAAAACGCCCACTTATGGGTGTCTTTACAAACAGACAATTAACAGACACAATGTACACCCAAACTCAAAACAAATATCTATGGATCACACAACATTTTTCTCGTATGGGACGTCACCCGATGATGTTAGGGTAGCGAGACAACCAACTTAAAAGACACGCCACGTTGACAGCCATTACATTGGTAACGATTGCAGTACTTTAATTCTATCTGATCTCCATGCTTCGGAAGACACGTAAAGGCGTTAGCTCTACCTTCTGTGTGACTTGAAAAATTACAACACCTGGGTCTGCTTCAAGCTGTATCCGATATTATCTCAATCAAAACTTCTGACTAAACACGGCAGCCACTTTCATAACGTTTTAATGTCGTTCTTCTTCATACACTCTTTCTCTCCTGAAAATGTTTTACAATTCAATGAAGCATCGCCCCAGCTGTTAATTGGGGGCGTTTAATGAATATCAATTGACCGTCAGGGGTGCCTTTTGACGCATTCTATAGTTCCCAGGTTCAAAACAGTGGCACTTTTTTACTACATTATTAGACTGTTCGGTAGTACTATTATTTATGCGGTCAACTTCAACTTTAGAATTTATAGCAGAGATATTTTCAATAAATATCTGGTGTATCGGATTTTTTGCCTACTTAAAATATAGTTAATTTCATAAAATTTTACTTACATGATTAAATTAATCATTATCTTGCTATACGTGTTTTCTTTAACTGAAGCCCCAATATTTTACAATTATTATAATTATTTCAAATACGATTTTAGCACGGGTGTATTTTAAAAAAAGTCTTGATCTGAAACATCGGGATATTTTTTTGATAAATCTGAATCTCATTTTTATAAATTTTAATTAATGTTCCTAACTATGAAATAAAAAATCACAAGAGTAAAAAATCAACATAAGTAAATCAACGTACATAGCAAAATATTCAAAATACTTTATTAAAGCATACAAGTGACACTGTGAAATAGCGGAAGGAAAAATATGTTATTATTTTCGTGTCATGAGAGAAGTGAATGTTACATTTTCATCATACAATTTCTAATAAAGATTTTTTTAAATATTTATTTCTGTTCGTTAGTCTCGCTAAAACTCGAGAACGGCTGTACTATCGATTTGACTACTTTTAGTTTTGAAATATTTGTGAGAGTCCAGGGAAGGTTTACATGGTGACAAAATATGAAAAACTTTGACGAAAATAGTAAAAATAATAATTTTATTTTCTTATACAATATATTCTTAGCAGTAAACAGCTTTGGGTAAAACGTCGTAACTATGTCGGGTCAGTTTATTTCTATGTAAATAATAGTAATCCACTAAAGTCACTGTTGAAGTCTCCTCTCGACTATCTAGAATTATAGAGAGCTCAGAAGAGAAGTAGAAAATTATTCCCAAAATCGGATATACAGTTTTTGGATTATTGCCGAAAACTGCGCTTCAACAAAAGGACGTAAGCGCCAAGAATGTGTATGTTTTTAATGAGAGTCATCACAAATCATTTCGAGTTAATTGTATACTTACAACCTACTTACTTATGGAAAAAAACTTACGAATAGAAATTCACCACTTTTTCCATATAATCCTTAGCAGAAACCATCTCTGCCTGAGCTGGTAATTCTCCATTCAGCCACGTAAACCCCTCAATCAATCAATCAATCAATCAATCAATCAATCATTTATTTGTTTAACATGAGTATTACATAATTATACAGATAAGTTATGCAGGATGTACAGTAAAGTATGGTAGTTTCATCATGTTTGGCCTTTTCAGCATACAAAATAATATTTCAATAATAATTATGATTCATTACAATTTTATACATTAAAAATTAGAAGTAAATTGTTTATGAGTAATGTCAATATATAAATTAAAATAATAATTATAATGAGCACTAAAAAGAAAAAAATAAAAAAACAATGTCAAGGCAATAGAAAAAATAAGGTATATAAGTCAAAAATAAGTATGTCAAAAATAATAGTCAAAATATAATATAGCATGTCAAACCAAAATAATACATAATCAAAAGTGAATTCACAATTTGTCATTTAAAAAGTCTGATATATTATAATACACTTTGTTTAAGAGCAAAATTTTCAGCTTATTTTTAAAATTTTGAATATTTAGGCCTTTCCAGCATTTTGGTATTTTATTATAAATCCTAGGGCCCATACATATTATACTTTTGTGCATAAGTGCTGTTTTTGAGCTATGGATACATAGTTGAGTGTCATCGCGTCGATTGCGTGTTACAAACTCTGATAATTTTGGAAAAATACTAGGGTTTGACTTCACAAAAGTTGCTACTTCCAGGATATATAATGACGGAAAAGTGAGTAATCCATATTTCCTAAAGTATGGTGCACAGCTTTCAGTTTGATTTAGTCCAAACATGGATCTTATACATCTCTTTTGCGATTTAAAGACTGCTTCCCTATCTGTGGAGTTACCCCAAAAGATGACGCCATATCGTAGATTGCATGTAACCAGACCATGATATGCAGTTAACAGTGCATCAGTGTTCAGGACAGGTGCTAATTTATACAAAGCATATGCTGATGTACTTATTTTTTTACAAAGGGATTCTATGTGGGGCTTCCAATTTAATTTGCTATCTATTATGATACCGAGAAATTTTGCTGTATTAACTTCATTAATAGGTTTATCACTGTATTCAATTTTTAAGTTTGATGGATTCGATACCCTTTGATTGAAATGCATTACATTTGTTTTGTTCACATTAATTTTTAAATTATTATTATCTAACCATTCTATTACTGATTTAACAGATTCATTAATATCAGTTTCATATTTGATAATGTCATTTAGATTATTATGTATTGTGATAGTACTATCATCAGCAAAAAGTGTAATGGCCTGCTTTGTACTTTTTGGTAAATCGTTTATATAAATTATAAAGAGAAGCGGTCCCAAGACACTCCCTTGGGGCACACCGTACCTAACCAATCTCTCGTCAGAACGAGAAATTTGGTCACACAAATTTGTTTTGTCTATATATGAAATCTCTGTATATTGTTTTCTATGACTTAAATATGACTCAATAAGCTTTGAAGCGTTGCCCCTAATACCGTAGGCTTCTAATTTTTTTATTAGTATGTCATGTCGAACATAATCGAAAGCCTGGGTCATATCACAGAATATTGTGCAAATCGGCACTCTATTATCTACACTGAGCATTACTTTATGCAGGAAATCATAGATTGCCATGTTTATGGTTTTATTTTTTCTAAACCCTTTCTGTTCGTTCACCAAAATATTATTTTTTTCGAAATAAGAGTAAAGTTCTGAGTAGATGTGTTTCTCAAATATTTTAGAAAATATACTAATAAGAGATATAGGCCTATAGAACTCCATGATTTCCTTGTTTTCTTTTTTGAATATTGGTCTTACTCTTGAAATTTTTAACAATTCTGGAAATGTGCCTTGACCTATACTAAGATTGAATAAGTAACTTAAAGGATAGGAGATGATTCTGGCAACTAATTTCACTATTTTTGTAGCTATTTCGTCATATCCTACACTGTTGGTATTTCTAAGGGAGTTAATTATTTTGTATACATCTTGAGGCAGGCAAGGAGCTAGAAAGAATGAATTTAGTCTCTGTGTGATCAGTGATGTTACATTATTACCTGCGTCTGGTATTGGAGTAACTTTGTCTACAAAATAATTATTAAAAGCACTAGCAATGTCTTTAGGATTAGTTATGGGTTTATTATCAACATATATTTGATTTATGGCATTAACAGGGGTATTATGTCTAGATTGATTTATGATTTGCCAAGTTGCCTTCGATTTATTAGGTGCAGTCTTTATTGAGTAGTTATTCTGTGCCCGTTTTGTTAATCTCATGATTTTTTTAAATAAATTAGAATAGGACTTAAATATTAATTTGTTTCTTTTGTTAGGTTTATGCCTGAATTGCCATAGAAGGTATCGTTTTTTTTTGCTACATTTTTTAATTCCTCGAGATATCCATTTTGGTTTTTTATTTGTATAGACTGAAACTGTTTTGTTTGGAAAGCATAACTTATAAAATAGTGTGAAAATATTTATAAATGAATTATATGCCTCATTGGCGTCAGTTTTGTCATATACGTCAGAGAAAGACAAGCTGTTCATACATTCCATGAATTTAGTTATGTTGTGCTTATTGTAATCACGCCTAGTAGTTTTCCAATATTTAATACAACAACTTTTATCTACGGGTATTTTAATCAATTGTGCTGTGTGATCTGATATAGCAAATTCTAAAATATTTACCTTACACTTCTTACTTAAGTTATGTGCAAAATTATCGATACATGTTTGGCTTATTATTCTAGTAGGTTGATTTATTGCTAGCTTACAATTAAAATTCAGAAGCATACATTCAAATTCCTTTGAATAATTATTTCTCTTCAGAATATCAATATTGAAGTCTCCTGCTACGATGATAGTATAAGGCTTTTTACTCAGTTCTTTTAAAAGGTTCACAAATTTGTTCATTGTAAAATTAAAATTACTTATATTAGGAACTCTATATACACAAGCTATCAAAATATTTAATTTTGGAATCTCTACGGCACAACACTCAAAAACCCCTGAAACAGACATATTTGCTATGTTCTGTAGCTCCTTAAATTGATATCCAATCTTTATCAATATGCAAGCTCCACCTCTTTTGCTGTCATTTCTGGAATAACATGCTGCAAGCTGATAATTTGGTATTGTTAAGTATGATTCGTATCCCTTTTTCATAAAGTGTTCAGTGATACAAATTACGTCGACGTCAACACCTTCATCTGTTAATTCACTGAGACCGACTGAGATTGCATCCGCCTTTGCCAATAATCCTGCTGCATTTTGATGTAGTACATTTATGTACTCAGTTGAGAAAAAACTGTTTTAATGGCTCTTCGTTTTCCAATTCGACTGTTTTTTTATTGTAGTAATTAATTCCTTCAATTAGCTTTAGCATATCTTCAAATATAACATTTAATGCTGTGTTATTTATCCTACCAGAGTGTTCCCGGAACATACTAAAGTCACACTTTAGATTCCGATTAGAATCCAAGCAATAGGCATGCTTATGAGTTAGGAGATCTAAGTAAAGTAAGTTGATAAAAGTTTCAACTCTAACATTGTATATATTATTATGATATCCTAATTTATATGTTGGTTGACAGATTATTATATTAGTATGTTTTATTGTTTGTAGTACCTTGCGTATATATAAAATAATTCTCAGATAATCTTTTGTTACTCTGAAGTCTTCTTGTCCAACTAAAATGATACAATAATCTTCCATAGTAAAGTTTTTCAACTTGCTATCTATATGAGACAGAAGATCTTCAATACCAACATTTGGTTTAATGTAATGGCATATATCAAAGTCGCGTAGCTTTTGCTGTGCTATCGATAATAACTTATTAGTATTGTCAGTGCTAAGTATACACATTCTCTTTCTGGTCAAAGTTGTCGCCTCTTTATTTGGTTTTCCAGATATAATTTTGGTTTCTTCTTCTTTCTCATGTGTAATTTTCTTTTGCTTTTGTTTATTTTTATTATTTGATGTCGATGTTTTATTCTTAGTCATGTTTTTTTCATTTACTTGCTTACAATTTTCGTTTTTCTTAATAAATTCTTCATTCTTTTTTTTTAATTTTTCATTTTCTAATGTTAATGTCTTAATATTATCCTGTGCAATTGCTAAATCTGTGCTTAGTTTCACAATTTTTTCTTGTAGGCTCTTTAATTGCAAGTTGTCTTCATCTGTAGATATATCTGGTATGCTACTCGCTGTACAATCCATAGTTTGAGACACTATTTCACTTTCGTCATTCGATAAATTATTATCATCATCTATTTGCTTTTGAGTGCGACGGAACGTTATATTATCCAAGAAATTCATTGTTAAATTCATTGAAATTGTTCTTCTATTATGTGGTGTCTTTTCTTGTTTGTGGATAATTTTCTACCAATTCGGAATATTTTTCTAACTTGGTATCACAGTTATATATTTTTTAATAATGGCAGCACGAATTTTTGTCATCAAATGTCAATATTAGTTACGCAACTCGATACTAGATGGCGCTGACTATCAATTTATGTAGTTTTTAAGTAGTGGTAACACTGAATACTATGTCACTAAATGACAATATTAATTTAATAACTCGATACTAGATGGCGCTGAACTGCCTATTAATACGATTTTTAGTAGTGGCAACACCGAATATCAATAAACTCCTACACACAATTGCCCCAAACCTTCCTAACTCTACTGAATTTCCAAGTCAAAAGATAAAAGCACACATACTTTTCGCTCAATTAACGCCCTTGAACAGATAGAGAGTGCGGTCTTAAGCGCTTCAATACGGCCTCAGATAAGACCAACCATTATTTTTCTCATTAGTCCGACCTTTGCGATAACACAGCCTGTTACCCACGATGTAGAGGTGTGAATTGCTTGACTAATCTTTTCCCTTATTGCTAAAGATTAAAAGATAACTGTTATAATGGAGTGCGTCTTATTTTTCCTCGACGAAGTGTTTTTGTTGATGATTTATTGTTGGAATATAAAAAATATTATGTGGGAAATTATTCTGGTTGTTTTTGTTGGTAGAGAAATTATTAATATGGTGATGGATCAAAGGAAAATGAACTAGCAGCGAAATAGACTGGCCTGTTGGTCTAGTGGTTAGTGACCCTGACTGCTAAGCCGGAGGTCGTGGGTTCGATCCCCACCCAGGACAAATCTTTGTGTGATGAGCATAAAGGTTTGTTCTGTGTCTGGGTGTAATTTATCTATAATATGTATGTATTTACAAAAAAAATGTATTTATGTAGTATATCAGTTGTTCTGTACCCATAACACAAGCAAATATAATTACTTAATTTGAGACTAGATGGCGCTGTGTAAATGTGGTAGAATATTATGATTATTATTATAAAAGTGAATTATTTTTATCTATATGAAAGAGACGACTGCACTAGGGAACACATCCTGTGTCATGGGGGACTTTTTAAATATACAATTAACGTACACAAAATACACACAGACTCGATAGAAATATCTATCAATCACACAAGTATTTGTCTCGTGAGGAAATCGAACCCATGTCCCTTGGCACGACCTGGCGCCGGACGGTATAAGTGACGAAACCAAAACAAAACCTTCTAAGCCGTGATTGTAAAAGTAAATTTGTTATATCTAAAAAGTAAAATAAAAAAGCAAAAGCATTTTTTTTATTGATAGCGTCGTTATATTTCAAAAATAAATTAAATTACCACCTTCTGGTGCCCAGCAGACAGCGGTAAAGATCGCGAGATGAGTTGAATCTATACTCTAAAGACTGGTCGACTGTAAATTTTTATTATACTTACTGTTCTGAAAGAAAGAAACTGGAGTAGTTTCTACATCACAACATAGAAAAGACCACATAACAAGAAGAAAGAAAATTTAGAAGAAAATAATATAAGATAATAAATATTTAAATAACTAAAAGACTTATGGTAAGCGGAACACAAGTTTAAAGTCTAAACAAATAAAATAAATAAAACAAAAAAATTACCGCTTGCATGTTTCCCCTTTAAATTATAAAAAAAAACAAGACAACAAAATTTTGCATTTTTTATATTATAAGTATATTAGTTGGATGCATATTGTAAATATATAAATTCTTCTGTTTAATAACAACACATCTCCTCTTATTCTCAATTCATCTCCGCTTCAATAAAGTCTGATCCGAATTCGGCTTCACACGTATAAATTACACACAACCACGACAAAACCCAACTGATCACCGAGTTTCAACCTTTACGAACGTTGCCAACAGATGAATATTTGAAACCCCCACTCAAATTCAGTTCGACCACACGCGTACTTTATAGCCCAATGTTTTGTGGGCCTTTTATGTATATGTAAAAGGTAGGCCACTTTCGAACAAAACTGTGCAATGACTACATGGAGCAATTTGTTAATCGTGTATACTGTATACGTTGGTATAGTGGTAACTAAATGTTGACCGAAAATTTTCAAACCAATGTTGGTTGCCAGCATAGACATTTAAGTGATATTTTACATACTAACATTTATAATATAGTAACTGTTGCCCGCGGCCGCGCCCATTTGGAATTCAATTGCCGTGCTCATAAGAAAATTCGACGGACTTCAACGAATAATTTAAAAAAGAACTACCCCAATTACTCCTGCTATTCTCAAGTTATGCCAAGGTACATTAGGAATTATTTTATATGTTTTGTAGATGTGATAGCCTCCATGGTGCAATGGGTATAAGTCCTAGGGTTCTTCTTCTGGTTCTGGTATTTCTGGTAGAGCTAAATTATAGTAGATATTTCTGTCATCAAACCGCAATACCTGCTCTGAGTCTGAAAACAAGCCCAGAAAGTGACAATAGGCTCACCAACATGGCATTTAACATAGATGGTGAAATCTGGATGGTGTACTTCTCTGTCTACCCCAAAGTTATGTTTATATATGTATAAGTTATAAATCCTACTAAATATTACTTAAAATACGTTGCAGAAACGTAAGAACTCATTTTACAAATTGTATTATTAAAAGGTATTCAATATTACAAGCCAAAACCATTATCCACAAAAGTATTCTTATAGCAAAAGTTCCAAGGTCTACAGGTAATGTCACGACTTGTTCATAAAGCAAAGAAAAAAGAAAACGATCAAAAGAATACATTTTTCTACTTTTTGCCACATCAGTACATTGCGCAGTTTCGTATAAAACATAATATTCACAGACACTCAAATTTTCTCGACCGCCAGGTTTATTGCCTGAGATGAATGTAGAAATACCTAGTTATGGCATACGTGTGTCTACGGAGCCTGAATGCTAATGTAGCCACTTACTACAACCAGTTTTACCAAAATAGGATTTTATTTTAGGTAGATATAAAATTGGTTGTTAAGAGGTGCAAAAGAACATTATTTTGGTACATTATCACCTGGAAATAGTTGAAATTGGATTGGGAATTTCTATTATATGACTAAATATTTGCGATAGCTTGTTACTTCTTTACTAGAAAGTTTTTCTGACGGGTTAGCTGAGGTGTGTTGTAAAGGGGTATAATATCGCACTCACAGTTGACACACAAAAGAGTTATAAGATGAGAAATGCCGCTGGACAATTTTGGACCTTACAGTTACATACACAGAAGATAGAAGTTGCAGAGAAGATACATCTCAACTTATATCTGTTTTACATTGGTAGTGCGATATGTTAAATACTAATGACTATTTACTGTTTATCACTTTTGCTAGTTTGAAGTGTTGCACCATCGCTCCTAGCTACCGGTTATAATATAGTTTAAATCATAGACCTAGGATCCGCGCGCTACCGCAGGTTTAAATATAGAAAATTCTAATATAAATAACACGGTAAGGTTTCAGCGATCATTCCTCCCATGTACGTACGTGGCAGCTCTGGGGTGAACTTCTTGTAGCAGTGTTTCCTGAGCGCTATGACAAGTCCTCCTTTAAATGAGATTTAAAGAGAGCTATCTTCTTAAGGTAGGCAGCGGCTTGGCTATGCCCCTAACATTGCCAACGCTCTTGAGCGGCGGAAACTTACTATCAGGTGGCCTACTAGTCTGCCAATTAGGGCAGTAAAAAAAAATCCGATCAGTAAAATAAAATTATTTTACCAACGTGGATCCTTTCATAAATAAATTCAAAGTGTGCTCCTTTTGTCTACTGCGTTGAGACAGATAGCATAGACACTCACGTTCCTTCTATCTCAACAAATACAATGCTTTCTACTTGTTGAGATTGCACAGTTTTGTTTTACTTAATCATATTTTATTTGTTCATATTTTGTTGACATGGATAAATTGTATATGACTTCTTGAAAATAAATTACTACTAATAAAAAAATAACAAGATGTGATTTTTTTACACTCAAACAGTTGGAGAGCTGTAAAAGAGACTTAGTCTATAATAAATTCCAATCACGCATTCCTGTGTGTCATTAATGAAGCCACATTTGTAAGCTAATGTTTCTATAAACAAAAACTAACCACATAGCATCCACTCATTAATTTGTCGGTGAACCTTTTCTGCACGGAATGGAAGCTCAAAACTTTCTGTGTATTTGTAGAGAAGAGCAAAAAAATGTGGGTCATGCTCATTTATCACTATTAATAGAGTGTGCAGATTAGTTCACAAATAAAAGCTTTATCCAACGACTGATAGTTCCTAACGAGGCCGCCTCTTAACCTGCGTACACACTGACGTACAAAGCGAAAGAAATGTAATGATGTTGAAGATTCATAGCATCATAGCATCACGCCTTTTTCCCCGAAGGGGTAGGCAGAGGTGTTTCACACCCACATTTCGCCAGCTATGTTTGGTCCCATGAAATAGGGAGCTATTGTCATCAACCGGGAACATTTGTTTACCAAACTCCGGGAAAATCTTAATACTTGAATTTCATGAAAAGCCCAATACCATTTTCACCCGACCCGGGAATCAAACCCGGAAAATGTTGAAGATTCGCTTTCTTTTATTATATATATTCTAATACTTGTGGAGATTCTGTAGCGAAATATTATATATATTATAGTTAAACTCAAATTAGAAATGTATTATTATAGGTAGCTATTTATTTATTGAACGGAACAAAAATAGTTACAGAGAGAGAAGATTTGTTTAATTTATTAAATAAATATGTACTATTTATAATTTTAACACAATACATTTGAGATATAAATGAAATGCTCATTTCGTAAATTATGTTACTAATAAAATATTTATTAGAATATTTTTTTTAGAAATTTTTCGAGTTGCCAGCAAAAATCACATCAAAAAAGCACACAACGCCCCACACAGAAGAGTCAACAAAACAAAACTGTCACATGATCTTTTATCATCATTTCGACCGAACCATTTATTTTCCGAAGCTACAGTTTTTCCGCTTGTCTGTACGTACCCCTCGAGTCCCTCATCATCTTTAATCGGCGCCGACAGCTCTGCGCTAATGAGAAAAATAATGATGAACTACAGGCTCAAAGCTTTAATCAACACCTACGTAGTGCTTCATGGTTGGGGCATTGCTTCTTTTTTTCGGAACTAGATCCGGAAAATGATGTAATCTGATTAATGCTGGTTTACGTAGATGGATAATTTTTAATTTAAGTTTTATTTATTTTTATGTTTTAAATTTCAACTTAAGTTTAACGTGTAATTGACTGGCCTGTTGGTCTAGTGGTTAGTGACCCTGACTGCTAAGCCGGAGGTCGTGGGTTCAATTCCCACTCAGGACAAATCTTTGTGTGATGAGCATGAGATGCAAACAACTCTGTATCTGAGTGTTAATATAATATAATATTCTACCACATTCACACAGCGCCATCTAGTCCCAAATTAAGCAATTATTATTTATTTGTTATTTATCTATAATATATTATGTACCTATGAATTTACAAAAAAAATGTTTAAGTAGTATATCAGTTATTTAGTACCTACCCATAACACAAACAAATATAATTGCTTAATTTGGGACTAGATGGCGCTGTGTGATTGTGGTAAAAAAGAATACAAAAAACGCGCAATAAAAAACGTTTGTTCGTTTGTAATTCTATCACGTTGCACCAGAATATGGAAAAAATAACATTGATCCGTTAAAATATATAAAGGGCATAGCAGTAAGTTGGGGACCGAACATTCATATATGTCATATAGTCCTTGTCTCTTTTCGAGATTCTCGAGTCGAGCAAAAAAGGGATAAGATTATCTTAAGTAGATTTGCAACCATTAATATTACTATTACACAATTATAAAGTATTGCAATTTATAAAGGCAGAAATATAGATAGATGGGGTTTCTATCTCCATAGTCGTAGCTTCAAAAGTTTAATAGTAATTTGCACATAAATAAATCGGATTTTCCCAATTTCAGCCAAAGGGTACAGCCGGTTCAAACAAATTGGGTCTCATTAGATTTATGAAGGTAGGTAGAAATATTACCTAATTTCACATCCCTAACTTAAACTAGTTAGTTTCACAAATTAGTTTTATTGTAATTCCATATAAATTCTCAGTTGACAACTTTGAAATAAACACCAATATTTATCTGTATTGTATCACCAATATTTGACTGGCCTGTTGGTCTAGTGGTTAGTGAGCGTGACTGCTAAGCCGAAGGTCGTGGGCTCGATCCCTACCCAGGTCAAATATTTGTGTGATGAGCATAAAGGTTTGTTCTGTGTCTGGGTGTAATTTATCTATAATATGTATGTATTTACAAAAAAAATGTATTTAAGTAGTATTTCAGTTGTTTAGTACCCATAACACAAGCAAATATAATTGCTTACTTTGGGACTAGATGACGCTGTGTGAATGTGGTAGAATAATATTAATAATATCTGAAAATAAATATGAAATATGTTTAAAAGCATTAGACAAAAGTTTAAGAGTTGCACCAAATCAATTCAATGTTTTAGTAGCGTTTAAGGCAGAACTGAATATGTTATTTAATTGTAAATATTCGTTACAGTTCAAAAAGTTCTTATGAGGAGAAAGATAAAAAAAATACTGTAAAACGTAAAAATACTCATACATTGAAAAAAACCTGTGGTCACGCGAATAAAATTCTTTAGGTGGAGCCGCCCGCGCCGGCAGACATTATAGATAATGAATTATATTTATATGGTATAAATAAATTGAAATGAATAGTAGATATTGAAATAAATAATGTAACAAGTAAGTTCTATTTTTTAAATTTTATTTGTGGTCTTGATTAATTTGAGCTAGACCTTACCGTCTTCTAAGGTCAAAAGTAAATTAATATTTAAACAAAATAAATAATATAAAAATCTTGGATTGTTCTAGATTAAGTGCTACCATTAAATATTTATGAAAACACAAGTTCTAATTCTTCAGCTTTATTTTAAGACTAAGTAAAACTTTTTACAAAATTTACATTATTTAAAAAACGAAATATTGTACAGATTCTCTCTTGAGTTTAAATAAAATAGGTAAAAAAACGAGTGAAAAACAAAGATATTATGTACTTTGGTGCTACATCTAAGCATTTGACTTGCTCTCCAAGACCTTTGACTTATTGTTTGGTGCAAGTCATAAGATATTTAATAAATAATTTTCTTGTTAAAATCGCGTTACTCTAGTGAAACTGCTTAGAGTTGCACCTTATTTAACCGCACCGAATAGCACTTTCCTATGCTGCTATCCCTATCCCTTTCTGTCACTTAGAATCGTCATATACTAGAGCAAAACGAGAGTGGGAATGCGACCACACGCGGTGCAATTGACGATGCGCTCGGCTCTCACTCTCTATCTCACTCTAGTCAATCCGTTTCTGCTTTAGGATTTCAACACAATACAATACGTAATGTCACTACCCCATTTCAGCCCGTGGGTGTCGTAAAAAGCTACTAAAGGAGTAACATTAAGCAGACAAGAGCACTGTGAGAAAATGAAAATTCGGAACAAAACTCTATACCAATCCGACTAGTTAGCGTATTATAGTAGGCTAAATTCTCTCCACAATGTTTGGAGGAAAGTATGTATTATAATGTGTGTGTTAAATGGTATTAAATATATGCGGTCAAGAAGACCTTATTATTTTTTTTCCAACTAACAAAAACTCTTATAACTTACTCCAGCCCAAAACCAAGCAGGCGTATAACAGTGCGACCTCCGAATCCCGCCAGTAAATCTTGTAAAAAGGCTCTGCAAGGATTCATGTAGTATCGATTTACCACAACACAACGTCGCCGTATATAATTCAGGCGAGTTTAGTTAGAGGTTGGCACGATGATCTGGGAATAAATTGCAGTACAGCCCGATTGGACAGGGACAAAGCTATAAGCGTAGAAATAAAAAGTGAAAGTTAAGGTTTAGAGACTTAAAAGAAGCAATGTGTAGCAATAAATAAGAGAACGTTATTAATTATGATTTATTTGACATAATCAAAATCATATTTATTTGCTTGAAACAAGGTGTTTTACAGTTCTTACGTGTGGTAATAGTACTGATCAACATAATATTTCACCTACTTAGTTCAGCATGCAAAATTATAACAATATAACATAAATATATAAAATTTAAAAAAATAATACCAAATTAAATTAGTCTAGATATTATTATAAAAAAATATATATATTAATAGGAGACCCGTGCCCAATAGTGGGATGATTATGGGTTGAAATGATGATGGAGATGATGATACTAATATGCTATCACCACATGAAAAACGAAGAGCCTAAACGTTCCTAATTGGGACGAATTTTGAATGCTAATTCGACACGAAATATAAAGTGTTTTTTCCTTAAAGGATATGCAGAGATGCATCACACTCACATTTCGATAGCTATGTTTGGTCCCATAAGTTTTAGTAATGGAAAAAGGTTGATAATAATATAACCTAGAAGTCTCTTCTATAGATGAGTATAGCCCCATAGGTAATTATTGGTGTTGCCCATATAGCGGTACTTACTTATTAAATAACTCCCATGTGACAGAAGGCGAGAGGGCTAGACTCCAAACTGATACTTAATAGTTTCAAATATCATTTAAAAAATCCTTTATAATCTAAGTACTTAAACAGTATAAGTGCTTATCCACCAAGTCCTACAATGCCCGCTTAGTCTCAAAAGATAAAGTACCAAGAAATATTTATTACTCTCTATATAATTCTGCCAGCACCATTATTGGATCAGCGAGATGTTCCACCTTTGTTACACGACGTCGTTTGACGACAGGGTCTGAGTATTGTAATTTAATACTGGGAATGGCATCCATAACTTTGTCTGACTGTAAGCCGAGTCTTTTGTTAGCGTTCGTATAACAGTATCGTATGTGGCAGTAACAAGAGCTTGCTCGAACTGGAACGTGAAACTATGTACGAGTATAACTAAGTTGATGATATATCGTAATATAGTTAGAAAAGTTTTTATTTGTGCTTTGTTATCTATGATACATTAAAAAAGAACCGGCCAATTGCGAGTCAGACTCACGCGCCGAGGGTTCCGTACTATCAGATATTACTTATGGCAAAGTATTAGGTATTAAAAAAATGTTTAGCAAACAAATTTATTTATGCGGTCGGGTTTTTTGGTGATTTGTAATCACCAAAAAACAGAACAGAAAAAATAAAGTGTGCTATTTAGAAACATCGTTTTTTTTTACTGTAATATTTACATAAACTAATATTGACTGGAATTATTTCACATAAGGTAGTATGTGGAGACAAAGTGGTTTCATTTGATACCCCACTTGGTGTAATAGTCTCAATTTAAAATTTCAACCCTCTCTAATTCGGCCGCTTTTGCAGGAAAAAAATAAAAACATTGTCTCAATTTTCTAAATCTTGTTAGTATTGGATCAACAGTGTCTACAACTTTTCCAAATTTTATGTCGATAAATTAAGTAGATTCTGAGATATAACTCATTTCAATCAATAAAAATCCCACTCCTGGGCACTGGTCTCCTCAAAAACATGTGGTAGGAATTTAGCCTACTATCCTCCGCTGGCTAGACGGGTTGGTATAGGGTTTGTAAATTTGTACCTATCGATTTTTTCTTTTCTCGTAGTTTCCTTGCCTTCATAAGGTCCCTTAGTTGCCTTTTACGACACCCACGGGTTGAAATGGGCTAGAGATATAATGATGTATTCTTAATACGTCACTCGGATTCTTCTATTATAATATTCTTCACATAATCCTCTAAAATCAATAGTCAACACCGAGGCATTATCTATCGCTGAATATACGACGCAGTTTATCACTTTAATTCCCGTAAACAAAAACTTCTCAATAAGCTCTAACCTATAAACTCAAAGTTAATTTCCACTGAACTACGACAAACGGAGTTTAAACACGATTCTCGGATTAGCGGTGATTCGATGAAACGCGTTTCACAGCTTGCGGTTAACTGTAGTTTAATAGGTAATTGATTAATTCCTCTAAAGTGTGAGCTTTATTAATTGTGAAGGATTTTCATTTTCAGTTAATTCTAGTTGTTGTTGTATTATGTCTTAATATGTATAGCGTGTGTTTGTGTGTTTTTTTTTACAAAAAGCGATATACCAAAGAGTAACCACTGTTTGTTATGGTACAGAGTCAAAACAAGATTTATGGTGCGTGTTCTGACTAGCAGTGGATAGGCAGTGGATAGGCTGAGATGATTGACTGATTGATTTACTACTTCGTAGTTTTTACTACAATGCCCTGCAACAACAGGGCATTGTAGTAAAAACTACGATGAGTGGATTATGGTCTAAAACCCGCTCATCTCTCTAGATAGAGGAGAGGCCGAGCCCAGCTGCAGTGGGAATTTAATGGGTTGCTGATGATGATGATGATGACGGGAAATGTCACCGCGCCCTACATTTATCTCGAAATAATCCTCTTTTAAAACATTCCTCTTTTAGTAGGTGTCAACGATTCCGCATGATTGCATTACTGTATTTGCTTGGATAGTGCTGGTACACGACGTGCGACGTGCCGTAATGGATTTCTGACGTTGAAATAAATGATAGATCGCCGCCACACGATGCATTACCTGTGGACTTGGTGTTCATGCGAATTGCTAAAAGTAGAGCTAGTAAAAATGTGTTAATAATGCTTAATTAAAACTTTAGAGTAACTGCCGTACTCAGAGACGTTACTTAACTTTAAATTTTATTTAGTAAAAACGTGTAATACTTAAGTCTATACGCTTAAAGACGATTATTCAATGAAAAAAATTGTGTTAATGTCAGATTACTGCTAATTGGCGTCTCTGAGTGCGGCAGTGAGGTTTTGTTTGTTGCAGTATAAACTTTAGAATCTTAACTCTAAATTTTAGATTAGGTACATCTTTTACTAACTCCACTTGTCTAACTAATCTTAGTTCTTATTATTTTCATCATCAGCAACCAATTAATGTCCCACTGCTGGGTACGGGAATAACATAACATAGCATCACGCCTTTTTCCCCGAAGGGGTAGGCAGAGGTGTTTCACACCCACATTTCGCCAGCTATGTTTGGTCCCATGAAATAGGGGGCGAGCCTACTGTCATCAACCGGGAACATTTGTTTACCAAACTCCGGGAAAATCTTAATACTGGAATTTCATGATAGAAAAACCCAATACCATTTTCACCCGACCCGGGAATCGAACCCGGGACCTCTTGCACAGCAGTCGTACACGCTTCCTGCTGCGCTACCGAGGCAGTTACAGAGGGTACGGGAATCCTCTAAAGAATATGGAGGGAATTTAGCCTACTAAACCACACTGGCCAGATGGGTTGGTATAGGGTTTGTTTTGAAATTTCCTTTTTTTGCAATGCTTTTGTCTGCATAAGGTTACTCCCTTAGTCGCCTTTTACGACACGGGTTGAGATGGGGTGACTTTATGAATTCTTAATCTGTCCTATAAGGATAATATAATATGTATATACCTATGATATTATTATGTTTAATATTAAATTTGAATTTTAAAAAGTTGTTTTGAAAATACCTAAATAATAATAATAATAATATTCTACCACATTCACACAGCGCCATCTAGTCCCAAAGTAAGCAATTATATTTGCTTGTGTTATGGGTACTAAACAACTGATATACTACTTATATACATTTTTTTTTGTAAATACATACATATTATAGATAAATTACACCCAGACACAGAACAAACCTTTATGCTCATCACACAAAGATTTATCCTGGGTGGGGATCGAACCCACGACCTCCGGCTTAGCAGTCAGGGTCACTAACCACTAGACCAACAGGCCAGTCAAAAAATTGTTACTATACGCAGAGAGTAAATCGTTGTAATCAATCGTTTTAAAAATACGTTAAAGTTGTAAAAAAACCGTGTAGTGACGGATTAAGAATAATCCGTGTACTGATTAAGAACCGCAAAAACCCGTTCCCAGCAGTGGGACGTCAATGGTTGAAATGATGAATGATGATGATATCGTTGTAAAAGCGACGAGTAATTGCATAAGAAACCTCCTTACATCCATCCATCTATATTCTTTTTTATGTTATCTAGGAGGTTTAATACTAAATTTAACATTTTTACTCACTGTTCTAGATGTTTCTATAAACCAGAAAAAAGATGGAGTCGCTACACGTCCTGCATAACGAAATGATCGTATCCGAAATAAATCCATTTGGAATAAACCCGGCATTTGACTTGTGTGATTGATTGTTTCTTCTTATGTATTGATATGGGCACTAGGTAAATAATGAAGGAACTGCTAGCCACTTTATATTTGTATTATGTATGAGGAGTAAGAAATATTTCATCAATTCGATTGGAAAAATGTTGAGGTTTACTTTCACGTGCGCTGCTTACACTAATCTATACAAATAAATAAATTTGGAGTGGCTGTTTGTAATTTTAAAATAACCGCTTTTTAGTACATGCATATTATGCTACATGCGTAATATGGTACATATACGCAAATAACATTTTTTACAAATTTTTTCTGTCTGTCTGTTTGTTCCGGCTTATTTCTGGAACAGCTGGACGGATTTTGACAAGACTTTCACTGGCAGATAGCTGATTTAATAAGGAGTAATTTAAGCTACTTTGAAAAAAGTAATGTTGCTTTTTCTAAATTCCACGCGGATGAAGTCGCGGGCACAGCTAGTGCATAATATAGTTCTACGATATTTATATAATATATTAATAATAAAAAACTGATGAATTTGTTTGTTGCCGTTTTTTTAGTTTTGGTCCGATTTGAAAAAATCTTGAGAAAGGTTATATGTATGTATACAGCATGCTACGGCTAATAGAATCTAAGCAGTGGCCAAATAAAGAACTAACGGGAGCGAAGTACCACGTGACTGTTACTAATATTATGAAGCTTAGGAGTTTGTTTAGTTGAACGTGATAATCTCACAAACCACTGGTCTGATTTGAAAAAAATATTTTAGTGTTGGATAGCCTATTTGTCGAGGAAGGCTATCGGCTATATAACATCACACTATGACCAACAGGAGCTGAATCAAACAAAGAATGACGGAAGCGAAGCCTGGTGCGACTTCTAGTTATAATTTATGTTAGGTGCTCCGATTATCCAATACCGGTTGACGCTTGTTATTGATATTTTTTTCTCTTATAATGAATATTTTTAATTAATGTAAAGTACATTGAATCAGTAACAAAAAATCATCATCATCATCATATCAGCCCAATGATATCCACTGTTGACGGGTGGCCGTTGGATGCGGGCGGCACCAAATCGCTCGCTGTGACGGAAATTAGGTAAGGCCTATGTTAAAAATACCTCAACAAAAATTTCTCCACAAGCCCCTCCCAATAGTAAAATAACTAACTAGTATATCATACAAAATTAAAGGTATCAAGTTTACGAACGAGGTTTTATAAATAAACACCATACACATAAATAAGGTACGTTTTAAAATATACAATAAGCCAGAGAGCTCCAGTGGTAAATACTAATTAATTGGGAACGACAAAGTTCTCTCCCAGTTGCATCGTTTCAACTCCGTGTTTTATCACTAGCTCGAGCCGGCCGCGGGCAAAGGCTTGCCATTTGTCCTCTACACAGTAACCTAAGGACGCAGCCACACCTACGCGGTGACGGCAACGCGACAGCAACAACGTAAAAATAAACTGTAACCGCCTTATTACAAAATACGGTTTAAACTGACAACTTTGACACAAAAACAATAGCATGTCAATTTAAACCTCGTTTAATACTTGGTCCATATTTTGTAATAAGGGGACAATAGACCATAGGTTTGGCCACACTGTCACGCCGCAATGACAAGCGAAAATCTTCCATACTTATATTATAAAGCTGAAGACTTTATTTGGCTGAAGGTGCTAATTAGCATTACTGGTCAGATTTGAAAAAATATTTTAGTGTTGGATAGCCCATTTGTTGATAAAGGCTATATAACATCACAGTATAAGATGAATAGGAGCTGAGTTATGGCCAAACTAAGATCAAGAGGAGCGAAGCTCCAGGCAACGGCTACTTTTATTAGACTTTCCGACATTATCACATGTACTACAGCTAACCGGAGTGTCAAAACAGATTATTTTTATTAGCTGGCTTATCGCCTTATCGGCCACCAATGTTTGCGAATCATCGTCGCGTCGCCGCACCGGTATGGCCCTGACCTAACAGTATAATGCTACGGAAAAATGCAAGACAGGAGGTAGTGAGGAGAAATTAGTTTTACCTAATTTGGTTTGGACCCGTTAGTTTAAAAAGATGCCTTCATTTAATCTATCGAGATATTTGTTTGGTGTCTTGGTTCACGGAGTTTTAATGTATAGTAAGAAAAACTTTATGCTGTAGTTATGTTTTACTTACCTTATTATAATGCAGTACCTACTACCAAAACAACATACAATAAATGGCCAGATGGGTTGGTATAGGGTTTGTTGTTTTTGTTGGGGCCGACTTTGGGGAAAGTCGACCGCGAGCGTCTTCTGGTGGCGTGTGCGTGTTCCCGCACGTCAACGCCGGAGCTAAGCTCCGGCAGGGAGGGGGCCCGTAGCGGGCCATCGTCACTGTGGTCGCGGACGAATGTTCCTGCGCTCCCGTGACCACAGCAGAGCGCGACGAGAGGAACACCTTGGGGTTTTAGTGGGTGCGAGCCCCATATAACCCCTCGGTTCTTTCCCCAGGACCGAGGGGTATGCGTCAGGCATTTCCCCAAGTAAAAAAAAAAAGGGTTTTTTACGAATTTTCCTTTTCTCGCAGTGCTCTTGTCTGCCTAAGATTACTCCTTTAGTCGCTTTATACGGCACTCACGGGTTGAAATGGGGTAGTGACATTATGTACTCTTAATCCGTCGTTACACGGAACTAATACGGAAATAATTACATAATGCATTCATATTATTATATTAGATATTACGTTTCATATTTTGAGTGTGCCTTTTTTTTCATAACATGATAGTTGCCAAGCTTATCTGATGATAAACAGTCACCGTAGTCTGTAAACACTTGCAACACCTTTAAAGCCCCTTCCTCTTCAATGAACTCTGGGTACTACATACCATTAGGGACACCACACTAATGTTCCTGTAAACGATGTAAACTAATAAATTTATTATGTACCTACCTACCTACTGTATATTAAACATTTATTTTAATAAATGCGGACGAGCGGGTGGAACTGTGTGCGGGGTAGGGGGGACGGGGCACGGCCGGCCGCGCGGCGCGGACGCACGGCGCGGCACTAGCGCCACCTCAGCGATACACTCCACGGCGAGCCGCCATTACGCAAAGATTGCACCGCACGCTGTTCCGCCCGCTAGCTTTCGCTTAAAATATAACCATCGCTTTTAATACAGTCCACATACCAACCCACCAGCTACATCCGCTGGTCCATTCGATCCGGATTAGACCGCACGAACGAGTTTGCTTAGCAATCACACCGCACATCAATTTTGCCACGCGTTACAGAAAACAAAATGGTGAGCACGCGAAGCACGTTGCGACGTGAACGCGAACAAGAAAATACAGCGAAACCGGCTAGTAAAACCGAAGTAGCACCAGTGAAAACCGTCCACCTGCATCGATCGCCAGCAG
This sequence comes from Laspeyria flexula, assembly GCA_905147015.1. Classification (NCBI taxonomy): domain Eukaryota; kingdom Metazoa; phylum Arthropoda; class Insecta; order Lepidoptera; family Erebidae; genus Laspeyria; species Laspeyria flexula. The sequence goes on from LR989958.1 coordinate 2,642,186, forward strand.
CAGCAAGTTGACGAATAAATCTAAATGTTCACATTCATCGTTGGTGAAGCCGAGGAGGGCGCAGCTACTTTTAGAAGCGGAAAAGGAAAAGGCTATGTTAAAAATGGAACTCATTGAGAAGAAGCTCGCTCTGGACCTAGATGTATTGGACGGCTCTGGGTCTGAAGAGGCACCCAGTGAGCATCATCACCGTGACGTGGACAAGTGGCTAGAAGACAGTGAGCAGGAACGAACGGGGGCTACTGCCCCACAACCCCCTGCCGCTGAACCCGTACTCCAGGCAGACCCTTTGATCGCCGCGGCTAGTCGCGGCGGTACCGATGGCATCATGCACATGCTGGCGAGTGCACTGAAGGACCTAGCCGCCTCCACCACTAACGGTACTTCTGGAACCAACACTAAGATGCTGAACCGTTTATGTACGCCGAAAGACTTACCATCATTCAATGGTGACCCGCTGGAATGGCTACATTATAAACAAGCTTACGAAGAATCATCGAAAGTCTGTAACTTCAGTGATAGGGAGAATTTGTGGCGAATCAGACAAAGTCTCCACGGACGTGCTAAGGAAGGAGTCACATCGCTGCTGATCGGCGCCACATCCCCTGACGTCATTATGGAAACGCTGGAACTACAATTTGGAAATCCAGATATAATAATGGCAAGAATATTGCAAGATTTGTACAAAATACGACCAATGTCCACAGAATATCATAAAGATATTATTTCGTTCTCAGTAAAAATATCGAACTGTGTTGCCGCAGTGTCAGCTATCGGCTGTGAAGATTACCTAAAGGGAGTGGCACTCATGTCGACTGTGTTACCTAAATTACCTACAGTGCTAATCTCAAAATGGACTGACTACTGTTATTCACTTTGTAAACAAAACATTAAACCGAAGTTCGTCATATTATCTGAGTTTCTGAATTTAGAAGCCAAGAAAGTGACAGCGTGCAGTGTAAATTTACCTATCATACAACACTACAAGAGTAACAGTAACGACAGAGCAAAGGGACATAATAATATAGTGTTATTGAACTCTGAAAACGATGAAAACCGAACTGAGAAGTGTGGATATTGCAACTTAACAAAACATGCGTTGCCACAATGTAAGAAATTTAAAAAAGCATTAAGAAAAGATCGGTGGCAATATGTTAAACGCCGGGGCATATGTTTCAAATGTTTGTCAGCGCAGCACCTTAATGAATCGTGTTCTGCCACCGCGTGTGATACCTGTGGTCGTAATCATCACCGCTTGTTGCACTTTGACATGAAGAAACAAACCGGTGACGACGTGCCGGCGGCGGCCCCGTCTCCAGAGACTGAAACTAGTGAAATAATAACGCACATTAAGTTGGACAATCGTAAAGTGTTATTAAAAACCGTGCCAGTGACAATACACGGACCAAATGGACCGTCACGCTGTGTTGCACTACTGGACGATGGCTCGACAGTGTCACTGATTAGCGAGTCACTCGCAACGCGTATCGGTCTAAGTGGTTATAAACAATCAATGCGTATATGTGGTGCCTGGGACAATACAAACCTTGTATGTGACAGTGAGATAATAAACTTTTGCGTATCGAACAGTGAAGGACATAAGTTTCAATTATCGGCGCGTAGTGTTAAACAGTTAAACTTACCTATACAAAACCAAACAGCTGATATCAGTGATTATGAACTGGAACCTGCAATAAAAAGTGTTATCAGTTACGGACAATGTAAACCGGAAATATTAATCGGGCAGGATAACTATCATTTAATCCTACCGTTACAAATAATAAACAAACCAAATAGGCCTTACCTCACTCGTACACCGTTGGGTTGGTGTGCACACGGGCGTGTGCACGCGCCTCCACCGTCCTCGCCTGGTTCGCAGGCGCTGAACATCGAGTCAACACTACAACTACACTCTTCTCTCTTCATAAATGATACAAACCAAGAAGCTGAGCGCATACTGAGGAACATTCATGATGAAATATTTACCTTTAAAGGTAAAATTCTGTTGCAAGACGTGTGGCGATCTCTTATCAGTTGGGACGATAAGATAACAGATGAACTATTTACAAGATGGACGGAATGGTTAAACGTATTAAAAACAATAGAAAGTATAAGGCTACCGAGACATTATCTATCGGCTACGAGGTTAGCTGCTACGCCAGGTACGAGTTCTACGAGTTCTACGAAATCTATAACTAAAGACCACTTAGTACAAGGCAGCGAGACGTATAACAGTGGCTGTTATATGAACCTACAGCTACATATATTTTGTGATGCATCGACAAAAGCGACGTGCGCCGTAGCATATTGGTGCTGGATTGATTGTAATAAACAAATACGAGTGGCGTTCGTCTCGAGCAAGTGCCGCGTTGCGCCCGTTAAGTATGTTTCGGTGCCGCGACTTGAACTTCAAGCTGCTTTACTCGCTGCGAGATTAGCAGACACTATAAAGCAAGAACATAACATGAAATTCACAAAGAAATTTATATGGTGCGACTCTGTTACAGTATTACATTGGATTCAAAACAATAAGCGTACATATAAAGCTTATATTGCACATAGACTGGGCGAGATCGACGAGTATACACAAATAGAAGAATGGAGATATATACCTACAAAGATGAATATCGCCGATGTCGCGACCCGGGACACCTGTGAGATGCAAATATTCGAAAATGAATGGCTATATGGCCCAACATTTTTATATGAAAACGAAAGTTTGTGGCCCCAACGTACGGATGTACAGTTACCTGTTGATTGTGATGTGGACCTGGAATGCATCAATACTCTTCACATCACACCTTTATGTTTACCGACTGTACCCGAACCTGAAAGATTTGCAAGTTGGCGAAGACTTTTACGAGCTACATGTATTGTTATTAAATTCATAGAAAAGAATTGTAAGAAACTTACCAGCACTGTTGACGGCGCCATGATGGAGCGAGCTGAGAAGTTATTAATAAGATACTCACAGGTTCAATCCTTCCCTGAAGACCTGCAAAATCTGAAACAGAAAAATATATTAAATAGAAACAGTAAGTTACTTACCTTATCACCTATCATTGATGACGACGGTATTCTTCGGGTCGGCGGCCGCATCGGTGCTGCCTCTGAAATATCACAAGAAGTTAAACAACCTGTCATTCTAGATGGTCGTAATTATGTCACTCAACTGATAGTAAAACATTACCATGAGAGAGCGTACCATGGAAGTCAGGAGATGGTAGTAAACGAACTGAAACAAAAATATTGGATTGTACGTATTAGACCTACTGTTAAACACATCACTTCAAAGTGTATGCTATGTAGAATTAAGCGAGCTCAGCCTCAACCGCCCAGAATGGGCGACTTACCTGAAGCGCGACTGTCTCACCATCAGCGTCCCTTCACTTTCACCGGTGTTGACCTGTTCGGCCCAATGGAAGTAACCGTAGCCAGACATCGTGAGAAGCGGTACGGCATATTGTTTACCTGTCAAACTGTAAGGGCCATTCATATTGAGATTGTCAGCAGCCTCACCACGGATGACGTCATAATGGCTCTTCGAAGAATGGCCACTAGACGTGGCTGGCCACAATACCTTTACTCGGACAATGGAACTAATCTGAAGGGCGCTGATACTGAGTTGAAGAAATGCATTGCTGAGATAGATGAGGACCAGCTGGCCCGCGAAGCTCTGACATACGGCATGACGACGACATGGACATTCTCACCTCCCGCCAGCCCACACTGGGGTGGGGCATGGGAGCGACTAATCCGCTGTATGAAGACTGCGTTGGTTCGTGGCTGGCATCGCTCGTATACCTATTGGGGATGAGTGCTGACGCACTGGGGTGGGGGATGTAAACTAATAAATTTATTATGTACCTACCTACCTACTGTATATTAAACATTTATTTTAATAAATGCGGACGAGCGGGTGGAACTGTGTGCGGGGTAGGGGGGACGGGGCACGGCCGGCCGCGCGGCGCGGACGCACGGCGCGGCACTAGCGCCACCTCAGCGATACACTCCACGGCGAGCCGCCATTACGCAAAGATTGCACCGCACGCTGTTCCGCCCGCTAGCTTTCGCTTAAAATATAACCATCGCTTTTAATACAGTCCACATACCAACCCACCATCTACAGTTCCTATAGCACGATGCTGCGATAGGTAACTAAAAGTTCTAATAAAATTTTGTCAATGTCATAATTTTCGTTAGCAATTTATACATCTTTAAGGACCTTGTAACCAATTCAGGTAGTTCTAATTTAGCTAAAGTACCATACTTTCATTTCCATTTAACAGTTCAAATAATAACAACAACAGCATTTATATATGCTCGTACTGAAAGCTTGAAGAGGTGATAAAGTAAGTTTGGAATTTATAATTAGTAGGTGTGGATCCATTTATGTCTGACGTAGTTACTGAGTTTTACGGAATTTAATTGCTTCGTGCACTCTGTGAAAGTTTATGCAGATTAGTTATTTGTTTCTGTGCAAATTCCCTATATTATTTTGGTTCGTATTATTTAAATAGATTAAGTCTTACTTATCACGGAAAATAAACAAACACATTTATTTTTCTCCCATTATTTAACAGTTTTGCTCCTGTCATTGAAGCAGTCGCCATTCTTCTCTTTTTTTCGCTTTTTTTCACTGCATACATCTCTCTCACTTTTTCCTTCACTTGCTGATCGAAACTTCTCCTGATTCATTTATTTTATTTTAATTTCATCTACTTAAACAAACGTAAAAATATAGCATACATATTATGCTGTATGCTATTGTGTTAAGGTCTGAAATGAACTTAATAGTAATAAAAGCCTCACCTTACCTAAAATATTTACAAACAAAGTACCGTATACCTAAAATCTCAACATAATTTAAAAACAACAATATTTTCTATTTTCTATTTAATCTGGAAGCTGAGGGATATTTAATAAGAGTTGATTTTGTTGAAAATTTTATAAGTACAAGTACAACAGTGTAAAGTTACGGTCTAATGAGAAAATAATGAATTTCCAGCTTCGTCATAAGCTTGCTGTGCCTTAGATACTGGCGGTGAAGCCACGGATGTATGTTGTGCTAACGGAGGTGTAGATACGGCGAGCTCGTTTATCGAGCTTTAGGGTGAATTTCCCGCGACCAAAAATTGCGTGGCATCGATGAAATCTTCATCGCTATGGATAGATATAACATTCTATTGAATAAGTTTGTCGTCTTGATTATACATTCGATAGAACGCCATTTCTTTTGTTTATTTATTTGTTTACTTCGAACAATCAATAGACTTTTTGTTATTTTATATTTTCGCCTTGATTTTCATCGCCATGTTCTCATTGCTATGGTTTCCGTGCCCAAAATTTGCTATGGCAATGAAAAAAAAGACACGTAAATTAAAAATCTTTAATTTTTTTTTATATAAAACTAAAGATAAAAAAATCCACGGAAATGAATATTTTAATGGACCTGTTGAAATTCACCCTTTAAAATATGAAGAAAAAAAAAATTAAATGGCCATCAAACGACAACACTAACCATCACGATGATGCCACAAAAATACCGCATCAAAATCAGGCCATTCTTTTAAGAGCCAGGATACCACAGACAGGCACACAGACACGTCAAACTTATGATACCCCTTTTTGCGTCGGGGTTTAAAAATAATGATGAACATTTATCATCATCATATAAGCCCAATGACGTCCACAGTTGAACATAGGACTCACTTAATATTGTTTGTGCGACCCATTATGCATGAAGAGTTATAACCGTAAGGCATAACCTAACGTGTGTAAGCACTATGGAACTTAGTTTTGCTTGACGTATATGCCTGTCAGGTATACACGTCAGGCATAATCTAACATGTGTGCGGCCCATTACGGGAGTCACAGCGATGAGAATATCATCATCATCATCATTATCATATCAGCCCAACGACGTCCACTGCTGAACATAGGCTTCACCTAATTTACGCCACTGCGAACTGCAACGAACAGCCGCCCTACGCCCTGACCAGGTCGTGGGTCCATCTGGTGGGGGGCCGTCCCAGGCTGCGCCTTCCAATTCGTGGCCACCACTCGAGGACCTTTTTCCCCCATCGGCCATCAGGTCTACGAGCTATGTGCCCTGCCCACTGCCACTTTAGCGATGCGATTCGTTGAGCTATGTCGACAACTTTAGTTCTCAGGGAGTCCCAGCGATGAGAATATGGGAAGAATTATTCCGATATGAATATAGAAGAGTACGAATTATCATTACTGACCTGAAAACAGGTCAAAAATGCCACATCTGTATAAAAGTACATTCTAGTGCATGGGTCTCATTACGCGCCTACGGTTTACCCAGCAAATTCCCAAAGCCTAGGTGTAGCGTAAAAGCGAACTTCATTTTGCCGTCATCCATCTGATGCGATTTATTTTTCGTTTTTTGAAACCAATTACTTATTAATATTTCTAGTTTATATTTGAAAAGTGTTTTTAAGAAAAGTATTTACTACATAAACTGTTCCCTGTGAAAAATTCAATAATGTATCTATTTTATACTACATATTCAATCAATTCAACACAAGGAACTTATATCTCCTAGTTCATCAGCAACCCATTAAGTCCCACTGCTGGGATCGGGTCTCCTCTCCTCTAACTAGAGAGCTGAGAGAGTTTAGGCCATAATCCACTCACGCTGGCCTAGTGCGGGTTGGTGGATCAGACATACTCATAGAATTACTTCTAGGGTATGTGGGTTTCCTCACGATGTTTTCCTTCACCGTTAGCAGATGGTAAGTCACTTGACTAGTACATATAAATTCCACAAAGTGGAATCCACATTGGTACTGCCGGTGGGGATCGAACTCGGACCGCGTGATTTGCACGCCGGTCCCTTATCCATTCAGCCACCATCGCATATCTCCTAGTTAGAAGATATAATTTCCTTGATTCAACACAACCCGGCACTGGGGTCTCTACTCAGAATCAGTATAGATATGGCTGTCAAATATTTAAAAGTGACATCGAATATAATCGATATCAAAATCGAATATCGAAAATCTAAGTAAGCCGTAGTGGATATAATACTAACTAGCCTATATTTATTTGCAGTAAATGATATTTCGATGATAGAATATATAAATTGCCGTGTTATGTTGCGCTACAAAAATCTTAGTTAATCTTTTATATCAAAAGGACGCGGCGTTCCTAGTACTGAGATCATCGAAGGACAAAATTTTTCAAATTATTTAATTTTCTTGAGCGGAAAATTTAAAAGATCTTTTAAGAATGCACTTCACAAACTTACCAAAAAGATTACGTAATAAATTAAAGAACTTAACAGCTAAGCTACTCGCTAAGGGAATATTAAATTCTTATAACTCTAATTTACTCCTCGCTTTTGTAATGTTATAAACTTATAAGGTATGAAGCAGCTAGACTTGTAAGTATCTGCATTCCAACTCATAAGATTATTTTGTTCTATACAATTGTAAGCACTTTTAGCCATCGAAATTCTCACTATTATTCCTTAGTGCATCTAGATTCATTATTTCATCGTTAGAGTCGTGTCGTACAATGGATCCAATTCGATTGAAATTTCAGGCAAATTTATAAGGTATTTAATATTCCTTAAAATATAATATGTGACGTGTAATATTTCCTAATGGGCAGCTCTTAAAACTTAAAGACTTTTTTAACTTAAAGAGCACTAAACTTCATGTTTATAAAAAATACATAATGTGACTGTTGTTTTTTGCTGCCCTACATTACCCACATACGAATGTATACGATCTAAAAATATATTTTAATTAGCTATTAATAAACTATATTAAATAATAATCTCAGACCACGCGACTGAGACGCGACTCCAATTGTGTTGACCCTTGCATGTACTACTATTGCGTGTTAATTAATAGAAAACTATAAAATTTATACCTTGAAACTAACCGGTGATTAAAAATATCACGGAACGGCACACAGATTTTGTTTTGATATAATTTTGGAAGCAGGTTTTGTTTTAGTGAAATTTCCCATATGTATATCAGGAAGGTAAAATCGTCTGTGTTTTACTATACTCTTAGTTTCATAAATATAAGCTATCTAGCACTTATTTCCAGTGGTGAAACAGGCCCATAAAGAGTGGTTTTTTTTTCAATATTAATCATGCATTATATTATATTTTTCCATAATTATTAATCATGCTCAATATTGGCATGAGAGAGTGACTAAAATGGTAACAAACATAAATAATACTTAATTAATACTTGTAGTCTATTTTAACTTTCATTGGTTATAAAATGTAAGGTAGAGAAACAATTCAATTTTTTACCGGATCTTGGTTGTAAATTACGTAATAAAAATACAAAAAATAAAGCGTCTTAAAACCACGCCTTTGCCACATAAATCTAACTTTTAATAGCAATTTTATTACCAGAAGCGACAACTATTATTGCACAATTTTGAAGTTGCCAGCCTAATTAGAGAAATGGCTTTTGATTCTCTGTAATTAACTAAAGCGCGTTAGTTCTATGTTACAAAATAAACTTTATTGGAGGTGTATAAGGTTCAAATTAAACTTGAATCTGATTTGAATATTCAACACGTCATGATTGAGCTAAAAGCTGTCTGAAATTGCATAGTGTAGTTGCGTTACAGAATTAAGGCGGCAAAAGATTAATTAGACTGATTGGATAATAACCATGACTATTATCTTTCATACTATCGAGAACAGAGACTTCTAGTTGTTCGGAATATTATTGGCTGAATGGATGAGTGACCAGTGGCAGTAGATACCAAAGTGGATTTCACTTTGTGGATTTTTTTGTACTAAATGTGCATTATGGTGAAGTAAGAATAATGTCAGGAAAGGAAAGGAAAATCACGTTAGAAAGAAGGAATTCTTAATGATAATCTTCTGAATGAATAATGGCCTAGACTCCCTTAGTTCTTTAGATGAGGAGATCCAGCAATGGAATATTAATGAGTTAATTTTTTTTTTGTTACTAAGTATTTATACTTCCTATGTCTTCAATTAAGCATGAATTATATCATCATTGCCATCATTATCGATACAAGGGCTGTCTCAACCAATTATGATCGATTACAGCCAAGAAATCAATAATCGCTCGTCTTAATCAATTGTGAAGAGATGCCATTAAACTCTAATATGGAAACCACTATTTATGGTAGATTTTTCCTGATATCCTTCTTACCAGTGATAGTCAGATTATTTAATTTGAATATCAAATATCAGTACCTCATCTTCCCTAAAACTAAGATTTTTTTCAAATTTCTGCTCAAATTACATTGCAAAAATATTATTGTTTTGAAACGAGAGTGTTCTAATACACTCTAGTTCTCGATTGTACTTTCTAGGTGACTTGTTCACAATCCTTTCTCGACTTTTGCACGCTCAAAGCGTTTACGAAAATGAAAATATTTTCCGACATCGTAAAGGATTATACCAGTACTGCAGGTGAAAGGAACGAAGTCGATGATGCGATGGTATTGTTGCTTTTTACACAAACGCTTCTGGGACAACAAGTTTTGAATCCAAAATGGCGTATGAGCGGCACAATTTACAAATATATATTCTTTGTCTGCTTAATTTTGTACGTCGTTCTCGGCACTGCCGATTTCCTCAAAACTGTTACGAACATGGCAATCAAATCAGAAGCTTATTACACCATTTTAATGCTCTCAATATGTGTAGTAAAATTTTGCCTTTTCATATACAACCGAGAATATTTCCGAAACGCATATTGGATTTCAAAATCGATATTGTTTTCAATAATAAAGAAAATTTCAAAGGAAAAAGCTGCGGATTTAATAAAAAAATTGAAGATCATACTTAAGTTGTTCTATTTGTCAATTTTGGTGCCAATTTCAATGTATATGTTGACGGCTATATGGTTTAATATACATGGGGAAAGAATTACTTTATCAAGGACCACATCTACCTTAATGCCAATGACTAGTCCTTATTACGAAATAAGTTTTGTCTTACATGCTACATTTTTGAACCTCGTCGCGTTAACATTTTGTGCTTTCGACCTATGGTTTGTCATACTGATGTACTTCTTCTGTGTAACCTGCGATTGTTTAGTGTTATCGCTACAAGAGGAAGCTAAAGCTGATGAAGAAACTGACCTGTCTTATGCAAAACGTTTGAATGATAAATTGAGAATATTTTATATTGACCATGAAAATTTGATGCGGTAAGTATTTTGTAACTTAATTATGTTGTCCCAATGCTAGATAAAAGTCTCCCTAAATTTGCATGTTTCTATCTAATACCTTGTAAAATAAATTCATATATTTCTAATGGTCTTTTTTTTATTAGATTTATTTGTAACTTTTTTATTTGTAACTCAGGTGAAATGGGGTGATTAGGTACTCAAAGGTGGAAAACAACCATGCTAAAGTATGTTTTACATAAGTTTAAACCTGTCCAATGCTTTGATATAGTTTTTAAAAATTAACCCTTCAATTTTTTTAAATTACTCCTGGCAAGAAGAGTAACCACAGTGGTGACTTTATGTACTTTCTGTAAGAATATAGTCATAATGTCACTACCCCATCTCAAGCCGTGGATGTCGTAAAAAGCGACTACGGGTACCTTATGTATAGAGATATAAGAGCACTGCAAGATAAGGAATATTCGAAGCAAACCCTATACCAATCAGCGTGGTATACTCGTAGTAGTCTAAATTTCTTCCACATTCTTTGGAGGAAACCCACGCCCATCAGTGGGCCGTTTATGGGTTGAAATGATGTTTATTCTTATGGGGAGTAATTGAAGCTTTATTTAAGAATTGCCATTTTTTTTAAATGCCTGGTTTATATGTAGTAATTTTTATCTTCTTTTTGTCGCCATCGCCACTGTTACATGAAATTTTATATTAATGTATGTTTTATAATTTTCAGTTATCTAAATATTTTGAATGAAATGTATAAATGGGCATCAGTCGTTCCTCTAGTGAGCGTTGTGTTTGCATTCTGTCTGCTTATGCTTGCGATGAGTGAGGTAATGTATACAAAATATTATACCTAAGTTTATAATAATTCAACTGATGGCCGATGGGGAAAAGTTACTCGAGTGACGGCCATGTATTGGAAAACGTACAGTAAATTGGCCCCACACCAGGTGGACCGATGATCTAGTAAAGGTTGTGGGTGGCCGTTGGTTGCACAAAGTCACTTACTGTGGCGGAAATGACGTGAGTTCTATGTCCAACAGTGGACGTCATTGAACTGATATGATGATTGTGATAATAACCAAAATAAATTATAGTTAAATTTTCATTTTATGAATAGGTTCTGATGTTCAGAAATGAATTTTTCAGACATCTCGTAAAATAGAATTACAATGATGTATTTTCAAATATAACTAATGTACTCATTGAAAATCATTTTAACCATTTTAGCAAATAGAGTGGGCTTTCTTGGGAAATTTTTTGCCAATAATTTCGGAGATTTTCGCTTACAACTGGTTTGGCGAACAAGTTAAACATAAGGTTAGTTTTACAATAATTCCTTTTACTGTATCCATGCCAAAGCAAAATAATATTTTTTGACAGTAAATTTGATTAAAGTAAAATTTGGCAGAAGACAAACACTCAGAGCTTACTCTGAATTTAGACATTCGATTAGTCGGATTAGATGTTGCTGTCAAATGTTTGAAAGTGACAGTGTCCAATGTCCATATCTAAATTTCCCAAGGAACTTATATCGCTAGTTAGGAGATATACAAGTTCCTTGAAATTTCCTTACATTTGACAGCGACATCAACAACCGACCACTCGATTGTCGAAATTCAGAGTCCCTGCAGGTCTTTCTTTAAATATCAAATAATTTATTTTTATAGAGAAATATGTGACTGTGTCAAGATTAATTTTTTTTTAAGAAAATACTTAAACTTAAATATTTTGTAATTTTCTTCTTATTTTAGACAATGAAACTAAAGATAGCTGTAATAGAGTTTGATTGGTCAAGTATGACACTGGCTGATAAGAAAAACTACTTAATTATAATTACTTACATGAGAAAGGAGTTCAGTATCAAAACAGCCTTTGGAAACGATTTATCTTTGAATACCATGACAGATGTGAGTAATGACAGTTTTTTTTTTGTATTTGTCCTGTTCTTCCCACCATATTTCTCATTGATCTATCGCAATACAGACTCGAAATCTTGACTTCTGAGTTAGTGGATTCTGATATCGCTATCAAAAAAAGAAGAAGAAGAAGGGTCACTGTCCCTTTCAAACTTTTGGCAAGGATATCAAAATCAACTATATAAATCAAAAGTATAAGTAATATAAAATAAAAAAAATTAAAACAGTAAAAAAAAACAAAATTACGAGTAGGCCATCTGGTGGCAGGTTTTACAAGTTTTCTTGAACTATAGAGATTGTAAAAAAATGACAAACGCTTAGGAGAAAAGTACGATTTAAAGATCAAACGTAGAAAAGAGTTCAAAGAGAACGTTTAAATGGAGATAGCATTAATGTACGAGAATTCGCATTCTTATTTACCATTTACGCGTTGTTTAAAAAAATAACTACTTTTTAGAGGGTGTGAGATAGCTTATTTTTTAAATACATACTTTATTTAATTTTCAGGTTTTGAAAGCAAGTTATCAAGCCTTTACTATATTTAGAACTGTGGAAGTTTAAGAAACAAATTACTACACTACCAATGCTGGCATAAAGTTTTAAATATAACACCGTAGTACAGATTGATTGATACAGATTTGCCACAACAGCACAATAATTATAGATTTGCAACAAATTATAAATAAAAAACTAAAATAAACAAACGTTTTTTGGTTAATCTTGTTATATTATGTATTCAAGTCTTGAAATTCACGTTGTTCGTTGAAGGTAAAATTCGTTATTGGAATATACAAAAGGTGCAAAACGAATTTACCTCCGTCAATGCCTGTTTTCAATCAAAGCCTAAACAATAGGCCCCAAAATCACATAACAACGAAATATGCTGCTGAAACTAAACTGATTCAAAACGTGACTTGGTTCAAAGTCCATTTAAATACACAGTGAAAACCGCTTTGAATTGCTTTCAACCGGTCTGAACCGATTCAAACCGGTTTGATCTGGATCAGTGTTCGGTGCGCAATACCGTGAAAATGCTTTACGATCATTGCCACTGTACGTTTATGGGTGAGTTAAAATTCTCGCCGACTGTACTTTACCTGAAGTACTATTGGTTTTCCAGTTAATTCATAGTGCTGCGATACAGATATGGAACAGCACCTTCACTCTAAAATAAGCTAGAATGAGTATTGCTATTAGGATGTATCCAGACAAATTAGAAGAAGCCTGAGTTTACCGGATTTTGTCGTTAGGGTTCCGTACAAAAAAGGTGGAAAAAAACCCTTAATTTTTCCATCTTTTTTGTACGGAACCCTAAAAACCACAAAATCCGTTAAAAGTTACTAAAAAGTTGAATCTCGGAATCTTCATATGCCTTCGACATGAAATTTTGAATAGGTTTTGTGTCCGCACTCTAAAATCTATTTATAACGCCACAACAGCTGAAAGGGTATGTATGAAATTTGGCACGTAGACTGTAATAGCTTATGGACTACTTTTTACCGATACATTCGAGCCGTGGGTCATCATTCATCATTACAATTCATAAACGTCCCACTGCTGGGCACTGGGCTCCTCCAAACATTTTGGAGGGAATTTAACCTACTATACCACGCTGGCCAGACGGGTTGGTATGGTTTTATTTGGAATTTACTTTTCTCGCAGTGCTGTTTTCTGTTTGGGGTTACTGCCTTAGACGCCTTTTATGTCACCCACGGATTTGGAATGTGGTAGTGGCATTACGTATTCTTAATCCGTCACAACACGGATGTCTTTATCCATCACTACACGACCGTGAGTGAAAGCTAACAATTTAATAAATAGTGTAGTTTGAATCAAATTGCTTCATTCACAATAACTGGTTTGTTCCCAATGAGCGAACTTTTACAGCTTCAAGACGATAGTAGTGGTATCAGTAATCCCACGAGGTAAGTGTGGTAATTCAACGCTTCCCGACCCCCTACCTTTCCCCCCTCCAAGGAGACCATACATGTGATGATTGAACTCCCTTACGTGGAGCCAGAAATAAAATAGTTTGCTGTCGTAGGATATTATTTTAAAAGTTTTGCGAAAGAAAATTCTACAAATAATAGAAATTGTGAGTGTCTGTTTTGGATATGCGCACACTAACGTTGTTACTGACTTTTGTAGTTTGGGTGGAAGGAAACAGTCTCAGTATCAAAAATTTAGGACGAAGAAAAATTTAATTCTATAAGTTTTAATTTACCGTTAGACCTGTCTTCGTGATAGCAGATAATTACTCTTTCAATAATAATTTAGTATATAAATTGAATGAGCGCATGAAAATAAGCAAATTTTAACTCAAAAACAGGCTTTTTAACAACTTCATTTATTAAATTCCATTTTTGCTAAAAAGGGAACAAAACACCTTTAACCAAATGAAGATACTCAGTTACCTTTTTGTAAGGAAAATTACGAAATTTTAAATTTAGGAGACGTTGTACAATATATTAACAGAAAAATGCGGAAGGTGTTTCAGTTTGCAGTAGCGAGCGCTTTTTGTTTCACGGCGATTACCTTGCACAACAGTGTCAAAGAATTGAAACTGGTTCTGTCTGGTTCCGTATCTTCATACACATACACTTAAAATTTCTTCTAGTGTATGTGGATTTCCTCACGGTGTTTTCCTTCACCGTTAGCAGATGGTAAGTCACATGACTAGTACATAATAATATAAATTCCACAAAGTGAAATCCTCATTGGTGGTCGGCATTGAACTCGGACCGCGTGTTTAGCACGCCGGTCACTTATCCATTCAGCCACAATCATTTTCCGTTACGTAAGAGATTAAAAAAATCCAATTGAAATTTGAGCGCCTCCTTGGAATCTTGACAGGGATATTGTTGAATTTTATATCGTTGTCAATTTTTTTTTAATTTAAATATGGTCAATGTAGTTCTCAAGCGTTTGACAACATTATCAAAATCAAATAATCGATTATTGAAATTGCGAGTAGCTTTCTTGTACTTCTGGTCAATATGACAACAGTACGCTAATCTTCTCTGAGACCAATCCTTGCTTTTGAATCCTTTAATTTAAATCTATCCTTTATACCGCCTGACCTCTATAAACTGTTAGAAACTGCTAACACTACCCCGAATCTTAATTTCCAAGACCTCCCAACTTGTTATTATAAATATTTCTTAATCTAATTTATATGACGTGTACCCGAAGAACCCCAAAAGTGTAAGGCAAGCAGAAATTATATCCCACAAAAAGTGTTCGCCGAGTAATGAAATTAACAGTCCCAGTTGAGTTTAGTTAATTTCAGTTTCACGGTAACTCCAAGCAACTGTTATATTTCATTGCAAAATAACACCTGCGCTCTCAGGAAAAAATCTACTGAAGATTTGTTTGTTGTACTGTTTTAACTAATTGGTATTATTTGTGTTTCTTCATTGTTATTGTGATGTTTGGTATATGGTTATAAAGTAGATTATTGTAAATTTTATAGAGTATTTGGAGATATTTTCAAATTGAACACATCGATAATATTCGCAATTTTGACATTAGATTGGTGGATAAAATTTTAATATATACTTATAATATTATAAAACTGAAGAGTTTGTTTGGTTGAGCGTTATGAGCTCAGGAACTATTCAAATTTGAAAAAAAATTTTGAAAATTTTGTGTTGCATAGCCCATTTTTATCAAGGAAGGTTATAACGCTACGGCCAATAGAAGCTGAGTAATTGCCAAAAAAAGAACGACGAGAGTGAAGCCCTGCGTGACCTCTAATAACATTATAACTACGATATTGAAGTCAGCCTTAGACTGAGACTTAATAAATAGTTAGGTTCAAATCATAAAGAAAACATAAGTAAATATACTCAAATAAGAATAAAAACATTGGAATCAAGTTACAATAAACACTCTCTCTCTCTTCGTTGAATAAATCGTATTAACGTGACGTCATAATACTTCACAATCAGATAAGATTACCAAAAAAAGAATGCAATAAAAATTGACAGACGGCAGAAAGGAGGTACCACTTGGAATTGACTAACGAGGTCAATTGCACCAATGGAACCACAGAGCTAGGAGTAAATAGAAGTGCAAATAACGTTAATTTCTTTTAATTCCCGCAAATAACGTCAGTATTAAATTAACGTTAATTACAAATTTCAGTTAACATTTAACAATATTATTTATTAACGGAATAACATTAGCTGCGTTATATACGTTAATATGGCATAGAAGTTTTAAAGAGAATGTTTTTAACAGTGGACGTCCGACGATTATATTGATAATAATTATAACGTAGAATGGTGTCCGAAAATTGCATGTCGATATTTGTTGTTGTCGAACAGAAAATTTACAGTACATTTTGAAGAAAACTAATCAAATAACGTAATAATTTCATGTAAAACTTACGCCAGTGCGTAACGTTAAAATTCATATAATGTTACCTATCAACTTTACATAATTATTTTCTAACGTTAACTATGTATCAACTTGAAATGAAAGTCAGTTATAATATTAATTTGTTTGTTTGCTTACCAAGGCGAACACGTGTGTCTAGTATGTACAGAACAAGGAGTACATATTATATGTGAAACCTAGCCATATATTATTAGCACCAAGAGCCACAAGGGCCTATCACTATTATGCTTACAGTTTTGGTTTTGTGATTAATGTTTTATATTTATGTTCACACCACTTAAAATGTACACATAATATATGTTTTTTCTGCTGAATATGCAAGCGCAATTACAATATTAACTTTTTTTTATTATTTTAAATTGTTTAGGCACCACCTAATGGCAAAGAAGCTGTTTGTAATATTCAAGTGCGACAATATGCTGCAGCGCTTTTTTGCCGCGCCGTGGAAACCTCGTATTGTACGCCTGCCCTAACATCGCACTTCCATTAACTCCTTGATCTGTGAACCGTTCATGTGACGTAAGAGGCTGAAAACATAATACTTTTGCCAATTTTCGTCTGTTGAACGCTCTCCATTTAATGTAATCTTTGCTATACGCTCAGATACTTTGTCAAAATATTTAATTTGAAATTTCATAACACGCTCGAATTTTTTCGTTGTGGCTTTGAATATTACATTTCTTATTTTGAATGTGGAGTATTTTTGCTATTATTTTTAAGCAAAATAGCAATGAAATTAAAAAGGCATTTTGTTTAATTTAAGTATAATAAAAGTATAATTTTAGAATAGGTCTTTGTTTTTAGGCTAGATTGATACCATGGACATAGAGTGTCAGATAATTGTTTTTCTTCTGAACTCAAAATATCAGTAGTAACCATAGATTTAGTATGTACAAGATAAACAATGTCAGATTATAGGCGAGACCAAAACACAATTGAGTGATTGTCAATGTGTGAGTTAAAAATAGTGATTGCAACGGACTGTTGTGCACTATCGATATTCTGCACTTATGAATTCGGTGTGTAAAGAGCGTCTTGAACTCTTGAATAATGTCGCAACAATTTGTTTTAAGAAGCATTTACAACAAGTTAACTTTTCATGCTATCGGGTAAAATTGTGCTGTTAGGCAATTTTTTTTTTCCAAACCGCTATCGTAGTAGTAGACTAGGATATCTACCATATATATATATATATATATATATATATGGTAGCCATATATATATATATATATATATATATGGTAGCCATAGTAAGAAAGCAAAAAAGAAACGATGGTAACTGAATGATTAAGGAACCTGCGTGCAAATTATGCGGTCCTAGTTCGAACCCAACGCGGCGGCAGTACCAATGTGCATTCCACTTTGTGGAATTTATATGTACTAGTCAAGTGACTTACCTAACTACCTACTGAATTTGTGAGAAACATCGTGAGGAAACCCACATATCTACCCTAGAAGCAATTCTATGTGTATGTCTGATCCACCAACCCGCACTAGGCCAGCGTGAGTGGATTATGGCCTAAACCCTCTCAGCTCTCGAGATGAGACCCGAGCCCAGCATTGAGGCTTAATGGGCTGCTGATGAGTAAGAAAGCAGGCCATAAACCTTACTGCCTAAGTTTTTTATGGTCAATGTCATGATGAACTAGAACAATATATCTGATCGATTATATTCTATATAGGTGTTGTACTTAATGATAGAAAATTTATTGGATGGTTTACAATCACAGGATATTTAAACACGTTGTCTAACATAATTTTTTTTTTTTATTCTTTATATTCGGAAAACATTTATATAACAAATAATTGTGAAAATACAGTAAAACTATTTTCAAAATTAAATATATTATTAAAATCTTTGGGTTGGTTAGCCCATTTATCGAGGAAAGATTTAACTAATGTTTTATATATATGTAAGTAGTTGAATATTTTTTTGAGGTCCAGTCTGGTCTATTTATAATACGTATCCATTTGTCACGTGACGCTGTTTTTGTTGGAAACCTAAAATAAAAGACAAAAATATAACTAACTTAATGGCTCACCTGACTCACTAAGCTTATATTTTAAGTACTACCTACTGAATTTGTGAGAAACAACTACTTTAAAAATAGTTATTAAAAACATAGAGAGATGTAAATAAGTTAGTGTGCTTCACTCAATTACAATAGTGGTTACCTTAAGGCGTTAACGCACATATACGATGATTTAAAGAATTGACGGAATAATTACAGTTTTAAAAATACTATCGACTTTTATCGATACCCATGACGTCATCATTTCGTCAAGCCCTATCGTCAACAAACATTTTCCTATTTTACACGAAAGAAGCTTTAATATATCGTATATACATAAAATATTATCAACATAACGAAGAAGAAGCCTAAATACGTCCAACAAAATAGGTTTTTGCTCAGTTAAAAGCACCAATTTTACAAAATAAGGTTTACAAAAATTCATTAGATTTTTGTATTTACCTGAGAAACGTGAAATTTCTCTGGGTTATTCCTTCTTGTTACGTCACAATTGGTTACGGAACAGACCACCATGATACTGGCACACCTTTTAAGCAATTTATTGCACGATTTGTAAATATTTAAGCAAAATAAGAGTTGACAGTAAAACACGCGAGCCGCTATGGCCCCCTAATTGAAAAAATATTGGCACATCCCATTTTATCTTTCATATCTTTCACTCTTTTACAGCGTGCATATCAATTTGACCTCTCGTTTCCGCGCTATGTTTGTCTTCTGCGGTAGCGCGCGGATCCTAGGTCTATGGTAGTAACTGATATTTTTTCACACAAATACTCATATATAAGTAGTCACTTATATACGAGTATTTGTTCGACATAGGTACGAGTTATGTGAGAGCACTTTTGTGCACGGCGTAGCACAGTTATCGTAGCAGGTCGTAGTACAACCGTAGCTCTTTGTAGAACATAAAACAAAACTAATAAGTAGATGGTGCCTTTAATATAAACTATATTTAAAAAGTTAAATATAGATATTTATAAAGACAGTACCTATCTATTAGAAATACAAATCAGTTAAATTCCTTCTCAACATGATGACGTCATGACAACGTTTGCTACTTAATGTAAATATTTAGTTGCTACTTTCATTACGATATTAACCTACCTGCAATCGAGGAATATCGTCCGAATGTTTCTGTAACGAGCCACGGTGATAAGTAGCAAAACGTTGTCATGACGTCATCATGTTAACAGGTAATGGATAAATTCGATCTCAGGGACGTCCACCCGCGTAGCTCAAATGACAGAGCATTGAACACAGAATGGCAGAGTCGCGGGTTCAAGTCCCGTCGTGAGTTTGAATTTTTCCATTACTTGTTTAGCATTTATATAAAATTCCTCCTCATCTGTTAGTCGACCGATTTTCTTTTGTTTTGTTTTTGTAGTTACCTGTTTGAGAATATTAAATACGAAGAATTTAAATTCAGTTTCAAAATGCATATATTGCAATATACAATTTTTGCCACAACATTTCAATTCGATTTTTATTTATTACTTAATATCAGTAACGATACGCACAAATATGAATGCTACTATTATTTTAAAACGTCCATTTTTGATTTACATCCCCCAGTCTTTGTTCGCCCTCTTATCTCTTCAATAAATATGAATTATCGCCGACCACCGTTCAGGAACCACAGAGTATATTTCAAAGAAATTGTCTAATTTAAAACTGCTCTTATACTGTTAATTTAACTGTCTTCTGATGTTTTTAAGTTGACAATGACAAAGAAAATAAAGGTAAAGAAACCATCTGAGTTAAGTTTTACATTTGCTTGTGACAGCTGGTTAAACTTTTGAAAAAGTTTGGTCCATTCGCAAACGATGAATTTTTTTTTAATGAATAAATAAGGTTTTGATAGGTAAGTACGTATTATCTATTCAATATTGGCGCAATTTCACTATCACTCATATCATAGTAATATTTAGAATACTTTGAAAAGGTAGGCAGTGGTTTAACTCACCCACATTTTGCCATACCATAGAGGAGAAGCCTATAACTATTAAAAACATTTAAGAAAGTATATATTAACTCTATGTCATTAATAATTACATAATTATTATTTGCATACAATCATCAAAGTTCCCGCCCGATCTGTTTTCAAATATTTGCTGTGTGTTACTGGATTACTGAATCTTCTTGTTCTTTCTGTGCTGTGTTATTCAGACTATTGAACGCTTTACTGTTGACTCGTGCATTTATCACACTGCATGATAAATGGAGTGGAACTTTAATCACTGGACAAAATATAGGTACAAAATAAAATAAAAATTACTTACTTCGAGAAAAGTAATGTTATTATTTTTATATTTACCAACCTACATGACATACTATAATTATGTAGTAATAATGCATTATGATAGTTTTAGT
Source organism: Laspeyria flexula (assembly GCA_905147015.1). Classification (NCBI taxonomy): domain Eukaryota; kingdom Metazoa; phylum Arthropoda; class Insecta; order Lepidoptera; family Erebidae; genus Laspeyria; species Laspeyria flexula. The sequence goes on from LR989958.1 coordinate 2,663,075, forward strand.
CTTTATTAACACAGATACACTATCGTTATAACAACATTAAAATAATAAACATATAAAGTGGATAAAAAAGTATACAAAATAAAAAAATACTAAGTCTAAATGCAATTGGTTATTTTGGAATGTGGTAACACATCCTAATATATAAAACATTACCAAATAATAGTTAAGTTAATAGCACCTTTAAATTGCCATTTAATTTACCCTGTATATTCCCTGTAATTATATAATATAATAAAAGAGGACAAACGCCTCCTTGTAGAATGTCACATTCCGTTATGGTAGAACAGTTCCTCCGTACGAAAGTTTAGACCTGAAGGTGTTATATAAGGCCAATAGGCCTAAAAACCAACAGCACTGCCGTTACTTCTAATATCAAAAGCTCCCTCTATCATTCCATCAGGATGCCTTACCAAAGCACCTGCATGTCCCACAATCTCTGAATATTCAGGCAATATAACAATTTTGTGACCGCGTTCTTTTATATATTTCAATGTTTCTTCGGAAAACCTTCCTTCTAACTTTAGAGTATCATCGTGATCACCACATATTCTCCCATAGAGCCATCTAGGAGCTGAAACAGATTTTTGCAACTCAAGACCTTGAATAACGTATCTATGAAACACGGCCGCTTGAGTTTGAGACTGGCCATCACCACCTCGAGTCCCGTATACCATCACCCGTCCATCATGCAAGTGGGCTGCTGCTGGATTCAGTGTATGGAAAGGCTTCTTCCCAGGCTTTATAGAAAGTAATTGATCATCATCCAGAGTAAATGCAATACCTCTATTATGCCACAAAATACCCGTTTTTGGTAACAAAACTCCACTGCCAAATTCTTGGTAAATACTTTGAATAAACGATACAGAAAATCCATAACTATCCATTATGCCCATCCAAATCGTATCGCCTGAACCCTTCCCTTGTCCAACCGCAACAGACTGATCGATATTGATATTCTTAGCCATTTCAAACAACGATTGACTTTTTAACAATGATTGTGGATTGACTTTCATGTAATAAGGATCAGTTATATACTTATCTCGCAACTGGAAAGCTTGTTTAGTTGCTTCAACTGTAGCGTGAATAAATTGGCCCTCATGTTGGCCATCAATGCCCAACTTATCTAAAATTCCGAGTAAAGTTAACGAAACTAAGCCTTGAGTCGGCGGAGGAGTGTTGAATATTTCGCCGTAGCTATGCAATAATCGTAAAGGAACTTTCCTAACCGGACAGTAGTTTGCGAGATCTTCTTCCGTGATAGGCATCCCTAATGACTCCATGTCTTCGGCAATCAATTTTGCCACATCGCCTTTATAGTAACTAGATAGACCATTCTCGGATAGTAGTTGTAGAGTTTTAGCGAGTTGTTTTTGGCAAAACCTTTCCCCAACTTTGGGTGTCTTTCCACACGGAACAAAAACTTTTGAAAAGTCAGGTAATAAATTCGAGCTATTTTGTACATTTTGCAAGCTTTTAAACTGTGAGTGGGTGATTGGATATCCTTCTTCAGCATGCCTAATAGCGTCAGCTAACAATTTTGAAACTGGTAATCTATGATATCCGCATTCCGAAACATAATTCAGAGCTTCTTCCCATCCACCGATGGTACCAGATACCGTTATGGCAGACTGAGGTCCTTTGTATGGTATTTTTTCAACATCCTTGAAATATTCTCGAGTAGCCAAGGATCCTGCTGCACCACAAGCTTCAATGACGATGGGTTCTCCAGAAGGGGGTAAGATAAGCCAAAACCCATCACCTCCTATGCTATTCATATGCGGATATACTACTGCAATAGTAGCTGCAGCAGAAACCATAGCCTCTATAGCTGTTCCCCCATCTCTGAGAATGTCTAAAGCGCTTTGAGAGGCCAAGTGATGCGGTGTTACTACCATTGCTTTTGGTGCGATATTGGTCTCCATGTTACTTGTTTCGTCAGAGTTGTTAGTTTAAAATTATTCCCTGTAACAAAAAAAGTCTTTGTTAATGTTTTTTTTTTGTAATTTAAATTAAATATCAAACCGTTTTCTTTGGAGTATGTGGGAGGGATTATCATGCATAGTAATCTATCTTTTGCTGATTATTATTATAATCATTATTAAATTTTATCACAATTCAACATTTCATCAAGTAAGATTTAGAAAAATATTTTTTTTCCAACCTAAGCTAACTTGATAAGTAATTATAAGTTTTTTTAATGAGCAAACCTTTGACCACTGATAAAACGAAACAGCTTCAGATAAAACTAATGATGAACCAATTGATTGTATAGCCTCTCTACATAGTTGAAAAATCTTGAAGATATAGCTACGAACAGAAACTCTTTAACTCAAAAATCGTCAATTTAAAATCAGTATCGATATAAGAGCACGTATTCTTTTAAAAAAGTGCTATGAAAACAAAAATCGGGGGCGTGGACGTCTACAATATAAATTTTAATGTTTCTGATAGCTGTAAGCTTGGCCCTCGTAAATAGCAACAGGGTTATTTCAAAATTACACCCTCAGGAAACAGGACGCCATAAAATGATGTCGATATTCTCGTATAATACATTGTAATAAAGATTAGAACGACGTAATAGATTGCTGCATGTGTATTAATATGTCTTCAGGGTGTAATATTTTTTCGGTTTGCTTACTGAGCTTCCTTAGGCTGGGCATTTACACTATATGGTTTTAATGGCGGCTTTTACGTGACAAAAACCAAAATGCTAGGGTACGTTTAATAAGAGAATTGATACTATGTTTTTTCAGTCACAGGCGTCGATTAGCGTTTTTGGTGACAATACACGATGGCAAAAAAAAAAGAATCTATTTTTTTCTTTCTGCATTCGGTTTTGCTCTTTAGGAATTGACATGTGTATAAAAAACTGAATAGTAAAAATGTTTTCGGAAACCGCAACGTGTGTAGCTTCGGTAAGATTTTATGCTCATAAATAAAGCGAAGCTTCTTGTAACTTTAATGCTTTAATGGAGAATTAGTCTACTAAAAAACAGGTGATCCTGCTAATATTACCAATACGATAGAATAAATATTAATTTTGTGGTAGTCTCCAGAACCGTTGGAGTCACTATTGCTATAAAAACACCCCTTATATAAAAAGTTGGCTTGAACAATGGAATAGACACTAATCCGAGCATATTTCCTTTCATTTTCTCATCTCAACCACATTCCAATACCTATTCCTACAACCTTATTAGGTCATCCGCACATCTAAAGTGATAGTCAGACCATAAACCATAGTTAACCCTTCACGATCTCAACTCACATAAAATATGTTTTAGAGCCGTACCCAACCGGGGACATATTGCCGGCCAACGAGCCGGCTCGATATTGAAAATGAAGTTTTTTGTATGCATTCAAGGGTTTACGGGGGATAGTGACGACGGAATAACATGTGGCGGGTGACGAGTTGACTGTTCTACACTTATGGGTATATTTGACATTTGTTTTTTCTTTATTTGCTTTTAACCTTTTTTGGGATTTGCCGCACTTTGTATTAAGAATTGTAACTTCAAAAGTGATTGTTTTGTTGCCACATTGAGAATTTTGCTGATGGTGGTTTGATAAATTTGGTCCATTTTTCCTAAAACTGACAAATGTTTAAAAAAAGGTGTTGAACGTAGGGCATGGGTAAATTTTGGATACAAAAAGGCAGTATCGGATGATAGTAAAAGCCGAATTTATATTAATTTTGAGGAATCAGTGCGAAACATCTCAAAAATTTTGTACTTTTTCTTCTATATAAGACTCAAGAGCTCTTCGAAAACTGGGGACCCGAGCAGGCGAAGGGATGACGTTTCAGTAATTTTATTATTAGGTGCCAAAGTATAAAATTTTGAAATTTTCAGTTTGTCGATGAGATAATATAATTCACATTTAGCAGTAAGTATTTAATTCCAGACCAATAGAAGCAAATGCCTATTTTAGTAGTGTCAAATCTTGTAAAACTGTATATACTTCGCCTCCCAGTGTCGGATCATCCAAATACCATATATTGAATTTAGAATTTATTTTTTCAATTATGGGATGGATCGCTAAACTAAAAATGACTGGGCCCAAAGAGTCACCTTGTTGACAACCTACTGCAGATTCCAAAAGATTTTCCTTATAAAGTAATTTTGATGGGTGTCTGTAACACTGCCAGAGAAATTTGTAAATTTGGAACGTTTCTAATTTTGCTTGAATCAGCAATTATTTACTGAATTAAAAGCATTCTTTACGTCAACCTTTAGAATGACCTCTCCTTTACCACAGTCAATGTACGTAGACAATACATGTACGGCAGTATCACAACCCCCTCTTGAACCGAAGCCCAGTTGCAGGGGTTGGAATTTGTTTGTAAATTCTGTACTGTAAAATTTACAGCACAGTTTGGCTGCCATACGTCGAAAAGAACACCCAAAGGCAATAGGACGAATGCCACCATCTTTTTTTAAGCACCATAGATTTGCACAATAGAAAATGTCGATGATGCCTTCGTCCACATTGCCAGAGAGCATAAGTTTCATAAGTGCCGTTAACTTCTTCAGCAGTGCATCTCTAGCCTCCCCGGCGCCCGAGCACAACAAGACTTTAAGGTGCTGAGGTGTCAGGCCGTCGAGAACGCCGGCAGATCCGAGCAAATGGCAGCGATAAAGTCCTTGATGCCACACTGAGACAATCTGAATTTGAATCAGGTAGATGCGCCTGACGTCTGAGGCTTGAGAAGCAAGGCCCCACTACATCGCTGCTAAATAAAATACGCGATGCTCCTCTGACTCAGTTTGGATTCTACATAATGATAAATTTAATCTTTACGGGAAGGGGTTAGTTTGAATCGAAAAATGGAGTTAAATTATGACAATTCTTTAATTTGGCTTCTCAGTGATTTTTTAGGAGTCTTGTCTTTTTGTACGTGTAGAATCCTGGACAGAAAGGTGACCAATTGTTCCCATGCTACAGTAGAGTTCTCTCGGATGACTAGACCGACGCAGCGTGCTAGACTTTGGGTTACTGTAGGTCTAGCACCGCGGGAAACCCTATTTAAAATCGGAATGGAACTTTTTAACTTACTTAGGTATGGACAAAAGGGAATTTGGTTTCAAATTTGGTTTCTTTGGTTTGGTTGCCTCATTTTGTGAAAAAAAGGGTGTTGTGGCGCCAGAAAGTACACTTTGGGCTTTATATATTTTGCAAAAATGTACTTTATTCTCCGCAAACCCTTAAAAAAGCGAGGCTGGGAACAATGGGGGCATTGTACTAAATTATACAGTGATGTAGAAGGTTGAGTGGCACTAACCTCCGCATCGCTACTCTTGTCCGTTCAAAGAGCATAAAAAGTTGGTACACTTACAACTATTAAATCATATTAAAATATACAAATAATCACAAAACACTAAAAGTCCACGACAAGCCATAGTGACGGCGGGCGCTTCATTCGGTTGCTAGCTGCGGCTTCGCGTCTTGTCAGTGTAGAAGTAGGTATTAGTCAAAGAATTATATCTCCTAAAAAAGAAATAATTTTTACTTTGTAGATTGTCATTAAAATTTGTTGTTTAATTGAGACATCGTCATTCCGAATTTAAGTCGAGAAAACTTTCGAGTACGATTGTTTTAATTTTAAATTGATTGATTTAAGCTAAAGATTATAATTAAATATTTTATCATGGAGCAAAGGTTTCAACAAGTAAACTTTTTACTCTTTGGTTTATAGAATTCAAATATCCGGAATCATTCAAATCCAACTATAACTGGGTTCCGAGGTATAAACCTAATTGCACTTGACTAACAACCCGATCACAAATATATTATCTAAATTTATCTATATTCCTGCAAATAATTTTGATGTTCCTTGATGCGTTGCAAGCATAGACAAACACAAAACTTATCCAATATTTTTACTAAGAAAGTAAATTCAAGTAAATACCGCTAATTCCATTACTTTTAATCTATTCAAGAACCGCGATAAGAAAACCTAACTTGAATGAAAACTAGTAAAATTATAAATTTAAAACAAATTTCCATTTAGATTGTAGTACGAAATCCAAGAACTCGGTATCCGAGCTCACAATAATAGAAACTTCACTAACTTCATAGTTCAACCTTTGTGCAAAGAAACTCCGTGCTCGGAAACAAGCAAATTCGATTTATTTACGAGAGTCAAGCACTAGACTAACACCACTGACCTTTGGATATACTTGTCTTATTTACTTTTGTTTGAAGGAAAATAGGTAACTAGTCTACTAGTGTAGGTACTAATACCTTATTTACCCACAAATAACATGACATATTTATGGAAAATTACTAATAAATATAATCTAAACTCACAAATTCAACCATAAATACAGGCAACTCGCTATTTAGCGAGTTGCCTGTATTTATTTTTAAAGCGTGTCATCACAAATTTATTAAACCTAACAAAAAATTACATCATTTTAAAGCCTCAATAACTATTAGCTAGCCATTGCATTCAATCTACGCATCGCAAACCTAACGTTAGAGAGAGACGTGTGAAGCAATTTTATATATTTTATCTCTGTCTAATCGGCACAGTACTAGTGTGAAATAGTGAGCCGTATGAAGTTACGCGTCAGTGGACTGCGAGCTGAAATCTATACATTTCATGATTCGGTGAACATTAGTTTTGTTTATACTTTTTCAATTGAAAACTTTTTTATGCACATTTTTGTGCGGGGTTCTACTTATGAATTTGATAATTGAAATCGCTGGGATATTGCGCATTTCATGATAAAAACCTAATACCTGTTTTTCCTCGTCTCGGGAATCGAACACGGTGATCCGATCAGGGGCTCTAGACAAAGTTATCACGCTTCGTATTTTTCGTTTTCCTGAGACATCCGATTCAGGAAAACGAAAAGTCACAAAAACGAGGCAAAATTCGGCCTCGCCCTTTTAAAACGTAAATTCTCTAGTCTATGATTTTTCTGAACGTCAATGTCAAATGAATTGCCAAACTTGGTACAAACGCACCAGATTTATATAATAATAATTTAATTAAATGCAACGCGCCCAAATAAATTTATATTTTGTTCTCAATAATAAGAAAATTCACGACGCGCTGTGCACTGTTTGGTGTAGATGCAAAAAAAGGTAATGCCAGCAGCGAATCAAGAAGAACTGCTGTGGTACTTTGAGAGCAGCAGCTTCGAATACTCCGGTGTACATTAATTCTCGCCTGCACTACACTGTAACGGCAAAGGACTTTGAGAAGTATGTGTACCATAAAGCCAAGTACATTATGAGAGTACTGCTGCTGGAGTCGCGTCGCAGAGTCACTCTTAAAGGTGTTTGTGGTGACTGTATTCAGTAGTACAGAAGTACCGACGTGCTTATTGCATCTTATTATGAACGAGAACTTTTGACCAAAGCGTATTGTGTTGTATTGTCGATTCCGAGAACAAATACCACCTGACCATAGGTATAATTATTATGTGCAATGTGAAGTAGTTATTTTTATAATTATGTACGTTCGTTTATAAGACATTTATCTATGGGAAATTATAATCTTTGAAAATAAAGAAAATATGTCTTTATTGATACCAAAATATGCCTTTCCTTATATCTTAAAAATATTCAAGCAGTTCCCGAAATACAAAACTTAAAAGAAGTAATATTATCTGTAGATATTATTAGTAGAAAGGTAATCATATTTTTTAATAATCAGCTGTGCCCGCGACGTACGCATAAGGCACAAAATAAGTAATAGTATTAACAAGAGGGCGTAATAATTGTTATAAACTTTACTGTTACATAAACACATCCAAACAAACTGTATGACACCAAGTAATCGTTTTATTGACAAAAAATCATTACATATTTAGTTTCGTCAGAAATACAAGATTCTTTTTCTTTGGCTCAGCACCTTTCTTTTCACGATATAATGTTATTATTTTTAGGGTTCCGTACCGCAAAAGGTAAAAACAGAACCCTTATATTCATGCTATGAAATCGTTGTTTTTAACCATGGCTTTTTTTCTGACATTCCTGCCTTCAACTGACTTTATTTCTTCTTCGTTTCGTATATCATCATCCCATAAAATATATCTTGGGTCATTCAATTCTCGCCGCTGCGACTTGCAACTATTGATGTAAATAGGTATCCAAGGGTGCCCCCAGAAGTAGTGAAACCTGACATTTCTGAATCTTTAACACTTTCGAATTCTTTAATAATATAATTAAATTGAGTATTTTGATTCCCATTAATATTCTTGTAATTCCCATTAATTTTTCCATTAATGTTCTTGTTTGTTTGTTGTTATCAAAGAAAATATAATGCTTGTCGTCTGGTTTATAAGTATTTATTTCTATTTATCCACAGACCTAATAGTAGAACACTAGCGTTTATTTATCTAAACTTGTCATCATAGTGTATAATCTATGCTTGTCATGACAATATTATTGTCACACTCTAACCACAGAATCTATAATGTACCTACTCTGTGCACAGAATATACACTGAAACATCCAAAAAGGTTTTATGTACCTATATTTTTCCGTTATGTTTAATTAAAATTATTTGTAAGTGATTACTGTAATATTAAATACGTTTATGGGTTGAGATGATGATATGAATAAAATTTTAAGGTTACGGTCTGCGGGTAGAAAAAGTTACATTCACTTTTCGTAAATTTTTATTGTAACAAAGAAAAATTTGCAAACAATGTTAAACAACAGTATCGTAAAATGAAACGTTGTGTTTTCTTTCGCCTTATGCCAAAATACACCTTTGACATGCGTTAACGCTTTGGTTTTATCTAAGGAAATCAAAGCGGTTGTCGAGACTCTGCAGAAAGAGAAGTAGTGACTATTTTAATTTTGATAAATATTGCATGATTTATGATATTACAATATTTTGACTCTATTTAAGCATGATTTAAGCAAACATTTTCGCTGAATGATGCAATGAGCTGCGTTGGAAAATCTTTTTGAGCTCTTTGGATCTATACATTGCGATATCATTCGTGCAGACTTGTGTAGTCACACATCAACATGAGGTTTATCGCGACAACTACATGAACTATTGCAGACCATACTTATAACACACATTCGATTTTGAACGGAAAAAATTAGGAACATACAACCTTTTGGTATTTACAGTGTCATTTAATATAGTTAGTATAACTAAAGTTGCCGACATAGCTCACCAAATCGCATCGCTGAAGTGGCAGTGGGCAGGCCACATAGCTCGCAGAACTGATGGCCGATGGGGCAAAAAAGTTCTCGAGTGGCGGCCACGTATTGGAAAGCGCAGCGTAGGGCGGCCCCCCACCAGATGGACCGACGACCTGGTAAGGGTTGCGGGCGGCACAAAATCGCTCGTTGTGGCGGAAATTAGGTGAGGCCTATGTTTAGCAGTGGACGTCATACTTATGAATGCTATAAAGCGTCCTTCGAGTGACATTCGAACTCCCAAACAAAACCTTTTTATTATATTAGTCTAAAAGTAGGTATAGATTATAATATGTACTGTTCCTACTAGCCTATAACATCAGTTATAAGACAAAAGGAGGTGCACTGAAAGCTTATAGAAAGTCTCCCACACCGTTTATTGAATATTATTATGGAAATTGAGTACAAGCGAGCCAGACTGGTATATTCACAACGTTTGAGGCTCTACAGTGAATGCACTTAGGCATCTGATGCATCTATAAAATATTTAATGTCCCACATACAGTATAGTAATAGAATTTCTGAAGCGCTTACTACAGCATAAAAATGTTTATAAAATTCGAAGGCTTTCATGCATGAATTTTCTTGTTTAAAGTTTATTTACTAAAGGTGGTTATATGAAATAAAGTGGTAGTACGTAGAAATACAAAAACTCGCCTCCCCCTAGATGTACAATCACGTACTAAAGTCATGCTCAAAACTTTTTTGAGCTGTTGATTAATTTGATATTAAATTTTACTGTCAAATTCGTCATCATCACCATAATTTCAACCCATAATCGTCCCACTGCTGGGCACGGGCCAAAGATTGTGAAAGAAATTTAGCTTACTATACCACACTGGCCAGACGGGTTGCAAAAGGATTTTTCGAATTTTCCTTTTCTCGCAGTGTTGTCTGCATAAAGTTTCTCCCTATCGACTTTGATGACACCCACGGATTTAGATAGGGTAGTGGCATAATGTATTCTTAATCCGTCACTACACGGTTTGGACAACAACAACAATATTTTAAACTCTCTTTGTGTCGTACATACATACAGATATATATATCTCGCGTCTTTCCCAACAGAGGGGTAGGCAGAGACCATTTCCTTCCACTTGCTACGATTCTGACATACATCTTTGGCTTCTTCAACATTTATCAGTCTTTTCAGGCATTCTCGTCGGTTGAGGGTACTCCTGATCTGTCCCTTCTTTAGAACGTCTCTCACCTATTTGGTCATACGTTCTTCTAGGTCTTCCCCTTCCAACGTTTCCTTTCATATTCGCCTCATATATTTGTTTTGTCACTCTTCCTTCATTCATTCTCTCGACATGTCCAAACCAGCTTAACATTCCTTTCTCTATTCGTGTCACAACATCTGTTTTTAAGCCACAACGTTTTACACTATTACACTATTTCTTAACCTATCGCTTAAATTTAACCCAATCATACTTCTTAAAGCTCTCATTTCCACAGCATTTATTCTTTGTGTCCTAATAGACTTATGAACTCCACTTTTCCATAAATGGTCTGCAATAAATTTGAACACAACGCCCTCGTACTTAACAGTCAACTAATAAGAATTCACATTCAAAAGTCGTCGTATACAAGTGTGATTTACAGAACAGCAATAGCAACATGCTGTCCCGATAAACTGAAAATGCATTAGTATTTCGCAAGTATGTTCGACTCTATCACATTAGAAACAAAGTTGAAATTAGATTGTAAAACTGTTTCTGCAGTATGCAGGCCAGAAGCGAAATGTGACGTGTATTTGTTTACAGTGCAAACCGCAACAACGAATCCGCTAACGAACTTATTATTCGAAATTCGAATTGTAAGCCGCAAAACTGATGGCGGGAAACACATTGTGTGGAAAGTAGGACAATATAGGAGCTACTAATTTTATATAAGCTCGTTCAAAAAGTGAATATTATTAAAATCAAAATTAATTTAAGATTTGTAGATAGAATATTTAGGTAAATAGATTTTGATGCTTTTGGAGAGAGGGGTACGGGGGACTTGGCTAGCTATATTAAAAAAGTTAATGATCGTGATAATCGATCATGGTGCGGTGCATGTGCATGGTGCATGGTACCTTAGAGCATTAAACCATAAGAACCACACCACGAACCCCGTCCGGTACCGCAGGTACCTACCATGTTTGATCGTGTGTCTGTCTCGCATTGCAGTACCGCACATTAATATTATTATTATTGTTACTGGTTTAGTTGGTTCTATCGCCTTGCAAATCATTGTCTGTGGTGCAGTGCGATCGTGTGGTATGACCGCACGGTTAGGCCTCGCACATGGTGTCGTCGTGCGGTGGTGCGACCGCACCAAATTCGATCGTCAATTTTATTAGTTAATACCTACATTTATGATTTAATTTTGTGTGTTAGGTAATTATTAATTTAAACATATTCTATGTAAGCAGCTGCTTAATAATATTATAATTATATGACCTCTCTCTATTTGAGGATCTATTTCAAATTCACAAACAAACCTTTTATATAATGAATCAAACGTTAAAGTTACGCCATCTATCCGACACGCTCTAAACTAAAATCTAACAAAGCGAGCAAAGCGACAGGTTGCGCGCCCTGTTTGGAAAGGTAAAGCTTGGAAAAACATCAAAGCTTTTCTCCATTATTTTTTTAATGTCAAATGTTATGTTGATGTCAATGCTAAAATTAAATAGGTACCTACCTATCAAGAAACACTTTCATATTAATAAACTTATTCCAATATGTAGGTATGTATGTACAATTGTACATAATTATTTTACTCATATTTTATGTACATTTTCAATTAGGTACCTAATTAATTTATTTAAAAAATAAAATTATAGTAGTGGGTATTTTGCTTTTTTAGTTTTAACATGCTTTAACGATTTTGCATAGTTTTTATGGTAGGTAGATAGTACATCCATGATGGTAGGTCATAGGTTTTATCATCATAGATCGTAGACGTGTAGGTATCAAATTAGAAACATAATCATTAATATGGGGTTCTTTTCCTTTACGGCTTTATCGTATCCTGCGTTGTGTAATGTAAATTTTTCCATTGATAACTGAAACATGTTAATTTTAATTCATTTTCCACAGCAACAACTTTATTAATAAATTTACCTACCTACAACAAAAAAATTATACAATGGTTGGTTTTCCCTTTGCTTTTAAAATTGATGCCGCTAATTTTTGTACTTAGAATACTACAACCATGATTACTACTTTAGTGTTGTATGTATTGTTAAACGAAGTTATGTTGGAGTTACCGTATGAAAAAACACTTAAAGTAAAAAAAAACGACTTCAGCACTTTTTCTGAACGATGTTCATACTATGCGATTAGAATAAGTATGGGCCTGTCAAATCAAGACGCCATTTTGTTTTCCATTTGAAGACAACTTCATACCTTACAAGTAGGGTGTACAAAGAAAAAAGGAAAAAACGAAACAAATTACAATTAGGTACATACCTACATACTTTTTCGGTTGTAAGATCTTTATTATCTGAAAGAACATTTAGGTACATAGTTCACTAAACTCATTTTACATGAACATAGTAGGTAACTGGCATAGCTAAATAGGTATGCATGTTTTTATTAATAGTATTTAAATAAATTATGTGTGAGTATTGAATATGAAATTAGTGTTTGTTGGTTGTTGTGTATTTTTTATCTAGAAGTCACGCGGTGCTTCACTCCCGTCGTTTTTTTATTTGGCTACTGCTCTGCTCCTATTGGCCGTAGCGTGATGTTATATAGCCTATAACACTAAAATATTTTTTAAAATTGAACCAGTACCTTGTTCCTAGATCCTAGGATTCAACCAAACAAAAAACAAACTTCAATTTTATAACAAATAGGCAAATATAATGCAAATCTAGTCAGGTCCTAATTCTTCCAACCTAATTCTTCCTAATTCGTCAAACGTGCAAGGAAAATGTACATAATCAAAATAGAATAGAATAGAACATAAATTAATTAATTTACAAGTTATAATTTTTTTTGCCTATTTTGTTTCTGCTAGCTGTACAAAAATGTACACATTCGACTGAAGTTAGCGGCAAATAGTACCACGTGCAATCCCATACTTATTCTAATCGCATAGTACAACAATTTATCATCATTCGCATCACTATTACGTCAAATTTTGCAAAAAAAAAAAGGGCTGTGCGGCTAAGTTGAAGAGTGCAAATATCTTTTAGGTTATCCTATAAACAATAGAACTCTCAAACGTTTTGGCATAACCATTATTGCCGGGCAGCTGAGACGATCATGAGCACTGTGCGTGTCTAACAAAAATAGATTTTGTTACATTTTTATGTATAGTGACGTGTTATCAGGGCAAACGTACTTTACACAATAGTTGCCGAGTTAAACATTACAGTTTTGTATCAAAAAAATTGTGTTGTGACTAAAAAAACACTGTAATGTTTAAATCTTTGTTGAACTCTGTATTAACTCAGGCCAGTTGTCAAGAGGTGGGTAAGTTTTTAACTACAATAATTAAAATAGTATGCGTAAATTGATTAGAATAAGATGTTGTTGACATTCGCTACTGAATATTCTCTAACCGAATGCCCTTGAATTGTCCGCCCTTCAACTGCATTCATACGTCACTATGCGTCTTCACGACCCTCACGTACCGACTACACCTGATTGCTTTTTGTTTAACGAGATAAAGACCGCTAGTTACCTTTTTTTTCCATTAAATTTTTTCAAACATGGAATACTTTGAAATGTTATTAGATAACCAACCTAACCTCTATGACCTCTTAGCAGGAAATAAAAAATAAATAGTTATTGGTCATGCAGATAATAAACAAGCCATGTTTTTTAATAAAAAAAATAATAGATATAATATTACTTACCAGTATTTCGTTGTGTAGAAATTACTTTCATTTAATTACAACTAACATGTCAGTCTTCAATGAAGCAAAATATCTATTTAATGATAAGGACTCTATGCAATATTCTATATTACTTGAGTACACAAGATAATATTGGTCTTATCTAATACGTTAACATATGAGTGATGGCGATCACTTCAGTTCAATTCTTCACAACAAAATGACAACTCGCCGGGTAACTTATTTTTTTATCATACTCGGTGTATATCATTTAATATGTAATAAATAATTTTAATTGGCCAGTTCTTCATTAAAGATTTGATTGTGGAATGTGTTCATAAGTGATCAAAAAGTGTTTGGTAGTGGAAAAAGTGCGCTAATGCATTGAAAACACGGTTTGGAATTAATTTCTTTGTGGTTATCATTTTGTTTTTAAATGCTGTAGGCAGTAAGCAATTTATTTATTTTTTTCCACACAGTAAATAATATTAAATATCATCCTCTTTGCTATAAATCAGCTATTGATTTCTGTTATCAAGTTGTAGAAGAATGATTTATTGTTTTCACTAACTAGGTATTATAATTTTAGATGTGTTTAGCTATTATCTCTCATTGAGCATCTATTGTAAGGCCTTGAATTGCTAATAATAGTAATGCATATTTATTACTGTTTCAATAAGATAAGAACATGATGGTATTTTTAAATAAATAATAGACTCTTCTGACTCTCGTTGATACTTTTTGACCTTCATTGACCTTTAAATAATTGCCAAAATTACACAACTGGCTGGTTGTATAATACAAAATCTTATCTGTCATAATTATCTAATCTATTTACAAATATAGTGGGATGTGTAAAACTTATGATTAATAAAATGTACTTACTAAAACTATTGATAGTTGTCTATCAAAACTAAATTTACTTTTTCTGTCTTTCTTTTCTTCAGCATACTAAAACAGTACCTATAAATATTATGGCAGTATTTTTAATAATATTATACTTAAACTCAGCTGTGAATGTAAATAAAAGATAGCTGGTTAACTGAGTAAATTTTAATAATCATAGAATAATTTTTGTTGCAATAAAAAGTATGAAATGTGATAGAAAAATGAAATTTATAGAGTGAAAGAGCTATTATTCCCACTGTTCTCATTAGGAGGTCAGTAGAAATTCAATAACATTCTCATTGACCCAATGAATTTATCATAGACAGTTTATAGTATTTATTTCTGGGTCTGGGCAAAAACAGTACCACTTTTATTAGTATTCAAATTCTGAATATCACTAGTTCTTAGTATAGTAACTTGGCAACAGGAAATATACCTGGTTAAACTTTTGAATGCTAACGCCAACTTAGCGTGCCTTGGGCTCCGATAACAGCTATAACTGACAGAAATAGGTCACATAAAAATATAAATAAAGATCATTACTTTTATGTGTTATATTCATCATCATCATCATATCAGCCCAATGGTGCCCACTGTTGGACATAGGCCTCACCCAAACAGGTGGTAGTTAGCCTACTGTTACCATGTTAGCCAGATTATACCAACAATCTGGCCAACTGGGTTTTGTTTCGAGTTTTCCTTCTCTAGCGCAGGTGTTATGGCGCGCCCTTAGCTGCCTCTTACGACATTTGTTTTATTGCTGAATCTTAAAAACTGAATTCCATTGCTGGGTTGGCGTACAGTGCAATGATTTGCCGTATTTGGCGTTCAAAGGGTTAATAGTAAAAAGCGCACCCTCTATTACGTGGTACCGAAAATAGCTGGTAACCTGTAGGTGTAATGCACCTTCTTTCATGGGATAAGCCGTGATGGGGACAACAGAAATAAAAGAAATACATAAAGAATCAAATAAAGTTTTAACAATCAACATGTTGATGTTACATAGTAATCTTATAGACAGAAAGGGATCTCTTATGAGGAGGTCAAGGCATTCAGATTGTTAATTACGTGATGTTATCACATATTTATGTTTCCAGTCCACAAAATAATAATATTTGTTGCAATAACCATCAAATTGTTACTAGAAAATATCACCCTATTAATTTGAGCACAGAATAGAGATAGGACTATTTTCATTGTTCTAGAATAGATCTTAATTTCTTTTGTCAGTCATAAATTCATAGACATCTCTCACAATATTTATTCAACACTAAGATAGGCAAGAAGCAAGAGAGGATTGGCCATCGACAAGAACGCAGCTCTTGAAGAGAGAGATAGGGAGATAGTCAGTTCTTTCAGTCTTGTCGCCACATATTTAACAGAAGATGCGTTGGGCGTATCTATCACTACGAGTATTAGTATGCACAATGCATTAACGCATCATCGGTTATCAAGTTTGATTCTTTTATTAGAATTGTATTATCTGTTGCCCGGTGCTTCGCTTGATTGATGATTTTTTTTTTAAATCGAACGCGGTCTTCTTGAGTTTAGAGCGTTCAACCAAAGAAACTCTTCAGCTTTATAATATTTGCATTAATAATAATAATAATAATAATAATAATAATAATTTTTATTTCGAACACAGGATTCATATCATGTTAGTAACAATATACTTAGGACTATGTTAGTAAACAGATAAATTAAATTTAAAAACACAACACAACAGTTATTTTGTGACCAATTGTACGGTAGACATGCATCTGCGTATACAATGGCCCAAAATAGGCGAGTCATACCTCGCGGCAATCATTCTTAGAATGCTGTTGGAGCTAGTCCGAACCCTGCAGAGCAAGGAGGCGGTTTTTTTGCGCCATATCGCAAAGAAATCGTTTGTATGGCTTTCTGCGAACATACCTGATGCACTGCAGAAGCGGGACAGCCCCATCAGCATTCTATAGCCATTATTATATAGGACACGTAAAGCGCAGACGGCACGCTGCGTATAGTTGGTCCACAGGCTGCACGTGTAAAATACTTGGCAGTAGGCTTTAAACAAAGTAATTTTGACTGGCTCACTACAACGTGCAAACCTGCGGGCCACCATGTTGCATCGCACCGCCAACGCTCTACGCTCCCTCTCGATATCAGCTTGGTCTTTAAGGTCATCGGTAACATAATGCCCTAGGTATTTAAATTGATACACTCGTTTGAGTTCACAGTTATTAAGTGTTATAGGAGGTATTGATTCTGGGCATTTCCCACCCCCGGCCTTAAATACAACGTACTCACTTTTTTTAACATTATATGTTAACCCATGATTAGCAGCGTAATGTTCACAAGTTCCCAGTAGCTCCCTGAGAGCCTTGATTGTTGGGCTCAGCAACGCCATGTCATCAGCATAACTGATATTATTAACGCTTATATCGTCAATACGACAGCCGATTTTTTTGTTACTGAGCTCAACAATCAAGTCGTTAATGTAAACATTGAAGAGCTTAGGAGATGTTATACCCCCTTGCCTGACTCCACAATTCAGTCCAAAAGAAACAGAAAGCTCACCGGCCCATCTCACATTATTTACCTGATTATGATACCAAAACTGAAAAATACGTAACAGCTCTGCTGGCACTTTTCTCTTCCGTAGTTTCTCCCACAGTATATCATATGATACGAGGTCGAAGGCACGGGAGAGGTCCAGGAAACAAGCATAAATGGGTGTTTGACGCTGGGTGTAGTATTGTACGGTATGTTTCAAGCTTAGTACTGCTGTTTCAGTGGACAGCCCAGGTCGAAACCCAAATTGGGCATCATGTATCCCGAGTAGAGGTTCCAGCTGAATATCCAACAGGCTATCGAGTACCTTTGCCATGACGGTAGCTAGTGAGATGGGTCGGTAATTACACTTGTCAGTGACATCACCTGTCTTGTTTTTAATTATTGGTACAACAATGGTTCTCATCAAATCACCAGGAAGGTATGAGTGACACATACAAATTGAGTAGAACATGGCAAGAGCTCTAGGTAAATGAGGCCCGGCGTACCGAAGGTGTTCGATGCTGAGGCCATCATGACCAGGAGACTTTCCAGTTGTCATTTTACCAATAACCTTGGCCACATCTTTGGCAGAAAAACGAACTATATCAGTGTCATGACAGACGCCAGCATCGACCACCCCCAACGAGTGACCAAGAGGTGACTCTAATTTAAAATGCTCCACAAACATATTTGCAATGCGGTCAGGCTGATCAGCACCGCCCACGTTCACAGGAGGGCCAGGTCTGGCACTCAGTTTACTCGTGGCTTTCCAGAATTGTTTGAAGTCCTTTCCCTCATGATGTGAACTAATTATGTCAAGCTTAATTTGCTCCTGGTGGTTTTGACACCACTTAATTTTGTTTTTAAACAATTTGCGAGATATGCGCATTTCTTCGTGAACAAACCCTGAGGTAGGTTTATTGTGTAAGAGCCAGTTCTGATAGCTAAACCTAGCCCTCGTGTGAGCTTCCCGCACATACCTATTCCATCCTACAATCTGAGCCTTGTGTTTACTAGGCTGATGTTTAATATAGCTCTGGGTAGCTGCTTCAGAGAGAATGCTGACAATCTGCTTATACATGCTGTCTAAAATTTGCCTATGTTCAAGATTATCACAGTGAGCATTAGTACACATACCTAAGTCTTGAGGGTACTCAAGCAACCTTAATCGGTTGTTACAAAGGTCAGTATATTCAGTCATCTGATCATTGTCCCTCTGTCCCCAAATTACTTGATTACGAGGTGTTTCGACAATATCTGTTCTTTGCCTATTTATATCTAACCTACAATTGATAAACATAGGATAGTGGTCAGACCAGTAGACATCGTGTAATATACCTATATCTGTTATCGTCTGCCATGCAGATTCAGTAACCACACAATGGTCTAGCCATCGCCTACAGCCGTGAGCTTCACTAATATAGGTATAGCTATCAGAGTCTATTCCTAATTTTGCAATATCCGCACATATCCATTGTTGATCAGTACAGAAGTCTAAAAGTTCACAACAAAAAGACTCACCGGGATGGCTATTGTAGTCCCCAAGTAGATAAACCGATTCAACGTTCTCACTATCAACTATAGCACAGATTTCTGCCAAACACTCAGTGAACTCCGGTAAGTTTTCACTGCAATCGGTCGGCATATACACGCTAAACACTATTATCGAGCTATCACCGACTGACGCTTTAATTGCCACTAACCGCACACTGACACACTCGATCACACTGACCGCTTCAAACGCTTGTTTGCGCCACAAGATAGCAACACCGCCAAAAGGCCGCCCTTTTAATACACCTACTGAAAGGTCTACTGCTGATTTCCCCGTACTGGCGAAATCGTCGTGTATGCTGCCGAGGTATGTTATGTCATAGGGTAACAGCCAAGTTTCTTGCAGTGCAACTATATCAGCTGATTGACATAATGTTCTTACACCTTCTACAGACCTTTTCACCGACTTGCAGTTAAAACTGATTAGTTTTGTTGTGTTATAAGCGACTGAATCCATAAAAAAAGTTCTTTATTTATTTGCTTTATGCTGTCGTGAGCCCTTCTTCGCATTATACTTATCACGAGAGAAGCGTCTAAAACTTATTCCATCAGGCCAGAACTTATCGTCTAAGAATACGCTTATTTTGGATTGTGATACGTACAGCTTGTATGAGTTGTACCTTTTTTCAACCGTTCTATTTATTTTAAACAGTTCGACTTCTTCCTGCGTTTTCTCCAGTATATAGGCCTTAATATCGGTCTCAGTGGTATCTTTGCATACATTGGAGATAAATAGTGGCAGTTTTATTGGCGACGCCGCTTTAAATTTGCCGTCAGGCCTAACCTCCGCCCTCCCAGTCTTTCTATGATATATAGTTTTGCGCTTTTTTGTCACCAAGTGCCATTGTTCATCGTCCCCTACTATTTGTTGACATTTTTCACTCGTATCAACCTTTGGACTCGGTATATCTCGAACCAAAATCGCACTGTAGTTGTTGACATCTGTCTTCGTGATATCTTGACCAATAGTAGTGGTTCTACAGTGTTCATTCACTCGTTCAGTATTATACTCCGACGCATCGATGCTGCTCCCGCCGTTAATAGGTGCGACAGAAACAGAGCTACTATCGCGCTCCTTATCCATCGCGGCCGCCGGCGCGCAATCAGCTGTCCGCTTACCGCTGTTCATATTATGTGGAGCCGTTAGAACTTTCTGCTCCCTACCTACATATTGCGGAAAAAAATTTGTAGTACAATTGATGGATGATTTGGGCAATTTATCTTTGCTGGGGGACTTCTCATCATACTGATGTAAGGCCATGGGACCACTATCAAGAGGGTCGCCAGTAAATGCACCGCGCTTTCTATTGACAAAGTCAAAATTATTGCACACTAAGGACGCCTGCCTTAAATTATCTAATTCACTCCTTAGCTCCTGTAACTGATCCAAAGGGGCGCACTCAGTTTTCAACGCCCTAACATCAGATTGCAATATTAAAATATCTTTTAACAGTTTCGTCGCGTCTATATGGTCAAAAGTAACCGGGGGAAGCTTCTGTAGGTCCCGCGCCACAAAGATAGGCACCAGCTCAGGATCCGTCCCTTTAAGTAGACATATTATGTCATCGATGTCCCGCGCGTTTTTACCTTTATTTTTTCGAACTTTCCGCTTTGAGTTCGGAACCGAATCGAACAGTAACGTTTTTTGCCGACACTATTTCACTCTCCGAGAAACTCTCACTGCATATCCGGATGAGGGAGACCTCATCCATCACATCCGCTTTATTTTGTACAAATGCTAGTAATTCGTTTATCACCATATTACAGTTCGCACATTTAATTATATTTAACGCCATTTTTGCACCGAACAAGGGTACCGCTCGAGTCGTTCGTCCGAACAAGTTCGCGAGCGAACGATGACTGATTAATATAGACTAGCTTCCATCCGTGGCTCCGCACGCGTGATATTTCGGCAAAAATCTATCTGTGTGCTAAATTTCATACAGGTCCTTCCAGCCATTCTGACGTCATTGAGTCACAAACATCTATCCACACATCCATCCTAACTTTCGAATTTATAAAAGTAAGATTTGTCTGTTCTGATTCTGACGTTACACGACCGATAACACGCGACCCATTTTCCGTCGGATATGTATCGACCCTAAATCCTCCGAAAAAGTTCGTGTCCTAGTGCGTAAGTTATCATAAAAAAAAATATTAACCTTTTTTTTTTATACATGGTTATAATTTACATATAATTATTTGTTATCTATGTGAACCATACAAATGATCACATCTTACATAATCCATGAAACACTGGTTCGGTTCATTTACGTAAATGGGTAGATAACGTGTCATGATCCCTAATAATATTTATTTTTTCTAAAGACATCTTTATTTATTACATCATTTTGTAGTAATGAAGGGTACTTACGTATTACGTACCTTTCTATGCAATAAATATTTATTATTATTCGTTATAGTCGCTTTCTCTGTTCCTATATCCCTATGTATGATTAAATCTTTAAAACTACGCAACGGATTTTGATGCGGTTTTTTTAAATAGATAGACTGATTCAAGAGGATGGTTTATAGGTATAAAATAAATACCACGCGGGCCAAGCAGTGGGAGGAAGCTAGTTTATAATACAGGGAAGCAAAGCTGCCTAATAACAAATTTTCATCCAATTCCTTAGAGCCTTTTTCGAGATATCAGTGTATAAATATATACATAAATAGAAATACACAATACTTACATAGTAATGCATGTTGGTCGTTGTAACTCACTCAGACCTTGGCATTGAAACCGCAACCTTCGTGTTTCATGATCATAATAATAGAAGACTATTGAAGTTGCAATTCCAATATTATTTTGTTTATAAAGTTGAACACGATACTTACTCCATTTTATTAAGTAGAGAAAACTTCTTTTTAAACTACCTTCGACATGGTAATGCGTGTTTAGCTAAGATTCCAGCTCTTTGTCAAAGGAGATATATTGGAGACAAGCTTCCCCCCGCGGCTACGCTCGCGTGATATGTCGGCTGTGTATATATATGTCCTTCCCCAGGTCTTAAAACTATCTCTATGAAAAATTTCATTAAGATCGATTTAGTAGTTTCGAAGACGGACAGCATTATAATAACATCCAAAATCACAAACATTACTTATTATATTATTGTTATTTATTATAAAATTAGTATGATAGATATGCTCTAAGTACGAGAAGTGATAGCCCAGTGTTGCCCTATGCAGAACGCTTCCCTTGAGGTGGGCTGAATGTTTTGAGCTGTACTAGAGGCCATATCATGATACTAATATTATAAAGCTGAAGCGTTTGTCTGATTAAACGCCTTAATCTCAGGAAATGCTGGTCCGATTTAAAAAAATATTTTACTATTATAGAGCCCATTTATCTAGGAAGGCAGGTTATATTAGCCTTCGATAAATGGACTATCCGACAAAAAAATAATTATGAGTACCTAAAGTTGCTTCTTCTCGCCAAATTGAACATTCATTCATTCACATTCACCCGAAGTATCTATGCACATAACTGGTGATAGAAGAGAGAGATTTGTATATTTATATATACCTACATAATGTTCACATTCACAACAGATCTCTATCACACAGATTACCAAATATGCAAACAAAAAATCGACTCTCTTTAATCTTAATAATTTTCTCGTTCCAACCAAATCACATCTTTGTCTCCAAAAAGCTTTCCAATAAAGTAACTCAGCTGCATGACAATATTTATGTTATAAAAACAAAATAGATGAATGTACAAACATGTCGCTTGCAAAATTGATGAATATAGAACAGTTGATAACAGAAATTCGCATTTTTCCCTTCGAAATAAGATCGATAGTTGATTGTCACGTTTCCTCCATAGATACAACAGTAGACTTCCTTATCAGTTGCTATCAAATTTCTGCACGAGGTTATAAAAGTTGATATTAGCCCGTAAAGTTCATGAATGCGTGAATGTATTGGTTTTTGCTTTCTACAGATATATTACAGCGTTACAAAAAGCGGGAAATTACGGAAAATCTACCTTTCACAGTAAATAAAATGCTGGCATTACATAAGTTTTATCTGAATTGACTTTCTGCCGATTAATTCTCGGTTTAAATATATAGATTTATTCTAATTACCCATTGTATGAAATATAATGTTTGTAATAAATATATATAATACATTACGGCACTACCCCATTTAAACTGGGGGGTGCCGTAAAAGACGACTAAAAGACCTAATTTTAAGCAGACAAAAGCACTGCGAGAATAGGAATTAAATTCGACCAGCGTGGTATAATAGAACAAATTCCCTCCAAAAACTTTGCAGACTCGTGCCCAGCAGGGGGAAGTTTATGGTTTGACATATAATAATAAAAAGCAATCCTATATACCTACAACGGTTAGTCAAGTTTTTCGGTCGAGAACATCAATTATACACTATGGTCAAAAATCTCTCAAATGGTCTGGTCCGATTTAACAAATCTTTTAGTGTTGGCTAGCCCATTTATGGAGGAAGGTTATAGGTTATATAACATGACGCTACGGCCAAAAGGAGCTGAGTAGTGGCCTAATAAAAACGACGGGAGTGAAGCCTTGCGCGACTTCTAGTACATCTATCTTCTATATACATATAAAATGCTTTGTCCTGAATGACTGACTGACGGATCAACGCAGAGCCTAAACCGCTGATTGTTGAGACCTGAAACTTGGAAGGTATGTTCTTTGAATGACGTAGGCATCCGATAAGAAAGGATTTTCCGAAATTCTAGGTCTAAGGGGGTGACAATGGGGGGTAAAGTTTGGATGGGACAACGAGATTCCTATGTCCAATCTACTTCAAATTTTGCATAAACATTCTTTAACTTGCACTTAAAACAAAGATCTATGTAAAATCGAAATCTACGCGGACGAAGTCGCGGGCAAAAGCTAGTATATTCATAAAATTAACACTGTAACTTAAGGTAAATGAATTAGTTTCTTACATTTACGTCAGGCGTCGATATTTAACACCATATGCTATACTTACACGTGAATTTGTGCAAATTTATTTTATTATCTATAACAAATAAGGCGTCCTATCTAAGAAAATGGTGTTAAGTATGTGTTGTAATTCTACGGGCATTGAAGCGTAAAACAAAAGCATATTCACGTATTGTTTGCTTATACAGCGCATTCAAAGATTTCTACCGAGTTTTATATTTTTGTTTATTATTATGATTAAACGTCTTGGCCATCAATTCCTAAAGTGAGTTCCGTAGAAAACTCACCAGGGTTCCGCAGTATAAACAGTACTTAATAATATTTAAGTTTTACATAAAAATTGCATGGGATGTATGGGCTTGAAATTATTTTGGATTTCTATCGGACTCGGAGTTAGGATAGAGTCATGGGGTTCGTTGGGAAAAATTCCGATAAATTATTTTATACCACTTTAAATATTAAGCAATTTCTTTTGCTTTGGTTCAAATCCCGTTGCGGGTTTGAATTTTTTTCATTACTTGTTTATTATTTATATAAAATATTTCATACCACAGTTATTAAGTATAGTTTCTGTTCTTATTTAAATTGCGTCTTTGAATTGTAATTATTATTCCATAAAATAAACCGTATTTGGTGTGTGTTCCATTATATTAAATGTTTGGGAACCCCTGGTCTAAGCTACACGTTAATGATAATTTGATCATTGGTCCTCACCGATCTTCTTACCACATAACGTATATTTCTGTTACAATCGACATTAAAATGCAGTTGGTAGGGACCTAAATAATAATATTAGCAACCTACTAATGTCTCAATGCTGGGCTCGGGTCTTCACTCCTTTATCTAGAGAGCTGATAGGGTTAAAGCGATGATTCACACACGCTAGCCTAATTTGATGGCCTGGTGGATCAGACATATACAAAGAATTTCTTCTAGGTTGTGTGTTTTTGGGCAAAAGTCCACTAAATAAAAATATTTTATTTTTTTGTTCAGTTTTTTAGCTCGTAGAGTTTGCATCATTATACATTTTAAAGAATCTGACGATAAAATATTGATATACAAAAATTTGGCGTTTTTAAGTCAATGTTCCACAATCACTATCATTATACACAGCATTTAAAGAACACATTCCTTTTAAATAATTGCAATTTAATTGAAATGAAAGTACTTGGTTGACAGCTGCAGATTTTCAATTAAATTCTATAATTTTTTTATTAAGAGATAAACTATAAACGTTATTATATCAGTTTAATTCATGAATACCTACGTAGTACAGCTGTGTATAATTTGAAAAGAGCTGAATTAAATTAATGGTATTGTTGGCAGGGGGCTGGTTATCTCAAAAGAGCTGACTCCGACCGGCTACATGAGATATTTCTAAAGTACGCCACCGTCGAGAAGAACGGGGAGAAATGCATCACTAGTGAAGATTTTGTTAGAAAGTTCCTCGGATTATTCGAAGAAGGTCAGTATTTTATATTATTTTATGTGCCTTTTGAGATATCAGGTTTTTGTGTAGCAGTGGTTGCAAACTGGCATTTTTATTCTCTCGTATTTGCAATCAATCACAAGCGAGCATTTCCTTCTAACTCAATGCGCATGAGATTGCCAGATACGAGTGTGGAAAAAAGCCACCCTAAAACAGAACGCTTTATGTTGAAGTATTACAATATGCTTAATAGTATTAATCACATTACCTACCATTGATTACGTGTCTCTCTTCGCGACAGTAAATTATAATTCAAATGTGAATACAAGTTTATTATGTTATACAAATACTAATATTATTATATTTGTCCAGAAATATAGATTAGGTACAGATACACAATATAATGCGGAAATCAGTTGATTTAAAACTCATTCAAGGCTGTTATAATAATCAGATAACATGCTATCAATCGGTTCAATACGAAGTTTGACATCATATAATCCGAATATTTGTTTTTTAAATTTATTAATTGAAGAAGAAAATAAGAATAATTTTAGTTTCTTTACTTGTTTAATCAAGTTATTAGTTTCAATACCAATGATAATTATAATACTTTACAATTAGATATCATTAAAATGTTCTGCACGTGTGGTACGTCGATTCGATAATGACTGTCTGATTTAATGAAAAAAACCGCGTTACGGAGTTCATTCCACATCTAAATACTTCTCGGAAGTAAATTCTTCTTAACCTATATTGATGCTAAAGTGTGAGATAACTCCTGCCGATGGCAACCGGTACCCCAACCGAACCCATTATACAATCGGTATAACGCACATAGGAAGCAGTCTCTCTTCACACTTAATAATCCGATACCGGATTCCCTCAGCCCCGGCTTAGAAACAGAGTCAAAAGGTTCAAGCTGGTATCAAGGTATTCCTGCACGTAGTACACGTGCCAAAAGTAGTACTTTTATGTTGTCTTTTCCCTATTCTCCTCTTTTAACATACTTTTTTGTTTTTCCAGCGGTATAGTGACTTGTTCCCTAGCTCTAGTTGCCTCTTTCGATACACTAGGAATAAAAAAGTCGTGATTTTGTCGACCACACATAGAACAGTGATTACCGTTATCTAATCTCATTATCTAAGATCGTACTACTAATAGATATGTAACGTTTACATAACGTTTGTGTTATTTACTTGCTAATTTGTATAACAACTACTGATATTATTAGAATAACATATTTAGCATATGATATTGGAATGTTTGCTTTGGCAACACGTCAAAAATAATAGTATCAATAGAAATCTGAATGAAAAATTAGTATGTACTTGTAATCGAAATATTATACATTTTACTTAGCGGTATAAAAATTGTGAGTCATAATTTCAGTCTAATTTTTCCACTGAAGATTGGTCATAATGGTCATAGTCAAAGAGCCGAGCCTCAAACGCCTCAAAGAAAGGGGTTTTGCTTTTGTTAGTTGTTTTATTCTATTGTTACAATAATAGAATACATTTCGTATTATCTACAGGAATCGGATAGATAATAATCATCTGTTTACAGGTGGATACTAGGTACTACATACTGTACAGGCACAGCATTAAAATAGCACAATATTTAGCTTTTGAGTGTTCTAATAGATTTTGTGATAAAATATAATAGAATAATTACGAATTGCAGTGTCATTTCGCGAATGTAAGTGACTCTGCCTTTAACATACATAATGTTCTGTGCGAATCAAATAAAAAGGGATCGCACTTGACAGCATTTGCCGCAAACTTCAGTCGAATGTGCACATTTTTGTACAGCCAGCAGAAATAAAATAGGCAAAAAATTTATCTCGTTTCGTTAAGTAATTTTGTTACAAGTGTTAATTTAATTGTTAATGGCTTTTTTGTTATTTTTCTTTTTGTTATAGTTTTAGTGTTGTTATTATTACTTATTACTACTACTTATTCAGAAAATAAAGATCTTCAAACCGAAAAAGTATTTATGTACTAGTAATGTTTTTCGTTTTTTTTTTGTACACCCTACTTGTAGGGTATGAAGTTGTTTTCAAATGGGAAATAAAATAGCGTCTTGTCTTGACAGTCCTATATTTATTTGACTCGCATAGTAGATAAATACATCTCTGCTAATCTATCATATTCAATTCTAATTTCGAACAATATACCACAGAACAGAGATAGGTTTTTTATTCACTATCACGTTTTAACTGCGAGCACGCATCATGTGAATGCATTTGTGAAATGTTATTATATTATATCTACGTTATAAAAAGATAAACAAATTGGCTTTTCTAATCTAAATGTAGTGATGATAGTATTCTATCTTGAAACCGGCTAAAACTGGTGCGTTTTTGACAGAGGTTTTTGCAAAAATTTAAGTTTATTTGTCGTCTTGCTAACACCATTTTAATTAACAAATTTATGAGAGGTCTTTGGGACCAGTGAGATCTATTTAATAAATGTCACCTTTATATATTCTGCCAGTGTCAATGAGACAGTAATATTCAAAACTCAAGAGAACAAGATATAGGTAACAAAGAAACAAAAGAATTAGATTATAAAGAAACGGTCTTCCATTAATCGTTGACATTGGTTAGTTTTTTTTTAAGCAACAAAACTTTGACTGCGAAATTTAACTTGTGATATTATATTGATAAAGTAGATTTTTCTTAGATGCTATGCCATAAAATTTTACCGGTAAATTAATCAAACTTGTAGCCCCAAAGCCACTGGCATCGAGCCGCCAATTCGATATAATCAATGTTTAAATTCACAATGCTGAAGCCGTTAAATTACTATTCGATAAAAACAATGTTCAAATGTATTGTTTAGACTTAGATTCATCAGTTTTTTTTATTAATCAAAAGCGAAAATAGCCACGCACGTAGGAAAGGTAATTAAAATTCTGAATGCAACAGAACGTATAGACTGACTTCATTTAGTATCACAGCAATATCAGATAGCGTTTAGTAGGTGTTCACGTGACTAGGTAATAGGTATGTATGGTCATGGAGTAAATATATATACATATGTATATTACCCCAGTTATTGACTTACAAAAACCCAAGACGCACACTCAGTGATCCAAAAAACGGCGCTCGAAAAAGAGCTCAAAAAGAGTTCAATTGTCACATAATGGTTTCGCTGTCGTGAGGTGTGGACGTCAAAAAGTTTTAGTGCTTTTTATGTAATGTCTTTTAAAAGGATTTTAGAAAAAAAAAATCTAATAATGTAATTATTGTTAACTTTAGTAGAGACTAGAGAAGCCGAAGTTTTTTTATATAATATCAATGGCATCAGTACATATCCTTAATACGATTTCGTATGAAGGCCAATAAGTGAACAAATCACTATGAATTTAAATATAAAACTCTGTACCTACGAATCCCTCGTGTCAGCGTAAACCTAATTGAATAAAATATTCCTATGTAAAAAGAGACCTAGCAATGGGATTATTGATGACGAGACAATAGAGTGATGTAACAGTTTTGCAAGTAACAATCCGAAATATTAATAAGCAGTGCTCACTTTTAAATTTGAGCCTTATTTCCTTAGCGTTTAGGACTGTATACCTATAGTTTGTCAAATTATCTTCACGGCATTTTAAAATCCCGAACAAAACGATATTCTAACTATTGACAAATCTGTGCCTGAACGCTATTCATTATGACTGATTACGTGTAATCAATTGTACCTTATTATCTACGTAGTACTTATCCATACATAGTAGAACGTAATTATAGGCCTAACCTCGATCATCCGTCGCATGACGACAATAAATTGCACGGATGTAGGCACAGTCACCTCGCCAATTTCAATTGTCCCATAAACGTCGGGTCTTAATCCTTATGTATTCCTGCACACGAGGTAACAGCCAAGCCCCTCGGAGCTATTATCTACTGAACTGTACTTTCTTGATTTCGTTCGTTCTGTAATTAAAAATGTCATTTCAAATATACTCTATGATGAAATGTATCCACCAACTTACAGCCCTCACACTTTGGGAACGTTAAAACTCTGATAACCCCTTATAACTGTTTAGGTAAGTCGTGAACAACAGACACGTCAAAAATAATATGCGTCATTTAGTAGGTATATATTATTTTTTGTCCTGGCCCAAAAAGCCATAACACCAGTAACCGCCGAACCCGCTCTGAATGGAGAAGACGGACAAGGGGGCTTACTCTGAATTTTGACATTCGATTGGTCGGTTTTTATGTCGCTGTCAAATGTAAGGAAATTTAGATATAGTCGGTGACACTTTCAAAAATTTGACAGCGACATCAAAACCGACTAATCGAATGTCGAAATGATGGGATGATAGGAAATGGCGCAGAAAGATGTTGATGAGTTATGACGTCTTCTGACATCAAAGCAACAACGAATGTGATTCGTGTGTACTATGACTGATAGATATGGATTTTTCCTCACAAGAGAAGCTGCTTATCCTACTGTAATTACAATTGCTAAAATAAACAATATGATACCAAAACTATTGCTCCAAGAAGACCACCTACAAATAAACTGTGCCCTTATATACACTGGTCTTATTATTCTTTACAGATGACTACAACAAGGAATCTGTCAAGCTCATCGCGGGCATCGTGGACATGGATAAGGACGGGTTTATCTCGTTCTCCGAGTTCCAAGCCTTCGAGGGGCTGCTGTGCGTCCCTGATGCATTGTACAAGACCGCCTTCCAACTCTTCGATACTAACGGCAATGGACTCGTGGCTTTTGGTAAGACTTCTTTGGATGTATGCTTATAGTCGATCGAAGCTATGGTGGCTGAATGGATAAGGGACCGCGTGCAAATCACGCGGTCCGAGTTCGATTCAGACCGTCAGTACCAGTGTGGATTCCACTTTGTGTAATTTATATGTACTAGTCAAGTGACTTACCTTCTGCTAACGGTGAAGGAAAATATCGTGAGGAAACCCACATACCCTAGAAAAAATTCTATGAGTATGTCTGATCCACCAACCCGCACTAGGACTGTTAAGCTAATAACAGTTGACAATCAAGAAATGATTTTTGATGATAGCTAAGAGTATAAATAATTAATTCCCGTGATATCAAAATGTCATGTAAAAATTCCATGCAGCCATATTTTCACTAATTTCCTCAATAATTCCAGACGAATTCGCTGAAGTCATGAGGAAGACTGCTCTTCATCAGAAAACCCCTTTCAACATGGAGAGTACTTTCGTTCGCCTGTACTTCGGAAAGGACAAGAAGCGTCTGGTGACATACCCTGAGTTCAGTCAGTTCCTCCACGACTTCCACGAGGAATACGGAGTGGAAGCCTTCAAGAAGTGCGACAAAGATGGTTCCGGGTTCATTTCTGCTGGTGACTTCAGAGATATAATGTTGTCAGTCAAGAAACATTTGTTGACGAAGGAGTTGATGTCTAAAGTTGTTAATGTAAGTTGATGTTAGTAGGTGTTCCATATTCTTTTGTCCAAGCCAATGTAGACTAGTCTTAACAGCATTTATTCATCGATTAAAGTATAACCTGACTTAATATAAAAGTAAAACAATTTAGAAATAGTTGGTTTATGCAACTGTCATTTTTAATTTGTATATTTTATTGTGTCAATAACCGCCAGTTGACGGTTCAGAAACTGGGCATTAGTATTGAAGTTTTAAGATTATGTAGTAATGTTAAATTCTATAGATTTTTTTTAAAATAATAATTAATAATTTTATTTATTCCAGGCAACAGGTTTCCCACAAGGCGAACGCAAAATCAGTTTCCCATACTACATGGCGTTCAACTCTTTACTGAACAACATGGAATTAATCAAGCGAGTCTATTTAAACGCCACGAACGGACATCGAACCCAGGAAGTGACCAAAGAAGAGTTCCTTCATTCATCACAAATGATGTCTCAGATCACACCACTCGAAGTGGATATACTGTTTTCTTTGTGTGAAACGATACATCATACTAACGGGTAAGTTGATTGCTTGATGGCTTCATCATTATTATATAATGTTATTTTTAGATAATACTAAAGCTTAAACAGCTCATACGTCTTTTTATATCGTCATCATCAGGGGGCGTCCATAAATTACGTGAGGTGTTTTTTTTTAAATTTTCTTCGAGGGTTTAGGCTATCATCCACTCAGCGCTGGCCTAAAGCGGGTTGGTGGATCAGACATAATTTCTTCTAGGGTATGTGGGTTTCTTCACGATGTTTTCCTTCACCGTTAGCAGATGGTAAGTCACTTGACTAGTATATATAAATTCCACAACGTGGAATCCACATTGGTACTGCCGGTCGGGATCTAACTCGGACCGCGTAATTTACACGCCGGTCCCTTATCCATTCAGCCACCATCGCACCTTCGCAGTATTTTTATATAGAGAATCAGAATTAAAAATTAAGCCTCACGGAGTTATAAACATTTTTCATGCTTATTGCTGCCACGCGCGGCCGAATATTGCCGAAAATCAGTAGTTTATATCCCTATTTAATACTTATTTATCGCTGCGTGTAGATGGTCCGGCACAAGATGTTAGGTGGCTATTGATATACTTCAAACAACGGTGTCCAGCCTTCAAAATTTTAGTACATTTTTGACAAAAAATACAACTTCAGTAATATGTATAGTATATTATATAATAATTATATCATGAAGTTTTTTCAATATAGGTAAAACCTTGTAAACAAAGACCCAATGTAAATGCATTATAAAATTTACAAAAAAATCGCTAATATGTTGTATACCTTAAGGTGCATTTTTCTTTGAACTATTTATACAGTTATGTTTTGTACATTAGCAAAACTCGCTGAAGTAATTCACGATTATATTCTAATTATAGTTTTATTACATTGCCGGCGTCAGTGGGGAAGGGAGTGCTTTCGATGCGTGGGTAGCGGGTTCGAGTGCCGGGAGCAGGAAGTGCGTTTTTAGAATGCGTGTGATTTTTATAAAAATACCTATTTGCAAATAGGTAATATTTACGTGAATTGTGTTTTTGGTACTGTCCGTTTTCACTCGTTCGTAATATGATTGTTTAATTTTCTTTGCTCTATTTTTGCGTGGTATATCGGTAGCCTATATGCTATCCAGACTATTATCTATATGTATGCCAAATTGCATACAGATTCTTCCAGCCGTTCTGGCATGATTGAGTATCAAACAAACAACTTAACAAACATTTTCAAATTTGTTAGTGATTGCGTGCTGTACTTTTGCGGGATGTTGCAGAGCTAGGCATTAGTCAAACAGCACCGTGCCGAGTGTCGTGGGTTCGACTCCTATTCGAGACAAATATTTGCCATAAATAGTTGATTCGTTGATATTTGTTTCGAGTCTATGTGTGCTTTGTTTTAATTGTATGTTTATATAGTCTCAACTGCAACACGGAGACTACCGCCTACGTCGGATAAATCCGACAAAGATTTTCGTAATAAATAATAAATACCCGGGGCCGAGGCCTGTTTCATTATTGGCAGTGTCTAATAAACTACTTGAGACTTTTTTGACACATTTTATATAAAAAATACGTCAAAAATCTGTCAACTAAGTTTCATATAGGCTATCTAGCACTTATTTGCCAGTGGTGGTTAATCAGCTTTTGTTTTAAATAGTTTTAATTACGCTAGATTATATCAAAATAGAAGGCTCTGACAAAAAAAAATGAAAAAAAAAAAAACAAATATATTATTTCAGTTTTAAACAACCTGTAGGTATTTACGTTGATCATATGTTGTCATTACGTCATTCAATTGATTTTAATATCTCTGACTCTTTCATATTAATATCTCTTACTCTGTTCCGCACTTTTAAAGTCATGATAGAAAAGTAATGTGTAGTTTTATATTTATAAATTTTTCAACAAATCGATTTAATGATTATTAGAATATGTTTATAAGGGTTAACACTGGCTGCCTTATCATTTAATGTCGTATCGTTTTATACACTCTGTATAACATTTAGGTATCTTTTTTCTTTTTTCAGTCGAATCGTATACAACGATCTGAATTCAATTACTCCTGAACAGTACTTCAAGCAAGTAACACGCCGTGTCGCCGAAATTAAAGCCGTCTCTGTGAGTATATCCATCTCTTTCACGCGTGTACAACTGCATATAGCTGTCTTGTTCTAACATAGGGCTTTTGCAGGAGCAGCCTACGTATTGTATTATAGCGTAATTTAGACTGTATGTTTATAGATATAGGATAGCAAATCAAATGGTTCGCCACAGGGTGAGACGCATTTCAACAAGGCACGTAAAATGAATGATCTATATTCTCATATAAGAAAGCTAATTGAAGTTTTATATTTAAAAAACATCTTGACAGCTTTCAAACAAAAAAAAACGCATTAAACCCGGCCTATGCGTTTAGGAGCTACGATGCCATAGACAGACACACATACAAGTCAAACTTATAACATTACTCCTTTTTTGTCGGGAATTAAAAATAATAACCGGTCTAATATATATGTGGTTATTATCTTATTTTAATGACCCTGTAGATATTTTTGAAATTCCTCAATATCTAGATTGTTAAACATGGCATACAGGACTCATAGTGTTGGATATGGAGAAAGCCTTACAATTTCGGTTCCATATAATTTTAATATACTTATTTAAATAAAAATAAAAATTTTAATTGACTAAAAAACTGCAGCGCATCGAATTATTAGCAATCAAGAACCAAATATTATTATATCAATCGATAACATCGCGATTTCTTCTCACTAATAGACAATTTGTAATGCGATTCGTCCTGTAGCGGCCAGATTTGCACCTAGCTTAAGAGTTGTGTTTAGTTTGGAAACATCACTAACTGAAAGGTCTATATTTCTTTATTCATGCACAAAAGGATGAGGTAAATATGTTAGAGCCTTGTCGATTTGTAAACGTTTTGGAACGCATCATGGTAAGTAAGGGTTACAAAGTTTATGATGTTTCTGTATTACTTTATATGACAGTGAGTTTTTGGTGTGCTGTAGTTTAACCTATTAACCGCCAAAACTGCTGTAAACAAAAATAGATCTTATTATCAAAATGACAAGAGCAAAATTTGCATGTGTTATTTTGTCGGTTATATAACAACGGAGCGGTTAAAAGGTTAAAAGTTTGATGTAGAGTTTGACGGTAATTAGGTAGATTTTCACTAGAAAATGGTTTGAGAACATATCGCTTGACTTTTATTTGTTATGTCTCTGCGAATTTTTGAGATAGGGGTCCTAATTTGTTTTGTTCACACTACACCAATCTTCTTAATTCTTCATTGAGGATATTTCTCATGTGGTATGTAGATATATGTTGCCAAAAGTGCTGGGTGGGAAACAAAATTATATAGAACGACAATTTAGCGGGAAAAATTTAAAGTGATCGGAGTGAAACGCAAATCAAAAGAGGTTAATAAACCACATGCAAGAATTATCAAATAGGACACGGCTTTAGGTATACGAGAACCTTTCTTTATTCAAAATAAAGCCCCTTACAAAATTAAGATAATATGCTCCCTAGCGGCCAAAAATTCACTGTTACTATTTTATTAGTTATATTATAGCCTCATTGTACATTCTCACCACAATTTTCACACATTTAACCTTCTGTCCGCCAAGAGTGTCCATAGCCGACTAAGAGACAGTTAAAAATGCGTACTTATTGTTTGAAGAATTAGTCGCAGTTTCAATTGTAGGCCATGGTAGCCTTGGTGGTTTAAAGGTTAATTTTCGACAGCAGTGCTATGCGATGATATATTTAATATAATATTCGTTATAAAGTGCTGATAAAATAAATATTGTTTATAGCCATGTGAGATTATTATCACTGAATAGTTTAATCTAATTGGAAATGCAAATATCAAATGTTTTGTCACTTTGGACCTCCATCAGTCCCTTTTTATATCTCAAAAAAAGACGTAGCCAAATGGCAAATGCCAATAGGTACGTTTAAATTTTGGATAATACTACTATATGATATATAAGAAGTCTCAGACAGTTCCTGACCTTATTTGCATCAAGTTGGGGCCTAATTTAAAAAACAGAATTATTTAGTTATACACGACATTCACATGTCTCATCCTTAGTCAGTAAAAAAGTATGGATAACTCTGTTTATTTAAACGATAGTATTAAAATACAATGCGTCAATCAAAATTAATCAAGTATTAATCGAGTGCATTTTTAACAAATTACATGCTGCTGAAAAAGCTTATTGCATGCGAATTTTCAAAACATCATTGCCAGCTTCACATAATACACGTACATAAATTAAAACACATCTATAATATAAATATATACATGCAAAACGGCTCAAAATACTATATCTATAAAGATATTTGGTTCCTCCTCCTCGCCCCTGCGGCCCTGGACGTCTTGTTAGAATCATGAAGAATTTTGATTCCTCCGAGGACAAAAAGTCCCCTTGCCTCAGCCTGCCTTTACAGATCTTGGCCTATAATGTACAGAGGCTGGCCTATAATGCACAAAGACTTGCCCATAATGTACTAACACTTGTCCATTTGTCCATAATGAACAAACACTTGCCCATAATGTACAAAAACTTGCCCATAATGTACAAACGCTGATCCATAATATACAGATACTGGTCTAATATGAGTTTGTACATTACATTACCAATCGTAAATATAAACATATTTACTGTAGATCGCTGTGATTAATGCTTCATATAAAAGCCATCTTAATTCAAAACATTCATATATATTAGAACAATATTTTTCGTGAAATAGTTTCTCATAATAATATGTCATACAGTACAAAATTTAGGATTACAATTGATTATTACATACTACAAAATATCACACTCAGTGACAGTTCCCCACTGGCAAATAAGTGCTAGATAGCCTATTTAAAACTTATTTGACATATTTTTTACGTATTTTTTATATTGTCAAAAAAGTTCCAGTTACCTAGTTTATTAGACACTTATTTGCCTGTGGTAATATAGGCCCTAAGTGGCTATAAGATAAAAAATAATTTAGGCAAGTTTGAGTCTTATAGTGATATAAGGAAGATATAAATTGGGCTGACAGACAAATGGCAACTTATAACTGATTTTATATAGACATTGCAATGAGTAGAAGAACAAGGTAAATACTATGGGTATGTTTGTTACAGAGTCCTGAAGAACGAGGCGTGTTTATTCAGATATTGGAAAGCACGTACAGATTTACACTCGGTTCTATTGCTGGTGGTGAGTATTATATCATTGTAAATTTTGTTAGTTTGATTGGACGCGCTAGATCAGGAACTACTGGGTCGAATTGAATAAATATTTTTGTGTTGCAGCCTATTTATACAGGAAGATTATAGGGTATATACCATCACACCACGGCCAATAGGCCACCAAAGAACGACGGGAGTGAAGCCCAGGGCAACAGCTAGTCATTGTACAATTTTGTTGAGATTGTTAGTCTGTTTGGTTGAACGTGCGTTGGAACTACGGGGTCGACTTGAAAAAATATTTTTATAGCCCATTATATATAGAGGAAGGCATATAGGCTTTATAAAATCGTGCTATGATAGGAGCTGAGTAGTAGCCAAACAAAGATCCATGTGAGAGAAGCTGCGGACCTTAGTAAAGAATATAAAAAGATACAAATACAATACATTTAGATGTAATATTTAAAAAAAATACATACATAATATATAGATCTTTCCCAACAGAGGGGTAGTCAGAGTAGTCTCTGAATCTCAGAGTCGTAGCAAATGGAACGAAATAGTTTTCCTTCCACTTGCTACGATTCTGACATACATCTTTGGCTTCTTCAACATTCATTAGTCTTATCATGCATTCTCGCCGTTATATTAGAGTAAATCGCCGACTGCATTAGAGTAAATTTTACCCTAAAACGGCCCTAAACCGGCAAAGTATCGATGACTATCGATACTTTTAAATGCCATCGTCATTAGTTTTGGCCTATCTGTATTTATATTATAAATATACTTACAATTTTAATTACATAAATTAATGAACATTGAAAATATATTTGTAATTTAATTTTATTAATACTTACACTTATTTATTTTTGTAATTTTTAATTTAGCAAATTTTTTTGTATCTACTTGGATATTTTATGCGTGCTGTACTTGCCTGTAAATGGCTGCTATACCAATATGTTCTTTATTATGTAAAAGATAAATGTATTAGTATAAGTAGTTGTTGGTAAGTCTAATTAAATAAATAAATAAATAAAAAAATAAATATCACTTAATGTGGTAGTCGTTAAGTCAAGTTGGAAGCCTCCTGGACGACAAATGATAATGATGATAAATTCTAACAGTTGGGTGTTCCTCAAACCATTCCATGAGAATCATTATTACATCATACTTATATTTATAAATACTTATATTTTTATTTATATTATACTTATATTTTTATTTATATTATACTTATATTTACCTTTCAATTACAGCCGTGGGTGCTTCAGCAGTATACCCAATAGACTTAGTGAAGACTCGAATGCAGAACCAACGTACGGGCTCGTTCATCGGTGAAGTGGCCTACAGGAACTCTTGGGACTGTTTCAAGAAAGTCATCCGACACGAAGGGTTCTTTGGCTTGTATAGAGGATTGGTGCCTCAGCTAATCGGTGTGGCTCCTGAAAAGGCTATTAAGTTGACGGTTAGTTGATATTAACATTATAGAAATGATGCGTCTAAGGTATAGTCGACCATATTTGCTTTACCACATTTGACTAAAAATTCCATCAAAATTAAAATTCGATAAGGCTCATTATTGATGACAACTGTCACTTTACCGATGTCACTTGCAAGCAAAAATAGACATTATTGTTTTGTGATATGCAAACGATATTTACTCTAAGGGTGGTAAAGCAATTTTATTGTCGACTATACATGCTCCGATACTCCTCCTCCGTACATTTTAGTAGCGTTATTAAAATGTATGGAGGAGGCGTTTCGGAACATGCACCTTAATCTAGAAATATCCGTATTTAAATTAAAACAGAATTTTTTTGTGAAGTCTATTAAACGAAACGGCACACTTGCAAATGGAGAAATTTCCGAACGATTTTTAAATGATAACGAAATATTACGTCACATTAAAACTGTGTTACTTTCTTTCAAAGCGTCTAACATAATAAAATGTTCTGCCTTCAAATTTGCCTAATTTCTTGTATTTCCAGATGAACGACTTAGTTCGCGACAAAATGTCAGATAAGAATGGCAATATATCGCTGTACGCTGAAATATTGGCTGGTGCTTGCGTAAGTATATCTTTAATTGAATACAACCATATAATTCAAATATAATAAAGCGATGGTGGCTGAATAGATAAGTGACTGGCGTGCAAATCATGCGGTCCGAGTTCGATTCCGACCGTCAGTACCAATGTGGATTGCACTTTTTGGAATTTATATGTACTAGTCAAGTGACTTACCATCTGCTAACGGTGAAGGAAAACATCGTGAGGAAACTCACATACCCTAGAAGAAATTCTATGAGTATGTCTGATCCACCAACCCGCACTAGGCCAGCGTGAGTGGATTATGGCCTAAACCCTCTCAGCTCTAGTTAGAGGAGAGGAGACCCGAGCCCAGCAGTGGGACGTAATGGGTTGCTGATCACATTACATATAATTCATAAAACATATATCTGGATCTGGTGTCTTAATTTTAACCGTCGAAAGGGTCCTGTAACTGCTTGTCAGTTACATAATATATAAATTAGCACCTTATAATTTATTTATTTGCTTTAATACGCAAGGAAAGCGATGGTAGCTGAATGGCTAAGTGACCGGCGTGCTAAACACGCGGTCTGAGTTCGATTCCAACGAGCAGTTTCAATGTGGATTTCACTGCGTACTACATTTCGTTTTATGCAGAGGTTTAATGCCGAATTTTTCGAAAAACATTCTTCTAATCGGAGGAAATTATTATTATTGTTCAAATATTGACAAAAATAACCGAATTTATAATAGAATATTTCTTCCAGGCTGGTGGATCCCAAGTAGTATTCACGAATCCTCTAGAAATAGTAAAAATACGTCTCCAAGTGGCAGGCGAGATAGCTGGAGGAGGGAAAGTGCGTGCGTTGTCGGTAGTTAAGGACCTTGGACTGTTCGGATTGTACAAGGGAGCCAAGGCGTGCTTGCTCAGAGATGTACCCTTCAGTGCTATTTACTTCCCAGCTTATGCTCATGTTAAGGTAACGTATTGTTTTACGTATTGCTATTATTTTAAATGTGACGGTTAAACTGTCAAAGCGTACTGGTTAAGGCCGCCTTGCCACTAAAATCGCCGTGCCGGGGAGACGTGAGTTCGATTTCCATACAAGACAAATATTTGTATATCCGTTATTTGTATGTTTATTGCACAAGGCTTATCTCTTGTTCCCTAGTACGCTCTTATAAAAAACTTCGAAATGGTCTACTTAAGAAGTATCTAGTTTTATAATATTGATTGATTGAGATGTCGCCCTAAAGCCTTCCAAACGGCTATTTTAAAAATTAAATACAGAAAAAGCAAAACACGTTCTTAAAGTGTCAAACCTTTCGTTCGAACACCTTAAATTGGTTGATCTCGGAACAATCGAACTAATGTGGAAACTAAGCTGAATTAAATAAAACAACTTGTCGCCTGATCTGAATTTATTGTTCAAATTGCACTTAAATTTTTCGACCTTATATACCCAGGATGTGAACGAAACCATATCGCGATCTATCTCGAACCCAACGCCACCTATCGAGCTTCCAAACAACTTTTTAATTTAGTCTACATTGACACGTTATTAAATGGGAGGGGAGGGGTTTTTGAAGTATTGATCAGCGTGTCTGTTATAAGGGGAAAGTGCCCAGAAGCTTGAGAAGGCTCGCTGGATAGCATGTATGCAAATTAGTACAAAAACAATTATAATTGCAGGCTAAATTCGCTGACGAGAACGGTTACAATCACCCACTGACGCTGTTGGCGGCGGGTGCCATCGCTGGTATACCTGCTGCCTCCCTCGTCACACCCGCTGACGTCATCAAGACTAGGTTACAGGTAATTATCACATAGTTGACATATTAACATGGATTATTGAAAATTGCCTCGATGCTTGCTTTAACGACTGCAGCGCCACGATTCGGTTCGGGGGAAAACGGTACCTTTTGGATATTTCTGACAGGCTATTCTTAGTATCAGCACGAAATTTGAAAAAAATGGTTGGTTAGTGGCAATAGAGCATTATAATAATAAAAAAGATAGTGTAACATATTTACTCGCCGAAAACCACGAAATTGACAATCGTATTAATATTTACATTATTATCTTGAACTGCCTCGGTGGCGCAGCGGGAAGTGTATACGACTGCTGTGCAAGAGGTCCCGGGTTCGATTCCCGGGTCGGGTGAAAATTGTATTGGGCTTTTCTATCATGAAATTCCAGTATTGAGATTTTCCCGGAGTTTGGTAAACAAATGTTCCCTGTAAATGACATTAAGCTCGCCCCTTATTTCATGGGACCAAACATAGCTGGCGAAATAATAATAATATTCTACCACATTCACACAGCGCCATCTAGTCCCAAAGTAAGCAATTATATTTGCTTGTGTTATGGTACTAAACTACTGATATACTACTTAAATATTTTTTTTTTTTGTAAATACGTACATACTCTAGATAAATTACACCCAGACACAGAACAAACCTTTATGCTCATCACACAAAGATTTGTCCTGAAGTCAGGGTCACTAACCACTAGACCAACAGGCCAGTCTGTGTGTAATGCCTAATGTGGGTGTAAAACACCTCAGCCTACCCTTTCGGGGAAAAAGGCGTGATGCTATGTTATGTTATTATCTTGAACGTTTTCTAACTTTCCAGGTAGTGGCACGTTCGGGTCAAACAACTTACAATGGTGTGATAGACGCCACTAGAAAGATTTACGCAGAAGAAGGCGCTAGAGCTTTCTGGAAGGGAGCCATAGGTAAGTCATTACATTGGTGACATTTTCAAGGCTAGATTACGTGAGCATTATTAAAGTTCTATTTGTTATTTTTATTCTTACATCTCTTCTAACTTTGCACCTACCTGTTCTCATCTCTGCAAGGTTGGCTGGTAGAGAATGCTTTTAGCATTAAGCCCTCCTTTTGTACATTTACTTTGTATTTTGTGCAATTAAGTTTTTTAAATAAATAAATTACACAATATCAGAACCGCAACCGCTTGGCGCTGATTTATACTTGCTGATAGCATTAGGCGCTCGTAGCATTGTACTGAGATGTTCATTACGAGTATTTAGGTTAGGCAACGTTGGCAAGGTCAGTCCATAGATGGGTGACCAATTATGGCAATTTCATTCTCGACCGTCTTCGTGCTTTGTAAGGCACGTAACGCCATTGGTCCCGGTTATTACTTAATGTGGTTAAGGTTAAGGTTCGTTAAGTCAAGTTGGAAGCCTCCTGGGCGCTTATAAGTATCTGATATCCCTAGGTCACTAAATTTCGGATATAGATTTATTTATCAGGTGGGCCGTAAGTACGTCTGTTTGCCAACGTCGTGGTTTAAAAAAATATATATCCTACTGCACAGATATGGCAATTTCCATCTTCTGTATAAAAGAACAAGGTTCAAAATTGCCCAGCGGAGTTTCGCATCTTATAACACTTTTCTCTAATATGCTCATCAGTAGTATAGTAATATGTGGCCACATAAAAGCTTATTTGAAAAAAATTATAACTTATTTTCGCTGAATTGAACCCCTTTGAAATGAAGATGACCGGTGCGTAACATATATAAAATAAATAATAATAGTAATGTTTGGACATTCAAACACAGCGCCATCTAGTCCCAAACTAAGCTAATGCTTGTAATATTGATACTAGACAACTGATATAATACTTAAATAACTTTGTTTCGTAAATACATATTATAGATACATTACATCCAGAAACAGAACAAATAATTGTGCTCATCACACAAAGATTTGTCCTGGGTGGGAATCGAACCCACGACCTCTGTCCCAGAGCCACGAAGGCTTCAAATAAAAATAACTTAAATTATAATGTTTACAGCGCGCGTGTTCCGTTCATCACCACAGTTCGGTGTGACGCTCGTCACTTATGAAATCTTACAGCGCTTGTTCTACGTCGACTTCGGAGGAACGTGAGTATCGCTTTTAATTTTAGCAGCCAGTAACCATTGCGGAACAGTCTAGAGTAGGATTGAAACGTCTGGGGGGGGGGGGGGGGAAAAAGGTGCGTTTACATTTCCGAAAACGTTATACATCGTATCTGTAGGTATTGTACCTAATTGAAATACAAATAAAAAATAGGTTGATAAAAAAACATGTTTCTCAATTTTGTTGAAACTTAAGGGAGGGGAAAATATTATTTTGTTGAAACTTAAGGGAGGGGAAAATATCATTTTGTTGAAACTTAAGGGAGGGGAAAATATTATTTTGGGTTCGGGGAGGCTCAGCGAAGTAAAGGTTGCGAGACCCTAGTCTAGAGTATTATAATATTTTACCACATTTACACAGCGCCATCTAGTCCCAAATTAAGCAATTATATTTGCTTGTGTTATGGGTACTAAACAACTGATATACTACTTAAATACATTTTTTTTATAAATACATACATATTATAGATAAATTACACCCAGACACAGAACAAACCTTTATGCTCATCACACAAAGACTTGTCCTGGGTGGGGATTGAACCCACGACCTCCGATTTAACAGTCAGGGTTACTAACCACTAGACCAACCGGCCAGTCCAATTATTGTATTATTGGTCCAAATCATCTCACCATCTATTCCGAGATGGGCCGATGTCGCAGGGCGCAACGAGTAACATATTTTGTAGGTATACCTAGTTTTACGTCACTTTAATATTCCCTTCTCTTGTCTAGTCTAAAACTCAATTTAATATTGGGGTGTTTTACACCAGTTTTTTTATTTAACCCTTTGAACGCCAGAGACGTTATACACGTAATATGAAAATGTGCTCACCATGCCAATGACGGCATAGCACGTCAAAAATGTACTGTATTTTAAAAGCTTG
This sequence comes from Laspeyria flexula, assembly GCA_905147015.1. NCBI lineage: Eukaryota > Metazoa > Arthropoda > Insecta > Lepidoptera > Erebidae > Laspeyria > Laspeyria flexula. The sequence goes on from LR989958.1 coordinate 2,706,433, forward strand.
GCGCTCAAGGCACGGCGATACCGATTTGACGTGGCGGTCAAAAGGTTAAATAAATTCCACCTCGCGACATCTTATACGCTATCCAAATTGTAATTAAAAAAAGATGGCGATTATAATGTCAGTTTATTGCCTATAAGGTACCTGATACGTTCTTAACTTATGTACTCTTATGTATGAGACTAGAAAAAAATGGGAGGGGTTAGGTTAGGAGGATAACTCTTCGTTTATTCATCTAAAATCTTGATGAATAAAAGAGATTTCATTTAATTTTACCTTTATTACGGCGACCAAATATGATAATTATTTCATTAATGAATCAGACTCATAATTACATTTCATCGTGTCTCTTAATCTCAACCTTATAATATCTAGAATAAGAACGATAATTAATAACCCTTTTTCTATGCAGTCGACCAGCTGGTTCGGAACTCAACGTGGCTACTTCAATAGAAGAAACAATCAAGAAACCACAGCACATCGGCGGTTACCAAGTCGCTATACCAGTTCTTACCGGTCTGGAAACTAAGTTCGGTATCTCCTTGCCTCGGTGGTCAACTGTGAAGCCACAACCACAGGCACCACAGTAACGTGGTCATGTCTACGGAGCTCGAAACGTACGTAGGTTTGTGTAGTCGAATAATAATAAAAGGTCTAATGTAGATGCACTTTTTGGTTGTATAAATAGACGGGCCCTTGTTTTTGTTTAACAAAGGGAGCACTTGATTTTTTCCTGGCATTAAGTGAAAAACAAAAAATATTGATGTGTGATCAGGAAAAAAGTAGGTTTTCCTAACAAAGTAAGTATTCCATAATATTAAAGTTAAAATCACCTATACAAATTAAGACCAAACATTGTAAAGAATAAAGTAAGTTCAATATAATAATCGTCAAAAAATAGGGCCCGTCTATTGTTTGGTCGAGGTGTTTTACCAGCAAAATCATGTTGTCTCTTTTTTAAATAAATATTTGAAAGAGATGGTGTGATATTTTGCGTTCACAATAATTTTCTATTAAATAGAGACACTAGGAATTATATTTGATTTGCTCAGATTGTAATAAGTTAAATTGGTAAAGTAATTAGTCCAAATACACATAGTGATTATTAAAATTAATAAACTTCTTGAGATATTAATAACAAACTTTTATAGAAGGTTAGCATACCAATACAATGTAAAGTTCTAGTGGATTTACAAAAAAAACCTGGATCATAGGAATCCGATACCATTTGCATTAATTTAAGTTAAAAAAAAAAAACTAAAAAAAAACAAAATTAAATTGAATTTTGTACGTAACTGTTTTTTTATGTTTGTAAATTCACCAAAATTCCACCATGTAGTTAAATATTTTTACAGTAGCACTGTGCTTCCAACTTCAACTAAATGTATAAAAAATCAAGTAGCTTTTTGGCCGCATAAACCCAAATGACTAGCAAATGAAAATACAGCCTATTCTGATGTGCTTAGAGTTCATTTTCAATCGCTAGTTTCTCGGCACTTGTGTTGACCAAAAGGTTAACCTATAAAAGTTTGCAAATATTTTAAGAAGTAAAAGTGAAAGACTCAAATGCTTTACACAAGTCAAGGAGAAAACGTATGTTTTACCTTAACTTAAGACATATTTTTGCTCGAAATTCACATATATTTGCGTAGGTTTTAAATATTGGGTTTTTGTATTTATCTACTTACTTTCGAAGCTCCATTTGCAGTGTTCAAATAGCAGTTCCTGCTAACGTATTTAAGTGTGCAGTGGAACTAAATTATAGTTGATTTGTATGCAAGTCTATGCTTAAGACGAAGTTTTTAAAAAAAAACCAAAGTTATATCTCACGTTGGTTAACTTTGTTTAGTTAAGTTTTGGAAACATTTTTGTGTATTGTGGCATTGATAGCTGATTCAGTGAGCTCTAAATAATTAAGTTTTTTTAACGCAATTTTTTGGTTTTTTTTTATACATGACATTGGTATCTGTTCCTAATCATACGCTACTAGATTAGAGGTGTAACTCTTTTTTACTAAAGTTAACAGCTCTAGTTAGTACAAAGATAAAATATATAATAGATAAATTAAAATTCTTGCCGCAAATGAAATAAAAAAATCCAAATTAAGACTGAGCTCTTTCAAGAAATATCAAAAATAACTATGTTTTTGGATACTGTCGTTTATTTACATGACAAAACTGCCGAAACAACAACAAAAATGTATTCTTTTTTAAAACTTCATTAATAAAACAGAATAACTGGCGGTGAAAATGTGAACTAATAAAAATGCACTAAGGGTTAATTTTTTAACCTCGTAAAGATTCATAGAATAGACTTTCATACACTTCATACAAGTGATTAAAGAACGCAATCCTTGAGTTCGCTCACACAATATTATAGCATTTTATGTGATCTTACTAAGATTTTTAGATGATTTTTTTTTCGAGATTTTACGTGTTACAGTTATTTAATTATTAAGTGTAATTAGTTACATATTCAATCATTTTTGAAACATTTACTTTTGTTTAGAATTTTTGTCTCTTACACTGCCTTATACATAAAAATTTCATAATAAATTGTGTTAACTTGTACATTCAATATAAATAACTTACTGCATTTAAATATTTGGGATATGTTTATTTATTGGTGTAAAATAATTGCAACTTTATTTTTTTATATTATTTATTTTAGGTAACTGTAACATCTAAAAATATATATCGTTTTAAGCGAAAATCAGTGCGATCTTTTTATTGTTTTATTAATTTTTAATTTGTTATAACTAAAAATGTTAAAATTTGTAATTCGAATAAGTAAAAAATGTTTTCGATGTAATGTTGCGATAAAAATCTTTTAATGATAAATAAATGAGATTAAGTGGGAGGTTCATATTACATCAAATGGAATATAAATAGAGAATATTGATTATGTTAATTTTATTCTCGATATTCATATTATTATGTTAATAAACTTGATTCTCTAACAAAACTATATTTGTGTCTTTGACTTAATGTGAACCGGTTCAGTCTTGAATATACCTGTCCATATCTATTGAGCTTTTATACATTCAAGGTGAAAATATTACCTTTTGGGTGCCACAAAATTAAAAATAACACCAAGCCCTGAACGCTAGCGTCGCAAACACCTAAAATAAATGAAGATATTACCGCTGCATTTATGGTTTGGCAAATAATACACGCTGAAATGTTTAATCGTGGTGCTAAAAGTGTTAACTGGCAATATTTTCGAGGTTAAAGTGAAGTAATTACTCCATAATCAATATTTTATTATTGCCAATGTTTTCAATCCTGGCAATATATTGATTGAATTTCCAGTACGAACTATGAAAAACGAAACAAAATTGAAATTCGCTCAAAATGAGATCAGCTAACAAATTTTTCATGAAAAAAAAAAACTCATAGTAAACGTCGTTTAATTACTACTACTTACCTCTTCACTGCCTAAGATATTGCAATTTCACCCCATCTCCTACATAGTTTTACAAACACAGAGCCTATATATTTTTCCATTTATTTAATTAAAAGCAACTTAAGTATAAGCAAAACACAGTCAACGGGGGTAATTTTAAACAGTACTAATATTCATCATCATTACACTACTACTTACTAAACTTATAAATGTCCCACTGTTGGGCACAGATTTACTCCAAACATTTTGAAGGGAATTTAGCCTATAACACGCTGGTCAGACGGGTTGGTCTAGGGTTTCTTTCGATTTTTCCTTTTCTCGCAGTGCTCTTGTCTGCATAAGGTTAACTCCCTTAGTCGCCTTTTACGACACTTTGTACTCTTAATCCGTCACTACACGACACAGTCACACGTTTACAATTATCCAAGTTGACGCTACTAGTTAGTCTTGCAATAATTCTAAAGAAAGTTCAAATAAACTATGATAAATATCAACGATTTGTACAGACACATTGAAGTACTATTGTTATAATATAATCAATTTTAATACTGAGATAGAAATAGATGCTTTGTTTTGAAACTTTTAACCTTGTGACCAACCAAACTGCCATAACCGGCTAGTAAAATTGAATCTTATTATTAAAACAGTAAGAGTTATTTTTATTTGACGGCAGTGTTTCACGGCCAAAGGGTTAAAAAGGAGTTTGTATGAACAAGGTTATTGTTCTAAAACGCAAAAAGCTTGGGCACGTCGAAAATTAAAATTGTCTTCTATTAGCAATAATTAGCTGTGTATACGCCTATGTATAAGTTAAAGCCGATTTTTGTTCATATTGTTAATTTGGTGGAATTTTAAAACGAAGAGTGAGTTATTATTAAAGAAAATCTCATTAGATTTTTCTCATGTGACGTATTACTTTTTTATTTTTACTTTCAAGTAGGTACCTCTAATACTTCACATCAGAAAAATCTAATAAGATTGCTATCAGTTAAGGTGAAGCTTCGTGGTTCGCAGTGGTTATAGACATTATAAAAGAATCGTCTGGATGAAATCGCTCTTAATTTACATTTGTTGTGTAGAATAAAGAGTATTCTATCTATCTAAAAAAAAATCGCGACGGTCGCGCACAAGTTGTACAAAAAAAATATTCTTTGGAGGACACACGTGCCCAACAGGGGGACATACATTTATGGGTTGAAATTATATATATCGTATACAAAGACCTAATCGCCTTTGCAGTGTTCGTTGCTGCTACCAATGAAACTTCACCTTTAAACACAGGCGAAATTAATATGCATCCATATCTAACACGCACTAACCCTAAAACTTCGGTAAACAAATTTTTGTCAGCGGTAATATCGCTCTTAATCAACATCGTATGCGTACGTAAGATATGGATGTATCTTTAACATAACTCGATTTGCTTTGCAATTCCATAAAATATGACGGCCCATGGAATGCACAATTTAGTTAACACGATTATAAGTTAGAAGTTGATGTTGTATGACAACATTGTATAAAGTGAATCATAGTGTAACGAGAAGTGATAGCTAGGGCTTCCATTACGTAATTACGTAATTGCGCAATTACGTAATTACGAACTCATTTTAAAGTATTTTCAATTCCGTAACTGAAGATGTCAATTCCGTACTTACGTAATTATTGGTAATTTGGTATCATCAATCAATCAAAATAGTCAACCAATAAAAAAGCATTATACGTACACATTTATAATGTGGCAACACTATACGATATAACTACATCGAAACTGTACATACAGGGTATTCCGCGAAGTTTATTTTATCGTTTGTTAAATCTTGCAAAAAATAGTTGTAAGACGTACAGAATTGTCCGTGTAGAGACGGACTAAGAATACATAATGTCACTACCCCCTCTCAACCCGTGGGTGTCGTAAATGGCGACTAAATTCCCTCCATGTTCTTCGGAGGAGACCCGTTCCCAGCAGTGGGACGTTTATGGGTTGAAATGATGACGTACAGAATAGAGCTCAAAATATATCAAGTTGGCGAGTGGGCATGGCCGGGGAGTCCCTAACGAAAAGTCCCTACGAGTCCACGGGGAACTTAGGAGAATTACTATGCTCTTCACTTTCTTAACTAAAAATAAAGTAGTTTCATTGCTCAATTGTCGGTTGTTCAGTTCCCATCGCTAGACTCTCGACACAGTTGACACTTGATTTGATTACTTAATTAAAAGTTGGTGGTAAATGCGCGCAAATATTAACAATTTGTAGCAATTGTATTTTCATCGTGGGTGACTTTGAATGTGTGGATAATCTCTTGAAAGATGTAAGTACTTAAAACAAAGCCTTAATTAGTATATTTAATATTAAAAGGGCATTAAAAACCCCGTGGACCGTGGAGCATGCATAGTTCATACAAAATAATTTCTAAATAAAACATTTTCTTAAGATGTATTTATTCCGATTAGATTATAGAATATCTAGGTTCCCAAATTGTATATTAATTAAGAACACTGATTAAAACATAAAATAGGTACTTATTTCCTATAAAAAATAAGTTTTGTATCAAAAATAGGAAAAATTACGTAATTACGGAATTACGGAATTGGAGAAAAAAGGTGCGTAATTAGTTACGTAATTGACATTTCCGTAATTTTGGAAGCCCTAGTGATAGCCGATGTGACTATATTTATTGATATTGTACATTTGTGTTAAAAATAAATCGAATAAAACATTTATTTTGATATTTATTGATATACCCTACCATTAGTGTTTATGAGTACTTGCATTGTTTGCTTGTTTTAATGTTGAAAATTCACCACGGTGATGGTGGAACTTCCCTTTGTTTAGTAGTGGACATCCTACTAATATGATGTTGAGTTGAATGAAAAACTTCATAAAATGCGTTCAATTATCAAATTTATTTATGCCATTTTGTTTGAGCCTTATTTTACAATTTACGAGTCATATCTCACGGTGGCGACTCAAAACGTATCACTTTAAATAATTATTGCATTCGTTTCGGTTTTGCATCGCCAACATGTCAATACAAAACCACGTCGTGCCGCCAACAATGGGAAACTAGGGAACAAAATACAAAGCGTAAGGAACAAATAAATTATTGACAAATATTTTCTCATCTTGTAACACTATCCTTCGATAAATTACAATATTTATACATAAATAACGTTTTTTTATTTATATCGTTGTAGTCTGTGGTGGCTACTCCAAATAACGATTTCGATACAGTGAATACGCTATCCCTTTCACTCGTATTGTATTTGCACAACGTGCGAGAGGGATGACGTATCGAAACCGTCTTTCAAAGTAGGCCTTTCTAATATCGAGTTAACCTTGTGACCGCCATGAATATTAACTGCCGACAAATCAAAAAATGATCCCATTGAGGCAACATTAAGGCTTAATTTAATTTGCAGGTCTAATAGCTTCGGTGGTCATAAGGTTAAAATAGCTCAGTTATCAAAATTCATTAACTTTCTCTCTATATACAATGAATCTTTTTTTTTGTGATAATACATTATTATGCAGCACCGCAGCAAAGGAATATCCCCTTGCATGTGATTTAGTTAATCGACTTTCAAAATAAATACACTCACTCAATTGTCAGTGCGGTTCTGTTTAATATCTCGAAGATATTCCAGGGAATATTGAAGAAACGACTATCATCATCAATATATTTTTGTTACATAATCCTTTCATTTTCACACGATATACTGATCTATACTTGAGCAAGTCGGGAAGATTTAAAATAACTCAGAAATATTGAATCATTGTATGTATAGTAGTATAGCGTTCAGCAAAGAAACTACTGAATCAGCAAACAGTGTTGCTGCTGCAATGATACCGCACAAACAAATGAGGGAGCGGCCTATATCAAGGAATTTCATATTCAAAAATACTATATAACTATCAAGGCATAATTCTATAGTTACTATATTCAAATTGAGCCTGAATGCGAATATCCTATCTAATAAAAAAAAAACAAAATATTAATTATAGAAAGATCTCATATAATTTCCATATCATTCTTTTCAAAAATAACTGCCCTTTCGTTATGTGCATTAACATGTTTATGTGTGCAGTGTCCGGCTTTGGTGATTAATAAATTACATAGAGTGAGTAACAAATATACAAAATAATAAACAATTAATCATATAGAAGGAAAATAGTTCAAAATAGATTATAAATCGAACAGTCCTCTTACTGTGCAAAATAATTACATGTATGATATGTAGAGGTCAATTTTGTAATTCTAGATATAGGCACTTACGAGATAATGTCTGAAATAATTCTATTCTGAAAGAAATTCTACCATAATAGAAAGACGCCGATGATAGGCTAATATTTGAAACCTATAGTATGTACCAAAAGGAAGGCTTCGCATTATTAGAAACATAATTATGACAATAAATAATATTTTTTTGCACAGTAAAGTTAGGCGTGTTATTATGTAAAAATAATTAATTATACAAGAGACCTTTCTCACAAAACGTCGATGATTTAAAAGAACTCAGAAATATTGAATCTAGGTATATAAAATTATATTACTATAAATAAATTATTTTCTCCCAAAAGTTTCAAGTCTCGACTGTGAAAAAGATCTCCGAAATTGGGAAACTATTATAAATCCTAGGAAAATTAAGCTAGCGTCATGCGGCCGTGTCCACTACAAGACCATGCTAAAAATGGAAGCCAAAGTATGGGTTATCAACACTTTCTTATAACAATATCTATATCAGGGCGATACCCAGCAGGATAGTTGTTCCGAAAGACTGATGTACTTTCTGGTCATGGATTGTTTCTAAAAACCCTAACAAGAAGACTTGATTATTAACAAAGCTCATCCAAAGCAATCAAAAGTTAATGAAATAACTTAGATATATCGTTTGTCGCAATCAAAATAAATAATATAAATGTCTTACCATAAAGTAAATACATATTTTCTTTGAGTATTTGAAAATTGGACAAATATCAATCATCATTTAAGTATACCGTAGGTCTTAACTTTTAGGTCACCGTAAAAGCCACCATAGCCAGCTAACGCTAAATGCGATGTATCTGTGTTGAAGTAATAAGATTCCACTTTCAATTTTTGGTTTGTTTGACAGGACAATCACACTTATACACCCATGGCTTCTGTAAACCAGGATTAACACTGGTTCACTGTCGTAAACACCGAGTTACGATGAGATGGAGTCCCAGGGAAAGGCTAACATACTGTCTTGTAATCAGCAACAAATTTAATCATGAGTTATAAATCAATATGATAATTAATTTAAATAAAAGATCATGTAATAACCTCATAATATTTCTGTAAGATATTATTGTCTCATCTCAAAAAATCAAATAGCGGACACCACCAACAAAAATATACGCAATATACAAAACAAATTGTTTGCTAGACTTCCCCGAAGTTCGTATGTTTCGTCTCTTTAGCGTGTTTCTGCGCTTCTATCTGTCCCGTGAAGAACTTATCACAAACCATGCACTTGAGGGTAAATTTGTTTAAGTCAGTGAATTGCCGAGATGATTTCGCTTCATGCGCTAACTGCTCGGCTTCCCTATATATCTCCATGTCTTCGGCTGCGAATATTGTTTGGATACCACCCTGGAATAATGAACCTTTTGTTAATATTCTCCCATAGTAGACTTTTTAACCTTTTGACCACCAAAGCTAATTTGACCGGCTAACTAAAATGCGACGTATAAGACCATTTTTAGGGTTCCATAACCCATTAAGGGTAAGAAAATACATGTATCAGAAGCTGAAAAAAAAATGTTTGAGTAGTCATCTACGAATTGCAAATACTTTGACTTCTAATCTTTTCCAAGCAAGTTTTTTCTTCAAGTGCCTACCGCCAACCGCCTTTGCGTTTCGTCTGCGTCTTTTAAAAGGGTTTTGCGTGGGTTACAATGGATCGATATAGCTGCCTATTTTATATATATCTTAAAGTGCAGGAAAATAAATTTTATTATGACCACTAGAAGTCGCGAGCGGCTTTGTAATGCTGTGTTATGTTATATCTATTTTGACTGATTCACTGTCGCCGTGGTTTAGCGGTTAAGGTGGCCTCGCCACTAATATCGTCGTGCCGAATGACGTGGGTTCGATTCCTACACAAGACAAATATTTTTGTGATTCATAGATGTTAAGTCTGGGTGTACTTTAATTGTATGTTTGTAGTCACCTTCGACACAGGGCTTGCGGCCTAGTGAGGGTGTAGTCTTTCATTACAGTTATGTTAGACAAAAAGAATTTTCTTGTATAGTTTTTATTAACCCATTTATATATACACCAGGGTGGCCGCACAGATATGGGTTGTCACATTCTTTAGAAAAATATTATTTGACATGGCACACATCTGACACGTTCAATTTCTTAACTCTTTCTTAATGTACTGTTTGATGAGTAGTTTTACAAATGAACCGGCTCGAAGGAGAGCAGATATTTTATCACTTTTAAAACAGAGTTTTTAATTGAAATAAGGTTTATTTTAACATGTCACTTTTTTTATTATTGAGAATGTGTTAGAACAAACTTAATGCGCTTAGAGTGAAATAATAAGAGGTTAGAGGAGCCGACCGGCCTCTGATTACGACTCTTCTCAGCACACACGCATTCGAATGGCTCCGAGTGCATCTGCTCAAAAACAGCGCTCTTCCAACCGATCTATTGGAAACGGTTGTCGGCTCCGGCCAGATCCAAGCGTATATCTCGCGCCAGTTTGTGTGAAAACAAGAGCGCCTGCCGATGCTCTCCGAGCCGGTCTGTGTGAACGGACCCTTAGGAGTAAAATATTACCCTATTATAAAAAAACTTACATCAGATTGTTCCAAATACAATGGGTCGTAATGTACACCGTCAAATAATAGAAACACTCTTTGTCCATAATTCTTGTCTTCTCCAAATCTATTAATAATTGCATTCAATGTATCTACCACAGCCATCTCCAGTCCATAGAAACGGGATAAGATTGCAACCTAGAAAAGATATAAAAATGTTTTTTAATTTTGTTATTACTGTTAAGTCAAAAGCTTGTGGAAATTGACCATGATAGCAAATTAGTGATGTATCAGTTGTATGTTGCATGTATAATAGTAATAACAACCCATCAGCAATAATCTACTGCTAAGCAAAGGTCTCTATCTAGAGGGCAGAGAGGGTTTTGCCCTTGGCTCACGACTTATGCTGCCGTCCACTAACTAAAAGGTCGTTAAGCCATTGCCGTCCACTAACTAAAAGGACGTTAAGCCATACATCGCCCCTATGGCTTAACGACCTTTTAGTTCGTGGACGGCAATGGCTTAACGACCTTTTAGTTAGTGGACGGCAGTATGGTTACTTGGACTAGTTATACCATAAATAAAATTACCTCAATAGCACCACCCCACGAGCTTGGCTGTTGTATCCAAACACAGTACTCGGCATTAGGCTTTCCGAGCATTGCTTCATTATACGTCTCAAGATCACTCGCCACTTCCATTGCTATGATCTGTCTCATCAATGAATGCACTGATGTGTCCACACTGCCATTTAATACAAATCCTGTAATTTTATGAAACTGGTGTATTTTTACACTAGGTATATTTTTTTTTAATAAATTTATACAACTTTTTGAAAAGTTATTGTAGTAGGTAGGTACTAGTAGCTAGAAAGACTTTGATTGGGTTTTTATGAGTAGTTTAACGTCCCCAAACCAGCAACATGGAAACTTGACTTTTTTCACAAGAGGATAATATTAGCCTTTGCTTGCCTCAAATCACTAAAAGTATGCAAGCAATATTCATGAATATAATGTAGGTGAGTATATTTAATTTTAATGGCATTTTTTATGAGAATACAACTGCTGTGAGGTACTTACAGAAATAAAACAAAAGTATTACTACTTGTAGTTATCAACTGTTTATAGGAATATTATCTGTTATATCCTCAGCAGTTACGTATTCACATTTTATGATCCATTGTTTCACTAATAAAATGGCTCTAGCTAAATGAAAACAATGTCTTCACATAACACTAGTTCAGTGATCTATAATTAGCTAACTTACTGTTGACCTTTAACTGTCTTTACATTATATTTTCATAGAAAATGATTACTGGCTAATATGCTTCTGTAACTATTATTGTATTTTGTATATTTTCAGTCAGAAAACAGCAGTAACTTACCTATACTAGTGAATAAACAGGAGTTATCAGAAGGCACCACCTTCTTCATAAGAATTCCTGGTCTACATGGTCCTATTGTCTCGTGAGACGCAACACCGTTCTCTACGGGCTTCGGTGGTGCCTCTGGAGGCTTACTAGTACTAGTTGGAGATAAAGCCTTCTCTTCAACAATTAAAGTTTCACCGGTTTTCAAACCTATTTCACAGAGTTTTTTATTGTCATTACTTATATCTAATGGCTTCGGTGGATACCCACACAACACACAAATTCGCTCGACGCCAACGTCCGATATACTTGACAAAAACATCTTCAATTCACCCACGGTACTATCAGAGGTCAAATCTTTAAGTATTTGCTGACCATTTTTGCTTTTAACTTTAAACGCTAACGATGTCATCTTAATAAAATATTGCTTTGTGAGAAATCTAATACGTGTTCAGTTTAGGTTTGTCTTAATTAGGTCAAAAAGACGCCACAAAAGATGAAATAAATAAATTACTATTTGACTTTTTCTTTTTGAAATGACAAAACAATGAATTGACATTTGAGAGTAATGTTGCAATACCAAAAAAAAATTTGTCATTTCGTGATTTTCCAATATAAAATAAATAAATAAATTTTAAACTTAAAAAATTGTAAACTTTATAAATTATATGTTTTAAAATTTTACATTTCCTTATTAAAATAACATATAATAAATACCTCTGGTGTTGCAGGCGTCGCATAGAGTAGAGTATATAATTACGTCCCCAGCCCCCTGATTCTAAGCCGTCGGAATATTTTCGGCCGGAAATGTCAGTTTAATTAAAGTTGAAAACATAATGTTAAAGAAATAGATGGTTTTGGGAAAAAATCTTACATTAATTAGTTTATAATTTTCTATACGGTAAACAATTTTATAACATTAAAAACTTAAGCCGTAAAAATACGTCGTACTAAGATTCGAAAATGTTTTCGATCCGGGAGCAATCCGACGAGTAAGAATCAGGGGACAGATTACGCTCACTATCACTAGTGAGATTTGCCAGTTGCCACCGTCGCGTTGTGGTCTAAACTTGGGTAGTTTTTACATGCTTAATAAAATTGTGCATGCGATTTTCTCCTCATTATTTCCCGCTAGGTACTACCTGCCCCCTGAATCTGAGCCGGTGGAATGCTCCCGCTTCGTAAACTTTTTCGAATCAAAGGACGAGTAGTGGTTTATTCCCGTTTTAATTTATTTTTTTGGAAGAAAATAGTTTACTTTTAATTTTGTAATGCGTTTAAATAAGAATAAAATATATAATATGTATAATGGGTATATCTTAAAGTTAAAGGGTTTTCATCATCATAAATCAAACAACCCTGTGTTTCTTTGCATTTTAATAAAAATAACATTCCTACGTATAAATATTCATAATTAAGTTACAAAACTCTAACCTAAGTTACACTATGGCATTATCAGTAACTAAGTATCCATTATTATTGGCACAATAACAACTTGTTTAACATTGTAAACAACTCATAAGATGAACAATAATTATTAACTTTGGCAACATAAAAGCAAATGGAATTAACAATACCTACTTATTACAGTTGTGACTATTAATATGCTCAGGCCTCAGAGTAATTAGGCCAAAGGAGCCAAGCGCACACTTTCCACCATTACACATGGTTGGTGTCGGTTTATCTGTGTGACGTTTTACTTTGGTGTGCGTTTATTGAAACGTGGATTTTCTTCGTAGTAGAGGTATACTATATACCTCACCTCCCCCAAAAATGGCAGAAAGAACTAGCGCAAAGGCAACTCCCGTCTAATTGCTCTGAGATTATTATGTGCATAATTTTATTGTATTATTAAGTACAAAAACGTAATAAAATTATGTAACTTAATGTTGTTCAGTGACATTTAAAATATACCGGCAATTTTTAATTAAGTAAGTAATTAAAAATAATTAGATAATTAAGGATAATTGAACAGAAATATTTGTATTATTTGGTGTACTTTGGTATTATCTACTTAATAAAGTGAGTATTTTCTTCTCGTAACAGTTAAGGAGTAAAATGCATATTTATTAGTAGTTATACAATAATATACACGTAAAGTATTCAAATATTGATATGAGTTGAACACCTATTTATAGCTAATTCTTTACATCTTAATGTAACCCTTAAATTTACATATTGTCTCAAATTCTATATTCTAATAAATGTTTATTATAAATGCACATCAATGGCAAAAAAATAACCTTTAAGTGTCCTTCTAATTATGAAATTACTTAGGGACATTTTAACTTGTACCTATAACTCGTTGGAAACTTAAACTCTATTTTATTTTGGTATTTTGACTACTGACCATTATTATGAACATTTATTTTTCTTTGGTAAAAACTGCTACAAATAACATCACTTATTTAATAAATATTATGTAATTTAAACATTTCCCACTCAAGTATTGTAATGGTAACCACTATTTTAAGTAATAGACTTAATTAGACTAGGAATATTAATTTATTTACATTTTTGTTCAGTCATAAAAAATAACTTTTGGTGGCATTTAATCTTTCAAGCAACATTAAGATTTGACCGCATCTTGATATACACACACACATGTAATTAAACAATGAACTACGTATAAACCAATATTACAAATCACAAACAACAAAACATTGTACTTAATACGCATATTTTTAATGATATAATAAATTAATTTTATAATTTAGCGCGTAAATCAATTGGCGGAAAAAGTGACAGCTGATAATGTTACCAGTCTACTAAAAAGAAAAAAAACCGTAAATGTTCATAAACCAAAAATAATTACATTCGACTGTTGCGGTGCGGTCTACGATGTCTAGGATGACGGTGTACCGGCCACCGTCACGTGGGCCGGCGAACAAACCTAGGTACAGGCGCCCGGAGTCCCCTTCTACCTACTACTAAAGGTGGCATCCTTTCATCCTCCTCTTCGTCATATTCAGTGCCTTCTGCACTATCTTCTTCACTCCAAACTGGCTTCACCATTTGGTATGACGCTGAAAATCCTTTGAAAACTAAAGAGTCATCAGTCCGGAACCTTATGAGCAGAGCTTCACTTGTGGATACAATTTCTGGCGGCATCTGAAACAACATTTTCTTATTACATTAAACCATTTTATCATATTTATCATTTGTAACTTATTTAAAGAAATTTGAACAATTACGAAAATGCCATCCCACTGAAGTGATACTCAGTTGGAATTGAACTCACACATCAGAGTTCAATTCCAACTGACTGCCATCATAAAATTTCGAGGCATCATGTCTCATACATCAATCTTTAACGCTTAATTGTGAACCTACTAAGTGACTTTTAAAATCCTTAGATATAAATCTCTTGGCAAAAGGTTGTAAATCCTAACCATTAAAATAGTTGGTCTTACCTTGGTCCCACAAAATGTGCCATAATTCCCTCCACTGCCGTCCAATCCTCCAAATACTTGCACAAAGTCATATCTGCAGTTAGCCTCTGGTTCCAACTCAAAGGTCAAGAAAGTTAACTTGACGAAGTGGTTCCGCGGAGCTTCGATGTTCCAGTCACAGTTGGCGCGAGATTCGTAAGCGTTGTCTCCGTAACGAGCGTGGGAGTATAAGTGTTGGACGGCGTCAGTTGCAGCTAAGTAGCCACCACATGCTGAAAAGATTAAATCGATAAATATTTTCAAATCTAAGTCAAATTGCACTGGCAAGCTCAGCGTAGCACCACAAGGTGGACAGAATCATCTAATTCGAACCGTAGGATAGCTACAATTTCTATTGGAAATCTAAACAGCCGCAAGGCGTCTATACGTCTTGCGGCTGTTCTGATGACGATAGATTGAATAAAATTAATTGCAGCTGCTTCATAGAGTACATTACATACATACATACAGATTATGAATGAGATCTTTATGTCAAACCTGAGACATTTCAATCCGATGAATCAATCGTCTAAAAATGTATGTGTAAACTATCATATCATTCATCACCACGCGATTGATACGCATTATAATGTGTAAAGTAACCCGATTCAAACATGTCTCTTTAACAGTCTTTATCATTCATGATCTTATCTTTGGCAATAAGTGGTTTCAAGTAGGTACTTATTTGTCTTACAAAATTATCTTTCTATCTTTTCAGTAATGTTTTAAAACCTTGAATAATTATGGTATCTTAACTTACCGGTCGAATGATTAGCAAGAAATCCATTTCTCTGCACAGAACCGTCAGACTTGAACACCACGTACATCTGGTTCTGAGAGGCCACGATGGGGTGAGGTAGTCTATTGCCACAGAAAAGACCTAAAGTCTTTTCATCAGCTGAGGATCCATCGTATATTGTTACGTAGTCATAGGCGCATTCCTAAAAACAGTTCAGAATATCGTTTTCCATCATTTTATTAACTGTGCCCTGCGGTTTACTTAGGTTTACCACTACTTCTCCATGTCTATAGATCGATACGTGAATTTGTTTAGCTTACAGCGTTTCCATAATTATAATATTTACTGCAAAAGACTTTTATAGATCGGATTGATGTGATTGCTTTTGCTTTTGCGTGACATTGCGCGCATTGATGTGATAGCTCTGATTTAAGGTCAATAGGATAGAAAAGACGACGGATTGAATTGCTAGAGATATGTTTGAAATAATAATACTTACAGGATGAGGTTCTAGTTCAAACTTCTGGAAAATCAGTTTGATTCGATGTCCTGGTGTTGTAGAAAATTGCCACACGCAGTCTTTTCGTGGTGGGTAGGCTGCTGGGTAGTTTGGACTGTGGAGACAGCGAATACACATAAAATGACGAGTGATTATAGAGCAGTCAACAGATTTAATTTTCAAAATAAGAAAGAAGGAAAAAACGGTTAAGAAGAGCTGACCCCAGGTAATGGGACAAGGCGTAAGGAAGTTACTGGTAATTTGATCAAAATTAACAAAGGGAGAACTAAGTTAAAAAACATACCTACATTATTTTATCCATTTTGGTTTACCTACCTACTTGAAAAAATTTAGTTTAATATAACCAATTTAGAATCTATCTATTTCATACATTTTGGTCTTTAGTATTCCTTAGCTGCCGATTAAATTAGGATCCACAAAACTCAGGCTAAGAACGCTCGAGTAATATATTCACTGATTTTTTCAACTTTTAACTTAAATGTATGGAATTAACGTAATAATCTCATCAATCAGTAGTCACGTTATAATGTGCGCGCAATTCCATACCTAGAATTGACTAGACTGACAAAACAGTCACAGCGACAAACATTCTTAATGTATGATAGGTTCAGTAAGACAAGCATTATCGCTGCCTGTGACGTAAATTAGGCAAGGCCTCATTGGGCTGATATCAGCCATCAGGCTATAGGAATATGATGGTGAAGAAGACAAGCTCACCTGAATATAGTGCCATGTGGTTGTGTGACATCATGTTTACAACCCCCCTCCTTACAATCATGGTTGTTAGGATGGAGCGTGAAGCCGCTGTAGCACGCGCACTCGTACCCGCCGAGCGTGTTGCGACACTCGTGCTGACAGCCACCGTTGTTCTCAGCACACTCATCTACGTCTATATAGTAGGCGGCTGCGAAGCCTGAGCGGTGGACGGAACCGTCGGACGTGAACTGAGAAAATACATAATAAAAGTAGAAAAATAATTTTCTTCCTACAATTTTTTTCACGTCACTTACTTGGGATTTTTAGAAGTAAAGTTTACAGAGTAGTTTTTTACGAAAGAGTGAAATTATTCAAATTTCAGCTATTCGTATTTACCTGAAAAGGTTTGAATGATACAAAGGGCTAACAAATATAAAATGGTTTTACCTGTACTCTCAACACAGATCCATCAGATGTCACAGGAGATGGTAAGGCTGATCCACAGAACACTCCATGTCGTCTCAACACATCAGCTCCTAACTTCGAGTGAACTGTCACACTGTCGTACTCGCACTCCTACAGAATAAAGTTAAGAATTCAAACGTGGACTCCAAAAAATGATCACTCCAATATAAGTATATTAGCAGAAAAAATGCATTCAGGTTTTTCGAGTCTATGCATTTATGATGATTGTTTAAAATCCTTACACAATACAATACAAAACATCACAAAGGATTATGAACACTCAACAGCGAGATTTGGCCTTCTAAATCAAGATGGCAAAACCGCTAATCGGTCTATGAACGAAATCACATAAATTACTTTCCAATTTATGAAAAAGAACGGGAACTGTCAAAAGAGTAATGCTAAGTTTGTAAGTAGGTTAAAGGTAGTTTGGTTAAAGGTTTGATCAAAAATTACACTGTTAAGATGGAAATAACTTTATAACAAAATTAATGCAAAAACGTACTTGTTGATACATATTGTTTCCTTCCAAGTCGAAATGCGTAAAGTTGAGCGTGATTCTGTGTTGTGGAGGCGCTACGATCTCCCACAAACAATTCTTGGACGGCGGATAGAGATCAGGGAATGAAGGTGAGGTGATAGTCCCGTTCGGTGCGTATAAAGATCCTCCACAAGCATCTGAAAATGTCAGAAATCGGCATTATTCATTGTCAGGTAATACTGTGTAAGTATAGTCTGTCAGTATATTTGCAAAATAAAAAATAACCAAAGTTATATGATTAAGAATATGATTCCATTTTACTTTATCCATCAATGCGTTGCGTCGTCACAGCGCAGTAATTTCTTAATAAAATTAAATGTACCACGTGGTGACACTCAATGCGTCGAAATTCTATATCGGCGCTGCGACAACGCAACGCACTAGGGGGGCATGGCTCTTATATAGCGGTCCAACGTACATAACCTAAAAATTCATCATTATATTATAGTAGACTGTAGTATTCTATATTTTTGAGGCAGAGTGTGAGACAATATCTACCTATTAAACTTTGATACAGTTCCATGTCATGTTCCATGCCAAAATAGTTATTTCAAAATTGACAAAATAAGACTGACATTTCTATTACCTACACTAATAATAATTCAATAACTAAAACATAATTATTTTATAGTACACTTACTCTCACACTTCTTCCCATCAGAATGCAGTTCGTATCCAATATCACACGCACACTCGTACCCTCCAAGAGTATTGACACACGAGTGGCTGCACCCATGTTCTATAGAAGCGCATTCATCAAACTCCTTCATGAATGTGGCAGAAAATCCTGCCTTCTGGACGGTGCTATCAGATTCGAAGATCACGAGCAACTTGTTGGATGTAGACCTGAAATTTGTTAGTCTTTTCATTAGTATACAAAAGTACACAATACATATTGAAATGATTTAACGGGCCTTCGCAACGTTTTATATTTATAGATATTTACAATTCTTTTGATGAAGTCTAAGAATACGTTCTCGGAACAGAGAACTTAATTTTGTTAACGATTTAAACATAACATAGCGTCATGCCTTTTTTTTCAAAGGCCACTGAGAGAGAGACAAAAAACAGTTTTTATCTAACTCGGGAATAGAACATTTGATACGCCGTTGCCGTGCCATATTGTTAAGCAATAATAAGCATTATATTATTCAATCTTAATATAATACTGACCTGATATCAGGAGGTATCTTATGTCCGCAGAACATACCGATGAGTGGACTGTCCATAGAATCTCCGTCTCTAACCTTAACCTTGTCATAAGAACACGTATCGTGATTCTCTACCTCAAAGGAGTGGAACCTCAGGGCTACTTGGTAATCCTACAATGAAAGAAGAATATAATTAAGTTTTAAAAAATATTGCAGAAGTTAATTACAGATGAATTAGTCATTATTGCATGTTTTGGAAAAATGTGACCACAAAATTTGAATATTCATTTATCCAGATATAATAATCTAATTGTTATTGAACAAAAAAAACCCAATGTGTTATATAATTATCGGAACTGAACACTCACCTGTGGCACAGATAGTCGCCAAACACATAGTTTGTTAGGTTGATAGTCATCAGGATAGTTGGGCGACTCCAAATGTCCAGAGCTATCCACTTCAATATCGCCACCACATACAGCTAAAAATAGATCAATATTTACTACATAGCATTCATACAAAGTAGAAGAAAAGAAGTTGAAGGTTGCAGGCGACATAAAATCGCTCACTGTGGCGGAAATTAGGTGAAGCTTATGTCCAGCAGTGGACGTCATTAGGTTGATGATGATGATGAGCTTAATGTAAAAATCTACAATTTGCTGCAATTGTATGTAATTTAAACTTACCTTCATAAAACGCCCTGAATCCTCTGTGCGGCTTAGGCCTCGGTCCTGGCTGGTACACTACAGTTAACCTGGAGCCCGTGGACCTCATCATAGGACCTTTCCCAGAGCCACATATCCTACCCAACACGGGAGCATCGGGCATGTATCCGTCTCTTACTTCAACCCATTCAGATCGACACTCTTCGGATTTGTGGATGTCAATTTCTGGAATAAAAAGTTTTGATACTCATAGTAATTTTAAATAATGTTATTAAAAATGGAAAAATGAGTTTGTTTGCTAGGCTGATATCGGTGGCAAAGAGACATACGACCACCCTAATGGTAAGCGGTTACCGTAGCTTACCGTACCGCTTTGTGACTTTAACCACTCAACAGAGGCCCGATCCTGGTAAATTACACACGACGATAGCAGACCGATGGACTAATATCGACCAATCATAGGTCGGTAATATGGCGCGATTGACTTACTGCCGCACTCAGAGACGTCAATTAGCAGTAATCTGTCATTAACACAATTTTTTCATTGAATAATCGTCTTTAGGCGTATAGACTTAAGTATTACACGTTTTTCCTAAATAAACTTTAAAGTTAAGTAACGTCTCTGAGTACGGCAGTTAGTAAGTCAATCACAGCTGTCGAATGAGACTATCGGCTTACCATTGTATTACGATTGTGTTAGCAGGATCGGGCCCCTGATTTTCATGTTTCGCATTGAGATAGTTTAAGACCAGGAAAAGGATTTCGGCTAACTTTTTATGGACATACCAGGCGGTCTTAGTCACAAGGGCAAGCTAGTGTACAAATAAAATTAAACTAGGGTAGTTTTATGGTTACGTACGGCTCGTTGTAGACTTGTTCTGTTTATTATTGGATTAGTCTGGATATGTTCCCAGTTAATGGCAATAGGCTCGTCCCCTATTAGGGGGGTATACTAGTATATTACATGAACTTAACGTAGTAGTGAAATGTTAGTGTTTTGCACGTCTGCCTACTCAATCGGGGAAAAGTCATGAAACTATGTTTTGTTGTATTTGTCATATTTTTTGGACAAAGCACTTAGTAATAAATCACAGCAATTGGCGTACTGCAGTCTTTGTGAACAACAAAGAAATATGCCTTATTATTATTATTATGATTTGTTGGGCCTGAAGCCACTAGTAGCCTCTTTGCTACCTCGACCAGAATTGATCTATTGTAGCGCCCCTTGTTATTTTATAGTTCTCTGCTTAGTCCTATAGAGGCTAGGAACTTCCAGATTGTCTGAGCAGAGAGAGACCGTATCTCATCTGGTTGCACCTGGTGCGGTCCTAAAAGGATGCTCCTTTTGTGCATAAGTGGCCCACATGTGCATAGGACATGCATTGCTGTCTAATAAAGTAAATATGCCTTAGAAAATGCTGTAAATTTATCTTTATGTACTAACTAACTTAGAGAAAATACCTAGATATTTATTTTCAGCAGAAACGGCACAAAATAATAATGCGTTCAATAAACTAGGATGTTAAACGCAAATTTTGCAACCCGAACCGTAATTGTGAATGTTCTAATTATCAAAACAATACCTTTTCAATTCGATTCACTGATTCAATTAAAACAGTATTCGGATCCAATTTATTTCCATGTTATATTCACAACCCCGTAAATTAATAGCTAAGCTGTACAACCGCAATCGTAAACTAAGCATCTAGTGACCAGCGGAAATTTACGACTACCTATCCTTCAATGTCCAGTTTACGTAGACCTTTCCATCTTGCTTCTCCAGGACAATTTTTAAGATACGTTGGGAGGCCTTGAAGACCTAGTTACAGTGGATTGTTTGTGCCTAACAGGATTTCTGTACTGGCCACTAAATGTTGCGAATTGAAGTAGAAACTTACTGCTTTTCATGGAGCTATTCTGTATTTCGCTGTAACGTTTTATGTTATTATAAGAATGTAACATCACGCCTTTGTCCTCGAAGGGGTAGACAAACATTGTTCGTTAACTATGAAACATTTCTTTGAAGTCAATTCAATTATCTGTCACGAATCAAATAAAAGCGTCAAACTTTTGATTTGAATGAGTTTCTGTTCTTGTTTCTGTTTTGTTTTATAATAATACTAGAGACGCACGGGACTTCGCTCTCGTTGTACTTTATTTGGCCACTGCTCAGCTCCCGTTGGCCATAGCGTGGTGTTATACAGCCTATGTTACTCAGTGATAATGTAACTTTCCAATGGCAAAATATTTTTTTGAAATCGGTATAGTAGATTTTTAGTTTATTCGTTACATACAAAAATACAAATCTTTCCTCTTTATAAATTAGTGTACAAGTGTGTAGTGTAGATGAGCTAAGAAGTAGGTACCTAGATTGTTATTTATAAGAGGATGCTAACGATAATATATTATTATAATAATCTATTCTATATATTCTTAAATGTTTCTTCGACGCAGTATACTTTGAACGCAAACTTTATGCGGCAGTGTGTTCATTTATCCTCTTTAGGGTTTCTATTCTACCCCATCGTGTGGGGTATCGTTGAATAGGTCTTCTAAAATGACTTGGGGGTTACTAACATTATTTTTCGATTTAATGGTCCATTTACGAAATATTTAACTTTAAAGAGCAAATTTTTGTTCCAGTAGGTCCCCCCAGTAGGCTTGAAAAATCTTGAAAAGTTCTTTCATGAACTTTAAATGAAAAGTATAGCGGTTAAGATAACTTTATTAGTTTAGCAGTAATAGTCGTTGAACTTGGGTGTTGGATAATTTTGTACCAAATATAAAATCCTTTTCAGAATAAAGAACAACAGAATTGTAGTATATTGTGATAACGGGCTACTATGGAACCCTACACTGTGCGTGGCCCGACACGCACTTGGCCAGTGTTTAATTTTCGACGAAACAATCGATTAACATAATTTTTGCATAGTTCTAGAAGGTAATATAGCGTCTCCATGCTTCGGAAGGTAAGTAAAGTCATTGGTTATCACTTAAGGTGGTAGTCGTAAAGTCAAGTTGGAAGCCTTTTCGGCAACTTGATAAATTTCAACACTAGAGTGTGCCTCAAACCTATTCGATATGAAAAAAAAAACCGTGGATCATTCAACACTATCCTTATACATATGCAATCAAAGTTTCACAGAGCTAGTGGTTTAGTGTATCGTTTTCACCGTTCATATTTGACGCAGCTTTGATGTTTCAGTGTTTGCCGATTAAACGTTATATTAAAAACAGAATATTTTGTGCAGCTTGTAATCTGTGCTGTGTTCGGTTTACTGCGATATTGTCTGCTTAATTTAAACAAGAAATATTATCTGCAAATACATTGGCTTCGCTCCTGTCTGTATTTGTGTGTTTGAAAGTGACAGCGACCATATCTAAATTTCCTTACATTTGACAGCGACATTAAAATCGAACATTTGAATGTCGAAATTCATAGTAAGTCCCAGGAGAGAGGCTAGGTTACTACCTCACAAAGTACATGAAACCGCGGCAGGAGGTTAGTATTTCATAACTATCTAAATATAACATTTAATGTAAAGGGCCTGTCAATTACAAAAAGGTACTTTAAAAATATTAGTTATTCCTGTCAATTTCAAAAGAAAATTCAACTTAAAATTAAAATATTTTGCTCAGTAGCTTCAATTTGAGCAAATATTTATTTTTACAAAGAAAATGTTAAAACATAACTTAATTTCGCCTCAGACCAATTATGTTTTTCAAATTAGTACCGACTTGAAATATTTCTTTACGTAATGTCGGGCTTATTTTTAAATAAATCATACCTTTTTATGATTAATCCTCTTATTAAGGATACCTGTTATAATTTTGTTAAATGTTGCGTTTTTGTTAGTGGTAGTTTTCATTTCAGTAGTATTCATTTATAAAAGACTACAAAAAAGATGGAGGTTTTATGTTCGACTATATGTTTTTTTTCTTATATATTATGTTCAACGATTTTGTGGTTTATAATTAACAATCCGTAAAAAAATCCTTCACCTTTTTAACATCGCTACATCGCATCGTCATCACAGACTCTACTTGGAATATCGACATTCGTCTACATCGTTGTCATTTTCAAACATATGACAGTGATTCAAGATTTCGACTTATGTATTATATTTTTATTGATTTAATATGGTACACCAACAAAGTAATTACAATAAAATTATAGAATAGTGTTTCTTCAAGGTCCAGTAAATAAATCAATTCACAAAACACATCACTCTCAGTACATATTACAATCATTCTATAAACAAAATAGAAATTAATTAGATAAAAAAAATATAGATAAATTGAATTTAGATCTTTCGATATTCATTACGTCACTCGCACAAAATCAGTTCTTTCGAAAGTTAAATCGCAATTAAAATACAGGTTTCTGAATGATTTCAAGAAACTAAGATAAGAACTGCCTCCACTGCAATGTTTATGACATAGTCAGTCAAGTAACATGAGTTTTCAAAGAGGAGACTGGCATGCAGTTTCTAACCCTCCGCTTCACGAAGCGAGCAATCAATCAATTGACCACTTCATCAGTTAATTGCTAGCCTAATAGTTGAAGCGGAGATGTTGTTGTATGTACCTCTGTTTAAGTATCTACAAAGTGTTTACTTACGGAGCAAAGTACTCTAATTAGTTCTGTGGTTTCGGCATAGGTACTGTGTTACAATTTGACTAGTGAATTTAAATGAAACCTTTTGAGGATAAAAGAAAAAGACGCTTGTTCATATATAAAACAAAAGGTGTAAATAATGTCATGAACAACCATTTTTATAAAATTTATAAAAATGTTGTGCAGTCTTGCACAAAACCTATTGTTAGCTTTGTAAGTTAATTACATACATACATAGCATCACGCCTTTTTCCCGAAGGGGTAGGCAGAGGTGTTACACACCCACATTTAGCCAGCTATGTTTGGTCCCATGAAATAGGGGGTGAGCCTATAGTCATCTACCGGGAACATTTGTTTACCAAACTCCGGGAAAATCTCAATACTGAATATCATGATAGAAAAGCCCAATACCATTTACACCCGACCCGGGAATCGAACCCGGGTTTGCTATAGATATTTAGATGAAGATAGCAGCATTTTTATCTTATCTTACTAATAATATAAATGCGAAAGTTAGGGTGGATGGATAGATGGATGTATGGATGAATGTTAAGTTTGTATTCAATCACGTCAGAGTGGCACAAATATATGTATGTAATTTGGCACATAGGTAGAGACACTGAGATAGCACATAGACTACTAATTACCAACGCAACGTAACCACGCGGACAGAGCCCCAGACGGAAGCTACTCTGTTAAAAAATATGAAACATATTCTAATTACAGAAATAATCATCTATAAATATACATATCATAATAAACAAAAAATATTTTTTTATTTTTTTAGTAATTAGGTAAGTACCTATCTTATTTTATAAAATAATTATATCACTACATAGTATAGAACAAAGTCGCTGTCACTGTCTGCCCGTCCCTATGTATGCTTAAATCTTTAAAACTACGCAACGGATTTTTTTAATAGATAGACTGATTCAAGAGAAAGATTTATAGGTATAAAATACATACCACGCGGGCCAAGCAGCGGGCGGAAGCTAGTTTCTTATAATAACCAACATAGGTTGATAACAAAACACAATATTCGAAGAGATACTTCTACATCGAACACAATTCAGAAACTATAACCTGTTTGTATTGTCAAGAGTGCTCTTAGAACAGTAGCCGTCGCCTTTACACCCCGGGTGGGTACTTTACCCACTCTATTCACAAAACTATAAATCTTAACGTCTCGACGATGTTTTTCTGTGTTTGTCACCAAGTTTCTCTTAATAGCATTGTTTTTGCCCACCGTCTGGCTTCGCTTTTAAATGTCCGGACATACATGAGATTCATAATGGGGTGTCTGCTTTTTATGGAAGCGTTTGTTTTGTTTCACAAAATTATGGTTAATTAGCACTTCCGATGTTGTTAGGGTTCCGTACTAAAATATTATAGGAAAAATTAAACGATGTTTCTATCACACTTTTTTAGAAATCATCAAAAAAGCCCGACTGCATAACTACATTAAATTTGTTTGTTAAACATTATATTCTTTTTGTCATAATAATCATCATATCAGCCTAATGACGTCCACTACCGGACATAGGCCGCACCTAATTTCCGCCACAGTGAGTGATTTTGTGCCTCCTGCAAGTGCAACTAACATAATAATACTTTGCCATAATTTCTGAGGTCAATGTCCAGCTGGGGTCTAGTTTATGTCATCCACATCAATTCAAAGCTTCATGCTTAAGTCAATGCTATTATAACCACCCTAACACATGCTTGAAGACACAAACAGACATTCGTAGGGTACCAGCATAACTTGGCACAAAGATTTATCACCTCTTGTGGCTGGACACAGCCCACTTAAAATAAAAGCTGAGCAATAAATTCATTAATTCACGGGAATCCATTTATTTTCGCCGCGGACAAAAGGAATGGTTTTATTTGCATGTATCGGGCCCCATTTATTTATTCATGTGTGGGTGTGGGTACTACTTCACGGTGGCGAGATGCTCTTATATATGATGATTGGGTGGTAAGCGAGGTAGGTGAAAGTATTTTTATCTGGATAGCTTTTCATCATTACTTCATAGATTAGGTTTGAACTTCTGTGTCTCTTTTAGTGACCTTCGAGCACCATAGGGTAAGATATATTATAATAAGTTTTTATTTTACATAATGGAAGGTTACCCTTCGTTAGCCCCTTCGGGGACTGATAGCTCGTCCAGGCATTTTTGGCGCGACGTCAATCGCTTTTTTTGCCTGTTCTCGAATGATATTAGCTGGCTCATTTTGTATACTCGTTGACGAAATATCTTTTGGCACTTAAGCCCGAAGTATTCGTTAAAGTAATAATACAAAAAAAAATACCAATTCAAATTATAGTTTACTTGCAAGTACCTATATAACTGAAAATTCTTCTAAAGCGTTAACTATTTTCAAAAAATTATATACCCGCCTATCAGTAGAATATATAGGCAGCAATAAAACAACACGACGTCACATAAATCAGAGAAGTCAGGACATTTGATAGCGGCGGTGATAGTGCGTCCCATTTCGATCATGTTCACTGAGTTAGAAACACGACATGTTCACAGATATACGTCGGACACTTCGAGGTAACGATCGTTTCATGGACATCGTCATGTCAGTGCAATGTTTATACGAGAATTAGATTTTAGACAGGTGAAATAATAAATAATTTAGATCTTAAGGGCCTGCTTCACCACTTTCAAATAAGTGTCCAATAAATTACCTGAGACTTTTTTTTTGTATATGAAAAATACGGCAAAAATCTGTGAAATAAGTTTTTCATAGGCTATAATAATATAATTTGCTTGTTTTATGGGTATTAAACAATTGATATACTACTTAAATTCATTTTTTAGATTTTTTATTTCATTTTTTATAGATAAATTACACCAAGACAAAGAACAAACCTTTATGCTCAACACACAAAGATTTGTTCTGGGTGGAGATCGAACCCACGACCAACAGGCCAGTCAAGCTATCTAGCACTTATTTGCCAGTGGAGAAAAAGGCGCTTAATCTTTAAAAAAAAACAACACACAATGTAAGGAACAATGCCTGTGTCGTGGGGGACTTTACAAGCATAAAAAAACGGACACAAAGTACACCCAGACTCGAAACAAATATCTATGACTCACACAAATATTTGTCTCGAGTGGGAATTGAATTCACGTCACTCAGGCACGACGATATTAGTGGCTAGGCGACCACCCAAAATGTATAGGACAACTATCGATTCATCACGCGATCTAAAGGCCATTTTTTTATGAAAACAGAAATTAATTTCAATAAGAATTTGTTTTAAAAATCAGTTAAAAAAAAAACAAAAGTGAAAGTTAGTTGGTAACTTTATAACTTTGCCACCCAAAGTCGAACCACAACAGGTATACCTTTCATATCATCATCATCATCATCATATCAGCCCAATGACGTCCACTGCTGAACATATTAAAATTGTAACAACTATGGCGATTGAAAAGAGTGGCCTGAGTTTCTTGCCAAGTTCTTCTCAGAGCTCAACCTTGTCAGTGAACTGGCCGTAGGCAAATTTACTGACACTTTTTCTGGCTTTGTATGACGTCATAAGTATCATGTATGTGATCCAAATGAAATAAAAAGATTTGACTTTTGACTTTTTTGACATAGGCCTCACCTAATTTCATATATTATTATCTAGAACAAAAATATATTTACAATAATATCAAAACTAAGTCCAGAAATCTATCCACCTTCGAGTCTCTTTGACAGGAGCTTACAAACAATATGAAGAGGATTAAACCGCTTGTCCGAACACCCATTTGTCTCCTAGATACGGCTTAACAAGATACCACTGTCAAAATATATTTCTACAAGCATGAAGGATTATTGTAGGGACATAATTTGTCAATATGTAGTGCTCTGGGGGCTTATTCTGAATTTCGAGATTCGATTAGTCGCTTTTGATGTCACTCGTCAAATGTAAGGAAATTTAGATATTATGGTCGCTGTCACTTTCAAACATTTGACTGCGACATCAAAACCGACTAATAGAATGTCGAAATTTAGAGTAAGCCCCCTGTACCCGAAAGCCATCGCCCTATCGCGCCTTTTCCGTCAGACAGCGACATCGATGTGGAAGAATTTTATGATGCCATATTATTTTAATTTGTTTTACGTCCTTTTTTATTTCAAATCTTTTTTTTTGATGAGATTGTAAATATGTGTTGATAAGTTTTAAAGAATAATGTTAATTGTAATTTATGGTGTTATGTAGAATTATAATATTAATAGTGTACCTACATATTTTGTGGTTTGCAATAAATATGTAGTATTCTATTTATCATATATTTGACTATACTATATATTTGACTGGCCTGTTGGTCTAGTGGTTAGTGACCCTGACTGCTAAACCGGAGGTCGTGGGTTCGATCCCCACCCAGGACAAATCTTTGTGTGATGAGCATAAAGGTTTGTTCTGTGTCTGGGTGTAATTTATCTATAATATGTATGTATTTACAAAAAAAAAATGTATTTAAGTAGTATATAAGTTGTTTAGTACCCATAACACAAGCAAATATAATTGCTTAATTTGGGACTAGATGGCGCTGTGTAATTGTGGTAGAATATTATTATTATTATTATTATTATTAGAA
Source organism: Laspeyria flexula (assembly GCA_905147015.1). Lineage (NCBI taxonomy): Eukaryota > Metazoa > Arthropoda > Insecta > Lepidoptera > Erebidae > Laspeyria > Laspeyria flexula. The sequence goes on from LR989958.1 coordinate 2,735,421, forward strand.
TATTATTATAGAATATTATTATCAACCTTGGCGAATTAGAGACATTGATGTGCAAGGATGATTAAAAAAATATGTCAGTGACTGCCAACATATTGCCAACAAATGTTGCTGGGATAGCCAGCTTTGGTGGGTAAAGCCCTTAAATAAAAGTTGGGCCACAAGGGAGACCTACTAGCGTATGAATCGGAAATTATGGAAGCGCTGTAATGGGCTATCGATTCGCTGTTGGCGCATTACTAAATTTGGCCTTTTTAACGAAGATTTAGTGGTATCTGTTTATTTTGATAGGTGAGCTTTATTTAAGAAAACGAAATACTTAACTGCCTTAACAATTATGATCTGCAAATCTAAAAAATATTTTTGTTTCTGACTATAATTAGTTTTCATCAGTAATTTTGCCGAAACAGTTGGTATTATTTATAATATAACTAGCTTCCGCCCGCTGCTTCGCCCGTATGTATTTAATACCTATAAACCTTCCTCTTGAATCACTCTATCTATTAAAAAAACCGCATCAAAATCCGTTGCGTAGTTTTAAAGATTTAAGCATTCATAGGGATATAGGGACAGAGAAAGCGACTTTGTTTTATACTATGTAGTGATGATATTAGTATAAACTGGCACAAAAAAATTGTTGTACAGAAAAAGAGTACAAGAAAAATCGCAACACAATTTTGTCTCCATTTACAACAACAAAAAGTAAAATTACCCTACTTATTTTATGCTATTCTAGCCTATTACACAACAATTTCCTTGCATATAAAAATTAGCGGGTTCAGTAGCATCGAAGGGACATTAGAAGTGGGTACTTGAACAAAATTGAGGTGCGGAGGCTCTTAGCAAACACTCGACTGTCCTGACAATGCTCTTTTATCTACATATTGTAGAAAGTGTATAGTATCCGGTATTGTAGGATGTAGGGTGAGATTACTGTGTACATTTTATGGCATTATATTAAAAGGAAATTGTAAAGAAGACAGTTTTAATAGTTGAATTGTTTACTCGTATCTAACATTAAGAGGGTTTAATACAGAGGAATGGAAACGTGGCATTTTTTTTTTTTTTTTTTTTTTTTTCTCAAAATTACGTAAACTTTTATTAAAAAGTATCCGTAATGCTTACAGTTATTTTACTATGAAACCTAACCTACCTCTTAAAAAATCTCTTAGTGTTGGATAGTCCATTAAATTTATCGACGAAAGCTATAGGTATAACATCACGCTACGACCAATAAGGGCTGAATAGTGCCTAAGCAAAGATCTACGGATTAGTACACCAACAATAGTTAGTAATAATAATAAAATAACAATAATAACTTACCAGTAATGTTAAGGACGACTCTTTCCCCGTGGGTGGCCACAATCCTCCATTCACATCGTTCATTAGTCGTGGGGGGTGTTTCCGTACCCCACCCGGGCGAGTTGAACCACCCAGAGTTGCCCAACAGCGTCCTACCGCATTCTGTTTACATATTAAATCATCATTATTACCTATAAACTTGGGGTTTGTGATTTAGTACGGTCAGTGCACCTCTAATCTGAAGGTATGGCGTAACCGTTTTAGAGGCAGGTTAAATATTTAAACTTGGTTAGTAAATATTAATTTTGAATTCAACTATAAAGTGCTTTGGATAATCCACCTCCTATTTTGGAGTAATTCTTTGGGGTCTCACGCATTTTGAAATTTTAGTGACGTGGACAAAGAAAGTTGAAGTAAATTATTATTAAGTATGCCCTGTGGTGATGTACCTACACCACGAAAACTAACGTCTCAATAACCATTTGAACAGTGGAATTTCTCCCGAGAATGTGCACATTTTTGCAATACCATAATTACATTAAACACTTTTTCTTGTTTCTCTACATTTTTTTTAGTGTGGCAATGAACATGATTTAATAACTTATCACTAAAACAAAGTAACTTTAAGCTTGTGAAATTTACAGTACATTAAATTGGTCACCGGTGTAAAGGCGTGATTGCCAAAATTTAAACAAAATTGCTCGCAAATTATGCTTAGGGCTTGTTTCCCACCTTTAAATAATAAACTACCCGAGACCTTTTTGACAGATTTTATATGAAAAGTACGTCAAAAATCTGTCCAGTTGGTTTCAAATAGTCTAATCTCTCTAATCTTTCGTATTTCAAACAAAAACAGCCTCTAAATACAACTTACTTGCACATTTGTATAACAAATTCGTCTGTGCGATATCACTGGCACTTAGTCTCACTCTCTGACCTATCTCCGGTCTCTTCTTGCCGTGTACTTCAAGTGGTAGTATTGTGTCTAAGTAAGTTCCTTTACTGAATGTGTTTCTAGCGTAGTGCATGATGGAATCGTAGTCATAAGTCTGTCCTAGAGAGTTCACTTCTTCTTCTGTTAGTTTGTTGAAGTTGTATTCTTGACCTGTAACGAAAAGCGCATAGGTTAGTTTTACTTCTAGGTAGGTAAGTAGGTATTTAATATTTTTTTAATATTTATAATAATTTTACTATATTTAATTTGGTTTAGAGGCATATTGAAAGGTACAAATAAAAAGAGATACAGACCTTCTTAGAAAGCGTACGAAGTAGCTATCATATTCTTGTGTAATATGTTGTGCTTTCATAAGCTTTTCTTGGAAAAATGATCTCGGATAGAGTTCTAATGATTAAGATAAAATGTTGTATTTTATTAAGTACTTGCTTATGCCCGCAACTTCGTTCGCGTAGATTTTGATATTGACATGGATCTTTATAAATACTATCTTAATCGATGTGACTAATATCGTGATTCTTATAATCGATGTAACTTTTTTATTTATGAACCGATTGCTATGAAACAAAAACTAAATGTTACTTCAAGTTACGTTCTACTAGTAAACTACTAGCGTTATCTAGTAGAATTATGAGGTAGATACGTGCTTATGATATATATATATGCCTTTCGCCATTGCTGCGTAGATAGGTTATTCCAACACTTAAAGTTATATATTGCAATACTGCTTTTGTAATGCAGTACTCTGTAGCACTCTAAAGCTCTAACAGTAGCGAAGCATCTTCCTCACAACAATATTCTCCAACAGTCACGTTTTTTACCAAACAATTTTATTAGTATTACCATCACAATCTAATTTGCTATTTGTATCGCTATTTTTGGGTTCGTTCACATAACTTTTAGTCATTCTCGGCCTGGGTACTCCGAATTTAGAATTATTAATCGTACAAAAAACTGATTCTATTAAAATTTTCTAATATTTCACAACAATTTCGAAATTGTGCTATCGCATGTCGAGATTGCGAAGAGTCTTATTGAACATCATAATCTAAATAAAAATCTATGTTCAATAAACATCTTCTAAAAGCTACAAATAGTATGAGTACTAAATTTTCAGAACGACATTGTTAGGAAATTCTATTCAAGCAGCATCGCATAACATGCCAACGATTCACTTCGAATTTAAGACCGAAGAACTTTAACTATTTGGAAAGCCTTATATACGAACTAATTCATTTTAAATGTATCTTTATGCTTTCTATTTTAAAGTTCCATTTCGTCTAAAGTTTTCAAGTTTGCCAATTTAATTAAATATAAACTATGGGAAGGTTGTTTTTAAGTTGAATTTTGATTGTAGCTATTATTAAGTTGGAGGTAGAATATCTGAGATTCTGGCAGGCTCACTTGGTATTTTAGTTGTCTCCTTCAGTTTTGTTGGAGAATGAACCTAATTTATAATTAATTGGCATATCTTTTTTGTTGATGAAATTTTACGTTATTTGACCATACATTATCAAGTGAAACTGTGTTCATAAATATCTTGTGGTTCAATTGAAAACATGAAATATAGAAAATATTATATCCTTAAAGATTCAGTTATACGGTGTGATTTATAAGGCAAATTTATCTGGCTATCTTTGTTTTACTCAGTGTATAAGATAAAGATAGCAACACATTTGCTTTATTACAAAACTTGCCCAGTATAAATTAGCCATAATTCTGAAATTAATTTAATTTGGTATGGCTGTATTTATTCAAAGTTTTACCCTAAATTTATGTACATAGGTCGACTAAATGCCACAGGCTTAGAATGCCTGCGAAACTTTCAACCTAGGGTAACCTATAAGACAGGCTGGTACATCGAGTTAAAGGTAAGGATTACCATAATTACATTGTTGACATTTATCTAACTACTAGCTGTTGTCTGTGGCATCCCTCTCGTAAATCATCTTAGCTTCTATTGGTTAAAAAGTCCATAGCTATCCTCGATAAATGGGTTATCCAACACTTGAAGAATTTTTCAATTAGAACCAATAATTCCTCAGATTCAAGCAATCTCGTCAGCTTTATTATTACACAAGTATTCGCGCGGTGCTTCGCTTAAATCGTTCTTTATTTAGCCACTGCTCAGCTCCTTTTAGCCGTAGCGTGATGTTACATAGCCTATAATCTTTCTCGATGAATAGGCTATCCAACGTTAAAATAATTTTTCAAATCGGACCAGTAGTTTCTGAGATCATAGCGTTCAATCAATCAAACAAACAAACTATTTAGCTTTATTAATATTAGTGAACTATTAAACATCGTTTAGAAACTTTATAAAGCTGTTAAAAACTTTTTCAGCATTGAAGCACAATTAAATTTTATGTAGTTATTTATTTCCAATAACATCCTTTGTCTAGTACTTTTATCGCAACATAATGTAACTATTTAATCCAATTCGATATCAATAAACGTAACAATAACAAGGAAATTGAGAACATACTCTTGGTTTGGCAATACAAAGCATTCTGAATGGCCAGAGGCATTTAAAAGGATATTATATAGTTGTAAGGTCGATTGCAGACTACCGTTTTACAACGCGGAGATAATAATAAGCCCCTGATGCTGTTCTTTTTTGGCTCCAATCCAATCGAAATGAGTTCGTTATTTACGAAATGGAACAAAAAAAATACTACGTCAGTCGCCGTGACATGAAGTGAAAAAGAAACGCAATTCTATAATCACCCTAAGGCATTACCTTCTAATTGGAACTCCGGAGGATTATCGTTACAAGAGCTACAACCCTGAATATTTAGGAAGCAAGGCACATAGTTTAGATTATGTAATTGGGTAACGACTATAACGCCCGGTCGGTTAACACTGTGATAGTCCAGTTGATAACGCGATTACTGTGCTATTTCGAATTGTGAAATTGGACAAACGAGATATTAAGTGATCCAAGTAGTTATTGCACGTTTATAGACCTTATTTTAGAAGTTTAGGGTCCATTTTTGAATGGTTGCTATTAATAGTTTTACCTTTACGGGTTTAATCAGGAATAATTTCTAAATTAATTTAGATACATTTGATTTTACCTTTTGAACTGAATGGTGAATTTAATTGTTTTGGGCGGACCACCGTCCGTCCGGACCATTGTCGGTCCACCTAGCTGGAGGGAGTCCTACTCTACGCTTACCGAATCGCGGTCTCCACTCCAGAACACGCTTGCTCCACCGTACATCGGTCCTTCTTTAGATATGACCAGCCTACTGCCTTCAGCTTACTTATTTTACGAGCTATATCGGTAACTTTGGTTCTTTGTCGGATTACCTCGTTATGAATTTTATCCTTCAAAGAGACGCTGAATATAGCTCGTTCTATAGCTCACTGAGCGACTTTGTTTGTGGGCTAGTCGTACAGGGACTGTTCACGTCTCGGTATCGTATGTTATAACAGGTAGGACGCATTGCGTGCGGGCGTAGTAACAATAATTATCATATTACCTCTTTTAAAATCACATCATCATCATTTCAACTCATAAACGTCCCACTGCTGGGCACGGGTCTCCTCCAAAGAATGAGGAGGGAATTTAGCCTAGGAAGACGCTGGCCAGACGAGTTGGTATAGGGTTTGTTTCGAATTTTCCTTTTCTTGCAGTGCTCTGGTTTGCATGGTAGTCCCTTAGTCGCCTTTTACGATACCCACGGGTTGAGATGGGGTAGTTACATTATGTATTCTTAATCCGTCACTACATGGAGAAAAAGTTTGTGGGTTAGTCCTACAGGGAGTGTCTATGTGTCGGTACCATATGTTATGAAGGAACACCTTGGGGTTTTAGTGGGTGCGAGCCCCACATAACCCCTCGGTTCTTTCCCCAAGACCAAGGGGTAAGCGTCAGGCATTTCCCCAAGTAAAAAAAAAAAAGGGGCGTAGTAACAATAAATCATAATATTACCTCTTTATAATCACATTATTGGCTGTTAATTCTTATCCTAAATACCAATCACAAATACTAGCTAAGCAATTCACCCAAATATGAATAGGTCACAGGTACAGCGCATCTCACACTATTCTACTTTATTAATCCGGAAGTTACGTAATGTACATTGACCTTATTGCTAAGAATACGCATGAAAGAGTTTATATATGATAATAAACGGGAAGTAAGATCGTGTTTTGATTCCGGTGTGTGTTTATGCGTCAGATGGCGTTGTGACGTGACGGTGTGAATGTGGGACGTGCGTGTCATTGTCACGGGGTTTGTGTTACACCGAAGTGTAAGCATGATCGTCTTGGAGATTTAACGGACTTTTGTTTTATTTTCTTTCATTATTCTGGCTCAGTAGCCGGCAGTAGTGGTGGAAGTCTCCGCTTCAAATAGTATTGGGTGTTGGTCTTAAAATTCTCAGTAACATTAAAGAATCTGCCTACCAGCTATGTTTATGTTTTTAATATAGGTTTTCATCAAGTTTTTTTGCCGAAATATTATAATAATTTTGTAAGGATGTTTAAAAGATCTAAAACAAATTTAGTTTCATACGGTACTCCTTTCCATTGCAATTCAAAAAATTTAACAGCTATATTAAATAAATAAATACTTCTTATAATAAATGTAAAGTTGTTAAATTAAAAAAAATCATCGTTAAAGCTTAAAAAATATTTTTGATTCTAAATTATCTTTTTTGCCGCAACATTTATAATTACAAAGGCTTTTCTACGAAACCCTTTTACGCTGCATGCATTAAAATAATATCAATACAAACTATGTTCATCAAATATTGTGCAAACACAATAAAGCCCAGGTTTTTAAACCTGTGGCGTGACTATGCATAATTTGATATTTAAAATTTTAAGGGTAATATTAATTTGAAGAAATATTCTTAATTATACCAATTTTGTGTGAAATTAAAATTAAGTACAAAGTAAACAGAATAGATAATTTTTGTACGCCACATAATTATGTTAATAAATATAAAACCGTGCCCAGCAGTGGGAAGTTTATGGATTGAAATGAATAAAAATGAAAAATATAAAATATTACTAAAAAAAATAGACTGAATAGAGCTGATCGATAGACAACCTTTGGCTAACTTTATTGAGTGTATAATATTAATATCTTTGAAGTAATAAAAGTTGAACTAATTTTGTTTTTACTCCCACTATATACATTTATGCATTGGTAAATATTCAATATCTACAATCAACGTTCATCTTATAGCGTCTCAAATAAATTACACTTCGTCGTAATTGCAATCATAAGATTATACATTATTTGAATACGACAGCTAGGTACTGTTATGCCCGCCACAGATCTTCAAATATACTTGCACTAACTAAGACTTGTGCAAGTCTACATTAATACAAATTTGTGCAAACTCTCCCCACACAAGTATAGTATAGTACAAGTCTGGCCCAGATTCATAGACCGCACTTTGACTTTACTTTGAGAGAAAGATCAACTTTCAACCGATATGAATTTTCATAATCCTGTCAAACTCTTACTTTACTTTCTAAAACCATCCTTTACTTACTTAGTTAAGGCATGTCACTGTCTGTGAAATTTAAAAAAGTAAAGGAAATATGGGAATTCGAAGTTTACTTTGGGAACCTTATTTTGCTAAGCAAAGTCACGACTGTGAATATGGCTTTTAAACTTTCGCGTTGCATGTTAATATTTAGTGATTTAAAACGGGAATTTACGCCATACCAAAAATGTGAGGGTAGATTTAAGTGAATCTACCTCACCGACGACGGAGCAATGACATCGCCTCACCAGTCAGCTTGTGACCGCGGCCGGTGTAACCTGGTCGAAACGTCAAGCACCATAAGGTATGTAAATACCTAAATCATAATCGCGTAAATTCCCGTTTTAAATCAATAAATATTATTGTGAAAATGGCTGTGAGTCTGTGCAAGTATACATACTTATAGGTGTGTGGCGGCCATTACGCTTTGGTGTGACTGTATCTGTCAAATATTTGAGGGAAGACGTCCGCGGATTGAGGTCAAGTATGTCGCGTATGTAACCACAGAGACTAAGTATTTAATGTATATCTATACTAATATTATAAAGAGGAAATTGTATTTTTGTATGTACTGAATAAACTTTAAAACTACAAGTCACGCGGGGCTTCGCTCCCGTCGTTCTTCATTTGGGCACTGTTCAGTTTCCTATTGACCGTAGCAAGGTTTTATATAGCATAAATTCAAGTAACTCACCAAGCATAATATTGTCTCTTATAATCTGCACGTGTCGATCCCTGTCCGGTCTCGTATGTTCGTGCCAGAAGCCAACCACATGGCCCAGTTCGTGCACCACTATACCGAACTTGTCGCAGTTCTTTCCAATTGATATTGCTTGAGCACCGTTGCCACGTTTGCCGACGAAGGAGCAGCATCTGTGGGAAATAAATAAATAAGAAAAAGAAAGTGGAAACAAAAACACAACAACAGTATTTATTTATGTTTGTAGATTATAATAATAAAGTTTCTATAAACCGACACTGTTAATTCTAACCCTTCATAACTCTATGACTTAATACTTCAAAGTTCCCAGGGTAAAACTAGGAACCAAACTGAATAAAATCTGGTAAGTAAGCAAAAAATCTTAAAAAGTTACAAATTGCTTATTTAAATTAAAATATTTAAGTTATACATAATATGCAAACATCAAAAAGTTAAAAAAAATATTGTACGCTATTTTAGGTGCTTAAAATTATATACTATGTGTAATTAAATTATGAGTGTCGTATTTCATACTTTAACTTTTTAAAAGACGACGCCCCTACTTTGTTTAAACCCTGTGTCGCGGGGGACTTTACAAACACACAATTAATAGACATAAAGTACACAAAGTATGAATCACACAAGTATTTGTCTCGTGTGGGAATCGAACCCACGTCACTCGACACGGCGATATTATACGAGGTTACATAATACAACATCACTTGAACTTATATTTCTAAAAATAAAGTACTAAACTGTTATGACATTTTAAACTGCCTTGCCAACAAATTTAATAGAAGGTATTATAATAATATACCCTGTGGACATACCCTTTGCAATATTAGGTAAATAAACTTATGGGTGAACGATATGAAATGAGACCACTGTTTATTCGTTTATTGGATCAAATCAAAACAATATTTGAGAAATCGGATTCTTCGAAATCAATATTGATTGATTGTCTTAATGGCGTTATTTGAGTGTGCATTTTTTTTGTGCGTGTAGTGAAGAATAATAATGTCACTACCCCATTTTAATCCGTCAGTGACGTAAAAGGCGACTAAGGGAAGTAATAGAGCATTGCGAGAAAAAGAAAATTCGAAATAAAACCCTACAAATGCCCACCCGTCTGGCCAGCGTGGTATAGTAGGCTAAATTACCTCTACAATGTGAATCAAATGTGATCTACAGAAGATATAATACTCATGGAGTGATTGTCATTTGTCTAAGAGATCTGACGTCATAGCATGATGAGATACTTATTTTTATCGGACACATAAATACAGTTGTTATTGTGTTTCGCAATAAGGATTATGTTGGTGACTACATGGCAATTGAATTGGTTGAAGGTGGGCGAAATGTGTTCTATAATGTAGGTCAAGTGTAGCTATTTTGGACTGTTGTATCAATAAAAATATAAAAATTCCTTTATCATTGGAGTTCAAAATATGATTATGTATTGATACATATCAGTAGACTTCCAATTAAACTTTGTATGAAATTCCAAACATGTGAAAGTTCATCCTATTGAATTTTATTCGTACCGTAAATCGATTATGAAGATATCAGCTACCTAATATTTTAACAACATGAAAGTTCAAATGTGTTTAAGAATAGGCGTGCTGTTTATTTGTTAATAAATACTTCTATTTTTAAAACGACTGCAAAAAAGAGGAGGTTATATGTTCGACTGTTTTTTTTTTTTACGTCATACATACATGACAACTACTAAAACTTTACGCAACGTTTCTTTCTTGCTGTTGCTGCATCTGCTGAAAATTCCAAGCGGCGCAAATATACCAACCTCGCTGGAGATTATCTATTTGTGCCGTTTGGCTTTCAAAGCGATTGTCCAACGCTTCCCGAGACCGACAGACGGGCTATTTTCTTGCACAAAGAATAAGCATTGCCATCCAGCGTGGATAGATGGTAGGTAGATGGTAAGTCACTTGACTAGTACATATAAATTCCACAAAGTGAAATACACATTGGTACTGCTGGTCGGAATCGAACTCGGACCGCGTGTTTAGCACGCCGGTCTCTTATCCATTCAGCCACCATCGCTTGATGATATATTTAGTTGATTTAGGTGACCATTGAATGATACATTTAGGTGGTTTTTATTTGTAAATATTATTGTTTGAATTTAGTTTGAAATATTGTTTATAATATAATTATGTCACGAATTACAATTAAAAAAAAAGACAACTTACCCACAAGGCCTCTCAGTGAACACAATATAGTCCCTATGAAGATCAGCGTCTCTCTCCACAAACTTAACGCAGGTGAAATTCTCCCAGTGCCTCATGGCTTGCTTGAACAGTGACTTGTGTGCACCGCTAAAGTTGCCGTCTATTTCGTAGGGGATCACTCCATTCTCCCAGATGCGTTCCTTACGGTTTGTAGCCGCACGAATTGAACGATGTTTCTTTATGGTCTGCGAAAAACGATACACTTTTATTAATATCAGTCATAATAAAGGTAGTATAAGCGTTGGTTGCAGGCAGCACAGGACCGCTCACGGTGGCGTAAATCAGGTGAGGCATATGTCCAGCAGTGGACGTCGTTGGACTAATTATGATGATGATGACGAGGCAAGATAATATTTAGTTAATTCTTGAGCAAAATTTCATACCACGTTTTATGAGTATTAGTGGAAGTGCTATCTGATTTAAAATTTGTTGTACTTAAAGAAGATCCTTTGTGAAATAGTAAGTTAAAAATGGTTTGGTGGTAAATATTGTGCTCCTAATTACAATGTCTACAAAAACAAAATTTTCACCGCTAACAATTTTGAGGACCTCTGTAATTTGAGCTTTTAATGATTATGCAGATCGCTCGAATGCCTTCGAGTTAGGACTTCAATTACCGGATTAACATAATGGCCGGTAATTGATATAATAGCTGACAAAGCGACGGCAAGCTCAAATTGGAATATCTCTGTCCTTTGCGTTTGAAGCATTCTATTAGTATTATATAAATTAGTTGTTGATTTAGTTAGGCTTTGCTTGACTTTGAACGTTGCGTGTTTAAAGTCAAGCAAAGCATATATATATATTGATTCCGATAACCACTGTCTTGTATGAACAGTCGAATAGACGCTTAAATTTACTGATATAACCGAAAAAAAGCCTCTTTGGCCAATTAATTTTCAATAACCAAAACGCAAATTGGTTTACGCTAAACGAAATCTTGAAATTTATATTCCGTGAAGTCATACATAATGAAACTATTCATAAGTGAAAATTACATTATCGATATTTGAATATGGAATTGGAATAAAACCTATTTGGTCTGCCATTAGATGTTCCAAGTAAATCATAGTTACGTACATAGACGTTGGCTGAAATTTAACTAGTAACATGAGTTCAACAAAATTCAACAGTAGGACGAAGGTACATTTCCAGATTAAATTCCAGGTTATAATCTCTTTTGGTCTATTTAAACTTTTACGTAACAAAGTAGTTTTGAACATAGAGTTGGTTGCATACGGGCTATGTTCTGAAAATTGAATTGTGGTACAACGAACGGTATATTTCTGAACTAGGTTTGAATATTTAATTTAACGAACTCGAACCATATTTTATGAATATTTACATCACTGAAACTGGATTTCTTTTATATGAAAAATACCAGGAAATTACCAGTAATAGTTTGACAAAGCTGTATCTACTCTAAATTGACCTTTTGCAACTTCAGACCCTTTATTAAGCTAGTTAACGAAAGGTCAGGGCATTTGATTCTTTTAGGGATCGTATATCAAAAAAATCCCTTACTAGACTTAACTCTATTTCTATAATAACCTACAGCTCTATAATATTTAAATGTATCATAAGAAATCTTTTATTCGTAAAGTGGGCTGTTTATGGTTTACTAAAGTTTATAAATAAAATCACTCACCTCAGTATTGTTATAATAATTGCTTTCAACAGCATCTAAATCTTCTACGTCATCACGAAAAAACCAATCATTGAAATTTTGTGTCTCAGTTACATTGACGTTGTCTTTCGGAGGAGGTTTTACTTCGAATCTCTCTTCAAATTCGTGTTCTGGTACTTCAAATCTTTTCTCAGTTCTGTGTTCTGCGCTGTTATGTTTCTTGTGATGACGAAAAAACTTCTTGCGAACGAAATGTGTTTCTGTTTTGTTTTCTGAAGAACTTATATTGTTCTGACTTGTGCGTTCGCTTGAGTGAATGTTCCTTAACCTGAAATTATTATTTAATATTAATTTGCCCAAGGTTAGGTTACTAGAAAGGAACGAAAAAGGGAGTGGCTTGTCATGATGGAAATTTGGCAGTGTAGGTTGTTCATAACTAACTACTGTAGGATAATCTATTCTTCATTCTTTAATATTATAAAGCTGAAGACTTTGTTAGCTTGTCTGGTTAAACGCAATGATCTCAGGTCCGATTTGAAAAAATATTGTAGTGTTGGATAGCCCATTTTTCGAGAAAGGCTATTATACCATTACGGCCAATAGGAGCTGAGCAGTGGCCAAATAAAGAACGATGGGAGCCAAGCCCCGCGCGACTTCAGTTTAAAACATTATTTTAATTATTTTTTTTTTCTCTACAATCAAGTCAATAGTATTTTCAAAATTCATACACTTCAAAGACATATATTTTTATAATCTAAGTTAAAATTAACAACATAAATAAATTGCCAACAAAGAAATAAAGCACACCCATTTATCTATTTCAAATACAAATGACTATCTCTTCTTTCTTTATAAAAATACTAAAAAACAGCTTCAAACTCATTGCAGAGAAAATAAATAGTTAATCCGGACATTCTTTAAGCGTAGTCGGGAATCTGGTTTAAATAAAGTAAATGAATTGATATTATGAGAACGTAGATTGTAAATCTAAATGCGTTGCAATTATACCGCCTGTGTTCAGAGATTCCTTACTAAGGAAATCATAAGCGGGTTTATTCTGGTTTCTCACACATTTTCATGACATTTATAATAATTTCCTTTCTTAGAAGACCTTTACAAAAAAATACCTAAATAATATCAGACATAGCACGAGTACCATTTCTATTTATATAACTTAGGAAGAAATTTAATTTCTCTGAAATTTAAGAATGCTGCTCAAATAAATCTTGATTTTGATTTTCTTGTCTTGAAACTTTGGAAGTAATGAATCTCCGTAATTGAAAGGTTTCTTCTAAAATGAAAATTCTTAAAAAGTTGATTTTTGAAAATAGACATTAGCAATATTTCTAAGTCTGAGAGAAAATAATTTCAATTTAGAATTCAAATTATCTGAGTAGAGTCTGAACCTAAAAATTAGATAGACTGACTGATTGAAATTTATGAATATTACCAAGAAACTATTTCTGAATTTACGAGTATATTACCTACTTTCAGAACTTTTAACCCAATTTTAGAACTCCAATATCCAATACTCTAATGCATTTTCTTTTGCTAAAAATTCGAGATTATTATTGAACGACACTGAAAAAATTTAATCCAGTGGTCACACAGTAAATCCCTTGTCGTATTTGTTAGCCATCTTTCTCTTATTTAAGAGCTTCCGTCTTTCGCATTCAAGAATATTTTTTTCAAGAACGCGTAAGGGTAAGTATCAAGTTGAAATGAATAATAAATACTCGGATCAGCAAACACATAACACACATAATAATTATCTCTTGCACTATATTATCAATTATTTGTACTTTACTTGTTACCGGTTACATAGATAAGTTGAATTTTACATCGGTTGCCTTCCCTTCTAGGAGAATACAGGCATTATTTGCTTAAAAATACGCAATCACTAATTTATTTTTGTAATCCAATGCTCTATTAATGCAAATAAATAATTATGACTGAAATAAGAACTTGTTTCATAAATACGAAGGAACTAATACCACCAACCTCATTGTTTTTTTTTTCATTGGCTGCTTTGAATTTGAATTTTGAATGAAAATCTGTAGTTGAAACTGCACAAGTTACATTTTGTACCTTGAATTATTCTTTGTAAAGGAAGTCAGAGCAAGAGCAATTACGGGACGAGGCATATTCACAAGCTTCAATAGAGTCGATCCTTTGGTTTCGTGGAAAGTAAAAAGTGTGCAATTTAAGTAGACAGTAATGTTTAACAACTTTATTTAAAACTTGCAGTGCATTGCAATCTAAATTCGTTTGCAATTTATTTTTTAATTATCTTACATTATCTTCCTTCATGCACGTACTATTTGTAAAAAGGTAATGTGGTTTTTTCGAGTGCTGTGTGTTTAAGGCATTACCTACCTAACACGAAAACGATTTACGGAACGATAAACGGAAGACGAACTCTCAATCTTACTAAATATTTTTAGGCTTATCATTTTATACCAAGAAGAAAGTTAGGCCAGTTACTATTATTATATCTAAAAAGAGAAAAAGTTACAGTTTATAATAATTATGTGTTTATAGTAAGAGCTTAACTTTACAAATTTGTTTTTTCTTTTGATTGCAAAGGATTAAAACTTGTCACAAAATTATACTGAAACACGCAATCGGTGACAAGACAGCGTCATCGCCTGTACTCGGTAATTTTAGAATATAATATATTATATAAGCCTTAATTTCCAGCTTGTCACGTTTCTATGTTTAGTAGATGAAAAGTTCTCGACTTTCCAGAACTTAAAAAATTATATTATATATGTTACGTCATCAATGCAAAAATAAGTAAAGTACTTAGCCATACCGTCTTCCATTACCGTGTCTCCGCCTTCTTCTTCTTGAATTTCTTCTCGCAGGACCTTCCATCAAATTCTGAAGACTTTCAGTTGGCCTCAATAAACTAGGTTCTGCTAACTTCCCTTCAGCTTCTAAATCTGCCTTATTTATGAACCTATCTTCATCTTGCTCATTCGTAGACAAAACTCCATTAGTTGGTGCCGGAGCGACAGTCACATTTTCAGGCATATCTTTAAATTTCAAATTATTATTCGAATCACCTGTTATCTCTCTACTGTTACTTTGTATTTTGTTTGTAATCTCATCCATTTTGTTAGAAACATTAGAAATCTGTATATGAGGATATAACTCGTCCAAATTGAGAATTTTATCAGCAGATACTTTTACTACTAGAACGCCGTCTTGTTCTAAACTCTCTGATTCAGTCAGGTTATCTTGTACTGTTGTTTGGTTTTGGTTAACTGAAGTGTTAGTATTAAAGTCTAATATTATCTCATCTGCAGGTAGTTTACCATTTTTAAGTAATAAGGATTTATCTAAGCCTGCCGGTAAAACCTGAAATAAAAACATAGTTCATTGTGGATCAATAAAAACATGTTGGTACATTAGTTATTTAAAAAATGATGATTTGGTCTAATGTAGAGTAGTTTTGCCTAACTTTAGATCTTAAAATAATAATAAATTATTAAAGTAGTTATGACCTTTTATCTATTGAAGAAGTTTTTGCAAACCCAAAACTAAAAGTGACGTCAAAACGTAAAAAGCAGAAAACGTTTGAACTTTGTCATCTAAAAATAAATTTTGATATTCCCAAATGTTTTGCTTAGAATATCTGTAGTTGACAACTAAAAGATGATCTCTATTTTTGTCTTACTACTTGAAATTCATCAAGTTTGCACCACAGGTGGTTATCGAAGCTTGCACCTGCCGCAGACAGATGATCGACATAATAAAATACTTTATTGACAGCAAAGAAGTTTTGAGAACCTATCAAAATATGTGATGGGCGGAAGTTTGTTAAGTGCAAACTTTGATGGTAAACATCAAAGTTGTTTGCTTAGAATACATTTTAGGGGCTGACAAAAAAATAAAAGGAAATATTTTCGATTTTAAATGAAAGAAATGATTGTTTTTTTAACCAGACTATGTATTTGAACCAACTATAGGAATAATGATACCAGGCACAATAGTTATACTGTAGCCATAGGTTAATTTATGCACTTATATTTTTTTTTATATCATGCTTACGGCGCGGCCCGCTTTACGGTAAGCAATTACCGTAGCCTATGGATGCTTATAAAACCACGAGCATGTCATGCGCGTTGCCTGCCAATAAAACATTCATCATTTATACCTTCGTCATTAAAACAGCATCATTATACTTCTTTGGCTTATCTTGGGATAGTGGCAGTGGTTGCTTCGTCCTCTTCCTAAGTATATCTGGAAGTCCTTCTTCTTCCACCTGTAGTCCTTCTAGAAGCACTTCTTTCTTCAGTCTTTCAACCTCTTCTTGGAGGGATTTGTTGATTTTTGTGACCGGTGCACTCGTGGGGGGCTTAAAGTAGTCTAAACTTGGTATCGCGATGTCGCCTTGGAAGTTATCTGTGAACAAGATTTTGGATATTAGTTGTATATTATTATTCGTTTTATATAATGTTAACACGTTCTGGCAATACAATAGAACTGCAGTTCTAGTAGACGGAAATGACAGTCGATTTCGTTATAGGCTAGGCTGTTACTTGATACAATGTAATTGTTGGAAAATGACAATTGTAGAACATTAACTAGCGCTAGGCTACCTCCAGCGATAGTTAATGTGAAATTATTATCTATTTAATTACGATGTATAATATACCTTACGGCCTGGGTAATAAGGGCTAAACCAAAACTTTACGACCTAAAGGGAAATAAATCCAGATTGGAAATATAAAGTAAGTTTAATTTTAAAGTCAACAATATAAGTTACACTTCTAATAAACTTAAGAGATAGTCAAATAGTGAAACGATCAATATAATCTGGAAAGCGTATTGTATGTGACAGCCATTGAGTTAGGCCATTAGTAGCACTGCAGTGTCGGTTACGGGTTCTGTTCCAATTATTCTGTACAAGCCAGATTCAACGGCTGTGCATAATTCTACATAATTTTCATAGTTAGTGAATAGTAAACGGGAAGGTTTTTGTGCGACAAATTGTTTTCGAGGGATGCTGCAAATATTTTGTTTCGTGGATGAAAAAAGGATTGATTTTCTTCAAAAATATTTTATTATTTTCGCAAAATATTGTATTAGTCTGTCTGTGGAATCATGGCTTCTAAACGAAGGGGACAATTATGTTGTGATTTTTTTTTTATTTGATAGCTGACTTGTTTGTGACAGTTGAATTTAATATACACTTCGAAACAATTGGTGTTGTGCCCCGCATTAAGCTGAACTGGAGTCCTTTTTTGATGGGGGCATGAAGTACATAAATGTTTTCGCTTTTTTTTATTTTTATTTTTTTTATGGTGATATGTTTTATTTTTTGTGTGCCCATGCCTTCTGATAAATAAATATATTTTCTTTCTTTCTTTCTTTCTAAACATGTTTATTCAAATTGGTGCAGCTATTTTAAGGTCATCTTTCAGCTCTTTTCGGTGGTTAATTAAAATGTTCAAGTTAGGTCTTTAAAAAATCAATAGATTAAACTCATAAAATTCACGTCCTTAACCCTAATTGCAATTCCAAACTCAAATCGCGAAATGCAAATCATTGCATTCAAATTTGGAACACACAAAATTGGAACGCGTCACGGATGCATGCCATTAACAAGCCGGTACATCTGGCGCGATCATAAAATTTAATCGCCAGTCTCTATCCCAGATGTTGCCTAACGCTGGTTGGCAATTAATTAATTGCGTGTGTATGCTTACATGGCGCGTATTGGACATGCTGGTTTACGATAGTACTGCTACATGAATATTCAATAGTGTGCCTTGTTTGAATGGAATTTGATTAGGGCTTGTGCACAAACGTCTGTTTTCGTGACGTAGTGATGAGGTAGTCGCTTCGCTACTTACATAGCTTTTAGCCATAGAGATTATTTGTGATTCAAAAATATTTGTTAAATTCCCTCACAATACATGATAGTGTCGGCGTTGTCTATTTTAATAAAGAAAGGAAAGTTGCTGGTGTACTTTTTGTCCTCCGAAATACGTCGCTACAATACCAAACTTATAAAGCACATGAAGGGGTTTAGGTCAACTTAACTGCTATAGGTGACGCACGGATGGAGGTATACAAATATGTATAAAACAAATAAATGGGATTAGATTGTAACGCCGATTGTAAATTTTCCGTGTAGTGACGGATTAGGAATACATAATGTCACTACCCCATCTCAACCCGTGGGTGTCCTAAGAGGCGACTAAGGGAGTAACCTTATGCAGACAAGAGCATTGCAAGAAAAGGAAAATTCGAAACAAACCCTGCTATACCAGCCCGTCAGGCCAGCGTGGTATAGTAGGCTAAATTCCCTCCACATTCTGTCGGAGACCCGTGCCCAGGAGTGGGACATTTATGGGTTGAGATGATGAGATTGTAACGCACGACATTCCCGCCTTAATTTTAAAAGTAATAAAAATTAAAAAGAACGCGTGGGTTCTTATGCGCAGGCGACGCACGCAGCAAGCACGGGCGATGCGTCAACTGCATCGCCAGTGCTTGAGCCCGTCAAAAGTTTTGGTCGCTGTTGTTTTTAGGGGTTTATATCAAAAGACAATTTGTACTCTGAAAATTGTCTCTTATCTACGCAGGCCTTTACATTAACATAGGTCCTAGGCGATGGGTACAAATCAGCTGTTAATTTAATTAACATTTGTAGGGAATTTAATATTGTTTTAAGTCTGTTAATTATTCACACAAATTGTTTGGTAATTAAGTTTTGTAGCATTGTGGGTTGTAATACATTTATAGTGTTTAAAGATATTATGTATTCGCCTATAGTGAATTCTGTTTAGTTAGGCACAAATAGACGTATTAAAAGCGTAGGGCTGCTTTTGTAATATCATGAAAAGTGATAAAATAAAATTAAAATTAAGTTAAGTCACGTCAGCTGCGCGAGTGCATTCATATATACACCATATACCGGTCAGTGACCTCACTCATTGTTACTAAAAGTGTTTTTGTTACCTTTTCACTAAATTCAAAATACAAATATAATTTTCATTAATCTCATACTCACAAAAATATCTAAATGCTACGTTAAATGCTACGAAATCGCTACGTGTGCTACGACAACTTACTTCGATTGCTACGGCTTACCATTATTAGATTGCATAATTTGAATTCCCGCATTGAATCGAACGATTGCGTTCACATATTCACGTTATGCAATTTGAACGCATTAAAGGGTCGTTAGTGTAATATAAGGCTTTGATGCCATTATAATAAATGTCCAATCGCTGCATGATAAATTATGACTTATTTTTATCGAGCTATGATTTAAATTCAGTTGTTGATTACATTACGACAATGCTTGATGGAGTTTGAAGATTTTATATTAATAAGATTGTTTTCTTGTATACTAAATATTTCCAGCGGCTTTGAACGCGTGGAATTTGATTCCCATGACCACAGAAACTTATCCTCTAAACATTAGTGTTGTTAAGTTTATTAGAGCAAAGTTTTAATTTATTTATCGTCAATAAGAATGTTCAATGAATATTTAGAAAAAAGATCCGAATCAGCCCAACTCTTCTCGAGATTTTCACTTAGCAACTTCATCATCATCATCATCATATCAGCCCAATGACGTCCACTGTTGAACATAGGCCTCGCCTAATTTCCGCTACAGCGAGCGATTTTGTGCCGCCGGCATCCAACAACTTAATCAACTTTAGCAACTTAATCTTTTTCATACTAAAAGTAGATCATCGTGAACAAAAATAATATTGTTATATGTTTAAAATATATATTATTATTTACTAACAATTGTGTATTTCAAAGTGTACATTAATTTTCATTTAGATAGATGAATAATCATCATCATCATCTCAACCCATAAACGTCCCACTGCTGGGCACGGGTCTCCTCCAAACATTGTGGAGGTCTTTAGCCTGTTATACCACGCTGGACAGACGGGTCTGTTTTCTTTTGTTTCAAATTTTTGTTTTCTCGCAGTGCTCTTGTTTGCTTATACTCACCGGTTAAGATGGGGCAGAGAACACGGATAATAGATAATATAGTAGGTAAATTAATGCTAATTTATAAAAACACACAAATGTGATGTATAATTATATAAATCTTGTCTCTGTTCATTATTATATGTGTAGTCATCTTAGATATTCATCTTAGATGATTTCTTATGTAAAATAAGTAGATATTATTTATACCTTTTGTGTTGTATTTTTATGTATGTGTTAAAATTAATTTAATGGCATTCTTTGGTCTTTTTGTAAATTTCTTTGTATTTCACTTGTTTCCTGAATAAATAAATAATAAAAAATAAAAAAATAATAATATCAAATACTTATTGTTTATTGTCTATTGATGGCCATTCTGTTTACTGCAATGTCACACTCGCGTTTTATGGATTCGAAATTATTGTATACGAATGCTTTCTTTCTACTTTTGTAGATTTTATTACAATAAATACGATGTAATAAAAGACAGCGATATTGGCTGCCACTATATGTTATTGCAGTGCACCGGAACATTTTGAAATATTTCAATATGACGGATATTTATTTCAAATAGCTCCGGGGATAGAATGCGATCCTTGGCGGTTTTAGGGTTGTCACTTCACCGCTGTGTAAAATTATAACAAGAATAAATTTTAAATTAGGATGTTAAAACTTTCAGCAGATAGTACTATCATCATCATCATCATCATTTCAACCCATAAACGTCCCACTGCTGGGCACGGGTCTCCTCCAGAAAATGTGGAGGGAGTTTAGCCTACTATACCACGCTGGCTAGACGGGTTGGTATAGGGTTTCTTTCGAATTTTCCGTTTCTAGCAGTGCTCTTATCTGCTTATAGTACTATAATTTATTTCAAGTTTAGTAGTAGGTAAATAATATGGATAGGATCATTATGTCCTTGGAATTTTTTCATAAAACATACACCAAGTTCCGCAAAATAATTAAGTATGAACTTATATGATTGTTTCTAGTAAATATTAACTGAACCAATGGCATTGTTCTTACTATACCTACGACGAACTACCTACGAAATGAGTGTTTTCATTGACATTGCAATTATTTTTAGTCGTATTATATTTATTACATCGAGAAATAAAGAAAAAATATTTCAATTATCCATAATCTAAATTTAGAAATTGTGACAACCCTAGTGGATTTATTCTACACGTATGTGGATGAGTATATATGTGTGTGTGTATGTGTGTGTGACGCGAGTCGGCTCAGTTCACAGGTGACATATTGTGCACCGAGGATATCTTTTTATTTGTTACTGATGACATGTTAGAAATATCGCGTGAAATATTTAGTGTATGTGCGTATATTTATTTTTTATTACAAAGCATCTCGTCTTTTTTTCTACAGGGGTAGACAGAGATCCATCACACACCCATATTTAACAACAACTCGTATCTTTGGTTACATGTGATGGTGGGTAAGCTGATAAACCAAACACCAATTGCCAGACTACGAACTGATTCTGACCATTTCTGATCAATACCAGTTTTATCAGACACGGTGATCTAACCCGAGAATATTGCACCAGAAGACTTAACGGTGTGGTGCTCTGCTGCATCACTTTACACGCTACCCAAATTGTAAATTACAAAAGATTGTAACTATCCATTTTTTTTAAAAGAGTGGCGTGAGTTTCTTGCCAGTTCTTCTCATAGTTCCACCCCGTCAGCGAACTGGTCGTAGGCAAATTTGCTGACATTCTTGTGACTTTCATAAGTGTTACCTTGCAATCTAGATGAATAAACGAGATTTCATTAATTCATTCATTTAACAAATATACAATTAACAGACACAAAGTACACCCAGACTTGAAAAAGTATTTAATATCCCCGTTATTGTGTTGGAAACAGTTGAAATCGAATCCACACTCACGTCTCTCGGCACGGTGATGTTAGTAGCAAGGCGACCATCTAAACCACTACGTCATCCACCACGGTGACAGCTTGTATTCACAATAATATAAAAATGTCACGAGAAGAGCGTAACTGTGCTTCAAATGCTATTCAAATATGCTTTTATAACAATAGGACATTATTTAGTGCTTCTGCACAGCTTTTCGTGTCAGACTAGGTATACATTTAATTCAGTAATCCTCACAAAACCCTGAGGTTATGTAAACACTTGGCATATTGACATGTCGCCCACATCAACCAAATCTAATTATTGTCGTACGCGTTATAACCTTTGCTCTTTCGAAATCTGCCTAAGGGTGTAATCATATCGGCTCGGCGTAATGGTCTTTGAAAACACGCTTTTATTATTTTTGTATGGATATGGAAGTATGGTGACAATGATTGACTGATTGATAACTGACGACAATGCGACTGACTTGCAAAGTAAATACATGTTTTAGTTCGATATCTGCGTAGATACAATAAAATCAAAAAATATGAATTTTTAGATTTATCTAGATATTTACACATTCATCATTATAATCATCAGCAACCCATTAATTTTCCCCTGCTGGGGTCGGGTCTCCTCTCCTCTAACTAGAGAGCTGAGAGGGTTTCATAATCCACTCACGCTAACCTATTGCGGGTTGGTGGATCAGACATACTCGAAGAATTTCTTCTAGGGTATGTGGGTTTCCTCACGATGTTTTCCTTCACCGTTAGCAGATGGTAAGTCACTTGACTAGTACATATAAATTCCACAAAGTGAAATCCATATTGGTACTGCCGGTCAGGATCGAACTCGGACCGCGTGTTTTGCCGCCGGTCCCTTATCCATTCAGCCACCATCGCTTATTATCGATTATTTACACATTACCTATGTCTATTGTATATGTGAATATTTGTTCTAACTTATAGCTATCCCGTTGCCTACCAGTATATTAAGAAATCTAGGATACTGGTAGGTAAAAATAATTCAAAATGCAATTTTTGAAATATTTTTTAAAAATTGGCGCCTGCAACACCAGGACAACACAAGCGCAATACCGAGCCTTACGGAACCTATTCACATAGATAGATCAGCCTAAAAGTACGAACTAGTTATCAAAGAAAAATCATTCACTTATTTATTAAAAGTCATATGACTTTCATAATGACGTTAAGAATGTAACATAGCGTCAAACTTTTTTCTCGAAGACGTAAGCATCAGATCCATACTTCACCTTCTAGTTAAGTCTTATTGGGAGTGAGCCTATTGAGCTACTACTGTTAAAGTTAAGACAAGAAATCTTGTATCATTTTTCCCGATCAGGACATCGAACCTGTATCTTTTGCTTAGCAATATTACGCGTGCTAAGCTTTCGAAGCAGTTTTTGAAATAATGTCATTACCAAAGCTGTCTGCGAGCGACATCGCGCTAACTAGTGTGATTCGAACTTTACTATTTCTACAACAATAACTTTTCAATTTAATTAACATTCCCTCACTCACGGCACTGATGCCACGTCTAGATAATTAGTCCAATCTTGCAGGTTATATCAAAATATAGGACTAGAAGTCGCGCGGTACTGCGCTACCGTCGTTCTTTATTTCGTCATTGCTTAGCTCATTTTAGCCGTAGCGTGATGTTATATAGTCTATGCCTTTCTCGATAAATGGGCTATCCAATACTAAAAAAAAATTCAAATCGGACCAGTAGTTCCTGAGATACTAGCACTCAATCGAACAAACAAACCGCCACAGATTGTATAAACTTCTTATTGTTTTTAATCTGTGTTTTTAAATATCTTGTTTAGTTAATTAAGAATATTAATTGTTTTTTTTCATGTTCTTATGTAAGATCTGTTGTCTTAATAGTTTATAATAATATGTAGGTATTGTAGGCTAGTAGGCCAAATTCCCTCCACAATCTTTGGAGGAGACCCGTGCCCAGCAGTGGGACGTTGATGGGTTGAGGTGATGATGATGATGATGATTGTGCGCCGATTGATTTGAATTTTAATAAAAAAAAATCTTTCTTTCTAAAATGTAGCCTATAAGCTGCTATTCCAGACTATAATCTATCTGTGTAGTAAATTTCTTACAGATCTTTCAAGTCGTTTTGGCATGATTTTTTTTTTGTACCACGACGTTTGCCACAAACAGACGTACGGTCCGCCTGATGGTAAGCAGTTACCGTAGCCTATGAGTATCAAATATCGATTCATGCATCCTAACTTTCAAAATTTTAATATGTGAGATTAATATTTATTAGATACTATTAATTAATAATCTGCTATACTTTCACTTAATTAAATAATGATTTTCAGAGATCAGAGCTGGAAGGGATTTACCTATTGTAGTCTTTAATTTATAACTTTGTTTTTTCTGTAAACATACGTATTTGGTGCTGCATTACTGATATATTAATTCAAGATAGCTATAAGTCACATATTTTAAGGTACATTCACTCACAACTATAATAAAACCAGCCATGACTATAGGCTTTATAATCTGTGTGAATTTTTGTGTATATTCTGTAGTTATGCTCGTTAATAAAGACTACATGCGAAATAACAAAATTTGTATCATTTTGGTAAGAAGTTGAAAATCTCTAAGTACCTTGTATTCTATGCAGATTATTTAAATCTTGTTAAGTGTACGGCTCGCACTATTTGAAGCCGGCTTAATCCAGTATTATCCAGTTAGAAGTTTAGAACCGGTAATATGCATAAAAGTACCGGTTAAAGTAAGGTTTCTTAGCTAGGTCGGAGTTTAGGAATGTGGTTAAATTTTTAAAACTCGTTCCCTAAAAAACTAATTTAAAATTTTTTTGAGCCGTTTGGGGTCGAGACTTTAGGTACGTGGGGTCCGAGTGCTAGGTCTTTGTTTAAAGATCTGGCAAAAAGGCTTATCGACGCTTCACGTGATCAGAGGGCTGGTGTGTTTCTCGCTCAGAGAATTAGCATTGCCATTCAACGTGGCAATGCCGCCAGCCTTTTGGGTACGTTTCCAGTTGACAGTGATGCTGACGAATATTACGATGCCTAAACAAGTTTTCTTTGGGTTATTTGATTTTTTTTTTTTTTTTTATTGTTTAAGTTTTCGTTTTAGTTTCCTTTTTTTTGTTTGTATTTAACTGTATATATAGTTTTATGTAAGTAGATGTTTAATTTAATTATTTTCATTATTATAATTATCATTCATTAAATAAGATAAAATCATTTAAAATACTGTTGAAGATGTAGGTATGACATGACAATGTGTTATTATATTTTGCATAGGTACAATAATTATATTATTATTTGACTACATGTTGATTAACATAGCATCAAGCCTTTTTCTCCGAAGGGGTAGGTAGAGGTGTTTCACACCCACATTTCGCCAGCTAAGTTTGGTCCCATGAAATAGGGGACGAGCCTATTGTCATCAACCCGGAACATTTGTTTACCAAACTCCGGGAAAATCTTAATACTGGAATTTCATGATAGAAAAACCCAATACCATTTTCACCCGCCCCGGGAATCGAACCCGGGACCTCTTGCACAGCAGTCGTATTAATTATATACCTCGTAT
This sequence comes from Laspeyria flexula, assembly GCA_905147015.1. Lineage (NCBI taxonomy): Eukaryota > Metazoa > Arthropoda > Insecta > Lepidoptera > Erebidae > Laspeyria > Laspeyria flexula. Next base: position 2,761,211 of record LR989958.1, read on the forward strand.
GTTGATTAGTTACCTCTTAATTGAAAATTTGAAACCGTACCAAATTTTATATATTCATTTAATTTGTGTTACAGAAAAACATTGTGGATTATCCACAAGTTCTTGATATAAGTCTTCTATACTATATAATATTATAAAACGGTTGAGTTTGTTTGGTTAAAGGCTTGAATCTCAGGAACTACAGGTCCTGTTTGAAAAATTCTTTAAGTGAAGTAGGAAATGGGCTATCCATTTATCGACAAAAGGTTATTTATCACGTTACCGCTAATAGGAGATGAGCAGTGGTCAATTAAACGACGGGAGCGAAGCCTGGCACGACTTCTAATTATAAATATTTCTCGAGAAAAAATCTTTTTCTTTCTTTCCTAACAATATTGACTTAAAATTTGACTGGCCTGTTTGGTCTAGTGGTTAGTGACCCTGACTGCTAAGCCGAAGGTCGTGGGTTCGATCCCCACCCAGGACAAATATTTGTGTGATGAGCATAAAGGTTTGTTCTGTGTGTGGGTGTAATTTATCTATAATATGTATGTATTTACAAAAAAAAAATGTATTTATGTAGTATATCAGTTGTTTAGTACCCATAACACAAGCAAATATAATTGCTTACTTTGGGACTAGATGGCGCTGTGTGAATGTGGTAGAATATTATTATTATTATTAATATCTTCCATTTATATAACACCAAACACTGAGTACTACATTTACATTACATACATTACTACATTTACTAAGTACTTCATTTACCTCTTAAACTTATACACACATACAACTCAAACAGAAACAGCTCATCTTCATAAAGTCTACAAAGCTAAGCGAGGTATCCCAGTATTCAGCCATATAATAGTCTTTGTTAGAAAGGAACTGGGCGTACAGAGAGGCTCCGTCTTTTCAGGCCAACGCATGAATGATATGGCTTTGAGATGAATGTGTGTCCTGGATTTTCATGGAGTTGGAGTGGGGTATTAACTGTTAGTTAATTTTAATAGTGCTTTAATAAACACAATTTGATTCAGAAGATTGCGTTTGTCATTTTCGGTTACAGAACTTTTCAACTAAAAAAAGCCTTGGAAAAACATGTCTTTTTGCGTTTTTCCTCGATGGGGTAGGCACTGGTGTAAGACACTTACGTTTCACTATTTTAGGTACAATGGTGAGCCTATAATATCGCCCTATCAGTCTATAACAGACAAGACGAGATTGCCAATAACATATTTTTTTTTATATATATTTTTTATCCCATATATTGTATTAGCTTACTTAGTGTTAGATAGCGCCGTGTAAAAAGATCTAGATATAATAATAATAATATTCTACCACATTCACACAGCGTTATCTAGTCCCAAAGTAAGCAATTATTATTTGCTTGTGTTATGGGTACTAAACAACTGATATACTACTTAAATACATTTTTTTGTAAATACATACATATTATACATAAATTACACCCAGACACAGAACAAATCTTTGTGCTCATCACACAAAGATTTGTCCTGGGTGGGGATGGAACCCACGACCTCCGGCTTAGCAGCTCACGAACCACTAGACCAACAGGCCAGTCAAAATATATAATACTCAAAAACAATTTTTTACCCAACCCAAGACTCGAAACCCACAATGTCTTACAACCTCACCAAGACAGTCCTATGGCAACAAAAACTTCCCCAAAACTTGTTCAGAACATTCAATATGTAACTTCTGCAAAAGACACGAGAGATAATACAAATGTATGTACGTTTATCAATGAAAAGAGGCAATACATTCACAAAGCCGTTTCAACTGTCACCGCTTTCAACGTTCACGTATGCAAAGATCTGTCCGCCCACATGTATGAGTAATGCACTATTTAACTTGTTTAGTTATGGAAGTTAGTTTTTTTTTTGTTGTTTTTGATGTAATTTTGTTTGTTGATAGTTTTTACTTTAAAATTATTATAATTAAAAAATATTAAATGATAATAATGATAATCCTCCAAAGAAGATCTTGAATATAGAGTGTCGCTGTCGGTGTGTATGTGTGTGTCATCATTTTGACTGACTTTTTGACTGGCCTGTTGGTCTAGTGGTTAGTGACCCTGACTGCTAAACCTGAGGTCGTGGGCTTGATCCCCACCCAGGACAAATCTTTGTGTGATGAGCATAAAGGTTTGTTCTGTGTCTAGGTGTAATTTATCTATAAAATGTATGTATTTACAAAAAAAAATAAAAATATTTAAGTAGTATATCAGTTGTTTACCATAACACAAGCAAATATAATTGCTTAATTTGGGACTAGATGGCGCTGTGTGAATGTGGTAGAATATTATTTTATTATTTACTCCCTTAGTCACCTTTTACGACACCCACTGGTTGAGATGGGGTAATGACATTATGTATTCTTAATCCGTCACTACATGGATACTGTGTGTTTTATGGTTTTATATAAATTTGACATAATGCTTTTATGTATTTTAAATGAAATGGTTTATTATTTATTAATACAAAGTGCTGTATTATAAGTTTGACGTGTCTGTGTGTCTGTCAAAAACAGTATTGGGATTTTATATCACCAAATTCTCAGCATCACATATGTTTTACCATTTTAATGCGAAAGTGAGTTTGTTTGTTTGTTACCCTTTTACGTTCTATTTTCATCACATTTTTTATCGACATACCATAGATATGGGTGAAGCCGTAAGCATTTTCTTTTTGTGAAAGTTACAAAACTGTTTTTGGCATGAAAAAAGAAATTAAATGAATGCAATTTCAAATTTAATTTTCTTAAAAGACAAAAAAAACCATTACGTTTTTATCCGATCCAGGAATCAAATCAAAAACTCTTGTACAAAAAAAACAACCGCTTGAAAAAATTAAACTCAGAGAAAAGACTTCGAAAAAAGAACATAAAATATTAAACCTCAATATTGTTCTTTAGAACTCAATATAAGATAGCTTTCAAAACTCAATTGTTTCCCCACATTTTTGTGAAGAGCAACCTTTTTGTTGGCACCTTATTCTGTTTTCTTAACAAATATTTAGAGAATGCTTTCCTATCAAAATATTTTGTCTGAAATAATCGATGCCATCCTGGCTTGAGCTCTATTGTTACCCACTTTCATTGACGCTCTGAAGAAAACAGTATAAGGCGGATTTGTGCCGGAGGTCTTAGTATAATGGTCGTTATTTTTGTCATTCTTGTCACAAAGATGTGTATGATTGGAGTTTCTTTTGTGCCTTACATGACGTAACATATACATAGAAAATAAATACTATGTTATTGACAATATCCTTCTTACTTAGTTACAATTTCATCATCATCGCTTCAGCCAATAAACTTGTAACAATTGTTAACTTTTTTGTCTAATACGACATTGGCAAACATTTTTACGGCTCCGACTGGTATTAAGCGGCTCCTTAAGCCAATGGACACCTACAACACCATAAGCATCATAACATGTGCATTTCCGACTCTTTAAAACCCCTTCCCTGCCCTGGAAACCACTACCCACGAGCAGAAATACGTCACCTCCAAAGCAAGGTTATTATCGCTGCAATCTTCTGTATCTCATTTCAAGCGAGAATTGACTTGCCTTGCTAAGAAAGAACGACGCATTGACATTAATTTGGTCAAAGGAAAACGCACGTACGGCAAATCACTTAAGATATATTATTCTCTGGACTTCAGATGTAGTTGTTCCATTTTTCGTTAGCAAGGCTACAGCTGTTCCTCCTCACACATAATATATGAATAATTATCCTTTCACAAAAGCAAACAGTGTAATTATAAAATCAAACAATGTTAGATTTCAACAAATAACAAGAATTATAATGATTCCCAACGTACTAACATCAATTATTTACGTATATATATAGCACACAATTCTTCAAAGAAAAATAATAAACAGTTCAAAAATAAATTTGTTTACTTTGATATAAAACAGACCAACAATAAACGAACCGCGAATGTAAGGCTAATGTCAACATAATTAAATAATAAAATGTAATTAACACTCCAAAAAACATGTCTGAAATTGACTTTAATTTGCGGTGAAATGTTGTTTATTTTAATTTTTAGGGTTTCGTACATCAAAAGGAAAAACCGGAACCCTTATAGGAGCATCGTTATCCATCTGTGTCCATCTGTCAAGAATATTTTTCTCAAGAAAGCGAAGAGGTATCAAACTGAAATTAATATCAAATATTCCGTTCTAACGCTATCGAAAGATACAGTCATTAATGCTTCATTAACAGCATTAAAATTATATTATTTGTTACAATATTATACAGTGTAACATTATGCAACAGTATTTATTTGCCGTACAGTGAAAAACTCGTTAACGAGCGTGGCCTAACCTGATATAATATTTTACTGCTGATTAACATTTCTGTTCATCTTTTCATTAAACACTAGTGCAATGAAGTACTCTTCTTCTCTCTGTCATGCTCACTCTTTTATCTACCTTTTTCTGCTTTTGCAAATAATATTATTAACTAACACCACTTATCCCGGCCTTGGATTGATGCATTACGCAGATATTATAACCAACACGCAGTAATCCAAACAAAGACCTCAAAAATGGATTTCACAGAGCACTATTTACTAACTGATATGAAATTACAGTACATGCAAGTATCCGGCTAGCAATATCTACCTTCAATCATTTGGTTTACGTGTGAACAATATTTTACTCAGCGTTGTACCAGTTGTACGTCACTCATTGTCTACCTAGTATAATCAGACGACGCGTGCGAACAATGAAGCTGTCTGCAGAGCTGGGCCTTTGTATCGATGTACCTAGACTTGTAGACTTAAATATAGACTAGAAAAAACTACTATAGGTTTAATATGTACCAAGATAAACTAGGATTTTCACGAGTTTGAAGTAAAAAAAAATTAAACTTACATAAACATCGTAAATTAGGTGAGGCCTATGTTCAGCAGTGGACGTCGTTGGGCTGATATGATGATGATGATGAAACATCGTAAATTCAGAAATAATTTCATTTGTGTCACGAATAATCCATGCAATTTTTATTATAGGGGCTTGGATCCCATGCTTCGATCGGTATCTGAGTCTACTCTACGGATTAAGAATACATAATGTCACTACGCCATTTCAATTCGTGGGTGTCGTAAAAGGCGACTAAGGGAGTATCTCCTCCTGGCCTGTTGGTCTAGTGGTTAGTGACCCTGACTGCTAAGCCGGAGGTCGTGGGTTCGATCCCCACCCAGGACAAATCTTTGTGTGATGAGCATAAAGGTTTGTTCTGTGTCTGGGTGTAATTTATCTATAATATGTATGTATTTACAAAAAAAAAATGTATTTAAGTAGTATATCAGTTGTTTAGTACCCATAACACAAGCAAATATAATTGCTTAATTTGGGACTAGATGGCGCGGATGTGTGAATGTGGTAGAATATAATTATTATTATATTATTATTATTATCTTAAAGCAAACATGAGCACTACGAGAAAAGGAAAATTCGCATCCAAAAAAGGTCGTTGGGTCTGAGACCTTTATGCTATTACATGTTACCAATCATAGCTGATAAACGTAGGTGCGATATACTTTAGTTATTCTTTATTGGAAAAACACAAATCAGTCATCTTAGAACTATTATAAGCTTATATAACTACGGCAAAGTAATAGTTTAATTTTTGAGGAAAAGTACATTTTTGTGCACAAGTAATGTCTAGTAATAAAATTGCTCTATATGTACTGCCAACCTAATGAAATAACGTCAAAACGTCAATAAAGCAGAAAACGCCATCAAATTGACATAATTGACGTAAAATTGTCACGGATTGTGGTGATAATCCGGTTAGATCCGGATCAAGCGATAATTGTCACCATTTTGTTCCAACTTATCAATAAATAAGGATTTTGATCAAAATATTTTTGTCGTTTGATGTTTAATAAGCTTTTTATATCAGTTCGCAGAGTTGATGTAATTTGAAATAATTTAATGACACTCGAGTGGTTTGCGGCATTTGTAATTTGTGGCAAATTTGATGCGAAATTATGTAATAATGTTATCTAATTTTTTTCGCGTACTCATAAGATTATTGTGGAAGAAGAACACAAGTAGCGTTGACTGGCTTTGTTTAGGTTTTAAATATTTTAATTTGGAAATAAAACACAACCGCTTAAAGTTGTGTCAACAAAATATGTAAAGCTGTAGATTTTTAGCTGCGGATGCTTAAAGGCCACTTTTGGCATCCACACAGCATGTGAAAATTGGTATCCACAAAAAAAAATTACGTCGATAAAAATTACATTTTGAATTTTTTTTTTTTATTCTATGTTAGGTACTAAGTATATACTTTAATATGAGTTACTCTCGTATAGAAAACGGGCAGACACGGATTATTAGTCTAACAACAAAACTGTACGCGACTGTACATCTGCAGTGCATCACACTGTATTGATGAATTGAGGCGCACCTTTGATTGATTGTTGATGTGGGTACAGATGCGAACATAAGCGTTTTGTTTGTTAACGTGGGGTTATGGCGGAATAAAAAAAATTGTGTTCAAAATGTATCATCCCTATGATGTCATTGTATTTCTTCACAAATTATAAGAATCACGACTACATTGGTGATACGTAGTGTGTATCAATTTATTTAAATTGATAAATATTTAAATACATCAATTTAAATATTTATCAATTTAAATAAATATTTAAATTGATGTATTTAAATATTTACATAGGTACTTTTCAATATAAAAGTATATTTTTCATTCAAAACTGAGCACATATCATGGTATAAATATATTTATAAAAGAAAATACAATCTAAAATACATATATTTTGTTAACAAATTTTAAAATTTAGTACACACAATATATACAAACTTTTAGGTAGGTAGCCAAACTCCGTACTATCAATTTAAAAGGAGGAAAATTGTCCCCTGAACTTACTTATAGTAAACAAAGACAATGTAACGAAAAGTTCAGTGTATTTATTACTAAAAGACACACACAGCAATCAGATAATTAAAGTGTCTATTTACGAGTACAGTTTCCTTTCAAAGACATCAATAAACAGTATACAAAAAACAAAGTACGCGACAGTACTCGATACATTTCGATACACAAAGGCAGCCCTTGTCATTCTATGGATTGACAGTCGCGTACAAAACCAACATGAAGTTTTCTAACAAAAAAAGACGGAAAATGGTTCACGAGTCACCAACAATAACAAAAAGGAGTGTACTGCGAGTACAATTGTGTACACTCGTAATGTTTCATTGAAGAGATTGTACAATGTAACACACTGCTTCTGTTATTCAGGGCTGCTGTGTGTAAGATAAAAACTCTTGTTAACAATAGTTCCCATATTATTTTATCTTCAATCACAAAAATATATATAAAAAAATTACATGTTCCTACGGAACCCTCAGTGCGCGAGTCTGACTCGTACTTGACCGGTTTTTTCACGGTGACGAAACTTAATGATATTTATTTTATCATTTATACATAGTCTAAAGAATAAAAATCATCATCATATCAGCCCATAGACATCTACAGCTCATCTCTCAGTCTTGTAATAAAATATATTCAGTTATAAGCACTATGTTCAAAACCACGAACTAACCCAAGTTATTAATAATGTTCTAGTCACTAGTTAGTTCCCTTATGTAATTACACAGAGTGTGCATACAAAGGACAAACGTCCCTAGGTTCCCACAATAGAACACAGTGGACATCGTTGCGTTGCTGCGCTGGTCTGACGCACAGATTGTAAAATGTACCGCTGGGTGCCGACTTACTAGTGCTGTTGTTAATATCGATATAATTAGAAGTAAAAATGCTTAGACTCAGAATTCCTTAAAGTGGAGGGATCCACCGCAAATAAAACCACAAATAAGAATTTTGTACTAAATTGCTTGTCAACACAAACGTATCGTTTACAGAAACGCAAAAGAAATCAAATCAAAGGAAAACATTTATTCGCTTGACGTCGTGTTATTTCATGTTTATTAAATGTTTTGATTTACTTTGAAGGTGTTTCGTTCATATTTCTTATTTATAATTGCCTGCGTGTCAAGCAAAAAATTGGCATTTAATATGAAATAGGTAGAGCAAAAATGGTACTGGGTATTCTGTCTCGAAATTATTATTATTAGTCTGGAGTTTGGATACGTCATAATATGGGATCATTGTTGGCGAAAAATGGAAGTCATTTACCTCTAACTTACACTTCGGAGAAAAGCCTTAATACACTCAGTATTAAGGCTTTTTTTGGTATTTTATCTTATTACTTCAAACAAAATATTTTACAGTAGACATCTCCCTACGCTTAATGGGATATAAGGCACGACGATATGTATTTTATAAATATATAATTATAGTCAGCTCTAATGACCCATGAAATGATATTAGAATACTTACTAGAAGCATTATCGGGATATTTTTAATTACTTGAATTATATATATTTATGTTGATTTGTTAAACCGTTTAAAAATGAATGAAGGACAAAAAAAAGCGCACTTCTGCACTTAATACACTTAACAAATAGTTGGGTTTTAAATTTTTTTTTAATCAAATGTATCGTTCTAGAAGTTACTGGCCATGAAACAAAATTGAAAATATAAAATACAACGAGTACAAATTTTATCGATTAAAACCCATCACTATAGAAGCCTATTGACTGTCTGTATGATCGTCCATCGTAAGGTAGACACAATATCGATAAATGAGGTACAGCTTTGCGTAGCCATGTCCACATTTGATGCTATTGTGTCATCCTGCCACAATCATATTACACTAACATTAACTTTATTACAGCGTCAGAGAGTATAAAATTGCTTAAATCAGATTCCCTCATCATTGGTTTGCTGGAGACTGTTACCAAGATATATTTGCGGCTGTTGACGAGCTTATGCGTTTGTTTTAAGGTAGATTTTTCTTTGCATGTACAAGTTTTTGTTGGTCTACGTCAGCTCGACTCGGCTCCTGCGTTACGAGTGTGTCAACAGACTTCTGGTAGTGAGTGCTTGGAGGTCTTTGTTGAAGTATCCGTTTCTGATGTAATACAGTAGATGTTCTTGTATGAGTACATCCAGACTGTTTTCTGATAATGTTGGTAGAATAAGACCATGAGTATTATCGAGTTTGTACTTATATCGATTCTGCCAACTTTTGCTCTCGTGGTATATTGATAAAAGTATGTTCTTTGCCGACTGGCCTGTTGGTCTAGTGGTTAGTGACCCTTACTGCTAAGCCGGAGGTCGTGGGTTCGATCCCCACCCAGGACAAATCTTTGTGTGATGAGCATAAAGGTTTGTTCTGTGTCTGGGTGTAATTTATCTATAATATGTATGTATTTACAAAAAAAAAAATGTATTTAAGTAGTATATCAGTTGTTTAGTACCCATAACACAAGCAAATATAATTGCTTAATTTGGGACTAGATGGCGCTGTGTGAATTTGGTAGAATATTTATTCTTTGCCATTATTCATTTAAATCAGTTCATAAAACATGTATCGTACAACATTATTTTAATGTTACAGCTTTTACTATACTCTTTTCTTCGTAGTTATACTTCACTCTAAGGCGAAAATTTTAATATACTTGGACTTTTGGAAGGCTTACCAGGGGCTCATAAAGAATGTTAATTTAGAATCAGGTGAGACAGTTACCGTTATTTAGCGTGTACAAGTGCTTCCTTAAAGGTCCAGTATTCGATCCCAGAGTTGGACAAAAATGGTATTACATTTTTCTAAGTAGAAATGTGCTGCCCCCTATTTGGTGGGACCAAACATAACTGGCGAAATGTTGGTGTGATGCACCTCTGCCTACCTCTTCGGGGGAAAAGGGCGTAATGCTATGTATGTATTATGTTGTTTTTGTACAAAGTAAATTTATCCAAAATTCAGTAATATCGGTTTATACATAAAATTAAATGTTCCTTTTCCATTGTTGTGATAATGACATTATTATACCGAGATAAACAATAAAAAATCACAAGTACAATATAAATAAACTGGCAGCTGCAGCTGAATTTGGCATATTTTATGTGTGAATAATGCAGGATATGAAAAAAAAAATTAATATGAAAAATTGTGATTAGAGCCCGTGATCAACGTCAATTGTAAACGTCCAGTGTTGGCAAGCCCAGCTGTAGACGTTTTGCATGGATTGTAATGATGATAATGTTTGATTAAATTCACGTGAAATACATACAATATAACCTTAACTTAGTCCCAACAACAAAATCACAGAGGAATTTCTATGCGATTTTGTAATTATCACTGGTTTGTTTTCTATTTTATTACCTTTTATCGGTATAAACACTATAGAACCATGTGAAATTCAAGCTCTAACTAAAAAAATAGTTTGCGAAATTGTACTTTGATATTCAATCACACAAAATATCAGTGTAACAGGATAAAGTGGAAGAGTACGTCAAAAACCAAACTATTTTGATAAATATTCGAATTCACATCAGAATATTGGAGTACCCTATCACAAAATGGAACAGTGACTATGTCGAATATGTTTTTTATAAAATGTTTCTAGTCTAGTTTTACTACGATATCGAGTATCAAAGGTACTGTTAGTAAAATAACGAGTGACGTACTGAATTTGATATATTATTCTAACAGAGCGTGGGTAGATATCCGCTTTTACATTGAAATAGAATTTGGATAACAAATAAAATATTTTATACTCATGTACAGCGTAGTAACTACAACATATTGAAACATATTGATGATAAATAGACTTACAGCCGCACTCAGAGACGTCAATTAGCAGTAATCTGTCATTTCATTATTTATTCATTGAATAATCGTCTTTAGGTGTATAGACTTAAGTACCTACTACACGTTTTTACTAAATAAACTTTAAAGTTAAGTGACCTCTCTGAGTACGGCAGTGAATAAAAAGGAACGAATGCATTCCGTGTATTCATCATTTCAACACATAAACTTCCCACTGCTGGGCATGAGTCTCCTTCTAAGAATAGGGAGGGAATTTAGCCTACTATACCACGCGGGCCAGACGAGTTGGTATAGGGTTTGTTTTGAATTTTCCTTTTCTTGAAGTACTGTTATCTGCATAAGGTTACTCCCTTAGTCGCCTTTTACGACACCCACACGGGTTGAGATGGGGTAGTGACATTATGTATTCTTAAATCGTCACTACACGTCTCGACGTCTCATATTACGTAAAGCTTAATTTCACCAATTATTATTATTAGTGAAAATTAGATTTATAACGAGACGTGAATCCGTTTCTTTTTTTTCTGGTATTCAAAGAATTAAAACACAAATATTTACAACATGGAATAGCAACACAAAAATATCCCAAGTAACCCTTATCAAACGTCACACGTTAAGCATTGTACGAATAAATCGAAATAAACAAAAAATACTTGAATAAAGCTTCTAATTTCATTAAAAAGGGGTTTTCTACGGTCATAATTTTTATATACAAACAATGACGTCGGTTGTGCGGTTCAGGGCCATCCCTTTGAGTTTTGAGATGAAATATGAGGGCCGTGCTGCAATAATTTGCTTTGCTCTAATTGGTTGATGCAGAGAAATGCTGTGTGTAAAGCTATGACCCGCTTTAAGCCCCAGTATGAGAGGGCACAGGATGTGAAACTACCTATGTCAATAGATATGAATATAGCAGCTGTGTTGAAGCTTGCTCAGAAATATAATTATAGTAGAGTATTGTGACAGATTTGATTAAATTCTGTGTTCTGATTATATCGTCTGGACTTTAGGCAGAACCTATGTTGGGACTTATCAAGTCACTCAGAAGGCTTCCAACTCAACGATTACCAAAAAACGTTGACAGTTGATCCTCCATTAGCTATGAAACCACAGGTCGTGTCATGGACGTGCAAAAGGTTAAGTAGTAACAAGGACCAATGACTTTACGTGCTTTCCAAAGTGCGGAGACGCGAGAAAGAAAATGCCAAAAACGGTCACTAGGACTGACCTTGTCGAACGATACTTTAGCTACTAGTCAAAAATGAGTAGTGGTCAGCCCACTAAATCCCATTGCTGGACAACGATTCTATATTTTTCTATAATTGGCTAAAGTGGCGTGAAGCTTCATACAAAACCACTAACTGACTAAGAGGGTAATAAATATGTATTACTTTTGGAAAGAGCACGGATTATGTTTTCACAGACGATATTTTTTCAAAATATTTGCGCGATAGGTAATAATTATAAGTCGAACGATGTCTCCTAGTTGGTAATTTAATTGAAAAAAAAAATTTTGCTTTCGATGGTACAAATACTACAATATAAATTAATAAAGCTGCCGCGCAAATCGACACGATAAAATTTATTTTTGCAAAGTATAATGTAAGCTTAGGTTTTATCTATAGAGAGTTACGTACGAGTGAAAAATGAATACCTATTTTTAATTTTAAATTCTAATTCATCTAAAGCAATTCATCAGTCATGAAGATTATGCTTTGATTATAGGCACTTACTAACACGTCATAAAATATTCATAAACTTAATTATAAATGTCTTATTAAATATTACGCTATCAAACTATTACGAGGTCAATGATCGAATACGTAAATTGTTTGATATACTCGTAATGACGATTTATTTTTATCTCAGTCTTTATCAGTAAGACCTTGAATTTTAAGAAAAATAATCTTTGAACTTATACTGTTAATGTTTTGATGCAAGACTAGTGTAATAAATGAACCTTATCGCGGGAACAAATAAATCGGGTATTTAAAGTTCACCAAACAAACAATTTATCGCACAATAACAATTATAAATGTAATTACTAAAAAAAAGTTTCCGCGCAGCGATGGATTAAGAATACATAATGTCTGTACCCCATCTCATCTCGCGGGTGTTGGAAAAGGTGACTAAGGTAGTAAAATCTGGTAGTAACCTTATACAGACAAAAATTCGAAACTAACCCTATACCAACCCGTCTGGCCAGTGTGGTATAGGAGGCTAAATTCTCTCCACTTTTTTGGAGGAGACCCGTGTCCAGTAGTGTGACGTTATGGGTTATGAGTGGATATTGTATGTTAGATATTTAATATTACACTAACAACAGTTATAAATTTTAAAACAAATCAGCGTGAATTTAATTTCAGTCACGAAACATTCAATTTGTATTAAGTTATTAACCCATAAGACGAACGGCAGTTAAATGAAATGGAGTGTTAAGTTCGACCGTTTATCATGCACTCGGGTCAAAAGGGAAGGGTTAACAAATGACCCACACCAATCAGGCTTAGCAGAGCTCGTTTGACCTTGAGAATACGTTTTTATGAATATACGAAGAACAGCTTTGGGTTAACCTTAAATTAACATACTGCGGTTAAAAAGAAGTCACTCTTGTTGATTTGCAGTCATAATGAAAAGAAAAAGTATATTAGTCTTAAAAGCCATAATTTTGACATCATTTCAGTTGTTAAACCCTAATTTATACAATGTCTAAATTTAATTATTTGTAAGTAACGTAATAAATATATTATATTTTTTTATATTGAAATCGATTATCAAGCAAAGATTTTCAAGCGCGATATATATATGTCTACTGAATAGACGATCGTTGCCATAATTTTAACCTTGATATATTTTGTGTTATCTTCGGAAATCTTAATTTTCATTTTAGGCTTGAGAGCAATACCTACAAACAATAAATTTCAAACACAACATAAAACATAAAAATTAATGCCTAAGCTTCTTGAAACATAAAAAACTTTTGTGAAATATTATTACATATTCTGATTAAAAAATTCATCCAGATTTGTTTTCTGGTTACGAAATGAGACGAAAACGTCGCGTCCCTATCATTGCACGGTAACATATTCATCTGTGTACATGTTATGAGATACTAAATCACGCTCCGTGGCTAAGAGAGCAAAAAATATGTGCCTACAGCCGTCCTTAGTTGCCTGTCATGACGTGTGTTTAGAATTTTTTCTTCTGTAAAATGTAGGGTGACTGGGTGACATACAGCCAAATTGGTAGGCGAACGATTTCTTTATACTTAGTTAAGAATTTATTTATAAAAAAAAAGAAGTAAGTTTTTTGTAGGAAAAAGCAAAAAGAAAAGTATTGTGACACGGTGAGCTTTATAAACAATATTGTGGTACAAATTTGTATAAGCTAGTCACAGTAACTATCATAAATCTAATTGAGGTTATCTGTAGTACTATTCCGTAAATACCTACCAGTTCACTTTCGAGTTTCACTCAAGCGAAAGAACTCGCTTCCAAACTAAGGGAAATTTGATATTTCACCGCGGGTTCAGCGTATTTTTATAATAATGTGGTGGCACATTCACACAGCGCCATCTAGTCCCAAATTAAGCAGTTATATTTGCTTGTTATGAGTACTAAACAACTGATATACTACTTATACATTTTTTTTGTGTTGTACATATTATTATAGATAAATTACACCCAGACACAGAACAAACCATACAAAGATTTGTCCTGGTTGGGGATCGAACCCACGACCTCCGGCTTAGCAGTCTGTGTCACTAACTACTAGACCAGCAGGCCAGTCAATATGCTTATAGAATTGCCCTAAAGTATTCACCCATTTTAATTATTTAATAAAACAGGTACCTACACTAAAAATAAGTCTAAATATTGCTTTAACCCAGCCATCTTTCTTTGAGTTTTACACATTACATGGAGACCTTAGCGATAACATATCGTAACTGACAATAATTTATTAGGCACTGTTGTTCTTTTAAAGCTAAACAACTGCAAGCCCCTAGATAAATGGCAATTTCGCTGATTCAATTCTAAATATTTAAATATCACTTATTTTAAAATATCGACATATAATTATGAACTATTTTGACATGTCGTTAGAATAGGTAGATAGAATCGATTGCCACTTGTCTAGGGGGGCTGGAGGCCTTCTCAGAATCTTTGTCGATTACAACTTCATCGATTTTGATTTAGTAATCCAATGTTTGAAAATGACAACGTTATCGAAATCGATATCGTACATGTCGAATGTTCAGATGCCGAGTAGGCTTATATCTTATTTATCCTCCTTAGAAACTGTGTGTCAGATGTTTATGTGTCATTTGAAAGGGCTCATATCCTGAGCGGTAGGACTATGTCTCGCTCTGTCGCGAAATGAAACGGTGATAAGAGATGTTATTACTTTAAACGTTCGTCTTACGATTATTGGACAGTACATCTTCTAGAGATTTTGTTATTGCTTTTGCTATTCGATTTTTTTTACTAAATAATAATAATAATATTCTACCACATTCACACAGCGCCATCTAGTCCCAAAGTATGCAATTATATTTCCTAGTGTTATGTTACTAAACAACTGATATACTACTTAAATACATTTTTTTTTGTAAACACATACATATTATAGATAAATTACACCCAGACACAGAACAAACCTTTTCATCACACAAAGATTTGTCCTGGGTGGGATCGAATCACGACCTCCGGCTTAGCAGTCAGGGTCACTAACCACTAGACCAACAGGCCAGTCTCCAAATGATTGCTGCAGCCTATGGACAACTGCAAATATGCGCGTTTAGGAAACGATGGTGACTGAATGAATAAGTAACCAACACGCAAATCATCCCGTCCCAGTTTGATTCCGACCGGCAGTACTAATGTGGATTTCACCTTGACCCGCATCAAGCCAGCGTGCGTGGTTTATGGCCTAAACCATCTCGACTCTCTAGGAGAGGAGACCCGAGCCCAGCAGTGGGACATTAATGGGTTGCTGATGATACATGCGTCTTGCCAACCCTTTAAAAGCTTATTTACTTACTCCCGATCATTTACATTATTATCTATAAAGGTGCATGATTAAAACCATAATCGTCCTGTAGTCGTCCAAAGTTGAACATTTACTCCCGCATAGTTCTCCGCAGTGTCTAAAATTAGACAGTCTGCATCTATTGGATGTCCACTACTCCCTACTATATAAAGAAAATAACTTTCGCTTCTAATTAGAACAAATATTGATCGCTTTTGATTAAAACTATCACCTTAATTATCAATATTAAAATCGGGTTCTAAAACCAATTTGACACTTAATCCTTTTCCTAAAGCTTAATTACATTCTCATTAAAAACCGTTCGCTTCCAACCCTCAAAGAAACTATTTAACAAAGTAAGCATATTTGCACGCGATTATCTTAGAAACTACTGACCCTGTTTCAATTTAACTTACAGCAAGTTTATAATTATGTTGAAGAACGGTTTAACTATGTGTAGACAGCTGTTTTGTGTATAATATACAGGTATATAAATTATGAGAAGTAAGAATCGAGAGACGTTTTTAGAATTCTGCACAAAAATAGTTAAAATTGTTAATAATAGGAATAAGGATTAAGTAAAGTATGATGCCACCCATATTGAAGTATAGGATGGTCATCATACACATACACTGTAAATAGTAAATAAGCGTAGTTAAGTAGAGATAAGAATCTAAAAATGTAAATTAGAAATAAGGAAAAATGTATAAAAATTATTATAAAAAGAACACGCTGCCCTGGCTGTACCCTTTATTTAAAATATATCCTGTCTTAATAAATAAATAAATAAGAAATGTATATATAGACCAGATTAGGTGGGAAACCCACCCACAATAGTGCAAAAGAGACGATGTATGAAAGAAAGATCAAGTATGAAGCATGAAAGTACGAGAGGCATAAATGATAGAACTGGTATGAATGAGGAGTGTAGAAATAGGCACCGACAATGTTGGTGGTTCAGAAAAAAAATATATATATATATACAGGTATATGTGCTATTAATAAAGCCTCAGTATCATGATACTGAAAATTTTATCATCATTTAACTTGAAAATAAGAATGCTGATTATAAAACCTAATATTTAAGATCATAGAGAATATTTTCATATAGCAATACTTCCATAAACTTTGTAATTGGATCTTAGCTTATGTAAGCCAGTCGTAAATTATAAGTATTGTTAAAGATTTTAATCCAAACTTTTTAAAGTAAGTTTAGTTTTAGAATTTTATAATACAATATTTTAATAGGTATTCCTTCAAAACTTTTGAAAGGTATTATTTTAATGTCTTATTATATTAATAATACCTCGATGGTGCAGCGGGATGGTATAGCATGGACAAGAATAAGGTTGATACATAAAAGGTTGGGGGCTCGATTCAAAAACCGTATTATGGTTTCTGTAATTAAATTCTCAGGAAAAATGAACGGTTATTTTCGCCTCCACTTAATAAACTGTTGATACAATGCATCTTTGCTTACAACTTGGCCCGCTGGTAAGTGTAACACTGAAGAGTTTCGTTGAACGAGCTAATTTCAGGAACTACTGATAAGAATTGAAAGATTATTTTAGTCTTGGATAATGCATTTATAGAGAAATGCTATAGGCTATATAACATCACCATAAGCCCTGTGACGTCCGTTACTATGTAGGTACTTAAGGTCACAATCAGATATAGGTACTATTAAATAAAACAGTAGTTTGTTCAGAGAGACCACCGCTCACCGCGGTGGCCGGCGAGTAAGTGCGTGGCGAGCTCTCAGTGCTCTCACTCGCCACGCTCCCACCACCGTACGTCATGCGGTGTTCGTGTCTATTTATTCCTATACATTACAAGCCCAATAGAAGCGAAGTAGTGGCCAAAAAAAACTGAAGTTCCGGGTAACAGCTATTAGATAATATTATTAAAAGTTATGTATTGATGCTAGCATAGCCTTATTCCGTAAGCAGTGGTAATGGTAATACGTAGGGAGAGACGGCCATATTTAATTTCATTTCAACATTAAAAACATAACCCTAACAAAATATTGTGCTTTCTGGTGAGGTTTTCTATGAAATAGAGTACGCCTAAACGTACTTTGAAATTAAATTTATTAAATTTAATTCGTTGATTTAAATAAAAACCTTTAACTTTTACGTTTCTTCTAATAATATTTTTTTATAGGTACCGCTTCTAAAAAAAACAACGTTGGCCAAATGAATAAGTGACTGAAATGCAATTCATGCGGTCCGAGTTCAATTACGACAGGCCGTGTCAGAGGAAAAACATCGTGAGGAAATCCACATACCCTAGAAGTAATTCTAAGGGTAAGTCTGATCCACCAAGCCAGCGTGTGAGGTTTATGGCCTAAAATATCTTAGCTCTCTAGAAGTCTAGATAGAGGAGAAGAGACCCGAGCCCAGCAGTTAAGTCAAGTTGGAAACCTTCTGAGTGTCTTGATTAATTCCAACACCGGAGTCTGCTTCAAACCCATTATATTAGAAGCATAATACGTGACCATTACTAAACATATGCTGCACAATACATTTATTTTTTTGCGCGATCGACAACCTAGGTTAGTTGGGTTTCTTCACGATGTTTTCCTTCACCGTTAGCAGATGGTAAGTCATATGACTAGTACATATAAATCCCACAAAGTGAAATCCACATTGGTACTGCTGGTCGGAATCTAACTCGGACCGCGTGTTTAGCACGCCCGGTCACTTATCTATTCAGCCACCATTGCATCGCTTTCGTCTTAATATTACCGCCATCTTTATTCACGTCAAGACTGAAGTCTTGCCTGATTGAAAAATGCTTTTACAACTTAAAAGAATATTTTGATTGTAAAACTTTATAGGTGTATCGTGTACATATATATTAATAACTCAATAAATGACAGTTTAATAACTTTAAAAGTGTATTAATTGACTTTTTGTAAAATTCGCATGCCTTAAAAAAGGTGAAATGTTGAATTTAACTATACGTCACAACCACAGAATAGAGAGTTTTTTTAGCTTTCATTGTTCTGTGGTCAAAACTAACAACTACTGTACCATGTTCTTGGTGAATAAATGTCTTTATCATAAGTAATTTTATCATTAAAATAATGGAGTAAATATCTAACAGTGCCACAGAGAACATATTATGAAGTGATTTGCCTATAACTAAGTCTGTAACCTTACGGAGAAATAAACGAGTTCAAAGTCCTTCTTTTACGTGCTCCACCATATAAACTTCTACACAAAATCCAACATTAATTGTAAAGGTCTAACAGGACTTTACATATGCCTTCCTAAAGAGAATCATTGCCATCAATTTCACAAGTTTCTTATGATTAACTACATATCACCAAACTATTACTGTACACTTTGTAAAAAGTGCCATATTACACGTTCATATCAGCATCCATTACGTTCATCAATCAATACACCATATACTTTCATTGGTCATTCTATAAACGTGTCACGGGGTTCTTATAGTAAATCAGAGTGATGTTATAAGGCGATTTCAGATTAGTATTTTCTGCGTGTATACGTCCATAATATTATAAAGGAAGGCGCTCATAAAAAAAAATTTGAACCGTTTATTTCATAAAAATATACATTTTTACAATAACTTAACTCAAATCTATAGGTAATTAATATTCTTAGAGCTAAGTGTATTTAATAATATTTTAATTAATATAATTATATTATAGCATTGTCACAATTAAATAAAAATTTCGTCTTTCATGATCAGAAATGTGTTTAGGAAATACTAAATATATAAAAACAACGCGAAATAGGTATCATACGGGCCGTAAGTTTGAAAATTTGCCAGCATGATGGTATAAAAAAAACGCGTTGATTATACGCCATCCAGTCTGAAATAGCCTTAACGTATGTGCATAAAAGAGGTTTTCCTTTAAGGAAAAGCGAGATTTTCCGGCATGCCAAAGCTATGTCCGGCGACCCGTAGACTTTACTTGTACTTATGTTATATATGGTGACTTTTGTGCAATTCCTGCTTGTGACGTAACCGTCTGTAAAGGGGATTAGAGACGGTCAAAGATCGATGTTGGATGAAGAATTTCGTTTAGAGGATTTTGATGTTTTTATAACCCTACTAGATCCGTGCTCTGAAGTGGGCCGTTTGTCGGTTGAAATGATGAAATATTAATAGTAGGTATAAATACAAAAGTTAGGAACCATGGATGGTAATGGTAAAATGTGGTTATGAAGTAAGTCTGCCTACATATTAATCATCATCATCATCATAAGCAACTCATTAACGTCCCAATGTAGCTGAGAGAACTTAGGCCATTATCTACACACGCAGGTCTTATGCCGGTTGGTGGATAAGCGCACTTAGAATTTATTTTAGTGTATGTGGGTTGCCTTACAATGTTTCGTTCACCGTTAATAGATGGTAATTCACTTGAATAGTACATATAAATTCCATAAAGTGAAATGACTGGCCTGTTGGCCTAGTGGTTAGTGACCCTGACTGCTGACCGGAGGTTGTGGGTTCGAATCCCACCTAGGACAAATCTTTGTGTGATGAGCATGAGTGTGTCTGAGTGTAATTTATTTATAATATTTAGTAATTACAAAAAATAAATATTGTATTACCTACATAACATAACATACCATCACGCCTTTTTCCCCGAAGGGGTAGGCAGAGGTGTTTCTCACCCACATTTCACCTGCTATGTTTCACACCCACATTTCGCCAGCTATTTTTGGTCGCATGAAATAGGGGGCGAGCTGTCATCAACCGGGAACATTTTGTGTTCTAAACTCCGGGAAAATCTCAATACTGTAATTTCATGATAGAAAAGCCCAATACCATTTTCACCCGACCCAGGAATCGAACCCGGGACCTCTTGCACAACAGTCGTATACACTTCCCGCTGCGCCACCGAGGCAGTTTGTATTACCTACACAATTACTAAACCAACAAATGTATCCTATATGTTACAAACACAAAGAAAATACGGTTTGTATAAATTAAAATGCCGCTCGTCTGTCCCTACCCTTTACTTGTTAAACAAATGACCTCACATTTTACCCATACATTTCCCATTACGTACAATTTTTCCCAACACTCAGTATGGCAGTCACGGGAACGGATTGGGGCCATAATGAACAGTCATAAAGGCTCTTTTCTCTTAAAAATCTATGTTTACTACCTAAGAAATAGAATAGTGTTTTGCAAATTTGAATCTTTACACCATTGTTTATAGTATATATTCAATTGCATTTACTTTTGTCTTGTGATTTAAATTTATTTGGCAAACAGATTTTTTTTCGAACTTGTAATATGGCATATAATATATAATTCTTAATATTTAAGTTACTGTTAAGTTACGCTTAATTGGTATAGACCTCATACGAGTGAAACCAATTTCTAGACTTATTCGCCTTTATTTAGCAATTAATTTTATTATCAATCTCATAGACAAACAATAAAAGTAACTTACTACGTAATATTAAAATGAAATGCATTCTTTGCGTAGGAAATAATGAAATTTCAATTCGATCGACATATATCTTTATTTGAACAATTTTAAAGTTCAAACCATAAATTCATATTTTTATGAACACAAGGCTACGTACAGCTACGCTTTCTATAAATTTAATCGCGTAGCTTCTACGCCGTAGCACTTTATAACATGTCTCTACGAAAAATCTAGAATTTTTAACATAAAACTATACGCTCGATCAGTTTTATGTAAAATAGCAATTTAAGCAATTTAAATATTTCAACCATTTCCATATTGCTTTAGGAGCTTAAGAAATTTCCGAGGCAATTATTAGAGTAGTCTTTATTTAAATATTTTAGTTTGGAACTTGAAAATTTTAAATACTTTTATGAACATTCTGTAGAGTACTGCGGACTATTCCCAAGGTTGCATACTACGAGTATTAAGTTTCAGTTAAGCTTTTTGTCCTTGCATACACATTTGCGCCCGTCGTTCTTTATTAGGCTGCTGCTCAGCTCGTATTGGCCGTGGCGTGATGTTAATATAGCTTATAACCTCAAAAAATGGGGTATACGACATTAAAATAAATTTGGGACCACCTGAGACCCTAACGTTCAACCACACAAACAAACAGACACTTCAGCTTTATATTAGTCACTACTTAGTATAAAACAAAGTCGCTTTCTCTTTGATGCGGTTTTTTTTAATAGATAGACTGATTCAAGAGGAAGTTTTATAGGTATAAAATACATACCACGCGGGTGAAGCAGCGGGCGGAAGCTAGTATAAAATAAAATATATAATATATGGGTATATATCAGATAGTGCATTCCGCAATTTTGAGGTTATGCAAGTCCTATACTGCGGTGGATTGGTCTTATTAGTAGGACAATTTAGCAGGATCATGAGGTAGTTGACACACGGAAATTATTTTAACTGATATAAAACCGTAAATGTCTTTGTTTGTTGCGCTTCCATAATATTTATTCAAAAAATTAAATGATCCACATATTTTAACATAATTACGTTGTCGTCTATGAAGTTTTTATATATAAGGGACATTGTATCCTGAAAAGCAGTGATTTGCAACTTGACCAAAAATTATATTTTCAAATATTTATTCGGAAATTATATTTCCGAATATTTATTCGGAAATATAATTTTAGTTCAGTACCTCAAATCGTTTCTTGCTAAAGACTGAATTACACCTATATGGTGGTTTTAACTAGCCAACTAGCAAGTATGACTAGTGAAATATGTTAGCTAATATTGGTATTTAATCCGTTGCACACACTTTTTAAAACAAAAGCCACAATAGACTATCAAAAGACGCAACTATCTTTATCAAAACATAAAAAATATTTTTAACGCTAACTGTGACAACACTGCACACGACACTGGGAACAAAAATAAAAATAAAAACAATTTTTGTTTAGCGCAAAAGCCGTCATTGTACCGATTTTTACGGTTCGCTTGATGAAGGACCGTTTTATTGACATTAAAGGTTTATAGAGTGCCAGATTCCAATTATGTGTGGGACCGTAACGTACCGATATTGACGGTTTTTACATCACTTTGTGGTTGATTTATTTTATTTTTAAAAACACTGATAAACGATGGATTGATAAAAATAGTGAAAACCCAAGATTAATTGGTATAGTTTGATTGATGAAATAAAAATACTTTTTAAAACAAAAGAGGATTAATCTCTTGCACCTTTTTTTGTTTTATAAAGTATTTTGTACCCAAGATTATTTTCAGATTTCCTGTAAGAAATTCTTTATTTGAAAGAATAGTAAACAAAAAGATGATATGGATTATTGGTTCTATACATTCTACCATAGCAATATGGTGTGCAAAATTTAGGTACATAAAAAATTCTACAAAATAAAAATAATTAAAATTTATCACTATGGACTTGTTGGCTTCACGTTTTCTTAATAGTGACTTATCTTATTGTGACTCGTTTTAATACATTAGTTCCTTAAGTCATTTTGTTCAATGACAATATTATTAATATGCCATCAGTAGATTTATCTAAACTAATTAGCGCTCACACAACATCAATAACTTTAATACTTGATCAACATGTGCAAACTCAGATAACGGTTGGCTATAAATAAACAGATGATATAGATAATACAGATGTTATATAATCTTTAGAGGACAAACAGAGAAACTTTGTAACTATATAATTTTCCGTAAAAGATATCCAACGCTGGACGTCCTGATTATTATGAATTTATTTTTATTTGTACGGAATTAATATGTAGAAAAATTTACAGACAATTTAAACCACTCTTGCTCTAAGTGACTGTAAAACATAATAAAAAGTCACACTTGAGAATAGAATACCATTATAAAATAAATTCTGATACAACAGTGTATATAATATGTAGGTATACCTGACTGCCGCGAAAATTGTCCATAAAAGTTCTAAACAGACATAAAAGTTCGGAAAAAATAGGTGGCTTTAAAAATACAATTTAACCAATACTGGCCGCAAATAATAAAAGAAAAACTTTCATCGTTAATTCGCTGTAAAAAAAAGTCTCCAGCCACAAATATAAAACACAGAAAAGTAAAATTAAAAAGTTTTCAACTGGTCCAAAAAGGCTGTTGAAACTATTCCCGGGACTAAAAGCGGACAATGTTGGGTATTTAAATCTCGGCCGAGGAGGTACCATTAAAAAGTGCTAAAACAGAAATCAACGACGGGCGATAAAAACCGACCCTCTCAGAGTGGTATTCTAAAACACTCCACAAGGGACAACATGAAGCGGGTTATGACACAAACAATATCTATAATATACTCAAAAAAAAACAAAAGAATCAACACATTTTATGTGTAGAAATCAGAAATTTTTGTACTGGCAATTTCTATTTAATTGCAATGGATTATTATTTGTAAGTAATTAGTACCACGTCATGAGAGCCAGAGCGTTAAAATTCCATACAAAAGATAACGTTATGACCGATGGTGCAACGCAGAAGTGTGGTGGCATCACTGTTGCTGTGGCACTCATACTCCGTCGAATAGTGTCACCAACGTGGTACTAAGTTTACGCTTTACAAAGCGATGACAGTCGAATTCAGTCGACGCATTGGCTTAAGGATAAGAGCTTAAGGATTTTACAAAGCAAATTTTATGGTTCACATTTATATTTACAAAGAATAAATTCTATTTTCTGTAACTTTTGAAGATAATAAAATTAAAAGTATTAAGTTTGAGCTCGCTATCGACAATAGCTTGAACCCTACCTCGTTGGAATTGTGTCAAATTCCGTACGGAGGTAATCAGGGAGAATTATAAGCTGGCCATGACGAAAATCCGACCTATCTGCCTCTGGCCCTTTCACGGTTTGTTTGTCTCAATAGGCTGCGCCGTGACGTCACATTGTTCGCGAAACGAAGCGGTAAAGCCATAGAAACGAATTGGTGAACGATAATAAAGACAACTTAATTATGCTTTAAAATGTTTCCAGTGTTTGAATACAGCGTTGAGCTTTCAAATATTGCTCTCAACTTTAATTGTGTTTATTGTGTTAAAAAATTTGATGCTTTTTTGTTTTCAAATGGCTCTTATTAGAGAACATAAAGCGTCAGAGCAAGTAAGTTTTAGTCTGCAAGGAAAGCATTATGAACTTAATGCCACATAGTTACAGTTTATTATATGATATAAACTAGACTTCTAACTGGACATATTTTATAGAAGAATAGTCAATAATTATGTACATGTACAGTATACTATATTGGGAGTTAATTGGGCCTCAGTTATCTTTAAAATATTGCAAATTATGTATTCTTTAAAATTTAATGTCGTTGCAAGGAAGTAATTGAAAAAGAACTGAACAGTGTAACAACTATCCTTTAGAATACTGAAATATTATGTAAGAGCTTTATGTCCCTTTTATTTCCCGCTTCACTTGGTATTACTTTAAAAAACCAGTAATAATAGACCCAAACCAAACATTTTTGTATCACTCTTTTATCTTCTACTTCAACAGAACTTTAACCATAAAAGATCATCAACATTTCAACCCATAAACATCCCATAATATATCGTTAACCCATTAAGTCCCACTGCTGGGCTCGGGTCCCCTCTCCTCTAACTAGAGAGCTAAGGGTTTAGGCCATAATCCACACACGCTGGCCTAGTGCGGGTTGGTGGATCAGACATACTCATAGAATTTCTTATAGGGTATGTGGGTTTCCTCACGATGTTTTCCTTCACCGTTAGCAGATGGTAAGTCACTTGACTAGTACATATAAATTTCACAAAGTGGAATCCACATTGGTACTGCCAGTCGGGATCGCACTCAGACCGCGTGATATGCACGCCGGTCCCTTATCCATTCAGCCACTATCGCTTATTATATTATGATATCATGATATAAAAGATCTTATTATAAATCTATTCACCACTAACACAAAAAAGCTGAAACTGTCCCACAGGCCACTTTTTACACTTGATAGAAATGCAGTATAATCTTTGCTTTCTCGTTAATTTAATCACTTAGTCGCTGCCGTGATACAAATTAGTTTAAAACTTTCCTACAACCCGCGAAGTTGCTTCTCTCCTTATAAACTCAGCCTTGAATGTCTACAGTGAGTATTATTCTGTTATTAGTTCGTACTTCATAAATATTATATGAGCAATGAATATACTGTACTATACTAAACGCAAAGACTCGTGGCAGGCAGAGCAATAAAACGTGCAAAAGAGACAGCGCACATCATTTTCTCTCTCACACTTGCACTGTTTATGGATGACGTCACACAGACACCGAGATGCGCGTTGTGTGTGTACGTGCGTTTATCGATAACAAAAGGTCTGAAATGGTATCGATAGTCCAGTAATTTGCGTGTGCACATCCCTGCTACAAAAGTGATTTATGGCACCGACTGCCACGAGTCTTTGCGTTTAGTATAGTAATATAATTTATGTCAGAAATATACAAAATATTGAATAGTCTCTACAGTGCAATACTTAATTTTATATTTGTAATTAAATTTATCCTATGAATAAATGATTTATGATTTATATGAATCATAGTTTGTTGTTTTTTATTAACTTGTATGTAGCTTGTAGCTTTGCATCGGAAGTAAATTCTATTTATAAATTTTATTGCACACAATATCACCTTTGAATTTTTATATTTAACAGTAACTACCGCACTCAGAGACGTCAATTAGCAGTAATCTGTTTTCATTGAATAATCGTCTTTAGGCGTATAGACTTAACACGTTCGCTGCGGGACCGAAACTTGTGTTTATTTATCTGGTGCGTTAGATGGCCGATTGACCTGCTACTTAAACTCTCCATCACTGCGTTATGGGGCTCATAGACCTAGTAAGGTATCGACGGATATAAATGACTGTAACTTTGCGAAAACATTAAATTTTGGAAAATTACCTATCGATATTGTTAGTAGACGAGTTGGTTGTCATGGTGTTTGCCTCGCCCCGGATTCCTGCTTTTTACCTAAGAGCTTTATGTGAAAATAAGTATAAGGTCTTACAGCCCAATACCGCACTGAGTAATAGGTTTAATATAGAAAATATTAGTGATGGGAAATAAGTTATCGACACATTATTTATATTCCAGGATTGACATTAATATCAAAGGGGTTTTGCTGCGACTTATCATTTATATTATTAGTTTTTATGAAAACTTTTCTCCACTTCGACTTTTCTTCATCGGAATTATTTTGAATTTCACTATTTTTCTGAATGGATAATTGTAGCAATTTCCTACATCGTTTTGTTCTCTGACTCATTTTAAATAAGTAGTTTTACACCACTTATAAATGTACACAAATTTTGACAGAAACACTCGATAGTCCTTAAGTAATAGAACTACGACCGTTCCCGCTAATTTATGTCACAACACTAATCGGAAATAAACAATGCAAATATGTATTACAGTGCGAAATGGGGTGCAATAACCTTATGATCTATGACGGGCCTATCGACCCGATACCCGCAAGGAATCGAAAAAAATATCAATCAGTGCGTTATCGGGCCGTAAAACCTTGCAAAATATTTAATGCTTTATTGAGTTGTCATCAACATCCTAAACTCAAACCTATATTTGTCTTCTTCGCACATGCAAAAATACTCATAGAACGGCCGCCGCCCCAGAGGAATACCGCTGTTTCTCGCCTCCGCAGAGAGTGGAAGTACATGCATCGGGTGTTTAAGCCTTATATCGCAGCGAACGTGTTAAGTATTACACGTTTTTACTAAATAAAATTTAAAGTTAAGTAACGTCTCTGAGTACGGCAGTTAGAATTATAATAAAAAGTAATAATATAACAGTTGTAATTAACTTACCAGCCTTACAGGGATCCATTCCCAGATCATTGGAATCTTTATTTTCAAAACTTGTAGACAATAATTCGTCTATCGTGTACTTATGGGGCTCTTCTCTCCCCTCCATCGAGCTTACTTCTAGGGACATACTCACTAATATTGTTAGAAGCACAGTGACCGCCGGTGCGGATGCACGTTTATGCCGTAAAGTCATGGTGAACATTTTTGTTTACACTATATTGAACACTATGGCATAGTACTGATAGAACGCAAATTTATCTGAAACAAAGAAAGTTAAATATAAATAACAGACAAAGAGGAAAATATGTATAGTAAATGGAGTTAAATTAAAATTGAAATACAATCTATTTATACCAACTGTTTTTTTAAAGTTAATTTTTATATTATTAATATGTGTTTTTTTATTATTATATGTTAATTTTTATTATTTTTATATTATACTTCAAGGTAACATAATGTACAATAAGACATTCCCACAGTTCTCACACAATAAATTTTATTACACACTCAGGTTCTTCAAAAAGGACAACGTAATTTTGAACTTACTTATCATATCAGTTATAAATAAAGATTATTAAAAACTTGAGACTTTATATTTAATTTGTCTTGAGATTCTAATAAAAGTAATTCAGAATTTTGTTGAGTAAATAAAGATTCGCTGTTTTTACGATGATAAAGAGGCGTATATTTTAAATTAAAAACTTGGAAAGGTCATACTGCCTACGGACTGTCATCTCATAGCAAAACTACGACAAATTTGATTTTATTAATTTATTCATTGTGTCATTAAAATTTATTGACATTCGGTGTCAGTGGCCAGAGAAAGCTTTTCCAATACATTAAATGCTGTTACATAATTTTTCTCCTCATAAGAACTCCGTGAATTTTAACGAATATTTAAAATAATAAAATTTTAGGATTGGTTGAGCTGTTTTTGAGTTTTGCACTTGGCAACACATTTTAGTAATTTATTTCTATTTACATAGATCCTTCTATAGATATTTATAGTCCCTATTAGCTAGGCACAAGGTACAATACTATATTGTTGTGCATCAAGGCTCTAATAAAAAATAGTCCTATAAATGTGTATGAGAAAGACCAATTTGAACTCGTTGCCAAACACAAAATTACTTTTTAGCACACGTCGTTTTTAGATAATTAAAAAGTTTGCAATTGTTTATTTTTATTAAGTCTAACGAAGTTAATACGGAAATACTGGCCGTATATAGTATTGTTAAGGATGATTAAATATACATACCACCGTATGCGTGGCACATGCAAGCAGTTTGGTGCTAAGATTACCCATTCCCGAAGCCCCAAATAGTAAATTTCAGTGAAGTTAAGTACAGGGCTACACTTGAGGCTCAGCCGTGGATAGGGGCGGCTGCTTTGAGATGTATCACTTGACCTCGTCAGAGATAAAAGCATCAAGAAGTATATATATGGAGATAGGTGTGGAAATGTATTTAAAAATGTTGTTGAGGTATAAGTTGACGTTTTTAATAAAACATTTTTAAGAAACATCACGATTATGTCAGCTGTAAACAAAAAACTGCATTAAAATCGGTCCATTTGTTTAGGAGCTACGATGCCACAAATCGACACACAGATTCACAAACACGTCAAACTTAAAGGGTTTGATATTATGTAAAACATGAAAATTAATCATGTTTTTATGTGAATAGTTTAACTAAAGCTGTAGTGATTTTATAAATGCCAAAGTAACTCAGACTGTGATGCTTGCCCGACTATATCGCAGAACTGATCTTAATTAAATTTATGATAGAGATAGATATTCAGGTACTAAGACAATTCATCGAGATATAGTGTGAACAAAACTGAGGGCAGAGGCTGGTTTAAATTATTTTTGGATGTGTTGAATCAAATAAAATAAGCAAAGAAAATAAATTATGCAGAATATTTTTTTTGTAGCTTGGGTGTTTTCTAAGTATCATCACATCAGCCCAACGACGTCCACTGCTGGACATAGGCCTAATTTACACCACTGCGAACGATCCTGTGCCCTTCTGCAACTAACGGCTGCCCGCAACCTTGACCAAGTCGTCGGTCCATCTGGCGGGGGGCCGTACTACGCTGCGCCTTCCAATACGTGGCCGCCACTCTAAAACCTTTTTCCACCATCGGCCATCAGTTCTACGAGCTATATGCCGTACCCATTGCCACTTTACTGATGCGATTCGGTGAGCTATATTGACAACTTTAGTTCTCCTGCGGATCTCTTCATTTCCAATTCGATCACTCAGGGAAAATAATATGTATAAATGTAGTAATATACAAAAAAATTAATTTGCACAAGGAGCAATGGAGCGTTCCATGCTAGGCATCTCCCTCGTTACCCGTGTACCGACCGTCAAGATCCGACGGAAAACGAAGGTTGAAGATGTCGGGAAGCGGGTGACGAGGTTAAGGTAGAGGACACTTGGCAAGAAGGGATGACGGACGGTGGACCAAGGCAGCCACAGAATAGTAGAGAAGCTATCAGGCCAGTGGGCAGACCAGCGGCCCGTTGCACGTTGGTCAGATGATATCGTCAAGATCATAGGATCTCATTGGACGCGGCTGGCACAGGACCGTGAGAAGTGGCGCTGTAGAGATGTGAGGAGATGTGGGCTGATGATGATGATGATGATGATGACAATACAATATGTATATTTATCAGTTGTCTAGAACCTATAATACAAGCTTATATTGGCTTACTTTGAGCTAGATGGCAATGTATAAAAAAATCCAAAAAGAAATATAACTATATTCATGACTGTAACCTGTCTGGTTCCGCTTTAAAAACAAGACCACAAAAGCTTTAATTGTAGAAAACCTCACTACTAACTAAACAGTGGTTCGATCGTTCTCGAGACAGTTTTCAACCATTAGTAGAACAATAGAGGCAGCTGAACAAACTGTTTATTTTTCTAGTTTGCTTGGATTTACTACTGAAGATTAGATACGAGTTGGATATAGAACAAGGACAGAAAAAAGCTTAGATGCATCTGAAATGCAGCCTTGAATAGTATAAACTTTTCAATAAATTGGTCAGTAATTAAATCGGTTTGAGTTCGATTTTTTTTAGATAAATGTATACACACGGCACGGTATTACATTACGGTAACTAGCGGCGTACATAATAAACCATTTGGCCGGAATCTGTGGTGATTTTTCTTAAAATATTGCACGTGGCGACACGTCATTTTGCCACGTATTTCTGATTGTGACGTTTAGAAGTCCAAGTGACTTGTAAACGTCACAATTAGGAATCTGTCAATCTGCCTGACAGATTCGAATGGGAAAAGCCACCCAGATTGTAAAAAATTAAAAAAAAATATATTACTGTCTATAATCTGTGTTTTTATGTTCTAAGATCTATGTATTGTGCGCCGTTTGTATTTATCGGACATAATAAAATATTTAGAGGAGGTACTATCGACAAACTTCACGCATGACTATCTTAAGAGTGCATTTTGTTTGCAGTAACCAAAGGCTTCCTGCTGGTAGCTTGGTTTCGTCCGCCAATAGTACAGCAGAACACCATTAAAAACTTTATTCTGACCAAGATTTTAAAAGCCATAATAAAATTAAAACAAATGTTTTTATAAACAAAAGGGATATTCCAACAGATGGCTTTATCTCATTGGGCAACAACGTAATGAGCTCAACAACAACCCAATAGCCACTGCGTTACGATTTGACAAAGACTGAAAGAACAAAGCATCAAACAGAAAAGTATGGAAGAGTTTGGTGGAGACCTATGCCCAGCAGTGGGACAACATATGTAAAAAACCCAATAACGTTATTTCCCGTTCCGGGAATCGAATCAATTGGGCAAAAGTCGTACCTATATTATATACACTTCCACTGTACCGTCGGTTAAAAGCAATAAGTTCGTCCCTTTTCACATGAAACCTATCAAAGCTGATGTGATGAACGTCTGATTCAGTAAAAAATTGTGATGAAATATGTATATTTAAGTTCGAGTGATTTGTACGTAGGAACCAAGTCTCCTTTCTAATTCTACTTAAGTCCACATGACCTACATATCCAACCCTTTTAAGGGTCGTATTTCTTATGAAAAAAGCTCCAAAAAACATTCGCCACCGAACACGGTTCTATAAATTACTCTCAGCTCATTCAAAACAGATCCAAACAAGAAATAAACGGAATTAAACCATAGATCGTATAATAACAACGTTTTAGAAATATATTGTAATAACTCTAAAAACAATCCATGCAGATTTTTTTATAAAGCGGGATATGACGTAGAAACTAACTATATTTTATTTAAAAAAATATTCCTTAATTACACTATACTATAATATATATAGATAATAATAATTACAATAATAATTGAAATTTACATATTTAAAACTAAGAAATCTATTTACAAAAAGTTAAAATGATTCAATAAGTGCATTATTTTTTTAATATTATTACTTATTATTTTTTAACTTTTTATCGGCAGACTTGAGGTCCAGAGTGTTAGTATTTTTTACATTATAAAAATCTGTACGAGTTATCCATTATAATTATAGTAGTATTAGACAATACGAACAGTTCGCTGACACGGTAGAGCTATGAGAAAAACTGGTAAGAAACTTGCTTTTTTCAATCACCATTAAAGTTATATAATAATTTAAGTAGATATCGGCCTCCTTACAATATTTAAAATGAAACAAACCAAATACTGGTCCAATGACTTTCTAACAACCAAAACCTAATTTATGCCCTACCCGGGAATCAAACCCAAGACCTTTTGCCCAGCAGTCGCATACACTTCCCACTGCGCCACCAACGCAGCCAATTTATTAGGCAGTTCCTACTAAAGTAGCCAATTTAGGAGGCAGTTTCTACCGATCTAGCCAATTTAGCAGGCAGTTTTTTGTCTACGGCTTACTTTAACGATATCTATGCGGTAACCTAATAAATACAGATATTGATGAATCCCCTTCAACACGATTTGAAATTTCCAACGCGTATTTATTTCTATTTGCTCTCCCAATTTAGAAGTTTTACAAATTAAGATTCATTTCATGTATTTGAGAGGCTTTGAGTACAAGTTAATGATGTATAATTAAGGTGTGCGCTTTGAAATTAATGTAAATCTACTATTCAACAAAATCCAACTAATTCAGATTACGGTAATTGTTTGTGAGTGATTGCTTCAAGGTTACTGCCATTTACTAGGGCTTTAGTTATGTAAAGTAATTTGTTCCTTTGATGTAGGTATTTAAGGTTTCAATCCTTAGTAATGTAAGAAGCTAGTTACTTATGGTGGCTTTGTTTTGTGATTGAATAAATTTTCTTATCTATAAATAATATAGTCAGCCAATTGCGTGTCAGGGTATGCGCAATGTAAGATGCCGTAGTTCCCCGTAATTACAGTTCGGACCTAAGATGACCATGGACGAACAAACAGACGGATATGGTGAAACTATAAGCGTTTCTTTTTCACTACGGAGTCATCAATAATGAAAACGCATAATGAAAACTTTGGAACGGCTGTACCATTTTGGCTATTTTTTGTTGTGTTTTTAATTCTCATAAGAAATTTTGTGTGTATGTAAGGATAACGTTTGAAAAAGAATCATGGCTATTGATCGTTCGTTTATACATACATACATACATATAGATCACGCCTCTTTCCCAACAGAGGGGTAGGCAGAGAACATTTCCTTCCACTTGCTACGATTCTGACATACATCTTTGGCTTCTTCAACATTCATCAGTCTTTTCATACATTCTCGCCGGTTGAGGGTACTCCTGATCTGTCCCTTCTTTAGAACGTCACCTATTTGGTCATGGTACGTTCTTCTAGGTCTTCCCCTTCCAACGTTTCCTTTCACATTCGCCTCATATATTTGTTTTATCACTCTTCCTTCATTCATTCTCTCTACATGTCCAAACCAGCTTAACATTCCTTTCTCTATTCGAGTTACAACATCTATTTTTAAGCCACAACATTCTCTTATTACACTATTTCTTATTCTATCACTCAAATTTACCCCAATCATACTTCTCAAAGCTCTCATTTCCACAGCATTTATTCTACTTTCATGCTTCTTCTGCCATACCGTTCGTTTATAGCATTAATTAAGTTTAACACTAAAGAATGTAAATGCTTATCATCTAGTCACTCTCAAGTTATCGGAAAGTGGTAGAAGCTTCTTTTAATTAAGCTGCAGGTAGTTATTAAAATTACTTAATTTATTAAACTTATACTTTATAAGTAAGATAAAATCGTAAAAAAATTAAATCGAGCAGAGTGCCTCGTAGACTTCGCCGCATGCGGTCGCATACATTCCGCTCTCTTTCTCGCTCTTACAAATGACGGTTATAAATAACAGAAAGAGATAGAAACATATGAAAGAGCGATTCGGTGCGGTTAGTTTTGGTCCAACCTTAAAAGAGAACGAAATACGAACCACATTTCACATTTCTAAAATAAAATCCAAGCATTAAAAAATAAAATTCTTATTTCAGCGAGACTTAATGTAAGTGCAATCGCTTTTAGTGTTTAATCACATTGCAGTATGAATGCTACACTACCTGCCTTCTTAGACAAGTGGCCATAAACGAGAGAGCCCTAAGCTATCCTTAAAGGGATAATGTCATAGCAACGCGAATAAATATACCTTAGCGGAATGTCGAAGGATGAAAAAGGTATTTTTCCTTTAACTAAAAATGGAGGTCTTTGTTTTGGATAAATTTCTACTTTACCTACGTGTTTTAAATGAAATAATGAATTTGAAAATGTTCGCTGGTATTATAATTATTATTATTATGAGGCGCTCGTAGTATTTTGTTATTGAGATATTCGTTACGATCATCGAAGTTAAGCACAGTTCGGCAAGGTCAGTCCATGATGGGTGACCGTTTGTGACAATTTCATTCTCGAGCGTCGCCGTGCTTTGGAAGGCACGTAAAGCCGTTTGTCCCGGTTATCACTTAATGTGGTAGTCAGTCAAGTTGGAAGCCTTCTAGGCGACTTGATAAATTCCAACACTATAGGGTCTGCCTCAAGCCCATACGATTAGATAAGATGATTATTATTTTTTCGTAGTCGAAGCAGGCTTTAGCCTAAGATCTACCTATTACTTTCACTCGAACACAAGAAATACGGATGTCATCAAGTTGTAGATTTTAAATTTAACGTATTATTGATATATGACATGTAGGAAATATAATCACATCGAATATTTGCACTTATCTATAGAGAGCCTATTCGCATCCCGTCAGTCAAATTAGACGAATATGATGTTTAAACAAAAATACTGTCGCCCTCTCAGCTCTCTAGATAGAGTAGAGGAGACCCGAGCCCAGCAGTGGGACATTAATGGGTTGCTGATGATGATGGTGATGACGGTCGCCATCATTTATAATCCATCAAATGTTTGAACTGAAAAATATTGAGGCCCTGGTCTAAATAAAGCCTTTTTTAAAATAAAATACGTGTATTATCACAATCAATCAAAGAGCTAATAACATGACTGTCTAAACTCTTATCTGAACTAAATTCTATTCGTATTATCGTCCTTTGAAGCGATGATTACCGACCACGAACTACACAACTAAGTTGTAAACTTTAAGTTTGTGTAAGATAGTTGAGAGCTCTCTGTACTACGTTCGTGTTTTTAATAAGGAAAGCCTTGCGAATAAAGGAGATTCAATATGCTTGTATTAAGCTCTATGAAGTATGTTATTATGTGGAAAATGTTATAGGTCACAATATGTAAAAGTTTCTTGCTAAATACCCTTGGACCCTAGTTGAATTCCTGTGTTGGGTGACTTAGTTTTCAGTTTTAATATCCCTCTCTTAGATAATGATGGGCATCAATTACTGGTGATTAGTGGAGCTGAAGCGATGGTATTCTATGGTTTTTCCCGACCCTAAATCTAGTTCAGAACCTGTTGCACAGTCGTATAAACACTCTCGCTACGTCAAGACAGTAATATAAAAGAAAATTTATAAAACAACTAGTAATTTCTTTTGTAAGCTCCTAAAGAGGGTATAAAGGAAATACTAAAATTGTTGAACAGTAAGGCCTTATTATCCACATCTTAGTATAGCGACGGAGTCAACGTGAAACAGTGCCGAGGGCCGGCACGGTATAGTGACGTCACGTGCTAATTCACGTCACGGAGAGGTCGCCGTGAAACGATGTGTTGGAAGCAATACGCAGCTCAGTTTGAATCTGATTTAGTTGAAAAACGCCCAGTGTCCTGGGATAAGACAATAGATGATTACAAGACAATACAACCTGTAATATTGTACACTGGTTTAAGGACAGTCCTTAAAACAGTGGGCTTATCGAAAAATTCGGTGGACAAAAAAGCTTCTATCACGTTACAGGA
Organism: Laspeyria flexula; assembly: GCA_905147015.1. Lineage (NCBI taxonomy): Eukaryota > Metazoa > Arthropoda > Insecta > Lepidoptera > Erebidae > Laspeyria > Laspeyria flexula. The sequence goes on from LR989958.1 coordinate 2,797,098, forward strand.
TAAAGAGTGTTATGAACTTTAGTGATAACGGAGGGTCAGGGGCGGAAGATACGGTTCCACGAATAATTTTTTTATTGTAAGTGGGCCCTGTGTATTGTGTATTACATTTTTTTATTATTTTTGATAATAAGTTGTATATATATATACGCCCCTGGCCCTGTTGTTCCAGGTAAAAGGCTACGGTAACCACTTACCATGAGATGGGCCGCGCGGCTGTTTACTACCTTCGGGGTATAAAAAAGCAACGTTTTTTTTATAAATCATGCAACGCAAAAGTTTAAAAGTAAATAACGTTTTATTTTGTTTTTTTTTAGTAGAGTACCTACAGTTCGTCCCAATAGAAGAATAATGTTTTATCTTCACATAAAACAAAAATGAATTATTAAAAATTTCGGCATTAAAAACCCTTAAACTATCGATTGATAAATTTTTATTTTATTCTTTAGTCAGTCTTTTACAAAATACAAATTTGATCAATTGATAGTTTACGGTTTTTAATGCCAAATTTATAATAATTTCATTTTTGTTTTATCTGAAGATAAGACATTATTCTTCTAATGGGACGAGTTGATTCGACGAATAAATGGCACTGTGTGTAAAATTCATCACATGATAAAATTAGCCGTGCTAGCTTCCCCTTGTTTACTCGTAATGTTACAAATTCATCATAGTAATTTACTCGATGTCTGAACCAATATCTGCGATCGATATTACAATAGTTAGTAAAGGTTATTTAAAATAACTAGCTGACCAACCGGCAAGGTTTTCACTATCAAACTATTGAAACTGTCTAGTTCAACTTAACAGTACTTACTTACCCTGACTGCTGAGACCGAGGTCGTGGGTTCGATTCCCACCCATGACAAATCTTTGTTTGATGAGCACAATTATTTGTTCTGTTTCTGGGTGTAATGTATCTATAATATGTATGTATTTACGAAAAAAAAGGTATTTTATCAGTTGTCTAGTATCCATATTACAAGCATTAACTTAGTTTGGTACTAGATGGCGCTGTGCATTATTATTATTATATTGTGGTCGAAACGTCAGCAAGCCAAAAAAATTCCAACCTATCTTGAGTTAAGCGCTTATCAATACAATTATATTATTTATGTAGACATCTGAGATACTCGTAGTTTACAGTTTATAAGTCGATAATAATAATATATGTATTAATTATCACTGGCTTAAAGGCAGTGATAGTGTCAACATAAATTATTATAACCAAATTCCACACGTGCCATCAACTATTCCAGAGCATATTGAACCTTAATACCATAATGTCAAAGACGACATTTTATAATAATCTTTAAAACGCTTACTACATAGTTATACCGTTTATACTATGTCCGGTCTCGACTCTGCTCGGGACTGAGGCAGGACAAAATAAATGTTAAGCGAAGTTGTGGTTAAGGCGCTGTCCAAACGGAAACACCGAAAAACTCTCAATTTTTCGTCGCGCAGTTTGCCGTATCGGTATATACTACAAACCAGAAAATTTACTTGGATAAAGTCGAGAATCTAAAGAAAAGACTTACCTAAAAATATTTCATGTAATTATAATAGTTTCGTAGAAAAAAGGTCACAAAGATGACCCTTAGAAAATGTTTTCGTCGCGCAGTTTGCTATATTTAGATCGTAAAGTTATATATTTTTTGCTATGATAATAAAGGAAATTTAATAAGCTAGAGAATTACCTAAAAATTATTTCACTAAGACACGTAGTTTTTTTTTTATTAAGAGAAATTCGCGAAAACACGTCTAATTCGACGCTTGATAGATTTGACTAAAGTCAAACATCTCAGCAATTTGAACCTTATGCGTTCACATGAGGTACTAGTGTAGGTTGTTTATTGTGCCCCCTCCCAGTCGGCGACGAGCCGTTAGGAAGGAAGGTCACGTCACTCTGATTAAATATTTGGTTCACGCTATTTTCGTATTTTTTAAATAAACATTTTATTTATTTAGAAGAAAACTTCTTGGATACAAGAATCAATTATCATGACATTAATATCTTGCTACAATTCTCAATATCGGAGATAATATTTGCATTGGTTTTATTCTTATCACGTCACCGGTGGCCGGTGTTGCTAAGATGTCGCTGAGGCTAACAACCAGCGAGCGCTAAGACGGCGATGTTACACACGTCACATGAACGTGGTGCCTACTATATAATAACGTACAAAATTTAGAGTATTGAAAATAAACAATAATGATACCAAAGTTGTTGTCATTTTTTATGGACTGGCTATTACCCGAAATTTACTCTCGTCAAGCTCGAGGCATGCCATTGAGAGAAAACAATTCATATCGGTAAGAACAATTTATTGGGGATTTTTCATAAATCAAAAAAATATACTGGGTCGTAAGAGAAGTTTCGATTCTGAAGGTTATCCAACTCTACCATATCGTAAGAGACAACAGTTAACTTTTGAAGGAGCGCTACAATGCTTTTCTATTTTTGAAGATAATAAAGAAAATGTGCCCTGTTGTAGTAGACTTTTGATGAGATATAAGGATTTCGTTAAAGTCAAAGTCAAAAATTCTTCATTCATTTAAAACAATTGTGTATATACTTATGACCGTCAAAAACAGTTGTAACATATCAGCTAGTTTATTTCCTGGTTTAGTACCTAATTATAAAATTATTTATTACTTATTATATTTTATATTTACATAAATTATTTTTTATTTTTGTTTGGTTTTTACAAAAGGACTGTTCATGTTATCATCACCCTATCATTATCTCGGTTGAATCCTGCTTAGTTGGCTAGTATCTGCTGTTCTCGGTGTACCTTGATTTAGCTAAATATTAGTTTTAAAAGTCGAAAGAAATATTCACTTAGGCCCTTTGAAAGTTATTAGATGTCATTGTCAATTTGATTGTAAAGAAATGCTTTATTTTTTCCCACGTAAAAATAGGATCGTTCTCTTTTTTAAAAAGTTGACATCCGAAATTACATTATCCATATTATCCTACTCTTGTAACTATCTCAAGTAACATGGTCCATCTATCACTTAAATATAAAATGCAGATTATTTTTATTTGTTTATATCGCACGTGTAATCTATACTAATTTTATAAAGAAGAAGAGTTTGTTTGTTTGAACGCGCTAATCTCAGGAACTACTGGTCGGATTTCAAAAATTATTTTGGTGTTGGATAGTCCATTTGTCGAGGAAGGTTTTAAGCTATATAACATTACGCTGAGACCAATAGGAGCGAAGCATCAGTGAAAAAGTTGCAAAAACGCGAAAAATCTATTCTAATATTATAAGGCTGAAGAGTTTGTTTGTTTGAACGCGCTAATCTCAGGACCTACTGGTCGGATTTCAAAAATTCTTTTAGCGTTGGATAGTCCATTTGTCGAGGTAGGTTTTAAGCTATATACACTACGCTGAGACCAATAGGAGCGAAGCATCAGTGTAAAGTTGCAAAAACGTGAAACAATGGCCAAATAAAGAACGACGGGAGCGAAGCCCTGCTTGACTTCTAGTGTTTAATACGACGCTAGACGATTATAATACTTGGTACAAACTATAATTCCTTGTATATCACTTCATTTAAAGTGCACGTTTTGCGTATGTTCAGTTCAGACATCGTCTATTGAGCAAGAGTTAATTAAAAAAACCAAAAAACCCTAAAAGAGTTTTTGTTTGTAGGCATCATGATACGGGTAATAGGAACTGAGCAGTGGCAGGATTGCGATAGCACTAAAAAAAAAATTCTGTTTAGACAGTTTCCGTCCGCCATTAATTTTTTGTTGACGTCACATAGCCTATGACACTTGAGGAAAAAATACGAACCTAATGACACCTCACACTTTAAAATCAGCCAAGCCGTTTAGGCTAGAGAAGGTCACAACAGACATGCCCAAAAACATACATACATACGCGCGAAAAGCATTACCCTCCCATTCCTTCTTGCAGTCGGGTAAAGAAAGAAACTAAGTATTTTTGGTTTAAAAATAGAAAACATTAGAAATATTTTACCGTACCTAATAATTATTTTGTTCGACCAGAATACGGACGGGCGCGAGAATAAGGCCGCCGCTGGTTGACGTGAATGCGAGTTTGTTCTTTGGGATGAATTGTTGAAAGGCGCGGGGGGCTCGTGCTTCAGCTTCCCTGCTTCACCCCCTGGATTAGCTCAACATTGGCTTAGTACAGGGCCTTAACCGCGGGGATAATGGTGGGGGAACTAAAAACCATTTCTGTAGACCCTTGCTATGCAAGTAAAAATATTTAACTAGCAACATTTAGCCATTATGTTGAATTAAAATTAATTTGCGCTATAAAATATTTCAAATCTAAACTAATTACAAACAGGAAACTCTCTTCGTAATTATGATTTTCTTGTGAATAAATAATTATTTGTTTGAGGTCTGAGATCTTTAAAGGCTACATTGTTTTTTGAAAAGGCAGCGCCAGTTAACGTTTCACCATCAATCATCTGATTCATCCAATCATCTTTATAAAACCAAATCTCGTCTACATATGACAGTTAAGTAAATATAAAATAATATAAAAAATGTAGTAATATAACATGAAAGATTTAATAAACTTTATCGTGTATTTTTAAGGACCTGTCGGCTATAGCCAAAGATGGCACACAGGGCACGCTTGTTCTTGTTGAGTATAGCTGATCATCATCATAATTGCAACCCATAAACATCCCAAATACTGAAGTTATATTTTCTCGCAGTGCTCTTGTCTGCATAAAGTTACTCCCGTAGTCGCCTTTTACGACATCCACGGGTTAAAATGAGGAGACATTATGTATTCTTAATCCGCCACTACACGTTTAAAAGGTTAAATTATAAATTATTATTTATGTACGGCAATGAACTTTAGCAGAAAATCGTACTGTATCTAGTGCATATAAAGTTCATTATTCTCTCTAATGTTTCTCATACTCTATCAATAGACAAAATACCCTCAAAGTAAAACAGTCACTCAATAAATACATTATCATTGAAACGCACGCATTCTAAGTACTGACAATCGCCTGCCTAATCAGCCAATGTTCTTTGACCCTTAAACGAACATCCATTCAACCATATTCATTTAACATTGCATTGTAAAAGCAACCATATGCAATGGAATTACAGCTGATTTTTATATAACAGCCAAGGTTGCTTAGGATGTTCTGACATGGGTGATGTTGAGGAGCATTGGTCACTGTTATCAGTGAGTGATAAGAATGATACATTCCAATAATAAAGTGGATGCTTTCTTTGTATTCTGATGTTTAGCGAGATTGGAATTATTCTGTTGAGTTCTTTTGAGGGAATGGAAGGGTGTTGTGTACTTTTAGGAAGGTGTTTTTTGGTCAAAGAGGTTGCATATCTAGTAATGGGATTTTTTCTTTCATTGGATATTCGTAATTTGGAACTCCAAAAACAGAGAATCGAAATATAGAAAAGATATCGAAAATTTTAAACTTCCTTATGAAACACTAAAACCGTAAAAATCAACCGAAGGTTGACTTATACATAGATAGTGTATCAATATTAATAGAGAGTATAATAAATATATAAAGTGTAGAGTAGGATAATGTAGCACAGAATAGCAATAAATAAAGCACTTAAGTATGTAATCTGTTATCCGTTTAGTGACAGATTAAGAATATAATTATAATGTCACTACACCATCTCAACCCGTGGGTGTCGTAAAAGGCGACCAAGGAAGTAACTTTATGCAGACAAGAGCACTACGAGAAAAGGAAAATTCGCAACAAACCCTATATCAACCCGTCTGGCTAGCTTAGTATCATCATTTCAACTCACAAACGTCCCATTGCTGGGCACGAGTCTCCTCCAAAGAATTTGGAGAGCATTTAGCCTACTATACCACGCTAGCTAGACGGGTTGGTATAGGGTTTCTTTCGAATTTTCCTTTTCTCGCAGTGCTCTTGTCTGTATAAGGTTACTCCCGTAGTCGCCTTTTACGACACCCACGCCACGGGTTAAAATGATGTAGTGACATTATGTATTCCTAATCCGCCACTACACGTTTAAAAGGTTGAATTATTATTTATGTATGGCATAGAACTTTAGCAGAAAATCATACGGTATCTAGTGCATATAAAGCTCATTATTATTTTATCCCTTAGTCGCCTCTTACGACATCCACAGGTTGAGATGGAGTAGTAACATTATATATTCTTAATCTGTCACTACACGGAAACTAGTATAGAGTAGGCTAAATTCCCTCCATATTCTTTGAATGAATGAATGAATGAATGAAATGAATGTATGAATGTATGAATGAATGAAATGTATGTATGAATGAATGAAATGAATGAAACATGAGGAGACCCATGCCCAGCAGTGGGACATTTATTGTAATGGTGATGTTGAAGTAATCGTATAATTACTTAGATTACAATTTATTTGAAAATACCACAGATACACAAATTTATGAAACTTAACCCATGTATGATTCCAGTATTAAATTCTTCTTAAGACAGTATCAAGATACGTATATAAGTACTTTCTATTCTAATATAGGTCATAAAGTGGATTATGGCACGGAACTCGTAAAAATAATGTCCTTAATTTGCCAATTATCGTGCGCAAGACAAAGACGTAATTATTCTGTCACTCATTCCGACAGACAGCTGGCTGTGTTCATTTTAAGTACTTACACACGCGAACTGTAATAATGTTTTGGAACCAAGTGATGTTTAACATGATTTAGTTTTAAATTCTGAAAATAGGTTTGTAGTTCAAAATAAGGAAAAATCTCATCGATCGACTTCTGATGCAGTGATCATAAAATATAAGAAATTGTGCTTTTGGCACTTATATCATTTTGGTGAAATTTTACTTTTTTCCGTGAAAAGAGCTTTCAAATGTCAACTTACACTGTGGAAAACATCTTCACACGTACTAAAAAGTTCAGCAATTCTTATTAAATCTATGTCGTACCATCAAAATGTGGAACGCACTGCCGCGGCTCATGTCTTTCCTCCTTCCTATAATATGGGATCCTTCAAGGGAAGCGTGAAGAAGCATCTTGCGGGTCAGCATGGCGATGCCTGCTGACAGGACACTTAGGTCTCCTGTCAGCTGGCAAAGCAATTTGAGTTCCTCTTTCAACTTTCCATCAGGCAAAAAGGAGCCACTATGCTTGGCTACTATAAAAAGAAAACTTAACCCTCATGATTTTTTTTTATGTATTTCTTTTTTTTTATGGAAGAAGAAAGTGGTTTTGGTTAACAGATATTTGAAAAATTATTATACTTTTTAAAGGCATTTTTTGAGATATATAAATAATACCTATCATCATCATCATATCATCCCAATGACGTCCACTATTGAACATAGGCCTCACCTAATTTTCCCCACAGCACATAGTACCTATACCTACTATTTATAACTATCTAAATATACCTATCCTTAGATATTATTATAACATAGATAGATATTATTATACATATTACACAACAATTGCTTGCTTTATATTAAAACAAACATACTCGAGCAGAACCAACACAACGAGCGCTTATAAAGCATCATCAAAATTCAGTTTGGTTAATAAGTTAAGTACATTCGCGTACAGATACAAATTACGGCTGAGCGTCACGGCTTGACAGTCTCATTTATGTTTTGTCAAAATTAATACAAATATCTACGGGCTTGATGACGTCATATACTGTAATATGTTTAACGGGAGCGTTAAAGGGTTGGCTATGACGGGTACTGACGTCTGTCGCTTCTGTTTTGGAACGTTTATCACTATTTGCTGTACTCAGAGACAAATGATTACAGAAGCGACTTCTAATTTGTACTTGAATCCATACTTTATACAAGTGGATTTTAGGTCATAATTTCAAAGCTATTTAACTAATAATATGCCCGATTTCTGTACCACCAAATAAAATTTATTCATCCATTAAAGTAAAACCTGGCTGAATATAAAAGTGAAACAATAGAACGTTTTATATACATCTGTAATTTTCATTTTATTTAAGTTATATTTTATCCTATCTATAACTTTTATTTGATGGTTCAGAAACTGGAAGCTATTTTTGGTATTAATCGAAATTAAGTTAATAATGAAACTCTTTGAAATCTTTTCTATCCTCAATGAGCTCGGGATACCACCACCAGCAAGAATACAAAACAATTAATTGTTATTATAGCTATGGTCTTCTGTAGGTGGAGGTACTTACTGTTCTGTAAGTACCTACTAATCAGATTACTTCTGAATGATTGCTAGCAATAATGATCTTTAATGCTTGGTAATAAGTCTCTATAAATAAGGCAATATTTGAACTAAGCTGAGCTGCAGTACGGAATTACCAACTTTTGTTTTCCCTTTGGAGGTGGATGCACAATGCACGGTTCGAGTTCGCCTATCGGATTAAAAGTAGAACGTGCTAAACCCTATTTTGATCTATAGTCACCTCGCATAAGGATCAAAATGCTATAATGGTTTTTATATTATATATTATAGAGATTACAGAAACTTATGTGATTGGTATTCATGAAATGGTAAACCATGAAAGCTAGTATTTGGCAAGCCAAATAGGATTCATATTTGCTATTCAAAATTGTGTCTAAAAAGTTCAAGCCTTACGTATCATTATACGTCATCACAGATGAGCATCGAAGTCTTTTGCATATTATTGTAGAAACATGGTAGAAACACTGGTGACATTAGGTATCAATACATTTAGAGACTGTCATTTGAAGTATCATAGAATTCAACATCAAGTACCTTTATTTGATTAACTAACTTTAATAATTATATTATGTAAATAAAAGAATAATAAGATTAAAAAAATAACAGAAATGTTTTTATGCAAAAGTGGCCGAAATAGGGGATTGAAATTTGAAATTGAGAATATTAGATCAAGTGGGGTATCAAATGAAAGGGCTTGGTATTCACATTCTAAAACCTGTTTTTACTTATTTTTACCCCACAGCCTTAACTTTATAATACGACGCTGTCACAGAGACTGTGGCAAACAGACATACGGCCCTCCGGATGGTTATCATTACCGTAGCTGTTGCTTAAAATTTCGGTATAGTTGTAAAAAAAACTGTAACATGTCACTGTTGCAATATATTTATATTTTTACGTAAGTAAATTAATTGTCAGATTCCTCCGGCGCACGGAAACATAAAAATCAAAATTTAAAAAATAAAATCACCACGTTCTATTTACAAAAGGGTATATTTCCGAGGTAAACAAGTGAAGGGTTTAAAATAACCTTTCTATTTCATTGTATTTGCTTTTGTTAGACAAACACATAATTATGCGTTCTTACGGTATAGTGTAGGGTGTAGGGATAAAGAAACAGGTACGGATGCTGAGGTCTGTGGTAATACCAGGAAAATGGAGGATTGTGGAACTTTAGTTGTCTCTATTGTTTGTCCAGCAGAGGACTTATTATAATTAATTACAGCTTTCAAGTGCTTTAGTAATTTTTTTTGGTATAAAAAAATATACTTTACATTTTTTATAAACTAAATAAGACGATGATAAATTGTAGGTATATTAAAACAACGGTTAAGAACATGGTGGACTATGCTCAATGTAGGATTCCACAACAAAAGAGCGTATCTTCATAGCGCTTGTGTCCTTTTTGTGAGAAGTGCAGTTTTTCGGCAATAACTCAACAACGGTACCTATATCCGATCATATTCAAATAATTTTGGTTGGAAGAGTTATCTGTTTTTTTTTCAGATTTATAGGTTATACGATTTAAAAAACGTAGTCATACCTTTAAACTTAAGCAAAATTCTAATTGCCTACTATTTATACCTATATTCTTTCTTTATGTTCGTTTCGTTTAGATATCTATTTAAATATAAATTGAATTTATTATTATTACAAATTAGACACACACTTTAAGTTTATTATTTCTTCAATATTAATGTAACATTCGATCGAAAATGAAATGAAACGAAATCTCGTTTATTCATCTAGATTACAAGGTAACACTTATGAAAGTCACAAGAATGTAACAGGTTATCCGAAAAGTAGTGTCAGCAAATTTGCCTACGACCAAAAAAAACGAAAAGATACTGTATAATTGTCACAAGTCTACATTGTATATCAAACACACGACCCAACACACTCAGTACAAATCTAACCCAATTAAAGTAATTAATATATTCATAGCAAATAACATATTTCTACAAAATAATCCTTGTATATTAGATAAGACGATATTTATGCCGTCTGCCCTGTTTCCAATCATGTTTCCATTAGTAAACAGATTGGAAATATCGATTATAAAATCAAGGAAATTTTAGTATTTCTGTATAGGGTTTTGCCCTTTGGGAATCCTCAATCGTAAATATACCTTATCTTGATGGTGGGAAAGTTAGAATTGCAGTAACAATAAAAAGTGCAATGTTAATCCCGGCTTCTGAGAGAAACGCTATGAGAGCCGAATTCAATCTATTTTCTTTTTTTATTTCTGGCCTTTCATTTCGTAGTATGAAAGTTTTATCAAAACTAGTTTATAGCTGTTGTGTTCAAAAGTTGACCGTTAAAGATTTCGAATTTCGAAACGACCCACTGCTGGGTACGGGACTACGGGTCTACGGTACGGTTCAAAGAGTGTGGAGCGAATTTAGCCTACTATACCACGCTGGCCAGACGGGATGGTATAGGGTTTATTTCAAATTTTCCTTATTACATTATGTATTACGTCACTACACGGATGGTTGACAAAATAATGAATTGAAAACTTTTTTTGTGATTATGCTCGTACGGACGTGAGAAGCTCAAACGATGGTGTTTTATCGATCGGAGTACCTACACGTTTATTACTTGTTTACGTTTTTTATTTTGTGTACATCTGTAAAGGGCTAATATGCGCAATAATGTATGTGTGGAGGGATAGTAACCGGCAATAATCTGTGATTATCTAGTGTAATCATCGTTGTGTTTGTAGTGGTAGCAATAATGGCCCGTTCTGTAATTAGATCTTATACTCGTAACCCATTCAGAATCTCTTCGTAGTTACTTCTGGTACACATAAATATTTCATTGAAAACAAAGAAATAGAAATTTGTAAGGATTTGTTATTTTATAAGTTTTGACAAGAATGAATTGTTCAAAAGGTTAGCTGAAAAATTGTTAATAAACTCGGTTAACAATGATTTAAATTGCAAATACCTAGTAGTAGTTGATTTCTTTATGTAAAATGTTAGATTTGTTTAAGTAGCAAGAAAAATGTTGGGTTCGATTTTTAGAATCTATCATCAGCAACTGCTGGGCTCGGATAAAGAATCTAAATAGAAAATTGAAAATCTTAAATAAAATCTATGTAAGTGTGAAAATTTGTAACACATAGTCTGTAAATGACAAAAATCAATGTGCTGGATATATATTTCATACCAATTTATACACATAAATGACTTGATTTAATAAACAACCCGTTTCCATAAAAATAATTAAAATACGTGACAGAGACCTATTTTATTAAATTTGATTTTCCAAACACAACCAACGTATAACACTACAAAATAATAATAATAATACTATTCTACCACATTCACACAGCGCCATCTAGTCCCAAATTAAGCAATTATATTTGCTTGTGTTATGGGTACTAAACAACTGATAGGTATACTACTTAAATACATTTTTTTTTTGTAAATACATACATATTATAGATAAATTACACCCACACACAGTACAAACCATTATGCTCATCACACAAAGATTTGTCCTGGGTTGGGATCGAACCCACGACCTCCGGCTTAGCAGTCAGGGTCACTAACCACTAGACCAACAGGCCAGTCCCAAAATATATGAACTACTCTATGATCTTCTGTAGGCTATAGTGCTGTTCCTATGCCTAAATCAGACTGTTCAATTAATATTTGACAGTAACCTGGCGTAGGAGGTAAGGTGGACGCCTCGTTTTTGAATTGTACGTTTGTAAAGTTACGACACAACTTGCTCCTTAGTGCGGACGTTAGTCTATTTTTAATAAAAAAAAACTTAACAATAAAAGATCTCATCGTTTCCTCTATTTACTGATTTTTCCTGTTAATATTGCAACGCTATTTTTAGCTGCATATCACCCCGGAGCCTGGAATCAGATGTCCGGTGTGAGGCTCGCTCTCAATCACGTGATAACCAATGTTAGTGGTGAAATGTTATTGTAATAATAATTGCAAATAAAACAATACAACAATATGTCTTTTTACACGAAGGCGTGCCTCCCTTGTAATAGGAGGCAAGCCATTCACTGGACACATTAGTCACCATGCTTATAATTTCTTAGTAGAAAGAAAGAAAGATACATTTATTTCGTTCAAGGTGGCCACAATAACACCATTATAGAAACAAAACAAGGCAATAATCAAATAAAATAAAAAGAATAAGTAATAAAAAATCCTTGTAGCGACGGATTAAGAATACATAATGTCACTACCCCATCTCAACCTGTGGGTATCGTAAAAGGCGACTAAGGAAGAAAAGACATTAGCATTACGAGAAAAGGAAAATTCGAAACAAAACCCTATACCTGGCCAGCATGGTATAGTAGGCTAAATTCCCTCCACAATCTTTGGAGAAGACACGGCACGGGCCCAGCAGTGGGCTGTTTCTGGGTTTTAGTGATGATGATGATGATAATACATGTAATTTCAAATTCATATAAACAAATAATAAATGTGGGATTTTCCTCAAAAAACTCATAATTTGTGGTATAACAGTGAATAGTTATTTTATTTTTGATATGACGTCAGATTCTTAGTAGGTAAGGAAAAGGCTCAAGATGAGACAATAGGTCTCTTAATAAGCCTCTGAAAAGTCTCAGACGAAAATGGGCTGAAAATACGTCTTAGTTTAGTACGTACCTCTGCTGCAGTAATATTAGGTATTACTCCGTAGCATTGCTAGGTAATAAATTCCAGAAAATAGGCCAAAAAATGGCCGGAACTGGAACGGTGCCCAACCAATGTTTCGCATGATACTCTCGAACATCTCCAACCAATTATTCAAGAACATTCTTAATTTATCGTTGACGCCTTAGTTAATATACTACTGACTTTATATTTTAGTGATATTCGGCAATAGGCTCACCTGAAGGGCTGTTCTTACGCAATAGATATAATAATATTGTGTCTACATAATATAATAATATTTTACCACATTCACACAGCGCCATCTAGTCCCAAATTAAGCAATTATATTTGCTTGGGTTATGGATACTAAACAATTGATAAACTACGTATATACATATTTTTTTTGTAAATACGAACATATTATAGATAAATTACACCCAGACACAGAACAAACCTTCATGCTCAACACACAAAGATTTGTCCCGGGTGGGGCCAACCCACGACCTCCGGTTTAGCAGTCAGGGTGACTAACCACTAGACCAACAGGCCCGTCTTCCCTCCTCGGCCTTTCATCATAATATTATATAGATTATCCCAAATTATCAAAAAATCCTTTTTTCAAATATCTCTATGTAGATAGTATCTCTATTATACGAATACACCCCAACGAAGTTCATTTACTATGTATTTTAAACAGTAACGGGTGCAACTTCAGAGTGAACTAAAAGTTTGACGAGACCTCTACCAAATTTCAAAGAGATCCTTTCAGCTATTCTGGCATGATTGAGTAACAAAAATCTATCCATACAATCCATACATACATACATACATACATACAGCCATACATACATCCATCCAACTTTCGAATTTATAATTTAAGTAGGGCTCATAAAGTTTCTTGGGACTCAAAGCTTGTTCCCTTGTTCGGGAATTAACTTTTTTAGGGAAAATAAAACTTTTTTTTAATAACTGCGTTGAGAATGTTTGATCTACATGTATTTAATGAATTTGACTTAACCCAAAACCAACAAGATTCGGTACAATAAGAGAGAATCCCTTCTATATAAGTAAACTACAAGACAATAGGCCCAAAATATCCATATAATTGTTTGTATTTAACCACTAAAACAAAGCATTAATCCAAGTGTATATAATTAGCTTTAAGGGTGTTGTTGCCTGTCGAGCTGGTAATGTCGCGATTTGTAGTAAAAAAACGCATTAAAAAAACATAAAAGCTTGGTTAGATATATATTATATTGATATAGTTTGAAAATGAAAATATAATACCACCTTTTTCCGCTATAAATAATAATTTATGACCTTATGACTTTAGGATTTATTATGACTCGGAAATGGTGTAATTTTAATAAGTTTTTTCTTGTAATGGGAATTGAATTGAATGTACACAAATTTTGCAATGTAACGTTATATCTATTGAAATTACTATAACGCCGAGAAAACAAGGCATTTTCAAAACAAAAATTATATTAAAAGGTTTTGTTAAGGTTTAAAGAATTTTATTCCCAAAAAGACAATAATATTGTTACTGTCAGTGATCAATTGATTTAACTATGTGAGCAAAGTAGATAAGTACGTAACTTAAAATATAGGCACTGTTTTACGCGAACCAAACATCGTGCGGCCAGAGCAGCTGGCGACACAGCTAGTAAATAAATAAAATTGCAACGTTCACAGCTCACCTAGCGTAAACGCTCTTAACTAGAATAATAGTAACGTGTTATGATGGGTACTGTTAATTAATGCCCAGCCTTTTTGGCTAAGATTAGCTAAATAGTGGTTATTATTAGAACAATGGGACGTTAATAGAAACTCATTAATCTTGCTGTTTTGTTTTTGTTTTGGACTTATAAATTTATGTTACTATACTGGATCGAATAAAATGCCTCTTGGTATAGTCGAGTTCATTAATATATTGGCACCATCAAGGATTCAAAATATATTGAGCGTTGAAAAGCTCAATAAATACTATAGAACCTATGGATCATATATATATTATGTCCTCATGTGAATGGTTCAATAAAATATGCTGTACATTATGCAATAAGTTGTAGTCACCCTTTTCAACAAAAATATCTAATGATGGTGCCAATATATTAATGAACTCGACTGTACTAAAAACTGCATATAATGTAAGTAATTGTTTGTTAACAGGGTCATTGACCACAGTAGTGCATAGCTACTGTGTAGGTTTTTGACCTTTAAATTCACGAAGCAGCTGAGTAATATCAAAGTTCTCAGTGCGTATAAAAAAACGCGTTCGATTATCCGCGATTTATATTTATTTCGAGTCTAAGTGTACCTCATATAATAATATTCTGTTGATTAACACCTCTACTAACCTATTCATCATTACAAACCATGAAAGTCCCACTGTTGGGCACGCGTCTCCTCCAAAGATAGTGGAGGGAATTTAGCTTACTATACCACGCTGGCCAGATGGATTGGCATAGGGTTTGTTTCGAATTTTCCTTTTCTCGCAGTGCTCTTATCTGCATAAGGTAATAATGGTAATAATCCCTTAGTCGCCTTTTATGACACCCATGGGTTGAAACCGATTTCAAATAATGTCACTACCCTAGTAGTGACATTATTTATTCTTTAAATATTATCTTGTAAATTATAATTAAATAAATTTATTCTTAATTCGTCACTACATATATTATATTATATAGGTACTACCTATAATTACATATTTTTATTACTAGAAGTCACGCGGGGCATCGCTCCCGTCGCTTTTGTTTCGCCACTGCTCAGCTCCTATTGGCTGTAGCGTGATGTTGTATAGCCTATAATCTTTCTCGATAAATGGGCTATCCAACACTATTTTGATTTATTTGATTTTAACAGAATTTTTTAAATCGGACCAGTAGTTCCTGAGATTAGCGCGTTCAAACAAACAAACTCTTCAGCTTTATAAAATTAGTATGATGTATCTACTTCAACTCTACCACCTATACAAGTTTTATGTCCGGCGATTAAATTAAAGGGAACGGAATGTAATACTACACCACAAGGAGTTGTAAAGACACAGCTTAGAGTAATTGTATCTATGTCATTACAACTGTGATTCATAGATATTTGTTTCTAGTCTGTCCTTTTGTGTCCGTTAGTTTCATGTTTGTAAAGCTCCCCGCGACACAGGGCTTGTTCCCTAGTGTGGGTGTTGTCTTTTACTTAAAAAAAATACTCCTTACCCCTTATTACAAGACACAGACTAAGCATTAAACCAGGTTTAAATTGACAACTTTGCCACTAAAACAATGGCTTAATTATGTCAATTTAATCCAGGTTTAATACTTAGTCCATATTTTGTAATAAGAAGGAGGTGAATGACTAATTGATTTAGCTACGCATTTTGTACGATATTGTTGAAGTCAGGTTTCCTTATTGACGTACTTGAAATATTCAAATATCAGGAAACATTATTGTATTATTTCAGATTTTATAGCGGGAAGTGTATACGACTGCTGTTAAGAGTTGCCGGGTTCGATTCTCGGGTCGGGTGAAAATCGTGTTGGGTTTTTCTATCGTGAAATTTCAGTATTGAGATTTTCCCGAATATGGTAAACAAACGTCCCAGGTAGATGAAAATAGGCTCATCCCCTATTTCATAGGACCAAACGAAGCTGGTGAAATGTGGGTGTGTGCCTACCCCTTTGAAGAAAAAAAGGCTTGGCGTGATGCTATGTGTTATTTTATAAAAGCTGTCCATGAAAGAATAAATTTAATAACATCATGTTTCTTTTTTTAATAAAATAAGTTTTTTTTTTTTGTATAAATTATGAAAATTGCATTTAAGTTGATAAGAATTATAGCTATATTTTTCAAATCTGTGACATTGGCTAGTAACTCATTTTACGCTGTAGTAACCTATTTGTACCGGTTCAGTTACAATTAGCGCGAGATCTGTGCACCTGTTGTCTATGATAATGTTTTAAAATTCAAATATGGAATTATTACTGTTCAAAATTTAGATTATGTTTTTTAATTTAATTGACTGTCATTTTATAAGTAAAATCCAGAAATAGCGCATAATTAATAAAAATTTTACTTTTGATGTCTTCTCTGAAGTAAAAAATATTAATTACTTCTTAATTAACGTCTCTTGAATATTTAATAAGACGTCTACTATGAATGAAATGTAGTGTATTACTGTGATAGAATGTTTAATATCTGTAAAATTATGTGATACGTAAAATAACATGTCATAAAAGACTACTTACTAAGTACGTAATTATAATGCTTATATATAATTAAAGTTAACATATTATATAAGTACATTATTAATTTTATTTGGTTTTGTGTTTTTTATTTTTTAATTAAAATAATATACCCACCACTTATAAATCACAGAGCACTACCACTTGCACTCGAAACGTTATCACTTGTCACTACACACAGACACACGGACGCGACGAGGTCCCGAGGGCGACTGAACTATTGTACTAACGGGACGGACGAACAGGAGAATCGTGAATCAGAATGAATCGTGTACTGGTGATTATAGAACTGTTTATGTAATTTTAATTAATAAAAAAACACACTTGTTTTTTTTTTATTTATCAAATTAAATTTGAAATTGGAACACAGATGCACATTACTTATAGTTTTCGAACACCCATAGCAGACAGAGGTGTTATTCTTTGTCATATCTGTGTGTCTGTCTGTGGCATCGTTAGCTCGTAAACGAATGGGCCGATTTTGACTTTTTTGACAATTGCTTTTAGACATGTTTGATCAAAATCGGTGTAGCAGTTTTGAGATCATCAGTTCTTATCGGGAGTTACCTACATAATTTAATTTCCAATTTCACTTTTTTATACTCACTTAAAAATTTTTTAAAGAAGAAACAAGAGTCACTGTCATATACTACGTGTTTTATTAAAACAACTTGTACAAATTATGTCCCTCTAGGCCAGAAAGTTATTTTCTTATGATTTATCATTCATTCATCAAATGGCAGAGAAACTTTGTTCATATTTTTTAATAAGCAGAAAGAATCCAGACAACCTTAAAAATATTCCCATGTTTCTCCCCCCCCCCTTCCTCCTAGTCAGGAAAAAAGCATGAAATTACGTACAGAAGTTCCATATATGGTAAATGGACACTCAAAAAGTATCTTGAAAATCTTGCCCCAAAAGAAACAAAGTTGATGAACTGAATTCCACCAGAAAAGGCTCACGCAACATCTAGTTAATGAAATAAGTTCATAATATTTCTCATTCCTATTTTAGATCCCTGGAAATATAATCTAGTGTCTGTATAAACGTTTTATGAGAATATAGTACCTACATAATGAGATTGTTTCACGAAGGTAATTACTCCAGGAGTAGATTACATTTTAATACGTTGTTTTACAACGCACCAGTGTTTCATTCAAATTAGATTGCTGTAAAAATATTATTTTATATTTAGAATCATCAGCCAGAGGATTACCTTTCTGTGCCCTGTCCGGTCGCAGAATAGTTGATTCGGGTACGCGACCCCGGCTTCTCCAGCCATCAGCACCGCACCCCCTTCTTGTCCCCAGCGGGTACTGATGTCCTATCTCTACCCCTCCTTTCCCACTGGTGGTAGGGTTTACGGACCCGAACGGGTAGGTACCACCGCTCTGTCCATTTTGGCCGTGAAGCCATCAGGCGTTTCGGCTAAAGGGCAGGGAAAGCCGTCCCTTCTCTCCAACCTCCTTTCCCAGGTGTTGAGTGGGGTTCCTGTGATGCTGGAGGCATGCGGTGGTGAGGTCTGGGCTGGTGTGTTGAGCGTGATGGGTTGACGCGAAGTCCAGGGAGACCCGGTGGGAATGGTTCCGCCGGCCACCTGCCGGTCAGTAGGGGACCCGAACCCGGATCTAACATTCATCCCACCCGGGAGGCTGTCCTACCAACCGGCGAAAATCTCGTCATGTAGTCGCCGGGCCGGATTGGGATACCGGTGTGGAACCCGGTGACTGCATGCGGGGGGGCACCGGGGGCCCTTCCGTGCTTCGCGTCAGCCCCTCACACAACTCGGGCGTCGGCCCTGACTATGCCCCGCCTCTATTCCTTAGGGGTCACAGGGACCTTACACTACACTTAAATCATCCCCACCCCCTTAATACCTCTTTAAAACTATGGTTCGGAAAAATAAAAAGAGCATGTACCATACGGCGGACCCCCTTTCCACACTCCAAGTGGACTTTTGCAATGTTAGGGGGCTTCACAGTAACCTCGACGCTGTCCATCACCACCTTGAGACAGCGCGGCCTGCCCTGCTCTTTTTAACGGAGACACAAATATGTGCCCCTGACGATATTTCGTACCTTAAATACCCCGGATACGAACTGGAGCACCTGTTCCTACGTAAAGCCGGGGTGTGCGTTTTCGTCAGGGGCGATATATGTTGTCGCCGCCTTCGGGGCCTCGAACAAGGGGACCTGTCACTTCTATGGCTGCGCGTAGACCATGGGGGTCTCACCCGAATCTATGCGTGCCTATACAGGTCCCCGAGCAGTGATTTGGGGTCTACTCAGCTTTTTGAGAGCGTCCAGGAGGGGATTGACAAAATATTGGAACAGTACCCGTCCGCGGAGGTGGTGGTCCTTGGTGACTTTAACGCTCATCACAATGAGTGGTTGAAGTCCCGGACCACTGACCTCCCAGGACGAACTGTATACAATATGGCGACGGCCTATGGTCTCTCACAATTGGTTATGCAGCCCACCCGCATACCAGATATCGAGAGCCATAACCCTTCTTTGCTGGACCTTCTGCTGACCACTCATCCGGACGGTTACAGGGTGGTGGTCGATGCCCCATTGGGGTCTTCTGACCACTGCCTTGTCCGTACTAGAGCCCCTGTTGTGAAACCCGATCGCTCACCAGCGAAAGGGTTTCGCAGAGTCTGGCGTTATGAGTCGGCAGATTGGGATGGGCTTCGCGAATTCTTCGCATCCTATCCATGGGGGCCGCTTTGCTTCTCCTCTAGCGATCCCGACGTTTGTGCGGACTGCATCACGGAAACGGTGCTTCAGGGGATGGAACTATTCATCCCCAACGCCAAGTTGCCCGTTGGCGGCCGCAGTCGGCCCTGGTATAACAATACCTGTAGGGAGGCTGCGAGCCTCAAGCAGTCCGCATACCTGGCCTGGAACAGCGCCAGAGAGCGTCGGGATCCAAACGTCAAAGACGTAAGGAAGGAGTACAATGCGGCCTCCAGGTTCAGCAAAAAGGCTATTGCCGAAGCCAAGGCAGAGCATGTTGCCAGAATTGGCGAGCGACTTCAGAGCCATCCCACCGGGAGTCGAGCCTTTTGGTCGCTCGCCAAGGCTGCCCAAGGCAACTTCTGCCAGTCCAATCTCCCACCACTGCGGAAATCTGATGACAGTTTGGCCCATAGTGCAAGAGAGAAGGCTGATCTCCTGGCCGATCTCTTTGCCTCAAACTCGACTTTGGACGACGGAGGAGCCACACCACCTACCATCCCGCGGTGTGAGAGTTCTCTGCCTGAGATTCGCATCACACAGCGTGCGGTCAGGCGGGAACTCCGACTCTTAGACGTCCACAAGTCGAGTGGGCCGGACGGCATCCCCGCGGTGGTGCTTAAGACGTGCGCCCCTGAGTTGACCCCCGTATTAACGCGCCTTTACCGTCTCTCCTATTCGACCAACAGGGTTCCATCTTCGTGGAAGGTTGCTCATGTCCACCCGATCCCTAAAAAGGGTGACCGGTCGGACCCGTCAAATTACAGGCCTATCGCGATAACGTCCCTGCTATCTAAGGTGATGGAGCGAGTCGTCAACACACGGCTCCTACAGTACCTCGAGGAGCACCAGCTGATTAGCGACCGACAGTACGGTTTCCGTCACGGTCGCTCAGCTGGTGATCTTCTTGTGTACTTGACACACCGATGGGCAGAAGCCTTAGATAGCGGGGGAGAGGCTCTAGCTGTGAGCCTCGATATCGCGAAGGCGTTTGATAGGGTCTGGCATAGAGCCCTTCTATCGAAGCTACCATCATATGGAATCCCCGAGGGACTCTGCGAGTGGATCGCCAGTTTTTTAGATGGGAGGAGCATCAAAGTCGTCGTCGACGGTGCATGCTCCCAGGGAAGGCCCATCAATGCTGGTGTTCCACAAGGCTCGGTGCTCTCCCCAACGCTGTTCATTCTGCATATCAATGACATGTTGTCTATAGATAGCATGCATTGCTATGCAGATGACAGCACGGGTGATGCGCGGTATACCGGCCACCAGAACATCCCTCGGGTCACTGTACAGGAGAAACGGTCAATACTTGTGTCTGAAGTCGAGGCATCTCTAGGGCGAGCCTCCGAATGGGGTGTGAAGAACTTAGTTCAATTCAACCCCTCGAAGACACAAGTATGCGCGTTCACTGCGAAGAAGGACGCATTTGTTATGGCGCCTCAGTTTGAAGGAGTATCTCTCCCGTTGTCCGAAAGTATTGGGATCCTCGGCGTTAATATCTCGAGCAAAGTCCAGTTTGGGAGTCATTTGGAGGACAAAGCCAAATTGGCGAGCAAAAAACTGGGTGTCCTGAACAGGGCGAAGCAGTACTTCAAACCTAAACAGCGGCTTGTGCTGTACAAAGCACAGGTTCGGCCGCATTTGGAGTACTGCTCTCACCTCTGGGCGGGAGCTCCCAAGTACCAGCTCGACCCACTTGACTCCCTCCAAAGGCGGGCTGTTCGAATCGTCGATGATCCCAATCTGACGGACAACTTGGAATCGTTAGGGCAACGGAGAGACTTTGGGTCACTCTGCGTGCTCTATCGATTGTTCCATGGGGAGTGCCCCGACGAACTTCTTGATTTGGTGCCATCGTCGCCTTTTTATCATCGCACCACTCGACGCCGCTGTAGGCTTCACCCGCACTACCTGGAGCCGTTATCGTCTAGAACGGTAAGGTTTCAGCGGTCATTCATCCCACGTACGTGCCGGCTCTGGGGTGAACTTCCTACAGCGGTGTTTCCTGAGCGCTATGACATGTCCTTCTTCAAACGAGGTTTAAAGAGAGCTATCCTATCAAGGTAGGCAGCGGCCTGGCTGTGCCCCTAGCATTGCCAACGTCCATGAGCGGCGGTAACCACTTACCATCAGGTGGGCCGTCTGCTCGTCTGCCACTTTAGGCAATAAAAAAAAAAAAAAAAAAAAAAAAATAGAAGCTTAGTTGCTTAGCGTTGTTGTACATATGTGTTATGTCAAAATAGTGATATTTCGTTTTTTAATTTAAGCGATAAATTTAAATTTGTATTAAACTTCAATTTTATTTTCTCTAACACGATTTATGTTTTTTTATATTATGTTAACAATAGTGACCATATTTTTGATTCTGAAACATGACGTATTTTAGCTATTCATCACCTTTTTCATTTCAAACTTCTTATTTCATTTAGCAATCGAAAAGCTAAATGCTCAATATTTTTGTCACTTAGCAATAAAATAATTATAAATAGGTTGTTAGAATGTTAAAAATACTAAAATATTTTATAATTTTAAATTTTGACGGGAAAAAATATTGTCTTTATTTTCTATAAAATATTGTACTCTGTCTTAGTGGGTACCATGTTCCCGTCTGCCACAGAGACGGAGCCACCAACGGAAGCTAGTCATTAATTTAAATCAACAAACACTTTTGCAAACGCCTGTACAAGTAGGAGTCGGCCTGTAATTTAACCATCTGTCAAAACTGCTCACAACACGAGATTTATCTCGCGTTAAGGTCACGTTAAATGATCGCGCTGAGTAAACATCAGTTTTATTATTATTTAAACTAATTGGTGGGGTTTTACAACTTATAATCGTACTTACAGTAAGTTAGCGGACTGGCTTTTTTTGGCACAAAGAATAAGCATTGCCATCCAACGTGACAATGTTGCCAGTCTGCCAGCCACATTTCGGGCGGACGGCGGCAGTAATGCGGAGGAATTTCCAACGCATTTTAATTTCGGTCTTTTCTTATAAATATTGTTTGTAGTTTAGTATTAAGTAGTTGTAAATTTTTTTTTCTTGTAAATGAATAAAATATACTTCAATATCATCATGTCAACCCATAAACGTCCCACTGCTGGGCACGGGTCTCCTCCAAAGAATTTAGAGGGAATTTAGCCTACTATACCACGCTGGCTAAACGGGTTGGTATAGGGTTTGTTTTGAATTTTTCATTTCTCGCAGTGCTCTTGTCTGAATAAGTCTACTCCCTTAGTCGCCTTTTACGACACCCACGGGTTGTGATGGGATAGTGATATTATGTATTCTTAATCCGTCACTACACGGACTTAAATATATACTTACATTACCTATTATTATTATTGTATTAGCTACAGAGAGACCCTGAACTTTGAATTAATCAAGTCGCCCAGAAGGTTTTATTTTTCCAAACAAAAAAGTAATATCAAAGAAATCAAGTGAAGTCTAAGACAATTTTGATCGCAATATATTTATGTTTATAGTACAAACAGCGACAATTTCGCGGTATTTATTTCTCAATGTGTCACTCGAACACTTCCACACTGACAGAGTAAATGTTCAGTGACAGACGACGCGATTGCAAACATTGTTTTTCCTTATATATTTTTATGTTCTTTATATTTTATATATATTTCACGTGATATTAAAAGCTTCGAGATTTGAGACAAGTGATTGTTGTTTATAAGAAATATTAAAGCGAATTCTTATTATTCTTTCATTATTGTAACTGTTGGAGAGTTACCTTCCGAGAATGAAAAGCCTGGTCTTTAATTCGGTAAGAAGCAAAAGTCGATACCTATTTAGAGACAATAAGAATCTTCTATAATGGTATTAATATCTTAAGGCTTTTGACTAATTACCCAATATAAACTTAATAATACAATTCTAGGCATAAGATTATATTATTTAACGTAAATATTCTTTACCTAACACAAAAATAAACAGGTAAAAATATTAAGAAACCGATTAACACACAAAGAGCTGCAAATATAAAAGGAATCGATTGAGTCCCACGCACGGTTAAAGTTGAAATGATACAATTTAGCAGAGGAGCCTGTCGTCAATAACTACATATTCCTCTACATTTAACAATAATACGTCGAACCCTAATCGTACGTTTCACAAAACTACAAAACTTGGAGTAATATAAAGGGGCACAAAATTCGCATTACTTCCGAAATTCGACTCGTCATGTTTGCGATGACGAGGGTCGACTATTATTCAGTATTTATATTGAAATAAATCTCCGTCGTTATAACTTTTACTTATAATTATGTTGGTATTAATGTTACACATTTTTCGGTGACGATGTTTCATTCGATAGGAGGCTATGAAATTTTTATCGAGAAATTGCTTTAATTTATTTGCGAGGGAATTTTCATGGAGGCCTCGAAGTATCTATGTCAAAAACTTTGGGTACAAGCATTCCATATTCAAATTTATAATTTCGTGAGTTTGACAGATCGACAATTCCTATTACCAATCTTAAATATGGAATCAAACTGTTGACATTGCGAAGGTTTCATCATCTTTTTTTTAAACATCAGTAGCTATTGTTACTACAACACGGTTCTGCCAATACTATCCGATAAAAAAGGTATACTATGACTTAATTATCGCTTACATTAAATTTATAAATAAATGTCGAAAAATCAGTCATGTCAATGATTGCAATACGTGTTCTAGGGTCCAATTAAGATACAGAAAGCATCGAGTCTTCTTGAGAGTCCTTAAAAATTGAACTTTAATCAACAAAATAATGAGCCATTGAGAGGAGTATTTCGAGCGTCTCCCCGTCATTTCGGGAACGCAGTCGTTAGACTGACAAAAGGCCTTTAGTATTCACACGAGTATTTTTAATTAAGCCTATTCCATTTGCACACTTCAATGTAAACTTGAAGTGATTCATAAAATGTTACTTTATTTGATCGTACGATCCCAATTTAATGTTGTTCATTTGTTTATGGCCTCTCTTTGTCATAGTCACCACCAAAGCAACATATGAAAATGCACTCTTACAGTATTAACAATAGGTAGTATTTTTATATCAGACACCTATTAGCTAATCAAAAGGATAACATCGAACTGAAGATCGGTAGCAGATGTAGGAGGAGCCATCTGTACGGTATAAAGGAGCACTTACACTATAAAAGATTTCACAGGAAATTTCTGCCAATCTGAGCCAATAACTTTAATCAGTTAATATTAATACAATATTTACAATAATATGCAATAACAAATCCGTCAATATTACACACAATAATAAGGAAAGTACTACGCACTACTCACTCGAATAAACGTTCTTGTGAACGTAAACAAAATATTAGGTATATGGTATATTTACAAACTTCATAGCAGTTTGGTGTAAACTATCCATTAAACTCTCTCTCATCTGTCCCTCATGGCTGAGGATCGTGGTCATCATTCGATGTGGATGGTTTGCTCCTGTTTTGGACGATCTGCCTTCACCGGCATCTATCCATGACGGTTCGGACAGCTCAGCAGAAGTTGGTTGTTAGTAAGCGTACAATTTCATCGCTCCATCTGGTAGGTGAACGTCCCCTGGCTCGTTTACTCTCCGTGTTTCCAACAATGACAAAACAAAATAAAATTTGGAATTTCCATTTTTTTTAAACAATGACCAATTTCTCGAGGCTCTCATCCCCTCTCCTCATTATGTGGCCAAAGTTTGTTAGTATTCGCTGCTGGCAGATCGTGGAAAGGCGGGTTTGGACACGAAGCTGCGAAAGAATTGACGCATTGCCACATTGGTGCGCATGGCGGTCCAAGGTATCCTGAACATGCGCCTCCAGCACCAAATCTTAAATGCGTCAATTCTTTGCCTTTCTCTGGCACGTAACGTCCATATTTCCACACCATACAGGAATATGGGGAACACGAGAGCGTGTACCAGTCGGGTTCATCCATTATCCAGTACATCTGAGTGTCTGTCAACGGCGAGACAGCCCAAAAGCAACAAAATTTATCAAGCTTTTTCACATGAGCCATGATGGTAACACCTGTGTCAAGTCTTGACTTATCAGGTGAATATACGAAATCCATCAAATCGGATTCATTCATTCATTTCAACCCATAAACGTCCGACTGCTGGGCATGCAACATATTACCAGCATGAGCATAACATTCTGAATGAGACATTAGGTATTTTTCCTAAGTGAACAATCTGAGGCCCGAGTCTGCTAACAAAATCGTAACACAATGGTAAGCCGATGGTCTCATTCGACAGCTGTGATTGGCTTACTAAGTCAATCACACCATATTGCAGGCCTGTGATTGGCCATTATAAATACATTGCTTTGCTATCGACGTGTGTAATTTAGCAGAAAATTCAGTCAAAATTCAGGCCAATCTTTTGTATTTCTAGATACCTACTTTACAATTTGTCGATTAAAAATAAACACCTAAAATAATGACACACCAACCGTGAGAAAGGATCATGTAAAAAGCTAACGATGGCTGTAAAATCGAGACGGATAAAACATAAAATAAATAGCAGAAATATCTGTATTTACACTAGATCAGTGACTTTAATGGAGTGAAAATAAAGTGAGATAGGGATGTTGTATTCTGAATAAGTGCTCGATGAAGTATTAAGTAAGTATTCTAGGGTATGTGGGTTTCCTCACGATGTTTTCCTTCACCAGCAGATGGTAAATCACATGACTAGTACATATACATTCCACAAAGTGAATTCCACATTGGTACTGCTGGTTGGAATCGAACTCGGACCGCGTGTTTAGCACGCGCCGGTCTCTTATCCATTCAGCCACCATCGCTGACTGTTATGTTTGGTTCCATGTAATAGTCCCATAAACCTTGCTGTTAACGCTTTCCCCTTACTATTTTAAAAGTAATTATATGAGGGAAGCCCATAAAGAGAAGTTTCTAAAAAGGTTATTACTATTTAAATTCAGTGATCACCACATAATAGATTTCCCACTGTCTGAAATCTTGGCGTTCAAAAGGATATGCAAAATTGAGTTGACGTTATATTTTTCTAATTCTCCAGGTGTTGCATAGATACATATTATTATGTATAACCTATAATATAAGAAACTCCAACACTTTTCTGAGTTACCTAAAAGTATCAAGTTCGAATCTATCAAAATTTTGCTAAACTAAAATGATTTATATGACTTACGTAACACAACTTAATTTCAAGCGATATTCTTAAATCTCATTACACTACATTAAACTTTCTTCGTAAACTCGTTCGTTCGTTCAGTCATTGATCATTGACTCTTCCGTAAAACTCACTAGAAAAGGTCATATAAGATTAAGACGTTTTTTTCGCTGCAAGCTAGTAAGTATGAGCTACAATCTATATGGTCCCATTGAAAAAAAAAACTAAAGAAAAGGTTTAAAAAGATTCTAGTGCCGATTTTGCATAGCCAGATTTTGCCTCGAGGGGCGTAAATATTGTCTTTATTAGACTTCTCTCTTCTTTACAAATAAAATAGGTATGTTTAATTGTATAAATAATTTCCACACAAATTATGACGTCAATATATCAAAACAACTTAGATGTGAAAAGTTTAAAACAATTTTTCAAGTGGAAACATTGTTGGCTTCGATAAAAAAAATAAACTTGATGATAGATAACAAAGTTTTGTAAAGGAAACTTACGTTATAAATAATATTATTTTCACTTTATTGTTGTTCCTTATGAGCATTTTGTAAAGGTATATTCTTTAGAAAAGACATCTCAAAAATACCATTACAACATAGCAATGTGATCATCGAGGTTAAGCAACGTTTGGAAAGGTCAATCGATGATGGGTGATCGTTTGTGGCAATTTCATTCCCGAGCGTCTCCGTGGTTGCACGTAAAGCCCCAGCACCCCTTATCACTTAATGAAGTAGTTGCTAAGTCAAGTTGGGTTATGGGTACCTTTAGAGCGATTGATAAATTCCAAAACTAGGCTCTGACTCAAGCGCATTCGATAAGAAGAAGCCCTTTTTCCCGGAACAAGTAGGCAGAGATGAATCACATTCACATTTCACCAGCTATGTTTAGTCCAATGTAATAGGGAGCTATCCTATTGCATTGAACAACATTTCCAGACTTTGGGCTGATACTGAGAATTGTTTTGTCAAGAAAATCATAGGGTTTTCGTGTGTAAAGTAAAATCCCAGCTCATGAGTTGTCACGAGCTGGGATTTTACACAAATTAAGTTCAATTGCCCCGATTGCTCATTCGCCCCAAAAAGATTAATAAACCATAGCAAAATAAAGCGTAAGCAATTAACTGCAAGCAATTACTATCGTTTTCGAAATAGCGCACGATATGCAAGTCTCTGAGTTTAAAATGAGATTAAAAACGTATTTATTTTGTATACCTCATTAACTGTTATCTGTGGAATCTGTTTTTTGTTTTTAATCAGGTGGCGGCCTGGATACACAAGAACAAACAAGTAAATAAATTCTTATTTTTTAAATTAATTTATTTTTAATAAAGCTTTATTAAGTAATTCTATAAAAAAAATATTTTCTCCAATCTTTAGAAGCATTATCTTGGAGGTTTAAGCAATTGCATGAATCTGTCTGCTAAGCTAAGCTCCGTCACCGCGGAATGAATAATTACGAATTTCAGAACAATAATCTTAGAAAATAAATTTCTTTGAAGAATCATCCTTTGTTAAATGTAACCAAAAAATAATCAGAGCCCTTTACTCAAACTGTTTACCTTACCATTTGTATAAGGATCGCAATAAAAATGTAAATCTAGTAAAACAAAACATGCTAGGCGTCTGCGTTCTACGGCATCCCCTAGTAATGACTTATCCCTGTCTTTTATTTCCGGACTATCAGCCAAGTGATTTCATTTCTTGTTAAAAAAGTTTAATTCTGTTTTTGGAAGAGCGCTGACTTATTCTTTTCGGCTTTTACACAATTATACTTTTGACGCGACAACTAAAAATAGAAAAGACTTTTCTGATGTGTACGGAATGATATTTACGTTATAAACTGCCTGCTTTTATACTTATTAGAGATCATTGGTGGAAATTATTGCGATGAGATAGTGAAATTTGATCACGTCAATTTGTTATTTATTTAACTCATATTTACTGTACGTACTATTTAAATAGCTATTCTTGAATTACTGTTCTTAACACTGCTATTTCGGAAATGACTTTTATCAAATAAAAAACATTTGTTTTCTTTTAAGTCAATAAAGACATTTTCAATACAGTCGTTTTTATATAAACTTATATACATTACGTCGAGTACTAAAAATGAGCAACTCCATTTGTACTAGTTAACGTAATGTTTACAGTTTGCTAAACATTTTTAACACAATAATTGAAAAAAAAATAAAAAATAGTGCCATTACAGTTGATAAAAGAATGGCAATGTTTTAGTCTGTTACATTTAACAAACAAATTAGTATTGTTTTCAGCAATTACACTAAATTAAGTAGGTCTTTAGTTAAATCCATATATTCTAGTCTTTATTGTTTTTTCTGAGTCTGAATTAATGAAAGTAATATTTGGAATGTTAGAACTCTTGTTCGAGAGTTTGGTCAGACACGACCGGCTTGGTCCTGTCCGTTTATTTGTGCGAATCATTTACGTTACAATTCCGATTAGAGGTCGAGTTGATACGATTACGATCCGAGTTGATATGTGTGCTACTCCCTTATTATTACTCTGAGCGTCAATCACCATGCCCAAGAGCTGTTGGCAATTTACCAACTCGTAATGATCTGAGAAAACAATTCGGTACCTCGAAAGATCACGAAAAATATGCAGCGAGATGCAGAGCAAATACTGTAAAGATTAATCCACATTAGCTTTGCCCCGCGGTGCAGGGTAACTGAAACTTGTTCACTTTCTACATGTTATTAATTAGAATATCTAATGATAATTTAGAAGGCTTTACTTAACCTGCTTTTTATCCAAAGATGAGAGAAGCAGATAATTAACTATCCATTTTTAAAAAGAGTGGCGTGAGTTTCTTGCCAGTTCTTCTCATAGCTCCACCCCGTCAGCGAACTGGTCGTAGGCAAATTTGCTGACACTACTTTTAACCTGTTACATTCTTATCTTGTGACTTTCGTAAGTGTTACCTTGTAACCTAGATGAATAAACGAGATTTCATTTCATTAATACCAATCCAGTTTTCTCGATAGAGAAATTTAAAATACGCTTAAATATACAATTACAGTCTTTCACGTCGCTTTCCTCGTTTGTAGAAGCTCCCTACATCTCTTAGTAGCTCTTATTTGTTGACTCTTTTCTCCGTTTAATGAGTATTCTGTTGAACAGGATGCATATAAGGAAAAATATTTTTTTTTAGTTAAGAAACCAAATTACATTTGGTCTTGGTTGTAGAGTACAATTGGAAGCAGGAAGCAAAATATATAGGTACATATTATTTGCTGTTGTTTGGATTTAAACACAGTATAATGAAAGTGGTTAGAATGGCTTTGTGGACGCGGCAGGCGCGCCGCAGATATTATGATTATGCTCATATGTGTGAAAATCTTACTTCATAGCTACCTACGCGTAATAAAAAATTATGCCCTCTGGCGCTGTCCTAACCTGTAGAAAAATAAGCCAAGTATGTAATGTAAGCCGAGAAGGAACATCTTTTCACCGATAAGTATAAAAAGTAAGCATTATGGTACAGGTTTTACTTACACACACTATCGGCCGTTTTCAATAATCTATCTATCTATGGATTTGGATAGTAAAGTTAGAATTTTGACATAGTTTGTATGGAGCTTATGTCAAAAGTCTAACTTTAGTTGCCAAATCCATAGATAAATAGATTATTGAAAGCGGCCGTAAGTTATGCATTAATGCCGAGTCTAGTTATCAAATATTTGGAAACAACAGCGATTATATTTCAATTCTCAAACAATTGACAGTGATATCGAATGTCGATATTCCGAATTTAAACCTAGCGACTACCGTAACTATACTATCTTTTTTAAATACTGTGAACATTTATGCTCAAAAGTTTCGTGTTCTATCCGCCGATCGTAGATACGCATCGCTTTGATCTCGATTAAGGCCTTCGTTAATTGGACACAGATTAAAGATAGCATTGTTTTTAATTTTATAAATAGCTTTTGGTTATTGCTTGTTTATTTGAGAGAATAAATAAGCGGCTTTTTAACTCTGCAGATTAGTGTAAATTTGTTTTAAATATTTAAATCAATGATATCTCTCTGATTTAACTCATTTAGGAAAAACATTGTACTTATGTATGTAATTATTGCAACTATATAACTATTATATATAAATATTTATTTTATTTATTTATTCATAGTAATAACAAAATGACATGTCAACATTCTAATATAATCACCAAGCCTTGTTCTGTGTCACTACAAACATAATACATATTATACTAAAGCTGTAAATCTGAAAGAGTTAAAATTTAAAACAATCAAAATTTAACTCGAGCCAAGACAGTCTTCGCACTTTAATTAAAAACAAAATGAAGAAAATTAGACATCGAACAATTTCATACGTAAATTGTAAATAATTTGTCAATGTCACCCGCATGCTTACCCACATCGTCTAAAGTGAAATTGGCAATTTTAAAACGTTCCTATAACCTTTTGCACCCGATCTGTCAAGACTAGTAATTTGACAGGTCTATCCGAAAAATTGGCCAATCACTCAATGGCAACCACAAGATAAAATTGATTAACAATTATCTAAAATATAACTCACATACGATTAAATATGTTTCCTCATGGTGTGCGAATTTGACCCAGGAATTAATAATAATAATAATATTCTACCACATTCACACAGCGCCATCTAGTCCCAAAGTAAGCAATTATGTTTGATTGTGTTATGGGTACTAAACAACTGATATACTACTTAAATACATTTTTTTTTTGTAAATACATACATATTATAGATAAATTACACCCAGACACAGAACAAACCTTTATGCTCATCACACAAAGATTGGTCCTGGGTGGGGATCGGACCCACGACCTCCGGTTTAGCAGTCAGGGTCACTAACCACTAGACCAACAGGCCAGTCAAATAGACGATATTTTATTGATTGGCCTCATTATTTCAACCCATAAACGTCCCACTGCTGGGCAGGGGTCTCCTCCAAAGAATGTGGAGCGAATTTAGCCTACTATACGACGCTGGCCAGACGGGTTGGTATAGGGTTTGTATCGAACTTTCCTTTTCTTGCAGTGCTCTTGTCTGTATAAGGTTACTTAGTCGCCTTTTAAGACACCTGCGGGTTGAGATGGGGTAGTGACATTATGTATTCTTAATCCGTCACTACACGGATATTATTATATTATTGATTGGCCTAAAGTACTAGAAACATCACTATTCTCACTTCGAATGTTACGAGTAAGTATGTATAATTATAGCACAAAACAATACTATTATAGATTTAAAATTGGCAACTCACGTAATTAACCCTTGCCAATCGTGCCAACTAATCGGGTGTAAAATCAAGACGCGATTAGGGGGCACTAAAACCGGAGTTTGTAACAAGGGCCAGTCATTAATTTGTTTCGAACAATCAGGTGCATTTGATGGATGTGACAACCCTACGTAGCGCTGCAGGATAGAGGTGTAAGTGAAAAAGTTTGGTTTTATATTTAAAGCCACGGGCTATGAGTAAGTGCTTTGAAAACTACATTAGCTGTTCTTTATTTTATGTAGATAAGATTTTGTTTTGATGGTTTTGAATGGGACAGTAACATCATCGTAATACGGATAATTTGTTCAGGCGGAGATTTTCTGACCGTTCGTTCGCGCGATCTTTAGCTACTTATTTATTACCTAGTTATTTATTTGATTTAACTTTTTTTTCTATTTTGTTTTTAAGACAACGCCGGCAACAAGTCCTGTTTTGCGGAGGAATGTAATGACAAACAATTTAACAGACACAAATTACATCAAGAGAGAAAACAAATATCTATGAATGATACATTTATTTGCCGATATTGTGGTCAGGCGACCTCCTTAAGGTGTGGTAGGTTAATTCGCTTCAATTAAAGTAAAATTATTTTTTATTAAGTAACCAATATCAAGAAAGGTTTTCTTAAATTTTACTTGTGTTTGTATGTAAGAGTTGTCAACTTTTTGTATATACATAATATTGTACCTTAAATTGCGATGGATCACTAAAGCTAAACAAATATTAAAAAAGATCTTTACGTTATAATGAAGTGTGCTGCAATTGGCAGTCCAATTTTAGTTTACTATTTCAAAACTTTCCAACAACAATGTACTGACGCTGTACGAATTGATTACTTATGGGTCGATAGTCAAAAAGGAGTAAACACCAACTCTTAAAGTTAAGAGTTATTGAAGAAACTTTTTCAATGGCTCTCTTGGTCGATACCCAATATTTCTTTGAAATGTTTTGAGAAAGTTTTTTAAACTTTTAAGAAAATGTGTTTGTTGGTAGGGTTCCGTACCTCAAAAGGAAAAAACGGAACCCTTATAGTATCACTCCGTTATCTGTCTGTCAAGAATATTTTTCTCATGAACGCGAAGAGGTATCAAGTTGAAATTAATGAGTTCTAAGTAAACGCAATCAAAATATATAGCCGTGAATAAATGGCTGTATCTATTGCATGACTAGAATTTGAGTACAATCTGTAAGAATTTTATGTATTTTGAATAAAGGACGGTGACCGAATAGATAAACGTCTGGCTTGCAAATCATGCGGTCCGAGTTCGACTCCGAGTGGCAGCACCAATGTGGATTTACTTTATGGAATGTGTATTAGTCAAGCGACTAACAATCGGCTAACATTGAAGGAAAACATCATGAGGAAACCTACATATACATATGTATCCTAATGTCTAATCTACCAACCTGCACTAAGCCAGCGTGTGTGGAATATTGTCTCTAAACCCTCTCAGCTCTTTAGATAGAGGAGAGTAGACGAGCCCAGCAGTGGGATATTAATGGGTTGCTGATGATATTATCGCTCAGAGATTTATTCGTTGTTCAACATAATGAGATATTATGTTGAACAACAGCTTTGATGGATACCGAACGAAGGAAAAATGAATCCTAACTCCCAAGGTTGTTTACTAAACGACTTATTTATTCCTCCCTTAATTTTTCATTAAATGCTTAATTTTGGTTTATTAAGGTAATTATATTACTCTAACGTTTCAACTTGACCCATTAATTGTAATCCACGTTGAAAGGGAACAGAGTTAACAAAAGAATTAAAGTTCAATTTTGCGTAGCTACTTGAGTTATTTAAATTTGTGATCAAGAGGCTAGAGAAAAACGTCGAGTAAGGTAAAATCTAACAAAAGTTATTTGTTAAAATTGAAAGGACATAATGCTATACATATGTATCCTAAAAAATGTATATGCCTTCGTGTGCAATATAATAACGCGTTCCGGGTGTTGTTGGGGCTGCCCCGATACTGTAGCGCGTCTGGGATGTTCGCGGACGCTAAAGTGGACTGCTTCTACGCCACGATGCGGAAGAGATGCGCGTCCCTGGTGCGCCGCGTGCGGGCCAGCCCCAATAACATCTTGAGATGCATTGCGAGTAGACTCGATTGCGTGTATCTGAGGCGCTGCTCCAGGCTCACAACTTCTGTGTTGAGCCTGTAGTGTCTCATTTTGTGTCAATAGTGTCAATAGTATTAAGTAAACTAACATAGCATTAAGTTTAATTGTTACTAACAAAACGAGTCATATAGTTACTTAAATAAATGATTGTAAGACTCCTTATCTGGTTTTAGGTCCAATTAACGTTAGTTTATCTCTAAGAATGATGAAAGGTATCTTTAATTTCAGCAAAATAACATTAAATGACTAAATAACATCGCTTCTCAGTTCAGCTCACCTTCAGCCCCTCTTAGCTTCAGTGTTAGCTGCTAACGTTATTTCTTAACGATACTTCAACAACAATGTTCACTGCTGGAATAGGGCCTCATACTCATACTCTACGATAGCTAATCTTTGGTTACTTATAACCAGTAACTTACTTCTTGACTAAAATAACTAACTCGTTCTTTGTCGTCAGAAGATTAAATTCTCCTAGGTACTTTAAAAGGTAAGAGTATTTATTCAATATCATAAATATATAAATAAAGTCATGAGACTTATAATTATACGTTTTCTTTGTGTTGCATTATATTATATAGAACGCGAAAAGTTAAAAGTTTTGTGTGTTCTCACAACAAAATAAAAATCGCTATCACTTCTTACTATTGTCCGGCAAAGTTAAAAGAACATATTTAAAAGAGCTTGTTGAAACAGTTTGAATTAAGATTGAGTTCGTCTATAACTCCCCCCACCATCACCAATATCATTAAAAGACGAGACAATGAAGAGCAAAGTTTGTAAATTGAACATCTTGAAACTTTGAGAGTTCGCGTTAGCGCTCTTTTGACTGTCGACTCTTGAACACCAATCAGTTTCAATTTATGTTTTAAAAATAAATTTACCGTTCAAAAATGTTTTTAATGAAACACAATATTGATTAAAGACTTTAATTTAAATTATTACAAGGATATTAATAAATACTTCGAATACATCAAGCAAATTCATGGTGCAATAACCAATACAAATTGAAACTTTAGTTTATGATTGATAAACATTAAAAATATTATTACGAAAAATATTAAACGTGCATTCAAATAAAAAAAAAAATGATTGACACCTTCACACTTTCTAAAAGAAAATAAATACACTTATAAACTTTTCAACAAATATTAAAAGAGAAAATAATATCAAGCACTAGGCTAAAAGCCAAATCCAGTTGAAGTAACGAGCCAAGTGAAGTTAAACAACAAAATATCAGCCTGTCACTAACAGAAACATGTTGAGCGTTCCAAAAATCGATATAATATCGATACCTACATCGTAATGTAATATCGAAACATGTACATAATCGATATAAATTAATGATCTGTCAGCCGCAGGGCGGACGGCTTAGGTTCACATAGAGTTAAATGCTATATTTCATGCTTTGTGTTGATACAACGGTAGGTCGTATATTGTCTGGTCCATGTTACATTTTGTGACCTTTACAGCTCAGATTATAATACCCGTGTTAAGGATGATTGCGTATAACAGAATAATATGAGCATGAAAGAGAACGATAACTTTTTATTATGGAATTATACTTTTAAATACAACGCGATTAGAGTTAAAGCTTTTTTATTCGAATACTGTTGTATGGTTACCTTTTTGGCTGTTTTTAATTATTCTGTGAATGCTTGAAACACTCTCTTAGGGCTTATTTGTACGTTTGATTTACTTACTCGAATTTGATATCGATTAAGTCAAATGTCGAGATACCAATTAGAGAACTTGAACAATTAGAGAACTTCTTTCGATTCTATTTATTTCACAAAAAAGAATCGTATGTGTGATACAATACTGGTGTAAATGTTTTTCAGTTTAGGTTTGATTTGTCTTACAAGTATTTTAACATAAGTATGCTTATTCTCAATAGCTTTAGAGGCATAATTCCTGGGATCCACCAAAGCGTAGACAGAACGAGAGGCGAAGAAATATGTAAACAGCCAATATGTAAATAACTTCTTTGAATTTTTTTGAAAATAAACGACCATAGAATAAATTAATTTATTCGTTTTTACTTGAATGAGACTCTTAAGTACTCTTAGTAATATTTTATAGTTGTATCAAGTTTAGGAAACAATATCAACGTTATGAATAAGAAAGATACCACAGAAATGTTTACAAACATCATATTATTACTTATAAAAGTTTTGAGATCACTTCTGTTGCAGACTGTACGTAGGTTCTTTTACGCACAGGCATGGTTCAACTAGAGTGGAAATTTTTAATTAACCTCAGTTTATAGGGCAATGCCATCAACCACTGAAAACTTGTGTAATAAAATAAATTCATATTTCGAATAAGGTTTTACTGGGACTTGGAATGTGGGATCTTGTTTTGAAACTTCGCAATGAGAGATTAATTTAGTCGCTCAGTAGGTAAGCAGAGCTTATAGTGGTTTCAGTAGGACGTTTATTGCTTTATTTTTCAGTATCAAAATCGTATTGATTCTCTTAATTTTTTAGACTTTCGTATGAAGGCACTGAAGCGCTACTACAGCGAGTATACAAATAATTAATTTACACACTTATCCATCATACTATTGCAGTGCACACACACACACACACACACACCACACACACACACACACACACACACACACACACACACCACACACATACACATATCTCTCTCACAAATTAAAAATTATAAAATAATATAAAATCTTAGATTACATTCAGATTAGAATAATAATATGTACAAAACATTACTAAATTAAATAAATCTAACATTAATTTGTAAGTAAGCTTTTTTTGTACACCTAGTTTATAAGTTTATCAGAAATTTTGTTACGGAAGAGTGGGGTCTCCTGATACAGGCAATTTTAGCTTAAAAGGAGGCTCCTAACACTAATTTTAGACATTGTAAACTTATAAGAAATTAATAAAGTTATTATTATTATTATAATTTATTAAAGGAAGTAAGGACAGTATGTATTAAGATTAAATAAATAAATAAATAAATAAATAAACGTACAACAATTTTTGAAAGAGCTGTTTGCTGATTAATTTTTTTTTGTATTTTTTTTTGTCTTTTTCTTTACAGGTAGGTTATTAGACATAAGTATTTATTAATCGTGGTTTTCATAGCGGTGTCAAGGATTTGATACACAATAACATAGTAGCTATTTATATCCTTACGAAAACTTTTATCAAATGAAGTACTTACTTTTTAATCTGTATTATAAAGCGATATTTTTAAATTACTAAACATACAATAACTTGATTATAAATTTAATCATAATTATTTGCTTAATAATAAAACCTACCGATAGGTTCATTTTTCGAAGCCCAGTTTCAAATTACATATTTACATTAACTTATTTCTAATAAGACGAGCTTTTTAAGAAACCTATGGCACAAGAGAAGAGTTAAAAGGTCAATCTCACTTTCTTAAATTTAAACGAGATTTATTAATACCTAAAGCAGGAATATTAATTTCTTTTTCCCAACCCTTGTAAAATAACGTTAAAAGGCTCTTACTCAATCAAACTCATTTCTTTTTCGTAAAAGTGCCCGAAAAAAATTAAGTGGACCAATTATATTTTGAGTTAATAGTTCGTTTAACATCCATAATAAATTCAGAAAGGTTTCGTAGAGAAAGCTTTTCGCTTACATTATTCAATTAATTGGGAGTTGGGACGAAATTGAGGATGGAAATGGCTCACTGTGTCCGCGATCGAGTCACAAAGTGACTCAACAGTGACCACCCGTCAATTTGTTGCACACTGCTTGTTTGACGTGCTTTCTAAAAAGTTACACCAAACATAAAGTTTGTGGTAGAAATAATGTAACATAGCATGATGCCTTTTTCCCGAAGGAGCAGGCGTATCAAACCTCTGCATTTCGTCAGTTATGGTCCGGGCTGATACTTTGAATTTCACATAAAAATATTTTTTGCTTAAGCCCAGCATCGATCCTAGACCTGGATCGATTGTGCGGCCGTATTTTATTTGTTCTTTTCATACTTTTGTCGTTTTTGTTCCCTCTTTTTGTGTGTACGTTTTTCTTGTGGGCCCTAAGCCAAAATAAACTAATTTTGTATCTTTCTTTCTTTCAGTTCACACACTACACTCTTGCTGCGCTACTGAGGTAGATAAAAATTTTACTTGAAAATTTATGATTATATGGCTAGATTATGAAATTAAGCCATATTGAGACCATGCTCCTATTGTAGTGCTTATTCTGCTGTCCTTAATTTCAAACTACGTCAAAAACTAGCCTAGTGATTTAGTAGTTGTTCTAATCTAATTCAGATTCAGATTTTGTCTCAGAACTCTTGAATTAACATTTTTATAAAACTTACGCCAGTTTGTAGATTCTACATATTCAAATCCTATGAAAGTTACATTCTATAATAATATAATATTCTAATAATATTCTATCACATTTACACAGCGCCATCTAGTCCCAAAGTAAGCAATTATATTTGCTTGTGTTATGGGTACTAAACAACTGATATACTACTTAAATTTTTTTTTTTTTTAAATACATACATATTATAGATAAATTACACCCAGACACAGAACAAACCTTTATGCTCATCACACAAAGATTTGTCCTGGGTGGGGATTGAACCCACGACCTCCGGCTTAGCAGTCAGGGTCACTAACCACTAGACCAACAGGCCAGTCATAATATTTGAGCCGCTAGCTGCCGACTTGGTACATAAGCTTAAATTTAACATAAATGAAACCAAACGTTGCCAACACGTTATTCCGATATTTTTGAACTCAACAAAAGCAACATAAAAGAAATATTAAGAAAACAATTTCGGAATCCTTCGTCATTCTTTTATTAAATTGTAGCCAAAGTATTCCACAAATTGTTTCATTTGCAGAAGTTTATTAAATCAATTCTTATTACATAATAGGTTGAACTTTAGCTCGAGGTCAAGGCTCAGCAGTAAATCGTTCTGAAATGTACTTTTGTCAAGGTTTTTACGCAATCTAATGTCAAATAATGTAGCTTGGAGTGACGTATTGACATTTCTGAACTGATGTTTGTTCGATTAAATAGGAAAAAACTTTAGATTATTTATGGATTACATATTCTTATCCATCTTTATATTCGGGTATATTTTCTCACAACTATGTTAAAAAGAGTTTCTTTTATATTCATTATCCAAGCTATTTAGAAGCTCTTGTTGGGAACTATTGGAATGCCTGTATCAATAACTAATTCTACCTTAAGTTCACTTATCTCGAGACTTAAGAATTTGTCTCTGAGAAAATACTGGAAATATTCATGAATAAAAAATGATGCTATAAACATTCAAAAACATAGTTATACGAAAATGTTTAGACAACTAGATTAGTTCTGTATTTTGAACGAAACTATTCAAACATTTTGGACTACAATTTATACTTCGGGAATTACAAAAAGTTTTACAGAGACGATTAATAGAGATTGATTGTGTCAGACAATTAGAGTAGTACGTAACAGGAAAATCTAAACTAATATTAAAGTTGAAGAGTTTGTTTGTTTGGTTACGCGCTTATCTCAGGAACAACTGAAAGTGAATGTGTATACAACAGATACAAATGCTGCCGTAGAGGTTCCGGGTTCGATTCCCGGGTCAGGCAAAAATTATATAAGATATTTCTGTCTTATCATTTTTAGTAATTTTTTGCCCGGAGTTTGGGGATGTGCCCGTTTAATGGCCATAGGCTCGCTCCCTACTACTTGGGCCTTATATAGTTGGTAATGTGGGTATGTTACATCTCTGCCTATATCTTTGTGGAAACAAGCGTGACGATGTGTTATGTCATTCATCATTACAACCCATAAATGTCTCACTGCTGGGCACGAGTATCCTTTAAACATCGTGGAGGAAATTTAACCCACTATTCCACGCTGGCCAGACGGGTTGGTATATATAGGGTTTTGTTTCGAATTTTCCTTTTCTCGAAGTGTTCTTGTTCACTTAAGGTTAGTCACTTAGTGGCCTTTACGACCCCCACGGGTTGAAATGAGTTAGTGACATTATGTATTCTTAATCTGTCACTACACACAATGTCATGTTAGTTTCATTTTAATATGTTCAGCAGTTCCCAGCGATCTTTGTTTGGCCACTACTCAGCTCTTATTGGACGTAGCGTGATGTTATATACCCTATTACCTTTCTCGATAAATGCATCTATCCAACACTAAAATAATTTTTCAATTCAGACTACTAGTTCCAGAGATTAGCGCGTTCAACGAAACCAACAAATTTCAGCTTTATAATATTAGTATAGTGTTTTATACTAAGTTTATCTAAGAAGCAAATTTTAACATGAATGTGTACGATCAACCTAAAGGAAACCTTTTCCAGAGTAAGCTAATAAAAGGTAACGGTCCAAATATTAGCGGACATTAGCGAGGGAGTTCGGATATTATTCGCCTTTTGGTGAATGAAGCCAGTTAATATACAGCTAATGTTTTAATGAAACAACATTGAACAGTCATTAGCCGAGCAATAATTTACTGGACGTGATATACTCGTAATTATTTGTACTATTTACTGGGGCTTACTCTGAATTTCGACATTCGATTAGTCGGTTTTGATGTCGCTGTCAAATGTTTGAGCGTGACAGCGACCATATCTAAATTTCCTTACATTTGACAGCGAAACCGACCAATCGAATGTCGAGGCACTTTACAAACAATAACAAATAATTTTTAAAAATGTTAAAAAGAATAAAAACATTTAACAAAATATGTTTAACATGTCAGTAACTGTACTCAACATTATGTAATGTTTGTGATATAAAAGGCGAAAGAGGTTTTTACAAAACCACAATCTAACCCGAAAGAAACGGGTAACAAATGTGTTTTAGAGTTCCCTATTTAAACACGCGTTGACATAAAACAACAGTGATTTATTAAGGTTTAAAATTTATTTTATTCAGTACCGTAAGTATCTCATATATTTCACGTAACAATATTATCCACGAATGGCCTAATAGCTAGGCAGCTAGGCAAATTTGCTGACACTACTTTTCGGATAACCTGTTACATTCTTATCTAGTGACTTCCATAAGTGTTACCTTGTAACCTAGATGAATAAACGAGATTTCATTTCATTTCATTGTACACTCTACGGAACCCTCACCAATCCGACAAACATGTGGATATTTTTTTATTTTGCTGAAAGCCTTTGGAGCGTCAAATGTCGTCATGTACAGGCATTTTGAATGTTGTACTTATTTACACGTGGTTCTGTAGTGTTAGGTTGCCCCTCGCTATATTTCACATGAGCGTTTCGAAAAACAATTTATAATTTTATAATACTTATAAGAATATTGTTCAAGTTTTTTTTTTGGGTTCTTGTTAAAAATAGTTAACACGCAAACGCATTATCTATGTATCCTTTCCACTGTATGTATAATTTCAAATATACACGCTAATTATCTCTACAAAAAACTGGTCCTATCTAGACAATTATGACATGTAGGTTATATATAGTTGTCTAATTTTACAAGAGTATAGAAGCCTAAGTCGACAATAAAATTTCTTTACTACCCATATAGTAAATATCGTTTGCATATCACAAAACAATAATCTCTATTTTTGCTTGCAACTGACATCGGTACAGTGACAGTTGTCATGAACGTGCGACGTCAACATTAATAATTAATGAGTCTTATTGAATTTTAATTTTCATGGATTTTTTTGTTAAAACGGCAGAGCAAATATATATTTGCTCTGCCATTTCGACGATACGACGACGGTCGACTGTATTTTACAGAATTATTCCATGAAGAAAATGTATTTAAAATAGCCAAGAAACCAAAATCCTTAGTATCCTCAATGTCAGTACAAAATTAATTAAGCCAATCTAGTTGGCAATCGTTGCAAATTGGGGCAAATGCAGCTACCCTATCATGTTGAAGGCCGAGTTCAACTGGCATGCTACCAAATACGAAAGCATATTTTGTCTTCTTGTGATTTGTGAGTTAATGCCTTTTCTGAGTACATTATCCATTAATTTATGAGAGTGTTAAGTTAGCTGTACCTATTTTTAAAGGAAAGTTTAAGTAGGTTTTAGTATATTTTTAGAGAATGCGTTTTTTTTTTAATTAGAAATCGTAATGTTATTTCTTAGGAAAGGTCTTGTTTTGTACGTTGTTTTACAAACGTAGTTATTATGATACAAATTACACCCAATTCACAATAACATTTTGTAGGTTGAATGTGTCCAAAAACCGCTTAAAAATCACATTTTATAACAACTACATATCATATTAAATGGCAATCCGAATAAACGACTTATCATGCCTTCTACAAAGCCGCTCTATAAAAGTGCCAAAAAGTGTTACTTATAGGTGATATAGGAAGATGAGAAACTATGCTGGGCAATTTTGAACTTTATTTAAATAAACGGAAGGTGGAAATTACCGGACAAAAAATGCTTATCTTATATCCGTTTAACATTCCCAGTACGAAGTGGTGATCTACACTTAGCCAATTGAACCAAACATTGCTTAACCCCAATCAAATCAATCTCTCAATTAACATTCAAAACAAAACGAAAAATAAATAAAACAGTCCCTTCCATTTACATAAAGAAACAAAAATACACACAGGGTGTTTGATAAACACAGATAAAACAACATCGGTCCATTATTACAGGGTGTCTGATCGAAGGGCGGCATTTGACGACAACCAACCCTGGATTATCTTGGATATAGGGATTCCAATAATATTTCACTAGCCCCGTTTGGGTGAAGTATGGTTCAAATTGGAAAGGGTTGTAAGTCGATTTACTTTTATTTGATTTTTTTTTCTCTTTTAGTTCATTTATATTTAATATCTCTGAGATTTTTCGAAATAGCTGGACTGATTTTATTAAAATTTGTGAGTTTGAATAGTTGCATGGGTTTATAATTTGTACAACGTCTGCGTCAGGAAATAATGAATATACAATATATAAAATAATGAGAATACCTCATAAATAAATTTTAATAACCTAATTTTTATGAATTATTAAATTTATCAATTTAATGAATTTATCTAGTTTATAATAATGTCTATCTGTGGGTATTTAATTTATCACTATTTAAAATATTAATTTAAATAAAATGTATAATACTATATTGCTGTATAAAACTATTTTATTTTTTATTTTTGGGTTTCCTCAATAAGTTTTCCTTCAACGTTAGCATTTCATAAGTCAATTGACTAGTAGAAATCCATATTGGTACTAATATGACTCGGAATCGAACACAGACCGAATCATTAGCATGCCGGTTACTTAACCATTAGGCCACCATCCCTCTCCATCGCATGTAAAGTGATGATACTCGATTGTTTTTTTGGAAGCCGCTACCTCTCACAACTCAGACACTCCAATAAGAGAACGGAGACTATCGAACAGTGGACCTTTGCATTCGGAAATCTGCTGGCTTTGACGTGCCATTAATTTGTGCAACTACCGCCTACCGGCTTTTCGAGTTACGATTAATGTTCGTTGAATCGATTTACAGTTGGCACGGCTTTCGAAACTTTAAACTCGAGTCGGAATGTTGACAAAACAACTTGTTCTGATTCCAACCACTGGTTGGTTGGTAATTTCTATTTAGTTGGCAATGCACAGTATTGAGGTAAGTTAAGGATTACTTTTCTTTGGCAATGTTGCAACTAAGTGAAGCTTCTGGAAACATTAAGAGCCTTTAGTATAAATACAGCCCTATTTTGAGTTATTGCTGAGCCTAAAATAGTTAATTAATTATAGAATCAGTTTCAATTGTTTTCGAACTGTAATTATTTGGTTATAAAAATAAAAAAGATATTGGCCACCATTTTATTAGGCTTTAGTAAACAAGTAAAAAGAAGTTTTGAAACCTTACAATAATGTTTAGGAAAAAAATACACACTAGGTATATATGTATAAAATACAATAGGCTCACCCCCTGTCACATGAAACCTAACACGGTT
Organism: Laspeyria flexula; assembly: GCA_905147015.1. Lineage (NCBI taxonomy): Eukaryota > Metazoa > Arthropoda > Insecta > Lepidoptera > Erebidae > Laspeyria > Laspeyria flexula. The sequence goes on from LR989958.1 coordinate 2,841,410, forward strand.
AATGTAATACGGGTGTGATGCACCTCTGCCTGCCCCTTCGAGAAACGAGAAGTGTGGTTATGTTTAAGTGTTTTTTTAAATTTATTCATTAATATTATTTCTATTTTTGATTGAGAGAGATTTGATGATTCAACTTGAACGTAAAGTTAAATTAATAATGTTTTGTAAAAAAACCTTTAATTTAAAGTTGTTCCAATTGTAGCACCTACAGACTGAACGTACTCGTGTATTTGGTGGCCTCAAAGAATTTCAATCGGATTTGTAGAGCTACGGAATTTTTTGAACGAATTTCAACTGCTCTGTGGAATCGTTTGATCACCAAGCCGATAGTTTCATCAAATGAAAGTTTTACGTCACCAGTAGTGACGTAAAACTTTCATTTGATGTCATATTATGTTTTATTGTTTTAAATTCTAAATTATTGGAAGCGCTCGAAACATTTGGCACTGAAGTTCATTACGACTATAGGGATTCTGCAAAGTCAGTTCATGATGGGTGACTGATTGTGGCAAGTTTGGAGTAGAAGTTTGGACACGTTCGAGGATGCACCTCGAACGTGTCCAAACTTCGGAAGGCACGTAAAGCTGTTCGTTCCTGTTACCTTTCAACCTTCTGAACAACTTGTTAAATTCCAACACTAGGTTAGCAAGCCCATCTGATATTAAAGAAATAAGTTCTTAATGTTTTAAAAATAGCTTTGTTATGCTGATGTGAAATTGATATCATCATCATCATCATCTCAGCCTTTCGCAGTCCACTGCTGGACGTAGGCCTCTCGTAACACGCGCCATAACACTCGATCCTAAAAAATATAAAATTGTTATATGTATTATTATTATCAATTATGTAAGTATAAAACATAAGTAAAAATAAAAAAAACAAGCCTTTACAAGTCAAAACCTTGATAGACAATAAATAAAAATTAGTATACAAATTCTCATAGGCAATATTAAGTTTATATTCTAATGAAACAGACTTCCGCAGGCGCAGCAGAATTGTGTACGACTGCTGTTTAACAGGTCTCGGTTTCGATTCCAATTTGGCCAAATAATGTATTATATTATTCTGTCTGGATATTCTCATTATTAGCCCATTTAACGGAGTCTAAAGGCAATAGACTCAACCTCTCTTATATGGGACCAAACATAACTGGCCAAAGACGTGATACTATATTATGTTCAAATCAGTATAGCTATATTAAAATAATCTAGGTACATTACAAAAGCTAAACACAATCATTTTTGTTGAAAAAGTAAAACGAGGTATTTACAACAAGTATAAAAACCAATGATTCTAATAAAAATGATAAGACAATAAACTTCGCCCGAGGCCGGATAATATGAAATATTAAACCGGTGCCACAAACTGGAATACCTAAAAAAGTCATAACTCATAATGGTGATATTTACACAAAGCATAATAAAATAATATTGCAAAAAAGATAAAAAATACACCTGAATAGATAAATTGGTTTTATGATACACCTGTACTCTTATTTATTTGGAACTTTTAACACCTAACTTTATGGAAATATATTACTATAGGACATTATTTATTTTACCGTTATCATTATGTATGCACTACACACTACACTACACTTTGATCTTAGCCAAAAGGCCGAGAAGCGATATATAATAATAACGGTAAAATAAATCTCGAGCCCAGCAGTGGGACTAAATGGATTGCTGATGATGATGATTATGTGTAAACAGTTTTTAAACATAAGAGTGAATGTGCACTTATTCGATACTTAATTATTTATGTACACACTCTGAGCAAAATTAAAAGAATTGCTTAAATATTATTTTTGTTATGTATAGTCGACCATATAATTACTTGACCACTTTTGACAAAAACTTCCATCAAAATTAATAGATATTAACATGTTGACGTAGCGCATTGATGACAACTGACGCAGTACTGATGTCAGTTGCAAGCAAAAATATACATTATGGTTTTGTGATGTGCAAACGACATTTACTCTAAGGGTGGTAAAGTAATTTTATTGTCGACTATACATTAGAATATAAACTCAATAAAGTCAAATTTCAGGAAAAGGCACATAGATTTTGGCAAAGAATCAATTGTATCAAAAAAATAAGGTTTACAGCATTAAATTTATATAAAATTACACATATATAATACTATATTAACTTCAAAAAGTTATATCCCATAGTTCATTCTGATAACGAGTCGAATGCCTACCTGTCTTAATTATATATTATTCAACAATTCAATCTATTTTCATTTACATATTTCACAACATTATTACATTCAACTGCAATACGAAACATAAATTCCTCACGATCGCTTACCAAAAACGAACGACATCGCAATGTCGCTCAATCCTCTTAAAATTAGCATTCACTGTTCGTCCCCTACGTATAAAATCCTAAACCAATAAAATCTAAAAAGCCACGGTACCAGAATGTGAAGCCACATTGAAGAACAGCCATCCTACCCTTCATTTGTTCGTTTCTACTAAGAATTGAATTTCCCTGGACCATGGCCAGTCGGCTGAACAAAACACTCAATTTAAGAACAAGTACTTTTTATTGAGTCAATCTACCCGTCTTACTTTCGATTGCTGAAGGAACTTTTGTTATCCAAAAGCCAACTGAATGGAAAGGTTTGATGTTTATCTGTTTGTTGATTTTTGTGTCATTTTTCAAGTCCTTTACATGTCAATGAACTATTAGCTAGGTAAGTCTTCACCATAGTAGGGGCAAAATGATGAAAGATAATAATATTATTTTGTTATAAAAACAACATACAAACGTCACGCCTTATATTTTCGAATGGGTAGGCAAAAGCGCAACGCAACCACTTTTCGCAAGCTAAATTAGGTCCCATGTAATATGTATATTTGCCCGTGTAGTGACGGATTAAGAATACATAATGTCACTACCCCATCTCAACCCATGGGTGTTGTATAAGGCGACGAAAGGAGTCACCTTATGTAGACACTAGAGCACTACGAGAAAAGAAAACGAAACATACCCTATACCAACCCGTCTGGTCAGCTTGTATAGTAGACTAAATTCCCTCTACATTCTTTGGAGGAGACCCGTGCCTAGCAGTGGGGCGTTAGTAGGTTGAGACGAATAGGATCGAGTCCATTGTCATTTTAAGACAGAGGTGTATCACACCCAAATTTCGCCAGCTATGTTTGGTCCCATGAAATAGGTGACGAGCCTATTTTCTTCAACCGGGAACATTTTGTTTTCCAAACGCCGGGAAAATCACAATACTGGAATTTCATGCTAGAAAAACCTAATACCAATTATATCTGCCTCTTGCAAAGCAGTCGTATTACACTTCTGCGTCACCGAGGCAGTTAAGTTAATAATAATATTATTATATATATATATTTTTTTTTTTATTGCCTAAAGTGGCAGACGAGCAGACGGCCCACCTGATGGTAAGTGGTTACCACCGCTCATGGACGTTGGCAATGCTAGGGGCACAGCCAGGCCGCTGCCTACCTTGATAGGATAGCTCTCTTTAAACCTCGTTTGAAGAAGGACATGTCATAGCGCTCAGGAAACACCGCTGTAGGAAGTTCACCCCAGAGCCGGCACGTACGTGGGATGAATGACCGCTGAAACCTTACCGTTCTAGACGATAACGGCTCCAGGTAGTGCGGGTGAATATATGTAATATTATATGTTTACTTCACTTTACCTGTAATAACTACATAGAACTCTATTAAGCATAATATTTTCAACTGCGAATATAATATAATATAAAAGCGTGCCTCAAAGGCAAAGGCTCCATTTGCCTCAAGAGCTCAGCATTACCGGACAATATTAATTTCTTCAGCGAACAATCTACAAGACTTGGAAATTGAATCGACAAAGATAGGATCAGTTTTTTCCATTACAAAGTGGGGGACTCACCTCACTCACCGATCGAGAAAGATTAGAATTTAATAGGGTGTATTAATTTTTTGTAAGGCTCGCCTTTAAAGGCGGCAGTTTAGCTGGTTTTAAAATTTGAACGGATTTGCTGAAAGTGGATCATGAAACCAGATTACAATTACAGAATGCTTTTCCTATCTTTTTTGGACTTGGCGCAAAAAATCGGTTTGGCAATATTTAGATCTGCTAAAAGAAGCTTTACTCAATGTATTAATTATATGTAATAAAAATGAAAAAAAAAAAATGTTTTTTAATAAAAATGTGTATGTTTTACATATTTATACTGATGCCTGATGCCAGTAAGTAGATAAAACGAAGTTTAGAGAGGACCGTTCCAAAATTTATTCATTTTAACAGTAAAATCGATCCGTAGCAAAGATCTGTGATGAGGTCCATGACGACGATATACAACGTGTAACGTACCTTATGTAACAAAATTAGTTAGAGGCTATATAGATATGGAATAGTACACTTTCCCCTCACCCAAAGTACTTGAACAGTCTGTTCGTGTTTTTTGTTTGTGTGACGATTGTAATTATTTGGTGTTCATTTATAGAACATGAGTGTATAGCAATGCGTAAATGTGTGCTGTACCTTATATCTCAACTCCCCCCCCCTCATGCTCTGAGAAGATTCGTTTCTTCCTTATCATTTCTAAGAATATCGAAAGTGATACTAGTATTTATACTAGCGTGGCCTCACCGCGTGGTATACGAGTATAAGTCCGAGACGAGAGAGAGTTTGTTCCTCATTTTGAATCAATAATAAAAAAGCATCTAAGGCACTAGGTGTCATGGGTTCGATTCCCACATGTGACAAACATTTGTGTGATTTATAGATATTTCTATTGAGTTTGGACAACCAAACTCAAAAGAAATATCTATCACACTTGCATAACAGACTGTACAGACTAAACAGTTTTACGTCATATACGCTATAATAATAATAAGAGAGATTGTCGACATGTGGGATGTGGATTAAGTGATCATTGTTCCGATAGTCGTCTCAGTCAATGGACTGATTGCCAAGAGCGTCCATCGACACCTGAAGAGGCTCGCGCTAGGTGGATGGGTCGTGGGCCAGATGCAGAAGGCAGTACTTCTGGACACGGCACGCATTGTGAGGAGGTTCCTCTCTCTGGAGCCCTAACCACCGGTAGCTTGGTCCCTGTACCCGATACCAGTGGTTCTCCAAATTTTTATATTTTGTAAAATGTATATTTTTGTGAATTTATTTTAATAAAGAGGAATAATAATAATAAAAAAATATATCATACCAAGTCCATAATTATTGTTAGTTACATAATACTCAAAAAAAAACTAATGTTAGTACAAAAAAATAAATAAATAAAAGAAAAATATAATTTTATTAAACACCTATTTCGGTGTGAAGCCGCAATGGTATGGTATATGGTTACCAAGTACAAACTTAGTGGCCCTTAATATTATGTTTATAAGCGACACCGGGCATGATCCCTAGTGAAGCCGTATTTTTTTTTTATAACTGTAGCTAAATTGAGAAATTTCTACCAAAATATGTGCCTCACATTATCTTTGTTAAATTTCATAAATATCAATTTAGTAGTTAAAGCGTAACGAACAAAAATTATGTTTCGCATTTATTATATTAAGCTAGGATACATTGGCGACCTATTTTCCTCGTTATATAAGATGCTTTACCACTTGCAAGTCAAAGCTGCACTCAACATAGCCTCAAAGAAACATGTCTTAGCAAACTATTCAAGTATACGTTTTAATTAAATATGAATTTTAAATATTAAGTTGTTTCTAAGTTTAGCTTTTCATTTTAAATAGATAATTATTTTGAATATATTTTTTTTTATCTTAAGGTTTGAAAATGTGCCCAGCTATAGGCCGACCCTCGTTTCATGGGACTTAATATAGCTGGTGAAATGTGGATATTTAGGATTCTTCGAATCTTCCAATATTTCAGTAACACATTTTGCAAAGTAGGCTCTAGGCTAGTCCCAGAGTTTTAAACAAATCAATAAATTTAAAATAAAATAAAAAAAATTGTTTCATATCACAAGGAATATTAATCATCTCTTAGATTTACTAATTAATAACCAGACCGTATTTAAATTAATCCTTATGATTTTTAGTACACCAAATTTTGCTTTAATGTGTTCGTACAAAAACAGTAAGCACCAATTTTTATAATAACATAATCACTAAATTTAATACAATTTAAATAAACAATCTACACTACAAGATTGCCGACATAATGAATTATGTTCTTTTTATAGAATTATCCAACAGTCAATTATTTTATTTTATGAAAAATCTAATATCTTATTAAATAAGTAATACGATATAAGATACTTACCGACTTCAAAACACAATTCGTGGACGAACTTAGATCGCGAGTCGGTGGCGCCGCGAGCACGCGCGCTTCGGTCTGTCGACGCGCTACGACTGCCGCCCGCCCCGCTACGAGCTACGGCGTAGACATGCTACGGTAATTTTTTTAAGTTCTTTTTTTATTTTATATAAAGATTTAAGAGTAGGAGTAAGTTTATGTAAATAAATGTCATACAAATCTAATAATAAAATCTATTCTAATCCCTACAAGTTTCTTTATATATTTGCTACAGGAATAAATAAATACTAATTTCCAATATGTAAATCTATATTTCTATTTGGTTTGGGAAAAAATAAATACTAATTTATAATTTGTAAATCTGTCAAATGATTTTGAACTCGGTTTTTCTTTATGTGTTTAAAGTAAACATCAGCGCCATGGTTCTATCTTTAAACCAGATATTTCTAAGAACAGCTACACTTATCTTATGATGATGTGGCAGAATTAAAAAAAAAATTAAAAACACGTAGATTTTCAATTACATTTTTAGTGGCATTATAAAAAAATATATTTTGCAACGGTATAAACACAGCTTAAACCGTCTCCTTTCGGCCAATGAAGTTATGCGAAGAGAAAACTTGTAAATATTGCAATCCTATTAGTTTGCCAAAACATATATCTTTCTTCATCTCATATTATGTGTGGGCATAAAGTCTATTTTTGCGTGTACATGTATCGAGCTAATTAATGCGAAGTCACGCGTTACCGCGATCGGTGAATGCCTGCCAACTGCCAAACAAAGTAAGGGACACTGAGGGCGAGGGTCAGTTAACTGATCGACGTAAAGATACTATCAGAATCGCTCTAAACAAGCCCGTTAAATAGCTTAGTTAATGAGAAAGGTGGTTGTGATGGAATATATGGCGCTATTGTATGTATAGGTATGTAGGTTTAATAATATTTAGAAATGACTTCAAAGCAATATAGAAATAACATAAAAATGCATCTTGATTTATTTTATTTGCCAAAGAGAAGGCTTAGGTTACAAATTACAGCCACATTTCTTTTTTTTTTCATTGTCAGGTATATTAGACCAAAATAATTCCAAATTTCAGAAAAAAGTCAATAGTAGTTCTTCTCCTTTTTCAAAAGAGGTATACACTTCTGGACCGTAGATGTAATCATGGTGATAGCAGGAGCCACCAGTAAATGGTTCTTACAGAAGATTTAAAACTTAAGCTAGTACAATATTTTATAACACGTTCACTGAAACCCACACTAGGTAAACCTGTGTCGGTCTCTTCCTAATATTACAAAAGTTCAGTGGCAAGTAGGTGTGTGACGTAAGCATATTCAGCTGCCCTATTTTTTTTTTCAAAGTAACAAGTCGATTTTATTGACTTGATTGAGTAAGCATTCACACTGCTATCATCACAGAACAGAGATACATTTTTTAGAGGCCGTCAATCTGTCATACTCATGCCCCGTCGAATCACACTCACACCTCGTAGCCGTCACTGCAACGGCACACTGCCGTTGCGGCGACGCCACGTTGCCGTCATGGCAACGCCACTCTGTCGTTACGGCAACGCCCGAAGTCGATCCTTGAACATCACCGCCTCTGTCGCTTGTTTCCCCTTTAAATTGATTTGCCTATCCTTGTAGCAAGCAAAGAGAAGTAAAGATTATTAGAAATGTAAGGACTCAATTTATTCAATTTCTAAGAACGCGTGAGACGTTAGCAGAGGACGCTTGTGCCTATCTTTCTTGTTGTTACATATTCAATCGGTACGTTATTATTAATATTTGACGTAAATATTTTATGCTTCTCAGTTAAGAGATAGCCGTGAGGAAGAAAACATAATAATAATAAAGCTGAACGCAACTGACGGTGCGCTGGCCGTGGCTAATACAATTTAAACTGATTTGCTGTCAACACGAGAAGATAATAAAACTTATTTAAGAATTATCTCAAAAATGGTAGCATTGTAGATCATGAAGACATTTAATCGAAAAAAAAATAATATCAATAGCCTCGCCATTACACGCTATTGTAAGCAAATAAGCAAATAGTTGGAGAAATTGTAGTGTAATGCTCTGCCTATCCCTTAGGGGAAAAAGGCGTGTCTTGGCAGAACTTAACATACTTGTCCCTTTAGAAGAAACCTATAAAATTAATCTTATATAATACATACATAATTACATACCCATGAAAACCCAAAATGACACTCCAAAATAATTTCATAAAATAAATCACACGCCGCTCGTTTTTCGTATACCTGAAAATTCTTTTCAATTCCTCGGAGCATTTTTACTTATCATCACAATCAATGGAAAATATTAAAAGAGCTTGCGTTAATAAACAGCTGGTACATGATGCTTGGAAATATGCCTTTATTCGATACCCATTCACAGGCCGACGTTACGACAAGAAAAAAAAATTATCACTCTCTATTGAAAGTGTTCATGCGATTTTTACGTAGGAAAATGTTTTGTGGGTTTTATGAATAAAAAATTAACAACTTTCCGCCTTCAGCTCATATTCGTCATAGCATGATTTTACATAGCTTATAGTCTTCCCCGATAAATCATCATCATCATCATCAGCATCCTATTAATGTCCCACTGCTGGGCTTGGGTCTCCTTTCCACTATCTAGAGAGCTGAGAGGGTTTAGGCCATAATCTACTCACGCTGACCTAATGCGGGTTGGTGGATCAGACATACACTTAGAATTTCTTCTAGTGTATGTGGGTTTCCTCACGATGTTTTCCTTCACCCGTTAGCAGATGGTAAGTCGCATGACTAGTACATATAAATTCCACAAAGTGAAATCCACATTGGTACTGCTGGTCGGAATCGAACTCAGACCGCGTGTTTAGCACGCCGGTCACTTATCCATGCAGCCACCATCGCTTTTAAATGAACTATTATAATTATATAAAACTAAAATATTTTTTCTAATTTATAATTAGTTCCTGAGTTCGTTCAACCTAACAAACTCTTTGTAAATTTGTATAAAAATCTCAATAAGTTAAGTCGAGTCACTAGTCTTTATGAAATCACTTAGCAAGTAGCTTCTATTATAATTTATTACTAACTTTAATGTTTTAAATCCTACAGTCTGTCAATTAGTGAAATAAAATGTGACTAAAAACCCTACTTTATTTTTGTGCTCAGCGCTCTGTCTTAAGCTGAAGGTGAGTTGCGAGCTCAAGACCAGCGATTTAATAACAATAATAATTTATCTAAGTATTAACTATACTAATTTTATAAAGAAGAAAATTTTGTATTTTTGTATGTAACGACTAGACTTAAAAACTACTGGACCGATTTTAAAAATTCTTTTGCCGTTAGAAAGCTACAAAACATTATCACTAAAGATAGGATATTTTAGATCCTAATTGGACTAAATTTGTGAAGAAATAACATAATGACGAGAAGAGAGAAAGAGAAAACATAGGATGTAAAAGCCAATTAAATATCATATACATAGCGTCATGCCTTTTATCCCCGAAGGGGTAGACAGACACATATAACACCTTGGTTTTACTAACCCATATGATGTGACATCTAACCATCTGCTGACGGTGAGGGAAACATCGTGAGAAAACCCACATACCCTAGAAGAAATTTTGTGTATGTGTGGGCGCTACAATAGATCAGTAACTGGTTGACGGTGCCGAAGCGAAGACGCCTCTCATAGCATCTAACCCAAAAATAATAATAATTAAATTACCCTGTTAATCTCAAATGTATCGCTATCAAAGAAACCCCACGTCCAACGACCTTTTGATGCATTTAAGTTAATCCATACAATTAGCGAACTGAAACGGGCAACGCACTGCGAATCCCTTCAGTATACCCAAATGCCCCGAAAATGTCCGGAGCTTAGCAAAAGAAAAGGACTATAAATATTGTTAATCCCTAGATTATTGTCGCTGTACATTTGTATTGTAATCTTTGTAATTTGTTTGGATAATAGTGTTTATTTATATTCCTAGCTTTAGATTTATTTGTTAGGAATTTAAAATTATGTTTTATTGGCATAAGGCGAAAGTTCAGTCTCAATTAATAATCCAGCTACGACTTATTATAAAAATAACTTTAACTAAATAAAATATCGTGTCTATGTACAAATTGCTGTGATAGCTCTCTTTACTTCTTTGTAATTAAGGTTTTACGATAATAAATCTCAATTAAAATTAATGTAAGGTAATTTACTAAACAACGTTTTAAAGTTAAAACTGCAATTGAACAATAAACTTTATACATTTTATACCTCACCCATTTCATAGTAAATGCTTTTTATCGACATTTTGTTTAAGCGGCTTCTATACAATTTACCAACTTAAGCCAATAATGACCAACTATCAATATACAGGGTGTATACGACGATACGACATTAAATGACAAGGTAGCCAGTGTTAACCCTTATAAACATATTCTAATATAAATTATTAAAAAAAAAAAGAAAAAAAAAAAAAAGAAAAAAAAAAAAAAAAAAGCTACACATTATTTAAAGTCGAAAAATTTAAGAATATTAAACTACACCTTATTTTTCTATCATGACGTTTTCGACATGACGACGACAACTGTGCGGAACAGAGTAAGAGATAAGATAATATGAAAGAGTCAGAGATATTTAAATGAATTGAATGACGTAATGACAACATAAGATCAACGTAAATACCTACAGGTTGTTTAAAACTGTGAACAACTGTGACATAAAGAAAGTACATTTGCGTCTAAACTATTGCAAATTTCTGTTAAATTTTTTTGGTATAGTCTTCTAACATCACATGCTACACGTGGTTTCATTTAATGTCGTATCGTCGTATACACCCTGTATAATATATATATATATTTTTTTTATTGCCTGTAGTGGCAGACGAGCAAGCGGCCCACCTGATGGTAAGTGGTTACCGCCGCTCATGGACGTTAGCAATGCCAGGGGCACAGCCAGGCCGCTGCCTACCTGGAGAGGATAGCTCTCTTTAAACCTCGTTTGAAGAAGGACAAGACAAGACCGAATTAATACCTTATTACATTCCTTATTAAGTAAGTAGATAGTCCGTCCTTTTACCCAACCGTGGCGGAGGTTTTCTCGCCGTGTATAATTGGCTAAATACACGTCAAAAAAAAACTATCCACACTTTGTTTTTATATTACCCATGTTATTTTACAATATGAGGCCTTAGAAATTGTTTGTTTGCAGAAAATAATACTTTTAAATCTACCGTAAAATTAGCAAGAACCATAACATGACGCGTCTTCAGTTCAATGTCAAAAAAAGAATCTATTTACATTATTTTATGATAAAATTAAATACCTACTTACTTATAAATATTTGAATGACAGTTTTAATGTGTTTTCGTGGAAAATGGACGTTCAGTGCTACCGTGTCGTGGTTTTAAAATAGTACTATAGTTAATTATGAGTAATTGGGTCGTATTGGTTAAATTTGATAATTATTTAATATAAATAAAAGAATAGACTATCCGTGTAAGCTACGATTCAGACCAACCGGCTCGCATCGGCCCGCGCCGGGCGGCATTTTACAATGCGTTAAAGAACATTGAAATGTATCAACAGTAATTACAGTTCATATTTGCATGCAACTTACGGTCGGAGCCGGTCGGCCGTCGCGACGCGTCGCGGGATGCCGACGGAGGTAACTATGCGTAAGTTGCATGCAAATATGAACTGTAATTACTGTTGATACATTTCAATGTTCTTTAACGCATTGTAAAATGCCGCCCGGCGCGGGCCGATGCGAGCCGGTTGGTCTGAATCGTAGCTAAGATCATCAACACTTTTGTGAGTAAGTACCTACCTACCTAGTAGTAAGTAGGCACGTCATGAAGATGTTGGTAGATATGTTTTAAAGAATAGCTACTACCAAAGTTTTAGACACAATAGTTTTATGTAGGTACCTAGATACACTACATTAGAGTAAACATAGGACTTATTTTAAAGACTAGGTACCGTACCACTGACCTCTCTATAGTTTGTTAACTAGTAGATTCGTCATGAAAACTTTTCAACGACAAGTTTTAGATAAGTTTATGGTTCAGGACTATACCTTCATAATTCTACTTTAAATATTTTGAAGCGTCCGTGCCCATCCCACGTGTACTCAGCCGCTTACACAACGCAGGAATCAAACCTAATAAAGCGTGATAGAACAGCAGAGATGAAATTAAACTAAAGCAGAAGGCACAAGAAGAAATTATTAAGATAATTACCTATGTCTGATCCACCAACCCGCACTAGGCCAGCGTGTGTGGATTACGGCCTAAACCCTTTTAGCTCTCTAGATAAAGGAGAGGAGATCCCAGCCCAGTCGTAGGACATTAATGAGTTGATATTACTATTTTATGAAGGCACTAATTAATTTAGTATTTATTTATATACCCAACCCACCTTAGTCATATAGTGGGTAGGGGAACCCAATGAAAAATATTGCCCTCGGACAACGGTGGAATCATTGACCCCAAATATACAAATACGCACTGGAAGCAAATAAACGTGTTCGAAAATAGAACGTGTTTTAAAACCAAATAAACGCCAATACGTAGGTATCGAACGTCAAGCATAAATTCATAGCTCAAAGATTAGAGAAAATAAATTATTTACCTCCAGTAGGTATCTGTGCGTGGTATACATCGGTGTCGTTTAAATTTATAGTTGGTTTAGAAGTTGTGAAACATTTCAAATCATTATTTTTAACAATTATTATTAATGTTAATGTTTTTTTTGTAGTTTTTGTGTTAGTGTGATTTGTGCAATGGATATTAATGACTGGTATGACGCGGGACGCTACATTTCTATTGAAAGTAGAAACTTTTTGATACGTTCGTGGGATCTGCCAAGTGGTTTTTTATATAGACTACGTAAGACATTCCGTAAGTATCTATAAATTTTGTATTGTATCGTTTTTCGGGTTCCGTACCAAAAAGGTACAAAAGGAACCCATAAGGTCTAATACACGCCGTCCGTGTGTATGTCACAATGTTATATCTCGAAATCTAATCTAACAAAATAGTATTTAAAATAAATATTATTCTGCAAAAGAGGCCAAAATGAGAGTTAGGAATTTTAAATTGTCACTATTACATCAAATGGGGTATCAAATAGCCTTTTTGGGTATGTTTCCACATTCTATAATCTATTTTTACTTATTTTTACACCCCACAGTTTTTGAGTTCCTTATTATTATTTGATTGAAACATCAATAAATACCATTCTCCCCAAGCTCCGAAGTTTGTGATCAGAAAAATTAATCATTCCATTTGACATGTCTTATGTAAATATTACAGAAAAACAATGCGATGTTTCTAACTGGCGCACTTTTTTGTAATCACCATAACGTTTATAAATATATTTTTTGGCAAAACATTGTTAGGCATAATGGTTTTTTTTTTGCTCTAATAATATTTTACCACAATACCTATAGTACGGAACCCTCGGCGCGTAAGTCTGACCCGCCCTTGACCGGCTTTATTTATTTATTTTTCAACAGTGAAATTATGATGATGACTAGCAATTCTAGTAACTTTAAAAATTTCAGAGCAAATAAATAAAATTTGTTTTAATGAAATGATTATTTACAGAAATCATAAAACATATTTTTTTTCAAAGATTTTTTTTCATATAAATTTGTGAAGCTGAAAAAATGGTTGATGTGGAATCAGTAATTGATGAATCACAGAATAATGAAATAATAATTATTGATGAGAGCCATCTAAATGGTAATGTTAATTTTTTTTATGAACTGGTTCCATACTATTTAAAATGCTACGCTGGCCTATTGACCACAGTATGCAATAGTCGAAGTTGTAGGTTCGATCCCCACCTAGCATATAATTCGTACGATCCACACATAGGTACATAATTAGGTTTTTGAATTTGGGTGTATCACCATCCGTTAGTTTAGTTATGTACCTACCTATAAGAATAATAATATGTATAACTTGTTTTCTCTCTTGCAAAGATATTATGTTTATATAACCTTTAAATTAAAATAAAATGTGACCTATTTTTTTATTATTATTATTATTATTTTGGCCCTTTGTCACAGCTCAAAGCAGGTGCAACTTATTATTGTGGTCAGTGAGTGAGTGTTTTCTGTGGTCGTGACTAGTGACTTCCAAACTCAACCAACTCAATCTTTCAAATTTCGAATATTTTATGGTAACATTCAGGACTGTCATGTCATTTCAAATGACAGATTCAATAATAAAATGGCGGCGATTGGACTTGGAATGTGTGAAACACCCGGCTGCAAATCTATTGCACAGTTACAATGCCCGACATGTATAAAGCTCGGTATACAGGGCTCGTTTTTCTGTAATCAGGACTGTTTCAAGAAATCTTGGAAGACTCATAAAATTATTCATTCATTGGCGAGTAAGTGCGTTGGAGGTTATGTTGCGGTGTTAGGTTACAAGAATTGGTTTGTGATAATGTGATTTTTGTTTTAGAGGGTGAAAGTACAGATGGATCGAATGTGAACTATAATCCATGGCCGTCATACAATTTTACTGGAAAGCTGAGGCCATTTCCGCCAGGACCAAAACGTACAGTGCCGCCTCATATTGGTCGTCCTGATTATGCCGATCACCCGACTGGGTTCCCTGCGTCTGAGAATGCCGCTAAGGGTTCAGGCCAGATCAAAATTCTTGACGATGAAGAAATTGAAGGGATGCGCGTCGCCTGCCGTCTTGGTAGGGAAGTTTTGGATGAAGCTGCCAAGTAAGTTCTAAATATTGGCAACTATTTGCTAGTATTAAGTTAGTAAAATTAATAATTACTTCATTAATTACAATTAAATGTCTCCTACTCAATTACATAAGTTTCTTTGTTAAATTAATGAGATTTTATTAAATAATAAGCTAAATGAATCTTTATGTTGATATCCTATGTGGTACATAATTATTTTGGCAAATAATCTAAACTTAAAAGTAACCTCTGATAAAATACTTTTATTAAGTAAGTCAAGTGCATAGTAGTAAGTATACAGTTTACTGTTCCTTAGTTTTCATTTCATTGAGATTATACCTACTTGCTCAAGGTCACAGACAATAATATCAATAATAGTCTGGTTCAATTTCAATTTATTACTTATCCTTAAAAAGGTACCTACACTTTACAAAATAACATAAAAAAACAATTTGAAAGGGTTATTGTTCCATATTTTGAGTGGAATCACAGTTACAAATCTCTTGGTTATTTTCTAAACCAAGTTGTATAACTGTTTGTTTACAGGGCATGTGGGGTTGGTGTGACAACAGATGAAATAGACCGTGTAGTACATGAGGCATGTATTGAACGTGAATGCTACCCGAGTCCCCTGAACTATCACAATTTCCCCAACAGCTGTTGTACTTCAGTCAATGAGGTTATCTGTCATGGAATACCCGACTTGCGTCCTTTAGAGGTTTGTTTTTGTATTATATTTATTTTATTATCATTGTTGACCTGCGACAGTTCACTGCCTGATACCATTCCTAAAGTGTATTTATTTGTTCAATTTAAATTTCTTATCCATTCTTCATGAATTGTCTGAGACTACCTTATGCCCATATGAATAAACTGCTGGATTTATAGTATCATAATAATGCATCCCAGTCCAGTTTTGGTCCCTCTGTCAGACAAAAATTTTTGTCTTGAGTCTGAAAACATAGGATGCAAAACAAAATTTTAAATAACAAATCTTTGCTGTCCATATTATTAATATAGTTTCAATGTTAAACTAAAATGTTTCCATCAATTACAAATGATTATCATATTAACAAACAAAACTGTTGATCTAATATTAAGTATGGATAGATAATAATATATTAATTAATCATGATAATATATTATTGTTATTTTCTTTGTTCATACTTTAGTAGTAGTTAATATTAGCATACAATATTATCTATGTTCAGGTCAATGATGTGATTTCTATTATAGATAGATTAAATTTGTTATGTTAAAACCTTAATCTTATTAATAGAATGAAAGCATTATGTGGAAAACAAAACATCAAATCCTTTCTGTGGCAATTTAAATTAAGCGTAAAATTATACCTGATTTAAAGGGGGTTACTATAATCCTGTTTGTCGAGACTGGTGCCCTCTAAATTAGTCATTCAAACTCGGTAAAGGTTTCCTTGCAAGTAGCTCTCGTTTTCAATAGTCTATTTTTATTCTAGGATGGTGATGTCTGCAATGTTGACGTCACAGTATACCACCGTGGATTCCACGGTGACTTGAACGAAACATTCTTCGTCGGCAACGTATCTGAGTCTACCCGTAAACTTGTACAAGTGACATATGAATGCTTATCAAAGGCCATTGAGATTGTTAAACCTGGAGAGAAATACAGAGAAATTGGTAATGTTATACAGAAGCATGCTCAAGTCAACGGATTTGGAGTGGTGCGGTCTTATTGTGGACATGGAATACATAGACTGTTCCACACCACACCAAATGTACCACATTATGCTAGTGAGTGTTGTGTATTATAATAAATTTTGCATTTATTTTGTAAGGTGTACAGAATGATGATCTAATTCTAACCACAAGATAGTGCTGGATGCAAGTCGCATATCCTATTGAAAATTTGTTTAGGAGGCCAATGTCTAACAGTGAATATCCTACATTGTGATAGATATCCTTTCTGTGAGACTGGTTTTCCCATTTAATTATTCAAATATCCATTTTATTGGTTAGGTTAGGTTAGGTTTGGTGGGCTGTTATCCGCAACTCCACGTCAAGGCGCGCCATTTGATTGGTTTTGATTTTCTTTTCGGTCAGAAAATAGTACATGGCATCACGCCTTTTTAGGCAGGTGGGTTCTTAGTAGGCAGGGGTGTAGTACACCCACATTTCGCCAGCTATGTTTGGTCCCATGAAATAGGGGGCGAGCCTATTGTCATCAACCGGAAACATTTGTTTACCAAACTCCGGGAAAATCTCAATGCTGAAATTTCCTGATAGAAAAGCCCAATACCATTCAGAACATAATATAAACTAATACACATTGTAATATTACAGAAAACAAAGCGGTGGGTGTTATGAAGCCAGGTCACTGCTTCACCATCGAGCCAATGATCAACGAGGGAAGCTGGCGCGACGAGCAGTGGCCCGACCACTGGACCGCCGTCACTGCTGACGGATCACGCTCTGCACAGGTATTGTTTTTTTTTTGTACGTAATAGTGACGTGCCGGATATCTCGATCCATATCGAGAAGAAAGATCCGGATCCATTACTTTATTTGCAATAGCCTTGTCCCCTGTTACATGCCAAACATAGCCGGCTAAATGTGGGTGTGCTGCTTAAAATAACTAGATTATTTTTAAATTTTGTTGTCTAAAATTGGTTAAATGTAATAAATATTAAGTTATGAAAGAAATTGAGTAAAGGATCGCTAATGACAGCTGTTCAATGTTTAATGAATGTTATGCGACAGTTCTTTTAAAAATAGTCATTTTAAAATTATGACATTTGTACACCATTATTTTTTACAGTATAATAAATAGCCAAAGATTTTCGTAAGTCGTCGATTTTGAGAACTTTGACTTTGCTTAGCTTGGGCTGGGATAAAGTCTAAGTTTGCACTATAAATACCGATTTTGTCTTATCTCGAAAGTTTAGTCAGTAAGTCCAAGTACGCTCTATAGATCTCGGAATAAGAATGCGTTCAATAACACTACTTAGTTTTTATTAAGGGGAATAGTAGTGATGATGATAGTATATTGATTTTTATTTGTTTCAGTTTGAACAAACCCTGCTAGTAACTGAGACTGGCTGCGATATTCTAACAAAACGAGGAACAGGCCGGCCCTGGTTCATGGATCAGCTTGAGAAACTTAATGCGGCGTCCTAGTACCTCCTACTTATTAATTCCACTGAGTTGAACTGCTAACAGTCAAGCACATTTGACACACTATACCCCATTTGAAAGTGAGAAACAATACAGTTAGTCTGATATCTCACCGCTGGGCAAAGGAGAAAACGTAGTAATGGATATTATATAAAGGTAAAAGAAATTACCCTGTATTGCCTGATGTTTTAAATCCAATATATGAAGTCTCAAAACATTTAATATTTTTGCAATATTTTATCCAATAAAATTTTCCATTTGTCGCCAATTCGTTTTAAAATTAATTTATAGATGTTTCTTTAAACCAATAATGGAATAATAAAATAAAATTGAATTTTGGAAAAAAGTTTAACCAATTATGTCCGATTGCTGAGCAATGCTCATGATATGATAATCAGGTATTTCATCTCAGTGGGTGAATAATTGCGATAAATATTATGAATTAGTATATTAGGCTAGTATTTGAGACATTGTTCTTATTAAGTTTATAAGCTAGTTATTATGAGCTACAGAATAAATTAAGAAACATAATTAATCAATTTTTCGGAGTCCGTACACGCGGTGTCATAATCAAATTCAGATGCCGAGCTTCAAATGTTTGGCATAAATTTTCTTCTATTCGGAAAATATACGAATGTGCACATGTTTGCATATTTTTTTTTTGAACTTTATGTATGTGAGGCATTCAGATTTCCGAATCTGAGAAAAATAAGAGTGAATCCGAGTTGGGAGAACGTGTTAAACCATACCATACGACTCATTCGGAATTCGGTCTCTTACCTTAAGTTGATGTCTCAAATATTAATTTATAAAAAAAAACAACAAAAAACGCAATTTTTTATTATAAAATTAATATTTTTCTTAGCTATATGTACAGTATCAACTTTGCAAGGTTTAGTTTTTATTTTAAGGAAATTACTTAGCTTCGTTTGCTACAATTATATTATAAAATTATTCAGACGTTTTTAATTTTAAAAAAACATGATTTCCTAAACATGTCACTATTTTTGCGTTAGCAATTTTGAAATATTTGATCAATGTCGCCAGCCAAGAATTAAGACAAAACTTTTTTTTAAACGTTTAACAATTACTTTTTGGCATTTGTTATGGAGGTCAGGCAAATGTTAATCTAATGGAATTATGCAGATTTTTATTATCCAGGGGCTAGGGTCTGTTTTACACTGTTTTAGGGCTAAAGTAAAAAAATCAATGCTAGTAATTTGTGAGAACGGTAGATATTCTTTAACTCTCTCTCTCTCTAACGTTAGTCAAAGATGCTGTGTGACAAGGATGAGACATATTGAAGTTGTTCTGCTTTATATAACTACATTGATATTTCGTTGTGCAATGTTTGCATAATTATTTTTAATTTAAGTTTACACTCGCGGTTAAGGTAACGCTAAGGCGGCTATCGTCAAAAAACCAAAATGTAGATTATATCTTTGTGAAATGAAGTTGGACTTTTGTAAATTGTAATAGCGACAAAATAATAAAAAATATGTAAAATTATGTCATTTTTTATTTGAATAACAATTTGGCGTTTATTAATTAATAACAACTAAACTAAATGCACTTAAATAACTTAAATAAAAGGTTGGAATTATTTCACCACTTTTTCGAAGATTATAAAACTTAGAAAAGTATAACTCCAAAATATATTTTATCCTTTTCTAAAAACACGAATGCGGTATGTGTGAATAGGACAAAACATATTTGATATTGGAATGGTTACGCAGATTAAAGAACTTTAGCTTTATAGTTTGAGCCATTAGATACAATTTAAATTGAAAAAGTGGTCAAATTATCCCTTATAAAATAACTTATCGTAAATGAGGAAATACAATTATTTACATTTACTGTGTTTTTATTACACTAAAAACAGAGACTTCATATTACCGACACTTTACCGCGAAAACACATTTTTTTTTCTAAAGATGAAAGTTGAAAAGCTTTCAGTCGAAAAGTTCAGAAAGTAGTATTTTTTCTTTATTTTTTTGGATCAAATGCATATGTTCATCGCTAGTCCAACAACTGCTTCATTCAGCCATAAATATTTCAATATTATATTTATAATATAATTTTCACCGAATCGATTTAACGCTATTTATTTCTTGCTAAAAATTTGGAAACTAGTCGCTCATATAATTTTGAATTTAATCAACATCATTACTTAGCATTTATACCTACTCTTATCCCTCTTACAAATCACGAAATAGACTTGAACGGGACAAAGAGTTCTTATGTCGCCTCCATACACGTTGGAATTCCAATATGAGCCAATATCGACCACAGTATATCTAATTTCCAGTCAAGGTTACACAAATTTGACAGTACTTCAATTTAGTAAATATATTTTATCTATGCTGTGACCTACAAAGTGGGCAAACTCATAACTATTTTAGCACCAATACTTCTTGCATAAATTAGATATATACAATAAGATTTTAGGGTGCATTCAGTCGTCGTACTCTTCAAAAAGCGGTAGATAGTCGTCACTTCTTTCTCTAAGCTTGAGTCCAAATTGCGTCACTTGGTTCGCGTCGAAACCTTGGCCTTTGTCCACTGACTTCACTGTGGATCCCCTCCAAGACTCAGTTATATCTCGCTTAAACGAATCTTTTGGCTTTAAACTAGTCAATTTTGATACCACTGCGTCCTTCTGTAAAATATAAGAAAAGTTTTTAGTGTTTTTGTGTAGGTACATCTGTGCACATGTAGTTGAATGCCATTAACCACAACCACACTACCGGTGACAAAACTACATAAAAGGATTTTTAGTTAGGTTCGTTTAAAAAAATATTCATAAAGTCAGATTACCACATGTACCTATACATATTCTTCTCTTTCAAAGCTGATTTAGAACGACAAGGGACGAAATTTTAAAATCTAAATTATAATCTTATTACTTATTTCTGTTGTAATGCAGATAGTAAATAGTATTTATAGTTATTTACCTGTGGACTGTCCATATAACTAGCGTATATCCTCAAAATGGGTTCTCCTGTTTTATCATCAAACGTAAGCTTGCTCTTTGCTGGTATCTTTGCCTTCACCACCACATTAGGCATTGATATTGTGTTCGCAGTATTCGCTACGTTCTTCGACTCTGATATAGCAAACAATCTAATCGGTGCTCTCCTTGATATTAGAGCCTTTTTTTCTTTGTTAAAATCTTGATCTTCGCTTACAGTTGCTTCAACAATTTGACCCGCATATACAGTACCTTCTTGGGTCACCTTAGGTTGCTTTTCATCAGCTCTTACTAAAGTGTAAGCTACGTTTACAGAATCAGTTGCTTTAGTAAACGGTACTCCCAGCAGTGGCTTCAATTCTGTCGTCGTATTCTCAGATTTCCCTTCGTTTTTGACGAAATAAGCTTTCAAGTCTGGAATCAATGTCGTTGTGGTAGTTGATGTAACTTCAATCGGTTTCTCCGACGGTGTTTCTGGTGCTTTTTCTACTTGCGCCATGGCTGCTGCAGCTCTTACATCATTTATTGCTGAATAAAATCCATTAGCTATCATAGATCCAACGCTTTGACCTACTTGTGCGTAGTAAATAGGTGTCGTGTTCTGTTGTTCCGTATGGCTTTCAATCACATACTTGATTGTGGTCGAAACTGGTTGTGATTCAGCTGATACCAGTTCTACTGTAATGTTTTGTGGTTGTTGCTGTGTGGTAACATCAACGTGCTTCTCAGTAGTGTTAGCGGTGACAAATGATTGAGGCATTAAGGTCACGACAGAAGCTTCTTGTGTTTCTCTTTGCACTACGTTTTTCTGTGCGTTTGGTTCAGGGATGTGTATCGTTATTGGTTTGTGCAACTGCTCGTTTTCAAGAAGAACTATTTGAGAATGTTGGTGTGAGGCTTGCGGTTGTGGTTGTATGTGAACTTGGTTCGTGGTATCTGCTGCGTAAGGAATGAATTCCACTGACGGGAACCGTTGAATCAGTTGGCTTTGTAGTTTCTGTAGGAACAGGGGATCTGATTGGTACAATGCGTTCGGTGGGATGAAGATGCCTTCTGCTCCTGTGTTTAGTAGCTCCTGGTGTGATGGGAGGGTGTTAACACTCTGTAACAAATTGTCAAACTTCGATTTCATGTTTTTATTGCCTGATATGCCTCTCTTGTGAAAATAAGATGCATTTGTAGTAGATGAAGATGTATTACCTGCAATTGGAACTGCTGTGGTACAATTTGGTGATTCACACTCATTGCAGGTAATGACAACTCAGATGCTAGTTGCAAAGCGGCTCCGTTTCTGATTAGTTGCTGCAGCTCTGGCGTTGAGAAAGACTGGAAGAAACGCAAAATAAGTAACTCATGATGTATTTGAATAGTTGTTAAACTGATATAAAGGTTCTTACAGTTGCCTTTGAAAATCCGACTGGAGATTCCAATTTGGTCACGCTGTACTCGCTTTCCGGATACTTTTCTGTCACCTCATATGATGGCTTTGGCTGAAACAATCATTATTTTAAGGAAATAAAAATACGGATCTTTTATGCCAATGCATCTGGTATTTGGAAAGATGGCCGATATTTCGGTCGCTCACAGTCACAATCTTTAATGATTTGGAAGCAACTTAAAAGCTGGGATTGATTTAAGTAACGTGCTCATGATGCCCATTGGTCCGCTACCATCCATTACCATCAGGTGGGCCGTAAGCCTATTTGTCACCTGGGGGCCAAGTCTACTAACGCAATCGTAAGCCGATGGTCTCATTCGACAGCTGTGATTGGCTTACTAAGTCAATCGCGCCATATGGCCGGCCTGTGATTTGGACATGGGTCTGCTATAGACGTGTGTAAATCAGCAGAATCAACCACCAATAATATAAATAATATTTTGTAAAACTTACCTGTTCTGAAACAGGACTCTCAGATGTTTCGATGACAACGATGGGCTTGTCGGAGAGAGTCAGGTTGGGCGCTGGTATCGTGTGGATGGCACCTGATGGTCATACACGACTGAACCGAGTGTTTCGGCCACAGCTTTACTTTATGTCAGTAGCTAGCATCCGTTTATTAAAAGTTAGGCAAAATAATAATATCCCAAATCGGGGATCGAACCCGTCCTGGGTTTTTCGTATTGCGCAACAGTCGTATACACTTCCATTGCACCGCCAAGACAGTTACAAACTCCAGACTGGGGGGGATAAAGCATTATTTTAAAGATAGGTTTTATCATTAACAATAGTCGACTTCCACGTAGAAAAGGTATTTTTGAGACACCTACGCCTATTCTGCAGTTTTTTTAGGGTAAGGTTATTATTATTTTTGTATCTTCCTGACATAAAGTTTTGCTGTGGTCGTTTGATAATTTTGTGCTAGTCGTGCACGGAAATTTAAGTTGAAAAACAGCCAAATAACAACATAACATGCCTTACCAAATTATATCTAGGAAAAAATTTGTTAAAAGAACAAAAAACCCGCTTGCCTTACTTAAAAGAAATAAACCCAGAAGTTTAAAATACGTCCCGGTTTTCTTAAAAGTGCATAATAAAGTAATAGTTTATTCCAAAACCAATACGAGCATAGATTCATTAGGATCGTTACATGCAAAATAATTATCCTTTTTTTCCCTTAAATGAAAATATTACCATTAGCCTGCCATTAACCTCAGAATAACTTTTGAATTTTTATTAGTTATAATGTGTTTGAAAAAAAGTTTGAAGTATTTAAAAAAAAATGTCGACCAAATAAGAAACTTTAAAAGTTACAAAAGGCACAAAAAATATCTAACTCTTTCCCATAAGCATCTACTCCTTTTTCAAATTAGATTGGCTCATTATGCCAGTTCCACACGTTGAACCAAACTACACGAATAGCATAGTAGAGGCTATCATTAGCAATCGACAGATAAAGACAAAGAATACAAAGACAGTGCTGTGCACATAGTCATTCAAACTGTACCACCATCATTATGCACCAGGGGAGGCGCTGAAGCTGCTTTCACGAACTCGTACTCCGGTGTGACTGGCGACATCGAAGGTAGCCGGCCCGTCGTCTTCCATGGACTGTGTCCAAACATCGTGCGAGTTGAAGTCGGCGCGTAGTGTTTTATTGCGTAGCTGGAATGTAAGATTGTCTTGTTTAAAGATAATAGTTTAAGGTTAATTATCTTACTTTTACTGCAGCTATTTATTTGACTTTCGCTCTGGAACTAGTCATAAAATAGACGCTTAGACAGAAATTAGGTGAACGAGCTTCGCAGATAAGTACTAGTTTATACATTTATCAATTAATTACATATTAAATAGGTAATCGTTAACTACTAATTTCATAATGACTCTACTTATAATATAATTGGTTGGTAGTTCGGTACATACTTATTATGATTTAAAAATGTATATAAAAAATTTATATATCTAGGTATTTCTTTACTAAGCTCTTTGATGAAAGCATAAGGAAAAAGATACTCTTTTTGTACGATATGATGTGATTAACTCCATAAGACATAATCAGGCTGGACAAAGGCGAGTGCCTCGGGAATAAGGGCCTCTACTAACGAAACAAAATTTGAATGTTATGTTGGTACGGTCAGCAACAACATATATAACATATCCAAAATTTCAAAACTCATGTATAGGTACCGTAGCATACTTATATTACTAACAAATTAATGCCAGAATACTCATGATGATAACTCTGGTACTAGTCCTCTTATATGTAGTTTATGTTATGGTATAGGTATGTTACGGTACATGCGTTTTGAAATTATGGATATGTTATATAATATATTTTTGCTGATTGTACATTACATACCGTTGGGGCGAGCTTCTATAGAACACATAAGGAGCTCGATGTGACGCAGCCTGCGTAAGTCTCATATTCCCGTAGTTCCAGGGACGCTGCATGCCCTGCATACTCTGCATGCTAGGCATCTGAAGGCTGAGCCCGGGTCTAAACACGCTGGCAGCTCGCAAACGGTTCACTGAAGACATGCGATGGACTGGAGTCATGCGACCGATGTACACCGCTCGGCTGATGGAGCACAGCGTTAGGTAGACTATGACGAGCTGTGAATGTGATAGAAATGATGTTAATTAAATTGAAACGGCCTGTTAAATTATAAGTACTCAGATTTTCATTACGATCATCGAGGTTAAGCAATTTTTGCCAAGGTCAGTCTTTAGATGGGTGACCGTTTATGGTACTTTCATTCTTGAGCGCTTCGTGCTAAAAGCACGTAAACTGTTGGTCATGGTTAGATACAACATAAGTGTAGATAGTCGTTAATTCAAGTATTAAACATTGAAAGCCTTCTGGGCGACTTGATAAATTCCAACATCAGGGACTGAATCAAGCCCATTCACTAAATAAATAGTATGGCCTGCTGATCAGTCCTGTAAGATAATATAAAACAAACTGCTCAGTTCACGTATTATGAAATTTATTTGGATAGACGTTCCGAGCTGAGCGGAGGCCAAATAAAGAGCGAAGAGAGCAAAGCTCAGCGCGGCTTCTACTGAAAAATATAATTACATCACGTCTTTTTTCCCTACGAAAGGTTAGGCCTATGTCAGCGCCATACAATGCATCGTAATTATTACGTCAGCTATGTTTGGTCCATGTATATTACCGGACACATGCCAATTAGGTATTACCTACCTACCGGTGTCGGATCTAGTGCAAACTGCAATGCTCGAGAAATATAATTATAATTGTTTTGAAGTAAGTTGACATCAAAAGTGGTCGAGAGATAAGTAAGGTACCTATCTAACATAAACATCTCACACCATTTCTAAGCTAATGACAGGTTACAAGCGCTGACGAACTAATCTGCCTACATATTTACTTAAATACTTTACTTTCTAGCAAGAAAAGTGGTTAGACTTACAGAAATTTACCTATGTCTGTGTTGGCTAGTTAGGCTTGATTAAATATTCCTTTAATAGCCGAGTATCTTTAGAAACATTGGAGCCTTATCTATGTTAAAGGTACTATTAAGAGCAATTTTCATTTATTTATTTGTATACTAGTTGCCAGCTAGCTTGGATAGTTTTCACGAACACAGCCTTGCTTTGTAAATAAACAAAATAAATCTATCCCTCAGGAACCTTATTTTTTTTCTGGGATGAAAAGAAGTCTCACATAACCAGACTTTCTGTGTGCCAAATTGCTTATCTACAGATCCTTTCAGTCGTTCTGGTGTGATTACCTATAATAAATACCTATTTCTCAATAATTAGGCTAAGGATTTCATTTAAATTTGTTTCATCATCATCATCATCATATGAGCCCAATGACGTCCACTGTTGAACATAGGTAGGCCTCACCTAATTTCCGCCACAGCGAAAAATTTAAATAAATTTGTTTATTGATAAGTTTTTGTTTTTCATCTATATTTTTGTCTGTGCTTAACACGAGAATTTTCAAAAATATTTCAACGGCGTTCTGCCCTCAATTCCTCACTTATCACGTTTCACAAATTTTGAGACAGTCTCAATCTATCTAGCTAGCTTCATTTTCCCCACCTTCCATCAAAACTACCACTGCATTCGCACACCAAAAAGCCATGTAACAAGCAAAGTCAAAGTATAAACAAGTAATAAACTAGTAGCTATTATCTGATCTACACACGACAGCGTTCAAACATGTTTAGAACACACACAAACACACAACTACAGTTTAAACATCCTCAATTACTCAGTTACAAGTCCACATTCCGTATTTGTAAGGCACCGGGGAAAGATGTCCGTCGACCGGTCCGGTTATTTCTAACTTGGGAAAATCATTCTAGTAGGTACCTAATCGTTGACTCTACACATTAAACGGAGAACTTCGTTTATTTGGACGCGTTTATCTCAGGGACTATTGTCCGATTTATAATAATATAATATTTTACCACATTTACACAGCGCCACCTAGTCCCAAATTTAGCAATTATATTTGGGTACTAAACAACTGACACATACTACTTAAATACATTTTTTTTTTGTAAATACATACATATTATATTATAGATAAACTACACCCAGACACAGAACAAACCATCATGCTCATCACACAAAGGTTTGTCCTGGGTAGCCGGAGGTCGTCCTCCGGCTTAGCAGTCACAGTCACTAACCACTAGACCAACAGGCAAGTCGAAATTTGAAAAATCTTGTTGCATTTGATAGGCTATTTATTGACTAAGGTTTTTGGTTATAATACATACCCTACTAATCATTGGCGCGTACTAGTAAAGGGTCTACTACGAACGTAATGTAAGACTTATTAGGTATTTTCTCTTTCTTTGCAACGGTTTTTTTTTGTGAAATATAAGTATAGCAATTTAGGAGGGTCTTGATAGCAGTCCTGAGAGTAAGTGTGATAGCAGTTTGCAGTTGCAGCAACTACAATATAGATATGAGTTACGATGTGGGTGACATATTATTACCAAGTAATAAAAAAAGCTATAAGTTCTGAAAAATATACCATTACGGATAACTAACTAATATGGATAATGTCAATAACCAGGCGTCTAGGAATCTTTCCTCAGTAGACTTTAAGTTATAGAAAAATCCTGGGAGTAGAATTTGTTTTTATGATGTTTTGTAATCAAATATAATATGACTATCAATTAAATTTAAACAATAATATTTACAAATAAAAACTAACTAAATGTATTAAAATAATAATAATAATATAATAATAATTTATTTATTTCCACCATAACATAATGTTTCACACATGTTTCCCAGTACAAATACAACTTATACACTAATACAAGTATAGAGACTTTATGAAAACATTGTGATTAAACAGGTATAGGAACTTAGAGGGTGGACTGGAGCCTAAACTAGGGCAAGCCCTGTATTTCAGGTCTCCAGAAAAATAAAAAGGGGAGAGGAAATTACAAATTAAAATACGGCATCATAAAATTAGGTTTGTAATTAGGTTTACTTGTAGGTACCTCTACCTACATATTTTATATTTATGTTTTATTCAACTAATGTTCTAAAGAAGTATCTATACCTGTCTAGTAAATGTACCTATGTATCATGCAGTAGATAATGTTGAATTTGTCTCATGAGAAAGATTGCAACGGATGGATGCGAGCGAAATCGAACGATACATTGCTCTATTGAGGGCTTGAACGTAAGTATATGCAATGTAACAATGGTTCATAGTTGTCGGAGTATTATATAAATATTTATTTCAGACAAGGTTCATGCAAATTTAACACATGCATACACATACAATATAGGTTACCTACATAGCGTTCGATCTTTGGAAATGGCACACAAACGCACACATAGATATCGTAATAATGCAATGTCAAAATACCTTCGTCGTCAACGGGACATTGAGATGAAGTTTGCTAATAAGACTATTTTTAGTGTGCCACTTTTCGAGCGCTTAGGTATAACCTATCTACACCTTTTTTAACATAATACAATATCATTGCATACAATATATTTACCAACCTCTTAAGTTTGTACAATATGTATAGGTATGTAATATCGAGTCGTAGATTCTTATCAGCAAAATAGGGCTGTTTGTGTTCTCTGGATTTTATGAAATAATAATAATATTGTACCACATTCACACAGCGCTATCTAGTCCTAAATTAAGCACTTACATTTGCTTGTGTTATGGTTACTAAACAACTGATATACTACTTAAATATTTTTTTTGTACATACACAGCCAGACACAGAACAAACAATCACACTCATCACACAAAGATTTGTCCTGGGTGGGGATCGAACCCACTACCTCCGCCTTAGCAGTCAGGATCACTAGCCATTAGACCAACAGGCCAGTCAAATAAACTATTTGACTACATACAATACAAGTTCTGAAAAAAATATCGTCAAACAAATTGGATCAAATTTGTACAAAAAAGCCGATGTTTTAATTACCCAATCTTTATCACTGTCATTTGCAAAAACTAGCAAATTATGATGCGCATTGTTTTCATAAAAAACTCCATTTTTCACAAAAAAGGCCACGATTATCAGCATATAATGAACGATGCTCATCACAAAGGCAATTACGATGACATAAGGAATGCGGCAAATGTTTAAAAGCTTTAAAAAAAATGCGTTGTGCATAATTTTAAAAGAATATTCGAGTGTAGACTTTCTCATGCGTAACACATGCAATAGGTGATCGCCTTATGGAGATGATTGACTAATTGATTGTTATATCATAAGATTATCATAGAATTAACTATAATTATTCACGTCTTCGAATGAGGACTATAGGTAGAAGTGACGGGAGGTAGGTTATTTTCAAATTTGGTGCAGATATTCTTGTCACTAAATAAAGGCCTTTCACGTTTACGTCACCAATTTTCTGCGTTATTTGAGTAAATTAATTGATGATTTAAAGCCAGCTATTCTTTTCGCAGGTAGCTGTTTGGTTGCAAGCGTCACAAAGTTGCTCCCTGTGGCGGTACCTAATTAGATAAGGCCTATGTCCTGCGGTGGACGTCATTGGGCTGATATAATGATGATGATGATGGTGTATTAATAGAAATAGAAAACATTTATTGGTACAAACACAAGACATACTAAATAACAAATATATAGATAGAACAGATACAAAACAAACAACAATCTCGTATCTGTACCAAATAGGCACCATTTCAGCATAATGCCGAGCACAAGTGCCCGGCGCTGGTTTTCAAATGGGCCTATTTGGTGAGACGTACGGATGCTTATCTTAAATTAAAAAATAACAATAATAAAACAATATTTGTGCCTCGATACAAAAAATATAAATAAAATAGCAAAAATATTACAGAGATAAGAACAAAATAAAATATATGACTGTTTATTTTGTTGTTCATTGTTCATTTCAACCCATAAACGTCCCACTGCTGGGCACGGGTCTCCTCCAAATACTGTGAAGGGAATTTAGCCTATTATACCACGCTGGCCAGACGGGTTTGTATAGGGTTTGTTTCGAATTTTCCTTTTCTTGCAGCTCTTATTGTCTATATAAGGTTACTCCGTATGTCGCATTTTACGACACCCACAGGGGGTAGTGACATTATGTATTCTTAATCCGTCACTACACGGATATGTAGGTACTGTTAACTTATCGATATTGATGTTATGTTTCTGTACTTTCTGTAATATTTCAAACTGTAACCAATTAAAATTGTAACAATTATGGCGATTGAAAAGAGTGGCCTGAGTTTCTTGCCAAGTTCTTCTCAGAGCTCAACCTTGTCAGTGAACTGGCCGAAGGCAAATTTACTGACACCTTGTCTGGCTTTGTATGACGTTCATAAGTATCATGTATGTGATCCAAATGAAATAAAAAGATTTGACTTTGACTTTGATAATCAATGCATAGTAGTACCTATTTATTTATTATTTTAATAGTACATAGTAACAGGGTTGACACAAATAGTTTGCTACTGTGGCGGAAATCAAGTGAGGCCTATGTCCAGTTGTGGACACATTGCTCTGCACTAAATTAAAAAAAATACACAACAGATCATAGTAAATGACTAAACCAACAAATCACTCAGATATTACAACAGAGTTGGCCCGCAGCTGAATCGAGACTGAGGCTAATTCGCTAAACACAGCATTCTCAAAGCCGTTTATCCAAAAACTATTATCAGTGCCGAGGTCGAGGCAACAAATCTAACATTTCTTGTTCCTATCATTACCTATTGAACGTAGTACGAGACATAGAAATCAATCCTTTATTTAGACAAATATCAAGTTAGCTGCTTTCACGATAATAGCATGTACTTTGTGAATTCATGAATAAATGTAGGAGGTTGAAGTCTAAATAGTTGGTTAGAAATCTTTGCAATATTTCCTTCCTACAAGTTTATTGGAGTCTTACAGTGTCGTGACATAATTTAACTTGTTTCATAATACACTTTCTTTGCGGTATTTGCTTCTGCATTTTGAACTTATATATTTTGTTTCTCTTGATTATAAAAACTAGCAGAGCCAGCCCAGCAGACATTGTTCTTTTAATGTGACAGGCCTGTCAGTATGTACAGTTTTAAGTAAGTACTTTTTACGAAAGTGATCTCTAAAAAAATAAACCTATCTAAATACCTATTCGGTTTAAATGAAAGGATGCGTCTTTGCATTAAAACTAAACGAGGGCCCTAATTCTGTGCTGTCGGAAAGTTATCGGCCAGAAATGTCAGTTTATTTATAGTTTAATATAGGTACGTAAGGATAAAATAGATAAGTAATTGTTGAAAAAAATCTAATATTAATCAGTTTTTTTTTGTATTTTCTACCAATAAATAACTTAAACCGTAAATAAAATTCGTTCTATGATTCGAAAAAGATTACGATGCGGGAGCATTCCGACGGCTCACAATCAGGCTGCTGGCCATTTAAGTATTATACCATATTTATGTCTACTATAAACATATAATTCATTACATTTATATTATAGTGAAACTACCCACAGTATAAATGCATTCGTAGAATTTCTTATTATTATTACAAGTAATACAGTTTCTAAGTCCATACAATTATTACTCTGTGGTTAGTGACGTGTAGTAAATAAAGCAGAACGCTAACGGTATGCCGCAGTCTAATTGAGACAGATCCGTTAGAAAATTAACTGCTTACATGTATGTTTAAATTGTATGTATATTGTAATGAAATAGCATTTTACTCATTAAGTTTACAAAGGTACTCATTACATAGGTAATATGTTATGAGAGTAACATTACAGGTAATTCGATAAAATGTCTGCTAAACAACTAAAACAATAAGTATATTTTATAGCATTTCTTGCCAGTTCTTCTCATACCTCCACCCCGTCAGCGAACTGGTCGAAAGCAAATTTGCTGACACTACTTTTCG
This sequence comes from Laspeyria flexula, assembly GCA_905147015.1. Lineage (NCBI taxonomy): Eukaryota > Metazoa > Arthropoda > Insecta > Lepidoptera > Erebidae > Laspeyria > Laspeyria flexula. The sequence continues at coordinate 2,873,316 of LR989958.1, forward strand.
GATAACCTGTTACATTCTTATCTTGTGACTTTCATAAGTGTTACTTTGTAACCTAGATGAATAAACGAGATTTTATTTCATTTCATTTCATAAGACTTCATATAGGTATAAGACTGTGTGCTATAGCCCTTAATAGCAACAGGCTTATTCCTGTTAAATTGTTGATTTTTATTGACATTCATTTATATTTGACAATCTCACGAACGTTACATTACAGCAAAAAACGGGAGCTTTTTTGCAAGCATTCTCGCTAGCCTTCAAATTTGCTCGAACGTGATTGTCAAGTTTGATATCTTTATTAGTTATTGTGAAGAAAATTTTTCAATTTTCTTCGATTTTTCGAGTACTCATTAAAGTGCTCGCTAGAATGCTCGGGAAAATGTTGGTTGCGATGTTTGGCTCTATATTTTGCTTTATTCTTTGTTCAGTTCAAGTGAACACTTAGGTCCATCAGCACCATTACACGGGATATGACAAAGCTGGTGAAATGTGGCTGTGATGCACTTCTGCCTACACCTACGGCGAAAGTCATGAAGTCTATTTAAGTTTTGATAATTTTGTCTGCACAAAATTTGAAAAAAAAACGACAGATTTCACGCCAATTGTAACACTACTCTTACAAGTATTGACATTGCCATAAACACTGACGTGTTTCAAGTATATTTTCTATACAACTTTCGTCCCACAAAACAAAGGAAAAGTTTAATAATGTCGGTATTAAGCGCGTTGATGATACTCTATCATTAGCGTCCTGCAAATGCCTGCGATGTGAAATCTAGACTGGTTCGACGAGTCTAGACCTGTAGTTCTTTCTAACGCCTATCTGTCGACGTTTAAGAAAAATCTACGTATTTCTGCTATTTTGTTGTCTATTTATTATTCTAGTGTACCTATAAGACTTTTGCGTCTTGACTTCAACCTCCAGATTAGCCAAAAACTATTGAAAGTCTCAGTACCATTTTGGAGCAGCATTTTGGATAAACTTTTTTATACCAGAACGGTGGCAAACGTCTCGCCGAAACGAGTGGTATATAATTTGACAGATCTTATAAACACTTTAAGGTTTCCAAGATTTTTTTTATTATGTGAATAGGTGTTAGTATTTTCGGAAATAAACGCTCCGAAAGTAGCATAAATTGTCCCCCCCCTCTATTTTCTAAACCGAAAAATCTGAAAAAAATCACTATTTATTATTATCATTTATTTTGATTAGATAGGATGTACCGTTTTCGAGTTATTTTGTTGTTCGAGTTGTTTTGTTGCTATTTTGCTGAGGAACCCTACATTGAGCATGGTCCGACATGCTGTTAACCGGTTTTTAAAATCTATGAATAGTTTTTCTTGTCACTAAAATCGATGACATGTTTCTCAAGAACAGATCTTCGTCTATGTCTTGTAGTTTCAGACTTGATCATACTGATGTACTATATTATAATGGTCCACAAGACCACAACACAGGTAAGACCACTATTCGGCATTCGTAATGAACCAGAGAGCATGATTATCACCTCAGTGCTATGCTAATGCAATTTCTCCTCTGCATTAATATTGCATGTTTCGTATCTATTACTTATTGATAGGTTTAGTTATAATTGGGCTGCATTTGTTTGTAATTTTTTTAAATTTTATAGTGGTTTATTTTATTTATACTTTATTGCACACAAAAAAAAAGAAAACATACAAATAGTCTTGAAAATCTAAACAAGTATGTACAAAGGCGAGCTTAACTCATATTTGTGTGGTTGTGATATTACGTTCAGAGATGAAATTGAAACAAAGATGGATATCTTCAAATCAATAGTAAGGATAAATAATATGTTGTTATTTATCGAAATACTTCAAATAAAAGTAGTAGCTCAAAATAAAATCTTTCTAAAATATTATTATGTTTTGCCATATTTACATTAAAGTTTTTAAATGTTTTAGTTATAATGCTATTTTTATTAATTTCGCTCGTACGAGATTGTAATTCTTATTACAAATTAATATAGCATTCTTATTTAATTATAGGTATTTAAGACACATAATTAAAACTCGCCATCATGTGTTATTTCAAGAACATGATTCACGAAAACAACAAGTAGGTATGCACCAGAAGAAATATTTATAACTAGAAGTATCGCGGGGCTTCGCTCCCGTCGCTCCCATTACGTGATGTTATATACCTCATAACCGTCCTCAATAAATGGGCTATCCAACACTAAAATAATTTTTCAAATCAGACTAGCAGTTTCTGAGATCCTGGCGTACAAACAAACTCTTTAGCTTTAATATAAAAAAAAATCACATACATTTTCACGCCTGAAATAAACAAAAAAAAAACACTGAACTAACCTTCATCTTATCGACGTTATTCACAAACACAGCACAATAGTTCACAATACAACACAGTTTTCCAATTTTCACAGTTTTCCAAGTAATGCACTTGTGAGCTCGCGATGGTTATGGACAGCGGCCGGCGTCTTGTGGAGGCCGAAATAGGTCAGTACACGCATTTATATCAACCCCACTAAGAGAGCTTGCAATTGTTTTATACTGGTTATTGTTGTAAGGAGTATGAATAATTATTGTTTTCTTAAAAATAAATAAGTATCTTATAGTAAGTAGATATTTAATGGAAAATATGAAAGAAAAACAATAACGTATATTGTTTTTCTTTCATAATATAGTTCTTATAAAATTTATTGATTTGCAGTAATATTGTAGATAGGTACAAAGGCTGTTTAAATATGTTTTGAGTATCACATATTTCGTCAGTTTTTGACATGCAAATTATTATAAAAATAATATAAATGTATTAGACCTTGCAGCTACTTAAAAATTAATTAAACAATTTTAATGTCTGATATACTAAAGTTCTAATAAGTATATTAATGGTTGTATTTCTTAAATTTTGAATACCACGAAATTCTCAGGGTCTTTTTGGAGTTCAATCTAGCCATATTAAGTGTTATGACACTTTTTTAATTATGACAGATGACATGAACAGTATAATAATTAAAGTACCTGCATCATATCTTACCTATGTACTTTTTTCTAATTAACTTTTGGAAAAGTTGTATACAGTGAACACAAAACAAAATTTAAGAACACATTAATTATGTTTAATTATTACTTATTAAACGTGTAAGTTGTAAATTAGCCCAATTATGTTCATGATTCTAAAACGTTCATATTACTAATATATTGCTCTATCGATCAGTTATAAGTTGGGATTTGTCTGTATTATAATTTTTGTCTTCTGACTATTACTTTAAGGTTCAAAATACTCACCATCTTTTCTTGTTTTATAACTTTTGTCTACAGTTATTGCAATTTATGAAATTAAAATTTTGTTTTTATAAATATCACGACAATTACACAAGGTATAATAGACCTAGGTATAAGGTGTAGGTATTTCTGGGCGTTTTTTTTATTATTTCATATTAACGTGTCTTCACCACATAAACCATTTAATTAAAAAATATGAAAGAACAATTTCAATACTGAAAGTTATTTCTGGTTGCGGGTGAGGTGCCCATCCCTACACTATGAAATTAGTTTATAATGCATTGGTGCGCAGTGTGCTGGACTATGGCACATACCACCTGATCCCTTGCAACAAAGGTGCCCTGGCTGGGCTGGATAGAGTGCAGTCGAAGTGTCTTCGGATCATCCTGGGTATGAAGTTGTCCCCTATCAACGCCTTGCAGGTCGAATGTGCTGAAGCTAGTAGACAATATCTTGCGTCCCGATTTCTGTCTAAAGTCCTACCAAAATCCTTACATACCCTTTTAACATTACTGAATATCTTAGACGCAAATTTCATGCACTCTAAATATTGGCAAAATAAAGAATCTCCCTTGGTACTAAACGCATTCCGTAAACTGCAAAATTTAGATTATCCTATTGTCCAATACTCCAAATTATCTATCTTTTGTTTTCCCTATGAAGTCCTTTGTTTCATTCCAAATATCTCCTTTAATATTGGCTTAACCAAAATAATAATAATATAATAATATTGTACCACATTTACACAGCGCCATCTAGTCCCAAATTAAGCAATTATATTTGCTTGTGTTATGGGTACTAAACAACTGATATATTACTTAAATACATTTTTTTTTGTAAATACATACATATTATAGATAAATTACACCCAGACACAGAACAAACCATTATGCTCATCACACAAAGATTTGTCCTGGGTGGGGATCGAACCCACGACCTCCGGTTTAGCAGTCAGGGTCACTGACCACAAAACAGGCCAGTAAAAAAAAATCCCCTTCGGCAAATTTCGCCTTCAATGCGGTGGTGGAGGAACGATTGAATGGGTCTTACAAGTTCTTCACTGATGCTTCTAAATTATCAGACTGCAACCACATTGGTGCTGCAGTCTATTATCAAAACTCTCAGATTATCCTTCAGTATAAAGGTCCTAAGGAGACATCAGTATAGGTATACAGGTGAATGTGTGGCTATACTTGAAGCTTGCCTTTTTGTACAGTCACATCACAACATTACCAACGCCGTAATATTCTCCGACTTTCTTAGCTGCCTCCAAGCCGTATCCCAAAATTATAATAACCCGTGTGTGTCGTAAAAGGTGACTAAGAGAGAAGCAGACTGAGCTGTTGAGAGTTGAGAAAAGAAAAAATCTTAACGAAACTCTATACCAACCCGCTTGCCAGTGTGTATAGTAGGCTAAATTCCTTTCAAAATGTTTGGAGGAGATCCGTGCCTAGCAGAGGGACATAATGGGTTGTAATGATAATGATCACTACGCGTTCTTGAGAAAAATATTCTTGACAACAGACAGACAGACAGACGGACAGCGGTGTGATCCTATAAGGAATCTATTTTTTTACTTTTGAGGTACGAAACCCTAATAATACTTTTTTTAAACTTCGTTTGAAACCTGTTTCATCAGCAACCCATTAAGTCCCACTACTGGGCTCGGGTCCTCCTCTCCTCTATCTAGAGAGCTGAGAGGGTTTAGGCCATAATCCACTCACGCTGGCCTAGTGCGGGTTGGTGGTTCAGACATACTCATAGAATTTCTTCTAGGGTATGTGGGTTTCCTCACGATGTTTTCCTTCACCGTTAGCAGATGGTAAGTCATTTGACTAGTACATATAAATTCCACAAAGTGAAATCCACATTGGAACTGCCAATCGGGATCGAACTCGGACCTGTTAATTAAATTAAAATATTAATATACAAACGCTATTTTGTTTATTTAGCCCGTCATAATACGATCGGATAAACACGTTTGGATTGGCACATATTTATAAATAAGTAATTCAATACTAGTAAAGATACTGATTTAATAATGAGAAGACGATGCGATGTTATCAATTTCATCATCATTTATCATTTCAACCCATAAACGTCCCACTGCTGGGCATTGTTTTTGGTTATTATTATTTTAGTGTTAGATGCCATAGAGGCTTCCTTGCTACGTCGACCAGTGACTAATCTATTGTAGCGCCCACACATACACTTAGAAGTACTTCTACGGTATTTGGATTTCCTCACGATGTTTTCCTTCACAGTCGGCTTATGGTAAGTCATGTGACTATTACATATAAATTCGACAAAGTGAAATCCACATTGGTATTAATTGCACGCAGCGCAGGTCAATTATCCGTTCGGCCACAGTCACTTCTGTCGCTCCTGGGCATGGGTCTCCTCCAAAGAATGTAGAGGGAATTTTTTTTTTATACCACGACGGTAGCAAACAGACTTACGGTCCGCCTGATGGTAAGCGGTTACCGTAGCCTATGGGCGCCTGCAACACCAGGGGCATCACGAGCGCGTTGCCGACCCTTAAGAAACCTATTCACTCCTTTTTCGAAGAACTCCATACTGTAGTCCCTTGGGAAAACATCGTTAAGGAGTTCATTCCACAACCTGATAGTTCTTGGGAGGAAATTCCTCTGGACCGAATTTAGCCTACTAAACAACGCTGGCCAGACGCCGGGGTCCTTTTCTCGCAATGCTCTTCTCTGCATAAGGTTACTCTCTTAGTCGCCTTTTACGACACCCACGGGTTAACATAGGGTAGTGACATTATTGTATTCTTAATCCGTCACTAACGTTATCAATTTACGACCAGGATATTATTTATATTTTATTTATTTCATTCACAAAATCCATGTTACCATCCGTTCGGGTTTCTCCGGATTAGTCCTAATTTGGAAGGCATCCGGAGAGCGTCCGGGCAAGGCTTCATTTGTAGTCAGGGTTTAAAAATAAATAAAACGGTGATTTATGACATTTTCAACTGTTTTTTATTACACTGACTATGTTTAGAAGAACCGGTTGAGATGTCAGAGTTCTGGGCTCTAAAATCCGGGGGGGGTTTCACGTGTGTTGTCCTGGTTGGTAAATTTTAGAGATGGCAACCCTAGCTTAATTATATAATCTTACGAAATTTGCTATTTTAACTTCTTTATACATCTAGAAACAGAACAATTTAAAAGGTATCGTCTTAATATTAGATTGTGTGTGATGTGTGGATGTGTGAAGTGTGTGTGAGTATGATGTGTGAAAGGTAGCGGGGAGAGTGGATATTATGTATTTATTGAATTATATATTATTAATAATTATGTTATAAAAATAACTGTTTATAAATATGAATTAGGTAAGTATATTTATTATGTTAGTGGCCTGAGCCCAGCAGTGGGACATTAATATGTTGCTGATGATGATGATGATTATGTTAGCATAAATAAAGAATAATCTTGAACCCTTGTAGTAGGTAACTGGTGTTTGTAGTTCATTAGCTTGTTAACACATTATATCAGACATATTAGAGAGCGAGTTTTTCCAAGAGTCAGCGACTCGTGCGCACGCAGTGGAAAACGTTGCCGATGACCGGTGACGAGGCGGCCGCCATTTTCTTGTCATAATAATATGTATTGTTTGCATTATTATATAAAACATATTTTCATTGTTTATTGTATGTATTCAATCTATACTATAATATTATAAATCTGAAGATTGTTTGTTTATTTTTTGTTTGATTGGTTGAATAATAATAGAACCACTACATAAAACAATTAATACTGGCTGTGAAGAAATCACAACCAAAGATTTATTCAAATTCATTTATTTTAATATTACATGGGTAAAGATTTTATTTATTTATTTATATATTCTTTATTGTACACCACGTAAACATTAAATACAGATTTAGAAAAAGGGTACAAAATGTAGGCACAATTGGCGGTCTTATCGCTAATAGCGATCTCTTCCAAACAACCTCAACATTTTATAACATAATAGTTTAAACTATAATTAATAATAGTAGTAAATAGTAATAGTTATTATATCGCCATATTACAATTTCAATAAGTAACAATTAATAATTATTAAAAGAACAAAAAACCCGCTTGCTTATTAAAAACTTTAAATTAAGATACAAGCCTTGAGCATGTTTCTTAATTTTATGCTTTTAAGTTTGTTTGTATAGGTAGTTAAATAATTATGCTTTATGGTTTAAGATCTTTATTTCTCATAAGAATACACAATGATTCACTTACTGAGAAAAATATTAACACTATAATATAATAATATTGAGAGTATACAGAGACTTAATTTACTATCACTTAATTAGAAGTAAACTACAGACTAGACTTAGAAGTAAAAAAACAAGCAAATACTAAAAAGTAGGTAGATTGCGAATAAGTTCTACGAGCGCTCAAACAGTTGTCAACAGTACACGGATGTTGAGGTTGCGACTACTGGATGTTAATATGATGATGATATATGGATGGATGATAATTCTACATATCGATCATAAAAGGCGGGAAGAATTATAAAATTTCCTTAGTTAGTTAACATAATATATCAAAAGAAATAACAGGGAATTTAAAAAATATCAATAAGTAACACTAAGGTATCTCTTTGATAAGTTTGCCTGAACTAGGTAAAGCTGTGTTTCAGGCAAAAAACCTGTCAACCAAATCATATGCCCAAACTTAGTCATTTATTTAACTTGTGTATATTTAACGGTACATTTTTTTATATTTCTTTAAAAAGACAACGCCTGCATTAGGGAACAAGCCCTGTGTCGCGGGGATTTTTACAAACATGAAACTAACGGACACAAAGTACACCCAGACTAGAAACAAATATCTATGAATCATACAAATATTTGTCTCGTGTGTGAATCGAAACCACGTCACCCAACACTGCGATGTAGTGGCGAGGCGACCACCTTAACCATTGCGCCACGGTGACAGTCAAAACATTTCCACCAATACTAAAACCAACGATCATAAAACCGCTGTTTATAAAACAAGATAAAGAAAATATGGCATGCTACAGGCCCATAGCTCTTATCATCATCATTTCAACCCATAAACGTCCCACTGCCGGGCTCGGGTCTCCTTCAAAGAATGTGGAGGGAATTTAGCCTACTACTGGCCAGATGGATTAAATTGGTATAGGATCTGTTTAGAATTTTCCTTTATTCGCAGTGCTCTTGTTTTCATAAGGTATTCCCTTAGTCATCTTTTACGACACCGACAGTTTGAGATGGGGTAGTGATATCATTTCTTAATCCGTCACTAAACGGATAAATAATAATAATATTCTACTACATTCACACAGCGCCATCTAGTCCCAAAGTAAGCAATTATATTTGCTTGTGTTATGGGTATGTAAATACATACATATTATAGATAAATTACACCCAGACACAGAACAAACCTTTATGCTCATCACACAAAGATATGTCCTGGGTGGGGATCGAACCCACGACCTCCGTCTTAGCAGTCAGGGTCACTAACCACTAGACCAGTCCGTCAGTCAGTCAGATAAATAGTAGGTAAGTACTTATCAATTAATGAGGTTTCGTAACAGACAAGTTCACCGCACCTTAATTACTGCGGCACCTACCAATCATTCTGAAAGCGACTGTTCAAGCCTGTCGCACCAGGAACTGTTATGCAAACTGAAGCCTTTTATTTCTCCAAGCTTCCGCTTCCTCACATTCTTGAGTAGCTTTAGATCTAAAGATATCTCTGTATTTGTTACATGAGCCATAGCATATGTGTCTATGTCAACGCCCGCACTGACAACACAATAAGGTGCCATGCAATAAGGACATTTACACGTGCACATGAAACTCATTCATTTAATTAAATCTATACTAATATTATAAAGAGAAAAGATTTTTATTTTTGTATGTTTGTATGTAACGCATAAACTTAAAAACTACTGGACCGATTTCAAACATTATTTTGCCGTTAGAAAGCTACATTATCACTGAGTAACATAGGTTATATAACACCACGCTTAGGCCAATAGGAGCTGTGTAGTAGCTAAATAAAGAATGTCGGGAGCAAAACCCCGCGCAATTTCTAGTAAATAATATAAACATAAAAATACATTCTATTATGCTATTGCGATTTCATTTGGTCTCGAACTAAACAAGAGCCTGTGTCTTGGGTACTTTTAGAATTAGTCTAATTATATGTAAACAGAATAGAGTTATAGAATATCATATATAGATTAATAAAATACACTAAATTCTAAACCAGATATGTTGATATATTATTATTTATAAACCAAATAGAATTTAAACACGCATTAATATCGACATGTTACGCATGTAAACAGTCTCCAGGTGATATTTGTGTGATTCATAGATATTTAATTTTGTTTCTAGTCTGGGTGTATTTTGTGTCCGTTAGTTTCATGTTTGTAAAGCTCCCCGCGACACAGGGCTAGTTCCCTAGTGCGGGCGTTGTCTTTAAAAAAAAAACCGGTTAAGAGGGAACGCGGCGCACGATTCTTCATACAAACGTATTCCCCTGTTTTCTCCCTGAATAATGTCTAAAAGGCAATTTTTTTAGCTCAAAAATTCAAGTTCAGCTCTAGGCATGTCCCTATCATTTCCTTTTTTTCAAAAACTTATTAATAAAGAAAATATGAGCCTCCAAATATTGCTAAAATTGCCGTATTTTTAATGTCGTAATTAGAGGACTACCAGAGGAATTCTATTAGTTATTTCCATAAAAAACAATGATAGGAACCTAGTCATACTCTTTCTGGAATTTTTCATGTAAAAAAGTATTGAATCCGCTCAGTTTTCGAGGAGAAAACAGGGGAATACGAAACGTCCATTTCGTAAAAAATTTTGTCTTAAAATCTGTCTGAGCTGTAGCTGTCTTTATCGCACTCTTCGGGGGTGACTTGAGGTATGGGGGGTTACTTACATGTATATGACTAGGGAAGTGGTATCTGTCGATATTTTTTTTATCGATACTGTAGTGATGTCCATCAATGTCGATGTTGACGATTTACTGTTTTTATTTATTAAATTGTGAAACTGTAAGGTTAATTTCCGACTTTTTTATTAAGTTAATAAGATTATCAGATCAGGTTGCAACGATTTGATTTAGCTGCTCTAAAAGTAAGACTAGTCTTATCAAGTATATTTATATACACGCATTATAATGGATGCAAGAGAGGTGTAGGTTGTGGGTATTTTATTTAAAATAGCTGGCAAAATGCGAGTTGGATTCGCGCACCGAGGGTTCCGTACGATTATACATTTTTTTTTATTATTTGTGATTATATTGTAAGATATTAGAAGGTAACGGGATAGCTATAAGTTACAATAAACATTCGCGTAAAGTTCACATCAGTCCGGAATAAAGTCTCTTTCTTATTCAATTTATTTACGAGTATCATCTTATACCCGTTCCAATAAAATTTTAATATATTCAGTGATAATAATATAACTACACGATTACGGTTTTCGGACTTTTTGCTTTACTTGTGCAACTTAATATTGCTTTTTGCCAAATTTCGTGATTCTAGGTCAAGGGGAAGTACCCTATAGGTTTTGACTTTTTTGATCGTCAAGATATGCAGCAAAAATGGAGCATAAACGGCTGTATCTTTTCATATCTTGCATTTACTTAGAACTCTGATCTTTCATCATGCTCGATTAAACTTTTAATCACACACTTATCATTAGCGGACGTTATCAAAAAACGAAAATTTGGCGTTTTTATAGTGTTTTCCTAATACAAATACTAGATTATACCTACTAGTTTATAGTAATTATAGCGTAGCTAATTAAACAAAAGCAGATTAAAGGAGTCGGTTTATTTGATCGTAAATATACATCATTCTATTGTAGTCCACTGCTGGACGTAGGCATCTCCTAATACACGCCATAACCCTCTGTCCTCCGTCTTCCGCAACCAGTCAGACCCAGCGACCTATTTTGGAGCGTCCTACTCTACGCTTGCCGAGTCGCGGTCTCCATTCTAGGACACGCTTGCTCCACCGTGCATTGGTCCTTCTGCAGATATGACCAGCCCACTGCCACTTCAGCTTACTTATTCTACGAGCTATGTTGGTAACTTTGATTCTTTGTCGGATTACCTCGTTGTCCTTCAAAGAGACGTCGAGCATAGCTCGTTCCATAGCTCGCTGAGCTACTTTAAGTTTGTGGGCTAGTCCTACAGTGAGTGTTCACGTCTACGTCTAAATATAGAACTCTGGTGAAATGGACACGAAATATTTGACAGATTAATCTGACGTAGGCAGTTAAAGGGTTATGGCAATAGGCTCGTCTTCTACTACATAGGACTAAACATGGCTGCCGAAATGTGGGTATAATATATATATCTATAGGGTACCCTTTCCATTCCTCTCATCACTAGTATATTCTTTACACTTATCTCCTCTACACTCTAAGTTTTGCTGTAAGAGAACTCAATTCTGAGTTAAGCTCGCCTTTGTACATGCTTTTTGTGTATAAGTATTTTTATTTTTTGACTGGCCTGTTGGTCTAGTGGTTAGTGACCCTGACTGCTAAGCCAGAGGTCGTGGGTTCGATCCCCACCCAGGACAAATCTTTGTGTGATGAGCATAAAGGTTTGTTCTGTGTCTGGGTGTAATTTATCTATAATATGTATGTATTTACAAAAAAAAAAATGTATTTAAGTAGTATATCAGTTGTTTAGTACCCATAACACAAGCAAATATAATTGCTTACTTTGGGACTAGATGGCGCTGTGTGAATGTGGTAGAATATTATTAGAATATTATTATTATTATTATTGTATGTATTATTTTCTTGTGTGCAATAAAGTGTTAAACAAACACTACCATCTAAAGAAGTTTTCTAATAACTACCCACATTTATTAAACGCGAGATACTCAGATAAGTCGCCCGTCGTGTACCTACTAGTAAAGTATATAATTTTCTCTTAACTCTATATGTTTACGTAGATAAGATCTAATTTCCTATATATGCCATTGGATAATAACAGTGAAGTGAATGAAAGTGTTTAATAAGTCAGTTGATCAGAGTTCCGGGAGATTAAATACTTGGTACCCGGTTAAATCCGTAAGTAGAAGGAAGTATTTTATAATCGTTCTGTTATATGTGTAGCGACATAACTTAGAGAGTTAGGATGCTAGAGTGGTAGGATTGGGTGAAGGCAGTGATGTAACAAGCTCTAGTTATCCGTCTCAAAATTGCATTTGTTGAGAGTTGCTTTACCTCGATAAAAGAAAGCTTAAAGGCTTAAAACAAAATTGAATATTTTAACTCACCTTGACCTATGACCTTAAAACAGCTGCAACGATTTTGATGAAACATATCTAAGAAACATCACGATCATGTCATACCGCAGACAGGTAGACAGACACATAACACCCATCATATAGAATTAGGAGTTTAAGAAATAAAAACTGTAATATTAATACGAGATGATAAGGTAAGGAGGAGAGGACTAAGCTAAATAACAAGCACTTCAATTTTTTTGTAGCTCCTGTACAAATATTAACTCTTCTTAACAGCATAATTGTGTATTGCTAAGGGGAAAGTTAAAGGCGTTTCAATTGAATTATTGTAAAAATACTTACAAATAAAAAGCCACAATATTATTAGAATTAATGGCATAAACATTATGTATCATGGAAAAAATAGTCGCTGTTAATGCAGATAAGCTTGCAAGTATCAGCTCTCCGTCTCTTGTAGGAGTAAGAATTCAATCATTACATTGAGATAAATTCAAATTACGTTAATAATGACAATGACGCCCACTGCTGGACATAGGCCTCACCTAATTTCCGCCACATCGTTAACATCGTCGCAACCCATTAAATTCCACTGCTGGGCTCCGCGGTCTCCTCTCCTCTAACTAGAGAGCTGAGAGTGTTTAGGCCATTATCCACTCACGCTGGCCTAGTGCGGGTTGGTGGATCAGACATACTCATAGAATTTCTTCTAGGGTATGTGGGTTTCCTCACGATGTTTTCCTTCACCGTTAGCAGATGGTAAGTCACTTGACACATAGTACTGGGTGGCGCAAAAGTACTGGCACTAAAGAAAATACTTTTTTTTTTTTTTATATGACTTTTCTGTCATTCTGTTGTTGAAAATTGTGTAGTGAACAAATGTAAAATACACTGAAAATAAACATGGACCGTTTTACTCCCCAAGAACGTGGAATAATTGTGTCAATGTTCTTACGGAATAATTCATCAGTGATAAGAACACAACGTGAATTTCGTCGACGATTTCCCCACCGTCCGGCACCGATTGGTCGCACAATTCGACGCTTTGCCACACGCCTTGAAGCAACTGGCTCAACATTGGATAGACCTAAGTCTGGGAGACCAAGAACAGGCCGTTCAGCTGAAAATATCGATGCTGTGCGCGAAGATGTGGAAGAGTGTCCAGAAACATCAACGAGGCGACGTGCCACGCAATTGGGCATTTCCAGACGGACCCTGCAGCGTATTTTGGTGAAAGACTTAAAGATGTTCCCGTATAAAACTCAAATGACTCATCAGCTGCTGCCTGCTGACCACCGAGCTCGTCTAGATTACTGCCAGCGCGTCATAAACCTCAACCTTGAAGAGGATGATTTTCCTTCAAAATTGGTTATGAGTGACGAAGCGCATTTCCATCTCTCAGGGCATGTCAATAAGCAGAATACTCGGTTCTGGGGCACTGATAATCCGCGCATTATTCAAGAAACACCTCTACACCCACTAAAAGTTACTGTATGGTGTGGCATCTGTGTTGACAGAGTGATCGGACCCTATTTTTTCGAAGACGCTGGAGGCAATGCGATAACTGTCACTGGAGAACGCTACAGAACCATGTTACGTGAGTTTTTGATACCCAGTTTGGACGAATTGGGGCTGGAGCACATCTGGTTTCAACAAGACGGCGCTACGGCACACACAGCGCGCGACACTATGGACTTAGTGAGGGACGCTTTTCCAGGCCGAGTTATCTCTCGTTTTGGCGATTTGCCTTGGCCTGCAAGATCACCCGATCTGACCAGTCCAGACTTTTTTCTTTGGGGTTTTTTGAAATCTCGGGTGTATGTGAACAAGCCACAGACTCTCGCAGCTCTAAAAGAAAACATTCGTCAAGAAATAACGAACATATCGCAGGAAGTGTTACGGCAAGTTATGCAAAATGTCATAAATAGGGCTCAAATGTGTATCAACTCTGGAGGTCACCATTTAAAAGACATCATCTTTAAATCCTAATGGTACGAAATTTAATGGCACAAATATACATTTAAAAAAATCTAAATCTAGTTTTCTAATTTAGAAAAAATGTTATAGCTGAACCAAATAGGGTCTTTACTTTTGCGCCACCCGTTACATATAAATTTCACAAAGTGGAATCCACGTTGGTACTGCTGGTCGGGATCGAACTCGGACCGCGTGATTTGCACGCCACCGCCACATATCCATTCAGCTACCATCGCTTTCCGCCACATAGATCTTTGAATACCCTGATAAGAATGTTACGCGTTACATAATATTTAATTAAGAAATAGTTAAGCCAATAGTTCAGATGATTATGGTGGAATAGAGAGGTAACTAACCGTCCATGTAAACCGTTCAGTCTAAGTTAAATTCCGACGGGCGGCAGTACCAATGTGGATTTTATATCTACCTATTATTCATGTGACTTACCGTCTGCTAACGGTGAAGGAAAACATCATGGGAAATCCACATAGGTAGGTACGCTTAAAGAAATTTCTGATCCACCTACCCAAATTAGACCGGCGCGTGTGTGGTGATGCATTTACTCTCTCTACAGCATCTCTCTCTAGTTAGAGAAGAGGAGAGTCTTGCTCAGTAGTTGGAAATAAGTTATAATTATATTTATTTTATTCAGAGTAATGAAAATAATATCGTCACAACACAACTGCCTCGGTGGCGCTGGCGCAGCGGTAAGTGTATACTACTGCTGTGCAAGGGGTCCCTGGTTCTATTCCCGGGTCGGGTTAAAATGGTATTGGGTTTTTTCTATCATGAAATTCCAGTATTAAGATTTTCCCGGAGTTTGGTAAACAAATGTTCCCGATTGACAATAGGCTTGCCCCCTATTTCATGGGACCAAACATAGCTGGTGAAATGTGGATGTGAAACACCTCTGCCTACCCTTTCGGGGAAAAAGGCGTGTTTGTATGTTATGTTATTAATGAAAATAAAACAAACAAAAATATTTTAAAACATTCCTCATCATTTATTTACAAAATATTATTTTACATAAAAAATTAAATAAAATTAATTATTTGAGCATTATTTACACAATATATTTTCTACTAAACTACGTATAACACCAATTGTATAACATAATAAATAGTAGGAAAATTAAATTTACAAAATCATTCGCTTTTATCAATTTCTCTACCTTAATACTGCTCAATAAAAAACAAAATATTTGCATTGATATTGACAATAATTAAATATTTAACATTGAAAAATATAAAAAAGCTGTCTAAATGTACTAAGTAAACAAAAAAGTTTCAAGTCAGGACGTTGGAAACATCAAAGTCCACTTTTTGTTTATTTTTTTTTTAAACTCGTAACGACATTAAACTAGATAACAATTAAAGATTTAATATGGTGCAATGGGAACACATATACTAGATTACCTACTTCTTAGCCAAAAAAAACTAATTAACCATTAATTAAAAGTTTTCATGATAAAACAGTATACATATTACCATCAATATCAATACAAGAATGATCCGTATAAATAGGTATTTCCTAATGTATGTTATTATATACGTTAGTGTCATCAATAAAATATAGAATCGTCCTTGCAAAGTATTTCTATACAAATTTTATTTTCTTTACCATAATCGTCTGTATTTGGTATATTTTATTTAAAATTTATGCTCCTAATGTAACTGAATTTAGTACTCAAAGACATTTTTAGAATAAATTCGAAGGAACAGCCTCTGAGACCAATTGTAACGTCGCTGCATCGTGTGGAATTCTTGGCCTAAAAATACGAGTTAAAAACAAAAAATATATGTCGAAAGTTAAACAAAGGAATTATCACCGATTAATAAATATATAAATTAAAAGTAATATTCCTCGTCTGCATCGAGCGATGTGCGCTTAACCTCTGAAAAATAAAATAAATATGATATTAAAATTTTATTTCAATTTGATGTCAATACTGTACTCTATAAATTATTAAATTATTTATAGATTTTTTTTAATTATTTACAATTGTAAAATATCATAAATCTAATATACTTAATTACTAATGAGAGAATGAATTTGTTAATATAATTATATCTACAATTATATTTTACAAAATATGCGTTGTAATGGTTTTTATTGATGATGTGAACGAATAAATTTTCACGGAATTTAAACAAAACGAAGTCGGTTTGTATAATCCCTTTTACCCGGTATGACAAAAATACTGATTGTTATGAATGTTTGGGATAAAGATATTGGGATTAAGATTTGCAGGCGAAGTGTACGTGCAAAGTTTTTGTGTAACTTTTCATTTGTATATCGAAAAAATATAGTTTACAGTTTATTTCGGCATCTACATGGTAACATGGAAAATTAGAAACAATTGAAATAAAAACAATATAAAAGAGCTTCTCTTGAAATCTTCAAAAGAAAAATTGAAAAAACTTCAATAACAAATCATCTAATACAAATAAAAAGGGTAGTCCCTTTTAAGGTATTCTAAATTTGATTTCTAATTATTATTTTTAATTATTGCTCTAATATACCCTTTATGGCACAATCTGTCTAATTTTTTTACAATTGGATAATGTAGTAGCTACAATACTAGTCAAATCTTATTATTTCAATTATTTGTAATATGTTCTATTGTAGCTGTTTACTGTCCCTAAATAAATAAAATAAAAATCATAGATACATTTACTCTCATAGTGAAATTTTGTTAGGGTTTTCAAGAGGAAGGAAGGAGTCTTAATTATAAGGAAAATAACAACACAGATGGCTTAAAACTTTGTATTGGAATGTGTTAATTCATGATAGAGTTATGTTTCCTTAAAAAATTTATACTGTCTCGAGAGAAAAACCAAAAAATTTATTAGTACTCATATAAGGTAACATAATTAAATTATTATTTGAAGCAAATATGTTTGGTTTAATTTAATCTACGTTAGATAAGTAAATATTGTTTATATACTTCATAGTAATTCGCAAAGAAGCGTATATATTTTAAACTACACCTACTTTCTAAATAAATCAAGTCTATCAAAAGGTAAGCTTATTTCTATAACCAATTCCTTACATCTGCGACTCAATTATTGGTCTAGCTTTCTAGATAGTTATTCTGATGCGTTTTGAATTAATATATTTAATATCTCATCATTTTATTAATTTTTGCACAAATTTTGATAAGTTATAATTAAATAAAGCTTTCTTTTTGACAGTTACTAACTTATGTAAGCAAATATTACTGTGTAAATATAGAATACATACATGCATAATATATGTAATATACTGAAGTAGTGTGAGTGGAATTTAATGAGTAAATTAGTCTGGTAGTCTTTTACAGTCTTATTCAATTTCAATCTATAGGATGCTGCTTAAAGTCACTCTTAAGGTGCTAGCAAACTGGAGTCGACAAGACATCGTATTTTGAATTGTCAACGTAAATTCAAACTTATGTAGTGGTAATAGGACTTAATATCAGAAGTTCTAAAACAAAGAATACCTAAGAGAAAAATCCTCTTTGATGCTCCGTTGTTTCCTTCAGAACTTTTGAATTTATATCTTATTACCACCAAACATGTGTTAATTTACATTGGTGTATTTAAAATGCCTTGCCGTCCCTCGGAGTGAAAGCGCCTTGGGTGAAGCATCCTATAGAACGGTCACAGAAGAACTAGTGACATAGTCGTCAGTCATAGTCACATACCTTTAGTCAGTCATGTCATATATCAGACTTGAACGATCTTGTTGCCGCGGAGATAGTATTTGAAGTCTTTTCTTCTGTTCTGATCGCTGTCTGTTGTAGTCTTTGGTTTTTCTGTGGTGGTTGTTGTCGTGGAAGTGGTCGTACTTGTGGTTGTGGTCAAAGTATCAAGGACTTCGGCGGGGAGCACACCGATTTCGTTGTCGGAAACTACAGGAGTGGGAAGGAAGGGAATTTGGCCATTCTCCAACATTTTTTTATAAGTTTCCAAGTCAGTTAATTTGAAATCTTCCGAGGATCTTTGCTGCTGGTTTAAATAAGCAGTAACTTTTTTCAAATTGGCCTGAATTTTCTGGATTTTTTCGGGAGTTAAGCCTTGCTTTTGAACTGTATGGCTTGTAGATGGTACGCCTCGTTTTGAGGATGCATAATCATAGGATGACACTGAAACAGATGGGTGTCGCGGATCTAAATCTGGGTAGCTATCTGCCGCAGCTGGTTGACCATAGGAATCGACAGCTCCCCAAGTCATGGGTTTGAAATTAGGTATAGATTGATTGGGTGGGGGTGGATGATATAACGGAGCACCGTATGATGGGGCAGGTACTCCGTAAGATGCAGCAGGAGGACCGTAAGCGGAAGCGGGAACGCCATAAGATGAAGCAGGCGGTCCATATGCAGCAGAAGGGGCACTATATGCGGGAGCAGGGGTAACGTATGTAGTTGGAGGAGCATTGTATGAAGGGGCAGGAGCTGTAAGTGAAGGAGCTGTTGAGGAAAATGCGTTCTTGATAGCGCTGTAAACGGAATGCAGGATAGAAGGTGGGGGTTCAAGGGGCGTGTGTCCAGAGTGTGCAGTGTCCAGAGTCTCCGCCTGGTCGCCAACGGGCGTCAGTATGACTAAGCCGGCGTGTACACCATTCAGTTTACCCCGTCCTGTCCCAAAAATTGTCGCTGTCTTAGGTAGAGTCAATGTTAGTTGTGGTGTGGATATGATATAATGTGCTGTTTACTCTAAATTGTAAATAAATAGTACATATTATATTTACTTTCTATGTTTTTATTGAAATCTTAAACATGAACTTCTAAGATATCTAACGAATCAATTAGGGTTATTTCTTTTTTACTTGCATTAGCGACTTTTTAATTTATATTTTTCTCTAAAGATTCTTTAACAAATATAAAAGATTCTTTAACTCTCTATGTAAGTTTACAATAAAACTTTTATCATTACCGTCAAAGAGCTCATGTTTAAGATTCTAATAATAAAAGCATAGCACTAATGGTCTACATTGTGTCCTACTACTTAAAGCTACATTATCTACGTTTACGATCATATTACTTATGCTACGCTACGTCACTACATAGACGTTACGTCACATCATTCAAATCTACGTCTTTGTACCTATACTGTTGTACTCTTGCTGATCTTCTGACGATGTTTCGTACGTACCGTAGAATCCTACAATAGATAATATGCTTTTGTAGATTTTCGAGGAAAGTCTATTTCGAAAAAATAATTATATTCTGTAAGATATATATTAGCAGTATGATTTATTTCTTCTTGAGTTTGTTTCATAACTTCGATGTAAATTAGGAATGAAAGAAAATAGAAGAAAAAATAGCTTAAGTCAAGTTTTTAGAATAAGAATTGTATTATTTAGTAATTTATTTGTCATCAATTTAGTTAAGATTTTTCCGATTATGATGTCGGAGACTTTTTGACTTGTTTTTGTTTGTTTGAACGCGTTCGACTCAACATAAATACTCTTCAGCTTTATTATATTGTAAAGATTTTTATTGTATGTGTTTAATTAGAGTTTTAATTAGTCTCCAACCGGGCTCACTCCAAGTCGCTATCACAAAACAAGCAAAGCTAGAAAAGATGGATATACATTTTCGGTTTTTACCCGACTGCCAAAAAGGACGGTAATGTTTTTCGTGCGTATGTATGTATGTATGTGGGCATGAATGTTCCATTGTGACCTTCTGTAGCCTAAACGGTTGGCTGATTTTAAAGTGTGAGGTATTATTACATTTGTTTTTTTCCCCGAGTGTGTGGCTATGTGTCGTCAACAAAAACCAATATGGCGGACGTAAACTGTCAAACAACGTTTTTAGTGCTATCGCAATATGGGTCATCAGATGAAGGCTAATTAATAGCCTAATTCAATTATTTATGCACTAACTATTGCCAGTGGCCCCACTTGTCTCTTGTTACCTAAATAGCTTGCCCGATTTTGAAGTGCAAGGTGTTGTTATATTCGTATTCATCACCGAATTTCTATATTATCTAAGCCTATAACCTATTACCACTGTATTCTTCGAATTCATTGCTATTGACTATCGGAGGCTACTTTTAGGTAGGCGTTATTTAGTTTTTTAAATTAACTCTTGTTAGCAGTTTAATTTAGTAGTCCATTGCGTCACGTTAAAAATGCCAGATGCCTCCGAGAAACTAGATATTCTATTTTCTCGGAGGCATCTTGCTGCATTCCAAATGACAATACCTACCAATATGGGTTTTACTTTATGGTACTTAGCGTATAGTATGTATCGGTCAAATTACTTAGGTATCGTCTGCTATACTGAAGGAAAACTGCGTGGGAAACCACACATACCTTTGAAGCAATTGAATGTGTCGGTGGATCAGACACACCATCCTATTAAGCCAGTATGCAGCTTTCTAAGCAGAGAAAAAACCCGCAGTGAAATATTGATTCTGAAGGGTTGATAGAAGAAGATATTCTAAGTGCCTGATCTACCATCCCGCACTAGGCCAACGTAGATTATGGCCTAAACCCTCTCAACTCTCTATCTAGAGGAGAAGAGACTCGAGCCCAGCAGTGGGACATTCATAGGTTGCTGATGATGTACAAGACAAGAAAAACTTGAAATTAAACCCTTTTAGCTGGGCGACTTAGTTACAGAATGCTTATCCTTAACCAATCATATAATTAGCACTCTGAAATTTATACTAATATTATAAAGATTTGGATTTTTGTATGTAATGATTAAACTTTAAAATTACTGAACTTTTCTGTTAGAAAGCTACATTATCACTGAGTAACATAGGCTATAAGTATAATATAATATAATATAATATTCTACCACATTCACACAGCGCCATCTAGTCCCAAAGTAAGCAATTACCTATATTTGCTTGTGTTATGGGTACTAAACAACTGATATACTACTTAAATAGATTTTTTTTTGTAAATACATACATTATTATAGATAAATTACACCCAGACACAGAACAAACCTTTATGCTCATCACACAAAGATTTGTCCTGGGTGGGGATCGAACCCACGACCTCCGGCTTAGCAGTCAGGGTCACTAACCACTAACCAACAGGCCAGTCAAAAGTATAAGTATAATACCACGCTACGGCCAATAGATGCTGAGCAGTGGCCAAATAAAGAACGACAGAAGCGAAGCCCCACGCGACTTCTATAGAACCTATAGAAACCTAACATTATTAACTTTATAGCTTCAATTACTAACAGGAGACTTCCGATAATGTTTCTGACAGAACATTAATTTGTTTCAAAGTAATCATCAATATCAAAACTACTTACATCAAAATTACAGAGCACAAAGAACCACCGATAAATCAAATTTGATGTAACAGAATCGTTATAAAGTTTCAATATACTATGTTATGCAATGCAAAACTTCCTCAAAAATTACGACGTCAAAATAAGTCTTTGTGTTTACCGGTCGATCCGTAAAATTCGACTACGGAAACACCATATTAAAAGACGATATTCGTTGCTATGTATTGGTTAGATAGAGATACCTGAATGAAGGGGTCGCAGAGGATATTATCAAATTGATGTTGGAACAAAGTAATTTCGGAAGAAGAAGAAAATTCTAAAAGTTTAATTGATGGAATACGTAAATCAAATGTAATAAAGAAGCTTCTGTTAGTGATGAATAGTAGCCTTATTTCTGGGCTTAATCTAAATACTATGTCCATAAAAGGAAAGACGAATAGAAGACCAAAAAGAAAAAAAAACTCAAAAGAAATAAGACTACTCAATAAAAATCAGGCAATATCGAAAAGTCGTCAGAAATTGATATATAAACACAGTAAATACAACTAGATGGCGCTGCGTGTTAATGTCCAAAAACAAACATTACATTACAAACATTACAACAGTAAAGTCTTAAGAATCTCGATTATTATAAAGATAGTAATAGTGTTCCTATTACATTATAATGTGAAATCCAAACATTTTTTTGGTGCCTGAAGAAATGGACATCATTTGAGAAGCAATCTATGTGTCCAACGTCACAAAATTGAGGTTGACGAATAGTGAATAGCTAGATGACATGCTCTTACGATCGATCGATCAAAGTGAAATAGCTTGTCGTACTATATGGTGAAATTTTAGCCTTATAGTAAAAAGTGGTGAAGGTGAAATGAAATGTTAAGAAACTATGATGATTACAATTGTGTGCAAATTTGAACCTTAATATAATAAGTAGAAAACGGAAATTCCCAGAAAGACAAATCTCATCTTATGCCTGTTTTATATTAACAGATAATTGCGATATTCAATGTGTCATTATGTACTGAGTAAATTTACGATTAAGATTCAATCTCGTTTGTAGTGCTTCTAAAATTTAATTCTTATGTTCAAACAAACTTTTAATAATAAATCCTCGAAAATTGTAACCATATGCAAATTAACTCTCACAAAACGTTATGAGTAATTTAACATAACAATAAATACACACAAATGTACTAACAAAGACGTAAATTAGAAGAATATGAAATTGTTTTCACTTGCAGCACTTCGTCATGTGTGTTATAAATAAACATGAACTTAATAAGCATATTACCACATACGCTATTACCATATATTTCAACGATCATTAATTCAAAGATATTATCGTCATACTCAACAATGTTTCAGTGCAAACAAGGAATAGCAATTGCTATTTGAAATTTCCTGAATTATTATTTTGTTGCTCCATTTTCATACTGCTTTGGTGGTATAAACACCTTAAGTTCTACTTAATGCGAAACCTGAAATTTGTTTTTGCCATTTTGACTACGGAACCCTAAAAAAAGAGACTGAATCAATCGAAGATATAAAATTCATTATAAGCAACTTCACTCTTGTACAACTTTCCTATTTTTTTGAGAAAGTGATGAATCTTTGATAGACACAATTAAAATTTAATGTGTAAAACCTTATATGGTGTTGAAAGCAAGCCACAGAAACTAAGTAGATCTATCTTTGCGGTTTCAGTCTTAAAATCAAGTACCCATGACAATAGGAGGTCGGTGACCTGAGGAAGCTTAAGTAAATGCTGCGACAGTAAAAAGAGTTGAATATATTTTTAGTGTAGATTAGAAATAATACTGTTGTTTATTGTATTTATTGTTGTTTTACTACAAAGTAAATTTCTTTTTACACTTACGTCAGCTGACAATTAAATAATTAGCTAACTTACAAGGTAAAAGCTCCTGTTAGTTAATTTTAACGTACTTCTAATTATAGTATCGAATTAAAACTTTTCTTTAGATGATAACACAACAGTTTGGGATTTTGGAGCTGATCTAATGATAGGGTTCAGGAGATAAATATTGGAACTCTTCAGTGGCTCATTTTTGAAAATGAAAATATGTCGTAAACAAAGTTTGGACTCACTAGAACAAGTCATAATATAATTTCAAATACAAGAATCTTAATATCAATTCCCTTTTATAATATATTGCAGAGGTATGTTGCATTCACGTTCTGTTATATCAGGTTTTATATAAAAACAATGCTGTTACATTTAGGTACATCGGGACAATTCCTGATTAATCGTCTGGAGGAGCCTGTTCTTCTGCTTGTGCAATTATTTGATGTACTACTTTAACCATATGTACGGTACTATCTGCTTATTAACTTGTCTGTTTTAACTTTGTTATACAAACGAATGCATCATTTGTAATACTAATCTACTGAAGCAAGACCAAATTAAACACGTTTTGTTTTTACCGATAATAGTTAAGTCATTTCAACACTGCCGGGATTAAACTTTAGTTTTTATACATGATACGGCATTTATAATTAAAATTGCTAACCTAAAACTTCACAGCAGTAGCGGATATAATAATCCGCAATCCGCACACAAGCAACTGCTCTGTAATAGGTCCTGGATTCGAGTCATCCAAAATAGATATTTATTATCGATAATTATGACTTTTTCTGTCATGATATTATTAGCTTGGGGTATGAAAAAGTGACTGGTGCGACAATATACCCCCGAAATGTAGATTTTATAATATACAGCTCTGCGTAGCCATTTTTAAAAAGTAAAGAAGAAAGGAGTGTTTATCCTGTATGTGAAACAGTATAATGTAAATATAAAAAATAATGGCATATTATGCCAAGAATATTATCCGATAGTTAAATCTAACAGTGATAAATTATTTGAGGCTTTTTTCCTTCATCATTGTTACATAAGTCTTATTTAGGTGCTAAGCAAGCAGTCTCTGTAATAAGTACAGAATAAGTTTTTAAGCCACTAATTTGACGAAGTTTGAAAGGTGTTACACAATAGAATAGCTACTTTGATGATTCAATTATTTTGTTTTCATACAAATATAAATCAAATACATAAGAGTTAATTATGTTTCAAATTAGAATTAAAAATATAAAATTATGAGATATATAGTAAAAGTAAGAAGTCAAAGTTTTAAAAACCAAAATTGATTTCACTTTCATGTTATGTAAGGGGTCGAAAATGGCCTGAACTGCTTCGAGAAAAGGATGCTACGGCCGTGCCACTTTTTTGCACGACGGCGGACGGCACGGCGGAGGCACGAAATGACTAGAATTACTTGCTGGTTAAATATTTTACAGGATAGCTAACATAAATCGGATGACAAAATAATTAAATTTAAAAATGTCAATCCAATAATTGGTTATCATAAATCATTTCCTAGAATTGCACACAGTTACTAGCTAAAGGATCTAATAACTACAAGCCAAGCATGTGTATCATATGACAACACGCCATTCACAACCGGAATGGCTGGAATCGTGACATAATACAGTGTACTTTCACTTGAAGGCTCAAAGGCAGTTAACTAAATCTCAGTGAGTGTTACCACAATTGTAATGATTCCTTTAGTATTATACAAACTGTTGCACGAAATTCAATCTACTTCCCTGATTGTGAAGATATCTAAATGAGTCTATTGTGAACCTTTTTAAAAATTGAAAATGTAACTAGGTCATAAGATACGGATAATGGATGTAGTTGAAAAGTAAGCTTATGAAAATATTAAATTAGTACTACACCTAGGTACCTCATCAACATCATCAGCAACCCATTAAGTTCTACTACTGCGCGGGTCTCCTCTCCTCTATCTAAAGAGCTGAGAGGGTTTAGGTCATAATCCACTCACGCTGGCTTAGTGCGGGTTGGTGGATCAGACATACTCATAGAATTTCTTCTACGGTATGTAGGTTTCCCCACGATGTTTTCCTCTACAGTTAGCAGATGGTAAGTCACTTGACTAATACGTATAAATTCTATGTGTTAAACTTCATTAATTTATGTCTTTTGAATTTGAATAAATTATTTAATTATCACTGTGTTTCCTTGTCAAGTTTTGAAAGTGTCGCAAATATTTTCAAAGTGTAATTAGTTTAAGTAGTATTAAATTTCGAAAGATAATAAAATTGCCAAACAATCTTGTCTAGTATTCAGACAGTGAACGTGACAAAAGTCCTAGATAGCAAATTGTTGTTGTTACAGATGCAAGCAATACTTTTATATCGTCTTTAAATCACATTATATTGCAATCCTTATACGAGTACGTACATCCGTTGCAAACCAAAAATTATCGACGACATTACAAAATGACATACTAGTTACTTGTTTGACAATTGTTTTGAGGTATTTCAACATTTCAAACGTCGTATTTCCGTTTAAAAGGGAAAGTATTATGTAAATGAGGGACTGCGGGTTTTAGGCATGAAACAGATCCGTACTAAAATTTGGTAGTAAATACCAAAATAACGAATGACAGTGACATTGAACAGTATTTTGCAATTATGTTAATATAGTTATAATACAGTTTTACAACGCAGGACACTTTAAGTAGGAAATCTGTCCTGCATAAGAAATGTGCTCAAAGAGAAAATGTGTGCAAGAAGACAAAACTAAAGAACAGAATCGCTATAATTCAAAGCTTTTGCAATCGCAAAATCGAAACAACTTTCAATTTTTTTAAAGAAGATAATTTCTTTCTAGAACAAGTGAAAATATACACAACTATAAGAGAAGACAATGTACAACAATTCAAGAATTAAAATTGGATCGAAATTCTAAGCGAAATGAAGCTGACAAAAAGAAAAAGGGCCATAAGGCGAGAAGACAGCAAGATAAATTCTTACCATTACAATTCATTGACTAGGTCATAATAGCTAAATAATAGCTCTCCTGACGGAAAAGGCATCGGTTCTTCTGGTTCCTCGTTTACTACAGAAGATATGGCTATCATTTCTGAAATCATAAAAAGTCAAATGTTGAAATCAGTTTCTATAAAGATGACGAGTGGGTAACATCTTAAAAAAAACTTTGAACTAAGTAGCAAGTAGTTTCTAGAAAATTTAAATTCTATGGGTTATAGGCGATTGGCCATCACACCCATTATGTTGAACAGCTGCTAAAAATACAAGAAACAAAGAAAAATATGAATGTTTCAGTCACAAACCTATCTCTGTTCTGTGGTTTCAGTGAAGCTATCGATATTTATAAACTAAAAACAATTGTTTTAGCATCAATTTAGAATTGAACAAGGTAAATAACCTAAAATTAACGAGCTAAGACTAAAAAAAACTAAAACAATAGAATGAACGCAGAACTTTTACTATCAATACCACTGTTGCAGAGAGAAACACTGCAATTAGTATGACAATCTTGTGAATATCTCAACGACTAGATTCGTCATCACTCTTACTATGATTACGTCTGCAAAATACTAATGCTTCATAATTATTTCGCAATATTAAGGCATTATTACTTGCATCAGTAATTAGACTTTAAATACCTCCTTTATATTCGTTTTAAATCAAAAACTACCTATTATCCTTTTTATTGCTGATACGTGCTTAGACAAATGTGATTTGTCACAGTTGCCCACTTCTTAAGTTTAATTTACATCGAATTACTTTGAAATATCGTAATTCCCTTTTATTACATCATTCGCAAAATATATTTTATTGCTTGATTTTAACGATGATATGCAAAACGCATTTAGTCCTTAACCTGACCTACTTCGGGATTGTCTAAAGAATACAAAATTAGTGTTATTCGACAATCCATTGTATTGTAATTTTTATAAGTACGAGTATTGCTTATACATATTTGTAATAGTAAAAGTGCGACGTATTCATTTTTGACAGCATGACTAAGTAAATCGTTGTGTAATCATAATCATAAATATCTAATTTGATTTATTTATTGAACATCGCCAGTATGATACAACTTACTTCGAATTATGTAAGAAGCTTTTTTGAGTATATCATGAATATAAATGTATGTGCTGTAAGTAAATTTCATTTGATTGTACCGGTTGGATAATTTGGGTTACTACACTTGTGATAGTTTGCTTTAACGATTTAAGTTTATTATTTAGTATCGACCTGATTTGATCTACTCTTCTCTTCGCGTATTCACAAGGCGTATATTCATATATACGCATCACCAATAAATCAATTTATTTTTTATATTTACTAAATACCATTAGACATATTTTTGGTGCACTAAAATTAGTTCATGGCAGGTATTCTATGTTTATGTTGGGTACATAATTATGTATATACAATAAGTATCTTTACCGTTATGTACTCCTATATAAGACCTCATCAGACATCCTATATTGAATTAAAATTTTCCATTTTTAAGAGTTACTGCTAATGTTTTAAATTCAATGATAAATGTATTCTAAATTAATATTCAGATTGCATATTCACCAATTATTTGATGTTATAAATATTTATTGATTAACGCATTTAAAAACTAAACTGTATGCAGAATCTTAGTGACCTAGTAGTGAAATGTTAAAAGTTGCACAAGAGAGAATCTAGGAAATAAACTTTAGGTTTTACATAATGACCTGAATAAAGAACTAGGTGTGATAGAAGGTCGATAATATATAAAAACAATATTACATAAAAGTTAAGCTCTAAAAAGAATGTCTGCTTGATCGACTAGATATGACCGATAGGTAGGTAGTCTTAAGGCCCAAAATCAACAACGCTGAAACAAGAGATAGAACCAATAGAGGTGAAATACGTGTGTTCTTAAAAAAATATTGAATTAAAGATTAAATTAGATGTC
The DNA here is from genome assembly GCA_905147015.1 of Laspeyria flexula. Taxonomy (NCBI): domain Eukaryota; kingdom Metazoa; phylum Arthropoda; class Insecta; order Lepidoptera; family Erebidae; genus Laspeyria; species Laspeyria flexula. Next base: position 2,901,866 of record LR989958.1, read on the forward strand.
GAAAGAATTTCGTATAGAATTATAGTATCAAAGTCAGGAGAAATAGATTTTATAGCGATGATGATAATGATCTTAGTTCAAAGTATGATATCCCATTGATCAAATTGTTTCAGTCTAATAAAAACATTTTCTCAATTTTGTAAATCTTAATTCTTAAAAGAGTTGGATTCCAAATTTCATGTCGATAGCTTAAGTCCATTTAATATCTCGCCTCTTTGCTTCAATTACGTGATAAATCCGAAAAATCTTTTTTTATTTTATAATTAAAACTACATCTGACACAGTGGCGCTATCTCTTTCACTTAGAGATTACTATTTCAAGCGTAAAACACACCACGTTTTTTGACCAAATAAATTAAGACATGGCGGTTAATATTTCCTTTCGTCTCTGCATTGGTCGAGAGGCTAAGTGTCTATGCAGGAATCACTTTACTGTACCTAATTATTCAAATTTTACTTTCGAAACCGGAAAATAAATAAGTAGTGTAAGTACTCTACTACAGTGTCGTCTTATTACTTGAAGTAACGTTGTGTCATTACAATGTGCTAATTTTGTCTTGCAATAGAACAATACATCAGCCACATTTCCTTTTAGGTAGATATCATCTGTTTTACCTACTTTGAGGATTATTACATCATTTGAAGTGCTCACAAAGATGCACTTATTTATAAAAAAAATTTGCTTGTCACGTTTATAGATAACATAAAAATTAGAAGATAATATAATAATAATGACGATGTTACTATTACTGGTAGAGAGAATCAATTTATAGACAACCTAAAGTGAAACGTAATTTTAATAGTATTTGAACTCAGACCGTTGGACAAAAATCATCACTCAGTTGGATACTTAATAATGGAACAACCTGAAAATTAATATTTTAGTTGATTGAAATGTGTGTCACTCCACCACCACTCTTTATCCAGAAGTGCAGCAACACAGTTTAAAAAGTAAGGACGTCGATGCCTTAGGTTCAGCAACTTTGCCAAAGATTTTCTAGACACTCATCAACCTTTATTCAATAATAACAACAGCATACCATCTAGGTAATAAACATTATCTAAGACAAACGTGACTCAAAATAAGCCATCGTTTAGACTGAATTAATACCTATTGTTCTTTAACGGCTAAGTAATGGCTTCTAAATATTTTAATGCTGCAAGCTTAGACATTCGTGTTCTGTTAGATTATTTAATATGTCAACCTTGACTGTATAAGTTTATTGCAGACTTTTGGGTTTATATTTGAATAAATTTTATCGATGTTTTATTGCGCATGTTAGTATAAGAGGTGGTATTATGTCAAGACTGCATTATGAGAGATCAATACGCATATTATATTTTTCATTTTAAAATTACCTAAAATTTATAGAACTAAGTGAACAATAAAAATAACGATACAGTTATACAGAACTTCACAATTCAGAACGCCAGCCACTAACGTTTGCTATTAATTAACTTGAAAGTACTTGTTTACCTGCTTTTCAACGATTCCAAAAAAAAAAAAGAAATCAATGGGTTATTAAACACAATAATTACAATCCCACATTGATACATAGTGTTGTGTAAGTAGGAAGATGCACTGTTAACTATTACTCAACCGGTTCAGTTCCGGTGCCGCGAACTTGTGACCTCAAATTACGCAATACGTAGAACAAAGCATCTGTCCCATTTATTTCACTTTTATATGATCTATTGATTTTGTAATCTTAACTTTATTAGATAATGTACCCAATTTTGATCATATTAGAATGTCCATGAGTTGCAGAGTATGCGACGTACTATTGCAGTATAAGTAATTATGTTTTTATTTATTTTATCATAACTCTTAAGTACATCCGTGGTCAAGTTTTATAAAAGGATGAAGTTTGGTTAAAGTTGTAGATTGACTCCATGACGATCGGTAAGTTCAGATCTTATTGACTCTTCATCAGTCTAGTTCATTTAAGAAATGTTGAAATGTTCTAGTTTTTCTTCAGATTGTTTTTTTATTTTTATTAGAAGGATTGGGATTAACGGTTATACCCACATCTGTGCTAGAATTGTTTGCATAAATATTTGGTTTTATAATTAAATTATTATTTCATTCTTCTCTTTTAATTTTCAATACAAATTTTTCTTCAGCAGTAGGATAATGGGCTTTAGATAAAGTTTAATGTGTTTTAACCAAGTTAACTGGCAGTCTCTATACTGAAACGCTCACTCTCTAAAATAGGAATTCAATTCAAGCAAATGGAGAGATTAAGCGCAGAATCAAAGGTTTTACGAGTTATTTTATGTACTGGATTGAACTCACGTGTCGTTTTGTGCTTGCCTATTTTCTTAAATACAGTAAGTATTTAAGAAAATTCTCAATAAAACACTCAATAAATGGTATATTATGATGCCAGCTTTTTAATTGTTTTTAAGATCTTCATCGCACAAGAACTTAAAAGCAAGACAGGACGAAAAACAGTACATTTCTTATCATAATTCAATTTCTTTCATTCCCAATTACATTAGTCATGTCACTATCAAGTCTAATTAAATTCGTTTCCTTACAATCTCTATTTATAAGTTTTTTTTTTAACTTTTTTGTAACGTTAATGTTTACATAACAACTTTTACGGTGTGTACGATCTTACTCGTTCTTATGTAATGTTACATACGCGTTTGTAATGAAGTTGTTTTTGTATTATGTGCTACTTTTTACTAGTTTTAAGTAGACTTTTGACCGAACTTATGACTTGCAGTTGTATGTAGATTATGTGTTGCTGTGGAAGGAGTACTTTTACTTTTCATTTCGCTTACAATATTTAATAAATTAAATGTAATTTTATCTTGGCAAGTCTTAAGTATATTTTGGTTTAAATTTTACATCTTAGAATTTCTGCGTAACGTCCTTCTGAAAACTAGTATTAAATATTATTATTTATTCTATAACGCTTCAAAATTTTAGCCTGACTATACCTACTCATTATGACTTTCGATTTAATATTATTTTTTTAAAACTCACCATCAAATTGAGTAGGGTACTTATGTGAAGCGAATGCAGTTGGCGCAGATGGTCCAGCGAAGTGAGCCGGTGCAGAAGGTGGTCCGTATTCTGAAGGTGGGCCGTATTCCAAGTGTGCAGGTGGCGGGCCGTATACTGGTGCTGGAAAGTGTAGTTTGAATTGAGGGTGATGTTTTGTATGATACTGAGTTGTGCTGAGATGATACTGTGAGTACTGAATTAAATGCAATAGTAAACCTAATGGAGCTATGTTCATATTTAAAACGCCATGCGTGTTACAATTGAAAACCAAACGAGGTATACTTTCAATTGTGTCTGAGTTGTCTAGTGAGGCGTTCAAAGTATTAAATACTACAAATACGCCCTTCAAACCTGAAGCACGTTTATAATATATCATATCATAAAATACAGATATGTTAATTGATTTTGGACCCTTAAGATATAAGTTTTCTATAAGATACCGATAATAATAAATAACAATAAGGTCGAAATTTGTTGCAGGTGTAAGCTGATTGTTAAGGTATTTATTATGTATTAATAAGCGATAGTATTATATGTTAATACATTTTAATGGATAGTTAGTATTTATATGTATATGTATGTTAGTAGTTATAGTTATATGTTAGTAGATGGTTCAGTTGAGGAATGTGAGCTCCCATAGAAAAGGCGCCTTAAACGGTGTCCGAAGTAATCTGAAAAATATACAGATGAAAGATAATGGACAAACAGAATATGAAACTGTACGGATCAGATAGATACTTCAAAATCTGCTCAATCGTGTTGACAAAGATGTTGCAAATACCAACTAGTGCAGAACTAGTGAAGTTAAAGATGAACCACTAATTTAAGTAAACTCCAAAAGGCAAAATATAATGGTGCATTACATTAAAAAAAAATCGTGATGATCGAGAATGAACGAGATCAAAATATGGTAAAGATGTCACACATTAATTTATTGCAGTTTTAAAATAAGGAAATAACAATACATACGTGGGAACATATAAAATATGCGTATTAGGAATTGTTATTTACGTTAGACGTGTTAGCTCAAAGGAATTTGACGTAGACATTTTCCTTTGAGATACAAGGCAGGCAAGTACTAAGGAGAAAAATGTCATCCAGTAAATCTAATTGATTTTGCTTTAGAGTGCAAGGAGATGAACAATGCAAGAACTAACAAACTCACAGAGTATAAAGCGTAAGTCACTACGCCGAAATGAGGATATAGGCGTGATCCTTATATTTTGAGTAGCATTTTATATTGTATTGGAAAATCAGCTTGTTACCTACAGGTATTTACATAATAGTGAACCAAATTTTGTGAAAAAACATATTCCAATTATCTTGCAAATATGATTTTTTAATTCGTTTTTCTCTAAGAGCAATAGTTATTCGATTTTCTTAACCAAATAAATAATTAATAGGCAATATGTCTACTTCAAGTAGGTACAATTTATTAGATATATTCGCCTTATAAAAGACGTCTTGGTTACCAAAAATGCTCCTCAAGCTATAAAAGTGAGAGTAATTTTAGCTACCTCAAGCAAAATATAGGTGATAGTAATTTTGATCATAATTTATATGGATAATGACAAAAGTTCCTTATGAGTAAGCGGGTTCCTAAATGTACTCTTGCTTTAGAAAATATTTATTACAAGAAATCAATTTTATATTATTGTATGAAATTTCTGTTACGAAAATATTTTCATGGACTTATTTGAATTATCATAAGGCACAAATTAGATCACCAATTCTGGATGATAAGTTAAATTCCAGTAATCTGAATCCATTATCACTATACCTACTTTTATCATGTGTTTAAAAAATGCTGATTGTGAATAGACAGTGCCGCAACCAAACCACCATTTGAATGGATAAATCAAACTAAATGGTAGTTATTCCTTGCCTTTTCTATTGTTTACATATACATACATACATATAGATCACGCCTCTTTCCCAACAGAGGGGTAGGCAGAGACCATTTCCTTCCACTTTCACTTTTAATTACATCCACTTGCTACGATTCTGACATACATGTTTGGCTTCTTCAACATTCATCAGTCTTTTCATGCATTCTTGCCGGTTGAGGGTCCTGATCTGTCCCTTCTTTAGAATGTATATATATTGTTTAAACTAAATCAAGTTCAATTAAATCGCGTAGCGCATGCTACGCAATAATTAAATGGCCCACAGGATAATGCATCATATGACAGCACAGTTACGTATTCAAGCGATTTACTAATAATTAATTAGGTTACACGAACTGCGGTTACAGTTCCAGGGAAAAAGTCTACGTAATTTATTTATCATTCATGATGCAGTTGTAGAACCTGATGACAAGTCTTCAAAATATTTTAAGTATGTTCAGTAGGTTGTTATCGAACTCTTAATTGTCATTAAAAAGAAGGAACATTATATGAATATTATTAATATAAGTTAATAATACCATTTTATCTTCTGTCTAAAGACTTTCTGTCACGGGGTACTTCAATGGTATTGTGCGCATTTACAGTGCAATATTGTGCCTCAAATTGTTTTTTGGGGTTGCTTATAATTTTAAGTGATTTATATTTTATAGGAGTGAAAGTGGGTGAATGTGTTCATTAACAGTGCTCATAATTTCTAATATTGTTTCTAATGTGAATGTACATTGTGAATGGAAATTAAACAATAAAAGTTTTTTTAACAATCATATTTTATTTTATTTTTTATGTAACAAATCCATAAACTTATCGCAGTGATAATATACAGTCTTACCCAATGGAAAACCCAGAAAAATTGTACGAAATTCATAGAGGGCTATATAATATTTACATTTATTTACAACACATACTTATTTCATATATATTCAAGGGAATGTAACTGTTGAACAAGGACCACTTTTCAAAAAAGCAGGTGTTATAGCACAAATGAAATTCATAAATATGTTACTGTTATCTACTGCCTTAGTAGTTTTGCTGTTCACATTTCTTCTCACTGGAACTCTGGTCCTTGATGAGCCTGATATGAGAAATATTGCTGGTGGCTTAGTTGCAGGCTCCGTTGTAATTTCTTCATGATTGGCAGTAGATGACATAGTGGTTGTGCTTTCAGTACTCTCTGTAGAGAGTTCTGGCATGAAAATAAATTCTGGTTCTCTTAAATCGATGTTGTTTTCTTCATTAAAAGACGGTATTGGTGACGTAGTTTCAAAATAACTATCTGTGACCCTACTTTTTGCAGCTCCAGAGCTAACAATAGCACCAGGTTGTTCTGTTATTCCAAAAACAGATTCATCTTCGTAATCTTCAACTACGAAAGACATTGTAGCAACGGATGCGGTAACTGTCTCAGTTACATCATCCGTGTCGACTCCAAATCTATTACTAATAACACTAATTTCATTTTTTTCTTCGGAATCATTTCTAATTTCTGGAGGTGGAGTTACAAAAACTATTTCCTCAATCCTAGGCCGCTCAGGTATATCTCTGCTAGGGCCACCCCTAACATCAATTGTTATTTCGTTTTCAGCAGGGTAACCAGTATTGCTAGGTTTTGGATTTTGAAAATTGAGAGCCTTCCCACCTCGTTGAGCAGAAGGAATTGTAAAATTGCACAGTAGACAGGTAGGATCCCCTGGAGATCAGGTAAAGGTATTGATTGGTTAAGGTAGAGAGAAGGAGATGGTTTGAAGAAAAATGATAGGAAGGACAGAATTGGTATCTATCTTCTTTGTTAACTTGGCCATTGAGTTTGGCAGCAAAATATGGAAAAAATTATCATGTGATCGACTTCAATGAAGATATTTACAAAACAAGTAATTAGTTACACAAGCAAAATCGTTTAAAGATTATTACGCAAATATTATAACGTAATATAATAGAACATTATAATAATAATACGTTTGGTTAATTGGTATTACTGTTTCTTCATGTTAACCTACATAGTTTTGCTACTTTTGATCAAGATGATGGTGAAGATGATTGCAATAAAATGTAATGAATTAGTGTTAGTGCAGAAAGATTATTATTATCTGATTACCTAATGGTTGATTTAAACAATAAGCTAGTGTTTACATATTATAATTAAATATCTAAAGTATGTTAGATTATGAAATATTTTTCAATAACTAAATAACTTACAGTTTTGTTTCTTCTGACTGAGGGCTGCAGAATTAACAATCTTCTTGCCCAGATTGCTGACAGCGTCACCCTTGCTCGAGATGGCTTTTCCTAATGTCGCAGCTAAAGCACCACCTCCCTTAATGATCTGGCCCTTGAGGATTGTAACTCCTCCCGTGATAGCTTTTACAGCTTGGAACAGAGTGTAAAGAATTGACTTCTTTAAATCCAAATAGTCGTATTTTTGGTCGTTCTGTGGAAACAAAATTTGATATAAGTGGTTGTATGCTTTTTTTATGTAATTAGAATAAATTCAATGCTTAGATTAATAACTAACTAACTAAATCTAAAATGTGTAAAATGATGGATAGAAATGTATTGTTCTTTTTAAAAACGCAAATATCTTGATTTTGTGTAGTTTGTTATCTCTAGACTACACTCTATCAAAAGCTTTACTAAAATCGTAATTATTATGAATTCCATAGAATATATATATTAAATCTAATACAACTGAGAGCGTCATTGGGTCGCTGTGGTTAAGATGGTTACCTCGCCACTAAAGTTTTACCGAATGACGTTCGTTCGATTCTTTACACACAAGATAAATATTTGTGTGATCCATAGATATTTGTTTTGAGTCTGGGTATTCTTTATGTCCATTTGTATGTTCGTAAAAGTCCCCGCGACACATGGTTTGTTATTTTTGAATAAAAGAGAAGAAGCATAGGAAAGTATGTAGGTATAGATTTTTGAAAAATATTATTATTGATAACACATACCCCAGCTGGTTCATATGAATATCCTGTATGGTCGTCATGTCCACTCGATTTGCCGGAGGCTGAGCCTATGAAGGATGATGCTTGACCAAGGAGACCGACTTTGCTTTGTAAGCCTGATGAAGCTTTGGATACCGCTGTTGCCAACGCTTGAGTTGACGAACGTTTTGTCCTGAAGGAGAAATAATGTTGACTTAAGATTATTATCTATTAATAGTTTTATTACGTATTTGCATGAATTTTGATTATTATCGATTGAGAGAATGAGAGACTACATAAATATCCTTATCAGTATATTAAAGGTTTTTAATAGTTTTGGTAAAATAGGTTTGCTATAGCTTGAAAATAAATAGCAAAGTATTAATAATAGTGTCGTACTCTAACTCTTTTGTTCGGCTGTAAGATTTGAATATAGGTATGCATTTTTTCTGCGTGGAAAAGGTAAAGTTTGTAGGAATCAAAAATGTCTTGCAGCTTACAAATGTTTATTGTATTGATCAGTAAGCCTTTATTTTTATCTTTTCTTAATATTATAATAAAAAATTATTCAATAATAATATTTACACTTTTGAAATTATTGAAAAAAATATGAACAGTAGTATTTATAATTAAACAATAAAAAAAAGAGGGATAACAAATTAAAATACGGCATTCCATGGCAATAATGGTATCAACGTCAGGTCTCTTACAATCGTCGTGCGCCAGCCATTTGGTTTTAAAACTGCTGGCATTCCAGCGGTGATAAGAACCCGACGAAATATGTCATTAAGGTAAGCATGCCGCGAAATATGGCCGGCCCTTCTGCTGCATGACAGACCATGGTGCCTAAGGCCGACAGCTTCCCCGCAGCAAAGTGCGGAGAGACAGATGGTGCACCTAAGCGTAAGCACTACCTCAGCAACTCGTATCGTCCATAATACTGTACCTGTACTGTCCTGTAATACTATACCAACTCTAGTATTTGATATTTAGCATATTTTTTTTTCAAAACCGAACAAGAGACAATTCCTTCAGGAAACTATGATGATCATCATCAATATCAACAGCCTACATACGTTCAATATTAACTATAAGCCACTCTAAAAGACTTCTTCGACTTCTGTAGAGTCCATGACGACAAGGAACAGTTAAGAAAGTTAATCAACCAATCAATCAATCTTTATTTGCATAAATATGGGTAGTACATAGGATTTTTAGTAAGTTAAACAGTATCGTCACATTTTGCTGAAAAGCATGCAAAGTTCATATAATTCATTAGCATTAATTTCACATATCAAATCAAATCAAATATTTTATTATGTAAAAACAGGTCAGTTTAGGTGCTATTAACAAGTTGAGTACAATGGATTCTCTATGTCCCGCCACCAATAGGCATACAAATTTATACAATAACATTTTTAACAACATTCAAATAAAAAATTTCAAAAATTAAGATTTTAAATATGTAGATATTAATGCCATGTAAATACACCAAATAAAAATGTCACAATTACTTACATTAATAAATAATTTGTCAACCAAACCAAATAAATATAAATGTCAAAAGGAAATAATTAAATGTCAACCAGTATACACTAACAAAATACCAATATAATAAATTAGGCAGTCGTGTAATTACAAGTTAAACTTACCTCATAATCTCCTCAGCTGCTAACCCCTCAGCAAGAAATTCTAACTGTTCTGGAGTCATTCTGCTGATAGCTGCCATATCGACAATATCCAAGTATAATCCAGAACCTTGTGGTGGCGTTGGAACCGCCAGCGAAGACGCTAAACACGCCACGCATATCCATAACTGTGGAAGAGAGAAGGTAACAGTTTGTAAACAATGAGTTATATGTGTGTTGCATGATTTATATAACTATATCCATTTAATAAACATTGATTAATTGATAACACATCATCATCATCATCGTAATCATCGCCTCACCTAATTTCCGCCACAGCGAGCGAAACACATAGTGTGATTTATTTATTTAAAAACTTCTTGCACAAATTATGTGACAAAAGAAGGCTTAAACTAGTATTTCAAAATATACCAAGTATGTAATGTAAAATAAGGTTTCCCTTTTGTTTTGTTTTATTGATGATGATAATTGGCCTCATTACCTACTCTTTCTGAAGAAAGGCATGAATTTGAAAAATATATTTTTATTTCAACACACGTCTTCAGAATGACAGAAAAATTAGTTCCACAAAAATATATTTCACCACACAATAGTGATGCTTAAATAAATTATAGAGGAAATTGTGTTACATTACTTTAAAATAGATTACGACATCGGTACATTTCCTACAATTTGTCTAATACAAAACAATAGGAATATCGTTACGAAGATAATAATATGATTATGTCGACGACGCGACGGCACGACGCGGCCGCGGTCCAAGCCTTGGCAGTGAAAAGCGAAAGTTTTTATGCGCCCGCGCAGCTGTGACGTCATTGTACATGGTTCCGCTTGTTGTGGCCACGACGTTTATTTAAAAGCGATAATAATATTAAAATAAAATGATTATTAACCAATAAGCAGCATCAGCAGCAACGTATTAATGTCCCACTGCTGGGCTCGAATCTCCTCTCCTCTATCTAGAGAGCTCAGAGGATTATACCCATACCATGATTTAAAAAAAGTTAAGATACAAAATTTTGACAAACTATTTCAACATAAATAGTACTAACCTAAGCAAAGATTAGCGTTGATTCTTATGAAGCGTTTTGTGTACAAGTCTTATTTTAACTGTCCTTTTAAAACGCTGATTTAAGAGACTCAATGCTATTGACAGAATACAAATGTCGTTAAACTGGTAAGTCAAGGCGAAGCGAAAATTTCCAGAATATTTTTAAATTTTCGATATCGTGTGATAGGTAAAATTTCACTCTCCATACAAATACTTCTGTTTAAACTTGAACTCAAATCAGTGCACGTTCTGTTGTTAATTTTAATTTGTACTCTATTAAGTACATATTACATAATTTAAGCAACCCAGAAATTATCAAGAGGCACCCAATTATTCTAATTTGAACTCTGAATGATGAAATCTAAGTGTTGGCATATGAGGGATTCTTCTAATGAAAAAAGAATAATATTCTGTTAGAAAAATGAAGGCATTTTTCATTCAGACGGTATATGCGTTTTTAACTGTCTCTAAGGAGAGACAGTTAAAAACGCATATACCGTCTCCGTTCTGTCGTGGGAAGAAAAGAAACTCATTATTGTTAAAGGAAGTTTAATCAAAGGTGTACGTGCCACAGAAGATTCAATTTCCTTTTAAGTCAATCATAGAATGTAAAACATCACATCATCGGTATATCTTTAGGTAATAGTTACGTATGCAAGTGAACAAGCACTATTGTGATCGTATAGGAAAATGACAATCGTAAATAATGTTTTGAATACATAAACAAATTAAGACGTCTCTGACTAAAAAAGACCAAGTTTGAAAATGTTAGTCCACATAGGCGGTAGACTGCAAATCATTGAGAAGGTCTTTGACTAACAGTAGGATGACACAATGACATGTTAATAGTAAAAAAAACTAAATATACACGTTTTATTGTATTAGATAGTTCAAAAGATTTATTAGAAACACGCTTCGGAATTTTTTAAAGACTGTCTTGCACTTTGGGACTAACAAATAACTGACATACTGACACAAAGTACACTTAGACTCTAAACAAATATATAGAATCACACTAATATTTGTCTTGTGTGGGAATTGAACCCACATCGTCCCGGAACTGCAATGTTAGTGGCGATGCCACCACTTTAACCTCTACGCCACGGTGACAGTTCGATATTTGTCATGATAGATTTTTGTTAGTTAAGCTAAAAAGTAGTATAGTCGAAGATATACCTAATGCTGGTCTTGTAAAATACCGAACATTGAAAAAAGGATGACTTAATGGTGAATGTGCAATGTCCTCATTGTAGGTATATAATGTACTGCATACTGAGGTTATGCAAGCATAATACTTGAACGATGATGGTAGTGAACGCCTGCATAACGTCACAGGCTGTGAGTACCAATAAAATGTAATTCAATGACCGCAAGCTGATGATACAGATGATGAGACTTCAGACATCTATCCTAATTTTTTTTTTTAAATTCTTTAGAAGACATTAAACGTTAATGTTAAATTTGTGAGCAAGGAAAACACAAATAGTCAGCTGTTGAATCATCGACAGAGAAAATTGTTAGATCCGCCATCGTTCTTATAAATCCAATTAAGTAAACCTCAAGATTAAGTGGAGGCTGTGAAGGAAAATACAATTTGTCTGATATTATTACTATGAAGGAGTGATCATTCATTAAAATGGATTCCGGAATTTTCATTGACATAGCCATGTGTTATGCGTAAAGCGTAGGTTTATCTCAAGTCAATGAGCACGCTTTCTGGCGTTCAAAGCAAAGTACCATTAGGTCACACAACCGGTATCTCTTCAAAGTGTATGACCTATTTATTAAGGAAAACCGCATCCGCACGCGCTTGTAGAAATTCCAGCGTCAATATACTAAGCTGTTGCATAAAAGTGTATACCTAAAGGTTAAATAGTAATTCCCATGAATAAAGCATCAATGTCAGAGTTTTTCTCATTGATGTTACGTTGAAGAAAGTGTTAAATAAATTCGTAATTAAAATTAAACTGCGCATCTCCTCATTAATTCAAAGTTTATTACATAATTAATATTATAAGGATTTATAACAAACAAGTGGCTCAGGCAGATGCTGCCTTTTCCTAGAATCTTATTGAATTGGCACTTAAAGTAAATCTTTAGAGGTTCAGTGACATAATCACGTATAAAACAATTATAATTACAGAGAGCAGCAGACTAGCATGTCTGTATACAATTAGAAAATCACATGAAATGAGATTTTTGATAATTTTAAACGTTATCCTAATTATAATAATAATAATAATATGGAAATTGACAGACATTTGATCTCATCTATTTTTGCCAAGTTTCGAAAAAAGAAATAGTCTCATTTGATTACGGAAACCACAGGTATGCCTTAGGTCGGAACCAACACACTAAGCCTGGCTAATAGTTTCACCTCTTATGTAACAGATTAACGCTATTAGTCATAAAACTCAACAATTTCTTTGTCATCTTCAGAAATTTCTCAGTGATTAATACTGCCAATACTCTATTGTATATTTTTCTAAGTTCTCGAGATATATTTTGCAACTTAGTATTCTACGTAAAACAATAAGTTAATGTTCCGATGGAACAGCTGCTACATCACCGACACTCTTGTGAGAAAGATGAATCAACAAAGATAATCTCTTCACGCATTTTTATGTGCGTAAATACTTAATTCTTGAACACAGTTTTTAATTGCTACAATTAATATCTTACCTTTTATAAACACTTAGAGAAATCTTATATGTAGGTCAGTAGATCTTAGCTAAGAAAGTTAGTTTTCTTAACTTGTGGTTTAGGCACCATAGATCTTTAAAAGTCTTAGCCTCAAATATTTGTGACAAATCATGCTAAGTGTGCAGATCACAATGCTGAGTTCTAAGACTTTATTGCAAGCTCATATTAAGATAAGATTTGCTATCAATCAAAATATAACAGAAACATAAAACTAAGTTTGACGATTGTTAATGATAATAATAATTTGGATGGTAGTGATGTTTCAAATCTTTAAAAGTATAGAATTAATAAATATTTAATGAAAAGATACAGAAAGTTTTAATCCAAAACTTCATCGCCAATATACTTAAGAGGAGGGTTAGTGCCTCTATAAACCTTTATTACTACCTCATGGTAAGAACCTGACGGCGAAAAAAGTGTGCATTATGATGATTAAGAGTTTTATAAAAAGGCAGTCAAAGACGAAGTGACTGGCGAATCAAAGTTGTTGCATAATTATGTAAATCTACTATGCAAACAAGCCAAATATAAAAGAGTATATCACACAACAGATGACAAAACAAATACTTATTTAAAAAACAAACTTTGAAATCAGGTCAATTATGCGAACCATATCCTTAAACCGTTATCGTAAGGAAACAGTACAATTATAGACTACAGGTAGCTCATAAAAGTGTCATACAGCAATTTGTGAGCAGTGAAGCGGGATAATAGCATCACTTTAGCAGTTTCCTTTGAAGGTATATTTTTTATTTGAAACATTGGGCGGTAAATATTTTGTAAATCTTACGTAAGACGTTTACTTTTTAGGTCCGAAGAAGGTTGTGCTCGTTAACCGTAACTGAATTCTCTTGTTATAGTCATTGTTCACATATTATTGTAGAAAGTGTTTTGTGGGTACGTGTGTTGTTATTGTTAGAAATTAATTTGATTATTATTTTTGGGTAGCACGCGAATATTCTTTTTAACGATGCTTCACGTATTATTTTTAGTACTATTAGATTCAGTATTTTAATCATGTGTGTCATTGTTCTTACTCCATTGAATTTGTCATTTTAATAATTGCAAACATAATAGTTGTATAATGTTTATTGCAGCTTCAGGGATTTATAGCAAAGATAGAATAAAGTAGGTACATGAAAACAAAAAATGCATTACCTGTTGCTTAAGTCAATATAAAACTACTTCCACTTCATTGAATGCACGCGATTCGCTCGAATGGCAAATTGATATTATAAATACATAATTAGAACATTATTAATAACGAATGTTTCGGAAGCACTACCACGTTTCCTTCAGGTTGTAAATAATAATTATAATTATTTATAGATAAACTAAATAAACATCAAACTTTAGTAGCAACGGTAAAAAATTGCGTAATACATATTATAAGATACGGACGTCCGCTGTCTTGTAACAGTGTGTAAGAGGACATTATAAAAACGACTGACCCAGATGGCAAGACAGGATGGGTAGCAATCAAAGAAGTTTATCACGTTATTCACATTTAACCAGAAGAAACTCTTATAGCTGCGTTCGCATATTTTTAGCCGTTTCAGCGGTCACGGTTCAATCGATTTGGTTCATATTTTGAAAATAAATTCAAAATATTTTAGATAAAATTACGGATGGATCGTTTAATACGTCAGTTTCCTTTAGATCAACTTCGACAAAAATGTACCGTATAGTACAGACCGTATAAAATTTACTTTTGAAACATCGAAATATTATTCCGTAGGCTGAAGATAACTCTGAAAATTCAAATTTATGCCTTAATTTCTTTAGTAAGCCAGCTTTTTTTCTGGATCAAAGTCTATCTAAGTAGTTTCAAAAACGTGCGTTCAGACTCTTTAGTTTGGAAATTGTTTAAGTGGTATTATTTGATTAAATTTATTTCTACTGAAGTTGCTCTCAAGTTGTGCTCATATAGCATAATGAATTTTATTTCATCCTTCGCTTCGGTTATTATATTATTATTATTATTCAGGATTCATGTATGTAAGGATATATGTTTCTTTATGTCACCATAATTTAAACCAAATCTTTTACACATAATGGCGTAAAAACTACAACAGTTGCTTTGTTAACAGGATCCTAAAGATTGGTTCGATTTTTTGAGTAAATAAGTACTTTTGTCTAAGTTTGTAGCTTTAAGGGAGCTTTAAGGTTAC
Organism: Laspeyria flexula; assembly: GCA_905147015.1. NCBI lineage: Eukaryota > Metazoa > Arthropoda > Insecta > Lepidoptera > Erebidae > Laspeyria > Laspeyria flexula. The sequence goes on from LR989958.1 coordinate 2,917,290, forward strand.
TTGATGATGGATGGCATTTTGGACAGGTCAACTGACTTTTTGTTACAAATTACTGGGTCACATTATATTGCTCAATACCTTGTTTAAAAAGATACACTTTTAAAAAATGTAACTGACATTTTATCTTCAAAGTTGATCTTTACGTAACATTTAATTTGGATGTTACCCTTTCGTTTTTTTTTTGTTGCTTTTATGATAACCGTAAGTTGACCTCAGTTTGAAAGGCACTTGTTTATGACGTTTTATATTCTCACGCATTTTTTATTGTTTTTCTTCGGTTGGTTCATACCACAGAACAAAGATAGGGTTCATACCCACATTATTATGAAGGTAGAATTATTCAGTTTTTGTTGAGTAATATATACTTATATGGATAATTGTTTGGACCTTAAACAATTAGCACTATCTTCAAATTGAAATTCTTTATTAACACGAACATGTTACATAAGAATTCCTTATTCTTAAGGAATTAGGTTACCTATGATATACCGGTAACAATTTGGCACGCTGTAGGTATTAAGACACAAAGGCCGGAGTTTCGCTGTAAGTATTCTCACTCTTTTGACATTCACACCATTAATATCGAGTCTTGTTTCTGAATTCAGTAAAAGTATAAAAGTTACCTTAATATTTGCAATCATCGATTCAAGGAAGTTTTCGATGGTAGCGAAACAAGAATCATTAACTGTCGGCTCCAAACCGGATTGTTCTCAGAAAATCCGTAGGTAGACTACTTTCTTTGCCTCGTGTCCGGCAAAACCATTAATATTTATATACTTTTACTCATTGATAGAGATTTAACTTTATTGTTTAATTTTTAGAATATTTATAAGATGATGTATGATTTGTTTTGGACGTGTGAAAGTGGTATTGGTGCCAATGTCATCAAATATACACCCAAAAATAGATATAGAAGAGTATAGTTTCCAAATTCCACAGAATTAAGAAAGATATAAGCCATGAATTGAGCGGGCTGGAGAAGATAGATGATATGGTTGTAATTTGTAGGTGAACCTTTTAAAAATTAAATACATTAGTTCTGTATAATATATTTCTACTAGAGTAGCAAAAAAAGATACGATGACAAAACAAATGTTCCTAGGGCATATCTATGATGAACTATATCACCATATCTGTGAACAAGATGTTTAAATTCAAGTTTGTCCACGAGAAAAATCTGGCGGCAAATTCACTAAAAGTCTCATTATTCCAAACGGTACACTATTGGTTCAATGGACCACATCGACTATCAAGTCTGCTATTGCGTAACTAAACAAAAGAAGAACTGGTTTGTTATAAAGTTATAACATAGACCACAAACAGACGACTATTATGTATTGAAGTGGTTAGTTTTGTGAATACTAACTGTATTTTAACATTGTCTCTCTTCACAATGGGCCACAACGGTCAATTAGTGAATGAACCGGACGGTGTGGTGTTCTGCTGCATCATTTTACCAACCTACATTCATTCATCATCATCATTCATCATCACCATTCATCATCATCATCATTTTTATACCCAAATTGTAAATTACAAAAGATTGTAACTATCCACTTTTTTTTAAAGTGTGGCGTGAGTTTCCTGCCTGTTCTTCTTATAGCTCCACCCCGTCAGCGAACTGGTCGTAGGCAAATTTGCTGACACTACTTTTCGGATAACCTGTTACATTCTTATCTTGTGACTTTCATAAGTTTTACCTTGTAACCTAGATGAATAAAGGAGATTTCATTTCATTTCATTAACCATGTTTATCATTATTATTGATACAAGGGCGATCACCCATGTTTAGCGACTGTGATGCTTTGATTGCAGCTGCAATTTTCAGAGTGAGATATTTCGCAGAGTGGAGGAGGTGTACATTTTCTCTTGTTTACACAAAACACATCCATACATATTATATGAAGGTGAATAAAATATGTTTGTGTATCCTTCTTATAAGAAACAGTAGCCCAAAAAAGATTCTTTGTTTGCTTGCGTTTGAAAATCTAAAGAATTAAAGTAAGAATGTAAACCCGCAGAAGTATGTTTAATCATAGTTTAAATTTTACGTAAGTTTGAATTAGAAAGTTATTTGCACTTGAATTGCGAGACTTTGCGGAATTAAACCATTTAATTAAGTGAACGTATTGACCCAAATATGCGTATTATCGCCTCGCCCCCAAATAGTTGTTTTATTGTGATGCTGCGTTGTTATTATAAGGAAAGTTTTAATAAAATTAAAGTCCACACTTTCTTTCTTAGAAAGGATAAGCATAACTATATCATAATTATTAGTCTCAATCGATGTTAATAAAATTCGAAATGGGTGTGTTTATAACCCCATAAATCTAATTCGAAATACACGTATGTTCTAAAGCACGTAGAATTGATTTCTGCAAGAGTGTATTTTGTCCTATTTTTAACTAGTAATTTATCTACTACTAGTAATATATCTAATGTATCTATTATAATATCATTGGTTTCAACAGCCTAGCTAGATAGCTTAGTTATGGACAAATATCCTCAGGAAATTAGAATGATATAAAATGTCTGTACTAAAAACTATTATGGATATTGAAGCCTGAAAATCTAAGAGATTAAGAAACCTCAAATCGGTAGGGATTTTATCATCATCATCATCATGACGTCCATTGTTGAACATAGGCCTCACCTAATTTTCGCCACAGCAAGCGATATTATAATAATATGTTCTAATCACAGGCAGGATAGGGTTTTAGTATTCTTTAATTGCTCGATAAAATAATTTTATTTTTTTAACTTGGTTGTCTTACAGGTTTTCAGAGATTTACTGTAGGTACATTTTCTAAACTTCTAAGTATCCATACTAGTAGTTACTAGTTAGTAGAACAACGTATACCTACAAGATTTCTCGGCAGGGAAAAACCTTGTTAAAAAAACGATGAATAATCGAATAATTGCTCTATTATATTTCTGCTTGTGAGACCATTAACTAAAATGGCACAAGATGTTGCTCTCTATAAGATTTTTTATGCAAATAAACATACACGCATATATCATAAATACTTCCTTAAAGTATTTCCTAGCATGCGCAAGTCGGAGTTAGACTTAGAATTTGAACCTGCGCGTGGTGAAAGTTGTACAAACATACGCTCCATTCATATAAAAGCGGCTTCCTAAGGTGCTTACTACTGGGGTTTATTTACGACTAACAACACCGAACATCCACTGCACCTTTTGTAAGTTATGATTAAGAGCGATAATTTCAACCCATAAACGTCCCACTGCTGGGCACGGGTCTCTCCAGAGAATGTGGAGGGAGTTTAGCCTACTATACCACGCTGGCCAGACGGGTTGGTATAGGGTTTGTTTCGAATTTTCCTTTTCTAGCAGTGCTCTTACCGCTTATAGTTCCCTTAGTCGCCTTTTACGACACTCACGGGTTGAGATGGGGTGCTGACATTTAGTAGGTATTCTTAATCCGTCACGACACGGAATAAGAGCGATGGACCTTTGCAAAATATAAAGATAAGCTACTTGTCAGTCTCATGGAAAGCCAAGCATTCTATCTTGTTGAATGCATTGGAATTAATCAAGAGTAGCCATGAAATTGCTTAAATTGATTCTGTTCCATGGTGCATCGATGCAGGTTTTGTCAGTGTTCGCCTTTAATATCATGCACTGTGAGAAACTGCCTTAAATATACCATCTTGTGAATTCGTGTTATAATATTCTATTTTTAGATTTATAGATAATCGTATTTGTATTACGCAGTTAATGTGGGTAATTAAATTGTTGAAGCGGTGTCAAAATTCTAACATATAATAATTAGTACGTTTTGACATCTTTATACCAGATAAATAAATACACATATAATATAATCTACATACGAGTATATGTAGATAATATTTAAGTGATTTCACTCTCATTGTAGGTATATATCAAAATAAATCAATACAAAAACTTTATAGTCTTAGTAGTCTTTTTTCATTACGACACTTTTTATGACGAAGTGCGATATGAAAACTACGATAAGTAATGCTTCGTTTCGGTCGTTGTTTAGTTGGCCACTGCTCAGCTCCTATTGGCCGTGGCGTGATGTTATATAGAATTGTTCAAATAGTTCCTCATATGAAATCCACATTGGTACTGCCGGTCGGAATCGAACTCGGACCCCGTGATTTGCACGCCGGTCACTTATCCATTCGGCCACCATCGATCGTTGTTGTTTAGAAGTAGTTAAAAGGGCAAGTGAGAGTCATAAAAATAAAAATTTCTACTGAAAGACGTAATGCTATTTACATAATCAGTATGTTAACTTTCCACTAACCTCATTGCCAAATGTATAGAAATATGTAGCTAAAACTGTTCGAAGCATTCGTTGTCTAGAATTTTTCTAATAGCTTAAATTTAAAGAGGACCCGAAGTTGTTCAACTTCTGCATTTTATTCATGTTTGATTGCATAATCTTCTTTTAAATAAAAATGAATTTATGAGACAGTAAACCATTCCATATTAATAAATCGTCCCATTAGAAGAATGTCTTATCTTCAGATAAAACAAAAATGCAATTATTATAAATTTGGCATTAAAAATGACTATCAATTGATCAAATTTGTATCTTGTAAAATACTGACTAAAGAATAAAACAAAAATTTGATCATTTTTTTCAATTTGTAAGTTTACGAATTTTTTAATAATTTCATTTTTGTTTTATGTGAAGATAAAACATTATTCTTCTAAGGGGACGAAATCGTTTGTTTAGTTGAACGCCTTCATTTCAGGAACTATTTGAACAATTCTGTAAGTGTTGCATAGCTCATAAATCGAGGAAGGCTATAGGCTATATAACATCACGCTACGGCTAATAAGAGCTGAGCACTGGTGAAACAAAGAACGATGGGCGCGTAGCCCAGGGAAACGGCTAGATAATGTATATAATATTACAACGGAATTAAGAAGTCGCAAAACAACATATACCGCTGTTCAAAGTTAATAATTATAATAACTAAGCAAGGAAGTCGCTGTCGGAAGCTTATATGAATTATAGAGGCGCCTCTATAATTCATAAATAAACTAAAATGACAAAAAGAAAAACCGGTACCCTTATAATATCATTCTGTTGTCCGTCTGTCTCTGGTCGTCTCTCGTCGTCACAGAAGAGAGATAGGTCATTTTTCATTGTTCTGTGATCGTCGTACTCTTAGATATTTGTGTCGTGTCTTGTCTTTAATTTGGTGGTATCCAGGTCTCATTCCAAAATCTGTCTTTGCCTCGGTGACGCATTGGCATTGTGTACGACTGACAAGAATGTTTGGGTTCGATACCCGGGTCGGATAAAAAAATTGTATTGGATTTTTCTATCTTGGAATTCTCAGAATCAAAACACACACACAGTTTGAATATAATTGAGCCCAGTTATGCCAGCCCAGGAATGTGGGTATGAAAGTAGGTACTTCTGCGTAAAAAGGCATGATGCTGTTGGTTAATCAGGATTAAACTGTTTGTATTTAAATGGTCAAAATAACACCCCTGGCAAAATTCTAGCAGGTTTTTCTCTGGCCCGAATTATTTATTTATTTATTTGAATTCATGCACTTAGAACTGTACAAAGGCGGATTAAAGATATCCTGAATTTGCAGTGGTCACACTTAGGTATAGTCAGTTGTGCATAATTAAAAAAGATCAGGAAAACTGTTGACAACGATGAGGTAGGGACACTTTCTATCAATGAAGCAACTAAATGTAATAATGTTTATAATTTGGTCGTCACCGGACAGTATGCAGAAAGCAAAACGACGTTACTTTCGATTGTTCGGTGTTACGTTACATGTCAATGTCCGAAGTGTTCGATATTACAGGTTGAATACGTCTTACACCATAAGTTTGTTTACTACTTTATTAAGGCCAAACATATTTATCTATAACAAACATAATTGAATTGATGAAGGTTATAAGCTATATATCATCACGCTACGGCCAAAAGGAGCTGAGCAGCGGCTAAATAAAGAACGACAGGAGCGAAGCCCCGCGCGGCTTCTATCTAGTAACATATAAAAACCACCTGTCACTGTGTTGTACATGTTAACCTCTGAAAAACACCGCGATTTGAATTTGAAAGATTAACATCACAACCATATTATAGTTTGCTAGCTTTGATTAGCCCCATACAATAGGGAGCGAACCTGTCACCAATAACAAGCCATAATAATAATGAAAGTTTCAAGACTTAAGAAAATCGAACCCGGGACCACTTGCACTCAATAGTCGTGTGGCTTGTCTTGCACACTCCGCTGCCCAGAAGGTAGAAATTTTAATATAATTTCGTGAATCTGTGCGGTTAGTTTCAGTTTAGAAGGTAAAATAGTTTTGGCTCCAATAGGTGAATCAGAAGGTTGTCTGTTTCATACGTTGCTCAATAGTATGTTAATTTCTTTGCATAAATAGAAGTCTAATTGTCCCTCTCCACAATAGGCAATGTTGGCCGATTAGTGCCAGGGTTAGGTACTACTATCATCGACATAACGGCTATCACGCTCGATCACTTATCATGACTAATTGTGAAGCACACCTTTAATTATTTATCCATCATGACCCATTATGAAGAGAGGCCATAAAATTCAACAAGGCTACTTAACAGACATGACGTGACTTATATTAGACTGAAGAAGCCTCATATCGTGAAATTATTACTAAATGAACACTTTCAACGTAGACATTACAAAATAAAATTAACATTCTTTAATAGTCTTTTGACCTAAAAGTGGATTACGAAATCCAAAAACAACAGATAGACAAATGCCAGAGGTCAAACCTTTCTCCTTTTATCTTTAAACTGCGAGTAATATCTAATGATGAATGTTGATAATCATGTGAGTGTCGTTACATAACATTGATTCGGAAAGCATTTAGATCAAAAGTTTCGTCAGCTTGTTGCATCTGGTAGAATTATAGTGCTTTCTATTACTTTTTGCTGAGGATGATGAAAATTGCAGCAATGATAGATGTATTTAAGATCTTAAGATATAATTTAAGTGTTCCACCATTCGCTCTATATATTTCAGATAAGCGTAGTTTCAGCTTTTATTATTATTGCACGAGCATTAAAGCTTTTGGTTTTTTTTTGTGAGTTCAGGTCAGTGAATGGTGCTGCAACTGGTAAACAACAGACAAATCCACGTTCTGGGTGGTTGACGTCATAGCAGATTTTGGCTGCCCTAAAGCGAGGTGTTAGTGCACGGAGGGTCTTAGCGCGTGATCTTTTAAAGTGTCCTACATAATCACCCAGTTCCCCGAGCTGGACTTATCCATCGTCACCAATTATGTCAGGCTTTTTTCTGTCTACTATTGAACGTAAGCTAACCGTCACCCAATTTACTACAAAGCGTGCGTGACCGGTCAACAAAATGTAAAATGCATTTCACTTCTTTAAAAAAACAAACAACGTTCGGTCAGATCAACATCTGGCGGGTCCGACATTTTATTTTTAAATTATTATTAAATTATTTTATTAAAATATTAAATTCTTAATCAATTTAATTAATTAATTCAGAAGCCATTAACCTATTAAGTAACATTAAAGAAAAAAAACAATGCAGAGGTAAATCAACCAATTATTATTACTGCCTTTTGTTTTGCAAGAAGTACGCGAGTATGCGTGGTCTAGGAAAAAGTCTGCTAATTAGAATTGTTCTGGCCCTTATTCTGAGAAGTGTTTAATCAATGCTTATAATTTAAAAGCTAATACATCTGTTATAAAAATGGTCTAGTGATCGTGCGGCTTTACAAGATTCTAGGTTTGATAAATATTTTAGCGACCTATAAACAGCTGTATTTAGTATAGTCTTTACGTCTTTGTAAAATCAGTGAAAAAATTTGGTTCCTGTTGTTGTACTGGCGTTGTTTACTTCTAAAGTCAATTGCATCACGAGTGCACCAGCAGTGACAGAAGAAAATTTAGCTTTATGCATACCTTCTTCGAGAGTTCGAATGTTGATTCCATCATTAGCATAATGCCACACAAGAGAAACGACAGTGTTGTCTATTGTTGACTGTAGATAACCAATTATCTCATTTAGCTGTCGTCACTTAGCCGAGTTATTATACGCTCTTTTCACTAATAGATAGTCGGTAATGATGTGCGGTTCGAAACGCAACGGTAGTTACGTAGCGATGTTGATGAGTATTGTGTCCAGATATGTGGTAAATAATATTGACTGTATGAATCTGAGGGTTTATCATAGAACTACAAAATAACTGTAAACTTTTATCCCTGACGCGATTATAAACATTGACCCCCTTATTACAAAATAAATTGACAACTTTGACACTAAAACAATGGCTTATATCAATTTAAACCTGGTTTAATACTTAGTCCATATTTTGTAATACGTAAGGGGTGAATATCGTGTTTGCCACTCGATATTGTGCACATTGTATTTTATTTTAAGGCATGCTACATAAATTGTAAGATTAGTGTTACAATTGTAGGCGAACCTATAAATAAATAAACTAAAAAGGAAAATTATTATTAACGTAATTTAAATATCCATTTTATTTTCTTGTTGGTTCGATATCGTGTCAACGTAGATATAATTATTTCCTCCGACTGAGAGGACTGGACTGCCTAACAGCCATTCAGAGAGACATAATATATTATCGTTAGATGCTTTTTAGGTTAAGGAGCTTTCAAATCCTCTTATTTAAAAATTGTATGTTTGAAAGAAAAATCTATCTACCCATTAAAAACTTAAAGTAAGAGACAAGCCCAGAACTCTAAAATATTTGCTGGTGGGATCAATGAAAACTCTAGACTACTACTCTTTCCAATTTGTGTCACCTCACGCTTCAAAATCGGTCGAGCCGTTTGGACTTCAGGCAGTCACAATGGAACAGCACACATACCAACATAAACATATACGCACGAAAAACATTACCCTCCTTGTAAGTCAGTTGCTTGACAAATTGACAAATAAGGTGACGGAATTACTTGTAAATGAGAGTAATTACCTTATGTTTAATATAAGTTTATTAGTCATAGGTCATTACGCATGAAATATATTTCCTAATCTCAATTAAATAACCATTCACTTAACATTTACCTATCACATCTGTAAACGTAACTCTTCTATGATGAAATATGTTATGAATAAATATTGGTGTACATTCACCACGTGTTGCGTAAACTTGTTTAGACGGGAAAAAGTAAAAAGTGTCTCAATTGATTTCTTTGTGTTAGCTTCTGTTACTTAACTAACCGATTTGAGGACGTGACACCGAATTCTATGAATAGATTTTAAAATTATAGTTTGCAGTTAGCAAATGAATTTAAAAGGATAAAGGCAGCATATGTGGTGCTAAAACTTAGCCTGAGCCAGTCTAAAATGTGCAGATTTTGCCTAGAGTCAGAGGAAACTGCAATGCATCCTCTGCTCATGAGGACCACTCATGTACAAAAGAATTATCCCTTTAGGACAACACCAAATGCAACTTGATGAGATACAAAATCTCTCTGTTCAGAAAATTTCTACAGAACTAAGCAGCGAACTATAAATAACAAGGGTGCTACAAAAGATTAGTCCTGGTCGAGGTAACAAAGAGGCCGCTAACGGCTTTAGTTAGTATTCTGAATTGGAATTTACGTTTGAACAACTTAATATTCTAATTCCGAAAATATACCCGTCGACGCGTAGGATATTTTTTTGTAATTTTCTTATCTGAATGCCCAATAAGAATTAGTTAAAACCTAACTAGAAAACCGTACATCTTCTTCTTCGTCGCTCCCTTAATGCTGAGGATTCAGATATAGGGACCGCGTTGTAAATATTTTTTTATCTTTCAACAAAAATTTTTACCATGTTGATAAATCATGTCGCCAAATTACCTCATTACCTTTGCGTGTCAAATTTTTCAATTAATTACGAATATTCACATATCATTATAGCATTTAAGATCGGTATCTATTAATTAAAGCCTGTATTTCGAAGACAATATGTGATTTATGACCTCACAGGTCACTGAAGTTACAATCTTGACACGAATAGAGTCATTAAAGTTTCGTGTAAGTAATTGCTTCATAATTCCATATTTTTCATGTATTTTTTCACATAGTAACACAACTTTACATTGTAACGAAATTCAATTACATAGTATACATGCATTGGAAATTCTCAGCATATTTTAAAAAGAAAATTACGAAGCCTGAGAATCTAAGCATCTAACTTTAATTTGATCATAAATTGTGTGTCTGTGTGTAATTTTGTCTTCTAATTGTTTGTTTGTAAGTTTTGTACGGAATCCAAAAAGTATTTTTTGTCTGAAAACTCCTTCCACTGCATAGTCGGATAAAACTAGCTAGACTTTATAGGACATAATCACGCACGAGTATAACATAATTTGGTGCAAATTTACTAAGTTTGGTTAACGCATCTATTAATAAGATACACATACTTATTTTAGATAAAATACGGTACGGTATACGAATTCGGGTACCTTTGTATATCTTTTTTTCAGTTCTAATTTTGGTATGTATATTTTTGGGTAACAAATAAAATATGATGCCTTGTATTCAATCATTACGAACTTTAGAAATTTACCTACACTGAAATGTACCTAGTGAGCCTATGTAAGCAATGCGTAGCGCTACTGTGTTATTACTGTGAGTCATAAATTTCACACGAATCTTCGTAACTACATAGTTTCAAGGGGTATATTTTTATTTTACAAAAGGTATGCCATTTTTATAAAACACTAGTGGTCGCGCGGGGCTTCGCTCCCGTCGCTTTTGTTTGGCCACTGCTCAGCTGCTATTGGCCCTAGCGTGATGTTATATAACCTATAACCTTCCTCAATAAATGGACTATCTGACACTAAAATAATGTTTCAAACCGGATCAGTAGTTCTTAAGATCCTAGCGTTCAAACAAACAAACAAACTCTTTAGCATTATATGGTATAGAAAAGTAAACTAGATTACTAAATCAAGCATAGGTGCAAAATGAATGCATATATCCGACATAACCTAGACTTTATAATTGAATCAGTTTGTGAAACAAAGTTTTGTTATAATATTTTTCATTAATTCAATTGAAGGAATCAGTCAACTGTATATCCTATATTGAATATGTATCCGGTACTTTTCAAAACCAATAAGTGTAATCTGATTGCTTTGTTAGTGGTACCAACAATATTAGAATACTACGCTTGCATTTAATATTACTGGTAATTCTGATAATCTTTTATTCTTGATATTTATTACATTTTCTGTGAGCATTTTGAACTTCTCCATGCTTAGTAAATGCTTGATCCCGGCGGGCCTTTTTTGGTAGTCGTTAAAATTAGTTAGAAGCTTTCTGGGCGACTTGATAAATTCCAACACCATGCAATATCATTATTATTATATAGTAATTTCTTCTTCTTCGAGATTATAAGCAACAGGGTTCGTATAGTGACGGATGAAGAATACGTAATGTCACTACCCCATTTTAACCCATGGGTGTCATAAAAGATGACTTTAGGAGACCTTATGCAGACAAGACCACGGCGAGAGATAGAAAATTCTAAACAAAACCCTATAACAACCAATCTAGCGTGATATAGTAGGCTAAATTCCCTCCAAAATATTTGAAGGAGACTCATGCCCAGCAGTGGGACATTTATAGGTTGTAATGATGATGATGATGAAGCAACAGGATCTGTTAAAATCGCAATGACAATAAGATTACGTCAAGAAGTTGTTGTAAACTAGAAATAAACAAACTACAAGATAAAAGAAATAAAAGTAGCACGTTACAAATGAACCGCTCACTATAAATTTATACGCAACAGCAGTGCGTATAATACTATAATTATTGGAACAAATCATGAGTTTATCAGTTTTTTAAAAGCTTGTTTTGGTGGCATTATAAAGTAGCCCATGTGAATCAGAAAGAGTTTAGCATCAATTCATTTTGGTTTTCAAATCAGGCCAGTGGTTTTTCAGTTTAGCAAAAACAAGCAGACTTACAGACTCTCAATATATTTATGGTCGTAAATTTGTATTTTTTTGTGAATAATAATAATATGATTTTTGTTCTAAATTAATTTTATTTTTACTGTTTTTGAATTGCACGATTTAATTTTATAATTTGTGTACCTACCTAGTTTATAAGAATATTTAAAAACAATTGTAACTATTCCGTGAATAAATAAAATACAAAAAAAACTACCTAGTACATGCTAATCATCAATTTTGTTTATACCTATATATTTACCTTTTTATTTCCTTCTTAGAGATTTTCTAGATTCCTTCTATACAGTTCTATTATAAATGAAATAGGTACTTCTGCTTACATCACTATTTTATTCTATTTTCTTCATTAAAATGACTCAATAGGTAGGTAAATAAATGTCGTTATTTTCTCCGTATGTAACAATAATAATATTCTCACTGTTTTTGTTATATAGAAGCTATTGTGCGATAAGTGAAATCTTGTTGTGTATGGAGTCGGCACTTCTTTATTGTGAATATCTAATGTTACTTTAAGTCCAAACCACAAATCATTTTTAATCACATTGTGATAAATATTTACAAAAATAATTTTCTTTCAATTGTTATTGTTAATACTTACCTGAATAAATCTTATGAAAAAGGTTGTATTTATTAACTAATGGCAAAATTAATAAATTATTTATTGTTATTTTTATAATTATATGTACTGGCAACTAAGTTAACCAAGTTAAGTCGGCTAAAATAAAATAATTAAAACGTACCTTAATGTTCCGCATATTCATCATCCTATTCAAACAGACGGCGAAAGTCACTTAGCACTTGCACTGTCACCCACAGGCACCAAACACTAAATAATTATAATAATATATTTTATCGAAAAATCCACCTAAAATCCAGGATCAAAATAATTTATCCTGTTTCCAAAAAATGGCGGATTAAGTGACGTTTAATTTGGCGCTAAAATTCAAATTTCAAACACAACTTTCGCGCGCGCTCGCTATGACGGCTCACTCTCACTGGCCACTACGTCGAGTTTTCTTTTTATTTAAACTTGCAATCCCCTCTTGCGATTGTGAACTATCGCATAATATCTTGTTATCAATACCTACGAGATTCTCGTATGTAGGTAAGTATAATAAAAATTAAAGGCGTTTTGATTAACAGCATTAATTACCTAATAAAAAAAATATATTAAAAGATGAATTAGCTGAAATGTGACCCACTTATTACAGCTTAGATTATGGAAAAGTATAAAAACTATTTTAACGCAAAAAGCGTTTGATTAGAGATTAGTAAATATTGCCAGTCACTTGAATAAATTTCGAGTTAGACCCCAACCTTTTTGGTTTTTGGTGTGAGCTTTGATATAAAACATTACCTAACTTGAGTTTCATTTGAAAATAGTGCCCACTATAACTGGTGAAGTGGGTGATCTTCAAAGCCAATTAGAGATGAGATCAATGTACTCGCAAAATGGGGCATTTTAGCTTTTAGATTGCATTTCTTGGGCAACAGGGTACTGCTTCCAAAGGTTATTTTTCGACAACTTAGCTTTTAGCTCAATTAACTTTTTCCATATCCAGGATGTCGTAAAAACCAACTAGCAGAACAAATCACAATAGACATGTGCAAGACACGGAAAACTCAAATCAGCATCAAGTAATAAAAATATTAGAAGGTGGTTTTATAATGGTAATAGTGGACCGCCTTAAAACGTATCCAATTAGGGACAACTAGAGTCGCTGATGACATATTAGGTTCCAACGGCCTACCCTATAATATGAAGTGTTGGTACACTGCACATAGTGGTTTAAGTGTGCAGGCCTTTTGACACTTTCACCCTACACAACCGTTCCGGATCCCCGATCGGGATGGCATGAGTAGACGGAATAATTTTTCCCTCTTAAAAAGATCTATATCTCCATCCAAAACACATTTAACGTCTACAGTTTCATATCTACTCCTACGTAAATTGTATCATCTTCTTATCTTATCGTATGGGCTTGAGGCAGACCGTAGTGTTTGAATTTATCAAGTCGCCTAGAAGGCTTCCAACTTGACTTAACGACTACCACATTAAGTGATAACTGGACCAACGGCTTTACGTGCCCTCCGGAGCACGGAATTTTATCATTATAATTATAATATTATTAATAAAAGCGAATATTAAAAATAATAAAGGCCGCTAATGACCTTTAATTAAGTTCAATAAACTCGATCAATCAATTATTTTATTTGTGACCATCACAAATAAAGGTGTTACAGTGTTTATACTCCACATCAACTTTTCATAGTTCGCGACGAAACCGCAAAAAAGTAGGAAGTGCCCTGTTTGATGCACTTTCAGTCTAACAAAGGTTTGTCTAATCATTGAGGTGATTGGCAATACGCGGTCAATTGCAAAACATGCAGTGAAGGGACCTATTACAGACGATCTTGTAATAAAATTATATATTTATTGTGTAATATGTTTTAGGAAGCAATTTTTTTGTCAATAGATTGGTGGGAACTTTTTTGAATTTGCTCGAGAGATAGCTTACGCAAGACTGTTCGTTAAAGTGATGCACTAGTTTTCTGGTGGTTTTGTTACTGGATTATGTTGGTGGGATCAATAAATATTTTAATTTTATTTACAATGTCTTAAAAATATTATGTTTAAAAAATATATATAATAACGCTATAATTATTCTATATTATAAAATAACTACTAGTATATTAGAAGAAAAATATATTATATTCTAGAACTCGCAATTGAGTGGTCTACTTATAACTCAACAAAAAATCTAAGGGACTTAAGTAGTTATATGACTTTTTGTCAAGGTATAGGAATTATTTCCTAATGCTATACAAAATCTTTTTCAGAACAACAATAATGTCGTGAACTCGTGACCCAGTGAAAAATACAGGAATTAATTATTATTTACGGATGCAAATAAAATTACTCACGGAAATAAAATTGCCAATCACTATTGAAACTTTTTGTTTTGACATTTGCACTCACTTTTTTTATATATTTACGCCAGATGGACCGATGACCCAATGAAAGTTGTAGAAAACCGCTCCTTAAAGGCACAACAGAGCCATAAGCTGTGAAAAAAGTAAGGTTAGGCCTATGTCCAGCAGTATGTTTCTCCAGACTAAGGTGATACAGATTTGCACTTTTGAATCTTCATAAATTATTTAAATCGATGTTATTCTTATTCATATAATAAAATTAAATAATATGCACATTTACATAAAACGCCTGTTTCACCAACAAAGTTTGCCAAATATGTGCTATATAGCCTATATGAAACTTACTTGACAGATTTTTGACGTATTTTTCAAATAAAATCTGTCAAAAAAGTCTCAGATAGTTTATTAGACACTTATTTGAAGGTCAATAGGCCATTAATATACTTTTGACATAATGTGAAAAAAATTTTTAGGTATGCATAGCTAAATTCTAAGTTTAAAATTCAAACAGTTTATGAATCAGAAATTTGTATAATATAATTATATATTTTTTAAATGCGTTACTTTTTTCTTCTATTTGTATTGAGAGCCAGACACAGAGACACCACAGCACTTTATCATAATTTTATTCCTGCGACAATGTTTATAATTTTGCCATAGTAATAGATTGTGGTTTTCATCTAGTCTTGTGGTTTTCCGGCAAATAAATAGCTTTGCCTTTGTTGTGTAGTTACTATGTTTACTATGTTTTTATCAAACAAACTGTGTTCACCAAGCGACATGATAACTTCATATTAAATTGTCAATAAACTAAAAGTCGCGCGGGGCTTCGCTACCGTCGTTCTTTATTTGGCCACTGCTTAGCTCCTATTGGCCGTAGCGTGGTGTTCTATAGCCTATATTCATTTGAACCCATAAACCTACCACTGCTGGGCACGGGTCATCTACAAAGATTGTGGGGGGAATTTAGCCTATACTACGCTGGCCAGACGGGTTGGCATAGGGTTTTGTTTCGAATTTTCCTTTTCTCAGTGTTCTTGTCTGCGTAAGGTTAATCCTTTAGTCGCCTCTTACGACACCCACGGGTTGAGATGGGGTAGTGACATTATGTATACTCAATCCGTCACTACACGGTCAAGCTTATCTTACTCAGTGATAATGTAGCTTTCTAACGGCAAAAGAATTTTTGAAATCAGTCCAGTAGTTTTTAAGTTTATTCGTTACATACAAAAATACAGATCTTTCCTCTTAATCATATTAGTATAAAATTATAGATTGACATGAAATAACTCAATAGTGATAGTAAATCTTAAATGAATAAAAAACATTTCCATGTAATATTTCAAATGTAATACCTCAATAATGCCGGTCATAATCTAAAAAAATAATATATAAAAAAAGCGATTACAAATCAGAATTGGTTTCATATATAGCAGATTGTTACATTGCATATCGTTCTACATTATAAACGTTACATAATAACATCCTAGTTTGCATCCGTGGCTGCGCAAGAGCATCAGTGCCGTCAGTGGGGCTTTTGTGGAAAATAACAGCCGGATTATAACTGGTAAATAAGTCTTGTGAAAGAGGGAATTTTATATCGGTACTATCTTTCACCCGTGGCTACGCCTGCGTATCTCACCATGTCAGAGTGGTCATATCGCCGATTATGGTACAACTACACCGCAGTTACTTTTTATGGAGCAACACAATGCAACACGATAACATTAAGAAATATTCTTAAATTTTTGCGACTGCTTGTTACGGATCATCATAACATAAAGTAAAACAAAAAAAAACAAATGCTAGCCAGCAAAGCAGCTTGAGTTGCAAAGCATACATATAAATATTATCCAGTTACCAAACGACGCAACTTCACCTAACACGGCAACATTTATTAATAAAAAATAACTTTTTGCTATCGGATGTTACCCACTAACACTTGGAAACGTTGCTCCAGAAAAAGCAACTTCGGGGTGGATGCACTATTATACACTTTTATTCCTAATTAATGCAAAACCTGAAAGTAACTTGTTCAGAATCAGTAACAGAATCGATTCCAGTAGTTTTTATACCATGTTATATTTTTGTCAAAAATACTGCACTACTACTGCAGTAGGGTTTGGGAATTCCCCGGGAATTTTGAAATTGATAATTTTTACCGGGACTTCGAGACTTTTAAGAACCTTTTTTTTAAGAAGGGTAAGCCTTTTTTAAAGAATATTCATGGTCTTAACTTCTGGTGAAATGTATGAAAAAATGGCAATTTTTGGAAAAACAACATAAACATTTCACCATCATAATTTGTGTGCAAAGTTTCATATCAACTGGGCTAACGGTTCTCGAGTATTAGGTGAATGTTTACCTGTGTATGTATATACATATACATTCTATTTTATATATAGAAGATAGATTGTGGCCTCAGTAATATGTAAGTCTTATTCTAGCTAAGTGTCGTCATAAATTGGCCGCTTTTGTGTTGAGTAATTATGATGTGTGTGTACGAGATTATGTCCTGTCTTATGTCTTAGGCACGATTAGTCACATCATCATTTCAACCCATAAACTGCCCACTATTGGGCACGAGTCTTCTCCAAAGATTGTGGACATTTATTGGAATAAACATATTTACCAATCTATACTCATATTATAAAACAAATTCTTTTTTTTTCCGTTCTTTTTTTTTGTTATAATTCAAAAAATATTTTAGGGACTGGTCACGCCTGCGTCAACAATAAATATGAGTACGAAAATCAGAAAGCATGTATAAAAAGATAAATTTTGAAGAAGCGAAAGATGTATATCAGAATTCTAGCAGGTGGAAGGAAATCTGTCTACTCTGACAAACAAATGGTGTTTTAAATGTAATTATTTTTATTAATAAAGAAATTTACCGCATCGCCTGACTTTTTACTTTTTGTTTATTATTTATTTTGTAAAAATTCATCTTAACTCATTAATCTAACGGTGTGGTGCTCTGCTGCATCACTTTATACGCTACCCAAATTGTAAATTACAAAAGATTGTAACTACTCATATTTTTAAAACGAGTGGCGTGAGTTTTTTGCCAGTTCTTCTCATAGCTCCACCCTGTCAGCGAACTAGTCGTAGGAAAATTTGCTGACACTACTTTTCGGATAACCTGTTACATTCTTGTGACTTTCATAAGTGTACCTTGTAACCTAGACGAATAAACGAGATTTCATTTCATTTCATTTACAAACATACAAGATACGCACTAAAAACAATACCCTTCCTGTCAGTCGGATAAAAAATAAGGCCGACAAAAGAACAGCTCAGAAAATTATGTCACTTTATCAGTGGGGTCACATGCGGCCTAAAGTCACACATAGACTACTTAACACTTGTATGAAATTTAATGAAATCTCGTTTATTCATCTAGGTTACAAGGTAACACTTATGAAAGTCACAAGATAAGAATGTAACATGTTATCCAAAAAGTAGAGTCAGCAAATTTGCCAACGACCAGTTCGCTGACGGGGTGGAGCTATGAGAAGAACTGGCAAGAAACTCACGACACTCTTTTAAAAAAAATGGATAGTTATATATGATTTCTACTAGTTCTTGAAGTACCTAATAATAGAAGCTGTCAAACTGTTACAATATTTAATGGAAAGTTAAAAATTTCCTAACAAATTTAAAGATAATAAAGATTTAGTTAACTACTAGAAGTTCAATTAAGATTATAGACTAGATAAATAAAACTAGCCTAGTATATTATGTAATTATTAAATTTGACATTTAAAGTTTACACAACTTATTTATAGCTATCGATTTTATTCAACCTGTTGCACGGAGATTCACTCTCATCGTTCTTTATTTGCCACTACTCAGCTCTTATTGGCCTTAGCGTGATGTTATATAACCTATAACTTTCCTCAATAAATAGGCTATCCAAAACTAAAAGAACTTTTCAAATCGGACCAGTAGTTCCTGAGATCTTAGCATTCTACCAAACAGACAAACTCTTCAGCTTTATAATATTAGTATAGATTGGTAAATTTGTTTATTACATTAAAAATTATATATAACGTGTTAGCAAACCGAACAACTTTTTAAAATAACATAACAAAACATAACATCACGCTTTTTCTTTCATGGGGTAGGCAGTGCACAGTGTCGCAGGAACACGATTTTTGTTCCATTGTGTTTTTATTTAAAAAATCGATCGTTTACGTTTTTTGACTGGCCTGTTGGTCTAGTGGTTAGTGACCCTGACTGCTAAGCAGGAGGTCGTGGGATCGATCCCCACCCAGGACAAATCTTTGTGTGATGAGCATAAAGGTTTGTTCTGTGTCTGGGTGTAATTTATCTATAATACATAATGTATGTATTTACAAAAAAAAATGTATTTAAGTAGTATATCAGTTGTTTAGTACCAATAACACAAGCAAATATAATTGCTTACTTTGGGACTAGATGGCGCTGTGTGAATGTAGTAGAATATTATTATTATTATTATTTCTAGTTATTCCGTTCAACACCGACTTTGATACGACTTCTAGTTTTTTTATAAAAAATATCAAAGTTTCGTAATATCGGCCTGATGAAAAACGAAAAAAAAATATTATTAAAAAAACTAAACTATATATACCAGTTTCTATTAATTATATGAATTGTCCGTACACTAACCTACCATTTCACCAATTTCTATTTATTTGCTATGAATGGGACAAAAGATATGATTTTTTTTATAGTTTTTATTTTTTTATTCAACTATAACACCGTATTAGTTCGTGATTCCTACATCAAACAATTGTTTATACTTTATTCTACATAACCCTTAAAAACGGCAGCCTAATTCCTTGTTTAGCTTGCAGCTGTGTAAGATCCCATGTAAAGGGGACGAGCCTTTTGCCATTAAACGAGCTTATTTGTTTACAAACTCCGGGCTGATATCTAATGAAAATTTCATGATAGAAAACACAGTCGTATACACTTCCTGCTGCACCATTTAGGCATTTTTTTTCATTTGCACGATTATTATTGTAATTGATAAGTAAATAAACTTTACATAACTTTATTTTACATATATTTTTCATAGTCGCCATATAAAAAAAAAAATTAAAAAAAAAAAATTAAACAAATTGCGATTATTGGTTTTTTTTATTTTTTGTTAATTATGGTTAGATGTATTGTATACCTAATAACAACTAGAAGTGATAACTAAATAGTTTTAAATTTCTAAGATATTATAATTATTAATTACGATAAATAAAATGAATGGTTTACTTATTTACATAATTCTAACATGCGTTAATAATAATTAATTGCAAAAATAATAATTGCGCAAGAAGCAATAGGCTGGTAAATCCAACATTGCATTGGACATGGGGGCTGCCCGCTAGACGCATCCGGGAATAGGCAATAGGTACTAAGTTAATGCAATTATTAAGTAAGTAAAGCTTATTTACCATATAATACCATACCTATTTTTTTGGTTTATTTTTTTAAATCTTTACCTACTATTATTATAAAGCTGAAGAGTTTGTTTGGTTGAACGCTAGGATCTCAGGAACTACTGGTCGGATTTGAAAAATTATTTTATTGTCGGATAGCCCATTTATCGAGGAAGGTTATATATATATATAACATCACTTACGTTGCGCTACATTCAATATGAGCTGAGCAGAGGCCAAATAAAAAATAACAGGAGCAAATATTAGCATTTCTATTGGGCGAGAATCCAGCTCCGAGGAGATCTTGCCAGCTATCTATATGTATAAAGCATGGTGTTCCTCAAGGGAGCGTGTTAGGACCACTACTCTTTCTGAATGATTATGAAAATGACATTAATAATTCCTTATTTAATATAATTAACTATCTTGATAATAATATATAATAATAATAGTTATATATATAATAGTTGCTTACCTTTTTTAAGAGTCTAAAAATATTGACGCTAACGGGGTTATATATTCTAGCAACAGCTGTCTTTGTAAAACAAAATGAATATTTAGGCATTTTAGGCACCACTAAGAGCTCAGTACATTAATAAATTAGAAAGCTATAGCTACAAAGCTGCATTATTGAATAAAAGTTTCTTTGGCATGGCACCAAAAATCTATAGCTGCTGCATCACTTTACTCACTACCCAAATTATAAATTACAAAAGATTGTAACTATCCATTTTTTTAAAAAGAGTGGCGTGAGTTTTTTGCCAGTTCTTCTCATAGCTCCACCCCGTCAGCGAACTGGTCGTAGGCAAATTTGCTGACACTACTTTTCGGATAACCTGTTACATTCTTGTGACTTTCATAAGTTTTTCATAAGTACCTTGTAACCTAGATGAATAAACGAGAATTCATTTCATTTCATTATAATATTAATAAAATACCCAGTGACATTAAAAACTTACCTTTAATAAAGTTTAAAATAATATTTAAAAAATTGCTAATTGATAAATGTTATTATAATTTAAATGAATTTTTAAATGTTATCACTGTAATTATCTATTTATATTTTTACCCTAATTTATTATATACTGGGTGGCGCAAAAGTAGTGGCACTAAAGAAAATGCTTTTTTTTTTTTTATTATACATTTTCTGTCATTCTGTTGTTGAAAATTGTGTAGTGAACAAATGTAAAATACACTGAAAATAAACATGGACCGTTTTACTCCCCAAGAACGTGGAATATCAGTGATAAGAACACAACGTGAATTTCGTCGACGATTTCCCCACCGTCCGGCACCGATTGGTCGCACAATTCGACGCTTTGCCACACACCCACTAAAAGTTACTGTATGGTGTGGCATCTGTGTTGACAGAGTGATCGGACCCTATTTTTTCGAAGACGCTGGAGGCAATGCGATAACTGTCACTGGAGAACGCTACAGAACCATGTTACGTGAGTTTTTGATACCCAGTTTGGACGAATTGGGGCTGGAGCACATCTGGTTTCAACAAGACGGCGCTACGGCACACACAGCGCGCGACACTATGGACTTAGTGAGGGACGCTTTTCCAGGCCGAGTTATCTCTCGTTTTGGCGATTTGCCTTGGCCTGCAAGATCACCCGATCTGACCAGTCCAGACTTTTTTCTTTGGGGTTTTTTGAAATCTCGGGTGTATGTGAACAAGCCACAGACTCTCGCAGCTCTAAAAGAAAACATTCGTCAAGAAATAACGAACATATCGCAGGAAGTGTTACGGCAAGTTATGCAAAATGTCATAAATAGGGCTCAAATGTGTATCAACTCTGGAGGTCACCATTTAAAAGACATCATCTTTAAATCCTAATGGTACGAAATTTAATGGCACAAATATACATTTAAAAAAATCTAAATCTAGTTTTCTAATTTAGAAAAAATGTTATAGCTGAACCAAATAGGGTCTTTACTTTTGCGCCACCCGTTATATATTTATTTATTGACTATAATAATTTGCCATTGTTTTCTCAGCATGTCAGCATATATTTTTTATTTCATTTTATTTTTTTTCTTAGTCATTTTATAATTTCATTATATAAATATTGTCATTAAAAAAAATTTAAAACAATGATTAAATTAATATTTTTAAACGACTTCATATATTTGTATGCCTGATGGTAAAACATAGCGAGCTGTAATAAAAACAAATGTCAACATCTACATCACCCCTTTTAACAAATAAATATATTCTTATTCTTCTATTATTAAAAACAAAAATAAAACAAGAATATCTCTAAATTCGCTCATTCTATTAACCCTAGAGAAAGATAATCAACGGCTGTGAGAAGTATGGCGCGGCAACATATTGTAACTTTTTTTCTTTACTATAAGATGTACACTTGAATAGTGTATATTGTTTAAATCAACTGGCTTGAGTTCCTGCTAAACGGTAAAATATGCACGGTCGATAATGAAATAAAGCTAGCTAAAAAGCCTGTTTGTAGTAAAAAATAGTCATAGTCAACTCAGATCACTTTTTTTTATCATCATTAATAGTTACAATTTCAGATGGTTACAGTTTGAAATAACGCAGAATGGTACAGAAACAAAACACCAAACAAAAAAAAAAAAACTGGATATTTAAAAAAAGAAAAGAAAAATATTATAATTCTAATAATAACTGATTTCTATCAAACTTTAATTTGTTTTCGTCAAACAATATGGGATCTGGGATCATCACTTGGTACCAACTGTATATTTAAAAAGGGTAAAGGCATTATGTGAACTCATTATTTAGAAATAAAAGCTTCAAAATTTAAAGAAAATCGAAAATACAATAAATAACTGACAAGAGTGAATAAAAAATGGCCGTATGAAATATGATCATACAAATATTTGTTCTGACCCGGGGATCAAACCCGATACGTCAGAAACCGTAACTGTATACCGTGTCAGGAATCACTGGGCCACCGAGGCAGTCTCTCCGCCTCAGCAAGCGGTTTCACGTTTACCTTATATGGTTTAAATTTTAACCATATATGGGTTTACCTTATAAGGTAAAATTTAAATATTATTATATTACTAAGTATTTCTGCTGTGCACCTTGCGCTCGTCATAATGATAAGAGTACATGTAACTTTGAACGATGGCTATGACGTGGAAATTCATCGATATTATTGCATAGTAACTAATTAATAATACACCAGTGATGCTCTGGTTTTTAATGTTAACTGCTGACTCATTTTTAGACATATTTAATTTCAAATCTTTATATAATATATAATTCTCCTGTACGTGTGTTGACAGTGAACTCCTCCTAAACGGCTGAACCGATTTGAATTTATTTTTGTGTATATGTTCAAGTGTATTCGAGGATGGTTTAGATTCACAAATAAAAAAAATTGCAATCGATTGGTATATCATGCAGGACAACATCTGTCGGGTCCGCTAGTTGATTATAAAATTATGAATACATTGAAGGGCGTAATTATAGAAAAACTGCAATAATCGTGTTTTTGAGAAGACGTTTTTTGCGTTCTGAATACCTGAATTATGCCTGCCTTTTCTTTCCACCAATTGGTATTATTGATGAGGTCACCATTTATATCTCTCGGTTACAAGTTTACGCTGAGATTTGTGGGTCTATGGAAGTTAGTTACGTGAGTAACTTCAATAGTCAGCGCAGTTTTAATTAACCCCTTACCCAACTCATCACATGTGTATTCACTGAAACCTTTCTCTACTTTACAAATATATACTTTCATTTCTTACATTATTTGCACAACAAAACAAACAGACTATGGTAAAAATTTGTCCAAAACTTACAAAAGATTAACTAAGAGTTAACTGTTCAAAAATGGTTGCCTCATATTGTGTAAGTAACAACTTATAATGTCGCATACGCTTATTGCTAGCGAAAGAATGTGTAAAACATCACATACAATTGTTATGTTGACAATTTTGACAGGAAACAGGGCGAAACAACTGCGGCAAATCTCCTTAATTTACATTAAAGAAAAACTAACCTTAATCTCAAATCACGAAGGTGTTATTTGGTTTGGGAAAAAGCTAGGGTTGTTGCAAAAATGCTTTGCTAACTCGCTTTTTTAGTTCACATTCTATTTTTAAATTATAATGACATAACGCAGCTTTACAAGAAATAAGTATGATTAGACATAATTAAACTTGTTGATATTTCATCATAATTATATGTCAACGCTATAACATTGTTGCAATATGCACAATAGTTCTGTAAAGAATGGGCCCTTATAATTTGTTGAAAATGAAATATGTTTTTACACTTTCGTAAACAAAATTTGTGGAGTAACTTAAGATCGAAGAAGAATGGATTGACAACCCTATTGTTTTTCTTTTTAGATAACTTGGTAATCGCTATGCATGCTTTGCCAAGTTTCATGCAAATCCGTTTAACAGATTTCGTGTACTTAATTGAATAAATCCATCTATTCTGAATCCATCACGATTAAAAATACATACAGCAACTACCCCATTTCTGGGTGGAGTAATTATGTAGACAAGATCACTACGAGAAAAGGAACATTCGAAACAAAACCCAGCGTGGTATAGTAACCTAAATTTCCTCCAAAATCTTTGGAGGATTGTGCCCAGCAGTGATGATGAAGAATTGAGTTACAAACATTCATTTTTGTTATAATTGGATACACAAGTTATTAAATGTACTTATTAAAATGTTTCTTTTTAGTTACTATGTATAGGCACACAACGTCACATTTTATGTCTGACAGGATAGGCTGAAATGCATGAAAATCACACTTTATCAGCTAAATTTGGTTGCATGGAACTTATTCCATGGGCGAGCCTATTATTGTAATGATCAATGACAGACATGATCATGTCTGTCACCTTTTCAAAGTTCAGATTGATTTGAGTATTTCTCATTAGAAAAACCCAAAACTGATTTTGCTCGACCCGGGAATCGAAACCTCTTGCAAAGTAAATCCAAAACATTAACTGTGTGAAATTGGGTACAAAAAAAGATCTTAGAAAGAAGTGATAATTATCTCCAATAATCTGCCAGCTAAGTAGTCGTAGGCACGCTTACTGCCATTCGAGATAGTTTTTTTTTCGATGTTTTTTCTTTTATCATTCATCGCGTAACTTAGTTTTTCTATTCTTGTTGGATTCCTGAATCCAATGACACCCTGCATATTATTTTAATCGAATGTTTTATCTGTCATCCATTACTAAATAGTTTTCCGTTTCAAGATTATTGAAACTGAGTACTGATTATTGTTTCAATTCCTAATTATTGTGGAGAAAAAAGTAAAAAAAAAAAGTTTTGGTGTAATTTTTATAATGGATTGTGAACCTGGTGGTATGTACAAATATATTTAAAAACAAAACAGTCATTTTCTTTTGCAAAACCCAGAAAAAAAAAATCTTAAAAAAATAAGTTAGTTTTCACTTTTATTGTTTTCATTAGGATAAAAAGTTATTAATTCATTAGAATCAGACTACGTTATAACATTTATAATAAAAATAGTCATCTTAGCTTAACATCTGTGTTAATTATCGTTGCTAATATTTGCTACTCTCGTGAGAAAGGATGTGATAACAAAAAAAAAACACTAAAATAGTTTTTTTTTCTTTACTTTAGGCTTATCTTCTGAAAACTTTGTCATATTATTGTGTCGTTGACAAATAATTGGATACTACAGAGATAATGTACTTCATTAGATAGATTCATTCATTAGATTCATTAGAAAGTTTGTAATAATGAAATTATTACAAACTTTTAAATCGGTGGTAAATTAAAGTTTTAATAAAAGTCAATCATATTTTGTTCTTTTATATTTATTTTTCAAATTTTGCTTTTTTCACAGTGCTCTTGTTTGCTAAAGGTTACTTACTCTCTTGGTCGCCTTTTACAATATCCACGGGTTAAAATGGGTTAGTGACATTACGTATTTTTAATCTGTCACCACACGAACCTTTTCTTTTAGTGTGTAATTTTTTTTAGTTTTATATAGTTATTTTTTTTATTTAATTTTACAATTGGTGAGCTTATTTTTATTTAACAAAATGATCTTTATAATAAATAGAAAAATGCCATTCTAATAATATATAATTAGGTATTATAATTATTCACATCTGATTTTATTGCAAATCCCCCTACAAGTACCTAATTACATGGAAAATGTACGTTTATTTATTTAATATAATATTTATAATTATTCAATTTTATATGACGCCATTTCAATGCATCATAAATTTACGGTAATAAGACAGTTTTACTATCAGTAGGAAATTGCATTCTGCTAGTAGGCATAGAAGGGGATTTCCGTTGTTGAGAAGTTCAACATTTGACTTATTCAATTATTATGATATATTGTTGTTAAATGTTTGAAAATGACAGTGACCTTATATAAACTTTTCAAACATTTGACAGCGATATCGATATCGAGTTTGACGATTATCGAGATTACTAGTAGACCTTGTTTAGAAAACAGTAGTAGTAGTTTAGTAGTAGTTTCTAGTAGTACTAGTAATTTTGGATGATATTATGCGTTACTAAGTTATTATTTAAACTACGTAATCTTATGGTCCACAATAATATATGACTGTATTATTTTGTTTATTTTTAATTTATAACTTTACTGTCGTATTTAGATCATATTTAATACAAGAAATTTGGCAGTATTTTATAAAAAATGATAAAGGTGACAACTTGGACTTTTATTTCAAAATAGTGATAGGAACTAAAATGATGCACTGTTAAAATTGTAGATACATAAAATTGTGTACCTAAATAAAAATAAAATTCATAATTTTACTTACCACAATTTGCAGTTGAAAGCATCGGAATAGAAGGTCTAAAGAATAAAACTGTGGTCTATTATAATAATCGACATGACCACAGAAAAGTCAGAATTAACGTGTGTATCGTAATGTACAAATTATATCACTTAAATTAAACGCCAATAAACTTAAATCTGACTGTGTGTAGCAACCCTTATTTAGAAATATGGAATATAAAACCGCAGAATTAAAACAACCACGCACTTTAGATATTGCAAGGATAAATTCAATAATTGTGAAGGTTAGTTGCTAAGGCGTGCAAGAGGAACATGTCTTGGCCACAAGCACACAAAAAATAATTTATTTGCCTGTTTTGTAAAAAAAAACCAAATTTTAGATTACATCAGTGTACCTCTCGAAAGCTTAGAGTTGGCTAAAATAATGAAAATCAGAATAAAGATAATAATAAATAGGTACTAAGGTATTTCGGAAACTGAAAACATTATTGAAATGAATTAGGTAATTCTATTTTTTTATTGTATTAAAATTAATTCTATTTTTTTATCAGTAACTTTTAAAAAACAAACGTCTTCACAATAATTGTCTTTACATCGATTTGGATTCTAAGATATAATTACGTGTATTTCTTGAAAATGTGCATTTGAAAATATTGACTGTTTACGAAATCTATTTCGTTAAAATTACGTTGTTATTATTTGTCAGATTTATGTGACGCAATGTAGCAATAATATTATTATTATTATGTTACTTTGTGATGTAATATATCGCTAAATGCAATAACGTCACAATCAAACGAACAAAAATATACGTCATAGTGAGGATCCCTGAGCAGTTCATTCAAGCTTTGATTGTAATACCCGAGGCACGAATAACGGGTTTTCCGCGTCACAAAGAGGAAAACAGAAAACGCTTATATATTTGCCTGTCGCAATAATTTGCCAACAGTCTCTAGCTATTCACATTCAAAGACGCAAGACTTACTACTAAATTAAAATAGTTAATTTTTTACTAATAATAATTATTACAATTATTGCATTGTGCCATCCAATTAATTAAAAATAAGAACACTAATAAAATGGCGTCGTGCAATTTATTTTTTTCTGTGGTAAATATTGAAATTAGTAATTATTATACATTCAACTGAAAATATTCGAATTAAAAATTAAAAATCCTTTAGGTATTTATACAGCAGTGATTAATTTTCTAAAATTAATTTTAATGTGTCGCCTTTTATCGCTCACTGCGGAAATTAGGTAAGGCCTATGTCCAGCAGTGGACGTCAATGAGCTGTTAACTACGAGCACTTAACCTACGTAGGCTGTTAATTATGATGATGATGGTGATGATGAAAATTAATGATTTAAATTTGACTTGTTATATTATGAATTTGACTGAAAATTTTCTATACGACACTATAAAAGGAAGTGATGTTTAGAAATCACTATTATTCTTTTTTTTGTTTTCTTTTTATAGGCTATCCTGTTTTTGGCAACCACCCGTGCTGCTCCCACTGAAGGTAAGTCACTTTAAAAAAAAATGATAGGCATAAACTTTATCAAAAGTTTAACTACTTACATTTGAAATAATATAAAAAAACTCAAATCTTTAATCAAGTTAGGTTAATTCGATAATTCAACAAAATAAATATTAAAACTTTTTTCATAATAATCTTAGCATTATTATTGAAACTAAATTTGAATTCATTCCATTTTTATAACATGAATGCCTATTTGTGATATTTTCATAAACTTCTTTGCGAACATTTTTTTTAAAATCTATTTTTAAAAAAAATATAGATTTAATTTTTTTGTTTTTTTTTTTGCAGACAGTAAAGCAGCGATTAAATTGCCAGCTGAATGCAGAGGTCAACGTTTCTGCGTTGTTAAACCTGAAGGATATGATGATCTGGAGGATCGCATCAACAGTGTATTACCGAACTTTTTAAAACAGGTAAAGGTTTTATAAACTTTTTTATAAAAGTCAACACACTCCTTAAATGGGTCTTAACTTCTCTAGCAAAATGTGATTGAATAATATGATATACCTCCGCTTAGCCCTCTAGAAAAAAGTGAACTATTGTATGTCTTGTTTGAAAAACTTGTTAAACAAGTAGGCCAAGTTAGATAGCTACTTAATTAATATAAATATTAACAAAATACTACGAATTTAAGTATAAATCTGAGACATTTTAATTCTATCATTTGTAAATGCTAAAGTATTGTTAAAGTGCAAGTCCCATTTTGCTATATTAATGTAAAATAATGCATGAACACGAATTTAATAATTCTTGCAATCTAAAATCTCAAATTAATAAGAAAGTCACTCAGATGAGTGGGGAAATCCCAAATCCCCAGTGCTAGTGATATCACTATCTACACTTGTAGGTACGTAGTATTGATGCAAACTACTAGATGTCGCGACTTTCTGTGATTAGATTATAATTGTATTTTGTTTTTAACTAATTTCGCAAAATATTGCGTAACGTGTAGAAAAAAACTGCACAACATTGTGAACAACTAATAAAGTTGTCTAACATAATATTGAATTAAGTTGTCAACTAGATTCGCTGCACAAGATTGCGCAACATTTCGAAAATTACTGTAGGTACCTAGCAATTGCTAAAAATTGAGCAAAGACAACAACGTCAGACAGCTGATATTATTATTATGAACAATACCTTCCATTTGCAATAGACTCATTTTTTTAAAGCGGTTTCTTATTATCTTATTTCGTTTCACAGGATTACGCTGATCGGATAGGAGAAGAAATCATGCCACCAAAGCCTTCACCCGAAGAAGATTGGCACAACTGTCCCTATGAGACCCAGGTAATTATTGCATTTATTAATCCCTTCAGGTATCTCGATAAAAAAGAGCCTTCTCTAGCACTAAAACAATAATAGGCTCTTCTTATTGATAAGGTACTTTTTATCTTAAATTTGAGTTTTGTTATTTTAAAAATTCTCGCACAAGGCTCGCCCATCGCCCGTATAGAATTGAGCCACATCTGTCCTTGTGTTGGTATATAACAAGTCGCCCGGACGAAGCCGTTCTAACCAACCCAGAAAACCAACGGTTCTGTGTCTCAGTGACGTTCGAAAATGAAAAAATTATCACCCCACCATAGATTGACTTTAACGAATGTAAATTAACTTCGATGAATGTAGTGAATATCTCGAATGTCTCGCCTAGAGCTTATATTAATTGCAGAAGCGTCATGTTTTTTTTTCAAAGATGTAACAATGGTTTAATCAATTTTTTCAGGTCCAATCGATGTATCTGTATAACCATGGAACCAATGAAACCAAAACCGATATTATTGTCCAAACAAAACTGTTTAGGCAATACGTTAAAATAGTTTCTTGCATGTAAGTACTTTTTTATAATTAATATTTCTATCTATCTATATACAAGATAATGTGTGTGTGTATGTTCATCTAATACACGAGAACCGTTTGAAAACAAATGAGCCTGGGCATATATAAGACTAATATGACTAAATTCCCTCCAGATTTTTTGAGAAGACCTATGCCCAGCAGTGGGACATTTATGGGTTGAAACGATGATGAATGATGAATATGGCTAACTTACATAAGACTAATGATCTTAATATAGGTGTGATTGCCTTTCGGGTGAAAAAGTCGTGACGCTTAGTTTCATGATTTAAATTATTTTATTTTTGATTACCAGGACCCAGCACATTGACCAGGACAGCCCTGAACAGTGCTTCCAGGGATTAGGCGTCAGAGATTTCGGCATGAGATCCTACTGCCACGAATCGACAGCCACCCGCACACTATACGTTTACGATATAGAAAAAGGTGAAGTAGTCCCAAAATCCTTCGAAGTGCCAGCATGCTGTACTTGCAAAGTTGCCTATAATAATTAGTAAGGAGTTGCGTAATTAGTCGTAGAGACAGATCAGGCTTCACAAGAGAATTGAATACAGTAAAGCCCTGTTTGGCAATTGGCAAATAGGTAAATGAAAATCTTAGACTACGTACATGAGATTATAATGACAGATTTTATATGAACAAAGATGCGTGTATGTGAACAGAACGTGTCAGACGGGTCAAGCAAAATAATATTTTTCTAAAGAATTTGACAGCCCGTGTCTGTCCACGTCATAATTTATTTAAATGGTTTATAATAGATCCTCTATTGTAGGAGATTCTTTGTCTGACTCGACACATTCAATGGCACTAGATATGTCAAAAATCTGTCAACTAAATTTTGAACAGGTTATCAGACAGTATTTGCTACTTACGGAACAGGACTTTGTTATGACTTTATGAGATTAACTAAAAACTGTGAAGCCTATTGTAACTATTGCAAGGATTTGATTTGGTTTTGATAAGTATTAAACTGAAATCCTTGCGTATCGTTTTGATATCTGCTGAGTCATGTGTGTTTATTATATAATATAGAATAATGTTTTTAACTGTGCGTGCATTTTTTCTGATCAAAGAACTCAGCGAGTGCACTAGTGCAGTATTTTAGCTAATTTTGTTGTCACTGGTTTGACAATTTATTCTTTTATCATTGTTATTTAATTTAAATTATGAATAATACTCACTAATTTATTTTATTAAGAATGTAATTTTAAGTACCTATGTTGAATGCATTAAGTAATTGTTAATTATTATTAATTACCTAGGTACTGTTTTATGAATAAGTTTGTTCTGTTTTCAGTATTACAGCCTTAGTAAAAATTGACACTATTTATTGAATGAATGAAAATATTAATTACTGAATAATTGTTGTATGAAATGTGTAAATATTTTAAGTATCTTTGCTGGCAAAGATTTTATGTATAAATTGATAATTATTTTATCACGAAAAATAAATCTTAATGTGCATCTAAAAACTGTTTATGATCTTATTTATTATCATCATCATCATTAGCAGCAACCCATTAAGTCCCACTACTGGGCTCGGGTCTCCTCTCCTCTAACTAGAGAGCTGAGATTCGAACCTAATTTTCATTATTAGCTAATTTCACCTGATTTTACGGTTCGTTTGCCACGTTTTTGCCACAACCATAGTCTATCATTATAATAATTAAACTGGCTTTAACATGGAGCACCAATGTAGTATTAGAAGAAGCAACCATAAGTAATATGAAATATTAACTCTGTAATAACTTCAAGTAAAATAATATATACAAGGTTTGATGAATGCTAAACAACCAGCCAAATAGAAAACTGCTTTTAAAAGTAGATTAAGTATAGATAACCAATATTTACAGGTAGGTTTCTAAAAAAAAGGAGAAGATTATTTTTTAAAGTGGCGTGAGTTTCTTGCCAGATTTTTATAGCTCCACCCCGTCAGCAAACTAGTTGTAGGCAATTTTTTTTATACTTTTCGGATAACATGTTACATTCTTAAATTGTGACTTTCGTTAGAGTTACTTTGTAACCTAGATGAATAAACGAGATTTCATTTCGATGGTTGTGTCCCAATGGGGCCAAAGTATATTGCGTTTTTCTGTCATGAAATTCTTAGTAAATATTAGCCCAGGGTTTGACAACGTACCTGAATATTGGCAATAAGCTCAGAAGAAGAATTACGATAGAGCTTCTGAAACCTGTGGACCATTTTAAAGTCCTTCAGAAGCTCTTCAACGCCGTCGTGCTCGTAGGAATAACACCAGAAGCATGGAACAGATGCGTGGTGGTGCTATTCTTGACGAAAATTGACAAACCTTATTGAAGAATTACAGATACTCGTATTGGTAAAAAGCTCAACCCCTCGTGGAATGTGAGTATCGTGCATCTTTGCCTACGCCTTCCAAAAAAGGCGCTATGTATGCGTGCGATAGATGCGATGGTGGCTGAGATGCGATGGTGGCTGAATGGATAAGGGACCGGCGTGCAAATCACGCGGTCCGAGTTCGATCCTGATTGGCAGTACCAATGTGGATTGCACTTTATGGAATTTATATGTATTAGTCAAGTGACTTACCATCTGTTAACGGTGAAGGAAAAACATCGTGAGGAAACCCACATACCCTAGAAGAAATTCTATGAGTATGACTGATCCACCAACCCGCACTAGGCCAGCGTGAGTGGATTATGGCCTAAACCCTCTCAGCTCTATAGTTAGAGGAGAGGAGACCCGAGCCCAGCAGTGGGACTTAATGGGTTGCTGATGTATGCGTGTATAGTGTCCCAATGTATAAAATGTATTTATTTTCTTCATTTCCGGTTCATTTGCATAATGATGTGTACCAAATTCCAATTGGTAGGTTCAGTGTTTTCGGAAAAAATAACCTGTGGCAGACACACGGGGCAATCAGGCAAGAAAATCGTTCTAAAATTGACTTGAAATTGTGTAACCTACCCAACTTTATTTGTATACACCCATTTAGCTTGTAACAGTATTAAGTTGTTCCCCTCATCAATACATGCAGAAAATTTAAAAAATTGCCTCAAATATGAAACTTGTTTTAGATAACAATAATAATTGAGGAAACTCATGTTGGCTATATACCTATATACTTAAAAAATTGTTAGTTGGAATGCCCTTCGTGTTCGATGGATATTATACTCTCACGTTTTGCACGACCTCTTATTAATGCCTTGGAAAAGCACGAATCACGAGTGATTCATAATCTTTTAAAGCATTATGTTTCCTAATAAATTAATTGATAGAAAAATACTTTAGTCACTGTTTTGAGAATTGCAGCAAAATAAAAGACGACGGTTAGTTAAGTTAATTTTTCCACGAAAAAATATCTATATATAAGGTTGTCTGTTTCAATTTTAATTTGGAGGTCAGGTGAAACTTAGCCTTGGCTAAATAAAATATTCTCAGAGTTCCAGGGTGTGGAGGAATAAAATAAATGAATAAAAAAAGTTATCTTAGTCAACAAAGGATTTCCCCCAAAATACACGTATATTATGTTTGTCAAGAAGTTAAGTTAAATTACTTTCTGTGGAAATCCCAAAGCATCATTGTGGTTATTTCTGAAAGTTGAAAGTATGAGACATTTAGAATGCGACGGAGCATAATACAATGTAATATGAACGTAATGCTGCTTGGGGCTTGAAATTATTTCATCGCCATGGTTTCGAAGGGCTTATCAAAGTCAATATTAAAATTGGAGTGCCACAGGGATTGATTATTGGGTCTCAATGTTTGCATGTTTGTAAATAAATACATATTATAGATAAATTTCACCCAGATACAGAACAAACCATCATGCTATCACACAAACATTTTTGTACTGGGTGGGAATCGAACCAACAACCTCCGGCTTAGCAGTCAGGATCTCTAACCATTACACTAGATTAGATATGGATATGTCACTCTGAAGTAACTACACAAAAAAAATGCATTTATGTAGTTTATCAGTTGTTTAGTACCCATAACACAAGCAAATATAATTGTTTAATTTGGGACCAGATAGTGCAGTGTGAATATTGTGTCCAAAAAAAAAAAATAGTACTATTCTGTGCTAGCAATGACAAAGAAAATTACCTTTCAGATTATAATCTTGTACCGTAAGTTGACTCAGGTTTACTTCGGATTACTGTTGTGAATCATGTTTGACTAATTTAAACGAACGGTAAGTACACCATTACTTGTCCAAAATTTCAATAAGGAAAATTATTAACTGTAAAACATTTATAGATAAGATTTAAGCGTCATACGAATTGCACATACTCGTATTTCTATATTAAATTAAGAGCGTATTTGCAAACAGAGTGGCAACATTGCAATTTAAAACAAAGCCCTGCAAGTTTCTATTATGTTATTTGCATATAAATAGAACTGTAAACGATTTTTTACCATTTACACACTTTTCACTTAATTCTAAAAAGTGTATGACACATACAAATACCTTAATCATCATCATCATCATCATCAGCAACCCATTAAGTCCCACTGCTGGGCTCGGGTCTCCTCTCCTCTAACTAGAGAGCTGAGCGGGTTAAATACCTATTAAATTAACATGACGTTAAATTGCGACAGATAAAGTGATACATTTTATGTAGGTATGTCATACATTTTAAGGACATATTTTAAATTATTATTATTATTTTTAATTGATTGCGTTTACTTAGAACTCAAGATTTTTTGCTCAAGGGATTGAAGACCCCAGTATTTGATATGAATTTCACCTTGAGACCTCTACGCGTTCTTGAGAAAAATATTCTTGACAGACTGATGGACGGATGGAGAACGAAGTGATACTATAAGAATTTAATTTTTGCCTTTTAAGTGCGGTACCCTAAAAAGAATACAATAAGGATTGTGAAAGGGGAATTCCCGAAAACAAACATTGCCTTATGCAATCGGTATAATTATGGTATATTACTACAAAGCGAATTACTACTTACTCCTTCATCATACTTCTTATTAAGCCCGTTGCGGGTTCCAGGACTGTAGGTATCTCCTATTGACTCTTGTCATAATTCGGTGTTTGCAAGGCTTCATCGTTGGCTCTGACTTGCAGAAGTCATATCAATAGGATGCATAATTTCAATTCCAAGATTAGCCCTTGCTATCCAACGCGGTAATGTGGCTAGCGTTTTGGGTACGTTTTCTCAGGAATCTGATATCAATCAGATATTCTATTTATAGGAATTTTCTGTAAATAGAGTATCTGGTTCTTTTTTTAAAATAAGTTAGTTATGAATAATTTTTAAGTTATGTATAAATATTTTATTGAATAAATATTTTTTATTCCAAAATTTGACTTATAATGTTTTACATTGGAAGTTAATTAGAAGCTTGTAAAAACATTTCTTTCACATTAATTAGGTATTATTCTTTATATATTTATAATTAAATACTCTGTATTAGATCTTTTATCCTTTGGAATTTCCTCGGAGTTATGTACTCATTAGCACAGTTCAAATCATTTATTTCCGTAGCCTTTGGTAATATCATGTTATATTTGTAGGTATTTATGTAGGTACCTAATTTATGTAACCTACATAATACATTTAATTATTTCCAATGTAGTTAAATTTACATTATAAATTCTTAAATAGTATAAAAAAGTCGCTTCTCTAGGGTTATTTGTTACGCTTAGATCTTCTAAATTACACAACGGATTTTGATATTTTTTTCCAATAGATATAGTGATTCGTGAGGAGGGATATATTTATGACTAAGGTGTCTACATACTACGCGGACAAAGCCGCGGACTGGAGATAGTATTTAATAAATATCAATTTAAATATAATAGTTTGTTTGGTTGAACGCGGTAATCTCCGGAATAACTGGTTCGTTTTCAAAATTCTTTTAGTGATGGATAGTCTATTGATCGAGAAAAGCTATAGGTTAAAGAACATCACGCGAAGTCCAATAGAAGCTGAGTAGTAGCAAAACAAAATCCAAGGGAGTGAAGCCCTGGGCTAGTACACCTTAGGTGTAGCGATAAAATCAAAAACTACTGGACGGTTTTTCATGTGGTTTTCACCAATAGATAGAGTGATTTATGAGAAATTTCATTACCTACGTACAAAGCTGTGGGAGTAGTCTTTAATAAATTGATGCTATCCATGACACTATTTTTCGGATAACCTGTTACATTCTTAACTTGTGACTTTCATAAGAGTTACTACAAAGTAACTCTTATGAAAGTCACAAGTTAAGAATGTAACAGGTATTTATCTAGGTTACAAAACCTAGATAAATAAACGAGATTTCATTTCAACAAATTCCCAGTTTTTGTTTCATGTAAAAACCCTTACGCCTGCAAAACATCCAATGTCAATCAAGCAAAATATGTTAATCATTGAAAATGTACTTTATTGCTAAAGTGATAAAGACTATCAATAGAACAATTTCAATTGATACTAGAGTCAAATGATACAATTATTGGATCATGAACCGTCGCAAATAGATCAATTAGTTGATAATGATGTTATTGTGATATACTTTCATATAAATGCCCACACACCCACTAACAGGAAATAACAAGGAATAATATTAGTGTTGGAAATCCCAAGTACCGAGCCGTTTGATTGTGAATACACCAATCATGTCGTCTGAAACGTCCGGCGAGTGTATTCATCTCTCTTCATAAAAACTAGGTTCAATATAGGTACATATCACTCACTTAAATAAAGAGTAGCACAACTCAAAAAGTTTTTTTTTCAGGAATAGAAAAAAAAAAACGTTTTACTCTATGATATTTTGATGTATTAAAAAAATTAATTCACGATCACGACGAAATTTTTCTTTGTGATCGTGAACCTGACCTTAAACCCCACTCGAAGTCTTGTGCACCAACACATCGCAGAGCAGACCGCTGGATCCTGATATGACATTAGCGACTAAGTTTCAATTCAATTCAATTCACAAATTCAGTCAGAAGAAAAGAATATTGTATTATCTACGACTAACAAAGAAAAAACGCGTAAATATCAAAATCGCAAGATCAATACCAAGCGTACTTGACTTATACCTATTATTGTTTATTATCAATGTGCTTAGCAGATAAGTTTATAAATAACTCTAAAAGGAATCTATAAAAAACATTGTTAATAAATATAGAAATAGTTTATTTATTTAAAAGTAAACTACTAGATTCCTCTCGCGACACTGTGTGTACCTTATACTATATTATTAATATTATTTAAGGCGGCTTTAATGTTCGCAATAAATGATTTTGGAATTTGGAATCCCCACCCAGGACAAATCTTTGTGTGATGAGCATAAAGGTTTGTTCTGTGTCTGGTTATAATTTATCTATAATATGTAAGTATTTAAAAAAAATGTATTTAAGTAGTATATCAGTTGTTTAGTACCCATAACACAAGCAAATATAATTGCTTACTTTGGGACTAGATGGCGCTGTGTAAATGTGGTAGAATATTATTATTATATTATTATAATTTCTTTCCAACTTCTTCATTTACTTCTGGTTAATTATGTTGCGGGTTCAGACTCCAGAGTGACATAACTTGGTATTTCGCAAGTATCTTCCCTCCTGCTGAGCCTAAATAGGGTCACCAGATCGGAATCTCAAAAATGTCTGGAGCAATTTTGAAAATGACGGGTTGTTGTCGGGAGAAATAAATATTAAAAATAAAAATTGTGTGTTGTAGTCTATTTTTGATCCTGACCTATTATAAAATTAGTGATTTTCTGGAAGGTAAATAATAAAATTAATAAAAAAAACCTCAAAATCGAGACATACATATTGTGGACAATTTTACTACCTACTTATTTTATTATTATTACATACAACATTTACATTATTTATTATTATAATTATATACAAGATTGACATTTTAATATTATACAAGACTGCCATTTTTTGCTTCCATATTGACATTACTTTGATGAAATGAATTGAGATCATTCTTACTTCGCGTTTATTTGTTTTATTATTTAATTCTTTATTTATTTACAACCTTTTTTAAGATTGTTACCTAATGCATACTTCAACTTATACTTAGTTTAATTTTGTGATAATGCATGTTCCTATTTTAAATTAAATGGTCTATAGAACATAATTTAGTATGTAAAATTTACATGCCAGTAAGGTAGGTCAAGGAGAACTGGTTTTTTTTTTAATAATGTTAACACCACTGTATACCCCTGATCAGCAAATAAATGATTTATTATCAAATATAAATATAATAGCAAAAAAAACGATACAACTAATTCGGTAGGATAAAGGAATAGAAGCTGAGCAGTGACCAAATAAAGAACGACAGGGGGCGAAGCCCTACCCGACTTCTAGTTACAAATTTCTATTTGAAAACCTAAATGGACCTGTTTTTATTATCCTAATGCCATTAACCAGGCATATTTTCATACTCGTGTGATACTGAGAATTTCAAACAGAAAAACTCAATATCGTTTTTGCCTGATCCGTCGATCGAAACCGCTACCTTTTCCGCAGCACCTACACGCTCCCACGACGCAACTAAGCCAGTTATACAAAAATATATGAGTGCCCTAAAAACTTTTCTAAGACTATTGCCAAATACATAATAATAATACAAAATACGGACTAAGCATTAAGTGTATACGACTGCTGTGCAAATGGTCCCGGGTTCGATTCCCGGGTCGGGTAAAAATGTTATTGGGTTTTTCTTTCAGGAAATTCCAGTATTTAGATTTTCCCGGAGTTTGGTAAACAAATGTTCCCGGTTGATAACAATAGGCCCGCCCCCTATTTCATGGGACCAAATATAGCTGGCGAAATGTGGGTGTGAGACACCTTTGCCTACCCTTTCGGGTAAAAGGCGTGATGCTATGATGCTATATGATAGTAAAATACCAACCGTAGAAACCCTACATCGAGCAGCAAAAGGGCATTCAAAGCACTTTCGTCCTTTTGTTGAGAAGCACAGTTTTTCAGTAATAACTCAAAACTGGTAGTTATCATCATCATCATCATATCAGCCCAATGACGTCCACTGTTGAACATAGGCCTCACCTATATATACCTATATGTTATATTCGATCATATTGAAAATAATTTTCGTTGAAAGTATCGTGCGTATCATTTAGATACATAAATCATCAATCATTTTAAACATATATATACCTATATGTTATATTCGATCATATTGAAAATAATTTTCGTTGAAAGTATCGTGCGTATCATTTAGATACATAAATCATCAATCATTTTAAACATATATATACCTATATGTTATATTCGATCATATTGAAAATAATTTTCGTTGAAAGTATCGTGCGTATCATTTAGATACATAAATCATCAATCATTTTAAACACAGGGAAAATCTGTATAAAGCTTACGGTTGAAGCCGTTCCAACATCAGTCGTGCAATCGCTATAGACATCAACACATCTAAGAGTAATTTAAATTAAATATTAACTGAGGGGTGATTAGCCATCACCATAGCATTCTGCAGTATTAATTTTTGATCCGTGATTTTTAATCAGTGTAGTTGAAATATTTTTATCATGACTGGTGCAAATATTACGCTCATATTAGCGGTAAATATAATTATGTTATACTTACTAATTAATTGATAAGATATCATCTTTTACTTAAAAATGGAAATTGGCGATTAAGTTCGTTACCTCGCTGCCCGTACCGAGTGACGTGGGTTCGATTCCTATACGAGACAAACATTTAATTTTGTGTGATTTTTGTTTGGAGACTGGTGTACGTTGTGTCCCTTAATAAAATGTTTGGTAAGTTTCCCTGAACAGGGCTTGTTCCCTATTGCAGGAGTTGTCTTTTTAAAGAAAAGTTTCGATTTGCTAAGAGTTTTTTATTCTAGCAATTTTTTTCAATTCGGTTTCCTTTTACTTTGAGATACCTTAAAATGTTATTGAAATATGTCCTTTAAATTTAAAAATAGTTATTTCATGGCGTTTTTGAAACAATATTGTACAATTTTTTTTACTCTCTTTTCAACTGTTTTAAATAAAGATTTTTATTTCAGGCTTTGTCTTCGATAAACACACATGTATCTAACACGTCTAGTACGTATTATAATGTCAATAATAATATCAAACCAATAATGTCCCTCTGCTGCCAAGTGTCTTCTTCCTCTTTTTAAAAGAGAAGGTCACGCCACAATATCCACACACGCTGACCCAATACGCATTAGTGGAACAGACATATACAACCTCGGGATATAACCAGTCTAAAATATTATTTTGGGTTCAGGGAGGGTCAGCAAAGTGAAGGTTGGGAAACCCTGATCTAGCTCTACTAAATGACGGTTGCCAGAAAAAGAAGCATAAGAACGGTGCAACCCGATGTGAAGTAACTCTTACATCGGACCTGACTTAGCTGGCAAATGGTGTGATGTGCAGTTAGCTGCAGAATTGCATGGACAGCATAGATCAACCATTCTATACACATTCGAATTCGAACACAAGTTCATTAAAAACAAACTAGATGGCGCCAGTGTTATTAACAGCTAATAAAACCATTGGCCGTTTATAGAATTATAGATCTAATATATATATATATATATATATATATGACTGGCCTGTTGGTCGTCTAGTGGTTAGTGACCCTGACTGCTAAGCCGGAGGTCGTGGGTTCGATCCCCACCCAGGACAAATCTTTGTGTGATGAGCATAAAGGTTTGTTCTGTGTCTAGGTGTAATTTATCTATAATATGTACCCTGTAAAAAACCTAAGCCTCCGTGGGTCAGTAGCCACGGAGGCTTTTGCAATTCATTTTTATATTTCAATGTAAAAATTCTGGGAAAAATTGATAGGTAAATAAAAATTGTGTTACCTGTGGTTGCAGATACAGAAGACGTAATTAAGATTCCAAAAGAATGCTATAAGCCAGGCTTCTGTGCCATAAAACCGAAGGGCTATGAGAATATGGAGGAGGCAATGAACAAGTTATTGACGAAAATTCTAGGTAAATTTGATAGTAGGTACAATACGTGATCTAACTTGACCGGCTTGAATTTAGCTTTCACGCATGTCCCGTGTTAAAAGTATGATACACCCCACGTTCCTGACACCAGTGAGTTCCGCACTTATTTACTGCGCAGCCACTCGCGCGATGTTCAGGCCGGTCAACGTAAATCGCGCTTACCGTACATTTATTATTTTGTCAACTCTACCAAAATGAAGAAGAGAGGAGGAATTAGGAGTGTTCTTAACAATAAATATGGTTTGTTAATACTGACAGGCATTGAGCGTGACAGTCATGTGGGATTAAATAATATTCTTACAGAGATGTAGCTGTGCCCACAACTTCATTCGCGTGGACAAAGATTTAATAGATTTTTGGTTGTTTCACGAAACCCTTATCAATATAACTTATAAATTATATATAATGTCCCACTGCTGGGCACGGGTCTCCTCTAAAGAATTTGGAGGGATTTCGGAGCGTTTATTTCTGAAAATATTTACATACCTAACCAAAAATAATCTTAGGAGGAACCTTAACGTGTTGTTAAATAGTAATTTATATATATATAAATTACCCTCTCCGTTTTGAGATCGACGATAGTTCTATTATCATATGTATTAAGAATACAACAATTATCGACAAAGCAATCTCGGTGAAGACGACGAATGGCCAGATTATGTTTCCTGGACTATACTTAGTCTAGATCATATACCTATCTGTGGTGAACGGTGTGGATATCACAATTACCCATATTAAGTATCATTATGTATAAGTACATTATGTGATATTGTTTGTTTACCCAATAAAAAATAAAAAAACAATCGCGTGAATTCCCGTTTTAAATCAATAAATATTATCATGCAACGCGAAAGTTTAAAATATTATTAGTTTACTAACATCATTTTTTCATTTAGGGATCCGTTTGCGTTATCTTAAGCCCGAAAGGGGTTTTGAGTGTTTTTTTCGAACTTTGAAGCGTCTGTCTGAAAAAGCCGCCCCTTGGATGTGTCTGGGAGTTTGGTTATTGATTTATTAAGTCTTTGAGTGCCATGGGGGTCACCGGTGTCCCCCAAACAATAGATTTTCTATTGTGTCTGGAATTTCGGCGTTCAACGTGTTAATATTATTCTGTATAGTATATATAAATATCAGCACTCAGAAATTAAGTAAAATTCCTAACAATTTTACGTACCTTTAGTACTGAATAATTGAAAATTGGCCGTCGGCACAGATTAAGAATAAAGCGTACGTTCGAATACTACCTTCTCGTCTACATTTGTTTTCTCAGAACATAGGTAACGTCTGGGAGCTCTGGGATCTTGGTCCAATGGTCCAAGGGAAATTGACTTATCAGTGCACCAAGATACAGCTTTATTTTGTAATGAGTGTAAAGAAATATTTTTTGAAAATTTTATACCTTTTTTTCTTGTATGGGAATTCAAAACCTTTCGAGTAAACCTTGACATTTTAGTTATGATATTTTTTTTTGAGATAA
Organism: Laspeyria flexula; assembly: GCA_905147015.1. Taxonomy (NCBI): domain Eukaryota; kingdom Metazoa; phylum Arthropoda; class Insecta; order Lepidoptera; family Erebidae; genus Laspeyria; species Laspeyria flexula. The sequence continues at coordinate 2,960,218 of LR989958.1, forward strand.
TAAATTCAAAAACTTTTCTTTCTACAGGTAAAACGTTACCAGAGAATCGTTTAAAGAGCGAAGAAATCCAAAAAGGACAGCGCATCCTAAGATTAACTCCGAAATTTAAAGAGCAGAAAGGGACCTTCTTGGATAAGATTGTTGACAATAAAGGAGACAATACCACCACAAACCCCTATATTTCTGAGTAAATTAAAGTTTAGGTTACAATAAGTTTTGTCATTGTCACACTATAAGTCACACAGTAGTATAATTTAATTAGATTCTTTAATAAAACAGTATATACTATAAACTAAGCAAACAAAAATTGATGACACACAATGATTAATGAAAACCTTTTTTCAGAAATTTTAAAAAAATGTTCCTGTGTACCTAGGTGACGTGGAATAACGTGGCACTACCTGACAGCTGTCATATGTCAAAGTAACACTAATGATGTTGCCAATGTTTTTTAAATAGTATCCACCATTTAAGTTAATCATAATTTATACATTTGGTACACATTTATTGTTACTAATTTCTATTAATAGAATTATGTTTTAAACATGTTTTTTGTTTTTTTTTTTATGAACATCATTTTATATTTACACTTTATTCTTTGATGTGTTTTTACAAATGTTGTGTGCAAACAAATAAAGATAATAAAGATCTTTTCTTTATTTCTTTCTATATTAGAATTTTGACATAAGCTCCATACAAAAAATGTCCATATATAGCACTGCGAGAAAAGGAAAATTCGTATAAAGCCTATTGTCCACGCATGGACATATGACGACGGAGGGGAAGACGCGCGGGGTGCGGTGTAAGCGCACGCCCCGCCGCCGCTCCGCCGTCACGCCGCGACAAGCCGCTCCAATAGTCGCTTCATTAGCGTCACTATAGTTTACCATATTTGTACAGTTAAATATACATCGTTGTAATATATGTTATAATACAGTCCACTGCATTTCAATTACTACCAACGAGCAATCGAGGTCCCAACACCCTTTTTTTTTTTTTTTTTTTTTTTTTTTTTTACTTGGGGAAATGCCTGACGCATACCCCTCGGTCTTGGGGAAAGAACCGAGGGGTTATGTGGGGCTCGCACCCACTAAAACCCCAAGGTGTTCCTCTCGTCGAGCTCTGCTGTGGTCACGGGAGCGCAGGAACATTCGTCCGCGACCACAGCGACGATGGCCCGCTACGGGCCCCCTCTCTGCCGGAGCTCTGCTCCGGCGGTGACGTGCGGGAACACGCACACGTCACCAGAAAACGCTCGCGGGGTCGACTTTCCCCAAAGTCGACCGGTCCTGGCGTGGCGGACGCGCTCAGCCGGGCGCGTCCTCTTCTCGGGCTTTTACGGCGGGAGGTCGCGGGCGTATGCCCGCCTTCTCCCGCCTACCCTTCGATGGCGGATCGGGTCACTGAGGGCATCGTCTTCCCTCTGCCGTTCCGCCTCCTCCTTCTGCCTCATCACCTCTTCGCAGAAAAGGTCCCAACACCTATACCAACCCACCTGGCCAGCGTAAAAGTACTATAGGTACCAACCTATAGTAGGCTAAAATTCCCTTTACAATATTTGCCTTGCCCAGCAGTGGGACGTTTATAGGTTAAAATTATGATGGCTACAGGGATTTTTCCGGATATTTTATGTTTTGTACCATTCTATAATATTTTAAAATGTAACCAATAGAAATTGTAACTATTTAGGCTTTAAAAAAGTGGTATAACTTATCTTGTCTTCCCAAGGCTCAGTATTGTTCAGTTATGTCAGCGAATTGTCCTTCGGAAAATTTACTGACACATTTTTTGGCTTTGTTGCTGTGTGATTAAAGAGTTCAACTTTTGCCTTATGTACAATTTCGTTGCACTTCTGAGGGCTTACTATGATTCTAGACAGTCGAATGTTCGGCTGTCATGAAAGTATGAAAGTGACAGTGACTTATATCTAAATTTCCCAAGGAACTTATATCTCCAAACTAGCAGATATATTTTTTTTACATTTGACAGTGACATCAAAACCGAATATTTGAATGTTGAAATTCATAGTAAGCCCCATTCCATTCCGCGGTAGTACCTAATAATAACCTAATAATATTATACCACATTTACACAGCGCCATCTAGTTCCAAATTAAGCAATTAAAAAGGTTACAAACCATAACATAAAATCCAATCCCGCCGCAGATCTACTTACTGCAGCAAATCCTGTCACCTCAGCTAATAACATTAACCACTTTTTTGTGTCCGTCGGTGAAAACCTAGCCAACAAAATCACCTCACGAAACTCGTCTATTTTACCATCTGTGGATAACCATCTAAAATCGTTTGTTCTAACATCTACTTCCGAGGCAGAGGTACTGGGTTGTATACGGGATCTAAAGAAGGCTAACACATCTGGGAGGGACAGTATCTCTGGAATCTTCTTAAAACGCTACGCACTCTGTTTGGTACCTCCTCTAACACACGTCTTCAACCTCATGTTCAGCACTGGAGTCTTCCCACAAGAATTCAAACTAGCGGATGTTATCCCAATATATAAGAGTGGAGACAGAGGCTGTGTCAATAACTATAGACCGATCTCTATCCTTCCCACTATATCAAAAATAGTGAAAAGGATTCTGAACAAACGTCTAACAAATTACCTTGAGTCCAATAGCCTTATATCACAGTCTCAATTCGGCTTCAGAGCAGGCATGTCAACTTGTGACGCGGTTCATGAGCTGACGGATCACATAGTTGACAAATTAAACAAAAAGAAAAAAGCTATTGCTATATTCTTAGACCTAGCCAAAGCTTTTGACACAGTCTCTGTCCCACTCCTGCTGAACAAATTAGAAAGATTGGGTATTCGCGACAAACAGCATAGATTATTTGCTGACTACCTAACACACAGATACCAAAGAGTAAGAGTTGGAGAATGTACTAGTGACGATCTTCCGGTATCTTTCGGCGTGCCGCAGGGCAGCGTAATTGGGCCGACGCTATTCCTTACCTACATTAACGATCTGTGTAATCTCCAACTAAAAAATGGTAAAATCATTACCTTTGCCGATGACACAGCGTTAATATTTCATGGTGACACATGGGGGGAGGCTTACGCCTTTGCACAATCAGGTTTTGATATGGTTACAGAATGGTTGAGGAACAATGGTCTAACACTTAATACCGATAAGACCAAATACATCCCCTTCTCAATTAAAACTACTCCACCTAATACACTTGAACCTTACACTATCATAGCCCATTCCTGTTATAATTCACAGTCATGTGAGTGCAATATTCTAGAATCCGTATCGCATATTAAGTATCTCGGTATAGTGATAGACAATACACTAAGCTTCAAACAGCATATTGATCTTGTCACCGCTAGAACACGTAAGCTGATCTTCCTTTTTAAGAACCTACGGAATATTTCTGATAAAAGCGTTGTCAAAATGGTCTATATGTCCTTATGCCAATCGATACTATCCTACTGTATCTCTGTGTGGGGAGGCGCTTGTAAAACGACCTTAATAAAAATAGAAAGAGCTCAAAGGGCTGTCCTCAAGGTAAGTCTCTCCTTGCCTTTTCGGTATCCTACTAGGGAGCTCTATGAGCTCTCTGATGTACTGACGGTGCGCCAACTTTACATTCTATCAATTACCCTAAAACAGCACTCACTACTCAAATATGACCCCTCTATCAGCGAGAAACGTCTCAAGCATAAAGTTTGCCCTCCACTGACGAATCGCTCCTCTACTGCTTTCTCCGGGAAATTCTTCGGATTCTTGGGTAAATTCATTTACAACAAGGTAAACAAAAAAACAAATATATACCCACTAACTAAGCATCGTTGCAAAAAGAAGACTTCGTCATGGCTTAAGTCCCTCAGTTATGACGATACTGAAAAGCTATTCGTTGTGCCCCATTAGATATCGAAAACAATTAGTACAATAATTGCAGCAAATATAGGCTAACAGATCAGCTGATTTAACTAATCTAACTCAGCTGATTCTGATCCCAAGATGTCACTAGGATGTCGTAGGGTTAGCACACACACACACACAAACATACACACACACACACACACACACACGAGTGTATATATATATATATATATGTATATATATATATATATATATAATATCTATTTATTTATCAATCATTATTATCATTCTCTCAGAACCACCTTATACTACTATCACAACACCAAATTTGTCTGGAGTTGGGGAGAGGCTGGTAATCTGTCATACAGGTTTACCTAGTACGGATACCAGTCTCTCACACAGACTCACTCAATGATTGTGTCACCTAGCAAATAAGTTTTATGTATTAATTTGCCCTGTGTGAGAGATAAATAAAATGCTATTATTATTAAAAAAAAAAAAAAATATATTTGCTTGTGTTATGGGTACTAAATAACTGATATACTTACTACTTAAATACATTTTTTTTAAATACATACATATTATAGATAAATTACACCCAGACACAGAACAAACCTTTATGCTCATCACACAAAGATTTGTCCTGGGTGGGGATCGAACCCACGACCTCCGGCTTAGCAGTCAGGGTCACTAACCACTAGACCAACAGGCCAGTCTCAGTAGTGTAATTGAGCCTGCGGTATTTAAACCTACACACACACAAGGTATAAATAAAAACCATTTTCATTCTATAAATTATATTATCTCTATACAATACAATCTTATTTGTCAAAACATGAACAAATTAGCCTTAGACTGTACAGGTGGGTCTACCTCACTGTAAGAACTGTAATTTTTGATATTGACAAAAACTTTAAACTGCCTTGTTATGATTTTAAAACACTTCGGCATACCTAAGTGTTTTAAAATCATAAAGAAGCAACTTATAGTTAACCATAATACCTAATAAACCATAGGTCATACACTCATATATATAATATATACAGTATAAAACAACAATAGTAGCATTGCCACACTGTGCTGCCTTATGCAGCATACTCCTCAAAAAGAATGGAATTTCAGTTTATTTTTAATCACAAACTTGAAATAATAATAATTTAATTATTTTTTAAACTGTAAATATCTATATTTATTTTTAACTAATAAGATTTGTTTGAATCAATTATCTTGAAATATGTATAAAGTATGTCTAAATAGCTTAATTAGAACTTGTTACAGTCCCTCAAAAGATTATTGCTACCACTCTAACTGTAAATATAGCCTTACAAAATCTAAAGAAACCTGGACCGGCAGGTAAACAATACAATTAATAAATAGACATCGTAATATTGAGCTAATCACAGGCTAAAATAATTAACTTACACCAATCATTAACCTAATTTTAACAGTTACGAACTTAAATGATTATCATGATCCAATAATTATAATTAATTACATGATTAATACAATAATTCAGTACAACTTATTCTATGGCAGCAACATTATGTAGGTATTATCTATTTAATAACGAATTATCATTAACATGGGTACTTACTACTTGATATGCATACCGATCTTCTCCACAAAAACAAAAAAAATCAGACATATTTGCGTACTTTCGAAACCCTTCATGTAGTTTCATATTTAAAATTCGATCAAAAATATTGGAGATGGCTGGTAACACCGATATCAGCCTATACTATTTGACACAGCTTCTGTCTTTTCATTTATAAATCGGATGGACTACCTAAAATCGAGAAGTGCGTCAAATTTAAATAGTAAGAACTCATTAAAGAAAAACACAGATGATATAATGTAAAAGTTTGTAAGAGGCAAAAGCGGATTATAAATAAACTGAATCATTTATTCAAATAACATCAAAATCTTATCTTATTATGTACTATTACAAAACAAAACGCTAAATGAAACTCTATTTTGACGTCTTTTCGAATTTAGCGACGAGATGGTTGTGGGTATATTCGAAAAAACTCATAAATACAATTTTACTTTTCTACGATTTTTTTCAAAAGCGTTTCTTAAGCTTCTTTGACAATGGCGGTTAAAAACGCTGTAGAATTCATACTGAATACGCATGTGTAATTACAATTAAGAAACGTTTTGAAACGTTGTGAAACCGGTATTTAATCTGACTACAAGCTATATAGGACCATGCACGAACAGCATACGGGAATATTGTACCATTTCCTAACAATCTTTCTTTTATACGGGTCGTAAATGTATAAAGACCGATCGGCAGATGTTTGAACGCATTTCGTTGAAATTCTCAGGGCACTCAAGCCCAAGTCTTGAAAACATTCCCCATTGTGACCAATGATCAAGTCTGTCCTGAAAGAATAAAAAAACCGGTTAGGAGCATGTCAGACAATGCTCAATGTAGGGTTCCGCAGCAAAAGAGCGTATCTTCATAGCGCTTACGTGCTTTTGTTGAGAAGCGAAGTTTTTCGACCATTACTCAAAAACTATTATATATTAAATAATTTTCGTTGGAAGTATTTAAGCGTTATCTTTGTGATTCTTTCAGATTTTTAGGTACTACTATTTAGAAAAAAATCCCTCTATTTTTTTCTGTTAATGAACACAATTTATGCTACTTTCGGAGTGTTTATATCCGAAAATGTTCACATTTTTCACAAAAAAAATTTAGAAATGAAAGCCAAAAAAAGTTAATATCTTTTTTGGCATTCGCCTAAGGGTGGTAGGCATTCCACTTATCAAATATCTTTGTCGATTATACGTAAATTTGATCAAAGAATTGGATGAATTCATCCATTTTCCTTGATCAAATTTACAGTTGATAAAGATAATTTGATAAATTGTAAAGCTGATTGGTAGGATTTTCAGTATTATAAAAGATGGTACATACGCGCACTCCACAGTTGTAATTGTTTGCCTAAAATAGTCAGTTTGTACAATGATGTCCATTTTTGTTTCGTTCTTATCATGGATGAACAGGTAACTGGATGACGTCTGAAAAATATTGCAATATATTTAACAAAATATTATTTCGGGTATCAAGCAATAAACGTGTAAATGTATTATATATGAAAAAGCGGAACTGTTGTTTGTGTAAACGCACTAATATCAGGAACTACAGAACTAAATTGAAATTTTTTTCTGTATTGGATAGCCCGTTTATCGGCGATAGCGATAGGATATAACATTACGCTAGGATCAATAGGAACTGAGAGATGGCCAAACAAAGATCCACAGAAGGAAAGCTAGTAACAACCTAATAATGTAACGCCTTTTTCTCCTCGAAGAGGTAGGCAGAAGTGCATCGCACCCACATTCTGCCAGCTATGTTTTGACTGGCAGGTTTGTCTAGTGGTTAGTGACCCTGACTGCTAAGCTGGAGGTCGTGGGTTCGATCCCCACCCAGGAAAAATCTTTGTGTGATGAGCATAAAGGTTTGTTCTGTGTCTGGGTGTAATTAATCTATAATATGTATGTATTTACAAAAAAAAATGTATTTAAGTAGTATAACAGTTGTTTAGTACCCATAACACAAGCAAATGTAATTGCTTAATTTGGGACTAGATGGCGCTGTGTGCAATTGGTGAAATATTATTATTATTATTATTCACTTTCTGAATTTTTAGATTTAAATAATTAAACCTTACGTTTGTCATTTGTTTGTTGTCTAGTTTGTAGTATTAACTGTATTAATTAATTTCTTTTTTTTTTATCTTAAAATAATATTTGTATGCCTATAGGTACAATGTAGCGCTCACTTTTTTAATAACGCCAGATCTGTAAATTTAAAACCTTTCTACATTGACAAATAAATATTTCTGTTTCTGTTTAGATTATGGTCACCTAATATAAAAACAAAAAAATTAAATGTAACAATGTATGTATTAATAAACTATTTTTAACAAAAAAATATTAAAACGACTTCAAATCAGTACTAAAAAGCGAAAAATAAACTGAATTAGATATTTAATTCCAAGCTAAAAAATACCTACCTACCTGTTTAAAGTATAATACTCTATTACTAATCTGTTTGAAGTCGGTGCCAAGCCTAAAGAGTTTGTTAAGCTACGTACTACTTAGTACGTACATCTGTTACCGCTCGTCGCTCGCTCGCTACTTCACACCACCTCGCACTTGCGTGTACCTAGTGGACGGCTCAAACTGAGTGATACAACCTCATTAGGCTGGCACCGACTTCAAACAGATTAGTAATAGAGTATTATACTTTAAACAGGTAGGTAGGTATTTTTTAGCTTGGAATTAAATATCTAATTCAGTTTATTTTTCGCTTTTTAGTACTGATTTGAAGTCGTTTTAATATTTTTTTGTTAAAAATAGTTTATTTTTCCATTTTTAGTGTACTTTTTATCTAGCAGATTTAATAATACTGGCTGGCAAACTAAGACGGAAAACCGAAATAAAGAATCTTCGATAGAAGGGAACGTCTATTTAAATATTCTAACAACACAACCTGATTGTAGAATAGAGGAATCTCAAAACTCTCAGCTTTTTATGTCTTTCTTTTTTCCTATAAAATGCGACAGGTAACAAGTATAGGTATACAATGCAGGTTAGATACTATATCGAAAACTTAAAATATCATCTAAGAATTCCTTTGAATTATACAACTTTATCTTCCATCAAGAGCTCTCACCTCAGACACTTGAAATAACACAACTTAAGGTTTATACATGGATGTGATATTTAAAGAAATCATCTTCTTACTCCTAAACATTAAGAAGTTTCCCTTCCAGTGACAGCTCACCTAAATAACCTACAAGAATACAACTATAGGTTTATAAGTACCTATAATGTTGAAAGAATTATCCTTCAACTCCTAAAAGTTAAGGAGTTATACCTTCCAGTGACAGCTCACCTGAATAACCTACAAGAATACAACTATAGGTTTATAAGTACCTATAATGTCGAAAGAATTATCCTCCAACTCCTAAGAGTCAAGGAGTTATACCTTCCACTGACAGCTCACCTGAATAACCTACAAGAATACAACTATAGGTTTATAAGTACCTTTAATATTGAAAGAATTATCCTCCAACTCCTAATAGTTAAGGAGTTATACCTTCCAGTATCAGCTCACCTAAATAACCTACAAGAATACAACTATTGGTTTATAAGAACCTATAATGTCGAAAGAATTATCCTCCAACTCCTAACAGTTAAAGAATTATACCTTCCATCACCAGCTCATCAACATGAGATGTTGACTATCAGACGTAAATACTTGAATAACTTTAAAAAATATTTGAAATACGTAACATGTGCCTATAAAATTTGAGGGTTGCCTTCGATTTCCCTGAGATTCCATCATCAGAACTTGACGTGATGAATAGGGGACCAATTCGGAAGTATACCCTTTCAAACAAAAAAAGAATTTTTTAAATCGGTTCAGGCATCTCCGAGTAATCGATGAACATACATAAAAAAAAAAAAAATACATACAGTCGAACATATAACCTCCTCCTTTTTTGAAGTCGTTTAAAAATGTAAGCACTGTTATGTCAATAAAGTACATTATTATTATATATGCCTGCAGTGTAGATGTGACATTAAAATAAAACAAAAAGTTTACCCTTGTATAATATGGACAATTGTGCCAATCGCTTTCAGGAGATAATTCACGATTCGGTAATGGATCGTACAGCCTGTTCTGGAACTTCTGTGTGTGAAAAAATATGAAAACAATAGATTAATAAATCGGATATTACATAAAACGTTTGTGAATGAGACAACGAGCGTTTAATGTGGTTTTCATTTTGTATAATATTATTAATTATATATAATATGTACTACTCATACCATCATTTCAACTCACAAACGTCCTACTGCACACCCACGTGCTGAACACGGGTCTCCTCCAAAGTTTTTAGAGGGAATTTAGCTTACTATAGCACCCTGGCCAGACGGGTTGGTATAGAGTTTGTTTCAAATTTTCCCTTTCTTGTAGCTCTTGGCTGCATAAGGTTATTCCCTTAGTCGCCTTTTACCACACCCACGGGTTGAGATGGGGTAGTGACTTTTGGTATTCTTAATCCGTCACTACACGGTGAATCATAATATGACTAGTACATATTATTATTAATTTCCTAATGGCGAAGGAAATAAATTTTAGAAAGCCACATGACTTAAAATATACAAAGAGTACTAATATTATAAGGAGGATAGATTTGTATTATTGTATGTAACGAATAAACTTAAAAACTACTGGACCGATTTCAAAAATTCTTTTGCCGTTAGAAAGCTACATTATCACTGAGTAACATAGTCTATATAACACCACACTATGGCCAATAGGAACTGAGTAGTGGCCAAATAAAGAAAGACGGGAGCGACGCCCCGCGCGACTTCTAGTCTGATTATAAAAATAACCCGTTCAGCTTCCTATTAAAGTAGAGGAAACTCTTGCCCAGCAGTGGGGTATAAAATAGTACATATCCACTTATTGTATTTATTAATTTTAACAAATAATAAGCTACGATAACAAACGAACAGAAATGAGTTAAGTTTATCAAAAAAATACTCTTTACTGTGGAATTAAAAATGGAATCGCGAACCCTTCAACGATCCTAATAAAACTTATAAGCATACACATTTAGACGTGCAATTTGAAACTTCTATATTATATATAACCCAGAAATAATTTAAAAACTCCATCAGCAACCCATTTATTTCCACTGCTGGGATCGGGTCTTCTTCTCCTCTAACTAGAGACCTGAGAGGGTTTAGGCCATAATTCACTCACGCTGGCCTATTGCGGGTTGGTGGATCAGACATACTCGTAGAATTTCTTCTAGGGTATGTGGGTTTCCTCACGATGTTTTCCTTCACCGTTAGCAGATGGTAAGTCACTTGACTAGTACATATAAATTCCACAAAGTGGAATCTACAGTGGTACTGCCGGTCGGGATCGAACTCGGGCCGCGTGATTTGCAAACCGGTCCCTTATCCATTCAGTCACCATAGCATAATAAAAGAAATAATTAACTGAGGCCAGCGAACAACAAAGTTTAACGGTGGATGGTGATACGTAGAAAATCTCAGTTACAAAATTAATACATATTCCCTAAAAGTATACCTATTGAATAATAATAATATTCCACCACATTCACACAGCGCCATCTAGTCCCAAATTAAGCAATTATATTTGCTTGTGTTATGGGTACTAAACAACTAATATACTACTAAAATACATTTTTTTTTTGTAAATACATACATATTATAGATAAATTACACCCAGACACAGAACAAACCTTTATGCTCATCACACAAAGATTTGTTCTAGGTGGGGATCGAACCCACGACCTCCGGCTTAGCAGTCAGGGTCACTAACCACTAGACCAACAGGCCAGTCAATACATATTATGAATAAATATTATGTTGATTTAAAATCCATTACGTACATTTTCTTTTAGGAATTTTGGAAGTAATTTGTTCATTGTATCCTCCAGTGCATCGTATCCATCTGGCTTAGTGGAGCACAATTTCTTGCCCTTACAATCTTCAGGTACTGTGATTGGTACTCTCCGTCTCGAAATCCCGAAAAAATCACCTGAAAAACACATGTTTTTATTGCCTGAAATGGCAGATGACCAATTGGTAAGCCGGTAAGGGGCTTATTCTCACGCGCTCCAAATCTATTGTTCTCTAAAATTCATTTCTCCATACATTCATTCCCAGGAGCTCCAAGGATTTTTATTTTAAAATAATAAATAAAGCCACAAGTACCAATTTTATTCCCAACAGCTCCATAATATTTTCTAGGTATTTCGAGATATTGTTCCCAGCAGCTCCAAGAAAAAAGTCAATACTTCAATATAAAAATTGTTACCACGACCTCCAAAGATTTTAAAGTAATGTCAGCAAAAGCATCCCAAACAAAATGTATTATTATTAAAGGAAATACTTGTGTACCCCGCTCGCGACATCGCCTTCGTATTTTTAAACTGTTTTAATGATTACTTGGGAACACTGGAACAGTGCAGCTTTATATCTGCGACCTTATTCATAATAACAGACATTTAAAATATTGTTTTAACTGTAAAACGCCTTTGTCTTTTTTTGCCTAATTGCGTTTAGAGTAAATATCATAGTATGACTTATGATGACGCTTTTGCTCTACGGATCGGTAAGTAATTGATTTGTATGTCCTTATTTTGCGGGAGTAGAACAATTGAAGTTAAAAAGGTTGGGCCTAGGCGTTTTATTACCCTTTTTAATTATTGTATCATAAACAATAGAAATATTGCATAAAAGGGTTTGAAAATATGGGTTCATGTTTCGTTTGCCTACTTCTTCTGATGATTGCTGACTTATTATTTTACCGCGGTTAAACTAAGTAGTAAATAAAAAGCTAGTATGATATATTCCTAGTAGCTACTTAGCTACTAGGAATATATCATAGGTACCAACTTTTATTTTTTTTCATTTATTTTTCATTTTTACAGAAGTTTAACAAATAATATACAATAGCAGCTAAAAACCACTGAGGTTTAAACATGTGCTATCATGCATGATTCTGTGTATGTAAGTATATAAAAACAAGCAGTAGAAATAGGATACAATTTTGCCCGCGGCTTCGCTCGCGTGAATATAGTTTTATAGTTAGACGCTATTTGCAGGGCAGAGCTGTTCACAGCACTTCTTTGTAAACGATATTTTTTGTTTTTTTTATCTCGGGCAGCTAACATAATTAAATAAGATGGTGTACTTACTCGGGATCAAGCAACATATAATTGAACGTGCGAGAAACAATTCTCTCTTAAGTCCACACCAGCGTATTTTAAAGTTTGCCCTTGAAGAACAAAGAACTGTCTATTTAATATTTCACCCCGTGAACCCATGCCTATCAAAAATATTAAAAACAACATTTTAAGTTCCTACTCTAATACTAATTTGCAAAACATTAACTTCAAAACAAAGATCTTTTCATTCAACGTTTCATCCCCAACTTCACCCTTCCAAAGCCACCCTTGTCAAAAATATTGATGAGGGTATTTTTTATTTTGATAGTAGTACCCCAAAACAAATTTTCATACAATCGTTTTTATCCCTTTTCACCCCCTTAGGGGTTGAATTTTAAAAAACGCTTTCTTGGTACACCTCTAGACATTAGGACAAACACACAGAATAAGTAATTGTACTACGTACAAAAGAACCACTCTCGAACAAAAGTCAACTTTAGGCACAACTATTTGCCTACTCTAACGACAAAGTAGACTAAGTAGATTTAATAAGTAAGCGTAGCGTAGCATAAGACTGATTGTGATTACGGAAACTGTGATTTTGTTTACTTTTATATATGATCAACGTTACCTAATAAAAAAATATTATAATACAAACACGTTTTAATTCTGCTAACCGTACAGACTGTTTTGGAGCTGTCGGGCACATACTAGTAAGTAGGTCTTTATTTGATAGTGTACTTGTTTATGCACTTGTGTGTATCATTTGGAGCTCTTGGGAATAAATGTATGGAATTCAGAAGTTTTGAAGAAATAAATTTGCATAAGTTTTTGGAGCCCTTGGAAACATTTTACAAAATAATAATAATATTTAATTTTAGTTATGGAGCGCTTGGGAACAAAATCGTGGAGCGGGTGGGAATAAGCCTTGGTAAGTGGTATCACCCGCCCATGGGCAAAGCTGTTTTCTTATAACATTGACTTAACAATGCAAAGAAAACTGAACAAACAGAAGGAAAATGAATGGATTGAGGGGAGTTATTTGACCTCCAGCGGTCCTCAAACTTAGAAAATTAACGCTAGAGTATACCATTTACATGGAGAGAGCTTCTTCTACAAAAAATCGTTGAACCTTACCTGGGAGAGCGTTAATGGTAGATACGAACGCCGTCAACTGAAAAAAGAAAACATTTTCTTAATATATAGTTAATATATCTACAAATATTTATCTCTATTTTTTAGAGCTTGTTTCTTTGTTTGTTTCAATGCGCTAATCTTAGGAAATACTAGACCAAATTCGATTTTTTTAGTGAAGTATATAGCCCATTTTTCAACCAGATCAGAATTGAAAAAATATTTTAATGATGCCAGATGTCCTACGGCTGATATGATAATGATGATGTTAACTTATTAAGACCACAAAAAGGATTATTAAATTATAAATCTATTTTTCCTTTAAGAAGAATTGAATTGTTTTTATTGAATGTTATTGATAACCATAAAAATAGATTTTTTAATCTAGTTTTGCAAATAAAACACGTTTGTGGTGTTTCAGCTTTAGTATGAACAAAGAATAATGGGCAGGACGAGGTTAAATATACGAGTATAAGATTTATATAATACTAGAAGACGCGCAAGGATTCGCTCCCATCGTTCTTTATTTGCCCACTGCTCAGCTCCTATAAGCCGTAGCGTGATTTTATATAGCCTACAACCTTCCTCGATAAATGGGCTATCCAACATTAAAAGAATTTTTCAAATCGGACCAGTAGTTCCTGAGATCATAGCGTTCAAACAAACAAACTCTTTAGCTTTATATTATTAGTAATTATTATTGTCCAGTAGCACTTTATTTATATAATTTATACTTATTATTTATTAAATATTTAAAAAAATAACATGTAACTACGACACCCGTTACTTTCAGGCTATAAGTATAATATGAAAAATAGGCACGAAAACTTAACAACGAGAACTCCTGGGTGCATAAAACGAGAATCTAAATTTATTAGTGTACAGCCGATAGGTACTAGGAACGTAGAATTATAAATAATTTTCTTTTATAATATAGATATAATATAGTCAGGCAATTTCCAGTGGTCAAACGTTAAAAATATTTATTTATAAACTTCATGGACGCTATCACTGATGCCTATCAAAGTGATGTTTGAATACAGGTATGTAGAAAACTTTTATAGGCGTTTAAGTCTGAGAAAGTATAATTCTAATGTAAAATTTGTATTTAACTGTCCTTTGTTTTACAGTTTTATGCATTGTTTCGTGTATTGTTTAATATTGAAATAAAGATATTTTAAAAACAAAAAACTGATGCCTATATTTACAAACAAGACATCAATTTTAAAATTAGTAGCCACAAACTTAAAAAAAAAATTAAAGGAATGATATCTCGTTTATTTATCTAGATTTGAATTGTAACTGGCAAGAAAATCACAAGAAATTAATGTATATTATTATATAATCTGAAAAAGTAGACTCAGCCAATTAAAAAAAATATTTATCTAATAAGGAAAAACATATACATATTTACCACAAAGATTGCAATTTTAAACTGCACCATTTTCTTTAAACTATAACTTCACAACGTCTTCAATGTTTTCCTTTCCGTTGTTTTAGTGAGACTGATGACAATGAATTAATTGCAGGACTTTTATAACCATTCGTCTGTTTTTTCCTTCATAGTAATAATAACCAAATACGTAATAATAGTTACGTCAGAAATCGACCGATTTGCATGAAACAATAATGAATTATTATAATAATGTTATGTGGAATGTACCGTATTTTGAAACAATAAAGATAATATATAAATATCCTAAATAATATCAATTCTTAATGATTGGAATTCCTTTTGTGGTATAATGTTTATGTCTATTTTTGAATCATAAGTCAATACTCTCCTACTCTGTTTCACAATTATTTATTAACAATAGACGCTCCCTTGAGTTTTTCCAAGATACTACAGTATGGAGTTCTTCAAAAAAGGAGTTAATAGGTTTCTTCATGACTCAAACTTTCGATATAAGACTCGCGACCTTACTAATATAGTACCTATGTGGGTAGGTACTTTATACGTTATATAACATCACGCTATAACCAATAGGAGCTGTATTGGCCAGGTAGTACTTCACTCGACTCAAACTTTCGATATAAGACCCGCGACCCTTCTAATATCGTTCTAATATCGTAATTATCTATCAATATTATCGTAATACCCCTTGTGTCAAGCAATGGTGGCTGAATGGATAAGTGACCGCGGTCCGAGTGTATATCCGTGTATATCCGAGACCAATGTGGATTTCACTTTGTGGAATTTGACTTACCATCTGCTTACGGTGAAGGAAAACATCGTGAGGAAACCCACATACACTAGAAGAAGTTCTAATTGTATGTCTGATCCACCAACCCGCATTAGGCCAGCGTGTGTGGATTATGGCGTCAACCCTCTCAGCTCTCTAGATAGAGGAGAAGAGACCCGAGGCCAGCAGTGGGACATTAATGGGTTGCTGATGATGATGATGATGACCCGATGACCATTAGGTGGGCTGTACGTCTGTTAGCCACCGATGTGGTATAAGAAACTGATCAAGCGCGCCGAGGGTTCCGTCAGGCATTATGACATCTATTCCTTTACTCACATAATTATAAGGGATGACTTCAATAACGAGGCTAGACAATTTATTGGCAGTCTATTCGATCTATCTATTCCAACGACATGTCAAATTAGAACATTGATAACGTGACATGTCGATAGCTTAATTAAGGGATGTGTTCAAATATATTTACGTGACATTTAAATATAAGTATTGAATAGAAACAGCGAATTTGCCACTTGTCTTGGGGGAATCTGAGAGAAAAATAGAACAGCAATTACTTACAAATTGTTACAAATTACAGAAGTTTCGAACCCAAGGCCTTTTGCACGTTAGTCGAACAAACAAAAATACTACTTCAACGTGTGAGAGATCTTATATTCGCGACAAATCCGACTTTACGTTCGCCTTCAAATCTGATTATAATTTCTTGAAAATATTTTTTTTTTTGTTGATCTATTTCTTCTGTTTTCAAATCATTAAATTTGGGTTGTTCCATTAAAGAAAGTCCTACATTCGTTACAACAACTCATGAATTGAATAACTAACACTAAGAGGGATGTATAAAATATAAGGTATTATATGAACAATATACAGATACCAATGACAGTATAAAGTTTGTAAATTTTAAATGAAGACCTTCCGCGTGTTTGGGGCAGATGGACACCCTAGAATGTTTCTTACATAGCGATCATGTAATAGGTAGTTTAATTTTAATTAAGTATTTATTTTATTAATCAGTAATTCAAATATTAAAAAGAATTCATTTTGATTCAGTAATGTGAAAAAAGTGACATGAATCGGCCGAGTTTTTTTTAATAGACTTTACTAAAACCTCTGTAAACAAGTATTTTTTCAATTTTTATTTTTTAAAAATTAGTCCTCTTTGTCATTCTTGAATGCAGTATGAAAGGGCTAGCACGTCCAGGGAAGTAAAACCCTCGCACAGAATACCAACGCCAAGTAACAGTATTATATAATACTAGCTTTTGCCCGTGACTTTATCTGCGTAGATTTCGATATTACATAGGTCTTTGTTTTAGGTGCAATTCATTAATTCTACAACATGACGTAAAATGAAATTCAACTCCTGTAGTGGGGACAGGAGTTGAATTTCATTTTACGTCATTAAAGATAACATTTATATAATCAGCGTCCCTGAAAACCTCGAAAATGACATCCATATAAATTTCTAATAAGTTTCACAACTATTTCATCCCCCTATTTCATGGGACCAAACATAGCTGGCGAAATGTGGGTGCGAAACACCTCTGCAAAGCGGAAGCCTTCGGGAAAAAGGCGTGGTGCTATGTATTTCATCCCTTAGGGTAAGTTTTTATTTTTATATTTTACCCCCTGAACCCATCCCTATCAAAAATATTAAAAACAACATTTTAAGTTCCTATTCCAATACTAATTTGCAAAACGTTAACTTTAAAACAAAGATCTTTTCATACAACGTTTCATCCCCAATTCCACCCTTTCAAAGCCACCGTTGTCAAAAATATTGATGAGGGTATTTTTATTTTGATAGTAGTTCCTCAAAACAAATTTTCTAATCTATAAGTTAAAAAACAAAGAAGTTTCATACAATCGTTTTTATCCCTTTTCACCCCCTTACGAGTTGAATTTTAAAAAACCCTTTCTTAATACACCTCTAGACATTAGAACAAACACACCCTCCAAATTTCAAGTCGCTACGACCAGCGGTTTAAGCTGTGCGTTGTCTGTCAGTCAGTCAGGACAAAGCCTTTTATAATATGTATATGGATAGACTGTTGCGTTTCGTCTGGTGAGTGGAAGCACTGGAGGTCTAATTCCTCTTCTCAGTCCTTCCCATTTCCCATTGTTTTCTTCACTATTTCAAGTTTTTCAGTCACAGCTATGTCCATGAGTTGCATTCCATTGCTGTGGATTTTTTTTTCGACGGGCGGTCACCACTTACCATCAGGTGTATGTTCGTCTGTCATGTCGGGCAATAAAAAAAATTCGAATGAGCGATTTTGATCGCTGTCAAACACAAATGCCATCGACCAAATAATTAAGTCAATGATTTTGGAAAAAGGAAAAATTTACAACAATGATATCGCACTATCAAAACAGGCCGTCTAGCAATTTTTGTCATTTATGTATAATATTGTTCTAAGGTTCAAAATAGCCCAGTAGTATTTTTAACTTATAGCTGTTTTCGACTGTTAGCTGCTTGTGAGAAGTAGTATCCAGAGCTCATTCAAATTCAAAATTCAAATTATTTGTCATAAATAGGGTACACAATTAAATAGGTGGTATTTATTACAATATTAATTGAGTACATATTAACCTATTTAGCTATTTACAGCGTGCAAATGTTTAACAAAATATTTAAATAGTTCACACATTAACTATTCTAAATCAAACGATAACACAAGCATTTATTTTTTGTCCAACATTAAAATATCTAAACATTAAACATTATAGAGGTGGGTATACAATAATAGTCCTTATCCTATTTAGCTATTTACACAGAGTACAAATGCTTAGCGAAATATTTATATAACACACATTGAACTATTCTAAATCATCACAAGTACTTATTTTGTCCAAAAATTCTTTCATCTAATAGAAAGTGTTAACAACCAATAAGTTATAACTAAGAGCAGCTACTTTATCTACATCTACATTATTATTATAAAAAGGAAAATTTTGTATTTTTGTATGTAACTCCTAAACTTAAAAACAGATCGATCAAAAGCACCTTTTTTCTGCAACAAACGCTTTACCGATTTCTGTGTTATCCTCAAATTAATAGATTGTATAAAAGAATATATAAAGCGATGGTGGCTGAATGGAAAAGAGACCGGCGCGGCGTGCTAAACACGCGGTCCGACTTCGATTCCTACCAGCACTACCAACATGGATTTCACTTTGTCGAATTTATATGTACTAGTCAAGTGACTTACCATCTGCTTACGGTGAAGGAAAACATCGTGAGGAAATATGTGGGTTTACTAGAAGAATTTCTAAGTGTATGTCTGATCCACCAATCCGCATTAGGCCAGCGTGTGTGGATTATGGTCTAAACCCTCTAAGCTCTCTAGATAGAGGAGAGGAGACCCGAGCCCAGTAGTGGGACTTAATGGGTTGCTGATGATGATGATAGAAGAATCGATTCTACATAAATAAAATGTTGTCTGTCTATTAGCTATTTTCGTTAATTTCTACAGTGCATATGAAAATTATTAAAATAAGGTAAATTATTTGAGGCCTAGGTTCAGCAGTGGGCGTCGTTGGGCTGAGATGATGATGATATGAAAATCCGTTTACTTTGTTGCTCACTTTTTCTTTCTGTTCTATCCAGATTAGTACAAGAAATGTCATATTATTCGTATTCATTAGATCTCCGCAATAATTAATTAAAGTAGTAAACTAAGATAAGTAATTTATCTTCACTAAATTAATTACAAAATATACGGACGGACGGACGGACACGATGAAACTATGTATAAGGGTTAAGTTTTTGCCATTTTGGCTACGGAAAAAAAAAAGGCATGGCGTAAAAACGATGGGATTATCGTGATGCATTTTTGAGGGTTATAGGTCTCATGGGCACTCCTGTGGACGATCGTAGCGAAACTAATTTATTTATTTAGTTTTTCACTTGACCTGTAAAGCCTAAACAGTCTAGGGTTAAAATCAATTTTTGCAGTTGGTACCTTTAAGGTGCCTACTACATAATCATCATCATCATATCAGCCCAACGACGTCCACTGCTGAACATAGGCCTCACCTAATTAACGCCACTGCGAACGGTCCTGTGCCGCCTGCAACCATCGGCCGCCCGCAATCACCACCTACATGAACGACACAAACTACATAATACCTATAATTATTTTATTGGAAAACATACAGAAAAGTATAAAATATGTAATAACTTATAATAAAACTAAACACCATTTTGCTGTTTTCGCAAGTGTCACGTAAAGTAAATGATGATATACTTGTGTAATCAGTTTTGAAGTAGGTATGATGTAATATAAAAAGTTGACGTTGAATTTAAAAATAAAGTGAAACGTTTTCCAATGTTTTGGGAAATTTGCCCATAAGGGAATAAAATAATTTCCACGCTAGCGAAGCCGCTGGCAACAACTAGTTCGGTAATGTTATCAAATAGCAGTGTAGTGACGGGTTAAAAATACATAATGTCATTGCTCCATCTCAAGCTGTGGGTGTCGTAAAAGTCACAGCTATGTCCATGAGTTGCATTCCATTGCTGTGGATTTTTTTTTCGACGGCGGTCACCACTTACCTACCATCAGGTGTATGTTCGTCTGTCACGTCGGGCAATAAAAAAAATTCGAATGAGCGATTTTGATCGCTGTCAAACACAAATGCCATCGACCAAATAATTAAGTCAATGATTTTGGAAAAAGGAAAAATTTACAGCAATGATATCGCACTATCAAAACAGGCCGTCTGGCAATTTTTGGCATTTATGTATTGTTCTAAGGTTCAAAATACCCCAGCAGTAATTTTAACTTATAGCTGTTTTCGACTGTTAGCTGCTTGTGAGAAGTAGTATCCAGAGCTCATTCAAATTCAAAATTCAAATTATTATTCATAAATAGGGTAACAAAGGGAGTGTTTTTATGCAGACAAGAGCACTAAGAAAAAAGAAAAATTCGAAACAAACCCTTTACCAACCTGTCGGAACAGCGTGGTATAGTAGGCTAAATTCCCTCTACATTCTTTGGAGAAAATATTATTATTTCAAAGAAATTATTTTGTTCTGTTTTGGTTTATCATTCATACGTAATACAAACCAAACACAACGTACATACGTTGCTGCGTTGTTGTGTATACGCACATTCATTGGTTTTCCTCGTTTATTAATAATTATTATATTTATATTAATGGCTAATGCACGTATGTTGATAGACTCTTGACGTACACAATGTCTTAAACCAAATATTGCTCTTCCAGAACGACTCTGACACAAATACTGATTTTGTAAATGTTTATTACATGACGTTAATTCAGGGGCCCGATTCTGTTAAATTACACAGACCGATGGACTAATTTCGACCAATAACAGGCGGGTTATATGGCGCGATTGCCTAAGTAAGCCAATCACTCCTGTCGAATGAGACAATCAGCTTACCATTGTATTACGATTGCGTTAGCAGGATCGGGCCCCTGGTCTTTCATTGATTCACACCACGAACTGCCCAAGAGAAATTTGCTGATTCTATTTAAATATCATTTCAATACATTTGAACACATCCTAGCCTCCCTAGTAACAATCTATTCGATCTATATAATATATTCTAACGAACACAGGCCGTGTAGTGACGGATTAAGAATACATAATGTCACTACCCCGTTCCAACCCGTGGGTGTCGTAAAAGGCGACTAAGGGAGTAACTTTAAGCAGACAAGAGCTCTGCGAGAAAAGGAAAACTCGGAACAAAACCCTATACCAACCCATCTGGCCAGCGTGGTATAGTAGGCTAAATTCCCTCCAAAATGTTTGGAGGAGACCCGTGCCCAGCAATGGGCCTTTATGTGTTGCAATGATGATGATGATGATTCTAACAAAATGTCAGATATACCCCCTAGCCTAGCCTCCGTCTATTCGTAAATTTTACCAATAGTAGCTGGGTATGGCTAAACAAAGACCCACGGGAGCGATTCCATAGCGACAGTTAATACATACTCTAGGTTTAAACCACAATTATAAAATAGGATAACATGACTAAGAGAGAAGTGGTAGTTCTGATTATAACTATTATATACCTAAACACCTATCTCTTTTCTGTGGGCTATACTTTGTGTTAGTTACTATTATTAAGACCAGCGGTGGTCTTAATAATATTATTCAATAATTGGCAATTTCATTATTCAATAAGGGCTTTCGTTTCTGTTTTCACCAGGAGGCGTTACTTTCGAGTATGCTCCTGAAGCGCAGCTGTATAACAGCTATATAGAGCCAATTTTATAATGTTCAGATAAACAATCAGATAGCGTTTATACGAAGAATAGCATAAAAATGATTTTTTTCATTTGTCAGATAGGCTTTAATGGAGGAATAAATCGTATAACTAACGAATAAATTTATCTGCCCGTCGAAGGGCCAGATAACTACTCATTCGACTTCTTAGACGTTATATGGATACAGTTATTTATTAGAGGTTGTTTTGTGTGCTTATAAGTGTTTTAGATTATTATGGCTACTATTTGACAATATAATTATCAACATTCACTGGGAACAATTGCAGATGTGGTGCAGGATATGTCAGCAGAGGTAGGGAACGATGATTTCTTTGATATCTATAACAATTAAGAAACAATAACATGTTAAGTATAAAATTACAATAGATTAGGATTACATACGAATGGAATGCCAACTTCGGTTATTCTCGACATGCGCAAGAGTGCTTTGTGACGGCTACAGTACACACAGATCACATAAAAATACAAAATAAAGATATATAAGCATAGAGTACATACCAAATCCCTGATGATCGATTTTCATCATTTTAAACCATTAACGTCCTACTGCTGGGCACATGTTTTCTCCAAAAAATGTGGAGAGAATTTAATCTACTATACCACGCAGACCAGACAGGTTAGTATAGGGTTTGTTTCGAATTTTCCTTTTCTCGCAGTGCTCTTATCTGCATGAGGTTACTTTAGTCACCTTTTACGACACCCATAGGTTGACTTGGGGTAGTGACTTTATGTATTCTTAATCCGTCACTACACAGAATGTCGTTTGCATTTGCAACACAAAACAAACATGCCTATTTGTGCTTGCAGGTGACATCAGTATTTACAGTGACAGTAGTCATCAATGCGCGATGTCAACATATTTTTTTTAATTTTACGGGAATTTTTGTAAAACACTGGTCGACTATTACTAGGTATTTCCATAGACCTAGGATCCGCGCGCTACCGCAGAAGACAAACATAGCGCGGAAACGAGAGGTCAAATTGATATGCACGCTGTAAAAGAGTGAAAGAGATGAAAGATAAAATGGGATGTGCCAATATTTTTTCAATTAGGGGGCCATAGCGGCTCGCGTGTTTTACTGTCAACTCTTATTTTGCTAAAATATTTACAAATCGTGCAATAAATTGCTTAAAAGGTGTGCCAGTATCATGGTGGTCTGTTCCGTAACCAATTGTGACGTGACAAGAAGGAATAACCCAGAGAAATTTCACGTTTCTCAGGTAAATACAAAAATCTAATGAATTTTTGCAAACCTTATTTTGTAAAATTGGTGCTTTTAACTGAGCAAAAACCTATTTTGTTGGACGTATTTAGGCTTCTTCTTCGTTATGTTGATAATATTTTATGTATATACGATATATTAAAGCTTTTTTCGTGTAAAGTAGGAAAATGTTTGTTGACGATAGGGCTTGACGAAATGATGACGTCATGGGTATCGATAAAAGTCGATAGTATTTTTAAAACTGTAATTATTCCGTCAATTCTTTAAATCATCGTAATATGTGCGTTAACGCCTTAAGGTAACCACTATTGTAATTGATTGAAGCACACTAACTTATTTACATCTCTCTATGTTTTTTAATACCTATTTTTAAAGTAGTTGTTTCTCACAAATTCAGTAGGTAGTACTTAAAATATAAGCTTAGTGAGTCAGGTGAGCCATTAAGTTAGTGATATTTTTGTCTTTTATTTTAGGTTTCCAACGAAAACAGCGTCACGTGACAAATGGATACGTATTATAAATAGACCAGACTGGGCCTCAAAAAAATATTCAACTACTTACATATATATAAAACATTAGTTAAAGCTTTCCTCGATAAATGGGCTAACCAACCCAAAGATTTTATTAATATTTTTCATTTTGAAAATAGTTTTGCTGTATTTTCACAATTATTTGTTATATAAATGTTTTCCGAATATAAAGAATAAAAAAAAATATTATGTTATACAACGTGTTTAAATATCCTGTGATTGTAAACCATCCAATAAATTTTCTATCATTAAGTACAGCTATATAGAATATAATCGATCAGATATATTGTTCTAGTTCATCATGACATTGACCATAAAAAACTTAGGCAGTAAGGTTTATGGCCTGCTTTCTTACTCATCAGCAGCCCATTAAGCCGCAATGGTGGGCTCGGGTCTCATCTCGAGAGCTGAGAGGGTTTAGGCCATAATCCACTCACGCTGGCCTAGTGCGGGTTGGTGGATCAGACATACACATAGAATTGCTTCTAGGGTAGATATGTGGGTTTCCTCACGATGTTTCCCTTCACCATCAGCAGATGGTAAGTCACTTGACTAGTACATATAAATTCCACAAAGTGGAATGCACATTAGTACTGCCGCCGCATTGGGTTCGAACTAGGACCGCGTAATTTGCACGCAGGTTCCTTATTCATTCAGCTACCATCGTTTCTTTTTTGCTTTCTTACTATGGCTATATATATATGGTAGGTATCCTAGTCTTAAAACTAAAAGATAGCGGTTTGGAAAAAAAAAATTGCCTAACAGCACAATTTTACCCGATAGCATGAAAAGTTAACTTGTTGTAAATGCTTCTTAAAACAAATTGTTGCGACATTATTCAAGAGTTCAAGACGCTCAATTACACACCGAATTCATAAGCTCGATAATCCCAAGTGCAAAATATCGATAGTGCACAACAGTCCGTTGCAATCACTATTTTTAACTCACACATTGACAATCACTCAATTGTGTTTTGGTCTCGCCTATAATCTGACATTGTTTATCTAGTACATACTAAATCTATGGGTATTTCATTATGATGACATAATAAAATTGTTTTTATTGCGAAATATTATTATGAGGTTTTATATAACGTTTCGCAATAATATATAACTTGTTTGTGATTCACTGTTTCAATCATCTGTTTTTTTATTCGTAGTCATTCCCACAAATTGTGATAAGGAATGTAGTAGGTAAGTAGGTCGTCACAATTTTATTATTGAAATTTAATATTGCGCAATTACAATTAATTATTCTATAAGGATTACCAACAAGAGATACACATAAGTATAAGAAAAATATCAAGAATATAAATCATGCCTGGTGCTCTCTCATTTATAGGCAACTGCTAACATACGAGTATTAGAAATATTATCGTATAAGTTATAACAATAATATAATATAAAAATATGTAATGTAAAAATAGAAAATTTATATTTAATATTTGTTGTGGACATGATAGTTAGTATTAACATTATTACATTACATTAGTAAGACATTGAAATAATTAAATTATCATTATTAGTATCATATTGTTATTATTATTATTAAATTATCATTATTAATGTTTTAAAATATTGTTACTTAATTTATATATTACAATGTCAATCCTGATTCTGTTAACTTAGCCCATAATTGTAAACATTTTGCATGCCGTACGGTAGAATCACTTGAAACATGTATAATTTTATAACATCTTTGTAACAGTGTTTTTCTTCAAAAATAAAATATTTGATTTGATTTGATAGTTACAATAAAAAATAGAAAAAAAGAAGTAAGTAGTGAGTAGCCAAGTAAACATTGCATAGAACGCATATACTCAAAAATTTTACTCTAAAAATTAATTGGGGTATTTTCAAAAATGTCCAGATCTGTGTGTGTCCGAAAAAATTCGGGCTACCAGCAATTATTCGCCCACTCATAGTTCGATATACTCGTACCTACATCAATAATAAAAACACGACTCCTATCGTATAAAATTGTAGTACTATCGGCAAAGCTCAAGTCATACTACTAATATTATTGCAGGCGCTCATAGGCTGCGGTGGCCGCTTACGTCATGCAGGTCGTACCCTGTTTGCCAATGTCGTGGTATAATAACATAAACAAGTAAATATAATTAAAATTTAATAACCCGTCTGCAAAAAATCAACAGAGAGCAACGTACTAAAAATACCGTAAAATTATTGTAATATTATTATACCTGATTAAATTTAAATACATAACATATGTATATATTTGTATTCTCAATTTTATTCCCTTTGTTTTGATACTCTACTCGATACGTTTGGTTAAAAAAAAAAAAATAGAACTACTTACAATTTTGAACCATTCAATTATGTATAATCTCTTTCTGAATATATGTAATCTCCTTTTGATTATCTTTATTTTGATACCCAAATCAATAGGTTTGGTTAAAAAAAAAATTTAACTTCTTACAATTTGGCGTCAAAAGCCTGCCGTTTAAGTCTTTTTATTTTTAAAACCTATCTAAGGACACTTGGGTTTTCTAGACGAATCTAACGATACCCTAATTGTCAAAACCCATCAAGCCGTTTGGCAGATTCGTGGGAATAAAGAAATTTACAAACATACAAGATACGCGCGAAAAACAATACCCGTCCTGACAGTCGGGTAATAATAAAATGAAGCATAAACGGCTGTATCTTTTGTTTGCGTTTACTTAGAACTGTGATTTTTAGTTTGCGCCGAGTATTTTCTAAAAATTATTACGGTGGCAAATATTCGCATTAATTCTTGCCTTTAATTAACTATATACCTACTTATGCGTCATATTTAAGGATAATCGGTCGAGTTTCTTTACTATATAAACGAGAGAATGTTTCGCAACTGAGTCATATTTCTTACAACGGTTGATCACTAAAGCCACGACTGTGGCAAAGCTTTCAAGCTGTGATACAGCTCGTTAAGTTGTTACATTCAGTGTTAATAATAATTAAAGTTAATTGAATAACAATGGGATCCTACACTGTATTGTTTGTGTGTCTGGTAAGTGTAATATCTGTTGGGAAACATAGCTTTTCATATGACCACTGCATTAAATGTTTACTCGATTGAAAATTATATAAGTTTTGTAGTGTTGCCTGTGAAAATTATACAATTGTGTCATAGTATGGAAGATTATTAAATTTAACTTATTGTACCTTGCTATCTTTACAAATATTTCTCTTATTTCATAATTAAAAATATCAAGATAAAACTAAGTATATTTTTTTAAGCATCAGAAAGAGATTTATAAACAAAAGTAATAAAAAGATAATTATGTCATAAAAACAAAAAAAGAAATGCTTTATTTTTTTCGATGGGACTCTCCGATCCTGGGGCGCTGGATACGACTGCATGCGGTCAAGTAGATGGTGTCCCTGGGGTCGGATAGCCCCGTCACTTCTGTTTGTGTTTGTTGTAAAAATATATTGGATGTTTTCTTTATATTACTAACAATAGTTATAAGTGTGAATGTATATTACTAACAACATATGGATATTAATCTGAAATAAAAATAATTTAATTTAATTATATCTTGACCGCTAGGTGGCACCTCCTTATCAGTATTTAATAAAACAAAAAGTGCTAAATAATAATACATTTTAACAGTTAATGACTAATTTTTCAGGCTGCAGTTATCGCCACTATCACCAAGGCGCAGAGCGACGGAGGAACTGTTCTATACGATCCTTTGAGCCAATGTGAGTATTTTTTATTAAGCAATGGTGATGAATATTCTGAATGCCACTGATTGTGTAGTCTCCGCGGCCAAGTTCTGGGCTGGTATCATTTAAACGAGGAGAGAAAGTGCCCATTAATATACCAACAACTTGAATGAAGAAGCAATAGTGGTAGGGAAAAACCAACATACAAAATATGTGTCAATATGTATTTCATACTACCAATTAATAGATTTATCATCTACTTTCGATAGAGGAAGATTGTGAGGAAACCTTACGCACAAATATTTTCCCTAAGTATGTGGAAACCGAATTAGCAACTACGTTTTTCATCATCATCAGCAACCCATTATTGTCCCACTGCTGGGCTCGGGTCTACTCTCCTCTATTCTGAGACCTGAGGGTTTTTGGCCGTAATCTACACACGCTGGCCTAATGCGGGTTGGTGGATCAGACATACATATAGAATTTTTTCTAGGTATGTGGGTTAACAGTGGTGAGTCAATTGACTAGTAGGTACATATAAATTCCATAAAGTGAAATACTGGTGGTCGGCATCAAACTCGGACCGCGTGTTAGCAGGTCACTTATCCATTTAGCCACCATCTTTTGACCCTATGAAAAAAAAATAATATGTATGATATATTATGGTTTTTCCGTGAAACAATAAGTTCATCATGCGTCATTTACAGATTTTCAGGTTTGCCTGTCAATATTACGGTATTTGTATTTAATTGTAATTGCATTTTCCTCTTAGATGTTTGTTTGTGAACTAATTAGTATTATAATTAGATATCTGGACACGTTAGTACTTTAGGTGTTACATACAAGTTATTAATTAATTGGTCATGTGTGGTTTCATTGTTTTTATGTCCAGTTGTTTATTAAGTCTTTAGTTAGTATAATAATACCACACAATACACTAAAAATATTTACAAACAAGCAGTAAAATTGATCAATTCGATCGCAAGTTATGTAATTTTATCATGCAGTTACTAAACCAGATATTTAGGAACTCCAGCTAAAATAGTGTGCTAATATTTAAATTAAATCGTATCAATCAAAGTATATTATTACGATTTTGAATTAGATTGTTATAGTTAGTTGTAATTCAGGCTGCCAGCACAGGCAAGGTGGCTTGAAATACAAGTTCTATATATTCTTACTAGCTTCCGCCCGCTGCTTCGCCCGCGTGGTATATATTTAATACCTATAAACCTTCCTCTTGAATCACTCTATCTATTAAAAAGAACCGCTTCAAAATCCATTGCGTAGTTTTAAAGATTTAAGCATATATAGGGACGGACAGACAGCGATATAGCGACTTTGTTTTATACTATGTAGTGATGATATGTAAATACTATATTGTATAGCTTATAATTGTGGTGAGAATAATACTCAAGTTTTACGTTTTTGTTTTCAGATCCAATGCCAGAATCGTGCAAAAGCCAAAATATGGAGTATTGTTTCAGCGATGATGGCTACCCGAGAGACATTATTGAGGAACTCTTGAAGGATATCACTAATTTGGTAAGTTTGAACAACACGTAGACAGATAGTGGCTGAATGGATAAGGGACCTGCGTGCAAATCACGCGGTCCGAGTTCGACCCCGACCGGCAGTACCAATGTGGATTCCACTTTGTGGAATTTATATATGTACTAGTCAAGTGACTTACCATCTGCTAACGGTGAAGGAAAACATCGTGAGGAAACCCACATACCCTAGAAGAAATTCTACGAGTATGTCTGATCCAACCCGCAATAGGCCAGCGTGAGTGGATTATGGCCTAAACCCTCTCAGCTCTCTAGTTAGAGGAAAGGAGACCCGATCCCAGCAGTGGGACTAAATGGGTTGCTGATGTAGACAGATAGTTACAGATAGACCTAAATTACAGCAGCAGCAGGTTACAAGGAAACAGACGTACGGCCCGCCTGATGGTAACCGGCTATTGTAGCCTATTGACTGATTGACGCCTCCAACACCAGGGGCATCACGAGCGTGTTGCCGAATCCTATATATCCCTTCCCATCCCAATGAATTCTGGATACCAGTACTCACCAGTAGGAATATAACTTACTTTGACGTACTTTCCCAGGCCTGCTTCTCAGTTTGAGCGGGTATTACTTGCGCCCGATCTCTTTTAAAATACTTATGTTTTTTTACAGGTGGTTTCCAATGACGACCATGATGCTTGGAATACTGAACAAAGGGTTTCGTCTCCCGAGGAAGACTGCAGGGCTAAAGCAACAGTAAGTTCCTATTTAACTCTTGTGTTCGATAAGTTTGCTACCAGAGAAAGCTGTTCCCAGAATGGTAATGGTAACGTAATGATCATGTAAAAGGCAGATAAGATGCCCCTTGACACTTTTATCTTTTTTTTTCTATGTTATTTTCTTTAAAAAAAAAAGAGGATGCCGCACTAGGGAAAAACCCCTCTGTCGTTCAATTAATGGACTCAAAGTACACTTAGACTCGAAACAACTTAAACTGGAATCGAACTCACGTCACTCGGCACGGTGTTTTTAGGGACAAGGCGATCTCACCTTAACCAGACCACAACAGTCAGATATTTCGCCATCTGTCCCTGCTAGCGGCCAATTAGCAGCACTCATTGAATGAGCAGACCACACACAGACTGGATTTGATCCATCGCCTTGGTGACGCTTAATAGATTAAATTTAAGTATTCGATAGCTTAAACGTTGAACCTTTGCGATTATATTGTTATCTATCAGAACCAGTGACAGAGTAAGACTACTTGATGCCCTAAGCAATCCATGCCTGTAGGCCCCCCTATCCGTATGTCAACTAGAATCGGTCTTTAAACCTTTACCGCCTAAAAACATTAGTTTTTTGTAAAATTACATGATGAGATGTACGAGTAATGTACTTTAGAAGTGGAAAATTTTCAAATTAGTCCTAGTAACTTTTTTTGATGTGGTTTTTGGTGGCGTGAGAGTGAGACGTGATGCCCTAAGGGCGGATTATTTTTGTGCTTCTTCTGGTGCCCTCTCAGACGTGATGCCCTAGGCAATTGCTTAATTTGATTAAGAGTTAATCCGTCACTGATCAGAACTCTGTTATAAGATGGCATTTTGATTGATTTCAGACTGATCCTATTTATTATATCGTTGATGAAGATGGCAACGATCGAGTTGTAGTGCAGTTGAAAGATCGGTTCGAGCAGCGATACAGCGTTGTGCGATGCGAGTGAGTATTCTGCAACTTTATGGCCAATTTTTTTAAATATATACTTAGCATACACTATCTACCTAGAAAGCCGTTACAAATACATTTAGTACCTTGCTATTCAAAAAAACACCTTATTCTTTATGTATTTACCTTAGCCTTAGCCTTAACCCTTAGCCGCATAAATATTAAAATTTGTGGAATATTTGAATACTATTTTCATTCCA
This sequence comes from Laspeyria flexula, assembly GCA_905147015.1. NCBI lineage: Eukaryota > Metazoa > Arthropoda > Insecta > Lepidoptera > Erebidae > Laspeyria > Laspeyria flexula. The sequence goes on from LR989958.1 coordinate 2,991,253, forward strand.
TTGAAATTTTTACACGGTAATTTTTTCGATGCTCGTTTGGTATGAAAACGGTTAACTTAAGAGTGCCAGAATATTTAATAATAATTATACAATAATATTTTTGTTATAATAATCTTTGCCTTGCTGTGAATTAAAACTAATTTCTCAATAAGGCTTTTCAATCGTGCCTAAACAAAGTTTAACCACGATACGAGCAATAAAATGTTGCTATTATAAAATTGACAGGCTCTTTACAAAAACCAAAGTATAACTTCTAATTCTAACTCATCATATTTTATTTGGTTTTAATTTTTTTTTTTTTCTAATAAATTTGTTTCTTTTATGATCTTGAATAAAAATATATCTGTTTGTGTTTCATCATCAGAGACCATAAATTAAGTTTGCCTTGCCTAACACCAACAGGTGTTAGCAAGAATTATCATTGTTACTGAGGACCTATTATCAAATTTTATAAAAATACTAGCGGACCCGACAGACGTCCTGCATGATATACCAATCTATTGCATTTATTTGTTAATCTAAACCATCCTCGAATCCACTTGAACACATACACAAAAATTAATTCAAATCGGTTAAGCCGTTTAGGAGAAGTTCACTGTCAACACACATACAGAAGAATTATATATAATTATAAAGATTATGTAGATTATTATTTTTTTGCGGGATTCTTTATCAAAATCTATTTAAAACCAATTCCAGAACATAATAGTATGTAATATTTATATTTATTATTTTTTGTTACAGAACTGAGGGCGGCCTGAACACCAGAACTCATCACTTCTTAAAATCAACAGTTAAAGACAATAAGATGTCTTGCCAAAACAAATACATGGACTACGATTTCTTAGTGTTGAGTAAAACTGATGACCAGGGCGGTTGGAAGATGGAGAGAGCTAAAACCAAGACTGGCATCCCTGTATGCTGTGCTTGCAGATATGAAAAGATTCAGAAGTAACTTGAACAGTCTTCAACAGAATATTTATAACATTTTTTAGAATTCAAGTCTCTGTTTCACCGGTGACAGATAAGTGTTTTGACTCCAAGAGAATATAGTTACTACGTTTTATTTTAGCTATCACGGTGGGCGGCACGTTTAAGGCCTTTTTACCCGACTGTTACCCGACTGTCAGGACGGGTATTGTTTTTCGCGCGTATCTTGTATGTTTGTAAATTTCTTTATTCCCACGAATCTTCCAAACGGCTGGATGGATTTTGATAATTAGGATATCGTTAGATTCATCTAGAAAACCCAAGTGTCTTTAGATAGGTTTCAAGAATAAAAAGACTTAAACGGCGGTCTTTTGACGCCAAATTGTAAGAAGTTAAATTTTTTTTTAACCAAACCTATCGAGTAGAGTATCAAAATAAAGGGAATCAAATGGAGATTAAAAATATATACATATGTTATGTATTTAAATTTAATCAGGTATAATATTACAATAATTTTGTGTTGCTCTCTGTTGATTTTTTGCAGTCGGGTTATTAAATTTTTTAAATTATATTTACTTGTTAATCGAATTACCTTAAACGCAAGATCGGTCGCCTCACCATTATATACATAGAAATAGAAAAGGTTTTAAGTATTAAGATATAGAAAGACTTGGATACAATATAATTATGTGAGGATTGGTGTCTGGAAAAATGTGTCTTATACCTATACAATTTAAGTGACAGTCTTTTATGAGAAAAATAGAAAAAAAAATTTAAAAAACTGTCAAAGTCTGTCAATTAAGTGAAATTAAGTGGAACTAAATGCTGTTCTATTGCTATAATGTCATATTTGACAGCATTTCAAGTACAGTGGCGCACTCCTTGTGACGTCATTACTGCACAGAAAGTTGTGACAGACTATATACGTTACTATAGACACTAAACTTATCCGTTAATGGGGAAACAGAGCCTATAAGTAATTTAAAACATCTACAAAACAACCATGACCATTTTTAAGAAACGACAAAAGTTTATAAGTAGGTACCTACCAAATATCGAATTAAAATACTCATACCTGCCTACTTTGTACAATAAAAGGCAGGTATCTATTTTTATAATAAATTATTTTGTGTATTATATTGGTTTGTTTTTTTTTTTCATTTTATTCGAATCTGTAAGTACTGGTACCTAATTGATACGCCAAATGTTCATGTTCTACGCCTGATTCAAAAAAACCTATCTCTGTTCTGTGCCTGATTCAAACTAAGAGCAATTTATCGATCAAATACTAAAACAAACAAAACCACAGATACATGCTCCGTCATTTGTTTTAAAACTTCCACGTTAGTCATACTCATTACTGCTGGAAATATTCCTCCTCTAATAAGCACCATCGTGTTCTGTTTTCAGTATGACGTATTTTGCTTCTGTCCACAATTTTCTATCAATCAATTAATAACTTATTTGTTAGAATATGGTTTACAAAGGTACACGATTGGTCTTATAAAATAATTATTAAAGTTCGCATATTCTGCCAGCATTTTGACGTACAAATATTTTGGTTTGGTACATAATATAAACAACAACTAGGAGAAAATTAATAATAGTAACATAACTAATTGACATAATCAAAATACAAAGACAAAGATATTTATTGTAATAATTGTTACTTTTGTACATGCTTGCACATTGGTAAAATTTGGTTCGAACAATCTACCCAATCGGGCACTGCAATACAAAGATTCGCTTAAGTTGTAGAACACAGACCTTAATAACCACTTCTAGAGTTGTTTTAAACAATTTCCCTTCAAGTTAGGAAGGCGAAACACTGTTCCTCTCAACAAGTCATATACCCGAAAAGTTGTGGTTAATTTATTTATGGCCACTATGGCCAGCAGTCTGCCACATTACTTCAAACCATTTGGAGTTAATTACCATTCAAATATGTGCTTAGTTACTAAAATAATATGGTAGCCCTTTACTTGTTTATATTATAGTAAGAAAATACCAATGTGCAAATAACTAAGTGCTACTTTACCACTTGAAACTTGAGTTGCAAATACCAGCGATGTTTGACGTATGTACGCATGCTTAGTTTAGTACATTTTTTTAATATTTTCCTTATTTATATAAAAAAAAATACATAAATATTTTTTTATGTCAACAGTTTTCATAAAAACTGGACTGGCCTGTTGGTCTAGTGGTTAGTGACCCTGACTGCTAAGCCGGAGGTCGTGGGTTCAATCCCCACCCAGAACAAATCTTTGTGTGATGAGCATAAAGGTTTGTTCTGTGTCTGGGTGTAATTTATCTATAATATGTATGTATTTACAAAAAAAAATGTATAAGTAGTACCCATAACACAAGCAAATATAATTGCTTACTTTGGGACTAGATGGCGCTGTGTGAATGTGGTAGAAAAAAAAATAGATTACAGAAAATATGTTGTATCGTAGGCGTCTGACCTTTTTAAAGGTAACGTTCGCAATGGAAAGACCACGGAAAGGCCGATAAATACAGTTCTAAATTTAAAGTCAGTGTTGGTACATTAAATGACTTTGCTATTACGTCATTCAAATACACAAACATATATGACGGTCAACGTAACTTAGGTAAGCCTTGGGGAATCCCCGGTGGAAATAGAATTATTGCTCTCATTTCCATATATTTTGTTACAATGAATATTTTTTGACCTTCATTATAAAACTGCCTGTCAATGTAAAGACGTCATACTGAAAGTCGGCAATGCAGAGAATTTTATGTTTAGAAATTAAAATTAACACGTATTTACAAGTTATAAGATACTAATCTCCAAACTCCTGTTGGTCATAGCGTGATGTTTATAGCCTTCCTCGGTATACCTACATAATTATTTTTTTTAATTCGATCCAGTAGTCCCTAAGATTTGCGCCTTTAACCAGACAATCAAACTCTTAAACCTTAAGCCACGTTAACATGACTACATTGAAGGAACCCTGTTTTGTTTCACAGTTTCTTAGTGCTTGTTATTTCTTTTTATTGCCTAAAGAGTTAGTAAATTTTAATGTATCCTTTTTTACCTTACGTAACTCCAGTGCTAACAGGCCTTCAGGCTGTTCATTCATGACCTGGGGCATTCTTGGCTGTTGGCCCAATTGCACCAGCTAAACCAATTTAATAGTTACGCCACTGACATTTTATGAATACTAACATATCCAGGATAATAATAATAATATTCTACCACATTCACACAGCACCATCTAGTCCCAAATTATATTTGCTTGTGTTATGGGTACTAAACAACTGATATACTACTTATATATTTTTTTTTGTAAATACATACATATTATAGATAAATTACACCCAGACACAGAACAAACCTTTATGCTCGTCACACAAAGATTTGGCCTGGGTGGGGATCGAACCCACGACCTCCGGCTTAGCAGTCAGGGTCACTAACCACTAGACCAACAGGCCAGTCAGTAATATAACTAGAGCAAACTTTTCGTATATGAAAGTAAAAGTTATTGACCCACTAAACAAAATTACAACTTTATCCTCAATATAAGGATAACGTTACATAAACTTTGATATTTCTATTTATAGACACTGAAGCGACACGTAACGATCTATTTGATTGATGGTATATTAGCATAGGTAGCTTATATTATTGCGCGCGGGGCTTCGCTCCCATCGATCGTTCTTTATTTGGTCACTGCTTAACTTCTATTGGTCGGAGATTGATGTTATATAGCTTATAACCTTCTGCGATAAATGGGCTGTGAAACACTGAATTTTTTAAAATCGGATCTTTAGGTCCTGAGGTCCTAGCGTTCAACTAAAGCAGCAAAGCAGCTTCAGCTTTATATTATTAGTATACACTGATAAGTTATAAAGATCGTCTGCAGGCTGGCCTAACATATATACATCAGAATTGACAAATGTGTCTACATTCTATCTATTAATGTATATCTAAAAAATAAAAAGAAGGGACAGATCAGGAGTACCCTCAACCGGCGAGAATGCATGATAAAAAACAAAATTAAAAATTTTGAATAAACCCACGACGATAACATCTATACAAAATAAGAAACGTAACATATAAAAAGGTTTAAATAACTTCATTTCAAATCCCCGACGAAAAGATAATAAGTAGCCTAAAAACAATCCCAAGAAAATCCGTCGGGGGCTGCCATACCCTGACTTGAAATTAACGAAAGTATTGCAGTTTTATGTATTTGATACCTACCTAATTATTAAAAATATTTAGTTTACAATATATATTTAATACAAGAAACAGTAAATATATTGGCAGCCCCCGACGAATTTTCTTGGGATTGTTTTTACGCTACTTATTATCTTTTCGTCGGGGATTTGAAATGAAGTTATTTAAACCTTTTTATATGTTACGTTTCTTATTTTGTATAGATGTTATCGTCGTGGGTTTATTCAAAATTTTTAATTTTGTTTTTTATTTTAAATATTTTCAAAGAGCGCCCCTATCTTACTAACTGTAAGTAAATCGTATAAAATTTTAAGAACCTTGACAGATAAATAAAAGTTTTATACTAAGTTATAGAACAAAAACATTTATTTTTTAATTTACTGTTGCAGTAAGTCTTATAACTTGAAATTATCATTTTAATTTTCTTATTTTAAACTTTTTAAGGAGCGCCTTATCTTACCATGTAAGCTCTAGAATGAATGGAATTTGCATGGAGCTTCGACTATATTATATATATTTTATTTTTTGTTGACTTGTGTGCTCATCCGTCGCACAAAGATCGCCGGAGCTCCGCTTGGCGGGGCTCCTACTTCTGGGTGGTTTGAAAAAAAAAAAAATAACCCTAACCTAACCAGTCCGATTCGGATTGCTCTGAATCGGGGGGTGTTAAGTTTAGCTATCGCACATTGATTGCCGTAGCTGGACTGCCTTCGGCGTTAGCGCAGATTTCCACCTATAATAGCTTGTATCTCGAAAACGGTGCGTGCTATCGCAAAAATGATGAGAATTTGGTTACACCCCGAGCACAGGATACCTATAAGTTAGAATAAATAAGGTAGGTAGGTGTTTATATAACGTCAGCCTGGAATAAACTCTCACTCTTACTAATTTTTTTTAGGCTTATCATTGTATACCTCAGTACTAATATTCAGTGACATTACAACACGAGATCGGTTTTCGGATTTTTTCCTTTAATTGTGCAACTTGTTATTGCTTCTGGCCAAATTTCATGATTCTAGGTCAACTGTAAGTTCCCTATAGATTATGATCGTCAAGATAAATCGTCAAAAATGGAACATAAACAGCTGTATCTTTTGATTGCGTTAACTTAGAATTCTGATTTTTATTTTACGCCGAGGGTTTGCAGACCCAAGTATATGATATTAATTTCCCCTTTAGACCTCTATGCGTTCTTGAGAAAAATATTCTAGACAGACGGACAGACAGACAAACAGACAGACATACAACGAAGTGATCCTATAAGGGTTCCGTTTTTTTCTTTTGAGGTACAGAACCCTAAAATTGCATAAACGGTCACCCATCTATGAACTGACCTTATCCGAAGTTGCTTAACCTCATGAGTGTAATCAATATCTCAGTACTACAATGCTACGTATCCCTATACAGTAACAGATCTAATTATTTTACAGATAACTGTAAATATAAGTTTGCTTAGTCTATTGCAGCGCCCCCTGGCGAAAAAATACAATATCGTGTATCCAAAAGTCATCCTCGATAAATCACAAATACATTACAGAAAACCGTATTGAAATCGGTTTAATCGTTTTAAAGATAGGAGGGCACAAAGGTTTCAACGAAATCAACATAGGTTTGCCTAGTCTATTGCAGCGCCCCCTGGCGAAAAAATACAAAATCTTGAATCCAAAAACAATCCTCGATAAATCACAAATACATTACAGAAAACCGTATCGAAATCAGTCTAATCGTTTTAAAGATAGGAGGGCACAAAGGATTCAACGAAATCAGTGTATTGTAGCGCCCCCTGGCGAGCTATTAACATAACACCTATCTAATAACCTGTCCCCAAGAGCCGCACATACTTTACAGAAAACCGCATCTAAATCGGTCAAACCGTTTCCGTGATATAAGGCATTATGTTGGAACACACAAACACACAAACACACAAACTCACAAACACACAAACACACAGCCTCTCACCCCAAACGCATATACCGTCTCCGTTCCGTCGTGAGTAAAAAGAGTGATGAATGTTGAAGAAGCCAAAGATGTGTGTCAGAATCGTAGCAAGTGGAAGGAAATGGTCTCTGCCTACCACTATGTTGGGAAAGAGGCGTGATCTATATGTATGTATAAAAATTAAAAATATAATAAAATAAAAATAAATACCTAAATAAAATTAAAGTATTGGTTTGTAATAGGTATCAAAATAACAGCTTTTTAGATAACATAATATGAAAGTACGTACGTTACTTATAACAAAAACACACTTTGTAAAATGTTTGTCTGTCTGTTTGTTTGAGGTACTGAACCCATTCCAATAGGAGTTTTACTGGCGGGAAGTCAATGTTATATATGGAGTAACTTACTTTGATTTTGAAAAAAATATCATGGTTTCGTGAAAAAGTAAAAAAAAAAATATGAATTAAAAAAAAGGACATAGACGCGGACTACATTTGCGTGCGATTTCATAGTTTTTTTTTTCGCACAGCTAATTTACTTAAAATAACATGCTTAATACCTATATTATGCTGGCACATCAAATTGGCATTATGTAATATTATAACCGCGAACATTGACGTTGAAGAAAGTGAAAGATGGCTGAAGGGGAAAAAACAAGATTCATTTCTGCTTACCGTTGCATCGTAAACATGCATTGACGTGAAGAGTCACTGATCAGTCTTGCGGCTTTAGAATGACTGTACTGTACTTACTGTACTTTAGACTGTACTTTAGACAAACACCAATATCACATGACCCTTTTCCTTTAAACCCCTTTTTTCAGTCGCAGAGGCACTTGTAGCATTGTAGTATTCAGATGTTCATTATGATCATCGAGGTTAAACAACGTTCAACAAGGTCAGTTCATGATGGGTGACCGTTTGTGGCAATTTCATTCTCGAGCGTCTCCGTGCTTTGGAAGGCACGCAAAACTGTTGGTCATGGTTATATCTTAATGTGGTAGTCGTTAGGTCATGTTGGAAGCCTTTAGTGCGATTAGATAAATTCCAAAAATGCTCTGTCTCCAACCCATTCGATAAGTATGTAACGGTTGCACCCGTTGCAGGCTACGTCCTGCATGAATGCACCTCTTTTTACCATCTTTTGGATCTCTTTTGATTTCTTTTTAATTTACTTTTAATAATTTAAAATTCAAAATCCTAAATAATAATACAAATTCAAATTCGAACCAAGTCTTCGTCGAAGCATCCGTCGAAAACTTGAGGCTCATTACAATTTTAATTTCTAGTGCAGTGCACGCTATTCTGGTCATTTAAAATAATACTATAAGTATTACCTGAAACGTTTTTGTTCTACGTCATACTGTTTCTGTGTATCTAGAATTCCGTTTGCTTTTAATAATTATTGTTGATGAGTTTTATACGACACAGATTGTTTACTAATTAATGTCTCGTGTGAGTATCGAACTCGCACATCAATGTTAGTGGCGAGGAGTGATATATAACTTATGACCTTAATCACTGCACCACGGCGACAGTAAAAAAAACTAATATTAAAAAAATCGGTACGCTACCGTAATAAATGAATGCTACGGTTATAATCAAATTAAACAATCTTCTTCCGTAACTAACGACATTTTAACGTGCGTTTTTCACTATGTTCGGGTCGAAATATGTAGATGAAGAATGTTTCTAAACAAATTACTGTCGAAATGCTGTCAAATTGTATTTTATACAAAATTCATTTTCTAATATATTTTATCTACTCTTATTTGAAATATAAATATTAAAAAATTAAAAACAAAATTGAATGACAGTCTTTTTTTTTTTTTTTTGTTTTTAGACAGACAAACCATCGAAATAAATTTAAAAAATATATATATGATATAGCTCTTCTGTATACAATTTAACTTTTTTTCTATTACGATACAACTTCAGCTGGATCAGCACAAGCCATTGAAATAAATAAATAAAAAAATAAAAAATATATAGCTCTTCTGTATAAAATTTACCTTTTTTTCTATTACGATACAACTTCAGTTGGACCAAGGAGGTTGCAATGCAGTTTCCTACATAATCTGTGGACGCGAAGCAACACGCATGCGCAATCAGTTAATGGATTTTGGATATATAATATATAGGTAATATGAAACTGCATATAATTTGGTCTTAAAACACTCGTGTGATGCTATTATAAAACTCACCAACCCTTATGGCAACAGTTTTATAATCTACTAAGTTAAGGTTACTAATTCTTATTCCGATATGAGTGGCTTATAGCTGTAACCTCTTATTATACAGGGTGTATACGACGGTACGACATTAAATGAAACCACGTGTAGCATGTGATGTTAAAAAGCTATACAAAAAAAATTAAACAGAAATTTGCAATAGTTTAGACGCAAATGTACTTTCTTTATGTCACAGTTGTTCACAGTTTTAAACAACCTGTAGGTATTTACGTTGATCGTATGTTGTCATTACGTCATTCAATTCATTTAAATATCTCTGACTCTTTCATATTATCTTATCTCTTACTCTGTTCCGCACTTTTGTCGTCGTCATGTCGAAAACGTCATGATAGAAAAATAATGTGTAGTTTTATATTCTTAAATTTTTCGACTTTAAATAATGTGTAGCTTTTTTTTTCTGTCTTTATTTCTTTTTTTTAAATATTTTTTATTAGAATATGTTTATAAGGGTTAACACTGGCTGCCTTATCATTTAATGTCGTATCGTAATATACACCCTGTATAAATATTTCAGAATAATCTTTTATTAATTTAATTGGATTTACAAACATTTTTTGTTTATTCTACATTCAATTTGGCCCAAGTAGGTATAGTTAACCATTAACCATATCTAACTGAATTTTCCGTTTAATTTGTAAGAATAATGTCTACTTATCTATTTGTTACAGCAATTGTTCACGTATAATAATATCATGAGTCAATTGATGGGATTCCCTGTAGATTTTTGTTCTACGTCATAAGGTTTCTATGTACCTAGAATTCCGTTGGCTTTTAGTAATGAATGGATTTTTTCATGCGTATGGTATAGGCCTATTATTTATTATTATTTACAATGCATAGCTTTGGAATTGGCTTTGGTCATTAAAAATCATTCCATTCAACTTGGAATCAATTCTTTATCCTGGATTCGACTAAGGGCGAATGATGGTAAAATGAGAAAGGCGGAGATAAATTTTGATCCATAATTTTTTTAACGTGTAATTCTCCTTTCAATTCTCATTTGAACTCAGTTTCACTTTCGTGAAGTCTCTTTGTCATATTACCTATTTGACTTTTTCCTGACAAATTCTGATAAATACCTAGATTTAGAATTAGTTAAATTTCTTACTATTATGCAACATGGCGCCCTGTCATTGGCTTCTCTAGCTTGTTCCCCAAGCTTTGCGTGGATCCACACACCATCTAGTAAGGGATCAAACTAACACGGTTGGGTCTAAGAAATCGTTTTCCTGAAGATTGATACTTCAGTGGTCAACTCCTCAGCTTGCTAAGTAGGCCGTACATTTAATATTGCCATACCTAGGGTTAGAAAAATTTAACAGGTTACCTTATTAGTCTAAAATCTATACTAATATTATAAAGCTAAAGAATTTGTTGGTTTGTTTGAACGCGCTAATCGCAGGAACTACTGATCCGATTTTAAAAATTATTTTAGAATTGGATAGCCCATTTATTGAAGGAGGTTATATAACATCACGACCAATAAGAGCCGAGAAGTTACCAAACAAAGATAGAGGGAGCAAAACCTCGCGCAACAGCCAGTGTTAAATACTTAGGTAGGTGTATTAAACTTTAGTTACACTTTCAGATCAAGTAAATGCAATAATATCAATATAATTGCAAATCGTGACTAATGTTTAAGAACATAATAGCTAAATTACTGTGTAATTAAATTACGTAAAGTATTTAATTAAAGTATATTGGAATTCTTTAATTTTCACCAAGAAAATATACTAAAATAAAATAATCACAAGTACAATATTTGTATTGTTAACTTGAATTGCTCAAAGTGTGTAAAACCGATCGTGTTTGTTCGGTGTACCACATAAAATTATAAAATTAAAACTATTTTGTTTTTATTTTTTATATCCCTGAAAAATGTTTGCGCACGTACTGCTAATTTGGGCCAACAGCAATTTAACAGTGATGTTTATGTGAAATTTTTCCTTCATATAAAATTTTTTTTTTGCTTTATTTTGATGGAACTTTACTCAAAGTCTGGAATTAACTCGCATGATACTTTTGAATGAGTAATGTAATCTTTAATTTCTGAATTTATCTCATCCCCGAATAACAGAATAACTGCCAACAAAATAATTCATCAAATCAAAAAGATACGACTTTTCAGAGAATCGATTGACATATTATTATTTCGATGAATTTGACTTAAATTCATTGTAATAAAAAACTGATTTCAATTCAGTTAGTAAATAAGTTAGATTCTGAAACGGTACAAAATGCGGCTTGTCAGTCAGTTTATAATATGTAAATAGGTATACATACATATATAGGCAGGCGATTTCTGCACGTGTTATGCCTACTTTTTATATACAATTTATATAAGACGACTTTGTGTCTATTGGTGTCATTCGCGTTCCGTGTCGTCTCGGGGACAGTCGCTGTCTCTGTTCATACGTAACTCATTCCACACGTGATTATAGTGAACTTGTTTGTGTTTAAAATGTTCGTGGGATTTTGCTTTGTCTTTGTAAGTACCTACATTTTTTCTGTAAAATAAATATGTGTTGTTATAGATAATTATTATCTAGGTGATGAGTTATGATATATCTGTAATTTTAAAGCAAAAAATTTAGATGTGTTCATTTGTTTTGATTCAAACAATATGTTTTTGTTCCCTATCACTAACTATTTCATCATTTCAACCCATAAACGTCCCACTATTGGGCACTGGGTCTCCTCCAAACATTGTGGAGGGAATTTAGCCTACTATATCACGCTGGCCAGACGGGTTGGTATAGGGTTTGTTTCGAATTTTCCTTTTATCGCAGTGCTCTTGTCTGCATAAGGTTACTCCCTTAGTCGCCTTTTACGACACCCACGGGTTGAGATCGGGTAGTAACATTATGTATTCTTAATCCGTCACTACACGGTAAACACTAATTATTTACTTCTGATTAATTTGGTTACGGGTTCCAAGACTGTAGGTTAGGCATTCTCTGGTACTCCCGAACGTCATAACTCGGTGATTAATGCTGTTAATGTTGGCTGACAGGAGTTACAGTACACACATATGAGAGTGAGACTATCCCGTTATCAACATAATTTAATTTCATCATTTCAACCCATAAACGTCCCACTGTTAGGCACGGGTTTCCAAAGAAAATGGAGGGAATTTAGCTTAGGCAGTGACGTTATATCCTATAGATATATGTATGAAAGACTAAAAATGAGCTAATGGTTATTCTGACGTATTTACCGCGAAATTATAACCCGTATGCATATGAAAAGATGATGATATTGAAATTAGAATAAGTTTAAGTATTAAATTGACAATTATGTACATAAAACTATAATAATAATAATATTCTACCACATTTACACAGCGCCATCTAGTCCCAAATTAAGCAATTATATTTGCTTGTGTTATGGGTACTAAACAACTGATATACTACTTAAATACATTTTTTTTTGTAAATACATACATATTATAGATAAATTACACCCAGACTTAGAACAAACCTTTATGCTCATCACACAAAGATTTGTCCTGGGTGGGGATCGAACCCACGACCTCCGGCTTAGCAGTCAGGGTCACTAACCACTATACCAACAGGCCAGCCACTACCCAACAACTCATCTACCCAATCCAATTAAGAATCTAACATAATATTTTATTAGTTACCTACTGTAAGTCACGCAGGGCTTCGCTCCAGTCTTTCTTTATTGGCTTCTGCTCAGCTCCTATTGGCTGTAACGTGATGGTATATAGTCTATAACCTTCCTCGATAAATTGGCTATCCAATACTAAAAAATTTTTCAAATCGTACTGGTAGTTCCTGAGATTATCGCGTTCGACCAAACAAACAAAGTCTTCAGCTTTATAATGTTAATTTTATAAGTATCGATTAAATTATTAGTATAACAACATAACATAGCATCACGCCTTTTTCTCCGAAGGGGTAGGCAGACGTGTTTCACACCCACATTTCGCCAGCTATGTTTGGTCCTACGAAATAAGGGGCGAGCCTATTGTCATCAACCGGTAACATTTGTTTACCAAGCTCCGGAATCTTAATACTGTAATTTCATGATAGAAAAACCCAATACTATTTTCACCCGACCCGGGAATCGAACCCGGGACCTCTTGCACAGCAGTCGTATACACTTCCCGCTGCGCCACCGAGGCAGTTTAATATATAGCTATTATATTGCAAATTGCGTTACTAAAACTGTTTTGCGTTGCAAATAATGGAATAAGTAGATACACATTTAGAATAAACAATTAAATAATTATCATTATAATTATTAAACAACACGGGTTGAGATGGGGTAGTGACATTATCTATGTATTCTTAATCCGTCACTACACGATGGCCTATGACCTAGTATATTAGGTAATTATATAAATTTACAGACTGTATAGTCTTGTCTAAGTATTTAAAGCTTAAATGTAGGTATCTAGCGTCTCCACCGTCCCCTCCAGTGAGCGCTAGGCAAGAATATGGTAGTAGGATCCAGCTATAATATATGGGGAAGGGCGTGGGGCCCTCACAATAAAAGACAACTGATCTTATGAAGTTATAGTATTAATTTTAAATGTCAAGAAGTGCGTGCACTGTACAAGAAATCGGAATAATAGTGAGCCTTTAGTCTTCGACGGGTGGTCCGACGAAGACTCGGTTCGAATTTGAATTAATTTAGGATTTTGAATTTTAAATTATTAAAAGTAAATTAAAAAGAAATCAAAAGAGATCCAAAAGTTGGTCAAAAGAGGTGCAGTCGTGCAGGACGTAGCCTGCAACGGGTGCAACCGTTACAGGTATAAACATTACCTAATATATGTCGTTGAGACAAATTGATTGTTCGAATGTTTTGTGTTTTATAGAAACTAACTTCTTCCGCAAGTAACTTTTTGCTCGTGTCAACTTCATAATAGATTCAACTGCAGTAGCGTTCACAGTGAGATCTAATAATACTTCTATTGTATGAAAACTGTTCGGCATGTATTGTTATTTTTATGCTATTCGGGCTACAATATAACATTCGCACCTAAATGTCGACCAAAAACTTCGAAATTAGTTTTTTTAGTAGTAGGTAATTAGCATATGGATGTTGACAACACTATTACTTAAATGAAAATATTCCATTAATCAATGTCAACTGTCTAAACGCTATTAAGGCTAATTCATCATGTAATATAAACTCAGAGACCTAGCCTAAATGGCTCAACTACTAGTCTCATTTAGTGCTTAAAGATTTACAATTTCATATCGTCTTTGGCTTTCTCTCATTAACCACTGACAGCTTTGGTCTAACTAATATTAACTTTCTGATTTCTCTCCAGCTTGCTAGCTTTCTGTAGCTTTTATAACTTGTTGTGAGAGCTGGACACTTACAAATGTCTACGTATTACATTAATATTGCTTATTACTAATGTCTTTAGTCATATTATAGCAAGAATTACCATTTTGACTATACATAATAGCGTCGCTTGTTTTGTATTCAATACACGACAGCAATACATGAATTTGTACAGTTCATTTTAGCTAAAAAAGCGGGATAGAAGCATACCACGTGTAGTTATTTATAAATGTCTGCTTCACTATGGTGAGGAGATAAATAATATTTAGTGGAACAAGAGCCTCCTTGTCACCGAAAAATGGTTATAGTGTTGTCGACTAATAATGTGCCACCAAAAAAAACATGGATTATTTTTTATGGCTTATTAGATTTTTTTTCAAAACTGGTGCAACATCATGATTATAAATGGTTTATTGGCAAAAAGAATAGAATAAAGAAAAATTTTTCTTTAGCATTGAGATTTAAGAAATCTGAAAAAAAAAAGGTTGACGGGTTGAAAGATCTTTCCGCGCTTATAGTAAGCGTCACTAATAATATTTCCAGTTTTTGGTACCGAAAGTTATAGTCTTCAACTTGTTACGACATAAATTATAGACATTTTCCCGACCACTCCACGATCTTGCTCCATAGCGCTCCAAAATTAAAAGTAAACATTGTTATTATTTTGTAAAATCGTTACACAGGGTTTATTATTTTAATATTAAAACCCTTGAAGCTCCTGGTAATTAATTTATGGAAAAAATGACTTTGGAGCACAATGGATTTGGAGCGCACGGGAATAATTGATTGATAATATAATTTAAAAACAAAAAAAAATATTTATCTTAAATTATTCGCAACATAAAAATTCTGTAAATACCATCAGAAATATGAGAATGAATACATAATTAATTGATCCTTATATCGATTGCTCGGGTGCAACGAACGGTGACTCCGAGACAAGTCAATTATTTCCTTTATTCGCTGAGTAATGTCAACATCTGTTCAGCTTGTATGTGAAACAAAGAGTAGTTATAAACAATATATTTTTATATTGTAGATAAATCGAGCCATTCGAT
This sequence comes from Laspeyria flexula, assembly GCA_905147015.1. Lineage (NCBI taxonomy): Eukaryota > Metazoa > Arthropoda > Insecta > Lepidoptera > Erebidae > Laspeyria > Laspeyria flexula. The sequence continues at coordinate 3,006,959 of LR989958.1, forward strand.
AATATACGTAACTCGATTCGCAGTTCTAACAGTCAATCGTTGTTATCTCATTTACGTAGAGGTTGAGACTGGGCATCTGTTGCATTGACTGCCGTTTAATATTAATATATAATATACCAGAATATAGAAAGATAATATAGAAAGACAAATATACTCGTACATCATCAAAGCACGTGGGTTCGATTCCCACACGAGACTGAGACAAACATTTGCGTGATTAATAGAAATATTGTTTAATTGAGTCTGGGTGTACTTTGTGTCCGTTCAATTGTATTTTTGTAAAGTCTTTCGGGATATAAAACCACCTAGATAAAAAAACAAAAAAACATTTTTTCTTGGACTTAACTCTTATACTACTTTCTTAACAAAAAGCAGTACAAAAGCTAAATAAATAATAAAGAATAAAGACTATATAAGACTATCTCTCCCATCGTATTTTATTTGTTCACTGCTCAGCTCCTATTGAGCATATAGCAAATAACCTTCCTCGATAAATGGGCTATCCAACACTAAAATATTTTTCTAATCGGACCAGTAGTTCCTGAGATCCTAGCGTTCAACCAAACAAACAGCTTTCAGCTTTATAATATAAAAAAGTATAGATCATTGTGCAATTTTTTTGTAAAATACCTAAAAGTAATCTCTTAATCTCTTCTTTGACGTTATGCTCTTGCCAGAGCAGTCGTCGTCATTATGTCGTAATTTGTGGATTGGGCGGATAACATAATGCTCCTTACGATTTCTCGCCACCTTTCTCTGCCTACACCAACCACATAATATATAAATCTATTGTACTGAATCACTTGATTGATGTAGCTATTGACAACGTCATAAGCGAATTGCGAAATAATAAAATATTTTAATTATTTACGACAAAAACCACAACATAAATATGACATCACCATGACAAAGCATAACGGCATTTTCTCGGAAAGACGTACGAGACAGTTTTGCACAAATACCTAAATTAATATTTACCTAATGAACTTATTGACAATATGCAAAAGACTGCCAGAAAGTGGTAGAGGCTGCAGGGCAGTCCCTCCCACATGACTATCACGTTACTTTTGTAAGCTAGTTATTCTAATAATGATGAATCCTTGCAAGCACCTTGTTATGACACTCAGGAGTTCAAGTGAAAGCCTAATGTCTTGAAACTCATAGCAAATTTAATCAGAGCGAGGATGGAGGAAAGAAAAAAAAAATTTTACATCCATCCTTGTTAGCTGATTAGAAATAAAAGTTAAAAGTTGGCTTAATGAAAAAGTTACAAATTTAATTGACTGCTTGTCAGTGCTTATTGCTAGAGAACTTAATTTTTAATGTTATTTCAAGCCCTGTGTAAATTTCCTTGCCAGCAGCAAAGGAGTCTTTGTTTCTTAAGTTGGCAGCACAGCATTTCGTATCAAGGTAAACAGCGATGCCAAATTCATGGGTACCGGTAATCATTAACTTTCGTGTAAGCCTCCCCTATAATCTCCATTTACAATAAAAATGAGCATAAACTTTAATAATGTTTCTAGGCAACAGACATCAAAATGTTTACACAAAACTAAGTCAACCGTTAGAATGACTCGAACTATTCCTTACAAGAATTACTTACAACCGGTCATATCCTTGTTTCCATAACAAACTTCACGTGTTTTAGCATGCGGAACGTATGTACTATATTTGTATAGTTTTGTTCATTTTGTTCTCTTTACCAATTATCATATCATTAGTGAGGAAGATTGAAGTATCTGGGTTGTAGTCGCAGTGAGAAAATTTATAAGAATTGAAGGATAGCTTGTATACCTACATATGGCCCAATGAATAGTTACAATGATATATTATTATCGTAAATAAAGCATTTGAGAAAATGTAATTTTCCAAATTTGTTTTCTGTGAAATATCCGTTTTAGAGAATATTTACATATACTTAGTCTTAAAATTGATTCTTTGGTGTCCTTAAAATTAATCTAATGTTCCGGTAGACACCACGAAGAGAATAATTAATAATATTATGCGCTTTTTGTTTCAGATCGCAGCATGTAGCTTGCAGCTAGTGAACGCGGGAGTACCTAAAGATAGTAAGTTAATTTTATGTAGTACCACAAACACGAAAAATAAATTTATGATCCGACAGTAAGCCGTAAATGGGCCATTATTTATTCGCAAATATTGTCTACCTGGTGGCAAACAATTACCCTAACTTAAACTTGCAAAATCAAGTTTCCAATTTGCTAATTTTGGGACATTTCTTGCAACCATTCAAAATCTTTGTCAATTGTCGTCCAGTGTTCACTGTGATGAAGCTCGTAGTTTCTAACTACCCGTGTTAGCTGGCAACATGTTCTATCAGATTTTTTCTGGATTTCACTTTTGAATGTCATTCTATACTATTTCATACACCGCGGTGTATCAATTTTTTTTCAACACTTATTTTTTTTCAACTTCTATCATCCGATTTTTATTGTTTAATTGGCAAATACATTTTTTGTTCATCCTGTAAAGTTAATTGAGTTATTACCAGTAGTCAGTTCACAGTCAATTTACCGTATGTACGGAGTCAAAATTTTCTACAGCGTTTATCCTCGCATGTTTTATAATTTTATTCGGCTATAGAATGCAGCAAAATTATCCATAGTTTGTTCAATACAATTGTTTCGCTTTCTTTAAGACTGAACGCAATCTCTATTTTATTTTGAAATACTAATAAGTCCAGATAATATGTAGTCAACAATAGTCTTAAAGAAAATTGCAATCATTTCTATTTAAATCTTAACGTAAAAGATAACCCCATTCGTTTAAGATATATATTCAATATAAATCAATACATAGATACTGCGTATAATTGATATAACCCCGATAACCTGCACAATTATCTGCATATTCAATTTATTCTCGTAATTCTCATGTCTGCATGATTAGATAACTTTATTATGCTTGATTTGCAATTGTAACCCAGTCTCGTAATCGTGGTTATTTTATGGCGTATGAACTGCAACAATATAATATATATGAAGTCAATGTTGAGTAAACAATAACAATATTTGACTATGTTTTAATGTCAATTTTTCTAAACCAATTAAATTATTTAAAACAACTTGTGTATTACTTGGAGGAAATGTTTATAATAAGAACTTACAGCTTAGTGTCACTGATGTCTATTCTGCTTATGAAAATATATCGTGGTTCGTACATTTGAAGTTTGGATTTGACCCCAATTTCGAATAAATATTTATACGGTGAACAAATTATAAATGATTCTGAATTTGGCTTCATACTTTGTATTCATTATTTGTATATTTGTAGACCCCCTGAGACATATGAATCGTAACTTTTCATCGATATAAAAGTGTTGACATTAAACAAATTTAAAAAATTTTGGTTTGATAACCAGACTATAAAATCATAAACAAATGTTATTTTTCTTTAATTTTCAGAAATAGACCCGAACATAATAACATTTCCCGGACCAATACAAGACTTAAGCACTCGTTATGGGACACTAAATGATACGCAAAATAAATCAAACGACACAGATCCTTGCAAGGATCTAACTTTCTGCACAATCAAGCCCAAAGATTATCCGCAAGAGCTGTTTAATAAATTGTTTAAAGGGAAATATAAGGTATGTAAAAAGTTTAATAAAATTATTGCACCCCGCTTCATGCACCGAAAAAGAAAGAAATAAACATTTCTTTGGTGCAAGATAAGTAGGTATACAATGACATATACAATGAAAAACTCAAATAAAATAATAAGAAATACACAGAATTAGGGTAGATACCTCGCAGATGTCCAACGGGTGTCCAGTTCAGCGTGTGCCAGGTAAATAGAACAAGGCACTGGTTTTCAACTGGAACCTAGTGATAGTAATGACGCACGTACGCCAACACAGTGTGTCTGTTTGTGTGTGTGTGGTGTGTGTGTGTGTGTGAATAATATAAACAATTAATATCTACTAAATAATAAAAAAGCAATTATTACTTAAATTAATTTTACTGTATTCCAGGAACCAATATTCCTACCAACTTACATCAGCAGCGATAATCGACAAGGCGATCCTGATGAAATGGATAATTGTGAAAGCACTGTGACGGTAATAAATCATATAAATATTTTATTAAAATTTAAAAGAAAAGAAGAAAGAATACGAAAGCTTTTATCACACCTTCGATGCAACAAAGTCACAGCGGTTTGTCGTCTTATTACTTGATTAATATCTATAGTAGGTGTTAAATTTTAATAAAATTATATTGTTTATTTTTTTTGCATTTCCTGACACTATTTTATTTTCAATTACTATATTAAGTAAAAAAAGCCAAAATAAAAAAGTCGATTTTGTTATTTTGGGTACTTATGACTTTGTTGCACTAAAGGTGTGACATAACTATTCATAATTAAAAACACTAACTTTCATAGGTATTATGAAACAGGGACTAACGCAAAACAAGGTTTTGTTGAACCAATATAAATTTAGTTTAGCAGAAAGTACATACATAATACCTAATTAAATAAACAGATAAAAAATTATATGCACCAAGTTACAATAAAACAAGTAATAACCTGATTTGAAAAACAGGTTTATATTTTTTTTTCGATACCTATTTGTAACCGGATGAAGTAGTGTTGTTGAATTATTGGTATACTTACAAAACGTTATAACAATTAAATATAAATGCTGAGAAACAAAAATGAATTGAATTAAGAACCCTTTGTTACGGATCTAGTAGGCACATAGCAACACGTAATATACATTTCTGTGAATTAATTTGCATAACCTCAAAATAGTAACGTCACCAGAATTTTAAATTTGGAACTTTGTAGTCATTGGATAGTTCCATATTTACGACTATAAAATTAATATCAAAGAAAGCTCATTCTATATACTACTAGTTCGGCTCTGCCCATATGTTATGTCAGTAAAAATCAGCCTGTGCTATTCCAGACAATAAATCTATCTCTGTAAATAAAATATAAAAAATATATAAAGTTTCATACAGTTTTATTTTTATTTTAACCAACTTTCGCATTTATAATAATATAAGTAAGATTACTTTTGCTGTATGTAATACATATAGTTAGTTTGGTTGCATTTAACAAATTAAGCTGAGACAGGGCTTTTTTGCTAAACCTTACGTCAGAAAGGGCTTTTTTGCTAAACCCTACGTCAGGGACCATTTTTTCTCCGGCAAGATTTTTATTGACTAATGGATAATATTATAGAAATAGCTTTGTAAATTTTGCTATAGGTACTTAATGTATATGAATAAATCAATTAGATAAGTTTTACAAAAATATTACATTATCCGCCCGTGCATTTTATTTACAATAAACTATGATGTTTTATGCTATTAAAAATTGTGCTTATGACGTAGGTACTCAGCCACAGCTATTCTAAAAGATGTTGTTGACCAAGTCTGTTAGTAAAACGTTAATTGGGGTGTTTGTCCAGCGGTAACAGAACAGATTCAATATCGAAAAATCGATACCCGATCAACAAACAACAAAGTTAAAAAAACTTAATACTTAACTAAAACAAAAATTTTCCAAAACATGTCTTACAAATAAACTCGTATCTATTCAAGTTTGCAAATCAAACATACTGACGGTTTCAAGAAATAACAAGGTGCCATCATAATTATTTTTACGGCGTCTTTTTAATAACTTAATAACACCTGATTCATATTTTGTAGTATTATTATGAATAATAAATCAGATACGGAACAAACGGCACTTGTATAGCAAGGTCGTCGCCATGTTTTCCTCTTCTTACATAATAAAACAAGTTACTATGCTAACTTCGGGCGGCACTCGGATAACAGCTGATTATTCGCATTGCCAAAGAAAGACAGGTGTAAATTGAACTAATCTCTCTTGTAATTATCATCTTCTATCTATAAACATAAGGGTCAAATTTATTTTTATAGCATAAGGGCAAGCTAACAAATCAATAAATTAATTAATTGTCTAAAATTTTTTCAAGAACTTTTATTTCTCGGTCAGCCTATACTTGAAGTACCTCAAAATACATAGTTTATGAAAAATGGCAAGAATATTTTATTCTTATTTTTATATCGGATTTTGGTAACCTACACTTAAAAAACATTATGTTGAACTAATATTTAAATAACTTGAAATATAATTAATACATCGTAATCCCCAAAACAAATTCAATTACATAAAAAAATACATAGAAACAATTAAATAGAATTGGATAAACTAATTAAGCGAGAGTAATTTCCAAAACTAACGCGCGTGTAATATTTATATGCATTAAATTTTACAGAACAATAATAATTCATATAAATTACAAATGTAACTAACCCTAATTAAAAACAACATTATTTTATTTTTTACCCGAATGCAGCCAACTGAAAATGCATGAGTTATGATTTTCACTGGCTACTTTTGAATGTTCATCTGTTCCCTCATATTATTATCTTCGAAACTATGCATCATAATTTGATAAATGAGATATAATTAAACCATTACAACCTTCAGGCTAAATTAATGGTATTATGATTTTCTGTATTAACTAATTAAATTCGGCGTCTCTCCCCTAGATGCACAATCGCGTACTAAAGTCACACTCGAAACGCTCACCAATACTGTCAAAATAAAATAATATAATATTCTACCACAATTACACAGCGCCATCTAGTCCCAAATTAAGCAATTACATTTGCTTGTGTTATGGGTACTAAACAACTGATATACTACTTAAATACATTTTTTTTTTGTAAATACATACATATTATAGATAAATTACACCCAGACACAGAACAAACCTTTATGCTCATCACACAAAGATTTGTCCTGGGTGGGGATCGAACCCACGACCTCCGGTTTAGCAGTCAGGGTCACTAACCACTAGACCAACAGGCCAGTCAAAATAGTCAAAATAAAATAACATTTTTGGAAAATATTTTTATTTTTGTAAAATCAGTCTTATTTAATACTTACACATTACAATTGCTTATATATAAAATTATTTAGTAATAAAACCAGCGAAACAATTTTGTAATAATAATTGAACTCTTTTTGAGCTCTATTTTGAGCGCCGTTTTTTAAGCGCTTGAGTGTGCGTCTTGGGTTTTTTACAAGTAAATAAGTGAATGTGGATTTTTTACACTTTTCTTTCTATTTACAGTTTGAACCGCTATATAAGGTGCGTACCCAGCTAGGTGATTGGCGTACCGTTGTACAAGCGCCTGAAGAAAACTACCTACAGATGGTTCGTCTTGAGACTTGCGTGTAAGTAGACTTGCATAAAACTAACTTAAGTTGAAGTAAATATAGATGTTTTGTGGACTACTACTACAGATAAGGTGTCGTTATGTTTAACATAACATTGTGTTCCTAAAGATAATTAGTCCTAAAGTTAATTTACATGGTCAAATTTTATAATATAGGGCAACTGTGTTGCAATATCTGTCATACACTCTCAGAAAAAAGAAAACAATAGAAATTGCCCTACACAACTTGAGCCTTACATTTTAAAACAAGTGTGAGGTATTTTGGATGTTATCTTAATTATTACCTTAATCTTTATAATTATTACCTACTATATATGCCAAGTATAATTGTTTTTTTTTAAACATGAGAAACGCTTCTATATACTTAGACCTTTGTATCTTCACTTAACTTGTTCTTATAAATTGACAAAACAGTAACTTTTTTTAATTAGTCAGGAAAAAAAAAAAAATATAATTTATGAAACCACATTATTTCAGGACCCGTGACAAGCCGTGTTTCACATCGTTTGAAGCCCCAGTTGATTTGCAAGCATTCTGCAAGCAGAAGTACAGTGTATGGGAATTCCTTGTACACGATGGCAAAGAAGGAACAGAAAAAATCACAGTCGACCTGCCTATCTGCTGCTCCTGCCATTATAAACCTAAGAGGTTATAAATAAACATTGGACTCGGCAGACCTAGTACTGCTATGGAACATCTATATTTTTAGATCTTGATTTCAGCATCACCCATGAAAACTATCCTATCATTCACTGGTTTAACCAGAGTCACAAAATTTAATTGCAATCGATTGGGTAGTTTCAAAAGCATATACGAAAAATAAAACATCATAGATGATACGATGTTTTTTATATTAATATTATTTCTTAACTAAAAAAAGGATTATTTTCAAATTGTGTGCAGTTATTCTTGTCCAATAAAAAAGGACTTCATTTTTAAACCATCCATTTTCTAAGGTTGATTAAGTAAAATTGTTGATTAACAGCAGCTTTAAACATACGCAGTTATTACTTACATATTGGAACAGAAATTAATGCCTAGTATTCATGTAATACTTGAATAATTGTATGTTGACAGAATGGTAGCTCCACACAAATTTGTAACAAAATAAACCACCTAAATAATTTCCTGACGTATGTTCGTAAATATGAATGATTATAGTATCTTCTAAGTTTTTCCGAACGGACTGTCTGGTAAGCTATCATTAAATTATAGTGACAGCCAAAATATGTGCTACAAAAAGCAGCTATAAGCATTTGTGAACGTTTGCTAGGAAGGTGGAATATTAAGATCATTAATGCATAGTTTATTTATTGTCATAGAAAGAAATAAAGAAAATACATTTATTAACCACAATTGTGACACAAGTTGGACAAAAAAAAAAAATATAATACCTACGTCACAAAAAGGAAAAATTATAAAAATAAAAATATAACCAGTTGCACCTACTGCATGTCACATCTGTGGGAATCTGGACTCTGCTCAGCATAATGCTGTGGCGCCAGCAACTAACAGCTGCTGGACACTCAACAGCGCTGATTTTCAGCAGAGCCCCAGGGACAGGATGGCGAGTCAACGACCCGTGTGTCGTGTGTGTGTGTGTTAGTGTATACTGTATAAATACAAATTAATAAACAATACACATATAAATAATGAGAATTAAAATGATACAAAAAAAATAAATGAATAAACAAATACGTAATATAATCAATCCTTAAAACAATACTATATTTTTATGTTTTACTTACTTAGATGATGTTATTGTAACACGTAATTCTATATCTATGCAACTAGACTCAGTCATGTATAATATATTTTTATTGAAATTAAATTACTTTCCATTAAATGAATAGCAGATTTATTTTATAATGTTATTATTGTGTACTCAATTGTGAATAATATTATTAAAATTGTTTCTTGCGGCATCTTCTTTATCAAATTGACAAATATTTTATACTTTTATTTGAAGTATGAACGCATACTTAAGAATGTTTCCTATCAACTGAAAACGCATGCCTATTCGAAATTATTATGCTCTTATAATTACTATTTTTTATATAAATATAAGTTAAGCTACAATAAAATATTTATAACTTACAAAATAAGAAGCAAAAGCATTTACAAAAAAAAAGTGGTCTATCTTCTAAGCAAAGGTGCCCAGAAGATTGAGCACATTACCACGCTGAATAACAAGGCTTAGGCGTACAGTCTTTGGTACATATGAAATCTCAGTAATACGATTACAAATTTGGTGATATATATTGAAATAAATAATATTTATATGAATAAGCTTTGTTGAGTAAGATAGTTTTAATATGCCTTTTTATATTCTTGTATGCCTTTTTTTTATATTTCCCAATATAAATATGTTGATGTTGCGTAGTTAAAAACATTCAAATTGTGAAAAATTATATATTTTGTTATAGCAAACACTTTTAAATCTTAGTTTTTAGTATCCACTTTTGGGTATTATAGGTGTTTTTGAGTTCAGTTCTTAACTTAACAATTTTATTAGTATAATTATGTAAAATTATATTTAAAAACTACTACATTTATGTATTTTCATTTCATTTATATTTAAAAAATTAAGAAGACTATTTTGTTTTAGTAAACTGTATGTTGGTTTAAGAATAACAAAAATTCGCCACTACTAGTCAATTTAAGGTTATTTAAATAAATGTTATGATACTAAAATTAAATATATGAACTTATACAAATTGTTTTATTATGTATCTAAATGACGCAAATAACAATAATAATATTTTTCACACATTCACACAGCACCATCTAGTCCCAAATTAAGCAAATATATTTACTTGTGTTATTAGATCTAGGCAACTGTTAAACTACTTAAATTCTTGTTCTAAATACATACTTAGTATAGATAATAATAATAATAATATTCTACCACATTTACACAGCGCTATCTAGTCCCAAAGTAAGCAATTATATTTGCTTGTGTTATGGGTACTAAACAGCTGATATACTATTTAAATACATTTTTTTTTTTTGTAAATACATACATATTATAGATAAATTCCACCCAGACACAGAACAAACCTTTCTTTTTTTCTTTTTTTATCTTTTTTTTTTAAAAGACAACGCCCGCACTAGGGAACAAGCCCTGTGTCGCGGGGAGCTTTACAAACATGAAACTAACGGACACAAAGTACACCCAGACTAGAAAAAAATATCTATGAGTCACACAAATATTTGTCTCGTGTGGGAATCGAACCCACGTCACCCAACACGGCGATGTAGTGGCGAGGCGACCACTTTAACCACTGCGCCACGGTGACAGTCACACCTTTATGCTCATCACACAAAGATTTGTCCTGGGTGGAGATCGAACCCACGACCTCCGGCTTAGCAGTCAGGGTCACTAACCACTAGACAAACAGGCCAGTCGATAAATAAATTACACCCAGACACAGAAGCGGTTACCGTTGCTTAAGGATGCTTGCAATACCAGAGAACAATTTAAAGTTCTTCCTCTCCCCAATAAGCTACTCACCAGCAAGTGGATCATCATCATTATCAATTCAACCCAAATCTTCCCATTACTGGGCACGGGTCTCCTCCAAAGAATGTGGAGAGAATTTAGCTTACTATACCACGCTGGCCAAATGGGTTGGTATAAGGTTTGTTTCAAATTTTCCTTTTCTAGCAGTGCTTTTGTTTGCATAATGGTAGTTATATGCATAGCGCGCGGATCCTTGGTCTATGGTTATATGTTATGTAGTTCTCCCTTAGTCGCCTTTTACGACACCCACGAGTTAAAATGGAGTAGATTATGTATTTTAGGTTTTGTATATTATGTATTCTGGATCCGTCACTACACTTATGATGATGGAAGATTCAAAATAGAATTTATGAGGTGAATAATAAGACCTTAATGAAACAATAATTATTATATTATTATAGTATAAACACTACAATTTAATGATAAACCATAAAAATAATTGCCTATTATCGCTAAATTCTCAGTATATTTTAGAATAATAACATTTTAAAATAATGATCACCTTCATGTATAACCAATATAGTAAAATAAATGTGTGTTGCAGTTAAATTGTAAAATCCGGATCTCTACTTAGTGCCTAGTTAATAAAAGAAAACGAAATATTAATTGTCTTTATATAAAGACTAGTTGGGCTATATCGAAAGAATGTACCTATGTGTCTATGGGTCAATCCCACTCTCATCCCCACCACTGCAACTCCTGTAACAGTAAGCCAGGATTTACAGCGCTGACCCTTGCGAGCACCGAGTTTTGACACTCGGCAGTCCCAGGCAATGCCTAACCTAGTGTCTTGGAACTCGCAACGAAATTAACCAGAAGTAAATGCAAGAGAAATTATCCAATTCCCTCCATAGCAAAGAGGGATAAAAAATTATATGTATAGGATCCAATCCTATTAGAGACTTTGGACTATTAGAACCATTGCTCTAGGCAATTCAAGATTTGACTATTTTTTATTTTGACTGTGTTATTTACCGTAATAATAATATATAGGAATAACTAAGTTAACGTACCAATACATGTACCGATAAGTTTAAGGTAAATACCATTTAAGTAAATCTAGGTAAGTACCTATCAACATACTACATATTTCTTATATTTAACAATATTGTAATTATTACAATATTATTCATAATTATTAAATTATGTTTACAAAAACATGCGATTCTAAGTAATTCTAATAAATTATTGGCATTCGTGAATAAGTAAATTAACTGTTTGTTTAGGAAACTCCATTATTTCGTATGCTTCAGAAATAGTTACCTTATGCCTAATATAAAACCTGTTTTCTAAATAAAAATAAACGGATTATTATTAAACAAACAAAACCCATACAAAGAGAAAGGACAATAGATTGCATTATGTAAATAAAAGATTTCATTTTACAATTATTTATAAAGCTATCGTAAAATCTACAAAAGCAGATGTGAGGCGAAAGTATTATTTAAATAAGGCTGATGGTACACTGAACTTTTTTTATGTAGAAAGCACCCGCTCTAGGAATCTCTTATAGTCGCGGGATACTTGTAGTAAGTATACAATTAATGAACACAAAATACACCCAGTCTACAAAACAATATACCTTTTATAGAAATAAAGAAAGAAAAATATTTATTTTCAGACTCACACAATTTACACAGTACGTTAGCACAGCACTATCTTAGGCAATATGTAGGTACTGGCTCCTGTAATACAGTAATTTTACTAGCTCAGGAGTCAGAGATTCAAAACATTGTACTACAAAAATGTCAATATCAAACCTGTGAGTTGAAAAAAAAAACTAAAAAAAAGTGTGGAGCGACGCGATTGTGAAGGTTGCGAACTCGCCCTGATGATGGTTCCCTAGAGGAACCGAAACCCAGTCGGCTTCCGACTTCCTTATGTGAGTGACCTGTAATCATTATATTAATATGTCTAAATCTCTTTAGTTTTAAAAATATTAAAAAAAAACCTATATAAGTCCAAAAAAGCTCTCAGCATAATCATCATCAGCAATCCATTAATGTCTCAATACTGGGCTCTTGTCTTCTCTCTTCTACCTAGAGAGCTGAGAGGGTTTAGGCCATAATTCACACGCGCTGGTCTAGCACGGGTTGGTGGATCAGACATATACTTAAAATTACTTCTAGGGTATATGGGTTTCCTCACGATATTTTCCTTCACCGTTAGTAGATGAGATGGTAAGTCACATAACTAATATATAATTAAATTCCACAAAGTAAAATCCATATTTGGCAATGCATGATTTGCAAACCGCATGATTTGCAAGCCATTAGCTACCATGGCTTCCTGTAGATTAGGAAAAAAAAATATTTTATTGTTAAACAACAATAAAATACGATGACGTCAACTCCAGTTACTGAAAACCACATGCTTTTGTGTATTACTGTACTTATTAAACTGTAACAGTATTTAATTAAGGGATAATATTTTTATATTATTAGGGATAATATTAATTATGTAACATAAATCACATACTAATCCTACTAAGAATAATATTGTAAATGCAAAAGTTAAGATGGATACATATAAGGAGGATTGCTTCCTTAGTCGCCTTTTACGACACCCATGGATTCAGATGGGGTAGTGACATTATGTATTCTTAATTTGTCACTACACAGACTGTAGTACGTAGTACAGTAGTATAAAAATAGATTGATAGATTTGTAGATTGTCTCTTTACCGACATACCACGTCAGAGCTGTCAGTGGAAGCTTCTATTAGATATATATCTGACTGTCACCGTGGCGCAGTGGTTAAGGTGGTCACCTCCCCACTACATCGCCGTGCTGGGTGACGTGGGTTCGATTCCCACACGAGACAAATATTTGTGTGATTCATAGATATTTGTTTCTAGTCTGGGTGTACTTTGTGTCCGTTAGTTTCATGTTTATAAAGCTCCCCGCGACACAGGGCTTGTTCCCTAGTGCGGGCGTTGTCTTTTTTGAAAAGAAAAGAAAATATGATGATCATCATCATCATCATCATATCATCATCATCAGCAACCCATTAAGTCTCACTGCTGAGCTTTATATATTAGATAGTCTGATGATAAATTTTATTATCCGAAACAAAATAAAATCAGTTAATTAATGACACACTTACTGCCGCACTCAGATACATCAATTGGCAGTAATCTGTCATTAACATATTTTTTTCATGGTATAATCGTCTTTAGGTGTATAGACTTAAGTATTACACATTTTTAGTTAATAAATGAGTACGGCAGTTAATAATAAAATAAACAACTTTTTTTAAACAAATTAATAAAAAAGTTAGGTGAAACGTGGCCTTATTTTATTAAAATGTATGTAATAAATACTAAGTTCACCATATTTAATTTAAAATAAGGATCTTGTTAGGCTGTTTCTAAATCGTTTTAATTCAGTACAAACCCTGAGGAGATTATCTAACTCACGTAGAATAAGCGTTATGTCTCATAGAGTAAAGCAAACCATCTACAAGAATACGGAACGACTTATTAAACTTCAACGCCGTATACTTAGGACTTTGAATAAAGGAGCTGGCTTCATTGATTTTTTATTTATAAACTAGCTTCCACCCGCTGCTTCACCCGCGTGGTATGTATTTTATACCTATAAACCTTCCTCTTGAATCAGTCTATCCATTAAAAAAACCGCATCAAAATCTGTTGCGTAGTTTTAAAGATTTAAGCATACATATGGATATACGGACAGAGAAAGCGACTTTGTTTTATACTAAGTAGTGATATCACTTATATTTTATACAAGCTTATCCCTGACATAAACCATCGACCTGTCCCGTAATCAATAATAATAATTTTGTTTTATTTTCATCAACCACACATTTTTTGATGAGAGATCTAAGTCATCTAGTAAGCAAAAAAATTGCCTGTAACAGGTGACTCTGGAGTCTGCTCCGCCATAATTAATGTTTATTTTATGTGTGATAAATTTATTTATTTGTACTTAGAGATACTCAATGCAGCGAATAACCATAATTAATGTGTGTGTGTGTTTTATCTCAAGTGATGTAATAAAGTTTCCGTTTCCTCGTAACTTAATGCCTTACTATTAAGTGCCTTTGAAAATGGCTGAAAAGATCACTAATTATAGTTTGAACAGCATATAAACTACTTTCGTCGAGCGGTGAGAGTCTACGTTTTTATTGCCTCAATGTCGAGCAATTTTTCTTGATTTCATTCCTTGCTCGACACTGAGGCTTCATTATCTCACGTCAAGACATTGCCGAAAGTACAGTCATAATTTTAGTCTCTAGTTCTTCGTGTTATAGCGCGCCTGGAAAAGGTCCAGTTGTTCTTCGTTCGTTATACTTCACGAGCTCCTCGTCCTTCGTGAAGTGGTGTAGAGGTGACATTTAAAGTTGCATTGATGGTATTATCTGTGTATGAATCATGTGGAGAGGAGCTGCGCGTTATAACTAGTTTATAGTAATAAGTAAGTATGAAACATACAATTGATATATGAATTACAACTATAAATTATTAATAGCAGCGGTTTGATTGTCTACAGACATTTCAATACGTAATTGAATATGATTGCGTTGTGCAATTATTAGATTTATTACCTGTTTACCTACTTTTAATGTTTTACACTTTTTCCTGTAATTCAGTTACATACATTGTTCTCAAACTATGGTATGATAGCAGAAAATTTACTGTACTGTTATGAGATTAGGGTTGATTTTCATTTAGTTTATTAATTGGCGTATATTACTTTTTTATATCAGCTCAGAGCTGAATTTGCAAACATACAATTAACGAACTTAAAGTACATCCAGACTCGAAACAAATATCTATGATTCACACAAATATTAATATTATTATTATATATAATATTTGTCTCGTTTGGGAATCGAACCCACGTCACTCTATAAGGCGCTGTTAGTAGCGAGGCGAATACTTTATAAGAAAAATATGAAATTGTTCTAATTAAAACGGCTTTATTTGAAGTATATTATTAGGTAATAGATAAGCACTATATTATTATGTAGCTAATTGGGCTAATTGCATTTTGTATAGTGAAGAAAACTTTTCACAATAGGGCAGGATCAATATTTTCAAGAATATCGATAAAAATAATTATTTCTCAATTCAATCTCATTTCATAGCTTTTTAAGCTTAATGCGCACTGACCTAACTCGGAGTTCTCCATGACCGTCCACAACAGGAACTAAACGGCGGCGGCGGCGCGGCGATCGCATACTTCTGTGAGAACGTCGCGGCGTCGTACTCGCTGATAACCGGTGCACTAGGTGACATCGGCGCGCAGAAATGCCTCTCATGCCCTAGTGAGTCTGTGAGATTAATCTCTTAGTCACACCCTTTGGCGTACAAATAGCGACCCTGCTTCACTCGGATGCTGTCACCACGTTTTAGTTCGAAAACAGATGTACATATCGTATGCAAACATCGATGCCGATGTTTCACTAAATCGCACCGACCGAATACCATAGCATAAATAGTGTCGCAGTTCGATAAATAATTATTAAGTGTTCACTACCCACAGTAGACAGATTTGGGGTTTTTTTTATATGGTAACATATTATTAATAAGTCATAATGACCCAGATACCAATTTTACTAGCTTGGATATGTGTTGTGAGTATCTTTATACCATGGACATGGCTGTGTGTAACACTGGTTTAGAAACAAACTGTTCAATACGTTCATATGATAGGAAATAGATCTTTGGGACTACCTGTAGTAAAGGGCGTCCCACAGGGATCAATTTCTGCCCATATCTTTTTTTAGGTCCCATATTATTGTATTAAATTAATGACTGGGAAATCTGGGAAATATGTCATTGATGACAGTATTTGCAGATGACATGTCTCCCAGTTTTTTTTAATGTATCGTACAATACCTAACTAAAATCACCTAGATAATAGAGATAGGCACACAAGTGTTAATAATATGTCATTTAAATTTTCAGGCGACAACAACAGCATACCACTTTTCAGTAAAAGATCAAAAGTTCCCGATTGATATCGAAAACTTCGATAGCTTGGACCGACTATCACGTATGTTTCATAGAATTTTTTAAACGGCAAGGAAAAAACAATATTTAACCTAAGATTTAACACTTTTTTGACATCATCTTATTTATTATGGGTAGATTATAATCTTCATTCAGCTTACGCACCGGAGTACTAGCTCCTTACTCCTTTAAGCTACTGTACCTTTATAAACTCCAGTTGAATGCATTTTACTTTATTTTCTTATTTAGCATACTACGGTTTTTACACTCCTGGGATTTTGATTTTGCTGCACATTACTTTATTAACTTCTTGGATTCAATTCCAGATTTATTCATTGTGAAATTCTTAGTATCAATCCGGTTTCAATTACAGTCATGGGAATTTACGTAGCTGTGAATGTGAGGGTTGCAAAAGGTGCATACCTTTTAACCTACTACTACTTAACATTACCCGAAAGGGGGGACCCTTTCGGGTAATGTTAAGTACGTAGCTGTGAATGTCAGGGTTGCAAAAGGTGCATACCTTTTAACCTACTTAACATTACCCGAAAGGGGGAACCCTTTCGGGTAATATTAAGTTATATTATTATTTCAGGTCAAATAGATAATAGCCAGATCATCTTCTCTGAACCGACTATAATACCTGAAATATCAGACACATGCAAGAAAACCACCTTCTGCGAGGAAGTATCCA
Organism: Laspeyria flexula; assembly: GCA_905147015.1. Taxonomy (NCBI): domain Eukaryota; kingdom Metazoa; phylum Arthropoda; class Insecta; order Lepidoptera; family Erebidae; genus Laspeyria; species Laspeyria flexula. Next base: position 3,024,400 of record LR989958.1, read on the forward strand.
ACTACCCGCAAGAACTAGTTGACAGACTTCTTGCAGAGGTTAGTCAAGATTAGACACGTGATATTTTGTGTGCCACCATCAGCACAGTAACAAGAAATGTCTCCGGAAAATTGCAGTATGCCTAAGTACCGATTATTTATTTCATTTTCAGGCAGATGAACCTTTGATTCTTCAAGTCGATCGTCCAGTAGAAGCTGATGAGCTGAACATCACTAGTAGGATGGGGTCTTCGCCAACGGATCAGGAGTTATGCGGGTCAAAAAAAATGGTTCGTTTTCTTAAAATAACTGCCTCGGTGGCGCTGCGGAAATGTAGGTATACGATTGCTGCGCAAGAGCAGAGAAGGTTGACCCAGAACGTCATTCATTGAATTTAGTAAATATTTCATATCATCAAATGGAGGAGATCTGTAACGAACTTCTTTGATGTTGTTGTAAAAATATTATTAAAAAATAAGGGGGCTGGGATACCCTGAGTGTAATTCATAATTTTAATTTATCATTTTCAGGTGGTGTATCCACAAAGCGTAAGAGGGAATGATGGCAAATGGTATACGGTCGTGAACAGAAAAGATAATCCAGTACAAGGGCTAAATGTAGAATTATGCAAGTAAGTTTACTTTTCTACTAATTGTTACACTTCCAGGAAAAAAATGTCTGGATTATCCACCACTTCACAAACTTCTGTATGGAATTGATAACAGTACCCACTGTGGATATTGAATTCAATTCTATACAGAAGTTTTGCAGGATGAGCGTACAAACATACAGGCAGACAGATTGACAAAAATTTTCGCTGTGGTTTCTGTGGCTCTAAAAACACCCCTATTCATTTTTCTGTAATATTTTTTTTATACAAACATTAACTGGTTACAATATTATTATATACTAGAAGTCGCGCGAGGCTTCGCTCCCGTCGCTTTTGTTTGGCCACTGTTCAGCTCCTGTTGGCCATAGCATGATGTTATAAAGGTATTTTTCAAATCGGACCAATAGTTCCTGAGATTCTAGCGTTCAAACAAACACACTCTACAGCTTTATAATATTAGTATAGATGTATACATAAAGTATATTTAGAGCGACAGCTTTGTATGTCCAATAGATACTTTTATACTACACATTAATTGACGACAAACTGTGACGACATTTTATAGCCAATAAATGTATAATTATTACATAATTGTGATCATAAAATTGAATAAAGGTACTAGTCTTGGTAGTTGGAATCTCAACATTCAACTGAGTCTATTTTGACATAAAGTTGTAAATTGTTTGAAAATCACCGACTGAGGTTCAGGTTCGTCTTTTGAAAATATTAATAAATATCTTTTTTTTTTGCAGTCAAGAAGGTTCAAGCTGTTCGAATAGTATCATCAAAGGTATCCAACAAAGTTACAGAGTTAGTTGTAAACAAAAATATGTAGGTCGCTTGATAACTATCGTTGAAGGAAATCCTCCAAGAATGGTTCAAAAGGAAACCCCAATACCAAGTTGTTGTTCCTGTGTCGCGCGTCGATTATAATTGTAATAAAATATAATTGTAATATTATTAAACTGTAATAAATTATTGACGTTTTAACTTGAATCACTGCCGGGTCTCTATGATTCTTCATCATCATTTCTACCCATAAACGTCCCACTACTGGGCACGGGTCTCCTCCAAATAATGTGGAGGGAATTTAGCTTACTATACGCTGGCAGGTATAAGTGTCGGTAACTCAAAAACGCTAATAAAATATAATAATCATCATCATCATTATAAGCGACCCATTAATTTTCCACTGCTGGGCTCGGGTCTCCTCTCCTCTATCTAGAGAGCTGAGAAGGTTCAGGCCATAATCCACATTCGCTGGCCTAATGCGGGTTAGTGGATCAGACATACACTTAGAATTACTTCTAGGATACATAGGTTTCGCCACGATGTTTTCCTTCACCGTTAGCAGATGGCAAATCACATGATTAATACATATAAATTCCACAAAGTGAAATCCACATTGGTACTGCTGGTCGAAATCGAACTGGGACCGCGTGTTTAGCACGCCGGTGACTTATCCATTCAGCCACCATCGCTTCTAATAAAATATAATTACCTATATAATGTAATTATGCATAATGAGAGACACCAATCTATTAAGTGATAAACTGGACAGTAACCCAGATGCTATCAGTATATTCTTTTCTAACAGGAGAATGAAACTGCACCTCCTCCTTACACCCTGCTGCCGGCACAAACGATCATACAAGAACTACATATAATAGATTACTTACAAAAGCTAGCTAGTAGCGTAACTGCAAAGACAGGTCCAGCAAGACAATGAAATGAAAAACATCTCAACGCCTCACCAGTCATGTTGTGACGCTCAGCCGACTGAGCGTATTATACGGTATTTTCATACATATTTTGCTCAATTGGTCCGAACCAATTGAGCAAAATATGTATGAAAATACCGTATGCATTTTCACGTCTCTGTCCTTTTTACCCGACAGTCAGGACGGGTATTGTTTTTCGCGCGTATCTTGTATGTTTGTAAATTTCTTTATTCCCGCGAATCTTCCAAACGGCTGAATGGATTTTGACAATTAGGGTATCGCTAGATTTGTCTAGAAACCCAAGTGTCCTTAGATAGGCTTTAAGAATAAAAAGACTTAAACGGCGGGCTTTTGACGCCAAATTGTAAGAACTTCAATTTTTTTTTTAACCAAACCTATCGATTTGTGTATCAAAAGGAGATTACATACATTCAAAAAGAGATTATACATAATTGTATGGTTCCAAATTGTAAGTAGTTCTAATATTTTTTTTAACCAAACCTATCGAGTAGAATATTAAAATAAAGGGAATCAAATGGAGATTACAAATATATACATATGTTATGTATTTAAATTTAATCAAGTATAATAATATTACAATAATTTTACGGTCTTTTTAGTGCGTTGCTCTCTGTTGATTTTTTTCAGTCGGGTTATTAATTTTTTTTAATTATATTGACTTGTTTATACATATTGTGAAATAAATAATAATAATTACATCAAATCATGACGGATACTTACTAAACTGACGTCAAAGGACACAAATCTATAAATAAAATAGAAAATACATAAAACAAAACAACATCGGTGACGAACACAACAAAGTCGCTGACGTATATTGCACAATACTAGGTACCCAATGATAGAATGCTGTAACTGAACAACATGACACAGAAAAAGCGTTTCTAAAATACTTTAATTTAGATACATATTTGTAAGAGATGTATCACATAGTTGTGATACATAAGTAGGACAGTATACACGTATGTTTTACAGTATAGAGTGAAGCAATTTTCCTCGTATCCTTAGGCCCCGAGTCCACCAATATGGAGACGAGACTAGACGAGAAGAGACGAAATGTATATGACTGTATTCTAAATAATTGTCTCTGTAAGTTGAAGACAAGACTAGCTCACTATAAAGAACCAACAAACGTGATGAGAATAGCGTGTTTTCTTCTACAGGCTTTACGCCAGCCACACACCTTAGTTGAAGAGTGCCACAAAGTCTTTTCTTCAATCGAGTCTAGGGCGCGTTCGTGGGAAGATTTACGTAATAATGTAAGTATGAGGTGTAAATAACAACTTTTAAGTTTAGGTCAAAATTTCCAGAGAGTCATTTTTATTTAATGACTCTGCAATAGGTTTTTACGTGTGAATGACATAAGTAAATATTTATAAGCAGGTTTTCCGATATTTTATAATTTGATTAATATTTTTGTTTATCATTTCAATAAAAACAAATTCTGCACAATTGCTCCTCCTTTGACATTGGCAGAAATGTCGACATCGGCACTCTTGCCATAAAATAGAAAAAAAAAGTCGAAGAAAAATACAATAGAATAAATACAAAAAAAAAAATCTAATTTCGAAATGTAATAGTAGGCTTGACGATTAGGTTTTTGAGCAAAAATGCATTTCTACCTGATTTGTAGCAGTCAGTATGATTGAAAAAGATAAATAACATTGCATTTCTTGATACACAATGTAAAGTAGAAATAACAAAAATGATACACCTGGAAGGTACGAATATGAATCAGTACTAAACTTTTATTCTGTGGCTACTATTGTATAAAGTCTTTCTATTACTAACCAGTGTAATATCATCATAATGGATGTTAGTAAAATATAATAAGTTTTTGACGAAACGAATTAATTATTATAGAAATGGGAATTGAAAAAGTCTATTATGTATTTATCAACTACAAACTTACAAGTAGGTACTAACAACTAACAAGGTAACTACAAACTTAAAAGTAAATTTAAAAATAATATAATTATGTATTTTTGCATCTCCTTATGTAAAGTAATCGAAAATGTTTTCTATTGAATTTTAGCAACCAAACTTTGTTTTAATTACAAAAAAAAATTTAAGCTGGAATATAAAAAAACAACTAATAAAAAAAATTGCTTATTAAAAACAAAAGACTATTAAAAAGGAATTGCCATTTTTCACCTCACATTAAAAATCACTATTGATACCGTTTGTGCTAGCAAACTTCATTAGTAAATAATAATTATTTACTAAATAATTAAAACTTCAGTCACATAATTATACCGTCATACGTTTAATTATATTATTAGGCATAGTAACAGATAAGAACTATATGAAGCTAATGGGGCTATATTGGAGGAAAATCTCCCATAATAGGGCAGGGATCGATATATTCAAAAATATCGATAAAAGGTTTAATTCATAAGTTTATTTTATAGTGATGATAATGACACATACCTACACTCATACATTCACTTTTATATAGTATATACCTAGATTATACTGCCCAGGAAAACCTTCTTTGGACATCCTAGCAAACCATGGCAGTCAAGGCCATACGAGGATATCGCAATTTGTCAGCAGATGTGGTTTGAACCTTACGTGGAATTGACCTCTCTCCATGACCGACAGCGACAGGGAATGAACGGCGACCTTAAAGAAAAATCTCGTCGCTGATCGCCGATGCACTAGGCAGCAGCCTGTGTGGCTCAATCCCTTATCCACTTCCGCGTAGAAACAGCGACCCTGGTGCACCCAGACCATGGGCCTGATCCTGTTAAATTACACACGTCGATAGTAGACCGATGGACTAATATCGACCAATCACAAACCAGTAATATGGCGCGATTGACTTAGTAAGCCAATCACAGCTGTCGAATGAAACCATCGGCATACCATTGTGTTACAATCGTGTTAGGATCGGGCCCCTAGTGTGGGTACAAAAACAAATGTACGTATCGTACGAAGGCATCGATATCGGTGTTTCACTTAACCACATGTCGACGTCATAACGTAGCATAAATAGTGTCGCAGTTCGATAAATAATTATTTAGTGTTCACTACCCGTAGTAGACGGATTTGGGGAGTTTTTTTTTTGTATGGTACAAAAGGGCTAAGTTATAATGGCCAGGATATTGCTTTTACTCGCTTGGATATCTGTTGTGAGTATCTTCGTAATCATTAAATATATAAATGTTGAAGCTCTATAATTAAACTCTATAATAAAATTAAATAATATTTTTGTTAAACATTAACAACTGTAGATGCAATCATCATAATAACCACTCATCAATTTTAAATAAAAGTAGTTACCTATTATATTAAAATTTGTACTGTGTTTCATCATACACAAACCTACTTGTTTCTACACGTCTATTTAAAATTGCAATATATAATATATATATATATTCTAAAACAACTAAATTAAAATAGTTCAACGATTTTTATAGTCATTGAGATACTCACATTATTTCATTAGCATTAAGTCCGCTCGCATATAGTTAAAGAAATAAATTTAATAAACTAAAGAATCAAATTTTTAATACTTCGGCATAAAATTCAATGCATACTATTGATATTTTTTTTTATCTTTCCAAAGTATTCGATTGTGTTCAGCATAAAAACTCAATCATTATGGTTAACTTGTAACATAGGATTCAATGTGTAGATATGATGAATTCGGAATTATCTAAAGAAATGAGCGTACCTCAGGGATCAATTCTTGGGTCTTTCCTGTTTATAGTTCACATACATTAATATAGTGACTTGTCATTCTTTATAGATACAGGATTTCTGTGATATAGTGGTATTTGCAGATGATACGTCTCTTATTTTAAAACTGATAGTAAAGAAACTTAAATCACCTCATTCGACCTAATTACGATAGGAACTGCAAGTTTTAATAATTTGTCAAATACATTTTCAGGTGAAAATAACAGCATACAAATTTCAAATAAACTCCAACATTGAAAACTTCCGCCGTTTGAACCCACTATCAAGTATGTATTATATTTTTTTTACAAACGCCACAGAAAAATGCATTATTAAGTAAACCTAAAATTTTATATAATTCAATAACATTCTATGCACATTAGTGATTAAAAAACATGCACCTGTGTGGAGGCACTATATAAAGATGCATATAAATATATAATATTTTGCTAATTATTAAATTATTACTAACATTTAGGAAATAAATTTGTACTAACCATTGGGCCCTTGTTCTCAAATAAATAAAAGTTTTATTATTTTTATTTTATTTATTAATCTTCAGATATATTATATTTTTTCCTAATTTGATGGTTTATGGATAATGAAAATGGTTGTTTAATCAGGATACATTATAATCTTCTTATAGCTTGCGCACCTGCCAGCTTTCCTTACTCCATGCCAGATACTATGTCATTTTTGTGTATTAAATGTAATAATATATGAATCTACTTTATCAACACAAAATAAGTTTCTTGTTTTCTGCCATATAGCGCGTTGAAACATAAGGGCATCGCGGCATATCAAAACACTTAAATTTATGTGATATGCCCGTTATAGCTACTGGCAGGAAATTCAAGACAATTGCTTACAGTTTTCTAAACTATATATTATATATTCTTAACACTCGGCATTCCTGGTCCCACAGACAGGCCACGAAATGTGAGAGTAACACACTTCTGTCTCCCCCTTTAGATATTGTTATGTTATTTTATTATTCTAGGTCAAGCAGATAACAGCCAGATCACCTTCCCTGGACCGACTGCGAGGTCATCGATCATGAATCCGATAATACCAGAAATACCAGAATCATGCAAGAAATCTACCTTCTGCGAAGAAGTATCCAACTACCCTCAAGAATTAGTCGATAGACTTCTTGCAGAGGTATGTACTTAGCAGATTATTAATGATTCATAGATATCTGTTTCGAGTTTGGGTGTACTTTGTGTCCGTTTTTCAATTGTGTGATTGTTTTAAAAATAAATGATTTACGTCCTAGACTAACTTATATTTTAACACCGAATAACGCCTTTTTTCCCAAAGTATGATATGCGTGCAGCCCGTTCTAATGTGTACCCGGCTCTTTCGCTAACCTGACTCTTAAGCACATATTTAGACTGTTAAATTTGAATAAATCGATGTAAAACATGCTAGACATTACTCTCAAAATAAAAATAATGATATCAGCCGTTTTTGTGGTATTTCGTGTGCCACGCTCAGCACTACAACAAGAGATGTCCCGACAAAAATAGCAATATACCTAACTACATACCAATATTTTTTATTTTCATTTTCAGGCACACGAACCTTTGAATCTTCAAGTTGACCGTCAAGAAGAGACGCCGGACATCACTCATAGGTTTGGGGAACCGACGGAGGAGGAACTATGCAAGTCTACAAGTAAGGTTCGTATCGTTCATATCTAACTGAAAAATTTAAGCGCCTTCTAAAGAAAGCGCTGCGGAACTATGTACGTTTGCTATGCAAGAGGTCCAATTTCCAAGTCGGGTAAAACCGCATTATGTTTTTCTGTCTGACAATTCTCTTTATCAACCCGGAGTCAGTAACTATACCCAGGTAATGGTATATCACCCATTTAGCTTTCTATCTAGCGAAAAGGTGTCTATATAGTGTACTTACTACTATACAAAGAAACACTAGTAGTAAGTACACTTATCTAGTGAAATACGTGTGTGATGTGCCTCTGCCTAAGTTTATGTTCGTTTATGAAACAATGTAATAAACATACCTATGTACATAATATTATGAAGCTGAAGAAATTGTTTGTTTGGTTAAATCTCAGTCGCTACTGGTTCAAATTAAAAAAAACTTTTAGTGTTGGATAGACCTTTTATAAGGTTATAAGATATTGCTTATAACCTTATAAAAGGGCGTCACGACCAATAGAAGTTGACTAGAGGCCAAACAAAAATCCATGAGAACAAAGAACCGGGCAACAGTTAGTGTTTTGTTTTAACACTTTATTGTACACAAGAAAATAATACATAAAATAACAATATACACAAAAAGCATGTACAAAGGCGGGTTTAAATCAGCATTAAGTTCTCTAACAGCAAACCTTAGAGTATAAAAGAGATAAATGGAAGTAAGAGAGCATGAATGAAGTGTACGATACATAAATAAAAAGGATGAAAGTAAAATAGAAAAAAAAAAGTAGATAAAGGAATGAGGAGGCCGGAATCCCCTGAGCGTAATTTGCTAATTTTATTATTTCAGGTCGTGTACCCACAAGGCATACAAGGCACTGATGGCAAATGGTACACGCTAGTAAATAGAAAAGACAATCCCGTGCAAGGGTTTAAGGTAGACATATGCGAGTAAGTTAATTTTCATATAAGGATAACTTATTAACAGCAAAATCTACTCGCCAATAGATATACCAGGATATAGATATTATATCGGACAAAGACAAACTGTGGTGACATTTAGTCTCCATCAGCTGATGTATCACACATAAATAGAAGCACCTCCTCCCCTTCCTTTGCAAGTAATTTTCCTCTGTCCTCAGGTCCTCAGTTTTGTGACCTCCAATTTTATTTACCATTTAATCTCAGACGATGTTACGCATGTATTCATCTATACAGCCATCCATACATCCAAAATTTTTTTTCTTTCTTTCTTCTTCTTTCCTTCTAATGCTTCTGATTTTGTATGCGGTATTTTATGTTCATTATTCGTATTTAATATAATTCTATTTTTTTTACTGCTATTCTAACAAAACATACAAATCAATTATATCTTTTGAAGTTATTGTCAATTTTACTTCTGCTTTAGAGCAAAAAAAAAGTTGAGTCCTTTGCGACCGGCGGATTCGGAATCCCGTCAATTTTGAAATCGTTGTCAAGTGTTTAAAAATAAACAGAATAAGCACAGTTTGTTCTTTTTTGCGATATTTGAATTTATTATTCTTTTTTGCAGAGAAGACGGTTCAAGCTGTTCTGATATCATCATAGGCTTCCAAGAAAATTATACAGCACGTTGTAAACAAAAACATGTAATTCGGACAGTATCTGTTTTAGATGGAGTTCCTCCTAAAATCGTTCAAATGGAATGTCCAATACCCAGTTGTTGTTCCTGTGTCGCACAACGTCATATCGGAAAAATAATTTAGCTATAAGGCCACGTGAGATCAGTGCTTGATTTTTGTTTGCCTGAGCTATGCGGCGGCCAGGCCGGACTCGCGATTATGTAATTTTTTTTTGTATTCTATTAATTAATCGATGAATACCATCATAATTAAAATTACGCAATTTTTGATACGGGTGAATTTCCCGGGAACAAAAATTGCGTGGCATCGATGAAATCTTCATCGCTATGGATAGATATAACATTCTATTGAATAAGTTTGTCGTCTTGATTATACATTCGATGGAACGCCATTTCTTTTGTTTATTTGTTTACTTCGAACAATCAATAGACTTTTTGTTATTTTATATTTTTGCCTTGATTTTCATCGCCATGTTCTCATTGCTATGGTTTCCGTGCCCAAAATTTGCTATGGCAATGAAAAAAAAGACACGTAAATTAAAAAACTTTAATTTTTTTTATATAAAACTAAAGATAAAAAAATCCACGGAAATGAATATTTTAATGGACCTGTTGAAATTCACCCATACAATTTTCATGCAATGAGGCGATTGCATAAAGGGAATTATAAAAAGTGCCATTTAGAGTATGTTTGCCAATTTTGAATTTGTTTTGAATCAATATTGTCCCTATTTTCTGGAAAACGTATTGTTAGTAGGTAGATTAATTTGTATTTTTTTTAAATACCCATGCTCGCTTATATTTCACCTTAAATTAGTCGAGACTCTAGCGTTGTGATAATGATACCAAATAAAACTTTTTTATTACTCTTTTCTGACTGATCTTTTGCCTTTTTTTTCGACTCATTTCTGTATACTTTTTTATATTATAATGTACTTATTAAAGTCAACAAAGGTACTTAATTAAAAAAACTAAACTGTATTTTCTTTCTTTTCTTTTATTCCTTCTCATTCATTGTGTACCTACCTGTAGCACTGCATTAAACTTCAGCCTTTCTTATGTCATCATCAACTTCATTACACCCCAGTGACGTCCACTGCTTGATATAGGCCTCACCTAATTTCTACGACAGTAAGTGACTTTGCGCTGACTGCAACCAACGGCTACCCGCAATCTTCTGGTACCGAGTCGTCGGTTCACTTTTGAGGGGCCGCCCCACGCTGAGTTTTCCACTCAAGTACCTCAGTGAAAAGATAGAAAAAGGTGAAGCACAATACATTGTGCAATGTTATGAATCAATTTAATACAATTTCTCCAAACAAACTTTGATCCGCCGTTTATGTATTTTCTGGAAAACGTATTTTTAGTAAGAAAAATAGAAAACCATTCCTTAGTAGCTCACATGCATCGGGTAATTTACAGACATATTCTCTGAATTTCAGGTTTCTGAGGAAATGCTTTACATGTATATGTCGCAGCCGTTAGTAAAAAGCTAGGCTGTTACCTGGACGGCTAATTAAGCTAGTTGGCTGCGACATTTACATTAAAATGTAAAAGCTAAAATGTGACTGGAACAGGCACATGAGATGACGAGATGAGTTGGACCAATATTCCAAACATTTGTCAATGACTACGGAACAAACTGTACGGCAATCATGGGAATCCCTTTGCCCAGCAGTGTGATAATAAAGGCTCCGTAGCATAATAATCTTTTATTTTTTTGCAGTCGAGAAGGTTCAAGCTGCTCCGATATCATCGCAAGCTTCCAACCAAGTTACACAGCCCGTTGTGTACAAAAATATGTAATTCGCACAGTATCTGTCGTAGATCAACACAATCCTCAAATCGTTCCAAGGGAAGTCCAAATACCTAGTTGTTGTTCCTGTGTCGCACAACGAAAACTATATTAGTTTTAACTTGAAACTTGATCAAGAGGCGTCATGAAAATGATAGCAAAATAAAATATTATTATAACCCAACTGACCCAGAAGAGATATACTGTTTTTCATTCCTATTTACCTACCTACATGTGTGTGTGTGTGTTTGTGTGTGTGTAATGTGTGTAGGTATGTGCGTTTCCAATATACCTATTCGGTCCAATTTGGAATTAATTTAACTAGAGGCTATAATTATTTCCATCAATGTAAAATAACAATGTTGTTCGATATTGTGGTTGAACTTAGTAATAATCTTCTTTTATAAGAGTTCAACTCTTGTTGGTTATGCAATTCCCAATCTTTTATGAAAAAAAATATGGTAGTGATTTTTTCTAAAATATGGTGAAAAAAATTCGCTAACATATTTTTAAATAAATATGTAATACTAGCTTTTGCCCGCGGCTTCACTCGCGTGGATATACTTTTATAGTTAGACGCTATTTGCAGGGCAGAGCTGTTCACAGCACTTCTTTGTAAACGATGTTTTTTCATAGGTACTACATCTTCTTCCGATAATAATTTTAACCAAAAAGCGAAATATAAACTATCCAAGTAAGTAAGTGCCTTTCACTATAAGTAGGTAATAATAAAAAAAAAAATTTAATGTTTTTTTTTCATATAGCAACTCTATAGGCATCACTGTCAATAATATTTAATTCAGAACGTTTCATTTTGGTTAAAGCAACAAAATATAATTTTTCTTAACTATAACTTGAAAAACAATGAACTGTCTATTTAATATTTCACCCCCTAAACCCATCCCTATCAAAAATATTAAAAACAACATTTTAAGTTCCTATCCCAATACTAATTTGCAAAACGTTAACTTCAAAACAAAGATCTTTTCATACAACGTTTCATCCCCAATTTCACCCTTCCAAAGCCACCCTTGTCAAAAATATTGATGAGGGTATTTATTTTGATAGTAGTACCCCAAAACAAATTTTCAAATCTATAAGCTAAAATACAAAGACGTTTTATACAATAGTTTTTATCCCTTTTTTCACCCCCTTAGGGGTTTAATTTTAAAAAATCCTTTCTTAGTGCACCTTTAGACATTAGGACAAACACACCCTCCAAATTTCAAGTCACTACGACCATCGGTTTAGGCTGTGCGTTTTTTGTCAGGATAAAGCCTTTTATAATATGTATGGATTTATGATATTTTATGACACAAGCGACCGACGCAAGAAATTTATACCTAGAAAAAAAATAAGCAACCACACCATTTAACTACTACTTTACAAAATTCTAAAAGGATGTGCGAAAAGTATATATATTCAGAAATGTGAGTCACAGTACCATTGACAGTTTAAATTCAATTACAGCAACTATCCTCTTATCAATGTTTTAAATATTGACAATCTAAGCTGTCCCTGACTAATTCAAGTAACATTACCACAAAAAGTATGTAAATAATATAACTTATTAAGTAACAACATACATACACGTCTATGAATGTTTATTAAAAAAAAAAAATTAAATCATATTAATAAGTATGTATGAATTAAATTCAAACTTTGAACTTGGAAAGTGAATAGGTCATTCAATATAAATATCAAACAGTAGGACGCGTGCAAATAACCAGTAGATAATGATCTCCCCTGCCGCTTTGCTCTCTGATACATTCGACTATAGAGGGGAAATAGTAAGCAGCTGTACAGGTCTATAACACTGGTATTTTTATAAACAAGTCGGAGAAGGCTCGAGTCGCCTTGTGCTCCCCAGTTGTCAGCTGTCCGCGAAATCAAGTGTACGTATTGCCAACGATATCAGTGTTTCACATAACCGCATGCAAACGTCATATTATAGCATAAATAGAGTCGCGATTCGATATGTAATTATTGAGTGTTCACTACCCGAAGTGGTTGGATTTGTGAAAAAAAATAATGTTTTTTTATAGTACATAAGTGTTAAGTTATAATGGCCAGGACACTGCATTTACTCGCTTGGATATCTGTTGTGAGTATTTTAATATAAATAAATAAAGGTTAAGGTACTTCTTTCAGCAGCTTTATTATTGTATAAATGTTTTAAAAAAAAAACTAGTTTCCAATATTACAACAGACTGTAGACGTCAATATCATCAGCAGATAAATAATATAATTGATTGACATTCTAAATTTTAATCAAAGTTTCCCGCCACAATAGGAAAATCAAGAAATTTAATTTGTGCCAGTGTTAAAAAAAAATGAATAAAGAGCGATACAATTTTTTCTATGATTTTTTATAACGTCACAATAAGAAGATTAAATATTTGCATAGTAAACTATTTGATACTTTCACTGTTTTAATCATGCTTTTATTAATATTGACGCTGTCATACCTATTCACTTATACTTTTTTAAATTGAGTCGTTTGACAGCGCGTTATGAAAGTAAAAGTGGACTCACTTTTACTTCGCACCCGGCGGCCATTGCCGAGTGCAATCTGCATTAATTATTCTTTAATAAGAATTCTTTTGCTTTTATTCTATTACTAACTATTGAACTACATATTAAAACGATCCACGCAACACTGGCTGAATAGACAGGATAAAAAAATACAATTAATTTAAAAATGTGGCGGTAGTTAATCAAAATTTTACTCCTGACATTAATAATAAAGTGGAATGAAACCTGGCAACTATATTATCAATTTTCATGGCATTGTAAAACATACTTACACAAATTAATAAAATAATGTTTATAAAATTTTAAAAAATAACATTCCATCCTTAGGTCGTAAAGATATAATTAAATACAAGAATTCAAAGTATGCAGTGTTAATATTCAAAACATCAAGTTTTATGCAAATTCTTTACGTAGGTACTTATTACTTCGTTCTCATTTTCTTAATAATTTTATTAAAATAATTTATCGCAATATACAATAACTAACCAACTGTATTTTTCTACCAGAGTTCTTAATGAGTCAATACAAATTGCGAGAAGATGGAACCATGTTTAATTTTCTTTTTTGTTCTATTTACGAGCGGCAATGACATTTCTTTTACATTCCTACCATAATAATGGCATTAAAAAATCTTCTTGAAAATACTCTTTGCTTCTATCTCTCTTCTTCGCTTCGGCAATTCTGCTTAGCTAATCCTTTACCTTTTTAGTCTTAAAAAGAAGTTCTTCAAACATTCGGTGGCGGGTAAAATCATTATTATTGAATAATGATAAATACCTTTGTCCACAGCTGAATATGTGCCTGTCCCAATATCCGGTATTTCCTCCATATTGGGGGTGGGGAAGGCAATACGATACTTATCACAGTTGGCAGGTAATATACATACGTACTGATATTATTATTATTTAGCCAGCTTTTCCCCATATATCCCCCCCATATATTGATAAAATATGGCCCTTGTCACAGTCCGGTATTCCAACTAAAAAAAAACTTTGAGCATCAGATGAAAAGTGAAAGAAGAAAAAAAAACAAACATTATGATTTTTTTGTAGTTTAACGAATTTATAAATCAGTATAGGTATTAAATTATAACAATCCCTAAAGTTTATCTATAAAATAATATAAAAACACCAAATAATGTAAGTATGTAATTTTCATTGTCCGTTTAGATAAATAAATTTATCCAGAACGCATACAAATTTTTTTCCAGATTTAAATTTTGTCACTCTTTTTCCTACTTTGCTAATTTTCAATATTTATCCAGGATCTGTAAAACTTATTTAAAGTTTAATCTATCAGAAATTCCAAAAAATGTTTTTTTATGAAACATTACCGATTTTCATTATCTTTGAATTTTTTCTTTACAAAAATACTGCCTGGGCTATCGGGCATAAAAAAAAAAGATTTTTACGTCATTTTTATTAGTGTACAGGGTCTCAGAGAACTGTTTGCTTTTTAAAATAATGAATAAAAAAAACCTACATATTTATTAACCACGTGAACCTTGAAACGATTGTTTTAAGGGATCAATAGCCTAGTAACTCCATGGACATTCTTAGTCATATCTTGCAACAAAAACAATTTAAAATACCTTCCGGACAAATACGACTCAACGACAACCGATAACGCATCTCTGATTATCACACTTGAGTTGTAGATGCTACTGTATAGCGAAGTTCATTTACCATCAGGTGACCTGCTTGTTCGTTTGCCCCCTTTAATATATATAAAAAAAAATTACAATACTAATATTATGTAACTTTGATAAAGAGACGTCTGCGCAGCAATGTAAGAAGCATGGCTTTGAAAATTGCCTGCATTAATTTCCGTTTTATAATTATGCACATACCTAGGTTGTTACTATAAATAGTGAAGTCAGTTTGTCATTTAACTTATTTTCAGTTAAATGACAAAAATAAAGGCAAATTAATAGCAGCAAGCCAACAAAACCCGTCTAATGCATTGAAAAACCCATTTTTGCCAAAACATGACCCAAAAATAATAATGTAATACTAAACGTAGTAGATATTTACTATGAAATTAGCATAATTTGAATACTTATACAAGATTTTCCCAACATTACAACTAATGACGTCGAAATGACGAAAACATAATGACAAAACTTGAATGGGAAATACAAACTTCTTGGACGAATTCTGGTATAAATAGATTTGACCAAATTAGCAGAGTCTATAAATAACAGATAAAAAGCAAAAGGTCATAAGCCTGGGTATTCCAAGCTAGAGATAAATTTAGAAACCTATCTTTTTTTTTCTTTTTTTTTTATTTATTTATCAAATAAATAGTTTTTACAATTTTTATTTATAAAGTAATAACATTAATAAACCTTATCAGGTATCTGACAATGCTATTTCGATTCGTCGACAAACATTTATATAATATATAAATAACTGTTTACTGCCTACGTATTTTTATCCGACTGCCGCAATGTTTATATTAAAAAAACAATACCCGTCCTGGGTATTGTTTTTTTAATATAAACATTGCGTGAAAAATATCTAAACGATGGTGAAACCCGCAGCAAAATTGGTTTTGGAGAAGTTATTGGATATAATACAGACAGTGAGACGGATGCAGAAAGTGATTTTGTTCTATACTATTTAGAGATTAATATCAACCGATTTGAAAAAAGTACTTTAGTGTTGTATAGAATCACGCAATGGCCAATAGTAGCTGAGCAGTGGCAAAACAAAGAAAGACGGGAGCAAAGCCCTGCGCGACATTTAGTTATAAAAATAATAATATGTATATTAATTCATGAAACGAGAGAAATATGTACTTATTCATTTATTTTTATCTAATACGTAAATAAGGTTCAGTGAACATCGATATTTAATTAAAATATGGAAACCGTAATTAGCCTTCATAATATCCAATGTTCTAATACCCACTTTAATTATGGTCACCATTGTGTAGCAAAACAGCATCATTAAAATACAATAATTGTTCCACATGCTTTGTCGCGCAATGATAATGTTAATAAATTAATAATTATAAATACTTAAATTAATTTTGACTGGCCTGTTGGTCTAGTGGTTAGTGACCCTGACTGCTAAGCCGAAGGTCGTGGGTTCGATCCCCACCCAGGACAAATCTTTGTGTGATGAGCATAAAGGTTTGTTATGTGTCTGGGCGTAATTTATCTATAATATGTAGGTATATATTTACAAAAAAAAAATGTATTTAAGTAGTATATCAGTTGTTTAGTACCCATAACACAAGCAAATACAATTGCTTACTTTGGGACTAGATGGCGCTGTGTGAATGTGGTAGAATATTATATTATTATTATTATTAAATACTTAAATATATATTAAGTGCCGTAAGCGGTCAGATCATGCGACGATGTGGTTGGTCGATATTCATATCATTGTCACAAGTTTGAAAATTGACATATACTCGTAGTCGACGGTCAAACCTTGAGGGTCACTGGACTGTCCGCAAAAAGGTAAAGTCACTGCTACCTACCTTTTTAGGCCGTAAGTACATCTAGTAGGGGCCGCGGCCCGTCCGGTACCACGTACCTTCTAGACTTATAATTCTTGAGAGAACCGATCGAATCCAGCTATTGATAAATATCCGACAAGGATCATGATTAAATAAGTCACTTTGAAATATGTTCTCGGACAGGGGTATCCACCATAATATTATGTAGGACCAGTTTAATATTTTTGCAATTATTTATTCTAACTAAAATCTAATAGTACCAGTGTAATAGTTAATTAAATGTAAAAAAAACAGTATTTATCATAGAGATGGTTTATTAAAATCAATTTTAATCAGATCATTATTTCATAGATGATCGAATAACTGACACAGGGAAACCTATTTATTTATTTGTTACTAGCTGTGCCCGCGACTTCTTCGCGTGGACAACTAATCCCGCATTCATGGAGCTTTTCTTTTTTTTACGGAACTCTGATTTTTTTTTAAATCAAAGTAGCCTCTGTTACTCCTTGTAACATTAGCTATCTGCCAGTGAAAGTCCTGTCGAAATCGATCCAGCCGTTCCAGAGATTAGCCGGGACAAACAAACAGACAAAAATTTAAAAAAATGTTATATTGGTATATGTACCATTTATACATTCTTATGCATGTAGTAAAAAGCGGTTATTTTAATATTACAAACAGACACTCCTATTTTATTTATTTGTATAGATGTTACGTATAATAAAAATTTTACTAGGTCGTGGGCTGGACAATTGTTTTCCGCGATGGCCCGGGGGCCGTATATTGAACGGACCTGTTCTAAGATACATCCTAATGGAAGAAAGACATGCTGTTATTTGTATAGGTATATTATTATGTATGTATAATATAAACTTGTTATGTTTAGAAAGACGAAGAAAAAAAGCGATGGTGGCTGAATAGATAAGTGACCGGCGTGCTTAATTGAATCTTGAATCCAGAAAAATTTTCAAATCCAAATTAAAGTGGTGTCAGGTTAACCAAAATATAATTAAAATGGATATTATTGCAAAACATCATTCAAACAAAGACTTTGGTAAATTTTGGAAAACTACTAACAAGCTTAATCATAAGCCGAGTCTTCCCGTGAGCGTGGAGGGTGTACACGATCCTTGTGGTATTGCGGACATGTTTCGCCAGCATTTTAAAGTTGGGTCACCTTTAACTGAAGAGCCAATGCTGCAGGTGCCCAGTGGTGTGACCGCATGTCCTGTCCGAAGTGTTACATTTACGGCGAAGCAAATTGCTACCACTATTAAAAACATGGTGAGAGGTAAGTCTCCAGGGCATGACGGCCTCAGCATCGAGCATCTGCAGCATGCGGGGGTACACTTGTCCAGAGTTTTGGCTATGTTTTTCAATCTCTGTTTAAGTCATTCTTACCTACCTGAAAGATTAATGCGAACAATTGTTGTACCTATTATTAAGAATAAAACGAGTGACTTATCGGTGTTATCGAATTATAGACCTATTTCGTTAGCGACTGTAATTGCTAAGGTATTGGACAGTTTGCTTGGATGCCAGCTGGACAAACATCTGACACTAAACGATGCCCAATTTGGCTTTAGACCTGGCTTATCGACGGAAAATGCTATCTTGTGTCTTAAGCAAACTGTGCACTACTATACAGCAAGAAAAACACCAGTATATGCCTGTTACCTAGACCTGTCACGTGCTTTTGACTTAGTGTCATATAACGTTCTATGGAACAAATTAAGGCGCGAAACGACATTACCATCCGAAATCATAGGTTTATTTCAGTACTGGTATGGTAATCAATTAAATCGTGTGAGGTGGGGTGACTCACTCTCGGAAGACTACAGATTGGAGTGCGGGGTGAGGCAGGGGGGGTTGACCTCACCTTCACTCTTTAATCTGTACATGAACAGCCTGATCGATGGGCTCAGCAGCACGACAATCGGATGCCATATCGATGGAACATGTATAAATAATATAAGTTATGCTGACGATATGGTGCTGCTGAGCCCATCGGTTGGAGCATTGAGGAGACTACTCCATCTGTGTGAATCCTATGCAGTGGCTCATGGGCTCAAATACAATGCACTCAAAAGCGAGCTGATGGTTTTTAAAGCCGGCAGTAAATGCTACTCTAGAGTACCACCTGTCATGTTGTGCGGTACACCACTAAACAGAGTTGCAAAATTTAAGTATTTGGGCCACTGGGTCACTGAGGATCTAAAGGATGACGTTGATTTGGAGCGGGAGCGCAGGTCGCTGGCTGTCCGATGTGGTATGTTGGCCCGTAGGTTTGCACGTTGTAACACACAGGTAAAGGTTACGCTTTTTAAAGCCTACTGTCAATCCTTCTACACATGCAGCCTTTGGGTGAACTTTACACTGAAGGCATATAGCGACCTGCGCGTCCAGTACAACAACACGTTTAGGATGCTGTTGGGGCTACCGCGCTTTTGTAGTGCCTCGGGTATGTTTGCGGACGCGAATGTTGACAGTTTTTCAACGATCATGCGGAAACGATGTACCTCTCTATGGCGCCGAATGCGCACTGGCCCCAACACCATCCTGATGACGTTAGCGGATCGATGGGACTCTCCGATCCTGGGGCGCTGGATACGACTGCATGCGGTCAAGTAGATGGTGTCCCTGGGGTCGGACAGCCCCGTCCCTTCTGTTTTGTGTTTGTTGTTTTTGTTGTAAAAATGTATTTTATGTTTTCTTTATATTACTAACAATAGTTATAAGTGTGAATGTATATTACTAACAACATATGGATATTTAATCTGAAATAAAAATAATTTAATTTTTAACACGCGGTCCGAGTTCGATTCCGACCGGCAGTACCAATGTGGATTTCACTTTGTGGAATTTATATGTACTAGTCATGTGACTTACCATCTGGTGACGGTGAAGGAAAACATCGTGAGGAAACCCACATATCCTAGAAGTAATTCTAAGTGTATGTCTGATCCACCAACCCGCATTAGGCCAGCGTGTGTAGATTATGGCCTAAACCCTCTCAGCTCTCTAGATAGAGGAGAGAAGACCCGAGCCCAGCAGTGGGACATAAATGGTTGCTAATGATGATGATGTATAGATTGGAATTAGTAATATCATCTCTAGTAAAATATTCTTGAATACAATATATCAAATGAGTGGATAATACCGATTGTTTCATAAAAGGTCGGACATCTAATCGTGAGAAAATCTACGAGATTACATAAACGATTTACCTACATAATCTTACCGCCGGCTATGTATGATGTTATTGTAAATATAAACACAATTTATATCTGAGAATATTTCTAGAAGAACACTCGAATATTATGATATTATGTAAATAAGACAGACTAATATTACTTTTTGAGAACTTTATAGAGCTGTCTATATTAATAATTAAAAAAAATATATATTTAACTAAATATTACTTGTGTGAATTCAACGTTTCACGTACAAGAATATTATAAATAGTATTTTGAAATAATAGCAATAACAAGAACTAAAAGATGTAGTTTTCAATGTAACCTAACCTAAATTAAAAAAAAAACAAAACGGTTTATCATAGTTCATATCATTGTGTATGACAAGGTCAAGCATCGTTAACGCATATGCATAGTTAACTTCACTCAATAATCACTAATTAATGACTGGTTGAACCCCTCCCCCCCTCCCCCTAAGATAGAGTTCACTTTACTTCGCAAACATAAATCAGAAATGGGTGTCATACTTTATAATGAATTATCCCATGGGGTTTTCCTTGTGTTAATCAATATAATATCATACCTGATGAGTTTGTTTGTTTGGTAGAACTCTAGGATCTCAGGAACTACTGGTCCAATTTGAAAAATTCTTTTAGTATTGGATAGCCCATTTATCTAGGAAGGTTATAGGCTATATAACATCTCGCTATGGCCAATAAAAGCTGAGCAGTGGCCAAATTAAGAACGACGAGAGCAAAGCCCAAAGTATATTATAACGGACGCCACAGATTATTAGTAATTTGTTCGCCTAAAACATTTAACATACTGTATTAACTCCACACAGAGATAATACACAGGCACTACTTTTAGCCGAGTAATGCTCATCAAACGGTGAAAATTTTGTACAGGAACTGTATGATTACTTTGTCATACAGACTGAGAAAAACAAAGACATGAACACCTTTTCCCCTGCTATATCAACGTAGGACGTTCACTGTGGGCCATAGGCCTACGCGAGAGATTAATTTGCATGCAAGAGCGACTTGGATCCAGCGCGACCAGAGGTTGGGATCACATCAACTTTTCTGATTCTTAACCTTTTTGTTAGCTTAGTAAGTTTCCTCGGCAACCAAGCCGTAGTGTAGAAAATGAAAAGACACAATTGGTAAACTGCCAACGTTTATGTAATAACCTGTTTGTAACTACACAAGGTCATTAACGTAGTCATTATGTAAATACAATTTATAGTACACATCAAGTTCTTCAACTACCAACTAATGTATTATATAATTATTTGTTAAATTACTTAGTTAATTAATTAACAGTAGATATGGCCCGCATTTTTGGATATTAACAGTACACATTCACCATAAACAATTACCGTCTGTTTTATTTCCATAACCAATGTACTGGTGACTATGACCTCTAGCAAAAAGTTTCTACTTCTTAGACATATTATTCGATTAATAGAAACGGTACAGGCAGCAAATAGTCACACGACTTTAAAAGTGTAGCTAGTAAAGTCTGGCCATCCGTTCTTTGCACAAGAAAAGAGCGGTAAATTCAAAAAAACAAGGGGTGACAACACCGACTATAGACTGAAAAAATGCGTTTGATACTATTATCTCAACTTAAGTAAATATCAACTTTCTAACTACGCCTTTGATAGCTTTCGGCATTATTTTTCAATAATTTCAAAAGAATATTGATTGAAAAACACTAAAAAGACAGTGTCATGACAGTTCAAAAATATTGCCATGTATAGATTTTAAAAAACAGTCCAGTGCAGAGAACCGGTAGCCAGACTTTAGCTTTGAAATCAGTTTCTATGAAGTAAAATTTACATTGGATGTGAAGAAAAACCTCTTTGAATGAAAAACTGGGAATAGTTTTAGTAATTGAAATAAGAATATTAATTAGAGTTCAAAAACTTAGTTCTTCTTGATTAATAATTTTATTTAAAATGTTCACGCATAATCACAGATCTAAAAAAAATATTTTAAATATTATGTACTTTTATTTTGTGGCATTGGTTAGTACTGGTACTGGATGGCAGTGGGTTCATTTGCCACTCAGTATTTTACATTTTTCTCTCCAAATTCACCAATCCAATTCGAAATCATTAAATTACTTACTTTAAAAACCATATCCTAAATGTCGTAATCAGTTCACCAATCGGATCTCAACAGGCAAGATTACTTAAATACATTATTAAAAGACGTAACACTTAATTAAGAACAGGATCCGGGTAAACGGTGACCCGAACAAGAGTTTGTCCGGGTCGACTAGTTGTGAAGATTCTCGTGTTATGATATAATCGAAGCCTCCGATTAGATAACAGAATAACCTCATTTTAAATTACAACTTCAAAAGTTTATATAACGATAAAATTATTTATCCCATTATTACCTATTATAATAATAATAATATTCTACCACATTCACACAGCGCCATCTAGTCCCAAAGTAAGCAATTATATTTGCTTGTGTTATGGGTACTAAACAACTGATATACTACTTAAATACATTTTTTTTTGTAAATACATACATATTATAGATAAATTACAACCAGACACAGAACAAACCTTTATGCTCATCACACAAAGATTTGTCCTGGGTGGGGATCGAACCCACGTCCTCCGGCTTAGCAGTCAGGGTCACTAACCACTAGACCAACAGGCCAGTATTATAAATAGGAATGTTAGCAAGGAGTATGGATGTTTGTTAATATTACAAGCTATGGTAGCCAAATGAATGAGTGATCGGCATGCAAGTCATGCGGTCCGAGTTTAATTCCAACCGGCTCGGCAGTACCAATTAGGATTACATTTTGCGGAATTTATATGTACTAGTCAAGTGACTTACCATTTGCTGACGGTGAAGGAAAACTTCGTGAGGAAACCCACACATCCTAGAAGTCATTCTAAGTGTAGGTATGTCTTATCCAGCAACACGCACTAGCCCAGCGTGACTGTGTGGAAAATAAACTTTAGGTACTATTATAATAATAATAATAAAAAAATCCTTAAGGCTGAGAATGAATCAATGTATGACAAATACACCTCTGGATCTTTAAATATGGCCTGACGTTTAGAAAGTTTCATAGAAGTTGTTTTTCTTAAGGTTTAATTCCGTGCATCGTTACCGATCGCACCTCATTCTCTGACTGTCGCATCAGCACATCAGGGCATGTCTAGTTCATGATGTTATGATTACGATTGGCCGATATGCACGGAATTGAAGCTTTATAAATTTGACGTTATATTAACTCTGAAACAACCACCTGAAACAAATGTTACGTGATACAGCGTACGTAACTTTTTTACACATTTGAAGCGAATAAAAGAGTGTTAAAAATATGTAACGGTCGAATAGTTAGGAATTCCCAATTTAATCTTTAACAAACTGCAAAATAAATTGACAGTTAAACCAACATAGGTATTGTTTAAATTTTCTGAGAAATATAATTCAATATTCAAAGACGTTGAATGAATGAACTCTTGGACAATTAGTCATTATGAATATTTATATAAAACTAACGCATACCTAAACAACATTGTATTTAAAATATTTAATTTCTCGTTCATTGTAAAACAATGGTTAACTTATGAATAAAGTAATGGAGTATTTCTATTTTCATCATATAATTTTTAATAGAAGTTTAAATAGAACTAGTTTTAATTTAATAAGATTCATGTAATGTTTAATTTCCTCCACAATCTTTGGAGGAGACCCGTGCCCAACAGTGGAACGTTGATGGGTTGAGGTGAAGATGATGATGATAATGATGATGAAGTTTGATGTTGCAGAGGTCTTGACGTAGGTTGGATGCAATTTTAATGGATTTACAAACCTTTATGGTAATCAAATTCACCTTACATAATTCTAAGTTAAAAATAAAACAACAAATAAAAATAACTCAGTATTATCACAATACGTTCGCAGTAGTATAGCGGGTATAAACACTGTCTTATTTTTAACCTGTGCTGTTGCACTGCTGGGCAAACATCTCCCCCAAGCCTTCTCATATTTATATGTTCATAGACATTTAATGTCTTTGTTGTTATATTTCTTATACCCACATTATCACATGTTATGTTTGCATTGAAATGCGCTAAGTTCATCGATTCTAGTCTGGTTGATTTTTGTTTTCACTGATTCAAGAATATTAGAAAAAAGGCAACACAATGAATGGTAGGCATTCCTCTTTTTTTCATTACATAATGGCAATTTGTAGCTGCCGCCCATGGATGAGATTGTTTTCTGTTAGTATTGACTAAACAATGCGAAGAAAACACAACCATGCCGCTTTCCACTGAAGAGAAAAAGAGAAATAGGGAGCGGAAATAAGCGAAGGAGATTGAGAGTAGGAATTGGGCCTGCGCCATTCCACACTCACCGGCATGTGTACGTGATATTATGTAAAAGTATATTTTACAATTTTAAACTACAAATGAACAGGCATTGTTATTATAATTGAGCACACTCACCGCGAAAAAGTAAGTGAAGGTCATTTTGTGGTCTTCAAGAAACACTTTTCATTTCTTCTGTCATATAATGGCATTTATATTACAGTAACTTGCTTTCGCCCGAGGCTTCACCTTTGATATCAGTAGAAAAGGTTTTAATATAATAATTATGTTTTATAAAGTCTTTGTGAAAATTATCTAACTGATGATGAAAACAGTATCAAAATCCGCGGAGGAGTTTATTAAAAGTTAGCGGATATTATCCGCACAGAAGCACAAAGCAACTTTATTTAGATATAAAAAGTCTGAATAAAATGTCAACCATTTTCACAAAAAATAAGTCAGCAAAAATATTTTGAGACGTACTTTAGTAATCAATTACGTACTATGAGGAAATACCAACTTAGACCTAGGTACTCAAAATTAAGTAAATATTTTCTATCCTTCTCTTATTCAAGCTATAAGAAAGAGATTACAAATTGTATTGTACGTATTGGGGACATCAATTACGTCATACTCTCACACCGCAACCAGTGGCCGTTTAGTGGAAAAAATTGACATAATCACTACATCGGGCGAGGTTAAACACATGTACTATAGTGATAACGTTTGTGTACCTATGTTCGTATATAATGTTGGTATATTTTCTTTCAAATACATAACAAGTGATGGTGGCTGAATTGATAAATGATCGGCATGCAAATCATGCGGTCTGAGTTCGATTTTAACCGGCAGTATCTATCAATGTGGATTTCACTATATGGAATATATAATATAATAATATATGTACTACTCTAGTGACTTACCATCTGCTAACGGTGAAGGAAAATATCGTGAGGCAACCCATTCACACTAGAATAAATTCTATGTGTATGTCTGATCCACTAACCCACACTCTGTGTAGATTATGGTCTAAACTCTCTCAGCTCTCTAGATATAGGAGACACACTGTCCAGCAGTGGGACACTAATGAATTGCATTGATGATGATATAACATAGCGTCACGCCTTTTATACTCGCAGGGGTAAGCAAAGGTGCATAACACCCACATTTCGTTAGTTATATTAAGTTGCATGTATTAGCGAAGGGATTGCCGGAATTGTCGGGGTTTTTTTTAAAATGGATTCAGCAAGGCGCTCGTGATGCCCCTAGTGTTACTACCTGGTGGTTTAAAAAAAAACCGGCCCATTTTCAAAATCCACGATCCGGCAAATCCGCTATGAATTTGTAAAATTCATGACGGAAGAACAAAAAACCGTTTCTGTCCGTCGCCGAGTATTATAGGTATTGCCGCACAGAATTATGAATGTTCTACCAATTTATTTTAGGTCTGAGAGAAATTTTAGTATATTTCTCTCTATCTTCGCCTTAGGTTTTCCATCAGTTTCTCTCACAGACGATTACGTTTCTAACCAGATCCTGTCCACCCCAATGAAATAATGCCACTCGGAAAAGTCTTATAGCACAATCGTTAAGGTTGAGATTCCTGTAAATTTCTCCCTTACAAATGCAGGCACAAAGAAACATCAAGTATGTACCTCGTTAAGCGAATAGTATCTCAGTAACATTAGCATATTATCATCTAGTCAATTCCTACTGTTGCTAACTAAAGATTTGCGATATAGCCTTGAAAGGAGCCATGTTCGGTTGCAGTATACTTTGTAAATATTACAAAATACGTGCCGCAAATACATTGACATTTGCATAAATGTGAACAGTTCTTAGAATTATCTCATTACACCTACGACTCCTTGGAACCAATTAGCTAAAGATCATAGATTTGTTTTTTATAAAATGCAATCGTAAAGTCGGTGAGTAGATGCGATTACTACCTTATTTCTGTCAAGTGCTCTATACTAGAATAATATTCCGAAGTCTGGATACCAAGTGATAAATTTACAGTTATTATAATAATAATAATATTCTACCACATTCACACAGCGCCATCTAGTCCCAAAGTAAGCAATTATATTTGCTTGTCTTATGGGTACTAAACAACTGATATACTACTTAAATACATTTTATTTTGTAAATACATACATATTATAGGTAAATTACACCCAGACACAAAACAAACCTTTTTGCTCATCACACAAAGATTTGTCCTGGGTGGGGATCGAACCCACGACCTCCGGCTTAGCAGTCAGGGTCACTAACCACTAGACCAACAGGCTAGTTATTGCCTTTTTGTTTTTCTTTTGCAGACAAAGCAAGTACAAAAAATGTCATGTAAAACTTGCACCGTGTAAATAAGCCTTTATAGTATCTTAAGATATAATAATATAAAGATACATATCTACTTATATTATAATGCTGAAAAGCTTGTTTGTTTGGTTAAATGCCTAATCTCATAACCAACTGGTTCCAAATGAAAAAATCTTTAAGTGTTGGATAGGTCATTTAAAAACTATTTAACATCACGCAACAACTAAAAGGAGCAAAGTGTTTAAA
Source organism: Laspeyria flexula (assembly GCA_905147015.1). Taxonomy (NCBI): domain Eukaryota; kingdom Metazoa; phylum Arthropoda; class Insecta; order Lepidoptera; family Erebidae; genus Laspeyria; species Laspeyria flexula. The sequence continues at coordinate 3,051,613 of LR989958.1, forward strand.
AAAAAAGGTCCAGTGAAGCCTCCATATGAGAGCTAGTTACGTATAAATAAATAAGTCCTATCAAAATGTACCTAAGCTATTGGTACATATGAAATTAACTATCAAATCAACAAATAAACGGATAGCCGAACAGTAGTATAGTGTTATTTTTGTAGCAATTATTTTTATCAGCTCGTGGAATCCATAAATACTGACCACAACCATTAACTCTCAGTGTCAACACATCATATTAACATTATGTTAACCGAAGTTATCTTTTATATAAATTATAGCAATTTATACTATTGCTAGACGATTGTGGCATTATCATTCTCAAATGTCTCTGTGCTTTGAAAAACACATAAAGTCATTGGTTACCGTTATCACTTATTGTGGTAATCGTTAAGTTGGAAGCCTTCTAGACGCCTTGATAAATTTTAACTCTATAATCACTGTACGAAGAGAATATCGCTTAATTTTATTTTGAATTAACATTGAATAATTTAATACAAATTGATTTAACTTAAATAGTGGGTACAACTTTAAATCAATTTAATCCGATCAAAATCCGAGTCAAGGTTTTAGCATCATAGAAATTCTAAGTGTATGTCTGATCCACCAACCTACATTACTCAGGCGTGGGTGATTTATGACCTAAACCCTCTCAGCTCTCTAGATAGAGGAGAAGAGACCCGAGGCCAGCAGTGGGACATTAATGGGTTGCTGATGATGATGAACATGATTTGCGGTATTCTCATCCAGCACTTGACAGTCACCCTGCGAAGATCACTCCATCTAGTGACTACCCGGCCACATTTCCTAATTAACTACCGATACTGAGATTTTCACAGAATTTTGACAGAAAAAAATTTTAACCAACCCGGTAATTGAGCCTAGCCCTTCTAGACAAGTAGTGGCAATTGTTTTGTTCTATCCATTCTATCGACATGTCAAATTAGTATATTGATCTCATGACAGTCGATAGATTATGTCTGAGATGTTGTATTGAAGAATAAGTGAATAGAATAAGTGATTTGCCACTTGTCTAGGGGGGCAGGACTTTTTGCACAGCAGTCGTATACTTTCACTGCTCCACTGACAGAGATAATGAAGATTATGCAGAAACTACACTTATGATATGAAACGCAACCAAATTCTTAGCCGCTATTTTAAATTATTCTTCATGTTTTTTTCAGCTTACAGCAGCAGCCTACAAATATCCAGTAAACCCTCAACAGTTACCGTATGCAACATTCCCAATTGACACAGAAAACCAAGACAACTACAGGTCAAGTCCAAACTGTGGCCGTTTGAACCCACGATCTTCAGAAGTTCCACATGACGGTAGAATGAATGAACGGTCCATAGCCCCAAGCGATTCACAGAGAGTCCAAGAAGAAGTCAGAATTTATCACACCAGAACTGAAGAACCGGTGAGGCGGTCGGAAAATGGATCGTCGAAGATTTTGGCCAGTTTTTTGAAGCCTTCCAGAAGAAGAGGTTTGTTTTAAGTTTATAAAACCTTTAATAACGCTATTTGAAAAAAGTATCTAAGGAATATTTATACATTTAGATTTGCTCTTAGAAGATACAATTTACATCAGACATATCTCAGGAAGAATGTTATAAGTTGTCTATCAAGAGGGAACGCGGTCTGGGAGGAATTTGAAAGATAGGTAGGTTGTAGGTGTATTTGGAGAAATTATTGCCATCAGTGCGAAGGCAAGCGTAGCGTAGAGTCAGGAAGAAAACAGGGGAATGCTTTTGTATGAAAATCTGCATGCCTGTTAAGCCATATTTAAGGCTAGATTACACGAGCCTATAGCCAACTCAACTGCATGCTCCTTGCTGCTTGCATGTTTCATCACATATCATCTGTTATATGGCATACCTACATCATTTACGCAGCATCAATACGGCATGCAATGTTGTCGAATCGTAACCTCAAAACGCTCATATTATACAAAAATAAAGGGATAGTATCATTATTATTATGTCTCTTTTTTCACGGCTATACTTGTCTCTAAGGTGAGAAGTATACCCGGTCCTTTTGGAAGGCTTACGCGGGGACACAGGTCCAACCAACACGCAGAGGCCCTTAAAGAATTTTAATTTAGAATGGGATGAGACACTTACCGCCGCCACATCACAGCTGCACTATTGTAGTACAGCTATGATCTGTCACCGGTTGGTGTAGAGCTATTGCATGATATTATGGAGTTAAATAAAGTTGAGCTATGGGTTTGGGTGTTTGGTGGAATGGTGATATCTGGCATACGGGATTAACGTCGCCTGCTTGCCTCCTCCAGCGGTGAATATATGATGTTAAATGAGGATTTGGGCAGATTCATTATTATTTTTCGGGCTAGAAGCTGTTAGCGGCCTCCTTGCTACCTCGACCAGAATTGATCTATTGTAGCCCCCAAAGCGACAGAGTAACTGGCATAATATATTAGAAGCAAATTGCATGTAATTGCACAATAAAAATGTACTTATTCTTAACGACTTGGTCTAAGAATTTACTCTTTAAATTGTAGAAGGTGCTGTAGAATTTTATCTTAACGAGGGTCCTCACTAAGCATAGCATATATTTTATGCACAATTTAGCAGATTAACGGAAAATAACCATTTGCAATATCCACACAATGACCATTTTTTTATTTAACCTTTAAGTAAATGAACTCGTTCTAACTGCCCACAAGGCCGGCTATTTACATCGATGTTAAGATTATTATGTTAGCTTTTATGCCGGCTCTTCACGTTGGATCAAAATAAGCCACAGTATACTTATATTATTCTTAAATAATTATATCACTGCCAGTTTGCACTAACTTATTTTTATTATGTGGTTGTACTGTGGATCTTATGGGCACTGTTTGGCCAACGTGAAGTGGCTTTATATACTTTGTCATTAGGACGTGGTTACAGTCGACGTTACGAACGAACAGAACAATTTAGTCGGGTATCTATCAAATATTGTCATAAGAATAAATCACGTTTACATGTCGATTTCACATGAATAATACCGCTGGTAAATATGAAAAGTTATAATCAGCGAATAGGTACGTTAAGTATTTTTTAAATAATAAAAATAAATCAATTAGTATTTGCGAAAATTCGATTGAAAATAGCACAGAACTGAAATAAGTTTGAAAATAGAATTTTCTTTTTTGAAGTCCGTCTAAAACAAAAAACATGTTATTTCTGACACGCGACAATAACTGGTAAATGGCAAGCAAGTAAACAAGCTGATATTAAAAAACAAAAGCCAGCTTAAAGAATACACGTCATTGATAAACACGTTTCCTCCTTTTACAACTTACGAACACAGAGCCATATACTGCGATAATTCAGATCTTACGGCGGCGCTTCCTATTCAACTTCCATATAATCGTTTTTGTAGATGCTGTTTCTTAATTCTTTACGGGATTTTCCTCAATAAATATTAGCATATTCGTATTTTGGTGTACTAAAGCGAAGCGATGTCCACATTGGACAAATATTAACCCAGTCCACAAACAGTTCTAAATCTATTTGAATATTTTGAATTTATGTCAAAGTTGTATGAATTTTCATGCATAGATAGATTTTTATTCAAGTCATGGTTAATTGCATGTTTGTAAAGTTCCTCGTGACACAGGGCTTGTACTCTAGTGTGAGCATTTCCTTTAATGAACAGAAAAAAGAGAAAAAAACACTATAATATCAGCAATATTGTTATACTTTTTGAGCAATAGCATCCTATCTAATTTTAATTTACTAATTAATTTTAATATTTATTGCTGTAACCTCGATAAAGATTATTATTTTTACGACTTTTATGCTAGTAATATCTTATATAATTAAAAATTATGGTAGTTTCAAAGGTGATGAGTTGGTATTTTAATCGCGCGTACAAAATTACCAACTAAATTTAGATATCAACTTAATTAAAGTTAATATCTAAATTTAGTCGGTAATTTGAATCATACAAATATTTTAGTGACAAGACTCTACACTATTTGAATGGAACAGGCAAATAGCAGCACAAGGTCTATGTAATAGGCAGGTATCTATGTTAGATACCTATATATTATTATAGTTATTACTCGAAGCTAGAAGCGAAGAAGAAATAGCTGTCAGTCAAATTATAAAGTAAGATTTGACTAAGGAACTTATATATCTTTTAGATTTGAGATATAATTTTGATAGTCAGAAATTAAATAAACTAAACAAAATAGACTGGCCTGTTGGTCTAGTGGTTAGTGACCCTGACTGCTAAGCCGGTCGTGAGTTCGATCTCCACCCAGGACAAATCTTTGTGTGATGAGCATTAAGGTTTGTTCTGTGTCTGGGTGTAATTTATCTATAATATGTATGTATTTACAAAAAAAAAAAATATTTAAGTAGTATATCAGTTGTTTAGTATCCATAACACAAGCAAATATAATTGCTTATTTTGGGACTAGATGGTGCTGTGTGAATGTGGTACAAAAAATCTAATTATTCGGAAAGAGGTATTTTAATAACCGTAGACAATTCGTGTTTGTACTCTAGGAATTAGATTTAACGTGTGACTCCAACACCTGTTACTTTTAGGGTCAGATGATGATCTGAAAAATAGGCACGAGTTCTTAACAACGACGCAAACACCTGGGTATTTAAGCAAACAAACTCTTCAGCCTACTAGGTTCTATTACAAACTAGATGCATAAAATAGAAATATAGTCTACCGTCCTGACTAGTTCTGACCGAAATTAATTGGACTACGAGGACATTATACATTATCTTCATCCTTCATCATATTAGCTGTAGGACCTTCACTGCTGGACATAAGCCTCCTCAAGAGAGTTTCTATTAGACCGGTTATATGTGGCCTGCACCGCGATCCCGCGATTCGGATCATTTCATCCATTCTATCTGTAGGTGGACATCCTACTCAGCACTTACCCTGCTGCGCGTGGTCTCCATTCGAGAACTTTTCAGCTCATTCTGCCATCAGTTCTGCGTGAACATAACTGTTAGTGACATTATGTGGTTTAAAATTCAACTTCTAAAGTCATATTATTCATACATAATTATCAGTAAAAAAAACAACACTAACTCATCAAGATGCTCCAAAAAAAGTAATCACGTTACATAATTACCTTATGACCGCATTGTCTCTGGTTTAAGGTTAGGTATATTTTTGATGAGATGTTTAAAAAAACGGATGTTCCAACACGGATGTATTGTAATAGTTTTTATTTGTGTTGATAGACATATGGCTATATCTATTTAAATGTTATGTATTTATAATAGACCATTTTAAATCGATTAAAATGTGATTAAAATATCAACAGCCTAATGTTTATTGATATTCATTTCACATAATGTATTTCGAAATTAGATAATTGTATTGGTTCCACTGGAGCGCTTACGTCACATGATTTTATCACACTTTCATTGTACATATTCGTATATAAACGATAACGCCATCATTATCATCATCATCAACAACCCATTAATGTCCCACTACTGGGTTCGAGTCTCCTCTATCTGAGAGCTGAGATGGTTTAGGCCATTATCCACACACGCTGGCCTAATGCGGGTTGGTGGATCAGACAGCCAATAACAACATTTGAATATCATATAATATCTGTTTTTCTAAAACCAATTATATTAATAAATCAATATGATAGCATTTTGACAGAGATTTGTTTAAATTAAACATTTTGTTTGCAATTAATAAAGAGAACAAGCCCGGTGTGGAAAATTAATCATCATCATATCAGTCCAATGACATCTACTGCTGGACATACGTATCACTCTACACTGCGCTTTCCAATACGAACATTACTCTAGCATCAAGTCACCTTCGAAGGGTAGACCAATTTTTGATTCGCACAAACATTTGCCCACTATAAAGCTATGAATATATTCGTTGATAAAAAAAATCGCACATGACTCGACAAAAAATCGCTCCAAAAGTTACAAAATGTACGTAAAATTTCGCATTAATGTAATCGCGAACTGGGAAAATAAATCGTTTTGTATTTCGATTGTTTACGGATTTAAGATTGCGAATTTTTTATCGTAGTGCGCACATAGCCTAAGGATTCAATTTACAAGCTTTACGTGTAGTTGTGACATAGAACAAGGCAGTCATTGTGAAAAATTAATGACTTCAAGTATCTATTGTTTTGCTCACTACTATTACTGCTGAGGAAGAGGTCTCCTAAACCAGCTTTGGGATGTTTAAATTATATGCAAAGCAGACAGATCGATTTCACTATATTATTTTATATTTAATTATTTTTCCAGGTCAAGTAGACAACAACCAAATCACGTTCCCTGGGCCAACTGCGATGCCGTCGAACAAGATTCCAATAACGCCTGAAATACCAGACTCATGCAAGAAATCCACCTTCTGCGAAGACGTACCTAACTACCCACAAGAAGTAATCGAAAGACTTCTCGCGCAGGTAAATATCAGTGCTAAACACCAGGGCCGGATTTAGAGGCCCTGGGGCAACTACCACAGAGTGGAGGCCCCTAATTAATTTCCGAACAAAAACATCAAATCAAAAATTGTTTATTGCGAATGTTATTGTTCTAACAATGTATTTATCAGTAAAAAAAATTCTCCTTTGTGGACGCCCTTCTCTTGGGAGGCCCCGGGGCCATCGCCCTGCCTGCCTGTCTTAAATCCGGACCTGCTAAACAAAATTATTTATCAGGGGCTTGCACACCATTTCTCTCATAAATGATGCATGCTCATAGCGATGTTTGGATGTAATATACCTAAATCTGCCTGAGTTATATTATAATAATATCTTTCATTCTTTTTCTATTCCAGGCAGGTCAAACTTTGAACCTTCAAGTCGATCGTCTGGACCTGCCTGATACGCCAGACATCACTCAGAGATTGGGACCTACGGAGGATAATGTGGAATTATGCAATTTTACAGAAAAGGTTCGTTTATTTACATTATAGAGTCGACAAAATAGTAACAATAAATAATCTGAATCGTGATAATTATTTAAGTTTCATATAAATCCAATTAATAAAATATATACAACATATTTGGGCTACATACATTAATAACTCAAGAACGCTTCGCCCGAACAGCAGAATAATTAATAAAATATCGGAAAAATCATGAACCACTAGTCCTTTATTTTCAGGATCAAGTGGATCAGTCCCCGTAATGACGTATTCCCTTTCTAAAATAGACTAAAACGATGTGTAAGCACGACAACAAAGATATTTACGATTCTGAATGTACCCATAATAATTTTATTTTAAACATTTTCAGGTGGTGTACCCACAAGGCATACAAGGCACTGATGGCAAATGGTACACGCTAGTAAATAGAAAAGACAATCCTGTACAAGGGTTCAGGGTAGAAATATGCGAGTAAGTTTATATTTATATAATCATACTTAAGGCGACATCTATTGGTCAACAGATGTACCATACGTCATTACACGTGACACGAAGACTCACTGTGGTGCCATCTACTGGCTAATAGATTTAGCACACACTGCCTTGAAAAGGTACTAGTTTTGTCTTTTTGAGCGTCTGTATGAGTAGTCGTGTAATGTGTAATACGTCCTCGCGCTCGATCACAGCGCGTAAGATGGGCTTTTTATTATTTTTTTAATTATTTATTTTTTGTCTGTTGATTGTATTTATGTGAAGTGACCTGTGTCATAAAACTTTAGTAAGACTTCTTTTTTATTAAGACCTCTCATTTTTTATTGAAGCAATCGCTAGGTCCTTATAGGTATATGTCCTCTGCATTCTTCTTTTTGTTAAATTTGTTAAGAACATTCATGTTAATTTATTTTCATTATTGAATTTGTTTAAAAAGTTTATTATTTGTTTACAGTGAAGACGGCTCAAGCTGTTCAGATATCATCGCAGCCTTCCAAGAAAAATACTCAGCCCGTTGTAAACAAAAATATGTAATTCGCACAGCGTCTGTTATAGATGAACAACCTCCTAAAATCATTGAAAAGCAAGTCAAATTACCCAGTTGTTGTTCCTGTGTTGCCAGATATCATCTCTAAAAATATTGTAGTCTTAAGTTAAAACTATAGTATGGCCAAATTGGAAATTGAACTGTCAAATTGTGTCATAAGATTTCATTTATTATTATATTATAATATAATATACTATTAGTCGCAATAAGCTGTAAGATACAAAAGTTATTTTTATTAATTTAATTCTTTGTGAAAAAAGATATTCAAAGATATTATTTTTTATTTTAACTGATCTCTAATTTGGCTATATTATAAGTTGAAACACTAGCGCCGCAATAGAAGAAGGAGTTTATATTGGAAGAAAATTGTAAAATCCTTATATACTATAAAATAAAGTCGCTGCCGTCTGTACCTACCTATATAGTATATATATATATATATATATACCCTTAAATATTCTAACCTATGCAACGGCTTTTGATGTGGTTTTCAATAGATAGATGATTGATGATTCATGCGGAAAGTTTTTATCTAGAGGTATATAATTTAATTATCTATATACCATGTGGGTGAAGCCATAGACGGAAGCTATAGTATTATAAGAGTAAAAGTAAAACCTCGTTTTCAGTTGACTTTCCGATCGGCGCAAAAACAGATGTTTTTAAAACGAGATATGGCCTTCGTTAATTTTCTATAATAGTACCTAGTCGGTCCAGTTTGGACTTTATTTTATTATTTTAACTTAGCTCAGAGGCTACATTCTATCAATGTGAATTAACAATTTTTATTATTGTGGTTATATTATAATAATAAAAAATAAACTTTGTTTGAAAAAATCTATGTTAACTAATTTTTTCAATAAAATTGGTTTTTATAATTGCAATGTTTCAAATGTGACCATGGCGGACGATTAAGGTGGTCATTCTCGCCACTAACATCACCGTGCCGTGTGGCGGGTTTGGTTGCCACACGAGACAAAAATTGTGTCATATAGATATTTGTTTCGAGTCGGGGTGTGTTTGTGTCTGTTAATTGTATGTTTGTTAAGTCCCCCCTCTCCCTCGATCCATAATGCGGGCGCTGCTTCATATAATTAAAAAAAAAAAATGTCGCGCATTCAAAACTTATTTTTTACATTTGCACTTTCAGTGGACTTACAAAATATGTACATTATATTATTATATTATAAGGGCCGAGAAAATTCGATATTCGACTTAGTCTATTTCAACATTGCTGTTAAATGTTAGAAGATCTAAATAAATTATCCTTTATTTTATCATCAAATCATTTCTGTATTCTCTGCATTAAAGTTAAATAAGATTTATAATTAATTATATACTTAGAATAGTGATAAACTTAGTCATTTCGATGTACTTAGGTGTATACATAGAGAGGATGTTAAAAAAATAAATTAATGTCTGTTCAAACAGTATTTCTGTTTTATTATAATGTAGTAAATAGAAAATTTTATTCAGATCATAGATCATATTAAGAATTTAAATAAAAAAATGTAGCAAGCTGTTTGCCTCGTGATTTGCAATCTATGGTGAGTACTCAGTGAGTCCAGACAAATGAAACAAGAACATAAAACAGTAAGACTACTCTCGAAGAATTTAATACATGGCTGTGGTTTAACTGCTTACAAAATTTAGTAAATTTGATACCTACCCAAAAAAATACTTACATTTGCAACCCAAAAAAAAGTAAATATTCACCAAAATGTATTTTATACTAAAACGTTAACCACACAATTAAATTTTGTTAGATTAATTTTGGTGTTGGTGGTTAAATGGATAAGAGACCGGCGTGTTAAACACGCGGTCCGAGTTCGATTTCAATCATTCTTTTACTGTTGGATAGCCCATTTCTCGAAGAAGGCTATAGATTTTACAACATCAAGCTACGGCCAATAGGAGCTGAGTAGTGACCAAAAACAGTTTAACAGCTAGTTTCTATGTTGAGGAAAAACCAGTTACACCGAAGTAACAGGTTGTATCGAGTTTCGAATAGTTTATTTAAGTTTGTTTCCTCCTTTGGCCTTGAGGTACCTACTATATATATTATTAGTATTCAGTTGTGAAGAAGTAGTAGTAGTAATCAAACATCTTATTCAGTTTATACAAAATGGCGACTTTGTTAACTAAAATATCAATATTCACACTTTGTTTATCACTTGAAGCTGGTTTAATACTGGCCCAAAACAATACAGAAAAGGAGATCGGCGATGCTGGTAAGTTATTTTATGCCCTACTCCCATTGATATACAAAAATTGGGCGTCTTCCTCCATGCACAATTACGTAGGTACTAAACTGTCCGGCTACAGTAAAAATGCAATTATAATTTGAAAGTATATCGGCCTATACTGGCAAATTACAATTATATTTTTAGAAAATAGTATTTAAAATCAGTGATAATTACCTATTAGAAATTACAATTGTTTTTAAAAAATATTACATAAAAAGCAATAAAACTTTATGAAGTCTTTTAGTTGAAGATAAAAAGACATGGACATGAGACAAAAGACATGAGACAAAATAAATTTAAATAAATCTTTTAGGTTTTACTAGCTTTTGCCCGGTGCTTTCCTTGCGTGGTTCCGTTTCATTTGTTTGATCCCTACCCAGCCCCTTCCATAAATGGGGTCTGGATCATCGAACACTTAAATTAGTTTTCAATTCGTTACAGTAATTCTTCAATTAGCCAGTTCAGCCAAACAAAGAAACTGTTAACCTCAGGAATTACGTAACCAAATTTTTGTTGGTTGGTTAGGCTATTAAGTATATAACATCACGCTACCAGAAGTGCACAGAAGCGACATTTTGTGGGTATATATAATGTTTTAAAATGTTTTAGATATATACTCTGTAGCATACCTAACAGTCCCAACACTGGAGGTGGGCAAGACGATCGGACGTGGGCTTTTGAAAAATAAGTTAGCAGACAGTATTAATATAATACCTCAAGTAACTACAATGTATATGTGGAAGGATGAAGTCCATGAGGACAACGGGGTAATTTACTCTACATTTTAAATAATATTAATAACAATGTTTTGGATATTCATACACATTACACAGCGCCATCTAGTCCCAAACTAGGCTAATGCTTGTAATATGGATACTAGACAACTGATATAATACAATAACTGTTTTAATTAGATTAGATAAATTACACCCAGAAACGGAAACAATTGTGCACATCATACAAAGATTTGTCCTGGGTGGTAATCGAACCGACGACCCCTGTGTCAGCAGACAGGGTTACTAACCAATGAGCTACGGTTTTAATCAAATTTTATTTAATAATAATAATTAGGTCTACGTTTTGTACTTTAAAGGTTTAGAAATAGCTTTTTAATTTCGTATACTTAGTCGTGGCTTAGAATGACCAATGCTATGTAAAATCTATTGTGTTTATGTCGCCGCCAACTGGTTAAACTAGCCACTCAATTAACTGCCTAGACGTTTCATTAAATGGCGGTTTTTTTAGCCTTGAAATATCTTTTAGGGCAAATCGGACAAGTTCGAAATTGGATAAGTTCGAAGGCCAGTGTACACACTCTTCACTCTGTTAAATGAATGGCCCAAGCATTAGCCAGCCAGTTCATATAATATCCGGTTGAATTTCATTTAGGCAGTTAGTTGAACGCCGCCATTTAGTTAAACGGCTAGGCAGTTAATTAAATGGCTGATTTAACAAATTGGCTGCGACATATTATATTGAAAATCTCAATTTCCAGTTATTCCTGATAATCAAAACACGTACAACAGAAATGGACAGTGTAACACAGTTTGTGCGAAGCCAACATCCATACAATATGTTTTGTGAAGTTGTGTCATTTCCAATAAAGAACGACATCTCGCCATTTTTGAAATGGCTTGGAGAAAATCCCAATTTGGCGCAGCCTGACAGTATGTATTATATTATTTGGCTAGAATACACATGCATGTGGCTTACTTTCATGCTATCTCCATAATCAGTCATTCTAATTTTATTTACCTATTTATCTAAATAAATCAGAACGACAACAGTCAATTACATAGTAAAAGCCATAGATTTAGTATGTCGCGCGGATCCTAGGTCTATGGTAAAAACATAAAATAACGACCTAGTACTCTATCGTCTTGCCAGTGGCGTAACTATAGGGTGGCAGGGCTGGCAAAATACCACGGCTCCCGACCTAAGAGGGCCCCCGCCTAAGAAGCCCCGAGCTCAGAAGTAAATTTTTAACAATGAAGTACCTTAAGTACCTGACATCGCTACATAGTATAAAACAAAGTCGCTTTCTCTGTCCCTATATATGCTTAAATCTTTAAAACTACGCAACGGATTTTGATGCGGTTTTTTTTAATAAATAGAGTGATTCAAGAGGAAGGTAATACATACTACGCGGGCGAAGCAGCGGCCGGAATTGTAATATATAAAAATTATTTTACATATTATTTTACATTTTATATATTATGTCATATATTTTCCATCCAGAGTCCATAATACAAATTCAAGTTAATTAATATGGATTTTAAAACACATCTTACACAAGATGATGATTCTTACTGATAGGGCCCCATCATAAGAATTTGCCACGGGCACCAGGTGGTATAGTTACGCCTCTGCGTCTTGCAATACCTCATGCGTTTAGACAAGAACTACTTCCATTCACCAGCAACAGATGGTTCAGAACTTGACTCCAGAAGCATCGAGCCCTTTTAACGCTACCGTACAAGGGTCATGTACTGCAAATAAAAAATGCCCCCTGGCTCGGTTATAATTATCGAGTACAAAACATACAGTTCGACATCTAAGTCAGGCAGCATCAAATAGCTTCAAGTAATATTTGACATGCAGTTACAAAATTAATCAAAAGCTCTTCTGACTTGCAATGAATGAAGCAAAAAAAAAAAATTGTTAGATACATGAATGAGTAATATTTTATATGTCCAATAGGACCGGTCCGGTACCGGTGTGTGGTCTCCACTCAAGATGTCGTCATCAACTTTTTGGCTCCATCGGCCATTAGTTCTGCGGCATGATATTATTTATTTATTTAGCATAAATAATTTACAGGTTCAACTTAATACAAAATAGCATTTTGTAACAGCCAACCTAAGGTGATGTAGAGACAAGCTATAGTAGAAGCATTCTGAAAAACAATGGAAGGAAAAGAAAACCACATTTAACTCATACATAAATATAGATTAATTATACATACCTAAAACTGTTCCTAATATATATAAACAATACCAAGTATATTTTTAAGTATGTATATCGTATTTATGTATGTATATTACATACAATACGTCCAAGTGACTAACGTCACAATTAGGCACCAGTCAATCTGCCTGACAGATTTGAATGGGAGAAGCCACCACAGATTGTTAAAAAAAAATATTATTGTCTGTCTGCATAAAACGTGTTTTTATTTTTATTTTTTTATAAGATTTATGTATTGTGCGCCGTGTTTATCGGACATAATAAAATATTTTTCTTTCTTTCTTTCTTCTTTCTATACATAAATACGATATGTGCCCTGCCCACTGCCAGTTCAACATAATAATTATAGCAACTCATTATTGTCGCACTGCTGGGCGCGGGTTCTTCTCATCTTTATTTAGAAAGCTGAAAGGGTTAAGTGGTAAATAATTATATGTAGGTATATTAATTACGAGCTGACCCGACAATCGTCGATCTACCACATTTTTTTTTTAATCTTTACTACTTCTCATACTACTTAAAATAGTTAATAAAAAAAATCTTTAAGTTCATTTTGGAAGAGTGCGTTTGCACTCTTATGTTTATAAAGCATAACACGAATTTTGATTTAAGTATTAAATTATTCCAGCTCCATTAGACAACAGACAGCTCACCTTACCTAAACCAGTCGCGATGCCATCGAACAAGCATTCATTTGTGCCTCAAATACCAAACTCATGCCAGAAATCTACCTTCTGTGAAGACATACCTGATTACCCGCAAGAAGTAATCAATGGACTTCTTGCGCAGGTAAATATCAGAACTAAATAGGTACGACGATTTATTTAGGACGTACTAATTTTAAAAATTTGGTTGGCTGGATGGATTAATGAATGTTTTTTATTCGCCAAAAACATGGCAGATTAGCTATTAATATTGTTACATTTTTAAAGGCATGCGAATTTACGTGTAATTGAATAGAATATATAGGTACAATCGAACTATTCGTTTAAGTTGTAAAAGTATCTTTCATTTCAACCAGTCAAGACAAGACCAGTCTTGACTTAAATAGGTAAAGATATTAGTAATTCTCTGTTCTTTTTAGGAATCTTGTTAAAGATTTTTACTGTCTTATTAAAACTATTTTTGTAATGGAGAGTACTTTTACATAGCCCATATTTTAGTTACATATATATCATCCCACATTTGTCCGTGAATGGATTGACAAAGGTGTATCACACTGTCATTTCGCCAACTATAGGACTGATAGGTACTGACATTTTCAAGACAGCAAAACTTTTTACCAATTTTGCCCGACTGCAATCGAACTCTTGCTCAGCAGTTACACACTGTCGCTGTGCCAGCGAGGCAGTTTTTTAGTAATTTATTATTGCATTTCAGGAACCTTTGAATCTTCGAGTCGATCAGGGGTCCGATGATCTACATAAAGACATCGGTTCTAGGTTTGGAGATCCAGAAGAAACAGAATTATGTGGATTAAGAGCAAAGGTCCAAATTTACTTTGTACTATAACATGGGTTATTCCAGTTTCAAGAAAAAAGAAAGTAGAGGATTTGTAATTTTTCTTCCAAATATTTCATATATTATATTGAGAGAAAAATGAATACACAGAAATTACAGCGAAGTACAAAAAAATACATCATCCTTATTTAGAATTATAACAAAACCTTCAACCTAATAATCAATTTATTTTAATCAGGAATAACAGTCTTATATACAATATTTTAAACTAAAATTAAGCTAGGTACTTATTTAAAACTAAATAAAAGCCAAAACTACTTAAAGAAGGTCATACATTTTTAAAAGGTAAACAATTTAAACCTTAAGGTAACAAATATAATCTGTTTATAAAATAAATCAGATCTACTTCCCAAAATATGACTGAACAAAAACACAGGAATTATTTTCATTACATGGACCTCAAAAGTTATAGAAAAAATCGCTTTAGAGTCTTACTATTACATTATTAATACATTATATTTTACAAATAACTTCACAAAAAAAATTGGTTTATCGTTTCAGAGATGATACAATTACAAAAACAAACCGTAACAATAAACTAATGGCGTGCAACTAACAGATATAAAGCATTCCTAACGCAGAAAAAAATTACAAAACAAATCCCAATATACTTAGTTTTGCGTGACATGGGAATCGAACCCTCTTGAACAGCAGTCGTGTAGGTACACTGCTATGCCACTGTGGAATTTGTAGAAAGAATTTTCTAAAATAAGGATTTTTTTATTTTTCAGGTGATTTACCCACAAGCCGTTTTAAGTGCAGTAAATGGCACATGGTTCACAGTAATAAATAGAAAACCTAATCCTGTGCAAGGATTTTATGTTGAAATATGCGAGTAAGTAGGATTAAAGTAGTAAAAAAACTAGATCTTACCCACGGCGTCACGCGTGTAGTATCTAGATAAATAGTAGTCTATGTGCCAAAGGTTTGTAGACTCGAGTATTTGATATTAATTTCAGTTTGATACCTCTACGCGTTCTTGAGAAAAATATTATTGACAGACTGATAACGGAGTAATCCTAGGGTTCCGCTTTCTCCTTTTGAGGTACGGAACCGTAAAAAATACTTGACGAAACTAGGCTAAGTAAGTACTTAGCCTAGTTTTTTCACCTATTAGTGTTACGACATCAACATACTGTAGGTACCTACTTACTTTATTGCAGTAGGTACATATTATACATATGCAACAGACAAATCCGTAGATGGAAGATATCCATACTAATAAAAAGCGTCATTTTGTGTTTGATTGGTTGTTTGGTCAAACGCGCTAATGTCAAAGACTATTCGAATTTTAAAAATCTTTTACCTATTACCCTATTAGTGTCATTATTAAAATATACTTTAGCTATATTGTGTGTTACGTCACCTGTTATAATAAATTGTAATAGCTACAGAAAATTATAATAATATAATAAACAAAACAAAAAATTAAAAATAATATTTACAAATAAAAACTAACAAAATGTACCTATCATTAAAATAAAAAACGGGGAGGAAATTACAAATTAAAATAAATTAAATTAGTGTTATATTATATCCCATTTATCGAGGAAGGCTACCTATATGACATCACGCTACGATTGAGTAGATAGGTAGTGGCCAAACAATCAACGAGAGCGACAGCTTCAGGCAACAGCTAGTCGAAATTAAACAATAAACATTGCCATTAATAACACCCTTATTTTATTTACAGTGAAGATGGTTCCAGCTGTTCAGATATCGTTGGGATGTTTAATTATGGACTCTCATCACGTTGTAAACAAAAGTATGTTTTTCGCACAGCGTATGTCATAGATGAAAGAGAACCTAAAATCATTGAAACTTATGTTAAACTACCGATCGGTTGTTCATGTGTTGCCTACTTAAAATTATAAAAAAACTATCTATGTGCTAAAAATATATATGATTTAACCTATTAGAAGGAAAGCGCCACGAAGATAAGAATAAATATTTACATCTGTTTTTTATCTAAGTCTGATTCCGGTAACGGTATTGCAGAAACGCCAAAACAGATAAAAAGGTTATAAAGTCATAAATTTTTTACTGTAAACATGTGATTGAAAATAAATAAATAATGTAAATAATGTCTTGAATCGCTTTTGTTTTATTTTATTTTTATTTTTTTAATCAACCTGTGTTGTCCCACTGCTGGGCAAAGGTCTCCCCCAAGCTCTCCCATTCTTTTCTTTTGGATGATTTGATCTTCTAGTCCTTGTCAAAAGAGTCCAGATCGTCTCGCCAGCGCTTTCGTGGTCTACCTCTCCGACGATATCCGTCTTCCGGTAGCCAATGCGTTACGATCTGGGCCCACCTATCTGGATGCATCCTGCACACATGTCCCGCCCATCCCCATTTTAGTTTGGCTGATTTGCGGCCTACGTCCTAAACTCACACTCTATTACGTATCCGATCTCGTAGCTTTATATTGAGTATGCTCCTTTCCATTGCCCTTTGGTTTGACCTTGAGCTTGGATTTTTGTGACTCCGTCAAGGACCATGATTGAGCGCCATAGGTGAGGATAGGCAGGAGCAGGATACATACGTCTAGGAGTTTTCGTTTCAGGGTTATAGGAAGGTCTCCCTTCATAAACGATTGCATGGACCAGTAGCTCCTCCAGGCGTTTGTGACCCGACGCGACGGTCGATTTCTTGATCTTGCCTGTTCTCGAAAGAGACCAACTGGCCCGTATTCAAAACATTGACCTCGCATATACTTATTTAGAGGTCAATTATTATTATGACATTCATTGACATGAGCAGCTTTCGAGTAATGACAATCAGTGTCAAAATCAAATAGACAAATTCAAGTCTTTATCAGTCTTTATCTTCAAGCTATAAACGGCTGATAATGTTGATTACTTTAAATAGAAAATCATTTATAACACTTTATTTTACATTTCTAAGATCAGGTTTAATTCTTGGACAAAGCAACATGTCGACGGGGAGCGGTGATACTGGTAAGTTGCAACATTATCATGCAATGCCGGTCATGAAACTCTGAAAGGTATTTTCGCCATTCTTCTAGAAAAAGAGATTGTAAACTTTAGCTCAAATGATCATACATTACGCTTTTACTCCCCGAGAGGTGTAATATCCACATTTCACCAGTTCTGTTAGATCCCATGAGATAGAGGGCTAGCGTATTGATTTTAAGTACTTATTTCCATTACAATCAGATACTAGCTGTTACCACTACCAGTTTGGGCCAGTACTCAGCTCCTATAGGCCCTAGCGTGTTGTTATATAGCTTATAGGCTATCCTCAATACATGATTGATGCTATCAAACAATAAAAGAGTTTTGCTAATCTGATTTTATTGTTTGATGTACCTATAATAATAGTTATTTAAGCACAAAGTTTTTTTTATTTTGTTTTTACATAGGTAATCATAATAATTACAATTTTAAATATTCCAGATAAATATTTAGTTGCATATGTAACGAAGAAGAAGTGGGCAAGACAATTGGGCATGGGCTTGTGAAAAATAAGTTAGCTGCATGTGTCAATATAATACCTCAGGTGACTTCTATATATGAGTGGAAGAGTGAAGTCAATGAGAACAATGAGGTATTTATTATCTTTAATCATTAAAACTTATAACAGTGTTTAAGTATGTGAAATGTCCATCAGGCAGGTGATAATGTAAAATAGGCATAGGGCAAATATATTTTTAAACATAAGGTGTTAAAGTGTAGTAGACCCATGAAACTGACATAAAAAAAACAGATTTTAACTGTCACCTTAGAGTATTTATAATTATTTGTTGGGGCAGGAGCCGTCAGCAGCCTCTTTCCTACCTCGACCAAGACCGATGTTTTGTTGCAACCTACAGTGGAGTAGAGTGTAGTTTTAAATTTCAAAATTTGATTCTATTTTAGCTGGAACCTCATGTTTTTCATGGAAGAATATCATTGCAATAATATGTACTATTTACTATTTAGAAGTTTATATTTCTAAACTAATTTCTATCATTTAAACTGCCACCAATATGTCTGCAAATACATAATGTAAATGACTATTGCCTATAAGCGTTTGCAACACCAAGGCCATCAGAAGACTGTTGCCAACCCGTATGTAACCTTCTGCTATTGTAAATTCACACCTTTTTTTGACATTAAAATATAAATAATTAATATTCCTGTTTTATATTCCAGTTACTCCTGATGATCAAAACACGTACAACAGAAGTGGACAGGCTAACAGAGTTTGTGAAAAGCAACCATCCATACGAAGTTTATGAAGTTATCTAATTGCCATACTTGAAGTGGATCGGAGAACAAGTTCCTACCAAACAGTAACTGTATTTAAAATGGCAATACTAAAGCTACACTTCGCTAGGTACAAGTCGCGCGTGGCTTCGCTCCCGTCGTTCATTGTTGGCCACTGCTCAGCTCCTATAGGCCGTAGTGTGATGTTGTATAGCCTTCCTCGATAAATGGGCTTAATAACTCTAGAATTTTTCAAATCAGACCAGTAGTTCCTGAGATTATTGCATTCAACCAAACCAACAAATTCTTCAGCTTCATACTGTTAATATAGATAAGATGAATAGGGCAAAGTGGGTAACCCGTGCTCAAATGCCGGCTTACAGTATACCACAGTCATAATAACATTGTATTGTGCTCTTGTTGGTGAATAGTATCCAGAAGTCAAGTAGTTTTAAAGGGTTGGAAAGCCCATGTGATGCTTCTGGTGATGCAAGCAGGTAATGGTTATTGCTTTCCATCAGCAGGCTGTAGCTTGTTTCCCAGCATCACAGAATTAACAATACCCGTCCTGACAGTTGGGCAAAAAAGGTGTGAGGTTTAAAAACCGATGGCATATGCACATTATGACGCAATTAATTGCATACTTAGCTGCTTACTTATCTTATGTAAAAGGTATCTCCAGGTGACAGTTCCATGGTTTAACTTCATTTGTCAGTTCCAGAGTGCGTAGCTGCACAATATGAAGCTATGAATGAATGTTGAAAAAGCAATCTTCATACCTGAATATTAGAGGTATAATGCAATGTAATTGGTACTACTTGGTTGCGAACCAATTGTCAGATTTAACTATCAGACCAATTCATAAGGATGATCTATAAAAGTAATAGTAAAACAATTGAATGGTTGTTAGAAAAAGATGTTATGAAAATACTTCCATGAAGCAATGTCTATCTTTTGTTAATAGCAATAAGGTTGTTATTTGTGAAGTAATTGATCAACTTGTAACATTTTCTTTTAATTTTTGATGCAACCCTGTATTTAACATATCTTTCAATAACCATTTATTGTAAGTACATGAAGCATTTGAGTCGAATTGTGATTTAATTTTAAGGTTAATCATATTGTTTTAAGAACTGAAATAAACAAGTAAAATTAATTAACTTTGTTCTAACTCTTGTGTTATTGCTTGTTTTTGGAATACATGGTCGAAAGAAACGCATACCGAATAAAAGTAGGTTTATAAACAGCTATGTACAAAACAGGAAATGCTTGAACAGAAATTTTATAAGCCAAACTGAAGACAGGTTAAAATAATAAACATTATTATATTTTATTCCAAGTAGTTTTAATTTTATTGTCGGACTGTTTAATCTTATTACTTAAATATAAGGACTTGGCGGCAACACAAGTCTTTTTAAAAGTTTTAGAATAATTTCTAACATATTCAACAAAAGTAGGATCAAAATTATAACGTTTCATACCGTAAAGTTCATACAACTTAGCTCTACTTTTTTGTATATTCCGGATGTTGCCCAATCACAGAACTGAATTTTAGTACATTTAATGAATGTTTTAACTTTAAAAATATTGTTAAATTGCAATTCTATAATACTAAATAAAGACGCGTATAGGTCGTCTGTACTATCCTGGCTAAACTCAATGTTGGTGAGGTCATCAGCAATACAATCACTAAAAAGTTTTAGGCGAGCAGAGGTCATTGGCCTACATGTGATCTTATCCACTTTAGTGGTTGTGCCTAAAGGGAATATTGCTTTTTGTCCATAGTGATCAGATGTTAAGTCACTTATGATAACACTATCCAAGCATTGACAGTTGCAAAATATGTTGTCTAAACATGTAGCAGAATGTGATGTAATTCTAGTGGGTGCAGAAAATAAAAAATCTAAATTGAAGGACTTGTATAAGCTAATTACTCTAGTACTAGTCTGTGATTGCTCTAATAAATTTACGTTAAAATCACCGCATACTATAATATCTCTCTTACTGCTAATTAGGCGTTTCAAAACATCTTCCATAATTGTCAATTTTAATAATAGGATCGAACCTGCACCGGAGTGCAGCGGTGGATCTAATTTAGGCAAAAATAATTTTTGTACATTGGTTATTCACCCTGCACCCGGAGTGCAGGGTGAATAACCAATGTACAAAAATTATCAGTAGCAGTAGTCGATCATAATTACAGAATACAAAACAATGACATTATCAGAAAATACTTAATAATTTAATTAAAAATTAATACGAAAATAGTAAGTTAAATTAGTAATTTTAAGAATGTAAACCCGTCCCCAAAATTAAATAAAACAAAATTCTAATAAATTTAACAATTGCAGATAAGGGCACGGATCATGTCTGTGGATCCTCCGGCGGAATGCACAGAAAAAAAAAAAAAAAAAAAAAACCTTCCATAACTGATTCAAATAAACTGAAATCACTCTGTGGTGGTCGGTATACGCAAACTATAATATAACGATCACAACGACTGTATAAAATTCATTGTTAAATAATGATAACTGACTATCCTTTAACCAATGCTCAGTTAAACACAAAACCTGAATATTGTGTTTCTTCAAAAATAAATCTACCTCTAAGTCTTTGCTGAATAGGCCCTGAATATTTTGATGAACTAAATTGAATGTATGCCTATTATTTGTCACACCTATTAGTTTAAACTAACAGATGTATCTAAACTAGTGGTTGTCCTATCACTACTATGTCCTATCAAGTCCTTCAATACCCTACTGGTACCTGTGTCCGTAACAACCTTTATTAATACTCTACTAGTACCTATGTCACTAAATAAATTGTATGCTAACAATTTAGCAATAGGTCGCTTAAAATAAATAGAAAGATAAAGAGTATCTTTTGTTAAATAAAAATTATTACTAATAAAAATATTAGTGTCAAAAAATAATATATAATCGTGTTATATCGACATGTACTGTTATAAAGTAATAAATTCAATTTCCCTATGTGTCTATTCTGTTGCTCGGTTAGTGCATATGAATATGGTAAAGCACAAGTAATAAATCTACATTCTATTCTATTATGAAGCATAACCATAACTTCAGTTAAATCTAATATGTCTCTTTTGGTGACTGAGAAGCAATCACCATACATAAAAACTATTGTTAAATTAGAATCTAGTAATGAACTATTTGTGCCGCCCGCATCCAATCGTATTTTCCGTTGGATGCGGGCGGCACAAAATCGCTCGCTGTGGCGGAAATTAGGTGAGGCCTATGTTCAACAGTGGACGTCATTGGGCTGATATGATGATGATGATGAATGAACTATTCTTTAAATTATTAACTAAAGTACTGAATTTAACTCGTGGGTAGCAATAGTTTGTAATAGGGCACTCAGTGTAACTATTCATTATCTTACCTAAGCCCGATCCAATCAGGTCAGAAAAAATCAAAACTTTTTTATTAGGAATTAATTTTACAGGTAAATCTGGCTAAAGAGAAGTTGGACAGCAGTCAGTTAAGTTGTTGGAATAATAATGAACCACACTTGGACTACTGAGTGGATTTGATTGTGTAGTCGGTGATGTCAGAGCATCAGGTGTTGTTGTTGATAAACACATTGAGCATAAGTTGTTCTTGGTCAGTAAGTTAACACGGTCTATGTTTTCCCTACCAACTCTGGCTATCTCATCGTACTTGAGAATGTATTCATACTAACTGCTTACAAAATTTAGTAAATTTGATACCTACCCAAAAAAATACTTACATTTGCAACTTATTCACCAAAATATTATATAATATTATACTAAAACGTTAACCACACAATTAAATTTTGTTAGATTAATTTTGGTGTTGGAGGCTGAATGGATAAGAGACCGGCGTGTTAAACACGCGGTCCGAGTTCGATTCCGACCAGCAGTACCAATGTGGATTACACTTTGTGGAATTTATATGTACTAGTCATGTGATTTACCATCTGCTAACGGTGAAGGAAAACATCGTGAGGTAACCCACATACCCTAGAAGAAATTCTATGGGTGTGTCTGATCCACCAACCCGCACTAGGCCAGCGTGTGTAGATTATGGCCTAAACCCTCTCAGCTCTCTAGATAGAGGAGAGGAGACCCGAGCCCAGCAGTGGGACATTGATGGGTTGCTGATTAAGATAAATTTAGTGCTTAATTACCTAAAAATACATTTACAACCCAAAATTTGTAAATGTTCATTACATTTCAATATATAATTAAATCGACAGCACACAAACTCAGATTTATATTATAAAGCTGAAGAGTGAGAGTACTCAGGAACTACTAGTTCGATTTCAATCATTCTTTTACTGTTGGATAGCCCATTTCTCGAAGAAGGCTATAGATTTTACAACATCAAGCTACGGCCAATAGGAGCTGAGTAGTGACCAAAAACAGTTTAACAGCTAGTTTCTATATTGAGGAAAAACCAGTTACACCGAAGTAACAGGTTGTATCGAGTTTCGAATAGTTTATTTAAGTTTGTTTCCTCCTCTGGCCTTGAGGTACCTACTATATATATTATTAGTATTCAGTTGTGAAGAAGTAGTATCAAACAAGTAATCAACCATCTTATTCAGTTTATTCAAAATGGCGACTTTTTTAACTAAAATATCAATATTCACACTTTGTTTATCATTTGAAGCTGGTTTAATACTGGCCCAAAACAATACAGTGAAGGAGATCGGCGATGCTGGTAAGTTATTTTATGCCCTACTCCCATTGATATATAAAAATTGGGCGTCTTCCTCCATGCACAATTTCGTAGGTACTAAACTGTCCGGCTACAGTAAAAATGCAATTATAATTTGAAAGTATATCGGCCTATACTGACAAATTACAATTATATTTTTAGAAAATAGTATTTAAAATCAGTGATCATTTACCTATTACAAATTACAATTGCTTTTAAAAAACATTACATAAAAGGCAATAAAACTTTATGAAGTTTTTTAGTTGAAGATAAAAACATATGGACATGAGACAAAAGACATGAGACAAAATAAATTTAAATAAATCTTTTAGGTTTTACTAGCTTTTGCCCGGAGCTTTCCTTCCGTGGTTCCGTTTCTTTTGTTTGATCCCTACCCGGCTCCTTACGGTCGTATAGCCCTTATTTAGCCTTTCTCCATAATTGGATTACTTAACCAATTTGAAAAAATATTTTTGTGTTGGTTAGCCCATTTTTCGTAGAAGGCTATAGGCTAATTAAATAGGCTACTTAACATCACGCTACCAAAAGTGCACAGAAGCGACATTTTGTGGGTATATAATATAATGTTTTAAAATGTTTTAGATATATACTCTGTAGCATACCTAACAGTCCCATCACTGGAGGTGGGCAAGACGATCGGATGTGGGCTTTTGAAAAATAAGTTAGCAGACAGTATCAATATAATACCTCAAGTAACTACAATGTATATGTGGAAGGATGAAGTCCATGAGGAGAACGGGGTAATTTACTCTATTTGGACATTCACATGCAGCGCCATCTAGTCTCAAACTAAGCTAATGCTTGTAATATGGATACTAGACTACTGATATAATACAATAACTTTTTTTTAAATTCAATTCAATTCAATCATTTTATTTGCAAATATAGGTACAGTATAAGATTTTACATTGTTGTTTAAGTTCTCCATATTTAACCTAATTGGCAATCAATCAATACAAATCAAATCAATACATACTAAAATAATATCAGTGAAAGAACAAATTGGAATAAATTTTAACATTGAATAATAATATTGTAAACAGTTGTTATATAATCTAATTTAATGTCAATAGGCTAATGTCAAAAATTTAAATAAATGTCAAGTAATTCAAGAAAATAATGCAAATTAATATAATAATGACAACTAAATCAAAATTCAATGTCATTACTATCCAATAACAATACTAGTCTTGTCTTCTAGGTATTCTTTCACACTGTAATAAACTTTATCCTTTAATAGATATATTATTTAAATTAATTTTAAATTCATTTATATTATCAATTTTACAAATTTTTTCGGGTAATTTTTAAATTTTTGTAAATACATATACTAAATAATTGTGCACATCATACAAAGATTTGTCCTGGGTGGTAATCGAACCGACGACCCCTGTCTCAGCAGTCAGGGTTACTAATCAATGAGCTACGGAGGGTTTTAATTAAATTTTATTTAATAATAATTAGGTCTACGTTTTGTACTTTAAAGGTTTAGAAATAGCTTTTTAATTTTGTATACTTAGTCGTGGCTTAGAATGACCAATGCTATGTAAAATATTGTGTAGGTATATGTCGCCGCCAACTGGTTAAACCAGCCACTCAATTAACTGCCTAGACGTTTCATTAAATGGCGGTTTTTTTAGCCTTGAAATACCTTTTAGCGCAAATCGGACATGGATTGGATAAGTTGGAAGGCCAGGGTACACACTCTTCACTTTGTTAAATAAATGGCCTAAGCATTAGTCAGCTAGTTCATTAAATTTAGCATTTAACCATCCGGCTGAATTTCATTTAGGCAGTTAGTAAAACGCCGCCCGCGCCACCGGCGGCGCCGCTTAATTAAACGGCTAGGCAGTTAATTGAATGGTTGATTTAACAAATTGGCTGCGATATAATTATATTGAAATTCTCAATTTCCAGTTATTCCTGATAATCAAAACACGTACAACAGAAATGGACAGTGTAATACAGTTTGTGCGAAACGAACATCCATACAATATTTGTGAAGTTGTCTCATTTCCAATAAAGAACGACATCTCGCCATTTTTTAAAAGGCTTGGAGAAAATCCCAATTTGGCGCAACCTGGCAGTATGTATTATATTAATTGGCTAGAATACACATGCATGTGGCTTACTTTCATGCTATCTATAATCAGTCATTCTAATTTAATTTATAACATATTTGCGCGTAAAGGGTCTCTTATTTCACCAATTTCAGTGTTGTAATGTATCTCATTACGCACTAGTGCGGTAATGTAAAGTAAATTGCACGGCTTCTCATGCTCACATGCCAATAATCAAGAGGCTCCGTCTAAAACGAACGGTACTTACTTTTTTAAATCTTAGCAAAGAGTTTTTATGTCAGAAAAGTGGTCAACATTTTATGAATAAAATTAACTTTGGGAGATAAAATAATTATGATATAATTACATAAAATAAACATTTAATTCTTTAATTTAATTAATTTAGACCATAAATTACAACCATTTATCTGTACTAAAACACAAAAATATTAATTTACTTTATTAGTAATACTGGCTGTTTTTGTGTTTTAGCCTTAAAAAAAAAACGCTGATGCGCGCGCATCGATAATTTGTGACAAGTAAAAATTATTGCGCGCGCTATTTCTTTATCGCTGTATTTGTTTTTTTCTAAGAAAGTCCGAATTTTATTTGTTTCCTCGCAAATATGTTATAAAACGTCGTATGACATTCGTGCGGTTTGATAATTACAGCATCTGCTTTCAATATCGCCTCGGCTGTAATTATCAACTTACCGCACTTATATCATAATGTTATATTACCTATTTATTTAGAATCAGAACGACAGCAGTCAATTACATAGTAAAAACATAAAATAACGACCTAGTACTCTATCGTCTTGCCAGTGGCGTAACTTCAGGATGGCAGGGCTGGCAAAATACCACGGCTCCCGACCTAAGAGGGCCCTAAGAAGCCTCGAGCTCAGAAGTAAATTTTTAACAATGAAGTACCTTAAGTACCAGACATCACTACATAGTATAAAACAAAGTCGCTTTCTCTGTCCCTATATCCCAAAACTACGCAACGGATTTTGATGCGGTTTTTTTTAATAGATAGAAAGAGAGAGAGGAAAGAGGAAGGTTAAACCTTCGTCTTGAATAGGAAGCAATATAGGCGAAGCAGCGGAATATATAAAAATTATTTTATATATTATTTTACATTTTTTTTTTTTTTTCCTTTTTCTTAAGTATCTGCATAAAATCTATTAAAGTCAGACAACTAGAGACCATACCTAATACAAATTCAAGTTAATTATTCAAGATTTTAAAAACATCTTACACAACGTGATGATTCTTACTGATAGGGCCCCATCATAAGAATTTGCCACGGGCACCAGGTGGTATAGTTACACCACTGAGTCTTGCAATACCTCATAGGGTGATGTAGAGACAAGCTATAGTACATGCTTTCTGAGAAACAATGTAAGGAAAAGAAAACCTCATTTAACTCATACATAAATATAGATTAATTATACATACTTACCTAAAAGCTGTTCCTAATATATATACCTAAATAATACTAAGTATATTTTTAATATACATACATAAATACGATATGTGCCCTGCCCACTGCCAGTTCAACATAATAATTATAGCAACTCATTATTGTCGCACTGCTGGGCGCGGGTTCTTCTCATCTTTATTTAGAAAGCTGAAAGGGTTAAGTGGTACATAATTATATGTATGTATATTAATTACTAGCTGACCCGACAATCGTCGATCTACCACATTTTTTTTTTAATCTTTATTACTTCTCATACTACTTAAAATAGTTAATAAAAAAAATCTTTAAGTTCATTTTGGAAGAGTGCGTTTGCACTCTTATATTTATAAAGCATGACACGAATTTTTATTTAAGTATTAAATTATTCCAGCTCAATTAGACAACAAACCTACCTTACCTAAACCAGTCGCGATGCCATCGAACAAGCATTCATTTGTGCCTCAAATACCAAACTCATGCAAGAAATCTACCTTCTGTGAAGAAATACCTGATTACCCGCAAGAAGTAATCAATGGACTTCTTGCGCAGGTAAATATCAGAACTAAATAGGTACGACGATTTATTTAGGACGTACTAATTTTAAAAATTTGGTTGGCTGGATGGATTAATGAATGTTTTTTATTCGCCAAAAACATGGCACATTAGCTATTGATTGTGTTTAAAGGCATGCGAATTTACGTATAATTGAATAGAATAGGTACAATCGAACTATTCGTTTAAGTTGTAAAAGTATCTTTCATTTCAACCAGTCAAGACAAGACCAGTCTTGGCTTGAATAAAGATGTTAGTAATTCTCTGATCTTTTTAGGAATCTTGTTAAAGATTTTTACTGTCTTATTAAAACTAATTTTGTAATGGAGAGTACTTTTACATAGCTCATATTTTAGTTACATACCTATATATCATCCCACATTTGTCCGTGAATGGATTGACAAAGGTGCATCACACCGTCATTTCGCCAACTATAGGACTGATAGGTACTGACATTTTCAAGACAGCAAAACCTTTTACCAATTTTGCCCGACTGCAATCGAACTCTTGCTCAGCAGTTACACACTGTCGCTGTGCCAGCGAGGCAGTTTTTTAGTAATTTATTATTGTATTTCAGGAACCTTTGAAACTTCCAGTCGATCAGAGTGATCGACTGGAAGTCAAACACGTCGGTTCTAGGCGGGGAGATCCAGAAGAAACTAGAGAATTATGTGGATTAGGAGCAAAGGTCTAAATTTACTTTGTACTACATGGGTTATTCCAGTTTCCAGAAAAAAGAAAGTAGAGGATTTGTAATTTTTCTTGCAAATATTTCATATATTATATTGAGAGAAAAATGAGGGTACACAGAAATTACAGCTAAGTACAAAAAAATACCTACATCATCCTTATTTAGAATTATAACAAAACCTTCTACCTTATAATCAATTTATTTTAATCAGGAATAACAGTCTTATATACAATATTTTAAACTAAAATTAAGCTAGGTACTTATTTAAAACTAAATAAAAGCCAAAACTACTTAAAGAAGGTCAAACATTTTTCAAAGGTAAACAATTTAAACCTTAAGATAACAAATATAATCTGTTTATAAAGAGATCTACTTCCTAAAATATGACTGAACAAAAACACAGGAATTATTTTCATTACATGGACCTCAAACGTTATAGAAATAATCGCTTTAGAGTCTTACTATTACATTATTAATACATTATATTTTACAAATACCTTCACAAAAAAAATTGGTTTATCGTTTCAGGGATGATACAATTACAAAAACAAACCGTAGCAATAAACTAATGGCGTGCAACTAACGGCTATAAAGCATTCCTAACGCAGAAAAAAATTACAAAAACAAATCCCAATATAGTTTTGCGTGACATGGGAATCGAACCCTCTTGAACAGCAGTCGTGTAGGTACACTGCTATGCCACTGTGGAATTTGTAGAAAGAATTTTCTAAAATAAGGATTTTTTTATTTTTCAGGTGATTTACCCACAAGCCGTTTTAAGTGCAGTAAATCGCACATGGTTCACAGTAATAAATAGGAAACCTAATCCTGTGCAAGGATTTCATGTTGAAATATGCGAGTAAGTAGGATTAAAGTAGTAAAAAAACTAGATCTTACCCACGGCGTCACGCGTGTAGTATCTAGATAAATAGTAGTCTATGTGCCAAAGGATTGTAGACTCGAGTATTTGATATTAATTTCAGTTTGATACCTCTACGCGTTCTTGAGAAAAATATTATTGACAAACGGATAACGGAGTAATCCTAGTGTGCCGCTTTCTCCTTTTGAGGTACGGAACCGTAAAAAAGACTTGACGAAACTAAGTTTTTTCACTACTTTTTCACCTATTAGTGTTACGACATCAATACTATACCTACTTACTTTATTGCGGTAGGTACATATTATACATATACATATGCAGCAGACAAAGCCATAGATGGAAGATATCCATACTAATAATAAAAAGCGTCAGATTTTTTGTGTTTGATTGGTTGTTTGGTTAAACGCGCTAATGTCAAAGACTATTCGAATTTTAAAAATCTTTTACCTATTAGTGTCATTAAAATATACTTTAGCTATATTGTGTGTTATGTTACATGATAATAATTGTAATAGCTACAGAAAATTATAATATAACTAAATTTAAAAATAATATTTACAACTAAAAACTAACAAAATTTACCTATCATTAAAATAAAAAACGGGGAGGAAATTACAAATTAAAAAAAATTAAATTAGTGTTATATTATATCCCATTTATCGAGGAAGGCTACCTATATGACATCACGCTACGATTGAGTAGATAGGTAGTGGCCAAACAATCAACGAGAGCGACAGCTTCAGGCAACAGCTAGTCGAAATTAAACAATAAACATTGCCATTAATAACACCCTTATTTTATTTACAGTGAAGATGGTTCCAGCTGTTCAGATATCGTTGAGATATTTAGTCATGGATTCTCATCACGTTGTAAACAAAAGTATGTTTTTCGCACAGTGTATGTCATAGATGAAAAAGAACCTAAAATCATTGAAACTTATGTTAAACTACCGAGTGGTTGTTCATGTGTTGCCTACTTAAAATTCTAAAAAAACTATCTATGTACTAAAAATATATGATTTAACCTATTAGAAGGAAAGCGCCACGAAGATAAGAATAAATATTTACATCTGTTTTTTATCTAAGTCTGATTCCGGTAACGGTATTGCAGAAACGCCAAAACACATAAAAAGGTTATAAAGTCATATATTTTTTACTGTAAACATGTGATTGGAAATAAATAAATTAATATGTCTAGAATTGCTTTTTTTTATTACAAGTTCAAAACATTGCCCTCGCATATACTTATTTAGAGGTCAATTATTATTATGACATTGACATGAGTAGCATTCCAGTAATGACAATCAGTGTCAAAATCAAATAGACAAATTCAAGTCTTTATCCCTTATTAGTCTGTGGTCTTTATCTTCAAGCTATAAACGGCTAATAATGTTGCTTAATTTAAATAGAAAATCATTTATAACACTTTATTTTACATTTCTAAGATCAGGTTTAATTCTTGGACAAAGCAACATGTCGACGGGGAGCGGTGATACTGGTAAGTTGCAACATTATCATGCAATGCCGGTCATGAAACTCTCAAAGGTATTTTCGCCATTCTTCTAGAAAAAGAGACTGTAAACTTTAGCTCAAACGATCATACATTACGCTTTTACTCCCCGAGAGGTGTATCATATCCACATTTCACCAGTTCTGTTAGATCCCATGTGATAGAGCATAAAGGTTTGTTCTGTGTCTGGGTGTAATTTATCTATAATATGTATGTATTTACGAAAAAAAAAAAATTTAAGTAGTGTATCAGTTGTTTAGTACCCATAACACAAGTAAATATAATTGCTTACTTTGGGACTAGATGGCGCTGTGTGAATGTGGTAGAATATTATTATTATTACTATAGAGGGCTAGTTCCATTACAATCAGATACTAGCTGTTACCACTACCAGTTTGGGCCACTACTCAGCTCCTATAGGCCGTAGTGTGTTGTTATATAGCCTATAGGCTATCCTAAATACATGATTGATGCTATCAAACAATAAAAGAGTTTTGCTAATCTGACTAGAGTAGTTCCAACTTTATTGTTTGATGTATATTTGGATTTCCTATGACTGATATGATGACTATAATCTAAAAAAAATTACCTATAGTTATTTAAGCACATAGGTATTTTGTTTTTACACAGGTAATCATAATAATTACAATTTTAAATATTCCAGATAAATATTCAGTAGCATATGTAACAGTCCCATCTCTAGAAGTGGGCAAGACAATTGGGCATGGGCTTGTGAAAAATAAGTTAGCTGCATGTGTCAATATAATACCTCAGGTGACTTCTATATATGAGTGGAAGGGTGAAGTCAATGAGGACAATGAGGTATTTATTATCTTTAATCATTAAAACTTATAACAGTGTGTAGTGGATAGGGTTGTAGACTGAAGGGTGCGCTGGCGGGATACTGGAGCTTCCAAATGAAAGCTATTTTTTCCCAGAGAGAGCTTCTTTATTAGATGTTACTTGTTTGGCTGCCGGATTCGGAATGAATCTACGGCGAAAGTGTGCTCAACTTATATAATTCAGCCGGTCGCAGCCGGCCAATCACAACGCTTACATTATTTTTCGTTATCGCTTAACCAATCAGCTCTTAATAATTTTAACAAATCAGGAGTTGTTTAGTTTTATCTTATACATTTGTTAAACAAATTTAGTTTACATTAGAATAATCATTATTTATATACTACAGAGATGATTATAAAAATGTTTACAAAAGGCTAAGACACACTTATTTATCATTATAAAAGTACATTAACTAACACTTTTACTTAATTTTAATGTCTTTCTTAATCTTTACACACTTAATATATAATTTCTATAGTTTATTAATCACTTACACATTGTCTTTCACTTTATACATATGCACGCCTTTATTTTTAACACTTTATCATACACTTTTTAATGGGAAATAATAATGGTTCCGAAAAACAAATTAATCTCCAGCGATCTGTGGCCGACTATTATTCTAATTAACCAGCGTTATAATGAATTACCGACTCAACACCCAAAACATAACCGAAAAAAAAATATCCAATTTAACAAACAAATAAGAGCACGTTCAAATTACATTTTCTCCTAAAAAAAAAATGGATTTTCGAATAACAAAACTAAACTTCCGAATAGAATACTGAACCTCCGACAAAGTTACTAAGTTACCGACAACAGAGGTTTTGTCAAAATAATCATATTTTTACAACTTGCATTAACTGTTTTAATTTCTATTGTTGGTTATCAAATTTATGTTTCAACTCTCAGTAATGATGAAAATACCTCAACTGTTCGGCCCGCGCGATTACGTTCGTGTCGCATTCGGCTGTTTTCGTGTGCGAGTTCGAAAGCTCCGAGCGCAGTGCGCTTGCAACGACCGTTGCAAAAACGTTTCTATCGTTGTAACAAGGTAAAATCCAAGGTAGGTTAGGTTAGAACTGCGACCACACAAAGCTGTTAACTAGTTTACTCAAACATAGGTAAAGCAGCATTATGAATTTTACCACGGGTACGTGGTAAGTAAAATTCATGATATATGATGCAAGTAAAAGTTATTGTTACAAGTACAATTTCATTTTTTTATAAGTTTCTGTATAACCACTCAGAATAATATTTTCAGTATAATGTTACAGTTAAAATAGCACCACAATCTATGAAATATGAAAGGTAATTTATAAATTAATAGTAGGCAAGAAGAGATAAAAATTACAAAGCATAGTTTTCAGTAGAATGTAATTTATGCTGGTAGAAAAATATTATAGCAATAAACAGTCATGTTTATTTTTCGAATATTTCAGTATCTCATTCGGTCGTTTCGTTATTTTTATTCGGACAAAAGTAGTCGGAAAGTTAGTATTTTAGGCAGTAGATTTAATATTTTGAGTAAGAACAATTCTTCTTTTTTTGTCGGAGCTTTTATTACTATCCCTTTTTAATCGTCGCTAACACAGTGTTTAAGTATATTAAATGTCCATCAGGCAGGTGATAATGTAAAATAGGCATAGGGCAAATATATTTTTAAACATTAGATGTTAAAGTGTAGTAGACCCATGAGGCTGACATGGTCACCTGAGACTGCACCCAGGCGTCATGAAAAATAGATAACAAAAAACAGATTTTGACTCACCTTGTAGTATTTATAATTATTTGTTGGGGCAGGAGCCGTCAGCGTCCTCTTTCCTACCTCGACCGATGTTTTGTTGCAACCTACAGTGGAGTAGAGTGTAGTTTTAAATTTCAAAATTTGATTCTATTTGAGCTGGAACCTAATATTTTTCATGGAAGAATATCATTGCAATAATATGTACTATTTAGAATTTTATATTTCTAAACTAATTTCTATCATTTAAACTGCCACCAATGTGTCTGCAAAGACATAATGTAAATGACTATTGCCTATAAGCGTTTGCAACACCAAGGTCATCAGTAAGTGTTGCCAACCCATATGTAACCTTCTTCTATTGTAAATTCACAACTTTTTTTGACATTAAATATGAATAATTAATATTCCTGTATTATATTCCAGTTACTCCTGATGATCAAAACACGTACAACAGAAGTGGACAGGCTAACAGAGTTTGTGACAAGCAACCATCCATACGAAGTTTGTGAAGTTATCTCATTGCCAATAAAGAATGGCAACCCACCATACTTGAAGTGGATCGGAGAACAAGTTCCTACCAAACAGTAACTGTATTTAAAATGGCAATACTAAAGCTACACTTCGCTAGGTACAAGTCGCGCGTGGCTTCGCTCCCGTCGTTCATTGTTGGCCACTGCTCAGCTCCTATAGGCCGTAGTGTGATGTTGTATAGCCTATAACCTTCCTCGATAAATGGGCTTAATAACTCTAGAATTTTTCAAATCAGACCAGTAGTGCTGATATTATTGCATTCAACCAAACCAACAAATTCTTCAGCTTCATAATATTAATATAGATAAGATGAATAGGGCAAAGTGGGTAACCCGTGCTCAAATGCCGGCTCACAGTATACCACAGTCATAATAACATTGTATTGTGCTCTTGTTGGTGAATAGTATCCAGAAGTCAAGTAGTTTTAAAGGGTTGGAAAGCCCATGTGATGCTTCTGGTGATGCAAGCAGGTAATGGTTATCGCTTCCCATCAGCAGGCTGAAGCTTGTTTGCCAGCATCACAGTATTAAAAAAGGTGTGAGGTTTAAAAACCGATGGCATATGCACATTATGACGCAATTAATTGCATACTTAGCTGCTTACTTATGTAAAAGGTATCTCCAGGTGCCAGTTCCATGGTTTAACTTCATTTGTCACTTCCAGAGTGCGTAGCTGCACAATATGAAGCTATGAAATTATTTCTAATGTTGAAAAAGCAATCTTCGTACCTGAATATTAGAGGTATAATGCAATGTAATTGGTACTACTTTTAGGTTGCCGAACCAACTGTCAGGATCAACTATCAGACCAATTCATAAGGATGATCTATAAGAGTAATAGTAAAACAATTGAATGGTTGTTAGAAAAAGGTGTTATGAAAATACTTCCATGAAGCAATGTCTATCTTTTGTTAAGAGCAATAAGGTTGCTATTTGTGAAGTAATTGGTCAACTTGTAACGTTTTCTTTTAATTTTTGATGCAACCCTGTATTTAACATATCTTTCAATAACCATTTATTGTAAGTACATGAAGCATTTGAGTCGAATTGTGATTTAATTTTAAGGTTAATCATTTTGTTAAAAGAACTGAAATAAACCAATAAAATTAATTAACTTTGTTCTAACTCTTGTGTTATTGCTTGTTTTTGGAATACATGATCGAAAGAAACGCATACCAAATAAAAGTAGGTTTATAAACAGCTATGTACAAAACAGGTAATGCTTGAACAGAAATTTTATAAGCCAAACTGAAGACAGGATAATCTCTCGCTTACTTCGGAGCTAAAGGATATTAGTTATAATAATATTTTATAAAGATATAAAATGATAATTACATAAGATAAGAAATTTATGACTGGTCTGTTGGTCTAGTGGTTAGTGACCCTGACTGCTAAGCCGGAGGTCGTGGGTTCGATCCCCACCCAGGACAAATCTTTGTGTGATAAGCATAAAGGTTTGTTCTGTGTCTGGGTGTAATTTATCTAATGTATGTATTTACAAAAAAAAAGAAGAAATATTTAAGTAATATATCAGTTGTTTAGTAACCATAACACAAGCAAATATAATTGCTTACTTTGGGACTAAATGGCGCTGTGTGAATGTGGTAGAATATTATTAATAATTAGATTAAGATCTGTAATCATAGTGTTTTGAATAATAATTTATACTTCGCTTTGGCCGCAAATAGGTGAGGCAAAATATGTCTAGCAGTGAACGTGATGGGGCTGAATAAGATGATGATGAAATAAATTGGAAATAATATATATTATATTATCTTTGATTCCCTTGGTGGCGCAACAGTACCTACTTAGGAATGTGCGGCTCATGTGCCTAAGTTAAATCCGCGGGGCAGATAGATACCAGTCATTAGGTTTTTCTATCGACAAATACTCAGGGAGTCTGGTATTAGTGTGCCCCATACCATATTGTCAGGCTCGTTGCCCATTACATACCCAACGTAGCCAACAAAATAGGTTACTTACCTTTGGAGAAAATATTTATTACTATAAATTGATATATATTATTTACTCAAGCGCGCAATAATCTACTAGCAGCTTCGATATTCAAAAATTGTAAGATTTTAAATAATGCCATCTATCGACGACTAAAGTAACTAACTAACACTTTACATTGCAAATTAACGCCCCCATCTTTTCACAAGCCTTGAGAAAAGATCTGAATTAGGTAAATAAAACAGATGTCTTTAGTAGTACCTACCTACTATCAGAGCTGAGTATTAAGTGAATTAATTTGTACCAAACGGTGCCGTCCCATTTTTAGGGTTCCTTAGCCAAAATTGCAAAAACAGAATCCTTAAAGTTTCGTCGTGTCCTTCCGTCCGTCCGTCCGTATGTCACAGGCATTTTACTCGAAAACAATTTGATGTTTGATGAAATTTGGATAATAGGTGTCTTGTATGGGTCGCTACTAGGTTTGGCAGTTAAATAATAAAAATAAATATTTAAAAAATTTATTAAATCAATCAATACAAATGTCATTTATTGCGATAATGGGTAATACATCAGCTGTTTACATTTACAATAATAAGTTCGCCACAATCTACCGTACGGCATGCAATACGTACAATATAATAATAATAAAATAATTTCATTCCACAATAGCCATTACAGTTAACTATAAAAATTAATTACGAATATATTTAGTAAATTACATTAAATGCAACTACTGGTGGTTAAGTATCTGTGATGTCATTACAGTACAATGTCAAACACAATGAGATAAAATAATAAAGAGTCATCAATGTAATGTGGTAAATAATAATAATGCTAATATTAATAAAGTCAAAATTTATAATATAATAAGTACACACAGTAGGCATATCTATACAGATTTTTTATCCTCTAGATATTCCTGAACACTATAATTACTTTTCTCCAATAAAATTCCTTATCCTTTAGTTTAAACACCGCAAAACTCGAGATCTGCAGTAGAGGCTCCGGCAAATTGTTATAGACTCGAGGTGCCATACAGAACACACCTTTATTAAACAATGTACTTTTATGTTGAGGGCAACAAACTTTTAGGTGGTGGCGCTTACTTAGGTAATTTTCATACAATTTGGAGTTAGTTCTTACAAATATAACTAATTCGTAGATGTACAGACACGCCATAGTTAATATTTTAAGACTCTGGAAATAGGGTCGACAGCTATTTGTTTTTTGGAGCTTGCACATTGCCCTTACACATTTTTTCTGTGCTATGAATACTTTTTCTTTTTCAGTACAGTTACCCCGTAATGCCGTAATATAGATCCGACATACCCATGGTATGCTGATAGTACAACGGATTGACTTACCTTTTTTGAGAGCATGTATAATGCGTATGATTGAGAGTTTAATTTGGAACAAAGAGGCTCAACATGCACTTTCCAGTTCAAGCTACTATCTATGTTCAGCCTTAAAAATTGTGTCGTTGTGTTTATTAATTAAGAGTTTGGGCACTCCATACATTGCATGGAAAAGAAGCTGATTTTTTTTTCAGCAAACATTGACTAGTAACTCATAGGTACTTCGACAGATCTTATAAAAACAGTTTAAGGTTTCTAAGAAGTCTTTTTTTGATTAAGTATAATTGAATATTTTCGGAAATAAATGCTCCGAATGTAGTAATATATTTTCAACGAAATTATTTTGAACATGACCGGATTAGCTAAGCCATTTTTGAGTTAAGTACCCGCCAGCCATTTTTGAGCCGCGACGTGTACTATGCACGAAGCTTATCGAATGCAGCATTAGATAATTTTAAACATGGGAACTATGTACCTACTCTCAGGAAATAGCAAATAAAAAAAGTTTTGCAATTACTCTATTAAATATTAGTGATAAATCAAATGTGGGTAAGTAGTAATATTTATGAAAATTTCAAAGATTACAACATACAAGGTACCTACCTACCTAACTTCGAAATTTGTATAGGTACCTACATATATCGGTTTTTCCAACTTTGCTTCAATTTACGAGCCAAGTAGCAGTTAGGTGCATTGTATTTGGCAACATACTAAAACGTTAAATTGTTTCGTTGAGCACACTTAACGTGCCTACTAGAATTAACTTGGCAAGCCACATACAGCTTCCCTTAAAGATATTTGGCCAATGCAAGGGTCTTTGACATTTCATTCTTAGAAACTTTTTGCCTATTTGGCTTAATGCCAGATACCCTTGCCGCCGTATGTTTATAAAGTACATTGTCATTTTGGCCACCAATTTTAATTTTTTGTTGCGTCTTGACATAGGTATTATTATTAGGTTTTTTTTTTGAATGTTGTTCCATTTACTTGTATAAAGATTTATACAAGTGATTACAATAACAGATGTTATTGTAATCACGTCTTGCTTATCTTATGTACCATATATCATTGTAAACGAAAATCCCGGGTTTTGGCTGAAAACCAGCGTGTTACCAAACGCTGGTTTTCAGCCAAAACCCGGGATTTTCCTTATGGGGCCCAAGCATAAGCTGACGCTTAAACCCTTTGATTTCGGTATTATAGTTTTTCTTTTTTTTTTCATTACTTTTGTAATAGATATAGGAAATAAATACTGTAAGACTGAAATCAATAAACTTCTTCTATTCTATTCTATCATTCTGTTCCGGTTTTTTTTACGATAGCAGATAGAGGAATCATTCCTCTATCTGAAGATAGAGGAATGATTGGTTACTTAGGTGTAAGGGATAGAAAAATAGTCTAGGGGGGCAGTAGACACTATTCTTCTATACTTACCTTAATCGCTTTTATCTATCTATCCTAAACGACATGTCACTTCTAAAAAGCGTATTGAAAACATTTCAGTAAATTAACTCTGAGTAAAAAAAAAAATCGAAAACCACGAATTAAGACACTAAATAGCAATGTTGCCATGCCTCTGTATGAACCGTCGTTTAGTGCCACTGATGTCTGCATAGTTCAAATATAGTCGCCGCTGACTCGCGCACTCCGCACGCTCAACCTCATTGCCAGTCAAACAGATCTTTTATCTTGTTCTCTGAGTGAATTTACAAGGAATGCATTATTTGTAATTAGTTACAAAAAGTTAAATAGGTAAAAATACTATTATTATTTAGCACACTATCGAAATAGGTTATAACCTGTACTGATAGATGTAAGTTGAAATAAATAAATAAATAAATATTATATTTTAAATTATAAAATAAAAAAAAACACAGAAAAAGCTT
Source organism: Laspeyria flexula (assembly GCA_905147015.1). Lineage (NCBI taxonomy): Eukaryota > Metazoa > Arthropoda > Insecta > Lepidoptera > Erebidae > Laspeyria > Laspeyria flexula. The sequence goes on from LR989958.1 coordinate 3,090,674, forward strand.
ACTCACGCAGACACTTATCATGATAAAGAATCTTTCATGACTCGTAGGCTACGTATCGTGAAAGCTTCCTATAAGAGAAAGAGCTTGCAGAATCAGTAGTTTCCAAGATTGTATCCCACATTCAAACATACAAACTACTTCTTTACAATATTATTAGTGCATAATAAAGTAGGTCCGTGTAGTGACGGATTTAGAATACATAATGTGACTACCCAATTTCAACCCGTGGGTGTAGTAAAAGCACTGCAAGAAAAGGAAAATTCGAAATAAAACCCTATACCAACCCGTCTAGCCAGCGTGGTATAGTAAGCTTAATTCCCTCCAAAATCTTTGGAGGAGACCCGTGTCCAGCAGTGGGACGTTTATGGGTTGAAATGATGAGAGTAGGTATCTTTTACTCGCAAAGTCAAGAATCCTACGATACTACTCCCAGATAGGTACAACTTTTTTTTGCTCAAATCCATAAAACAAATTTTATAATTTCCTTTCGGCAATTTCCCAGATAATTAATTTATTCGTATAAGCGGCTGCACTTGAACGATAATAGCCTAATTAATCAAACCTACATTATGTTTGGATAGACAGCTTTTGTATAAGGTAATTAGTTATATACATAAGTATAAGTCGCAAGGAAAATTATTTGTAAAAAGAAAAAAAATTCTTTGTGAAACGCTTCGAATTATATTCGTGATAAGTGAAACGCTTTTAAACTATATTCGTGATAAAACGTAATATATAGGTGTTATTTATTACAGAAATTTTCGGTCCCAAAATATAGATTTAAACCCAACGTTTACAAGAAGTTACGAATCCTTGTGTTGTTTTTTAAATAATATAATTTATTATGTTAAGTTACAAAAGTTAGTTCGATACAATTGTGTAGTTCACTTACGTAACATGTAGTAGATCCTTGTTACATAAAAACTACCATTATCTACTAATTGCCTCATTTATATTAACTAGAAGCGTACGTATAAAACATAGATAGCGTGTAACAAAGAAAAGACAAATGGCTACTTTTGGAACAAAACCGAATACATCTTCGGTCGAAGTTCGTCCGACCAATCGTAGCTGCCGTAGACGTCTACGAGTTTCGTAGCGACCGCTGACGCAGTAGGGCGGCGTAGCGCTACGTTTAACGGGCCACAGGCTGAATACATTGACCTTTGTTAAAATCGCCAAAATTAAGTTTCTATTACGTTACAAGCAAAGGAAGCGAAGTACTCGAGTGGAGGCAATGCGTGGCTCCGCACGTCATGTAGTCGCTCTCTGTTATGGCATCAATAAAAATCTTTAGGGAAACATCTGCAGTCATAAAAGCTGTCGTATCGGTATCGACGCTGAGGCGGCTGAGGATGGTTAGGGGTGTGCCAGAGTGAGCATCGTGAGGCAGTCAGCGGTGAACACCGGTGGCGAGAAGGTGGTGAGCGAGGCGCATGGAGTCGGGTCGGTAGTGGCAGTGCAGTGCGGCTCGCGCCGGCGCGGATCGATCGCTCGGCATCGACCGCGGGCGGGGCGGCGCGGCGCTCAGTCGCGCGCGATCACGGCGTGCGGGCGCGCGCATTGCTGCACGTGCATGGCGCGCCTGACTGGATGCCTCGCGCCCTCGGGGAATGGCTTCGTCCGAGGAAGAGGCGACTACCGCGTCGACCACCAGCGACTTCAGTGACGATGACTGCCTCAGTGTCCGAAAATGGTGGTGCTTTCTGCTGTCGTCGATCGTCACGTTCATTGCGGGTCTTATGGTGGTGGTGCTATGGCGTGCGGCCCAGTTTTGCTGCTGCCACAAGGAGCCGGAGCTGGCGCCCAACGACCCAAAACAGAAGGAGCAAAAGGCGGCGCGCCAGGGCAAGCAGGAGTTCGAGGGCACGTTCATGACCGAAGCGAAAGACTGGGCCGGCGAACTTATATCCGGTCAGACCACCACCGGACGAATACTGGTAAGTACACCCTTCCATCACTATCTACACTATCCAACACGAATTAAACTAAATATTTGATAAGAAAACCTACTAGGGTAGGTAATTAATAATTCGCATGTTAAAAGTAATAAAACATTCAGTGTTGTAGACAATATTCTGTCGGTGAGGATATGTTCTAATGATATTTATTTGTATAGGAATTGGTTCAATTATTTGGCTAACTGGCGTGTACTCGTCGATTGAATCATTGAGATAGAAGCCCCTGTACAATGTAGATCTAAATAAAAACATTAACATTTAACTCTCAAATATAAATAATCTTAATCTGATTTAAACTCATTTCAAATTAAAATATCCAACTGTATTCAGCGACAGTTTTATTCTTATCGAACATATTTAACAAGTAAAAACGTGGGTAGATAGAGATAAGCACTAAAATATCTTGTTATATAAAATAAACACGTGTTTTCTGACATTTTACTACAATAAACCAGTCATTAATTATAATCATTTCATATTAAAACCATTTATTTATTATTCAAATAGCTTTTAGCTGATCTATTACCTAAAATTAGCTAAAAAACCCCTTTTAATTCATAGACCAGGTATATTTTACCCGACTCTGTTATTAGCAAAATTAAAATAAGGTAGCCATTAACCCAATTCTGTTCGATTTGGTTCCACACCCCTATGAATAGATACTATTCAGTGACGTCACGCGAGGCTGTGCAACATTCTTAGTATATAAAAGTAGGTTTTAATCCTATACACTTTTAATTTTTCGTCCGAATTTACAATGGAGGTAGTTAGATCATTCTGTCCTAGCATGATTTAAATGCTAAAACAGTAGGTTCATCATTTGAACCCATAAACGTCTCACTGCTGGACACGGGCCTTCTCCTGAGAATGTGGAGGGAGTTTAGCCTACTATACCACGCTGGCCAGACGGGTTGTTATAGGGTTTCTTTCGAATTTTCCTTTTCTCGCAGTGCTTAAGGTTACTCCCTCAGTCGCCTTTTACGACACCCACGGGTTGAGATGGGGTAGTGACTTTATGTATTCTTAATCCGTCACTACACAACAAACAGCTTAAGCTTTTCGAATGTTAGGAATATAGTCATAACTGGGGGTATGCAAGCGTTTATCATTGTTAATTCTAACTTAGAGAAACCACAGGGTTAGGGTTGTTAAAAGGTCTGACTCATTTCTAATTTTGGTTCTTAAATATACCATTTCTATACCTACAACTTTTTTATGTTCATTCAGGAATTCATAAAGTTAACTTTTACGACTTTTCTGTCATTTTAACTATTGCGGGAATGGAAAATTTTAATTATCTATGGTTTTTTTTTAATATCTAAAGTAAAAAACCTTTAATAAAATACGTTTTTCTATTACTTAGTCTTAGTTACAAGAAGATACTCTTAAAGCATAGGTAAATAGATAGATAAATAGTCTATTTATTCATAAATAGTTTACAAATTTTGGTTCATAGTGTGTTCAAGCCTTATATTAGGTAAATCTAGACACTAGGTTGGTTAATGTTTTATGTCGAATGTGAAGGTATTTTTTATTTGATTTATCAAACAGGTAAACTGTTGTAACGACAAGGTAACTAGATAGGTAGACTATTTACTCGACTAGCGAATGAGGGGAGAGTTATTTTTAAATGAGTTTTATATTTCAACATTTTCTAAAACCTTCATATCATATTCTATGAATGACTTTTGTACAACTTTATGTAAAAAATATCTAGTTGATTTCCAAAACTTTTGAAAAAGGTAATGAGCGCCGCGCTTTATGGAAAAAGATCTGTGTTGTGGGGATTTTACAATTATACAATTAACGGACTCAAATTACTCTCTGACTCCAAACAAATCTATAAATCACACAATTACAATTATAAGATGAATATAAGAAAGATTACATAGGTACTTACGTAATCTTCTGTGAAGAAAACTGAAGACTGAAATGCAAAGTTATCGGTCGTTTTGCCCGCCAGTTTTTCGCCCGAGCGGGCGAAACGACCAAGTCCAAATTTTTATAATTTTTGATCGGCGCCCGATAACTCGAAATGCATATCAAGAAAACTAACACTAAAATATGTGTCTTTTACAATTATATTCAAGTACAAGGTCATTTACATGGAAATACGATCGAAAGGTTTAATCTAGTAATGTGCGAACTAACACATATGTTGTAGTAATTTTCTCAATGACAGTATTACTAATTTATCAATTAGACCGTATAAATTTACTAGTTTTGAAAAAGATTTGATAAAACCAATTGTAGTATTTTAAATATCGAACATGAGAATGTTTAAATTAGCTTTCTTCTTTAAAGACAAGCTTTTAGGGTCGATTTAAAGATTGGAGTCTTCTTTAAAACGAAACAAACAATCCCGAACTCTATACCGTCGTTTTACAATAGAGTTTCCTTCGTCACCTTCCAACGCCATCATCAAATTAGCTCCATTTTATAAAAATATTATATTGTCATCCAATTTATAATGCATGCTGATGACTACTTCTAATTCAGTCGAAAGATTTGACCCGAACATGCAATTTTAAAACAAAAGCTTGTAAAAAGTTCTTCTCATTTTTTGAAGGAGCAAGGGACGAAAGTATAAACTTAACAGCTGACCGTTTTTAGGGTTTCGTAGTCAACAAGAAACCCTTACAGTTTCGCCATGTCTGTCCTTCCACAGCAGCGTAGTACCTCTAGTTATTAATATGTTTTTTGTTATCCGAAAAAAAAGTATATGAAAGTAAATTTAAAAAAATAAACAAATTTATCTTCATTAGCAACTAGCACCTGTGCGTTGCCAGTGTTTCGATAAATTAATAATAAAATCGCTCTCTGTTCTGTGTTAATATAAATGAATCAAAATAATTCAAATACCTCTTTAAATGCTAACAATAATTGAACAAAAAGTAAAACCATAATGAAAAATAATATTCTTCTGGTAAAATTTATTAATAACAAGTATTATGTGTAAAAAATTATGGGCAAAAAAATAAGGAAAACCATAAACATAATAAAATACCAGACATTTGAAATAACAAAACATTGACCTTCTAAAATGATAATAAATTAAAACAATAATCTGTGTTACACGTCTAGCTAAGTAGGTTAAAAATGCGGATAAGGTCTCGTTTGAATAAAAAAAAAATATTTTAATTATTTATTATAAAACAAACTAAATCGTACAAGCCTGTATTATTCTATAATGGCACCCTGACACCCTGAACCGGATACTTTTTCTACTTTCTAATATTTCTAATTTCAAACAATACTCGGGGATTGGAAAAAACACTTTATTCGAATTTTTATTGTGAAAATTTCGTTGTGATGTAACTTTTCCATCACATTTTAATCTATAATACCTAATAGATAACCAGTTGGTGGCTACAATACGAGTAAAAAAGTTATTTACATACCTTCTTCGTAAAGTTTTTATCGATTTATATATGGCCAAGTTAAAGAGGTATTGCTATCAAATATTATAACAATGTAACGCAGTCAGAAAGCGTTAAGCATATTTTATGTAGCCTATAAATATTTGTTATATAAAATAAGATTAGATAAGCCTTTTTTTAATAAATACAAGTTATATTACCTACGTAACTTATAAATTAATCAATGTGACCAAACAAATAATTCTAGTTTTTTTTTAATACGAGTGTCCATAATTTTTTAAACTTTTTATTGAATTTATTGACAAATACATTTTGCCGACACTACTTTGCGGATAATCTGTTACATTCTTAACTTGTGACTTTCATAAATGTTACTTTATAACCTAGATGAATAAACGAGATTTCATTTCACTACATTTTAGATAAGATAATTATAATTATAATTTCTGATATTTTAAGGATTTTATTACTGTTCATAAATGCCCTTTACCAATACCTAATAAAAATAAACCTCTTTTAGTACTTCTTTTAAATTATTTTGACGTTGATCACTAGAAACTGTTTGTGCACGAGATGTACATATGGTAAACGATTCTCTGTCCCTCGAATAATTGCTTAATTTTTTTCTTTGTTGGCCTCCTGAAACTGACTAGAAAGCAGAAAGAAATAAGTATTCCAATCAAATAAACCAATTAAATACTGCAAATACCTCAGACATTTAGCAGACACACGGATACCGATTTTGGGTTCAAAGATCTAAAGTAAATAACTATCTTAATTATAAAACATATTTCCAACAACCAATATCTTGCACTTGAGCCGTTTTTCATTAGCAAGTCAAAGAACAGACACAAAGTACTCAACTATTATCGAATTAAAGTGTCCATGAATCACACGGTGACCTAATACATTCGTATAAAAAGCCAAACATAAGATAATGGGATTACTGTTCGTACACTGTTAATAGTGTTAAGAGGTTGCCATGGACGCCAAATGGATGCTTCCGCGGGATTTTTAATTAACTGTTTCTCGTGACAATAGCAACTCTCAGTCCCTTGTTTTATAAAAAATAAATACAAAATATATTCCACGGGAACCGTACATTTTAATTATATTGCATGCTTTTTACGGTCAAAGACATTTATTTTTCATAATTACAGAGAAAAATATATTATCCAACTTAGTGTAGTGTTAATAATGTAGGTAGTTAGAAAAATCGGTTATCGGTCGGGTAGGTGCTAGATTACACGTCGAATTTTTTTTGATTACCTACGTTTTTATAACCAAAACAAAGTTTCGACCTTCTATATATACATATAAGGATGATTTTGTTGTAAATTTGGAGTGATTCCGACGTACCCTGGTACGGGAGCTACGCCCATAGGACCGGGACATCGTGGAACCCTGACCCAGTTTACGATATCGATGCGCCCGCCCTCTAGTTCAAGAACGGTTTCCCTTTCGACCTATTGATGCGTCCTGGCTTTGCTTAATTACAATATAATAATACAGAAGGTTAAATTACTTTGTATACTTCGTAATTTAATGTTATATTTCGTGGTCTTTATCGGAGCTATATATTAAAAATATTAAATATTTTTTACACTTAATGGACTAGACTGAAATAGACTCGCCTCCTTTTAAATAGGACTTAACAAACTTGTGGGTGTGAAATATCCCTGCTTACACCTTTGGAGATTGGTATGTTTTATATATTTGTCAACAAAACAACCTATACTTTCCCACAGCCAAAATTACAAAATTAGTTTAAGAGATAGATAATACATTTTCGATGTTGCCATGCCAAACCCGGTAAAGCACCTGGTAATAATAAAATTCTCTGCCTACATCCTAGTGACACATTGACCTCAACATTCTGAAGGTCGTCTCAATCGATTATATAACTAATACGTGTAACCATACAAACTATGAATATATTACGACGAATTTGAATTAATTTTATAGTGCAACTTTTGTGATGAGCAGCCGGTTTGAAATACGTTCTTATTGTCATTTTATTATATAATTTACATAAGTATATTGTATATATTAAAGGTATATAAGTTTTTTATAATAGCAGTGTTAAACTCCAACTTCCTATGTAAATAATTAAGAAAATTGACGTGTGGTAAAATCCCCCCCCTCCTCTTTCAGCGAACTGGTCGTAGGCAAATTTGCTGACTCTATCTTTCAGATAGCCTGTTACATTCTTAACTTGAGACTTTCATAAGTGTTACTTTGTAACCTAGATGAATAAACGAGATTTCATTTCATGCCTAATTTTGTAACTCTGTCAATACTCAACATTGTCATTTTACCCTATCTTAGGGGAAGACAGTCATCAACAAATATCTAATTCACACGCTGACAAAAAATCTTACAAAAAGAAATCCCAATGAAAAAAATGGTATTCAATGTCAGACGTATTGACTGTAGCCAAATACAATTTTAATACTTTATGATAATATCAACGCATGCGTATAACTTGTTTTTATCCTATTTCTATGAAGATGACTAGATATAAGTAGCTCTTTGTGTGAATTATGGTTTGGTTAGATTTCGCTAAGTCTCATCTCATCGTAAAGTTACATAAAAAATATGATTAATGCATCACACGTACCGTCGCTCCACCCACGTGGTTTATCGATAAAACGCAAGCTATGTGCTATTCCAAACTTTAGTCTATGTGCGAAATTTTATACATATCTTTTCAGGCGTTCTGCTATGATTGAGTAACCAACATCTATCCATACCTTTATCTATCCAACCTAACTTTCGCATTTATATTAGGATATTCATTTATAAAATAAAATATTTACACATAACTTAAAAATTATACACAACTAACCTATTTAAAAAAAAAAGTATCAGATACTCTATTTACAGGAAATTTCTATAAATAGAATACGAGTAGCTGATTGAGATCAGATTCCTGAGAAAACGTACCCAAAAGTCTAGCCACATTACCGCGTTGGATAGCAAGGCTAAATATTAGGATATTGGGATTCTATTTTTATATTTAAGGAAACCTATCTAGTCGTGTCTCGAGAAGGGCTAAATCGATTCGAATTAATTTCATTCTTTTCAAATACATGTTTCGCTGAAAAAACACAAGTGTTCAGACGCATCATGCACATTTTTAGGGTGATTCTATGAGTATCACCAACTGCGCGAATTTCTGTCTCCCAAAAAGGTTTTTTAATATGTGAAATAAAATCACAAAAGACTCTACTTTAAATCGCTTCAGAGGGTACAAAATATACGTAAGATTTTGCATCAGCTATTTATCGCAAGCGATATAATTTCTTGCTAGTATTTCTTCCTATTATTTAAAATAAATAGGCAAGTATTCACAATTAGTTGTAAATAAATAAAAAATAATTACGGCAATAATTATAACGTTAAATTGAACATTTAAATCAACCGCTTTTTTGGTTGTACAAATTTATGTTCCATGTGAGTTTGCTTGCGTGCAGTAAATAGCTCAACTAAGTTGAAAGAAACACGAAATACGCCTTCGAATGATCGATTTATATGTACCGACTGGTTAAAATACGTCACAATATTAATTTTTTTTTTTTTTTAAAGTACCCACCTTTTTCGCTTTTTACCACAGGTTTAAACCCAACTAGCAAGGATAAGGATACGTTAATTTTTACCTAATATAAAATGAATATTATAAAGCCTAAAAGATTGTTTGCTTTTTATTTATTTTATTTGAACGTGCTAATCGCAGGAACTACTGAACCGAATTTATTAATTCTTGTGCTCTTCTTGTGTTGGATAGCCTGTTAATCGAGGAAGGCTACAAGATATATAAAATTACGCTACGACAAATAGGTTCTGAGTAATGGCCAAACAAAGTTCACCGGAGTGAAGCTCCGAGCAGCAGCTATAAATAATAGTACTCTATAAAATAATTCATCAAATTCCACACAGAGATAGTCTAGGATCTGGAAAAGGACACAGTTTTATATACCCATTTCATCTGGCTTCACATTAATTAATTATGTGTTATTGCAAAACAATTCTCAATGCCAAGTACCTATTAATATTGAAACCATGTTGACAGGAAATGTTCACATTTGGTTCCAATTAGTTGGCGACACAGCAAACTGCAGTAACAGGTTGTCAACTGGAAATAAATTTGCAGAACTACTATAAAACCATAGAACTACTGTTTACGTTTACAGAAATAGTATTTTCAAGATATAATTTGAAAGTCTCTTTATCGATAAGTCGGAAGCTAGATACATTATCCACATGAACTCAAAATTTTCAGTAAATTATTATCAATAGATCCACTGGATTTTTTTCCACCAGCTTTAATTTCCTTAAGTTTTTTTATCCGTTTTCACACAAATAAAAATTAATTCATTAATTTACGTATTTTTTAGCTTTACTCTATAAATAAGTAGTTAGAAATCGCGCCTTTCGCCCCCGTCTTTCTTTGTTTGGCCATTGCTCAGCTCCAATCGGTAATAGCGTGATATTATATAGCATATAGCTTCCTCAATAAATGGGCTATCCAATTCTAAAATAAATTTCAAATCAGACCAATAGTTTTTGAGATTAACACGTTCAACCTAACAAACAAACTCTTCCGTTTTAAAACATTAGTATAGATTAGTTCTCTTCTCGGCCTCGGCTAAAATCAAAGTGTAAAGTGTAGTCACACTGAATTATTAAATAACTATAAAAAAACATTTCGATAAAAACATAGCGAGGCTATGTGTTAGCATAATACGTAAAACTAATATTCAAGTTACACCGAACCTACCCTTTGGATGCTTACGTCACAATTGTGTGACTTACAGTTGTCCTTGCGGACGAGCCACGTACTTATTTGTCATAAACATTCCACTGCAGGCGTTTTATTAATTTAGTACATTTACTGAGTGTAACTTAACGTGTTGATTCTCTTTAAAACAGGAAAATATAATTAATAATAATATAATATTCTACCACTTTCAAAAACGTTTAAGTCAAAAACACTACAAAACATAAAGTTATAGAATTTTTTTATTATTTTTACATGCGATAACCTATTTTCGACAAAAAAGTTTACAATTCCCTTTGATTCTATGCTCCGATATATCTTGTCGGACAAAATAATCGAGTATCATAAAAATCTCAAGCTAATTGAGTACATTGTAACATTGATTCATCATACAAACCGAAAAGAGACGTTTATAAATTTCTTCTATTACACTTAAACACAAAAAACTAATATATCCATTTATCTCTTTCAAAGATCTATTACGTTAATCTACCACAGCTCTTGGATAAAAATATTTCTACAACTCATCAAAGAAGCTATTAAACATTATGCCAATCTAACTTTTCAGTCTACCATTAAATTAACTATTATTTTTCCGTTATCATAGATTATTATGAAGATATTCATCATGTATCGTATAACACTGGATATGTAAAAATGAAATTTAAGCTAATAATATTAAATGTCACACAAAATATATTTATCAAAGTAGATAATATTAGCCTTTTTTTGAAAAACTATTTTCGCGAACAGTAACATAATATTTTAATATGTATTTCATGTCTTAATCTAGTCTAACTTTTTACATATCGTATCCTAGTTTAAAGAAGGCGTTAAGTTAAAAGTCTATTCAGCAATTTCCATCTTGTATCGACAGCAATAAGGTTGATAACTATAAAGTCGATTGATAATCTTTTTACGTTTTTCCTCTGCAGGTGCTACATGTATCATTGGTTCTGTCAAAGCACACAGCTAACACAAAGATCGTTCTATAAAAATGCAGACACTGCAGAAATACAACACAAATGTAGTGTTCAATTCCTTTGTGCCTGACACTCTGACCTATAAAACTTTAAAGTACGAGGTCGCTTGAATAAAATAGAACGAAATATTCTAAGACATTTTTGGTAAAAATAGTACAACAGCATATAATGCTTAGATACAAGTGAACTCTCGGAAATTCTGGCCGAATCCCAAGTTCCTTTGCGCAAAAAGAACGAATAAATTACGCATGAAAATGTGCGTATAGTAAATAATGTATGTGTAGTACATAATGTATCGTATAAATAAGATGATCTCATTTAATATGGGAAAGAGGATACATACAATGATCATAAAGTATTAGAAAATATATCGACTTGTATTTTATTACTTACTTCTTTATTTATAAGCAATTGGTGCCTGCTAATAAGACTTTATTAGCTAACTACAGAAGACATTAATGAGGTACGTTCAGCAACAAAAGTAGGGAGCTGAACACATCCACAATTTAAATAAACTTAAATTACTTAACAAAGCTAGTGCCTGCATTGAATTATCATTGTAAATTCAATTCTGATTCTCTTCAATTAATGCTACGGCTTTTGTTGCTGACTGTACAGGACTCACATAGCTCAATATAAGTTTCGGAATTGATGATAAAGAGATGCGTCGTATCTATGCCAACAGAATCGTTGGTCTTTGAGGGTCTTTTACTCGAGATGGTTGCGAATTTTTCTTCATTACATGTTTATCTACTTTCTATGTAACAATTCTTTATTTTTTTTTTTTTTTTTTTAAAAAAAGACAACGCCCGCACTAGGGAACAATCCCTGTGTCGCGGGGAGCTTTACAAACATGGAACTAACGGACACAAAGTACACCCAGACTAGAAACAAATATCTATGAATCACACAAATATTTGTCTCGTGTGGGAATCGAACCCACGTCACCCAGCACGGCGATGTAGTGGCGAGGCGACCACCTTAACCACTGCACCACGGTGACAGTCAAATTTGCAAAAATTGCCTTGATTAATTAATTAATTTGTTACTATTGTTTTTAAATGGGCGATGTTTTGCTTATTTCAGTAGCATGATTATTCTTCTTCCTTTTTCATTTGTCTTAAAGAAGGAAACACACTTTTTTATTATAATCTAATCATTTATTGGTGACACGTGTTTTACAATATCGAACCTCTTGATTTCATGTGAAAAATACCTATTCAGCCAATGCTGCAATAATACTATAAGTAACTATTTATATATCTCAAGTTTTAAAATCTACCACATTTTTTCATCCAGATATACAGGCCCTTTATGTAGGCGTAAAATCAATGCTTTAACCACCAACACTATTACGAGACCGACACGTATATTGCATGACACAGTTTCTGCCCTACTAGCCCATAAACTATTCTGTGCCCAAACAAATTTAACAAAACCTTAACATTTTCCAGTTCCAGTTATATCGCAGTCTGACATCGTTTTATCGAAAACAAAGCCTATATGTAGAGAAAACTAGGTCTTTCAAATAAAGCTTTGACTGGTATGTCCTCTTTCTGTCGTGTGTATTTAAAAATATCCACAAATTAGTCCATCTGTCTGAGGTCTGACCTTTGCAGAGACGTATTATATATTCCTGGACCGCGATCGATCGGAATGGAAGGTCGTCATCCAGATAGAAATAGGAATATATAAATTTGTAATGCCTTTCAGCTGCAGACATCTTTGTCTTTGAGAGTAAGTTGATAGCTTTTTTCTCTTCACTGTGGAAGAAGTTAATTTTCTTTTCTACTATCTATTGATTGAATCGATGCGGTTGCGAGATAGAAACTCGTAAAGTAGGACATTATTAGTTGAGCTTTTGCTATAGATTATATAATATAGATATAGAAATGTGGAGATTTTTGTCATTAGCGTTTGCTGATGATTTTGGATAAATACTAATATGTTTTATAAAAACAAATTTCAATCATGAAATGATTTTATATTTTTATAACATATTTGCTCGTAAAGGGTCTCTTATTTCACCAATTTCAGTGTCGTAATGTATCTCATTACGCACTAGTGCGGTAATGTAAAGTAAAATGCACGGCTTCTCATGCTCACATACTAATAATCAAGGGGCTCCGCTCCGTCTAAAACGAACGGTACCTACTTTTTAAAATCTTAGCAAAGAGTTTTTATGTCAGAAAAGTGGTCAACATTTTATGAATAAAATTAACTTTGGGGGATAAAATAATTATGATATAATTATATAAAATAAACATTTAATTCTTTAATTTAATTAATTTAGACCATAAATTACAACCATTTATCTGTACTAAAACACAAAAATATTAATTTACTTTATTAGTAATACTGGCTGTTTTTGTGTTTTTGCCTTAAAAAAAAAGCGTTGATACGCGCGCATCGATAATTTGTGACAAGTAAAAATTATTCCGCGCGCTATTTCTTTTCGCTGTATTTGTTTTTTTCTAAGAAAGTCCGAATTTTATTTATTTCCTCGCAAATATGTTATAAAACGTCGTATGACATTCGTGCGGTTTGATAATTAAAGCCGGCTCGGGCTAGCAATATCGCCTCGGCTGTAATTATCAACTTACCGCACTTATATCATAATGTACTATTACTTTAGTCAATGCTAGTATTATTCCTTAATTTATCCTTAAATTTAAATCTACCCTATTAGCGTCATTTATCTTGACTGTAGGCATAGCCACCTAGTGCCGGCGCGGCGCCTCACAAAGAACTTACAACGATCAATCAATATCTGAAATTCCGCCATCTATCACCGGTCGCTTTCGCTAGAGAGACCCGAAATCACTGAGCTCAGTGGGCTCACAGGGCCTCAAACAAAGCCCTGACATAACACGTATGAGAGCGCTCCACCCAAATGGGCTATTACGCATTCCTACGGTCGATAAAAGCCTTTATTTCGCTCGCAAATTTTACCAAGTTTGTCGAAAATCTGAATCTGCAGAATCGGTTACCGGAGCGTCCCAATATTTGTGATGTCCCTTTTTCTGTGTGCCCAATAATATTTGTACGATAAGTCTTTTTTTCGGGTATCTGATTCTGAAATAACGTTACGTGCTTACAACGAAAATACCCGTATTTATTTTTTTACCCCGTAAATAAGAATTCAAATATTAAATTGCTGTATAAGGGTCTTGCAGATTATCAGAGCTATTTCTTCTTTCTTCAAAACAATTATTACAAATTCAAATAAGGCCGTTATCAAGATTTCCTGCGCAAAGGTCAAATGTATTTTAAAATGAGAGATAGTAGGTTTATGGTAATGTCTTGACTTTTGCGGATGCCTTTTCGCGACAAGTGCCAAACAGATGCAATACTTTGGCTTTTGAATTTAAAAAAGATGACTCGAATTTAAAGATTTATTTTCTAAGGTTTTCAAAGTGGTCCACGAATTTGACTTAATTGTTATTTGATGAATGAAGAGCTTTTTTAATGAGATCGCATCGCTACTATTGTCATGTTGAGTGTTATAGGTCTGACCATTCCCTGCAAGGATTTATTCTGATTTCTATAGGTTATACCCACGAAAACGGGTTTTAGAGTGGAGACCTCGTCTCGGCAAGCGTAGTATAGGGCGCCCCCAGTCTAGGTGGAGTGACGATCTTTGCAGGGTGGCTGGCAAACGCTGGATGAGAGTAGCTGCAAATCTCAATGGCGTGCAATTGGAGAGGCCTATGTCCAGCAGTGGACTAGTATAGGCTGATGATGATGATGATGATGATGATACCCACGAAATATGATACTCAATTGCAACGTTGCCATTCATCTGTTTGAACCCTAGAATTAAAATTTTTAAGGCTTATTATTACAGGCTACGCCTGCTGGATTTTAACAACCTAGTACTTTGGTTTTGTGTTTCTCAGTAAGTGATTTTTTGTAAATTTTTTTGAGAAATAATGATCTTTAACCGTAAGTAATTTCACACCACAGATTTTTTTTATAAAGTATTTTATAAGCTCAATATTTACCTATATAGACTAGGTAACTAAAATTTATATTGTTTATTTTTAGAAGTAAATAAAAAAAACCAGACATGTATTGTCTAATCTCTGTTTTATTACATTTGTGTCTTGCAAAACACGTGAAACTTTACTACAAACTAACATCACATTATTATTGTGCAATTTTGATCATTTAGGCACAGCCTGAATAAAGCTTCGAAATAAAATTGTGCCGTACAGTTTTGTGGGTCACCAGGTTTGACCGCTTTGACCATTCCAGTCCAGTAAGTCTGACCAATGTTCTAAATACGGCTCGTTAGGTAGCTGTACAGTATACCCGATAACCCGACCCCTATCGACGCTTCTGTCGTTCCCAAACTTCGTGAAATTAAATTCATTGGAAATATTTTAAGGGTGAAATTATCCGTATGAACTTTTGATGAAAAATAATTATGCTTCACCTGGTTTATGCGGATTATTTGATAATGCTGATCGTGATAACATTTGTATTAAGGGGCTGATTAATTTGAGCATTCACTTATGATGAGCATTCTCGTGAATATAATAGGTATACCTAATATAATATTTTACCACATTCACAAAGCCCCATATAGTCCCAAATCAAGCAATTATATTTGCTTGTGTTATGGGTACCAAACAACTGATATACTACTTATATACTTTTTTTTGTGAACATACAATTTTAGATAAATTACACCCAGACACAAAACAAACAATCATGCTCATCATACAAAGATTTTGTCCTCGGTGGGAATCGAACGAACGACCTCTGGTTTAGCAGTCAGCGTCACTAATCACTACGCCAACAAGCCAGTCAAGTTACAGTTAAAGTCAGTCAGTGAATGTTACATTATAGCAAGATAAACGCGAGCTTTTTAGCGAACATTCTTTAGTAAGCCTTCAAATTGGACATCTTTATGAACTATGACTTTTAGCGTTTGCTAGAATGTTCGCGAAAATGACCGTAGCTCTGTTCGACATTTGTTAAAAATGGTGAATCCCCGATCGTCGGTCGATAGATTTGAATATAAATCAAATCTATCGACCGACACCTTTAACAGAACCTATTTTTGTTTTCAACTAATCCTTATAAATTTATATTTATACTTATATACACAACATGACGCCTTTTTGTCCGAAGGGTTAGGTAGACCCAATATTTCGCAAACTATATTTGATGTAATGGCAAGGTTTGGATTTATTACACGTTAACTTTCTTAGGCACAGGTGTACTTTATATTTTGTTGCCTTAGTCGCCTCTCAACATCATTTGACGACACGTTACAAAAAGCAGGGGTGACATATTTTATTCTACTAAACATACAAATATAGTATAATTTATAAACTAGTATAATTTATAGGTTTTAGTGCAGTTCATCAAACAAAAAAACGTACTTCTGAACCCTGATAAAAAATATTACAGACTTGCATTCCAGATCTGTAACAAAAGAAAACAGAAAGGCCTGACTTTTCGATCCACGATTGAACTATGCGAATTAAAAAACCATATATTTTGCCAAACATATAAAATACAAAACTAAAGGAGGTACATTTACACAAAATAAAGATATATTTGACTGGCCTGTTGGTCTAGTGGTTAGTGACCCTGACTGCTAAGCCGGAGGTCGTGGGTTCACTCCCCACCCAGGACAACTCTTTGTGTGATGAGCATAAAGGTTTGTTCTGTGTCTGGGTGTAATTTATCTATAATATATATGTATTTACAAAAAAAAAGAATTTAAGTAGTATATCAGTTGTCAAATATAATTGCTTACTTTGGGACTAGATGGCGCTGTGTGAATGTTGTAGAATATTATACTATATTATTATATTTACACATAAATATCTAGAAAATAGAATATAAATACTAGTTGTATATATTATTATAGTTTTAATAATTAGGTAGTAGTCCACAGATAGTAAGTTGTCATTTCATTTAATTAATTTCGTCTAATTGTGTATTCATCTAAGAATATAGACATTTACACATGTTTAGCAAGGGATCTAGCTCATATACCTAGTGCTAAACCTAGCATCGATTTTTAGGTAGAACTCTGACACTAGCACAACAATTAAAAGTCAACGCACACAGGAAATAAATACATTTTCATTTTCACAAGTTTTATGGTAACAAAAAATATCTGAATCTAAACAATGGCGCGCAATAATCTCTGTCTATCGCAACAAAAGACAGGCGTTGGTTTTGCCAAGTTGCCGCTTCACCGATACCCAACCTTAGCTCCCTAAGCCCCAACCCGATAAAAGAGTTTTTACACCCACAAGTTACAGAGTGGAGGATATCGACGATAATTTATAGTCCTGCACAATTCAGTAGGCCTACTAAGGAACAATTCAAGTTCCTTATGTGATTTAATTCATTTTTAAATACGTTAGATGGCCGTGTTTGGAATTATTTAAATCTGACCTATAAAATAGCATCTTATTTTATAATTTATTTGTCTATATGACCGCTCTCGGTGGCATAAATTAGGTGAGGCCTATGTCCAGCAGAGAACGTCTTTAGGCTGATATGATGATGTCAGGGAAACGTATGTCAGATACCAGGCTCCTAAAAAGGATTTTGTGTATAGGTATATAATTATGAACGTAGGTACGTTATATGTAATTTTTATACATAAAATACCCATCTTTATGATACACCTTTTGTACCTTTGTGACACAAACTAATAAACCACCGTATACAGTTATTATTAATTTATTTTATTAGTTAACTAATTGTTGATAAAAAGTCGCCACAAGTTGATATACTTACTCTGACAGACTCTTTTCGTCAGTTCTTCTTCGTCTTTGTTTGCAGCTGTCAAATTTCTGCCCAAACACAAACCTGTCGTAAAAAGAATCTGTCGTAACCAGAATCTGTCACTAACCGAATGAGGGCAATCCTTGTAAAATCACTTTTATGGTAAAGACCTCAATTTTCATCCAAAACTTCGATATTTTCCACGGTAGAGGTACAGGACTATCCATTATCTGGTTTATAAAGCTAGCCTGACACGAGACAAAAACAAGACATGTCAGGTCGGTTGGTCTCTTCTTAATCTGCGTTATATAGGTCAGTGGGCGGTCCCTATCGATTTCTTCCACTTGTACGTTCTCAGGAACATTCGTCGGTACGTTTGTGACCGACCTTCGCAGGAATACTTCAATCATTTATATGTTATTTAAAGTTTAGAAGGGTATGCTGCAAGCTGTAATTAGTTTGTAACTGTTATGGTGAATTAATATTGATTCAGGGCCAGCTGAATTTTAATTCAAACTTTTATTTGCAACTATATTCCGTGTAGTAACGGATTAAGAATACATAATGTCACTACCCCATCTCAACCCGTAAGTGACGTAAAAGGCGACTAAGGGAATAACCTTATGCAGACCAGAGCACTGCGAGAAAAGGAAAATTCGAAACAAACCCTATACCAACCCGTCTGGCCAGCGTGATATAGTAGGCTTAATTCCCTCCACAATCTTTGGAGGAGACCCGTGCCCAACAGTGGGACGTTCATGGGTTGTAGTGATTTGCAACGTGGTGATTATTTCTTCTCAACTTTAATTTTGTAAGGTTGGCGATGCAAATATAATTAAATACCAAAAAATTTCACGCAAGTTTTGTTTTTATGTGCCCAAATCATTATCATTTACTAAAAATGTATTTCCTTTTTAATACAGAATTAAATGGCCAACAATACGATGGTTGGTTGCCATTATGTCAAGAAGAATAAATTAACAGAACGAACCACAAACTTCGATTTACTCAGATATGCTGCACAAATAAATTCCGTTGAAATATCGTAGTCAGCAGGCATCATATTTCCCCCCACCCTCAAGACATTGGCCTTAGGGGAGTCGGAACTATCGACTATTACAGACAACAGTCTAGCTCTTTAGTCATCCTGTATTGGCAAGCTTTATCTAACAGTTTCTATAATATTTAAACTAGTTTACGCACGTTGCTGGACTTAGGAGGACGTAATAAATTATAGACTGTCAATTTCAGTTGCAACGTGAAAGACAAACAACAAAAATCAAATCGTTGTCGTTTTTTTTTTGTTATATATACTTCTATACTTAATATTATAAAGCTGAAGAGTATGTTCAGTTGAACGCAATAATCACAGGAAATAATGGCCCGATTTGAAAAAAAAATTTTAGTGGTGGATATAATAGGCCATTTATCGAGGAATGCTATAAAACATCACGTTACGGCCAATAGGAGCTGGGCAGTGGTCAAACGTTCTTTTAAAAACATACTTATTATATACAGGCAATTTTAATGACTGAGATTTAAAATTGAAACTTTGAAGAAAAAGAAATAGTCCGCAGGAAAATAATAGCATATTTTCAGGAAAATAGTTCAAAAGGAAATAAGTACAAAGAAATAAAAAAAAATCTTGTGTAATTATGAGATCACGTTTAAAAATGAAATTAATATAGGTGATAGATCATTATATATGTTGTAATTTTCTATGTAATTAACGCATGGTGGTGATTATAAGTAATTGCCTACGCACGTATGTTTTATAATAAACAACAAGTAAATATAATTTAAAAATTAAAATAACCTGACTTAAAAAAATCAACAGATAAGCAACGCACTAAAAAGACCGAAAAATTGTTGTAATTATTTTTCCTGATTAAATTTAAATATATAACATTTGTATATATTTGTAATCTCCATTTGATTCCCTTTATTTTGATACCCTACTCGATAGGTTTGGTTAAAAGAATAAAATGAAGTACTTACAATTTACACCATTAAATTATGTATAATCTCTTTTTACATATATGTATGTCATATCCTTTTGATTTCCTTTATTTTGATACCCTACACGATACGTTTGGTTAAAAAAAAATTCTAACTTCTTACAATTTGGCGCCAAAAGTCGGCCGTTTTTTCTTTTTTTTTTAATAATTCCTATCTAAGGACACTTGGGTTTTTGGGAAGAATCTAACGATACCTTAATTGTCCAAATCCATCCAGCCGTTTGGAAGAAACGTGGGAATAAAGAAATTAACAAACATACGCGATAGATACTCACGAAAAACAATACCCGTCCTGTCAATCGGTTAAAAAATAGAAAAAAACACACCCATCGCAAAAGTATAACCTATTGATAACACAAAAAGGTTTTACCAATATCCGAAAATCGAATAACATAGGAAACACTCGTTACCTTGGCAAAATGATCGATTATATCGATAAAAACAGATCTTGAAGGCTTTAGGGTGAAGCTTTTATTCGGAATGTGACCTTAGTTGAACAATATACGTAGGTAATCGAATGATATGTTAGCCTGGTATTTATGGAAAAGTGTAAGATATAGATAAAACTATTGCCGAAGTTTTAATATTATGAATTCATAATATAGCTATCTTTAAGTTTAAGTAAAGTATTTTATTATGTTACGACTATGATAAGAAATAAATGAAATTTAACAAAAAAAAAAATATTTTAATAATATTATATAATTATGTGTTGTTCCATAAATTAATTAGGAATTTAAATAACGAGGTAACATGTTAATGACATATAAAGTATCATTAACATTTGAACATTCAATGGACATACATAATTATATTTACCCAAGATATTTTAACACAAATTATAACTTTACTTTTAATGACGTAACCACTATGACACAGCCAGACAAAATTCATAAAAAGCTATACTCGTAGAATCCATTTTCTGACGTCATCTACTGATATATCTTGCGTTAATTTAGAAACCCTTTCAGCAAAAATCCCCCTAGGACTCTTAACTACTGAACATAAAATGTCTATAGCTTAATTAACACTAATAAAGTTTCAGGAGTTTATTTTATTGGGATAGTCGAGTTCTTTGTCTGGGCAGACCATTAAATTACCCCAACCTATAAAGCTTGAAGAGGGTTCTTTAACCGTTCTTATAGTCAGCACTGATACATGATCTTCCTCTTAAGTCGGTATCGAAATCAAAGCTACACTGATTACAATTATTTAATTAGTTGCTGTACCTGTTAATTGTATGTTTGTTAAGTCCTCACGAACCAGAAACCAGGTGTGGACGTCTTTTTTAAAATTATGAATGAATTAATTAATATGATGTTTAGCTCTTTTACAAGACAATTGTCGCGCTTTTATATTTTGTAAAATCCATATCATTGCAACAAATGTAACTGTGTTTAGTCTCTTCTTTTCTTCTCTTATTTCAACTTATAACGGATCAACGTTGCTTCTTGTTTATAAACTTCATTATTGGACAATTTCATCAGCAACCCATTAAGTCCCACTGTTGGGCTCGGGTCTCCTCTCCTCTATCTAGAGAGCTGAGAGGGTGTAGGCCATAATCCTCTCGCTGGCCTAGTGCGGGTTGGTGGATCAGACATACTCATAGAATTTCTTCTAGGGTATGTGGGTTTCCTCACGCTGTTTTCCTTCACCGTTAGCAGATGGTAAGTCACTTGACTAGTAAATATAAATTCCACAAAGTGAAATCCTCATTGGTACTGCCAGTCGGGATCGAACTCAGACCGCATGATTTGCACGCCCGGTCCCTTATCCATTCAGCCACTATCGCTTGGACAATTAAAAGAGACATATTAATAAGCTACTTGTTCACCGCACTCTATATGAATGAAGCCGCGAAGAAGCGTGTTCTTGAACTTCACATTATTGAGTTATTTTTCAACTAAACCAAAAAGTTAAACAAAGCCAACACAAAAATGTAAAACCATTAAACTCACATTTAAAATGATAAGCTTCTCATTTCGCAAGCGACAAAAACTAACAAAAAAATGTTCAAGATAATAAGAACAAAACTCGAGACAAGAATTTCTATTGACACTCCCACTTTAATGACAAATATAATATGACGTGTTTGCGTGAAAGGGATAGACGGCCTATGACGTCACTGGAGTACTTACGTTGGCAAATGGCATAGTACACTCTCTGGCAATATGCCACCACAGCTGTCTTCAAAATGTCCCCTTAGATATTAACAGTATTATTTATAAAATTGTATTTGTTTTTAATCATAACTGCCCTTCACGTGATGCGTGAGTCGTAAATATACATGATAGCGTAGGTATCTGATTAATTAGGTGTATTAGATTTGGTTTTAACATTAGTAGGAGTCAAATTATCGGTACTTCTAGTTTCTAGAAGATTTCAAGAGAGGAAGAATATAACTCCAACAACAATCGGCTCCTTGTATGTCCTACTCATAGTACTAATTTTGTCCACTCCTCTTTCTTTGTCCAATCCGTTCTTCTCTGGAATGACCTACCTTTGGAAGTCAGGATGTCTACGAATCGACTCACTTTTAAATTAAAAGTTCGCGAGATTTTACTCGATAAAGTCGCAAAACCCCAGTAGTATATTTATATGTTTTTATCCTCGTATATATTATAGTTATATGTATTTGAGATATATATTTATTTATGTATATTATGTACAGTATTATTTATATATATACTATAATATTTAGTTTGTATAAATACTCTTTATTCTCATTATACTCTCTTTAGTCTCAAAATGCACCTACTACAGCTTATCTCTGCATCACCCTAGGTTAGCTGTTAGAAAATGCTATATAGCATTAAGTTTAACCTGTACAGTATTTGTGCTAAATAAATAAATAAATAACGAGATAGTTCACAATTATTAGGTACTCGAGAAATTTGGAAAGTACTTACAACTTACAAGAGATTGCAGCTAAATAATCTATACTAATATTATAAAGCTGTAAAATTTGATTATTTGTCTGTTTGTTTGGTTGAACGCTAGGATCTCAGGAACTACTGGTCTGATTTGAAAAAGTCTTTTAGTGTTGGATAGCCCATATATCGAGGAAGGTTAAAGGCATATTATAACATCACGTTACAGCCAATAGGAGCTGAGCAGTGGCCAAATAAAGAACGACGGGAGCGAAGCCCCGCACGACTTGTAGTACTACCTAAACTGATAAGTATCATTTTCTTCGAGGATTCTTGGAGAATCACGATAGAGATGCCTGGGATAGTGACAATCGCTTCGATCTATCTATTCAAACGACATGTCAAATTCTACTAATTTGACATGTCGTTTGAATAGATAGATCGAAGCGATCATTTGATGATTGATCATGTGATATATTAATTATCGATAATTATCGAATGACATTTAAATATTGTGAATAGAATTAGAAATTTGCTACTCAAGACCGTCTATGTAGCCGGTCTTGCCCCTCGTTTTAGTTTTTGTTAAAATACGACGAACTAAAGGAGTCACAGCATAAGGAGTTTTGTAACTATTTACCAATAAGTGAGCCATATAGATAAGGAGATACTATTTAACTTTTAAAATAATGCAATAATGAGTAACCCTATCGCCAAAGACGGGACATTTCTGTCATTTTTTGTCAGACCTCTAATTATATTTATTTAGAATGCATGTCAGGGGTTCATGAATTGAAAAGATGTGTTTATTATAAAAACTTTTAGTCTTTTTATCAATAAGTATGTTAATCAGAAGAGGTCAAAAATGCCAATTCCTGGCCATGATATGACTTAGCGATGAACTTAGAAGTGCGATCTTTTTATAAATTATAAAAGGTCGCAGCGAAACGAGTTTCTGAATAATACCCGAATAACGACTTAACAATAAAAATCTATAAAATTGCAAAACGTACAAGTTACTCTTTAATTAAACATGTTCACCTTCACCATAACACGAATATCAGAAATTCATCTTCATAATAAAAAATCGTAACTATAATATTTTGACTTATTGCTTTTTAATTACGGCAATTATTTATCATTAACTATGTCATCAGCGACTTTTCTTTCTGCTTGTATTTTTAATTTTGATTGCTATGAATAATTTCTAATGACACTTTCCGTCTTGGTTCAGACTGTAATTAAGTCAATAACTAAATTCCACTTCTTATAATATGAGAATACGCTTTCAATATTTTTTAGTTATTTTATACTAGATATCGCACGGGACTTCACTCCCTTCGCTTTGTTCGGCCACTGCTCAGCTCCTATTGGCCGTAGCGTGATGTTATATAGCCAACAACCTTCCTCGATAAATGGGCTATCTGACACTAAAAGAATTTTTCAAATCGAATCAGTAGTTCCTGAGACAAACAAACAATTAATTGAATCAAAAACGTTAATTGAATCAGAGCATCTTAAAACGTTCCAGTCCCACTCATTGGATAAATAGGCATGATTTTGTGAAATATGGAAAGTGAATCATTTCTGTATATTATTATAATCCGTATATTACGATAGTAGTGAGTCAACTCTATATATTTATTACTTTATGTGTTTATTTCATTTGGAGGATTATATACTGCTGTCAGAAAATACGATAAACTTTTCAGTTCGTGTTTCATGATGCGTATTTATTGAAAGTTCTATGGTTTAAATGGTGTGTAGTCAAATAATATTATGAAGCAGTTTACATGTTTCAAGATCGTCGATAAAAATATCCTATTCCTTATTATTATAACTGTGGTGCGTGACAAATGGTACTTAGCTATAGCTGCTACGCCGCAGGTCGTGGGTTCGATCCCCACCCAGGATAAATCTTTGTGTGATGAGCATAAAGCCAGTACCCATAACACAAGCAAATATAATTTCTTAATTTGGGACTAGATGGCGCTGTGTGAATGTGGTAGAATATTAATATTATTATTAGCTTAAGTATATCGGCAAATATAATTGACATTAACATTAGCTGTAGTTTGAAGACCTCTGAAGGCCGCTGACTCTTTTTTTACTTACGATTGGGATTACTATCCAAACCAGGAATAGTTTTCTTTTGCAATCGATTTTTGACGTTATTGTCTTTGCTATTTCTGAAAGGAAATCGCATGAACACACAGGTCTATTCGTGAGACCTGAATAGTATTATATTTAAAAACGGTTGTCGAGATCTATTGAAATCCAAATGCAGGTAGTAGCAATAAGAAACATGTAACAGTAAGCTGCAGTGGGCAGCTATTAATATGATGTTATCTTCCTCTGCAAAAGTATACGTAGAAGTAGCCGAACAGGAAGATCTCATCATCATTATTTCAACCCATAAATTCGCACTACTTGGCACGGATCTCCTACAAAGAATGTGGAGGGAATATAGCCTACTTTACCACACTGCTGGTTTGGAATAGGGTTTGTTTCGAATTTTCCTTTTCTCGCAGTGCTCTTGTCTGCATAAGGTTAGTCCCTTAGTCGCCTTTTACGACACCCACAGGTTGAGATGGGGTAGTGATATTATGTATTCTTAATCTGTGACTACACCGAACAGGAAGATCTAGCAACAAAATATCTCAGTACTAAATTTCCGCATTTTTGTGTTCAAAAATAACTTGTTTACAGGATCATCGAATTCATTATTTACAATCACTCAACGTCAACAGCTTCTTTTTATTTTATGCTTACGTCACATATAATGTGTTTATCCACTTATTTGGTACCAACTTGGAAACTGAGTGAGAAATTGGCTACTCGGAATGTAGCTATAAGTTTAATACTATTGAATTTCAATGTGATAGAAGGAAGAAATTCTGCAGGTCCTCTTGAGTGATATTTACGGAATAATATCCCATATTATCTTGACTACATGAAATCTCTTAAGTCAAGATTAACAGTGGATACCTAACGAGTTCGAATTGTATAAACAGCCTTATATTTGCTTCAACTTCAACGAAAACTTCTACTTTTAACTTGTCATGATCCAAACTACGAAGACGAAAGATGGACCTTTGTTTTTCTTTTATGAGTTAATTCTTCAGACTTTTAAAAATTGCCCAATAAAAATATTGCAAGATATCGTATACGGTGCATCAAAAATATAATATGTCCTAGCATAGACATCATTCGTACAAGCTAGCAAAAACGATGTAAATATTCGAAAACAGTTTTGACGACTGACATGTTTTCCCGCAAACAGAGATTATTATAGAAAGCACTTTCTTCATTGTTGACAGCGACTTGACAATATTCATGGTCAACGATTACGGCTACCGTTAGACTGGCCACTTGCTCATCTATCATCATTGATAAAGTCAAGGTTTGGAATTGATGGCCTTTATCTTGATATTTATCCGTCATCAACATTATTTGCCTGAGAGTTGAATAGGCTCGCAATATGACAATAAAATCATTACTTTTTAAACCCCTTGCTTCATTTCACATCGTCGCTGCGTCTGGTCATATAGACGTCAATCAGCATTCTCCTTTGTTAATGTTTTGTCTAGCAGTTAATGAGCTTGTTACTGGTTAGAAGTCCCTATGAATACTAATTTCATATCAATCATGGTAGTAGAATTAATGTTCTTCTTCAAAGTAATACAGTTGATTAATTAAAAGTTTGATCTCTGAACAGGATATATACCCGCTCTTGCGGTCGTTAGAAAAAAAATGCAACAATAACTTATAAGAAACTAGTATATAATGACGTCACATTACCAATTTTCGTTTAGAACCCAACCCAAGCAGTTATTAAATGTTGAGCCGTTGACACTATTCCAAGAAACATGTTTGTGTTCCCGAGCGTGACATTATGCACACATAAGAGGACATAAAATGTTATGGCTAATGCATTCACAAAATACGGCAATTTTGTCATTATGTTGTACGCCTTTCCTAAAAGCGGGTTACTTTATCAGAAACAAATTATGCAACGTTGGCATACATAATTGCTATTTTTCAATCAATCTAACCAAATCAAATTGTTGATCAAGAATTAACATGTTTATGTTTTTGCTTATCTTCAATTTACCTACTCATAACCTAGGCAATGACATTAGGTAAATTTATTATGCGTTGATAATGTGATTTATTTCTTCAGACCGATTATGTATCGGAGAAAAAAAATTAATAAAATTTGGCGCCTGGATTTCTTCCACTGGATTGTCGAAATTTATTAAATTATATTTTTTTACTTTCGTAGTATAGAAAAATATCGCCCTTGGATAACGATAAAATTAACTTGCCCTTTAATACGAAGGCGCCATGAAACTTAACACATTCGACCTTGTCCAGAATTGCTAAAGCACTTCAAGTTATTAAATATGACGGCTTTAGACGCTATTACATATTAGGTCCTTTAATGGTCGTCAGGGATATGCATGACGTCATTGCTAGGGAAATATTATCCGTATAAGTGTTAATTAACATGAGATCATATGAAGTTATTTTATGTTATAGAAGATTGAGAAATAATGATGCTAAATACTATATAATATTTAGTGAACAAATTCCAGTCACGAAGGCTCATATTGACGCAGACTTGCAAACTATGCAGTTATTCTGGCGAGAAGTCAACTTTATTTCATCGAAAAAATATCAGATGTCGGTACTAAATTTGTGGCTATTCAGGATCAGTTCCTAGAAAAAAGTAGTGTTATCATTGCGCCCCACATCAAACTTAAAATTAGAAGTTCAGCAACCACACAACTAGATCACTACACCAACAAGGCACTATCATAAAGAATAGAGAAAAACTTTGGCATCGAAAATTCTTTGGAGAATTTTCTGCCGTAAGTTTCGGGGGACGTTTGACAGTAAATACTCGTATTGTAATCCCTCGTTCTACGAGTATAGATCGGACGGTAATCTGCGGCTCAGCCTGTTATGAATGTTGATCAATACTGTCGTTTCTTTGTAGCTTTAATTCGAATCCCAGTATCTCAAATGTAGTATTAGTTACGAGTAAGACTTTGTTGAGTCACGGCTTATCCTTTGCTTTTTACAGTTCTTCAAATATAAAAACATAATTTTTAGATGACACAATTCGATACAAATAATGTTGTTATATAAAGAAATATGTTGTTTTCCGATATGCCATTGACTTAAATTGTATCTAGATTGATGACAAAATTATAATTGAAATTTATTTTAGTGCCGAGCGATTGAATCCGTATAATTTTCCCAATATCTTGTCCTAGGCAAACCTGGAACCTAGGCAAACCTGGTACATTAGGCGTATGTAATGAAGTAAATTATAAAGAAATTATTCATTAGCAATATTTATTTCGATTGCGTGTTGTACGTCCGGAGTTGCCAAATATTTTCTAATACTTTGTCACGCACTCCTCCTTCTAAGGAGGGTAAAAGGTTCTAAAATTCATAGTACTATGTCACGTAGCAATGTAATGTGTGACTAAAATGATGTTTGATTGCATAATAGGTTTAGGAATAGACAGTTGCAGGTCTGCAATAGAATAATGATTTGAGGAAGATACGAAGTCAATACACCTAAATTATTACGGATAGCAATTTGAACCCAATTTAACTTATATTTATATAAATCGATAAACTATGTTCAAGTGTGTTCCCCCTATCTCTTAAATTATATATCATTAATACATGAAACGGGAGGAGCTATACAATAGAGCTGTCAACCACATATGGAAATAAATCCAAATTAGGCCTCCAATCTGACTCGTATTATTGTCTAGGCCGAAACGAATGGCTTTGTTGTCCGTGGCTATTTTCATTTTGTTATACATGTTATACAACGTCTGCCCCGCAAAATTAGGGAAACTGTTGTCGTTCCGAGAATGCTCTCTCTCGTTGGTCGTTTTCTCGAAATAAGCAGCTAGAAATAGCTTGATAGTAGTGCGGATATAAATACGTATTTACTTGATTTGGGCAAAGTATTTTGTGGCGTTTTTCCAACTTCCTTCTAACTATTTTTATTTTCATGAAAGTATTTCTGGACTTCAGGGACACTACAATTTGGAGGTGTAAGTTTTCGTACGGCCTTTACTTAATGAAATAAAGTTTGAGTGTAAATTTTAGGGATTTCAGATGCTTATGCAATTTTAGTTTAAATAAGTTTTGAAATAAGTCGATGCTAAAGCGTTGGTCACATTTGTGACTTTACTAGTATAATGAAAACTGTGACTTTGAGAGAAGATGAACTTTTGGAGATTAAAGTAATTCAGGAATTCGAAAGTCAAATAATAAATAATTACGCTGCTTGCAAGATTTACACTACCGGTACCTCTGTTAAACAATACAATGAACTTTTTTGTTGATTTTTTATTTCACTAATTGTTGTATTCAATATTTGGGCATTTGATGCTCTATCTCAAAGCTCAAATAATTCCAAAATAAATATTACTAAGAAATAACTAAAAATATTTAGCTAAAGGACCACAAAAATCAACCCAATAAAACATTTTGCTTTGAAAAATCTTTACTCATTTGAAAATCTCAATTCGAGAATACAATTTTTTTTCTCAGCTGACGTAAGACAAAGGTCATTCCCATTGGCATCGTTTGAGTCACACCCACCCACTGCAAAGTCCACTATTGATCTGGTGTCACTCACCCGTCGTGCTCTAAGTGGACGATGAGATTCTAATATTTTATTCACAAACACACGCATCGATGTAAGCTCTCATCCGGATCTGGATTTAAAAAATAAATCTATTGATTCTATAGCAACAGTATTTTAACTTGAGAAACTTAAGTATGGCAATTAATGTTGTTCTCCGTAAGTCACTAAGTAATTAGAGTTATGATGTGCAACTTTTTGACAAGCTTTTCTACATCAGTATTGGCAATCAGTGCAATATTGTTTCCTTTATATATATATATATATATATATATCTTTGCGTATTCTGGAACAAGATTTTTGTTCATTAAATTACCTTATTTACTTTGAATAAAAATGTGCTGAAAATGTTTGCTGATATTGGTTTTGTGCTCATAGTGTGTACTTAAATGATGAGTGACTGTAGAATCCGATCTACATAATTTTATGACAAAAACAATTGCTTTATTATTGTTACTGTAAGTTCAGTGTCCTTTAATTATAATTATGTACATAACAAGAAAAGTACCCAATAACAAGACAAGCTCTAAAGAATAAAATTTAAAAAACAGCACTCCAAAAGTTTTAACTAAAATATAAACAGATTTCATTAGTCTACGTATTTTCCCTGAAACGCAACTTTCACTAAATTTATTTATCTACGTAATAAAGACCTAATAAATATCGAACGATATTACGAACACTTGTTCGCAGGGCCATTACGTTATAATGCCAGGAATGTGTTAGGAAAGTAATTATACGGTTATTTTGAAGTGATCGTCAAGGCTGATGATGTTAGGCTTGAAATAGATACCGATCATTATGGGATTCAGTCTTGCAACTGTCTATGAAAGTGTTTCTGGTTTATATCACAGTGATTAGAAAAAAAAATGTTTTTAAAGAAAACGACGTACGCATATGACATCATTTCAACCCATAAACGTCCCACTGCTGGGCACGGGTCTCCTCCAAAGAATGTGGAGGGAATTTAGCCTACTATACCACGCTGACCAGACGGGTTGGTATAGGGTTTGTTTCGAATTTTCCTTTTCTCGCAGTGCTCTTATCTGCATAAGGTTACTCCCTTAGTCGCCTTGTACGACACCCACGGGCTGATATGAGGTAGTGACATTATGTATTCTTAATCCGTCACTACACGGATTAAGAACTCTACACGCATATGACAACGAAAGTGAAATGGCATGATAATTATGCTCCTGTAGCAGATCAGCAACAATAATTTTATTATTCATCGCTGTTCCAAACCTAAATCGCTCTTCTAGCAACGTAAAAGATAGAAATGCAATGGTCTAAATCGGAGACAGCAGTGAAAATCAAAAACTTTTGATTGATGTTGTTGGTTCATCATCATCATCATATTTGCCCCACGATTTCCACTGCTGGACATAAGCCTCACCTATCTTTCGCCACAGTGAGGGATTTTGTGCCGCCTGCAACTAATGGCTACCCGCAATCTTAACTAGGCCGTCGCCACCGGTCCATCTGGTGTATCGTGATCTTGTTTAATCCGTTTTAATTAAAGTACAATTAAATAAATAAACAAAGTCTTCCCTTCTACAGTATTTTGCAACTAAAAACTAGGACAAATTCTTTAAATTTCTGTTATAGGTATATGTCATCATGAACCTTTATTCCTCTTCTATAAGTTTCACATACTTTTAACATCAGTTAGATTGGAAATCAAGTACACTTATCATAACAATCACAAGATTTTCTAATTATACTTCAGTAAACTGGAATATATGCCCAGCAGTGAGACGTTTATGGGTGCAAGTGATGATGACGATGAATATGAAATCAGAATATATTAAAATAACACCCGATATTGAACTTGTATAGCGTTTTGCAATATTTTCACAACGCGAATATTCAAAAAATTTCACTTTGATCGTGTTACCTAATTGGTATTGTTTTTTATGCAATCGTGATTTTTATTTATCAATGAACGAAAAACAAATACATTCTAACTATTTTGAATTATATATATAGTTTTTGTTGGCGGCACAAAATCGCTCGTTATGGCGGGAATTAGGTAAGGTCTATGTCCAGCAATGGTCATCATTGGGCTAAAATAATGATGATGATAATATAGGTATTTTGAAAAATAGTAGTTTAACTATGAAATAACAGCTCTTATCAGTAAATGCCAATGTTCTATTGCTTGTGCCAATCATTCTGGTACGAATCCACCCTTAAACTTCCTTTATCTGTTTGGAGTCCTCCTCAGTCTACGTCTTCCTTTCTTTCCTTCTGTGATGTTTTTTTAATAAACACTATGTACTAATAAATCAATACTTAGCAGAGACAACGCGTATCATCAAAACCAATCCTCGTGCTCACAGTACCGCGTACGTTCTATATTTGTCATGCTATATTTAAACGGTCGTGTCACCGTGTGCGACATCGTGCCGTATAAATTGAATACACAACTATAGTCTTTATGTACGATCAAAATATTCGATAATATTGTATGATAAAATATCGTTTCAAGCAAATAGGTCAAAGCTGTATTGTGTTTGTTTCTTGAACTAATTTGGTAAGGTTTTCACCTGATCTGCATATTTGTTTTTATGGAAGAAATAGATAAGTCTAATGACTCTATGATGAATGATGTCTAATGAATCTATTTCTTCCATAATATTTATATTGTCATTACAATGTAAATCAGCAACCCATTAAGTCTCACTGCTGGGCTCGGGTTTCCTCTCCTCTATCTAGAGAGCTGAGAGGGTTTAGGCCATAATCCACTTACGCTGGCTTAGTGCGGGTTGGTGGATCCGACATACTCATAGAATTTCTTCTAGGGAATGTGGGTTTCCTTACGATGTTTTTCCTTCACCGTTAGCAGATGGTAAGTCACTTGACTAGTACATATAAATTCCACAAAGTGGAATCCACATCGGTACTGCCGGTCAGGATCGAACTTGGACCGCGTGATTTACTCGCCGGTCCGTTATCCATTCAGCCACCATCGCTTATCATTTTAATGTCCCACTGCTGGACACGGGTCTACCCCAAACATTTTCGAGGGAATTTAGCCTGCTATACCACGCTGGCCAGACGCGTTGATACCACGTTTACCTAATTATTATAATTTTAATATTTTATAAACATGAGATACATGTGCTACTAGATCTTTGGGATAAACTAAAATAGATTATCAGAAATAATTGTGGTTATAATTTAAATAATGTAGAACGAATACTAATTATCTTAAATTTAAGTACTAATAAAATAAGCACATCTCTAAATAAATAACTGGAATCTGTAAAATAATAAATCACCTGTTTTGAGAGCACCTGAAAAATGTTTTAAAGTATGTCAATAGGTAATTTTGCGGCGTCTAATTATGTCTAATTTTTTCCTGTCATATCGCATAAAAAAGATCTTAACTCAGTTGATGTTCTAAATATTTGCACACAAGCTGACCTTGGCTACCATATTGTTTAGTTTCTGAAACTAAAACAGGTTATAGATAAAACATTTTATTAGTAATTATAGATTATAGTAATAAATTGGAGAATCTAATTTAAAATGATTAAATATGAAGTCTTAATGATTAGCTTCACCTAATTGACAAAAAATATGCAATCCTATTAATAAACAGTAACACTGATGCTTGATCAAAGGAGCTCATCATTCTAAGTAGTAGTAGGTTTAAAATTGTCTAAAACTACCTTGAGACATTTT
The DNA here is from genome assembly GCA_905147015.1 of Laspeyria flexula. Lineage (NCBI taxonomy): Eukaryota > Metazoa > Arthropoda > Insecta > Lepidoptera > Erebidae > Laspeyria > Laspeyria flexula. Next base: position 3,123,794 of record LR989958.1, read on the forward strand.
TAAAACCAAGAACTAAATCATCATCTCTCTGAAGATGACCACATTTGAATTCAAGAAGTTTCAAAAACACCGATAGAAATTGACGTGCTTGTTGTGGATTAAAGATTTAAAATATACATAAGCTATGAAATAGCAATAAAGAAAAAGTTAAAATAAAAGTTTTGAAGGCAACTACTCACCAACAGTATTTATAAGACCTGTCATTATGGATACTCGAGAATCGAATCCAATTTCAGAAAGCACCACAATTGAAACACCACTAAATAATACGTTTATATCAAACACGAAAACAATGAACAATAACTACTGGAAAAGCCATGAACTTACGAAAATTCGAATAGAAATACATCTCCTTTATTACATTGCATTCTCCGTAACGATATTGGCAACGATACAATTTAAGCAGTTACTGTTCGGGGACAACGGATCGAAATGCGATATTGAGACTTGAGTTCACGTACCTGCATCCACAAAATAAATAGGAACTACACTATTCTGGAAATGTATCTGATTTGTTTAGATTACAAAAGATCATTTCAGAAAATTTCAGTTCATTATTTTTGGAGGAGATATACAAAAATGTGTAGTAGATACTATTATGTTTTCTTCATAACCGTTCTGGTATCTTTCTTTTTTTATTTTTTATTTTAGGTTCTATGTAGGCATATTGTAAAACTATGGAGGAAGAATCTATTGCCCAATAAAGGAACAATTCTAAAAGGTAGACTGATACTTAAATTTAATGTAGAAAAAACAATAAGATGTTTTGGTACAATTCCGATATCACTGTACCATTGATAAAGAAGAAAATATTGATTTTATCATCACATTATACTAGGATACCAAAAATTGTAAATTATGTTAAAAATGAAACAAAGACATCAAAAATATTATTATAATAAGTGTAATGTGACAGCGTTAAGATAAATTAACGAAGTAACCTAAAAACAAACAATAGCAATAAAGTTTCACCCAAATGAGCTATTTAACATAATACTGGATATAAACTACGTTCATATGAGTTACTAACAAAAGATACGGGGCTGCATTATACGTGGACACAATAGAAGCCCAAACCACTCTTCCTGTTGAAACATTACAACTGAAATTGCAATGCTGGGCTACTTACTTTTACATTTTTAGGTTTAGCTTTTACAATGTTAATTGTAGGTAGATTATACATGATAGAAATTAAACACGATCTATAAAGTATAAATTTAAGAGCAATACTCTTTTTGATGGAGTAAACACCAACATGCCCTACATTCAGTTTTATTTTTATATCTTTATAATTACCTACAACATTTCACGGAGCATATATTTTAAAAAGCCGTTAAGCTCATAGAAACGTATTTGCAAGAAAAATTCCCGCGTTATTTTCACATATTTTGCATAAAAGAAAAAAGAGTAAACAAGCCAACAGCGTGCCGCTTACAGCCACCTGCAGCGGCCATAAATCACCAAGTCGAGCATCCATACGATACCAGTAGACGTGTAAAAGTACGCAATATGGATATATATTCATCGTAAAACCCTGTAATATCCCAGAATGTTATGGCGACTGTGGCAACCATAAACAGTTGAGCGATGACAATATTGAAGTTATATTCTCGATACAGCATGCCAATGAGGTAGGTAGTTCAATTAACATGTAGAATCCTTTGTTGATATGCATCAGTAAATATAAGATGCAATTGATGATTCAATTCAATTCAATTCAATTCAATTTATTTAAAATTGCGAAATATGGGTTAAATATAAATTAAATATAAATATATTTATTTAAAATTGCGAAATATGATCTAAACAATGTTGAATGAATACGAATTAGATGTAATTATTTAATACATTTTTCAATGTTGGCTTACACTTGATTCTTTTTTGATTACTAAAAGCTCGTTCTTGACCCACTTCAACCATTTCATTGTCACTAAACTACTGTCCATATTTTTCCTTGAACATAGCAATTTCCCGAATTTCTTCGGTTATTTCCTTTTTATAGACTCAAATCTTGGTCCCAAAGCAATGTAAGAATACGATGGAACAATTTCCTTTGAAATTTTGCGAGTTTTGTTATCAGTAACACGGAGATATAAAACAGAATCTTTTCTTTTGACTTTTGATATTCTTTTTAACGATTAGATGCAATATAAACTATAATAAATATTTACCTTTAGCACAATTATCTTCAGTTTTTTTTTTGAGTTTTTATTTGTATGTGAAGAAAATAAAAACATCGTCTAGGTAGACAATTTTCATGAGCTCGTAGACTAACGTATCTATTTTAAAAGTGACACAAAAACAGTTTCCCCCTCCGGAATGACAAATGTCACGGTATAAATAACTTTGCTACTGTTTTTCAACTGAATGTTGTTCCAAGAATGGAATGATATATTTATTTCTATTTGGTGATATCCTGGCCGTGGGTCATATCTTTACTAATAATATTTTTTTCTAGATAATATCTGCTGTCAATATTGAAAGTCTTTTATTAGAAGGTGAACAAACCTGAAGAATACTTTTAATTTAATTAATACTATTGATAAAGTCTTAAACTGGGACATCATAATTTTTCGATAATATAAACTAGAATGCATTGCGAATAAATTAATATTTAACTCATTTAAATTAGATGTTATCAATCTTATTAACAGTTTTAATTAAATTTGTTCTTCGTGACACTTTGTTCATTAAAATACTTCACATATTTCTGTTTACCTATACTAATATTAAAAAACTGAAGAGTTTGTTTCTTTGGTTGCCATGCAGAAACTTCAGAAGCGAATTGAAAAATTATTATTTGTTGAATAGCTCATTTATCGAGGAATGCTATAGACTATTATAACATGACGCTAAGACCAATAGGAGCTAATTAATGGCCAAATAAAGATTGACGGGAGTGAAGCCCTGGGAAACAGTTGGTTTCATGATTTTGATAAATTGTCATAAGCTTATAATACATATTGTAAAAAATAAAAATCACGTAAAATGGTGGATCGTAATAATAATCCTATAAATCGAAGAATCTATTGATTTCAATGGCCAACACAAAAGATTTATTATATCCATATCAGTTTTGTTTGTTTATTTAGCAGCACAACGTAAGGTATTAAACGATTAAATCCTACCGAGTGCGGGAAAAACGAAGCTTGCAAAAATGCGACCATTAATTATTATACGAACCCCATTATACATATGTGAGGTTATATTTGACCTGTATTTTTGCTCATTCGGGGTCCCGGATTGCCGAGTTTAGCGTCATAAAACGAAAGTGTGCGTTTTGTTTAATTGCTTGTGAAAATGTAATAAAATCTGGGCGAGTAATGTTCTCGCATATGACTTAATAGTTACCCGTTGGCCGTAAATCTATTTTTATATGATACTAGCCTATATCTGCGGTGACGAATGTTTTTATTACTAACAAATGAAATAAAATTTGTTTGTGTTTGCGGAAGTAACCATAAAGCAGCTAAGATAGAATGTAATAAATAAATAATTGGAATTCGTATTTGAATTTTGAATTCCAAGGAGATTCATTACGGGTGTTACAGAAAAAGAAGTTATTTATATAGAAAATATAAATTAATATTTTGATTGTCTATATAAATAGGTAACTTGTTTTTTTATAAAACTGATCTGATCTGATGATCTGATGAGAACTGATGAATCAGGTCGTTGCACAGCTGTTGGTAGAGTAGACGTAAGCTAGAATTAGCAATTATTGAAAAAAACAGCTACAGTAATCTCTAAGATTATTTTGTAAGCAAAAAGATTATTTTGTTAAATACCCTACATCAAGGCACGAAGATACTTTTCCCATCCAAATTTTAAAACAAATATACCTTATAGGCAAATGCAAAGCTAGAAATTAGAATAATCTAATGATGCAAAGCTTCGATAGGCGGTACCTCTCAGTTTTGCCGATTTGGTCATCTGTAATAAGATTGATGTATACCCCATTAATGTCTAGAAGGCGGAGATACCGCTCAGCTATAAAAATATCATTGAATTCAAACGATTAAAATCCACTCGAACGTTCCCGTCCTACAAATACGAGACCGGTAATGAAAGAGACGGGTATGAATCGGAGACTGGAACTGAGAGCTATGAATCAGGCCACGCGATTGTAACGAGGTATAGTGCAGATTTATTTAGGCCTAAAATATCTGTAAAAACGCATTAACAATAGCTAAGTAAGAGATTAAAAAAAATGTAAAACACGTAAAGGAAAAATAAGGAATGGCTTTACGTCTGTTTACAAATGAAAGTCAAAACATTCAAACGGATATAAATATTAATTTCAACTATTTATCTCTGTTTAACTAGAAATAATCACTACTAAATATTTTAGGTAATGACTATTAAAATTTATTCATAATAATAGGTCATCGTCAGTCTTTGAAAGATGCAAGCAAAAACTACTACCATTATAATATTTTACACAAGTAAATAGATGAAAATGATAAAAACAAACACATGGATAAGCTCAGACATAGTAAATGTTTATAAAACAAAATAAAGTGTATAAATAGAAAAATCTGTAAAATGGATACACCTCGAATAGAATAAATGTGATTCTAACGACTTGAAGAAAGAATAAAAAATTGATCTGTACTAACAAGTTGATAGTTTGTTAACGTTAATGAAAGGAGAACCATTGTGACTCACAAGTAATTTAGATTTAAATAAACAAATTATACTGAATACATTCATTGTGCCAATGTAAATAAACATTGAAACGTTAACAATTTTGACTCGGCTATTAAATGCATTTGTATTAGTGTTACATGAAAAGCTAACTTTCAAAACCTATAGGTTAGGTACCTCCCATTGACCTAGAACAATGAAATTTGGAGGAGCAAAATCAAGTTGCACAAGTAAAGGAAAATATAAAACTTACACTGCTACGTTATATCACTGAATAATTATTCATTGAACAGTCTTATGTACAATATTTTAAACTAAAATTAAGCTACTTATTAATTAATAAGTATGTAATACTACAGAAAAATTAAAATTGGAAGAGGTACACGAGGATAAGCCTAAAAAATTGAGTAAGAGTGAGAGTTTATTCCGGACTGACGTTACATATAGGTATACAGGGTGTATACGACGATACGACATTAAATGACAAGGTAGCCAGTGTTAACCCTTATAAACATATTCTAATATAAATTATTAAAAAAAAAAGAAAAAAAAAAAAGAAAAAAAAAAAAAAAAAAAAGCTACACATTATTTAAAGTCGAAAAATTTAAGAATATTAAACTACACCTTATTTTTCTATCATGACGTTTTCGACATGACGACGACAACTGTGCGGAACAGAGTAAGAGATAAGATAATATGAAAGAGTCAGAGATATTTAAATGAATTGAATGACGTAATGACAACATAAGATCAACGTAAATACCTACAGGTTGTTTAAAACTGTGAACAACTGTGACATAAAGAAAGTACATTTGCGTCTAAACTATTGCAAATTTCTGTTAAATTTTTTTGGTATAGTCTTCTAACATCACATGCTACACGTGGTTTCATTTAATGTCGTATCGTCGTATACACCCTGTATATATAACGTCGTATAAGGTGCACCACCAACCTTTACGTAAATATTTATTCTAACTTGTAGCTATCCCGTTACCTATTAATTTCTTGCATTTCAATCACAAAAAAAAAATGCATAATCGTACGGAAACCTCGGTTAGCGAGTCCGACTCGCACTTGGCTGGTTTTTTCTTAACAAAACCAATTATAAATTATCAGTCCCAATGACAAAACTTAGATTGTCAACACAACATCTTTCCTATTTCTCTCATCAGAACTAAGTACGAAAACGTACGTAACGAAGCTTAATAAAAACCTAATCTATCACAATAATCCGAATGGGCAGATAGGTTTCTCTGTCAGACGATTGATGAAACAGTAATGATATTCTTAATCTGAAGAGAAATATCGATTCTTGATTGGAATCGGGACGTATACTCGATATTAAAATACAGATGTTTCAATGCGGATTTGATTAAATTGGTTTGGTAGATGTAGATGACTTTTGAAATATTTAAAGCTTTTTATTTGAAACTAGCATTCGTACAGGGTTTCACTCCAGTGAATCTTTCTTTGGTCACTACTTAGCTACTATTGACCGTAGCGTGATGTTAAATAGCCTATAACCTTCCTCGATAAATGGGCTACTCAACAATAAAAGATTTTTTTTAAATCGGACCTTTCCTAATCTAATTCTGAGATTAATTATCGAATCCACGTCCACGGCGATGTTAGTACCAGATCGGATCAGAGATCTTTTAACCTATCCCCGAATATAATGCAATGAGAAAACACATCAGTATTCGTGCTGAATATTTAATATTTTGTGGTTTGAACGTTGTATTGCTCTTTATTGCCTCATTAGTAGTGGTTCATTAAATTTCAGTGCTCAATTAGGTGCAGTTTTGATTGATTCATTTGACATTTAGTGCTTGTTTCACATAAACATAACGAGTTGTTGTTATTATAATCTCACACTTGTGTTATTACAATATGTACGTATGGGTAGCATATACGTAAGAACGTTTGAGAGGCATTGAAAAAATGGAATAAAGGTTATGCAAAAAATAAAAAAACAAAATTCTGATTAATTTAAAATCATTTATCGTATTATACATGAGCATCATCATCTTCATGAGCAACCCATTAATGTCTCACTGCTAGGCTCGGGCCTCCTCTCCTCTATCTAGAGAGCTGAGAGGATTTTTTTGCCATAATCCACACTTGCTGGCCTAATGCGGGTTGGTTGATCAGATACGTGTATCTGGGTTTCCTCACAATGTTTTCCTTCACCGCAGATGGTAAGTCACATGACTAGTATATTTAAATTACACAAAATGAAATACTTCTAGTCGAAATCGAACTCGGACCTCGTGTTTAGCACGCCAGTCACTTATCCATTCAGCCAACATCGCTTTTATTATAGGTACATATATACAATAATTCCGGCAATGTAAGGACGCTATTTTCACATCACATGACATTGCGTAAAATTTAAATTACAAACAAAATACATTAGAATTTAAATAACAATTTCATCAAAGACCTTCTAAAAGCTAATGCTCCAACTCTACATTATAGGACACAAAAAAGGATTCAAACATTAAATAACATTTACATAAAGATCGTAATATATGTAGCACATACCCTCACAAAAACTACGCCCCATATCACATTCCGCACTGAAACAATTTTCGTCATAACGACATTTTTTCTGGCTTTATTTCTCTATCCGTGACAGCTCGCTATAAGAAAGTTTTGTCTGCTAATTGCACTACACAAACTAAACGTATAAATACCGGTATACTAGCAAAGTTTGCGTTTATTTTACGGGCTTTTCCGTTATCGCATGACGTCAAAACTACAGCGGTTTACGGGAAGTGTAAATTATTTTCAGCAGTATTTTATAGCATAACATTGTGGTTTATACCCGAATGGGTAGGCAGAGGTGCATCACCCACAAATTTCGCCAATTGCCGCAGTTATTGCCAATGACCTGGCACTTTTCAAACTCTGGGCTAATCGTCATCATTACAACTCATAAATTAATGTTACACTGCTGGGAACGGCTCTAATCCAAACGTTTTGAAGGGAATTTAGCATAGTAGGCACGCTGGCTAGATGGTTTGGTATAGGGTGTTGTTTCGAATTTTCCTTTTCTCGTAATACTCATGTTGCTTTTAGTTAATTCCTTACTCAGCTTGTACGTGTACGACACCTACAGGTTGAAATGGGCTAGAAGCATTATGTATTCTTAATCCGTCACTACACGGATATATACGGATACACGGATAAATACTCGCCATGTATGAAAATGGATCCCACAAGACTATATCCCGGCATTCAATTTATTTGAACCTATTTTAAACACGATACCAACTATAGCGGAAAAATAAAAGAGTTTTACTGTCAAAACAACGAAGCATAGTTTTTTGTCATCATCATATCATATCAGCCCAACGACGCCCACCGCAGGACATAAGCCTCACCAAGTTACGCCACAGCGGCCGATCCTGTGTCGCCTAAAACCAACGTCATATTTGAAAGAAAGAAGAAAGAAAATTGTTTTATTTTCAGACCGTAGGCAGGTAATTTACATGGTACAGTACAAACATAATCTATAAATAAGACCTATTAGTCTAAAAAACGGCCCTGTCTCAGCATAATGCTATAACATAAATGTTATAGCGCTGGTTTTCAGATAGAGCCGGGTGATATGCCACTAAATTATTTACAATAAATTCAATCAAACAAGTAAATATAATTAAAAAAATTAATAACCCGACTGCAAAAAATCAACAGAGAGCAACGTACTAAAAAGACCGTAAAATTATTGTAATATTATTATACCTGATTAAATTTAAATACATAACATATGTATAATTATATTTGTAATCTCAATTTGATTCCCTTTATTTTGATACTCTACTCGATAGGTTTTGTTAAAAAAAATAATAGAACTACTTACAATTTGGAACCATTTAATTATGTATAATCTCTTTTTGAATAAATGTAATATTCTTTTGATTCTCTTTATTTTGATACCCAACATGATAGGTTTGGTTAAAAAACAATAGAACTTCTTACAATTTGGCGTCAAAAGCCCGCCGTTTAAGTCTTTTTATTATTAAAACCTATCTAAGGACATTAATTTCTAGACAAGGTTTTCTAGACGAATCTGACGATAGGTACCCTAATTGTCAAAATCCATCCAGCCGTTTGGAAGATATGTGGGAATAAAGAAATTTACAAACATACAAGATATGCGCGAAAAACAATACCCGTCCTGACATTCGGGTAAAAAGGTACACTAGCGACGTCATTGTCAAACTATAAGTTATTCTGTGCCCATACCTGCCATTTAGAGAACATTTATAGCCGAACACTTACCTAATAATAGTTATGTTTATTGCAAATAACTAATAATGGTTAGACAACGACCGTATGTAACATTAATATAAACAGCAAATATTCCCCATTCCACATCCAAAATATAATAATCATGTGCTTTGTAAAACGATATTCCAACGAAGCAAGTTGGGGACCGCCCTTATCTTCCGCACCGCTGGTTCGCTACCGCGTTTTCTAAGCTCGTTTGCTCTTACACGGGTTGAAATTTCCATTAGACGGTAAGATAAAGAAGATATTTCCAGTGGCCTGAAAAAACCGTATCTTTATGTAAAATGCATGCTTCACTGCTCTCGTATAATGTTTGTGTAATTTGATCAAAGGTGGTTTTGTTTTACAGAATATTGTCTTTGTATGTATGTTTATTTTTTGTATTAGTACTTTTAGTTTCCAGGCAAGAACGTCTCCGTTCATTACGTTATTTAGTTTTTGGCTTAAGTAGTAGATTCAAAACGATACAAAAAGAGATTGCAATGCAAATAACCAGTAAAATTTTAAAATTAAAATTTCAAAATGTAATACACTAAGCGCCTGTTTCACCACTGGCAAATAAGTGCTAGATAGCCTATATGAAACTTACTTGACAGACAATAAATGTACGTAAAATTCATAATATGGTTCTTGTCTGAAGCAAATATATATATTTTCTTCCTTTCTTACTTTCTTCTTGCATTTCGCTCAACGGTTGGCTTTTAAAACATCTTTTTCGAACATTATTGTCCGGTACATAAATGTCTGAAGAAATTGTCAGAATACAAGTCATAGCATGTAAAAGAGATTAACCAAAATGTTCTTCATGTCAACCTGCATCAAGCAACAATTGCCCAAAGAAAAACCACAACCCAAGAGCTACAAAAAGCCTATTTTACAGCGAAACAATAAAAACTGCGTTAAAATTATGAAAGCACCTAATTAACTTGTAACAAAGACTTGTACCTTGGAACGGTTCAACGGCATAATAACGACCTGTTTTTATTACGGTTTTTGCTAATCTGAATATGATGCCATATTTCTTTTAAAAGAGAAAACCTGCTACGAATAATCGCTAGATACATTTGTGGTGGGTGGGTTTTCGTGGTTTTTCTTAAGTAAATTGTTTTCATTCGTATTGTCGGTGTATAATGTTATTTTTATATTTCATATAGGTCTGAAACTAAACTGTGAGAGCCTGGAAGAGTTCAAAATAATAGTAATTAGTACTTAATAAGAAATAAAATTGTCTTATATACTTATAACTTCGCATACGTTTATTGAATTATCTAACGTATCGATATTCTCAGTAAAATTTCAAAGTAACATAGCATTATACCTTTTTCCTAAGGGGTAAGCAAGAGCTCATCACAGTCATATAAGGCCAGCTATCACTATATAATCTATACGCTGATCCATATAGAAGGTTGACCTATAGCATTGTCGTTAGAGCTGCATTATCAACGCAGAAGATTATCTCAGTAACCTTAACCTTATATCGTCTTACTATTATCGGCTTTTCCGATAAGTACTAATAGCTACAGTGGGTTTACTATGAATTTCGACATTCGATTTCGGTTTTGTTGCTGTCAAAAGGAAATTTAGATATGGTCGCTGTCACTTTCAAAGATTTGACAGCAACATCAAAACCGACTAATCGAATGTCGAAATTCAGAGTAAGCCCACTGCTGGATTTTTCTGAGAACTAAATACGTGGAATTTTTAAAAGAAACGTTTTCATGAATACGAAACCTTGTTAAGACGTTTCTACTTCAGAAATGTATATACCTATATTTTACATACTTTTATTTGTAAATTGATGAGTCAAAATTTCGTGAGTATTATTGTCTTCTCAACCTTATCATTATTAGGTACAATGTGTACAGGTACTTATTAATCATTCATCACTACCCATATACGTCTCACTGGTGGGCACGAGCCTTCTCCAAAGATAGTAGAGGGAGTTTAGTATACCATACCACTCTGGCCGGGACGGGTTGGTATACGGTTTTTTATCCAATTTTCCTTTTCTCGCAATGCTCTTCTGTGCTTATAGTTAACCCCTTAGTCGCCTTTACGACAACCGCAGGTTGAAATGGTGTAGTGACATTATGTATTCTTAATCAGTCACTACACGGACTTATTAATTGACTTTTTAAATCCGATACTTTACAAAAATGATTTTTGAAAATGGTATGGTGGATGGCATTCGAGGATGGTATGGCATTCGTCGACGGTAATGAAAACGCAGTTACGCTATCGATTCGCTTTATATTATATTCTTCATTTTTATTTGAATATATAAACGAATAAAGTAACTATCGATGAAGCTTGTTTTTTAGAAAACGCACGATCTGTATTCCGTTGGTCACAGGACCTAAAACCTTCGTACTGCCTCAAAATTCTCCAAACTTTAAAAAAAAACCAAGGACTAAGAAGAAACCACTAAGAAGTAAAATACAGAACCCAGTAAATCTTAGCACAACAAGTCAAGGCAGCAACCTTGTAGGTGTGGCTTAGTAATTGGATCATCGGCCACTAACCAGATTAGCTGTGCTGCGTGCACTATGCCCTATTGTAATCTAATAACAGACATAACTCGATACATTTCTTAATAGGCTACTGTGAATGTGTGGAGAAATAAGTCTGCATAAATACTTAGGCGAAGAGGCTTTCCCTCCTAGACAAGTGGCAAATCGCCGATTCTATCCAAATATTTATAGCATCATGCCTTTTTCCCTGAAGGGGTAGGCAGAGGTGTTTCACACCCACATTTCGCCAGCTCTATTTGGTCGCATGAAATAGGGGGCGATCCTATTGTCATCAACCGAGAACATTTGTTTACCAAACTCCGGGAAAATCTCAATACTGGAATTTCATGTTAGAAAAGCCCAATACCATTTTCACCCGACCCGGGAATCGAACCCGGGACCTCTTGCACAGCAGTCGTATACACTTCTCGCTGCGCCACCGAGGCAGCGAGGCAGAGAGAATATTTCAGTGTCACGTCAATTTTGAACACATCTTTGCTTCAGGGGGCTTACTCTGAATTTCGACAATCGAATGTTCGGTTTTGATGTCGCTGTCAAATGTAAGGAAATTTAGTTATGGTCGCTGTCACTTTCAAACATTTGACAGCGACATCAAAACCTAGTCAAAACCGAACGAAATAGGTAGATCAAATAGATAGTCCCTTGTCTAACCCCCCTGTTCAGTAACTTATTTTCAGTCAGTGCCTACTTTAGTCCCGCATTAAAATCAAGGCTGTGGCTTAACGAGGCCACATATACACTTTTTTGCAAGAATTTAACTATTCAAATTCAAATATTGTTATTGCGAACACAGGTTACATTTTGGGTATTATATTTTTTATATTACAATACCTACTTATTCTATTTACCTATTTATTACTAATGCGTAAGTTAATGTAGAGTAGACCACTATTCATGTACCACTAGAGCTTTTCAAAGTTCATCGAACTATCCCATGTTATTTATAGAGATCAATTTAATCGTCTAATGAGGCTTTGTACCATTGCTGAGAGTTTCGCCAAGTGCCAAGTTGTGCCACGTCGTGGCATCTTGCCAAGTTGAACCACTTAAGTGACAAGTCGATGCAATTTCAAACTTGGCCTTTTATAACACTTCAAAGCTTTGGTGCACCGATGGAAATTATTTAAAGAGCATTTCTTGAACGCTTTTCTCGCTCTGATGCGCAAGGAAGTTTGATTTACGATTTTCATTTTATTTTCCTTTGATGGAAATCGTGATTTTTGCTAAATTATTTTGCTTTTCCTATTTGCTTTCACTCGTTGAATGAATTTCTGAAATTCTCTTTGAAAATTTTTCGATTTATTGAACTTTAATCGATATGCCACTAACTTACTATGTTTTTGAAAATGGAATATTTTGTTTTTAAATTTAACTTTTCTTTACGAATTTCATTTTTAATAAAATATGTCTACTTTTTGGTTGTTCATAACAAAAAGTCAAAAGAAATCTAAGTATTACACTTTGAAGGAACAAAATTCCAAAAATTAAATAATAATTTCATATGATTCGTCATCTAAAATCTACTAATTTACGCGCAAATACGATTCCGACGACTATGTAATTTAAACAAAACAATCTGTTGTTAAGAAATAGATTTACGCATAAAAATGCGAAATTTATTTCTTAGCAACACAGCAACACTAAGCAAAATAAGTTCTTCTTTATATGAATTCAAGACAGCATTTCCCATAACTATGTAGGAATTATGTTAAACTATAGTCGAGTTACGCTACATAGTGGCAGTTATTTAGTCATTTTATTATTACTGCTGAGCTGCCCCACCCCTTTACTTGCGTGAACGAAAAATCTCGACCTTGGACATAATGTAGCATTTTTATTGGTCACTGCCCTACTCCCTTGCCGCATAATTATATACATTTTTTGTATTGGGGAAATAGAACATACTGTAAATCTGCCTACAATAGCAAAGAGAATTAACTTTACTAGACTATAATTATGTGGTACCACTGCCTATCTATTCAGGGCATTGATGAAGTATGAAGTAGCAGGCAGAAGCACTTGCTTCTGCCTGCTACTTCATAATTAAAAACTTCGTTCCGCCATATTTTATTATTCGTGATAATGTTCCATTTTCAAATGTTTATTATGGCGATTTTAAAACAAAATATGAAATTATAATTTCATACATACATGCCTCGACAATAGCAAATACAACAAAAAAAGAATTAGCCAAATCGGTCGAGCTGTTCTCACGTGAATCCATCACTTACTTTCCGGCGATCCATTTTTATTTATATAGATTCGAAAGTTAGTATGGATGTGTGTAATTAATAACTCAATCACGCCTCTAGGGCTGATAGAATCTGTATGGAATTTAGCACACAGATAGATTAAGTATATTCTGGAATAGCACATATTCTTTTCCCACAGAACAGATATAGGCTGCTTTTTCCGACATAAAACGCGGGCAGAGCCGCGAGCGCAAGCTAATGCGCTATAAATAAACAAACGCACTACATACATAATGTTTATACTGTTTATAGTGCAAAGATGAACTCATTTGCGGTCGCCTCACGTCCTCTATGCTCGAGTCATACTTTTTCCTCTTAGGGGATGAGTTTCTCATCCCTCTTTATGAAAGATTTATGTAACAACCTGATATTTCATAAGTTCTGTCAATGTTGATATTTTATTAGTTGTGGAATTAAGCTTACCTTCACATTCAAAAATGTTTTTTTTACCTTTTCTAAAATTTTTTTCATTAAATTTTATTACGGATTTGAAAAGAATATCGAAATCAGCAACTGTCTAATCTAGTGCAAATTTTTATTGTCCACCTGATTAAACTGTTAAAATTATTACTATTATAACACCCAAAGGAAATTATTTCTAGGATTCAAAGATAATTCGATTCTGATTCACGTATGTCCTCACATTAGCGTTTACAAACCTTAAGTACTTTACATTTTTGCAAAATTGTATGCCTACTACTGCCAGCATTTCCACTTTTATTTCTAAACGCGTTCTAGGAAAGGTGCAATTCGATGTAACTTTAATCCCACAAATAGGCTCCATGCACAGCTAGAATAAATACAAGTCTGCCTCCAGCATTCCTGTCGTATATAACAAGAAGTCACATAAGAAACACGAAGCAAATACAGTCCCAACATCGTGTTATCCATTCAAGCCAACGTTGCATATCGATCGTTCTCAGGAGCCACAGGTCTTTCAAATATTTAGCATCCCCTTCTACCTGAAATAGAATGTCTAACGTACTTCTTGTGAAAGTGCAGCTATGTATAACGTACTCATAGTAGAAAAGGTTCTAACATGAGAAATAGCGCTTGGCAATTTTGAATCTTAATAAATACGTAGAAGATAGAAATTGCTATAGGGACCAATCCCAACTTATATGTTTTACATTGCCAGTGCGATTTGTTTGTGTTAGAAGTAGATTTTATAGTAAGTATTACGATAAGTACAGGTTTTGGTTAATAGCACAGAACAATAAAAAATCCTATCTCTGTACTGTGGTTAGTATGCTTAGCTTCTATCTTTCAATCTGAAAGGAGAAAGGATTATTTATTAATATACATATAGATCACGCCTCTTTCCCAACAGAGGGGTAGGCAGAGACCATTTCCTTCCACTTGCTACGATTCTGACATACATCTTTGGCTTCTTCAACATTCATCAGTCTTTTCATGCATTCTACTACTGCTGGTACTCCTGATCTGTCCCTTCTTTAGAACGTCACCTATTTATTATTTATTAATGGCAATCCTTTCTTGTTTTTACTAATCCTTTTAGTTCCTGGTATGACACCACCCGTACCCTCTCCTTGATCTGCTCAAAGTCATCCTCGGTCTCCACTTCTTGGCTTCAAACCTTGATACCCTTCTATGATGTTTTTATAAAATAATCGTGTCGTATCAGGTGGCTATTTTTCCTTTTCGGTTCTCTACAGTTTTTAGGATGTTTCTTTCCTCTTGAACGGTTTTAGTAACAGTTTGCTTTTTCGATTTCATGTTAAAAATTAATTGTTCATCGATTACTATCTTTTTAGTAAGTAGGAAAGAGAAGTAAAAATTTGGCTCCCTTTTTGAGAATATTGCGCGCAAGAAAGTTTATATGGAGAATAATTTGCAAAAAACTATTATTAGAAAATTTTAAAATGCAATGAATAGGACGGCAAGAATTTATTAATGATACTTAATAAAATATTTCAAGAAATTAAATAAAACATATACCTAACGGACGATGAAATAATATCTTTGCAAATGAGATATAGATATTTGACATGACAATATCGAAACAATACCTCCAAACAATATTTAATAAAAATGTCAATATCTGTGTCTGTTTATTTAAATTGAACATGTACATAAAAATATATTTATGACATAGATACAATGCAATAAACGAAATTGAATTCAGACAACAGAATAATAAAAATATGCATAACATTCAATACGAATAACATGTATTTTACGAAAACCATTTCTATAAAACTGAATATCTCATACTATAAAATTGAAAAATAAAATTTCACCGGGCATTTCTTTTATAACAAAAAATTCGTATTTTCTTATTATTCGATATGTTTTTATGCAACGGTCGATAAGATAATAATTGGAATTTGGATGGTGTGGGTATATAACATGATACTAGGCTTTATAGAAGGTATAAGATTTTGATATTTTTACGTAGTATATTTTACGCGAAGTAGGTTGTTAGGTATTAAGTATACAGCTCTTATTTCATTTAGTATTTAGTGGTACATCAATCAAGCTATGACATCACCTGACCGAAATTACTGTGAACATCCGATTGCAGCTGATTCATATTCACATTGCTAATATAGTACCCTCGGTAGAAAAATGTTGTAAGATGACTAATTACATTATACAATTATCAACTTTAATACCGGTAGTATAAGGTGGAAATTGCTGAATACACTTTTCAATGAATATTATTTTATACCATGATGATGAATCATAACCAATTATACACTTAATTTAAGGGTGTAGGATGCACAAACGGCAAACCTTGAGAATATTAATCAACATCCTACTAGCCTCTTTATAACCGTCAATTAATCGTCCGTAGGTACTAAATATGGAAGTAAAACTTTTATTATACGAATAAAAGCTAATGTGAAATTAATTTGATGTTCATTTGTCGTAATTATAGAGTGTCTCTTTCCTTAAGTATGTTCACTGAATAAATGTAGGTAGGTACCTATTAATAATTTGGACGTCCTCATATTCCGCATTTACGTCTATTCCAGCTAGAATAATTGTTACAGAAATTGCTCAATTTGCCTAGAATTTACTTTTCAACGTGTCTGTGGTATTTATCATGTCAACTAGAGCTACTAAAAATTGTGATTTCTGCTAAGCTATTTCATCACTCATATTTGTTTGTGTTTCTTGATATTTTGAGGATGAAATTAACACAGTCAAAAACTTTAAAGGTGTTTTCTTCAATGCAAACCATTAACATTCAATGATATAGGAGTTACTTTCTTAAAATATTACTTAGCGGCTCTTTTAGTGGAGTGAAATCGCGTAATATTATTCTTTTACGTATCAAGTAGGTTTGGACAGGTGTAAAAAAGATACAATCTATCCAGAAAAACTCCGTAGATAATAGAAATTTAATAGCATATATTTTCAACTACGCTAGCTGACTGATCATCATCTACATATCAGCCTAAGCGACGTCCACTACTGGATACAGGACTCACCTAATTTCCACCACTGCGATTGATTTTGTGCCGTGTGCAACCAACAATCTTCCGCAACCTTTACTAGTACTAGTCGTCCAGTCCATCTGATTCAGTCACCTTATTAACCCGTTGCCCTTTCTCTATTCCAGGTAGTGTTGGTGTTCATCCTGAGTATAGCATCGCTCATCATTTACTTCATTGACGCGTCCAGGTAATACGACTTCTAATTATTAACTATCTACACATATAACTTGGCTGACGTCATAATTCGCTATTTCATCTAGCTAAAGTAATTTCACTAGAAGTTTTAGCTCTCAAACATCGCCAAGTTATGTCTGTATACAGGGCCCGATCCAGGGGGTGAGAAATTAATTCATTGAGTAAATGCCCAGTGCGACAAAATAAGGGACAGCCAAAATGATCCCAACCTAACTCTGGAACAACATACTCCCTTTCAATCCTAAAAGAAGGCAAATAAAAGTTTTGTCCAAAGCAGATATATAGTTGGATCAGGCCCTGTTTGAATAGTTCAAATTTATTTCACCGCTACTATTATATTGACTAATGACTAATCTTAATAATGCTGAATTCAAGGAATACGTGAGTCCATACTCATAATAAATGTGTTCGAAACTGTTTGCTGGTTATACCTAGTAAGACAGGGTGTGGAACATATTGCGACAATAAATGAAATTCAGCTGTTAATGGTTCATAAATTATAGTAAAACCATTAAAGTTACATATTCTAAAAGATAACGCTTAAACTTTTGAAACATCTTTTACACTCATATCACTTGATTTGACGCCACTATACAGCATGCGTGGCAAAATCTACTGCATTCAAAAAAACATTTCAAAATTAGTAGTTATTTTTAACGATTGGCTTTTTGTTTCTTTTTTATTTATCATTGAATACATGATTCTTGAATTTTCAACAATTTATTATCGCAGCGTGGCCCTCATTCTGCATAAATGTTTAGCTTTTGTTTCTATGTCAGCTGAGAAAGAGACTTAAACACAAAATTGCGATGCGACGTCGCATTGTAAAAAATTCGAGTTCGCACGACGTATCGAAAGAACTTGCGACTTGATTCGCCACGCACATTCCTGAGATGTTACGTGTTGATGGTAGTCGAAGGAATACCCGAACCGTAAAAAAGAGGCACCTTGCAGCACGAAACCGCATCGCAGTTATCTGCGTTGCGAATTCGCTTCGCGCCGATTCGTAGTTTTGTGTTTAAGGGCTATATTAGTGAAATTGCTTTCAAGTGAATCTGTTCATGACTGTTTTTAATGTTCGACAGTGGATATTTGTTCACAAGCATGTTTGTTTTCAGTGAAGAGGTTGAGAGATGTCAGAAATGGAGCGACAATATTACTCAGCAAATCGACCTTGCCTTTAACATATTTTTTATGGTCTACTTTTTTATACGAGTAAGTTTTATCTGCTATTTTTATATTAAGATAAATATATATAAGTTTATTTATATACTTTATATTATAATTATAAAATATAGTTGTTGCCCGGGGCTTCGCTCCTATAGATCTTTGTTTGATGACTACTCAGTTCCTATTGGTCATAGCATGATGTAATACAGCATAAAGCCTGGCTCGATAAATGGGCTATTTAACACTATAATATTTTTTCAACTCGAACTCTTTCTGAATTAATCTCGAGTTCAACAAAGCAAACCAACTTTTCAGATGTAAAACCTAAAAAATAATATATCCAAATGCAATCAAGTTAGATATCAAGTCATCATCCTTGTACTCTGGTGCAAAGAAGAATAGTGCTAAGATTATCTCTAAGCTTATCTTTTCAAGCGAAACTTCAAAATTTATTTTATACAAGGCCTGCTGTCTATTCGTTCTTTCGAGCACGTAACATCTTTGCCATTGGTGTAGGAAATATGAACAGGGTGACAAACAAGAAAAAAGATCCTAAACAGTCACATTAGTTTCCCTTCAAGTAAAATGAGCAGATCACTTTTTTTACGTAGGTATCTCAAGTCTAATATTTGTGTATTTCTATCTGTTTCAGTTTATAGCAGCTAGTGACAAACTATGGTTCATGCTCGAGATGTATTCATTTGTAGATTATTTCACGATACCCCCATCCTTTGTATCAATATACCTGGATAGAACATGGATAGGTAAGTACTCTAATTGAATTTCATTGTTATCATTACTGGCTTCAAGAGACTCCGTGAGAAGATTAGGTTATTGATCATGTTTTTACCAACTCAAATAACAGATACATGGTAAACAGAAATGTGTATCAGTACTAAAACGAAAGGCAAGCGGTGAGCGCTTTTATATTGGAAATATACTCGTAGATATACCATTGATTGGTCCAAGAAGTCTCCGTTCTTCTCGTCTCGTTTCAATAACAAAAGATCGTTGGCTTTCAGTTTTAAACAATGAAATAAAATCAACCAAAACTTTATATGTAACTTTTTATATAGATTTTGATAGACACGAGTTGCGTAGTAATATTTTAATTTACTGTAAAATATAGAAGATAAATTAGGTAGAATGTCTAGTAAAGTAAAATATTATCTATTGAAGTATAATTTGACTGGCCTGTTGGTCTAGTGGTTAGTGACCCTGACTGCTAAACCAGAGGTCGTGGGTTCGATCCCCACCCAGGACAAATCTTTGTGTGATGAGCATAAAGGTTTGTTCTGTGTCTGGGTGTAATTTATCTATAATATGTATATATTTACAAAAAAAAAAAAAAATGTATTTAAGTAGTATATCAGTTGTTTAGTACCCATAACACAAGGAAATATAATTGCTTACTTTGGGACTAGATGGCGCTGTGTAAATGTGGTAGAATATTATTATTATTATTATATTATTATATTGCCATTTCTATTTAAGAACTAGTGAATCATTTAATAAGCACTAAAAAGAATTAATCATAGAAGTACAAAATAAATTTTGTAATTTTCATAACATTGAACAATGAATTAATAGGACAATGATAAAATAATTAATTAAAATAATAAGTACCTAGTAAACAGTGATAAAAAAGAATCATCTGTTTATAGAATCAGTAACATACGTCGCTTATCAATCATGAAACAGAAACTTGACACTGTAATAAAGGTATTTTTTTAACTTCCATTTGCCCATTATACCAATCGTGCGAAATTTACATCCGAAACTATTACGACAGTGTATGTTAAGCTGGCTTTTAATTCAAAATTTTCGAATTTATTTTATATCCGATCCATGTATTCTTATTTCTTTTTTTAACTTGTTATGCTTCCTATTTCAGGGCTGAGATTTCTCAGAGCTCTACGCTTAATGACCGTGCCTGATATTTTGCAATACCTCAATATACTAAAGACATCGAGCTCAATTCGGTTGGCGCAATTAGTTTCTATATTTATATCAGTATGGTTAACCGCTGCCGGCATTATTCATTTGGTATGTATTTTTAATCTTAAATCTTTTGCTTTCAATATTTGTGAGTGAATCACGGAAGCTTATGAAATGATATCTGTTTGGTTAAATCATTTACAATTTACTATCAACTATGGTTATTTCTGATGTAATTTTGTCTTCAGCATTCGGTTCTATTTAAATTAAGTGATCTGGCAAATAATTAATACTGTTATTACTAAAATTAGAGTTTGTCACTTCTTACTAATTATAAGATAAATTAGGTACATCTTTGTTTAGGCTGTTATTAAAGATAAGTTTTTGCTTACTGTCTTGAAGTATTTATGTATTAATTAATGTTCAGTTCAAAAAGTAGTTAAAGTTGATGCTTGAAGAATTTGTTTAAAAAACAGTGTATGTTTTTTAACCGAAATCTTCTTTTGCTGGCTGAGACTCCTAAAGCATTTCAAATTCTTGCTACTGAGTCAATAAAAGCAGCCAATATTCGAATTACTTTCCATAATATTGGCGAACCAATAAATTCTGACCACTAAGTATATTAGAAACCTCTACAAGCTAAAACACAGATTTTAATATAATCAAAAGCAAAGGGTAGTCATTTCTTAAATCCAGCAAATTATTTCGTATCTTACACACCAATAAATCTTATTAATTTCGAAACAAACGTATAATTAATTAACTTTTTGAAGACAACTTAGATATAAAACGTGAAATTTTCAATTTACTTATTGCTGTTGGTGACACTTGGACAAGTTAAATAACAGCACTTATTTTTAATGTTTAGAATTACAAATTCGTTGATTAATGTGTATTGCTGAGGATAGCGGCTGTCGAGACAGTGATCATAGCCGATACCTAGGCATATCTTTTGACTGACCGTTGCTTGTCTCATGGAATGGGTTTTCCTGCTCGGGGTTAATATTCCCTAATGGGTGAACGATGAAAGTACCTAATTAAATTCCCATCTGTCGAAACGTAACCCTCAAAATGTATAGAATTCTTTGTATTTCAGATTTTAACAGGGTTGTAAACTTGATTTTTCTTCTTCCGACTTTTCCTCTATAATTGGATCGTAGTTGTTGTATTAACATATTTGTCTGTATGCATTCCAGCTGGAGAATTCCGGTGACCCGCTAGACTTTGAGAATTCCCAGAAACTTTCATACTGGACATGCGTGTACTTTCTCATAGTGACCATGTCTACTGTAGGTTACGGTGATGTGTTCTGTCACACAGTACTTGGCAGAACATTTTTGGTTTTTTTTCTCCTCGTCGGCTTGGTAAGTTTCACTTTCAATCTTTGTACTTATGTCTCTATTAATATCAATGAATTTAAATCTAAAGTCACATATATAAGGACTTATGTTTGCAAGGAGAGGCAAGTTAGTTTTTAATCTTAAATTTAATTAGTCCAATGGCATTCAAACTACACTGAGTTATTTAACATGCCTGTACCTACTCTTAAAGTAGTTTACTTACTTACGGCTATTAGGTCGTTCAGTCACGCTTGCGATTCCTTGCATAAGGCTAAATTAATAACAAAGCAAAAGGAAATATAACAAACATTTACCGTTAAAGGATACAAAATAGTTGACGTGGGACTTGCTAGACAAGTGGTTTATCGCACAGCTCGTGAATGATTGTAAGCCTGACTAGTGCACCATCTATAGATAGCATGACCGTTAAGTGCCGAGAGGCTCGGGTGACGCCGAGCGCGCCCCGCCCGGCGCCCGGCCGCTGCGGTGCCTCGAGCCGTCAATGTGCAATCTTCTAACTTCTCGGCAGCTTCGAAGGAGCCTTCTTTCGACTATCGCCGAACACTTAATAGCTTTGTTTCGAGCGGCTGCATGAGTGTATTTTGTTTTTCTTTTGCTTTGTTACGTGATACTCACCACGAATGTGCTGCCGGAGGATCTGTCTCGCCGTGCTTAGACTATCAAGTGTACTGGGGACTGTGGTACGAGACGAGATACGTAGGAGCGCGCGCGTCACACGGAGGCGCCCGGCGCCCACCCGGCGAGCCCGGTGCCGCGTCCCACCCCTCCCACCTCGCGATCTCTGCATGCCGCACCTGTGCCTGGCTGTGTTCAGTTGCTCACATCACCGGTAGACACACACTCGTTCCTTTTATTTTTATTTTCGCTCCGCTACCGGCTACACTTTGCGACTCAGCGTCACCATAGAATGTATACCGAGACTCGAGGTGGACATTGTCGTGCACCACGCGATGGTGTCCGCGTGCGCCCAGACTCGATGTTCGATCGACACCGTGGTCTGTTGCAGGCAATGTTCGCTAGTAGCATTCCCGAAATTATAGAGCTGGTAGGAAGTAGGTCCAAGTACAGTGGCGAGCTGAAGCGTGAACATGGAAAAAGGTATTAGTTTGATAATATAAATTGATCGTCGAAAGTGAAGGCGATTCATCTCGCGGCGCGGCGGCGACTCGCGTTCCACGCTCGGTATGAATCGCCCGAGCTCTCGGGACGATATGGATCATCACCTATAAGAAAGCTTGCTCAGTGCCGTCAGATGTATTGTGTTATCTACTCGTGTTCACTCGCCGGTCCGTCGGCGGACGGCGGGCAGCGGCTCGCTCGCGCGCTACGCCGCCGTCCGGTCCGGCCGTAGTGCCGGGGCGAGCCGCGGCCCAGCCATCCGCCAGCTCGGCCGGCCCGTGCTCACGCTCTACCAAGCGTCTATATCGAATGCCCACCGTTTTTAGTTTAGGTACCGGTCGAACCGATTTCTTTTTAAGTTCTGTTCATCGATTAGTTAGCGTATGTATCCTTAGGCTTTGCATGCACCCGGTCACGAGTCCCGTCACGGCTTGAGCCGGTCACAGCTCCCGCCGCTAGCGTAGCTCGGCACGGCACCCAAGTCCCGCACACCCAACACAGCCACAGCCACCACGCAGACAGACGACACTCAAGCCACACAGCCTTGTGCGAGCGCGAGGGCACGCGGCCGCGGGCCGGGCGGGGCGGGGCGGGCGCGCGGGGGGCACGGGTTCGGCCACTCACCTTACGGTGTTTGCTGTGTATCGTAGGCTGTGTTCGCCAGCTGGATCCCCGAGATCACGGAACTGGCGGCGCAGCGGAACAAATACGGCGGCCGGTACAACAAGGACGTCCGCCGCAGGTACCCTGCTCTCACGCCCCCGCTCCACGCGGCTTCCTGCCTTCCTACCTCTCACGGTTTCGATCTTGGTTGATTGAATGCGGAGTTTGCTAATGAAATTTATTAATCCTTCACTAGAATCGGTCTCTCGGTGCCGTGGCGCATGCTCGAAGAGTTAGCTCCCGGCGGCCGCGCCCCTCTCCCCGAACTAGAGAGACAGGCGCGCGGTCGACCGACGCACTACTACATGCCTTTTTTCGTAAATTTTACTCGAGATACCGTTGAGCTTTTTAATCCTTCTAACGAGACTAGATCTGGAGAGAGCCGATGTAAAGTTTTGTAATGCTGTCGATGAAGTAGTGTTTGGTTTGTTCGCTTGCACACGATGCCTGTCGCCACGCTGTAGCGCTAGCTCCGGCACCTCGCCACGAGTCCCGACGATCACACACAGCCAGTGCCCGCGCCGCCCGCGCCCGCCGCGCCCGCCGGCGGCCGCGCCCGCCGCGCCGCCCGACACCGAGTCATACGTCACTAACGAACTAATGTCACTAACCATGTCACTAACCGCCAACCGCCAACCGCCCGCCGGCCCCGCAGAGAGGAGCTGCTCGGAAGCGAGCCGCCGGAGCACGCGCTCCACCGGCTCGCTTCCCGCCGCTCCGCCGCTCACCGGTCGAATGAATGTGAATGTCTTGTTTTGTCTGTCGGCGTTTAGGCGATATTTGCCAGTTGTATCCCAGAGATAATTGACTTAATCGGCACTAGACCCAAGTATGGCGGCACCCTCAAGAATGAGCGGGGACGCAGGTGAGCCGCTGTCTTCACTCCGTTCCGTTGAATGTGTTCCGTGTTGTGACATCTATTCTTCCTTTTCCTCTCTTAGCACGCTTCTGTGTTCTCACTTATCTTGGCGGGACGCAAGTCCCGCGAGTTGTCTTTGTTTTTATGAGTCGATATTATATTGATTGTAAATTACCTTTGAATTGATTTGAGTTCAGTTGAATAGTGAACAGCAGATAGTGGCTAGTGTTATCGCTCGTCATTATAGGTATCATGATTATGTTCTGTTAGTATACGTACGTAAAGTAAAGGAATGTTAAACGTAAAGCTTAGTTACGGAGAGTTAAATGTTGAGTGGTACCGTACCGTAGTGCGTTGTTGGAGTTCTGGTGTGCGATGCGAAGCGAGGCGTCGACAGCTCCTTTCTGTGGGCGCGGCTCGCGCCTGGCCGGCCGGCCCGCGGGGGGCGCTGTTGATGCGAGCGTTCCACCTCACCCGCTCCCGCCCCTCCCGCCCCGCGCCTCACCCCGCCAGCGGTGCTCAGCGCAGTCCGCACACCCGCCATTACCCGCCACGCCTCTCCGCTCCGCTCCTGTCCGCTCCGTTTGTCTGTACTCCTGCCTGCACGTCTACTTACTGTTTACTGTACTTGTACTCTTAATGTTGACCCTCTTAATGTTTTATGATCTGTAATGTAATTTTGAATCGACCCCCTCGGTTATTTTATAGTGTAATGTATTTTCGTAAATATAATTCATAGAGCGTGGCAAGGCTGTGTGCATTGAGGACATTTTTAACGCAAAATTAGTTTAGTTTTTTGAACATACCATTTGACAATCAACATCATCTAGCAGTGATACACGAATCATTTTTATATGAAATTTTGGATTGATTTTGGAAATTGTTTGCAATGTTTATGGGATCGTAATAAAGTTAACAAGGTAGAAAGATTTAATTGTTTTATATGAATAATAAAAATGAAATCAGTTCTTTGCCACACCTTAGAGAATAATAGTTTATGCATGACCTACCTATGTAGAATGAGCTGTTTGCAACTTTTGTTTAACTTTCCTACTTTATTCTCAACTGTTATGATTTTGTTTTCTGATTGTTCCCCTGTCTTGTTTTATGTTTTAACGACATTAACCTCTATCATTATACTGACTGTCACATTTCAACAAAGGAAGTGGTCACCTAACAGTGTCGATATGAACTTATTAAGAATTGCGACTCTGGATCCAAGACATAACACAATATACGTATTTAATATATATCTCGTCTAAGTGAATACATGTTTCCCGAATACATAAACTGTACTGAGACGCAAGCTTTTACGTGTTACAGTGTTTTTACCTATACACAGTAAACACTACGTATCATCATAGATACGACATCGTAGAGTGCAATACTGACACATTTTCACTTACTACTCATACTAAAGAATATTTAGTATACATCTCTACGTATTGATACATATCTATGACGGTAAACAGGCCCAAAACTTAACAAACATGAATTATATTTATACTAACAGTGCCTATATATTTTATGTATTTATTTTACTGTGTGTAGATAAAAATATTATACATTTTGTGTCCCTGTCATCAACACAGAAACGTATAATCCATGCAATGTATGCTATCTATTTATTGTTGTATGTCCCCCCCCCTACCCCCTAAAATAAATTAAAATGTCCTGCAAGTAAAAGACCCCTACCCATAGTCGTCGTATCATTTTTATTTTGATATTATTGTTTAGTGTGGTAGATAGTTACACAAATCCTGAACGAAACTGAGCTTTCTAGAATAATGTTCTTTTGTTTGTGGGTGACAAATTAATTTTTCATCTTCTAACCTTCCATTTTTAAATTGAAATAAATTGGATTTTTATTTTGATTGTTTGTTTTTGACCACAAACCAATGAACGTAGTATGATGTATTTTATTTTTATTTAAATGACGTCATTGTTTTTCAAAAAATAAATTAGAAATAGTATGTACATCAAGGCGTTTAGTTTTGTTTTAATATTTTTTAATTGGGTTCTGAAACAAAGACGTTGTTGATATAAATGTAGCATTTTCTTCACGCTTCTATCACTTACTGTTTTCTTTAACCCTGTTGTGACCTATTTGTTTAAAAATTTTATACCAGTTTCATCCATTTGGTCCCAGGAGTTAAATAAAACTTCAAATTGCTGTTACTTCTGTCTTTTCTACTACTTTTAAGATGAGCTTTTTGAAAATTTGCTTTTTAATAAAAAATCAAGCAATTGTAAATTTTTGTCCAATTTTAACGCCACGAAGCTTTGCAAAGAAATTACAGTTTTGCATTACAAATTTAAAATTTTCCAAATTAATCAAAAGCTTTGAGACTTTCCAAGAATTCGCTTCTGAGGCTTCTTTCGTTGTTTTCAAAATGCAATTATTTTCGTAGATGCACCTTTTAGTGATTCTTATGACGTGATGTTATAATAAATGTTAACGTTTTCAGACATATAGTTGTATGTGGACACATAACTTACGAATCAGTGAGCCATTTTTTAAAAGACTTCCTACACGAGGACCGAGAGGATGTTGACGTTGAAGTTGTTTTTTTACACAGGTCTGTATGTCATAATATTTTATCTTAAGCTTAGAACCTAACCAGCAGTGGACTGCAATAGGCTGAGATGATGATGATGATGATGATGCTGATTAGAACTTTACCTAAGCAATGATATCTTACAATTCTTAAAAAGTTCAATCAGTCTACTAAACTTACTTTAATAAATTATTACAAAAAGGCCCAAATTCAAAATCTATCTAATTGTCGATTACTTAGTTACTTAATATTTTATAAGAGAAAACTCGACCAAATCAGTGCCTTATGAAGCTAATTCAAATGAAAATATAGCAAATTAATCTTAAACCAGTAACATAATTATTTAAGTTTAACTTAAGAGAAAGAAAATAGAACCTCATGGAACCTAAAATGCTGGTAAATTTAAAGATTTTGTTTTTATTTGTTTGTTTCATAAAGTTCTATTAGCTTATGACCAAGAGAAAATTATTGACATTAAAATAAACCCGGATTACCATCAAATCACAAATAAATCAATAAAATAAAATGCTGTCGTTTATAAAACCAACGACGGTGATGAAATCCGAATCTGGCAAGCTAACCGTGTAAACCGCTGTATGAACAAGTCCACGCAGTAGATGCGTGGATCGTTGACACTTAGACGTGGTGTGTCATGTGTGATCCAACGACGCTTTCAGAAAAGAGCCCGATCTAGAGCTGGAGGGTCTCCTCAAACGACACTACACCACCGTCGAGTTTTTTCAGGGTACAATGATGAATGCCGTCGACCTTGAACGAGTCAAGGTTAGAGTACAACCATAGAGCAGGCATTAGATTAAAGCACGGCCGTAATATCATTGACGCGTCTACGTGAATCAGTATTTTTATTTATTTATATGTGCATAACAACAGATCTTTTTCTTCTGTAAAGACGCTGTTTCATAGTCACAGTAGGTATTTATCACTTTGATAACTTTATCTTGTGGTTATTTTGATGCAATCATTGCTTCTCACGGTGGTGCGGAGTCGCCTCGGCCTCTGAGTGAGACGCGAGGCGCCCCCGCAACATCACACGACTGCGTATTTTGGTACATAGAGTTGCATGGTTAAGGCCCTCGACAGGCGGTGGAACTGTCAGGTTTCCGTGGCCAGTATTGTTAACTGAGCGTTGATGACAGGAAACCGCCCGACCTGGAGCTCGAAGGCCTGTTCAAGAGACACTTTACCACTGTGGAATTCTTTCAAGGCACCATTATGAATCCAATCGACCTACAAAGGGTAAAAGTAAGTAGCACACACGAAGATGTGATATCTTTTGGGCGTGGTGTCGGTTTTGAAGTTGTACAGACTATTTCTATAGAGTAGAGCGATGCTCGTTCACTAACCTATCGCCAGAAGTTGTCGGAGAGGTGTTTGGTACCCTTCAATCGTTACTGAACGCTGTCTTTGCCTGTCGCTAAGTGTTTGTACCGGTCCGCTGGCGGCCGGGCGCGTTGTGTGTCCTCCCCTGGCCACGCCACCGGCCACCATGTGTCTAATTGGGTGTTGTTGCAATGCTGGCCCGTGTGTTACTTCGATATCGATCTTACTGTACGTTCCGATGGCAACATTGGCATAAATGGCTGCTGAAGAAAGGGTTTCAATTTCAAAATTAATACTTTATATGTAGTATCGAGTACAGTTATCGATTTTCGATAAGTTTGGGTAAGTTGGAATGGCTTTTTGGAATGGTAGTGCTTGTTTGCATGCATGTAATCTTCCACTTTCGGTATCCCACCCGCTTATTTGAAATGAATACTGCGGAAGTGAATCACTCGAGCAATAAATTAAACATTTTTATCAAAATTCTAACATTTTCTTAAGAAAACGTGGTATTCATGTTCATAATTACGCTGGAGTTTTGCATGTGCAGTTTTCACGCTTGTGTAACAACGCTTGTAAGTATTAACCTAATTTCTAGATGTCTATACTAATCGATGTCCTCCTCTTCAAACAATAGATGTAATAAATTAACAATTTCAAACTAATAACGTTCACATTTTGGTTGGTAAGTTTATCAAATCAAATTCTATATTTCTTAATTGCTTACGCAGATAAAAACTACAAAATTCTGCTGTTCACAATCAATATGAACCGTTAACTTCTTATGTAATATTGAAGCAATATTTTTTCATTGGAATTTAAATACAAATATTCAAAACTTCAATTCTTTCTGAAAATTTTTGTCAAGCAATCTTGCTCTGCATCTACCATCAAACGCCTAAATTCAGTATCATCAATATATTTACTGATATAGGTGCATGAAGCAGATGCGTGTCTGGTGCTAGCCAACAAGTACTGTCAGGATCCTGATGCTGAAGATGCCGCTAACATTATGAGAGTTATTTCCATCAAGAACTATTCTGATGACATCAGGGTTATCATTCAATTGATGCAGTATCATAATAAGGTATAGACTTTACTAAGTATGCCAAGCTTTCATATTAATAATCTCTAAGTTTATTTGTCTTCTTATCACTTCAAAACGTTTTCCTCTTCGTTACAGGCCTATCTCTTAAACATTCCTTCATGGGACTGGAAGCAAGGTGACGATGTGATCTGTTTAGCCGAACTCAAACTCGGCTTCATCGCACAGAGCTGTCTCGCACCCGGTTTTTCCACTATGATGGCCAACCTGTTCGCCATGAGGAGCTTTAAGACGGTCAGCTTTCCTTTCAATTTCACTAAATATATATACAAAGTTACAGGAGTACTTTCAGAGACCGACTCATTCAACCACTGGCTGTACAACAGACATTGTCGCTCTCTGATAGTACTCCAGTTTCTAACATTACTATGCGGCGTTTCCACAGTCCCAAGAGATGGCTATATGGACTAATGACTACATGCGAGGTACCGGCATGGAGATGTACACCGAGAAACTAAGTCCAACGTTTGTCTGGATGCCTTTCAAAGAGGCCGCAGAGTAAGTGGGCAGTGAACGAGATGCTTTCAATAACGTGACATGAGACAAAGTCACACACGATACTTTTTAAACTGTACAAGTGTTTTAGCATTCCATACCGTGATTACAGGACAATCTTTACTAACCGAATACGAACCGCATAGCTTATCATTTTAGTGTTTTTCTTCATTTTGGTTTGCGAGCTTTCAGTCTGTGATTTGTATAATCAATGTTTTTCCAATTTCATTATCATAGGTACTGCACTGAATAACTACTAGCTGGTAATACTTGAACTAGTCTAGAACATTAATATAGGGGTATTACTAATTGTGAATAGATCTCAAATATAGGCGGCGCACGAAGAGGAATGTTCCAGGGGAAAGCACGTTAGCCTCTGACGAGGTTGCTATGACTAACATAGCACGAGCTTTAGCGTCTCCTATTGGTTGATTGCAGTCCCCTGACACTCAAGCTTGGCAGAACGATTACCTGCAGGGTACTGGCTGCGAGATGTACACCGAAACACTGTCGACATCCTTCACGGGAATGAGCTTCCCACAAGCGAGCGAGTAAGACCCTTCTCGATCCTTGGGCCTCGCCTGCACCCCCCTGCACCGTAGAAACTGTGTGCCAAGCTGCTAACCCTAGCTGAATAAGTGTGCACTGATAATAAAATAACTAGGCACGAGTAGGAAATATTTTAGAACTAAAGTGATCTTATATTTTCAGAATAGATTGTGCATGTTGAATGGGTTAAATTTTAGAATAATAGTGGTATGTATTAGAATGCATTACAAATCTATAGTAAAAACATGAATTGGTCATCTAGTGACTGTTTACTATTTTTTTATTCTTAGCAATTTTCATAATTTTAAGTCCATTTAGAAACATGCTGATCTCATGAATGGAGAAAATTTTATTTTATTATTTATTTTAGTAAGCGAAATCCATGACCCTATAAAACAGTGAAATTATTTTTCAGTGCAGTAAAAAGATTGTACAGACTCATAATTTTGTCATTATCATGCACTTGTTTGAGAGCTTCAACACACATTTCTTTACTAACAAATATTGGGATATCATCAAGATAGTCATTTGGACGAATTTCAGTACAAGCAATAAATATGGGATCATTGTTGCCTCATTGTATAGATGCTTCTTTCTACTATCGCTTTCCATCATTTATGTTTTGCACTGCATTGCCTGACACAACACACAATGTACAAATTACACTGTAAATTATAATTGCACGCATGTTAATATTGTTAATATTTTATAGTTCATTGATATTTAATTTAAAGTAGCTGGATTAGAAATTTTAGAATATCTAGAATAGAATACTTGAAGAGGTCCACAAAAAGGTAAAAGTAATCATTTGCGAATTTATTTCAATTGCATTATATGACAGCAATATTTACCATATTATTGATTATTATCCTTATTAAAATGTAACCGTAGTAGCAAATAGATAAACTATTTGCTTCAACAATATTTACATAAAATCCAGATAGGTAAGAAATTTTAATTTACGAAAAGAACCAAATGACGTTCTCATTATTATTTTCACTTTAAAAATGCTTGTTTTACTATCTTGAATTTGATATGTCATTCATTCAACCAAGATCTGGCAAAAACGCCATTATATACTCGTTTCATATTTAAAATATGAAATAAATTAGTTTTGCTTACCCTGAGATCATTGCTAACTGTCCAATGATCGATGTGGTAAGTATTTTATTACTATACTATTTTCTGATTACTTTTTAGCCAAGATTCTTTGACATTTTCACAATTTCCTCCCAGGTTATGTTTCACGAAGTTAAAGCTGTTACTCCTGGCGATAGAGATCAAGGGTGAAGAAGGTGCTGATAGCAAGATCTCCATCAACCCGAGGAATGTCAAGATTCACGCCAATACACAGGGATTCTTTATTGCACAGTCCGCTGATGAAGTAAAAAGGTCGGCGTCTCTTTCCATAACTTCATTACTTAAACTTGTATCACGTTTTGAGCTATGTATGTCGATGCTAGCATGACAATCGTTGTAAATCAATCTATGTTGAATAGTTCTAGCACTTTCTCTTGCTTGTATTCTCTTCAGGTATTTCTTCATTTCTGTGTTACGTTTCAGAGCTTGGTATTACTGCAAAGCCTGCCACGAGGACATCAAGGACGAGACCTTGATCAAGAAATGCAAATGCAAAAACTGTAAGATCATTGAATTACTACTATAAAACCACCTAATGAAATTTAGCAAGATAATCTCTTTATAACATAAATACATTGAATCTTTGAGCTATATTAATGACTTAACATAATACTATTCTGTGACATTCTTTCTGGAAATATTTAAATGTTGTAACAATTTGTGTCCTGTATATATGAGTCACACGTACACGTGTCCAAGTTCAGATATTGTTCACATGTTACACTGTAGGTACCTGTGCCTCCGGGCCACGTCGACACAGACTCGCTCGACCTCACACTGTTTACTTTCTATTTGTGAGACATTAATGAATCTTGTTCGGCTAAACTTTTAGTGACCGCGCACCAGCGGAAGGTTGGAGCCGACATAGGTAACTTGCACCACACCTAACCTCACAAATTGAC
Organism: Laspeyria flexula; assembly: GCA_905147015.1. NCBI lineage: Eukaryota > Metazoa > Arthropoda > Insecta > Lepidoptera > Erebidae > Laspeyria > Laspeyria flexula. The sequence goes on from LR989958.1 coordinate 3,156,379, forward strand.
GTTTTCCGATATTTATTTTTCGTGTCTATAATTTTTTGAGTTGCTTTAGTGGTGTTGCGTCCGTACCTCACAGACTGGATCGGCTGCAAGGCATTATCTTGACCCGTGCTCGTTCACACCCTATAATTTAGCGATCATTGTGTATGTCCGCTCGCTCGTGAATACCGCCACAAGACAATTATGAAGCACTCCAACACCTCACCATTTTTCTATGCCTTTTGGAAATTTCCGCTCTATTTCTGATTTGTATCGATATTGAGAGGATTTAGTGCATCATACAATATCACTGAGTATTCACATACCCAATCAGGAACTGTACATATATATCACACAGCAGTCACTTTTCAAAATTGTTAGGATCACAGGCGGCTAGATGCCTTCAACGAGAGTTGAACACGATTGCTATGATGCACTTCAGAGCCCAGCACTGAGAGTACATTGCATGTATACATTAAATATTAGTAGAACTAAATCGCAAACAGCAAATGCACCGTCATTATGCCCTGATACACTTAGATAATAATAATATAATATATGTGAGTCCATGAAAGCATGTCTCAGAAAAAGGAGTGAAAGCACAATGCGCTGATAGAAATGACCCCGTGGAGAGTGAGCTTTGGAGGACAAAGACTTGATACAGCAGTTCCGGCTTGTCTGTGCTAACGACAGTGACTAACAGCAGGGAGGAAACTAAATACAGTCACTCTTCATTACATTCATCCACGCTTTGACAGAATCAAATTCTATTGCTATATTGCATCTAGTTACACCGCACAGAATTTGATTCTACCAAACTCATGTAACAATTGATATCATGAAGCTAGGAGCGTACATTCGTATTCTTCAGTGTTTGGATTTTTACAGATGTCGGAATGATGATGATGCAGACTGGGATGGTGAAACAAAATCTTAATACGTACCGTGCTTGTCTCGACGGTACGGAAACGAAAGAACAAATATTACGTATTACCGTACCTTACACACAATATAGTTTGTTTGCATCAACTAACCATGCTATGGGCGAAGGAATATGGGCTACAATATACGCTAATACACGATTAAACGACACACGCAGCTAGAATAGCGCAGCTAGGCTAAGACACTATTAACTACAGCTCGCTTAATATAAGAGGACAATAGGGTAGTTATGTTAAAGTAAACACTATTCACGTCTGCAACCCCAATAGGGAACTGATTCTGATTACTAACGTTTCCAAAATCAACAATATTATACCTACTACTGCATTGAATGTTTACAGTAACTTTTATTTGGGCTTTAGTAATCAGAAGTCGAACTATGAATCGTTGTCATCAACTATATCCTACTCAAAGAGAACTATCAGCTTTGCATCTCTGTCTGCATAAATACCTATTATTTGCGTTCCTTCTGTGATACCCACTATTAAAGCAGGATGTTAATCATAGTTACTAAAATGAGCTTTAAACGTATTGTTTCTCGGTTCAGTGGCTACGTTCAGGAAGGGCGTACGAGCCGTCCAGATGGTTGGCAGGGCAAGTACGTAACCTAAATGTGTATAAAATTCAGTGTAAATGTCAATGTGATGTTTTTAAGCGAAATGTGCCGGGGTGTGGAGACTCCCGGCCACCGAGCTCGCCAATAGCAATATTGTGTCCTGTTTATCATTGTCTTGTCTTATCATACGTTTCTATATGTGCATTTATACAGCAGTTAGATGTTTGCCTCTCTATTAGCAGATATTTAAAACATCGAGAGACATTATGTGATGTCGTTTATTTATTTTGGTGTTGTTGTTATTATGATTATCTCAACATATATATTTTTTCTAGGAGTATTTTGAACCCTGATTTTCTGCATCGACATAGTCCCTCTGATATTGATGTTGTGAAGTAATAGTGTTTTAAATGAAGTTAATTTATAATTTTTATTACGCTTTCAAAGTTGGAAACAATTATTTAATGATACCCTGCATAGGGAACGTTTTAATTAGATGCTCCCGCCTCGATAGAACCGTGAGGATTTCGCAGTCGTTGGCTGCTGCGTCAGTATCGGCCGAACGATGGTATACTCGCCTTACAGTATTCACATCCCTGTAATATTTGAATTATTTCATTTGAACCATCAGTTCTTAGTACGCTCTACGTCATATTAATCACTCCATGTATTCATACTCTCATACCCTTTACATTAGCCATGATTAAATTAGGGTATTTAAAACCATTAAAATCCAGATGTGAAACATTATATTTTAGCACTTAGAGCTTGTCCGATAGTTAGTTTAGATTTTGGTTCTGTGTGTCGTGTGTAGCTTTTATGTTATTGCATGTGTGGTGTAGGGATGTTTTACTTACATTAGATTTGTAGTTGTTTTTAATTTTTTAGTAATTTTGTCTTTTTGATAAGTAATTTGATTTGTACATCGGTTTCATCTTCAGCTAAAGAAGCTTTCTTCAGAATGTACTGTGGGAGTGTGCTGATTTTAACTGCATTAACCGTAAATGTTGGTGGACGATGTGACCGTACTGGTCTGTACGTTCTGAAGCCACAGCGCTAACTGCTTACATACGCAAATAAAGATGAAACCGATCTGTTGATAAATTTTGAACTGATAACAGTCATGTTGGACAGACCGGCCACACGCTGTACTATATAACGCGATGTGCTGTAGGTACTGTATTTACTGAGTGGAGTGGAATGCGAACTTGTGCTGATGTTTTGCAGATGATCACCATCCTCCCCCCACCTTCACGCCGCCAGAGTTGCCCAAGAAGGTCCATGTTCGAGGTACATCTCAGGCTCAGAGGGCCGAGTGATTTTTTTTTTTCGTTTTTTCTTTTAATCATCGGCCCACTAAACCATTTGACCGGCAATGTGCTTCGTCCTAGGTTACCGGAAGGTACCGTGCACCTAGTTGCTTTGTCACGCATTATTTCATAGCGAGCACTGACAACTGGCAGGGATGCCTCTGGGATTATGCGCTTATCTCGCATGTACCCGGCTAAGACGTAGTTACACGACCCCTGTCGCTCAAGCGAGCGATTCGTTATAACTAAAAGCCTCACACTAAATTCCACTGAAGTTTTCCAACTAACCAAATTGACACGAATCTAAATCATTATGTTTTTTTTTAATTTTATTTTTGCATTCACTATTTTATTCCGTAATGAGGTTACGACGACAAAATTTTTCCATCGATCTGTGCTTCTTGGTAAACTCTAAAGCGGATGTATTATCATTTGTGGTTTGTACCCCTCTGCCAAGCATTGCAAATATCTCATGGCATTGCATTTTTCCGAATGATGAGTATTACCTACCATATTTGTTAATAGAGTTGCCAATTTATGGATAACACTACCCACAAGTTACTAGGAAGGTCAGGTAATTTAAAAATAAAGAGAGCATTTTACATTATTTTATTATTCTATGATATTAATACTAATAATGTTAAAAATCTGTAATCACCGACGATATTTTATCCACAATTGGCAACGCTACAGTGAATGCTATGTGGGTACCTTACATTTCTGCTTTTGTCGTAGTATTTTGATTAAGATTAAATAATTAAGTCAACATAATCCTTAAAGTAACTTATAAAGATTTCATTCTGAAAATCTTATAAAATTTCAATAAACTTCAAAATATTATTAGATTCGGCTAAATTTGAAGAGCAATTTTTCGAAATTTAACGCAATAATCCCACACATTGCTGATATATTTTTACTGCTGCATACATTTTTGCGTAAATCGTTTATAATTGCTTTTTCAGGCGAAATTGCGAGGGAAAGGGGGGAAGATACTAGTTGTGAGTATAACTGTTTAATTATTTTATTTTAAAATTTCAAATTCACTGGTCACAGTCGTCACTTTTCTTAATAAAATTTACATCACCATCATTGTCGCAATTACAAATCAAAATAAATTATAAGATTATGACACGAGTGGCTTTGCATCGAAGAGAATAGAAATCATTGGAAAGGCTTTTGCCCAGCAGTGGGTTAACACAAACTTACAGACCTTACAGTAAGAGAAACGGTGTCTAAAATACAACCACCACGTATCATAAAATGCAATTTACATTGAAGTCGCTTCAAAGGCTGTCGCCTTGTTGCCACAGAGACTGATGAATGGACTGTTAAATAAGACATGAGGATAATCTCAGATGTAATGAAGCTAATACCAAGTATTTTACAAATGATTCACTCTCCGACAGTGATAAACCGAAACCATCGGAACGCAGCACCGGCAGCGCTGCTGTCTCCGATGGCGAACCAGTTAATGAACACCACCACTACGAGGCAGGTCAACAAGGTGAAACCGAACGTCAACAGAGCACCACCAGACACGTAAGTATTTGCAATACCTATCAACTTTTACATAGTGTTACTCGCGTACATGTTAAAGAGGTGATACATGAAGAAACTATTAGAACAATTGATATTAAACATGGTAAAGAAACAAAATGAAATTGACATCAAAGAATGTATCTATGTTAATCAATTTGGAAGAACTATTTCTTGCCGTATCACCTCTTGTTTTATATGCTATAATTGTAGCTTAATTTGGAGCCAAGCAATATATGTATTAATTTAGTTCGGCTTTAACTATCTTCTTAAATAAAATTGAAAATAGCCGAATGATAAAGATCTTATATAACGTTAAAATTAAAATATAAACATACCTTTGCTAAAAGCCTACTCTTCTATCCTTAGATGTCTATCTATGGTGGCTTGTTATTGAAATAATTTTATTATTTTTTAATTAGCACGATGTGCACAAAGCACGGGAGTAAAATACGTATTATTTCTGTATCTACGCACTTTTTATTTATTAAAAAAAAAAAGAAACGGAGACGACTCTTTGACCCTGTGTTACAGGAATCCCCAGGATCAAGATACCAATTACCAGGCCTATCACCTTGCCTACGAAGTGAAAAAGCTCATGTAATTGAAAAATTATTCAGTTAGATAATTTTATTATCAGTAGTTTGAGATTTGCAACGAGAAATTTATTTTTCGAGTTAAGTCAGCATTGAGTTCGTGTAGCTATTTCAATACAGACTTTTCTCGATAAGTTAGTAGTAAGTAGTGCTTGCCTCACTAGACAAACATTTTAGTTCCAAAGTTAGGTATTAATTTAAAGTGTAATATGTATCGCATTTCAATATAGCACGGCACACCAAAACAGCATGTTTTGTCACTTTATTTATGTACACTTTTTTATATAACAAAATGTATTCTAGTGTAGTAGTTTAGAATCTATTTTCTTGAATCAATCTCTAATTAAAATGTAGATAATATTCTCATTATCATCACCTGTAGATTAAATATCTACAAATTAATTAATGCATTCAGTTTATCTCACTAGTTCATTACTTTTCTATTTTTTAAATTCCACTTATAAACTTATCAAGATTAGAGTAAATAATATTTTAACTATCCCGCCTGCAGTCTATACCTTCCAGCACTATAATATACTAAAGATCAAATTGGATATCTAAACAAAAACAATAAATAATTCACATAAACGAACACTGAAATAGAAACTACGTAGTATCTAGTTGTAAAGTCTATTTTTTGTACAGGCCAACGAGTAGAAGCAGTGGTGGTAATCAAAACAGCAATGGTGTCAGCCTACCTGCGGGCCTGGCTGACGACCAGTCGAAAGACTTCGACTTCGAAAAGACTGAAATGAAATATGACTCCACTGGAATGTTCCATTGGAGCCCCGCCAGAAACTTGGAAGATTGTATTTTAGTACGTATAAATCCCATTAAAAGATACCTTTATTGTCATATTTTTACAGGTTTTCACCTGTATAATTTTTTAATTGTTTACTTGCAGGACAGAAACCAAGCGGCAATGACAGTTCTTAATGGACACGTGGTCGTGTGCCTATTTGCGGACCCGGATTCACCTTTAATAGGTTTGAGAAACTTGGTGATGCCTCTCAGGGCTTCAAATTTCCATTATCACGAGCTAAAGCACGTGGTTATCGTGGGTAGCGTCGATTATATCAGAAGAGAATGGAAAATGTTGCAGAATCTACCAAAGATTTCTGTATTGAATGTAAGATATATAGATTACTATATTGTAGATTAGAACTATCATATCCTCATTCTCTACTTTCATATACCTAAATATTAAGTTATCTAGAACTTGACACAAAATCAAATCGAACAAACTAAAACAATTTCTAATCGTAAGCTTTTAATAGAACACGGACCAGCCATAAACTGCAGAATTAACGACCATGCAGAATTTTCAAATAGGTTATTTACATCCACTTGCAGGGTTCACCGCTAAGCCGGGCCGACTTGCGTGCAGTTAATGTGAACTTGTGTGACATGTGCTGCATCCTATCAGCGAAGGTACCATCCAACGATGACCCAACGCTGGCTGACAAGGAAGCTATCTTGGCTTCGTTGAACATCAAAGCGATGACGTTCGACGACACGATAGGAGTACTGAGTGCGGGAGTAGGAACGAATGGGAGCAGCAATGCACCGCCGCCACCGGGGCAACCCCCTGCGCCGGTGCTGCTGCAGAGAAGAGGATCTGTGTATGGTGCCAATGTGCCTATGATTACTGGTGAGTGTAGAACTGACCTACTTGAAATGTGTAATGTTGAGGATGTTATTACAATCTACTAATTTAATCAATATCAAATTTGCCAAAACTAGAGACCAGACTATTGTAGAAAAATCCATTCATCATTTTCGTAGATAAGTTTGAATAAAAAGATTCTCATATTATTTTTCTTTTTGCAGAGCTGGTAAACGACAGCAACGTACAGTTCCTTGACCAGGACGACGACGACGACCCTGACACGGAGCTGTACCTGACGCAGCCGTTTGCGTGCGGAACTGCGTTTGCTGTCAGTGTGCTCGACTCTCTTATGTCCACCGTAAGTTTGCTTTATAATTATTAACTAGTTCAGTCAACTGCAAGCCATGAATTTATGAAGTTTAAATTTAAGAAAACGAATAGATCATTTGCTGGACCTTTATTTACAAATTGCATGGTCTATACAGTAGGTCGTCGAGGAAGGAAACAAGTTATGTATGTAATGGATAAAGCTGCGCTAATATTCTGTGAAATATTTTTTAATTTTGATATATTCCACTTATACCTTGAAAATTTTATTTCAGACTTATTTCAACCAGAATGCCTTAACGCTAATCCGGTCGCTGATTACGGGCGGCGCTACTCCAGAGCTGGAGCTGATCCTCGCCGAAGGAGCTGGACTCCGAGGAGGATACTCCACCCCTGAGAGTTTAGCTAACAGGTCAACAAGTATTTTTGTTCAGTGTTCTTTAACAGGTTATGTGAGCTTCGCACGGCACCGCTCAGGTGTCGCGTGGGAAAGGTGTTCTTGTAATTTTTCAATAACAGGACTCAGGCGGCTTTCTCTGATTTGTTCCGTTTTCCAAACTATATTTTCAGACTTACATTATACCAATATACCATAAAGCTTTAATTTCGCAACTAATGAAAGAGTCATTCCTTTTCCTAATTATCCAAAAAGTATGTTATTGTTCACAGATCTAATAAGTCTAAATTTTTAATTCTAGGGATCGATGTAGAGTAGGCCAAATCTCCCTCTACGACGGTCCGTTGGCTCAGTTCGGAGAGACCGGCAAGTACGGAGACCTGTTCGTAGCAGCGCTCAGCACGTACGGGATGCTGTGCATCGGCTTGTACCGGTTTCGCGATACGTCGTCTTCGTGCGACGCGAGCAGCAAGCGATACGTTATCACGAACCCTCCTGATGACTTCTCTTTGCTGCCTACTGATCAGGTATTTATAACCTTTCCAAGTCAAGTACTCTTTTGGTGTCCAATTTTATTAAAATAGCGTAACCAGATAGTTGTTTGCATTGTGTCAATCCGTGGGTATGTGTGTTTCCAGGTGTTCGTCCTAATGCAGTTCGACCCTGGCGTGGAGTACCGGTCGAACCGACGAGCGGGCTCGGCGACCGGCAGCGGCGGCAAAGATGACGCCTCCTGACTATTGCTGTGCAGCGCCCTCACCGACGGACCCTACTCCTACATCTAGGCTGTAGGGTCCGTCGCCCGAGCACACCACTCCGACAATCCTTCCACACTACCCGCTCAACAGAACCTAACCGGCATCACTCCCTAATTAAAACGTTAACGTCCACGATGACTATTTTTATCCCTGTGTTCAGTTTTAGTCACAACGGGAGTGTTGCTACCTGTTCACTACCCAGTTTTGTTTTCATTTTACCAATTGTATAAGTTAGTCTTATTTGAACACTTCCTATGCACAGCAATCAACACTTCTCAAACGCACTCTTGGATAGAATAGCATTTGTTTGGTTTTCGCTATATCTACTAAAAGCAATAATCTACAAACACACTAAAATAAAAATGTATGGACAGACTCCTATAGTGACTGATCTCGCGGTCAATAGAACCTACCAAACCAGAGTTATAACTGGAATTAAGTCACGAGATAAGCAATCTATAGGAGTCGAACACAAAGATAGATATAATACATGCTGTAAGAAATACAGAATTTCTAGAAAGCGCTTTAAGATTATAGTAAAGCTTTCGATGTTTAGGGTAAACGATTTAGACACATTTGAGTAAAATGCTGTTGTTGAATTTATATACATTTTTAAAAGTTGAACGTAATGTAATAAGAAAATAGAGTCGGAATTTCAATGTTGTAACACATGCATCAGCTGTATTTATCTGTCTATGACATTATATCGCTTATGTCAATACTTTAGTGCGGTACTCACATGTAACGCAAGCAGTCACCCACTGCAACAGCGGTAACAAAACACCAAACGCTAGAGTATTCACGACTACCCACAAAAGTATTGATGACAGCGAATAGACAATGCACGTTTGTTGAACACTCAACTATTGACACATTTAAAAGTACAACGATTTTCAATACTTACATAATCTGAACTGATATAATTGCGGTGGTGGTTGTTATAGTTTATAGTCTTATATTATAAACGGTGTTGGGAAAATACATACACACTTGCATACCACACTTATTAATGGCAGAGTCCTGACACACCTGTTCTTTCCTACAACAGTAGTTCTTGATATGAGCAAAAAAACTCCACTCAACGTGAATACAAACAAACGAATCAAGATAGGTAAGGTAACCAAATTATTATCATTTTGACAGGTTCCTAGAGACAAGTTTTAAGAACCACTGTTGTATTTCAATTTTCGCGCTAATATTTGACAGATTCTATCTTTATAAATGTCAATTGTCTATGACAGCTTCTCTACAATCTTTAAAATCTATTGTCTCTTGTTTATTGAAGGTCAACAATTATTTCAATTATTTGTAAGCAACGCTCAATAATGAAAGGAACCTTTTAAACTTTTAATTGCATGACAGTTAAATGTGTAAATGGACTTTAGGTATAGGCTATCGCTTTTCTTAGAATATCCATTCCTTATTCAGTAGTTTTTTTTCTCTCACTCTTCACGTATATAAGGCGCTATGATTAAAGCTGAAATATAGACATACTATAAGCATTTAATGTTACTCATCGACTGATTGTTAAGCACATCATACCATCATCGTTACTTTGTGATCGAACGAAGTTATGTTAGTCATTATTTTTAAGTTTTATAGATGTTTAATTTCTTTTTTCTATGGATTCACATTGAATTCATTATTTAGTTTTAAGACACTCTGCCATATTACAAAAATATAATTGCACGTATGGTAGTAGTCTGCATACAGTTCCATTGCTCATTGTTTTATCATTTTTTATTTTATTTTTATATTGTAAGGTTAGTTATCCGAGTGAAATATTTCTGTGCAGATTCGTACAACATCCTTTCGTGAATAAAACCTTGAAAGGAATTAACTTGAATGACGCGATACCACCAACGGATCTGCATATAAATATGCACTATTGCAAAACATAGTAATATTCAACCTCACCTTATAGTACCACGTTTTGTTTATTCTTTATTTTAATAAAATTATTACGCTATTATTTTCTTTTTGTTTTCTTATTCCCGATTTTGGCGGGGGGATTGTCAAAGTGGACGTGACAAATGGCGCTGCACACGAAGTACTTATGAACTGAAAATAAATTATACGAAAATGCCATTGCGAGATTAGTTGGAATCATACGAAGATGGTTTTTTTGGTTGCGAAGGACACTGAGTGCGAAGTGTAATTTTGCTGTAAATGTGTGATATTATTTTCGAATCGTTGTTAAAATAGTTAGGGCTTCTGAAGCCTGCGATGTATTTAGTGTTAACTCCGGGTGCTTTGACGATTGTGGACTCTGATAGTTTACTGTTGATTGTATTAGATAAGATGCTTTAGCTGGCTGCAAATTACCGCGAGTCACGTGTTGCGCACTCAAATCATCATGTACCCACCGCTACAGAGTGCAGTCAGTTAAAGGATCTTTTTTTAGAATTTATTAGGTTTAGTTTACATTCGCCTCACCAATTAGAATCATACAGTACATCGGTTAGAATACAAACATAACGCAATAATTAATTACTAAAATACAAGATGTTTGATGAATTATAAAAGTACCTACACACCGAGTCGGCTACGAGTCGCACGCAACAGCACTATTTTATAATAATAAATACCTAATAATTACTGAATACCTCAATTTTACTGATAGTGAGTAATATTTGAAAGTATTAAAGTTTTATCAAACATCCTGTACATAGATCTTTATCACGATCACATAGAAGTCATTTCATTCGAATAGAATAGGCAAAACCGGCCTTAATTACGAATAGGTTAATGTAAAAATCTCGCGAATATTCAGATGTGGTCTTGAGTGTTCCAAGTTGTGTCTTCGTCATTAAGCCACAGTATGCGCCTATGCGGTAACGTTATTCGAATATGTGTGTTAAAGTCCTGTTATCAACCTGTGCTCATTTCGGTCCAATGGTAATAGCACAGCTACCATAGTTCGTAAAGGAATTGAATGCAAACATACTGCCATATTTTTGTAAACTCACCACATTATCCATAGAGCAAAAATATCCGAAAAAGAAAAGTACAAACAAGAGGCCCTCAAACAAAATTCCTGCGTACCTAAATATTAAAAGATTAGTAAGTATGAGGTGTATTTAATAACTCATAGTACAAAAGAACTTTGTACTAGGCACACGAGTACCTGTGCTATGATGGGGAGTACTATCACGAACTTACACCTATTTAACGGGTAACACATTTATCACCACTGTTCGTAAAGAAGTACCTATGTAAAGTTATGAGATGGTTGTGCACGATAGAATATTATTTATGTAATTAACTAATCGGTCTGTCCAAAATATTAAATTAAAATGATCATAATTGGCTTATTCGGCCGGGAGGGTCCGTCAAGGGAGAGTGTCTGACGGTCTGTAGTCACCTCACACAGCCGACTATTGGTTTAGTTGTAATTTGAGCTTGATATATCGGTAAGTAGTGACCTATGCATGGAGCCCTAGCCAAACTAGGTACCTAATATTTAGTGTACCGCCCGCGAGCTGCATTCGACACTCAATTTTTAAAATTTTTAGCTAGAATGTTGTAAATAGTCAAATGTAATTTTGTATGTTACATAAGAAATTTTTCAATATACGTCTCCTTTGCATTAAAATAGAAGGCTACGGTTACATTAAAAAAGTTTATATTCAAATACTATCGTGTGTAGTTTGTTGTGAATTAGGCTTCTGTCACTGTAATGCTAGTTAGGTTAGAGATCGTACCTCTCATTGTAAAAATGTAAGATACACGCTATTGATTTGGAAATAAAATATGAATGTTAAATAAGTATTAATATTAAAATGACGATTTTTCCTTTAATATTTTTATACAGCATTACAATATATTTATCGCAATTAAAAGTTTATAGAGGTGGGTCAGTGTGCAATTTAAAAAAATAAAAATAGTGTTTAAAAAATTGTATAATCGCCTTATCGAGAGAGAATATAGCTGTGTCCTTCTGCGTGTGTTTGCTTGACGTCTATTGTTACCGATTATTGTTTATGCAATGTGTATGTACTGTATACATGACAGGCCACACGACTTATTGTTACTAGGTGATAACTTAGTAGCCATAGAATATCATTAAGGACAACGCACGATACGCCATCGACGACGCCGGGTTGCGTCGCCGAAAGCGTGCACACATACCGTTAAATTATATTCGAAAACAGAATAAGTATATTTCATAAAAACAGATGTAAATTAACATATTAAAAAGTAAGAAAAAATACGTTACAAAAGTGAAGGTACTTATGGAAATGTAAATGGAATTCGATATTTGAATAATATTTTAATTTGCATCTGTTATAATGTAGCACATAATAATATGACACTGATAGTTTGTTTTGTGCAATTTTTAGTAATAAAAAGAAATTATATGTAAAATCAGATTTATACGACAATTTTATGTGCGCAAGTATTTAGAGGTGGTGATCTAATCGTCTTAGCTCTTCGGATTAGGATTAAAATGTATGGGATCTTTACGAACGGCACGACAAAATTTATTATATTATACTTAAAGCATAAGGCGTTTGTGCACTGAAGTGTAATCTTTAACAAAATAGCAAGAAAATATTTGTCTGATGTCAACAATTCGTAAGTACCTAATATTGTAAAAATATTCATGTTGTGTTTTTTATTTCTTACTAAATTATCAAAAATTCTATAGCACCTTAGTCAAAGTACAAACTCAAAAGCGCCGTGAATTCCACGCGTGTATATATCCCGTTATTTTATGTAAACAAACTTTTATTACATTTTGTAAAGAACCTGTTAACAGCATGTAAACAAATTGCTTGTAAAGAAATTGTTAACAGCGTGCAAATAACTTGTTTTTTAATCTGTTAAACACATGTAAAAAATTATTTAACAATAATGTAAACAACCTGTTAAATCTGTTAAATTATTACAATCTGTTAACAGCATGTAAACAACGAAAAAATTAACACTATTTAAACAACTTTTTACATCTCATGTAAATATTACACTTCAATGTGCTTACGGACACAAGGCAAGAGAAATATTTATTATATAATTTCCGGCCCTAAAATTTCTCTCTACCAATCAATGATATTCATCACCTATCAAATCACTTACTAGATCGATTTATTATACAAAAAAACACTAACTAAAAAAATGCCTATTAAGTAAAATTTAGAAAATCCATGTTCAGTGTGCATTAAAATCTTAATATTAACAACATTGTTGACTATTGCTAATAGCTTGAGGTTGTTATCGTTTTAGAACGGACAAGGTGAATTTTTCATATATTATATATACGTATATATAATAAATCTTACGCTCTATAACTGATATTCGCTAGTCCCTTTTTGTAAGCCGCCATTTAAAGTGTTACATTAGTCCTGTCTTATTAAAGTAGTATCAATATTATAATGATGGCTGTGAGATAAATAATTGTAACAATTTAAATTTATATTGTGTAAATGAAGAAAATATAAATAGCAACTTAACTGAATGCTCTGTCGCAACGAGTCTTGTTTCAAACTATATGTTCTCCTTTTAACAGATTTTTTGGTTTTTAAACCTTTGTTAAACAACGGTTTGAATGAACCGAAGCACAGCTTTTGAAAATCAACCAGTTCATTAAAAATATTTGCATTACAAACGTGTCACGCGTAAATATTAAGGTAGTCTACAATGTATGTTGAGAATATATGCATATTGTGAGAATGAGAATATATTGTGAGTATTTATTTACCCAATGAACTGGTTGTTTCCAATGCTTCCTCTACGATTTGGGCCAACAACAACAAGTATAACCTACATTATACTATCTTGTATCAATTATCATCATTTTGCACCAAACATTGGCGCTATGGGTCCAACATTTAGAGGAAGTTTAGGCCAACGACTCATAGATGTATTTTTGGGAACACCGAATATGCATAGGACGAATTCAATTACATTCCTACGTTCTACGCATACCTATGCTAGTCCCAAAAATCTATCTGTGGTTTCTTCGCCTGAGCTGTACAATATTCTGTTAATTTCCAACGATTGGGTTATTCATTTTGGCACTGTTATTCATGCATGTTATAGTATATGCAACGTATGATAGATTACCTAAATCATATCAATTTTGGACCATCAAGCTGTATGAAATATTTTTTAATTTATTTATAGTTAGCATATTGCTTGTTATATTTAAAACTGAGAAATTAACACGAAAACTGTCACTAAATATACTTGTATGTTAAAATCAAAACTCTTAACCAGTAAAAGTAGTTTTGACTGGCTATATCAGTCAAAACTCCTATGAAGGTCGGACCTAACTATTTACGTTATCCTAACCTAATAGGTACGACCAGTTTTGAAAATTCGTTTACTACCGAAACTTCCCTTTTTTAAGAGTTTTACTGTTATAGCAAGTCAAAACTACTTTTGACTAGTTAAGAGTTTTGTCTGTAACATATACAAATTTACATACAAAGAATAAACAGTGCCAAAATAAAATCAAACCTTATGATCATTTTGGCGCGAAAGACGTCTCTTTACAACGGGTTGCCATTAAATTACCAAATGACCTTTTCGACTTAATGAATCTAATTCTAAATTTGATCTAAATTCTTCCTTGAAATTGCCTAATTACATACCTTCTTTATTATAACCGCTGTTCAAAAGTACGTCCTCTCGTTCAGTGACCGTTATTTTCAAATATGTTAAAAGAAGACAGCACAATGGTTTGTTCTTATAGACCTACCTATTCGGTTAACAGACATTATAGTTAAATTAGAACAGACTCACTTTTCAACGAATGAACAACGATTATAATCAGGAAGGTTATAAGTACTATAGGTAAACATATCTAAGTAAGAAAATTTGTTCAACTATAATGTAAAGGCAACCCAAACATTGAAGCTCACAGCTTTCTCCGCAGTTGCTCAAATTCTCGGCATAATAACCCCATATTTCACCGCTTCTAGTTAACCATTTACAAGAACCACCATGCCACATAATGTTACATCGCCCGTGACTCAGGCGCCATTTTGTGCACCTATCTTATCAAAATGGCGTCCACCACGTGCCATGTAATATTATCAGACTGTTCGAAATGTATCACACCACAAGAATAAATTATTTAATATTGTTGATGTTGATTGTTAATAAAATGCAAATAATGTAAATATCAAAATAAATTCTGTATTTGTATTTGATTCAATTGTTTTATTCGCTTTAACTTCTTTATCCTAAAGTGCCAGCTTTTAATTTGCTTAATATACTTGTTAACCAATAAAGGGTTAAAATTTGAAAAAGCTACTATTATGAAAGACTTCAACAAGTGCCATAATGCCAAGTCTCCATCAAACCCATACAAACTGGAGCCTCTCTAGCTTTAAATTTGTATGGTTTAAAAACGCTCTTAAGAATTTCCTTTACTATGGTTTAACTTTTTACAAGTATAAATAACAACAGCTAAACAAGTAATGGAAAAAAAACGTCATGACATCATCATAGGATAAATTTGGTCTCGGGGACATCCACCCGCATAACTGAGTTGGAACAGTACTCAATACGGAAAGCCAGGGTCACGGGTTCAAGTCTCGTTGTGGGTTTGATCTTTTCCATTACTTATTTAGCATATAAAAAAATTCTAGCTAGTGTTAGGAATAACCACGTCTGTAGTATATGATTTTTTTCTTTAGCGTTATGATTCCTAGTAGATGCTCATCATTGTCTATTAAAATAAACAGACGGTTCTGTTTAATAGACATAATTTAAAATATCTGATTAGATTGATTGTGATAAACCAATTGGCCGTTGTATTTCCCCATTACTTCAATGATTTAACCTTTTGACCACGTCAAATCGGTATCGCCGTGCCTTGAGCGCCAAGCATTTAAAATACAGTACATTTTTGACGTGCCATGCCGTCATTGGCGTGGTGAGCACATTTTCATTTTACGTGTATAGACGTCTCTGGCGTTCGAAGGGTTAATGGGGACTATCAATTGACATTTAGCCTATCAATTTGTTGACTCATATTTTGGTATTATTCAGATATCAGTAAAATTTTCAGGAAGTGATTTAATTCACATTACAGTATATTTAAACATGTTATACATTGGAAAGCGCAGCGTAGGATGGCCCCAACAGGTGGCCGGACGACCTGGAAAGGTTGCGGGTGGCCGTTGGTCGTAGGCGGCACAAAATCGATTTCTGTGACGGAAGTTAGGTGATCCCTATGTCTGGCAGTAGACTTCATTGACCTGATTATTTTTTATTTAGTCATGAAGAACCCATTGGTTTATACCGAAGAGTGAAGAATGCTAAAATTTTATGTTATCTATCTATATCGACTGGTCTGTTGGTCTAGTGGTTAGTGACGCTGACTGCTAAGCCGGAGGTTCGATCCCCACCCAGGATAAATCTTTGTGTGATGAGCATGAAGATTTGTTCTGTGTCTGGGTATAATTTATTTATAATATGTATGTATTTACAAAAAAAAAGTGTATAACAGTTGTTTAGTAACTATTATCATCATCATCAGCATCATATCAGCCCAATGACGTCCACTGTTGAACATAGGCCTCACCTAATTTCCAATTTATAGTACCCATAACACAAGCAAATATAATTGCTTAATTTGGGACTAGATGGCGGTGTGATTGTGGTAGAATATTATTAGTATTATATATTTACGTGACGTCACGTCTTTTTTCCTAATGATAACAAATGTGTATTTACAGACATTCAGAGTCTATGTGTAATAAGTTATATTTTTAAATGTTGCCTTTTAGTAAATCGTATTTTGAAACTCAGGAATTCTAATTTTAAATGTAAAAAAGAAGTCTAAAATAAAGTGTTACGAATTTATGAGGTCAATTAAATACAAGAGTATTATTTATAAAGAAAATATATTTCATAATGTGACAGCATTTGAAACAACAGAAACGTCACAAAATATTACAATACATTTGACAAATTGTGCTAACACAAAATAATCGATAAGTTATTCTAATGACTACAAACTACAATCGAATAATTTAAGTATAGCCTCTTACCTTTTGATATTTTACAAAAATAGTAATGTATATTTACACAATCTTCACTTTCTATTGTAAAATTATATTACTCAAACTATTGGGCAACTGACAAAACAATTCGACAGTTCTGAGGGCTCACTTTGATGAACAGTTTCGATGGAATCAAACAGTTTCATTAGTAGAAAAATGTTTCAAGATGTATACAAACAAAAATTATATTTGTACACATTTTTATCCCTCCCACGTACGGTACTTTACGTCATAAGTGTATAATATAATATATTATATGCTCTTATAACAGTATAAGGGTCGATTTCTATTAATGTAAGCTAGAAATTTATTATAACATTTCTTTTACTATTTTATGCAAATATTTTCATAGTTACAGCAATAGAAAAATATTTGATTTGTACTCAATATAACTCAACGCAAAAACTGCTTTCCACAAAAGTTATCTTTTTGCAGAAATTATACCATTTTTCTACTAATTGATTATTGGGACTAATATTATCGGCTCACTAGAACTATGCGTAATATCAAAATTAACTCAAATTGTCTATGAACTATCGTATCTCAATCTTAGTACAGCCACTGAACTCGCTAAGAAAGGTAATTAACATTTACCGTAATGTTCGGGATATTTACCACGTCCTGTATTTTTATTTTCGATTTTCCTATAGTTCTTCCGTGATTATGACGCTTGCACGAAATATCGAAAATTCGAAAATAATTATAAGACTTCTCTTTTCGCGTCGAGGGTTAAAAATAAAGGACATGCTAAATATCCCGAACATTAAAATATTACTAAGTTAAATGACTATGACAACTTTAAAAACTATAACCGTAATATTCACCATATCATATCAAAGAGGCTAAATGCAGCTCCTTGCAAACAGCCAGGATAAAACTCATAAACACAATTTTTGACATTGCTAAATATCGAATGTGCATTACAATACTTCGGAAAAACAAACACATTCTTAAAGTCTATGTCCAGTAGTGGACTATTACAGGCTGATCACACGCATCCATTTTCTCCACATATCTACCGAAAATTGAACGCTAAGCATTAAACGCTATAAATTTGCAAATAGTGAATACGCAGTCTTACATACTTAAAAATCTCTTTCAACAATGAATATGTCGTTAAAATATTTCATATTTTTGTCTATTTGACTAGATAGCTCGAGAAGTCCCTATTTCTGACTCCTAACCTCAAAGGCGGAATCCATAATAAAATAATCACTCTGGCTGGATTCAGTCATAAATGCAATCATAATTCAATTTAAAATATATTAAGTATGTCAATGAAATTACGCAATTACTAAAACATTATATAATATAAATACTTATACCGCAATAAAAAAATAAATAATATAATAAATTTAAATAATAATATATACGTATATTAAATATTCTAAAGAAATAATATACTTTAAACTGTTATCTTTTGATCACATTGGTTAAGTAGTGGAAAAATTTGTAACTAATATAAAATTGATAACGAAACTGATGAAACTTTTATGAAATCTGGCACGAGTGTCATCTTATATCCGTTAATATTTAAATACCGGCCTCCGCCGCCGTGTTACGTAATTCATGTTACTGAGGATAATATATATGAAATATCATACCATGCATTGATAAAATAATATCGTGTTACTATAAAATTTCTCAAAATGTATTCACGGTCTTAATTCGGCGGCTTTGTTATCTAGATCAATACACAGATAAAACTTGATCCCATCTCAATTATGTTTCGCTCTATCACACGGCAAATAACTTTTTGCAACATTCTTCCTTGGTCTCATAATGAGCTTTTTAGCCGAGCCAATATACACTTTCTTTTTCTCTTCTTCCAACATCAAAGGTGGCAAAGACACCTTTCGAATATTATAATGAGCATGCGAAATACCGTTCGGTAGTCTAGTAAAATCATTCTGAGAAATCTCCGGCGTGTAAAGAGGTTCTAACCTAGCTACATCTTTGTGCCTGGCCGTGACAACCCTATTATTTAATAAAGCATTTCTTTCGGACGCGCTCAAAGCCGTACTACTGTAATTCCTAGTGTCTAAAGAAACAAAAGACTTAGCACTATTTCTATCACAATTTAAAGACGAATCTGGTCGCGGATTCCTCATCCATCGCATGGAAGCAAGTTCGGACCTCAGAATGGACGGATTCTGTCGCCTTTTATGCGACGGACTGCGGATGTGAATTGGTGTGATGTGTAGGAGAGAGCAGAACGAATCTGGTAACTCCTGTTCGTCGTGGTATACAGGGTAGAACGATACCTTTTCTCTGAACCGTTTCTGCTCGCACATGTCTGTAACGGACGGTCTCGGCGAGTTTTGAGGTGTGACGTCAGTGCTACTCTGTGACAACCGCTCCTCACTCTCGCTGAAATCTTCGTAGTCACTGTAGTGCATCGCAATGATCTCGTCATGCTCAATCTGTCTATACGACAAACGCTTGTCGGGTAGTTGTAACGCTTTACCGACGATTCTGAAAATCAATAGGTACCTTTAAATAAAAGTATCTTGAAGGTCATCTAGTAATTGTCGTGGCGGGCGGATAGATATTTTTTGAACATGAATAATAAACAGGTAAGTAATTACATGACTGTTTGGGACAGTACTGACACTCTTTGGTGAAACTTGATATTTTCCATGACACTCTTATGTAGCGGACTTTTTGTAGCAAACGTCTTGGTCTAATCCAACATTAGTACTGAAGAATTAATTCATAACAACGAAAATATATACTCATTACGTAAGTGAATGTAGGTGAAGGTTTTGTTGCTGTTAATTAACACAAATACTGATCTGCTGACCTCATTCGCTGAAAGCCTTTCGGGCCATTCATAGCGGGCGAGTAATGACCCCATAACATATAAATCAAAATCAAAAGTACTCAACTTACTTGCAAAATATTTACACATACGAAAAACATTCGACGTATGGTCTACACACAAACAATATGTAGACCTAAATAACTGTTTGAGAATAAATTTTAAATACCATAAATGCAGAAGGTATTCAGCCTTATTTTGTTTGTGAAGCATCCACATATTTACGAACATTAGGGTCCGAATTCGACCTAAATGGGACCAGACCAGACGAGAAGAAATTAGACGTGTCATAAACAACCAATAAACTTGTGGTAACCGCTTACCGCAAGTTTAAGTTAGTCATTAAACATTAAAATACATTCTAATATTATAAATTCGAAAGTAATTCTGCTTGTTTCTTAGTTAGCCTTATCACGTCTTAACTACTCAAAGTACTCAAAGGATATTTCAATAACGCAGCGCTTCTCTTCTTTCATTTTCATGTTCGTCTAACTATTATAACAATTAGCCAATGATTATAGAATAATTATTATACAGACGACCTTCATTTCAATCAAGATTGTCAAGTAAAGTAAAAACAATTACTAAATTCTACAACGCCCCAATAAGGGTGGTTAAGACATCGTAAAACATTTTGCCCTAAAAACGCCATCGTAACTGCGCTAACCGTATAATAACTATAAGGGTGGTTATTTTTAAGGGATCATATAACATTTTGGCCTAAAAACGTCGTAAGAATTGGCCTAGAATAAACGAAAGTAATCATAACTAATCTAAATTTTCTAATGATATTTCTGTTAATTTAATTGCGAAAATGGAGCTGTGAAGATGTTTACTTAGATGTTTGTTATTATATTACGCAAAATCAATTTCTATTACTGTTTAGTAGCAGTTCATTTCAATTGTAAACTATCATCTTTTACGATTTCAAAGCTTGACTAAAGTGATCCAGTCTTGATGCTACTTTTCTATCTAATAGGCCATCTTTATCTTGGTCTGCTACTGCGCCGAATAAGTGTCTCAAGGCACTACGTTATGATAAATTTGGCGTCGTCGAAGTCGTAGTTGGGCTTTCAGCAGACGTGGTCAGGGAAATCACACTTTAGCATGCAAAAACTACCACCTAAATTAAACTAATCACACTTAGCGCCTGTTTCGCCACTGGCAAATAAGTGCTAGATAGCCTATATGAAACTTACTTGACAGATTTTTGATTTATTTTTCATATAAAATCTGTATTATATAGCATTTGTATCTAGCTATAGTGTTAAATATAGTGAGGGAGGGGGAGATGGCTAGTCGCTCACTCACTGTCGGGACATGGAACGAGTAACATCTTTTGTGGACACATTTTATCATTAGAATCTACCCATATACAAAATTTAACACGTACCTAAGCTGCGGATGCAACTGTGTCCACTGCTTACACTCCTCAATAATGTTAGGTCTAAGTGACTTCTCTCCTTCTTCATTGTACAAGGTCCTTTCGATTCTCTCCCACTCTGATGCTAAAATCTTCGTAGCCTCAGCTGTATTTCTACGTAGTGCTGATCCTGCGCTGCTATCGCTTTCCTCACTATGAATATCGGGTGTACCTACAACAATGAGATTACGTACGATTATTTAGGATATATGAGGAAATATATTTTTACTGCATCCAAACTGCAGACACTTCGTGAACACTGGGTTTTGTAACTAGAATTTTCGAATTGAAATGTTAATTTTAAACTATTTGCTGTCCTACCGATTTACCCGTGTGAAAAGAAAACACTTTTATCGGTATTTAAATTTTATTACGATTTTGGGTTTACTGCACATTTTTCTAATAAATATATTTAAAACAGGGGTTCATGGACCCTGTTTTAAGAATTGTCGCTTTAAGGTATCAGCTAATTTAGTAATCTAAATTATGTAAAACATACACGTCATCATTGTCGCGCGTATCAGTTCATCGTAGCGAGAGTAAGAACTATTCAACATTTATGTAAACACGTCTTCGGCTTCTTTTGTACCGCGGAAAGATATGGGGCTTTTACGCCATGATGCTTTTAGAATACTGCGTGGAGGATACCAGTTGGTCATGGGACGTTTTTATTTTTATTATTTAACAATTTTATTTAACAATTTTCCTAGATAATACCTTATAAACTAACATAAAATAAAATTATAAAAACTACTTCACATTGCACTTTTTAGGGTTCCGTACCAAAAAGGCACAAAAGGAACCCTTCACAGCGTTATAACTCGGAATCTACTTATATTATCGACATGAAATTTGGAATAGTTTAAACACTGCATCCAACTCTATTCAAGTATTCAGATTTACAAAATTCAGAATAGGTTTTTATTTTATCTGCAAAAGCGGCCTAAATGGGGGGATCAAATTTTAAATTGAGGCTATTAGATTAAGTGGGGTATCAAATGAAAGGGCTTGGTTTCCACATTCCAAATCCCATTTTTATTTATTTTTACGTCCACAGTTTCTGAGTAAGGTATAAAAATATAAAAAAAATACCATTCCCAATTTACCACCTATCAGGGGTGGGAAATTCACTCTGGAGGTAATGACTTAGGTATCAATAGTCAATGAATGGTGATTGACGCGATCGATGTTGCGTCGCTTGCGTGTACCAAAGTTATAAATATCTACAAAACGTATTTTTATTATTTAATATTTTGGTAGTTCGTGTAGGTACCTACTCACAGACCTTGACAGCAGAAGTATAGCTGAAGACACGCATTAGGCAATAATGGCGACTAAAATATCATGCGATGTTGGTTCCTGTTTGCTACACGTTTGTCAAACTATAATCACATCCAGCTATATTTAGGCTCGTGTAAAAATTATCATTATCCAGGCACAATTTTAGATTCCAGGCTGATACTGAGAATTTATATATGGAAAATCCCAATACTCAGTTTGAAAAACCCGATACTGTAGTCTCGTCCTGTCTCCGGATTGCATATGGACCACTTATGCAGCAATTTTATACATTCACGAATGATATCATCAATGCAATATATTGAGGCAAGTAATTCAACTTATTGCATTATTATTATTTATAAAAAAGAAATCTTCAACAGACAGTATGGAAAAATTACTGAAATTGTAAAAACTATATCATTTGCATATTATAATCCTCTTATTCATTGCAATAGAGTTGGCACATAAATGTTCAAGTGTGAGTATTGTCTATCTTACTGCTATTAATTTGAATGTTTTTCTAGTTAGGTTTGGCGAGCTAAAGAAGAAAAAAAGGCTGGCTTTGGCTAAAGAAGGGACAGATCAGGAGTACCCTCAACCGGCGAGAATGCATGAAAAGACTGATGAATGTTGAAGAAGCCAAAGATGTATGTCAGAATCGTGTGGAAGGAAATGGTCTCTGCCTACCCCTCTGTTGGGAAAGAGGCGTGATCTATATGTATGTATGTATATGTTTGGCGAGCGGCACTTTCCTTTCCCTTTGTTTACTAGAGTGAGAAAGAGGGCATGAATACAACTGAATTGACGAGGCACTCGGCTTCTGTCCTCGCTCTAGTAATGACGGTTCTAAATGACAGAAGTATGATAAATGCATAGAAAAGTGCAATTCAGTGCGGCCGGGTCCAACCCTAACTTGACAAACATTAGATGTTGATATAGATGGATGATATGCAGGATCACGCTGGATGCATGCTGCATACAACAGATTCTATTGGAAATATCTTCAGGAGGCCTGTCCAGCAGTGGAAATCCTGCAGCTGATATGATGATGATTGATGGATGATTGTTTATTTAAACTGCAACTGCCTTGATGAGGCAGCAAGAGTGTATAAGACTGATGCACAAGATATTACCAATTGGACCTTTCTATTGGGGCAAGCCTTTGTATATACATGTATGGAATGAACTAGAAATGGGTCACTAACAGTTTATTGGTTAATGTAATTTAACTGTTAACTATCAACTCCACGATTTAACAGGTTGATAAAGCTGTTAATTTATTAACAGGTTTTCAAAGTAAGCGTTAACATCAAAATGTGTTAACGTAAAATAACAGTTTATAAAATCAACCGTTTTATTTTGGAAATAAGTTAAATAATTACATTTGGAAATTAACAGCTAATATTTTCAACCTGTTTTTTCAATGATGATTAACGGTTAATTTGTTGACGATTGAAAAGCCGTAAAAAAAACAGTTTATTGATTCAACAACCACCTCTAGAATAAACCCCATTAATGGCAATAGACTCACCTCAATTATATGGAACCAAATATAATAAAATGTTGATGTGATGTAACTTTTGCCTCAAGAAAAAAAGGCAAAATGTTTTTTCACATAAAAAGTACTCATTGGGTTTTAATAACACTTGGCACACAGATAGAACATGTCTTTGATTTTAAAGATAATATATGTTCACATGGATTGCCTACACCTTTTATAATAATAATATAATAATAATTTATTTATTTCAAGTATTACAACTCATATTTGTTACTAAAACTTATTCTATGTGTTAGTAATCTTAAAAAGTAACTCAATTATATTATTTTAGCTGCTCTTACACAAACTTTGACATACAGACAAAATTTTTAGTTATTCTTTTTTTAAGGCATTGCCTTTTCCGTTCTAGGAAAAAGCCCTGTGCCGCAGGGACTGTAGAAACATACAATTAACAGACACAAACTACATAGACTCTAAATAATTATCTTTGTTTATCAGAAATCTTTGGAGGACACAAATCTTTTGAACCCAACAATGGGATGTTTATTGGTTGAAATGATGATAATGATGAACAGAAATACATATTTATCTTAGAATCTTAGTCATATATCATTAACTGTCTTATTGCCACACAGTAAGATGAAACCTAAATTTTATTTTTAAATATACCTATAATTATGTTTAGATTCAAAGAAGACTTTCTCTCTCTTGTAATCCATAGATTAAAGCTATTCTTTTCCACAAGCAATTTTTATTCAACATAATTTTGTATATATTATATCTAAACCACATAAAGGCCCAAGTAAGCAGGTAAGCATAGAAAAATTTAAGTATCATCATCATCAGCAACCCACTAAGTCCCACTGCTGGGCTCGGGTGTTCTCTCCTCTAACTAGAGAGCTGAGAGGGTTAAGGCCTTAATCCACTAACGCTGGCCTGGTGCGGGTTGGTGGATCAGACATACTCATAGAATTACTTCTAGGGTATGTGGGTTTCCTAAAAAATTTAACTATACTCGGGCCAAAATTAGTGTAGAATGTTTTGTAAACAAATTGATGTCAAATTGTATTTCAAAATTTAAATTAAATATTAGTGGCATTAAGCTGTAACATCAAAATACTCCATAAGTTATTATTTTGACAAAAACAGATTTTAAAAGATAACATAAATTTCAGCTTGAGTAGGTATAGTCTTATACCAACAGATATATTATGCAAACCTGCCTTAATGACACATGTGAGGATTAAGTTCTATATTCCTTTCAGATCTCTTAATAAAGGAACGAGGCAGTCCAGCAACTACGGCACCATCTGGGCTAATATTTAAGCTACCTAATTGTCGAAACAAAATGAGGAAAAAAAATAGTAATATTATACTTGACTTGATGCTTTGTTGTTGCTTGTATTGTTGATTCTTACCTGATTCGCTTTCCGAGAAAAAGTCCGAAAAAGGTGTCCCGGCCCTCTCAAAACTGTTCACCATATATGGCTCTACCTCGTATGAATAATTCAAATTCCGATTCACGTAATGGCTGCTAGTATTCGCTGATAGAGAAGGTAACTCCTGTGCAGAACGGTAGCCAAACTTCTGTTGATTTATATTTGGCAAACAATCTACTACTTTATTAATATTTTTCTCTCGTGCCGATAAATAATTTCGTGCAGACATAATCAAAACCGATACAACACATCAAACTGTATGAAACCCATAATTATTAGTTATATTTAATGCAATCCTTGATATGAAATACACATTTACCTAAATAATTTATGATTTATAAAGATTCAAAGCATCAAAACAACAGAAGAATTGGTGGAAATGGTTTAGTTTGATATGTCATGTTTGACAGTAGGTAAGACATTTGGTTGATTTATTGGCAAAGACATTTAATTCTAAGTCCATGTTTTTTGGAGTTACCCAGCAAAAATCGAAATAAAATTAATACATAGTTTGAAATAAAAATATCAAATATTTTTAAAAGCGCGTCGGCAACCGGTGCTTCTAAAAAACGATGTCAGATTTTTAAAATTATTTTAACATTTTGTTTGCTGGAGCTCTTACAGAAGTTAGTTATGTATTGACAACAACAGCTAGTTGGTTTGGTACATAAATATTTTTTCAAGAGCCAAATTTACTGAATTACTCATGATAAAATAATGATAATTTTAAGTTCATGTGATACTTTATATATAGAATTACTGTACTTCTATTTACGTGTTTCATTTATAAAGAAACCGCTTTGAAAAAGAATGAAATACCAATACGAAAAATAGTTATCCATTTCATTGACTATGAGTTTCGCTTTCGCAAAAGTAATTTTCACAATTAAAGTGGGCAATGGTGCCAAAATGTCATTGAAATAGAGAGTCATGGTTTGAACGCACCCAGTGAGTGCTCAACCTACTCTGTCAGCTGGTCGCTCCGCTCTGTCAGTGTCAATTGTGTCAAAGTAATATTGATCGTTTCCCCGTGTGCACTGTGAAATTGTTAAATTGAATAAAAAATTGTATACAACGAGTAAAATGTCCAATATTTCTGCAAAAACTGAAGATAACCACCAGGATGAAGTAAGTACATGAATCTTATTTGACTCGGTATATAATTTAATTTACAAAGTCATGTTTGCCGCCTTTATCAATTTTTATTAAAACTGTCGTGAAGGTTTTATTGTTTTGCATATTTTTTGAGTCTAAATATTGTTCAACAATGCTTTATTGTTGGGCGTGTGCTGTTTTTAAGAGATTGATTTATTAGGCGCAATGCGACATATTCTAAATCCGTGGTGTAGTCATATTAGTCTTTATTAAAAATAGACTTATGCCCGGTTTCTGAGCCCTCAGATTAAAGTTATTCATCGATTAATTTATAACCTGACTGAATATAAAAGTAAAACAATAGAACTAGTTTGTTCATACAACTGGCATTTTTAATTTGTATAAGTTATATTTTATCCTATCAAGGAACCAGGGATCTGAAGATATTCAATAGTGCACTTCAATATCGTCTTAAAAAAAAATTACAAATTATTTTGTCTGAAATTATATTTTTAATGTTTTAGTTATTTTAGTGTTGTTATAGCACATTTATTTAAGAAGGCTATATAACATCACGCTACTGGCAAAAGGAGCTGAACAGTAGCCTAATAAAGAACTATGGTAGCAAAGCCCTGCATGACTTCTTATAATATTAAATCTAATAAAAATTATTTTATTAATTGTGTAATATAACTCTGACAAAATGAAACAACTACCAACCAACCTACTAAATATCCATCAATCATTATAAATTAATCAAATTAATTCAAGTAGGTACACGATACATTATGCAACAATAAGTTATTTCATTGTCCTTTTTGAATAAGGATTCTGAGAACTGATAGTAATTTATTCAAACAAACATCTTTTGATATGTGTATCTATACCTGTTCTAAGAAGTGTTGACTATTGTGTAGATTATAAGTACCTATATATTTATATTTATGGCATCCATACAAATTACCTCTGTGACAATGCCTTTGTATATATTTGAACTCTTTTTTTTTTTAACTTGTCTTTAGTTTTCCTCTGGTAGTATGTTTATAAGTATGTTTTTCTGTTAGCTCTATATTACCTCTCTTATTAAATTTTTTTTACAGGCTTAAATAGCCTATGTCCTTCGTCAGATTATTGAGTATCTCTTCTTTTAATTTCATCAAGATTAGTTTTTTTTTTTTTTTCTTTTAAAAAGACAACGCCCGCACTAGGGAACAAGCCCTGTGTCGCGGGGAGCTTTACAAACATGCAACTAACGGACACAAAGTACACCCAGACTAGAAACAAATATCTATGAATCACACAAATATTTGTCTCGTGTGGGAATCGAACCCACGTCACCCGACACGGCGATGTAGTGGCGAGGCGACCACTTTAACCACTGCGCCACGGTGACAGTCCTGTTCAACATCATCTGTTTTACTGTTAAAGTGTGACAGACAAACAGAGTAGTTTTCATAAATATTATACTAGTATCTATGAATTATTTACTTGTCTGTTCTTTCAGAAAATCCTAATGCCATACACTTATATCCAACAAGTACCAGGCAAGCAGATTCGACAGAAGCTGGCCTCGGCTTTCAACTACTGGCTCAAGATCTCCGATGAGAAACTAAAAGCTGTGGGAGAGATTGTGCAAATCCTACACAACGCTAGCTTGCTGTAAGTTCTGTATGTCCTTTTATTTTCTATTTTCAGTTAATTTTAGCAACTTTCTTGATCATGACTACTTTAAAAAAATCAACAAGATGCAAAATCTATATTTAAGGTAATTGACAATAAAGGATGAGCCTACTTATGTGTTATTATTATCATAATAGCAGAAAAAAAATTTCATTGTGTAACAAAATAACCAACTGACAGGGTATGACCCTGTCAGTGTCAGGGTTACATCCTGTCAGTTTGCTCAATCCATTGATTTTGGCCTTAGTCATCAAAAAGGCCTAGATCATGCTATGACTAGAACTATCAATTTAACACTAAGTTATGAAAAACTCATTCTTTGCTAAGATTTCATACCTTTATAAGTCTGACCTACAGGCATCACACTGAATAACACTCATCTGAAAAAGCGTATATAAAATTCTCAGTTATTTTGTAAAAATATACTTCTAAGTAGTGTTGACGTAATTCTCAATAATAAATAAACATATTTTTTGTACTTTGCAATGTCAAATACAAATAAATAACTGAAAGAATAAAAGAAAATAATTAAATATTTTCATTAGTATCACATGAAACAACAAAACTCTTTCAAATAATGTTTAACTTTAGCAAAGAAAATGACCTTCGAAAATTGTTTTTATTAGTTGAATATTACATTATCATACATAGCGAAGTACTTACATAAATTAAAAATATATAATTTAATAATTGCCTTCTTTAAGCTACTTCGCGTGCGTGAATAATCGTTTTTGCATGAAATAGTAACAAAAATCGATTAAATTGACCATTGGCTTATCCATCATCCATCCATCAATACATCAAGCTATCCATCCATTCACCAAGTCACCCATCTATCAGTGGATTGATTTGTGAAAGCAAAATATTATTTTCCGAATATTCTTTTCTTATTTATTTATTGTAATAAATAATCCATTGAAACCTATTCAACACTTTTTTATTGACGAAAAACATTGCCACTGCATGTAGAAATTCAGAGAAAAATGTTTCTAAAGTTAAATCCCATAAATGCATTTTTTCTTATCATGTTTATACTTACGACGTTCTTATTTAGCAAGTCATAGAAAGAGACTCCCATTCAATACATACAAAGAATCGATGTTTCCAAGGGCAATAGGTGAAATAATTTAAGTATACTCGTATACTTGCCTATTCTTAGAAGTTACAATAGTCCTTGTTCATAGATAGTATCTGTTACGTGAATTGCATAAATGAACACTCATAGCAAGTACTGTGAAGGCGTGACTAGGAAAGGATAGAAATAATGTGTGATGTAAGGAGTCTAGTACTCACATTGTTTTGTAGAATTAAAGTTACCGCTAGGCTTCAGTAGGAAAAGGACCAACGACACATTATTTCGTATAAGACAGTAAGGATACAAATTTGAAAAACAAGAGACGGCTTTTCGCTTGGAAACTCGTTCGTGGCACTGTCTATCCGAACTCTACCTTTGCTGTACTTCATTCCTATATATTGTTTATTATACCCATATTGTTTTGGCTTGATTGTAAACTTATATTATTCACAAATAAATAATAAATAAATTCCTCTTCACCCGCGAACCATTTAGACAAACTCCCTATCCACGCTCTTTCTTTCGTTCTCTCTCTTCCGCAACCGATTCAGGCAATTGCTACTGACGACCGCTACCTAGGTATTCAAACTCCACCAATCGTCATCCATACTCTTTCTTCCACCGTTGTTTTTTAGTAGATCGTCGCTCGCAAACCATTCAGGCACAATCGAGTTTTACGTGAGAATGTGCCGGGCTATAGTTGTTTTCTTCTTGACAGTTTGTCACACAAATGCACAAACAACATTCAATATCCACAAAGTTAACAATTACTTACCTTTCCTTTGTTTTTATGTTCGGAAAATTTGGACAATCCCAAAAAATCATAGTGCAATAATTCAATGTTTATTAATTTGACGCAATACATTCGTAATAATGTACCCGATACATCGTGCCATGCGCCGATTTAAAATGCTTCTACACGCACTTAGTTGATGGAACACACACGCGCTATATAATATGTTGGCCCTTTTTGCTTGAGAAATAAGTATGTATTTGTATTGACTGAACTCTTTAATGCTGTAGGATCTGATGGTTGCTTACTTGATCGTAATACTTTACTTTCCTTTCTTCTTCCTCATTCCCTTATTGCTGAACATCGCGACTACATATCACAAGACTTCACAGGGTGCCATTCTAGGCCGTGTGTACCGCACGGTGCATTCCACCAACTGCTCTCTTCACCTGATTAGACTATAGGTATTGTAAGTGCCCCTTTACGTAAAGCCAATTAAAATAATAAACATTTTACAGTTGGAAACACCGGATACCTCCCGCCCCGCAGGAAGACTTTAAAGAAATAAAGTTCTTTAATTCGTGAGTCGATCATTTAGTTTATTTGCCTATGGTGTTTGGTCAGTGTGACTTTGCAATGACCTTGCGGGGTGGTGGTAGTATTGGTCTACCGTTGTCTTATATTATAAGGGTGTGGCTTTTTATCTTGCATTGCTGCTTACGCCTATAATTATGAACCATTCTGGATGTAAGCTATATTTTTTTCACTAATTTTGGTCCAAACGTGTCATATTCTCGAAATCGGAAAAGTGCAAAATTATAATGTGTGGCCACTACTTCAAAAAGCAAAGCCTATACTCAGTCCGAATTTGATGTAGAATAACAACATTTGACTGTCTTTTAATATCCCTTTTTGTTAAACCAATTAAATGAAGTAATAAAAATACCGTTTGGTTTATTTTGAAATGTTTATAATAAGAAGTAACAGCTTAAGTACACCTATTATAATACATCTCGTACTTATACTCTCATAGTATTTTGATATGACACAAAATACCCCATGCAGTATCTGCCCTTTAAACAACGCGTACTTGATAAGATATCCATTTCCGCCTAGTTAAAGCGGGACTTACGACAGGATAGTGAATTTATCTGGCTTCCTCACTGCACTGTAAGGGGATAGTCATTATTCTAATTCTATGAAACATATTCTACCAAGTCTCAAGACTAAAACATAGTCTGCAAGAGATCTCTTTTATGATAAGATCGCGACGTCAAACTCGTTATTATAACTTCACCATTATTTATATCAAAGAGCTTATTCGTGTAATGCAATATTTTGGACAGTATTAAGTTATATACTATCATCATCATCATCATATCAGCCCAACGACGTCCACTGCTGAACATAGGCCTCACCTAATTTACGCCACTGAACGCGAACGGTCCCTCCTATATACTATGCAATCAAATAAATATGGGACTGTCAAAACAAGACACCATTTTATTTCCCATTTGAAGATATCTTCATACCCTACAAGTAGGGTGTACAAAAAACGAAACACATTACAAGTATGTACATACCTACATGCATACTGTTTCGGTTTGAAGATCTTTATTTTCTGAATAAGTATTAGTTCGATTCATTCGTCATAGGGACTTTGCCAACATAGCTACTATTCACCATGCAATAAATACAAATTACACCAGTGCTAATTTTAGTCTTCACTTACGCGTAAAACCCATTCGTGTATCACAGTAAGATCTTTATTGATATCTTCCCTACAAATTTGCCACTTGGGAAATACATTGAGTAAAGCGAGCTACAATGAATCTGTTCGAGTCAGCCATCATATTTAATGTGCCATTTAATTAATGAGTTAAGACAGCTGCTTGGAATTGCTCCCATTCCGATTTATTGCCGGAGATTCTGTGAACTCAGGAATGCACTGCATGTTATGGTTTTCAATTTTTCATTTATATATATGTCCTTCTTCAAACGAGGATCAATTTGAATAATTTTAGACTGTGACTTAAATAGATTTTAAAGCAGTATTTTTTAATCTTTTATCTGAGACTATTTTTAATATAATGTCTTGTCTTGTCACGGACCTTGTGATAGGCTACTAAAGTCTTCCGAATATAATCCTAGTAGCCCAGTATGCGCGTTCGCTTCGCCGATCACTTTTCTTACCGTCAGGGACCACCAGTGGTCCGCAGACCATAGGCTAAGAACCACTGCTTTAAAGACACTTTATTGTCTTACTTCTTCAAACAAATGTTGTTAATCAAAAACAGTGTTCTCTTTCCAGAGTCTATTTATTATTTACAAAAGGTCGCGCGGAGCTTCGCTCCCGTCGTTTTTTTTTTTGCTCACTGCTCAGCTCCTATTAGCGGTAACGCGATGTTATATAGCCTATAACCTTCCTCGATAAATGGTCTATCCAACACTAAAAGAATTTTTCAACTCGTACCAGTAGTTCCCGAGATCATAGCGTTCAACCAAACAAACTCTTCAGCTTTATAATATTAATATAGATAAGAAAGTTAGAATGGATGGACAGATAGATGTTTATTGCTTAATTACGCCAGAACTGCTGAAAGGATCTATATGAAAGGCGCACAGAAACATACCACGCTAAATGAGCTAGTACTCTTTGTCTGCCTCCCTTTGCTAGTAGACTGCTAATTACGAGTTTGTGGTATCAATCCCTACATAAAACATAGTTCGCATAACCCACAAATTAATAATTGTTATGAAACTGATTAATTTTATTGGAGGTTCCAAGGTTAAGCATTTTAGGTATATTCTGAATTCGATGACACATACCAATCTATTTTTATACACACCATTAATTCATTTAAAAAGTAGCTCCTCAATTGACCTACTACTTGTCTGACTTTCGGTTAAACACATTAGACGTATGTCGAAGTAATAAATATAATTTATTGTTAGCTGTTGAAATAAGTAGGTATTTACTTTTATTCATGATGTATGATGTAAGCTATGATATATTATTATAAATGTATGTTCAGAATTTATATTGCAATGGCTAGAAGTAATAATAATAGCAGAGATGCGATTTATTTGAAATACTTCTATTTAAAATGCAAATACAAAATGCAAAATACCTATTTTGTATTTTGCATTTAAATGCCTTTTAGTAAAAACCATTTTGTATTTTATTTGAAATACCTTTCGAGATGTATTTTGCATTTTTAATATTTATTTCAAAATGCAAAATTACTTTGTGATTAAGTTTAGCCAACATTACCAGTCAAACAAAATGAAATGAACTAATGACGCTTGTATTGCCGAATTTGACCGATAGAGGCGCCTGCTAGCCATGCGCGCCCTTTTGATATGAAAATAATGTCTTTTACATTATTTTAAGTGAGTATTATTAATAACATAACAGAATTTATTGGTACGCGTACTGATAAATATGACCAAAATGTCATGCATAAGGTGCCATGTTATTAGACTTTTTGTTCGGTTCAGCATTGTGTCTCTATTTCTCATGATAAATACCGAAAATAAATAAAAATATCTGAGATTTGGTCAAAAGGTATTTTATTTTGAAAAAGTATTTTGAAATACAAAACGCAAAACTATTTGGTATTTTGCATTTGAAATAGTAAATCTGAAAAGTATTTTGCATTTTGTATTTAAATGCTTTTTTAAAACCATTTTGTAATTCTCTGAGTAATAGGTATTTGATTAGATTACTTAGAAGATAACATTCTGTCCTCTGCCTTCCGTGTCCAGTCAGACACAGCGACCTTTTTTAGGTCATCGGTCCATCTATCTATCATCTATTGACGGGAGACACTACACTTAAAAAAAGATACGATTATAAAATGTTAACTTATAAAAAATTTGCTACGGTAAATACATGTGTATACGGCTGAAATGGGTTGAGTTGAACTTAACGTTCCACCCTTACAATTATAGCTTCTTCAACGTTCATCAATCTCTTCTTCTCCTTTCTATCTTTTCATTCATGTTCGCTGATTTAGGGAATCCTGACCTATCCTTTCTGTAGAACATCCCCGATTGCTCATGCAACGTTCGTCCAGGTCTTGCCCTTCCAACTTTCTTATACACCTTTTGAATACATACTCTTTAGGTTTGACTCACGTTGTACCTATTTCCATGTACACAGAATCGACGATATCCAAGACAACTCGATTCTTCGGCGGGGTATTCCCGTAGCACATTCTATCTACGGGGTGGCAAGTACCATCAATGCAGCTAACTATGCTATGATCTTTGCGTTGGAAAAGACTCAGGAGCTGGGGCATCCTATGGTGAGAGAAATGATAAAATTCTTCTTAATAAAGTATATAATAATATGCTTGACTTAAATGGTTTTTGAGAAATTGGCTGGCACTCTTCTCTCCGGATTTCTTGGTACAGTTATTTTAATTTGTAATCTTGATAAATAAATGAGATTTCATTTCATTATATTTTTATCATACGATAGTAAGATTTTTTTGGACGCAGTGGTTTAATCGAAATCCGGATATTTTTACGTATTCGTGAACTTTTTAGGTCGCTTTTTAAATTTCCTGACATATTGTTTATAACTTATATTCGTTGCGTAGTCTTTAATTTCGGAACAATAACAAAATCGGACAGTTACAAACCGGATTCTAAATCGATAATTACAAAGAATGCTAGCTACCGCAAGTACTAAATAGTCTGCTTCAATTAGCAATATTAGCATCTTCTTTAGCTGGTAACACCGACACGGTCACAGTGACGTCACACCGAATTACGCCATTCAAATGAAATGATCTTCCTTCCAGGCAACTAAAGTATATACAGAACAATTATTGGAGCTCCATAGGGGGCAAGGTATCGAGATCTATTGGAGGGATAACTTCCAGTGTCCTTCTGAAGAAGAATACAAAGAAATGACCATCAAAAGTGAGTCTTAAGTAATCTAATAAATTAATTATAATCTACAATTACTCCATTACTTTTATAATAGGTGTTCTACACGGTTATAAACTTGCGTTCCAACAGAGTGACCTTAGTGGAAGCTTGCTAAATTAATTTCATACAAACTACGCGGATGGCATCCGCGTAGTTTGTATGAAATTTGGTTTACAACAGCCGGCTACACGGTTGGAATCCACCAAGGGCACCTCTGTGGAAGGGAAGTTTATAACCATGTAGCTTTAACAGTGTGCCTGTGGTCCACCTGATTTATAGGACTCCTATCCTATAGACCAGATATTTTTTTTTTTTTATAAAAAAATGGCATTGATATAACAATATATTTTATAATGCAGCGTGGGGCGACCCCCCGCCATATGGACCGACGACCTAGTAAAGGTTGCGGGGGGCCGTTGGATGCGGGCAACACAAAATCGCTCGCTGTGGCGGAAATTAGGTGAGGCCTATGTTCAGCAGTGGACATCATTAGGCTGATATGATGAAAACAAATAGACCTTTCTAGAAGATACCTATGACTGGGAATAGTGCTATACTATAATTACTCTTGTTTGTCCAACGTGTCGCATGTTTTAAATGATTTTGTTTCTATATTGTAGAGACGGGCGGTTTATTCATGTTAGCGATACGTCTGATGCAGCTATTCAGTGAGAACAAGTCAGATTTCACCAAACTATCCGCTATACTCGGACTATACTTCCAAATCAGGGATGACTACTGTAATTTGAGGCTGCAAGAGGTAAACACCTTATATCTATTCTCGTATAATATCCTACATCACTTGTAACTTGTAATAAAATAGCGCAAAATTTATCTTATATAAATAAGGATAAGGTTCAAAATTGACAGTAACTGTCTTTTTCCAATGAGCTGGTTTTTGTTGCACTGCAAAATTATTCAATTTGAGTGAAAATTATGCAGTGGGTGCTATTATTAATTAAATATTTTTTTCTTTTCCCTCTTTTTTTTATTGTAATTTTGTTCACTATGTATTTTTTTTAATGTCACTAAATTTGTACTACGTACACTACACTAAATGTTATTTCCTTCTTTCAAAATTATAATGTGGTTTGATGCAATATTAAATATCAAATTATTTACGAGATAATTGACAACAGATAGCATATCCTGAAGTACAAAATATTTCAAACATTACATGGAATGACTTAAACTAAGTCTATTCTATAACATTATACACGGTTATTAGTGGTCAATAAGATAAAATATTTTCATAAAAGCGATTAACAAAGATGATTAATTTTCAGTACACAGAGAACAAGAGCTACTGCGAAGATTTAACGGAGGGTAAATTCAGCTTCCCCATCATTCACGCCATCAGAAACCCCGAGGGAGACAACCAAGTGCTTCGTATCCTTTATAAATACTTTCTTACACGCAATATCAGGTTTAAGAATCGTTTATTTCTCATAAAGAATACATAATTCACTTACATGAGAACAATATTATTTTGCACTTAACGTAACTATTAACTTTATTTGTATGGTGGCGACACTTGTTTCTATTCACTAATACATAAGATACAATTGTGATAGACATCAAGCGAACTAGAATAGAAACATTACAATAGAAATATTACAATAAATGTGGGTACCTTATAAATATTGGCTCATTACGATAGCGAGCTTCGGTTTGCGTTCGTAAATACACGGAGTGAGCGTACCTAGATGAGGCAACATGAGTAACAAAATGTTTACTTTATTATTGTTAATAATGTCTGTGTAAATGTATCAACCTTACTTCCTTTGAAATAAAGTAGAAATTAACTAACGTTCTACTTTACCTTAACGAAACAGTCGAGTAGTATACAGCTTTTTAATTGAAGGTCGTTTACTTGATCGAGTAGGTACACAGCATTTAGTAGGTGACTTTAGAATTCAAACAAGATTTGTTATGAAATGCACCTTCAGTGCTTCTACTGTTTGCCAAAACTTTGAGGAAAAGAAATGAATATTGTAGACAGATTATTACTTACCTATTTTCAAATACAGTATAGTTCCTTAGCCTGTACTGTTAGATATTCTCCGTCAGAGGACTCGCGACGTAGAAGTGAAGAAGTACTGCATCACTATATTGGAGAAACTCGGCAGCTTTGCGTACACGCAAGAAACGCTACAAACGCTAGATGAAGACGCGAGACAAGAGGTAACAAAAGAATATTACATTTTTAATTTCGGCCTGACCCCCTTGTAGTAAAAAATGGTAACCGGCATCCACAGCATAGCAAAACCATTGAAAAAAAAGTATTTAAGTAGTATATCAGTTGCTTAGCAATTATATTTGCTTGGGACTAAATGGCACTGTGTGAATGAGTAAAATATTATATATTTCATACCATGTCAAAGAAAATGGAAATCTTTTGGAATCTACGATATTGTAGAAATGCGAGAAATGGTGGTTACAGCCATGCAAAATATGAGGTCACAGTTCGAGTCCGACCGATAGTACCAATGTGGATTAAATTTTTTTGGTATTTTTATTATGTAGTACATAATAAAAATACCAAAAAAAAATACTATTAACCATTTACTATGAATTTATATGACTGCCACTGCGGCGTAGCGGTTAAGGTAGTCGTCTCGCTAATAACATCACCATACCGAGAGACGTGGGTTCCATTCCCACACAAGACAAATAATTTGAATGAATATTAAGGGTAATTGTGTCTGATCCACTAACCCGCATTAGAAAAACCCTTATTTTTTCCGGAGACATAAATGGATTAACATGTAGAAATTGTTTCGTAATGCAGGAGTTATCTTTTGAAAAATATACATTTATGTAACTCACAAATAGATGCAAATTAAAGTTTTTGGACCTTATTTTTAAACCAATAGGGCATATTTTGAATTGTCGGCTATTGGCGTTTTTGGCGGTTTAAAGATTAACCGTTAATTGCAGGTGGAGCGTCTAGGCGGCAACCCCCAACTAGAAGCGCTACTGGATGACCTACTGAGCTGGCGCCGGGAAACTACTAAAGCGTAAACATTGCAACTTCACACACTATACTTATGTATGTAAGCAGCTTGCACAAGATTGACCTTACACGTCTAGATACGACGCGACGGTTGAAAATTCGCTCTTATTGACCTATATGGTCGTATTTTCTTTACATATGTGAAAACAACTAAAGAAAAAGTTGATTGTGCATTATATTTGATTCTTCTCATAAAACTTATAGACATTGTATGGCAACTGTCATCTAGAGCTGGTAAGCAGTGATAGAACTTAGATTAGATCCAATTGATTTTAAATTGATTGAAATAAAACTTTTTTGTTTTGTCTATATTTATAATTTTTATACTATGGATGGAATCGCATAAAAATTACCGGGTAGCTGCAATCATGCTTATTTTATTTAAATAGGTTTTAGTTGCAAATAATGTTTTTTTTTTGGAATGGAATCTTTTATTTATTGATCTAAGTTAAGTAATATGAATATTTGAAACTCTTGTAAAGAGCTGGTTACATATATAAATATTTTATCAAACCCCCTTAGATTTTAAAGTAGTAACCAAATCAATCATTTTATTTTATTTTACATTTCAAGCAACTCACATGTTTTGTACATAGTGCCATCAAGTGTGGCATATTTTGTCGGGACTGACAAAATATGTCACATTTAAGACTCACATAGTCACGTCTAACTGTCAAATTTCGAGAAATATAACATCATAATTGGTCGCATCATCGTACATAATTTTATTGTCACACTGTCAAAAAAAAATTGTTGTTAGGGCAAAATAAATTCTAACTATTACAATATTAAGTTGAATTTATTTTGGCTTAACCGAAATTTCGTGTCGTTATATCATGTACTAAGAAATACCATCTTAGCATATGTTTTTTTTGGATCTTGGCATTTATTTGTCGATTTGTTTTTTTTTCTGGTAATATACACACAACAAATATTCGGCCTAAACTTTAAAAACCTTAGTGTAGTCCTAATTACATATTTATATGCTAGACTAATTCTATCACAACATATGAGTATTTAAAAGGGCCTAATACATCACGATAACTGCCAATTCAATATCAACATTACGCACATTAAAATAAAGTAGCTATTCCTTTGTCGTGATAGAATATGAATAGCATAATTAAAATCATTTGTGATTATTTTTTGTATCAAATGTAGAAAATAGATTTTATAGAATTTTATAACCCTTCTCTAAATATTTATTTACAATTTGAACATTTTGGTTTTTTTTTTATTAAATACTTTTTTCAATTATTTTTACATTCCGAACGTAACTTAAAGGGTTTAACTAATGTAAATAGAGAAAAGACAGCAATTATGATTTTAAATGAAATTAAACTTTATATACTTCTAAACACAATGCATAATACTTGGGCAATTTATTTCATTAGTTTTTTATTATTAATTTCGATAAGCCGTGTATTTATGGTAAACTTTTGTGAAAATTACAACAGCAATGTGTTGCCTAGCAACTATTTTTATGAATTAGTTTGCCATCAACTCATGACTTTCGGTTTTACTATCATAATAACGAATGTTTTCCTACGGACAAGTTACATTTTAACATTGAATTAAAATTAAAAGTATATTACAGTAATGAATACCTTTATTAGTACTCTTACTTGATATGCTTAACGTTTTGACAAGGTGGTCGATTCTGCTAATTTACACACGCCGATAGCAGACCAATGGACCAATCACAGGCTTGCAATATGGCGCGATTGACTTAGTAAACCAATTACAGCTGTCGAATAAGACCATCGGCTTACAATTGTGTTAGCAGACTTGGCCCCCAGTTATAACGGTCGTAGGTCCTTTAACCCTTTGAACGCCAGAGAGGTCTATACACGTAAATTGAAAATGTGCTCACCACGCCAATGACGGCATGGCACGTCAAAAATGTAATGTATTTTAAAAGCTTGGCTCAAGACACGGCGATACCGATTTGACGTGGCGGTGAAAAGGTTAATGGATCAACATATTGAAAATAAATTTCAAAAAATCTGTCTGTTCGTAGTTAAAACAATTCGTTATTAGGATATTAAAACGACTAGTTGTTTTGGAAATGATTCGAATTTGTTTTTTTGTTTAGGTATTATTTTTTTATAAAATTGTTTTAGGCGTTTTGTTAGTCTAGTATTGATAATTACAATCATGGTTCTTATCAGCTCATAGGTGGCCCACTGCTGGGCATAGGCTGATGATAATAATGATTCTACAATGCAATCAATAAGGGTTGCACCACACCTAACCGCACCGAATTGCACTTTCCTATACATCTGTCCTTTTCTGTCACTTAGAACCGTCATTACTAATGCGAGATAGAGTGAGAGCCGAGCGCTTCGTCCGCACTTTCCTATCATCATCATCACAACTCATAAACGTCCCACTGCTGAGCACAGCTCTCCTCCAAAGGTAGTGGAAGGAATTTAACCTACTATAGATACCTGGTAATCGCTCGCTGTGGCGGAAATTAGGTTAATGTTCAGCAGTGGACGTCATTGGGCTGATATGATGATGATGATGATAGGTACCTAATGGCCAGACGGATTGGTATAGGGTTATGTTTTTTTCCTTTTCTCGCAATGCTCTTCTTTGCTAAAGGGGAAGGACTACCTTAGTTAACCCCCTATAGAGACTCAGAACCGAGCGCATCGTTAATTCCATCGCATGCGGTCGCTCTCCCGCTTGCTCTTGTAAATAACAGTTCTAAGTGAAAGAAAGAGATAGCAACATGAGAAACTGCGATTCCGTCCGGCTGAATGTGGTCCAACCCTTCTGGCATTTAATGTTGAATTTGTAGTTACCAAATGATTCGTAAACTCAAGTTACTAAAGCAATAGCTTATAATACATGTATCGATAGCTCAGCGGAAATCTATATGTATTCCATGGAACTATTATAGTTGGTTGAGAATTTCAAAGGTATTTCCGCCCAAGAACTATCAGGCTGTAGAATGCACTCCCTAATGAGGTTTTCCCAAGGGACTACAGTATGGGGTTCTTCAAACAAGGAGTTAAAAGGTTTCTTTAGGGCGGGCAACGCGCTCGTGATGCCCCTGGTGTTGCAGGCGCCCATAGGCTTCGGTAAACGCTTACCATCAGGCGGGCCGTAGGCTTTTGCCACTGTTGTGGTATAAATTGTCTTACTCGTTGAAAAAAGAAGGGAATGCATGAGGGAAAAATTTGCTTAGACTGTCTTTGATTGCATATTGCACAATATAAGTGTCTCATCTCTATCTACAGGGTTGAGAGTACTTGCATATTATCTTGCATTGTCGAAACGCTTCTTTAAAATTGATGCAAGTAAAATTATCGCAGAATATATCATCTCTTCTTTATCACGGGAGGCGTAAGCAAAGGTGTATCACTCGAATATTCTCTAGCTATGTTTGTATAAAATAAAAAAACATAATTATAAAATAATATTAGGACGCCATGACAGTTCGACTACACTGCCATCTATAGTAACTTGAGATCACGATAAAACTTTGCTTTGTATAATATTAGCGTTCTATGCTTACTTAAATCGCTTTGTACTTATATGCAAATTAATGCTTAATAGGACAACTTAATTATTTTTTTATTAAGAATAAAACTATTGTTATGGATTATGACGTTTTTTTTATTATTTTTACCCATGCTTCTGTTTTATTATTATATTTTAGAGATTAATGCTTGTTTTATATTGGCAGATAAGTGTATGATCAAGTATCCAATACTTAGATAACAAATTTCATATTATAAAACTGTTGGTCCTTTGTGTGTAACAAGTACGTTTGTATGTTGTCGTTGTAGAGCACTTAAATGAAGGATTCACTTTAAATGATTATTTCGTAAAATTGCAAGTTCAGTTTCAAAAAAAATGCTGCGTGAAGCTGAATCAGGTTGCCAATTTCGCAAAATAGAAAGCATATATTGTGAAACCATGCAGATTGAGTGCAGCAGAATGACTGCCAGCAAAGAGAGGTGACGAGAAATTGTGAGATGCATTATAACTGCTCCATCCATGGCGACGATTGCTCTAGCTCTGGTAAGAGTATAACGACACTCAAGAAATCTCAGATAAATTATCAGACACTTATCTGCCTGTAAAACAGTGCCTATCAATTCACAATGAATAGTCTATATTAATAGTTTTATAACTAAGCTGTAGATGGCGACACTAGTAATATGCCACATAGAATAAATATAAAATACACACTTATTGCATTGATTTCACGAGCATTAACCTTTTGAACCGCAGAGACGTCTATACACGTAAAATGAAAATGTGCTCACCACGCCAATGACGGCATGACACGTCAAAAATTTACTGTATTTTAAAAATTGACAACATTTTTTGTATTTTAAAAGCTTGGCGCTCAAGGCACGGCGATACCGATTTGACGTAGCGGTCAAAAGGTTAAATACTAAATCTGTTGAGCCATGCATGTCAATAGCCGGGAAGCCAAAAACAGTGTAAAATGCACTAATATCATTTTCATTTGTCGATAGTAGCTCTGATGGTCATGTAGACCTTGTTAAAGAATTTTAATAATTTGAAACCAATGCTAGCTAAAAAATTAAAAGCCTGTTTGACAAGGCAGCATGACATTAAAAGACAATTTTATAAAGATACCCAATACATACTGGCACTCTTTACTCGTATAAACCATAATATTTGGTAGTACGAGAGCAAAGTTAACGCTCTTATATTAGTTTCGATGTAATTGTAAACTAGTTCTTAAAATATTCTAATTTATATCAGTCGCTTGCGCTAGTGGCGCCACTTATTATTATAGCCGTAGTTCGAAATTCAACGTAAATAATTCATCGTCATCATATTATCAGCCGTAGGACGTCCACTGCTGGACATAGGCCTCCTCAAGAGACGTAAATAATTGTTAGTCATTTACCCTTTGAACGCCAGAGACGTCTATACACGAAAAATGAAAATGTGCTCACCACGCCAATGACGGCATGGCACGTCAAAAATGTACTGTATTTTAAAAGCTTAGCGCTCAAGGCACGGCGATACCGATTTGACGTGGCGGTCAAAAGGTTAATAGATACTTGAGTTAAAACTTGGCAAATGTTGATACATTATTAATAGTGATTATAGAATTCCGGTTGATAATATTGTCCCATTATCATACATACGGGCGTACGCACGTTATTGGGATTTACAGCCATTCAGTTCAATACGCTCATGTTTAAATAATCATTAGGAATATCATCATCAAATAAATAATGCTGCAATCATTAGAACTTCTTACCTCTTTAAAGAATCGACCAAAACTAATGCCATAATACAGTTTATAGGAATTAGAATGTTTATCTTAGTTATTTGGC
The DNA here is from genome assembly GCA_905147015.1 of Laspeyria flexula. NCBI lineage: Eukaryota > Metazoa > Arthropoda > Insecta > Lepidoptera > Erebidae > Laspeyria > Laspeyria flexula. The sequence continues at coordinate 3,199,744 of LR989958.1, forward strand.
AACCGTTTTAGTAGAACTGTTTGGTAGGAAGTAAGTGTTACTGCGTTTTACGTCCTACGCTATCCTAGTCTAGCATCCGTCAGTAAGATTTGCGGCTTACCTACTTTGTTAGCTATTTAAAATTAATATTGTACGCTAGTCAATCGAGCAATTTTGAATTTAAATTCTAGTTGTTATTACTAATTAATATTCTATTTAGATTAAGGAAATTTATCTTCTGCTTTATAATATCTGATATTTGAATGATATTCAGTCTTTGTACCGATTTCATTTGTTGTTAAAATAAGCTTGTTAGTATTTAAAAATGTATCTACTGTTCAAATTTAAGGGTCACCGCAGACGTATTTAGTGACGTGATTTGCGAATCGTAGTTCTTTTCGTTGCGTCTGTACAGTGACTATTTTATTGTGTAGGTACATACAACTAATATTTTTGTTTTCAATCTTCATTTGCAATAACATTCCATTTAACATTACTTATGCTTTTGAATTATAACGTTTGTATAGTTTGTAGGATTTAGTTTAGGTCTTAAATGTACTTATCACTAATGGTAGCTAATGATGACAATAATAACTTCCTATTATATATTAAAACGTTATGCATTATAGTATATTTATTTCAATGTAAGTATTCATAATTGTAGACACGCCTTGTCTTCCAAATTATGACAATAATTGGCTTAGTATTTACTATGTTAGGGTAGGATCATACCTATTTTTCTCTAAATCTCTCAAATAATGTCTTATTGAAATTGTGATAGAATTACCCTCCTATTTAATAATGCAGTTTAACAAATAGACAGTGTTTATTAACCATTGGACCTCCAAAGACGTTATAGATGCATATTATTTACGTCGCCATGTTATATTAAAAGCAAATTTTAATTTATCTTAATGTCTGCTTGACTAGCATAGCATTGATTGTAAAGGTTTAGATACTGTTTATTTATCAAATTGTAAGGATGTAGAGCTGTAAATGAAATGGCCGTTTTGTAGAAATAAAATATAATTATGACATATCAACAAAACTTGTCAGCAACATAAAAAAGGAAAATACCGACGATTTTCTAGTTTATTCTAGTACAATGTACTAGGATTTTATATTATTTACATTTTATATACTCGGCAAAAGGCTTTAATAAACCAACCACTTCTACTAGAAGTTAAATTAACGAAAACGAAATCACAGGATCAAAACCGATTGGGAAGAGGAACTTAACGTATTGTTGTTACACATAAATAGAAATCCAGGAGCCTACTTTAAATTCAATTTATTCATAACTAGACTATTTTTATTATTTATTCATACTACTAGCTCCCGTCGCTTTTGTTTGGCCACTGTTCAGCTCCTATTGGCCGTAGCGTGATGTTATATAGCCTATAAACTTCCTAGATAAATGGGCTATCTGACACTAAAAGAATTTTTCAAATCGGATCAGTAGTTCCTGAGATCCTAGCGTTCAAACAAACAAACTCTTTAGCGTTATACTATTTGTATAGACTATTATTAAAAATACAAAACGGCCATTATAGATCTCCTAAATTGTACTACAAAATAGATCCTTTTAATAAAATTGTCATCGAAACATATCTAATGGATCAAAATAAAGCTTTGAGTGAACGAATACTTGTTTTATTTATACACAAAACCCAGGCTGTGTGCCAATTGTTCGGCGACGAAAGAATATTCTATATCAACTGTATTTATATCTAGGTGATTATTTCTAGATGTTTACTTACATTTGGGCTGAGTCGTGGTTTCATTTTTTATACCGAGATGGTGTGATGGCAAACAAACATACAACCCGCTTGCTGGTAAGCGTTTGCCGTAGTTATAATGCCTACAACACCATCGACACTTTAAAAAAATATTTACTCCCTTCTTGAAGAACTCAGTATACTTCAACATAGTTATGTTATGTAAGGTAATCAGTTGATTACCTTTGTGAAGAGAAGTGAAACAGTTGTTTTCTTCTATAAATTTATGGAATAGAAGAGGATGGGAGAAAATAATTGTAATAGTTCTGAAACTATCGAAAAGAGGCTTTCTAGAATAAAAGACCAAAAGAAAATGTTTATGTACTTTATTAATATTTTTACATTCGTCACAAACTACAGAACTGCGACTCTACTAGTCAAGGTTTTCGTTGGATCAAAATGCTCCTGAACCATAAAATATCAACATAAATAAAACTATCATTACAATTAAATTATGATTTATATTAATTTTTTTTTTATAAATCGTCACAATAAAAGAATATTACATTTAAAAAATCTAAATTCATATACAAATAATCTCTCTTATTGAAACTAACAGACGAAAAAAATCGAAGTGGTTTTTCATGGAAATTATGATGTCGGTATCACAATGTTATATGGACACGTAGTTCCCCAGTAGATTCACTAAATATACATAAAGTTACATTTTTAAGCATTTTTTTTGTTTCAACAAAGCAAAAGGTTACTTTATAAAAGCTATTTTTAATATCAAAAGCCTCAGTACATTGCTAGTCGTATCGCTATCCTTTACCAAAAATACAAAAATTGATCGAAGGCATATCGAAAATTTGCTAGACATTGAACAAACCTAGTGCTTTATTGAAATATTCAAAGCTACTCTCCATTGACGCAGAACATGTCTTCTCTAATTTAACTGGTTTTCAGTCATTTAACATTTAACGCGTGTATAGTATATCTATTAATTAGTCAAGGGATTAGTCATTTTTACGTTAAAGGAACTAAACTACCGCTAGTTTTACGGCACTTTTCGAGGTAGATACCATTAAAAGTTATATTAAATTCGCACCTATATTACGACAAAGACACTAAGGCAAATTACGTCAAAACATCTCATAGCAACTAGGGCTATGTGATGCGTCAGTTACAAATTACAACCTTATCACCAACAATTTAAAAAGCATTATAATTTTTTATATATTTTTAATAATAAAAGCGTCAAATATAAGAGAAGCATGTTTCGCATTAATGGAATGTGCACATCTATAAAATATATTACAATTTAATATCATAATAAAATTAATACGAATTCATTAGCACACTATAGTAAGAATTAATAGTAAAATGTACGTCATTCACACATTACACAAGAATTGTGATTTTATCAAAAATATTTACTTTTCATAAACTAGAGATGGGCCTGCCGTCTTCCAGTAGTGTTAGTCGATATACCGTTCAAGTCCAAAATCCGGTTTTTACAACCGGTAAGGATAAAAACGGTGATAAAATACCAATTCTTGTTTGAACCATGCGTCTTCAGTTAAACAATGTTTTTTTTCTGTCCACGCGAGAACGTTGTGATTGTGTATTTTTATCTACATTTTTCATATATTTGCACCATTTTTTATTACAAAATAGAACCTAGAATATCATAATGTCTATGCATAACAAGACGATTTAATATCGCAGAATTTAAACATTAGCCGAAGCGTGAGGCGAAGCTTGCAAGATTGAACAACAAAATTCGACATCGAAAAATTGTACATTAATAAAATACTACACTACAATTTAACAAACACAATACAATTTGAGTCTCAATTCGTCAAAAATGTGTAAATTTGAAGAGTAATGGGAGGAAAATATAAAAATACCCAATCACGACGTGTGTGTAGTTGTGTGGCACGCAGTAGTGTCGGCTTGTTCACGGGATCCAGCCCACCACGTAACTGCGGCTGCGAGTGAACTGGGTCAGCCGCCGAATGCGACCGCCTGGAAACATAACACATCTTACTAACATCCACAACAAACCCCATTAACCTTTAGACCACAGGAAAATTTACCAACAATTTAAAAATGAGATTTGATTTTTTTGAGAATAGGTCATATTTTTAACTGTCGGTCAATAAGCTGTGGCTGTCAAAAGGTTAACAAGACTGTCCTTTTTCATTTTTTTATTGATATGCGTTTTATTGATAAACAAATATAAAAAAATGACTGACGTAGTAAGCTAGAAAAATAAACGAAAAAGAAAATGACAAAATGATGGTTAATTAATATGTCCATTTTGCGTGTCATAGTTTCCCAGTTTAAAGAAGGAGTTAACTGTAAATAAGTCCATTAGAAATTTCCATTATGTAATAATAGCATTACAGTCGATAATTGTGATGTGAAATTTATCAGCTTACAACGCTTTACCTGAGGGTGCGATAATGCTGTAAGTCAAGTCGTGACGACCATCTGACAGAATCAGAACGTTATTAGGATGTTACTCCGTATTTTTTTTTTATGATGGACGTGATGTCAATTTTAGTATGAAGCCACCTGAAAATCCTTCCAGTTTAAACATAATTTAGAGATGATCCTTTTTTAAACATTTTGATAAAATTGTTAGATAAAATTGTGTAATGTTATGGTTAAATTTCAACTTTAGTGTAATGTGCAAATAGCATAATGAAACTGTGAGCTTAGTCCCTTTGTATTAATAATAATTATTATATCTACTGCAAAAGATATCAGAATATAAAAAAAATACAAATTGAAAAAATGTAAAAAAAAGTATAATAAATACAAATTATCAAATTATTATTCCCTGTTAAAAATATCTGACTTAGTAAATAAAATTAAAATATTAAACTTCTTCATCTAATGGTTAACATTTAAGACCTTGTATCTTCAAAAAATTAATTAGTATGGGATGGGGTGGATTGATGCAAATTATGCACAGCAAAATGGGTACAAGAAAGTATGCAAAACGAGCATGGTTACAATTTCATGCGTGAATAATAACTATATTTTTAAAATTATTACAGTTATCTCCAGCGCCATCTTTTGTAGGTTTATTTTAAAAGTATTCCAATTTTAATTTTAAAAACCTTATTAATAGAAAGAAAGCATTAGATGGATAAAGTACCAATGATGATAGATAATTAATTTTAATAGAATATTACAACCTATTTATTAAAATGATTTCGATTTTTTTTAATAAAAAGTTAACCACCCAATCTATTAAGTATATCTAATTATTTAGCTTTGCGATAAAGAAAATATTATTTATAAATTAATTTTTGTTTTCATATTTTTTTCTTTTCGCAAAAATTTTCCCCTTATTTTTTATGACAATATAGTGTTGTGTAACTTACCACGTGCGACAATTCAAGGCTCTAAGCGTTGTTCTGGCTCCGGCGCTGCTGGCGTACTGCAATACATACACACCGACACATGTCACACATTTATATACACATACATTATATTTATTGCCACCGATGTTCGCTAATTGTACTAAAAAAAATTGAAAAATTAAAGAAATTAAATGGGAAAAACACTTGGTATTTAAAAACAAAATCTAGCATAATAAAAAAATCACTAAAATAAATTAAAAGAAAACTTAAAGTATTTTGGTTCTTAAAAAAATGCTTAATGATAAAAAGTAGCTAAAAAATAAATTAAAAGTTTAGCAGGACTTATTGCTTACATAAATAGTACGTAATCTTATAGCGAACATCGGTGAAAAAGGTTCAATTTAAAAACAACAAAGGAAATATAGAATAAAACATTTCAAACATTACAACATATGGAAGTTCAAATCCATGCCGTTTTCATCTTTTCATTATTTTAGTATCAAATCATTCAACATTCAAGTTAGTAGGCACATCCATGCGTGTCATTGAGGAAAACTTTTTTTTATCTATACTATTTTATGGTTTAAAGTTAATAAATGCTTAAAACTTTAATGACTATCCTGTCTCAATTGGGACCCCAGAGATCGTCGAAGGCTCTCGAAGCAAAAAATCGATATTAGCTGAAGCCTTTGCACTGTAAAAAACCGTTATTACCCGAAAAAAATAGCACGGCACTATCGTAATTGGCCATATATAGCATTCGCGCCACAACAGATGACATTTTACCGATTTTATGCGGCCATTTTGTTTTTATTATCTGTCTGTTCTACGTTCCCCTCACTGTTGGAAATTAAATTGTTAATATTATTAAAGATATAGTAGAAAACACATCAAAATATATTAGTTTTGTTTTATATTATTTTAATGTAAAGTTTATACGAGAATTAATGTAGAATTTTAAGAGTTACTAGAGTAAAAAAAGTTGTTAAGACTATAAGAGATATGGCAATAATACCGTCAAGCGACAACATCAGTACCATAATCAACTAAAGATAGATAATAATTGTTGTGCAGTCTTATGAAACGGAATTTATTTTTCTAACCATATTACTACTACTTTAAAAACTTAATTATCTACCAAAAATATTATATGAAGACGTCTATACACTAAACTCTGCCTATTAGATCTTTTTTAAATAACCAAAGAGTCCCTGTTACCATGTTTCAAGACTGGCAGATAAGTGTATACTCGGGCGGAATTGCATTTAGAATGTTTGTAAAAAAAATTACTGTCAAATTATACTTTAAGATTTTATTTATAATATATTTTCTTATGTTATATCAGTGGAATTAAGCTATAATTTCTTAATAAAAACACTTTAAAATGATCTTAGTGTTTTTATTAATTTAATTGCTTTTACAAAAACAATGTCCGTTCTTGTATAAAAAATGTGTAAAATGTTTTTTTTTTTATACCACGACAAACAGACGTACAGTCCGCCTGATGGTAAGCGGTTACCGTAGCCTATGTTATTGTTTATTCTACATCCATTTCCGCCCGAGTATAATCAGATGGGCTATCAGACACTTTTTTATACCACATCGGTGTAAAACACTCGTACGGTGCGACAGATGATCTACCAATAGTGAAACAAGGCGTTACTTAAATCTTTCTTATTATAACTATATCCAACAATAAAACTGCACACAGTGTATATGTGTAAGTTGTCACTCTCAGCCGCCGGAATTGTAAATAAGCTGTAACATGAAGCGAAGTTATATTCGTGCTACAAAGCACCCAGGGGCCTGACCTCCGTACTATTGGCTACGCGCACCCTTCGGCATGTTGTTAAAGAATCTGAACTGAAGTCGCAGCGTAAGATCTTTCCGTACTGTAATGACAAACATTTACTCTCAACTAGTGTCCACACATGTGTAGTGTATTACCTAACATGTGAATTTGAACAATTTTAGAGCCAATTCATTAGAAAAAATCCAAATTAAGTAAAATAGAGACTTAAATGAGACAATAAAAATTATGGAGAAAACAATTTTCTTAAAATAATGTAATTAAAAATTATATAAAATATCAACTGTATATACAGTAATTATTATTATTTTAATGTCATATGACAACACTGACAGTGAAGACAAAAAAAAATGAACTTAAAATCTAGAACAATATGGCAACACTGACAGTGTAAATAATTAATATTTTAAATTGTTAAAGACAATCAATTTTATTATTTTTATGGTTAATACATAACAATATGTAAATGAAATATTATAAATTTAATTACAAAACGAATGATTGAACAGTTTTATTATTAATTAAAAAGTATTTTTTTAAAGACAACTCCCGCCTAAGGCTACAGGCCCTGTGGCGCGGGGGAGTGTACAAACATACAATTAACGGACACAAACATATTAAACAATATTCATAAATGAATTTCCCTAACGAGCCTATTGTACAGAAAAGAGGATAAAATCCGTAACATAAAACCCGGTACGCTGTCATACAAAACGAGTCGTTCGTAGACCTCTACGCCAGACGATCTTATGTTAAACGGACTTTCCGAGTCTTCGCTCCCCCCTTCTACACACGCACACATAAATACATACACAATATAATTTAGTATATTGTTCGAATTCACATATGTATGTTGGTGTATCTACAAATACAGTTGGGGGCACGCGTGAGTGTGTCAGTTGCAATACGCGACTACTCACGAGTGGGGGTTGGGATTAACGTCCAATGGCGCCGCTCTCACGAATCTTTCCACTGGTTCAGTATTTTCTAATTCTGAATCTATTCCTCCTTCAACATTGACAGGTATTACCGTTTCACCAGTTAAACGGTCTTCGGTATCAGATAGAGGTTTATCTGGTTCAATAGATAACGGTTCCGGTTTTTCGGTATCAATATTTGGTGTTTCAGCTGGTTTTTCATCATCTATATTGACTATTTCCGTACGATTTTCAGCAGATTTAGTTTTAATTGTCACAGTAGTTTCAACAGATTCATTAACGACTGGTGTTATTTCTTGTGTGGGGGTGACGGCTTCGACGCTTGGCGGTGTAAGGTTGAAGATGCTATTATCGATGCCGACAGCGGGCGGCCTTCCCCGCGGCAGACGTAAGCTCAGCGACGCACTAGCTCGCTTTTGCACTCGGCAATCTGATCATGAATATCGATTTGATATATCGATGTGTGTCTAATGGGTAATCGATGGTCACGTTATTCTAATGACTATTTACAATTTAGATTAACACGAGACCAATTTTCTTTTAGGCTAAATTAGACTTTAAATCGGAGTATTAAGATCACTTCGTCGTGTTGAGTGGTATATTGAAAAGAGATATTGTATCGAATAAATTTGGCAATTCAGCAATTGTAGCGCTCAATCAAACCTTTAGCATAGTGTATCTTCCAAAGCTTGGTGTGACGTCACTGACTCGCATTAGACACGTGTGTTTTCTTCTGAGTTGGCACGTGCATCCGTGAATGTTCATATTGTTAATACAAGCTAGGATGATCTAGCAAAATGCGCTATAAGTGCATATGTGGAAGATTGTTAAACACTGTGGTGTGTTGACTAAACGTTCAATTATTACTATATTCGTGTTGTACGACAAAGGTTTTTTCAAGGAAAAAATTAGAAAAAGAAATTACAGGGAAACTGTTTTTGTGATTTCGGGAGCGATGTGTGATTTGTGGGCGGAACTGCAAGCAACTGCTAATGCATTCTATTTTAATAAACCATGGTAATTTTCTTAATTATTAATGTATGGAAGAAATAGTCGTCATAGTCAACACAGCACAGGACTAGTCCGGGGATATACTCCGGGTTATAATGTGATGATAGTTTACTAGAGAGCGCGCGAGCGACGTCTGAAGGCGAAGCGGTGCCCGCCATCTGTGTTGTAATGAGTACTGTTAGCGTGCGACTTGCGAGTACTTGCTCGAGGCGAGTTCAGATACTAAACAGACAATATTTACTATACTTCATTGATTATTGATTATGGTTTCACAAACTAATTTATCATCAAATGTTGACCACTGTATAAATTAATTACCAGAACAATATGTCCTTAACGGACACCAGAAACAATTTTGTCAATAATATAAGTACTTCAAAAGACTAATCAAATAAAATTTTCGTCTATAAATTCCTAGTGGGATTATTCTAAATTTCAAATGTTATCTTACAATGGAATTTATTTTATAACAGGGTTGCCATTCAGTACTGAATGTTAATAATAAATAAAATATGTTGCTTAAATAGCCATACCCTAGCCCAGCAGTGGGACATTAATGGATCGCTGATGAAATATTGCGTAACTATTGAATCTGCAAAAACACGCATCTGAACCCGCCTCTCAATGACGCATCCTTAATGTTACTGAACAGTAATAGTTGAGATGTCTTTAAATCTATTCGTGTTAAATGATATTCACCTGCACTTGATTCTGAACCTTAATGCATAGATATAAGAATGATATTGCTCTGCATATACACGTAGATGCGACTTTATAGGCTCGTAAAATGTAAGATGGTGCATAGAAGTGGCTATAAAATTTATTGCAACATATTACCTGTAATAAAATAGTTAAATACGCACTTGAATGTAGCTTTTAGTACATAATATTGAAATATAGATGTTTTCGCAATTTAGTTGCTATAAATATACTGGAATATATAAATTTTGTTTATATCTTGTATAAAATAGATATTACGTGGTGTAAAGAAGATTGGTGTTACATTCAGTTTTTTGTTCTCCTATAAAGCATAATAATAAAAAAATCTAAAATTGATACTTTTTTTTCAATATTTTACTCGACTGCGAAGCTACGTCATAGAAAAACATAAACAAAATACTATGACAACGTCACTGCAGATTTGGTATGTCAACGTAGCGTAGCAATAAGTTGCATAATATGCCGTAGTGTTACTGCCACGTAGCCATCTAAATGTCGCGTAGCATGACTGCAATATTGCTACGGTGACGTAGCGCAGCAGTAACAAATAGAATTGCTTCATTTACCTCACGTCACTTTTCCACTAGAGAAAGTGTGACGTCAGGTAAATGAAGCGATTCTATTGGTTCATAATAAACATCGCATCCTCGCACATCTCTGGTGGAAACGCAGCCTAAGGGTCTGTTCCCACAGAACGGCTCGGAGGGGAGAGCAGATTTTTATTACGTTTAAAATAGAGTTTTGAATCATTGTAATAAGGTATATTTATACATGTCATCATATTTTATTAATCAATAACAAAAGAATTTGAATAACAAAAGAAGTGACATGTAAAAATAAACCTTATTAAAGTGATTCAAAACTCTGTTTAAAACGTAATAAAAAGTCTGCTCTCCTCTCCGAACCGGTCTGTTTGAACGGACCCTGAGGTTCATAGTACGATGTAGAAGCACTGCCACGTAGCTACTGCAACGTTGCAACAGTGAATTAACTTCACATTACTATGATATATTCTGTGTACATAGAATATGTGCTACAACGTCCAGAAACTAATCCTTTCAGACATTGTCATACCATACTGTGGCTATCATTTATTTATTTTTTGATATGCCTACAGTATACTTAAATAAAACTATATTTAGATATAAGAAGACGGTTACACGATCTATTTGATCATTCATCAGTTCAATCCATCATTTGTAAGATTGACGCCAGACTGACTGTGTAACCGTGTTATTACGCTATAGACTAATGAACCGTCAATTTATCAATCCGTCGTCAATCAACAATTATGTTTTATTGATGGACTGACTATGTAACTTTCCATATGATCTGTTATATAACCTTTATAAGAGTCTTATCATTAAGTTTTTTAACCAAATTCTTCTTTACACCAATATACACTGTAGTATGACTCACTTCTATCGATGTTTCTCTGCAGGTGGCTGGCGATCCTGTGGCGCGCGTCACTGTACTCCAGGTGTAGTCCCAGTCGTAGGAGCGTGGGGTTCTGTTCCACCAGCGACGTGATCTCCATCTCAATCTTGTTGCCAAGGACTTGCGATCGCTGGAATGTTTATAGTTTAGTTAGCGGAGACTTTATAGATGAGATGTAGGTATTTTTTTTTATCAACCTTTTGCAATGTAGGCCCTGGCCGATGTATTATCATTAGCAACCCATTAATGTGGAGCATCGTCGTGGTATAAAAAAAGTACAGACCTGGTTAGAAGCGCGGAACTCCTCCACAGTGCTAGTGTCAAGCAGCGCCCGCAGCAGCTGCAGCACTCCGCCAGGACTGATGAAGTTGGTCTCGACGTTGACGACCCGCAGCGCGGAGTTCCCGCGCAGCGCGTCCGACAGCTGCGCCGCCGTGCGGTCGTTCAGCCCCACGTTCACCAGCGACAGCACTTCAAGGTGCGTGTTGCTTTTAACCGCCTCGAATAGCTTCTCGAACTTCTCGTCGCTTATGTTCTGTTCATACACAATAAATAACATCTATATAAATAAAAATGGATCGCCAAAATGTATGGATGGATTCACGTGAGAACGGCTCGACCGATTTGTCTAATTCTTTTTTTTTGTTGTATTTGCTACTGTCTAGAGGCAATGTTTGTTTGTAAGAAAATGTATATTATATGTGTGTACATTTAGTATAAAATTTAAAATTATGGGTTTTTAAAACCCATAATTTTAAAATTTCAAAATGGAACATGACAACAGGATTTTAAAAAATATTCACGAAAAATAAAATATGGCGGTAAGAAGTTAGCCGGGTCAGCTAGTATTAAATATTTTCGTTTGCTATGAACAATAGGGATATCCATTAAATCAATAACCTCTCCGTCCATAATGTACTAGCCTGTAATTTGGATTGGCACAAACGCCTAAAGTCGCCCACCACCCAGATGGCATCCACTCTTTATAGCATCTGCGAGCTATTCGTGCAAGAAGGTAATAAAAGATATTTGAAAGAATATTTTAAAACAGAGATATTTATAGCGCGAAAAATTTGGGCCACAGACGGAAGCTGCATCTATGGTCCGACTGCGTGTGAGCCTACATTGCCTAATTCTCTAACAGATAATAAGCCGAATGAGCACCGATGAGTACGCTCACAAGTCACAACACCTGACCAACGAAAGTACAAGGATTTCTATTTTTAATGTACTTATTTGCTTCTGCTTTCAAAATGACAGCAGACCGGACAGTAGCTAGTCAAAATAGGCCACCTATCGCTAAGACATCAGTTAATTATTTATAAATTTCACTTCAATCTTTATTTAAATAAAACCTTACCTTAATATTATTCCAATTGAGATCAGTCATCTTCTGGTCATTATTCTTTACCCGCGTGATGGTGTCGTCGGGGTCTGTGTCGTTGGGGGGGTCCATTGGGTAAACCTGTAACGTCATACAAATACATCTTTATTTTGCTACAATGATAAATCTTGCTCTTTTAGGAAATAATATTATTCATCTTCTATATTACATTATTTATTCGGTATATGTGTATTAGGGTCCTTTCACATATGACGGAAGATATGTCGGCGGTAATCATTTTATTATGGGGGATGTACTGACGTATAATCGATTAAGTGTGTAAGATTGAACATGTTTGTATGGATTTGACTGTTTTGACGTAACGCGACCGATGAGACGCGACGGATCTTCCGTCAGGTGAGATAGGAGCCTGAGACCTTATGTCCTGTATCATGTCTTAGGCGTCCTCCATCAGGACGAAAACAAGCAATGGTTTGATTCACTATGTACCTAACTAAAAACTTTTACAAAAGGCAGTTTTTTTTTTTGGAAACAAACAGATACATAATGGTTAATATAATATGATGCATAAAATTTAAATAATCCTTTTCTGCAAAAGCCAAGTGACGTCCCCTATTTGGACTAAATTAAGAAAATAGTTTCTCCTTTGAAAAAGCTTTGACGCTCACATTAGGCATAAGCCGTATAGCTTGTGGGAATTTACAAACAATTATTAAGTGGTAAGACGACCTTAATCGCTACGCCACAGGGACAGTCAAGTGGGGTCATTCTTTCACAATGTCGTATTTATAATAATAATATAATATTCTACCACATTCACACAGCGCCATCTAGTCCCAAATAAAGCAATTATATTTGCTTGTATTATGGGTACTAAACAACTGATATACTACTTACATACTTTTTGTAAATACATACATATTATAGATAAATTACACCCAGACACAGAGAAAACCTTCATGCTCATCACACAAAGATTTGTCCTGGGTGGGGATCGAACCCACGACCTCTGGCTTAGCAGTCAGGGTCACTAACCACTAGACCAACAGACCAGTCAGTTTTTCTTTATAGAACAACGATGACATACAATTATGATTGTAAGCTGTTCCCACGGTCACTTGCAACACCTTGGATATCACCTTGAGATATCGCCAGTATATATCCTTATATATTTCTTAACTAGGTTCCAGATGAAAATCAGCGTCAAGCACATTATATTATATTATGTGCTTGACAAATGCTGATCTGGACACCTTTTTGAAGCGTGAGACGCATATTATTATTACCTGTTTTTTCTAATTTTATGTGTTTGAATTTGTGTACTGTATTTTGGGTCTTGCGTGTTCAAATAAACGTTTTTTCTTTCTTTCTAAATATAATTTACCTTAGATTTAGTAGCTTTAGTGATGCCATCCCAACCGAGTCCCACAGGCTGTCCCTTGTTCAATAGCGACGCGTGGTACTGGTCTTGGTTCATCATCGAGTGGAAGCCGAGGATAGCTGGTAATTATACACAAAATTACGTCATTTTTAGCTCTTTAATTTTATGGAAACGTTGGAGGCGATATTGTTGGCAAGCTGACACAATGCGAGTCCGATTGTCACACTAAGCAATCTCAGTACATAGTGTTCTTAGTCGAGAAAACTGAAGAAATAATTATAATAATTAACTTTTATATAAATAAATAAATTGCCAGTTCTTCTCATAGCTCCACCCCGTCTGCGAAGTGGTCGTAGGCAAATTTGCTGACACTACTTTTCAGATAACCTGTTACATTCTTGTGACTTTCATAAGTGTTACCTTGTAACCTAGATGAATAAACGAGATTTCATTTCAAATAAAAATTGCAAAGTATTTAGTTCTTTAGATTTTGAAAATATGTATGCAAGAAAACAAAAAAAACTACAAGACGCGCGGAGCTTCGCTCCCGTCTATCTTTATTTATAATACTATAACCTTCCTCGACAAATGGGCTATCCAAAACTAAAAGATTTTTTTAAATCGGACCAGTAGTATCTGAGAACCAAATAAACAAACAAACTTTACAGCTTTTTAATATTAGTATAGATTAACTTCTTAAAATAATGTAAGACAAATGGATAGATGAACCAAAAATATATGAAGAACCTACTAAATAATAATTTAGCATGCAATAAGTACTACAACTGACAGTTATAACACTAATGCGTTATTAAGGTCGAGTAATAGATAACAAAGCATCATTAATAACACGATAATACAACGAGTGTAGGGATTGCGATATGCGCCATTGGCACCGACATATTACGCATATCTCAAGTGCCAAGCTCTTAGCTCTCATAGTTGTTATTTAGAAGTTGTATACTTGTTTTATAAATTGTATTGACTTTTCAATTAGAGGATATGAATTTAAGTGTAGGATGATATAGGACAATAGCAATAAATGGATACCCCATTGTATAGGATGGCATTATATAGGACATATTTTTGCCATTCTTATCAAAAATTCAGGACAGATATTCCTATTTAGGATATTGTAAGTATTTTGAAGGGTTAATCCTAACCATGACTAGAGCAAATGTACCCTACTGCTCAAATTATAAGGAGAGTGAAGAGAACTATCCTCATCATCATAGTAACCCATTTACTGGGCACGGGAGGGCTGAGAGGATTTAAGAGCCAAAATGGATGTAGAATGTTTATAAACAAATCCCTGTCAAAATGCTGTCAAATACATCTTGTATTTAAAAATGTAATATATTATCATGCCGATATCTGACTATATTATTATAAACCTTTAAAAATGATCCAAAAGTTGTTTTATTACAATTTAATTGGTTTTACAAAAAGTACAAAAACAGAAATTAGAAGATTGTCAACTTATCTCGGGCCGAAATGGATTTACAATAAATAATAACAACTATGGCTTATTCTAAATCCATTTCGGCCCGATTATAATAATCGTTGCTATCGATACTGGTTCAACCGAGAATTATTATCGTAGTGAAAGTGTACGATTGAAACAACTAGACTGAAAACTAATCTAAAAGAAAAACAAGCCGAATTATGACCCACTTTTACAATATTATTACATCAAAATTTCAGTCTTGCAATCTTCAAATAGAAAACAATAAATAATGAAGTTGAAGTTTTATAGGTTTTAACCGTATTTTTGATGCAATGATGGCCGACTGGCTGTAGGCCAATACGCTGTGATGTGACATTGTAATTACAAGATAGTTTTATTTTGTGAGCTACAGGAGCTATCATAAATAATACGATTCTAAAGGTCTGGCTACACGTAGCGTGATTCATGCGCAAAAAGATTGTACAAAAGTTGGCGCAAATAACATGGGGAACTATCCGGTATCCACACGACAGAGTGCAGTAGAAAAAAAATGGGCAGTAATTTGTGCGGTATACCGTTTTGCGTCGTTGTGGATGTCAACACAAGTTTCTTTCGGAAATAATGAAAAAGCATTTGTTCATCTCGTTTATAAAGTATCTCATAAGTCTTGAGAATGTTACATGTAAATTTTTATCAGATTTTTTAGAGCCAGCCCAAGAAACTCAGGCCACGCTTTTTTTTTGGTGTGCAAATTGAAATTAGTGGAAATAAGATTGTGCGTGTGGCCAGACCTTATGTTCGTGACATGCTTTGTATTTGAACGTGTCACTTGTTGAATCTGTTTTTGATTGTTTGGTATGTATGCCAATAGGTTGGTGGGACATAATTCGTAATTGTTACGTGAGTTTTTATGTAAGAATGAGTTGAATTTTGGCAGTAAACATTGTTGTTAGTGCCTTAAGATAATATCTACACTAGTAAATAAATTCTAACCTACATTTACAGTTTATGTGCACAAATTACACCCAGACTCAGCAAATAATTCTAATCATCATAAAATATTGATCCTGTGTAGGAATGAAACAATAACATTCTGCACAATGTTAAAAAAAACTCTCAGAACTGGCGTAGAGTAGAATTTACAATATTGCATTTACATACGTCATTGTAGCTCCGAATAAGCGATATAATTATGATAAAATTAATAAAAATAAAATAGTTATAGTTCATACCAGCCAAGTCAATAATTTCCTCTTGCGAGGCTGTAGTGAGCGCCTGTTCGTACTCATCGCCGAGATCAATTGAGATTTGTTCTTCAGCGTCGCGCACTTTCTCTGGCTGCGGGGGCGGGATCCACTGGAAAATACACACAAAAATATGTTTAATAAACCATTTTAAAAGGGCAAATGCAATGTTCCTAAGCCGGAGAATCGCTGGTGGTTATTTGGTGTACCTACTAAAACCCCTCTGTACACCAAAACCTCGCTTTGGGATGGACCGCTGGAAACTGTCACGACGTCAGCGATTTATCCCGAACTTAAGTAAATCCTTGCATCAATAAATAAGTCGTAACAATAAGCTAATGTTTAATTGTGAGGAGAGAACCGTTTTTATCATCGGCAATCGGTTGGCAATGAGTTGTTGAATAACATTTTCGATTTTTCTATTTTTTTTTTAGTTTTACTTTGACTTATTTAACTAATGAACGAAAAAATACGGCTAAGACGGTCTCTACCCAAAAATTAAATTTTTGATCGTCAAGCAATAGAAAAAGCGACGTATTTGTGAAACAAAAAGCTCGAAATCGAACTGTCGCATGTCGGTCTTTCATCTGTTAGATTCACAAATTGTTGAATATGCAAACATACCTTTTTCCCACGTATGACGCCAGCAACGTAGGGCTTCACCTCAGGCCGGTCGGGGGTCTCCAAAGCTTGCTTGTTTATGTGTTCTATTAGTTTCTTGCGGTTCAGGGGCCCCGTGGGGTCCTTCTCGCAATCGTAGTTATTGCGTTGTGATGGTGGCAGGAAGTTGTCCTGAAATATGTATTCACACATATTTATTGTTTAGGTAGGTATAACTTATCTTCAACTGTGCTCCTGTAAAATCCACTATATTAACCTTTTGACCGCAAATTTCAAATCGGTGTCGCCTTGCATTGAGCGCCAAGCTTTTAAAATACAGTACATTTTTGACGTGCCATGCCGTCATTGGCGTGGTGAGGACATTTTCGTTTTACGTGTATAGACGTCTCTGATGTTCAAAGGGTTAAGAACACTTAAGTTATCGATATAAATAAAAAACAATGACTACTTGTGAAGCCCGAATAGGTACGTCAGGACTAATTTAATTTTTTTTAATAAAATTTTGATTTAGAAAAAAAAAATACATACATACTTAATTGGTAACAACCGCTAGTTTTTATAGTTTTAAAGAATACATTGATAAGTAAATGTAATAATAATTTAATTTGAGTCTTATTTAATATTTTAATATCATTTCTGTATATCATGATTTATGTAAAAAAAAATTCATTTAATAATAAGTATAAAAAAAAAATACACTGAAACAAATCTGTGGACACGGGAACCGATAATTACGCGAGCTGAGGCAAAGGCAAAGACGGTTTAATATTATTACCAAAGTGAAGAGTGCCATAGGATCGACCGCAAGTCACTGTCCTTGAATGCTAATGAACAACTGTCATAATGAGCTGATCCTGGCTCACAGGTGCCAAATAAACGTCTCAATAGCATTGTTCACTTCAACGTAATTGGCATAAAAAAATTAATAATATTTTTGTATTTCTCAGAACACAAAAGGTTTTCCTTGTTATGCATAACAATAACAAACAAACTGAAATCGGTTTTATTTATCAACTTGGCACAATTATTTTAAACAAAAACTATAAATTGTTATTTTATCGATTTTTTTATTAATACCTGCTAATTCTGCACAGATAACTGATACCGTAATCTATTCTTAATATGCCAAAGTAAATAAAGATCAACCTTACTGATACTAATAACTGTTCATACTATATTAATTCAAGTGTAAAACATAATTTTGGCACATTTGTACAAATATTGTTAAAATACGAATTTATGATAAATTGCCATCTAAAATTAATTTTGAATTAAGGCGTTGCGTTCGTAGCATAGCATTGTGGTATTGTAATATTCGTTTCGATCATCGAGGTTAAGCAACGTTCGGCAAGGTCAGTCCATGATGGGTGACCGTTTGTGGCAATTTCATTCTCGAGCGATTCCGTGCTTCGGAAGGCACATAAAGCCGTTGGTCACGTTAAGTCACTGGACAAGACTGCTGGCGTTCTTCGGCGATCTAGGGTGGATCGAGTGAGCTATCCACCCTCACGCAAAAACCGCGCCTTGACGTGGAGTTGCGGACAACAGCCCGCCAAACCATACCATACCCTACCACGTTAAGTCAATTTGGACGACTTGATAAGGTAAAAATCCAAACCCATTTGATAAGAAGAACATTAATATTTAGACTTTGATACAATAAAACATTAAATCTGTATATTAATAATAGTCTTGTGGTTTATTTAGAAACTCTTTTACTTTATATGTAATTTAAAAACAATTATGTGGTTATCTATTGCTTAGTTGCTACAATGAGGTCACTTTATCTGATATGACAGATAAGTGGTATTTGAATAAAGCATAATATGCTGTCACACCTACCACAGACTTACAAGATAGAACTTGTGTATAGTTAATAATAATAAGACCTAAATAATATAAGCCCCCTAATATTATATGATGAAAAGTCATCGTCAAACTTGGTATTAAAAAAATGCATAATTTATTTTCAAAACAAAGTAATTATGTACTACAGGGACAGGATCTAGGCTGTTTAGGCTTGACCCTGGGATGACAGACATAAGGGGATACTAGCCGCTTAGTAGGAAACCGCTTTTTACTAAATGGCAAATATTTGATGTTAGTGTAGAAAAAAAGTCTTCCCCATAGAATAAAGTATGCTCAAATCACTGCCAAATTGGCAAAATACTGTAACATCTTATTATAAGCATTTAATAATGTTTTTGTTATTAATTTAATTAGTTTTACAAAACAGACATTAACCCCCTTTATTACCCAGGTTTAAATTGACAACTTTGTTGTTGGCTTATGTCAATTTAAACCTGGTTTAATACTTAGTCCATATTTTATAATAAGGAAATGTTTAGTCAAATCTTGTTATTGTTTATTCTACATCCATTTCGGCCCGTATATATATTAAAATAGAAGATTAATCAAATGAAAATTTATGCTTTTTTATTCCAAAATCTTTGCTAAAAAACATTTATCCAGTTGTTGTCCAAAAATGTTTACCTACTACAGCCAACATTGTCTAATAGGAATCTGTTATTTACACCAAGAATATAAAATGTAAATACTAAATAGCACTGATTAGAATAATAATTAAAACAAAAATATGCAAATTAGTTACAGATTTCATCAAAATAGTATATTATTATACAATTTACATATACATATATGCTAAGACGTTGCCATTATACAAGTGCAGGCAAGCAAATCTAATTGGTAGTTATGCAAAATAGATCCAAATTACACTTGTTACTGGTATACAGTTAGAAGAACATCCCTATTAATAGCTATTACTATGGGTATCAAAGAGTAATAACCCTTTAAATTAATTTTTTTTTTTTTATCCTAACTGTTACCAGTGCCCACAACTGGGAATTTAATGGGATTATTTTTCTCATTTGTCGTCAGAAGGAATGAAGCCAGTGGTGACGACTGGGAATAAACCCTAGTAAGAAGACATAAGATTAGATGCATCAAAACAATTTTATATCTTAAGATTATTAATATAAAGTTGAGGATTGAACAGCAGTATTTTACATATTATTTATCCATGTAGTAACGGATTAATTCGATTCGAAAAATTCTTTGTGTTAGATAGCCTATTTATAGGCTATATAACATCACGCTATGGCCTATAGGAGCTGAGCAGTGGTCAAACAAAAAACGATGAAAACAAAGCCCCCAGACAACAGTCAGTACATCATAAGATGGCATATAGACTGATAATCTGTGGTGTATTTAATGAATATATAATATTAACTAAGATTAACTAATTCATTATAAGCATATCATATCATAGAACATAACGCATGCTCAATGGAAAATTGACCCATGAGTAGATAGGTCAGAAATAAATTACATACAGAGACGGTTTTCTATTAGCACCATCTACCATTGTATACCTACCAAACCTTCAGAATACAAGCATCCATGATTCATAAAATTTATAAGTGTCAATTTTATGCGGAAACACGGATAAGTCCTCAAAGCAAGATCTTCTTTTGCAATGTCCAAAAATTGTTTTCTTTTTAGTTAAATCAGTATTCCATTAAGCATGCGATAATATCTACTAAAATGTTGCGAGAGCTCAGCTTTGTTTACCTCATTCACACATCTATTTATGAAAATCATTAGTATTCATTTGTGAGATCTTCATTGTAAATAGGTATGGATATTAACTATTTCAAGATTTTCTTTGCAGAAAAAATATTACATACAATAGCTCATTTAAGTTTTGTTTTCAAGGAATAAGTATGAATATGTTCAATTTATCCAAAACTACTTATTAAAAGTATTTTTTAAGAAATGTCAACATTTTGAATTAATTAGAACTATTTCATCACCAGGACATACTACAACTAACAATATTGGCATTGTGCCATGAGAGGAAGTAGAGGATATTCATTCACAAATTCAATAAAGAAATTTTCCCGCTCATTTCACTAATTGAGCATAACAAACTTTTTTTTGCTTCAAGATAAGAGTATAGTGTGATAAAACCTTCAAGGTGAACATTAAGAACTCTGTGGTTTAACAATGAGGCATGTAATATGTGTGAATGTTCAATGTATTATCCAGTGTAATGGCTTGTATGGCCTTCATATTCAATTGGTGGAATATTGCAGATTGTAAAGGTGGGTAGAAGTTATTACGGAAGAGATTAATTGTGTTGCTCATTTTATTTTCCAATATGAATATGCATGAATGAATAACTGGATTTTTAAGTACCTACCTACTTAAATTGTTGTCATTATTTTATTGATGCTGCTAAGGGTATTTTAAACCTATATCTTATTTTGAATTTATTACTAAACATAGAACTTAGTGATAGAAAACATTGATTTGTATAGGATTCTAAAGGTTAATATTATAAAAAAGGGATTACTCACATCTGGATCAACCTCCTTGGCCAACATGGTAAGTTCCTCCTGCGAAAGCTTGGCCAGTAGCTCGTCGACATCCACCTCGTCGTAGGTGGACAGCTCTCGTCCATACAACTTCGCAGGAGTCGTCATCGTCGTGGTTTTCGTCGATGACGATTTCTACAAACACCAAAATACCACTTATTACCAAACAATGTTTTAATCAAATTTGAGGTTATTTTTTAATTTTACTGCACTATTATGAGACGACAAAGGACAATCTTGATTAAGTTACGTAAGAAACACAATAAAACACAACATTTGGTTGATAAAACATCAATAATTGATGAGACACTTTCGGCGTTCACCACACCCACAAATTAATTTAATGATGACTTTACTACACTTTGCGACTATATTATACTTTAATTAACTAATATTTTCCGTTTATTTAGATGATAAATCATTAAGAACATTGAATTTTCTTACATTTCTAAATAAAATAAAAACTTTTTTGTGACAATGTAATCGCAACCAACGTCACAAGCGCCCTCTTGCAATGACAAATTTACACTAAAAACTAATGACAAGATGTTTTAAGTTAGAATGAGAAGGAAATAAAAAAGTACCTCAATATGTTTTGTTCAAGTTAGAAAGAGACAAAATAAACAACTTCGACGAAGAAAGGGAAGGGAATTAATGGAAGGAGAAAACTATCCGACACCGGTTTCTTATCAAGCCGCAAAACACAAAAATTAAAAAGAAACGAAAACATACATCACTGTATAAAAATACATGGTTTTTATTACATAAAAAAACTTTTGCTTTGTATAAATAGAAAAAAATAGTTTAAGTAGGTACCTACTTGTGACACTCGAATTTTTTGATAATGTAGGTAGGTACTTACTTATTTTTTTTTGTGGGAGACAAAAAACAACTTTTAACTTTTTATTTTATTGATTTGTCCTGTTATTAAATATACCTAGTCACAGTACTCACAGTATTTAAAATATCAAGAGATAGATAACCATTATTAAATGAGTACCTACTCTTTATTACTCTTTATTATACACGCATTGGAGGCCGTATTTATTCAATGAAATTAATAAAGGTACGGAGGAAAGAAGCTTAGTAAAGTAGTAGTAAAGTATGTGTATTGTAATGTTATTTTGTCATTCAAAAGATACTCATGTTACGCTACTTTATAGGTACACGTCACATAAAGTTGGCAAAATTACACGATGCGACAGGTGCAAGTCAACTCATTTAAGTAGGTACGTAAAGTGTGTGTTTATGTTGCTAGGCTTACCGGAACCAATAATAGGTGCCAGTACCTTCATGATCAATCTAGGTAGCGAGCCGTTGCATCCATCCATGAACCGTGCAACTTGCACTTAATAATTTTCCCCCTTTTTATCGAAATTGCTAATCGTCACACGAGGCTTGCTTGGTTTAATATGTTGTAAGTATGGTGCTGCGTAAGAGGTCCCAGTTTCAATTCCCTAATCGTGCAAAAATGGTATTGTATAATGAAACTCTAATTTATCCGGAGTTTGAAATTAATTTTATTGAGTCCGTTTGATAGCAATTGGCTCACCCTCTAAGTTTTACATGGGACTTGACATATTTAAAAGCTGGTCTATTAATCCTAATCCCATCGGGCAAAAAAGGCGCAATGATATTTGGTTAAAGTGTAGGTATAATAAAGTAAACCTACCTACTTTGGCACAGAAGAAATAATAGCACTAACCCTGGCCAGTGAATACCTATCATAAAAATATTTTTTTCTTATTTTAGACCGAATTTGACTTTAATTTCACGTATTCACACCATGAAATTGTATGTCTTGGGCTTCACACCTAAAAGGCTAAATATTTACTTAAGCAACCCATGGTTAGTTTATGGTAAAATCTTTTAGATGTGTAAGTACCTATATAAATAAGTTCCTACTATATTTTATTCTTACTAACGTGTTTGTGATGTACATGTACCTACAACGCATCATGACGAGTGCGCTAAATTTATTCTTAACTATAATGGAATGGATTACGTCACGTAATACACTCGCCATACCAAGCCTATCCCACTAGTTATTGAACTCACGACCTTTGTAATTATAGCGCCACTGTGGCAACTGCATTATTATGTGTGTGGTGGTCTAGTTGCGACTATTGTTATAGTACTTGTGCAATACTCTAAATTACGTACATTGATAACGCTATCAAGGCCAACATTGACCGTTCTTTCCACTTGCCCGCGTGATCTCCTTGGGGTCTATCTATACTTATTTATAAATAACTGCCTTACTCCTTACCCGTAAATAGTATGTTACTGAGGGTCCAAAACCTATCTCTGTTCTGTGGAGGGTCCGATGAGGAGGATTTTCGTCACTAGAGCAGTAATTTTTGTGAATATTAAAAAGTATCTTTGTATAATATATGTACTACATATTTAAACTCCCTAACGAGGTTTTCCCAAGGGACTATATTATGAGGTAAAGTACTAAATAGGTTTCATAAGGGTCGACAACGCGCTCATGATGACCCTGGAGTTGCAGGCGCCCATAAGCTACGGTAACCGACTATCAGGCGGGAAATACGTCTACGGAAATACGTAGATGTAAATAAAACTATAACTAACCACCTTTCCTTCGGCAGTCAGATAAAAGAGTAACATTCGTAATAGAGTATAAAATACAATCCCGACTTTGTTAGACTAATATGAGAATAGAGCGATGGTGGTCGAATGGATAAATAACTGGCAA
Organism: Laspeyria flexula; assembly: GCA_905147015.1. NCBI lineage: Eukaryota > Metazoa > Arthropoda > Insecta > Lepidoptera > Erebidae > Laspeyria > Laspeyria flexula. The sequence continues at coordinate 3,223,888 of LR989958.1, forward strand.
GCAAATCATGCGATCCGAGTTCAGTTCTTCTGACTGGCAATACCAATGTGGATTTCACTTTGTGCAATTTATATGTACCTACTAGGGCTTCCATCCCGGGAGTCTCGGTCTCGAAAATTTCGAGAATCTCGATGTTTTTTCGTAATTTCGAGACTCGATATTGACTACTGCCAGTCCCGGGAATAACGAGACTATCGAGACAAACAAAACAAAACAAACTGTACTAAAGAAATACGTAGAGGCAGACTTTAACAGGGAACTAAAATTAATAATTGATTGCAAGACAAGATGGTCCAGTTTAGCTGAAATGCTTGAGCGTTTTCTTAAATTAAAAGCGTGCGTTCGAAAAGCTTTGATTGATGTAGGGTCTGGAATAGAGTTAACTGCATCAGAGTATAGTTCACTCGAGGCGATTTCGAATTCACTTGGTATCATAAGAGTGACCTTAGAAGCACTATGTAGGCGAGACGCAACTCTTTTGACAGCAGATACTGCACTCAATTTCTGTCATGTAAAATTAGATTCAGAGCAAAGTTCTTTGAGCATGAGCCTCGCTATTTCACTGCGTGTTCGTATTAAGGAAAATAGACTGATCGAGGCGAGTATTTTACAATACTTACACAATCCGTCACAATTTTTTGAAAAAAAGCTTGATGCAAGTGCCTTTCAATCATTAAACAATGAAGAAATTACAGTATCCTTAAAATATTGTGGGAAAGATTAAATAGATCTACAATTGAACGCTCGCTGACAGTACCAGTTGCCAGTTATCCCATAAGTACTAGTCATTCGAATGATGTGACGATTGCGGAGGTGACCAGTTTAACGACAAAAGAGCAGTTAGAATATGAGCTAAATAATTTATTTAAACCTCAACGAGACATAGCAAACAATAATGCTTTAGTGTTGGTGGACTTACTAACAAACTTGCCCGTGGAAAAAGCTCTCTTTGAAAATGGTGGTGACAGAGGGAAATATTTAAGCCAGTGCTATAATTATTTCTTGTCTATCCCTCCTACTAGCGTTGAAGCAGAGAGAGCTTTTTCTAACGCGGGTTACTTTTGTAACAAAATTAGATCTTCTCTGTCTGAAAAGACACTAAATGATCTTTGTTTCTTACGAGCCCACTTTAAAAATGAAAATCAATAATTGTAAATTTCATAATCTTTCACATATTGTTTTTAAATATTAACATTTGTGTCAACAACAACATTATTATTAAAGAACTTATTAAAATAACTTGTATTGATTGTCTAAATGCCTAGCCCATGAGTATGAAACCAATTTTTAAAATAGTCTCGAAAGTCTTGTTTTTCTCGGGAATTTCGAGACTGGAGCGAGTCTCGATATTTTTTCCCGGGACTCGAAAATACAACAAAATTGGAAGCCTTAGTACCTACTTTGAAGGAAAACATGCGCTAGAAGAAATTCTAGGTGTAGGTACTTATGTGTGATGCGGGCGCTGCAAATTAGATCAGTAAAGTAACTGGGCCCTGATTCTGACTCATCGGATTGCTCCCGGATCGTAAACTTTTTCGAATCTTAGAACGACTTATTTTTACAGCTTAAGTTATTAAATGTTAGAAATTAATTTACCGTATAGAAAATTAAAAACTGATTAATTTAGGATTTTTTTCTACATCCATAATTTTTTTTAAACATTCTGTTTTTTAACTTTAAATCAGCTGACAGTTCTGGCCGAAAGTATTCCAACAGCTCAGAATCAGGGGGCTGCTGGTCGCCGCGCCGCCGCGCCGTAGCAAAGAGGCCGCTCATGGTATCTAACCCAAAGTAATATTTTATTTCGAGTTTACATACAAAATAGTTTAACATTATATTATTTATTTTCAATAGAAACACATTTTACTTAAGAATTCGAGACCTCGGGATAAGAATCTTTAATGGCAGTTTAACAACGTGACGTGGACAACGATTCGGTCATGTTACTCCTACGCATGTTTCAATAACAAAGCAATAACCTTTCTATTTTTAAACGTGAGATTTCAGACCTCGACCCTTTAAGCGATTTGATCAAAATAAATTGTTCATACTAAACATGGAGATATTAAATTACAAATAAAATTTCGTGACTTTGTCATTCATGCATGCATTGTACGTGATAGGTAGGTACTTCAATATAGTGATGTTGAAATATCAAAAGAAGGAAATTCATATTATTTTTATGGTAAGGTACCTACTTACATAAGTACGGTCCAAATTTGTTTCCCAGCTGTTTTATAAAGTAAAGTCAAATTTATTGAAGTAGGTATTACGGTAAATATGTATAAATAATAGTAAATATATATAAATTTATACCTAAGATATAGCTTCGCATCAACAACAAGCCCAAGGTAGGCAGCGGCCTAGCTGTGCCCTTAGCATTGCCAACGTCCATGAGCGGCGGTAACCACTTACCGTCAGGTGGGCCTACTCGTCTGCCACTTTAGGCAATAAAAAAAAAAAACTATTATATTTATTTAACGCACTCACAGTTCAAAAGAGTTATAAGATGACAAATGCCGCTGGACAATTTTGGACCTTACAGTTATACACAGAAGATGGAAGTTGTAGAGTACACACCACACATCTCAATTTATACCTATCTGCCCCCTGATTCTGAGCTGTCGGAATACTTTCGGCCAGAACTGTCAGTTTATTTAAAGTTAAAAAACAGAATGTTAAAAAAATAGATGGATGTAGAAAAAATCCTATATTATATATTATGCAAATAAAAAGACGTTTGGGGTGTTTTATCTTTAGTATTAACAAAGAATATCGTTGTAGACATGTTAATTACTGTCATCTAATGGGTACCTACCAATTACTCAGTTGTAAATTATCTAACAATAGAGTATTAATTTGATATTTGTTACACAGGAAGACAGACTATGCATTGATTGATCTGAATCGATAAATGTTTGTTCCTATTGACCACGCGACGTTACCGACCGCTGGCGTATCGCCAGTCCTCTATAATTGTTGGTCGCTACACCAGAGACAAGCGGTATTCTTAGCTATCAACTCGGCCACTGGCCTTCCTACTGATACAAATGTTATTCCCACGAAAAATAAATAATAATTCGTTGCTATTCGCACTTGACCTAGTAGGAAGGTACTGTAGAAATGCCTCGACATGTCTACGTAGTAGGTAGGTATATTATAGGTACCTACATGCTGATTTTGTTGGTTAAATATAATTATATCCGTGTCTTCAAACGGATCGTTGTATTGTTTCTGCTGCATTACATTCTGAAGGGTTGCAGATATCTAGTAAACTCAGACCAACAAAAAAGTCTGAGCTAGTAAATGGATTAAAAACGTAGATAAAAGTAATTAGGTACCAACTAACTATATAGATATGTATTTAAATACGTTATATATTATATTATTTTATCCTACACCACACCCATCATCGGCACACTATACTACCACACTACACATACATTTTGCTTGCTTGACATCCCTATGTCTGGGATCCAGCTGAAAACCTGGACACCCTTTTGGTGCGATAGGACACACGGGAGGGTATAAATTTAGCCTAATTAGTAAACTTCACCTTGTTCACCTTTTGTTATACGTTATATGTTTTCCTCTTATGTGTGTGTCTGTACCAAATAAATATTTTTTCTTTCTTTCTTTCTATATTACAGCACAAACATACGCAGATAGATACCTACCAAGAAGGTTTCAGTACTAATAGATACAATAATACCTACATACCTAATTATACCAAATTAAAGTCGTTTACCTACATTATAGTTTATGTCTGAATTAAAAACTTCATGTCATTAAACTTTCAACTTTATCAAATGAAAGTCTCATTGAAAAATATTTTGACAAATGTCATTATTTTGGACCAAAATTTTTACAAAATCATAACATAAAATTATTAGCCATGCCGCTTGGCCAACCATATCCTGTTTCACCGTTAATAAGGGGCATGAGATATGTTTTTTTAATATCCGGGTTTTTATATGGGATAATGAAGCAAAAAACATATGAAACCCTGGAGAGCGCCTGGCGTATTGAAGAAGCAGAGAGGAAGATTATCCGCGATAAAAAAATTGCTATTATAAAAGCAAAAATCGCAAAAGAGGAGCGAGAAAATGTGAGACTGTTAGAAACGGGCAAATTATTTGACCCACCCGATGATTCAACCGAAAGCAGTGCTCCAGACTCACCGCAAGGTACAAGCAAGTGTGATTGTAAAGATAAGAAAAGGGAATGTCGGTAATAAAATATCTGCTTTACTATTGTTTCGTCAAATAAATATTAGATTAGCTTGTGAGTTGTTTTTATTTTATTTAAGTAGTTAGGTATTTTAAGGAAGCTTACGAGTAGGTAGGTACATACCTTATGTAATGATAAAAACTGGGTTTTTTAAAGATTGACCACGCTGCAATTGCCACGCTTGAAGCTTCTATCTCTTTGAAACAAATTAGGCATCATTCGATAGTTACACATTCGACTCTTGGTAAAGTGGAAGCATTTATAACAAAAGTATTTTAAAGACGAAATATAAAATCCCAAAAACACGATTTAGAAGTGCCAGAGTCCTGAGACACAGAAAAAAATACAAGTAAGTACCTACTTATCCAATTGGAAAACGACAATGTGTTATAATTATAATACACTTTTTAGCTCCAGTTTGTTATCCGGTAAAAATGATTTTAGCGTAGGTAGGTAATTAAAGTAGGTATTTGTATAAATTGTTCAAATAGTAAGAAATTCGAAATCACTTTATTCAAACTTAAATAAAACACGAACATTGTCTTGGGTTTTTATACCTGAGAATCTATAAATACGTAATAGAAAACGTGTCCCACACAATGCATTCAGAGAAAGAACTTTTCTTGTGTTGTTTTCTTTCAACTTTCCCACTGAGAAAAAGCAAAGAAACAGCTTCTTTGCACTGGTTTAAACACGTTAAGTACTTCTACTATTAGGTCATTATTTGCTATTCACATGATACATATGTTTATCGGATACTCTCTACGAACTTCGATAACAATCGGCAGCGTTTATGAATTCGTTAAAAAATATAGTTGCACTAGCTTCCGCCAGCGGCTCTGCCAGCGTGATATATCGGTAAAAAGTAGCCTATCTGCTGTTCCAGACTGTAATCTATTTCTGTGCCAAATTTCTTACAGATCCTTTCAGCCGTTCAGGCGTGATTGGTACACGCTGCACTGTTGTAGTGCAGCTATGATACTTCAACAGAAAGTGTAGAGCTATTGTATGTTAAACCTATATATATGTTCGGTGGAATGAATATATTATTTGGTATATCTACGGGAAGAACGTTGCCACCCCCCCCCCCTCCTCGCCTCCAGCGGTGAATTTATTGATGATATTATTATTATTTATAAGATTTATGGGTCCATGCAAAAACAAAATGTTTCTCCCTGAATCAGAAATGAAGATGGGAAAAAAGATACACAGATAATAATATTCTGAGGTGAGATTTGGTAGCATTCCTTATAAACTTCCGTGTTCTGTGAGATATAAATTTCGACATCGACAAAGTTAGTCGATATCGCTATCAAATGTTTGAAAATGTAATTATGGTCTGTAATTTTCAAACATTTAGTAGCGACATCGACTGCCAATAAGTCGATGTCGAAATTCATTCATAGTAGGATTTCTTTTGTCTGTAGTGACTTATCTATTATAAAGACAATATATTTATTAGCAGAAATTACATACCTACATATATTAAATAGGTAGTTATTTCGTTTTTACAAATGCTGTTAAAACAAATTCCCTGTCATCGATTCTTTAACAAGAAATAATGATAGTGATCTATTTATATCATCTAACCACGAGGAATCTCAAAATACACCATCAGGCATCGTCTATTATAAAATGCCACCACACGGCAATGTTGTTTTGTTTTGGAAACAACGTGTCGGAGTGTAAGCTAACTCTGTTTCCGGTTTTACTAAAGTGCGTAAATAGAGCTTGCCTATTTACCGATTGTTTCGGTAAGGTACCGGTTTATGCAATAACTAAAGTGAATATTTTCTTGAGAAATTTGCCGCTTACGAAAAGAGTTTAACTATAAGGTTTATGTTTTTTTTTCATAACCAATTTTCTTTTAATCGGATACTCAAACCTACAGTTAAAAAAATATAATGACTCCATTGTAATTCATTGCGGTAGGCGCCCGGGCGCGGGGCGGTTCGAAACGACGGCGACGACTTCAAAAGACCCAAATGGAGTTCCCTGAATAAATAGTATTGGTATTGTTTTAAGCGGTATCAAAAACCTAGGTAGGTTTTATCGTAAACAAAAAAGACGTTAGAGGCTCATTTCGTAAAAATATCACTGTCGGCTTATGTCGTATCTACATAACGCGTGTGCATGCCGCAACGGCCCACATGCTCGATAGCAAATAGAATAACAATTATGTAAGTTGGTCACTGCATTAAATGAGTGAGTAGGTAGGTATTTTTTATTTTTTTATTTAGAGCTGTTACGAGATAATTACCCATCTTTACGCCCCATAGGTTTAGATATAAACTTGCCTTCCACAGAGGTGCCCTTGATGGATTCCAACCGTGTGGCCCGCTGTTGTAAACCAAATTTCATACAAACTACGCGGATGGCAAACAAGCTTCCACCAAGGTCATTCTGTTGGAACCCAAGTTTATAACCGTGTAGAACACAAAACAAAAAGTATGGGTAGGCCTACCTAGGTTTAAGTACCTATACTTAAACATTTTTATTGAAAATATTACAGGAAAAATTAAACGATGTTTCTAACTAGCATAGTTTTTTATAATCGCAAAAAAAATCCCTACCGCGTAGGTAACTAAATTTGTTTGCTATTTTTATGCCATGATAATATTTGCCATAATCCCTGATAGTACGGAACCCCCAGCGCGCGAGACTAACTTGCTGCGCTTCACATGATTGGTTTTTTAAAATTGCTAACGCGGCGCATCATGTAACATAGACATGGCGGAAACATTTAAAAAAACAAAACTTGTAAATGAAACCAAGTCCCGCAAATCAGTTCTTCTAACACTACGTTCTAACAACTTGGAGAAAAGGATGGTACCTACGACCGTGCCACTATTTTTCTCAACTTTGCGATTTTGAGAAATCTGATGTAACTCCGTCCGTTGAAAGGTCAATGACCTATGTTTTCGTGCCTGTAACTCTTATAGGTACGACGCAGCCCTTTGGACGATGACTTCTAACATCGTGCTTACACTATGCCCAGTTTCTTTCCAAGAGGTATCTCTTTCCAAGTGTTTAGTTCAAGCGACTAATTTAAAGTTATTTTAAGTAAAAGTAATTTTTCATTAAAAACCCGATGGCGCTCTTTTCACTAAAGTAGGCAAATTATTGATACTGTTATATGGCGGCTGGTGCGGCAGCGCAATACCTTTGCCGCTATAATTAACTCTCCCTAAAAAGTAGAACGCGGTAAGTAATGCAATAATAAAGTCGAACGCAGGATAATAACTTAAATTACTTAACAATTATGGATACGCTTTGATAGGTTTGATTGCGAAGTAGTGAAGATAAAAATAAAATAAGTATAATATAGATATTGCAGACAAATATATGAGGAAACCCAGCCTTTTTTTTCCGCCACCTATAACGATTTACGATACAAAGTATGACTAATGTCGTATAATGTAGTAATGTACGTCCTATAGGATATTCCCATATCGATCCTTTCACCCCACACAGGTCAGGTTACTTGATACCCGGGGTGTAAAACCCAACGCTATTATAATGGTACTCGGTCCTACTCACATTTTTAGAATAATAGAGCTAGCTGAATGAATGAATGAATCACGCTCTTAACGAAACGGAATTAAAGAAAACATTGTGGGGAAAATAATCTGTTTTGTTAACATTGTGATAGAAATGCATAATAATAATAATGCTCTGGTGGAATCTGATCTTAATAGAGTTCTATGTCAGAAATGTAAAAACCAATCCGTGGTTTAAACAACATAAAACCTTTTTTTTATTGAGTTTTTTTTCTAAATACCTAACTTTAAAATGCGAACTTTTTATAAGCAAAAATGTGTCCAACAGTCCAGTTACACCAATGGATATTAACCTCATTAGTGGTCTTGCAATGTTGATAGGGTAGGCTACTCTCAGACGGACACGCGATTGCATTTTCCTATTGCCTAACTAGATTTCACGCGTACAACTACAGTAACTTTTTCGATCAAATAATTGAGAAATAGTGCTAAAGATTTATGCAAAGGAGTTTAAAAATAGGTATTACTATTTGTGAAGAACAGAAAAAATAAGACAGAATAATAAGAAATAAATATTTGGGGTGCCAAAACAATTAGAGGTTTTCAGCAAAATTTAAAGAATACCTACAAACGCACGACAAAAAGTTTACGTTTGTCTCCAAATTAAAGAAACGTTTGTCGCGTGTTAGTGATATCCAAATCTGTCTATTGAGCCCTCGGCATGACAAGGCGTCACATTGCAGCTTATTTTTCCCGAATTTTTGAATGTGCTTGATTTTGTAAATATTCTTGACTTCTATTAGGTATATGGGACATAACGTAACCGGCGAAATGTGGATGTGATGCACCTCTTAGCCCTGCTGTGAAAAAAGAGTAACGCTGTAGGTATTAAATACCAGAAGTCGTGCGGGGCTTCGCCGTCGTTCTTTATTTGCCACTGTTTAGCTCCTATCGGCTATAGCATGATGTTATATAGTCTGTGTAGCCTTCCTCACAAACAACATAAAAATATTTTTTTCAATTTGGACCAGTAGTTCCTGAGATCCAAACGTTCAACTAAACAAACTCTTCAGCTTTATAATATTGGAATAGATTTAACTATCAGTTAGTAAATATTACATTTTTGGATGTGGAAACGGGTGATTAACCGTTATTTTTAAACGAAGTAGTCCGTTAAGTAGGTAGGTACTTGAGCTTGAATTACATTATTATTGTACCGTAAACTGTTCCCCTCTGGTTCATACTTCGTTGAACACCAGGAAACGTAACAAGAAATCAGTTGCATCAAGACTAAAACGATAATAGCTTTATGCAATTCTAAATTAACTTTATTGTTTTTTATAACAAAACTTTCTTCCATATACAATAAAACCTCTTTGAAATTTTCTTAAATTCTTCTTAAAATGAAAACATTTTCTCAATTTTTTAAATCTTATATTTTTTGGATTAGCAGTGTTTAAAACTGATCCAAATTTTATGTAGATAGCTTATGTAGATTCCAAGATATAACGCTGTGACAGAAGAAGTCGGACAGAGGGTTTTTTGTACCTTTTTGGTATGAAATCCTAAAAAGCAATCAACTTTTCATCGAATTCTATAGAAAAGTAATACAACTCCCGGACCGTAGTTTTAATTTTAAAATAAGTTTTTCAAACATTTTAACGCTAGGTTGCACACGTACCTAGGTACCTCTATAATTTCTCATAGAAGTTCTTTGACAGAACTACGAGTAGTTGAAGGACTAACTAAATAAGTAAGTAAAAATATGTTGCGTGACTTGATTTGCCTGTTATGCCGTATGCATGTCTGGAAATGGCTCTAGTTATATAAAAATCCCGTTAAGGATACACCTACTCGTCATCGGCTTACCAAGCTCCAATTCTTATGCTGCAGTCGTCGAACCTGTTTGGTGAAGCACGTTTTCTTTTTTTTTACCGCGGGAAATTTATTCAATATTCGGAATTTAAATTTTGAATCGATAAAAGTGTAGTAAATATTATTAGATCATAGATAAGATAATGAAAGCATTTAGGATTTACGTAAACGGTCATTTGTTTACCTACTTCTTGTTTTGAATGCGATTTTATTTTGAATAATTATTATAAGTAATGGCATCTGCATTACGGTTTACGACATATTTATAATAATAATATTATAATCAATACACTTGCACAATAATGCAGAGAATTGATTTCGACCTTGGCATTATATTTTTAAAATATCAGACATAACAATGCCCAGTCAGTTGCATAAAGCAAGCAATAATTGGAATGGTAATTATTTTTGTAAGTACAATTTTCCAATAAATAAGTGAGTAATTGATTCTTCAATTACTTTCCTATTAAAAAGAAATTATTGATTATTCATAGTATGAACGCATTTTAGCATTATCGAACTGAATAAAATTTCAAATTTGACAACTCATTTTTTAATGTTCGTCTGGAAACTTGCGTGACCGACGACGACGTGGTGTTCCGTTAGTAGAACTGGTTTGGTCCACTTGTTTTGTTTTATATTGTTATTAAATGCATTTTATTTAAAATTTATTTATTTATAACTTCATACAAAAAAAAATTTTGTACATTCGGACTTAATGCCTTTAGGCATTTTCTACCAGTCAACCATAGGGTGATGCAGAGAAATGAATGAAGTAGGTGCATAAATAAATGTAACGATATAATTAGGCAAATTTAATAATACATACAAAAAAAAAATAATGCATAATAAAATTCATTCTTACTCAGAGCAAGTCGTAGGTACTTTTAATGCAGTGTGTCGGCGAATTGATATTGATGTTTTTAACACAAATACTATAAAAAAAAGGAAATTGTGCGATGACTTCTTTGCCGGATAAATTAACACAAGTTTATCATTATTGTATAAGTTAAATTCCCTGATCAAGTTGAATAAGTGTATTCTTACTACTAACAGTGAAACTTGTAATTGGCCATCATTTATGTATTTAATCTTTATATATCTTTGTACTAGCTGTAAGTTTCCTATATTTGAAAATAAAATAAAATAAAAATACAATTCCTAAAGTAAATATATAGGTATGAATATTTATATACATAGATAAAATTATATACCTATAAATAGAATAAAAATACATAAAAACTATAAACTAATTATAACAATAAATATAAAGTTGTACCTACCTAGTAAAAATATTACTTAATATATTATGCAATTCATTCATAAAACTATATATTGCATAAAACTATATTATTATATTATATTTTATAAAAATATACGCTTGTGGGATAACAAATTAATCGCTACCTAGTGGTTGAGTAGTTTTTATCTGTACTACTTTGGAATTTTGAACTCAAATTATATTAAGTATCTTCTGGGAAGCCATAATAGCTCTAATAATCCTATAAAACAGGACAATCTCCAGTATAACTTGACGAATTGTTGCCGTAGTTAACAGCGGGCATTACAAAGTACCGACATTATATTGAAATGAACTATCATTAGTATAGCATTATTTTGAGCAATCCGATATAAATCTGAAACACATTTAGCATACGCTCTACCAAGTCTACCATAATGTTACACTGTTTCAATTTCTAAATAGCTACGTCAATATCAAATACGTGGTCGATAATACAAACTTGCAACTGACGTCATCATTTTACGAGATCGGCTAACAGAACGCTTACTTAGTTGAAGTAAATATCACAGTAAATATTCAGGCCAGTGACTGTTGCAGGTTATATAATAAAAAAATCAAAATTTTGCTATACAAATAAGAATAATCAATGTTTTTCTTGAAAATATTTTTTGGTAAACTGCTACAAATTGTGATTTGATGATATCTAACAAATTTTAATGTTTAGTAACTTTTTGGGCTGATGATGACTTTTTAACAGCAATGTGGCAGCAATATTAGTTGTCTGAATATCATACGATTTTATTTTATTCAACAATTTAGCTCTGAAGCCGTAAAAGTACTGTTAACCTGTATAAACTTACTAAAATAGTTCATAGGTAATTTTTACTTTTAAATAAACATTTAATTTCGCAATCATAATGTTAATATAAAAATTGTAATTTTATTATCATTTTCAACCTTTAAACATGAATGGGAACAGCTATAAAAGTAGATAAGGTTAAAATTAAAATATATTTACAATAATAACCAGTAGATATGCATGATGTTGTGAATAATAAATAATATAATGCAATAGTAAAGCCGCGCAGTTTCACCCGCTTCAAGCGGCATAGCTCAGTTCCTAATAGCTCGTAGCTTAATGTTTTATAGCTCAAAGTCTTCCTTAATAAACAGGCCATATAACGTAAAAAGATTTTTTCAGATTGGTCAAGCAGTTTCTGAAAAAAACGCGTTGAAACACACACTTTTTAGCTTCACTATGGAGATCGGATATCAAGTGTACCGATATAGGTAAGTTAAAACAGCACATAGCTATGTTTAAATTTATAGTATTTCAAAACTTCAAAATCAACATGGATTTCCCATTAGTTTTAAATCTATATTAAAGGCGAAGAACTCGAAGAAGAGTTAAATCAATATGGATTTCCGATGTTGAAAATCTGTAGGCTGAGTTTGTTTATTTAAACGCACTAATCTTAAGAAATTCTTGTTCAAGCTAGACACAATATACCTATTTCTATTTGACTACCTACTATTGGCTTGTTTATTGAAGTAGACTTAGGATGTAATAGGTACATTGAGCTGGAAATGAACTACTGGAATTCAACAAAATCTAGTAAGAATATAATCTCTTGATTTTAGCGGCTAATCTACTACATAAGTGTAAACAATCGTCTTGTCAAACCACAAGCATAGGTCGGTAAAACACCTAGACGATTTCCGAACGAATCATTATGATTTATAAGCTTTCAAACATTCCTAGTGTTCTATTTTTAGACGTTTAATAACAGGCAAAATTTTGCTGTCTAACCTCGCCCTGCTCCAGCTTTATAAATTTAAAAGCCATTCAACTCTTGACGGTCGTAAAGATTTTAATGATTTTTTGTATAACCGTTTTATTATTAGTGACGCTTAAGAAATTTTACCTGGTAATTAATAATTATGACGTGATAAAGCCTGCTATGGATTCGAAGGTTAAGCTTTATTACAATGCTAGTACTGTAGGTAACAAAGAACAGCTAAATTAACACTAAATAGTAGTCATACATAGGTGAGGTGGTCTCTTGAGTGCGGACTGCCATGCCATTATACAAGCGTCTGCCGTCTTACGAAGCATAAATCTCCATCTTGACCAAAAGAAAGTTGTCAACATTATCATTGTCAACATGTGCACGTGAGAAACGTTTCTCTAAACCTGTTTCTTGCGTATTAAGTTATTAATCAAATGAATATGAATTCAAAACTGTATCGAACAAAAAGATTGACAACAATGGCTTTAATTAGAACAACGGCTATCACAAATCGATCAAATGCATCGAATCGATTCGTTACATTTCACGATACGCTCTCACGGTTCATTTTGTAGTAACTGAACGATATCGATAGAAATGAAAAGTGTGGCATAGCGCCGTAAACAATTGCGTGAGTGACGCCTATATTTAGAAGTAGGTGAATGGAAAGGTTTGACCTATCAACGATTTACTATGCTTACTTACTGTTTTCTTCTATAACAGTTAACTTGTTAAACTTCTGTACGCCAGGATTTAAGAATGATAAACCATTGCAAACGTTAATTTATTAATTAGATCCCAACAAAAGTCAGATTTATGTGGCGCAACGATAGTGTGTCCGATCAGTATGCTAGAAGTCTTGGGTTTGATGCAAACCCAGGCAAATACGTTATTAGTATTAGGATTTCCATTATCAAATTCTAATCGATTCGGCGTTTGGAATTGTGTTCGGCCTTAAGAGGCTTGCTCTGGCTCCCTATTATATGGGACATTTCCATAGCCAAGCTGGATACCTATATTATATACAGAATACGCACATACATCTCATGTTACAAAAGTTATTATTATAATTCATGACGTCAGTACTGAGCCTACAATCCTATAGCTCGTTTCGTTCGTTCGTTCTAATTAAACATATAACTGGATTAATGAATGCTCTACTTTTGTACGAATGGTAAATATCAACAGACAGGCAACACCGTTTCAACAATGTAATACATATCGCACCTTCATCGAAGTAAGATGATAATATTAGTTGGCAAATTTAACCTTATGTAAAATGATAAAGAACGCGCGCTGGATAGATAGTCCATTTGTTATAGCATTTGTTATTATTATTATGCGTTTATAGGAAACACTTTAAAAAGCTGACATAGATAGGTATCTAAATGATAATAGAATTGTTTATTAAACTTATTTGCATAAGTATGCTGCTACACTATGGTTATAAAATAAATGTTTTGAAATATTCATAATATTGTTAAACGTATTTTAAAACAAAGACTATATTTTAATGAAAATGTATGCTATTATAAAGATAATATTCTTATAATAATTAATATTTAACAAGCATTATAAATAAGCGATGGTGGCTAAATGGATAAGGGACCGGCGTGTAAATGTGCAAATCACGCGCTCCAAGTTCGATCCCGACCGGCAGTAGGTACCAATGTGGATTCCACTTTGTGGAATTTATATGTACTAGTCAAGTGACTTATCATCTGCTAACGGTGAAGGAAAACATCTTGAGGAAACCCACATACCCTAGAAGAAATTCTATGGGTATGTCTGATCCACCAACCCGCACTAGGCGTGAGTGGATTATGGCGTAAAAACTCTCTCAGCTCTCTACTACTCTCTAGATAGAGGAGAGGAGACCCGAGCCCAGCAGTGGGACTTAATGGGTTGCAGATAAATTAATATTTAATATTCTTATCATAAATAATATTTAATATTTATAATAGATTCAAAATGTGTTATAATGTTCAGTAACAAGTTTTTATTATCTGTCAATAACTAAAAATGCAAAGGCAGATAAGTGGAAAATTGTTAGTGAATTCTTAATTCACTAACAAAAAAAAATTTTACTTCGTAATTTACGAAGATTGATTCATTTAGTTCGTCTTAGTCGAAGATGAGGAATGCATGCCGTTTTAATTTTAAAATACGCTCTAACTGCAATGCTCTAACTAGAACATGTATGTATGAGAGTAGTTAACTCTGTTGATGACCATACAATCTGATGGACTAAATCTGTGCATTGTTATCGCTTATTAAGTTATTATACACCTGGTGCGGTTAGTGTGCCTATACATATAGGTAATTCAGATTACGTTTTGCTAGTAAATGATAAGGCAGTACATACCTACAATGAGATTTACCTATATTTACCCATTATTTCTACCTTCATTCATATGCAGTGGTGTACTATTTCGCGACCGCGCGACGCGATATATGGACCGAGTCTAATCCAAACTCTATACTGAAATCCCGCTGCGACTGTGTTATCGAGTTCTCTCTATATAGGAACGTAAGTACATAATTATATTATTTTTCCTCTGTCAACATATTGCCAGTTTTACTTACCTACGCGATTATTATATAGTGCAGCTCACAAATGGTTATGAAATAATGTTTCTTTGGGACATACTCACATACCGTATACCGATCCAAAACAAATATTTAGTGTAGAGATTTGCGACACCACATGCACGTTGTGTGACGTAATGCAAGTATGTTTTGAGACGAATCACGATACAAAAGTAACAACCTTTTATTTACTATGATTTTTAAATATATACTCCTTACTTCATTGCTTAATAAAAAAAAGTTTTATAGTAGTAGGCATAATTTTTTTAGAACAATTTAAATTTTGAATCCGCGCACCAGTCTCTTTTGCATGTTAGGTCTGCTAAAAAACATCGATTTATTATTCTAAACAATTAATAAATCTTTCTAACAAGCCACAAATATCAATCTATTTCGAGTGGAATATTTCTCACTGCAATGTAATAAATAGGATGGACTAGACATTCCTTGCCTTGGTTGCGACATTATTATGAAGGTCAACTGATACACCCACTAACAACAATATTTTGACTCATTTCCTAGTTTTAACTGGGTCTAGGTGGACATAATCAAATATATTTACGTTGTAAATATAATATTAATACGTCATCACTGGGAAATATTCCGCAACCGTAAATATATTGCGAAGGTCTTAACAAAAATAAATGTATATAATTTATAATAATAACAACAAAATAAGTTATCTGCTTCTTCATAGCATCATGCCGTTTTCTCCGAATGGCTATGCAGGCATCACACCAACATATCGCCAGAAGCTATGTTTGGCCCCATGTAATAAGGGTGAGCCTATTGCCATTAACCAGACACATTTCCAGACTCCTAGTATACCCTACAGTTATTTTTCTGGACCCAGGGATCAAACCCGGTGTCTTAAGCCACAGTCGAGTTTCTTATGCTCGCGATACATGAAGGTTTTGACCTAATGGTAGGCATACACGCAAGGTTATGCATGAAAGTTTTCACCTAACAGGCATAGCCGTCATGCATAACCAAGTTCCATAGTTCACATAACTGAACAGTTTTACGGCATATATGCTAGGGTTTGCATCATGCGTAACCTCACGTGTATGCCCATTGCCCACCATTACGCGCTTAACCGGTTAATTGTCAGGTCCTCATCGTGCAGCGAACTGATAATCTGTGGGGCCCTTTACTTAAAGCATGCTCTAGGGCCCTTTACGATATATATTTATTTGTATTTATTAAGTTTCGTAATAGCAGAAGTTGCCAGTAAGTAGCAAGTGATTGCCTTCGATTTCCGGCGATGTAGTTACTTTGGCCCATATATTCGCATTGACGTAATCGTGCTGTATCGCCCTTGAGCCGTGTATACTTGCCAACATTAAGACTGACTGATCGATGATGTTCGGGGAAAGTTGTAAGAAAAACTCGAACGTGAAGAAAGTTGCATGCAAGTACTTAATATGAGAGAGCTCTGCATGTCTGCCCGTGGTTTGATTTGAAAATGAGAATAGTAGCCTTGAAACTAGATTATATTTGGACTCCGTTTGTTTACCTATTATATACTCTAATAATATCGTTAGTTGAAAATAGTAATGTAGATAATATAATATAGAACTAATAGATAAAACAGCTTCTACAACGAAGATTGTCTGCATTGAAAACTCTACTCTACTTTTAAGTAACAAATAATAAAATGGTTTGTGATACGTAGTAAGTACACATACACAAAGTTTATCATCGATTTTGTGAACTTTCCTTCGCTGTATGTCGCTCAGACCGAGTACATAGTAGTTTAATAGGTAAAATTCAAACGTATTTTACATACATAATTTAACTAACTTTATTTTGCAAATCAAAATCGATTACTTATGCTGTTTTGTCGAGGATATAAATACAAGCGTTTCTTTTAGCCAATAATGCAGCTAAAGACTGTATAACAATAGATTAAAATAATCATTAAGTAAATACCTAGTCATTATTAAATCATATCTGTTGGCAATGTTTGAGATGTCACATAAATTTAATCTTGAATCCATGCTATAAAACATCGGCTTTGTTTATTTGTATTACAATAAGAAAGTACTTATTTGTGGGTTTAATGATTTTAGTAATTATTTATTTTGTTTATGCTTAATTTTATTATAGCTTATTTTCTACCAGTACCTAATGTTTCTAATGTTATTCTAATTTCAATTATATTTATAATTCTTTGTTGTGTGTGTGAGTAAATGCAGTCAACTTTTTCCTCTTGCATTACTTCTTATGTCATTTGCCTATCTTTTGTGCCTTCCAAACTGGTCCCGTAGAAAAAAGAGACGTATCTTTTTTCTACGGGACCAGACCTTTTGTTGTTTGGTGAGTTCATCTTCTGTCGTTGTACCTCACAACAAGCCCTGCCCAGTTTCACTTCTGTTTCAGGCTGTACAGTGTTGTTTATGTTTAGATAGATAGATATTTTCTTCTAACAAAAATCAACGTAACTGTATGCCAACCCAGTAGATCTACTGTGAACCAAATAACGAAGTCGAAAAATGCCATATTCCTCACAGGGGCAAAGCTTTAAAAACCTATTTACTCACTTTGTGATTCTTAAAATATCTCACATAATATTGGGGATAGGTTACGTAAGGCTACCTTGGGAAAATTTCGGCAGGTATACTAACCATTAATTTAATTTCCGCAGGGGCCTAACTACTGCCGTATCAGCCGCCGTACCTATCAACAACACGGGGCCCCCTGGCTAAAAGGGTCCCGTATAGTCCCGGTGCACGTGCGACGTTGGTTTGTTTTGCGAAAAATCTTAACCCTCCTTTTAATTGTACTGAAAAAGGGCCCCCAACAACTAATTTTGATACAGAGCCCATCTAAACGAACCTACGCGCTACGCCATTGATTTCTAGATGAATCATAACCTTCCTAAAGTGCACTATGATTTGATAAATGACTACTAGTTATTCTTCCAGTTGATTATAGTCAATTAAAAGGCCATTTGGCAAAACTACTAGAACAATTAATTTATGTACTTAATTAAAATATGTTGTATGTATGCGGCAACCATCCGGTCTATCACAGTTGAAACACTAATTTATTAGGTAGGAAATGTATGTCCTAAACAGACTTTGGCTGTATTTATATTTAGTTACTACGGCTTCAATGAATATCTACATAAACATTCAAACAAATTAAATAAAGTACTTACTTAGTCAGTATTTTTTTAAACATTAAATAATTACGTTCAGATAATGTTATTTAATTAGAATTAAGAAGCGTCGCGCTATCTAGGTACAGTAGGTAGCAACAATAATATTTAAATAATAAAATATAAATACTCTTTAGTTTGTTTAAGTGTATTGTTCCGTGTAGTGACGGATTAAGAATACATAATCTTAATACCCCATATCAACCCGTGGGTGTCCTAAAAGGCGACTATTGGAGCATATTTTTTGAGCGATTTTTCCGGAATTTGGAAAACATGAAATCTCTATTTAATGACCAAACATAGCTGGCGAAATGTGGATGTGATAGCTCTGATAAAAAAGGCGTGGTGCTATGTTATGTTATACTTATTCTTAGGCAAATAACAACAAGGCAATGCAATTGTCTATATATGCCTAGATAGTCTCACGACCGACGTTGCCTTTCCCAGTACCAAGTTACAATTTTGTATACAGCTATGTAAGTTATACGTGAGTGGGAATCACGACTGATTCGAATAAGTCGCGCTTGCCATGAGACACGTGACTGTTGTGATTGCCTGGGGGATTGTAGATAGGTCTTAGTGTCTATTTAGCATTCAGCTCTGTTACTGTAAGTACTCAGGTGTGTAGCGAATGTATAATTTATGTTAAGTTTTAGTGAACTGCAAGTTAGCCTAAAATACCAGTTTTTGTATGTTATTGGTGTAATTTTCTATACGTAGGTAGGTTTAAGGTATTTATTATGTCATTTGTAAAGTCATAAATCTCGTAAAGATCTTTAAAAATACCTACCAACTTTAAAGCTTCACAAATTAATGGCGATTATATTTTTTATTGTATTTTCCGGCCCTACTTTTATATTCTGTGTCTATGACACTTCATTCCTATGAATAGTAACTTGTCTACAAATTTAAAAAATTGTCGATACTATTTATTTAACTATACTTTTTAAATGTGAAATGAAAGTATACATTACGAACACTCGCTGTTATATAGCACCATAAAATTAAATGCATAATCAGTTTATATAACAAATAATATTTTATTGAACACCTCTGAAAAATAAAATATAATTAGTAATCAGCTTTCACAAGCTGCAAAATGGACGACAATAAAATGGTAGATAACAGTCGCTGTCTCTTTATCTACCAATTTCAATTCAAACACATTATTAAAATACAGAGGCATGTTATAATGAAGTTGTACAGCTGTCGTTACATCAGTAAAATATTTTTTTACGATTCTATTCTGCAATGAATGTTGATGTTGGATGCAAAATTAGCCCAGAATTAACTAGTAAGTCTGACGTGTACTTGGAGCCAAAGTACACAATTTCCAGATCTTTGTTTCCCCTCTATATATTAATGATTCATACGAAACAATACCCTTGAACTGACAACAAAACCTACGTATTACGTATAAATTTATTTAAGCAAAACACTGACATTCGTTTGATGTATTTTTACAACAAATAGATGTTACGTGTAAGAACTTCGGAGCTTCTAAATGTGATGTTATGACAATTTCGGATGATCATATCACCGAATCTTTCTGATTAACATAAGACGATGATGTTGAACGTTTACAGTACATTGGCGTGGCCGAGAAAATATTCTTTAGCGCAATTCTATTTCGAGCATCAATGTAAGCCCGACAGTTTGACCGAGTCAAACGAGATTATTAACCCTTACGCTTTATCACAGAACAAACGTAAAGTTGACCTTTATACGTTTCGTATCCGCGCTTTCTATTTACACACAACCTTGCTTTAATTTATTTTTAACGCATTGCTTTTATTTGATTTCCAAAAATGTACGTATCTCGCTGAGGCGGAGCAGTTGGATCTATTTTAGATTCGGCTGCACACGATTCAACAACGTCGTATTTTAAAATGTTTCCGTCAAACGAATTTCTTCGCTATTCCTATATGCATAAGATATTTTTTTGCATGTATACTTTTTGTATGTAAAGTGTAAATAAAAATCTGAACTTTTAGTCAAACATTCTGATGTTCTGGTACTTTTATTTATGTGACAAAAATGAGCTATTAAATAGTTTACGCAATCATAAATTTATCGTCTAGAAGCTAGAGATTCAAAATTGTTATTGATTTCGCAGTGTAATGCTTCGCACTGTCGCGCCCATCACCCTGAGAAGAACTACATTATGTTAAAAGCGTTTTTTTGTTTGCCTGACAAGTCGCACACTGGCCACAATGTAATGCTAAATAGATTAAGAAGAGAGGCGGCGCGAATTTTGGCTCAAAGACGTATTGTTCGTGGCGGCAATTAGCACTTTTCCGAGGCTGTCATCGACCTGTGTGATGAAACTGTTTACAAAGAATGACAACGTGCATTTACGGCTTCAACACGCACATCTCTCTTAATATTGGCCCAGCAGCCGTTACGTGGTAGTTAAGAGCTTTTATCTCATGTTTGTATGCATAGATGCTTGAGGAAACTGTCAATAATGTCGGTGTGAAACTGTCTGCATCCGTAAGGCCTGTTATGTGAAAGCCTCTGGAACTACTTTAACTAGGTATCCGTTATTAGAAGTTTAGAACCCAATGTGGTAGCGTAGCGCTTTGCGGTTGATCAAGTAGGTATATGAGTCAGACTAGTGGTTTGACTATTAGTGGTAATTTAATTAATAATATTAGTGGTAATTTAATGAAAAAACAAAACAACAATATTGGACTCTATTAAGTTTAACGCGACAAGTGAATAAATACAACAAAAGAACATTTTCAAAACTGTTTTATATGGTACATAATATATTGATTGTCGTCTAATACAGTGCAAGTGTAACTGGGTATTTATATTCTAAACCCATGTTCTTTTAACCGTATTTTATGCAATATAGGTAAAAACATTAAGATGTTTTTAAACATTTTATTTATTTAAATGTTTATGCATTTTTCACCTTTACGATCATTCGGGTGAATGATATAAAATTTATAAGAAGCTATATTAGTAAAGTTGTTTTAGGGTTGTGCATTTAATTTTATCGATAACTATCCACATCAAACGCGAAACGCTGTAAAAAGCAATCAATAAAACGTTTTTATGAGGAGCTATTCTGCAACAAATTTTGCACGTAATTTTATCGTGGAAATAAAATTTGCAATAAAGAAATAAGTAGGTACATACTTGCGATTTTTTTCTTTTAAAAAGTAATATTAGATTATTTATTGATTAAAATATAACTAGATACAGTTACATTCATATAACTAATACGACGCTTCCTAACATGGTATTACAGAACTGTTCTAGTTCGTCAACCCTATTTATAAAATATAAACGTTTCCCGCCAGGATAGAGTTCAATGACCCTTTTAGTGGATACTTATCAGATTTTTATTACAATCCGTTTTCACTGTTTTGATTAGTTTGATATAAGTAATATGTTAAATTTAACATTTTAACAATTCGCAGACGTTACTAGCTAATTTTGTGAACGTGACAAAAATCTAACCGGGAGAGTCTTACTATTTCACATTTTGGAAGATTTTAGATGTTAAGAAATTCTCAGTGTCCTATAGCAAAGATAATAAAAAGAAGCAATTAAAGTGTATCAAACACTATTTATTAAATATACCTACTTAGTTCTGGTTAAATAATAAAAATTGAAAACAAAATATGACACTAAATTGCGACGTTGCGACGTTTCGCGACGACCTTCTCAAGCATGTTACCCAGGCTAGTAATGAGCTTCTTTTTACCCGACTGTCAGGACGGGTATTGTTTTTCGCGCGTATCTTGTATGTTTGTAAATTTCTTTATTCCCACGAATCTTCCAAAGGGCTGGATGGATTTTGACAATTAGGGTATCGTTAGATTCGACTAGAAAACCCAAGTGTCCTTAGATAGGTTTTAAAAATAAAAAGACTTAAACGGCGGGCTTTTGACGCCAAATTGTAAGTAGTTCAATTTTTTTTTTAACCATACCTATCGAGTTTGGTATCAAAATAAAGAGAATCAATAGGAGATTACCTATATTCAAAAAGAGATTATACTTAATTGAATGGTTCCAAATTGTAAGTAGTTCTATTTTTTTTTTAACCTAATTATCCATTAGAGTATCAAAATAAAGGGAATCAAATGGAGATTACAAATATAATTATACATAATATGTTATGTATTTAAATTTAATCAGGTATAAATAATATTACAATAATTTTATGGTCTTTTTAGTGCGTTGCTCTCTGTTGATTTTTAGCAGTCGGGTTATTAATTTTTTTAAATTATATTTACTTGTCTAGTTTTTGTTTTTGCTAGCGTAATCTTTATCTGAGATCATATCGGTGGCGCTATCAGCAATGTTTACCTTAGTTACAGAGAAAGATCTTACATTTTGAAATGCTCAAAACTCATGCAGCGACTTTTGTTCACTTCTAAACCCTCATGTTACCTAATCTAGGTTATGTTTTCTCATTACGAACAATTAGTACGGAAAGCAATATACGCCTGTACCTGTTTAATTTAAGTTTGCAAGCAACTAACATTGTCTCGAGGAAACTAATATTTCAGTATGTGGAGCAATGGATGCAATGAATCATGGCTATTGTTTACACTATGTTTTCTATATTAAACACTGTTATACATACAACAAATTTAGAAAATTTTGAGGAGTTTATCTAAATAATACGGATTAAATTTATGAAATTATTTTTTTACGATTTTGAATTTTAGTTTTTCTTACTTTATTTATTTATTTATTTGGACAATCAGTTGTTGTTACACTGTTCAACACAGTTTGTAAACAAAAACACTTAAATATCAACTAAATGCACATCTATAGGTAAGTTAGAATAAATATTCACGTAAAGGTAGGTAGGTTTCATATGTAACGTTAGTCCAGAATAAAAACTCATAAATTCGGTACTTTCATCATAGCAGCATAGCTTTGATCAGTTTTCATTTACAATTGCTAGTCTTGGACAATGATAAAGTTTTTAACTTATGCGTATCGCTCTTTTAATTATAACACAACGCAGTTATTCTAAAAACATGTTCTAGTTAAAATTTCATAATTTTGTCGGAGGGAAGATTTCCAATTACAAAGTGTTCCATTGTTTAGAACAAAAGATCATTCTCTACGGCCGCACATTATGTCAACGAGTATTCAATTGTCTTCGGTCTGTACACACAATGTACACGATTTTATTCCACGCTTCACATAAACATAAGCTCGTGGTGATTCGTATTACGACACGAACTTGGAGGCTTTGTTATGTTAAAGACAGAATTAACAATAATGACATTTTGGCCCTCAACTCAAGCATTAACATAAAAACGAGTTTTATACGCAATAAAAATACAATTAAAATGCTTTTCATATTTTCCTCGAAAAGTGAGTGTTGTAATCTGAGTTATAATGGCTACTTTTAGTTACTTGGTAGGAACAGTTAATTAAGCCTGACACTAAATATATAAAGGTTTATTGTAATTTTTAGATAAAAAGACGTTTGTATAGGATATATAAATTAGCGTCAGCACAAAAGGTCGACACGAATAATGCTAATTATTTCTTCACGAAACATTTACGCCACATGAGCCATAAAGTAGAAAACATTAAAACAACAACAATAATTCGCTCCGAGACTGTCGCCAAAAAGAGGCACTTACGATATTATTTATTCAAAATATTTATTTTAAACACTATTAAAATTAAGAGAACAGAAATAGCACTGATTTCTTATCGATAAACTTGGCGCTGAATGGGTACTTAAATTATTTAAGCTAGATGAAATTGACGGATTCTGACGAAACTTGTCATAAACTGGAGATCAAAGCCACTTCATATTTTTCACTTAAATTTTTGGCCTAACATTGACGTGTAACTAATAGGTCTCTCGCCGGAAAACATTTGGTTTTATTTTTCTTCAAAGTAATTAATTTGCAGCTAACGTTGTAAAATTGAGTTTGACTGCAAAATGCTTCATGTTATCAAGATCATGTAGCAAAATTTATATAATTTTAGACTTCAGAAAGAGTGTGCGTCACTTGATTTATAAAAATGGTGACAGTTGACGGTGAAACTCGCCTTCACCTTGATGCGAGTGCTGGCTTATATCACAGGGAGTCTACATTGACAACGCCCGTGACATCCGCGCGTTGGACTTGTCCAAAATAAACACCTCTAACAATGATACAGATGAGTCGCAATAAAAATATATTCGTCGTATTTTCCTTCTCTTTCGTCTGTTAGCAAGGTGATATTTGGACGTAAAAGATGAAACGCACCAGTGAAATTTTTTATTACACCTGTTCCCAAAATGCAGTAGTCATTCACTGCTAAATATGTCTTTGAGGAGAAAATAAGCCAGACAGGAGTCATGATCAAGGTCGATTAATTGAGCATAGTGTCAACTTACTGATGGCACCTGCCTCGTTCTTGTAGTCGTGGTTATAGTCTCTACCGTTTCCTCCGTCATATCCACGTCGTCGACCCCTTTCTCGCTCCATGGTCCAAAGAACTCGGACATTTTTGTCGTTATATACTACACCCACAGCACTGTACTCCAAAAGAACTTTGACACACATTCACTGCACTTCACATAAACTTACGGACTAGTGGTCAAAATTAGACATCAGTCGTAAAACTAGTTTAAGGATCTGGACCCGTTTAAACTGTAATATCTGGCTATACTTTATCGTTACTGGATATTTTATCCATTTCTCTAATAAATCACAAAGCAATTTTCGTAAGTGTTGGATAGAGCGTTTTCTGGCGTTGCACTGCCGAGACGGCTTGAGTTGATCTTGTATAAAATCCTACTGGAAAACTGAAATAACCGGCGCGAACAAAAAGCACCAGCCAAAACATTTCACGTGCGGGGGTATTATTAGTTGGACGATCTAGTCGAAAGAGTTGAATGTCGTTGCTCATTTTTATATGAGATATTCCAGATTAAATTGACATTTGCTACTTTACAATTATTATAATTTTTGCAATGTATATTTTTCCGCGGTGATCCTGCAGACGCTTTCAGAAATTCATTTGACAGAAACTGCCTCTAAATGTCACGTGTGAATGCTTTGTTAAGCCAGCTAATCGGTTAATTTCAAAACAAATTTCAGGTCTTCGAGTATTGTCTTATTTGTAGCATTTAAGTGTTTTATGGTGGAATTCTGACTTGTGATTTCATCACATTATAAGAATTGGCTCAATATCAGAGTTTTTTATGACATCTAAATAAAAAAATGTATTTATATAAAAGCGAGTGTTTGCAATACTTTATATCCAGATTATTTTAAACCCCTACAGATATTTTAAGTTAAAAACTAACTGTTTGCAGCTCTTTTTACAGTTTGTTTAAATTTTTGTGCCAATTTCTTTATGAGATCCGAATAATTTGCGTAAATGAATGTCACTTGAAAGAAATAAACTATTATATACTATGAAGGTGCCCATTTCATAGAGTTGTAGAAATGATTGATTAACTAAACTAATGAAATTAATGTTTTATAATACTGGAATACTTTAGATATTGTATGTAGCCGTCCAGCGATGCGCGGCGTCAGCGTAGGCGCTGACAGCTCCTCCACTTAATATAAATACGCGGTTCCCCTAACAGCCCGCGATAAATCTGTAGCATGCTTCGGGGATTAACGCCCGAGTTGCTATTTTAGCAGCTTATCGATAGAGTCTTCTATCGAATGCAGGAACATCACTAATCCTATACGATGCAAGACTCGTAAAACAATAATAAACTCTGCCCTTTTCAAAATATAGTTAAAAATCGAACGCAACGACAAATTGTGGTCATTCCAGAAACATTTGAATTTTACACGGATGAAATAATTGGTAATGAGATCAAAACTCTTTTATGTGGAGTGAGCATATTATGTTTTGTAAACACGTTGTAACAGATGGTAACAGGAACTTTAGACGCTAATGAAGAGAATTTGAAGAATTAATCGTATTGTATAGCTGTGTGCCAAGAAATATAGTTTGTCACGCAGGCAAATATACGAAATCATTCGAGAACTCAAGGACTAGGGACAGTAGACGTGTTTAGGTTAACTAATCGCCAAAAATATTCGCTTGAATCACTATCGAATAGAAATCGATTTTTAGAAACATTTGTTTACCACAAACATCGAGTTTGTGCGAAATTAAATTGTCGAGTCGCAGTTTTATGTCTTTTATATGACTACATTACATTTCCTGTACCTTTTGAACAGGAAAGAAAAATCAACTGAAGAATTTATGATGTTTTTATTTATAACCCGACATTACTAAGTATCTATGTGTAAAATAAATTATTACATCACATGGTTTATTGCAAATTCTTTGGATGTTCTGTTTTATTGGACGTCTAATTATTTATGAGGAGACAAGTTGCTATAGATTTTCATCGAAGCGTATATTATAGTACTGTACCGTTCTATTTGTTCCCTTTTTAATGGCTGATGTGGTTGCAACAATTACGAGTATATTATCATTGAAGCCTTTCAAACGGGAGTTACCTTTACGAAACACAAAAATGACAACAATTAAATAGTAACATAAAAGTTTTGGTATTTACATATTGATCGTTGTCGACGATCAATTATAATACAAAAAGGTTTTAAAACATAAATAAATCTTATCTTAAATCAGAAACAATAAAGTACTGTTGTTGGCTGAATGCTGAGTCGTAACAAAGGGACACAATAAAAGGTTACAGTACCTACTGCGTGTCTGCTGCATGTAGCTGTTTGTTGTTGAATTCGTTTTGACAATATGCCAATATGGATATGCACTTAATTCTACGGCTTTGGAAAATAAATTTGGATATACATATCCAACCAAATTACGTTTTAACTTTATTGGTTAATTAGCGCTTGTGATGGTGGTTCGTGAAGATATATTATTTACATAAATTGTTGCTACAAGTAAATCTCATATTTGTAAGGAGATCACTATTATACATCTTGAACCTACTAAGCTTTTTCATTATATATTGATTTTACGATTAATAAAAGCCAAGATTAAGGCCAAATGTTCTAAAACCAGCAAAAGTTAAAAAACATTTAACACAAAGCCTATTTAGTTTTTTCTATACTTAAATAGAAATTAGGAAATTAGGTGAGGCCTATGTTCAGCAGTGGACGTCATTGGGCTGATATGATGATGATGATGATGATACTTAAATATATAATATGTAAGAATACGTACCAAATTCATTCTGTTTGATTATTATTATCATTCTATTGTTTATGTTATCTCAATTCTTTAGGTATACAAAATAACATGATCTAAACTTGATGAAATGAATGATTTCTGTACCTAGATACGTCACAAAGATTTAAAATGCGAAGCTGCCACACTAGTTTTTACGGACTTACGTTTCATTTCCAACAGGAAATACTCACGTGTCGTTATTTTCGCTTCCATCTTCCTTTTGGCGTCCCATTACACATGCCAAGGCGACTTACCTGTAATTAAAGTCGAAATTAAATGTAATGAACGACTTGTCTAAGAAAAGGCCGTGTGGACCCGAGTGATGGCCTGATGTCAAATATGATGGTAAACTGTTCTTCATGTCATGTCTGAATAATGGTTTAGTGAAAATTTGTATATAGGTTTCCGTGACGGATTAAGAATACATAATGTCACTACCCCATCTCAGCCCGTGGGTGTCGTAAAAGGAGCACCTTATGCAGACAAGAGCACTGCGAGAAAAGGAAAATTCGAAACAAACCCTACAAAAACCCATCTGGCCAACGTGGTACAGTAAGCTTAATTCCCTCCATAATGTATGGAGGATACCCGTGCCCAGCAGTGGGACCTTTATGGGTTGTAGTGATAGTGTAATAGGTACCTACTTATTTTAATAGATTTAAAAAATAGTCAACATCTTTAAGATCTTAAAATATATTTTTTTATGTAAGTACCTCTTTAGATTTGTAAGTGAAATTGGTAGGCAGAGATGGGTGTAGAGATACATCCGCTTTGGTTTTCTGTTTATTACGACAGTATAATAAGTCTAGAATTTATTCTCCATTTTATAGGACGTTTTTTAATTTTAAGCATTTTTGGAACACAGGCTTGTTTATTACTTTGTAAGCCTAGGTATGGGTTAAACCTTTCAAAAGAATCAGGTACTTTTTACCCAAATGAAACTTTAATAATAAAAAAGAATTTTTTAAATCGGCTCAGGCATCTCCGAAATATCGTTGAATAAACATTAAAAAAAAAAATACATACAGTCGAACATATTTATAACATCCTCCTTTTTTGAAGTCGTTTAAAAACAACAGTCCCTACAATTATACACTACACAATGTAGGTACCAAGAAGGTTTTATGCCTGCGTGCGTATGCGTGCGTTATACCTCTTTCAAATTATCATTCCACAAATAAAATCCAGATGACAGTTGATAAAAAGCGCGGGAAGTAACGTCATCCCACGTCGCTGTCATTGGATGAGGACATGGCGCCTCACCTGGCCGCGCCCGTGACCTACACTATTAATACCTGGACACATCCGCTTCGCAATCATTATGTAAGTAGATGAATTTTGCATCACAAGGTTGTTTGCAATTTTTCCTGAGCTTTTTGTCGTGTGACGTTTCCTTTGAAGTTTGACATTTGAACCCGTGTTCTCGTTGATAATTTGCAAACTACCTTCAACCTCTAGTTAAACGAATGTCACTGGGATATATTAGTTAGTTGATGTCCTAATTATTCATCATCATCATCATCATTGCAACCCATAAACGTTCCACTACTGGACACGGCTAATTATTATTGTCCTATAAAAACACGTGTAATTCCGATACAAAAATCTGTAAATTTGTCCCGAAATGTAAACGGCACATCAATAATTTAGTGTCAAATGAATTATTTATTTTATCCCTTCTCATTCTCCTCCTTTTTGACAATTCCTGACATCTATCAGAGGAGTAATTAATTATTTCGGACAAATATTGCCCAAGGGAGCAAAACTGACGTGTAGAAATGAGCCATAGATTAAAAACAATAGTATAACAATAATTTGTATACGTAAAGACAAATGTTTTATATTACTGAACGTGTGTAAGGACAAGATCAACAGTTTTCCTAAAGTGCTGGCGGCCTTCCAATGACCAGTGAGTCAGCTGATATCACTAGATATCGTAGACAAAAGCTTAGTTTGTTTTTATTTCTTCTTACATAATTAATTATGTCATACGCACACATTGTTCGTCAGACATTGGTATATTGCGAACTGATATAAAAGAGAAAGATATAGTAATCTAAACACATAAAATAAAGGATCCAATTAAATTATCTGTCATTACCGGTCCCGGAATAAATGCTTTACCTACATAAAACATTTTTTTTTTCTAAGTACTTATTTTCATCCTTCAAAGCTGTAAAAAAGCCTTTTGGGAAAAATGTGGTACCTAAACCTATATTTAATTGTAGCAAGAGGTCCCAGTTGAAATTCTTTTATTTACACAGCAGTCTCTAAGTGTGCTGGGTAAAATGGCAATTTTATCGCACAAAAATCTGTGTTCGGTGGGTTCGCACCCTATTACATGAGACCTAACAACTTAACTGGTGAAATTTAATTTGATGCACCTTTGCATACCTTTGCTTAGTGATAGTGATATCCCAATAAATACAATTATTATTTGCGTTTATTTTCACGCCATGCGTGGAAGCGTGCGTTGGAATACCTGCTACATATGCAATAGATTCATCAACGCATCATGTTCAATGCAGATATAGAAAAGGTGCAAAACAGAATTCAGTAAAAAATAGTCAGTAACGATTTTTTTGCGTAAAGTCAGTGCACTCAATGTAAAGTGAAAATTTGAATTGAGAATAATAAATTCGTTACTAAAACATTCAAAATAAATCGGAGATTGAAGAAGTTGTAATTAACCAGATAAGGACACAAGGTGGACAGAGATGATCTAATCCGAACCGCAGGATTACCCTGGATGCAAGCCGCACACAACCGTTTCTATTGGAAATCTCTTAAGGAGGCTATGAACCAGATAAAGTGGTATGGATATATATAAATATTCCCTTTTTTTTGCATTATGGCGATTGCTTTGCTAAGTGAATAGCACAACTAGAAATGCAGCTATCAGACAGTCAATGGTAGATAACAACAGGCATTTCTAAACTTTATAAATAATTCCATTCAAAAGCTATATGTTCGTATTTTGACCATCTGTACATCATTGTTGTGATGGGGGGCCTGGAGTTCTGAGATACAGGCTTAATAGCTTAGTTTAGAGTCCAGATCCCCCCTCAAATTACGTTGTCAAACTAAAATGTCAACCGAAATTACTGTACCAACTCTAATTTGTAATTTGTGGAGATAAATAAACGTTATTATTATTATTATTATTATTATATTTAGACAATTTATTGGGAAGTACCAAAACATGTCAGCCAACAGGCCACCGGCAGACGACTACAAAATTTCTACTTGTACAACTTTAACACTACATTAAAAAAGATTTATGTTTTTATTAATTATATTATTATTTTACGGCCTTGTTGTAGTTGTAATTAAACATTTTACAACTATAATAAATATTTTACAAAATAACGAATAAAATGTGATTTTTATTATGCCCTTTTCAACATTAAGTGTAAGGCAAATGTTTTTTTTATTAAATGACAGTAAGTATCGTGTTAAAAAAGATAAAAATAAAAATACTTTTTACTATTTTAATTGCTGCAATTAAATGTAGAGTTTAATTACTGTCATTGGCGTGTAGTGATAACTATTTGTAGGAATGACAAAGTCACAAGTTCATCGTGTGATAAAGTCCCAGTCCCAAAGGGTCCAGCTTAGGACTCCATCACTCCTTTTTGCTCAGATTTCACAGCCACTGTTTTTTTATTCAACTTTAACCTCTTTTTTACATATTGGGTTTTTTTACTTGAAATTCGTATCAACCCGGAGATTTTACATACATTGCATTCTCAGCATTTGAAGTGTAAAATAACATTGTTATTGAGAAACGGAAGCGATGCGTCTATGGTAATGTTAGTAGCGTTATGAATGATGATAACGTGTGAAACGTGGAAGTCATTTAAACCTCTCGCCATTCATCCGTGGCTATCTAATTCACAGACGATTACCTAAACTTTACGACCGTGTATTGTATGGGTGTAATACTTTTTATTGACAGCCTTTTCATGACATTGTTCTATTTAAAACCTAAGAAAAATACGCCTTAAAATTTTTACAAAATTTTCCAATTCGCAAAGTTTACTTTATCATTTTTTTTCGTGATTCATTATCGTAGGCCTTTTTACATCAATAAAAGATGATTAAGCAGTGTTGATATCGTGATTAGGCATAATTATGATATGGCATTAACAAAAAAAAACTATAGCAAAGAGTCCATTATTGAATGTTTGAAAAGTCGCTGGGAAACAGGATTAGTGCCTCGAAAACCGCCCTTAGAATTAATATTATTATGCACTTTACTACAGTAGGTATACTTAGTCTCTTCTTAATGCTCCATTTTCAACTGTCACATTCATCGTCACGACTTATATATTTGCGACAAATAGGAAGTAAATGATCATTTAAATTAATGTTTCCTTGTACTCCATAATTGTGTGTTGCAGTAGCGTGCACCGAGGCTTTTGGCAATCGTGGATTTGAATGAATCACTCACACTGGTCTAATAAAAACATATTGTGGAAAAAATATAAATAATATAAGTATATTATTTTAAGCTTCAGTTTTATATATTGTTTTGTTTGTGACTGTAAAATTTGATTCGCTTAAAATTTTAAAGTAAAAATAAATTATGTTTCGCTTCCGGTTATAAATACAAAAATAAACATTAAGATATAAACACACTTAGTGCAAATTATTAGCAAAATATATTTAGTGTTTTCCATTCAATTATTGCTTATTTAATAAAACTTTAATTTGTTCAAACAGAAACATAAATATCGTCTCTATTCGTCACGCTAGCACAAATAAATTCTGGTCAATATCCCTTGATTCTTTACGTGTCTGGTGTTCATTTTAACTTCATTTCAAGGCACATCGTTTTAGCTCAATAAAATAAATTATATTTATGATTATTTCAATGAACAACGTCACCATATAGTTAAAAATAATATCATTAACAAAAATAACTTGCTACGGTATAATTTGCCCGTTTTTCGCGGTCGTGGACCTGAGAAATTCGTTACTGTGATTATTAAAGTAAATATAACTTCATTAATTAAGATTTATCTCGCTGTGTACACGAAAATACGCGTGAACTTCGTAGAATGCATTAAAACTCGACATCTGGATTTTTGGCAATCAGTGTCTGTCGAAAAATACATTAAAAATCACGCGTTAGTGCATGTATCTGCCATTTTCAGTTTTATTTTCCTTACATTGTCTTGAAAAAAGAATACAGGCTCAAGATTATTAAAGAGTACCTAATTGTAAGTACTAAATAAGCATGTTTGGAGATCTTAGTCTAGTTTACATGTTCACTAATAATGTAGGTATTTACCGTTTTGTAAATATAAATAATGTAATTTATATTTTTCGAAACATACTTTATCCATACCAATCGTTCATGGTGCGAGACCAAGTAAAGTGGAGTAGATATTATATCCCGTTTCGAAGACCAGTATTCAAGTACATATAGGGAAATCAATGGGCATTAGAAGAATAACCTCTATTATCTATACTACTTATAAAAGCGGCATATACAAAATATATAATATATATGTTACCGGAAATGTATGAAATCTAGGGATTGTATACAAATCCTAGGAAATGTATACAATTCAGAAGCTATTTAGGAAATGTATGAATTATAAAACTGTTTAATACATAGATATCCTGGGACATGAGTACATTTCCTAGGAATTGTATATAATTCCAATATCGTATTAGGAAATGTATAAAAATAATGCTTTCTGTAATAAAACACGTCAAAATGTGAATAAGTAATAATTTTTATAAAAGCACTCGTTGAGACAATCAGGTAACAATCATACCGTAAAATATAATATCTTCAAAATAACCCTAACTGAGAAATCCGACTCAGACTGGCTAGCAGTCAGAGTCGGATTGCTCTGAATCGGGGGTGGTAAGTTTAGCTATCGCGCACAGGTCGCCGGAGCCCCACCTCACGGGACTCCTACTTCTGGGTGGTTTGAAAAAAAAAATAACCCTAACCTGACTGAGACTGGTTAGTCTCTGTCGGATTGCTCTGAATCGGGGGGTGTTAAGTTTAATAGCGGGGCGAGGGTGGGGCCTCGCCCCGCTATCCCCGTGTACCCATTGATATCTCTAATGTTTTACATTTCCGATTGCTATTTAGGAACTGTATACATTTCCTAGGACATGTGTAATATAATATATTTCACACATTCCCGTACGATTTTAGGAATTATATACCTTTCCTAGGAATTGTATATAATGACGGATTACATACATTTCCGTTAATATATATACAAAATCCCAAAGCAAGTATATACGTGGCAAAGTTAAATTTTCTTTAATATGCGGCGTATGTTTTGGGATATTATCAGGTCATTCACTTTATAAAAAATAAAGACACATTCGTTAACGCTGAGAATGTATATTGAAATCAATTAAAGCAGACATTACGAGAAACAACCGACTGCAAAGGGGAATGCTCTAGCACACCCACATATTCTCACGCCGTAACACAAAGCGCTAAACGTCAATACTTTTTTTATAACATTCCGACGTACTCACTTTCATGTTTAAAATAAAATACTGAAAAACTTTCTTGATAATATTGTTTTTATTAAATAAAGAAAATTGACAGAACATTTCTTTCAATAAATATTCTTGTCATCACGTATAGTGAAAGTGGTTCAGCATTTGTCAATAATTTTCTTGTCTAAAAACTTTTCGATCTGTGAAAACAGTATTATGAATAGTTTTTTCCGACTATCTTGCAAAACATCTTTTATGTTTTTCCATACATCTGACCCAGTGTGCCGTGATGACCGATAAATTAATACTCTAACAGCTGTGTGTGCGCAAATGAAGCAAGTCTACGCTATGATGTAGGTTATTACAGCTAGCGACATCTATCCAGTGTAACAGGAATCAATAGTTCATACGAATTGTGTTGTTTTACAGAGGCGCTGCTTGCAAGTATTTGTGGAAAATCGCTGTAAAAATTTAGGAAACTAACTAAATTGATTTTATTTCTAGATTGGAAATTGTATGTTAGTATGATTCTCTGCAGTATTTATGTTAGTATTCGCTTAAATAAGGCTACCATAAATAAATTACTACTTACCTTTCCAAATTTCTCTACAAGTTTTGATTAAGGACCTAAGTACAGTTGACCTCACAGAACAGAGATAGGTTTTGTTGACCTCTTGTCTACTAAGTTTACTTTCTTTATTCTATAGAGTGAGCTTAACTACCTTCAAACAAAGACTCCTCGTCTAAAAATATGCAGCCATATTGCAAGCTCGTCGACATTATGACTGTATGAAAGTACGTAAGCAAAGTCGTTAATTGACTTGCGGCTAAATAATGACGAGTATGTTGCGTCACAAAGGCGTGACATGAGTAGATGACACAAAGGTCAGAGAAAACAAAAGTAAACACTATCTTTGTGATGCGTCAGATGCGTGCGGCAAAATGCTATAATTATTTACGCATAAATTATTTTTAATTTCAAGATAATAATATAACTGATTATTATTTAAATGGCCGTTTTACTGCCGTTGTGTACTAGAGACCGATGGGCTAATTAATAATAGTGCAGAAAAATCAGTAATACTTACAGAAACACAGCCAAATAACTGCCTTTAAAGCCACCTTACGTTGAGCCAATATTTGCCAATATAGGCCATAGTATGCCTAAACTATCTTTAGAATATGGAACGAATATGTCTACAAACTTATCGCTGTTATTTGGACGATATTGGCGCATGTTGGGTCAACGTTTGCAGGCAGAAACGGTCCAAGTGGTCTTTATTGGTGAGATTGGCAGCAAAGCCAGATGAAGACGATGGGTTATGATATTCTAGACTCTACCAGGTAAAGAAGAGAATTTGGCAGCCATGGATGGTGTCTTTTATGTTAGCAGTTCCAAGAAGAAGATATTTATTTTTCCTTTCAGTTAAAAGAGAAAATCAGAGGAACATACTACATACAAAGCAAAAAGACTTCTTGTTCTAAATTAGCGTTACCACTTCACACAATTCCTGCTTTTAGTTGTTTAACGGTGTACAAATTGAGATCCTTCAAAAGGCCAACCCTTTTGAAGGATCTCAATTTGTACACCGTTTCAAACCAAAATAATTTTACTAGGTACTCGGCTTAAATCAGCAAACAGAAAAGGGAAAGAATTTGAGAGCCCAGAAAGACGTTTCACAATGATTTGATTTCAAAAATCATAAGTCTAGACGCTTGGCCTTTGGCTGCAAATAGTAGATATTGTAAATACTTCTAATTGAGGAACAAATCAAAACAAAGCTTCGCTAATAAATATTTGCTCAATTAGAATCGTTGACCTACAGATAGAGCAGAAATAATTCGACCATGATCATGATCTTGTCCACATTAATCACGGCTTATACTGTTTGTGAGCACTAAATACCTACCTCTGACAATCGTTGACAATGAATGACAATCAAAATTGACGTGTGACTATTATAACTAATCAATTCTGTCTTTGTGTCTACTTAGTATCTATTAATGTAGCCTACCTCGGCCTGACATGGACATAAATAATTAACAACATTGCAATAATTATAGTGTAAATTATATTATTAGATATAGCCTAAAAAACGACCTAATTTATAAAGCTGAAGAGTTTATTTGATTATTTGAACGCGCTATTCTCAGGAGCTACTGAACCGATATGAAAAATTCTTTCAGTGTTGGAAAGTCCATCGAGGAAGGCTATGGCTATATAACATGCGCATCAATAGGAGCTGCTGAATAGTGGCCTAACAATGATCTATGGGAGCGAAACCCCGGGCGACGTACTCATACATACTCGTACTTATTAAAAAACAAAGTCCTCCGCCGCATAGCAGTAGTTTTTTATGATTGTTTTGTTAATTTTAATATTTGATTTGATCTTTAGTAAAATATGGGTTGAATACCTGAAATAAACAATATTTAATTTTTAATTTTAATACAATATTCGCAAAAAGGGACGTTTTTGTTACCATTGCATGATGCATCACAGGCGGCAATGACATGTAAATAATAAGAAAAAGAGACTAATCAGTTTTGTCACATGACTCACTCACATGAGCAAAAGCACATGTCATGGATTTCGTTTTTAGCCAGACTTACTGAGTCTGATTTCATCTAGCTCGACTCGTTGAAGTGAGAAAACTGGTCCATTGTTAATAGACAATTTATTTTGTAAATGACATATTTTCTCATTAAAATTATCCTAATTTGTCACGATTTCCTAGTATTTTTATGTATGAGACATACAATGTCTTACTGCCGCACTCAGAGACGTCAATTAGCAGTAATCTTTCATTAACAAAGTTTTTCATTGAATAATCGTCTTTAGGCGTATAGACTTAAGTATTACACATTTTTAATAAAAAACCTTTAAAGTTAAATAACATCTCTGAGTACGGCAGATAATATCTTAATTAGTAAATAGGGAGACATAATATGTCTTTGAATGTTTAGGGAAGTAGTGTTTTTTTCTTCTAGTTTAAATATATTTACTAACGCACCACAAAGATTTGCACAAGCACCTTTTATTGAAATTTTCATACACTGTAATTATGAAATAAAACTTATTTGCCCTGTGGATTTTCCAAAAGTGTGCTTCTGTAGCAACAAATTAGGATTATGAAATCTATTAGCCATCACTTCAGCCGTTCTCTAGTGATAAGCAGTGATAAGGTTACATGACATTCGGCAATCGATTTTTATTTATACAGATGCCTATTAAATTTAATAAATAATTTTGATACTAAAATAATATATATAGTAAATTTGTAAAAGTTCGTATGACACTCACGTTTCGCTTGCTCAGAGCCCTGGATAACACCAGACTGCCGATGCCGGTCGGAATCGAACTCGGACCGCACGTTCTGCGTTCTGATCTATATCCCATTCCCCAAGCATCGCTTTATAAACGATAAACAATTCAAATTAAATTGTGGATTGTCCACAATATTCTGTAATCTGTATACCCACACATAATAAAAATACCTCGCAGATTCAATAAAAATAATCTCTTCTTGTCGTTTTGATATAGTTATTGCGCCCTCTGTTTCGCAACGAACATCTGTGACAGACAGACGGACAGAGTGGGTGTCTCATATTTAATCATTAATTGGTCTACTGATATTATGCAACTTATTGCCGATGAAAATAGAGCATAACTCTTTTAAGATGAGAGGCGATCGTTTATAAAAATAAATAACGAATTTGTTATAATTACTTAATTATGTTATTTATACTTCATTGATGTATCTGACAACCAGTCGGATGAGGAATCTCTTGGGGAGGCCGCGAGGCTTATGTCCAACAGTGGATATCCTACGTCTGATATGATGATGATGAACTATGTGGTATCAAGTTATGTTATGTTTATGTAGTCTCATTTCTGCATAAAAGTTTCTTTCATGGTTTTACATTTCAGTCAAATTATCTACTCTGTGTTTCTCATCAACAATCCATTAATATCCCTGCTTACTGCTGGGCTCGTGTCTCGTCTCCTCTATCTAGAGAGCTGAGAGTTTAGGCCATAACCCACACACGCTGGTCTAGTGCCGAGTGCGGGTTGTTGGATCAGACTTTTAACTAAGGAATTTTTCACATCAGATCAACAAATTTAGATCGAACTTTGGCAAATATTAATTATCATTATTACTTTTATGCTACATGTTAAATAACTTTCTTCTTATTCTAAAAAAAGCACATGTTTTACCTACTTTAATATTATTGGTGCAAGAATATGTATATGCACGAACAATATGTGAAAGCTAACCACACATGTATCCTATTAGTCTGTCAGATTTCTTAACAGAAATAAATAAATAATTTTACCTTTATCGAACTTCAAAGGGTATTTAAAAAGAATAGAGTTAGCCAAATTGGTCAAGCTGTTCTTGAGAATCTCGAGTTTTGTGCCTAGCAACAACACATTTAATCATTTAATTTATTTATATAGATTTTTGCGCTGGATGCAGGCCGCATACAACTGGTCCTATTGGAAGTCTCTTGAGGAGACCTATGTCTAACAGTGGACGTCCTACGGCTGATATCATGATGATGATGATGATGATGATATAGATTTTATCTACTTTTATCCGTTAGTATCGCATGTGGGAAGTATGACCAAGTTTATTATAATTATTCTAAAGTTACTAAACTCATGTGAATTTTTAAGGCAAGATTAATTGAGTCATATCCTATTGTTACTGCATTAATCAAACGTGTTAAGGCGGCAACTAATTTAATTTTACCGCAACATTTTACGTATAATTATACGTCTGACACAAGATTGGAGACGCCTACGATATAATGACTCTATCTAGGTTCAATCTAAATTTAGATCATGAATGATGAGACTTAGGGCACAGAGAGATTACTCTTT
Organism: Laspeyria flexula; assembly: GCA_905147015.1. Taxonomy (NCBI): domain Eukaryota; kingdom Metazoa; phylum Arthropoda; class Insecta; order Lepidoptera; family Erebidae; genus Laspeyria; species Laspeyria flexula. The sequence goes on from LR989958.1 coordinate 3,262,814, forward strand.
TGAATTTCAGCAGATTAAATCTACGGCGAAGAAAGACGTAACTCCATATTAAGTTTATGACAATGTGAGTCTTATGTCGTAATATTTTGTATTATCTTGTGTTTTTTTCGTAATTAAATTCACTAGTTCTCTTGTTAGTTACACAATAAAAAAAATATTTTTTAATAAAACAGTCCATAGTGTGATACAACTAATTAGGGCCAAAGAATAATTAAGGTATCACGAGTTCCTTCTAGAATTTTTTTCTGATTTGAATTATTTCTGATCTCAAGATGGGACTTTCATGCTGCCATCACAGAAGCTAGATTTACATATTCGCTAAGATCAAATGTATGATGAGTTCTGTAGTCATCATCATTTCAACCCATAAACGTCCCACTGCTGGGCACGGTTCCCCTTCAAAGAATCTGGAAGGAATTTAGCCTACTATACCACGCTGGCCAGACGGGATTTTTTTTTCGCCTGTAATGCGCGTTGCTGACCCATAAAATCGGTTGGAAAAGGGTTGGCAAACGCGCATGTAATCAAAAAGATAGTAAATACTCCGTTTTTGAAGAGCCCCATGTTTTATTTCTTTGGGTAAAAATCTCCAGGGAGCTCATACCACAACCGCAGCTTTCGTGAAAGAAAAGATAACTTTAGTATCTCAATAATAGTGTTGTCGGCAGAACATTTGGATTTTGTCACTGTCACCAACGTGATTAATACATATTATGAAATGTCCGCCAATCTAGACAGCGAGCTTAAAATATACTGAGCTGTTATCTATAGTCTTGTGAACTGTACGCACCGTGGTCTTGGCTATGAATAAAATATCAAAACCATTACATGACTCCCGCCATAATTGGTGTCAATATCTGTAACGATGCTGTTGTAAGTGATCAGAGCATGTCCATGTTCATAGGTATGAAATTATTAGAAACTAACTTATCGTATAAAATGTGTAAACTACTGTTTGGAACTCTGCACCAAGGCCTCATCCTTATCAAATTAAAAAGTAATTAATCACCTCCGTCCGCCATACACTGAACAGTACTTAGCGATTTTGCAAGAATCTCATAAAAACACGCCAAGCCATTGCATAGCAGCAAAAAAGTTATAAGATGTGAGACATCGCTGGGCAATTTTAAACCATATAGGTATGTTGAAAATAACATTTGCTTGACAGATTAAAGTTCAATTTATCAGTGCGATATTTTGTAAGGTACTTGCCCTATTCGGGCTTATTATCATTAGCACCTGTCTTTAATTTACAATGTATTGAAGAATATATTTGTGACGCAGTGATTACGTCATCAATTTATATTTACCCATAAACACCAGATGGACTGATTTACTGCTGTCATTTTCGATACAGTCTTATTTGCCAATAAAAAACATAAATCGCAAGTACTTTTGCCAACGAAAACACATTTGACTCACATTTTGTGGCGACCATCATTAATGGGTTTTACTTACTTTCCCCAGCTTTTACGACCAGTCCAACGACCCCTTGACTCATTCCTGGCCTGTTCACATGTAGGTCGAACGTAAAACTTGGATTCTAAGAAGCTGGAATGTAATTATGTGTTGCTAAATCGAATTAGTACCTGAATGTTGTATGACATCTGTTCTGTACATATCCAGATTTTGGTTAATCCCTAACATAAAATTACAAATTTTATAATAAAACAGATTTTGAGAATCCTTTCTGAGGATCCACGAGGTCTCAATAAGCGAAATAATGTCCAAAGCTTTTCAATGTTCGCTATCAAATCAAGACCCTGATGATTATAAAGTGCTTTCAATAAGAAAAATTCATAGTAGGTCGCGATTCGCGAAACACCGCGCTGTAGCAAATTCTGTTTAGTTAAGAAACATAGGTACAGGTTGCCTGCGTATATAAAACTGTTGAATAATTAGGTAATTGTTTAAATACGTGTTTCTTATTTTAACTTTGAATACGTCGTAAAATTGATTAGGATTCGTTTTGAATATTAGCTATTAATTTTTTTTGTGTATTACTATTTTTGCATTCGCATTCGCATGAATCGCAGAGAATCGAGAATCCCTCAAGTCAAAACTAGCCAATTAACATTGTTCTGTCGTTTAACAACGTTATTTATTGTTTTATATGATATATTAGTGTTAATATGAAAGTGAAAATGGCGTATCCAGACCGTGCATAACTGTATCGCAATTATTTTTATTTAATAATAGACGCGTGTAAATATATAACACTATTTATAAATCTCATTTATAATGTAAATGGGTTAAAGTAATGTGTTTTTGCTCAAACATTGAAATAAAAAGGCGCTTTTTAGAATGCTTATTATTGTGCTGAATAAATAATAATTTGTATATGAGTTCAAAGTACAAGATTTTTGTTGTACCTATACAAGACAAGGCTTTCGACAGTCAATTGATAATAAATAAATAATTGTTATGACTTGAAAAGAATTGAGCTTCAAGTAGGTATTTAGAAACTATGTTAAGGATAACTATATTACAATAAGGTGACCGGCTCAAAGATCCCAATCCTGCGACTTACCGCATCAGCGTCACCAAGATAAGCCTATAAAATGTACACAGCCGTTATGACCTAAATGATTACACCGAGTTCTAGCCAAACAGAAAAGCGAGGAAAGCTACGGTAGGCACCTATTTTCTAATTGTTAGTATACCGTTTTTTTTTGGTAGATCAAACTCACTCCAGCTATAACAAAGTTACGCTAAATACTTATTAAAAAGAACCATAAGCCATTAAGATCATAAGAAAAGGCTTTTAAATTACGTTTTTATGTTCCTACAAATCACCTTGTGTTACCGTTGTATATAGGCGCATGCTTACCATAAACTTTCTTGAGTTCCATTATAGCGAAAACCACAGACAATATTACGATATCATTTGAGAAAATTTGTTGTGGTTTCTGCTTTGTTTTGTCGCTATATGAAGAGCTATAACATTGTAATTTTATCATATAAAGAGAGATTCTGGAGTTTCACCTAATTCAACCATTACTTCAGTAGTATAACGTAATGAATTAAAGCTTAAAAAGAGCCCTATTTTTAATTGTGCAAAAAGATTTTTTTTAATCTGATATCTGTTCCCGATATTAGAGCGTTCAAACTTAATCTTCAGTTACATTGTTTACGTAATATAATTTGAGCTTACTAAGTACAGAGCTTTAGCTAGATCAAGTCAGTTACAAATTAGTTTGTCGTAACGAGATCGTAACATTTTTTACGTTTAGAGACGATTACAATGCGAATAGAGTTCGCAGATTTTTGTCTTTACCATAGCTATTAGATGTCCTTTTCGTTATGAGTCTAGAGCCATAGTAGTTTAATAAGTATATTAAATTTCCCTAAAGCTTCACAAAGATCAGTAGATATTGTGAGTTTATTGCATACGGGAGAAACAATTGGATAATTATCTTCATAATATCTATTTGTGTCTGTATAATACGTGTATAATAAGTCGTAAGTAAATATTAAGTTATATGTGTGTTAAGACATTATTAAACGTAACGCTACTCTCTTGTTCTTTAATATTCTAATCTAAGTATGGTGTTTATGACTAATCTGTCCTTTTTGGAGAACGTCTTGTCAATATTCAAAAATCGAACTTTGAAAAATCATTTTGTGTGTCACTTGGAAAACAAAAGAAAAACGTAAGTATTTATATTTGTTGCTAAGACTAACGTTTTAGGTTATTTTCGTTCGGGAAGTGTTCTATTTTTGTCTGTGAACGATTTTGATCACTAAAGGAAGGAGAGAATGTTTGAATACAGACTACTTGTATGCCAATGACCTCAACGTATTTGCTTTGTGATTTTGAAGCCGTACAAACTAATTGCAATTGTTTATTAGTAAATAGACGCTTGAACATTGCTGATTATTATCTCATTGTTTTATTCCAACTCAATTTATTTGGAAGGTAGATAGGTACTTTATTAGATGCGTCTATCATACTTAGAAAACGAAATGAACGAATAAATCAAGGTTAATGAAAGATTCAAAGTCTGACTTTTTTCCAGGTTTTTATTATCAATCTACCTGTGCCAATACTCTAGAAATTCAAAGAGTATGTCTGATGCACCTATCTGCACTAGGCCAGCGTGTATTGATTATGGCCTGACCCGCGCCCAACAGTGGGAAAATACTTAATGTGTTGCTGATGAAGACACCAAACAAATACAGTAATTTAAAAAACACAAAAATTAAATCAATGAGTACCTATGTACAGTAACAAAAGTAGCTGAACACATCCATAATTTCAAAACGCATGTATACCGTTTTAATTCAATTATCATCGAAAATTCTATTCTGGCACTAGTCTTGTTATCTAATTTATGTATACTACGGTATACCTACATGCGTTTTGCATTTTTATAATTTTACCTTTTAACACAATAGGTAATCAATTTAACTCCAATAAAAATATTACCAGCAAGCAAATCCAAAAAAGCAAAACTAAATATATCTATAAAAACTCTGTAATTTTTTTATTATCGTCAAGCGCAGACACACATTTGGGCTTCCTCATTGCTAACGTGCCGATGACCTATGGACAAATGCTTAGTAATAAATAACATGAAGTGTTAGGCGTGTCTATAGAAAAAGAAAAAGAAAAAGAAAAAAAAAACGGTATGTAGGTAAGCCTCTTAACAGCTATGTTACAATGAATATTTATAAGAGTAATGAGTCAAGCTGTGCTTACTAAAGCTCTGTTAATGCCGTTTTTAATTAACATACGAGTATTACCAAGTTTTTCTTGATTTAAAGAGTTTGGATATTTCTCGTTATAGGCAAATGAGGCTATCAACAAACGGCAAATATTTTTAGACCTTTTTAAGAATTAATTCTTGTGATTCTAGAGTTTATCATAATTAATTTGAAATAGTACCTATGTAACACTACTTTGAACCAAGTCATTTAATCCCTTTGCAAAATATTTTTATTGTATGTAAGTAATATAATAGGACCTACCTATTAGTTTATACTTACTGGTGCACGAAACTTAAAACGAAACGTCAAATTTTTATTTTACTCTATGGTGTCAAAGCGTTCGATTTATAAAACAACAGAATGTTACGTAAATTCTGGAGTTGTTTTAAAAATCAAACGTCTCGACACCACTACCTACTCAAATCCCATGACCTGAAGTCAACCTAGAACTACAAATTGTCAAGGTAAATTGACGTAATGAACTTAGTAAGGTCGATTTTAAAAACATTTTTGTAAACGTTGGTACTAGGCACAATGCACATCACCTCGACATTGGAGAAGCGACGCGCGGCGCGACAATCTATTTCTGTTACATACCCACAGCTCGTTTTTCATTTTCATACATTGTGAACGTGCATTCAACGAAATAGATAAACAAACTTATTCTCTTTTGAAGAAATTGAGAAATAGTAGCAGTAATTGCTTCTGGTATATAACAGTGCGTCTTTTGAGTGCATTGTTACAAAACTGTTTGGATTATTCCACTTTGCTGCATTTAAAATCCCTTTTAACGGGGATTTAACATTTAGTGAGTTAACAGTTCAGGTAAGTAGCTTAAATAATTTTATTACACAACATATTTTAACTGCAAAACCCGGTTTAAACCATCCTAAACAATATTATTTTTATACCTATATTGTAGATTACATTGGATGCCTACCAAAATGACTTTGGAGAGAAGGATTCTACCTCAGCTGGAACAACTTGGTAAATGGTAAGTAAAGTTAAATTCATTTCTACATTGTCAGTGTTCCCAATAAATATTTATTCTGCGCCATACTCTATCATTCAACGAAAAAATTGGGTATCTGCCATCACGTCATGTTCTACTCGTGTAATATCACGTAACAATAATCTCAGTTCAATTATGAACTAAAACTATATTTAACTTCTTATTTTTCTATTGAAATACATCCACGGATAAGTAAGGAAATTTGTATGTCTATGTGTGTAAACATTCGTCCGATTTTAATGAACATTGACATAAAGACTGTATATGATTCAAAAATGGACAGGCTATTTTTAATTGACGAACCATGAACAAAAGTGAAGCTGCTGGCAAAAGCTAGAAAACGTTATTTTTTTGTTTTCTATTTTATTATTAATTTTACTACAATTGTCAGAACATAATAAGCTATATTTACCATACTAACTTAAACTAATAGGTATTAACGTATCTATCTATCTATAATTATATACTAATTTTATAAAGCTGAAGAGTTTTTTGTTTGGTTGGTTGAACGCTATGATCTCAAGAATTCCAATTTGAAAAAATATTAATGTTAGATAGGCCATTTATCGAGGGAGCTGAGCTGAGCAGTGACCAAATCAAGAACGACAGGAGCGAAGCCTCGCGGCCTTCTAGTAGGTACCTATTGTAATATTTAATTCAATTTCTCGAAGACCAAACATAGCTGGCGAAATGTGGGTGTGAAACACCTCTGCCTACTCCTTCGGGGAAAAAGGCGTGATGCTATGTTATGTTATTTCGCGAAGTAAGTACTTACTTACATTGTAAGTAAGGGCATAGATAAAATCATACCACCTGTATAGACTATTAAAAGACAATGCATTATCTTGACAAAATCTCGTTAGTAACTTTACGATAATCTTCACAAAGAAAGCTCGAATCCAAATATAAATCAAAACAATCCGCAGTTAATATCAATATGGCATAACAGCATGTTGGCGGCGCGTGAAAATAAATAGAATGATGGGAACACATCCAACTAATTCTCTAAGGAATTTTATTGGATTGGACAAGAGTTATACTTTTGACTTTAATCATAAAATTCATATGAAAGGGGTTTTTTTTGGGAATTCTGAAACCTTTAGAAAATATTTTTTGTTATCATCATCATTTCAACCCATAAAAGACCCACTACTGGGCTCGGGTCTCCTCCAAAGACTGTGGTCTAGCCTACTATACCACACTGGCCAGACGGGTTGGTATAGGGTTTGTTTAGAATTTTCCTTTTCTTGCAGTGCTCTTGTCTGCATGAGGTTACTCCCTTAGTCGCCTTTTACGACACCCACGGGTTGAGATGGGGTAGTTGTGACATTATGTATTCTTAATCCGTCACTACTCGGAAATTTCTGATAAATTCTTAATTAATTACAACCGTATAAATCTTTAACTGATTACGTTTAAGGAAAGTGTTTTTTTTTAATTTAAGTGCGTGGATCGATTTGATCTTGGTCATGTTTATTATGTGCGATACAACTGTTGATGATTCTTCACTTATTGTAAATACCACCCCGTCACTTTGTCAATTGTATAAGAAAAACAAAGAAAACAGCTAACAAGGAAGAAGAAGAAAATAGGTCTACAAATAAACACTGTTTGATATATTTACACTAGACACTATAATATGAAACCTACTTATTTATTAAAAATAAAACATAGCTCGTGTCTTTAATTAAAAGAAAAACAGACTCATAATTTATAGTTAAAACAATAATATGTCAAAGTAATTGTGCATGTAAATTAAAGGAGGTTGCAATTTTTTAACCTATTTAGAGTTATGCCACGATACATACGTCTTTGTTTACAAACACTTTTGTATCCGAAAAACAAAAAAAATGAGTTGGAAAAAAATTGGCAATTGATGTTAAGAATTTATTTTATTTGCGGAAGAATTTACTTTTTTAGGATGATAGTTCTAAAGCCGAAAGTGGACGGAGTCGTCCAGAGGGTTCTAAAGTGGTATCGCGCGGATTCTATGTCTATGATCCTACCTATAGGTATAATAATATGATGAATATCTTGCTAATTCTGAAAGTACAAGTTATACCTATTATTTTTATCTAAACTAATCGCCGAAGTCCGAATGGAAGTTCTATTGGTTATATTCTAATCGGCACAAATAAACGTTTTAAATTCACCACAGTCAATTTAGTAACAATACTCCATACAATTTCAAAAATTTCTTTTTCGTGTACATAATTATTGTATATTTAAGCCAGTACCTAGATATTTTTTTTACATATTTTTTTTTTAAATCACATGTTCAATTCGTATTAATATTGACCCTCTAATACTTTAGGTCGTCTGGCCGTCTGGGTATCCATTGTTTAGGTGTTCTTCATGGAATACCTCGCATTAGTTACTTATGAATAGATGACCACGCAAACGACAACAATTTCACAAATTAATATTCAAAATAATCGCGTGTTATGACGAAATGTCGATTTAATGATAGAAATTGTATTCGTCATTGCAAAACAGTTGAACATTTAACGCAATCAGTTATAAATAGCGTGATATTTAGAAATAGACTCGACCTGACTATGTCCGACTATGATGACATTGAATTAAACTTTATTGGTGTCAAAGAACCTATTAACTTTAGCGAAAATACCTACATCTATTTTATTCTGCTTACAAATTATTTAGGTCAAAGAGAAGAAGATATAAAGTTAAATTAATTGTCTATGTTGAGATTATTGAAAAGTCTGACTGAGGATGAATCTGCGTCCTTTAAAAGACCAAAACTAAGCAACATGGTGGCTATAGAGTCTGCTCATCAGCAACGCATTAATGTTCCACTGCTGGGCTCGGCTCTCCACTCTATCTAGAGAGCTGAGAGGATTCAGGCCATAATCCACACATGCTGGCCTAGGCAGGTTAGTAGACCAGAGATACCCTTACAATTACTTCTAGGGTATGTGGGTTCCCTCACTATGATTTCCTTCACCATTAGCTGATGGTAAGTCACTTGACTAGCACATATGGGTCAGTTCAACAAAGTGAAATCCACATTGGTATAACTGTCGGTCGAAATCGAATTCGGACCGCGTGATTTACATGTCACTTACTCATTTCACTTCAGAGTGCAGAGATTATGGCAAAGAAAAATATTATGGTCTCTAATGCTTTGTTAGACTCTTATAATTCTAATTTACTAAAAAAAATATTGTTATTTCATAGATATTCTTAAAGACTACCGCTAGTACTACCCGCGCTAATTTTATCATAATTTTCTACTCTAACGTCGTCGTGAAAATGCATTATTTCAAATGCCTATCCAATGTATTTGTTATCTTATTAGGTCTAGCATGGCTCTAAGGATTCATAGAAAAAAATGCTCCAAGTGTTTAATGAACCAAATAATAAAATTAAATATATTGACTGACTTGGTGTGGACTTTGTATTAAACCTACTGTGCGTAATTTCAATCGATTTCTATACAGATAGGCAGACTAGCCCTTTCATCATCATCATATCAGCCCAACGACGTCCACTGCTGAACATAGCACTATTGTCCCATTGTAATAGTTTAAGTGTTAGGTACCTACCTTTTAACATCTTAAAACTATTGTGTTTGTAAATAAAGTAAAGATTAACATTAACAAAATGTTGATGTGTCAACAATTCAAAAAACAGACTATTATTTTAGGATTGCCTTCTGGATTTTCCTGATAAATAACTTGCGTTCGAGATTAAAAACATCCACGTCGACCTAAGCGATACTAGGTCTGTTTATTAGCGTAAAAATGTAACAAACTTATTCAATTTCTGTCTTCATTTTACCATGTCATCTGACATAGAACAAATTGAGAGATCATTGAGAACATTTCTATCTGTTATATGAACTTGTAAATGTGGCTAGATTATGGTTACGTATTGAGTTGTTTAGATGAATTTTGGCAACGTTTACCTCGTTGTATTCGTAATAGTAAATGTTTAGTGTGTAAATAAATTGGTAAGTAGGAGAGAAATATTGTGAGCTGACTTTAGCGTGTGTGGCGACAAAAGTAATGTGATTTCTGAAATAAGTAGATCGCTAATTATTCTGTCGAGTTAAATTTCCCTGTCTGCATGAGCGTCTACATATCAAGTGACAAACGTCCCTATTATTTAGTGTCATAGTATTTACAACAAGAAGCATTGAGAACATGACTGGGCAAGCAATGGCTGACCGAATTCGCGCGTTTATCCCCCGCCAACGATTTGTCCGAACAGTTTTAATTATATCCGCTGCGTTCCATTTTCGCGCTTCGCGACCCAACCGTGCCGCAGTGGCTTCCGCGAGTTGACGTTGACCCGATCGACAAACGCCCGTCGAAAGCATGATGGACGCATCGCCATCGCCTAAATTAAACTATAAACTCATCACGCCAATTTAATTTACGTTCAACAACCCTACATTGCAATTATAAACCTTCTATATTTTTATATATATATATATATATATATATCCAATACAGTTTCGTACTGATTCTGAAGCATGTTTTATTCGCGCCGTAATGGTGGACAAGCGGCCGCTGGAGCGGGATCAAACGAACGGGATGTTCTGTGCTCGTCAATTAAGCAAAATCGCACATTTGGCAGTGTTCCCGAACAGTTGTTCCACTCTTGAGACTGTAGCGCGTTTGATTCGCGGAACGAGGAGCGGCCATGTCCTTTTATGGTGCTATTGCAAATTTGCAGCCTTGCAACGTTTCTCGCCACTCGCTCGCTCTTAAACTGACACGCAAAAACTGAACACAAAGAATTTGTGTCGCTCAAGCCGTAAAATTTGTAGATATTCATTTGGATCGTTTGCAACGTCTTTTTGGGAAGTAGTCCGAACAAAAACACAGTAGAAATTTTGTAGATCATTAGAACTAACAGAGCGGAATTTTATGTTGCTCTCACGAAAATTACACTGCCAATATTATGGTTTTAATTAATGTTATACTTTTTGTTTATTTCGAGTAATCGATGATGACGGCACGTGTTTTCGACGTTTCTAATGCAACAATAATAATGTCCGACAGGCGTGTTCACTTGATAATAGTTACAGTACAATCGTCGAAGAAAAATCGAAAGCGAATTAGATCACCGGTTTTCCAATGTAGGTGAGCGATGTAGATGTACAATGTTGTTAGCAAACATTCTAGTACTAACCCAAAAAGTGGTTCAAGATTAAGTACTATAACAATCTAGATAAATTGAAACTTGATTAAAACCATATTACCTATCTCAGCTGACCGCCAAACATCTTATTCACGAACCAAACAAGATTATTTCGATAATAAACACGACGAGTCTATGACGACTGTATTTTGTACACTTTGATCGAAAGGTATCCTGTACTATAGCTAAACATGCCTCATCAGCTATGTTTTCGCTCCATTAGCATTCTTGTTTCTTTTAATCCCGAACAAGAGAAAGCAAAAATAAAAGAGAAACCAAATTTGGTTTAGCTCGTGGAGCTTTAAGATATTATTATGGAGTGACGAAAATAACCTGTAGCTAAGGGATTTAAGATAGCAAACTGTTTTCTCGTCTTGCAGCTTTCACGAGTCCAGACGTAAAAAGTCTGACATTTTCAATTTCAAACAAATGATAAAACAAAAATTTTGAGACTACGTCTATAAACACGTTTTTTATGAATGTTTTTCGATAGTCTGAGCTTCATTCAGTCCACAGAACGTTGAAATCACTTCTAATAGCTGTCATTGATTCAGTCCGTGTCGAAATAACACTTATGATGCTATTATAAGAAAGAAAATAATATTTCCAGCATAAAATCCGGAAAACGATAACACCGCAATTTGTTTGGTTTGGACAATCTAATGTATAATAATAAATAATGTAAATAGGTGAGTTGATAGCTTGGTGGAAGGCCATTTGCCGGAAACATCTCATTAATTACTTTGTCTATAAATTTATAATCTATTTTTCGTGTAACATTTTGAATATACCTGATTGATTTAGTTGGAATAATCGATATCTGCTGATAGTTTAGATATTAGATAGGTATTCATTCATAAATATTTATTGATATACGTTATTATTAGGTGAGACCTATGTTCAGCAGTGGACGTCGTTGGGCTGATATGATGATGATGATGATGAGACGTTATTGACAGACGTACGGTCCGCTTGATGGTAAGCGGTTACCGTAGCCTATGGGTGCCTGCAACACCAGAGGCATCACGAGCGCGTTGCCCAACATTAAGAAACCTATATTCACTCCTTTTTTGAAGAACCCCATACTGTAGTCCCTTTATATATATAATATCTAGAAACACGACGTCCAAAAGATTTAAAAAAATTTTAAACAGGTAGTTTATGATAGTAATTTCGAATTTCAAGATTCCAATTGATGTGGGACACGATGACGCCTATAAACGTAATCATAAGGTAAATTATGAAATTTATGTACCTACACACAACGAGCTAAGGCTCTTGGGAGTCCCAGGAAATGTCTAACCTACCATCCTGGAACTCGCAACGACATTGATCAGAAATAAATTGCAAATTGCAATCTCAGACCAACAAAAAAGTAAAGACAGAGCATCACGAACAATTGCAGTGAAGTCAACTTGACCAAGACATTCCAAATAAACACACAACCACACGCACACACCTACACTAAAACCGAGACAATTTCTTTTAGTACGTCACGAGTCGTCGCCGCGTTGTAAACAAATAACTAAAATAAAAAAAAGTGATAATGCCTACCTGTGTTGTGAAAGGTTGCAAAAATATACAAAAGAAATCCCATGGAATCACTTATCACTTTTAAATACTTGAATTTACATCATTTCTTAATTATTGAAACTGTAAATTTAAGGTTACTTTTAGGTTAGTTGGTACCAATACTGCCAACAAAACAAAAATAATAATGTGGCCATAGCTATGATTTGATATTTCCCCATTTATTAAACCACAGATTATACTCTGTCGATTCGTTTTCTTTTGTGAAATTTGTAATTACCTTACAAATTCATGATTCGATTTATAATAATTAAAAAAATGAGATATTAAATAAATAATTATAATTAATTTTAAATTTACGAATTTTTTAGATTATTTTTTTAAACGATTCAGAACACGGTGAAAAGGGATAAAAACGATTGTATGAAACTTCTTTGTTTTTTAACTTATAGGTTTGAAAATTTGTTTTGCGGTACTACTATCAAAATATAAAATACCCTCATCAATATTTTTGACAAAGGTGGCTTTGGAAGGGTGAAATTGGGGATGAAACGTAATAAAATTTAGAAATTATCTTAATATATGTAACAGGCTGATGTCTGTACATTATAGATCTTAAAGAAAAAGTCTAGCCCTAAAAAGGTCTTTTTAGGGCAACAGGAGTCAAAATTGTCTGTATGCCTATTTGTCTGTATAAATGTACGGCATGTACGCGTATAATTTCACCTATGATTGATGACCCACAATTTATAAATAAATTTCACCAATGTGTTGCTAGAGGTCTGATTTAATACAGGCCTGTGGTAAAATATCTGTGAATGTTTAATATGTTATTCCTACTGTTTTATGCGAACCGAATTATGAATGTATGAAGTTTTTATACGCAATAGAAGTCATTCTAAACAATTAAGATACAATACATACACAACAATATCTTACTCGTACAATATACATACTTATCCCAAACACATGATATGATTTCCCAAATTATAGGGAAAATGTTTAACAAGTGGCAACCCTGCCAACAAACACATAGACAAACAGGTGGCTTCATTTTGATGTTCGTGATGCTCCGTCTTTACTTTTTTGTTGGTCTGAGATTGCAATAGGTTGCCGATAAATCTGTCTACTGTCTATCCACAGAATATAGGTATGAGTATGAAGTGTGTCTATACCTTCTGGGAAAGTGCCTATTTGCATAAAATTATTTTCAAAATAAGAACATAATCTCAATTGTACATATTATTTTGTTTTTGACATAAACATAAATACAGAAGTTGACGTTGCATTACAAAAAAAAAAAAGCGTCCTGGCTCTCCTATTCTTATTTCCGAAGCCCAGTACCATGTTATATAAAATCGCAATTCTAATTCTGAAACATGATAAATGAATTGTTTATAGTTTTATGAGTGAATATGATTTATTATTGTAAAACATATAAAAAAACAAAACATAGAATTCTAGTTCTTAGAAGTCTGGACTATTAACCTACCGACTAAGCTACGATTCAGACCAACCGGCTCGCATCGGCCCGCGCCGGGCGGCATTTTACAATGCGTTAAAGAACATTGAAATGTATCAACAGTAATTACAGTTCATATTTGCATGCAACTTACGGTCGGAGCCGGTCGGCTGTCGCGACGCGTCGCGGGATGCCGACGGAGGTAACTATGCGTAAGTTGCATGCAAATATGAACTGTAATTACTGTTGATACATTTCAATGTTCTTTAACGCATTGTAAAATGCCGCCCGGCGCGGGCCGATGCGAGCCGGTTGGTCTGATTCGTAGCTAATAATAATAATTATATATTATTTTCTAAGTCGCTATAGTCGATGGTAAGTTGCGATATAAGTTTAATTTTGTTAAGGTAGTCGCTTCGCCATCACTCTAACATCGTTCCGAGTCGAGTGACGTTTGGTTCGAATCCTACACAAAACAAAAATATTAAATTTGTGTAATAAAAGATACCTATTTGTTTCGAGTCTAGCTGTGTACTCCAAAGAGAAATAAAAATAAGATGCGACTTACTTGTGTGTGAGGCACTAGAATTACCACGTAGGTAAGTTAGAATTGTATGGTTTTGTTCTTATTTAATTAATCATGTTTGTTAGTAAGATTCAATCCTTATGGTTAACCGTATCGATCAATGCCATAGAAGTACAGAATGTTTTTTTTTTGGATTTTAGCTGGTTCAATTACCGGGTGTGGCAAGCGAATTTCCAAAAAATTCTGAATGCAGTTTTATTTCTTTTTAAAAACAAAGGAATGTTTCCTTAAAATTATCTATCTCGAGTATTAAGAGTACTTGCCCTCCAGGTGGCATTACAAAATTCCACCATGTAGGTATATATGAAAATATCTACTGACTAATGCCTATTTATGCAGGTTTAAAGTGCGCGGTAAAAATAAGCATGAAAAGTGTAACAAATAAAAATTACTAGCTGTTGACTACGGCTTTGTTGATTGGCCACTACTCAGGTCCCTATTAGTCGTAGCGTGATGTTATACAGCCTATAGCCTTCCTTAATTATAAATAGGCTAACGAACACAATTTTTTTTTTCAAATCGAACCAGTAGTTTTTGAGATCAACCAAACAAACTCTTCAGCTTTTGCCTGTGTATGTTAAGAATACCTTTGTTTCATACACTTCTACACTGAACTGTAGTTGTATCCTTTTTGGTGCTTGTCAAACTAGGTAGGAACTTCTTTGTCTCTGTCTTGCATTCCTAATTTATAAGAATTATTTTTATTATGTCTGTGTCCACATTTAACATTCATTAGGATTTGTTAAGGATCAACATTTATCTAATACGAATTAAATGACTCAACTACAATTTGTGAAGCAGATGTTGTTTACTAAGATTTTTTGTGGCCGATCATACGTTACACACGTGTATTAGAAAAGTCTGGAAACTTACTGGTTATATTGATTACTTTATGGCATCTTTTCCAGCAGTTAATCAAGAAATAATTACTTAATATCGAATTATTGTGTGCCTTTCCAAAATGTTTTCCGTGAAAGCTATGAAGTAAATATTATTCCCATTTCCCATTCTGTTTTGGATATCGAGAGCTTACTGTGACGTAGGTAAATGAATGTTTGGCGTTCCTCGAAAATACTGATAAAGATATTAAACAAATAGTCTGGAATTTTGTATTGCGTTTTATGAACTGTTCGGTTAATGGCAATGAGGTACGAGTATATGTAAATAATTTCCTCTATCTTATTTCTGACTAGAAGTCGCGCGGGGCTTCACTCCTGTCACTTTTTTTGGCCACTGCTCAGCTCCTTTGGCTGTAGCGTGATGTAATATGGCCTATAACCTTCCTCAATATATAGGCTATCCAACACTAAAAGAATTTTTTAAATGGACCAGTAGTTCTTGAGATTAGCGCGTTCAAACAAAGAAACTCTTCAGTTTTTTAATATTAGTATAGATTTCATTCCAAAGACAGTTAATTTTCTCTGAGACTCTTCTAGTGACATAGTTCCGTGTTTGTCATGGTACATGGTTTAAAGCAGTAGGTAACTATGATCTTATCTGGTTAACAGTTTATCTTTTATGAATTCAATGTTTTGTGTGCAAAATGATGATACAAAAACAGCTGGATTATACATCCATCATCAACGTAATAAACAGTCCCTATGATGCTCAACATAATCGATATTCAAGAAAAAACAAACGTTATTTGCCAAAAATATTCATCGAAATATTTTCGATCTCAAGATTCAAGTATGCAAGGACAGTGATGTCAAATAAACACTTCCACTATACTACCAGATACATTCTTACAACGAATTTATAAAAACATGGAATTATACCATCCTTGTTAGTAACATTCGAGTGGACGTGTTTATGCCTCTATGCAGAAACAGCTCTGCACCAAACCAACTAAAGACCTAAACACAAGTGGATCGGGCGCACACATTAATGTTCGCATTCGTATTGTGAATAAACATCGTAATGTAGCAGATAAACTAGGATGGGAGCCAAGACGAAAATATGCCACGGCGCGTTTTTCCGTTGGATTTTGCGCTTTGGAAACGAACAGTAGTCGTGACAGAACCAACATTCATTGTTACACAGATGGAATGTGATAAGGCGACGCGACTGCTATCACTTATTCTACGTCAGATGCTGCACGTACACAGAATAATATATTAGGTTGTAGTCACGCTTGAGATTCATTACGTGTACGAGAATACATCTCTAACGACAACAGTTTCTTCTTAAAGAGAACGTTGCACACTGCTTTGTAATTGCTCCAAGTTTTATGGTCTCTATAGCTCTGTGTGTGTCTACTTATGAATGATAGAAAGTGTATGTACCTATGAGTATGTGGTGAGTGTTCATTGTGTATCTGTGTCCCGTGTTTGTGTATGTCTTGCAAGGTCGCACGAGGAATGTCAGTACTAGACAGGTCGATGCACACGCGTCAAGGTGGGCACGGAAATTTTCATTCAACCGCATGTTCTATTTACATCGTCGATTGCCACAAATTTATTGTATGTGGCGCATCGCGCGCACTTCCTTCACACTGAGCCTACGTCACGACGTAAGAACACCGAACCTTCGCGTGCCATACATCGAACCGTTATAGCGGAGGGTATCTCGTCGGCAGGGCCTGCGATGCTAATGCGTTATGTGTTCCCGGAATACTTTTAAACATCCGGACGTTACATCGGACGAGAGAGTCTCAATAGATTAAGATTGAACTAGTTTGTAAGCCAGTGAATGATCGACGAGGTCCGAAGTGCGGCAGCGGTTAGATGTGTGGAGTCACGACAGGGTCTGGTGTTTACGTTCGTGTTCACTGTCAAGCGTGTTATCTGTTATGTGAGCAGGTGCGTGTGGCGCTAGCGTCGCGAGTGCGCGCGCCGGCTATATTTGTGTCGCGCGGGCGTCGTTACATAAAACTGTCGTGTATCGATCCTCACCTCCTCTATCTTGAGGCTGGTGCGGACCACCTTGCGGGTGACCGTGCTCTCGTATGTCTCCTCGATAGTCTCCGCCATGGTTGCGTTTCGCGGGCGCAGCGGGCGACGCGCGCGGTAGTTGCGCCGGTACTGAGCGGCGCGAGGTTATTTTTAGTCAGCGGCGTGGTACGCTCGCCTCAGTGATCACAGTGGTGTAACTAGCACTCGGGAACGGGGTGGCGATGCCGATGGCGAACTGAGCGATACTGGCGGCCTTCGCGACTCGGTGGCGGTTAGGGGCGCCCGACTAACACATCTGTATTGTGACGCCGACAGACAATCAGATAAAGATTACGATGACGCGGACTCTACTCCTCACAGCGCCAGCGCACAGCGGCTCACTCAGTACACAAACATACTGAAATACGCGCACATTATTGCTTTGCTGTTTCTCTTTATGTCTGTTGGGCTTTTAAGTTCATTGCGATGAATGAGTTACGTTCATGAGTCGTAACTCGTGGGATAACATTAGACACCATGATTTATTAGGTAGATATGTGTATATTTCGAAAGACGTGTACCTACTCGGTTATTCTAATAGTGATCCAGGGTCAAGGTATCATCTGTTTTCAATTTCCATTCAAAACTCATGAAGATCATCGATCATAAAGATTATTTTCTTCAATCCAACTACCCACACGAATAATGTTCAAGCGAGGCGCGTGATAAGAATGCCACCACTAGCGACATCTAGATGAAAACTCAAGGTTACATATTTTGCAACTAGATGGCTCTGTATTAAAAGACTACTATACCTAGTTTTCGTCGCATTGGTGTCATGGCTTGTCTCGACTCCGACTTAATAATAAACAGACCATTAAATTTGTATCTAAACATGATTTTAATGTAGTAAATATATTTTCAGTGCGGCTTGTTCATTTACTAATGGAATAAACCTGTGAATCATTTGGTAGCTGCGTTATTGATGTGGGTAGTTCACTTATATCTTGAATACAATAATATTTACGCAGATCAACAATGTTCTCCTACTATGTCTGTTTTTTCTTAATGTGATGTCTAGATTGTTGTTTAGGAAATTTTCTTTGTTAGCTGTACTTACTCTTTTAGCAGCAACAGCTTTGTTTTCTTACTTGTTGTTTTTCTGTTTTGCTGTCCGAATAATGATTTAAATACTGTAAAACTACTACCTACTTATGTAGAGCCTACATTGGTGAAATATTGAGTGCTGATATATGAGGTGTAGTAGTTAAATTCGAGGATTTTTTCAATAAAAAACAAATATTTAAATCTAGTTTCGAAACATTTTACTGACGACCTTCACAATAGTCTCCATTAAACTCTAGACAACGATTCTATCGTTGCTTCCAGGATACAAAGCACCCCTGGTAACCGGACCAGGGCCCTGATTCTGACTCGTCGGATTGCTCCCGGATCGCAAACTTTTTCGAATCTTAGAACGACGTATTTTTACAGCTTAAGTTATTAAGTGTTAGAAATTAGTTTACCGTATAGAAAATTAAAAACTAATTAATATAGGATTTTTTTCTAAATCCATCTATTTTTTAACATTCTGTTTTTTAACTATAAATAAACTGACAGTTCTGGCCGAAAATATTCCGACAGCTCAGAATCAGGGGGCTGGGGCCAACCTTACCTATTGTTTACCCTGACACTACTGCGTGGCACTACTAGTAGAGCCGTGGGGAATTTTTCTTTCCCGTGACTCAACCAGTAGTGCCAGGGGTAAAACTGTATACTTATATGGCACTACCAGCCACGCGTAGTGTCATAGTAGTTTATATTGTTCATAATGACTGACAAACTAAAATTAATTAAATTTAGCACTAGACAGATAAATCTTTTAGTTATCTTTCTGTTTCTCTCTGAGCTCTTTTTGATTTTGTAATGGGTCGTGTTTTTTAATTATAAATTTTTGTATTTCTAAAATTAGACCGTGGTTTGTTATAAATACGATTCAAAATTAAATTACCATTAAGTTTTATGTCCTAGGGGCTATGTTCGGTTTTGATGTCGAAATCTAGTCATCGATATTGTTTTTCAGAGCAGCACTAGTCATGGTTAATTTGGTTGGTTAACAGTGTTGGGCTGTCACTATTTATACGACTGCCCAAAAAAGGAGTTTATTTTTTCTTATTCCCCAGGATGACGTCACACCTCAAAGGAACTTTTATCGGTTGTGTAGACGAAGTCAAAACAGCTGTAACCGTAGTGCTGAAGGCTAACTGCAGTCGGTCAATGGTTTAAAAGTTAAGTTTTTAACATTTATAAACTAGGACACCTAGCGAAGATCTGTTTTCTTCCAGAATTAGTCGCTAATTGGTCGAAATTAGTTACCAAATATCAGATTCGGTCGGGTCTTAGTTTAAAACATATAAGGATTTAAATTTTTAAGGTATAGTCTAGCTAGGGAATCATCATCATAATAGCCCATAAATATCCCACTGCTGGGCATGGGTCTCCTCTAAACATTTGGAGGGAATTTAGCCTACTATACCTCGTGTTCGTCAGAATGGCGGGTGGGTCATGAAATCGAATGAAACTTGCTCTATTATTTTATAGTGTTTTAGTAGTATTTAGTAACTAAACAAAAATATTTAGTAGTATTACCAATACGATATTAAACGAAAAACAAAACCCGCCGCCAAGCTGATGTCTGGGTGGCGGGTGGTAATTAAACGGTGTAAAATGCTTTAGTTTTTTTGCTTGCATAAGGTCTCCCTTAGTCGCCTTTTACGACACCCACACACACACACAGGTTGAGATGGGGTAGTTACATTGTGTATTCCTAATCCGTCACTACACGATTAATATAAAATAAAATACCAATATACGTTCGAACCTTTATTCATTGCACAAACATGTAACTTATAAATTATTACATTTACAATAAATATTTACGCCTAACACTAACTGTTTAATTTCGAGATACCATTTATACATAATTATATCACTTGGCGTTATGTCACCCCATATTTCTACGAGCTTGGCCCTGAGATCTCCGTTCTGTTATTCCAATATTTTGTAAGAGGTGTTTGTATGAACGCGCTACATTGTCACATTTATAACAGCTAATACTTAATAAAAATATACTTTTGATTTCTGATGAGTGCTGGCTTATTCCACTTGGCTGTAAAAGAAAAGTATTTAAATTATTATTTTCATAAAAATCTGCGTTAAACCCCCGAGTTTCGACATAAAAATAGGGGTGTTATAAGTTTGAAGTGTCTGTGTGTCTGTCTGCATTGTAATTCTTTTTTATTTCTTAGAAAACTGACATGATATATTATACATGGTAGATATTGGTCATCAAAATCGGTGCCACGGTTTCAAGATTCAACGTTATTAGCAAGTATAGGGTGACTTAAAATTTTTAATTTTCTCATTTAATGAAATTCTTCAAAAGTTGGCGAAAAAAAGAACGTTCTTTAGGCTTGTCTCTGGCAAATGTATGTGCGGTCGGATAACCGGACGGACCGTATATAATATACGGTTGTATGCTAGTGTACGTAGACGTGTTAGATTGCATGAGCTACTTACATGATGCGCACAGTGTTGGTGAAGCCGGAGCCTTGCTTCCAGCCGGTGACGACGACCACGTGGTCGCCGCTCTTGACGAACCCGCGCGCCTGACCGAACTTGAGGCCGCTCTGTACGCGGTTGTCTACGTCCTTCAGCCAGTCGCCCGCGACCGCCTCTGTTCAAGAAAAAGATCATTATTTTGTTTATGGTGTTGTTACTAAGGCGTTTACATCATCGATTATATGTAATGATTGTTTAGTAGGGACCAGAGTAAAGAAGTTAGGCGGGGAGATATAGGATAGAGGTTAGGGGAGGGAAAATTAAGGGGGGCTGAGTAGCCGCGGTTCGCCGCGGTGAAACTAAGGGAAGCCAAACTCTGACCGTCATCGGGGCCGAGGGCCGACATCCTTAGGGGTGGTGGCTGCGAGGAAGAAAACCTCTCTAAAAAATTACCGGCGGGAGGAGGAGGAAGACGGACCACAGTGGTCCGTCTTCCTCACTCGTAATCCCGGTGCCGTTGGTTCGGGCCGTGAACGAGGATCTTCTTCTCAATAAAGGGGGGACGGCGAGGAAGAAAACCTCTTTAAGAAATCACCCTCACCCTGGGTCTGGTCACACAATGGCAGGGTGTTGTAAGTATGGAGGAAAGGTGGCGCAGGGAAGCAAACCCTGGATAATTAAATAGTCAATCAACATGGCCGAAGTTAACGATATTTGTAGATCTACCCAAGTCGGCAGCCGCTCAAGCGGTCAACCCGACCCTGACGCCTCGGTGTCTTCTTCAGTTGCTTCGCAGTTGGAAGAGAGTGCGTGTCACATCCAGTTCTGAGCGCTTTCTTTCTTTCCCCTCTTGGTAAAGTTAAGGGACCACGGAAATCGGGAAGTGGTAGATATATTAATTAATTATAATTAAGATAAGGAGGTGGTTGGCAAAAAGGAGTAAAAGGAAGATGGGCAGAAAAGTAAGAGATAAGGGAGTAAGGATAGAAGAGTAAGGTAGAGATAGAACGGTGCAGAGTAAATGGAGAGGGGATTGAAATGGAAATAAAAGATTGAAATGCGTTGAAGAAAGATTGGGGAGAGATGAAGGGGTCGAGAGAGGATTAACAAAGGGTGACACGCCGGGTAGAAATAGAAAGCGGAAGGGAATATAATACTAACTAGGAAACAAGGAAGGAAAAGGATAGAAAGACGAGGAAAGATTCATATAGAACAGACGATCGAGGGACTAAAAGCTACGATAGACGGATGAGGTATGTAGAAGGAGGTCACATTTGTGTGTGTGTAAGTGTAGGGGGAATATGGATTATGTATGGCACATAATGTATATATCTATAATATAAAAATGAATCGCTAAATGTGTTGGTAAGCGCATAACTCAACAACGCCTGGACCAATTTGGCCAATTCTTTTTTTTAAATGTTCTTTGAAGTTTTTTAGTTTTTATGTAGGTTGGTAGGGTAAGTAGGTAGGTAGGGTAGGTAGGGTAGGTAGGTAGGTAGGGTAGGTAGGGTAGGTAGGTAGGGTAGGTAGGTAAGGTAGGTAGGGTAGGTAGGTAGAGTAGATAGGTAGGGTAGGTGGGTAGGGTAGGTGGGTATGTAGAGGGTAGGTATGTAGGTAGGTAGGGTATAGGTTAATTTATGATTTTATGAAAGTATACCTTCATAAAATCATAAATTAAGTAGGTGGTACAAAGTTCGCCGGGACAGCTAGTGAATTTATATATACATAATGATATATTAATTGTATGTTAATGTGCGTAATTAACTCACACTTCTGCCAGCCTTCCCCATTAAATCACTTGCAACTTTCTTACCGAAGGTGATCTGGTCGGGTGTTTATTGTAATACAAGAACATCAATACAGGAAACTTTATTGTCTACTTTAAGTTAATATGTTATATCTGTATAAAATATATATTGACTGTTGTATATATATGGACTGGCCTGTTGGTCTAGTGGTTAGTGACCCTAACTGCTAAGCCGGAGGTTGTGGGTTCGATCCCCACCCAGGACAAATCTTTGTGTTATGAGCATAAAGGTTTGTTCTGTGTCTGGGTGTAATTTATCTATTATATGTATGTATTTACAAAAAAAAAGTATGTAAGTAGAATATCCGTTGTTTAGTACCCATAACACAAGCAAATATAATTGCTTACTATGGGACTAGATGGCGCTGTGTGAATGTGGTAGAATATTATATTACTGTTTGTTTCTAAATATATAAATAAATAAAATAATGTGTAACAGGTTCCCTCACCTTGGTAGACGATGGGCAGCACGCCGCGGTACAGATGCGCCTGGCGCGCGGTCTGCGCGTGCCTCGTCACGGCGATGATGGGACAGCGCGGACGGTACTTGCTCAGTAAGTGCGCGGACTTGCCGCTCGTTGTGATCACTACAATGGCGGCCGCCATGGACTTGGTCGCCGCTTCTACTGCAGCTATCGCAGTCGAGTGCACGGGGTCGATGGGGGTCTTCACCTGTATATACAAAGTATTAGTGAGTACGTAGTAGAGAGGCGCTCGTAGCATTGTGGTACTGAGATAATAATAATAATATTCTACTACATTCACACAGCGACATCTAGTCCCAAAGTAAGCAATTAAATTTGTTTGTGTTATGGGTACTAAAGTCAAAGTCAAAGTCAAATCTTTTTATTTCATTTGGATCACATACATGATACTTATGAACGTCATACAAAGCCAGAAAAGGTGTCAGTAAATTTGCCTACGGCCAGTTCACTGACAAGGTTGAGCTCTGAGAAGAACTTGGCAAGAAACTCAAAACACAACAAACAACTGATATACTACTTAAATACATTTTTTTTGTAAATATATACATATTATAGATAAATTACACCCAGACACAGAACAAACCTTTATGCTCATCACACAAAGATTTGTCCTGGGTGGGAATCGAACCCACGACCTGATGTTTGTTACGATCATCGAAGTTAAGCAAGGTTCGGCAAAGTCAGTCAATGATAGGTGACCATTTGTGGCAATTTAATTTTCGAGTGTCTCCGTGTTTCGGAAGGCACGTAAAGCCGTTGGTCCCGGTTATCACTTAGCTACGATTCAGACCAACCGGCTCGCATCGGCCCGCGCCGGGCGGCATTTTACAATGCGTTAAAGAACATTGAAATGTATCAACAGTAATTACAGTTCATATTTGCATGCAACTTACGCATAGTTACCTCCTCCGGCATCCCGCGACGCGTCGCGACGGCCGACCGGCTCCGACCGTAAGTTGCATGCAAATATGAACTGTAATTACTGTTGATACATTTCAATGTTCTTTAACGCATTGTAAAATGCCGCCCGGCGCGGGCCGATGCGAGCCGGTTGGTCTGAATCGTAGCTTAATGTGGTAGTCGTTAAATCAAGTTGGAAGCTTTCTGGGCGACTTAATTAATAACACCGGAGTCTGCCTCAAGCCCATACGATAAGAAGAAGAAGACAAAGTAGTAAGTAGCAACACTATTTTGTGTAGATACATCGCTCATAACTTACTATACACTACAATAAGGCTGCGTTACCACATGCGATGTTTATTATGAACCAACAGAATAGTTTCATTTAGCTGATGTCAGGTAAATGAAGCTATTCTGTGTGAAGTGGAAACGCAGCCTTACTGTTTTAAAAACACGTAGCTACTTAACTTTAAAGTTTATTTAGTAAAAACGTTTTAATACTTAAGTCTATACACCTAAAGACGATTATTCAATGAAAAAATTGTGTTAATGACAGATTACTGCTAATTCACGTCTCCGAGTGCGGCAGTAATATGACTGTAATCAAAATTGATCAACAATTTCATTACGAAATATTATCTCGCTCGGACGATACGTGAAGGAGTACTCAATGGCTACTATAATGTCGTAATATAGCAATTGTAAATCAAAGTAGCATCCTTCATGCATGTTAGGGATGCTACTTTAGTTTTATTAATCGCAATAAATTTATTTCATATAGATCAAATACATGATACTTATGAACGTGAAACAAAGCCAAAAAAGGTATCTGCAAATTTGCCTAAGGCCAGTTCATTGAGAAGGTTGAGTTCTGAAAAGAACTTGGCCGCCTCCTTAATCGCGAAAGTAGTTACAATTTAAATTAGAAATATCACAGAATGGTACAGAATTTTGGAATTGTAAAGAAACCGATAGATTTAAAAAAGAATGAAAATTTACCTCAGAAGCCAAATCATTGAACAGCTGTCTATGCCAGATAGCAGCTTCAGCCTCCTTGCAGATGTTAGCCATGGTCAGCACACACTCCAGAGGGTAGTCTCCCTTAGCGGTCTCTCCGGACAACATGACGCAATCAGCTCCGTCCAAGATGGCGTTGGCTACGTCAGAGATCTCAGCGCGAGTAGCACGGGGTTTCTTTACCATTGATTCTAACATTTGTGTCGCGCAGATTACTGGTTTGCCCACCTGAAATGTTATATTTATATATTGTAGATTTTGATTGTAATTTATTTGTTTAGACATAAAATCTGATATTTATATATTTGACTTTATTGTATCAACATAGCTTGTTGTACGAATATTTTATAAAATATGAAAATATAGTATTAGGTATCATCACTACATAGTATAAAACATTACCCTCCTTTTTGGCAGTCGGGTAAAAACAAAGTCGCTGTCGCTGTCTGTCCGTTCCTATGTATGCTTAAATCTTTAAAACTATGCAATAGATTTTGAAGAGAGAGTTATTCAAGAGGAAGTTTTATAGGTATAAAATACATACCACGCGGGTGAAGCAGCGGGCGGAAGCTAGTTATTAATAATACGTGCAAAGAAAGGTATTGTTTTGTTAACTTTTAATATAATTAATTTAATTCTTAAATAAAACTGGCAACAATATTTTGCAGATTTTCACATTGCATTTTTTTGCATTTGACGTTGCAATATTCACAAATTTTAAGTAAATACTTATAACAAATCGATACTAATTTTATTCATTTGCGCTAAAAAGAAACTCCTATTGAAGTCATAAGTCATAAGCAAAGATAAAATTAAACTGCAAAGCCGATAGATAGTACTTGTAGGTACATACATTGTCTATTCGAAATCAAATGAGGAACGACTTCCCAAAAGGGATAAGCCCTTTTGGAAAGTCACTCCTCATTTGATTCGGGTTTCGAGAAATTTCGTTTTTTTGATGCAAATCGATTTTTTGTATATAAAAACATCGTATTATCAAAGTTTACAGTGATAAAACGTCTTCCCAAAAAAGACGTTTTTGAGCAAAAAATACTTATTTCTGGTTTATGGGTTTTTTTTCCAAATTTTAAGAAACTATTAACCACAATAGCTAGAATAAGTACATAAATGTAACATAGTTAAAATATTAATATACAATAAGTTATCAGTTTTTACCAGTTTCTGAAAAAACTGTTTAGTCGTAGTTAAAGTCCTTTTGGATTAAAATTACCCTTTTTTGCCTTTTATCTAATACATGACTCACCCTGTTGCACCGAGAAATCATCGTCTTCTGTGCGAGGAATACCTTCTCCGGTGGGATCTCAATACCGAGGTCACCGCGGGCCACCATGATGCCGTCAGAGGCCTGTAAAGAGACAGATAGAGTTCACTAATATACACTGGTACACTGATACTGAGTGTAAGGCATCGACCGAGAAAACGAAAACCGGATAGTTTTAATGATTCCTCTAACAGGCTCTTAAAACTATCCGGCTAACAGAGCTATAATAATAATATTCTACCACATTCACACAGCGCCATCTAGTCCCAAAGTAAGCAATTATATTTGCTTGTATTATGGGTACTAAACAACTGATATACTACTTAAATACATTTTTTTTAAATACATACATATTATAGATAAATGACACCCAGACACAGAACAAACATTTATGCTCATCACACAAAGATTTGTCCTGGGTGGAGATCGAACCCACGAACTCCGGCTTAGCAGTCAGGGTCACTAACCACTAGACCAACAGGCCAGTCAAAGCTATAAAAGTCACCAATGACCTTTGAAATTTTATGATATTACTGAAATAGACCTAGTAAAGGTTGCGGGTGGCCGTTGGATGCGGGCGGCACAAAATCGCTCGCTATGGCGGAAATTAGGTGAGGCCTATGTTCATCAGTGGACGTCATTGGGCTGATATGATGATGATGATTACTGAAATATTTTTTATTTTATTCTCATGTTACTACATGATTTCACAACACTTGCAATAATTATTATAAATACCTATATTTTAAATAGAATTTTAACATTGCCTTTATATCGCAATCACGTGTTATCGATACCAAGAGGTAATGCGGTCTATCAAAAATATGGCAAAAGAATATGGTAAATTTACATACACAGCCCCCCATTTTCAATATACCGTCGACTCTTTTCATATTCTTGATATTTTTTTTATACCACGACGGTGGCAAACAGACGTACGGTCCGCCTGATTGTAAGCGGTTACCGTAGCCTATGGGCGCCTGCAACACCAGGGGCATCACGAGCGCGTTGCCGACCCTTAAGAAACCTATTCACTCCTTTTTTGAAGAACCCCATACTGTAATCCCTTGGGAAAACCTCGTTAGGGAGTTCATTCCACAACCTGATAGTTCTTGGGAGGAAATTCCTCTGGAACCGCGTGGTACGAGACCATTTCGGTTCCAAGGTGTGGGGATGAACTCCCTGCCGATGGCGAGCGGAATATATATGTAATATCGAAAATTGGATATATTATTAAAATCCTTTCTTTATTAAAAAAAACCGGCCAAGTGCGACTTGTATTGCGCATTGAGGGGCAAATTTTTTTGGGATTGATGTCTATATTTTATATCAGTCCGCAATAAATTCTCCCTCGTACTCAATTTTTTAAGCTTATCATTGTATACACCTTCCTGAATATAGTACTTACTTATAATACGATGATATAACTACACGAGTACGGTTTTCGGATTTGTTCCTTTTGTGCAACTTGATATTGCTTCTTGACAAATTTCATGATTCTAGATCAACGTGGGAAGTATCCTATAGGTTTTGACCTTTTTGATCGTCAAGATATGTGAGAAAAATGAAGCATAAACGGCTGTATCTTTGAATGAACTTGACAGCTCTTGTTTATCCATGTCTGTGCGGTCCCGTTACGATAGAAATAGGTATCTATATTAATATTATAAAGCTGAAGAGTTTGATTGTTTGTTTGAACGCGATAACCTCAGGAACTAATCGGTCTGATTAGAAAATTCCTAGTGTTGTTGGATATAATAGTCCATTTATCGAGGCAGGATCTAGGCTGTAACAATCTATAACTTCACGCTACGGCCAATAGGAGCTGAGCAGTGGTCAAATAAAGAACGCCAGTAATTTATGAATATTTTTTGTCTGATACGTTTCATTAGATAATATATTAATCCTATAAATCCAACCCTTTAATTACTTTATAAAACGTACAACCATAAAACCTTATCTTTGATAACTATTAACTGAATGACCTTGCAAGGTCACTCAGAACATTCAGCTAGATAATCCAACCGGTCGTTATCTAAGAACTGCATAAACTTAGCCTAGTAACAACTGTAAGTAGGAGTTTCATATCGCACTAGTCAAAATGACGTATAAGATGCATTATATCTGTAGGCAATTTCCAACCTTATAACAACGTACGGATGATAAAAAAATTCCTACAGACAAATCCCATCTTATAAATGTATTGTATTACATAGATAGAACGATATGGCGAGACAAGCAGATTGTTATCATCCGCCTATTTTACTCGTATGCTTGAATTGTTTTAGAAGTTCCGAATCATCATATCAGCCCAACGCCGTCCACTGCTGGACATGGTCTCACCTAATTTACGCCACCGCGAGCGATCCTGTTCCGCTTGCAACCAACGGCCACCCGCAACCATGACCAGGTCCTCGGTTAGAAGTTCCGGACAATCTGATGAATGATTTTTAACCTTTTGACCGCCACGTCCAATCGGTATCGCCGTGCCTTGAGCGCCAAACTTTTAAAATACAGTAAATTTTTATGTCCGTATGGATTGAGGAGCCACTTCAGATATTTAAAAGGAAACTCGCCCCCTTATTTAGTACGCTTCACGCTCTTGTGTATAGATCGAGGAGCCACATTAAAAGTATTGTATATTCTTGAACATAAACAGGGCTCAGATTTTTAGTAGACACTATACACAATTGCTACTAAATGATACAACATTTTCAAAAATATACATTAAATACTTTCCGTGTTTCAGGTGGCTCCTCAATTCAGATGTTTAGATTGAGGAGCCACATTCCCATTGATATAACTTTGGATATATTTTACTACGAATTTCAGAATGTGGCCTACAAAATTATTTACTTCCCTACTAAATTAGGGGGCGAGTTTCCTTTTAAAATCTGAAGTCTCCTCAATCCATACGGACATAAATTTTTGACGTGCCATACCGTCATTGGCGTGGTGAGCACATTTTCATTTTACGTGTATAGACGTCTCTGGCGTTCAAAAGGGTTAAATCGTTATCAATTTTAATAGCAACCTAATAATATCCCTCGACTACACAAGGGTCTTCTCGCTTATATCTAAAGAGCTGAGAAGGTCTAACTAGGCTATCCACACACGCTAGCCTGATGCGGGTTGGTGGAATTACTTACCCCTAGAATTTCTTCTAGAATTGATTAGTTTCCTCACGAGATCTTGTATTGACTCACAACAGAATACAATCTTGCCGATATTATAAATGCGAAAGGATGGATGAATGTATGGATGGGTGTTTGTTAATCAATCACGCGAGAACGGCTCAAAAGATCTGTATGGAATTTGATACACAGATAGATTATAGTCTGGAATAGGACATAGGCTACTTTTTACAGACAGCAAGCGGGTGGAACCGCGGACGGAAGCTAATTCACGTAGGTATATTATGAAAGTTGAAACACAAGTTAGTAAAATGTGTGTATATTAGGTTGCGTTGCCCCAGCGGAAAAAGGTCGAATTTCATTTTCAGTGTATGACGTCGTGTAATTGTGTATGGTAAGTAAAAATTTGTATATCGAACCATTGGGGAGATATTCATCAAAAACTTTTTCCTCTGCGACAACGTTGTCCAATTTCTGTTATGTGATTGCTCAAGTCTATAAACCACGTGTTCTGTTTGGACATAATAGTATTATTTTTAATGTAAATAAAACAGGATTTATACTGATTACAATAATATAATCTAATTTTATTTAATTTACTCAGTAATATTAATACATCATTTTCAAAAAGGTAATTTTATATTATCTGAGGTATAAAATAGAAAAACTGTTACATAAAAATAATGCCTTAAACTAGTTTGAACTATTTTGTGGACTGAAATCTTAGACTTAATTGTAATACTTAATAATAATACATTTAAAATTAAGTATAATTAAAATAAAAACTAGGTAGGCGCAAAGGTACCATGCTAACTTATACCTATGTATTTGGCTGGTAATAATACCATTAAATTAAGAATACATAATATCACTACCCCATCTCAACCCGTGGATGTCGGAAAAGGCAACTAAGGGAGTAACCTTATGCAGACACGAGCACTGCGAGAAAAAGAAAACTCGAAAAAAAACCCTATACCAACCCGTCTGGCCAACGTGGTATAGCAGGCTAAATTCCCTCCACATTCTTTAAAGAAGAGCCGTGCCCAGCAGTGGGATAATAATGGGTTGAATTTATGAATATCATTACTGTACTCTCTCTTTTGGCTTTAAAAGTAATTTATTAACAGAGGTCAAATCAAATCAAGTATTTTTCATAATATATACTTTTTAAAATCATCAAGGTGACACATGAGAATGTCACAAGGAAAAAGGTGAAACAAGAAACAAGCCAAAAAGGAGTAGACTCGAGGACGGAGGAGAGAGACTATTTGGAGGTCTTGGGCGAAGAAAGCTAAGACGAAAACGAAGCGGGTCCTGAGTTCTTACCAAGGGCTAAGCATAATATATGATGATAATGAGGAAAAGGCAGTCATATCTCCTGCCTGCTTCTCCTCCGCGTACTCTCTCTACCAATCCGGAAGAGTTTGTTCAATATGACATGCCATTTTACGAATCCAGTTTTAAAAGTACTAAATCAATTAATTTTATGAATAAACTTAATCAAAACCTATTAACACTATTAAAACTAATATTATAAGATCTTTTTATGCTATTTAATGGCTATTAATAAAATACGTCCAAAAAAATAGGACAAATTTATAATCACTCGTCACTTAGGTATGAGTGGTACGACACGGACGGCGCGTGATTACATAGAATGAAAAGATTCAAATTGAAAGATCAAAATTTCCGGTAAAACTAGTAGGTTATTTAAACCGCGGGGGTTTTTAATTGTACATTTATCTGATTGCTATTATCCAGAAAAAGTTTCCGAAACCACTATAATTTCATGGTGTATATGTTACCGGAAATGTATGAAATCTAGGAATTGTATACAAATCCTAGGATATGTATACAATTGCGAAGCTATTTAGAAAATGTATAAAATATTGTTTCGAAAACTATTGAATACATAGATATCCTGGGATATTGGGATTTCCTAGGCATTGTATATAATTCCAATATCGTATTAGGAAATGTATAAAAAATAATGTTTTCTGTAATAAACACATATAAAATGAGAATAATAATTTTTATTAAAGCACTCGTTGAGACAATCAGGTAACAATCATACCGTAAAATATAATATCTTCAAAATAACCCTAACCTAACCAGTCAAAGTCGGTATGCTCTGAATCGGGGGGTGTTAAGTTAAATACCCTCCCCTCGCTCCGCTATCCCCGCGTACCCATTGATATCTCAAATGTTTTACATTTCCAATTGCTATTTAGGACTTGTATAGATATCCTAGGAAATGTGTCTAATATAATTTATTTCACACATTTCCGAGCGATTTTAGGAATTACATACATTTCCTAGGAATTGTATACAATGACGGATTACATACATTTCTGTTAACATATATAAGTATATCACATTGTCTGGACACCCGGTATATTGTATTTTTCTTTATGCATAATGTGTACATTTAGACAGACGAGTGTGAATAGACCAATACAAAAAAGTCTTACCTATCTAGACTACAGGTTTTCGGAGGTGTGATGCTGACGCCAGCATTCTCCAACGCACAGATAAACGTCACACACACTACATACTATGTTAGTCCATTTCCGAATTTTGTTGGCAGCGCAACGTATGCAGCAGCGTCGTTTAAATCTTTCGTCCTTGGTAGACGTGCGTTCTTTAGTAACTTCCCTATGTTCTGGGAAATGCTTTAGAGACATATTAAGTCGTATAGGACGCTCGCCAGCTGACGGTTGCCTCGGTATTGTTTCGACGCCATATTGCTCACACAGTTGTTCTGCCAACACATATCTAAATTGTCTGTGTGACATTTTTTGTTCTCCAACCTTTTCTGCGTTAGCGCAATAGATGACGTAAGCATTTAAAATACTCACATTGAGTAGGCGCCTAAAAACTTTGATGTACCACTTTAGGCAGCGTTTACGTTCTAAAAGGTACATCGAAAGTTTCTGATCCATACGATCTACGCCGCCCATGTACTTGTTGTAATCATGCACTACAACGGGTTTGGTGAACTGTTTGCCAGCTCTTTGGCCCACTACGGTGTCGTTTTTGTGATAAGTGGACAATGTGGTGACCAACTTCAAATCCTTCCAAGCAACTACTGCCACGTCACCACAATGTGCACTTATCATTTCGCCACTTTTCATTTGTTTTTCGTTGAGCTGTTTGATGTTGTGAGGAGTTCCTGCACGACGTCGATTCAACGTACCTACCACGTCGGTCTGCTGGGATTTTAAAAATTTTGCAAGCGGCACAGAATTATAAAAGTTGTCCATAAATAAGGTGTATCCCTTCCCCAAATAATCTTTCATTAAATTTATAATAACTTTTGCCGTCGAATTAGTAAAACCAAAGAGTGATTGTTGTGGTAATGAGCTTCTTCCACTGTAAATGATTTTCTTGAGACAATACCCAGTTGACGCCTCACAAAGCTCATAGGTCTTTATACCGAATCGTGCTGCTTTGGATCTGATGCATTGAACCCAACTTAGGCGTCCTTTCCAAAGCAGCAACGATTCATCTATAGACAATTCTTTGCGAGGCGTGTAAATGTTTTGAAACTTTGAATTAATATATTCCAAAACTGGAGAGATTTTAAAGATTTTACGTTCCTCCCCGCGCATGGTAGGCAGCAGATAGTCGTTGTCGACGAAGTGTAAGAATTTCATAAGCAACCAATACCGTTGCTGGGACATTATACGCCGAAATTCTGTCATCCCTAAAACACCCGTAGTCCAGTACTCATCGACGCGACCCCTGGGACACATACCCATGAGAATCATTACCGCCATCAATCGATAAATTTCCTCCGCTGTGGTCTCGGTCCATGCGTTCAGACGCGAATGCGGAGAAAGGGTATCCGTCTCAACAGCCGTATCGATGGTATATAACGCGTACCGATTGGTCTCTTGGGCAATCATATCGACGATCGGCCGGTCCCAAATTTGAGAAAACAGATGAAAAGGGTCGGTTCCTTCAATGTTGGGTCCTGTTTCTTCTACAAATGCCGATCGTTCGCCACTGAATGTGGAGAAATCGTTCTTCCACGAATAGTCCTCCTCCATGTTAGACTCGGTATCTGGAGGCGGCTCATCGAAAGGGTTCTCCTGCAGAATCCCCTGTAGTTCCTCAAGAGTGAGTTCTTCAATTTCGTCTATCTCACTTCCAGAATCCTCATACAGCGCTTCTGTAAGAGTCACGTACTGGACCCCATCCTCCATAACTTCATCTTGCGCTTCTGTAAGAGTCACGTACTGGACCCCATCCTCCGTAACTTCAACTTGCGCTTCTGTAAGAGTCACGTACTGGACCCCATCCTCCATAACTTCATCTTGCGCTTCTGTAAGAGTCACGTACTGGACCCCATCCTCCGTAACTTCAACTTGCGCTTCTGTAAGAGTCACGTACTTGACTCCATCCTCCGTAACTTCATCTTGCGCTTCTGTAAGAGTCACGTACTGGACCCCATCCTCCGTAACTTCATCTTGCGCTTCTGTAAGAGTCACGTACTGGACCCCATCCTCCGTAACTTCATCTTGCGCTTCTGTAAGAGTCACGTACTGGACCCCACCCTCCATAACATCATCTTGATCCTATTAAAAATAAAATAACTCCACCAACAAAACCCACGCAAAACAACATGCATTATAACTAATATACGTCATACTCTATTATTTAAGGTACATTATATAAAACACCTTTAATAATTATTTCGAAGTTTTGATCGAATCGAACCGTTGATATTTACGGGCTGACTGAGACGACGTGCGAGTCCGTGACCCGCTGTCTATCAAATTTAAGTTATGATGTTAATAAAATGTGAAAGTTAATATGGTTGATGGATGATTGGCTGAACGGATCGCTATGAAATTTGGCACACAGATAGATTTATGGTCTTGAATAGCACACAGGCCACTTCTTACCGATATACCACGTGAGCAGAGCCGCGGACAGAAGTTGGTTACTAAAATATGTGGCAAAATCGCGAAAAGTTTAACTAACCTACCTTTCCCGTCATTTTTTCATTAAATATAATAGCCAGAATGTTATTACTATTGTATCTTAAATGTAGTAAAAATAAATATATTTTGTTTGTTTCCTATACAATAGAAAATGGGTAAAATACTCACAGCAATAATTTCGTCCAGGTTGACCATACCCTGGTGGTTCTCAATCTTGGAGATGATCTTGATGTTCCTGCCCTTAGCGCCGAGGATGCCGCGGATCTCGTCCAAAGCCGCGCCGTTACGGATGAATGAGGCGAAGATCATGTCCACCTGAGTACAAGAATATTACTTATATAAAAATAATATCAACTAATTTATATCCACGTGACGGGTAAGGATCTGCTTGCCTTTATCTAGAGAGCTGTTTAGGCCATAATCCACACATGTTGCACCCAATGCAGGTTGGTAAACCAAACATATACATACAAAAATATGTATCTATAACAAAAACTGGTTTATTCCCATCCAGTCACACCCAAACCTGTAACACTGTTACTCGTTGGGAAAAAAATTCCCATCATGTCACACTGTTACTCGATGCAACTGCTTGCAATTTTTTTCTCCCAACCAGTAACACTGCCATATATTGGTGTTACTGGATGGGGAAAAAAAAATTGCATTGAGTCACACTGTGTCTCGTTGAGAAAGAAAACATTTTATATTCCCATCGAGTCACACAATTTTTTTTTCACTATTTATTGAAATATTAGTGATTGATATTTTTAATATATAGAGAGTCGCTACTAATCGTTAGACAGTTGCTATTTCCGACATTTTTTAAAATAAACTACTTTCTGAAGTCATGGGTCATTCCATCAGGTTGGCGGGTCTCCTATCCAGTGAGAACAAACTGCATAAATGAAAATACGCACGTCCCGCCTGATGGTAAGCGGTTACCATAGCCTATGGCGACGAAATAATGATTATGTTAGTGACATTTACATGACATTTTGACCATAGCAGTACAATTTTCAACAAAAATCAAGGAGTTATGGGGTGACAAAACTTTTTGTTTGGGACAAGGAATGTGAGTTGCCTTTACCAATATCATAAACTGAATTCTTTTTCACATCTGAAAACATTTAACGTCCACGAAAGAACAGTAAAATAAACAGTCATCAACATGCTTTTAAATTCCTTTTGTTTATATTGTTACAAGTTATTACGATATTTACGTTAACAGATAATAATTATAATTATCATCATCTGTCCCAAGGTTGTTTACAACTATGTTTTACATTAGACTGATAAGTGCAATTGTTTACATTTATATTATGTACATTTTTTATTTTTTTCCTAGAACCCTGTTATTATTTCCAAAATCAAAGTAGTCTAAGTTACTCCTTGTGACATTAGCTATCCGCCAGCAAAAGTCTCATCGAAATCGGTGCAGTAGTTTCGGAGTTTACCTCAAACAGACAGACCAAAAATTGTACTAAACTGTAATAATAATGTTTTGAGAAGGACTTGCTTAAATTTTAACTGCCCTCTCCACATAATGGGCCATCGTGGCCAAATACGAAATAGGCTGTAATCATAGCCTTATCTTCCACATACGGTGTCACAATTACACGGTGTAAACATGTGTCATCAATCATCAAACAAACATCGATTATAAATTTTCTCTATTGGAACAGGCCCAGAATCGCGGAGAATTTCACAAACCTACAAGTCACAGGCACTGTTAGTAATTATAGCTATGATAACAATAATATTATTATACTTATTCATTTGTACTACATATCTTAATATTTTATCGACGAAGATAATTAACTCTAGACTACATTTATAATCTAAATATTATGACTTAAAAATCACTATCTTTGTGACGTGTAGCCGGAATATTTTGACTGTTCTGTATCAATTAAATCATTTGAGTCTAGAATTCATTGCACCAATTCTATTAAAATTTGCATTGGATATTTTTATTAGGCTTTCATCAATCATCATCATCATATTATCAGCCCAATGACGTCCACTGTTGAACATCGGCCCATCTAATTTAAGGTAAAAGAGATAATTTCTTGCTTAGTAAAAAGTCTTGCAAAAGAAATGGTGATATTTGCAGTAACTCCTGATTTAATAGTTCTCAAAAAACACAATTCATTTATTTGCAACATTTGAAATATTTTGAATATCAAAATATTTGTATCCCTGGACCGATATATAATGAAAATTAAATTATACACCCCTCTCCACAATGGGCCACGTTGGCCAATTACATAATAGGCTATCATGGCCACCAATTTCAACACAGTTGCGTTCATATTATAAAATTAATTACAAGGAATTAGCGTACACCTAGTTTCAGAACAACTATCTCTTGAGTCACGCAAAGTATTGTTTTTATTCCCCATTTAAGCACCGCGTGATATGATAAGAAATAGTTATCAATGATATTTAGTTTCATCCAATATATATTGATAATAGTATTAGTAATGTTTACATCCAAATATTTTTGTGAGGTTTCTGAACTCTGTGATAAAAATAGAGGACCCTCTGAGAAAAACAGTGTAAACAATCATTTCCACTGCACAAATGGGTCTTCATGCAATTGATATAAGGTGGAAATTGCTAAATACAATAATTTTTACTTAACGCCTTTTTCAATGAGTACTACGTTTTGATTAGGTATTAAGTTGGCAACAAGGTGCATGATTGCTTCGTGATTCTATATTTTGTATGAGCACGTGAAACTGTTTACGTGATTTTATCGTGATCTTTGATGTTATATATGTATAATACGTCATAGTATTTTGTATTTATATCGTTATGACGAAACGTTAGGATGTATGTCCTTTTGTGTATTTTACTCAAAAACTACTACCTACCTATATTGTATATTGACGAGATTTGGAAAACAGGAGTCTTGTAATTTGTTTAAGTAATTTTCTTGGTGTTTAAAATCATCAATATGTATATAATGAATAAATGTAATATTTGTAGATCTCACTTATCCATGGAGTTGCTTACATAGCTAAAGAACTGCAAATAAATATGTACTCACCCCCTGTTCAACACCGAAGAGCAAATCCGACTTATCCTTCTCGGACACAGCGGGCAGATCAACAGGGAGACCGGGGAGGTTCACACCCTTCCTTGAACCGAGGCTACCTGATTTCAAAGATAATAACTAAATTTACTAAAAATGAACAAAGTAACACTTAAGAAAGTTACAACGTAACACGGGCTCGATCCTGTTAATATAGCAGACCGATGGACTAATATCGACCAATCACAGGCCAGCAATATGGCCCGATTGACTTAGTAAGCCAATCACAGCTGTCGAATGACACTATCGGCTTACCATTGTGTTAAGATTGTGCTAGCAGGACCGACCCCAGGTTATCTTGAAATTAGTATCAGCCAATTTTCTTACAACCATATTGATGTTCAAAACATTTGTAGAGCTTAATGGATGAAAGGGAAAAATTGCTATATTTAACAGTTTTAGACTCGCCCCCAAGTACATGAGACAATAGGCTCACTGTTAGCGAAGGCTACCCATTGTAATCTATTTCTTTATCTTAAAGCTAGTACTAGTATGATCGAGTTACTTTAGCTCAAAATGGTAATTATAAACTTCCTGCCATGACAGTTATTTTAAGTCGGAATTCTTAGATAGCATTAGTGGCGCCTAGATTTGCGCAAAGTTAAGGTTAAAGTTACCCTCCAGGGCCAAAGTAATCCGGTCTTACGGTATCTATGGTACGGTATATATCTCACCTCCATTCTCAATAGAACACACAAGCACGTCAGCGGACGCAGATTTACAGATGATAGAGATAAGTCCATCGTCAATGAAGATCCTGTTGCCAGGCTTCACTACGTTGGTGATGTTCTTGTAGTCTACAAATATGACGTCAGCAGTGCCCCGCTCGGCGTAAGCAGAGTCCGTGGTCAGTTTGATCGTGTCGCCTTTCTTCAGTTCAACTTCTGCTGAGCCACCCTGGTTAAAGAGATTGAATGAATGAATGAATGAATGAATGGCATTTATTTCTCAGTATATGGTACATGAGGTCTTAAATTAATACATTAATGAAGCGCATACACTACCATTGCTGGTGTAGAAATATAAAAAATTATACATGCAAATTATTAAAATTATTACATTCAATTAAATTTAGGCTCAAAATTGTTATGATTACAATGTCAATTTCTATCTCATTATAATGTCAAGTTAAATTAATTACAATGTCAAAATATTAAATTAAATGTCAAAATATTACAATGTCAAATTATAGGTATAATTTATATTGATTGAAACTTTAACTTGAAAAAAAATATAATAAATTATATATAATAATGTATAAGTGGATATTAAATATCCACCTGATCTCACTCGGCACTCGGAACAGTCCAAGCAGTATTCAGCTCGCCGAAATGGCAAAAAAGAAAAGAAGTTCCAAACGAAATAACACGGTTTACGCAACAAAATAAACTTCAAACTTAATTAATGTCTAAAATCTCGTTAAGTATCTACTTAGGTGTCAAAGTAACTTTAATGAAAGACACGTTAATTAATAATGTAACATAATATACGTCGTTCTCAAACTAATTTCACATTTACTTACATAATCACATAGCTGATATTGGTTTGACAAAGACAATACACCTTATACGAAAAAAGTAGCGTCAGTCAATATCAGCTCCAAGTATACTTACACCCTCAAGCAATCCAGTCCTGATTTCAGGTCCCTTAGTATCCAATGCGATAGCCAAAGAGAATGGGGTGCCAAGCTTGGCACTATAGTTCTTCTCGGCCTCGCGACAGTTACGGATGGTCTCGGCATGGTACTCGTGTGAACCGTGGGAGAAGTTCATGCGAGCAACGTTCATGCCTGTCTCCATCATACGCTCCAGCGTTGCAACATCGCGGGAAGCCGGCCCTGGTAGAAATATATTTGTTAGACCCTTCTCAATTTATTATAAAACTTATAATAAAAACCCACTTAGGCATACAAAACTTACACCGTTTAAATGAGCCTTTACAACGTTGGTAGCCACTTTAATAAAGTAAGTCTCAATTACGGACCATGTCGGACACAGCAAAAATAATTTTGTAAGAGAGGGGAATGTTAATGTTACACCTGACTATTGTAAACTGAGAATAAAAAACAAAGGCAGATGAAGCATACGGAAAAAAATGAGAGAATTCCTTTTTTGTTTTTTGACTGGGGCCCGATCCTGCTAAATTACACAGGTTGATAGCAGACCGGTCGACTACCATCGACCAATCACAGGCCGGCAATATGGTGCAATTGACTTAGTAAGCCAATCACAGCTGTTGAATGAGACCATCGGCTTACCATTGTGTTAGCAGAATCGGGCCCCTGATATTCGGTTTTTGGCCACACTCCGGTAATCTGTTTCTCGCTTTTAGTGAAACAAAAAAAGAAATAGCAAAATTTTTATCTTAATCCCGATTAATCCATTTGCCTTCGTTCATTATTGATTGATGATCGAGTGTGGTGGTAATGGTTATCATTCTATAATCAATCGGCTATCAAAGCCCAATATGAAGAGAGATGATTATAGTGTGGAAAAAAAAACAAGTACTTAATTAAATAAAAACTACTTGGAAGCCTAAAAAATAAATGATTTAAAGAAAAATTATATTATTTAAAATGAGAAGTAAAAATATCACTTTTTTTATTACTTTATTAAAAAAACACAGTTATGTATAAAAACAAAAAATAAATAAATGCAACACACACACAAAATGCGACTTTTTCGTAATGAGGAATTACAAATCCCATCCCCAATGTCTTAATTCGTTTAAAAAAATAAAGGAAAATAAATTAATTCTTACAGTAACTACCTTCATTTTATTTTAGGACGAGATAATTTACCATAGAAGTTTACTATTACAAATACATTTTTTATCACTAACGCAATTTGGTCGGGCTTGCCGTGGACGACGTATGGGGTTTATTCGGCTTGACATTATCCCGTGAATCATAATGGCAATCATCTGTCAAAGTTTGAGGTTAACTAAATTATCATTAGAATCAATAGATGGTAAACCAGGTAATTTAAACTGAATCATCTGACATCTTCGTATACTGATCAATTGAGAATCTTCGCCAAGAATTTGAGGATTCCAAAATCTCTTCCGTATTATTACTATCACTGGTGGTTTTAGACATCTTCAAAGTAAAAGTGACGTATACCCAGCTTGAAATGAAAGCATATCATAGTGTAATACTTTCATTTCTTATGTAGACGTCCGAGTAAAGTTTCCGTCCAACTTAACATTAACAGAAGACGGCGGCTGCTCTTACACTACGAAGTTATTCCAATATGTCTCGCTCACTTAAATCAAATTTGGGACTTTTTGGAGAGGAATGGCAATACATTGATAATGAGGATTATTTCAAAGGGGACAGCGATTTCTCGAGGATGCCTAATGTGTACGTAATATTTCTCATAACACTTATTATTAGTCAAATAAAAATACTTTTTATCCAGATTTCCATTTAAGCTTTATAACATATAACATATGCTTGTGTTTGGGAATCGCGCTCCTCAAGTATTTAATTAAAATTCTATATACTACAACTAGATAATTGTAAAACATGATAGTACAACTCACCAATGGTACATATGATACCAGAGAGACGCACGTAAGACGCCTTGGAGTCGATATCGAGGCTGCAGATGTGTTCCAATTGCGAGCCCGCGTTCATGGCGGCTTGCTGCATCGCTGGTTTTTCCGATGAACCCGACTACGTAACAAAGAAATAACAATTTAGATATTTAGTCAGCTTGTGACCACAACCGATGTAACCTGGTCGAAACGTCAAGCACCATAAGGTATGTGAATACCTAAATCATAATCGCGTCAGATCGAACGCACAATAGGTCGGGTGTAACAATGTCAGTATGGTCCAAGCACGCAGCGCATCTTCATTAGTGTGTAGATTGAATATTTTTGCCGTCAGATGTTTGGAAACCCTAACGTTCAGAAATAAGATAAATCTAGTTCAGAAATGTGAGCCTTGTGGAATGAAGTAGGTAGGATGAACTAAAGGACATCGCTGATTAAACAGGCGACATGATGACATCACACCGTCTGCGGATCTTTCACGCTTTGACGAATACGCAATAAACAAATTGCCTCGGTGGTGCAGCGGGAGTGTGAACGACTGCTGTGCAAGTGGTCCCGGGTTCGATCGCCGGATCGACATAATAATATGACCAAATATATCTGGCGAAATATGCACCTCTCCCAACCCCTTTCGAGAAAAAGGCGTGTGGAAAAAGGACTGATATCGTTGTTTATTGTAGC
The DNA here is from genome assembly GCA_905147015.1 of Laspeyria flexula. NCBI lineage: Eukaryota > Metazoa > Arthropoda > Insecta > Lepidoptera > Erebidae > Laspeyria > Laspeyria flexula. The sequence goes on from LR989958.1 coordinate 3,304,630, forward strand.
ATAATCTTATACAAGTAGGTATATATTTATTATTTAATAATATGTCTATAATGATAACTCTATTGCGAGAGAATGTCCCTCCAAATCCTAAGTACCTACTACAGGTAATAATGACTTAAATCCTAGGTAGTAGGTATTTATGTATTTTAATAATTCATGTTAAATTATTGGTAACAGAATGATAATTTTAATCAACTTTATTGTTTTAGTTATTTGTTTAGTAATTATTACCCAAATGGTACGCACTGCTCTCACTTGAACTGAAAACGATGACAAATGTTTAAACATAGATAATGATCTGAATAACTTCATTTTAAACCACAAAAAACCTAAAGCCGTAAATGAGTTACAGGCACGTACAGACAACAGATTATGACTGATACATATGTTTACTTTTTACATTGAAAAACTAGCCAAGGCTTTACTAACGCACGTGAGACTCGGTGAGACTAAAGAGGACACAAAAATAATAGATAGGTAGGTACATGTCATTTATTTTAAGATGAATTAGCTCTTTTATATGACTTTTTTCGTAAGGAAATTATATTATATATATTATAGCTTATAAGCGCATCTAAGAGCTTATCAGCGCATCTAGGAGCTTATCAGCGCAGCTAAGAGCTTATCAGCGCATCCAAGAGCTTATCAGCGCATCCAAGAGCTTATCAGTGCATCTAATAGCTTAAAAACGCATCCAAAATCTTATTAGCACGATTACTCTTCACTACGTTAGGATAATATAGTAATAAGGGCATGTCCGTTTTTGAAGTCTTTTTTCACGTAGTGCGGTTGTAGGAAACAAGGAATACAAAAACTAGGTACTACTTATTATAATCAGTCCGACAATTTGTAAGTAGCTACCTAAATTATAGGAACAAATTACTTATACATAAATATGTACTGCAGTTTCCTCGTAAGTATTACGTAACACATGCTAAACGCATAGGTATATATAAGTACGTAACTAATTGGGTCGGTCGTTGACCTTAAAAGGCTTCGTGAATCAATGCAACTTACATATATAAAAAACAATACAGTATCAGCATAGTGTACCTATGTATATTTTGCCACAAGCCCTGGGTCGAGAGGGACGTCTTCTGTTGACTCGAAAGAAATACCAAATATCCAACCCACGTCACAGTACAACCCGCTACGCCACACGACAATCAAGTAGATAAATATAGGTCATCGGCTTTAAACCGCAAGTTAGATTATAAATTACCTTTACGTAGTTTTTGACCATATCCGGTGTAACTTATACTGTAGGCATATCTTACACTATGTAGTGGGTCCCTCCTGGCTGAGTCTCGTGGATATCAACTGATATGGATGATTTGCCCATATTTTGGACGATCTACCGCTAACTTGCTACTTTATTTTGCGCATACGGAACCAAATTGTAGTAGAAAATAAAAATAAAAACAAGATTCCCAAAAGACGGATAGTATAACTGCTTCTCTACAAATAAGTATGAGGGTAATACAACCAATTTATAAACGGGGAATAAAAATCGTGCATGCAAAAAACAGTCACTACACTAAGTACATAATTATATATTATATAGGTACATAATTAAATTGATTGTTAAGTAATTGTATAGATATCCGCAAATATCGAGTGCCAAAAGCTGGACCAGTTAAGCAATTTAAAAAAATATTGGAAGTTTATGGTCAGTTCTTATTAAGTAAAATGAACACTTTGCACTACAAACACCAATATACAGCAGTTCTGTACAGTTTCTGTAGTCATGAGAACAAAATTCCATGAGAGTGAAGGTAGTCATAAATGAATTTAAGTGTATGTATGTAGGTATGCAATAGGTCAACTAAAGATTTAAGGAATTTTATTCTCAAAATGACACTTAAATTGAATTCTAGAACAAACATAAAATGATTTAAAACAACTATTCAATCCAAATTTCTAATGATTCAATACAAAAATAATCTTATATCCCAACAGGAAACTATTCTGGTGCAGAAAATAATGCTAATTACATTGGCATTGATGCAGAATTATGTTTATCACACTGAACCTATAAAGAACTAGGCACTATCAATTACAAGAAAAACAGATGGAAAATAGATCAATATTTTAAAATTCTTTGAGCCATGGGTCCACTGGTACAGTCTCGAGTTCATTAATATATTGGCACAGTCATTCGATATTTTTGTTGAAAAGGGTGACTACAACTTATTGCATAATGTACAGCATATTTTATTGAACCATTCACATGAGGACATATTTTTGATCCATAGGTTTTATAGTATTTATTGAGCATTTTAACGCTCACAATATTTTGAATCCTTAATGGTGCCAATCTAATGAACTCGACTGTACCATAATGCAAAAAAGCAAAGCCAAGGGCGCTAATAACTTAAATAGTAAGTTGTTAAAAATAATTATTATGACAGTAGAGTCCTATCTCATTTCAAATTAAAATTCTTTGGGACTTTTACATGTATGCAACCTCGGTTACAGAAATAAACATTATTATTATTATTATTTTGAACCTGTGCGTGTAAGTGTACAAAAATGACCAACTATACTTTTCACATTATAGAGAATTATACATCTGTGAAGAGAAACTAATTATAATATGACTGCGGGAGGTGTCTCACCCTATTCCTAAAAAAGCTCTTTGAGGCGCTACATGCTGGACCTGTCTCCCTAAATCTCAGCCCTGAGTGTTCTCCTCCTGATATTTTCCTATCTGTGTTATAAAAAGAAATATAATATTAATACTTCAGTCACAGAAACTTAATTATACAGATTCTTATCATAAAATAAATAGCGACCAATATTATATATTACAGTATTTACATATATGTATTACAGTTCAGTTTCCAGCTAAGTAGATACTGATACCAGGCAGCGTTGTTCTAACATTTGATGTTGTGTGAGAAGTCAATCATCCAATGATGTAACTTCTCTTCTTTTGTCTTGTGGAGTCAAGGTAACAAATATTGTGTCTACTGAATGTAATTATGGCAATGGTTAGTCATGTGAGACACTACCATTGTTTATGCTACACATATTTTATGGTGTAATGTGAGCAAAGGAAGTTTCTAATTACAGCCATACTGAAGACTCAGCATTAACATATGGTGTCAGAGTAAAATTGTTTCTAGTTAAAAAAAGGTAAGAACTGTGAACGTAATTTTAAAACTGGAATCTTATTGGATTATTAGACTATTGTTAAGTTTCATTTTAACACAGAATTAATATTCATTGTGATAGAGTAATTATTTTATAAATTTATATTTTAAATGTTTGGAGGCAGGTAAATAATGTTGTTAAGTGAATATATAAATTAATGGTGTCCTAATAAATAGGTACAACATGTTGTTTGGGATGCTAGAGCATAACAATGCAGGAATTTATAATATTATGTTGATAGACTACTGCAGTTGTGATTACAGCAGATAACATCATATCTAGTAGAGCACTATTATCTTTATCAATATGTTTAACAAACATCATACAATAATTATATACTTAAATGGAATTTTTCTCAGCTGATGGTGCCTATGCACTTCAAATTTCATATTCGATGTTAAATCGTAGGTTCTGCTCTACCTAAAGCAAAATATATAGTATTTCACTATTTTTAATTTCTCAAATAGATATAAGTAGTGAAGTTCCTGAAAAATTTAATATGAAAAAGTATCGCCATGGTAATGTCTTTACAAACACAGCTGTAGTTCACGTAATCATACGATATGAGACTAAAATAGAATAAAAGGGACGTTACCTCGACTTTGCCATCGTAGGTTGTGGTGAAAACCATGTTTTTACTGATTAAATAATCGGTTCTTTCACTGAACAATACGGGAGGTCGGACTGCCGGCTTTCGTGATCTTGAACTGCCCTTCCGAACGAAAAACGGATTCCCGCAGCGCGGTGCGAACCGAGTTGCGTACTCGACGAGAAGCGAGCGGCGCGCGCAGTACAGCTTACTCACAACCGTGGGGTAAGTAAACCCACCGAAACCAACTAGACCACCTATTATTACTAGATTTGCATCATATCACGCTCTCAAAGTCATTTTAACATTGCATCTATTTGACCCTCCATTCGGCGAGACTTATCTTTTATTCTATATTTAAACATTTGAAAACTTGCCAATTTTGTACACTGCTGAAACAGTTAGCTTTAGTCGGATTGATCAAGTCTAACGTGTTCACATAAAGTATTTCTTTTTTTCATATTTTTTAATAATACCTAGTGAGTAAGAGCTGGACATGACAAAATAAGTTTGAAGTTTATTTTAAAGCGCGAAAATTTTTGACATTTCAGATGTCCTGCCAGACTATTTCGTTTTTCCGGTTAGTAACAATCTATTTCCGTATCAGTATTCTCTACTTCCGCAGTTGTTAATAACATTTTTGATACTAAGAATCAATCATAACTTTGTTTGGTAAATAATATAATATAAGTAAATAATAATAATATTCTAATTCATTATTATCCACACGTGTAGTTTATGAATTAGTTGTTTTTTTATTATAAATAAGTGAAATTTTGAAATAATAATACTGTCTTGTAGTATTATTATTTCAAAAACATGTTCGTTGTAAACCGAAAACTGACTGTTCTTTGTTTAGTTTATTCCATAACTAGGTGGGGTCAAATCCGAATAGGGTGAGTGTTAGGGTGCCAATGTATGAATGTGCGTCCGGGACAAACAAAATTAGAAGTTATTTATTTGCTACAAATTCTTATTCTTTTTAAACGTCTATGATTTGACAATTTAACATCATATCTCAGCCTATTGCAGTCCACTGCAAGTATTGATTTGTTAAAAAAATCTATTTATCTATACTTAGTACGTATTATAACTTATCTTTAATATATATATATATATAATATTATAAAGCTGAAGAGTTTGTTTTGGTTAAACGCTCAGATCTCAGGAACTACTGGTCCGATTTAAAAAATAATAATTTAGTGTTAGCCCATTTATCGAGGAAGATTATAAGCTATATATATATATATATATCACGTAACGGCCAATAGGAGCTGAGCAGTAGCCAAATAAAGAACGACAGGAGCGAAGCCCCGTGCGACATCTAGTTGATCTATATAGCGATGGGTTATTGGAACAAAGCCGCAATCGACAAAATATAATATATAGCTATACCCATACCGCTTTTGGTAAATCAGCCAGTATTTATTACAAAAAAAAAAAAAAAATACCACAAGTAGTATGGAGTCTGCAGATTACGAAAATGACTTAATCGGAAAACCGTCACTATGGCTATTGCGGTCTTGTTTCAGGCACCCATCGATAGGTAGACCGTATACGTCCATTAATTGGATGTTTGTAATGTCTCCCGTGACAAAGGGCTTGTTTTCTAATGTGGGCTTTGTCTTTTTTATTTCAAAATCTGGACCTCTTGATTCTTACAAGAGTTAACTTTATGTTGCCTACGTTTGTTTACTTTAGTCATAGGATCTGATTGATCTGATTCTATTCATTTATATTAGTAGGTACTAACATAATATTCTTTAAACTTCCTATAAAAGAACTATTTTCCTTGACCATCACCTTTTATTTATATTGAATTGATTTGTATGATTGAAAAAATAATTATTTATGATATCAAATTAACATTTTTTCATCTTATAGCATAAGCGAAAAAAAATAAAATAAATTTAACAGGTAGGTAGATTTTTATACTTATCTAAAAAAATTCAATACCTACTGGAATGTTTTTTCTTTTTATAAAATACTCATAGTTAGGTACACAAAATCTTTGATTTCATGAAATTTAATTTAAAAAAGCTGCTGCTAAATGACTCGCTGAACTTTAATTTTCATCAACCTTTTTTTTTAGGACGAGAAATACATTTCACCCACGCCCCATTTGGTAAAACGGGATGCTTGTGGGGCTCGTCGACGATGGCAGAAAGCAATCTGCCCATCGGTATGCTGCCCACTAAAACTCCTCTGTGCACCGACATTTTGTTTTTTGGGACGGGCCGCCTGAACCTCAGAGGACCGTCTGTCGCTCAAACAAATAAAATATGCTCACAGATAATTCCATTAGGAGTGTCTATGCTAAATCACGCCATATTTTATAGTATGGATGCCACATCACATGTTCGATCAGCAGTATGATCAATCATATCTATTTTATTGACAACTGCAATAAGAAGTATTATGTAGAAAACAAAAATGAATACGTAAGTCGTTATTAACATACAGTAAGCTTTTTCTAAATGAATAATTTAAACAGAAATCAACATGGCACAGATATTTTTCTATAATAATTAATAACTGATCTTAAATCACGATACAAACACTAATGTTACCTACAATTTATGACATAAACAAAAATTGTATGAGTGATTTGTTTATAGGTTATAATCTCGTTTCAAAAACAAGAAAATAATTAACCAATTAATTATAATCCCGATAGGTATCCATAATTTAAAGCAATAAATGGTCACTCGAATTTCGTTTAAATATAACATCACATTGCGGTATGCAAAAATGCCGGTCACATGAAAAAGACATTACGTACGTACATAATGTGATAAAATAACTCCTTTTTAAATTAATTAGTCAAATGCCGAGCAAAGAATTTGTAATTAAATAAAATTAAGCTCATTCAGACAATGAAAAGTTAAATATATATATAAATTTATATCACGTCCTAAAGTAAGTTTTAAGTTTTTAACTTTCAAAACTTTTCTTAGAACTAATGTTATTTAAGGGTTAAGTAATGTATAAAATAATTAAATATTGTACTTACGTATGACATTGTTATTTCTATTTATTATTATTAATAATAATTGAAAATTTAAAAAAATTCCACCACTATCACAAACTATTACTTCTCTGTTTGACAGCCGCTACAATACAAGGGCTTCTAGTTCTAGAGGTCAATTCAATGTCATAGACACGTAAAGGCAAGGTAGCCATTTTAATATTGGGCGGTAATCGGTTTATTGTTACAACCAAAAATTGCGATATTTTCTTGCTAAAATCCTTTTTTATAAACAATGCGGAAGCCATTATCATGCTTTTAAAACGTACATTTTAAAACAGTTAAGTCTAAACAAATCAAGAAGTATGAAAAGCAAAATTATTTTAGAAAGTTTTTTTTTTATTACCGCCAAAGGTTTACGATACAGATTCAGACAAATTTGGCGGTTCATGTGTTGTTTTTAAAAATATGCTGTATTCAAATAGGTTGTAATAATAACTTTAGAATATATATTAGGTACGTAGCTACAGTACTTACAAGTTCTACTCCAAACTAATCTGATTAATAACTTTCTTCTTCTTTAATTTCTTGAATATGCTGCTAGCAAGAAAACGAGTAGCGTGTCTTTACTTGAACGATATCTATAAATACAACAAATACTTAAGCCAATGATAAAAACGTGGGTCTTGTGTCGGTAGGTACTGTTCTGCACTTACCCTCTTTATCTATGTTTAGTAAAATTTACTAGAAGCAGAATTGTAACTACCCACAAATCGCAAAAAGGAACCAAAATGACTCCAAATTACAAAACATTCTTAAAATTCTACACACATTTTGTCTTTAAATAAATTGGTTGATTAAGTACTCACTCTTCCTTTATTCCTTGTTTCGACAGCCTTCATTGTGGAACTCGGTTAAATTATATGTAACAGACACCTTGCCACAACAAAATGTATTACTAAACTGTAGGCAGTAAGTCCCTTCTTGTTGACCCGTTAGTTTATCTTGGCACCGATAATTCACCTTACAGCCTTATCTTCATCAGTTGTCAATAAACTATACTTACTTAGGTACTATTTATCACTCAATTAATGCCACATAAGAAGTAAAAAGATAAAAAATAAATCTTATTCGTATTACGCGGGCCACGCGAAATTTGTGTCATTATCTGTGAAAGTATTGTTTTATAATATTACCTAGAAGTCGTGCGGGACATCGCTCCCGTCGTTGTTTAAATAGGCCACTGTTCAGCTCCTATTGGCCGCAGTGTGATGTTATATTTTTTCAAATCGGACAAGTAGTTCCAGAGATCCTAGCATTCAACCAAACAAACTTTTCGGCTTCATAATAATATTAAAGTATAAATTCAATTTTTGAACTTTTTAATTGATTAATAGGAAAATGATGAATAGTTAGAAATGCGAAATTACCTAACATGTACTTATACCTCATAGATTTTTAAATAGGTATCAACACAGAATACCAGTCACCTCCAAAGTCCTTTAACCATGGCTGTTATAATTAATCCCTGGAAAAACGACTAGGTACATCATAACTTGTAGTTTACTGAAAAAACTTTATTTCTTATTTCAATGCCGCCTTGTGTAGGATTTTAACTTTTGTCGTTGTTATCTACACAACAAATCGTCACGCGCTAGCTAAAATTACTTGAAGATTAATTTTGGCCTCCACTCCTCATCTTAGAAACACCAATGAAAGTAATACAAAAAAGTCATTGAACTTATTTTTATTATCCAAATTGAATTTACAATTAAAATGAATTATAATAATAACATTTTGTTCGATAATAAAAACAAAGTCATACAGCTACTGACAAGAATTTTACCTTTTTCAAAGGTTTTGGAATGGCATCCGCAATAACACATACAATTATTAAGTAATTTAGCTTCGGTAGAGTATATTAAGTCGAGCATCAGTTAAATGAACTTGGACAACTCTAGTATCGAAACTCAATACAATTACAATTAAAAAAAAAATCGAATTCTATTTTCATAATTTTTTTTCAGACATCGGAATTCAGTTTAAATTTAGAATATAATTAAAAGTAAAATTTTTAACTGTGACATTGGCAAAAAGTTCAACAAATTGCCATAGAAAAAAAAGTAAAACGCAAAAAGAGGGGTGATAAAAGTTTGTTAACTAGAGTTGTCGAGTTTCACATTATTTATTAGGACTACCTACATCAAATTAAAAGTATGTCACTTGTATTCGTTTGTAGAAGTACATTACATTATTTTATAGTTCTACAGTCGTTTCAGCAATTTCATTTGTGATGCTTGTTAGGAACTAATACAATGAAGACATTCTACATAGCTTATCTGTGTTTTGAGAACACTTAGTAGATACCATTTACTTATGAAAAAAATAACATACAACTAAACAAAGTATTCGATCGCATGCTTTTCTTAATGGAAGTACACAATATTTATAAAAGCTTTCTTCTGATGCTCATACTATAAGTCTGTAATTTAGACAAACTAAACTTGAATACCTTTCATCTAACATTATATACTTACGAGTATAATCACTTAGATATTATTTTTTTATTGTCCCTTTACAATGCAAAAACGACTGTATACTGATAACAGTTCAATACATATTAGAATATACATAGAAATAAAACTAGAAACTAGATATATTTTTAGCTGGCATACAAAAATACATAATTATAGATGGTAGCAAGGGCTAGCCGTTAAACAGTTTACTACGCTAAACTATAGGCACAGTACTATTACCACACTATATAGAGTAAAAAGTCTCTATTATTTTAATTTATTTATAATTATAACTAGCATAAAATAAATAGGTAAATTTTGTAGGTAAAAAAAAATTGAATAATTTAAAAATAATAATTTAGATTAGGATACTATATTATAGGTTCATATTAATTTGTAAGTGATTTATTTGCTCTCTATGGTAGATTTGTACACACTACCATATCTTTGGCGAATAAAGAATCTTTACAAATAAAAGGCTTATGCACAATACACGCCACAGAAAAATAGCGTGTAAAGCGTATACAACTTTAGATATATTTTAACCTGTATGGTGATGGTATGGTAGTTGTACTGTCCGTATAGTCGTAGAGTAATAATTATACATTATATAATTTGTAAAAAGAAAGCAGTCGCATCGTAGCAAGCATGTCGTTGTAGTCTCGAAGTAACTGTTATTCTAAACGCCTAGTAAACAAATAGACAGGCCCTTTTCTACAATTTCTTGACGTTCTCACTTTATTTCTTTCTATTGGTAGGAACAAGTTGAGGCCATTTTTGTTTAGTGAGAAATAAGACCCGTCTATAATTTAGTTGGTCAAAGAAACTAAGTTAAAAGTTAGTATAGTGTGCGTACTATTAAGATGACGTATTATTTGAGGTATCTGTAGACCTTGGTTACTCTTCATTTAGTCGAAATTTGATTAATAATATATTATGTAGATAGATAGACTATAGTCTGAACTTTCCTTGGGTATAGCTTGCCTTCTATAATTTCATATGAAAAGCAGGGTAAAAGTTCCGAAAATATTTTCAACTTATTTTGAGAGAAAATCACAACGAAGTCAGCAACAAGGTTCACAGATACACCTGGTAAATATGTTTCCATAAACTTCTATACATATATGAATTCCACATGAGTTTTTAGCACAATATTACGCCGCGTCTTACATAATTGAACACATGCAGATGTTGATAAATATATTTTCATTACAATATTTTTTTACTATGTCAATAAAGACGCTAATGTTAAAGTAATAATGACTATTTTCTCTTATTATCTTGTTAGTTACATGAACAATGGGTTTATAAGGTCTCTATTCAAGTTAAATAATTTGCTCTTACAAGTTATATTGTGAACTACTAACAAAAATGTGCCATAAAAATATATTTTCTTTTTCTCTACTTTAATTGTGATGATCAGGTTGAAGTTCAAACTTATTGTATGAGATATTGAGTTGAGAATCCATTGGTCTGATCACGGTCCTGAGAGGGTAACAATGATTAGAAAACTCGGACTTTAAACATCTTAGTATAGCAGTATAATAGTTTTTAAATTTTCTGTTAAATAAATATAGCTTTTAATTGACGAACACGCGATGAGTTTGGACCATGAATCGTTATACTATGAAACTACAAACGGAGTACAGCGATTATCGGGCTTAACTCTGGAACAGTTATATTTTTAGGCCAATAAATAAGTTCGCCGGCGGCGCAGTCGTGATACGAAAATACAGATAACGCAGAATCAACGGCGATAGACAACATGGATGCACCGCTCGAGCCCGGACCGACATCTCACCGAGCGTGAACGTCGCGAAATGCATCCATATACTATGCAATATATTTCGGTCGATCTCTATAACATCCTAATATAATATTTTAGCTACACTCGTAATATCACGTCGGACCGTCCCGCGGGACGGCGCCTACACCTATATGTCTTTCGAAGCATCTACACGAAGGAAGGGGTCGCTCTCGGGCCCGGCGCCTAGCCGACTTCGTTCTTAACATAGAACAGCAGGTAGGGCGTCGCCGCCGAGCGGACCTTCGGCTCTGCCGACAGCAGGTCCTCGAACTCCTCGTCCGAGATGGGCTTGACGAGTTCGTCGTCGCACGCCAGCCACGCCGCGTCCGAGCCGGCCCGCGGGCCACAGCAATCGCGCGCGCCGCAGCCCGCGCCCGGCGCCGGCCCGGCGGGCCCGGCGCGCCGCCCGAACAGCGAGCGCATGAAGGAGCCCGGCGCCGCGCCCGCGCCCGCCTCCGCCGAGCGGCCGCACGCCCAGGAGCCCGCGCCGGAGCCGCCGCTGCGCGCGTAGGCCACGTAGTGTCCACCGGTGAGCGTCTGACCCAGGTGCATGATGACGGCCCACAGTGCGTAGGTGTGCGGGGCGGGCGCGGGGGCGGGGCGGCGCGCGCACGGCTCACAGAAGCACGGCAGGCGCAGCGGCGTGGGCGCATAGCGCGTGATCTTCTCCATGCCGCCGCTGAAGCGCTTGAGGTGCAGCACGAGCAAGCGCGGCAGGCGCGAGTACGCCACGCTGCGCCGCGCCTCGTTGTAGCGCAGGCACCGCGAGCACCAGTACTGCGACATGTATGACATATGTTATATATCTACCTTGCACTTTTACTTTTACAAACTTTTTCTAGGTCTAGGTAATAATAATAATCTTTATTGTTCAGAAAAAATTACATAATAATAATCAAATAAATCACTGGTCTCCACACTAGGATTCCCTGTGTCGTGGAGGCCAGGCTCTTTCATCGTGGTACAAAAGTAAAGAAAGGTTACACAAAAACAAACAAATGAAAGTGAAAGGCATGGCATGGCATCTTGTAGTGTGTATGTGTGTGCAATCAGATGATAGACGTCGGTGGTGGTGCTGGTCGAGTACCTTGTTCTGGTCGCGCAGGTACTCAGTGGAGAGGCAGGCGGCGCGGAAGGGCTCGTCGGGCGGGTCGTCGTCGGTGACGGGCACGCACAGCTCGCACACTGCCTGCGACTTCTCTGTCACCGCCTCGCACTCGAGGCACATCGTGCGCACTACCATTGTACCTGGAACATATTTATACATACATTTAATTCGATTATTTCATTTTTATTTACAGACACAAATATACAGTCAGTTTCATGGATGTTTTATTGTAACCTACATAAATGCCGACGAATGTGAGCAATTGACTAGGCAAAAAATATTCTCTTTCTATCCTTCTGGATTTGAGCACCTGTTTCACAAATTATGATATTTATATTGTGTTCACTAGTTTAATAAGTGGTCCACAAGAACCTTTAGGATTGTAGCCGTACCACATCGCACTTTTCTATGCTTCTATCTTTTCTGTTACAAAATATCATTTACTACAATGACTATAATCTTTATAATTTCAACCCACAAAAGTCCAAATGCTGGGCACGGGTATCCTCCAAAGAAGGGAATTTAGCCTACTATACAACGCTGGTCAGAAAGGGTCGATATAGGGGTTTGTTTCGAATTTGACTTTCGAATTGACTGGCCTGTTGGTCTAGTGGTTAGTGACCCTGACTGCTAAGCCGGAGGTCGTGGGTTCGATCCCCACCCAGGACAAATCTTTGTGTGATGAGCATAAAGGTTTGTTCTGTGTCTGGGTGTAATTTATCTATAATATGTATGTATTTACAAAAAAAAAATGTATATAAGTAGTATATCAGTTGTTTAGTACCCATAACACAAGCAAATATAATTGCTTACTTTGGGACTAGATGGCGCTGTGTGAATGTGGTAGAATATTATTATATTATTATTATTATTTTCATTTCTCGTAGTGCTCATTTGTCAGCATAACGTTACTACCTTAATCGTCTTTTACTACACCCAACGGGTTGAAATGGGCTAGTGATATTATGTATTCTTAATCTGTCACTACACGGACTATAAACGATATAGAGAGCGAAAGCGGAGTGCACTGTACTCCCGCTCTAAAAAATGATGGTTCTAACTGCCTTAACTTTAAAGTTTATTTAGTAAAAACGTGTAATACTTATGTCTACACGCTTAAAGACGATTATTCAATAAAAAAATTGTGTTAATGACAGAATACTGCTAATTGTAGTCTCTGAGTGCGGTAGTAGATAAAAACATAAAAAGTGCGATTATGTCTGGCTAGATTACATGATCCCTAAATAAACGTACCTTCAAAATCATCAGCTACAAAGTCCCACCCCGGCCTGGTCCGTTCATCTCTATCAGTAGGGGGAGGCGTTGGAGGACGCTCTTCGATGGGCGACGCACGTTTCTCGGTAGCTTTCACTTCTTTACGTTTCTTCCAAGACTTGCGCAATCCCAATGTAGTTTTACCACCGTCTGTCTCTAGGCTAGCTTGACGGCCGATGTTATTGCTGGAAAAAAAAAAACAAATTGATGAAGGGAGTGATTTTAGACGATTTCTGACAACAGCAGTTAATACAAAAACAATGCCCTTCCTGGGTACAAATAATAATGATCATTATGACGTAAACGCAAAGTTATTTGGTAACATAATAATTATTGTAACTTATCTTTACTTTTTAATATAGAGTTTGTTTGGTCGAAGCTTTGAAAATTTCATTTAGTGTAAGATAGCGATTTATCGAGAAAAGTCAATCGGCTATATAACATCACGCTACGGCTAATAGGAGCTGAGCATTGGCCAAATAAAGAACGACGGGAGCGAAGCCCCGCGAAAGTTGAATTTGCATTCAGACTTTTAGTTTGTAATAAGGAGAGTAATCTTTACTTTACCTGTCGCCATTCTCATGTAGTTGCAATCTATTAGCTCTCGCGCTGAGAGCTCGACACGTTTCTCTGATATTGTCCAATATGCACACCAGCAATTCGTGTGCATCTTGTTGTCTGTTACCTGCAAAGAAATATTTCATTTAAATAAATAGGTAGTATTAAGCGGCCTTATGTATTAAGTCCACCTATACACACCATGCACTTTTAGTGAACTACATCTAGCCATATTAAAAAAAAGTTTTTTCTGTTTAGTTTACTATATAATATAATATAATAATAATATAATATTCTACCACATTCACACAGCGCCATCTAGTCCCAAAGTAAGCAATTATATTTGCTTGTGTTATGGGTACTAAACAACTGATATACTACTTAAATACATTTTTTTTTTGTAAATACATACATATTATAGATAAATTACACCCAGACACAGAACAAACCTTTATGCTCATCACACAAAGATTTATCCTGGGTGGGGATCGAACCCACGACCTCCGGCTTAGCAGTCAGGGTCACTAACCACTAGACCAACAGGCCAGTCATACTATATAAACAAGTTACCTTCAAAAGTTGAATTAACATCTCTGAGCGCAGCTAAGAAGGCGTCTGCGGCGTACGGCTCAGGAGTAGCGTCAGCAGAATTACTGTTGAGACACTTATTCTCCGCCGCGCGCAGATTAAGATAGGTCTCGTGGAGTTTCTCTGTTGCTATCTGTAGATAAAAGTCCACAAATATGTTCAATCCAACATGTTTAGCTATAAACTTCGTTATTTCAATATTTTTATACAGTTGAAGGCATCCACATAATATTATTCTAATAGTTTAGACATAGTCATCATAATCAGTAAATCATCAGGCCTTGGGAGAATTTACTGATACCTCTTTTGGCTTTATATTACGTTCAAAAGTATCATGTAAGTATTGAATCCAAATGAAAATTAAATATTGACTATATTGACACAGCAAATTTTGCAAATCAGTTATACTCTTACTTATCGCGCGGGTTTGAGGCAGACCCCGTGGTTAAAATTTATCAAGTCCCCAGAAGGCTTCCAGCTTGACTTTACAACTATCACATTAAGTGGTAACCGGGACCAATGGCTGTACATGACTAGCGAAGCACGGAGATGCTCTAGAATGAAATTGCCACAAACGGTCACCCATCATGAACTGACCTTGCTAAGTGTTGCTTAACCCCGATGATCCTAACGAACATCTCATTACCACAATGCTACGAGCGCCCTCATACTTAGTCACTGGCAAATAATGCAAATTTTTATGATTTTTTAATGTTTGCCAATGCTGACATGTTTTTAAAACATCAATAGCAGCTAATCAGATAAAGAAACAATATTTCACAAATAAACAAGACAAGTATTGGATATTCTTTTCACAACTATATGATACATCAGATGTATAATAGTTACATATCTTATTTATTACTGTAATAATACTGATAAACTATCTTTACCTATATATAAATGTTGATAAAATAATCTCAAGGCGATTAAATCTAATTTGGATAGACTAGTACCTAAATATTCAATCCTGTTGAATTAAAATATTCCCCAAAGCTTTAAAATATGTAGGATCTACAGTGACTTGTTTCTAGGCCATAAATATGTCCAAAAATAGATTTGTGACAAGGAATGTTAAGATGATTTGGACATGTCATGAATAAATGAAGGAAGAGTGACAAAACAAACATATGAAGCGAATGTTAAAGGAAACGTTGGAAGGGGAAAACCTAGAAGAACGTACCTTGACTAAATAGGTGACGTTCTAAAGAAGAGACAGATCAGGAGTACCCTCAACCGGCAGAATGCATGAAAAGACTGATGAATGTTGAATAAGCCAAAGATGTATGTCAGAATCATAGCAAGTGGAAGGAAATAGTCTCTGCCTACCCCTCTGTAGGGAAAGTGACATGATCTATGTGTTTGTATGTATGTACATCCATAAATATAACGTCACACCTTTTTGCCCAAAGGGGTCCAACAAAGCCACATTTTGCCAGCTATGTTTTGAATGCCATGGTTCAGAATAATTTGACTACTGTTATAATGCTATAGTATTTATGAAAACTGACAAGAACAGAAAGACTGTTTCGAATGTTTGTTACTCCTTCAGTTTATTTGTAATTAAAAAACAATGTTAATCTGTCGAAGTTTGTGTCACACGGAAATAATTGATGAAAAGAAAATGTATGGAGTGCTCCCCTTAAAAAACTTGCCATTTTGTCTAAGGAACTTTGAAAAAGGTGCGATTATATATAAGTACCTGTATTTTACTCTTGCCAGCACTGTTGTCCGATTGGCCAAGGGACAGCAGATCTTTACTACTCCAAGATCTGGTTCCTGAAGAAGCGAGACCAGCTGCACTACGACCGAGGGAAGAACTCTTTAATCTGATGCTGCCAAGCTTCTGTTCCACACTAGCCAAATCTGACACTAGATGGTGCAAGTTGTGAAGGAATCTTGGAGCATATCTGAAATATAATTAGTGCTATTATTTATTGATTTGTGTTTCATTTAACAAAGAATTCTTTAGAGAATACATGAATGTAGTTAATAAATTAAGAATTGTATCATCATAAATCAGCCGAGAGACATCTGCTGCTGAATAAACCCCTCACTTAATGTGTGCCACAGCAAGAGGTTTTGTGAATTCTGTAACCAACGGCCTCCCAAAAACATTATTGGATTTTTAGACCATCTGGTGGGTGGCCAAATATATAAAGTAGTATAATGTTATTATTTTTGAAATGAGATACTTTAATGTAACATAGAAAAATGTCATTACCGTAAAGTGTAGAGCACACTGTTGAGGAAGCAAGTGTTCCCCAAGTTTGAGAGTGTCGCAATAGGAGTCTTGCGTTGTGTGCTCCCAGCATATTGTGTGTCTGACGCGTGATGGCCATTCAACATGGCAGAGCTGGCCAAAGGTGGCTCTAATACTACCAGGTCTGTCTTAAATATGGTTTCTGGAAATAAAAGTGACATGCTAAGGAGGGCTTAGACAGAGGAGGTTGCCTTATAAACTATAAACATATGAGGTAGAATCATTAATTTTATTGCACTCTTCTTTTTCTTATCAAATGGGTGGGCACACCTTAGGTCGGTAATTTATCAAATTGCCTAGAAGGCTTCCAACTTAACTTATTCTGGTGTGTGTGTGGTGTTGTGATGCTGAGGGGGCAATGAGAGTGACTATGTTTGTAGCCTGCTAATAAAATTTATGCATACTGAGAGGAAAACATTTAAAACTTTATATAGATTAATTATTTATATAATTATACTTTTATCAGATACTTATTATTCCATATGCGGAACTTTTAAATGCAGGAGCTAGGAGCACAAATTTGTTGTAGGCAAATTTGCTGACACTATTTTTTGGATAACTGTTACAGTCTTATATAAGGCTATAAGTCCTTCAGTATCTTGAGTTCATTAGGGATTGACTACATACACAAGGCCAATACATTTTATAAAGCAAGATTGCAAAATAAAATTATCAAATAAGTCTTAGTCAATTGTAGGTTCAGCATCAGACTGGACTATTTAATTGAACACAATGAACTATTTGAATAGTTTCTGTATCATGGAAAACTAATATACCAAAAGACCATGCAATGAAGATAAATAAATATTAAGATCTAACAAATGAATTAACCAATACTGGTGATGTAGTTAAATTATATTCAGTTAAGGTGGGAGCAAGAGGTTAATCAGTGAAAACTATCTCTCTATAACTTATTAAAAGACCTAGACCTCCCAAAAACTTCAGTAAGTTTGTTACTACAAAGAGTGTCTAAAGATGCGATTGTAGATTCTTATAAAATTTGGCTAGTTCAGAGGAACACGGATAGTGACAGTTGAGCATAGGGTACACAGAAAGGGCTCTCTTAAACCTGCTCCTATATTCGCCAGTACCAGGCATAGCCAAACTATGGACACGGCACCTGCACAGTGAATTCATGTATTACTAAGATATGTTTCTGATGAATTTCATAAGAATTACTAACTTGTAACCTAGATGGATAAACGACACTACATTTCAAAAATGCATAATTTTCATTCAAAATTACGCAGAAAAGTTAGCAATTTGTTGTGATATTTATTATAGGAAAATCAAACTATGGGAAAAAAACTTTAAAATAACAATAAATCACCACGAAGTTAAACACTACGGCGTCCAGTACCGGTCTGTTACACAACACAATACCTGTGGGCTTGGATGTCTCACTTAGAGGCTTCAACCTCTTCGCCACTGATAGAGTATTCGAGTACACGCTCTTCAGTGGTCTCTTTAAAGGTTTATTCTCTTTATTGCTACTCGTAGACTGTTTGTAAGGAGGGTCACTATTCTCCTTCGAGTTATCCGTCGGTTTCTTATTTTCGCTGCTCAAATAGGTTGCATTATTCCTATTTAATGACAGGGAAAATCTAGATTTATCGACTCCTTTTTTCGTTTCCGTCACAGAGTTAACTGGCATCTTCAGCATACCTGGAAAAAGACAGTTAAGTAGCAATTAAACTTAAAATACGGAGACCACTTCATAACTTTCTCATTGTATGTCAAGGATATCGTCCATTTTCATACTTTTACAACTGTCATACTTACGTAAAAGTCTTCATTGGGTACATTGACTTACATTCTAATGTAAGGCAATGCAATCCTTTAATTAATTGTTATTTTAAAACTGCAAATTCGTAAAATTTTACCGCGAACAGCCCCATTGGAAGCAGTCAGCCATATTGGATTATTTGATTGATGTGATGCACAGACATAGTAGAATGTGATGGTTTGATGACCGACCGACGTTACCGAGTTACCGACGACGACCATTCGTCCCATCCTGTCGCTGTCGTCGCCCGTCGCCGCGTCGCTCGGAACGTCGATTTTCTAGTTGAGTTTGTTTATGGTTTAAAAGTGTTACAAAATTTTATTTCTGAACAACGCATCAAAATTTAGCTGTCAATATACCATGAAGGTTCTAGATTTTCTTATTTAAATTAAATTAAAAAATCTAAGTCCACCTCATTCTTCGTAAACAACACTAAACTTGAAAGAAATTATGAGGGCTTGTATATTAGAGGTCACCATAGATGGAAGTTGATTAATACTTCAATAGAGGTCACTCGCGTGTAGATTACCTGCGGCGCACGCCAGGCACCAAATATCTGTCAGGAAATTTTAGTAAATGAAACTGATTATACTAGACTTTTTGTTTGGGGGGGGGGGGGGGCACTGATCTGTATTACAGGTCAGTGGTGGGGGGGGGACAAACATTGTAAAAATCGCTGTAATAAACAAACGGCAAAAAACTTTTTTTTTCAGTCAGATTTGGGGGGGGGGGGGGATAAATCCCAACTATCCCCCCCTCTGTATACGTGCTTGCTCCAACAAAACTGCTCAGCCTAATCTGAGCCAAAGCATGAAGTTGGAATCTATAGACGATATCATTGCTTAGCCCGAGCACGAGTAGATGTTTCATTTCATGCATCATCTTCTGCTGAATTCTTTGTAAAATAAAAGATAAAAAGAATGATACAATACTTTTTTAATTAACAAACTCCGTTTTCTTGAAATTACTAGATTATTTTTAAATTTCTGTTGTCTAATATTGGTTAAATGTAATAAATATTTAGGTTATGAAAGAAATTGAGTAGTGTAAATAAAGGATCGCTAATGGCAGCTGTTCAATGTTCAATTAATGTTATGCAACAAAGTTCAATAGTAATTTTAAAATTATGACATTTGTACACCATTATTTTTTACAGTATAATAGCCAAAGATTTTCGTAAGTCGTCGATTTTGAGAACTTTGACTATGCTTAGCTTGGGCTTGGACAAAGTCAAAGTTTGCATTATTAATACCGATTTTGTCTTATCTCGAAAGTTTAGTCAGAGCAAAGTCCAAGTACGCTCTATAGATCTCAGCCTAAGAAATGGAAATGTTTTTTCAGTTCTTTGCGTATGGAAATGTCAAGTTTTCGATTTCAGATTTGTGAATAGCGTGTAGAAAGGTTAGATTCCCACGACTTCTTAGTACGATGCATTTTTACGGCTTAAGTTATTTAATGTTAAAAAATTGTTTATCGTATAGAAAATTAAAAACTGATTCTTATAAGATTTTTTCAACAGACCGGAATATCCACTAAAGCCCCCTGTGCACCGTCGCGCGTCGCTTCGCCTTGCCGTGTGGGCCTTGGCACTTAATATGTCGTCAGCAGCCCACCCAGGGGTCACCGACACCCAGGTCCATGCGGGCACTAACTCCAAACGACTGCGTCCGGGTGACCGGGGACGCTATCGGCCTACGCGGAAAGGTGCGGGTGAGGGAATAAGCCCCGATCCCCCACACGCGCCCTTACTATGGCGGCATCAGACGCATATGGGCGCGCCGACGCCGCCCAGTTCGCCGGCGGCGTATTGGCTCGGCGAGGAGACATTCCTCCCTGAGCTTCTCCGCCGCCTCCTTCTGCGATACGACGTCCCCGCAGAAGGATTCGTCCGCCGTCCTACTCCTGTCGCTGCCGGCTATGGAGCGTAAATATCACGGCTGGCAGCGAGAGGTCCTCTCCAACGACTGCGTCGAGGTCACGGCGCTGCACTTCCTACGCCGGATAGGAGTCCAGCGTATGCTGGCAGACGGGGCGGCAGTCGGCACACTTTCAAACATACGTTACGAGTAATAAGGACGAGCGAGTGAGTGAGCGAATAAAAACGTTCAGCTTAAATTATGGACCTTATAGCTTTTTGCTAAGGTCATTAATTCATTGTCCTTTTGCGAAAATGCATCTACTCGTAGTACTCGTTCCATACTCATTATTACTCATACTCGTGATTACTCACTCACCTCGCGAGTTGCTGACTGACAGAGCGAGTCAAGCGACTCCTCACCTCAAACGAATGAGGGGTCTCTCACGAATACCTCATTTGGTCAAGAGTTACCCTGTTTCTCATCTTTGAATAACATTGACGTGTAACTCATTTATCCAAACATAATAATAATAATATAATAATTAATCAACGCGGTTGGCTAGCCTTTTCGGTACGTTTCCTCAGGAATCTGATCTTAATCAGATATTTTATTTATAGGAGTTTCCTGTAAATAGAGTATCTGGTTCTTTTTTTTTATAGGTCAGCTGTGTATATTTTTAAGTTTTGTGTAAATACTTTGTTAAAATTATTAGAACAGTATAGCTCACTAGATAAATCGCAACGGGTATTAGTCCTTGTCTCAGTTTTAAACTGGACATTAAAAATAAATAAAATTATTAGTCTTCTCGTTGAATCTAATCGTAGTTCTACAGTGAAGTGATTAACTCGCGGAGAATATTAACACCGCAATTCAGCCCAACGGTACAACGCCATCTATCGAGCGACCTGTAACTTATGTCGATAAACACTGTTCACACAAATTTTAGAACTAAAGTTAAATAATAGAATATTGAATGAATTGTAATAAAAAATAAAGATAAATAAGTAATAACAATAATTTATTTCGACTTCTAAAGTCTCATAGTTTTTTTTTTTTTTTTTTTTTTTATCACTGACTAGAAATTAATAATCGAGGCAAACAATTCGGGTCGCGTCGTCTGCGCCATACCCATATTCAGATAAGTATGGCCAACTGTTTTCCAGATAAGTGTTTCAAACAAAACTTCTAAAAAATTAAGGTTCTCTAGGAGGGATGTAGGTAATAGTAGATATTAATAGTATAGTACCGCTAATAAATATTTCTGTTTCTGTTTAGTCTTCAGTTTTTGATAATTGCCAATGTGACATTTTTTTAAATTACATATCATTATATCACCTTTGCTAAGCACATACATATTTTTTACCTAATAGCACATGAAATTCACATTCACAACAACACAATTACACAACATTTTATTATATAAATATCTTCTTAATAGTTCTTATATTGTCTCATAGATGACATTATTTTTATTACGTCATCTTCTGAATCGCGGTGTTAAGATTCTCCGAGAGCTAATGACTTTCGTGAGCATTTTGTGTATCAGAGTTGTTTGTTTATATGTTGTGTTGTAGTTGTTCGTAGGTTTGATATACAGATTTCTCCGTAATTATACGGATTTTCGATCTGCGATACAGATTACATTAGTACAGATAATTATACGGAATTTTACTGGTATAAATTTAAACAACATAAATAGTACTAAGACTAAGCGAAAAATAACAAGGTAATAATGTCTGTCACCGTGGCGCAGTGGTTAAAGTGGTCGCCTCGCCACTACATCGCCGTGTTGGGTGACGTGGGTTCGATTCCCACACGAGACAAATATTTGTGTGATTCATAGATATTTGTTTCTAGTCTGGGTGTACTTTGTGTCCGTTAGTTTCATGTTTGTAAAGCTCCCCGCGACACAGGGCTTGTTCCCTAGTGCGGGCGTTGTCTTTTTAAAAAAAAAGAAAAAGAATAATAAAAATAAACTGACAATAAATTATTGTCAAAATTTAATAATAATAAAATGTATAAGTATAAGCTTTGTTTGTTTTATACATATTTAATTTGTTGATTTTAATATAATATGTATACGTAACGAAAATGAAAGAAAATTTTGTTTTTTTATTTTTCTGAATATTTGATTTGTTATTTTTTACCCGACTGCCAGAACGGGTATAGGTTTTTAAATTTGAATATTGAATTAAACGTCAATTTGTTTAATTTAATACATGACGTATTTTTTTATTTAATGTATATAATACTGCACGTATACTGTCTATTCACAATCACATATAATCTCTTGCCTTTAAAAAAAAAAAAAAATATATAATATAACGGTTATCTTTTAATTACTTCACAATTTTTAAAACAATTTTAGTTTGTAAGGAAATGGTTGTCTTTTTTTATACAGCATAATATTAGAAAAATTAGGAAATTAGGTGAGGCCTATGTTCAGCAGTGGAAGTCATTGGGCTAATATGATGATGATGATGAATATCATAGTTTTTCATTGATCATACAGATTTTATACAGATTTTAGCAGTTTGCTATACAGATAAATCGTGCAATGCGCCTGGCAACACTGGTATAGTGTACAATCTATCGTCTTTACTCTGATACAGTGGTATTATTCATCATATATATAAAATAAATAATTAAATAAGATCATTCTTGGGGAAGTTGTACAGTTTCTGTTTCAAAAACCTTAAGAAGCTATTATGATGTGTACTTACTTATCTAAAAAAAACCGGTTAAGAGCAGGTCGGACCATGCTCGATGTTACGTTTTATTGCTGCGTAACCCTATTTTTATGACGTCTAAAAAGTACTGTCTTATTTTTGTACATATTTAAACCTTTGAATCCCTCCCCCTTCCCCCTTGTGAAAGCGTGAAAGCTAGGCTTGGCTAGGTCAAGGCCATGCTTTCCCATAATATATCTACCTAAAGTATGAAATTGCCGCATTGTAGTGAAAATATAAAACTAGTTTTTTCTAACAAAATATTTACCTTCACTAACTACACCTACATAAGTATCTACATAATTATTGCTGCCATGTAATCCGAAGTTAATTTATGCTTTTATGATAGAACTCTGGGGATCTAGTTTCGACTACATGTGAAAGCGTTTTGTACTGCCTCCGGGGAATTTTTTTGTAAGTATCCTGAAAAAAATGGTACTTAAGTAGTGATGTGATGCGAACGCTCCTGTAGAGTTACAACGGTTTCTCGTGCAGTGTGAGGACTAGCGTTATCATGAAGATATAATAGTGAAGATCGAACCATGAGTTGGGAGTGTTACACTGCCAGCCATCGTCATCATTGTTTGAAGTTCGAAAAAGTAAACATCTACGTTATTGCTTGACCTGACCTAATGAGAAAGTCAAAGTGAATAACACTATGAAGAGGCTACCAAACGGTTAGCATTACCCTTTTATTTATAAGCTTAGATTTAGGGTATGAAAGGGGATGAAAACATTAATAAAAAAATAACCACCAAGACGGTAAAGGAACTTCTCGCCTCAGTCTCATCAGTCGCAAGTTTGACCAAATTTGGGTCACATTCGCATTTATTTGGTAAACATACCTACTTCATTTGGTGCACATTTACTAAATTTGGCTACCTTTTATATTTTACTAGCTTCCGCCCGATGCTTCGCCCGCGTGGTATGTATTTTATACCTATAATAAACCTTCCTCTTGAATCACTCTATCTATTATAAAAACCGCTTCATAGGTAATCCGTTGGCGACAGCGACTTTGTTTTATACTATGTAGTGATGATAGTTCATGCATCACTTATTTAGATACATATATTTATTTATTTGATATTATATCAATTATATTTTTATGTTATATTAGAATTTACTAATTTATACGTAGGTTTAGTTTTTGGTACACGTTTCTTATTTTGGTAGGTAGGTTTGGTTTACGTTGTATTCCGAAATGTAAGCTCTATGACCAAATGTTACGCAAAAAAGGTAACATTAATTGGTAGACAAAACTTTTTGATGACTTTGTAAAACACCACATTTATTATTCAAGAATGTGATCTAATTTTTCTTCATTGTCACGAGCGTAAACTTAGCGTAGCGTGGTACTTCTGTGATTGCCAAAACGCGGCGTGAGTATTTTGAAAGACCTATAACACAAATTTCACTTGACTTTGAATATCATATGATATTATGGACGTGGACACGAGGTTATAGTCTACTTTTGACTCAACATTTAAAATGCCAAACTGAAGGTTTATACAAGTTTGGACCTTCATAGCTCGCATGCCAAGGTGAAACTCGTAATAAGACTAAACTAAATAAATATGCATGTAATTAATATAAATGTGAAAATATAACAGAAGGTTGATTGCCGAACTAACCTAATCACCCTGTCTTACTATTAGCAATAAATTAAACACTAAAATCTTTCTTACAACATTAACGTATATCTACACACTCAAGAGAAATCCTTTTTGTAACGGCATCTATCCATTTTTAACAAACAAATGCAGCTGATTTCCGCGTAGATTGTGAACGAGATCCTCTAGGGACAGGTTTGAAATAGCAATTTGTTTTATAAAGTAGGATACCATACAAATCAGGAATATATTACGAAATTTTACAGAATATTACCTAAAGAAATAACAGACAAAGCTCAAAGGGCATTAACGAATGGAACGTCTGTGGTTGAATGTCGAACCTAATTGTTCAGCGAACTAACAAATATCGTGTTCGGTATGCACTCTAAACCATTCCATTTCTTGAGTCCTAGTGTACAGTAGAGTTTTGCCATGTATATAACCTTTTCTGTTAATTTGGCAAACCTCTTTACGCTCGCGCTGTCACTTTTGAATTTGTGATCGGAAGTGAAAATAAGAAGCTTCGGGAGAGAGGATTGGACTCTCTAGAAGAAAGGAGTTGATTGTGAATTTAGTGTGGGCAAATGGCCCTTGAGTTTAATAAAGTCTATTTTTACGACTGATCTTGTTTGTATTAGTCGTAAATAGACTTACCAATGCCAATACCTGTGTTGTGTTCGTTAATGTATGTTAACTAGACGATAAGTACCTAGCAGCTATAGCTGTTACGTTTCGTCTGTAGAGTGTTGGGGTCCCAATTCGTACCTATTTTCCTCGACATTTTTTTTTTCGGTAGATAGTTTGGTTGTGTTTTTTTCGCATTGTTTAGTCAATGTTAAGAGAATACAATTATGTCTATTGTGCGACTTCACGCAATAATAAAAACACTTGGTTCAGCTATGACGTTGTGCAGACGTCGTCTTTAAAGAAAATCCAGTTCATGCCAAGACCATTAAATCTCAATTAAGTTGTGTTAACATATTAGAAATTCAAATGTTCGTATGCATGTATATGCCCTTCCAAGTAATTAAAAATGTATGCGTGGTCTCACCCAAAATGCTTTAACTAAGCTCATGAATGTGATGTGAATTATTTAGTTGAATTGTTTTGCTCAAGACAGAGATTAAAGAAGACCTTCCAACGTACTAGAATCTGACTAAGGTTTCGTTCGCGTGGTATTTTAGAGCTGTTGGATAACGCATTTGCCCGACTTCACTCCAATCGTCCTTTGTTAAGTCACTGCTCAGCTCTAATTGGTCGTAGCGTGATGTTATATACCCTATAAATGGGCCATCCAACAATAAAGAAATATTTAAAAACGGAACGGACTAATCTCAGAAACTACTGTTCTGAGATTTGTCCGTTTAACCAAACATACTCTTCAGCTTTACTATAGGTAGATAAATTGTAGCCATTTTTTTTTATTTAATCAATGTGCCTGTATTATGTATATCGCAAGCTACCTATTAACACGTATTCTATTTATCATTACAACGCATAAAAATCCCACTGTTGGGCACGGCAGGGCACACACATCCCAATGATAGTGGAGGGAAATTAGCCTATAGTACCTCGCTGGCCAGACGGATTGGTAAACGGTTTTGTTTCGAATTTTCTTTTCTCGCAGAGCTCTTATCTGCTCAAGGTCCCTTAGTCGCCTAGCCACCCATAGGTTGAAATGGGGTAGTGACATTATGTATTCTTAATTCATCATTACACGGACAAAACGTATTTTATATCGTATAGCAATTACATACATATTACAACATTCAATTGCAAAAATCACATAATCTGTATAGCTTCGTAAACAAATATATCTACTGAGTGATCAGCTTCGAGTGGACGGTCCAATAATACAAATGCAAATTGTCGGCTACATCAATTGCGCCGGTGTCAATATTGGAGCGGTGGACCGGCCCCGCAATATCCAGTTACTAAACATTGAGACGGGCTTTCGGGCTGAGCTTAAATGAATTGGTTGGAACTTTGGTAATGTTTCTGTTGCTACTTGAACTGAAAAATGAGCCTCCTAACACAGGCTTTTGTGTCTAAAGGGAGACTCCAATCACTAGAATAAGATACAATAATGATTGTATCTTATTTAAAATTATTATATTTTTTTCATTTTTCATTTTTTTTTTCTTACTTGTTTATGTTGTCACTAGCTTTTTAGGCACTCTCTACCCCTGCAACTATCCATACATATTATAAAAGGCTTTGTCCTGACTGACTGACAGACAACGCACAGCCTAAACCGCTGGTCGTAGCGACTTGAAATTTGGAGGGAGTGTTTGTCCTAATGTCTAGAGGTGTACTCAGAAAGGGTTTTTTAAAATTCAACCCCTAAGGGGGTGAAAAGGGATAAAAACGATTGTATGAAACTTCTTTGTTTTTAACTTATTGATTTGAAAATTTGTTTTGGGGTACTACTATCAAAATAAAAAATACCCTCATCTATATTTTTGACAAGGGTGGCTTTGGAAGGGTGAAATTGGGGATGAAACGTTGTATGAAAAGATCTTTGTTTTGAAGTTAACGTTTTGCAAATTAGTATTGGGATAGAAACTTAAAATGTTGTTTTTATTATGTTGTGTTGTTTTATTGTTATTTAATATTTTTGTCAGGGGGTGAAATATTAAATAGACAATTCTTTGTTTTTCAAGTTATATGTTTGGTCCCATGAAATAGGGGGCGAGCCTATTGTTTTTGGTGTTTGAAAAACTTACCCTAAGGGATGAAATAGGTGTGAAAATTATTAGAAATTGATATGGATGACGTTTTCAAGGTTTTCAGGGACGCTGATTACGAAAATCTTATCTATATTGACGTAAACTGAAATTCAACTCCTGTTGTGAAATTCATGAATTGCACTTAAAACAAAGATCTATGTAATATCGAAATCTACGCGGACGAAGTCGCAGGCAAAAGCTAGTTCCTGTATAAAATACAAATGTTGATTCATCATTACAACTCATAAGCGTCCCACTGCTGGGCACGGGTCTCCTCCATACATTGTGGAGGGAATTTAACCTACTATACCACGCTAGCTAGACGGGTTGATATAGATTTTTGTTTCAAATTTTTCTTTTCTCACAGTGCTCTTGTCTGCTTAAGTGGACTTTTACGACACCCACGGGTTGAGATGGGGTAGTGACATTATGTATTCTTAATCCGTCATTACACGGAGATTCAGTTATTTCACTGAAATATATTAGTGTGGGTATAAAATGATACACGTAGAGGAGACTAACTCCTTTATTTTTTCTGGATACCGCAGCGGGTCTCTATACGACTACCTGCTCAAGAGTTACGGATTCGATGCCCGGATAGGACAAAAATATGGTAATGAGTTTTCAGTCTTGAAATCCTCAGATTATATGGGATTAACATAGCTGGTGAAATGTGGGTATTTTACACCTCTGCTTCTAATTTTATTTTTTTTATTTTACTCTTACTAATTTATTGGTTTACCAAAAATTGACATTTAAAAATAGTTAAATATTGTTATTGTATATCTTTATTGTATTTACTAGTTTACTCCATAATTTTGAACACCAACTCTCCTTTTTGTAACCAGTTTGTTCTAAACGTCATATTATTATTAGATAAGATAAGAATGTTATTCTAGAAAAAACATCGACATAATATGACCTTCACACGGATTAGGTTCAAGGT
This sequence comes from Laspeyria flexula, assembly GCA_905147015.1. Classification (NCBI taxonomy): domain Eukaryota; kingdom Metazoa; phylum Arthropoda; class Insecta; order Lepidoptera; family Erebidae; genus Laspeyria; species Laspeyria flexula. The sequence goes on from LR989958.1 coordinate 3,333,120, forward strand.
CAGCTTAAAGGTTATGTATCTAACATAAATATTTAGGCCCAAAGTAGGTACCAAGTGTAAACTAGGCATGTTTCCAATTTACACCTTGTTCTACCCTCATCAACTTGTACGTTAGTATTCAGAAGACTATTTTATTACCTTCACTTGTTTAAATTTAAATCAACTAAAGTTTTAACTAAGATTAATTGTTTCGAGAGAAAAATAAATAGCTTTCCAAGAACAGAAACGATGCAATAGAAGGGGTCGTCGTGTTTCGAATGACGTAGCGAGAAGTCGTTGTGGCAAAAAACTTTTAGCGTTGTACGCTGCTGGAGCGAAAAGTCTTTGAAGCGAATTCCACCAGGGCCGGCAGGTTTGAAATTACATTTATATGCTACTTTAAAACTATAAAGGTGAAATAAAAGACAGAAAGTAAAGGAAGTATGTTTAGACGCCAGGTATCTGACAGTTGTAAACCATATTAGAAATACGCCGTCATTGTATATTCTTGAAATAGCATCGTTTGTTAAACCACATCCTCAATCATAACCTGCGTTATCAAATAAAGTTTAAAAGAATAGGCACAATAATAAATTAAGTATACACAAAGCTAAGACATGTCTTATGTGGAAAAGATTTTTCTGTTTCAACTTTCACTCCTATAATTTTTAACCAGATCTCCAATGAGTACATAAACTTCTAAATTTTCGGGTCTACATCACGTATTATATTATAAGGAATAATAGTAAATACCTTATTTATTTGTCCGAGTTTTGTTATCAGAATTGTCGGTACTTCGATATACTACACTAATGACATCTTTACTATTCCTTATAATATAATACGTGACGTAGACTCGTTTTATGATAATATATGTGTACGAGTCGCGAAAGCTTAAAAGCTTTTATTTAAAGGATCTGTTGAGTAGAAAATTTTATTTTTACCAAGAGACATGTGGCAGTTTTAGGTGTGGGAATTGAACCCACGTCATGTTTTGTGTTTAGTGGCGAGGCGACTGACACTGTCAAAAACACAGGCAATCACTGTAATTTTTTGATTATGTTTTGCAGCATTAAATAAGTAGGTACTTAACTGTTTATTTTTTAAGGATATTTTTCGTTCACTTGTAACAACCTAACTTTACTATATAATTTAATATCGTTGATTTTAAAGCTAACATTCTAAATTGTGAATCAGCATTATGCGAGTCTATTTTGTAATGATATTACAAGGGTAGCTTCAGTATTCAGAAAAACATTATTTGAGACGTAGACATCTGGAAATCGCTGATGCTTACGAGTTCATGTTTGCTAGAGCCCTAAGATTTTGATCACGTAGCTTTTATTATTAGCTTAGGCATTCACAAGTTACTAGGGTATCTACCTAAACTGTTTATTTTTGCCAGGAGACTATATTTCGAAGCTCTGTTTCGGTTTATTTATTCAACTGCTTTTAAATCTAGCATCTTAGTTTTTAATTAACACTTTTATGTTGTATGATCATGCTAATGTACTACGATTAAGTTTCTCTAAAACATTTCGCCTTTTAGTTGCGTATTTTTACAACAAGTATCATCAGCAACCCATTAATGGTCCACTGCTGGGCTCCTCTCCTCTATTTAGAGAGTTGAGTGGTTTTAAGCCATAATCCACACACGCTGGCCAAGTGCGGATTAGTGGATCAGACATACACTTAGAATTAAAATATTATTTTAGTAAAAATGTTTCATAACCATCAAGAATCTACCTTTTTTTAAACTACAAGTCACATTTCATTTTCCTTCAACCCGTAGACAAGTTGTCGTCAAAAGTTCTTACCTATAAAGTTTGTTAAGTATTGGCAGATGAAAATGTATTTCCAAACGAAATTTTGATTGCTTTTCTTACTTCGGTACTCTGTGGTAAAGATTTGTAGGAAACATTCAAAGAAATGGAATGGATTATACGTTTTAGTATAAAGTATTTCAGACGTTGGTTAGTAAATATGACAAAAGTACTATTGCTGTCTATGGACGCAACTTCATTAAAGGAGAGACGAGAGGAGAAAGCGATGGTTGTCACTTTCTAACTAAAATTAAAATTAGCTCACTTGCTAATACATATTATCTTACTAATATTATACCTTACTAATATTAGATCTTATCTTATGATATTAAAATGCGAAGATTAGGATTGATGGATGTTTATTGCTCAATCACGCCAGAACGGCTGAAGGGATATGTATAAAATTTCGCATACAAGTAGATTATAGTCGGGAATAACACAGAGGCACTTTTCAACATATCATGTGGGCGGCGTCGTATGCAGAAGTTACTCTAACAGAAAGCGAAAATACAATTTTACTTTGGAAATATTCGCGATTATTTTGTCATTTCTAAAATCTGTGTACAGGAAGTAAGAAACACACAAGTTGTAAGTAAAAATAGAATCGTAAGTGGAATAAGATTGCCGATACTTCGCAGTACTCACGTCTAAGATGAAACTTTGTTGTTGAACGACACGACAGATAAGACTATCTAACTTTGTTGTTAGTTCTAAACTTCGTATACGTGGGCATTATATTTATGGAAGTGTAAACAATATTTGTATTTATAAACAAATACGAGTATAATAGTAGTCATATTATACAATAATAATAATAATATTCTACCACATTCACACAGCGCCATCTAGTCCCAAAGTAAGCAATTATATTTGCATGTGTTATGGGTACTAAACAACTGATATACTAGGTACTTAAATACATTTTTTTTTTGTAAATTCATACATATTATAGATAAATTACACCCAGACACAGAACAAACCTTTATGCTCATCACACAAAGATTTGTCCTGGGTGGGGATCGAACCCACGACCTCCAGCTTAGCAGTCAGGGTCACTAACCACTAGACCAACAGGCCAGTCATATAACAGTTGTTTGTTTCCGTGGGGGCTCGATGTTCGCAAGGATTTATCTATACAACTTATATACTGATTATGAACTACGGTAATTGTACTAAATATTGGTATTCAAGTGGTTTAAGTAGTCATCTTACCATTTATCTATACTAATAATAGAAAATTTAAGAGTTTGTCTGTTTAATTTAACGCTAGGATCTCAGAAACTACTTTGCCGATTTGTAATTTTTTTGTTGATCTGGATAGCCCATTTATCGTGAAAGGTTACAGGCTATATAACATCATGCTACAGCCCAAAGGAGCTGAGCAGTGGCCTGATAAAGTCTTCTAGTTTATTTAATAAATTGGAAGCAGGGGCATCTCCACCAATCCACCTTACTGCTAAACTAACTTATATACTTTTATACTTGTTATAAAGAGGAAAGATTTGTATTTTTGTATGTAACGAATAAACTTTTACATAAATTCTTTAACCATTATAATTTCATGGTGTAAACATTCCAGCATTCACAGTCCTGACGTTCGAGTTATCTGGAGAACAATACGGTTATATTCCGAATACGTCTCGATACAGCCAATAGCGAGTATTCAATATCGCAGGCTTACTGTGCATACTCAGCTTTGAATTGAATGATAGAATCCCTCGTTATTTGCACAAAGTGTGCATACATACGGAATTTCCTTTACGTGCAGAGAAAATATGAAAGTCCATTTTAGTAGAATTGTAAATTTTACAAAAGTATCCTTGGCTGCATTTGCTGTATTCGTTTGTACATTGTGACTCATTTATTTATTTCTGTTGTAAGATTCTCATGAAGCAAAAGTTTGATCTCCAATACTCGTATAGCGGAGATGAAATCAGATGAGTTGAAAATAACCCGTAGGATTTCAAAATTTACATAATTATTACCTTATCACAGGTCTCCTTCATAGAATGTGAAGGGAATTTAGCCTACTATTACCACGTTGGCCAGACGTGTTGGTACAGGGTGTGTTTTAATTTTTTCTTTTATTGCAGTGCTCTTGTCTGTGTAAGGTTACTTCCGTCGCCTTTTACAAGTGGAGATGGCGTAGTGACATTATGTATTCTGAATCCTTCACAACACGGATAACATATTACATAATTAATTTTTTTCTTCTTGTTTAGTTTCTGCATTCTCCGAAACTTAGTCAACGAAGTCTAAAAATGCATCTATTTATTTGTACGCTTTTGGTTGCTACTTGCAAACTGTGATCTGTTTGTGGGACTGCAACAAAATCAATGACCTGTTCAAAATTTAAACTTTTAAATTTCAACTTTAGAGCTGTTGTTAAAAACCTCAGAGCAACTTGCCACTACGTCTTCTGCGACTATTGGTTTATTTTTCAAATAAAGTATTGAAATGATTTTTCTCAACAATTTCAAAAGTTTAGATTAACTGCAAAACTTCACTACACAGTCTTATAGTTTGGTTACAAGTAGGTATGTCGTTTGCGGAAATGCTTTCTAGACTTTTAAGTTTTATACAGATGCTTTTAACCTTGACTTGCGAAGTTGCAAGTTATAAAATGCAGTTCTTACTTAACATGCGGGATGCAAGCCAGTGCCATTTCTGGTGCATACTCTTGTGTGAGCATTGCAAAATTTTCTGTTGTTACACTTGTAGAACGGTCTCAGGATAGAATAACTTCATACCTAATGAAGCGATTCTATCCTGAGACCGAGTTATTGAAAGAATTTTGGCAGGAAGGCAGAAATTTAATATTAATTCTAGTCACAGTTACATGTTTTCAGGAGTGATAAAAATAACCTAAACTTTTATTTATTTGTAAATGGTTTATGAACAAGACGAATTTATACCATAACTATTCTTCTGAATGCTCTTACCTGGTTCGACTCTGAGTCACTAAGGTGGATTGGTTGATATGCTCCTGCTCTAAATTTATTTTCCTTTTCTCGCGGTGCTCTTGTCTTATTCGCCTTTTACGACACCCACGGATGAAGATGGGGTAGTGACATTATGTATTTTTAATCCGTTACTTCACGGATTACACCGTAGTTACATACATGCATACATAGCATCACGCCTTTTTCCCCGAAGGGGTAGGCAGAGGTGTTTCACACCCACATTTCGCCAGCTATGTTTGGTCCCATGAAATAGGGGGCGAGCCTATTGTCATCAACCGGGAACATTTGTTTACCAAACTCCGGGAAAATCTTAATACTGGAATTTCATGATAGAAAAACCCAATACCATTTTCACCCGACCCGGGAATCGAACCCGGGACCTCTTGCACAGCAGTGGTATACACTTCCCGCTGCGCCACCGAGGCAGTTATAACAGTTACACCGTAGTTATGACGTAGATAATCCTTTCAATATTGAAACCAACACGTAAAGATCTGCTTAAAAGGTCCACCTAGCTATTGGCTATGCATCATGTAATCTCGAACAAATTAGAACATCAATGTTGATTAGTAGATACTAAACGTGGTCGCAATACTAATCGAAGAACAAATTATCTTGGCAAAGGTTTGCGGACATCCCTTTTGTCTCAGTGTTGAATATTAAGTCTTGTGTTAAGGGTATAATGATTATATTGACTTGTTAACCCTATGGTCAGCGAATGAAACTGATTGTGCCCATTCTAGCTTTAAAAGTAGGTAATAATTATTATAAGAATAAAGAGTAAAGTAGAGCACAGTGGGTAAACTGGGTGGTTCAGTTTACCCGCTGTGCTCTACCTGAGGAAGTACCTCCGTCCTACAGAAGAAAGCAGTTTTAATAACATAAGTATTTTATTATTGTTATTATTTATTGTATTCTTGCTGATGACTATTGGTGTCAAGATCATTGAAGGGTATTTTTTAGGAACATTGATATCAGAAAATTGGCTGACGGTCTCAACTAGTGGGTATGTTTATGCTCAAAGTACCTCTTTGAGCATTAGCATACCCACGTAAGTACGTATTAGACCTATATATTCGTACACATTTCATTTCTCAGAAAATAAGTAAGGTCTTTAAATTACGCTCCTGGGAGCTCACTCTAAAATTCTTAAGTGTTATTTTTGTTATAGTTATTTATTATTGACTTACTGTAAGTGTTGCTAGCGGAAGGATAAAATAGTTACATTATACCAGTGATTTATTTATTTAATATTATTTAATAACAATTATGTACATCAAATCTATTATATTATCTTATTTACAATATGCTTATAATGTGGTCTTATCTTATTTAAAATAATATTTTTTATTATTTTTCACATCAATAAAAGGTTATTTTTCGAACAAAATAAACATTAATTAATATCTTTAAGTATACTAAAACAATGTAAATAATTTGCTAGTAACTTATTATAGGATAGTAAAAAATATAAATGCTCTAAAAATATTATAAAATTCTGTACATGCAGTAGTCTCAGCAAATTAGTTACAAACATTAATACTTTACTTATACAACATTTAATATGATTCTCTTAGAAAATCCTTATATCTATGTAGACGTATAAAACATATACCATCGATAGAATACTCTTGACTAGCAGGTTCATCACTTTCCACAGTTCACAAGACTGCAAGCGTTCGAAACGTGCAGAAAAAGTTTAGAATAACGCCACCTGGCGTTTAGGCGTAGAGGTCGTGCGGGGTGCGGGGTGCAAGGGAGGGGCGGGGTGCACGCTCGCGTCAGATCCACGTGCGCTCTACAACGTCACTCGCGCCCGCGCCGCCTCCCGCACCGCATGCGCCCGCTCCGCCCGTTCCTCGCCGCTGTCAGGCGGTGCTCACCAGCGTCTGGTTGTAAGTGCTATGCATCGAAATTCGAATGGTGCCTGTGGAAAAGTTATACATATTAGATCATACTTCTGTTAAACTGTATTTTAACTGCCGACTGGATTAGTGTTAGGGTAAATCGGATAAAAATGAGGATAGTCTGGTCTGTAGAGACGATGAAAAAGCCGCCGAAAAATTAGGGAGAAGCGTTCGAAGGAAGGTGATTCGAGAAAGAAGGATACGATGAACGGAAAGCAGCTTAACTACGGATAGGTTTAAGCTATCACGAGCGTGTCATATCTGATCGTTTTATAACATTCATAAACATTATAGAACTCGGCTCTTTGTCTCTTACTTGTGTATTTTATTTGCATGAAGCAAGTGGGGAGAGCCAGGTGGATTTTTGATGAATTTTGTCGTCTTGAATAAACCTATGAAGAAGAAATATTTATCGATAAATCGTATAGGTGCAATGTGGCTAATTCATAAACAGAGAAGTAAAATTGGACTACAAACTGTAAAAGATTGGAGTGACAATAATTTTGAAAAAAGGAATAGAGTAATATCCAGAAGAGTAAAGGGATTTGCAAATTTTATTAGAGGCAAATTCATAAAAATCGAAAGAAATATTTTTCATTCGGGTTATAAAATTAGTTAACACGACGACAAATGTAGCCAAATTTACGGATTATTCTGTTAGTATTTTGGTTTTCTCTCCGCATTGTATAAAATCAAACTGTTTTCGACAAGCATCTACTGCAAGCCAAAATGGGATCAAAAAATATTATCAGCTTACTGGTACCATTCTTCCGGCTAGGTGATAGTGAGCGAACTGAGCGATCCAAGCGATCTGTGCCGAAGGCTCTACGTCTGTCTAGACCACCGTGGCCGAAAGCCCCACAGCACCAGAAGAATTGCTTGAACCCTCTTCTAAATCTGAAGCAATAACAATTCAGTTAAGCAATAAAACACCTACAGTTCTTGTCTTTTAATAGTTTTATCGGACAAAAAGCTTTTAAGATTGTACAGGCACCAATTCATGATCTAAATTAATGTTTGTGAACTGTGTTTAGTAGAACTCGTTAAATAAATGTCTACAAGTTTCGTGGTATCTTCTAATGCCAACCTTTATAGCAAGTTCTGCGAAAGTTACAGATCTCAGATAATTTATCTTTGTCACCTGAACGTTTGACATCCTTAAATGATTTATAGACTATGGTTTTAGATACAAAAATGAAATTATTTTTCATAAATTACTTGGACTGGAACAAATTTGACAAGACAGTATCAATAAACGCTGGCTTCAAGTTTAAAAGCCGTTTGTTCACGGTTGGAGAAATATAATTGTGCGCAATAAAAGTTTTATGTGCTTGCTAACTTACTTGGAATTCATCCAACAGTAAATGATAGGGTTGTACATAGAGTTGCTCATCGCCAACCAGTAGATGGCCAGGTATATCTCCTGGATGTGCGAATAGTTGACCACGTCGGGGTAGTACGAGGTGACGAGGAAGTATACGTGAAAAGGTAGCCAGCACACCGCGAATATCACTACGACCACTATCATCATTTTCACCACCTGTGGACAAATGTATGAAGTGAATAAGCAAAATAAAAATCATGTTTTTAATAACTATCAGATTTACGTCCGAATAAAAATAGCAAAAAGGTCAGCTTACTGTCAGATTCAGTTATAGACTCTGCCACTATTACAGCATTTATGGACCAAACATGGCTGACGAAATGTGGTGCACCCTACGCCTATTCATTACTCACTGCCTACTGTTTCCGTTTTTCTATTTCTATGTTGTGTTTTATCAGTTTCGCTAGCTAGACCATAAAGAACCTTGAGGTTAGAAGTGACAATCACAACAGAACGAATTCATCCATTAATTAATCTGGCACAACGACAGCGATTTAAAATGAATCTTGGTTTCTGAAACAAGAGGTCTACAATCAACAAATAAACTTATTAATCGCCCCTGTCCTTAATGAGTCATGATGACCGGTTAAAGGATAATTGCCACTTTACCAATACAATGGTCGGTCACTGCCTTGAGTAATCACCTATAATTGTCCACCATAGTCTACAGTGGATCGCGGAGCCAAAATAAAAATTTTATTTAAAACTAAACTCAAACATAAAAATAAGTACCCAAATCATATAAAATAGCGTCTATGATCCGTAGTTTCCGAGATACAAGCGTGTAATACTTACACATAATATACAAGAATTACACATTTAATAGGATAAGATAGATGTAACTTGTAAAGTTTTGTTTTTGGCAAGTATAGCAAGTTTAGAAAAGGGTCAGATATCTTAGTACTTAACCATTAGTTACAGCAACCTGCCAGTTCCAACTTTCACCTTTGTCAAAGGTTAAGCCATTGTTTATCGATCTTATTTGACAGTATTTGGGAGAGTTCGTAAGTTTCAGGTAATGCTATTTAGTCGGTTGGCTATCTACTGATCTACTCCATTCACACATATACAATTATACATGAATGCACGCATGCTCATAGGTACGTACAGAGAGACATATATGTGTCATCGTCATCAGCAACCCATGAGAGGGTTTAGGTGGATCAGACATACTCATAGAATTTCTTCTACGTTATGTGGGTTTCCTCACGATGTTTTCCTTCACCGTTAGCAGATGGTAAGTCACTTGACTAGTACATATAAATACCACAAAGTGGAATCCGCATTGGTACTGCCGGTCGGGATCGAACTCGAACCGCGTTATTTGCACGCCCGCCGGTCCCTTATCCATTCAGCCACCATCGCTTCATGTGTAATAATGTAAAAATATTATGTGTGACCACAGAACAGAGATATGTTTTTGTGTGAGGGAATGAAAGGTTATCGAAAAACAAATTTGATGGTAGAGTTCACAGGATTTAATGTCACAGTACTTTACAACATATTATGCAATCAATGTCTCCCGTCACAATTCATTGACAAATGAAATGCTTTTAGAACGCTTTTATTATTTGACTGGCCTGTTGGTCTAGTGGTTAGTGACCCTGACTGCTAAACCGGAGGTCGTGGGTTCGATCCCCACCCAGGACAAATCTTTGTGTGATGAGCATAGAGGTTTGTTCTGTGTCTAGGTGTAATTTATCTATAATATGTATGTATTTACAAAAAAAAATGTATTTAAGTAGTATATCAGTTGTTTAGTACCCATAACACAAGTAAATATAATTGCTTAATTTGGGAATAGATGGCGCTGTGTAAATGTGGTAGAATATTATATTATTATTAGCAACAAGCTCTGTGTGGCTTATCAATTCCTATAATTATTTATTTATTTATTGTAGTGCAGAATTACATCATCACTGCGGTCAGTGACCCTAAGTTTAGTAACGTATCGGAAACCAACATGAAAAGTTTGTCATCACAAGAATATAAACAAATTATCGGAAAGTGCTTCGAGTCCAGTTGCCAGATACTGTCCTAATGAAGGATATGGTGTCTCTTGGGAAATCAATTCTTTAAAGGAGAAATAAGGAAGGTGTACAGATGAATGCTTACCTTTTATTTTAACTTAGTTTTTAATAAATACGTTTTATATTACTGCAATTCAAAAAACTACTGAAGTACAAAAATAACTCAAATTCAAAACAATACAATTATTTTTTTAAGTAATCTTTAGCGCATTGCCTTAGACAATATTATATTTTTACATTCGTGCCTTAAAGTTATCTTTTTCAGTTGTAATTTCCAAAAAATATAGTTAGTATCGATGCTAAATTATTTACGTTAAACAATAAACCTATGGCCTAAATTCCAAATTTTGGTTGGGCATGGATTAATTTATCAGTCGAAAGAAAATAAACTTGAAGAAACTAAGCTTGAAGGAACATCGTAGAAAGTAAAGTTTAGAGATATTTCGTTATATAAAATATAATATTATGTACTAACCTAATTAATATTTACACGCCAAGGACACAAGTGTCTTCTTAGACACTGTGTCCTTGAAATACGGCCGCCATAACAGCTTAAGAGTTTAGGAGTATTTTAATAAAACTGGAATGAAATGTATTCTTCGAGGAAAATTCAATAAGCTTTGAAACTTTTAAGGCTTTGCTAGGATTGATCATGAAGTATTGGAAATTCATTTTATATGTTGTTTTTATAAAAAGATTTACGGTTTCTGAGTCCTGGAGACCTAAGTGAGGTTTACCATATTTATAATTAAGTTATATAGTGTTAAGTAATATAAGTTTATAATTAGCTACTTCGCGACACAGTACAAAGGATAGAAATCGATAATTAAGAATGCACCCACCCTGCGTTTACTCTTGACGTTGTCGAGCTGCCTTTGCGTGCACTCTCCAATGGATTGCGAACCCCACAGTTCGAAGCCGACCCTCGAGTATGTATATGTCATCGACATGATCGGCAAGAAGTATGTCAGCACCATAAAACAGACGTTGTACCTGAAAATTTATCAACATGTATTTATGGGACACTAGGTATCACGCAACACTCAGTATTTCTATATCGTTATTTACCATAAACAATATCGATCGATCGATTGCACTTTGAGGATATTAAAAACCACATCGAGCAATCGATGGAACTATGTGTATGCCCACCATTAGCGTATGTGCACGCTAATGGTGGGCATACACGTAAGGTTATGCATGACGGGTTTGACCTTACAGGTATAACTGTCAGGCATAACCAAGTTCCATAGTGCACATAACTGAACAGTTTTACGCCATATACGCTAGTCTTTGCATGACGGTTGTGCCCGTCAAAATCTTCATGCATACACGGCGAGTTTTCTAAAACTCGCCGTACACGCATATTACGTAAGAATTTGTATCATTTTTACATACGAAACCAATTTCATCATGTGCACGTGAATTTTGTCGAATTTTGACAAAATTCTACACGACTTTTCCAGACAAGATTTTTTTCTTCTTGTACATAACTCAGTTCAGAATTCGTACGTAGACACGGTGAGTTTTGTTAACATGTACACGCGCTCTGAGGATTTAAAAATCCACATAACCTAAGCAAACTATGTTGCTTGAACCATTTGCAACAAACTTGCGTCTAATGTGAAAAATATTTAAGAAACTATCTTTATGGCTATTTATTGTATACTCACCAGTATTCTAAACTCGACAGCGTGGTCATGCCGTCGGGCCACTCAGAGAAGCACACCCTCCTACAAGAAAGACAAAGTTAAACATCAAAATAATATAATGGCAAAATTACTATAAGGTTACTAAACAAAACCTCCAGTCAAATTGGAGATTGTGTTTAATAACCCAGCATACATTAAAACAGCGTCACGCTTTTTATAACAGGATGACTAGTCAAAGGTTCATCACCCACATTTCGCCAGCCATACGTACTACTGTGAGGGCGAGTCTATTATCATAAACTGAGCATATTTTAAGACCCCTGGCTAATACTGACCATGTCAAAATAGAAAAACGTTATTACATTTATGGCTCGACTTCGAATGTTGGGTCGCTTCACTAGTCTGTATGTGAACAAGATTAACAAGATCCAGCCTTCTGGTTGAATACTGCACTACACGGACTATTTTAAATAAATCAGTGGTTTCTGAACCTCTGCTCTCGATTATTTATTTGCACAGAGTACATTATACATACTAGTATTTATTTGTCAAACATCTCATCGTCATTATTATTATTATTAACTATGATATTAAAAATATAGTTATTATAAACTATGTTTTTTAAACAGCGCAGCGTGTGAGAGCTACGGATGGGTGAATCGTATCAATATTGCTCATTTCTTTGTTTTTCCGTTTGTCATTAATATTTATTAACTAACACAGTATTAATTTTGTTACTAACAGTTTTGTTACTGACAGTTTGGGCTCTTAACGTTTGAAAATATTTTTTTTTTTGCCCTATTCAGCATAAATTAGTTAATAATGTACAATATATATGCGCAACTTATATTGTCCCACTGCTGGGCTCGGGTCTCCTCAGGTGGGTGGGTCAGACATAACCTTAGAATTACTTCTAGAGGGTGGGTTTTCTCACGATGTTATCCTTCACCGTTAGCAGATGGCAGATGGTAAGTTACTTGATTAGTACAAAGTGAAATTCACATTGATACTGTCGGTCGGAATCGTATTCGGACCGCATGATTTGCATACCGGTCACTTATTCATTCGGCTAACATCGCTGATAATACTTAAAATAAATATGTAACTAACTACGTAGTTAACAAATATAAGTACTAAATCTCGCTCGCAGCCTAAGGCAAGATTGTATTATCGAGATGGATTTCATATAACCCTATGTTACTCTCCTAACTAATCATATGCAAAATATCACGTGGTTCCGTTGCTATGTGCAAGAAGGACAAAACATAATGTACGGATACACAGACTTAACAAAAGCCTCACTTTTCTTGTTTCATAATAGCCTATCTTTGGTAATCTGAAATCAATTTCCAATTTTGTATCAATAAACCAAAGTTTAAGTCATTTTATTATGAGAGGACTTTGAGGCTTTATTTTCAAAAGATATTATTACATTATTATTCGAATACTTTTATCGACATGGAAATCGACGTCTGCTCAGTTGAATTGGGGTAACAATAATGATGTTAAAATTGAAATGAATGAATATTTATAAAGATTCAAAACTTTTCACTTTCCTTTTTGGAGATATAAACTTTTTGATTTGAATAGTCATTAGATGTTTTAAATTGTTCTGAATACGGTTGATACGATTTAATTGAAGCTGTTTCTATGAAGAAAGCAAATCAATTCTTTATCTAAATGCTTTTTCCTTTCTTTCTCGAACGAACAGAAGTCCTGAAGTCAACCTTATAATAGAAACTGCGTCCATTATTTTTTTTACGTAATTATGGTCCCATTTTGTAGCAAGGGTCTCCTCTCATCAAGAGAGCTGATAGCTCAAAAGTAAAATTATATCTAGGCCATATGGAATTCTTATGAATTTTTCCTTCATCATTAGCGGATGGTAAATCATTGGACTTGGAGTTAGTTAGCTAGGTACCTTTTATCCGTGTAGTGACGGATTAAGAATACGCTATATCACTACCACATTTCAACCCGTGGGTGTCGTAAAAGGCGGCTAAGGGTACTAAGTAAGTAAACTTATACAGACAAGAGCACTGTGAGAAATGGAAAATCCGAAATAAAACCCTTTACCAACCGGTCTTACCAGAGTGAAATAGTAGGCCAAATTCCTTCCACAATATTTGGAGGAGATCCGTGCCCAACAGTGGGATGTTTATGCGTTGCAATGACGATAGTAGGTTACATTTAAAGTAAAATCTACATTGGTACTTGCATGTCGCGTCGGTCGATCTCTTTGCAATTCAGCCACCAACACTTTAAAGCCATTAATAAAATAACATACCTGATGGTTCCGTCTGGTAAGAAATCGCTGTCAGTGGTGAAATATATTAGATTTGGACTGCTGAGGATGGAGCTCGTTACCCAGATGGCGGCTGTGATGCCGAGAGTCGCTCGCTTGCCCAGCCGTGGCCGTAGTGGGCTCATTATAGCCACGTACCTGTGACAAAATAAATTTTATATGTTTACAATAGTTTTTGTAGAGAGAGCCTATTCATAACTGGATTGGTCGATTTCAATATAATTGCCAAGTATTTGAAAATTTAAAATTTATCATGACGTTTTCAAAAATTTGGTAAGAGTATCGAAATCAAATGCAAATGAAAAAAAAATGGTTTTATAAAATGCCATTCAGGGATACAATAACATCCAAGCTCAAAAAAGTGTCTGTAGACTAGACAAATAGCTGTATGAAGCCTGAATAATATAATACTCGTATCATCACTGTTTGCATCATATCCTAAAAAAACGTATATCTGTTCTGTGATCATATCATTATGATTGCATATTAGCGGATAGATTTTTATATATCCAGCCAGTTTCATAAAATAAAACGGTTTTTTTTCTCCTTCCTTCCCACTTGTTATACGATAGATAGAACATGTTGAAAAAATCCTTTTTTAACATGTTAAAAAAGGATTTTTTCATGTATTTATGATTAATAAGCGGCACCATTTCTAGTGGTCCCAACAAAAAATGTCACCTTTAGACTTTGTTTAATACTAAAGAGAGATTTATTTCTTATTGCAAGAATAAAAACTTAAATAATACTTACTATTTCTTTTCGTGATAAAATCGAGTTTCACAAAATAGATGCGTTGTCCTATCCCTAAGATACCCACTTGTGTACATTGGGCACGTTTCCAAATGAGAGATTCTATATTATCATAATAGTTCCATTACAGACAACAATATTACTTATGGGCAGAATAATAGGGTAGGTTATGTAATAACGCTTAAATAAATAAGGATATTGTTGTGTGTTTTATTTTAGGAAAGAATTCAAGAAGGTGTTACAACGGCCGGTTTAACTCAGATGTATTCATGGCTATAACTTTGAATATTTGATTTTAACGACTCGTATGAGAAAGTAAAAATGATTTATTATATACAGAAGGAACTGGTAGTTTATGGTTTATATTCTTTATTATATTATATCTATTGATATTCTTGGAATATAATTCTATAAATTATGCAGACAGGTACTACGGAAATCATCATCTGTAATGCTCGCTACACACCTTTAGTTTTAACTGTTCGATTTATCTGTACAGTCGGACGGTATAGATAAATCGTTAGGTATGTAGAGTTTTATCTGAACGTGAAGAGGCTGAAGGGACCTATGGTGTATCTTTACAGTCCGACTGTATAGTTAAATCGCACAGTTAAAACTGAAGGTGTGTGGCACGCATTAATTTACATCGGATCAGAATCGGATAGAATTGATAACAAACACTACCAATAACTTACAAATAGAAAAGCCTGTAAGTCCAAAATAATTATATATAGTGACCATATTAAGCGACATAAAACTCTAGATTGGCATAATTCTTTCTAATTATTTATATCTTTCTATTCTATTTAATTGGTCCAATATTTTGTTTTATATCAAGAGGTTGTCAGGGAGCCGTAACTTTCAGGAACAACATGTAGACACTAGATGAATCTATGGCAGGCTTGACAACTAATGTCAGAACAACATAACATAGCGCCCATCTCATCAGAAGGGGTATTCAGAGGTGCGTTACACCCATATGTCGCGTGCTATGTTAAGTTTATTCTAAAGCAAATACGCATAGCCATGGTTCCTAAAGTCGCTTTCGCCATAAGTTTTCTTTTTGCAGATGTATTAACGTTACACTTTAATGCGATGATAGGTTATAACACCCTTGAGTGTAGTAAAGCAATGAACTACAAAAACAAAAGTAATAGTGACATTAAAGTTAACAGTATATGAACTTAGAACAGGTAATGGATATCCTATGTCAAGGTTTATGATGGAAAATAAACGGTCAAAGTTCGGAAAACGACATGAGGTTTTAAAATAAGTCCTTAAAGCAGTAGTTATAGAATTCATTTTAAAAATTAAATGTAGATTAAGTTATTAGAAATCTAACTGCCGCACAATTAGCAGTAATCTGTCATTAACACAATTTTTTCAATGAAAAATCGTCTTTAGGCGTATCGACTTAAGTATTACACGTTTTTACTAAATAAACTTTAAAGTTATTAACGTCTCCGTGTACGGTAGTTATTCTGATATGGTGTTTGTAATTACTGAACACTTGTCAGACTCACCTGTCGACGCTGATAGCTAGTAGAGTGAAGACGGAGGCTGATATACTGAGCACGGCGATGAATTGACAGAACTTGCAGTAGAAGTGGCCGAAGGGCCAGTCCGAGTTCAGCATGTAGGTGAAATTAAAGGTCACGTTGAGGGTCGACACCATCGCGTCTGCCACTGACAGGTTCACTGTGGATTTACATTTTTATTTTACGACATGACGAGCAGGGGAAGTTGATGAACAAATCACCAACATCCCCTTCTCGTCGTATCGTCTCAGATTGTGACACAATGGTGGTTATAATGATGTTTTATTATTATTCAAACAAGGACTGATAACCTTAAATTCAAATACCTTGAAATGGCTGCGCTGATTTTGATGAAACATATTTAAGAAGCACATAACATTTGAGTGGGCTAGCCAGCAATGTTTAAAATAATGCTTCGACTGTAAAATGCATGCAACCAAGTTTCACTAGTCAAAGTGAGTGACGATCGTTTTGCAGTATGCAGAAATTCTTTATAGAAGCTGTTTTACATTCGCCTAACCATGTCCTAACTTTTAAGGAGTTGTCTCGTGCATCATAATTTAATGCAAAAGCCGTTCTGCAAAATGAGTCGCGGCATAAATACATCAGTAATACCTCTCTCTGGAACAGAATCATTAGAGTAAAAGTTTTGGAACATTGAGCGAAGAATGGCTATTAATTTCAACTAAAGTTTTATTCTGTCATTCCTCCACCTCTAGTTTTAAGTAGGGCTGAATGGAAGCAATTTAGTCTCTGTAGTTTATTTCTATTTAGTCTCTTTATTTTAGTTTAGACTTTAGAGTACTGCAGCTATAGAAGTTATTTTTGCTTTACTATAATTAAAGGTCTTATATAGTAGTAGGGCTTTTTTTTAATATAGCCAAGTTTTTTGAGCGCGATGGTGATCAAAATAGGCTGGTTATAATACATTCATTCAGATTTGATAATACCCAAAAAACTCTTTGACTATTATAATGTATTTTTGTGTGTATGTTTTTTTTTGTATATTGCTATTAATAAAACACTTTAAATGACTAACACTTATTTACGTGTTGTAAAAACTTTTTTCACAGGTCAGACAAGTAAAAATGAAAGGCAACAATACCACGTTGAAGTAAAGACAATTTATATTAGCACTATTAAACCATATAATACTTGGTGAAGCAATCAGTATGGATACAATACATACCTACTTCTCATCACTATATGTATCCTACAGTCAACATATTCCAGTTTTAAAGTTAAATAGTTTTATTTACAAAGTTCGTAGTCGGTGGGGTCCGAGTGTAGTTTTGAAGTAAACAAGGAAATTTTAACATACCCTACATTGAACATCATAGGGGCGAACTTGGACCCATGAGGAACGTTTATCAAACATTTATTACCATACTAGTTTGCAGGAAGCATTTGCATGTTATATGGGAGTGTTTACTGTAATATGTTGTTATTTCCCGAAAAATAAAAATAATAATAGTAATATTCTACCACATTTACACAGCGCCATTTAGTCCCAAATTAAGCAATTATATTTTCTTGTGTTATGGGTACTAAACAACTGAAATACTACTTAAATACATTTTTTTTTTGTAAATACATACATATTATAGATAAATTATTTTAAACAAACCTTTATGCTCATCACACAAAGATTTGTCCTGGGTGGAGATCGAACCCACGACCTCCGGTTTAGCAGTCAGGGTTACTAACCACTAGACCAACAGGCAGTCAAATGAAAAAAAAACAGGGTGCACGTTTCTTTTTTCTTCCTTCCCTTATTGCTTATGATTGTGTTTACATTTTACTAGCCTTTACTGGCAGGCAGCTATAGAATGGTGGCCTAGAGAAGCTATCAGGCCAGTGGGCAAATCAAGATCATAGGATCTTATTGGACGCGGCTGGCACAGGACCGTGAGAAGTGGCGCTGTGGAGAAGAGGCCTATACCCAGCAGTGGGTGGATATGGGCTGATGACGATGATGATGAGCCTCTACTATGTCTGATCATAGGCTATGTCGACCGCAAGGTCTCTTCACCGAGTCAGCCTAACTTATAAGTGCCCTTCCTTTAGCATGTATGTCATCCATTTGGTCATAAATATTTATTTCTTCAGCCAGCAAACTGTATAAACAGTTAGTAGGCGCTACACCAATTACACATGCATAGTTACAAATGTTACCAAATATATATTTTTAAATTACTGCGTATTGCGTATTGTGTTGGCTGCAAAAAAATCCTTAACGGTTCGGTTCAAACATGGTACCTAGTACATAATCCCTTATGCCCTGTATATTTATCAGTATCATCAAAGGCCTTTTTGAACAGACGTTTGTGTATATTAAATATTAGATTAAATATTTTAATCGCTTATCATTAGGCGAGTCTTGAAAAAAAATCTTTTATTAAGAAACATGACATTTGTTACTGCACACATTGAACGCAACGAACATACGATAAAATTAAATATAATAACAAAATAAGAAAACATTTTTCGCTTTAAACATAATTATTACCTATAATTTATTAAGTCACTCAGCAGAAAGTGAGTGCAGCCTTATATACACACACACACACTTTATATTGTAGGACTGGAATGTGGAATTGGACTTGTATGTACACCTTTTTCTATATTAACTTACCTAAGAAGTAGTTAGTGACGCTCCTCATCCGCTTGTTGGCGAGCACTATCCATATGACGACGAGGTTGCCAACGGTAGCCACCACCACCATGCCAGCGAACAGCACCGTCCATAACACTTGCCGCCACCATGGTAGAATGAACGACTGGTACGCCTGACACACATAAATTAAAAATTAATTTTACTTCGCGTTATGAAGCAGCTCTGTGGTTATTTGAATCTATACTTAAGCGTCATTTACACGAGATGGTTTCTCGCCTCGAACGTGCGATTATCGCGTGCGAGAAAAAATATACGTCATCATGTAGACCAAACATACGATAATCGTACGTTTAAGGCGACGAGAGGCTGGACGAGCGGCCTTGTCGTTGAATACTAAACGTTGAAAACGTCATATTCGTAGGTGAGTTTTTGGTTCCATGTAAACCTGTGAAGGCTATATTATCGAATACCTCTGAGCATAAACTATAAATCTATACTTATATTATAAAGTGGTAAAGTTTGTAAGATTGTGACGTTGTAGGGGTTAATATCGGGATTTACAAAACCGATTTTTAATTTTTTTTAAATGTTGGATAACCCATTTATCGAAGAAGGTTATAAGCTATATAACATCACGCTACGCCCAATAGGAGCTGATCAGTGGCCAAATAAAGAACGACGAGAAAAAAGAAAAAGGAGCGAAGTCCCGCACGACGCGGACGTCTAGTTATAGATAAATTGTTAGCCATTATAACTGGCGTACTTACATAAAAAAAAACATAAACATTTCGTGGTCTTTACTGATAGTGGGAAAGTATATCGGTTATTTGTTAATTCCAGGTTAAAATGAATAGTCAGTGGACGATGTCTGATACAGCCATTAACTTTATAAAAGCACAGGGACCCGTTGATACTTAACTTTTGTTACTGTTGTATAATTTTGATCCTATTACCAGTGACGGCTATATATACATCAGTTTCTTTGTGTGTTTTATCAATGTTTTTATAGGACTAATTTATTTAGTTAAAATGTACGAAGCATTGAATTGTCAATGTCAAAGCTGGTATAAAAATAATACAACATAGCGCCTTTTAAGACACGAAGGGGCAGGCAGGGGTACATTACACCCATATTCTAGTCTGCATAAGTATGCTTAGTCGCCTTTTACGATACCCATGTATTGAGGTGGGGTAGTGAACTAGTGACATTATGTATTCTTAATCCTTCAATACACGGATAATTATATTGTTTTACTTTCATATTAAGTCAGGTTATACTTTAATCGACGAAAGGGATGGTGGCTGAATGGATGTCCGGCGTCCGTTATAAAGCATAGTTTTAGTCAAGCGTTAAAAGGAGCACGTATTGGAAAGCCGCCAGATGGACCGACGACCTAGTAAAGGTTGCGGGTGGCCGTTGGATGCGGGCGGCACAAAATCGCTCGCTGCGGCAGAAATTAGGTGAAGCCTATGTTCAACAGTGGACGTCGTTGGGTTGATATGATGAAAGGCATAAGATGAGATTTGTTTTTCTGGAAATTTTCACCTTCTACTTATTGTGTTAAGGGTCAAATTGCCCCACATGTGATTTTTAATTTATAACTCTTTTCGACTGCTAGTGCGATATGTTTAGACTCAAAACTATTATTTGAAAACGATGATTTTCTTAAAGATATTCCATCCATTTTCTCAATAATAGAAGAAATTTTTCATCGGAAATTACACCCACTTTTCAGCAGCTTTAAAAGCTCTTAAAAACTCAATTAAAGTTTTGCTTGAACTTGTTATTGATTTTGCTATATATTTTAATAGTCCTGTGAAATCAGCTTTTAATGATTATATAGAAGTTGAATATTTTATGAATATAAAAGCAAATGAGGCTTATGGTATGGAGGCTTTTAACATTACTATACTTCTCTTTCTACTCTACTTCTTTTTGCCTCTTCTATTGGGAAAATAAGCGTAGTGATATTTTTATAATATTTAATATTTCTTTATTACCTACATAAGTTATCTTTAATCTATAAATAAAAAATATCAAAAATTAAAAAAAATATATAAACTCGTCTAATTCACGTATTATTAATTTGCCCAGCCACGTTTCGTTCCATTTTTTATATTAGACTCACCATTAATACTTCAATTATATTTATAAATAACTCAAGCCAATTTAGCTACTATTATTATATATAAGTCTTTTTATATGCAGAACCAGATTAAAAAAATATAACCTTGTTATAAAACCTGTTGAATCGATTCTGCTGCTGATTTTGAACAAACTACTTTCAGGCCCTGATTCTGACTCGTCGGATTGCTTCCGGATCGTAAACTTTTTCGAATCTTAGAACGACGTATTTTTATAGCTTAAGTTATTAAGTGTTAGAAGTCAGTTTACAGTATAGAAAATTGAAAACTGATTAATATAGGATTTTTTCTGCATCGATCTATATAGGTACATATAAGTATTATTACTTTTTTTTAAATTCTGTTTTTTAATTTTAATTAAACTGACAGTTCTGGCCGAAAATATTCCGACAGCTCAGAATCAGGAGACAGGTATCGCATTGTGTGGGAATATATCTATACATAGTTGTGTATTGCGGGTATTGTCTCAAAAACATTTTTTGTATCTATCTGTTCTTCATCTACCTATATAAAATTGTGAATAACTGTAATTGGTCGTTGGCTAGTAATTTCAATGTGTTAAATAATTGTTATTAGACTGTTGTTATTCCTAAATCTAAAATAAATAAATAAAAATTAATAAATAACACTGACCAAAGGTGCAAAATCTCACATCAGTGTTATTGTACTGACCTAATCGTAGTAGCTGACGTAAAATTAGTGTTCAAATCTCAGTGCGCAGTCCATTCACGCTAAACTAGCCACTGTATCAATGACAAAAAGTATATATTCTCACCTCAGTGTTATTGTGCGTGGTATTAAGATATTTATTGCTGGCTTCATCGTAGTAGGTGACGTAGAAGTTGTGCTCGAAGCCTGGTGCAGTCGATCTGTTGGACGCTATCGTGGGCACCAGGTCGTCCAACATCCTCGCATGGAAGCCAATCTGGTAACAAATGTACTTTAGTTAGAAAATTATTTGGAATTAGAAAACTCAACACACATGACCCAAGGGCTGGCCTGTACCTGAGGCAACGCATTAGCCTTGCTATCCAACGCGGTAATGGCTAGCCTTTTGCGTACGTTTGCTCAGGAATCTGATCTCAATCTGATTTATTCTATTTATAGGAAAAAACCCGCACTAGGCCAGCGTGAGTGGATTATGGCCTAAACCCTCTCAGCTCTCTAGTTAGAGGAGAGGAGACCCGAGCCCAGCAGTGGGACTTAATGGGTTGCTGATGATAGAAATTTCCTGTAAATAGAGTATCTGGTTCTTTTTTTTTAAATAGATTAGCTGTGTATAATTTTAAAGTTACGTGTAAATATTTTATTGAATAAATGTATATTTTAATTATCATAAAAAAAAGAAAACTTATAACGATTATTTCGAGCTTAATTATAATGATTGTTTACTTTTATTGCTTCTATTCTATTAATTTTATGTATTTTATTTCATATTTTCATTAAGTTTAAGTTACTTTTAATGTTGCCTATATAATGTGAATGCTGTGTGTTATAATTGGCAAATATTGTAACATTTGGATGTCTTGCTGTAAGTGTACCTTATTATAAATAAATAAATATTTTTTCTGTTAAACTTAACCTAGACCTCCTACCTACTAACCTACTCTATAGTTATACCCTAAAATCAAAGAGTTAAATCGTTTCCCGAACTACAGTTGGGACAAAATCTATTTACCGAAAGTACACCTTTTAGGTCCAAATGATTTCAGTAGTCTTAATATAATGTACAACAAGGTAGTATAATAATAATATAATCTAGTTGAATTCACTAAATGACCTGTGTTATTATACACATAGTTGTAATGGCTTAACTTGATATATACATATATATATATATATATATATATATATATTTAAATGACTTTATTGTTTATACTATATACTACTATTAATACTTTTGTAATAAAGAATATATAATAACATATTAAATTAAAAATAAGCGCCAACCTCAGAAACTACTAGTTTGAACTAAAAATAACATTTTACACTAGATAACCCGTTTATTGAGGAAGGCATGCACGCTATAAAACATTCCTGTAACCAATATAGCGGCAAAACGGAAGACTTCACCTCTGCACTAAATATTACACTTAAAGCTAATAGCCATAAGGCTAAAAATACCATTTCACCTATTTGTTCTTACTCCTTTGCACTGACGTTACAACCCATATCCCCGACATATTGCCTACACTAAAAATTTCACCTTATAGCCTATAAACATAAAGCTAAAAATATTACATCAAATCTTTGTTCTTATTCCCTTTTCCCATTGAAGATAAGACACGTGTGTCCCCGGTCACCATGTTAAACATCCGACCTCACCATACATTTCAAATACAATTACTAGATAAATAAATAGTATATTTGTGCACATAAAGTGAAGGTTCGGTACTAAAATCGAACGAGACATAAACCTTAATGTTTAGTACGGGCGAGTAACGGCCGCAACAATTTTTGAATGTACCTTAATGTAAGGACGACAGTAATGTTACACGTAAGGACGGTTTTACAATAGCGTTTTTTTACTTGCGATATTACACCATTCACAATTTGTTAGAAAGGTCATCATCATATCATATCAACCCATCGAGGTCCACTACTGTACATAGGCCTCACCTAATTTACGACACTGCGAGTGGTCTTGTGCCGCCTGCAACCAACGGCCGCTCGAAACCCTGACCAGAGCCCCCTGATTCTAAGCTGTCGGAAAATTTTCGGACGGAAATGTCAGTTTAATTAAAGTTAAAAAACATAATGTTCAAAAGATTTATGGTTGTAGGGACAAATCATAAATTAATCAGTTTTTAATTTTCTATACGGTAGACTATTTTGTAACATTAAATTACTTAAGCCGTAAAAATATGTCGTACTAAGATTCGAAAAAGTTTACGATCCGAGAGCAATCCGTCTGGTCAGAATCAGGGGGCCGGTCCATCTGGTGGGGGGTCGTCTGCGTACAAAATATCTGAACTTAGCCTCTTACTAGGATATTATCCTGTATCTTAAAAGACAGGCTTATTAAATTGAAAATAAAAATAGTATGTGAGCGTCTAGTAGAGGGGAGAAAGATTCTGGTAGGAACAAGTAATATAACTGTGTGTGGTGGTGGTGTGGTGTGGAGGTGTGAACTGCCAACAACAATTCACTACTGTTTTACTAGTTCAGGTCAATAGGCAAAACTAACCTCGATTCATCATTTCAATCCATAAACGTTCCACTACTGGATACGAGTCTCCTCCAAAGAATGTGGAAGGAATTTAGCCTACAAAACCACTTTGGCTAGACGGGTTGGTAGAGGGATTTGGAAGGAGTTTCGAATTTTTCTTTTCATGCAGTGCTCTTGTTTGCATAACGTTACTCCCTTAGTCGCCTTTTACGACACCCACGGGTTGAGATGGGGCAGTGACATGAATTCTTAAACCGTCACTACACGGATCTATACTAGCTCAATTAATCGCGTTCAAATACAAAACGCTTATAAGCGATTATCAAATGACAAGTCTACAATCGCCCTAAGTGTAAGGACAGTAAACGTTCAAAGGAAACCAAACCTTTATCTGTTCTATACCATACGTTTAGCACAATGCTTTGTCTACGAATGAATAAAGGAAACCGTACTAAAAGCGTCACGATTGCTACGGCACTCGTAGCAAGTGCTACGTATTTCGTAGCTTTAGCGTAGCAGTTGCAGGGCTGTTACGAAAGTTCTGCAATATTGAGGTGTTTTTAAACGACCTTAAAAAAAGGAGGAGTTTATGTTATGTTCGACTGTATGTAATTTATGAAACAAGGTTCCTACTTAGTTAAATATTCGATTTTTGGATAGCTAATGATTGTTGAATTATAAAGACTTTGCATCATCATCATATCAGCCCAATGACGTCCACTGTTGAACATAGGCCTCACCTAATTTCCGCCACAGCGAGCGATTTTGTGCCGCCCGCATCCAACGGCCACCCGCAACCTTTACTAGGTCGTCGGTCCATCTGGCGGGGGGCCGTTTTTTAGACTTTGCATGGTGTTGTAATAATATTTTTTTTTTTTTTTTTAAAGTATTTTATGTTGTAATAGTTACTAATATCAAAATAAGCCTAAATATTTCACGTTAATTATATAATTTTAACTATCTGTGGCCCAATTGGATTTAGATTTTTAGCCTGTGACCGAATTTGCCTTTTTTTGTTTTAGTAGACTATCCATCTTGGCATCATTGCCTTTCGAATGAAACAGATTTGATCACATCAGTTGGATGAACGTTATAAAACGTTACTATATCTACATATATATATATATAAGAAAATAGGTAGTTACTACGTATAAAGTCAGTAACAGTTGATTTTATAAAGCGACGGTATCCGTCGAGTGGTGCGGACGTTTAACAGATAAATGGACAAAGGGTAGACACCATTATCTATATACCTAATCGTTATGAGTAGATACACTATACAGATAAACGCAGTAACTCCACTAGATGCTGTGTAGTATTATTAACTTTATTTCGTATAAAAAAGGTTGTAAATTGAGTAAGAAATTTAATTTTGTTTTATAAACTATTACATGAATATATTTTGGCAACTCTATTTAATATAATGTTTTATTCATACCAAACTCATATTTTTTTTATAAGAGCCTAACAAAAGATTCGTGTTCTTTTTTTAAAGAAGGAATGAAGTATTCAGCCAATCTAGATTTTATGGATGACTGTTATGGGCGCTTTGTTCACTTTGTTGTTTGAATAACAAAATTTTTGAATTAATTCCCAGTTTATTTCTTTTCATCAGCAACCCATTAATGTCCCACTGCTGGGCTCGGGTCTCCTCTCCTCTATCTGAGAGGGTTTAGGCCATAATCCACTCACGCTGGCCTAGTGCGGGTTGGTTGATCAGACATACTCATAGAATTTCTTCTAGAGTATGTGGGTTTCCTTACGATGTTTTCCTTCACCGTTAGCAGATGGTAAGTCACATGACTAGTACATATAAATTCCACAAAGTGAAATCCACATTGGTACTGCTGCTCGGAATGCAACTCGGACCACGTGTTTAACACGCCGGTCTCTTATCCATTCACCATCGCTTGTTTTCTTTTAGGGTGCTCTTTTTTATTTATACATTTCGTCAAATATGCATATTTTGGAGTAGTAATTGCTTTATTGCCTTTGTATTTCCTATTAAAAATAAAGAAAAAATAAAGCTCTCCCACTGTAATGCCTGTCAAGTGTACAACGCCTGTTTACGCCTGTTCAGTGATATTGTATCGAGGCTATTGCAATCAACCCCCGATATTATCGATACAACATCGACTTACTCGAAGCTAAGTCATAAGAATATGCAGACACAAACACACATTGACGTTTTTATAAATCTATAGACAAAAAAATATAATAATATACTTACCTTTTTTTTTCTATTTATGACAATTCATATAATTTTATTTATCGTGATATATGATATATAGAGATAAAAGGAGGTAATTTCAAAGCTTCGCATAAAATTACGGATCTTTGAGAGTTAATATTTAACGAATATATTTTGTAATATCTAACAATATCTACAAAAAGGAGGTTTTTATTAGGCCTTTTGAAAGTCGTTCCTTTGAAAGAATATTATAATAAACGTCGATTCAAGTCGAAACAAAAACGATCGGCGAGCAAACACAAAGTTCCAAATATAAATTATACCTAATTACTTTTATTTATTCGAGTGTATTGGACTCGCCTCTGATTGATCAATTTCAAATCATATTAAGTAATATTTAACGTCTAGTTTAACATAACTGGTAAAAGACAGTAAAGTATGGCATGTCTTCACACAGCCTCTATTCTCTATTGCCGACAATTTGTTGTTTATAGGGTTAAAATAAGTATCGCACGTTCGTCAAAGGCTTAGATAATTGTATGTCATTGACCTTCGTCTAACTATTTACTATTATATTATGTTTTTTTTTTTAAATAAGGAATTGCATCTTGTAAAACATTTGACCCCAGATTAATTATTATGTTTGTCCCATTACAATGTTACAAAAAAATATTTGCAAAAATTTACTTATTTAATTAACAAAAGTTGTAAAATGCTGATGATGCAGCAAATATAAAAAACTAATCATTATAAAAACACAATAAAAAATTTATAAATGTTTTACAAGATGCAATTCCTTAATTCTTTTTTTAGAGCTCTTTATTATCCAAGAGCGTAATTTCATAAATAAGTCAAAGTAGGAAAAAGTCAGAATAAAACTGTTATACCCGTTCAATTCTTTCGTCGTAAATTTTAAATGTTGCTAATATGTAGTAGTTAGTTACCACAAATGTTATTCCATTTTGTATCATTATCATTTCATGTATATCGCCACTTAGTCACGGTAATAACGAATAAATTATAAACTCTAACAACATTCTCAAACAATTTTAGGTGAAACAATATGATAGATAGTTTATTCGTGTAGGGTGTTTGGTAGCGCTCGAGCCAAGTTCGGATAATGTTAATTACTATATTTTCTTTACAGGTTATTTATTTATACAAATTGGAGCTTGGAATTTATAATCATGACAACGTATGAGGTGTTTATATTTTATTTCAAACCCAGTCGCAAAAATTGGCGCACTCGATGAAGTCTATAGATTGATGTCAGAACTTACAATTTACACAACGCAGTACAATAAAAAAAAATTCTTATATTTTTTATTTTAACAAGTTGTTCGTTTGAATTTTAAATATGCATGTATAGTAGTTTATAGATGCATTTGGAAATAGTGATTTTTCTCAATTTTTATAGATATACAAAATTAAAGAATTTGGCCGTCTTTACAATTTTGATGAACATTTCCAAACTTTTGTATGAGACAAATGGTTATGGTAGTCATCATTATCATTGAATCTGTTCGCGTGCGTGGTCGCTGTTCTATCAACAGACTTGTTTATTATATCGAGTCAAGTCGCAAGGCATGACATACAATTGTAATGTTTTCTTTACATGCAATGTTAAAGTGACGGAAGATTTCGGGATTTTCGTATTATTTTAGCTATTGCATGTGAATCTGTTTGCGTGGCATTTGGTTGAAATGATCCATATCACGGCTATAACTTCGAAAAAAAACATTGAAACGTGTATTAGCGTGTATTGTATCTATTATGAGAATGGCAAATAATCACATACGCGGTCTGTTTTATACACATAGCTTCACGCTTTTTCGGCGAAGGGGTAGATAAACGTGTATTACACCCAACATTTCGTCAGCTAAGTTTGGTCCCATGAAATAGGGGGATGATGAATATAACTCTCTCATTATCAACCGGAAATATTTGTTTTCCCAACTTCAGAAAAATCTCAATATTGGAATTTCATTATATAAATACACAATACATCAGCCGACCCGGGAATAGAAACCGGGACTCTTGAACAATAGTTGTAGGTATACACTTCC
Organism: Laspeyria flexula; assembly: GCA_905147015.1. Lineage (NCBI taxonomy): Eukaryota > Metazoa > Arthropoda > Insecta > Lepidoptera > Erebidae > Laspeyria > Laspeyria flexula. The sequence goes on from LR989958.1 coordinate 3,361,642, forward strand.
TGCTGCTTCACCAAGGCAGTCTGTATCATGGAAAGTAAAAAAAAAGTAACTACGATTTGCGTGAAATTAATACTATGAATTTAATAAAGTACAAAAGATTTTCTCCTTATGATAAGTTACGTTTTATGCTTCTAGCTTTTTTGTCGTTGCGTTGATCAGAACTTAGTCATATTTTTATTTTTTTAAACGATTCGGTCGTCATAGGTCTCTTTCAAAAAATGTGGAGGAAATTTAGCCTACTATACCACGCTGGCCAGACGAGTTGGTATAGGGTTTGTTTCGAATTTTCCTTTTTCGCAGTGCACTTCTCTGTTTTTGGTCTCCTTTAATGACACCCACGGGTTGAGATGAGGTAGTGACATTATGTATTCTTAATCCGTCACTACATGATTATCGGATTTGTGATGTCTGATTTATAATAAAGTGTAATTCTATATTCATATTCAGCTTTAGATTGAAATGTAATTCAATCATCATCATTTCAACCCATTAATGTCCCACTGCTGGGCACGGGTCTCCTCCAAAGAATGTGGAGGGAATTTAGCTATGCCACGCTGGCCAGTCGTGTTGGTATAGGGTTTGTTTCGAATTTTCCTTTTCTTGCAGTGCTCTTGTCTGCATAAGATTACTCCCTTAGTCGCCTTTTAAGACACCCACGGGTTGAGATGGGATAGTGACATTATGTATTCTTAATCCGTAACTACACGGATCAATTAAATAATTCTATACCTATCTTTAAAAATGCTTTTTAGGTAATTTTACGCACATGTCCAAGCGTTAATGAAAACTTGTTCGTATGAATAAAACAACGGATCGATGGTGTGTATATAGCCTAATGGTTGAAATTTAAGCCGTTAATGAAATAGCTGGGCCTGTCGCCGACCCGCTTGTCTAAACACGTCTAACGAACGATTTATTCATTAAAAGGGAGATATATTAAAGTGTTTTAAGTTTAATCTAAATAGATTTGACAGTAGAGACAGAGTAAGTGGTTGTGAAAGTGAGAATTCGATTTTTTACTATACGTGTGTTGTGTACTCGTAAGCGAAGTAAATACTACAATCTCGCTGGCGAGATCCTATTTGTGCCGTTTGGAGTCGAAACAGTTTTGCTGTGAGGTGCAGGTGCTCGCGCTCTTTTTAAAAAGCTATCAAAGCGTCCCGAGTCCAGCAGGTGAGCTATTTTCTTGAACAAATAATAAGCATTGCCACGTTGGAAGACAAAATAAAAATTGCATTGCCATCCAACGTGGCATTTTGTGTCATTTTTATTTGTTCTCCCTTTTTCTTATTTCTTAAGTCATTTTTTCTTTTAGATTGTAAATATGTATGTTGTTTAGTTTTAAATATTAAATTTAATGTAAAGTATAGTTCGGTAAATATAATTTTCTTTAATTCATAAGTAATTTAAGTAAATAATTTATATTATAATTTTAATTTAATAATTACAATCCTCTTTAAAATATTTATTCAGGGTAAGCGATGGTTAGTTGACAACATCAGATTGCAAGAATAAACTTACGACAACCTGCGTGAGAGAGAAATAAAATACAAACGAAACGGTACGGTAGACTACGGTAACCGCTTACCATCGTACGTCTGTTTGACACCGTCGTGGTATAAAAAAAACACTTTTTAACAATTATTAATTCAATACAGTCAAGCTCTAATATAATAGTCGTATTTACTGAAAAGTATTACTGAAAAGGATTCTTGGTCAATTTGTTGATTCAGCGATCCAACATATGAAAAAGTGCCTGTATTGTACTAAAATATTACAAGCAGGTTCCCATCAAGTGATATACAGATTCTCACACTGACTGGCATTTCTGTCAAATAATATAATGAAGATCATCGTAACTAGTTTATGGTAATTCGATACTTCAGGATAAGCCTAGCTGACGTAACGAAGGTTGTGTTGTTGGCAGATTTGCCAAGAGACCTAATTTCGATAACGTCCAGTCATATTGGGTTATACCGACATCAAAGAGTAGGTGAGACATTTTTGTTCAGTCAGTGAATTTTGTAGTAGGAAATTTGAAAATTATACAGGGTGTATACGACGATACGACATTAAATGAAACCACGTGTAGCATGTGATGTTAGAAGGCTATACCAAAAAAATTAAACAGAAATTTGCAATCGTTTAGACGCAAATGTACTTTCTTTATGTCACAATTGTTCACAGTTTTAAACAACCTGTAGGTATTTACGTTGATCGTATATTGTCATTACGTCAATCAATTCATTTAAATATCTCTGACTCTTTCATATTATCTTATCTCTTACTCTGTTCCGCACAGTTGTCGTCCTCATGCCGAAAACGACATGATAGAAAAATAATGTGTAGTTTTATATTCTTAAATTTTTCGACTTTAAATAATGTGTAGCTTTTTTTTTTTTTTCTTTTTTTTTTAATAATTTATATTAGAATATGTTTATAAGGGTTAACACTAGCTACCTTGTCATTTAATGTCGTATCGTCGTATACACCCTGTATAGAAAATTTGCTGATATTTCATTAGTTTATTGACATTTTCTGTCTTGAAATTCCAAGTATCAGTTTGGCGTCTGTGTTAGTGTGTCATTGTACACTACCTTTCTATCTGCCGTGCTCGGAGACGTTACTTATCCTTAAAGTTTATTTAGTAAAAACGTGTAATACTTAAGTCTATACACCTAAAGACGATTATTCAATGAAAAAATTGTGTTAATGACAGATTACTGCTATGACGTCTCTGAGTGCGGCAGTTAGTCCTTTCACATTTCATAACATAACATAACATAACGCCTTTTTCCCCGAAGGGGTAGGCAGAGATGTTTCACACCCACATTTCGCCAGCTATGTTTGGTTCGATGAAATAGGGAGCGAGCCTATTGTCATCTACCGGGAACATTTGTTTACCAAACTCCGGGAAAATCTCAATACTGAAATTACATGATAGAAAAGCCCAATACCATTTCCACCCACCCGGGAATCGAACCCGGGACCTCTTGCTCAGCAGTCGTATGCACTAAAAAGTACTATTTTCTAAAACACCAGCTTATATATAATGATATGGATATTAGTTGGGTGAAATTAGTGGAGACTTAGCGTCTGAACCTGACAAACATTTACATAATCTCGCTGCTAGCGAGTGTGTCAACACATACACATACACATACTAACCAGCTGATTTTTTTATTTTAACTTACTTAATATTTATGTAATTGAACAGTCATATTGTCCGACAAATTGCGTGGTACGTTATCACGGTATTTCCTTTTTGGTCCGGTATACGCTTGCTAAGTCTGTTAGCTACCACAATCAAACTTTTGGAATACGAAATTATTGGGCGTCTCATCGAAATGAGCTATTCATATCATCAAGCTACTCACGAAAAATTAGCTTGATAGTAATAAAAAAAAAATTTGGACCAGGGATCCCGGACTAACAATGTTACATTTCAGTTTTTCTCTTTGTAGTAAATGGCTAAATGTTATACCTATTAAGTTATATTAGTTAGGGTATTCAGTGCTTTCAAAAGTATGAGCATACTAGATTAAATAGAACTTCACATCGGCCTCAGGAAATTGGTTATCATGGAACCGGTCCAAGCTGTTACTTTAATCTATAAGTTAAAACATTAACGCAGTACGTGATGACTAGAGGGTCGAGGTTACTAGACTAAAACAAGTTTTGATATAAGAAGAATTTTAGAGGAACTTGAAGAAAACAATATAAAACGAGGCAGTTTTAAAAAGTTCATAAAACTTAAAAGAATAAATAAGCATAGAATGAAGTTACTTATTTAAAGAAAAGAAACATAAAAACATTGTTTATTAGGAAAATTCTACAATGATTTGTTGGGGACAACATTTTCAAAATATAATTGCGGTTGACTTTATAGGTAAATTAAAGTTACAACGGATTCTAAACAAACCTTATTTATGTATATGTATGTTAGTAATACAGTAGTAACTGTCCCGGGCAAGAACATCGTGAAGAAACTCACATACCCTTGAAGAAAATTTTCTATGGGAATCTGATCCACTAACCCGCACTAGACCAGCGTGTGTGGATTATTGCCTAAAACCTATCAGATATCTAGATAGAGGAGACGCGAGCCGAGTAGTGGGACATTAATGGGTTGCTGATGATGATGATAATGATTAATGTCCCACTGTAGGGCAATGGTCTTCTCCCCACTGGTGGTTCAGTGTGCCGGTTGGTGGATCCGACATTTCCTTAGAGTTTCTCTAAGTGTGGGATTTCTCACAATTTTTTTCTTCACCATTAGCATATAGTAAGTCATATTCCAAAAAGTGAAATCCACATTAGTACTGCATTTCCGCAACGAGCTCGGACCGCTTGCTTCGCATACTGCTCACATGTGCATGTGACTTTTAACGCATTTTCCCATTAACAAGACATGAAGTTGACAACGTGGAATAACAGAACAATGTAGTAATAAATAGTCTAGACGTTTTACGTAATAAACGACCTTCCTTTTTCAATAGCAAATTAGTTTTTCGACGTGCTAAAGGTCACGAAACCCAACATTGAATGGGAAAAACCAATCAAATCATATCAAATTATATAACAAAGATTACAAGTGCGTTCACGGCTTTATGTGATCAAATATCGATAAGGAACCCAAATGAAATATCGAAAGGCTTAGTACTGACATGTTGTATTGAACATTTAGTTGATCGGAAAATCCCTGTATTATATACATCCATTTCTTTTTCCTTAAACGAATGTTTGAGCATTATTTGGAATGCCTTCAGACATTGTTTGTATTTTCATTCATTCATTCATTAATTTCTTTGTATTCAGTGTGTTTTGTTGCAGCTGAAATATGTGTGATGTAATTTTATGTTTGCTCAGTGTGTTTTTTTTTTAATTATCTCTTATATTATATAATCATATTACATATATAAGACTTATTCCATATGACATAATATTATATTGGCATTGGCATATTATAAACTTAAAAAACAAAATACATTTTCTTTAGAAAACTACTAACTTGCAAAACACATTTTCTCTTGCTAAGTGCTGTCATCTTGTAATATTTTGGGCTATTGGCATTATTACCGTATCGCCGATCATATAGCTAAACCTTAATTTAAAGTAGAAAAACAGATATTCTATAGCAGAAGTTTTGTGTAGTAGTAGCATTTTAATTATATTTCAGGAATCTTTTGTGATATTTCCGTTCTAGTTGCTTTGAATTTTTGGGTTGACTGAATATCTGTTTGTGTTTGTTTTTTGATTGGAAATTTAACAATGGTTGCCGAACTTGAGGGTTTTTTTACCGTTGTATTGATAATATTTTTTTTGAAATTTCAGCGAGAGATAGATTTTGTTTTATAATTGTTACTATTTGTTTTTTAGAATTTTTTAACTGCCTCGGTGGCATAATTGGAGAATGGTACACTGCCCTGTCCTTGGTTCGAGGTCCGGGCTGCGTAAAAGCCGACGGGTGAGATAAATGTCGATGAGCTCGCAATATACAACCTAACATAATTATGAAAAATATGGGTGGAAATTATAATTGAATCCCAATTAACTACCATTATATTGCGGGTAATTTTTTAAGATTTATTATTTTTTAATAAATGTTAAAAACAAAAATATTCATAAGCTAATTATTTGTAATTTGTTAAAGTATGAAAATTATAATTGAATGCTAATCAACTATGTACCATTAAGTCAGATTTATTATTTATTAGTACAGCTGTAGGTAATGTTAAAAACAAACATATCCAAATGCCTAGCCTAGCATAATTGTTTATTCTAAAATCTTTCAATCGTGTTTATAAATTGGGTCATATATTGAATATATGCTTCTATTTGGCATTCACTCTACAAAAGTAGACATGAAAAATATCATGCTACATTTGATCTCAATGAAAATATTTCAAATGGACCCTATATTTATTCTCTTTCAGACGAAATTTGTCAAAACAATTCAGAAATACGAGCTACTTTGTATTGAAAACATTACGAACGGTAATGGACATCCATAGCCCGGGGCGTTTGGAATCATTACAGATTCATATTGGCTTTATATATTCTTTGCATTGATTCCATGAAGATATTCATTCATTAATCTGGGCTGTGTGATGTGCTTTTGTTTTAATATCTTCATGACGCGGTGGTATTGTTATGTGGCTATACCAGTTTGGATAAAGTGAACTTAGTTGCTATATACGAGTATAACGTAACATAGCAAAGGGGCATTTTTTATTGGCCGAAGTGGCACACTTGAGTAAGTGTTAACTGCCGCTCATAGATATCGATGTATTCTGTTAGCATTCGTTGTGAAAGCAATACTACTAAGGAAATTTGGAGGAAAAGGAAAGGAGACATATTGACGTGAAGTAAAAAAAAGAGGAAATGGGAAAAGAGAGGAAAAAGAAAACGCCCTATCATTTCCCTCGAGATTGGGAGTAGGAATTAGGCTTCTCTCCAAGTGGTAGGCAGAGGAGTACTACACCCACTTCTTCAGCTATATTATGTCCCATGTGTATGGTGTGGTGAGCCTATTGCCCTCAATAGGGCTCATTGATTTCTCAACCTACCGAGGCATTGCCATTAACATACACATTTCCAGAAATATTTGAACTATTTTCTTTTTTCTGAATTCAAAATAAAATTTATGTTAAAAATAGATAAGGCCCAAATAATAAATTAACTTTTATAAGAGTTCTGTAGAAGAACAATCCTCAATCCAGGTATGAAATGAAAGTCCAACACATAACCAAACTTCCTTATATTAAAACTTTAGCACACAATACATGAACACTAAATAAGCACACTTGGTTTTGAGCTACTAGTAAAATGCCACGTCTTGTTCTGTACTCGACCTACGGTCGACTGCCGACATTACTGATCTAAGACAAATCTTAACCTATTTTACTCCCACCATACTACGTCCCACTCTAATCATCCTGTCCTCCGACAGTGTTGTCAGAATATTATTTTAGATTACCTTCCAAATGAATTGAAAAAAGGAATTGATGACATGAAGTGTCAAAATAGTTTTATAAATATATTTTAATGTAGTAGTATTGTTTCAAAATTATTTATTACAGAATTACAGTCAATTTTAATTATCTTATAACCTTACAGTTCTTATATTTTATTTTCATGATATACAGTTATACACACATAGAGATTGTGTAAGTGTGGATATAAGCGTATTTTGTCACGGTAATCGGGGCTTTCGCTTTATAGATATAAATAATGGCCTGAATTGTGTTTCTAATGTTAGAAGAACGAATTACTTACAAGTTATTTAACTGTGGTCTATTAATCTTTATATGTTCTTACTGGCTATGAATGTATTTCTTTTATATTCCTTTATGTGATCTCATTTTGTTCGGCTTTCTTCAAGAATTTAAAAGGCAATAATTTTATAGAAAACAAAATGTTTGCTGTATCTTTCGTAAACCTTCCCAAGAATATAGCACCGAGAGGGTGGCAGTAGATTTGGTTTTATATTTCTAGAACTCTTTAAAGGATTGCAATGTTAACAGAAGCGATTTAACCTCTTAACTTCTTTAACAAATCTTTATCCCTCTTTTGTATTATATTATATATATTTTTTCTTCGTGTAGTGACAGATTAAGAATACCTACTATACCCATATAATGTCACTACCCCATTTCAACCTCTGGCCGCGTGGGTGTCGTAAAAGGCGACTAAAGGAGTAACCTTGAGCAGACAAGAGCACTGCGAGAAAAGGAAAATTCAAAACAAAACCCAATAGCAACCAGTCTGGCCAGCGTGGTATAGTAGGCTAAATTCCCTCCACAATGTTTGGAGGAAACCCGTGCCCAGCAGTGGGACGTTAATGGGTATATAAATACCCATGTTGATAAATTTACAACATTGTTGTGTCTTTTTGTCAATTGGCAATCTGTTTACATAACAATATGCCAATTAGATAATTTTTATAACAGATTTTATTATTAGAAACAACATTTGTTTTGTGGCAATTTCTTAGCAACAAAGTACCGACAACTATTTGTAAAGTGAAACCAAACTTGAAATATATTTCAAAAGGAATTGCATAATCCGACAGTACTCTTCAAAAGGTTTGGCAGAGACATCATTTGTGCAAGGTGAACCAACAAGGGCATTACAGTTTGTAAGATGCTTGAGGAACAATATATTGCAGCCAAGCCAAGGTCTCTGTATTCCAAGTTTGTGTCTAGTTTATGACCGCATCTGTTAGCGAGAGAGATGCATTGTTTGCTAGTTAAATTTCTGTTGTGGACAATTATAATGGAAGGAGTTACTATCCTATTATAAATGTTTAAGTTCAATGTTTGTTACTAAATTAGGTCAGAACGGCTAAAATATCTGTCAATTAAAATAATGTTACTACAGTACTTAATAGTACAAAATCTTTTTTCTTTTAATACCAGTTAAAGTTAAAGGTGACATTGTATTTAATTTTGACATTATTATTGTAAAAGTTAACATTGCATTTAATTTCGGCATTATTTAAAAAAAAATTACATCGTGTTTAATTTTAACGTTATTATTTAAAAATTTGCATTGTTATTATTTTGATATTCATACTTTTGTTAGTTAAAATTATTGACATTTCAAATAATGTGATTCTAAATTATTACCTTTATTATCAGTATGATTTTCTAATTAATTATGATTTGATATTTGTACCTTAAATGGTAGGACATAGTGCTCTCTATATTCTTGTCTGTAATATCTTCTGTAAATTACCTATGTTCCACAATAAATGATTGATTGATTGACTTAAAATCAAAAATATTATCTATTAGTTTTTCTAACATTATTGTTTAATGCATGCCGTGGCAGCCTTTAATTAAGGCAGCACTTTACCATGTACTCCTATAGCATGTGTTTTCTAGTGTATGCTTCGTTGGTTGTCCATAAATAGGTAAATAAATAAAGTATAGAATTTGGCACACATTGATTTTTTTGGTTTAGTTGTACATTTTTGTTTAAACTTTGCTTTTTTCCTACATAATCTATACAGATGAAATAAATAAGAAATGCTTAATCAAAACACATATTTTTATAATAATTGTTAAAACTGTTTCCAAAATACCAGAGTATCTACAATTATTTTTTTTTTAAATAATACTTAACATTATACTGGCATAGAGACACAATATCCTACTGCTTGTATAGTGTGTCCCCAAAGAGCTCTAAAGACCACTATAATATAAAGACCAATTTCCAACGAGACAATATTTAGTTAGATATTCGTAGTCAAGTACAAACATACACTGCGGCTAAAATTTAATTCAAAAAGTACCCCTTGTTATGTTTCAACCCTCAAATAATTTACTCAAAATGATATACTCTGTTGCTCAATTCGTAAACTGTCAAGTATATGTAAATATATGAGATGAAAAGACGGGAAAAGAAAATTAAGATGCCACGGAACGCATTTATGATGAAAATTGTTTGTAAGGTCGTTAAGGGAATCTTTGTGAGAGGTGTGAAAATATCTCTTTAACACAATTGCTTCGTGACACGTGAACAATTCCTAAGGTAATGAGGATGTTTTGTATTTATAAGATGTAACTATACAGATGTTTTGAGAGGGTATTTTAAAGACAATGTATTTTTATCACGCTGAAGTTTCTTTTAGCTAGAGATAAATCTTGATAGAATACTTAGATAGTTATTTTTACGGGAAAAATATGGAAACATGAAAATATTTAATTGTCTGGTGTATATTTTTTCTCAAACTCATATACACAATTTAGATTCTAAAATAAGTGAATTACTGCTACATACGTTCAAAGATACCTACATAAAATTAAATAAACTACGTTATTAATTTCTTAATCTTGTATGCCTTGTTCAGTGATTTCAATAAAAATTAAATATAGTAATTATATGGAACTTTGGCCCTTTAGTCCACTGATCCCGTTGGTACCAGCCCCGCGGAATCATTTTGATCTTACGTATTTTCGAATTGGTCAAATGATCCCGTTACGTAATATAAAAGCGGGTCTAGTTAACAAAAGAAAATAATAAAATTCAAATCTTTGTGTGATGAGCATAAAGGTTTGTTCTGTGTCTGGGTGTAATTTATCTATATGTATGTATATATGTATGTAAGTATTTACAAAAAAAAAAAATGTATTTAAGTAGTATATCAGTTGTTTAGTACCCATAACACAAGCTAATATAATTGCTTAATTTGGGACTAGATGGCGCTGTGTGAATGTGGTAGAATATTATTATTATTTTTTATTATTTTATAAATTATGATTTATATACTTTTTTTTTGTAAACAACTGTTTGATTCCTAAATAAAGTGAAATAAAATAGTATTGGAATAACAAGACAATATTCAAATTAAAATGAAACCAAATATTTAGGTAACTACGTACACTATTAACCTGAAGGCCTGCTATGAAACAGATTTCAAATTTTGAAATGTAATTTCGGTAATATAAAACCGATGTTCTCAATTAAATTGAAATAGTTAGAACATAATTGATTCTGAAAACTGCTTTCGGGTGCGAAAAAAACAAAGCTTATCTGTGTATTAAAGCTGGTGAGTAAGCAGTACTTATCAGGTCTCCTTGAGTCTTGACAATACAAGGTTCTTAGTTGCTAAGATTATGGACAAAGGTATACGCAGCCTTGGAGAAGCTGCAAGTAGTTTAAGCATCGATAGATCTCCAAGCTTAGTTTGAGCAGGGGTTATCTATTCTACCTCCTTTACATGATAACTGTTTGGTCGAGATTTTTGTTAGCTATATTTTTCTACAACGGTGAATTGAAGACAGTAATATTAAGGTCTACGTCAAATAAATCATTGTTCTTTATTTATTTTAAGATACTAGCCGTGAAAAATTGTTGCATGCTGGGTTAGAATTTTTAAAATTTTATTTTTAAATATGTTTTAAAATATCTTACTAGGAAACAATTTATAAATCTCTGGAAAATTACAAAGGTACAGTTTACGGACATAAATACTAACAAGATTTGAAAAAAACTACCTCCCCCTTATTACAAAATACGGACTAAGCATTAAACCAGGTTTAAATTGACAACTTTGACGCTAAAACAATGGCTTATGTCAATTTAAACCTGGTTGAATATATAAGCAGCCATAATATCCATTTCCCCTTAAACTTGATATGCAGATGCAGTTTTCTTTTTAAAGCAGGGATGGCCAATCTTCTACCAGAATGATCATGTTTTATTAATCAGTTTACTCTACAAGGCAGATAGGATCGCGGAAGAAAAAAAACCTAATAGGATTTGTTTTTCAAAACCAATTTACGAACGGACGTCAATAGATTTAATTAAAAAACGCGATAAAGATTTCAAGACGAAGCTTTTTTTTTGTAAATTAATAAGCGCCGACCGCAGGTGCTTATAGGGGTTAAGTATTAAGTGAGCCGAGAGTATTAAATGAATTCACGCCAGTTAGTTGTCATTGTATTTTTACATCATGCATTTTTGGTCACCTCACAAACTTTTTAGAACAAAAAATGCCAGTAAAATGACAAGCTGATATTATTAGTGATGTGCTGATAGGATAAAAAGAACCGACAAGAAACTCGGTCTTTTAATCTCATCTTCGCTTTACGCTCCATATTTCAAAACCCTCACCCAATCGCCGAACGTCGAATCCAAACTTAAACTATTGTGTTGCTAGTATAAGTTAATTAACTTCTGAAGGGTTAACGGGACTTTTAGTAACCCTACACACATCGATAGAATGCTTTGAAAGATAATAACGTTATATTGTTTCAATAAGTTAATTTTGGTGGCGAAATTATTTTGTAACGTTCTAAGTTGAGATAACAAAGTTATAAGTACTTGTAGCATGTGTAGTTTATGTTATGTTGTGAATAATATATGGCTTTGTAGTATTAATTTTCGAGCTATTTTTTAACATGGTATCTTCATCATCATTATCTGCCTTATGACTAGTTGATATAATAATATGCCTCACCAAATAGTTGCTACATAATTTTCACGCTATTCTTGGCGCTAAATTGTTTCGAAGGCAGTATTTAAAAATACACAATATTATATTATACACGTAACATACGTCACTTGAGTAGATGAGCTTCGATTGCAAATTTTTTGGGAGTTTGTGAGAGTATTATTGTTATTAAAAGAGATTTTGCGAGTATCCAAACACGTTCCATCGCGGAACTACAAGTCGCGCGGGGCGTTGCTCCGTCTTTCTTTATTTGTCCACTGCTCAGCTCCTATTGGCCGTAGCGTGATGTTATTTAGCCTATAACAAACTTAAATCCTATTATTTAACAAAACTGGTACAACAGCAACCTATTAATGTCTCACTGCTGAACTCGGGTCTACTCTCCTCTATCTAAAGAGCTGAGTGGCCATAATCCACACACGCTGGCCTATTGCAGGTTTGTGGTTCAAACATATCCATAGAATTTCTTCTAGAGTCAAAACAAAAACTGCTAGATACAAAACTGGTGTAGTCGCATAACATTCCCCAGAGTCAATATCAACTCCTAACGTGCCCAGAATGCTACCGGCGCGGCGTCGCAACAAATTCAATAACGCAAAATAAATTGACGAGCACTACGAAATACTTCGCGATATCAATTTAATAAATACGAATAAAGCCAGGGTTACACGAGTGATGGAATAAGTCGGGCCTTGACACGGCATTCATATGTTTACCTTTCATAGGCCTTCTTTATAAGATCGGTTTCATATAACGGAGAAAGGATGGGCTATATGTTTTACATAGAAACTATGGAGCTTCGATGTATCTTGTTACATTTTGTAAGGGTACAGTACAATGATTGATCTAGGTGGAATAAAGGAAGTCGTTTTATCGCAGCTAAGGCTGTGATGAGTTCGAAATAATGAGGTTATTGAAGAAAATTATGAAATTTTAAAGCGTAATGCATTAGCTGTAGAAAAATTGTGATTAGTACATATTTAATTAGAAGCAGTTTTGAAGAATATTTTCATTCGCCAGTAATTACCTACCATGCTCTTCTGTGCATCACCCTATTGTTGGGTCGTAGACATGCCTTTGGCATTAAGCCCTCCTTTGTACTTTATTGTGCATTTTATATTTAATTTTCTTATCTTTTATTAGATTATATTTTTATTCATTTATTTATATAAATATTTTGTTTGGCGCTCAATTAAGTGAAATTTATTAGTGGAAACAGTCTTTGGTTTATGTATAGTTTATAAAATTTATTATTAAGTATCTATATTGTTACTGTGTGTTTCCCAAATGAAAATAAAAATAATGAATAAAATAAACTTTAAATAAATAATTACAAAATTGAAATTTATGCATTGAATTAGTACTTAATTATATTCTAGCTTTTCTCATCTTTATCACTATAACTAGAAGTCGCACGGGGCTGCACTTCCATAATTTTTTATTTGGCCACTGCTCACTGCTCAGCTCCTATTAGCCGTAGCGTGATGTTATATAGTCTAGTATAGATAAATAGGCTATTCAACACTAAAAGAACTTTTCAAAACGGACCAGTAGAGAGATCCTAGCATTCAACCATACAAACAAAAACAATTATAGAAGTATAGATATAGATATTCCATTCCATATTTCAGCAACGACCCATTTCAGAAGCATACACGTGTCAAAAACTAGCTTCTGACTAGTTTAATCGAGGTTGATTCCAAACTTTCAACTAGTTTTAATTAATTCCCTAATTGTTGTTCCTATTACCTACATTTAATGAAACTATACTACTACTACTAGTTACTTTTGATTAGTTCCATTTTTGCCATTTTGGCTACGGAACCCTAATAAAAACTGCCTCTGTGGCGTACTGGGAAGGTTCTACAACTGCTGCGCAATAAGTTCGTATCCGAATTTGGAATTGAAATCCTAGCTTTGAATCCCGGGTCGGGCAAAGATGCTAATGTGTTTTTTCTATAATGAAATTTTTAGTCAAATTCAAATTGATTTATTTGCTGAAATGTGGGTACATTATAGGTGTTTACATAAATATTAGTTCACAGCACATTCGCCATAATGATGGCATGCAAATATTGTAATTACAATTAATAAAATACCGTCACAAATAAGTATTAAATACATTAAATAGCAGGATCATAATAACATCATTAACATACAATACAATAATATTTAAAATTATGTCCAAAATTATGTAATTTAATTAGGTATACATTAATCATCAATATAAAAGTTTTTGCTCGACTAGTATTACTAGGTGGATTTATATTTTACGCTCTAAAAACTCTCTAACAGAATAGAATCCCTTATCCATAAGCCACCTATACAATTGATTTTTAAATTTGTTCAACGTTAAGTTGATTAAACCCTTTGGAAGATGATTGTATATGCGGACAGACATGGCATAGCTGTTCCTATTACATATTTCTGTCCGTATACCTGGAAGCATCAGCTTATCCGGATATCGTGTATTAAAAGTCACACTGAAGTTTGGAAACAAGTGTATCTGGTTGTTGACATTAGACTCGTTCTTTATTACATGAGACCGAACAAAAGACGACATTTGGGTGTCATGCTTTTCGGAATGCCCCTTCGGGTACAAAGGCATGACGCTATGGAACTACGAAAATACTGTTATATATTCAATTGGTCTTCTTCAGCTGTTTACTGGGAGATTGTATAGTTAGGTGTACTAAATGTTCTAGCAGCAAAGGTACCTATTGCAAGCATCTAAAAATACTGTGAGGTCAACCTAATTCTGAAATGAAAAAACTACTTAAATAAAAGTTAAAAAAAAAAACATTTTAGATATCTAGAATTCTGTTCAATTCGTTTCTTAGACACAAGTTTGATAAAATTAACAAACTCAATTCAATGTGAAAATTAATGGTTTTTACTGTTGATTTAGGAACGAGCTGTAAATTGAAAGAATTGATGTTCAATTTACGTCAAGAATAATCTTGTGAAATTGGGGTGAAAAAGCTCAAAGAAAGTTGTAGAAATATGTACCTACATTAATTTTGTTACAACGTTCTTGAATGTTAGAAAAACCTTTATATATCTGAGATATGTATTCACCTATCTAGCTTCAACCTGACAGTAACTGGCGGTAGGATATCGATTTTATGATATATAAGTTTCTGAAAATTAGGTTCTAGCCACAGAACACATGAAATACCTATCTTTGTTCTGTGGTTCTAGCCGTACATAGCTTAAAACAAAACTTTGAACTCTTGTTACAAATAATTATTGTTTTTAATTTATTATTTTCTAGCTTCCGGCCGCTGCTTCGTCCGCGTGGTATGTATTTTATACCTACAAACCTACCTCTTAAATCAGAATTCAGTTCTCGAACAGCAAACTATGGAGTGGTGGAGAAAATACGTGTAAACAAGTGAGTAAGAATAAAGTGTTAGTGGACGTATCTACATTCCATTAAAAAGTACATCAGTATTAAAAATAAATATATCAGAATAAAACAAATACGTGTCCCATTGATTACTATAGATATAATCATACAAAAAGCAAACAAAATAATGGTGATGGATGACATAGATATCACCTGTATGCGGGCCGAGTTGATGCATAATTCCACGACATATCTTGTAGTCGTATAATACGACCACTTGACCATTTAGACAGTCATATTAAATATTTTCGAATGTGTGAGTAATATATATTATCTAATATACAGTGATGTGGGTGCAAAACAATGTTAATAGGTGCCACTGATGGGAACACGACAGCATCAAACAACAATCCTTGCACATATAACTTCAAAGGGATTAGCAACTACGTACCTACACTTAAAAATAGTCTAATGGGACAGACGTTTAATGAAAATAAAATACAAATTTTGAATTAAATATTATAGATATCTATATTTTTTTTCTATTTTAAAAAGGCAACGCCCGCACTAGGGAACAAGCCCTGTGTCGCGGGAAGCTTTACAAACATGAAACTAACGGACACAAAGTACACCCAGACTAGAAACAAATATCTATGAATCACACAAATATTTGTCTCATGTGGGAATCGAACCCACGTTACCCAGCACTGCGATGTAGTGGGCAGGCGACCACCTTAACTACTGCCCCACGGTGACAGTCAAATATGTAGTATATCAGCTGTTTAGTACTAGATGGCGCTGTGGGACTGTGGTAAAATATTATTATTATGCGCGTGCAAGCCTACATCTACATGCCGCTACAGCCGCACAATACAAGATTGAATGCGTGTCGCCGAGATTTCTATTACAATTATTTGAGATCACTATTATCTAAATAATCAGACAATAGTGAATCAAGGGGAATTACTAGCGCTAAGTTTTTTTATATATTATTTAATTATGATATATTATTATTATTATATTTAGCTTATTTGGATATGTATATAGGTACCTAGAGGTATCGAAATCTATAATTAATTTTAATTAGTTGTGTTAATGTATCTTAGGCCGGTGCGAAATGGCGAGTATTTGGGGACGTATGCCAAATGGTTTTAAGGGTTCCGTACAGAAAAGGTACAAAAATAACCCTTATGATCTCGCTCTGTCCGTCTGTCAGAGTCTTATATCTTGGAATGGTTTTAATAAACACTGCTGATCCAACACTAATAAGATTAAAAATTAAGAAATGTTTTTAGTTTCTCAGAAAAAGCGACCAAAATGAGGGACGGGTTGAAATTTCAAATGAGACTATATTTATATTACATCGAGTGGGGTATCAAATAAAACGGCTTTGTTTTCACATTCTATATCAAAAGCATACAGGACTCTGTCTACCCTTCTGTTGAGAACGAGGAATGATCTAGGCGTATGTAAAAAAAAAATTACATACATTTTTACATCTTGCATCTAACATAACCTAACCGGAGTACACTGGAATTTGGAACTATCATGAACTTCGTATCAATAAACCCATAAATGTTTTCGACTCAGAACTCGAACCCGGGTCATGTTAAACGACCGACAAGGTACACTAACAACGTTCTAAATGGCAAGACCAATGAATATTTGAACGCGTGATCTTACCAACCGTCTAAGAATAGATCTAATTCCAATCCCCCTTATTTCCATTACAAAACTTCGTTGTGCATTCCGGGAACGTTGCTCAGGAATTTAAGCTCGTCGCTTTCTTTGAATTTAACCCAATAAGGTTACTGATAAGACTTATGGTTTCGCAGTGAATTATTGTTAATTAAGTAGCTGGATTTTAGATAGCGCTTGGTCGGTTTTATCATATGGAATCTAACATAACTTGAACTTGGCGGATAACCGAGTGTCATGGCGCGTGTTAGGTGGGGCCTATGTTCAGCAGAGGATTGCAATTGGCTGAATTGTATGTATGTAATATATTATGAAATGAAATCTCGTTTATTCATCTAGGTTACAAGGTAACACTTATGAAAGTCACTAGATAAGAATGTAACAGGTTATCCGAAAAGAAGTGTCAGCAAATTTGCCTACGACCAGTTCGCTGACGGGGTGGAGCTATGAGAAGAACTGGCAAGAAACTCACGCCACTCTTTTTAAAAAAAATTATAGTTACACTCTTTTGTAATTTACAATTTGGGTAACGTGTGAAGTGATGCAGCAGAGCACCACACCGAGAGAACGAGTTATAATGAATCTTTATAAACTAAATAATAAACAAAAGTAAAAACAATATACAATACAACTTAGCAAAAAAGCGTCATGCGTCTGGGCGTAGTGCTACATGTAATTAAATGTACCATGTCCTCTTAGAACGATAAACAGTTTGTAAACGACAGCCTATTTCATATTAATATGATTCAATATAAGACAGCTTTTACGAAAACAATAATGTTCACTAAAAGCCCATACATAGGAATTTTAGCAATTGAGCAATTAATTA
Organism: Laspeyria flexula; assembly: GCA_905147015.1. NCBI lineage: Eukaryota > Metazoa > Arthropoda > Insecta > Lepidoptera > Erebidae > Laspeyria > Laspeyria flexula. The sequence goes on from LR989958.1 coordinate 3,379,480, forward strand.
TGTTAAAGGTCCCCGCCCACTAGTGTTTCATGTCGGCGATTGTTACGACGGCGTTCGTCGTATGCTTCAGCGCTGTTTACTTTGACAAATGATCGCGCATGACACTTGTAGGTCATATCGTGTACGTATTAGCAAGGGTTACCCTTGATAAATGGTTCCGTGCATTTTAATGCTCTATTTTTATTCTCGGGGTGAATAAAATTATGGATAATATGACGTAATGCGAATGGCATGAAAATATTAGATGTTTATTTAAATTGGTAATGGATTGGTTGGCTTCCAGGGGGAATGAAACGTCAAAACATATTGCGAAGAACTGAGTTTCTACTTAAAATATTGTCGAAAAAGACTGAGTTCCATTTGAGAATGAAGCTGTAGGTGTCGTATCAACTGCCAATCTTACTAGTTTTAGTTCGAGTTTCGACGTGTTTCCTGCACGTTGTAATGGAAGAAAACCTTTTAGCCCAAGGGTGCAGTGTTCTGTCACATCCGGAGTTCTACATGAACGCACAGAGAAGTGCAAAGTGAATTAAACTTAATACCATAGTGTTTAATATTATGTACTAGCAATCCGCTCTGACTTCAACAGGCACTATTTATTGAGGTTTTTTATACAAAAAACCACCAGAATCGCTTAATTTTCTTTTGGATTTTCCTAAAAAGGGCACAAAGTACAGCCAGACTTCAAACAAATATTGATGAATCACACAATGTTTTATCTCGTGAGGGAATTGAACCCACGGCGTTTATCGAGACGACTATTTTAACCTCTATGCCACAAGGACAGTCAAATTAAGAGTAAATTAAAAAATAAATTTGCCTAATCGGTCTAAAGTGGTGTGTACATAATTCGGCGATTGATTTTTATTATATCGATTTATTAGTTAAATATATATTTATTTTGAGGTCGCATTAACTCATATGTAGATACCTTACACTGTTAAACCTAAAAATAAATGTATACCGTATTATTCTTTCTAACAATTAGCACACGAAACATTGAAATAACAGTTCTAAGTATAATATAATATTAGATATTATAAGACACACTAAACCAATATTCCGAACGTTAAGCAAAGCTTACCTTATTCTTATTAGCCAGTTAAGTGAAGTGTGTCATTACCTCAAAGAGGTCGTTCTCTTCAACAAAAGAAGCCCAAACACTTACATTCCGCTATCGGACTTTTTCAACCTACTGCACATCGCTTTTCGTTGGTATTTTCAACTAAACTGTTAATGTGGAACGGATAATTAATTTTAAGGGTGACAGTTTACGTAACTCAGTGCTTTGTATTGTAACGTGTAAGTGTTTGATATTTTCTATAGGTACAGTACAGTATGATGTCTAGTGGAAAGTTTTTGAATAAATTGTTGATTAATTTACTCACATATTAGTAAAAAAATTCTTTAAAAATTGTTTTTGAAACTTTTGTCTCGTCGGTGCCTTTTATTGATTTTTAACAGATTTAAAACTTTTTTTTTTTTATTAGTTTATTTATTTAGTTTTTTTATTATCTAGTGATCAAACGCACAATATTTTGCTCAACAATCGTTTCCTACAATGACTATAGACCAGCAAGGGACTAAATTAGAAGCTTATTTTGTCAGTATAAAACATTTCTATTTGATGCTTACACAGCGATTGCCTTTTCTAAATAAATACACAACTAGAGTGCTGGCACTGTAATCGCCGAAAAACTTCGATATCTGCTTGCCCAAGTAGTATCAAATAATCTTGTTAAACAATAAAGTCTCTTTTATTTCCGAGGGTCTGAGTTTCAAGTTGGAAGGAAAAAAACAAACTAAACAAAATAATAAAAATGAAATCGAAAAGCTCTCAGCTTTTTGTGAATGTGGTCGAAAATCCTGTCTACTAAGTAACAGTTTAGAGCCATCCCGTTTAAATCAGCGCAACGTTCAAACAAAAACATGGCTTGCAATAGATTGATCCGTTTGGCTGCCAATACAGAGGATATTTGTTTTAAGGATTAAAAGAGTTACTACTTTAAATGTACAGAATTTACGTATATAATGCCGATAAATGGTGATATAGGATGGGATATTTTATGTGGTGTGCTAAAGTACCAAATTTGAAGTTGTTTTTTTTTGTCTACAAACAACGTTCACACTAGGGAAAAAGCCTTGTATCGCGAGGGACTTTATGAACATAAAACTTTACGAAATTAACCGAGACAAAGTATATCTTGTTTCGTGCGGGAATCGAACTCACGTCACTTGGTATAGCGACGTTAGTGGCAAGGTGACCTTAGCCGTTACGCGCCATGGTGACAGACAGATAAGTAAAAAAATATGTATATAGTTTGTTGTTTGTTTGATAATTATAATTTATTAATAATTTGGTTACTCTACAGTAAATAAATACTGAATTTACAAGTATGAAGAGATAAATCTCAATATTCATGAAAACGTTTACAAATAAATTTTATTACAAAATTTCTGAAAACAATACGCTCGGCTCAGTTTGCAAGTGAAATATTTACAAATGCTTTAATGTATTTGTATACACACACACTTTTCATATACGATTATATTATTTGCAGATGAAAATAATTTAATCCTGTACTGTCGGTTTCTACCACAAGAGTTGAATATAAACACATCTCTGGTATATTTAATGGCAAGCAGTATGTTATTCACAGTCTGCTGGTAATTCGTGGTCTATTAGGGGGCTTACTCTGAATTTCGACATTCCATTAGTCGGTTTTCATGTCGCTGTCAAATGTTTGAAAATGATAGCGACCATATATAATTTCCTTCATCAAAACCTACTAATGGTATGTCGAAATTCAGAGTAAGCCCCCAGACCACAGCCACTTTTCCTGCTTAAGTGATGATTTTCCAAACGTGTTTTCCTATTTCATTTACTACGTCTTCTAAGGAACCTTTGGGCAAAATAGTATCCTTTTAGATTCAGTATTTTGGGTATATTGATCTGTAATTCAAGGCTAGTCATCATCATCATGTGAACCCATAAAGGTCCCACTGCTGGGCACGGGTCTCCTCCAAGAAATGTGGAGGGAATTTAGCCTATACCACGCCACCGGCCAAACAACGTCCCATATAAAGCTCTTGTCTGCTTAAGGCTTCTCTCTCCCTTAGTCGCCTTTTACGATACCCACGGGTTGAAATGGGGTAGTGACATTTATGTATTCTTACTCCGTTACTACACCGAGTGCGGACTTGCCAACGCTAAGTAGTAGAATTTAATTATGCTGTTGCATTACGTTTGGTGAGTGTGGAGCGCCACAGGCACAATTCCTCCGAAGGGGATTGAGCCCTTCGTTTTACCTTTTGTCTTTATTTCTCTTTCCCTTTTCGGTAGGCAACAGCTTATTGTGTTTTCGTCGCCATCAATGGTAAAAGAACAGTCAAGTCAATGGGCGGCGGTAACCATTTACCATCAGGTAGGTCGCATGCATGCCACGTCGAACAATAAAAAAAGCAAACCTGAATGAAACTTGCTATAAAACCAGGTAAAAGATACTTTTTTAAAATAAATATCTAAACATTCACGTATTCATTTATAAAAACAAATTTTGTTCTGAAACAGTCACGGCAACTTATTTAACATTAAAATCTGTAGCAATAATCCGTCCAAAAGGGTGGCAAGGAGACGAATTTTAATACATTTTATGAAGGATTTTAAGTTAATCCCCGAAGCGAAGGAAGTAATTAATATTACTGAAGAAGGAAATTAAATGATTAACATGAGATTATGCGTATGTTCAACGTTTTGTGATAAACATCTAGAGTGGAATGTACCTTTACTGTGATTTCCGCACGAGAATATTTTACAAAACAAAGGTACAATGTCATTTCTCACTCAATTGGAGCGTTCCGATTGAGACAGTTTTAAAAGAAAGTTTCCAAAATCGCCCTACTGTGTGTCGTCATCAAATTGGCAGGATTTTTGGAATTGCCTGTGAAAAACTAGGACTAGACGTCCTAGTTTTTCGTCCTTTTCTACCGTTTGGTCTCTTGATTGGACATAATTTAAAATATTATTAACATGTTATAGTACATTATGATATAAGTGCGGTAAGTTGATAATTACAGCCGAGGCGATATTGCTAGAGCCTCAGGCGAGGGCTACAAGAAAGCAGAGGCTGTAATTATCAAAGCGGACGAATGTCATACGACGTTTTATAACATATTTGCGAGGAAATAAATAAAATTCGGAATTTCTTAGAAAAAAACAAATACAGCGAAAAGAAATAGCGCGCGGAATTATTTCTACTTGTCACAAATTATCGATGCGCGCGCATCAGCGCTTTTTTTTAAGGCAAAAACACAAAAACAGCCAGTATTACTAATAAAGTAAATTAATATTTTTGTTTTTTAGTACAGATAAATGGTTGTAATTTATGGTCTAAATTAATTAAATTAAAGAATTCAATGTTTATTTTATATAATTATATCATAATTATTTTATCTACCAAAGCTAATTCATTTTATTCATAAAATGTTGACCACTTTTCTGACATAAAAACTCTTTGCTAAGATTTAAAAAAGTATCGTTCGTTTTAGACGGAGCCCCTTGATTATTAGTATGTGAGCATGAGAAACCGTGCATTTTACTTTACATTACCGCACTAGTGCGTAATGAGATACATTACAACACTGAAATTGGTGAAATAAGAGACCCTTTACGAGCAAATATGTTATAAAAAATGTTGTACAATAAAAACATTTTACAACGACATTCACAAAAAAATTAAGTAAGATCCATGGTGAAAAATTACAAACGTAAAATTTAATTCGAATTTCAAATTACTTTCTTTTTCAAAAACGCCTCAGCGAAGTGGCCAGCTCGTTTATGAAAGTCAGCCGTGTTGTTTTTGCAATCTATCTCGCTAAACAAAAACTAAATGAACTTGTCCTATTTATAACAAACGTTCTAGTGAACACGGAACCTAATCTACAGACAAGTCTTAACGGGACTTTGATAAATGAAGCGTTCTTATACTTTAAAAAGTACTCTGTTAGAAAACTGTTACACATTTTCCTACGATATTTGGTATATTTACTAAAAGTTTTCACGAAATTTAAACCCTTATCTCTAAAAATTAAAGTCCACAATCGACTATAACATAACCCTGTGACCTACGATTTTTTATTTAGATTCCATTTAAACTAAAGTTTGATAGATTGTTTTTGTTTTTTATTTATTTAATTCTTTAGGTATGAGTTGTGTTACTGTTTTGGGAAAGTAAATAAAAGTTAACTGGTTGACTTTTTTTGAATAAACCACTTTTTCGGTCGGTTGCTCATTGATGGTATGATAAAACCCACTCGCATATTGAACGGTGTCAGTTTGTTTGAAGGGCTTTCTTTTGTAAGTATCTACTTCGATACCGTTTGTAATGTCTTCCTGGGGACTTCAAGGGACGAGGATCAAGGCTTGGGTTATTAAATATTAGGGTTTCCTTCCTTTGGGTTGGCTATTATATAGGATAAACTACATAATCACATTCTTAAAAATGTTGATTTTGTAGGAAAGTTAAGTACTTATACAAAATGTTACTTTAAAGCATTTTATTAAGTTATACCTGAATCGTTGGATACGGGCGGCACAAAATCGCTCGCTGTGGCGGTAATTAGGTGAGGCCTATGTTCAACAGTGGACGTCATTGCATTGGGCTGATATGATGATGATGATACCATATCTGTTGCAACTATGTAGGTTTTGTTGTGGATTTGATTTATAACAACTACTGTAATGACTAGCGTTAGACAAACAATTTATTGTTTTCGATCGATGTCTGATTAATTGAACTAACAATCTGACAAAACTCTTTCCAAGATTTATTTATCCCGGATGTTATTTGACTTAGTTAAGTTAGTTAGTTAAACGAATAAATAAAAAATAAATGTCTGTTTGAAATATCAAAATAACAACTTATAAGAGTAGGCATATATAAGATAATATGTGAGGTAAACTCCGAAATAACTGAACCAATTTCGAGAGAACCAAAGAGATAAACTACTTTGATATTGGAAAAAAAAACGCGTGTGCACACCTAATTTTCATAAGCATTTCCTTGAAAAATATTACCAATGAAATATTTGAAAACTAACAACAAATTACACTAAGATTAGAATACATTGAAGGATTCACTCATAAGACAACCAGACGTATTCTTATTTGTCACGGGCACCATCGACCGTCGCGTCGAGACATTCCTAAGTACGTCGAGCGACAGCTCTTATTATATAGAATTCAATATCTGAACATTCCAGTAAGCGCAGAAATTCCTATAAACGCAATAAGGCTTGGTTTGATTGTTGTGGGTAATCTTAAATAAGCCATATTCAACAATAACGAGGGAAACGAAATAAATATGAGTGCTTGTAGATTTTTTATTGAAATGAATCTGGGACCGGGCCCTTACTCTGAATTTCGACATTCGATTCGTCACTTTCAAACATTTGACAGCGACATCAAAACCGACTAATTGAATGTCGAAATCCAGAGTGAGCCCCCTGATTCTGAAATGTCAAAAATCTTGGCGTGGTAAACTTTTCGAATAGGTATAATAAGTTGTATTTCTGACTAAAGTAAGCAAAGAACTGGACAAATCTATTTTTGGATTAGAGTGTTACAAGAAGTAGAAACATGTCCACCATTTGATCAGTGGATTAGTGTGGAATACTGGGGGCAGGTTATCGTATAAAAACTTAAAACTGGTTGCCAAATTTTTTTTAACCAAGACCCTGATCTGGTGTTTTTTGTGTCATTACTACAATTTGTCGTCGATATTCAAATTGGGATGAGATTTATTTTGGCTCAATAGAAGCCCATTCAAAAGTCAATTGCCAATCACTCTACCTGATGTCAATATTACACTGTTGGGCTCTAATTTGATCCAAGCTTTGCAGTTGCTCGACTTACGTTGCGTTGATTCTTTTCACTTGTTGTTGCTTAACCGTCCTATTTGGTAAAATAGCCTTCTTTTCAATGGCGTGTGATTTTGTTTTTTGATTTTGAGTTAATAACGACTAAATGATTGGGACAGAATATCGACATAATTATAATTATGTATATTTTTTATTTCGAAAATTTTTTTTATATTTATTTATTAGAATTCCTTTTCGAAAAAAAGAAGCTAAACAACCGTAGTTTCTTTTAACCCTTTTGTGTACATAATTACATAAATTTATAATTACAAATAGTTTAAAAGTTGTACAAGGATTAAGTTATCTTGTTTAGTTACAGTTTCTTCTTGTTTTATCAACTAAATAATTAAACTTGTAATGTGTAAAGTTTACCCATTTGTAGCCTGACGCTAATGTCTGTATTTACACTAAGTTTTATAATATTATTACGAAACTAAAAAAAAAAAAAAAAAATCTTTTTGTGCACATAATAAAAAAGGTGTAAAGTTTGTAATTACAAATTCTAATTGTGAGAGATATATTTGCATGATTAAATTTAATATTTCTTAGATATTTTTTATATTTTGAAGAATATAATTATATAATGAAAGTTAAGTTAAATTGAATTTATTAATTAATATAACATACTCATATTTTTAAAATTATCATCTCGGCCGTTAGACATCTACAGGTTAACGTATTTTATTTAGATAATTGTAAATATATTAGGGTCGAGTTGGCCAAATTGGACCAGCTCGTAATTTGTACCACTTCAAAATCTACCAAACCGTAATGTTTAGTTTTGAATTGGCAATACTAAAAAGCAGTGCTACCAACATGGCACAATCACTGCCATTTTGGATTCGATGTCACAACAGAGTGCAATGTAGTAAACAAAAATCGTTATTACGGCGTTCTAATCTTATTTCATGGGTGTTTACCTAAGGATTTCTTGTCGCAACTGTAAGTACACCACAGCTATTATATATCTTTTTGGAAAGTAGGCATATTACTGTACTTTTTTGATAATATACTTTTATGTTTAGCATTTCGAGGCTATGATGCCGACTCACATAAAAATAAAACTTTAGTGTTGCCTAATTTGTACTAGGTAGGGTACTCCTAAAATGTACCAGTACAATTTAGGTGTATGGTGGTTTTTCAACTCGATTGTTGACTAGTTTAAAATGTTTTCAGATGTCTGGAGAGGATAAAAAGTATTTTAAATGGACGCAAGATGCCCTAGAAAAAGCATTAGATTGTTAGATAAAGAAATCCATGGGTATTAACGAGTGTTCACGCACTTTAAGGAGACATTTATAAAGTTCGAAGAAGTATGCTAATGAAAAATATATAGAAATTGGTACTATTTCCAAGGGCAGGCCAAATGTTTTTACGATAAAGTTGGACAAAAGCTTGTGTCGCATTTTTTAAACATGTAAAGCTTATGTTTGGTCTCACAATACAAGATAGAAAACTGGCTTATGACATTGGGAAAAAATGGCATTCCAAACATTTTGAAAAACCACGAAAATGGCTGGAAGAAAATGGTTTTCATATTCAAACCTACGTAGATAATATTTTTTAATTAGATGTATAATGTTAAGGCTAGTAACAGTTTATAAGAGGCACTTGAATCTCATTTCGATCATGAAGTACAATTTAGGATACATAAGGTACAATTAAGGAAACCAGTTTCCTAAATTGTACTTTTTCAGACTTTTTTTAAAACTTCAATTGTCGTATTTCTTTTTATGTTTCCTCATTTTCTAGTAATAAAAAATGAACACCAATAGAACAACCTTTGTATTTCTAGTAATAGAATCCTCTAAAGTTATATAGTTTTTGTGATAGCTTGCAAAGTTCGTTAACTGGTACAATATAGGCAACCTTACCCTATGTAAATTCGACAATTATAATAAAAAAAATGGAATTCAAAAGTTTGTATTTTTTATGTTATTATTCTTAGTTTATAACTTAGCGTTTGTATCTGTGTATTAATTACGCTGTCCATCAACCAACGGCAAAACAATCTTTGCAGTAAATTGCTTACCAAGTTTTTAAAGAAAGCGTGGACTACTTTATCAGAGTTTTAAAAATGTGACTTTGAAAGTGGTCAAAAGTTTTTCGAATGAAGCTCTATACTTGTAATGTTCACTGAGTGAAAGTAAATAAAAGTTTTCAAAGATGTCAGCGAACAAACTTGTTTGACGGGTAGTTTCACGGAGACTGAAATATTTTTATAAAATTTTAATGTTAAACCACTTTTAGCCAACCATATAAATATAAGCGAATACTCGTGTAGGTATATCGAGTAAATGAGAGATGAAAAGGACTACACTGAAAGTACATGGAATCGACGATGCTCAGTCTCGGATGATTCCAAAGAGAGTCGACGAAAAATATGGAGATGTTATAGTTTCATCATTTTTTTAATACTTTATCTAATTGACTTGCAATATTTACAACAATCTATATTATAAAATGTACGCTACCACCAAGTCTAGTAACACAATATGTTCTCTATTCATAACTTAGTTAAATGCTAGAAGTTTATCAGTATATCTTTATATTAGCCCAACGACGTCCACTGCTGAACATAGGCCTCACCTAATTTACGCCACTGCGAACGGTCCTGTGCCGCCTGCAACTAACGGCCGCCCGCCACCCTGCCAGGTCATCGGTCCATCTGGTGGGGGGCCGTCCCACGCTGCGCCTTCCAACTTCCAATACGTTTATAATGGAAACTAAAAGAGGTTTAGTTAATTCGGGAACATTAGCTGAACAATAGGCTTTGCTTTCTTCATGGACACATGGTTAACAGTGGTTGGACAACAGCATGGTTGTAGCTAGGGAGAAGAACGCTCCCCATTAAAACTTATTAGGGCCCAACTCAGAGAAAAGACAACGGTATTAATAGGTGTTAACAATGGTCTTTCATGAGTTCAGTTGTATTGCTATTCCAGCTCATAAACAATCAGTTGCTATGGCAAGCGGAGACATACGTATTGTTACGTGTTTATCTTCATGAATGTTATCACAATAAGTATGTTGTGTAATTGGGTTTTTCTATTACGTTTAGTACTGCACAAACCTATTATGGCGTCTTGTCTAGAAAGTAGCAATAATATGGCCTCCTATTACTTAGCCGCTTGGATACCTGAGCAAATGGAATGCCTTTGTTCAATGAACATCATACCGGTGAAACATCGTTACATTGCCAGGCAATATTCGTGCTAATATCGTTACTCAAAGAACTTTAATCCCATTATTCAGAATAATTAATTGCATACACGTATTTTTATATTGACTTGTTTTATTAGGGCGTAAACGCCGTGGTCTTAAACAGACAATAATATCGTCACCACAGAACAGAGATCGGTTTTTAGTTACATGATTGTGTTCTGTGGTCATCACGGTGTAATTGCCACTGAGAGACGTTACTTCAAAGTTTTTTTAAATAAAAACACGATATAGTTTAGTCACGCTCTTAATCGGTATGCAAATGTGCGCACATTTCCAACTCGATACCTTCAAACTAATCTAAATCCGCTATACTGCTCGAAGCTATAAAAGTATCGGCCCTCTCTCGAGTCTTTTAAAGTGGAAATTAAACTAAAAGAAACATATCATACCGATATCTCGTGTAAAACTGTGTGTGTTATTTATTAAACTTCATGCACTCATGTACAACGACGGACTTACCTTATCATCATCATTACATCCTGTAGCGGGACGAGCTCGTTCAATGGTAATAATGATATACGTGGCACGGACGTAATAAATAAGATTGTTTTGGTTTTATATAAAATCACTATATTTAGAAGTTAACACTGAACTTTATTAAATAGTAGAGATAATATAAATGGTAAAAATATGGTAACTTAAATGGTAAAATGGTAAATGGTAAAAATGGTCGAGCTCGGTCGCTGTACGCTTACGAACTGACTTTCATATGAAATTATAAATAAATGAATTGATAATGTGCATGCAATGCACATTATGAATCGCTGCGCTGTTCGATTGCGTAGCTTCGAACACAACCCATAAATTAACACCCCACTGCTGGGCACGGGTCTTCTCCAAACATTTTGGAAGACCATTTAGCCTACTATACTATGTTGGCTAGACGGGTTGATATAGGATTTTGTTTCGAATTTTCCTTTTGCTCGCAGTGCTCTTGTTGCTTTAAATTAATCCCTTAGTCGCCTTGTACGACACCCACGGTTTGAAATGGGGTAGTGACATTATGTATTCTTAATCCGTCACTACACGGACACTTACCTAATGCTAGATGCAGAGATGATACAAGTAGGTATAGTAAATTTAATTAAAATATGTCTGCCAGGGTTTTAAATGCTAGAATAATTTCCATTGAAAATTATTCATTGAACAACATGCTAAGTAATACCCAACCCGGAGATAAATCCGAATGAACTTTTATTTACTATTGAGTTTTAAAATGTAGATTCAATAGAACGAAGTGGCCAACTTTACGAGTTCGACCGCAATGAAATGGTGGGTCTATACGTAGTATAATGTTGTCTGCCAATAGCATTTATTCAAGCGGGAATACTACCAATATATGCATGAAAGTGACAATGATTGTTTTTGTTCGAGATGCGTAGGAAGGTTGTCAATTAAATGGCCTCGTCGCTACGGGGTTAATGTTTGAGCTTTCTGTTATTGTTAGTATAAGCTATTGATGTCAAAAGCAATTAATTAGCTTATGACCACGACTGAAATTTATACACACGATCTGATGTCGTATTTTGAAATTCAGTATAAGGATTGAGTTTTTATTTTTGTTTCTGTACAAAGTGTCATACCCTTGGAGAGACCTACATCTAGTACTTAATGCAGTGAGTTGATGATGACGTTGCTGGAAGTACACCCATTCATGCTCATCACACAAAGATTTGTCCTGGGTGGGAACCCACGACCTCCGGCTTAGCAGTCAGGGTCACTAACCACTACGCCAACAGGCCAGTTATTTGTGTTTATATGTATTACTTTTCTGTGGAAAATTAATTGGATAATGTATTTCATAGTATTGTATTTTTAACTAAGTCACTGTTCCTCTGAATATTTCCCAAATATGCTTAAATCTATACAAATAAATAAAATTGGACTATCTGTTTGTACTATTAAAATAAGCGCTTTTTACTACATGCATATATGTATGAATGTAGGTATATACGGTACATATACCAAAATAACTTTTTTAAATTTATGTCTGTTTGTTTGTTCCGGCTAATTTCTGAAACGGCTGGACGGATTTTGACGAGACTTGCACTGGCTGATAGCTGATGTAATAAGGAGTAACTTAGGCCTTACCTATTTTTATTTTAGAAAAATTCAAAAATGATATTCAAAAATGCAATGCTTTTGATAAATTCCACGCGGAAGAATTCGCTAGCACAGCTAGTAAATAAATATAAATACATATCATCATAATCATCATCAGCAACCCATATTAAGTCCCACTGCTGGGCTCGGGTCTTCTCTCCTCTATCTAGACAGCTGAGAGGGTTTAGACCATAATCCACTCACGCTGGCCTAGTGCGGGTTGGTGGATCAAACATACTCATAGAATTTTTTCTAGGGTATGTGAGTTTCCTCACGATGTTTTCCTTCACCCTTAGCAGATGGTAAGTCGATTGACTAGTACATATAAATACCACAAACTGGAATCCACATTGGTACTGCCGGTCAGGATCGAACTCGGACCGCGTGATCTGCACGCCAGATCCCTTATCCATTTAGCTACCATCGCTTTTTAAATATATGTCGTATCGTTGTATACACCCTGTATACGACGATACGACATTAAATGACAAGGCAGCCAGTGTTAACCCTTATAAACATATTCTAATATAAATTATTTAAAAAAAAAAAGAAAAAAAAAAAAAACTAGACATTATTTAAAGTCGGAAAATTTAAAAAGAAAAGGTATAAAAGGTTTACACATTATTTTTCTATCATGACGTTTTCGACATGGCGACGACAACAGTGTGGAACAGAGTAAGAGATAAGATAATATGAAAGAGTCAGAGATATTTCAATGAATTGAATGACGTAATGACAACATACGATCAACGTAAATACCTACAGGTTGTTTAAAACTGTGAACAACTGTGACATAAAGAAAGTACATTTGCGTCTAAACTATTGCAAATTTCTGTTTAATTTTTTTTGGTATAGCCTTCTAACATCACATGCTACACGTGGTTTCATTTAATGTCGTACTGTCGTATACACCCTGTATATGCTCGAAGTCAAAGAAGTCTCGATGCTTCTATATAATAAAAATACCAACATAATACAATGGTGTTCTAATTTCATGACCTGTTTCAGTGAAACCATTTCTTTACCCAATTTTACATGATCTTGTTTCAATGGAATATGGAGTAATCTGTTTACGTACATTTTAGGGTTCCGTATATAAGATAATAATAATAATAATATTCTACCACATTCACACTGCGCCATCTAGTCCCAAAGTAAGCAATTATATTTGCTTGTGTTATGGGTACTAAACAACTGATATACTACTTAAATACATTTTTTTTTGTAAATACATACATATTATAGATAAATTACACCCAGACACAGAACAAACAATTATGCTCATCACACAAAGATTTGTCCTGAGTGGGGATCGAACCCACGACCTCCGGTTTAGCAGTCAGGGTCACCAACCACTAGACCAACAGGCCAGTCATATCAGTCAGTCAGATGAAATAACACTAAAGTTTCTGCTTGTGTATGAGTTAAAATTGAAGTTAAGAAGAAACCAAACAAAGATTGATGGACTGTAGAGTGGCCCCGAGCAATAGCTTGTTAGCTATATAGTATATGGTTTCTTTCAATTTGAATCACATATTTACACTAACATTATAAAGAAGAAAGATTTGTATTTTTGTATGTAACGAATAAACTTAAAAATACTGGACCGATTTCAAAAATTATTTTCCCGTTAGAAAACTACTTTATCATTGAGTAACATAGGCTATATAACACCACGCTACGCCCAAAAGGAGCTGAGCAGTGGCCAAATAAAGAACGACAGGAGCGAAGCCCCGCGCGTCTTTTAGATTATTATATTAATAGCTGTGCCTGCGACTTCGTTCGCGTGGTTGACTTATCCCGCATTCATGGAGTTTTAATTTTTATTTACGGAAACTTGATATTTTTTCAATACCAAAGTAGCCTAAGTTGCTCCTTGTGACATTAGCTATCCGTCAGTAAAAGTTCCGTAGAAATCGGTCTAGCCGTTCCAAAGATTAGCTGGAACAGACAGACAGACAAAAATTAAAAAATGTTATTTTGGTAGTACCGTATACACATTCAAATACATGTAGTAAAAAGCGGTTATTTTATTATTACAAACAGACACACCAATTTTATTTATTTGTATTTGTATAGATTATGTTCCTTTGAGTAAGAACATCAATGATTTTAACCGTCTTCGGGATGGATAAAATTGATAGAAATATATTATTTTTACTAGACTATTAAAACATATGGAATCCTTACCCCAATTTCGATATGCACTTAATTTTTCGGTATCATCAAATTTATATCTAATAAATTTAATTTCACTCATATTGTCTTACACGATCTTCGTTTTTGATGACTCAATAACAGAGAATATATAATATGCGTACTTACTGACTCAGTAAATCAATTTTGTAATAATTTTGTACATCGGCATATAGCGTTTCTCTCCAAGGGAGTACTTGAACAGCGATCAAATTGATACTCAATAAAGTAATAGAATTATTTTGATTGGTAACCCATCATCCTGGCGTAGGCAACCTATAGAAACCACTTTAATAAATACACAAATATTGTTATATTCTACCTACTTTTTAGTTGAGGTATTCCTTTTTCATGAAATCTTAGGATATTGGAAATAGGTAAGTACATTTTTCTTCTACTGAAGCGGTATAAGTGGTATGCCATACAGCAAGCGTGACGCAATGCGACGTGGCGTAGGCTAGGTTCTAGTTGAAACAGAGAAAAATATTGAACATTTAAAGGCAGACAAAAACGTAGATTTTGTAGAACAGTGTGATAAACCCACCACTTTATATGGTTCTAATAAATTTATGACATGAAACGTTTTATTACCTATTATTAATAAATAGAAATATTACAATTATTTGTTTCATTATATTATAATATTCACATTGTATTATATATTTAGTCTGGAATGATAGTTATTATTATCTAGGCTCCATCAAAATGCTTTGTATATTTGAATATTGCGTGTTTGAGTATATATTGTTAGTATTATGAGGTTGTCATTTGGTCGCTATTGTAGACATTAGGCATTCTATTGTTTTTGTTAGGATACGTTATAAAAATGAAGTCGCCGACCCTTTGTCGAGTAGCTTGTTAGACTCAGGCCGTTGTGCTATGATATTTTTTTTAACATTTACGTCCCCTTTTAATTTTTTTATAGCCTAGTCTTTTGACTTTTGATTTTAGGAGTTTAGGAGTTAGTTTCTTTCCATACACACATCTAAAATTATCATAAGGTATTAACAAAGAACTTTTATTTTATTACCGCATAACAGTAAACGAATAATATTAAAAACTTCTTGTCTCGTACCTAAGTTGAAAAGAGAAATGACATTGAAAAATAAATGCAATTTAATTTGCTAACGATATTGATGAAGACCATCCTGGTATTCTTGCATTTTGTTGTAAAGGAAATTAGATTAGCTCGAGATGATCGAGCACGGTCGCTGCATCGTAAATTTTCATTTTATTTCTCAATCGAGCTCATTAACTATACGCATTTATTTCCATTTTAAATTCAATATTAAGTTACAATTAATTCTGTTATTTTATGAACTGTTTGAATTTCATTTAGTCTGTAATGTTGTACTTCGCGCTGTGTGAAAAAAATGTCCAAATTGTATTTACTATTCATAATAATACAATACGTGACGTGGACCCGTTACTAAAAATTTGGCTTTTATTTTTGTCATTCTAATGTCCAGAAATATTTTTTTATCTAATTTCAATCTTATTTTGAATTAATATCTCAACACAAGATACTTTTGCGAAGCCTGGGACATTTCAAGAGTTCATTATAATTATAGTAAAGTGAGAAATTGAAGAATTTCTGGTCAAAACAAAGGCAAATTACTTAATATTTACATGTAAACATACAAGAACGCTAATTTGTTAGTTCTATTCAGTGTACTGTAGTTATATTCATGAGTCCCATAAATTGTTAGATACAGTCAATTGAATTGCGGTCCACGTCGACAATGGACACTGTGGAACATTGCGAACGATAATTGGGTACTGCGGAGTTGTATTCATGAAATACTACGTATAAGTGACCTGCTCTAAGAGTCAAGCACGTATTTCCTTTACCACTTTTGACAAAAAATTCCATCAAAATTAAAATTCAATAAGAGTTTATTGATAACAACTGTCACTGTACTGATGTCACATGCATGTGTTAGATTTAGAATAAAACAGTTTATATATATAGATAAAACCAGTATATTTATATAGCGATAATAGATGTATTTATACTTAGGGTTAGTTCGGCAATACATAAACTTTATCAAGTTGCCTTATATAACTGTTGTTATACTACGTTAAAAATAAAACTAGAGTAGATAGCTGATAATAAGTAGTAGTATATTTATTAACTTTTATATCCATAATAAACTAAACAGCAATATTGTTTTTATACCAACTATTATTTTACCATAGTATGGCACATAATAAAACCAACTGAATACTTGTTAAATAATTATAATTATTTAAATTTAGAATTATAATATATCATCATCATCATATCATAAAGTGTATAAATAATACTTAAAATAGTACTTAACTCCTAAACAGTTGTCAGGTCTGCTCCAGTCAACGGTACAATCGAGAATGGCCCTGTCCCAAGCGTTTCTGTCGTATTTATTTGTCACCGCCCCACCACTAGTAACAGATGTTCTTATCTTTCAAAGAACACCTGCTGTTGTGTCGTACAAACAACACGTGTTTGCCAAACAAATCAACAATAGATGTTTTGTAAGATAAATTATTGAATTAATTTTAATTGTAATGAAATTAATTATTATTGCATAATAAAATCAAAATTATTATTATTTTATAACACATGCAAAAATAGACATTATTGTTTTCAATCAATTTTATTGTCGACTATACAATAATAACTGGTCGAATTTATGAATGATTTTAAAATTATGAATTACGGACATTTATAGAGAGAACGATTGATTTTTTTAAACAGTAGATATGCCTGATTTTGATGTATTTGTATATGCCACTGCGAACGGTACGCAACTCTGACCAGGTCATCGGTCCATCTGGTGGGGGGCCGTCCTACACTGCGCCTTCCAATACGTGGCAGCCACTCGAGAACCTTTTTCCCCCATCGGCCATCAATTCTACGAGCTATGTGCGTAAATTAGATGAGGCCTATATTCAGCAGTGGACGTCGTTGGGCTGATATGAAGATGATGATGATTCAGAAAACCAAATTTTTACATAAATAAAATTAAACCTATCCATTTACTGAAATCCCAAGCGCCTGTGAGATAATTTAAGAATCTCTTCAACTTAAACCTGTTATTCTTGGGAACATTTTCCTCGGCGAACAAAAGGAGTTATTATAACATAATCCCTTAGGACGAGATGGAAATACTTATCTGATACTTGAAGCTTAATCGTTCAGAAACTGTTTGCGTAAGTGTTACGGATATAGACGTAGTTTTATCTTGATATTTTATATATGATTAGGAAGCTTTTATTTTGATACTTGCTTCCAGCCGCGTGGTATGTAATAGAAATAGAAACATTTATAATAATAATATAATAATAATATTTTACTACATTTACACAGCGTCATCTAGTCCCAAATTAAGCAATTATATTTGCTTGTGTTATGGGTACTAAACAACTGATATACTACTTAAATACTTTTTTTTTTGTAAATAAATACATATTATAGATAAATTACACCCAGACACAGAACAAACCTTTATGCTCATCACACACAGATTTGTCCTGGGTGGGGATCGAACCCACGACCTCCGGTTTAGAAGTCAGGGTCACTAACCACTAGACCAACAGGCCAGTCAGTTATTGGTACAAACACGAGACACACTGAATAAAATAATAGGTACATACAAAGGACGAATAAGACAAAGCACAATAAATTTAAACAGATGTCTCATGACTGCATCAAATAGGTACCGTTTCAGCATAATGCCGAGCATAATTACCCGGCGCTGACTTTCAAACGGGCCTATTTGGTGTGATGTCCGGATGCCATATTATACTATACAATAAGGAAATATACGCAATAAGTAGTTTATGTCCTATTCTAGAGTCTGGCTACCGGTTCTCTGCACTGGACTGTTTTTTAAAATCTATACATGGCAATATTTTTGAACTGTCATGTCACTGTCTTTTTAGTGTTTTTCAATCAATATTCTTTTGAAATTATTGAAAAATAATGCCGAAAGCTATCAAAGGCGTAGTTAGAAAGTTGATATTTACTTAAGTTGAGATAATAGTATGAAACGCATTTTCTCAGTCTATAGTCGGTGTTGTCACCCCTTGTATTTTTGAATTTACCGCTCTTTTCTTGTGCAAAGAACGGATGGCCAGACTTATAGACTATAATCTAGCTGCGTGCCAAATTTCATATGAATTCTTTCAGCTGTTCTCGCGTGATTTAGTGACAAACATCCATCCATCCATTCTAACTTGCGCTTTAACACTATTAGTAAGATTGATATCAGAGTGATCCTCGTTGTACAGAAAAACATAGTATTACGTTTATTTGCCCTGATCACACCATAGTATCACGCCTACTTTCGCCAGCTATGTTTTTATTTAATGTGAGGCGCAATTGTATTTCCTAACTCCAGGTTGATAGTAAGAATTTCAAGACAGAATTCCCGGCCCAGGGATTGCACCCGGAACCACAGTAGTCGTAAACAAACCCGACATATTACTTTCCAAATTCCAATACGTGGCCGCCACTCGAGAACTTTTTTGCCCCATCGGCCATCAGTTCTGCGGGCTATGTGGCCTGCCCACTGCCACTTCAGCGATGCGATTCGGTGAGCTATGTCGGCAACTTTAGTTCTGCGGATCACCTCATTTCTGATTCGATCACGCAGGGAAACTCCGAGCATAGCTCTTTCCATGGCTCGCTGAGCGACAGTGAGCTTTCTAATGAGCCCCATAGTTAGCGGCCATGTCTCAGTACCATAAGTCATCATTGGCAATACACATTGGTTGAAGACTTTTGTCTTCAAACATTGGGGACGAGAAAACAGTGAGAAAACAGTGCGTAGCTTCGAAAAAACCGAGGCTAAATCCGAAATGGAATTTTTGTTATGGAAGGCGTACGAAGTCCTTCTATTCGTTTGTTACTCTATATTTCCAATGGCTAAAGCCTCAATTGGCCCGTATTATGCTACACAGACAGCTCCACTAATTGCTTCTCGAAAGCAACAGGCAGGACAAACAATACTCAATCTTGGAGCGTTTGCTTTAAGGTAATATCTTCAATTAGGAATTATATGCCTGAAATAATGACCACAACCATGCACATTCAATATTTCTTGAACTGCAAAGTTAAGCGAAGCAATAGTAATAGGTATATCGGAAGGCCTTGAATTGGCGTTTGTTACTCAATTACGCCAGAAATGATTAGTATGAAATTTGGCACACATATAGATTATATACTGGACACATCACAGGGTACATTTTGCCGATATATCACGCGGATGGAACTGCGGGAGGAAGCTATTATCCATTATCATTATCATCATCGTTTCAAACCATAAACGTCTCACTGCTGGGTATGGGTCTCCTCCAAAGAATGTGGAGGGACTTTAGCCTACTATACCACGCTGGCTAGACGGGTTGGTATAGGGTTTGTTTTGGATTTTCCTTTTCTTGTAGTGCTCTTGTCTGCATAAGGTTACTCCTTTAGTCGCCTTTTACGACACCCACGGGTTGAGATGGGGTAGTGACATTATGTATTCTTAATCCGTCACTACACGGATATATTATACATAGAAAGAAATATGTTTTCTCCTTTTTTTATATATGTGTTCTCTCTCTCTCTCTCTTATTTAAGAGCTTTGCTCTTGTTGGTGAAGCAATCGCCATTCTTCTCTATATTCTGCTATTCTATATATTTATCTATATATATTTTTCACTTCTTGATACGACACAACTCGCACTTTCTCCTTCACTTGCTGGATGAAACTTCTCCAAGGTCTACCCCTGCCTCTCCTTCCTTCTATTTTTCCTTCAATTATTGTTTTAAAGAAGTCGTCGTGTCGTATCAAGTAACCAATTAACTTTCCTCTTCTATTCTCTATTGATCTTAGTATTTGTCGTTCTTCCTCCACTATTTCTCATACCTCCTCGTTTGTTTTCATATCCTTATAATGTGGTATTGATACATTAATCATTATCGTCATTATCAGTATACTTCTACTGTTGAATATAAGCCTTTATCAAGGACTTCAACCTATATGTGAATATACCCAAGTAATTTATGTTAATATAAATTTACTTTGTTTGTCAAGCTCGGCGGAGTTTTGTGCCAGTTTGATCCCAAATAAACTATTGGATAGCCTCAGGTGTACACGAAGTCCGGTGTACTAATGTGTGTGTTTTAAACCTAGGTAGCATTACCTTAGGTCCTTATTTGTTTTATAGCCATTGGTACCGGCTGCCATTTAATGTGTCTTTAAGTCAAGTTGGAGGAAGCCTTCTGGGCAACTGGCGTAAATTAAAATATTGCAAGTTAAAACTATTATGATTTTAAATCATCATGAACTAGATAAATACCAACACTAAGGTCTGCCTCAATTCTATTATATAATAATAAAGTGTCTCACCCCCTTTTTAAATCAGCTATTCGGTTTCACACACTTGGATTGTTACAGCTCCTTTTCTATGGGCAAGTTTACTAATGTAGTTTTTTTTACAATGGTTATTAATTAATTATTTATTTTTTATTATTAAGAATAGATTATTTATTTTATTTTAACATATTAATAATCTATTCTTGTTGTAAATATTATTAAACATTATTCGTTTTCTATTAATTACGAACCTACCTGTCAAATTATAGATACACAAAGTTTTCAAGATTTGTTGTGTGGTGTGTTTGTCTGTATGGTTTTCTAATTATTTATATACAAAAACATCAAGTTGATTCAATTCTCCGTCGCAACGTAAAAGAAGCACTTTTAATAAAATGTAGTAGGTAACACAATAATAGTTTCCTACATTTTTCTTTACAAACTTTATAAAGCCTGAAAGGTTCCGAGAGAAATGCAGGAGTTTTTTTCACAAAGTGCACGCGAGTTCCGGGTCACCTGTTGAGAGTTGCGACATGAAGATATTCTTGTACATGATAGGTACAAATATACGGCTACTTTATAACTTGAAAGCATTATATTTTGATATTTTAGTTTGGACAATATTTCAACTCTACTTAGATATTTTTAGATGAAGTCTCATTTTTCTTTTTACCCGACTGACAGGAAGGGTGTGTTTCACGTGTATCTTGTATGTTTGTAAATTTCTTTATTCCCACGTTTCTTCCAAACGGCTGCATGGATTTCGACAATTAAGGTATCGTTAGATTCTTCTCAAAAACCTGAGTGTCCTTAGACAGGTATTAAAAAAAAAAACGGCGGACCCTTGGCGTCAAATTATAAGTTGTTAACATTTTATTTAACCAAACGTATCGAGTAGGGTATCAAAATAAGGGGAATCAAATAGAGATTACCAATATATACAAATTACATATATTTAATTTAATCAGGAGTAACAATTACAACTAATTTTCGGTCTTTTGCAGTCGGGTTATTTTAATTATTTAATTACATTTGCTTGTTCAATGCATTGATAAACTGTAAAACAAATAAACACGTAAAGGCCCTGTTAAAAAAATATTTCCACTCTATCAGTCCTTAACGAGGAATAATAATAATAACAATAATATAATAATAATATTGTACTACATTCACACAGCGCCATCTAGTCCCAAAGTGAGCAATTATATTTGCTTGTGTTATAGGTACTAAACAGCTGATATACTACTTGAATGCATTTTTTGTTTGTAAATACATACATATTATAGATAAATTACACCCAACACAGAACAAACCTTTATGTGTAATGTGATGGGCATGTTGCGGAAGTTGAATGTTTTTTGTTGAAAATTAATGTTTTAGAGAACTGCTGCCGACAAACTGCTAAGCAGTTTGGCAGACCTATACCTCATAGTTTGTAAGTTTTTTCTGAGATAATAAAAAAAAAAAAAAATACAAAAATACACGGGTCTTCTGAAGAGAATTTAGCCTAGTTACCACGCTGGCCAGACGGGTTGGTATAGGGTTTGTTTCGAATTTTCCTTTTCTCGCAATGCTCTTGTCTGCATTTGGTTACTCCTTTAGCCGCCTTTTACGACACCCAAGGGATTGAGATGGGGTAGGTTACATTATGTATTCTTAATCCGTCACTACACGGATATAAAAATCAATACCAATATCAATAAAGTTATAAAGTATTGTATTGAGATTGACTTCGTGGCTGTGAGTGTCGAGCTAAATTGTTCAATAGCTCTTGTCAATCACACTTAGGCTCTCGTCGCGTTGTCGACTGCGGTGATCAATCTGACAGACAATAGGGAATTAAGTTACGATTTCAACCAATTTACACTTTGTATCGCAATTGAATTTCCTCTTTTATGTGAATGAAACTAGTTTATCGATATTGTTTTTGTTGGTCTGTATTCCACATTGAAAACGATGCAATGTTTTTTAAATATTAATGTAATTAAAAGAATGAAGAGTTTTGACTGGCCTGTTGGTCTAGTGGTTAGTGACCCTGACTGCTAAGCCGGAGGTCGTGGGTTCGATCCCCACCCAGGACAAATCTTTGTGTTTTAAACTTTCGCGACTTGTACACATATTAAATTATTATATAACGGGTCTACGTCACGTATTATATTTAAGGAATATGAAAATACCTTATTTGTTTTTTTTTGTCACGGGCTGACTGAATGTCAGCCCGTGACCACGGTCGGTGTAATTCGACCGAAACGTCGGGCAAACAAATAAGGTATTTTCATATTCCTTAAATATAATACGTGACGTAGACCCGTTATATAATAATTTAATAAATCTTTGTGTGATGAGCATAAAGGTTTGTTCTGTGTCTGGGTGTAATTTATCTATAATATGTATGTATTTACAAAAAAAAAACGTTTTATATCAGTTGTTTAGTACCCATAACATTAACTTGATTTGGCTATTACTCGGCTCCTATTAGTTGTAGCATGATGTTATAAAGTCTGTTATAGTTTGCCTCGATAAACTGATATTTTTCTCAATTCGAACCAGTTTCAAACAAACTCTTCAATTTTATAATATTAGTATAGATGATAATAATTTATCTTATTCCATCTACTTTATTAATCTTACAAGTTCATTAAATAATTAAATCTTGGGTAAATTTCGATAAATTAATATTATGTCTAAGCAAAAATAATAAGCAGGTATCTGAAAACCTCGCAATCACAGCTTATCTTAGCTTTTGACGTAAAAGAAAAACGACCAACATAAAACCGAGGCACAATGAACAATATGAATAGAACTTTTCCAATACATAATTGTAATTACACCAAGGCTTCTGCTGTTACTTTGTTGTATAATATCATCCAAACAACAAAAATCATGACTTTGTTCTCTTTCCTATGTTCTTTACTGCACTTTTTTAAATTTATTATTATTTTTAGATTAGATGCCATTAAAGGCTTCTTTGCTACGTCGACCAGTTACTAAACTATTGTAAAGCCCACACATACACTTAGAATGACTTCTGGGGTCTGTGGGTTAAACTTTAATGAGCACTATATGACGTGACGATAAGCGCGAAAAACAAACATTAGCCACATTATTAATAAGGTTTTTTTTTTTTTTATTTTTATTGCCTTTAGTGGCAGACGAGCAAGCGGCCCACCTGATGGTAAGTGGTTACCGCCGCTCATGGACGTTAGCAATGCCAGGGGCACAGCCAGGCCGCTGCCTACCTTCAGAGGATAGCTCTCTTTAAACCTCGTTTGAAGAAGGACATGTCATAGCGCTCAGGAAACACCGCTGTAGGAAGCTCACCCCAGAGCCTGCACGTACGTGGGAAGAATGATCGCTGGAACCTTACCGTTTTAGACGGTATCGGCTCCAGGTAGTGTGGGTGAAGCCTACAGCGGCGTCGAGTGGTGCGATGATAGAAAGGCGACGATGGCACCAAATCATGGAGTTCATCGGTTCACTCCCCATGGAATAATCGATAGAGCACGCAGAGTGACCCAAAGTCTCTCCGTTGTCCCAAAAGTTCAATTCGTAGGTCAGGAAAAAACGTATTATTCGGTTTTTCATGACAAGTGTAGCAATAGAATAGAATAGAATATTTATTTATTAAGTGACTAAGGGCCGGTATTTCAATGTTACCTTATCTTATTGCTTAAGTTAAGTCCTACATTTAATCTAAGTGTCACTTTTGAAAGATGGAAGTGTATTTCAATCTGGATCTTCTTCTCCTTAACTAATCTGAGATAAATCGCAATATTGCAACATAATAAAAAGAATATGTCATTTGTTTATGATTTTTGTTGTCATTTGGTTGACATTGATGTTTGTTGACTGGCCTGTTGGTCTAGTGGTTAGTAACCCTGACTGCTAAACCGCAGGTCGTGGGTTCGATCCCCACCCAGGACAAATCTTTTTTTTTTATTTTTTTATTTATTATATTTTTTTATAAATTATTGAGTTTTAAAATCAAGTTTACGACATTTCTGATAAGTTTTTTTTCGCCTTCCACGTACTAGCATCGCTTTTTTATTTTCTATTATATAATGTTTTTTTTAAAACTATATCTTTCAGCAGATTTATCTCCATTGCACTAAAGTTGGTGCACTAATATTGGCGTTTTTTTTTATAGTGTTTTACGGCACTACCTGTTAGCCATTAACATATCAATATACTCTGGTTTTAGCTATTTTTAGCCTTACTACAAAATTGGTGCTATTCAAGAAAACAAGAAAAACAAATTGGCACATAATAATAAAAAAAAAATACTATTTAGGCTTGGCTCCTATGAATTCGCGTACAAAAATAAATTATCATGAAGCAACTTTTTTCTTTAGTCACACGCAAATCTCAGATCGGAACTTAAGTGGCAAAAATCCTCCGCTTAGATTAAGGCTAGTTAGGATGGACTTTAGGTGCCGCTTAACTTTAATCCTATATTGAAATACACATAAGTCCTACTTATGTTCAAGCCTAGATCAATTCGAGATAAGGTGACATTGAAATACCGGCCCTAAGACTCATTAGGTTAGTAATACTTAAGACTATGTTAGTAACTTATAAAATCAAATTAAATCCGGTGATTTAATTTCAGCACCATCCCATGAGAGATAGCACTGCAGCGATTCATATACGAGCAGTCTAACCTACTTGCTATCATGCTCAGAATGCTGTTAGCGCTGCCCCGCACCCTGCTCACCAGAGATGCACATCGCTTTCGCATAATGGTATAAAAACAATCTACTTTAGCGTCTGCAAACATCCCTGATGCGCTACAGAAACGGGGCAGCCCCACCAGCACTCTGAACACGTTGTTGTATTGATCTCGAAGGGCGTCATACGCTTTTCGAGTATATCTAGCCCATAGGGTGCATGTGTAGAACGTGGTACAGTAAACACGAAAAAGCGTGATCTTAATGGCAAGAGAGCAGCGTGCAAACCTACGGGCCAGCATGTTCGCTCTCACGGACAACGCCCTCCGATCACGCTCAATATCGGCATCGTCGTTGAGGTCAGGTGTCAATATGTGGCCTAGGTATTTAAATTTGAATACTCGCTGCAATGGACTGCCATTGAGTATTACCGGTAGCATATTGTCTGTCATTTTCTTTCCTCCTCCCTCAAAGACCAGTCAATAAAACACCCGTTTACATGAACCAATTAATAATATTCGCAAAAACATCTATACGATATCAAAATGGTAATCGTTTGGAGAGCTATGAGTGGTTATAAAAGAAATTAAAAGGCGATGACCTGGGGAGTAATAAATTCGAATGGAGCAATTAAAACGGATCGCGTGTGCCAAATATAAAATTGATACATCATAAAAAAGATAATATAAATGGAACGCAAGATGTTTGTCGATTCGTGTTATTTGTTTAGGAAACATACCTACATTTTGTTTTCGTTAATCTAAAAAGAGAATTTATTTTTTATACTAGAAGTCGAGCGGGGCTTCGCTCTCATCGTTCTTTATTTGGCCACTGCTCAACTCCTATTGGCCATAGCGTGATGTTATATAGCCTATAACCTTCCTCCATAAATGGGCTATCCAACGCTAACAAATTATTTCAAATCGGACCATTAGTTCCTGAGATCCTAGCCTTCAACCATACAAACTTCACAGCTTTATAATATTATTATAGATTATAAAGCTGTTTGATTGTTTGTTTAAAGACACTGATCTCAGGTACTACTGAACCGCATTGAATATTATTTTATTGTTGGATAGACCATTTATCGAAAAAAGCTATAGGCTATATAACATCACGCTTCGTCCAATAAGGGCTGAGTAGTGTCCAAACGAAGAACCAAAGGAGTGGCGACCCAGGCTAGTCCAAAACATATCAAAATTAAATGAACACACCTTTCACAAAGAATATAGGTACAGATATGAAATTCAGTATTTACAAAATACATTATTTAAATGAGTTAAGATAATTTATTACCCAGATATAAAAAGGTTCTCGACACACTAGAGATCACACACAGACACACAGATCAGATACACATTATTATATAAGAGAACATTAAATTGTCACAGTATGAAACGTCAGGTATATTAGATGATATCGCGAACTCATTTCGTATAATGTGATCTCGTGGGATCAATAATGCTCTCGCGTCAAATATGAGGGGTTATCCCTAAAGTACGGCAAGCGATAAAATCATTTTCACATGTAATTACATGAAAAATGTGACGTTAACTAGATTTTGAGAAAATATCGGTGGAGTAATTTATAATATTCCGTAAAATATATTCGGGAGGAATTTTGGAGCAGATATGGGAATATATTTTCCTTTCTACCAATTTTGTTTCTTTAAAGGTCTGTTTAGTATGCACCCCAGCTTATCGTACACGTGTCTGTGTATTTCGAGAAAAAAGTGAAACTTTATTAAGTTTTTATTTATCATGACTCTACTGAAGTATGTATAATTGGCTAACAATACAAGCAGAACATTAGGTATTTCGTAAACTAATTTCAAATAATTATAATATTCTACCACATTCAAACAGTGCCATCTAGTCCCAAAGTAAGCAATTATATTTGCTTGTGTTATACTGATATACTACCTACATAAATATTTTTTTTTTGTAAATACATACATATTATAGATAAATTACACCCAGACACAGAACAAACCTAAACAAATGTGTATTGAATTCCTGAAACTCGTTGTAATTTTAATGTTAATTAACAACAGCTACAAAATCATAATGAGTTTGAGTGCCTACTTGCAATCTCGATTGTTCAATTACTTTTACAAGGATATTAAAATCAACTAATTGAATAACAAAACCTATTAAATGTCTCAGAACACTAGATATTTGGATAGTACCGAATAATGTTTGGACTCACATCGAGATGAGTTTGACTAAAGTTAATATATTAACTTTAGTCAAACTCATCTCGATGTGAGTCCCTTATCCATTCAGCCACCATCGCTTATAAGCGATGGTGGCTGAATGGATAAGGGACTGGCGTGCAAATCACGCAGTCCGAGTTCGATCCCGACGGGCAGTACCAATGTGGATTCTACTTTGTAGAATTCATAATGTACTAGTCAAGTGACTTACAATCTGCTAACGGTGAAGGAAAACATCGTGAGGAAACTCACATACCCTAGAAAAAATTCTATGAGTATGTTTGATCCACCAACCCGCACTAGGCCAGTGCGGGTTGGTGGATCAAACATACTCATAGAGTGAGTGTGAGTGGATTATGGTCTAAACCCTTTCAGCTCTCTAATTAGAGGAGAGGAAGACCCGAGCCCAACAGTGGGACTTAATGGGTTGCTGATGATGAAAGTTAATATATAATTACTCCTGATTAAAGTATACATGGACTTCATATAAACCTGCCATTAGAGGATAATACGTGATTACTCGAAAAGCACTTAATTCTCGTAATTATCGCGAAAAACTAAAAGACAATATTTATTCGGTTAGCTACCTACGGAAGTAATTACTTATATATACGGATGAGGTTAAATTGGATTGGTTTCTGCTTACACTGTCCAAAGTTTGACTTTGGCGGTGTTATTGATGTGTTTGCACGTAACGTACAATGCTTGTATTGATGATACTAACTGTTATCAGATAAAACATATTCCATCAATGTCACTAATTAGTTTTTCAAAATTAAGTTTATCAACAGATATGTACGGTTCAATGTTCAATTTTTGGAATTTGTTGTAGAAATTTATTTATTGTTGAGAGGCTTATATATAATAATTTAATAATAATGTAATAATGTTTGGACATTTACACACATCGCCATCTAGTCCCAAACTAAGCTAATGCTTGTAATATGGATACTAGACAACTGATATAATACTTAAATAACTTATTTTTTTGTAAATACATACATAGGTATTAAAGATACAATACACCCAGAAATAGAACAAATAATTGTGCTCATCACACAAAGATTTGTCCTGGGTGGGAATCGAATTCACGACCTCTGTCTCAGCAGTCAGGGTCACCAACCACTGAGCCACGGAGGCTTCAATAATAATAAACTTAAATACAAGATTATAGTAAAAATAAAAAGATTATACTCAAAATACAATTTCAAAGGCATCTTATGTAAAAAACTAATTTTGGGTAAAAAGGTTAAAAACGCTCCCAATTTTAGTGTTACGTGATGTTGAAAATGACTTACCCACGATGTCGTTGACAGGCAAATCTGTAATGAGAAAATATTGTAAATTAATCTTGAATGATTTTATTTAAACTCGCATGATGACAAAGTAATAATAAGACTGGATATATGCCGGAAAAGCGGTCATTCGTCATAGAAATATACCTAAATATAAGAAGAAGAAATTTGTTGATAAATACTGCTTTAAATTTCTTGTGGCTCTTAAAATATATGTATCTAATTTGTAAACAGAACTTATGTTGCTTCATTTATCAAAGCAATACAAGAACGCCTAAGCTAGAATAATGAGTACGCCTAGCCTTACAAATAGCTCATATTTCAATTTCTGAAATAAAAGGAAAATGGTAGTACAAATTGTTCTTATCATAGAAACACTAGTTTATTCACGAAAATTATTATGAGCATTGACTACTAAAATTGACCTCTCTGTGATTGTCTTTTTGCTGAACTTTGACTATTGACCGTCTCGGTGGCACAGCCGGTAGTGTGTGCGACTATTGTGCGAGGGTTTCGATTCCCAATTGGGTCAAAATGGGTTTTTGTATGTATATAATTATGATTTGATATGTATCTTAATATTAATCCGTGTAGTGACGGATTAAGGATACATAATGTCAGTACCCCATCTCAACCCGTGGATGTCGTAAAAGGTGACTAAGGGAGTACCTAACCTTATGCGGACAAGAGCATTGCGAGAAAAGAAAAATTCGAAATAACCTTATACCAACTCGTCTGGCCAGCGTGGTATAGTAGGTTAAATTCGTTCCACATTCTTTGAAGGAGACCTGTGCCCAGCGGGGGACGTTTGTGGGTTGAAATGATGATGTATATATACATCTCAGTATCAATAAAGTCAATAACTTTATTTCATTTAGATCACATACATAATACTTATCAACGTCATACAAAGCCAAAAAAGGTGTGATCCAATTTCAGTAAGGATCCTATTAGCGCGGCGCGGCGTCTGGAAATGCGCAAGGGTCTTGCCCATTACATTACATGGGTCACAACTTACCTGGTGAAATATGGATGTGACTTTCACACACTTTTGTCAAATCTATCATCATCATCATATCAGCCCCGTGACGTCCACTGTTGAACATAGGCCTCACCTAATTTCCGCCACAGCGAGCGATTTTGCGCCGCCCGCATCGAACGGCCACTCGCAACCTTTACTAGGTCGTCGGTTCATCTGGCGACGACTTGTCGAATCTATGATCACTTTTAATTAAATACATAATTCAAAAAGCAGAACTGTTTCACATTAGAATGTACCAAATATTTCTTCGTATCATCACCGAGCTACATACAAGTACAAAGTACATCTCTTCACTGTCATACGAGCTTCAAACTTCATTACACAGACCACGTGAACAACGACCTACATATATTTACACTTAATGTTGATCCTCATTAATGTAACCCTTGATAAGATTAAACAAGTGACCTCGAAACTCTGCGTTTCCGCGTGTCGACGGCTCGAGGTCAAATGTAATAATAACGAGGGTTCAAATGACCAGCCAGATGTAACTGCAAATGCCTGTTTGATTTGAAAACATTTACGAGTTTGTTCTTTTTGTGTTAAGGGTGATAATAATAATTGGAGGCTATTAAATGAAATTTAAAAAAGGGGATCTAAATATAAAAATAACTTTTAGCATTGTAAGCACACGATGGGTCCACAAAAGGGTTAGTCCCGCTATGTTCTAGTTTTACTATGCTTGTTTCGCAATTCTTTGTATTTTTCGAGACGAGCATAGTGAAAATAGAGCATAGAGTAAGAAAGACTAAACCACGAGATCACTCATCTAGATATGCATTAAAATGATATTATAATTTATGAAATTTTATAGATTGTTTACACCGTCTAGGTCTTTCTTCAAAAAGAGTCGTCGACATGTGATGCTCAAACTTGAGACTTATTCAATTTGTAGAAAGTCTAGTTAGTAGTAGTAGTCTAAATTAGGAAATCGAAAGATGTAATCGAACTGGCAGTGGGCAGGGCACATAGCTCGTAGAACTGAGGACCGAAAGGTTCTCGAGAGGCAGCCACGTATTATACGTGGTGTACGACCTCTACAGGATGTTCATAATGATGTTGATTATGAAAGCTTGATGGTATTCGATGAGAGAGGCCTATAACCGTGGATTACTACACGCGATGACGTCAATCGATATTTTTATATTGTCACTCATTAATATAAATAAATTTAAGGCTCACACACAAGTTTAGTGATATGACAGATTGTTATATCAGATTAGATTAGTATTTATTAGAAAACATAATGATTGTATATTTTATCTAATTTCCGGTTAAAACTAGATTAGTATTATGTCCAAATTCGATGGTTACGATATCAAAAAGGTCGCTTTTCTTTTATATTTACGTATTATTTGTCTTCTTTCTTTTTTATAAGACAACGAAGAGAGAACAAGTCCAGTATCATGGGGGATTTTACAAACATTCAATTAACAGACACAAAGTGCACCCAGACTTGAAATAAATATCTATGAATTATTAAAATACATGCTTCATAATCGATCCCACGTCACTGAGTATGGACGAGGCGACCACCAATACGCTGCGCCGCGGTGACAGTCAAATTTACTTTACGTCAGCATTAGCTATCAAATGCTTCTTTCTTATGACAAGAAAAAGAACCGGTATACTTACCAAAAGTAACGAGATTTGGTGTGACTGCAGGAATATAATATATCAGAATTTATATTTTAATAATGTCAAATGTACGCAACACAAAGCTAAAAGAAATAATTAAAATATTTTAAATTCAATACGCGTGGCATGTGAATCCATTACATACAACTCCTAATGGAATAAGCTTGACAAGTCGTATTTTATTACCTTGAAATATAAATGCGCTGAACATTAGCTCGGGAATAGAAATATATTTTTAGAATTCTGTTTAATAGTAACTAGTACGTTTTAAACTATTAGTTTACATAGGCGTCACCTAATTTCTGCAACCAACGGCCACCCGCAACCTTAACCAGGTCGTCGGTACATCTAGTGGGGACCCGCCTGCGTCCTACGCTGTAGTTTCCAATTCGTGGCCGCCGCTCGAGAATCTTTTTCCCACATTAAGGAGATAAGTTTAAAGATACTTATTACAAAATGTTGTAATTATCGTTTCTTCATTATTTTTATTTTCTATAGATTAGATTTTGACACAGATAGATTACCGACATACCACGCGAACAAAGCCGTGGTTAGGACCTAGTTATAGAACATTGCAATAACATATCTAATCCTTGCGCTGTTATATGTCCACATTTATAATGAATGGAGAGTTATTATAAAGCAAAAACTATACTACTATTTTTTAAGCTGTTTTGAGATGTTACAAAACATAGCTTTTAGTTTTTAGTAATCATTTAAGTAAAACGAAAGCTGATCTAAAATTATTCATTCGCTCAATTTAAACTGTAACCTGTTACTCGTCATTTAATATTATTAGCGTAAGTAAGAACCCCTTTGTACTAGTTCTATTATAAGACTAATACAATGTTATTATTTGTAGTTAGTATTAAAAGGTTGAATGCTGTCAATATTAGATGACGAACAATATAGTGTTTGTCTAGTCATTGTACCCTTTTCATAAAGGTATTCTTTTGTTTTCCGTACGTTTTTCTTTGTTTTTCTTATATATCGTACAGTATGACATGGTTAGTTACCTTTGGCTACCTTTTTACTTAGAATTTCTACACTCGATTTAGTCGATTTTGATATCTTTGAAATTGACAGCCACCATATTTTAATTTTCAAACGATGAATTACGAATGACGAAATTACGAGCAAGCCCTCAGAGCCTTCATATCCTGTTTATTTCAATGTTGTATGTACCTGTAAACATAAAGTTCTAATTTCAAGTGTTGTTATTTCGATTTATGCTGTTTTTCGTTTGAGATTTCACTGTGTCTTAAAGCGGTGTCACACAAGTAGGTTGGTGTAAAATCTGTCTTTGATGAAATATAGCCTCGGAAATGTTTTCGTATAAATTTCGATGATAAACCGCACCAGCCAGCGTGGAAGCCCGGTAATAGGGTCTAGCCTGCCAATAACAGTATAATAAAACAAAGGTTTTATTTATTTGCCAGAATAAGATTCTAGTTTCCATTTTATAGAGTAATGTGAATCTAGCTCCTGACATTTCAGGCGCGTATGTTTTACGGCGCATTGTTAAAAATATTTTGCTTAGATATACAGATGGGATCATTCATACGGAATACTACAAATTGGAACACCAAATTCCATTTTGAAGGGTTCCTTTATCAAGAATTGTATAAAATTGGTTGAACCTCTTTATTTAAATTACATTAGCGGTTGAATTTATTTTCAGTACTTATCATCATCATCATGAGCAACCCATTTAAGTCTCACTGCTGGGTTCGGGTCTCCTCTCCTCTAACTAGAGAGCTGAGAGGAGACTATATTATTATTTCAGTACCTATATGCGATTTACAATAATATGAGAATATGGCACATTGCAAAAAATACATTGTTACTTCATGCATAATTTAAAATTCTCCTAACTATTTATGAAAGCTAAAATAAGTTTCGATATCTATTTCACAAAACGATATTAATTTTTCGTCCTTCAAAGTTCATCTATTATTATGAATAGTAAATGAGAATTAACTATGTTCACCCCAATCACCAGGCGTTCATTTCATCCATCTAATAATAAAGTTGAAATTATTCACAAACTTCGAGATCATTTCTTTATCATAATTTACAATAAACGAAAAATAAATGTTTTCTTTGATCGAATTAAAAGTAAATGATTGTGATGGAGAGTTTCCTTAAACTAATTTAGTTATTATCGTCATAGATAAGATTTGATAGAAGTTCAACGAACTTAGACTCCTGGGGGCTTACTCGGAATTTCGATATTCGAATGTAAGGAAATTTAGATATGGTCGCTGTCACTTTCAAATATTTAACAGCGACATCAAAACCGAACATTCGAATGTCGAAAATTAGAGTAAGTCACCTGACATTCGACTAAGTTGATTTTGATATCGTTGTCAAAAGTTTGAAAATTACAACGACCATATTTAAATTTTAGTTCCAAACATCCACAAAGTCGGATATTAAAATACCAAATAGGCTCACATAACACAGTGGCTCAAAGATTACTTCTTGATAATGAAATACAAATTTTATTCAAAGTATTTAATTCCTAGTATTAAAATATCAAGATTGTCTACTAAGTTGGTAGCTTTCTTTGATAGCAGTCATGGAATTTATAATTAATTAAAGGAAATCTATTTGATAAGCTTTGAAGCACGTCTTATAATTATTTTATAAAGATTTATTCTTGTAAAGACGACAAAGCCTGTGACTTGAGCAACGATATTTTTTTTTTGTTTTTGCAAAATTAAATTGCACAAGTAAAGGAAAAATTCCGAGAACCTTAAATTAGTAGTGTATTTACATCACGGGGTTATCTTATGACACGCGTAGTCTGTCAGAAAGAGTTTATGCCGACTGACGTTAAATAAAGATTATGCACCTACCAACATATAGGTGAATATTTATTGTAACTTATATTACCTCTCTTAAAAAATTTACCTCTTTCCAAAATTGGACCTCCTGTTAAAAAGGATAAATCCCGTACTACAACTGCCTTTGCTCGATAACTAAATAACATCATTCAAACCCACAAATGTCCCACTGCTGTGCACGGATCTCCTCCAAAGAATGTGGAGGGAATTTAGCCTACTATACCACGCTGGCCAGACGGGTTGGTATAGGGTTTGTTTCAGATTATTATTTTATTGCAGTGCTTTTGTCTACATAAGGTTACTTCTTCCTTAGTCGCCTTTTACGTCACCCACGGATTGAGATGGGGTAGTGACATTATGTATTCTTCATCCATCACTACATAGAAATAAAATAAATATTTGTCATAAAATGTGATCACACACACAACACACATACCTAAGTTGTACTATCTATTTCTAATAACTCTATGTAAACATGAACGCAGAAAATATTTTGAAACAAATTTATTAGAAGCACTTAGCTTTTGCAAAACGCATAAATTTGATCAACTGCGCGGAGTTGGTATATTGCTTTTTCCCGTACACTCAGGGAACCATGATGGAATCAATTTTGTTGCGTAAACCGAGCCTCGCAGAGACAATTTAGTCGATAGGCGTTTAACAAATTGACCCAGACTGGGAACAAATCTTTGTTATTGAGGTACCTAGTACAATAATAGAACAACGTTTTATTTGTCGGGTCACATTGCTCGCCAGATTGTATTTGTTAGTTCCTGTTATAAAATGACGGCCGTGGTTGGAAAGTTTGTTTTATTTTGTGGGGAAATAAAAATAAATTGTACAGAAATTTAGAA
This sequence comes from Laspeyria flexula, assembly GCA_905147015.1. NCBI lineage: Eukaryota > Metazoa > Arthropoda > Insecta > Lepidoptera > Erebidae > Laspeyria > Laspeyria flexula. Next base: position 3,414,826 of record LR989958.1, read on the forward strand.
TGCTGCACGTTTATCTGAGGATAAGCATTGCTGATCTACACAGCACAGCGGTTCTGCTTGTATGTAAAACATAATTGAAAGTTTAAAGCTAAAAGTTTCATTGATTTTTGTGATCAATGGGTGTTTTTTTTTAAAGATATGAATAGCGTTGTTTAGCTGCGATCTTTTGTATGAATTTAAAAAACAAACATTGTTTTTTTGTTTCTTTACTCGTTTGGCTTGTCTCTTGGTTCATGGCTTCTGTGTTATCAGCACAATAACAGTAAGTAAATTAGCTGATACATAATTTTCTACGTGAGGTGGTGAACCATACCATGTTAGTCCAACGTTTTATATTTTGAATCGTAAGTTAAGCAAATGTTTTTTTTTGTCTATATTAACAAAATATAATTTACCTACCTTTTAGTTATTTTTTTTATACCACGACGACGGTGGCAAACAGACGTACGTTCCGCCTAATGGTAGGCGGTTACTATAGCCTATGGGCTTTGGTTGACTACGTATAATATTTACAGATGGACTATTTCGACACGTGTCTCTCTGAAACTTATCCACGCTTATCTCTCAATATCGATGAATCCGTGTTAGAAAATTCACGGCAATATTGTATAATCTAAGCATGCATGATGAACCGGTAACCTCCAGATTGATTTCAATGAATTTACGTTAATAAAAAAACAATTTTAATTTAGAACTCCATTCAATACAGCGGTTTGTATATCATACGTCAGTTAAAAACTTAGTCGAACTGAGTATTTTAGTTCTAGCAATGTTTACCTATGACACAAACACCGTACGAATGATGAAAGGGATTGCAAGACGTAACTTTGAAACGGCTCAGCATCCATCACCCATCTTGTATCAACGAACCGTTGCATAAATAAGGTAAACAGCAGTGTATATAAATAAATAACAGGACTTTGGAACATGGCCAGTGAAGTTCCAAAGTTTAGTTTTGCAAACTTCAGGCAACTGAACATCAGACCGTTGCATGTTTAAATCTAGAATAACATACTTTTATCTAAATATTTACGTTAAATAATATCTACTTTTTTAATAAATCCTGCTTTTTGAAATGAAAGTGATATATTTATTTTTTATAACATTAAATTATTTATAATTATAACATTATTAACTATTTACTTACATATCTCTAGTGATATTGACATTATCATTTGTTTTTTCTATAGTCCAACTTAGCAGTCCTGATGGTAAGTGTGAATGGTTCTTTGGCATTGATTGGGAAGAAAACACAACCAATCCGTTGCTTACCGAAAAGGAAAAGAGAAATCGGGTAGCAAAGAAAAACGAAGGGGTTTGGAAGGAAGACTTGAGCCTCCGTTGCTCGACATTCACCACACGAAACGCAACATTATATGTACTGCTACTTAGCGTTGATATTCTGTAAAACCATCATCACCGTCTGTCTGCTCTAGTCCACTGCTGGATATGGATATGTCTCTCCAATTACACGCCACAGAGCACTGATTACTTCTACTTTCATCCAGTGCTTGCCAGTAAATAATCTCCTTAAAATATAGTTCAAAATGTTCCATAAATAATAATAATAATATTCTACCACATTCACACAGCGCCATCTAGTCCCAAAGTAAGCAATTATGTTTGCTTGTGGTATGGGTACTAAACAACTGATATACTACTTATATACATTTTTTTTTTGTAAATACATACATATTATAGATAAATTACACCCAGACACAGAACAAACCTTTATGCTCATCACACAAAGATTTGTCCTGGGTGGGGATCGAACCCACGACCTCCGGCTTAGCAGTCAGGGTCACTAACCACTAGACCAACAGGCCAGTCCTAAATGAAATAACAAATTGTAAATACGTGTAATAACTCTATGTGAATTGAATTTATTATATACAAAGGAAATGTATGACCTCGTAAATCTCAAACATGAATAATATGATATAAATTTGTTATCTTGTATAATGTTTTATATTTATATTTCACTTAAGAGGTCAGAATTTGATTTGTGTATTGGTAAGTGTATGACTAATGAATGAAATGAATGAAAAAAAATAATGAATCTTATCTCAAAATATTGTTACACGACAATACGACAACTACAGGTAGGCATAAAGACTACTACTAAACTACTAATAAATCTGAATATAAAAAATACACTAACTACAGCACTCAGATACATCAATTAGCAGTAATCTGTCATTAACACAATTTTTTCGTTGAATAATCGTCTTTAGGCGTATAGACTTAAGTATTACACGTTTTTACTAAATAAACTTTAAAAGTAACGTTTCTGAATACGGTAGTTAAACTTCCATATTTTGAATAAAATTTCTTACAAGATATACACTAATTGCTAATTCAATCGTGAAAACGGAGATAAGTATTTTAAAACGATCAGCAATTAGTTCGATCGTTTAGTATTTTATATTTTCGCTTAAAATTATAAAGGTCGGATCACACTGTATGCTTATTTTATCACCAGAAATATTTAATAATTTAACATTTTTGAAAACTCTTTATAGCCACTAGTTCATTAAATTCCTAGTTATACCAAAACGAAATATTGGTTTTTGGATTTAGAAATTAATGAGAAATTATGTAAGAAATATGAATTCTATTGTTTGTAAAAGAGTTTCCTTGTTTACTTTTTTAAATCTTATAAACAGAGACAAATCTCTAGAAAATTGTAACAAATATTTAGCTGCCAAAATGAAAAGATTAAGTTATTTGTGTGTACCTAGTCAAATTATAATTAGAGGTAAAAGAAATTCAAATTTGATCGAGATTTTGCCAATTAATAACAACTTTGTTGAAGTGATTTTTAATTAAAATACGCACTGCTGCATGCTGCACTATTATATATGTATATATATATATATATACTTTTAAAATTCTATAGTAAATAATTCACCAATAAATGGATGTATTGATGAATATTTTAAAATATAAAAATAAATTGATTAATTTTATAAATTACTAAAATATATGTTGAGAATCACTTTTTGTATCTTATTAAGTCCCGGATTCTGATTAAATTACTAGGAAGACAACATAGTGTTCACTTTCTAACTCAAAAATTTATTATTTAGCGAACGAAATTGAACAGATGTTTTCGTTCAGTGATTAATACATCATTACGATGATTTAGTTCGGTTATTAGTTATGTTTAGGTGCTGATTGTGAACAATCACCTGTGTTATAATGGGTTTATAAATCAATCTGTGAGTTGGACAGTGATTGGTTTTAAGCGTAGAATTTCGCCGAACTTACCTTTTTATTGATGGTTTTGTATGAAGTTTGATAGAAATATGAATCGCCTCATTAGATGTGCTAAGTAGGTGTAAACGTGATTTTTTGTAAACAAAACAAATGTTAGTGGAAGTATTCGATATGGTGTGTTAATAATAAAATGAATGTAGAAGATCATTATACCTACTCACAAGTTGCCAGTGCGTATATTTTTGTCACTAACATTTTTCTTCACGATTTTTTTCGATCATAATAAAAAACACTTGCTTATAATATTATAAATTGCATCTATGTATATTATATTGTATTGCGTAATCATCATAATTCATAATATCAGATCATCATAATTAGCCCAATGACGTCCACTGCTGCACATACTAGGCCTCATCTAATCTCCGCCACAGCGAGCGACTTTGTGCCGCCTGCACCCAAGGACCAGCCGCAACCAATACTGCCTTGCTAAGAAAATAAGACGCAGTTGCATTACGTAAGCCACGGGAAAAAGGCGTGTAAAGTAACTGTTTTTAGTTACAATTTCCCTTGCGTATGACATGAACTTATTTTTTGGTAGTGCAGAATACTAGGTCGTCGATCCATCTCGTTGGGGGTCGTTTTACATGGTGCTTTCCATATTATTTTCTAATGTAACAATAGTATCATTTTAATTCGAAATAATCTAAGCTACTTTTAATCGACACATCACGCGGTCCATAATCGCTAGTAACAAACTAAGTAATGAAATGAAATGAAATCTCGTTTATTCATCTAGATTACAAGGTAACACTTATGAAGGTCACAAGAATGTAACAGGTTATCCGAAGAGTAGTGTCAGCAAATTTGCCTACGACCAGTTCGCTGACGGGGTGGAGCTATGAGAAGATCTAGCAAGAAACTCACGCCACTCTTTTTAAAAAAATGGATAGTTACAATCTTTTGTAATTTACAATTTAGGTAGCGTGTAAACTGATGCAGCAGAGCACCACACCGTTAGATTAACGAGTTAAAATGAATGTTTCATCATCATCATCATTTCAGCCTATTGCAGTCCACTGCTGGACGTAGGCCTCTCCTAACACGCGCCATAGCACTCTGTCCTCCGTCTTCCGCATCCAGTCAGACCCAGTTACCTTTTTTAGGTCGTCGGACCATCTAGCTGGAGGGCGTCCTACTCTACGCTTGCCGAGTCGCGGTCTCCACTGAAATGAATGTTTACAAAATAAAATAATAAACAAAAAATAAAAAGTTAGGCTATGCGGTTGCATCACTTTACACATTGCTATGCAGCCGTTAGGGGCAGTCTGTGAATAAAAATATAGTTTTAATTTCCTAAAAACATAATTTAAAAAAAAGAACTAAGTAAGTTCACATAATAACTAACACGAAAATAACATGATGTATTCGTGCCCGTGATTTATTTCTGTTATCAACTTCTAACAAAGGAGTACAGAATATGCTGCTTATCTCATATGTATATGTTAATTTGCCTACAAAATTGTACTGAAAAGTTCCAAGGGCATGTTTACCAAACCCCTATAAAGCACTTTGAATAAACATTACGATGTTTGAGCCAACAGCAACGATGATTTTTATTATGGCCCTTTACAACTGAAGCAAGTACTAAAAGTTACTGTTTACGTCTAATTTGCTTTGTGAGCAATCGCTTACTACTCTCTCGGAAAAAAATCCATTGACCATAAGGGTTGCTACATACATATTCGGGCCGTTGTTGGTTCGGCAGAATTATATATAACAACAAAACCGACCTAAAGCAATTACTGTACAATTTCAATAAAAAAAAAAAATACAAAATCAACATAAAACTAAACGGCGATTAATTTTATGCCGTATAAAAATATACAAAATTAATCATTTTGTGCTGTTCGAGTAGTTTATTCGGTTTGGCACATCATTCTATTCGTCAGTGTTTGTTGGATGAAAAAGCCGACTACTACATTACGTTCGGCATCATTCGGTTTGAGGCGATCGGATAATTCCAGCCTAGCCAAAGCGAACGGCATTTTTCCGGAACATTCATCCACAATATATTCGGCTTCACCGAACAGCAGCGCCGATTAATGCCGGTTCGAATATGTGTGTAGCAACCCTAATAAGTACGAATTTTACAGCGTTGACGCCGTACCAAAGGTTAACGATGAAATATTCTTAAATTTATTATGTTCAAACTTTTATTTTGAAGGCGCTTTTGTGGTGTCCATAAAAGATTTTACGTAAATACCTGTTTACTTGTTATTTAAATTGGCTATTCTTATTATTCAATCTCTGTTCCGCTATTGTTTGACGGAGATCCGTTTTATTTCATGAACGAGTTTCAATTTAGTTCATATTAAATTGTTTAGAAATTAATTATTTATTTCTAGAGTAAAAGTTTGTAAGTAGGTTTACAAGGATGAATATAAAATTGAGCTAAATGCTAAATCTATGCTAGATCTAATCACTAGCTGTTTGCTTCAGGCTTCGCTCCCGTCTTTCTTTGTTTGGCCTCACTCAGCTCCTATTAGCCGTAGCGTGATTTTATATAACCTATAAGCCTTTCTCGATAAATGAGCCATACAAAACTAAAATATTTTTTAAAATACCTTCTACCATCGCAACGCTCGCCATCGGCAGGGAGTTCATCCCCACACCTTGGAACCGAAATGGTCTCGTACCGCGCGGTTCCAGAGGAATTTCCTCCCAAGAACTATCAGGTTGTGGAATGAACTACCTAACGAGGTTTTCCCAAGGGTCTACAGTATGGGGTTCTTCAAAAAAGGAGTGAATGGTTTCTTAAGGGTCGGCAACGCGCTCATGATGCCCCTGGTGTTACAGGCGCCCAAAGGCTACGGAGTAATTCCTGAGGTTACCGCGTTCAAACTCTACAGCTTTATAATATTGATGATTATAGAAGTACAGATTATAAGACGGTTAAAAAAGGCTGGAGATCCAATTGGAAGTCTACCTATGAACTATAAAAGACTGTAGTTGATATAATATCTACTTCTTTTTTATTGATAAGAGGTTTTATTTCTGTTGCACTCATTCAGTGAGCCACCTACAGCAAACTTGACTTATCTTATCTATGGATTTGGCTACTAAAGTTAGAATTTTGACATAAGCTCCATACAAAAGGTGTCAAAATTATAACTTTAGTAGCCAAATCCATAGATAGATAGATTATTGAAATCGGCCGTTAGCCGGTCTATCGAATAGGTTGCTCACTTTCCACCAGTTCCGTATGGAATATCAATAAAAAGTAGCCTATGTGCTGTTTCAGCCTATAATTTATCTGCGTGGCAAATTTCATACAGAACCTACCAGCAGTTCTCGCGTGATTGAATAACCCTTCCATCTTAACTTTCGCATTTATAATTATTAAGATTACCAAAGATAAATCAATCAGACAATAGAATAATTTATATATTTTGTATCATGTTTAATTCAAAGCTTGTGAAATAAGGTATAACATTATTCCAGGATATTCAAAGTTTCTGTTGCTTATTTATTAGTTGTGCTTCTAAATATTACGAGGCATCATGCGCCAAGTTAACTTTATGTTTATTCATAGTGACCTCCCTGTAACACAAACACCGTCAGCTTAAATCCTTTGGGGAATATTTAGGATTATCTGTCCTCACTTTCTGATGGTTAATCGTTAAGTTAACTTTATATTTTCGACGGGAGTGGTTAAGATATGAGATTTACAGCGTTTTCACAGTAATACTGTTATCCCCACGGTCGTGTCTGATAAACATCGTGAAATCGATACGAATGCTTTCTTTTCACCGATTCAAATGCGAAAGAAAGAACTGACAATTTGAAAATAAACAATCGACAATATTAGAATGATATCTAAATATTATGATTGATTTACGGTGATTTAATTTTGTATAGATGTAATTGTTTTTTTAACATGCCATATTTAATTTATTTGTATATTTAATATACTAACTTTATTTTTAAACCTAAGTTTAAAAAAAGTCTGTAAATGCAAGAGCAAGAGCAAGAGCAAGAGAAACTCTTTCTCTCTCTGTTTCTCTCATAATTACATAACCCCAGACTACAAACAATGTCAATTATATTAAAAAGCGGATCCAATTCATCCGTACAATGATGTTAAAATTTGGTAAAATTATTCCAACCTTGGGGTAAATAATGGACGTTTCACTACTGTTTCAGTAAATAAACAAATTAACGAGTGGCTGTCTGAATTAAAACTTTCAATGTAATGTGAAACTTGTGTTATTAAATGGAATTAGATAATAATTATGATTAATATTTTCACGCGTCGTGGCAAGCCAGTGATAATGCAAACGTGCATCACGGGACAATCCCACCCGCATCCCACCACCGCAACTCCTGTAAGCTAGAGGGTTAATAGCAAAGAAATCTTTCATTTACCGAGATAAAATAATCGGGGGTCCAAAAACAAGCCTAACTTATCTTGCACCCGCAACGAGATTAAACAGAAGTGAAAAATAAAGGAATTTAAAAAAGAATCTACTTTCCTCCATATCGAAGCAGGAGATAAAACGATATATACAGGAAGAGTATTATAGAAGTGTATACAAGGCCGTAGATATGGCAGTGCAGCTGTTTTCGTCATAAATAGAATCACGTACTTACCGTGAGTCGTGATTAGTAGCCACGATTCAAATGTTTGTATCAATATTTTTAATTTCTACTTCTTCTGCGGATATACATTGTCATTTTCATCTCAACCATTAGACATCGACTGCTAAATGAAGGCTTATACTTAATACTCAATCATTTATTGCTTCCGTAATGTACAAATAGGTGGTAGGTATAATGTAGGTTACAATTATGGAGCCTGTCGGGCACAGCACAATAGTTAGGAGAGAGGAAGAGGGCTAAATTTAAAAGTAAAAGGCTTCCTTCTTTTACTTTCACAAAAGATTTTCCTGGATCATTTTAGCCGAGCGGTTCCCAGTGACCTTAATTGTCCAGGCCATCTGTACATTAACGGTAATACTAAAGTAATACTTCAACAACCAACTTCAGTAATAAAGAAGAAACTTTTCGCTACCTACCACGAGGTTTCGGTAACAAAAAGTTTAGAATTGTTTAACAAACATGTAGCAAGTAATGCGTAATTCAGTTCCATTAGAACCCCTAAAGTTCCACAAACCGTCTCGGTTCCATCGTGGTTAGGAAAGGTTGTGAATATTGAAAACTTTTTTATTTGCTCTCATACGGTTTCAAATGGCTCGTGTATGTGAAACACGTGTTTATGTGTTATTTTTATTTGAATGCAATATTGCTAAGACATATCAATATATGCTTCGCTCGCGTTGTGGAAATGTATACGACTGTATAAGAAGTATAAGAAGTTCTGGTTCAATTTCCTGGTTGGGCAATCAAGGGTCATGCATGACCAATAAACAACAGATTATAACGACTGATAATTTAAAGTATTATATTTGATAAGTATGTCACCGAGAAGAACAACAAAGGAAGAAAATTACAACAATAAAGGTAATCATCTACAAAGGCATCATATAACGTCATCATCATGATCATTTCAAGTTATAAACGTCCCACTGCTCGGCACAGGTCTCCTCCAAAGAATGTGGAGGGAATATTATTATTATTATTAATGTGTAAGCATGCACTAAGAAGGGATTTTTCGTAATTCAATCCATAAAAGGGTGAAATGGGGGATCAAAATTTGTATGGAGAAATTGTATTGAAGTTTCCTTTTATTTCGAAACTTTGTACATGTGCTCAAAAACACAAATAAACGCACACGTGTTTCTGGATTTATGAAAATTCAATCCCTAAAGGGATGAAATTATGCTAAAGATGTTAGAAAACTAAATTTGTCGTTATTTTATTTGTTTTCAAGGACGGCTAATACGCAATTAGCGTTAATGAAAAACATTTAATAACGTGTTTCCGATAGCAAATGATTCTTAGAAAAAGTTATTAGATTTATTTATAGCCTTATAAAGTAACTTGAAAGTTTTAATTACGAGGAAATTTACTGAAGGTTATAGCTTTACGTTATAATTAATTAATTTACCGGTAACTTACATAAATTGGAACATCTTTTTTATAACATTTTTATTGCCTGTGATGACAGATAAGCTCGCAAGTCATCTAAAAATAGCAACTGCTAACTTGAACGGAAAAATTAAATGAAAAAAGGAAAGATACGATTAAGAAGATGTCTTATACAACAAGTCAAGAAGAAAATGTAGTGTCGCATGTCGTGTCGAATCAAGAAGTCAAACAGAAGGCGGAGAATAGAGAGCACCGTACACAAACAGACAATATTAAATAATGGTTCTTCATAGTAATATTTATTAGCTTTATTAACATAGAATTACCATCAAAGCCATTGAATATTAAAATGATCAACTTATCAACATTAAAACATAATTCAAAATTAATGCTGTCATAAATTCATTACATAACATTGAAATCTCAAACGTCCATTTCAATCGTTATAAATAATAAATATTGTTACCTCAAAAACACTGAACCTTCAGTGATCCAACCATAGAAATCCAACCTTGTCCATCCACTATAGAATTCAAACACTCTGTATAAATTACCATTGTTTGACTTCGTCACATTGGAACATAAAAGAGGATTGAACAGGCAATAAATTCGAGTAGGTGTGAACGATGACGTCAAGGGTTTGGCGTATTGTGACGGATTGCAATTCATGTGACTATAGCACATGTACACAACACTAAGTTAAACGTATTGTTTTGTACATGTTCAGTATTGCCTCTTAATAATCTGGAGACCACAGCCTACGTGAAATTCAACTATGAGGGTTACCATGAATCAAATTCAGATAATTCGTTTCAAATTTCGGATCGTTTTTAAAAACGTTAGCTGGGCTTCGTTTGAATCACTTTCGGCTCCAATGCTTTTATTTTAGAGTGAGAATTGAATGAATTTTTATACGAAGCATCGGATTTTAGTTTTTTTTCTTTTGCTTTTTAGCTGTACTACATATGTATATTTATGAAAACCCGCGAAACACAACGTGTTATTTGTTTGTCTCTAAATAGTATTATATATGTTAACAAAGTCGATATTGCTTGTCTGCGTCTGCATCTCGATCTGTTTGTATATCCAATAACTTCTAAACCACTTACCGGATATTGATACGCTTTTCACCATCATACATATTATTTCTCGAAATGGTTTAGTAAAATAAATCCTAATTGAATACATTCTGCTGAAATACCAGGCCAGCGAGACCTCAGGTGAAAGCTAGTTATTTATAAAGTGTCGATTTACTTGCAACAATAAATCAATAATTGCTTTATGAAAATTGCTACTTCAGCAACAGCTGCAATATTAAATACAACTGTAATAACATTAAATGAGTATACCTGCATTATTATGTATAAACTTATCTAACTATAGACTAGTACATAACTCAGAAACTACTGGTAATTTAGGCTATATAACATCACGCTACGGCCACTAAGAGCTGAGCAGTGATCAAATAAAGAACGATTGGGAGCGCAGCCTCGCACGACTTCTAATTATTATACGAGTATAAATTATTAGATATGAATTTATTCGTGTAGAATTGTTCCGCGAGTGCTAGGGATAACGTGAACTATTTCTATTTGTCTACAAATTCACGCCTAACAGTTTTATTAATCCTCGGTATTTTCTTGCAAAGCCGTGGATTACTATCTCGATGGAATATCGATTGAAACTTCACACAAAATCGCACCAGAGACTCGATTAGTTTTGCGCGGCTGTTCCTAGTTGTTGTTCACTAACTGATATTTGGGTCATCTAACTTCATTGTACATTGAATTACAAACGTTTATATAAGTAATATTCAAGCGGTATATAAAGAGTGGCCGTTGGATGCGGGCGGCACAAAATCGCTTGTTGTGGCGGAAATTAGGTGAGGCCTATGTTCAACAGTGGACGTCATTGGGCTGATATGATGATGATGATATAAAGAGTAACATTTATCTAATTATAATTACATGTTCTAGGTAATTTTAATTAAATCCCGGATATGTGTTCTCAAATGAGTACATCAAGTGCTTTTAATTATTTTTGCGAAATGATTAATACCATTATACTTGCTTTTTAACTTTTTTCTTATAGTTTTTGGAGACAGCGCATAGTTTTTAAAAATACATACCAGTTTTGAAAAGAAATTAAGAAACATAATTGCTAAAAAAAATCTATCGTGACTTAGCATCCTTATTAAGCTTATTCCTTATTTTATTTATTTAGGTTTATTTTTGTGAATAAAGAAATTTAATTTTTTTATTTTTGTCTAGCGATGATTGCCATTTAGAAGCCTGTTGCTTCCATATCTATATATTTTTCTAATATGTGAAATAGTTATATATAACAATTTCCAAACTGTGAATTCAAACTTCGTCCCTCGAAAGAAATTAATCTCTTAAGTTTGACAGATCCATTAATTTCTTCTAAGTGACTTGTGATTCAAACATTAGCTTATTCCGGGATTAAAGTTATTTAAGCTGTATACCGGAACAACTGTGGGCTAAACTCCGGCTGTCGGTTCAACATGAAAGGAACAGTTGATGTTATGTGGTGACAACCGCATTTTGGCAGCGCAAGGATTCTGACCCAACCATAAATCATAGTTCATAAAATTACTATAATTGGTTAAAATTTATTACACGAAATTCGAAATTCAATCAACATTAATTTTATCGCTTTTTTATTATGTTATTGATTTTGGCACGAATGTGTTTTATAGCACAAATCAAGGTAAAATTGCCGTCAAAAAAAATTTATACGGCGCGGGGTTTCATATTGGCGTACCGTATTGATCTAAAATCAACCTAAAGGTTACCCATAACATAGTTTGTTTAGTATTATAGTCGGACGGTAGACTATTTAATTCTCATTACCTGTAGTGTTCAGAATGATTTTCTAATAAAATGTGTGAATACTGGGGCTGTATCGTATCTGACTATTGATTCCACATTCTGAAAACCCAAGTAATATTTTCACTTACGAAATTGATACCACAATACCTACCTATATACCAGCTCTGTAGTTTAGTTTCAGCATCGATACAGTAATTCAATAAACTGCACTCTCAAGGTCAGTGATCTCACTGGAATTGGTAATGCTGGAAGTCTCTCCAATTTTCGTTTCCGAATGCTTCCACCTTCCATCTGATATATATTTAAGCTACGCTAAAACTGAAAGAAAAAGTCCAGTAGCTTAAAAATGCAGCTGCCGTTACTGTCTAAAATTATAGAAATATTTCTTTTTAAGAATATTAAGATGCAGAAACGTGTCATAATTTTTAAATACTCATGTTTTACAACATTCATGAATTACCAAATATTTGTCTCATGTCGGAATCGAACACACGATACTCAGCACGGTGATGTTAGTGTTGAGGGACCACCTTAACCATAGATAGTCATCATTTTAACCCATAAACGTCCCACTGGTGGGCATGGATCTCTTCCAGATAATGTGAAGGGAATTGAAAACCACGCTGGCTAGACGGATTGGTATAGGGTTTGTATCAAATTTTACTTTTCTCGCAGTGCTCTTGTCTGCATAAGGTTACTCCCTTAGTCGCCTTTTACAGCACCCACGGGTTGAGATGGGGTAGAGACATTATGTATTATATATAATCAGTCACTACACGGACAAACTTAACCATGTCACAAAGTCAGACTTATCTTTTTCTAAACCTGATTGCGCAAGGCTTTGCATAGAAGCATAACAAGGGGAGTTATGAAAAAATATTCTAAGTATATACATAGCGAAAACATGCACAATGACAAACATTATAACAGAATACAAGTGACTTTTGGTCCCTTGTTAAATGAAGTGTGTGGGACAAGGCGTGGTAGATCGATCTGCCATTAATCATGTGACGACGCGACGTATCTACTGCGACCTAATAACAAACTCATGGAACATTTTTTGACTACGTAACATTATGGAGAATAGGTTTCATTTTTCACAAATTTCTTACTCAAAGCCTTAAAACATACCTTGCTAAATATATAATACCACACACACGTTTTTCTGAAGGATTAAAAACTAAACAAGTCAAAACTTAAACGGCGAACTGGCCTGGAGATAATAGCAGATACCTTTTGGCTTTATATTGTCGTTCAGTATCATCCAGGTGATAAATTAATAAAAAAATATTTGAATATGAAAGTAAGTACATACAATAATGCGAGGCTAGATTCCCTCTACATTCTTTGGAGGAGACCTGTGCTCTGCAGTAGCATGTTTATGGGTTGAATACGTGCATGTTACATGTATACAAAAAAAATGTATTTAAGTATTATACCTATGCATTGTTTAGTACCCATAATACGAGCAAATATAATTGCTTAATTTGGGACTAGATGGCGCTGTGTAAATGGCCGTATTTCTACATGTATTTCTACGTCATCACCACAGCTTTTTGTGAAATCGTAATGCTTTTAGTAGTAGTAGGGGCTTGGTATATGCACAATGATATCTTTTTATACAGGCTGGTTTTAACCCCATATCATTGGCAAAATAACAATTTTCTATTTACTCTCAGGAGATTTATATTACAGTTTAAGATGTATAAAAAATATAGATACATGAAACAAAACTAAAAGCAATATAAATCACAAGTTACACCACATATTTTTCTAGCAGCAATCTCTGCTCAGTCTTCAAAGAAAATATTCCTTTCTCAATAAGCTTGGCATTTTTGCCTTCAACAAAAACCGTCGTTAAAGTAACCTATAAAAATAAACAGCCATACGAAATACATTTTTGTCGCCATATTTTGTGAAATCGAGACGATATTGACAGACGTACTCGTAGTAGGTAGCAGTGTTTGCAATGACATGGCCTCCGTGCTATACGAAAAATACACGTTGACGTCATTCGGTGAGTCATTTGCAAATAGCAAAATCGTGTGATGATGGAGAGGGAAATGAAACACCTTGTATCATTCAAGTGTAGGGTGTATAATGTATTGGTTCAATTTATGTGAACACTTACTAAACAAATTTATCGGGGTGAATTGAGACGATGAGTGAATAGGTGTAAAATTATCGTGATTTTATTTTTTAATGTTTTGGTGGCGTAGCAGGTACGACCGTCCAAGCGGTCTTATGTTTGATCACCGAGTCAGGTAAAAAAAAATACTGAGTTTTTGTTGTGAAATTGTCAGTACCTGCCAGCAGTTTTATGAAAATTGTTAATCAAAGATGTAACAAGTAATTCAAAAAACAGTGTTAGCTAATTTGCCATTAGGATTGAAAGTGACAGTCTAGCCGCTGCCTAATAAAATGATCGATATGCTGATAGCTTCGTATATATCTATATATATAGGCTTAAGTTCACTCTTACATTAAAAAAAATATTGCTACAGTGAAAACTTTATTGGCAATATGTATAAAAAATTATGTTATTACACAATATATTACAAGTGCTGTGTTTGTGTATGTTTTCTTAAAATCAAATAAATAAATAAATAAATAACATACCTATCATTCGTCATAAGATCCCCTTAGCCAAAGCATAAAGTGTTTTCTCAACCAAACAACTTAAATTACCAAATATTAACCAAATATAATGTAAGTACCAGTGCGTTTTAACATCATATAATATACTAGACAGAGGATAATAGTAATAGTATAGTATAATAGTAGTAATAGTCCGTTGTCAACTCGCTAAGTTCTGACCACACATTCGTAATTTCGGGGAGTGCTTGGTGTCAAAAAGTTCGTGGCCTCATGACAGCACTTTGTACTAAAACAGTAAGTAAGTTCTGTTTGTTTCAGCCTTAGGCTTTTTTATATACTGACACCGAGTTTGACACTTGGAAGTCCCAAGGAATATAACAAGTTATCCGAAAAGTAGTGTCAGCAAATTTGCCTACGACGAGTTCGCTGACGGGGTGGAACTATGAGAAGAACTGGCATGAAACTCACGCCACTCTTTCTAACCTACATGCATTTACGTAAGTCTAAAGAAATACTTTTTCTGCGGCACGTTCAAGTACTTATTTGAATGTAAAATCTGACAAGGGAAATGGCAATTGGCATTGTTATTTAAAGTGGGTCTGTGTATATTTATTTACGTCACAAGACGTAAATGACTTGAGTGAAATATAGTGAACATTTCAGATGTTATGTTTTATGGTGCTGTTTGACTTGAGCATTCACTTATAACAGAACTTTTAACTTTGACTGGCCTGTTGGTCTAGCGGTTAATGACTCTGATTGCTAAGTCGGAGGTCGTGGGTTTGATCCCCATCCAGGACAAATCTTTGTGTCATGAGCATGATTGTTTGTTCTATGTCTGAGTTTATCTATAATATGTATGTATTTACAAAAAAAAAGTGTTTAAGTAGTATATCAGTTGTTAGTACCCATAACAGCAATATAATAGCTTAATTTGGGACTAGATGGCGCTGTGTGAATGTGGTAGAATATTATTTTTATATAATATAATAACAGCTACTTAGAGCACTTGCCGTTTTTAATAAACGTCGTACGAAATAACGAACAAAGCCAAGCATAGAGCCAAACATCGCTACGAAGAATTTTGCGATCACTCTAGAGAACACTCTAATGAATGCTTTTCAAACAAATAAAATTCACGAAGATGTGAAACTTGTCAGTCCCGTATGCTAAATGCGCAAAAAGCTGGAAGCTCTTTCGTATGTACTCATATTATGAGTGAGTTTGTGATAATAATATATTAGTTCTATTTCTTTGACATTCGCTGTATGCTATATACCTATAATATTATTTTTTAACATAACTGTAAGGTGTCTGTACATAAGTTTTTTTTTTTGTATTTAGTTTATTGGCCAACCAACAGTAGTTTACACTAAAAAAGTACATTATTCATTTACAATTAATTTATATAAATGTAACTACCTTTTACAGGAAAGCACCGAATGCACTATTGTTACTAGCAGTAAAATATTAAGAATTTAACATAAATAAGTAATAGTAAATAATTGATTATTGACAGTATACATAATTAAATAGGAATTAATAAATTTAATTTGAATAATTAAGCGCTATTAATAACAAATAAGATAAACAAATTTATTTACGACATATTAAAGATAAATTGACAATAATTAGTTTTAGATATTGATGATAACAATATTAGAATTTCAATTTTTACACACATAATTATTGAATGTATTACGGGACTTGGTAAGTGAGTCAGAGTGCACGTCGACAAGGTCACTACAGCTATTTATTAGTTTTCAAAGACGTAGTATGGCAGAACATGCACTGTTCTACGGAGGGGAGGGTGCAAGGAAGTGGTTTGTAAATCGAAAAATTAAGGCGCAAATAGGTATACAATTCTCAATCTATATTCTAGTCGTATTATCATTAGCTTCCACCCGCAATTGGTCCGCGTGCTATGTCGTTAAAAAATAGCTTATTTGCTATTCCATACTATATCTATCTGTGTATATATTTCCCTACATATCTTTTCAGCCATTATGGCGTAATTGAGTGACAACCATCCAAACTTTCGCATGTAGTATTCGCTTCCATGCTTCATACTTCCACACTTGTAAACTACCCTTTATCATCTAGTGGTGAATGTTCAAACAATTTTCATTAATACAGCTTGTTCGGTGCGACCGGTATGTGTACCGGTATGTGGTCTGTGAGACCCAGTACAAGTCTACGTAAGAAGCCGGACAGCTGCACTGAGTGGTATTAGTTGTTGAACAATGCTTCTCTGGCGCCGCATAACTTCTTGGTTAATTACGTAGTTACTTACCACTCGCTAAGGCTTCGCATGGGTACCTTTTATTGGGATTTCATTAAAACACTATTCTAATTAGAGACTCATATAACGGATTTAAAAAAAATTACTTCCACACGAATCTTGTTCTTATAATGACAAGCACAATTCACAATAGTTTTGTTTCGAATTTTCCTTTTCTCGCAGTCCTTTTGTCTGCATAAGGAGCAATAATATTCCCATAGTCGCCTTTTGCCACACCCACGGGTTGAGATGGGCTAGTGACATTATGTATTCTTAATCTATCACTACACGGCCAATAGAATTTGTCACTTATCATATTATATAATCTAGGCATAATCTTTTCATTGACCAAAAACTAGAACCAATACCATCAGGTGGGCCGTCGCGGCTGCTCGTCTGCCACTTTAGGCAATAAAAAAAAATAAAAAAAAAACAGTGGACTTCAGAACCTACTGGTTAACCACAAATCGTGACCAACATAAAACGGCAAAATCGAAGAACCACAATTTAATTGATTCCATTCCTTCACGACGACGACTATAGGTACGTTGTCGGTTACTCGCAAATGGAATTGTGTCAAAGTTAGTCAGCACACTCCCAAAGAAACTCCTACTACTTACTATCTGTCAATTTAGTTACTGTGACGAAGTTCTACGTTGCGAGGGACTAGTGTTTTTGATGAAGGTGTTTATTGGTAATAATCGGTTTCAATATCCAAATAGATTATACGAGAAACATGACATATCTTAATTTTCCGTTTGTAAAAAGAATCATTATTTAGGAACTAGAAGTCACGTAAAGAAGAATATAGATAAGTATAGATGGAATAGATTGTTCATTTGCAAGGATTAAGTGATAAAATAATTTAGTGACTAAGTGATAAAACAATGTAGAGAAGATTATAATTATATAACTTCCTTTGTTGGGGCGTTTTGCGGGCGGCGTTGTAAAATGTATAGTTTATTTATTTTATTTATTTATTTCTGTTCAAAAATTCTTACAGATTAATAGGATACATGTGTGGTTATAAATAAGTAACTTAAATTGCTAATAACAATATTAACAAAATATTATAAAGATGATTATAGTATTTGAAAGTAACAAATTAGCTAGATGTCAGCTGAAGTATAATTTGTGTACTTTATGTAAACCTGGCTCACTTTAGTCTCAATGATGGGTGTGCGGGAGGAATTGTCCTGAATGTCGAATTTCGCTACTATTAAGATTGTCAACAGAGTAATTTTAGCTAATTATCTCATTGAGAAGGGCCCCCCCTCCCTCCCTTCAACGCACTCTTGATGCCCCTGACGTCCATAGGCTACGGAAGTAGCCAAGCTCATCTGATGGTAACTCAGGTGGACTGAACGCTGGTTTGCCACCGTTATCGTATAAAAAAGTAAAAAAATATATTTAATTCAGAATTTCACGTGATTTTTATAAAAAGAAAAATCAAACTGAAAGAAAGTATGTGATAAAAATCCCTTAAATAGTCCTCCACAAGGAAAACATAACATAGTTAGGAAAGTCGGCGAATTCTGAAGTCCTGATCGTGCTTTTACTGACCCTACAATTGAATTTCAGAGAACTTCGAATGATATATTTTTATTTTGTAGCAACAAACTTGGGGAAATAAATATCTTCATGTTTTCAAGTTTTTCACGAGCATTTGTTGATATTTGGGTGAACAAGTGAAACTACTGTTCAGCTTACTAACAGATAATAAGAAAAAACCACAAAAAAGTTTAGAAGATAGAGTTTTTAAGAATTTTTTATTTTAATTTTTCTAACCAGCTACGATATTTATATTCAGTTGTCTTATTTTTAAATTTTAATAATAAATATGGAATAAGTGAATGGATTTCAAAATTCCCATTGGTAGAAATTAAAGCTTGTATTATTTTGACAATTTCTTTTTTCAATTGATTAAGTGGTAGCGCGCGCATTCTAGGACAACCAGTACCTACATAATAAAATTTAAAAAGAGTTTTTTTTAAATTTTGGATTCTAATTTATTAAGTGACCATAATTAAAAAAAGAAGTTGTTTTCCTTTTTTTTACACATAATTAACAAATACCAAGTATACACTGACTTCGAATAACTAGCTATTAATGAATACACAACATGCTATGGTTGGCAACTTTTACTATTACGTCACAAATACGTACCTGACACCTTAATATATTATTTAAAAATAAACAAAGGTAAAATATTAAATTGTCTTACGTTATCGTGTTGTAGAAAAGATATAAATTAAACATTTTAGGTACGTAATTTTATTTCATACACGTCATGCGTTTCGGCATTGTTCAATAGACAATTAATTATTTTTAACTTTTAATATTCAACGTCTATACAAATAAATAAAATTGGTGTGTCTGTTTGTAATAATAAAATAACCGCTTTTTACTACATGCATTTGAATGTGTATACGGTAGGTACATATACGAAAAATTTTTTTTTTCAAGTTTTGTCTGTCTGTCTGTTTGTTCCAGCTAATCTTTGGAACGGCTGGACTGATTTCGACGGGACTTTCACTGGTGGATAGCTATTGAAAAAATATCAGGGTTCCGTAAAAAAAAATTAAAACTCCATGAATGCGGGATAAGTTGTCCACGAGAACGAAGTAACGGGAACGGATAGTTTTATATACATCTTTGCTTTCAGTTTATTCTAACCACGAGCTATTTATATTATGATTTTAAACATCAGTCGTAACGCAGAATTTCTTTGAAAATTTTAATAATATACTGATGAAATTGACGCTAATTGATTCTTCGAAACTTTTGCTTACAAAAGAAAATCCGGTTCCCGAATCAACATTTACGCTGAGGATTTGTTTAGATGTCAAAAGTAAAGCGATATATCTATTAACGCAAAAGACATAACTATATGTAGTTAATGTAAGTTCGGTAATATATAAAAATATTTAAAAGAGTATTTCCAGTATTTTTTCGAATAATAAATACACAAAAAGTGTTTTTTTACTGTTTGCGATTTTTCCTACTTAATTAGTAATAAGTATTAGGTATGTATAATTTAAATTTAGCTTTTAAGTACTTAATATTGCAATGCCTGATTGAGTAGACTGTCGGAATCAAATTTTATATTAACCAGCACATTTATATCACGGTTATTGCAATAAATGTCTTTGTCTTTGTCTACAGCCTCAAATGCAATAGATAAAGTCCGTTTCTACACAGTAAAGCAGTGGTTTGGAGTAGGGCTGTGCTAAACCTACTCCTGTTGTGTCGCAATACGCTAAGCATAAAGCTATTGTCGAATTTGTACGCAGGTGTCTGCGCATCGGTGGCCCCCACACGTATAGCGGTGACGTTGTTGGTTGGCAAATTGAATCCTCGGCTCACGTCGACAGTTGAAATGGGTATTCATTCCCAGTAATCGGAGTTCTCCCGTTAAAGGTGAATAAAGCGTCGCAAGTGGAAGTGGATTGGTCACACCCTCCGAAGAGATTCCGATCACATTCCTAAGCAAGCGTTGGATTGGAATCCTCAAGGAAAGTGCAAGCATGGCCGTCCTAAACAGACCTGGAGAATATCAGGAAAACCTGGAGTGAGATAAAACGTAAAGCCCAAGACCGAACGCGATGGACGATATTAAGTCAGAGCCTCAAATGCAGTCCCGATCTAATACTATATAGAAGACACAACCTCC
Source organism: Laspeyria flexula (assembly GCA_905147015.1). Taxonomy (NCBI): domain Eukaryota; kingdom Metazoa; phylum Arthropoda; class Insecta; order Lepidoptera; family Erebidae; genus Laspeyria; species Laspeyria flexula. The sequence continues at coordinate 3,435,500 of LR989958.1, forward strand.
AGCTTAGCAGTTAGGGTCACTAACTGCTAGGCCAACAGACCAGTCAACACTTAATTCATAAAAATCAGGTTACGTTAATATGAAGTCCAATTAACAGTGTTATTGCACATAAAATCATCTTGCTCGGTGTTGATAGCCGATTTTATTAGCTTCGTGGAAGGACAATTAATTTGTGGTGTTATTCCTTCATCATGTTTTATCGTCTGCCAAAAATCATAGGTTTATTATTAAAAGCTAGCTTTCTCCGGGGCTCCGCTCGCGTGGTATATATCTATGTTCGTCAGAGTGGTCATATCACCCTTTGTATATCTGCAAAGTTTCATATCAATTGTGCTAACGGTTCTCGAGTTTTGGGTGAACATACATACACACATACAATCTCTTTTATATACAGGTTGGAATTTTGTAATGCCATTTGCAGGGAAAGTACTCTTGATACTGGGTACAGATAATTTTGTTCAAAGGAAACGTTCTTTTATTTTTTAAAAGAAACAATTCTGCATTCAGAGATTTTCGAAAATACGCTTGTCACACCCGGTAATCCAACCGGCTAAAATCTAAACAAATAATACCCTGTAATTTTACGGCACCAATCGATAGAGTCATTTATAAGGATCTAATATTTCTAACAAACGTGGTAAATTAAATAAGAACAACTTTTCCTCCAGGTGCCATAAGAAAATTCCATCCTGTATTAGATGGTGTGGTTTCAGTACGTTGAAGAATTTAACGTTGATATAATAATTAATATGAGGCATAGAAGCAAAACGACGTTACCAATCATACCTATAAGCCGAATCGCAAAACCAGCCACCTATAACAATAAAAACTTTAATCAACATCATTCAATTTCCATGTTATTTCTGGGCAGCCGAGTAGACAACCTATAATTCAAAGTGACTAAGTTACTCGTATACAAAGCTAGTTTTACATAAAGCACTTATGAAAATACAAGCCAAGTCGTGAATATCGTCAATCTTTTTACGACTACCAATTATGTTAGAGATGTAGATGAAAAGATAAGCAGAGTTGCCATGGTACTTTTTAAGTCACTGCGAAAGCTACAATGGTGTTTGACGTAGGGCGTGAAATTATTAAGGAGGTTCACGTTATAGCAGGTGGCGATATATTATTATTCTTTTGTCTAATACGACACGCGTCTAGAACGTTCCGTGTCTGTATGTATAAACGCAGCTTCACCGAATATTCATCTGTCCCATTTACTATGCTATCCATATTTTTCATTTTTCCAATATCATCCTAAACGTAGAAAACCCGACAATTATTATAGACTTAAGGCCTGTTTCACCACTGGCAAATAAGTGCTAGATAGCCTATATGAAACTTACTTGACAGATTTTTGACGTATTTTTCTCATATAAAATCTGTCAAATAAGTCTCAGATACTTAATTACTTATTTGAAGGTAGTATTAGATCGGGAAACAGGCCCTTAATTCAAAGTCAAAGTCAAAGCTTTTTATTTCATTTAGATAGACAAAAAAAGGTGTCAGTAAAATTGCCTACGGCAGTTCACTGACAAGGTTGAGCTCTGAGAAGAACTTGGCAAGAAACTCAGGCCACTCTTTTTAATCGCCAAAGTTGTTACAATTTTAATTGGTTACAGTTTGAAATATCACAGAAAGGTACAGAATCAAAACACCATACTAAATCAAATTCAATAAAATTTGGATATGAGAAAATAATAATAATAAGCAATCAAACTTTAATTTATTTATCGTCAAGAAGATTTAATTTGAAGAAATTAAATTGAAAGAGTGCTTTCAAAATGACACTGTATACCATGTGCACTGCAAATATGTGCTCTCTTAATGACGAATATTTAACCGATACTAGTCTGCTTGATGGATATATGTGTTCGTAGACTGAGTAAGGGTTGCAACATATATGGCCCACCAAATCATTTACAAGTGAGATATGGAGTGAGACATGAGTGCCTCGTTAATTCCGACGCCTGCGGTCACACATCCGCTCTCTTTCTTTTCCTAGTAAATGACGGTACTAGTTCTGTTCTTCTAAGTTCTTAATTGGATTTGCGATCCAATTCCTACGACCTAATGAACGCTACTGATAATGCAGTAGCCGTCGTTAAGTTCTGGGTCGAAAGTGATTAAAAGATTTGCTGTCGACACGATAAGAAGAAGTTCTTAATTTTTAGTGCTATTCATTTAAAATGGATGTGCAAGAAGTTGGTGCTATTGCTTGCATACAAAACCATTTCATTTAGAGTTGACTGTAGTTGATAGATCTTTTGAATCATAAAGTATAATTTACATTCTTATGTCTCAGTTAGTTAGGATCAAACCACATGACGTATTAATCTGCAAATACTCAACTGCTTCTATTCTCTTTCTTTCATTTATATTTCTTCTTTTGATTTCTGCGGTACAACAGCTCAAATTTTAAAACTTTTATCGCTCATCTCTCTTAACTTACGGCTATACACTCCGAATTAAGCGTGCATTTTATAAGCAAGCAAGATTTTACGAGCTGACGTGATACCGTCACGCATAACTTACGTAAACAATTAAATGACGACAATGTTATCTTAGCACAAGCTTCAAGTATATTAAACCACCATATTTATACACTTACCATTAGTTCTTTTAAGGAATAGCTTATGACAGTTTTTGATGTGGTTTTGGTAGATAAGGATTAAAAATATTACGTATATATATATATACGTATAACTTTATGCTACTATTTAGGTTTTAGCTGCCTTATTTTGCATGCTGCTAACTTGGTTATATATTTATTTAACAGCAGATAAAATCTGTGAGAAATAATAACAACTTAGAACTGAATATACAAACCACTAGTTAAAGAAAATGTTTAGTATAAAAAGGTAAAGCATGAGTTGCACCTCCTTCATCAAACGGAGACGATAAAGAGAGATGGAGTCAGTGGATATATACAACATGTATTATAGATATTTATAATGCTACTATGAATTGGAGTTGTATTCTATCAATAGCATTAAAAGACTGCAGGACTATTTATAAAATCGATTAATTATCAGTTGCCTGCTAAATAATCTCGTAGTGTTTCCAATTTCAAAGAGGATTTGATTTGGATTATAATCAGAGTTTAACATTTCAAGCGCGATTTGGATAATTGAGCAATATCCGCTTAGTAATAGTTCCTCTGAATATTTGCTTTGTAGTGATTAGAACGACTTAGTATTCTGTTCAGTTCTAAAACTACTGTCGACTGGCCTGTTGGTCTGTGGTTAGTGACCCTGACTGCTAAGCCGGAGGTCGTGGGTTCGATCCCCACCCAGGACAAATCTTTGTGTGATGAGCATTAAGATTTGTTCTGTGTCTGGGTGTAATTTATCTATAATGTGTATGTATTTACAAAAAAAAAACTGTATTTAAGTAGTATATCAGTTGTTTAGTACCCATAACACAAGCAAATATAATTGCTTACTATGGGACTAGATGGCGCTATGTGAATGTGGTAGAATATTATTATTATTATAATTAGCAGCAGGCGAATAATCGACAACTGATCACTGGTTCAGTTATTGTTGTGTTATAAAGTGAGATCACTCTTCTCCCTTAATGCGACCCAAGAACTTCACAGAAAACCTGAAGTTGATCCTCGGATCCATGTTTAATAGTTAGCTTAGTGCATAGCGGGTTATGCCTGCTCATACTGAGCCATCCGCCTGATAAAGTACCTCCGCCCTACAAAAGACCGCAGCCATAACAACCAACCAACGATTTTCGATTATAGATTTCTCGAGAGCCTTTCTCGACAAATGGACTATCCATCACTAAAATATTTTTAGTGATGGATAGTCCATAAATTAGCGCGTTCAACAAAATATAGCCAGCCTTATATTATATATTAGTTTAAATTAAAAAAATATGTTACGATATTTACACTGTAAATAATACCTAGGTGTAATACACGCTTAGTACCACGCGTAGTTTGTATGAAATTTGGTTTACAACAGCCGGCTACACGGTTGGAATCCACCAAGGGCACCTCTGTGGAAGGCAAGTTTATAACCATGTAGCACGGCTTTAATAGTTTTGCATATTACAATAGTTACACAGCTGCAGCCCTGGTAAAAATAATTCCGAAATAAAATGTTATAATAATATTTATCACGTCACGTAGAGCTAAAACAAATTACTCACAAATTTCATATAGCGGTCTAAAAGCAACAAAAGTTTGTTTGTGACCGGCCAATGTCAAATTTACTTTGTACGTTGAAACATTAGGTCTATATTTACGCGGAGTCCTTCGAACCTCATCATAACCACAGGCGATTGACTCAAAGTAACAGCAGGTATAAAATAAACTACCTAGTTGTAGAGTTTACGAAATATTTAATAATAGTTTTAGAATCCTGAACCAGTTCGCAGCGTGTTCAATATTAATTTTGTTTGAAGTTGTTTGTATAAAAATCCTTTAACCTATAAAATATGTGGTAGGATATTAATATTTATAAGACATATTATGTCTTATAAACTAATGTTAGTAATAAACATTAGGTATATATGTATAATATAATGTTTTTTACCAACACTAGTTTATAAGACCATTGTTACTAACACTATATGGGCTTGCCCGAAATAAACGATCATTATTGTTATTATTATTATAATATATTTATTTGCAACTCGTATTATAATCAAATCCACCGTTCTTTGTGGTGTCAGAGATGGTTATCACGTCTCCAATGTATTTTAATTTAAATAATTATAGATTTTTAAATTATGTAATTAGTCATGTGTAAATTGTTTATTTTATTGACGTGTATATATAAATATAATGTACCTATTATTTACCTATCAATTATAATTAAATCATTGATATTTAAAGCATTGCTTTATATATTGATGACAGAAACAGTTTTGTCTCGACGACGTCGTGATATTTTGACAAGATATTTTCGTGACGTAATCGAGAAGAGGGATCATTTTATAAAACGTTTCCTTTGACAAAGACGAGCATTTATTGATATAATTTGTGTCTATAAGAAATGTATAAAGGATATTTATTTTAATATTGACTTGTAATAAATAGGTATTTGAAGAATACGAGTTTTTGAAATCTTTCTTTGGTATCTAGACAGGTTTTATTGAGCGGCAAAATATGTTTACGCAAATAAAAAATTGTGCTTATTGAATATTGAGAAATTGCTTATTTGTAAGTCACTTATAAATTAGGTATTTTTTAATTTTTTAATTTGACTGGCCTGTTGGTCTAGTGGTTAGTGACCCTGACTGCTAAGCCGGAGGTCGTGGGTTCGATCCCCACCCAGGACAAATCTTTGTGTGATGAGCATGAAGGTTTGTTCTGTGTCTGGGTGTAATTTATCTATAATATGTATGTATTTACAAAAAAAAAAATGTATTTAAGTAGTATATCAGTTGTTTAGTACCCATAACACAAGCAAATATAATTGCTTACTTTGGGACTAGATGGCGCTGTGTGAATGTGGTAGAATATTATTATATTATTATAATTAAGTTTATGGATAACTAGCTTTCGCCCGCGGCTCCTCCCACGTGTTAGCTCTTCAAAAAGTAGCCTATGTGCTATTCCTATAATCTATTTGCGTTCAAAATAACAAACAGATCCTTTTAATCGTTCTGGCATGATTAAGTAACAAATATTTATTCATCATCATCATCATCATCAGCAACCCATTAAGTCCCACTGCTGGGTTCGGGTCTCCTCTCCTCTAACTGGAGAGTTGAGAGGGTTTAGGCCATAATCCACTTACGCTGGCCTAGTGCGGGTTTGTGGATGAGACATACTCATAGAATTTCTTCTAGGGTATGTGGGTTACCTCACGATGTTTTCCTTCACCGTTAGCAGATGGTAAGTCACTTGACTAGCACATATAAATTCCACAAAGTGGAATCCAGGTCGAGATCGAACTCGGACCGCGTGATTTGCACGCCGGTTCCTTATCGATTCAGCCACCATCGCTTCTATATACCTAATTACCTACATATTAATATTTATACATATGTCCATCTCAATTTTAGCAGTTATAATAATAATATTAGTAACATTTCATGGACTCTTCGAAAGATATAACATAGAAAACCCACCTAATTGTGCCCATATTTTCTTAATATAACTTCCCTTCTTGAAGTACACAATTAACCTTACTGAATATATCTACATAAAACCTTCATCTTTCTTTACTTTTGTTAGAGGTAAACAAAGTCAAAGATTTCTATTTAATATAAAAATGCATTGTAAAATCACAATTGCATTCTCTGAGACTTTTCTTTTAAACAAATAAAATGAAGTAAACAAGCTGATTTTTCCGATTGCCTACACAACTGGGTCAAAGAATATAAATGCATAATAACTAGCGAAGTAAGGAAAATATCACTAAAATGAATAAGCGATTACAACCTTTCTTCTTTATATCAATATTTTTCTTGTTAAAGATATCTAAAAGTATTCGCAAACTTAGAATAGTTACAGATGTTTTTCTTTGGGCAAAACTTTTTAACTTATTCTAAGGAAATGATATATTTTTGTTAGTGTCTTGTGTTCTTTTGACATGATTTTTGTTTATGACAATAAGTATTTGGTATGTGTCGTATTAAAAAGCGTTTTTAGTTATTATTAAAATAATTCCAAACGGCTTAATTGAAAAGATATGAATTACTATACGGTTATGTATTAGGTTACGGTTATGGTTAGGTATGTATCTATGGAACTTTGTTTTCTGAAAATAAATGTTTTATTATTATTATAATTATTAGTTATAAGCTACCAGTGTATAAGCTGTTGGTTTTCTAAATAAATAAATATTGATTGAACCTACTTTTGTGTTAAGTAAGCAATAAATAATCAACTCTATTCTACATGACGTACGAAAGATAATGCAGGGTATTCTCTGCTTCAGTGATTTGTATATCTTCAGAGAGCCGCAGGATAAAGAGCTTTATGCCACAAATTCATCTTATTAAAAAGGATCAGCTCGCCACTTAGACTACGGGTGAGTGGATAAACATCTCACTATTGGGTTATGTTACACTAGATTAAACAACGAATAAAAATTAGGTTAAAATAATGTTTTAGGGTCGGCAACGCGTTTGTGATACCCTTAGTGTTGCAGGTGTCCATAGGCTACTGTAACCAACTACCATATGTATTTCTAGCATTAAACTAGATACTTTGCAATATTACTACTTAAACAAATAATGACTAATACATTCATCATCATCATCATCGTGTGTTGTCATTGTGTTGTGCTCGACAGGGTCCATAATTGTGACCAACACCTATTTGCACATTATGGAAGCAATAAATGATTGAGTATTGAGTACTTATATTGTACAGTAGAGCCTAATTAGTTAGAATATGAAAAGTGTAAAAAAAAAAAATAACCCGACTTCAAAAAACCAACAGATAAGCTATTCCTGATTTAATTAAAATATAAAACATATGTACATATATATTTGTAATCTCCTTTTGATTCCCTACTAAGTACGTTTAGTTAAAAAAATATTCCAACTTCTTACAATTTGGCGCCAAAAGTCCGCCGTTTTGTCTTTTTTTTTTATAATACCTATCTAAGGACACTTTGAGAAGAATCTAACGATACCTTAATTGTCCAAATCCATCCAGCCGGTTGGAATAAACGTGGGAATAAAGAAATTTACAAACATACAAGATACGTGCGAAAAAAAATACCCATCCTGTCAGTCGGGTAAAAAGGGAGTGATCTTTATGCCAACAAACTGTAGTGCAGTTTGGCGGACGGTATATAAGTGATATCTATATGTCATGAAATAAATATATTGTTTTTTATAATACAGGCCGTAAGATCTTTCGGTTTGTGGTATTGGAAAATGTGTAAAAATAGACCAATTTTTTATGATGAAACGCATGTGATGCGGGATTGTGCAGGACTGATGCACAAGATTCTGGTTTTAAATAATATTCTCCTAAAGAGGGTGAGACTTGAAGTGATGTTCTTTGCCTGGTAAACGCTGGATAAGAGTATCCTTAAATTGTGGTCTTACCAGCTGTTGACTAGTACAGGATAATGATAATGATGATTATAATTCCCCTAAAATTCTATATATCTGAATAATTCAAATAGAAAAACATGTTAAGCCGCTGCTTCCTTGCAACGTAAAACATGCAAAAATACACATTGGCATTTATAAGTATTATGGATTTAAATTGTAGGTAAAATCTATTTATAAAATGATCTACAATAATATATTACCGTGTTTGCAAAAGCCCGTAAGTGCTGTTTTCATAACATTTTATTTCAAACAAAACATTTGTTGGCTAGTTCTGCTGTCGATGGCTTCCCTATAGTTTATTGTGGAGCTGCGAAACAAAGAGAAAATTATTGTCCACCGACTGAGATGCGCTGTTTTTATAACTTCTTCTGTGTTTATTAGGCAAACGCTTACTCTTTTTTGTTAAAAACTATAATTTATAGAATGAGATCCCAGGTCCACCTTACTTATTTTCTTAAAAATGAAATGTGTGGGAATAGTAACTTCTAGTACGTACTTTTCATTATATATTCCTGCTATTTTGGCCACGGCCAATTTTTTAGGAATCAGGTGCAAAAGTTGGGTAAAAACTTTACTCACTTTTCTTTAAATCTCAGTGCTGATTTTTATGTATATTTAAGAGAATGTTGTTAAAAATATTCAGTACTGCTTGACACTTTTCTTCGGTGGAAACATTTGCCAAAATAATGTAACCCAACTTATAATTTCTAAAAATCTGTCTTGATTTTTATATATGTTACTCAGGGCACTATAAAAATTGTTTTTTTAAGCAAGCAGATCAATCGTAGGATATAAACATGCCCCCAGACAGACATACAGTTTCGATATGAGTAGTTAAATAGTCTGTTTGCTTACAAATATATGGCCAAGTTTTATAAGTCCAGCAATGCTTTATATATTTCTTGACTGACAAAGGACGGACGGCATCTTTTGCGACAGTTACAGAAACACAACTGAATTCTTCTTTGACGGTAAAACAATATTAATTATCCGACCACCTATTGCTAGGAACTGAATCAACATTTGCTAAAAAGGCAGCACCTCATAATTCATAACGCAGTTGAATAAAACAAACACTAGTAAAGAGCTTAGCTACCGAGCTGTTAAACATTAAGTTAACAACATTAATTGAATGTACAATATTTAACAAGTAAACACGCGATGCTCATTAGTTAATGCAAATATGGCGCGGATAATTACCGCGTTTTACAAACCCAGTTATAGTTCGGTTGGAAAATATTTAGAATACCTGTTGTTGAGTGAAATAATACATGTTCTAGTTTATAGTTTAAAGTATAATTTATCATTGTTTTCGTTTGGGCTTCAAATGGACATTATGTTATCCGAGGCCTCGGTGAGGTAGCGCGAATGTGTACAACTGGTTGCCGGGTTTTAATTTTTTTTAATTATTTGCAATTTATTAAGTCGCCCAAGCTTCCAACTTGTCTTAACGTCTACCACAATAAGTGATAACTAGACCAAAGTTCCTACCGAAGCACGGAGAATCTCGATAGTGAAATTGCAGTTTTTGAAATTGAAATTTGAAAAAAAGTGACAAAAAAATGTTCAACACCATTTGAAGTGTATCAATGGCCGTATTAATTTAATAGTATAATTTATTAATAAATATTATAAATAAATAAGTATTACTAAATAGGTACATATACTACTGATATTCGGCAATAATCAACAAATGCAATAAGCATAAAAACTGTTAATAATTTCGTGAGGTTTAATTATTTTTTAATTTAAGTAGATGTTTTATTCTGATTCTGCAAATAAAAAGACTTTTGGGTCTTTCAGCTTTAGTAAAAACTAAGAATAACGTTGTTTATTGAATTCGTATTCTATTTAGCACACAGAGGACAAAATAAAATAGATTGTTTTGCTATTTTCATTGCGTTTCGTTTTATCTTTTGATAAGTGGTGCTTTACCTACACTGACGTATTAATAAATAGAGCTTGAGTTAAAATCTATTTTTGTAGTAATCATTCTACGTTTCTAGAATGGTTGAAGAAAATCCTTTTAAGACTGTATATTTGAAACAAAATCTTTGAATAGTAGAGTTTGATCGCGTAATCTAGCTAAAAGGATTCGAATCATGATCTTTCCAACGTAAACTGGTGGAGCATCCACAGTTTTAGATGTTCCCACTTAAGTTTATTAGTATTATATTAGATAAGTAATTTTTGTTTATTAAATTAAAAAAAAACGCTTTACTTGCTTCATACATAATAATGTTTTATTATAAGAATAATAATATAATCTTATTTTAAAAATAAAGTAATGAATATAATTTCTTTCTTTTATTTTATCTTTTTTTATTTTTTTCGTAATAAAAATAAATAATAGGAAAAAAATATGTGAAAACATTTATCGGAAAACCAAAACTCACATGAATTTTTGAGGAGAACGCCGCAACAGTCCTGTGGCCAATAAACTTCAAAATTACAGTTTTATAAGCTTTAATTTAACGATACCTATAAACTTTATAACACGATATTATGAATTAAAAAACATAATGTCTGACCTTGTATACTTGTAATGAGGTTATAAAAGTTGTTATGTTAAACATAACAAATATTTACGTTCAGACGTAAATGTAAACTATAGAAACTATTCAAAACTTCATTTGCCTTTTGTATTTTCTTATTAAACAAGATTTAAAATTTGATGGTTGATTTTATTTCTAAAAATAACAATGAAATTCTGTTTAAACTTGAGCGCTTTATTTATTAATTGCTATATCGATTTCACTCTTTTAATTTAAACTTTAATTTGTAAATTATTTTTCACTCCGAATGATTGAAAATTCCGCAGTAAAATTGAAAAAATCTGCATCTATGTATATCCATTATATTTTCAGTAGGATAACGCCTACGTCTGTCCGATAAAGTATCTAAAGTAAAAATCTAGTTTATCTAAAAAGTTCTGATAGTAAAGAAACGAATGGCTTACGAGATAAAAAGCTGCAAACGGATAAGATAAAATCCCACGCTCGGCAACTTTCCTCCTGTTAATATGCATTTTGTGACGAGAACTAGTTCAGATATCCAAGTGAACAGTTTCCTTATGGACACGGTGACATGTTTATATTCATCGAACATAGTCATATTGCTTCGTAAACTACAGTATTTATGTATTTGAACTGTCGAAATACGAGTACTGCGACCACATAGAGGATTTGAGTATGGCGTACCACGCAATTGTCATACGAATGCACTACTTACTATGAACCTCACCCGTTCTACGCTTTTTGCGTTCCAGTCCCTAAATTACTGTATTTTTTATGTGATTCATTTCGATAGCCAAATACATAGAAATGAAGTGAGTTTTATTTTTAATAAAATATTTACACATAACTTAAAAACATACACAGCTAACCTATTAAAAGAAAAAAGCAAAAAAAACAAGCAAAGTTATCAGATGACAGGTAATAATGGTATTCGCTAAATATCCGCCGGGATATAACAAGCGGTACAAATTTCCGTGGAATCAATCAGGAATATTCTCGTCGTCAAATAATTTCAGCTGTTGTTCGAAATATTTCCGGCATTGGGATAAAATGATCATTTCTTTCAAATGCTTCATATCAATTGAAAAATATCTCTTATCGTGTTTGTACTTATTAATTGTGAAAATATGGTGCAGATTCTGGTTAATTTAAAAGTCAAATTGTTTTATTAAATAACAATTGTGTCATCTTCTGCGTATAGATAGTTAGAGAACACATTGCTTAATACTAACCTTAAATACAAACGTAACAACTAGGCGCAGATTTTATCTCGTTTATACGTACAGAAGACTTCAATTAGGTAGTAGAGCTGCGAAATTCACAAGCAACCTGGGTTGCTTATCCAGATATCCAAAATTCTCTCTCTAACTAGGTACTTCTGAAATCTTCCAACTGTAAGCTTGTTTTTCACAACCCGAATTCAAATTATAAAAATAATAAAAGACAGCGCGAGTACAAGGTCGTTTTCTAAGCCTTGAAGAGGTTATTCTAGTGAAACTCCGCTGTACCTATTCTGCTGCGTAGTTAAAGGCTAGTAGTGTTAAAACAGCACTAGAAAAATTAGTATCACACGAATTATTTATTTTTTTAAATATATTTATTCATTTTCATAATTTTTTTTAAAAAATTTCAAAATCGCAAACTGCACAACCAGTTTGTTGGCGAAAGAGGCGCTCTTACTAAATACCTTATAAAATTTAAACATAGTTTAATTCAAAGTTTTACAAAACTCCAGTGAATTTTAATTTATTTATTTAATTTATTTGAAAACTTTGGTAGGTCAATAAGTTAACATAAACGTAGACTATTTCAACAGGTTATAAACTTTTATAGGTATATCTTCTCAATACCGCTATAGCCCAACCCGGAATTTGATCTGAGGGCCATATGACAAGTACTTACTGTTGCCTACATTCCCGCTGGGCCACTAAGCTAGTCTACGTAAGCATAACTATTATAAATGACTCACCTTCTAAAATTCTTTAAACAAAGTAGCTGCTATCGGCATATCTGAAACAAATACCATTAATCTTAGTTTTACGCTAAATCATGTTCTTAAATTGGAAAATATGAGGAGTATTTTTAATCTTCGGTGATAAAACATGAGAATTTAACGTCTATGGTGTCGTATCTTTTAAGTTATTAATATTTTTTATAGCGGCCTACGACGCAGAAAATCCGCAGCTTAATTTAGGATGAAATTATGACTCTCTAATATAAAAAATGCAATGTAATGTCTGAACATTACAGCAATAGCTCACTGGTGTTAAAAAAATAGTCGGGAAATGTGTCCAATTAATGGTTATATGCTCGCCAAGCTAATAGCTCCTCCGCTAGCTCTGTGTCCGTGTAGTGACGGATTGAGAATAGGCACATGATGTCACTACCCCATTTTAAAACGTGGGTGTCGTAAAAGGCGACTAAAGGAACTAACCTTAAGCAACAAGAGCACTGCACTACAAAATCCTATACCAACCCGTCTAGCCAGCGTGGCCTAGCAGTGGGACATTAATTTATGGGTAATAAAGATGATGATAAAACATAGCTGACAAAATGTGGATGTTAGCTCTAGGGGAAAAAAGCCAAGTGGCAGACAAGCAAACGGCGTGGACGTTGGTGACGTTAGGGGCACAGTCAAGCTTCTTCTTAGATACCAAGTCTTAACATAGTAGTAAATTTTCTTTATTTTTTTCCTCATTTATATTTTGCCAGTGCAGCGTTTTGTTTCCATATAATATAAAGGAGGCGAGGATTTCGAAATCCTGGGCTGATTCTAAGAGGCGTTCATAGCCAACGGTAACCCGCTTACCATCAGGCGGGCTATACGTCTGTTTGCTGTTATCGTGTTACAAAAAACTTCATAAGTAACATTTTGCGCGACCAAAGAATCTTTTGTTTGCATAGTCGTACAAATTTCTGGTGCACCACACTGTGACAAGTTTGTTTACATAATAGGTAGTCATATTTAGAAATTCTATCCATTCATCTGCAAGTTCTCATTAATATAAGAGGCTTAAGACTAAATGAAGGCAACCACCATTCTCGTAAGTTCTAACTACAATTACGTGTTAAACCCTCCTGTCATAGAAGGAAAGTTGGCACGAGTTACACTTAATTTGGTCTAGTGAGATCCTTCGCAAATAGGACACTTAAGAAGACTGGCTTTATGACGCCGGAGAATAAAATATATTAAGTAGTTACTTTACAGCACAAAAGGAGAACATTGACAAGTAAAAAATTAAAATAACCCGACTATAACAAAACATCAACAGACAACCAACGTACTTCAAAAACCGAAAAATGGTTGTAATTATTATTCCTGATTAAATTTAAATACATAACATAATTATATTATAATATTTGAAATCTCCATTTGATTTTCTTTATTTTGTTACCCAAATCGATACGTTTGGTTAAAAAAAATAAGTAGTTACAATTTAGCGGCAAAAGTTTGCGGTTTTGTTTTTATTTTTATTAATACCTATCTAAGGACACTTGGGTTTTTGAGAAGAATGTAAGGATATCTTAATTGTCAAAAGCCATCCAGCCGATTGTAAGATACATGCGAAAAGCAATACCCTTCCTGGCAGTCGGGTAAGAAATAAGATTTTTTATTCGGGTCTGGTATAAAAAGTAGTGAAATGGTTTTAGGGGGTCGGCGACACACTCGTGATGGCGCTGGTATTGCATATTTGCAAAGGCTACGGTGACCGCTCACAATTAGGCAGCCGTCGTCGTGGTTTAAAAAGAAAGTATGCATTACTTTCTTTTTAAACCACGACGACGATCTGAAACAAAAGAAGTGAACGTCCTGGAAACACAATCCAGTAAGTTCCTTCTATAAAATAAATTGCTGGACAAATTCCTGGTATGATTAAATGTTTTTATTTACTCGTAGTATAAAACCCACATTTTGTACACAACAGTATTTATTAAGAACATTACAAAAGATAAAATGAAATACCTATCAACATTTTATTGTTTGTAGATAAAAATATTCTTTATTGATCATAAATAGAATACCAAGAGGCACGTTAAAATAATTAATATTTGAATTACAAGAGCAATATATGTAATATCATCAATATTTGTTTTTTCCTAAAAGGCTTATAGTTTTATCACACGTCTTATTTTCGACGTCTTAAAATGTGAAGAGCAACTTAGCCTATATTTGGCATCATTCCGAGCGCCTCGAAACAATAAACATTCTAGATAAATATTTTTTTTTACCATCCAACATCGAACTCAGGACACTATAATAATAATAATATAATAATAATATTCTACCACATTCACACAGCGCCATCTAGTCCCAAAGTAAGCAATTATATTTGCTTGTGTTATGGGTACTAAACAACTAACATACTACTTAAATACATTTTTTTTTGTAAATACATACATATTATAGATAAACTACACCCAGACACAGAACAAACCTTTATGCTCATCACACAAAGATTTGTCCTGGGTGGGGATCGAACCCACGACCTCCGGCTTAGCAGTCAGGGTCACTAACCACTAGACCAACAGGCCAGTCAATATAATAATATGCGGTTATCGTTCACATTTCCACTGAATCATTGAGGTCAAGCTAAAATAAACCAAAAATATATTATTACAAAATACAGCGATTAGAATTCCGATATGTTCAAAGTTTGTTTTTTTAACATTGTATAATTTTTATACAGATGGAATTATTAAGGGCCGCATACTACTTAAAGCTATAAACGACTAACGATACTTAATAGACTATTTTCCTATAAACTAGATTATTGTACTAGTTAGAAACTATTTCGGTACCAAGCCAGTAAGTAAGCCTATTTTAAAAGCTTTACTTTGTGCCCGCGATTTTTTCCTCGTTATAAGTGCGAATCTTGAAATGATGGATTTGTAGGTTCAATTCTTTCACATGACAATCAATATTTGCCAAACCATAAAATGCTATTCTTGGGTCTGAAAGTATAAAATTGCTTGTTGTTTTTATGTTTGTAAAATCTCCTATGACATAAAGATTTACACTGCCACACATGGCATTTTTCTAATAGTAACTATGTATGTCTTTATAGTTTAAAGCTTTCAATGGAACTACGCCCTTAGTGGTCATAGATGTTTCAGCGCATTATTTTTAGAGTTCAAAAACCAGAAGTATACATATTGGTTATGGAGTTTGTTTTTATATCACCTTCCAGTGTTTACGCAATGTTGCGAATCGTAAAATGTTTTGGTTATTCAACAGATTCTGTTTATAAAATATCTTTTCAACCTAAAGTAGTTTGAATTAACTAAAGAATGTGTAAAGGCGACCTTGTGCTTCTAATGATTTTGTAAATGTTCCGTTATTGTGAAGTTTGACAAAAGCTGGGCGCTATTGTTAAATTGTGTTATCCGATTAGCCATTTTGTTTCCAAAATTCTACTTTTTTTTTGGTTTTTTCTTTTATGTTAGTTATATGTTTTTGTTTAAGTTTCCATAATAATTTTTCCAATTCTAATACTTATAATTTTTAAAACATTATTATATTTTTTTATGAACAATTTTTAATATATTATGTTTTCAATTTAATTTGGATCGTTTATTGTAAATGCGGTGTTAGCCAGTATGTGGCTGTTACACATGTGAATGTATCAACTTTCGTAAATAAATTTTAAAATGTACTGTGTAAACAATCGTTGGTTAACCTAATAAATAAATAAAGTTTTCATGATAATAAGCATTATGCAGGCAAATTAATCTTTTGAGTTCGTATTATCAAACTTCTCTTTATATAAAGAGTTTGTTGCTACTTTGTTTGTAAATACGCTCTTAATTTGGCAAACATTTTATAACGCTATCTCAATGCACGCAGTTGCACGCAGACTGTTAAAATCCATCAAAATAAATTTTTATTTGCAGATGCAGACTGCGTTTTAAAACTGGTTTTAAAAACTTTATATAACTAATACTAATAAACAATGTTTGATTGTGGTAGTTTGTACTGCAAAGTTCTGCTTTCGTTATTATAAAGAGGAGAGAATAATTAATTTTATGCGGGCTGTATTTGAACAGTGAAACTTTATTTTTAACGACGAATATTATTTAGCCCAGCAGCTAAGATACAATGATGCAAATCATGCAAACCGAGTTCTATTCTGACCGGCAGTACCAATGTGAATTTCACTTAGAATTCATTGGTACTGTGGCTTTATTATATGTTAAAAACGGTGAAATAAATAGTGAAGAATTCTAAATAACCTTAAGAAATTCTAAGTGTATGTCTGATCCACGATGCAAGTTGGTGGATCAGACAGGTTGGTTATCAGGCTGTATATTAAGGTATTTATATACACTAACGAATTGGGTAACTGTTATGGTAGATTTATGTTGTATGATTATAAATAAATGAATATTATTCCTTCAAATATTATACACGAAATGGACTCTTTTCCAATTGGATGATGTTGTTTTTTTTTCCAATTTATAAAACACTAGAAGACTCGCGGGGCTTCGCTCCCGTCTTTCTTTATTTGGCCACTGCTCAGTTCCTATTGGCCTTAGCGTGGTGTTATATAGCCTATTACCCTCCGAATCATCCTTTTTTCAAAATTCTAACTAACCCCTGCAAAATCACAATCTTTTTATCTCTTTATAATTATAATATTAGTATAGATTAATTTCAAAAGTCGTCGTTTCGCAGTTAAATTATTATTTTACCATATAATATTATATACTATTTAATAATGGGACAATCTTGCAAATGTCTGATATTGCTGGTGTTGAAGGCTTTTATTCTTAGTTCCGCGGAAGTCATTATATCTGCAGTGTGCCTGAAAAATGGTGGCTTAATGACCAAAACAGTGTATTCACTATGTCTTAGTTCCAGGCCATTGCACTCGAACTGTAGCTCTACTTTGATTGACGATTTCAATGGGTTCCTTGTTATAGGTACCTTTTACTCGTATTTGCTTAGCGATTTGAAAGAGATAAAACATTTATGTGATTTTTAGACAGTAAAAACTAATAATCAAACATAATACACAAATATAATACACTCCTGTCTTAAAACAGATCTGAAATGAATGAAAATATGTTTGGTAAAGTGTCTTTTTTGGAATATCTCGAACTTTCATGATATAAAACCTACAAATACTTTTCGCACCATTTCTTAGAATACTGAAGTATTTGCATAAGACATGTATTACCTACTGCTATCGTTTGCCAAGCAAATCTCGATCACTCTGAAATGACAATTAAATCAAAACAAACTCAGATATAATGGCGTCGTTAAAACTGTCTGTCCAACTTTAAACGTGCTTTTACCTGTTTTAAACAAGTTATAACTGCTACCTTTATTTTATTGTTGCTGATAGTCAAGTTTTCTCGCAACTCTTACAGATATTGTAAAAAAAAAAGCAAAGATAGTTATCTTGAGATGACATCTGCAATAAATGAGTATTAACTGTTTAATTAAACAGTATTTTACTAATACATGTATTATGTATATCAATACACTGGTATTTCTGAATCAGCTCTAACGATTTAGATAAAAATAAGTACTATTTTTAGTGGTGCAGTTTAAGTTTATCCGTACAGAGTTCTTACCTAAAAACGCGATCTTCCACCACCCTTCTTTCTACCATCTTGTAGGAATTTAAGACAACTATTTAACGCAATGATTGTTAAGATATTTATAAATTTTTACGGTTCCAATATGCATATATTATTAGTTATTTTAGTGTAACCTAAAAATGATTTTACCAAGAAAATGTCAACACCAAAGAATCGTAACATCTTAAAATAATTCAGGCCCAATTATCTCGGATTCAAATTATTTCGACAAAGAAAAGGAACACGGAATGCTTCCCCCGTGAGACTTGCAGAGGTAACAATTTCATTATGCAGCTTCAGCATGTATGAAACATAAAGATAAAAAGGTTTTTTTTTATGAATATTTATGAAATTGCGTAACGTAATCTGTTTTCAAACATTAATGCTAAATCGTATTGTTGTTTCGCTCCCGAGTTTCAATCCTTTTATGGTTATGTTACTGGTAGTGGGGTCTTTGTATGTTTTTGTGGATAAACCTAATGTTTTTGTTTTGGGTATATGAAAGCGAATGCTGTCTAGAATATTCTAGCTTTATAAACACTACGCAGGTACATCTGTGTCATTACATTTGTCTCCAGTTATAATATGCAAAGGCTAAAGTACGCTTATCGCTTCCGTCCAAATATTCCTACTCGTGAAGATAACAATAATATTATACATGCTTCATTTGTTAAATTATCCACTGTTCAATTCAGGCAGTGGATAATTTCTGTCTTTTTACTGAATGTTACTACTGATTAAATTCATTACGAAGACTGACACTCCCTAGTGGCAAAGCTCAGTGTTGCAAGAGTTCATCATAATTAATCCATGCTTGCATGAGTTACAGTACTGTAGTAGGGATTGTCCTATAAACCTCGTTTTCAACATTGTCATTAAATTTTTACAAGTGTAAACTCCTTATAATCTCTTCACACGATGGTTTGTGATACTAAAGCTGTTAATCAGTGATGACCAAACGTGATTGTCTTAGTGTTGCTAATGGTGAAGACATGCCGACATATTGATGAATTATATTTTTAAAAAGGGCGATAAATGCCTGTTGAGTATAGACCTCCACGTTAATTAAATCTGTTATTCTCGTAATACGTATAAACCAAATATAACACGGAAAAAGTCTCAGTTCTCACGCGATAACACCTTTCAAAAGATACTAGTAAAATGGCTATTCGAAAAAATTAATTACAATTTACAACACATGTATAAAAGGGCAGTCTGTTGAATAAAAGCCAGGGATATATGCTTTTTGAATTTTTAATAACACTGACGTATTACACGAGAAATAGCATCCGAGTGCCAAATTGCGATTTCAATGGCCCAGTTTTCTATAATGGAGAATTATAGTGTATTTCCCAACGTAAATTGGAGTGTTTTCAGCCGAGTGCTTATGAAGTTTTATATTTTACGTTAAAAGACTACAAAGTGTTCCATTTGTGTGTCGTCGGATAGTTAAAATAAAAATGAATCAGTTATAATGACGTAACGATGATCGTTCGTGTAGCTATTTGTATCTGTCAACGTTTTTTGAAGACAGCTGAAATCTTAAGCTGGTTAATTAGTCTTTTTTTTTGGCGTATACTTCAAATAATATGTGAGTAACCTTTGTTTCTTTTTTGTATGTGTGTACGTAACTAAACTGTTCATAACTAGCTGGATCGATGCTGGTAAGAATGTTGTGTATTGTTTTTTTCTTTAAGAATTATAATTACATTGTTGTTGTTGCGCGAGAGGACCTGAGTTTTCCCTCAGGTCGAAAAGAAACAACAGTAAGTTTTTCTGTGATGAAATTTTTAACGCCAGTCAGGTATTTGGAAATGTACTACCTCTACGTACCTCTTCGAGAATAAAAAGCGTGACTATGTTTTTTTATATTTCCATTACCTGTGGCCGGTTGGATCTTTGTTTAGTGACAACGCAGTGTCAGAATAAAATATAACACTGAAAAAAAATTCATTTCGGTTCAATAGTTCCTCAGATAAGCGCATTAAACCAAGCAAACTCTTCAGCTTCATAATATGAGTATTAGTATAGATTCTGTCTTTATGAGAACTTTGTCACATATAACAGCATAATTTATACACATATATATGCAGTAGCAACACGTTGATCTTGTAACATTCCATAAGCTGACTGTATTTTCAACTGTATAGATAACGACAATCCATCAATCAATACGGCTATTGGAAGATTTCCTCTTGCCATAGACTTTAATTGATTATATGAGCCGGTTTTAATGGCTTACCGAGCTATCTGTTGCCTACAGCGCAATTCGCAGTGAATATTTTCAGTGTCCGAATGAGATTTTTATGAGCAAGATCAAAATAAGCTTTCTTTATACATTAAAGTCTCTTGCATTAAGTAGATGCGTTCAAAAACAACGACAACAATTTAAACGGAAGGACTGGCTGGCAAAATTAAAATTATGAGTGGGAACATGGTGATATGGAGGAACTATTCTACCCGTTTGTTTGCTCAATTTCATCAACAACTACCTTTAATTTATTATCCTTCGTAATGTGACAAGTTAGGGTACGTGTGGATGAATAGGACAGGTGGATATAGTCATTTGGCTAATGTTAGTTATTTACGCTTTGTTTGTTTTGCGGGTTTGTGTTTATTTTCTTTGTGATGTGTTCTTTTGAGCTCACTGGAAAGGGGATACGGGAGAACAGGGGGACTGATGTTCTGTTTGTATATATACTGTACATAGGTACCTATGTATAGTAATACATAGGTATACTATACAGGGTGGAATTTTGTAATGCCACGTAAAGTAAAAGTACTCTTAATACTAGAGATAGATAATTTTAATCAAAGGAAACATTCCTTTGTTTTCTAAAAGAAACAGAACTGCATTTACCGATTTCCGGAAATTCGCTTGCCATACAGTACTTTTCCTCCAGGTGACATTACAAAATTCCATCCTGTATTCATTCATTCATCAGCAACCCATTAAGTCCCACTGCCGGGCTCGGGTTTCCTCTCCTGTAACTAGAGAGCTGAGAGGGTTTAGGCCATAATCCACACACGCTGGCCTAGTGCGGGTTGGTGGATGAGACATACTCATAGAATTTTTATTCTATGAGTGATTTAAACATCGTGAGGAAACCCCCATACCCGGGTTTCCTCACGATGTTTTCCTTCACCGTTAGCAGATGGTAAGTCACTTGACTAGTACATATAAATTCCACAAAGTGGAATCCACATTGGTACTGCCGGTCGGGATCGAACTCTGGCCATCCTGTATAGTATATTTTAATGTTCGGGATATTTACACTGTCTGATTTTTTTTATCTATCTATACTAATATTATAAAGCTGTAGTTTGTTTGTTTGGTTTAACGCTAGTATCTCAGGAACTACTGGTCCGATTTGATTCTTTTAATGTTAGATAGCCCATTTATTGAGAAAGGTTATAGGTTATATAAAATCAGATTACGGCCAAAAGAAGCTAAGCAGTGGATAAATAAAGAACGATGGGAGCGGATCCCCGCGCGACTTCTAGTATAACATAACTTAGCATCACGCCTTTTTCCCCGAAGGGGTAGGCAGAGGTGTTTCACACCCACATTTAACCAGCTATGTTTGGTCCCATGAAATAGGGGGGGAGCCTATTGTCATCAACCGGGAACATTTATTTACCAAACTCCGGGAAAATCCTCAATACTGGAATTTCATGATAGAAAAACCCAGTACCATTTTCACCCGACCTGGGAATCGAACCCGGAACCTCTTGCACAGCAGTCGTATACACTTCCCACTGCGCCACCGACCGTCCGAATATTATAATATTTTTAAAACTATATCTGCAACTCTGCAAAACGAAGCCGAATCACATAGCTTTGACTCGCCAAACTTTGAAATGCTGTCTATCAAGTAAAA
Source organism: Laspeyria flexula (assembly GCA_905147015.1). Taxonomy (NCBI): domain Eukaryota; kingdom Metazoa; phylum Arthropoda; class Insecta; order Lepidoptera; family Erebidae; genus Laspeyria; species Laspeyria flexula. The sequence goes on from LR989958.1 coordinate 3,457,521, forward strand.
GTTTTGAAGTAATGATCACAGTGACCTCTAACGAACATTCTCTGTTCTACTTTGCTGCACTGCAATCTGTTCTCTCAATACTTCTCCATAAATGAAAAGTCATTGCTGAATATCTGTAAACGCTTCGTTTTAAAAAGACTTGGTTGGTTAATTTATTAATTTTTGAGTTCGTAATTAACAAAACTCGGTTACGACGATTTATTTTCGGTGGAAACTTAGATGAGCAAACAAACATTATAGCAAATTATACACCGCTTTAAAACTGAAGTTTTTCTACAATTGTATTTGGTTTAGGCATGTGCAATCATTTGTATGCCAGATGCGGGTATGTAGAAATGCGAGTCATATTAAGCTTTAAAATAATACACTCACTTATTTATTTTTATTTTATTTTATTACACTTTGCGCTGTAGCATGGTGCGGGTGACAGTTTCACTAACATTTCGTTTCACTCATGAAAGTAGCCGCGATTTACAAATTATGACTTAGTATTTCAGCTGTACTACATTCGTAATATATTAAATCATTAATAACTGTAGTAAATTAATTTAAACCCAACCAGAATGTTCTAGTCTAGTCATACAGACAACTGTCACCCGCACCATGCTACAGCGCAAAGTGTAATAAAATAAAATAAAAATAAATAAGTGAGTGTATTATTTTAAAGCTTAATATGACTCGCATTTCTACATACCCGCATCTGGCATACAAATGATTGCACATGCCTAAACCAAATACAATTGTAGAAAAACTTCAGTTTTAAAGCGGTGTATAATTTGCTATAATGTTTGTTTGCTCATCTAAGTTTCCACCGAAAATAAATCGTCGTAACCGAGTTTTGTTAATTACGAACTCAAAAATTAATAAATTAACCAACCAAGTCTTTTTAAAACGAAGCGTTTACAGATATTCAGCAATGACTTTTCATTTATGGAGAAGTATTGAGAGAACAGATTGCAGTGCAGCAAAGTAGAACAGAGAATGTTCGTTAGAGGTCACTGTGATCATTACTTCAAAACTTTTACTTGATAGACAGCATTTCAAAGTTTGGCGAGTCAAAGCTATGTGATTCGGCTTCGTTTTGCAGAGTTGCAGATATAGTTTTAAAAATATTATAATATTCGGACGGTCGGTGGCGCAGTGGGAAGTGTATACGACTGCTGTGCAAGAGGTTCCGGGTTCGATTCCCAGGTCGGGTGAAAATGGTACTGGGTTTTTCTATCATGAAATTCCAGTATTGAGGATTTTCCCGGAGTTTGGTAAATAAATGTTCCCGGTTGATGACAATAGGCTCCCCCCCTATTTCATGGGACCAAACATAGCTGGTTAAATGTGGGTGTGAAACACCTCTGCCTACCCCTTCGGGGAAAAAGGCGTGATGCTAAGTTATGTTATACTAGAAGTCGCGCGGGGATCCGCTCCCATCGTTCTTTATTTATCCACTGCTTAGCTTCTTTTGGCCGTAATCTGATTTTATATAACCTATAACCTTTCTCAATAAATGGGCTATCTAACATTAAAAGAATCAAATCGGACCAGTAGTTCCTGAGATACTAGCGTTAAACCAAACAAACAAACTACAGCTTTATAATATTAGTATAGATAGATAAAAAAAATCAGACAGTGTAAATATCCCGAACATTAAAATATACTATACAGGATGGCCAGAGTTCGATCCCGACCGGCAGTACCAATGTGGATTCCACTTTGTGGAATTTATATGTACTAGTCAAGTGACTTACCATCTGCTAACGGTGAAGGAAAACATCGTGAGGAAACCCGGGTATGGGGGTTTTCTAGTCTAGTCATACAGACAACTGTCACCCGCACCATGCTACAGCGCAAAGAGTGTAGGTAGGTATATTAAATTATAAGCAAGAGATATAACAATAGTGTATACTAAGATTGAGTACAATTTTTCCTGCCTGAGTGCCATTTTCAAATCCCTGAGAAGATCAATTTTGATATCGCTGTCAAATGTTGGGAGATTTGATTAAAATTGTCGCTGAAGTTTTCAAACATCTGACAATGTCGTTTCAAAAATTCCTTGTAGGTCCCCTGGGCCAAACAGTGACTAGTTTTAACAGTATGTTATTAAAAATGTAGAAGCTGAAGTTAAACTAAATACCATGTAAAATTTTCATCAGAAAAATATTGACATACTTGGCAAGGAAAGAAAAGACTAAAGTCCAAAAGCTTATTATTCATAAAAGTGAACATTAATAAAAGTTCGAAGGTATTACTTGACTGGCCTGTTGGTCTAGTGGTTAGTGACCCTGACTGCTAAGCCGGAGGTCGTGGGTTCGATCCCCACCCAGGACAAATCTTGGCGCTGTGTGAATGTGGTAGAATATTATTATATTATATTATTATTATCGTAAAATTAAAATTTCACCTAGAAATCTACCACTACAGAAAATTTACGCCAAAATTCTCCTTGTTGTTAGTTAAAAGATTTTTCACAGCCCGATTTAAAACAACTAATTGGTTTTCTATTAGCAAAAAGCTCGCGCCTAACAAACAATGTAGGCACCTACTTTTATCAATTTACTTAACCCAATCATTGGGTTAAGTAAATTGGTAAAAGGATTGCTATTGTGTTAACTAAATTGGTAAAAGGTGTCTAGATGGACGACAATGCCAACGAAATTATAGATACTCGTATCATTTACTTTACTCTATTGGGCATGATTTTCTAGCCTACTGTTGCTAGACGGGTTAGTATATAATAAACCAAATTACATTATTTAAACAAATAATAAAAATTTAACTATCCATTTTTAAAAAGAGTGGCGTATATTTCTTGCCAGTTCTTCTCATAGCTCCACCCCGTCAGCGAACTGGTCGTGGGCAAATTTGCTGACACTACTTTTCGGATAACACATAATAAGTTATATTCCTAACTTGTGACTTTCATAAGTGTTACCTTGTAACCTAGATTTCATTTCATTTAATTGACTGTTTGTAATATTAAAATACCAGCTTTTTAGAGTAGGCATAATTATGAAAGTAAATACAGTATTTAATAAAAACTGGGCCGTACGTCTATTTGCCAACGTCGTGGTATAAAAAATAAATAAAAAATAAGACTAAAGATAGTCTTCTGATTACAATATAGCCATTTATCGGAATCTCTTCATGATCAATAAAATACGTGAATAACTGAAGGCGTTGGAGTAGAATAAAAGAAATAAAGATTTTATCTCGAACATTTGTGATCTTACAAAAAGTACGTTTAGTTTGTAGATAAAATATCTCGTGAAGTACTTGTCGAAACACTTGAACGACTTTACCGATAGAGAGTAAAAAGTTGCTTTATCTTGTTTCGTTCAATTTATTGCCAAGGTTAAAAGTAGTCGAGGTACAGTGAGATTTCGAGATATCTTGTTCAAATTAGGCAATTCGATTGAAGCAGTACCTCAATTCAACAGGATAAGGAATGTATTTATTTACAAACAGGCATTCTAAGTATGATGTATCTATACTTATTTCGAAAAGGCTCTTAAAATATATTCAAACTAAAGTTTTGGGCATATATATTGTCATTATTTTAAATCTTGGTTTATTGCAATGATGCGGTTATATTTTAATTGCACAAAATGTTTGTATAGAACCACAAAATATCAAAGTTTTGAACAGTGTCAATCTTGCGTTAAGTGTGCGATATGCGAAGACTTAATGAGTGTTCGTAGGTGCTATGAATTCCGGCTATTTAATTTATCCCAACTAGTCATTTCTCTGTACATGTGACATGTAATTTTTTTCACTCTTTAAATCCAGGGCAAATAAATACAGGCCCTTTAGACATCATACTCCTAAACCATAAAACTGAACATAGAAATAGTTGTTCATACAAAGTACAAAGAATATTTCTAGACCCTATAGCTATAAATATTGCATTATCTAAAGACAGATCCTAGAATTGAATACGAGCCAAGTTTAACCAGCTGAGCGTAAAACTAGACGAAAACTTTACGGGAATTGATCAATTTATCTTCGTTTCATATTACACATCCATTTGTATGTAAAATGGAAAATATATTTTCGCGGACACAATTGCGTTTTGTGTTATTTATTTTTTCAAACTGTCCAATAACGCTTTTACTTTCACAATTACATAATGTGCCGTGGATTTAATTCTGAAGTGAAATATATATTTATTTTCTTAAAATGTTACTATTTTTATTGTCACGGGTTTGCCTCAACAAAATACTAGTGTCGGCATTTATCTAGTCACTCAAAAGTGTTCCTACTTGAAAATATATTATGACTGAAATAGTTAATGTCAATGCATTCAATTAAATCGGAGAATTCAATATACTTCACTCTAAAGTAGTACCATTAAAATAGATATTTCGTAAAATTCTGATAAAATAATCAATTCATAATAAAAAAGCTTTCAGGCGCGTTATAGGCCGGTATTAAAATATATCTTTTGACCACAGAACAGAGCAAGAGGTTGCATGTTTTCTATACCTATGGGATTCAGTCAAAACGTAACTGGTGAAAGTTTATTTTATTGAATGCGTATTTTCGAAGATCTAAAACCGCAAACCATCACCTCTTTATAATATTTAGTATACATATTTTGTTATACTTATAATCAAAAATATAGTTTTCTTTGTAAACATAGAAGACAGGTATTTTGATACACAAAGAAACTCTATTACAATGAAGAATGGGTGTCAAAGCAGAGTTTATCCAGCAATAACGGTATTCAAACAGCATAGTAAGTACAGATGAAAAAACTATATTGAGTAACACTTTGCGGGTGCAAATATATCTGTCTGTGTGTTCAATGGGCACGTGCTCGGGCTTAAACGATTTATTTGATCGATACTAGTTACTTAACATTATTTGAATGTGCTGAGTGAGTTGTATTAAATATGATTTTATTTCCACCATTTCTCTAACGTGGCTTATTGTTGCTAAGCGGTTTAATTTGATGTTTGACCTTCTAACCAGCACAGAGATTTAAATGATCATTACTCACTCTCAGAAACTGGACAATAATTTTGATATCGTTGTCAAATATATGAAAATCACAGGTTTGCAAGGTATCCAGCCGTTTCTCTGACATTGTGGATGTCTATGAGTCGTGACTCATAGACATCCATTATGTCATGTTCACGGTTAACACTTCTATCAGGAGGACCGCTATCGTTTTTGTCATCTAAATAAACAAGTGCCTTGAAAGCATAAAAACTTTTCCTACTTTTCCTAAACAATTTTTGCGTTGGGAGTTTTCTTCAATTAGAATTCATGATCTTGTTTGTAATTCAAAATGTCAACAGTTAAAATTATTCAAAAGTTATGACGTCGTCATTACCAGTATCTAAATATAAAAATTTGCAGCGAAAATATCGCTTGAGCTAATTTTCAAAATCTATTTAATATTTTCTGAGTAATTGCCGCAAAATTTTTGGCACGGTGTCACCGAATTCCGTCATTTAAATAAACACATTTGTAAAAAATAAATACACTAGAACAAACTATGAAACATTAAAATCCCTTTAATCCTATACACGAAAACCAGCCCGCTTATAAGTTTGAATAGTCTAATAAACCATGACTTGCTCTGCAGCAGAGCCACTATATTAACAAATACTGATTAGATAGTGAATGCTGACAATTTATAACAATGTACTAAGTTAAACATTGTTATAAATTGTGACACCAACCAAGCCTTTTCACTTAAGTTTTAAGCTGTCAATATCTGCGCACCTTTTAATGCCTAATGGGGATGGTCGCGTCATTTTATGTAAGCGAACGAATATTGGCTATATTTTAAAACTTTTCAACAATCGATTATTTTATAAAATATCGATTTAATGCACGTTTCAGGTGAAATTATATTTTGTATTAAATGCGCATTATACTTAGTGTTTGTTTGGCTATTTGGTGATATTATATTGATGTTCTAAAACATGCTTTTTTTTGTAAAAAAAACTATCAGCCATCCACCGTTTGTTCTGAGCATAAGTAATTAATCGATAGCCACCATGTCAACTGCTGCCCTAATATTAAGTTAAACAATTTGGTGCATTTAATTAATTATTTGATTCCAATTTAAAAAAATCATAATTTATAGGCTTTTAAATCAAAAATTACTAATTTTAAAAGTTAAAATACATTACAACCTCAAATTAGGAATTTACATTCTGTGTAAAGTTGTTTCGCTTTTTCGTCGCGTCCAAAGCAGTCATGTTTGTGCCGAAAGTTCGTATATTTTCTGTCCTTTACAGAATTTGTCCATCCAAATGTCATCATTTGCATACTGAACTGACAAAATCAGATGAATATTTCGTTAAAAAAGTTTAAGTGTTCAAGTGACCTATTTTCCTTGATGATCTTATTTAATATTGTACTTATGTGATGGGTATAAACGTTACATAACTTATTCCTTTATAACTATTTTAAAATTATTTTTAATTATTTTATTCCAAATTCTAGCTTGCTAGATTTAATAGTTTTATTTTGTGTGTTAATCTGACAAGACAAACTAATGACTTTAGTAAAACATACACACAAGTCTCATAACTATTGACATTGTAGATACTAAATTGTTATAAAATTAAATTTAAAAAGAATAAAAATCAAATCTCCAAAATAATTTTTCACCAACCTTTTGTTAGAAAACAGCGAACAGTTGGATTAATTGTAAAGTTACATAAATTAGATTGGACGTGTTGAAGATTTTTCCGTAAAAGTTTTTTTAATCAATATGCTTGACTTGCAATCACAGTACAGTTACTTGAAAAATAGCGAGTTGAATAGACGCCGATCCCTTTGGATAATTGATTAGACTTCTTTTACGAGACCCACTGGGGTTCCGTGTCTGTCATAAAAGGTGTTTAATGAATTGGTTTATTTTATTCTGACACCACACAAGTTTTCAAAAAACCTACCTTGACTTTTTTTTTCTTCTGTAAAACGAATTTTAGGTTTATCTATTCAATGTATTAAATTTTTTAACTATTTACAGTTATGACCTAAATATAAATACAACCTCAAAAACTTAAAAACATTTTGCAGTGTAAAAAAGCCAAATTTAGTAAAATACTTTTACGATGAAAAAAAAACTTGTTGAAAAGAGTAGGTACACAGTTTTTGCTTTAAATTTAGTTTTCGAGCCCTTATTTTATGTGTTTTAGCGTGGAAATTATAAAAGAATTCCGGCTTCCTGGGGTGATAAGATAAATGGTACCTATAAAACTTTGACCAATTAAAACTTCCTCGTGGCAAGTTTCGGAACTATACCTATCAACCCTTTCTGGGAGCCTGTTCCGAATCTGGATCAATCATACTTAATACGGTGTTCCCATTAAATGACACGTTCGATCTAATTGTAGTAAATGATGAAAGTTTCTATAGTTATGACAGGTAAGCTTCAAAGTAGAAAAAATATGTCACATTAAACTAAGGTAGGTAGGAACATAAGTAATGTAGGAGTACGTACTTTTTTTTGGCTTTTTTTTTTCAGAAAGTGCTGGGAAGATTCGGAAAGAGTCTGTCCAGAATCATCAGTTTCTTCAAAAAATACATACCTAATGTTAAAAATAGATGGTTTTAGTGTGGAACAAAATCATAAATTAAACAGTTCATGGCGATCACCTCCATTAGCGACAATTGTAGCGCTAATATCATCATGCCACGTATTTCTAAATACTCTCTTAAAACGTGTCTACACAGAGACTATACACAGAGAATGTATAGAAATACTTAGAAATCGCCGCAATTCTCTCGCTCGTGGATGGGATCACTGTTCTACCAATATTCTATTTTGTACTAGGCTAGCGTGTGTGGATTATGGTCTTAAACCCTCATTTAATTTTCTAGAAAGAGGAGAGAAGACTACAGCCAATAGTAATGGGTTGCTGATTCTATTTTATTGGCGCGTATAATCTCTCTATCCTAAAATTACTGATAGTCAAAAATCTTTTATTCTACTTAGCTATTAGCAAGATAAGATTAAAATCTGATGCAGCCTTACACGCCAGGTCTTGCATGATGGTTAGGTTTCTATGCATGTAACTGTATACCATAGTTAGTGCGTGTTTGGCGAATTTTAGTCACCTAATGGTTATAGACAATCAATTAATCCATTTACAAGAAAGGGGATGGTTTGCAATAATTAATTGGTAGTCGAGGTCACATTTGGACAATTAATTGTTCATTACTTATCAATTTAGGTTGTAATACAAGACCAATTGGTTGTTATAAAGTTATTAAGGCTATTCACATTGCTTGGACCTATTAATTGGTGAAAGTATTGTAACCTTAAGCTAACATCAACACCATCATAGCTCTCTCCATCCACTGCTGCATGGTTTAGAGCTTATTTATAATATCTATGTTAACTGAAATGTATGTAATCCGTCATTGTATACAATTCCTAGGAAATGTATGCTAAAATCGCACGGAAATGTGTGAAATAAATTATATTAGACACATGTCCTAGGAAATTTATACATTGCCTAAATAGCAATCGGAAATGTAAAACATTTGAGATATCAATGGGTACGCGGGGATAGCAAGGCGAGGGAAGGGTATTAAACTTAACACCCCCCGATTCAGAGCAATCCGACTCGGACTGGTTAAATTAGGGTTATTTTTTTTTTCAAACCACCCAGAAGTAGGAGCACCGTGAAGAGGGGCTCCGGCGACCTATGCACGATAGCTAAATTGTGGTAAATTTAGCTATCGTGCATAGGCCCCCGATTCAGAGCAATCCGACTCTGAATGGTTAGGTTAGGGTTATATTGAAGATATTACTTAAAACATTTGCATGCCTAATAGATGGAGTGTGGAAGAACATGATTATTTATTTGTAACATCATTCACTGTACCTATATTCGCAAATAAAATTTGATTGATTGATTGATATTATATTTTACGGTATGATTGTTACCTGATTGTCTCAACGAGTGCTTTAATAAAAATTATTATTCTCATTTTAACAACGTGTTTTATTACAGAAAGCATTATTATTATACATTTCCTAATATGATATTGGAATTATATACCATTCCTAGGAAATGTACACATTTCCAGGATCTATGTATTAAATAGTTTTTGAAACAATATTTTATACATTTCCTAGGATTTGTATACAATTCCTGTAACATCTATACTAATATTATAAATCTGAAAAGTTCGTATGTTTTGTTGAACGCTAGGATCTCAAGAAGTACTGGTCCGATTTGTAAAATTCTTTTAGTGTTGGATAGCTCATTTATCGAGGAAGGTTATAAGTTAGAAGCTGAGCAATGGCCAAATAAAGAACGACTGGAGCGAAGCCCCACACGTCTTCTAGTTTCTAATATACATTGTAATTAAAAACCGGAAACTAACTCATCTTCTGCTCTTAAAGTTTATTTTTCTTTCTAATGTATCTAGTTTTATTATGTACACTGAAAGAATTTACTTGCAATAAATGTGATTTAATATACATTAAGATGGTCTTTCTGGTTAATATCGCTTCGTAGTTGAGCTACTTTAGTGAGCAATAAAACGTACAACAAATTGGTAATTTAATACAAACATATTGTATGTATGGGCTATTTAACTGTCGTAATTATTAGGCTATGTTTAACAACAGTTTTGTATTGTTTGTATTGGGAGGCATTATTTGATAACATAATGCAGCATCAAATCTCAAAGGGGTAGGGTAGAGGGTAGAGGTATTACAGATTCACATTTCGCCAGCTATGTTATAAAATAAAATCTTTTAAACTTTCGCGACTTGTACACTATTAAATTATTATATATAAAGGGTCTATGTCACGTATTACACACGTACGTAGAGTCAGCCCGTGACCACGGTCGGTGTAATTCGACCGAAACGTCGGGCAAACAAATAAGGTATTTTCATATTCCTTAAATAAATAAAAAAAACGTCACGTAGACCCGTTATATAATAATTTAATATGTTATAAAATGGTGCAATAAATTAATTTCATATAATAAAATATCACGATCAACAAAAATAAGTAAACACTTTAGTACTTTTTGTATGTAGCTACATACATACATATAGATCTTAAAATATTATGGTAAAAAGTATGGTATAAACGAAAAATACTTTTTTATTTAGGGACAAATCTGCACGAAATCTTTAAAATTACCATTTGCAAAATACTAATTTCAATTGGACGTGAAATAATCCTTTATTCTTTAAAATATTTCTATCCGGCTTTCGATAGTGCACAATTTAAAATCCAAGCCCGATTCGCAGAACCTATTGCAGTTTTCCAATCTCTATTCTTCACTTTAGCTAATAAACTCGTGGATTTTCTCCAAGCCGAATCATTTTGAAAGTATCTTGTAACAACCACACCTGGTGGCTTAGAATCCATTAATAATAATGGAAGTTCTAGAAGTTTCTAATCTGTAAAGCGTTTAGAATAATTAATATCTTGGGAATTCTTTAACGGCTGCTGTATTTATAATCTCAAAGCAAATTAAAGAATAATGAATCAAAATTTTTAAATTTACAGGTTTTACTGTCATTAAAATGTAAACAGGAGGCTTTCTCTGAATTTCGAAATTCGAATGTTTGGTTTGGATGTCCTTGTTAAGTGTTTGAAAGTGGCAGCGACCATAATATTTAAATTTCCTTACATTTGACAGCGACATCAAAACTGAACATTCGAATGTCGAAATTCAGAGTAAGCCCTCAGGTCAATAACCCATTATGATGGTGAGTGGTTGACGATTGTTACGATAGGAGCATGATTTGGGAGTTTGTTTCTAAGGATTTGCTTTTTTACATGATAGTAACAAGTAAGAAAGAACTACAATCGTTCACAAACTAAGACAAACTGATACAGCCAAGCGCATTGTTCGTTTCAAAGGTATAAAACCTAATACAAATAATATTTCAAAGCAATTTTTCACATACGTACATAAATATACATTTTTAAAAGGCTCCCCTTTATTACAGTACAGTTCTCAGATATTTTTCTGTTAAGAAAATACAGAGCTTTGATGTACCTGTATAATGTAACATTGTAGTAGTAACGACAGGTTATTTGGCCGGAGGCTACGAACAGAGTAGAATGACAAATAGCTCTCAGAGGAAAATTTCAAAGAAACGTACTTAACTTATTTTCATTTTTTGTTTAAGACATTTTGTATAAAGACTTCTAAATGGCAACTTAGGTAAACGTCTTAAATGTAAATCTACTTAGTTCTTAAGTATTAAAGTTTGTTCTTAGTTTGGATGTAAACGAATTGCTTTGTTACGAGTGTAATATACGAGTATGACCAAAATAGCAATTAAAATAATTTAATGCCTTTAATTTAACAACATGCTGTTAAATTAAAGACAAATTTGAAGCTAAAAGCTCCTCGCAGGGCAAAATTTATACAAAGACAATGTGGTCATGAAATTTTTATGAAAGCGGTGAAATGTAGCTGAGAAAATAAGTAAGTATAAAAAAGACTTGTTGATTTGTGTGCAAACACAAAGTAATTATAATATAAGAAATAAAAAAAGATAGTGACTAAAAACGTCACATTTGGTAGTTTAAGATAAATGTATTACAGATTGCACGAAATAAAAACCATAGACACCATCAAAAACGTTATTTAGTCGCCTTCGGAATTAATTTCGTCACAATAATAAGTAATTTGTATGACAAATTGTAATAAATTATTATTACCCAAAACTTTGGCTTTTTTAGGTTTACAGTTATTCAGATTTTGTCGGAAACTTCGGTATTTGTTTCATTGTAGGAAACGGATACCCTATTCGCCATTCTATATTCCGTAGCCCACATCAACAATCATCCCACTACGGGATAAGGCCTCAACCATATTTAAAATTTCGAAATATTTGGGAGTGACATCGAAATCGGTTCATCAAATGTCGAGATTGCGACTGGATCGTGTGCAAGTATGCCAACGAGGCACTATTACTACGATTCAAAATATTTATGTTTACGTGTACCAGGGACTACAGTATGGGGTTCTTCAAAAAAGGAGTGAATAGGTTTCTTAAGAGTCGGCAACGCGCTCGTGATGCCCCTGGTGTTGCAGGCGCCCAAAGGCTACGGTAACCGCTTACCATCATGCGGACCGTACGTCTGTTTGCCATTGTGTATGTTCAGGTGTATCATGACTTTACTCTTATTCCTGTTTCATTTTAATTTAAGAACATGCGTAATGAGTAAATATTTCCTTTGTAGGCCAACCAACCTATTATAACAAGTGCCTACGAGAATCGAGGTTCGCAAAGGAATGACAATAAACTGAGAAGGCATGTTCCCTCGGCGTTACGTTATAATATAAGCAAATAAGGCTTCACGTTTGAATATTCTTACCTGTTGCTATCTAAATATTTGCTTCATACTTGAATAACTAAAGAATGTAATATAGAGCGCGACTATTAAAAATTCAAGAATTTCGAGAGTACCTTATTAGGTTTTTATTAAATTAAGCTCGCTGTGATGGAAATTAGGTGAGGCCTATGTCCATGTGCTGGCTTTACTCTGAATTTCGACATTCGATTGGTCGGTTTTGATGTCGTGTCTAACGTAAGGAAATTTAAATATGGTCGCTGTCACTTTCAAGCATTTAACTGCGACATTAAAACCGACTAATCGAATGTCGAAATTCAGTGTAAGCTCCATGAACACAGTGAACACAACACAACCACATACATGCATAACTTACGATAATAAATATAGATAATGTCTGCTGTATTTATTCAACATCGATAGACGTTCTGGGATTGATCAAACAGTTTATTTGAAAACGTACAGTGATGAGAGCTATTAGTTAGTAGATTGTGTTCATCTTCTGTAATTGTGTTTTTAACCAGATCTTAAGAGTAGTGTTGCCCAAATGCAAGAACAAGACGAGACTTAGCCAGTCTTGGTCTTGGTCTTGCGCCAATACACCTGGTCTTGGTCTTGGTCTTGGTCTTGCGCTCCCAGTCTTGGTCTTGGTCTTGGTCTTGCAGCAAGAGTCTTGCAAGTCTTGCAATTACCTATTAGTCTATTACTATTTATTAAAGTTTACTTTAAATCTTAGAAAAACGTATTAGAATTGGAACATTGTGAGCTTGAATTAACATAGCCATAGTAAAGATCAAGCAGCACTTTTTTGCTATTTTTTCTTGTAAAAACTTAAGAAATATAATGACTAAATGTACAATAATAGTACCTAAGTAATTAGTTTAAAACCATATAAGTAATCAATATTATAATATATACTTACTAGAATGAATTAATATGACATCTACTACCTATCCTTACCATTTTATCCTAATCATAATACTACTTGCGTGATCAGTATAATGTATTCATTTTCATTCTAAGCACTCTGAAACTTATTTATTCTTTGGAACACCTGTAGGTACTCTACTAGGAAATTATTTTGCATGAGTATACCTACGCCCTATGGCGGCAATCAAATAGTGTCAAATGTTATGATTTCGGCGTGGCGGCAACGATTGTTTTAGATTTCAAAAGAAGCCGCCGGCGCGTGTATATATAACCATGTACTTCCGAAAAGCGGCAAATTTCTTTGAGAAGTAAGTACAAAACCTTTGATGCCGCATTATCAAAGTGCCGATGGTTAAAACATAACTATGCATGCACTCAGTTTGATTTTAATAGATATTTTTTTATTCGCTATGTTTATGGTATTAGTCGTAATGCGCATAGGTCCAGTTTTTCATATTCTTTGATACAGTTTTTTGCGTCTCATAGAATTCCTAAGCGTACCTACCTATACACCGAACTGTTACACCTAACTACTCAGTGAAATAGCGCTAAGTCCTAGCTGCAAGACGCAAGAGTCTTGCAGGCTATGTCTTGTTCTTGCTCAAGTCTTGCACGGTCAGTCTTGGTCTTGGTCTTGCTAAAAATACGCGGTCTTATTCTTGGTCTTGGTCTTGCAAAAACGCAAGAACAAGACCAAGACTGCAAGACCAAGACTGAATTTGGGCAACACTACTTAAGAGTCTGCTTATGTTTGTGTATACCAATGATGTCATCATCATTCAACCCATAAACGTCCCACGGCTAGGTACGGGTCTCTTCCAAAGATTGTGGAGGGAATTTTGCCTATTATACCACGCTAGCCAGACGGGTTGGTATAGGGTTTATTCGAATTTCCCTTGCATAATGTTCCTTGCTTAAACTCCCTTAGTCGCCTTTTACGACACTTTCGGGGTAGTGACATTATGTATTCTTAATTCGTCACTCCACGGATAGTGTAATGATGCCATAGTGGTGGTCAAAAGTTTGACTCGCGTGGATAATTTACCGAGAGTTTTTTTTTTATTTGAATAATTTCTTTCACAAAATATGTGACAAAAGGCGGGCTTACTGTTAAAAGCATTCTCTGCCAGCCAAACCTTTGAAGAGTTATATGATGGATTTCTGTGATCCATAAGTAATATTATTATATTCTGAATTTAGGTGTTTAGCTGAGAAATTATTTGTTTATTTGTTGTAATTTTATGTGCAACTGTATGCCTCCATACATCTCTTAAACAGTTTGACAAATTCTCTGTTGTATTAAAATTTTCATTGATTACCGATTTTTACACGACTGCCTACAAAAGGAGTGTTATGTTATTTCTTAGAGTTTTATTATTTGTAAATTCTCTCGCAACACATGATAATTTGTTTTTAAAAATAAAAAATGATTTAGTTCAAAAGTTTTTTTTTTTTTTTTTTTTTTTTTTTTATTGCCGAAAGTGGCAGACGAGCAGACGGCCCACCTGATGGTAAGTGGTTACCGCCGCTCATGGACGTTGGCAATGCTAGGGGCACAGCCAGGCCGCTGCCTACCTTGAGAGGATAGCTCTCTTTAAACCTCGTTTGAAGAAGGACATGTCATAGCGCTCAGGAAACACCGCTGTAGGAAGTTCACCCCAGAGCCGGCACGTACGTGGGAGGAATGATCGCTGGAACCTTACCGTTCTAGACGATATCGGCTCCAGGTAGTGCGGGTGAAGCTTACAGCGGCGTCGAGTGGTGCGATGGTAAAAAGGCGACGATGGCACCAAATCAAGGAGTTCGTCGGAGCACTCCCCATGGAACAATCGATAGAGCACACAGAGTGACCCAAAGTCTCTCCGTTGCTCTAACGATTCCAAGTTGTCCGTCAGATTGGGATCATCGACGATTCGAACAGCCCGTCTTTGGAGGGAGTCAAGTGGGTCGAGCTGGTACTTGGGAGCTCCCGCCCAGAGGTGAGAGCAGTACTCCAAATGCGGCCGGACCTGTGCTTTGTACAGCACAAGCCGCTGTTTAGGTTTGAAGTACTGCTTCGCCCTGTTCAGGACACCCAATTTTTTGCTCGCCAATTTGGCTTTGTCCTCCAAATGACTCCCAAACTGGACTTTGCTCGATATATTAACGCCGAGGATCCCAATACTTTCGGACAACGGGAGAGATACTCCTTCAAACTGAGGCGCCATAACAAATGCGTCCTTCTTCGCAGTGAACGCGCATACTTGTGTCTTCGAGGGGTTGAATTGAACTAAGTTCTTCACACCCCATTCGGAGGCTCGCCCTAGAGATGCCTCGACTTCAGACACAAGTATTGACCGTTTCTCCTGTACAGTGACCCGAGGGATGTTCTGGTGGCCGGTATACCGCGCATCACCCGTGCTGTCATCTGCATAGCAATGCATGGTATCTATAGACAACATGTTATTGATATGCAGAATGAACAGCGTTGGGGAGAGCACCGAGCCTTGTGGAACACCAGCATTGATGGGCCTTCCCTGGGAGCATGCACCGTCGACGACGACTTTGATACTCCTCCCATCTAAAAAACTGGCGATCCACTCGCAGAGTCCCTCGGGGATTCCGTATGAAGGTAGCTTCGAAAGAAGGGCTCTATGCCAGACCCTATCAAACGCCTTCGCGATGTCGAGGCTCACAGCTAGAGCCTCTCCCCCGCTATCTAAGGCTTCTGCCCATCGGTGTGTCAAGTACACAAGAAGATCACCAGCTGAGCGACCGTGACGGAAACCGTACTGTCGGTCGCTAATCAGCTGGTGCTCCTCGAGGTACTGTAGGAGCCGTCTGTTGACGACTCGCTCCATCACCTTAGATAGCAGGGACGTTATCGCGATAGGCCTGTAATTTGACGGGTCCGACCGGTCACCCTTTTTAGGGATCGGGTGGACATGAGCAACCTTCCACGAAGACGGAACCCTGTTGGTCGAATAGGAGAGACGGTAAAGGCGCGTTAATACGGGGGTCAACTCAGGGGCGCACGTCTTAAGCACCACCGCAGGGATGCCGTCCGGCCCACTCGACTTGTGGACGTCTAGGAGTCGGAGTTCCCGCCTGACCGCACGCTGTGTGATGCGAATCTCAGGCAGAGAACTCTCACACCGCGTGATGGTGGGTGGTGTGGCTCCTCCGTCGTCCAAAGTCGAGTTCGAGGCAAAGAGATCGGCCAAAAGATCAGCCTTTTCTCTTGCACTATGGGCCAAACTGTCATCGGACTTCCGCAGTGGTGGGAGATTGGACTGACAGAAGTTGCCTTGAGCAGCCTTGGCGAGCGACCAAAAGGCTCGACTCCCAGTGGGATGGCCCTGAAGTCGCTCGCCAATTCTGGCAACATGCTCTGCCTTGGCCGCGGCAATAACCTTTTTGCTGAACCTGTGTTTTTATAGTCGAGATGGTATTAGTTGCGTTTCATTGAAATGCGCTGAGCTGTTTTATGACTATAAGCTTTTTCGTCGGCAGTATTTATTTATAGTAACGATCAGTATCGATGCCTGACTTCAATCGAATACAAATTTAGCGAGTTAAATGAAATCACTATTGACTATCTATTATTAAAAATATACATGATTGTATATTATGTATACTTTTAATAGATTTAATGACTACATGCATACCTATACATTTTATTTGAATACCATTATATCAAAATGCATAAAATATAGTCATTAAATATAACATAACATAATAACATAGCATCACGCTTTTTTCCCCGAAGAGGTAGGCAGAGGTGTTTAACACCCACATTTCGCCAGCTGTGTTTGGTCCCATGAAATAGGGGGCGAGCCTATTGTCATCAAACGGGAAAATTTGTTTACCAAACTCCGGGAAAATCTTAATATTGGAATTTCATGATAGAAAAACCCAATACCATTTTAACCCGACCCGGGAATCGAACCTCTTGCACAGCAGTCGTATACACCTCCCGCTGCGCCACCGAGGCATTTTATTTTATTTCATTAAATATAAAGAAGAATATAAAACTTTTTAACCTGCACTTCATTATTTCACCTACAAATAAAGCTCATACAATTATATTCCTTTTTACACCTGCACTAGAAAATAAGTCCTGTGTCGCGGGGGATTTTAGAAACATACAACGGACACTTATTCGAAACAGATATCATAATATAACAATCAGATAATTTTTTATCTCGCATAGGAATCGACCACATCACTCGGCACAGCGATGCAATAATAAACTAGAAACAATGATAAATTTAACGAAAAATGATAAATTACAATAATTTAAATGAAAATAAAATATAATAATACACCCAAAATGTAGCTCATCAAAAACTTTCAAACTAGGTACATAATATATTTCCAGCGTGAAAGATTGGCTTATATTATATATAATAAAGTCCATAATAAAAATAATATAGTCTGCCTATCTAATGGAACTTTGTGGCGCACTACTGAAGTATAAATAAGTGAACATTTACCAAGTATACTATTTTTTTGTAAAAATGTATATAAATAAGAATTCGGACCTCCTATCGGTAAGTACGTGACTGCTACGGCTTATAAGCTTTACTGATAGGCGTAGAAGACTACGCCTGGAAAAAAATATCTAAAATTATAGCAACTTTTCCTACCTACTTGTATGATAAACTTATACATAATTTACGAAAATAACGGTAAAAGCCGATACTTTAACCTTTGACATTGCAAAAAAATAATATATAATATTTTTTTCTACGAGACTAATTCTGTGATAGGCACGATGTTAACCCTTTTTAACATTTCCACAATATAATGTTTCAAACTATAATAATAATAATAGAAAAACCTGCGAATTGCTTTTAAAATAATTTCCCAAAAGACCTATTTGAGTTCACTTAACTGACGCTTCAGGCTCTACAGGCCTTATTAAAAATTGATTTCGTAGTCTACATTTTAACTCTGTTATTCTACAATATATTATCCACCAACCCGCACTAGACCAGCGTGAGTGGATTATGGCCTTAACCCTCTCAGCTCTCTAGTTAGAGGACTGAGAGGGTTAAGGCCCAGCAGTGGGACTTAATTCTACAATATATTAGGTGCAGCCCGCGACTTTACCCACATAGATTTCGATTGCCGTGACGCCAATAAATCTTTCCATGCATATGTTTTTTTTTAGTGTTTTTTTTACCTAACCCTCTGACTTAAATATTTAAAAATAAGCTTAAGCCAAATCGGTTCAACCGTTTTGAGTTTTGTACTTAGCAAGATGTTTGATCAATTATTTTTATTTATGTATAATTTTGCCTAGCAGTGTCTCAAAGTTGGAAATACAGTTACTACTCCGTCTGTCGCAATATCATGTTTCATGCATAAAAATTCTTCTAAATGGGACTGCTAGTTCCTAAGATAAAAACATACAACTACATTGTGCAAACATACAACTATATAGAAGGATTGGTACTAAAATTTGAGAGCTTGTGGCAAGCCACTTGCCATTAACCGAACACGTTTCAATATTTGAGCGACTCGAACATCGAACCTGCCCCCTAGACAAGTGGTAATCGCTTCAATCTGTCTATTCTAAACGACTTGTCACTTCAATACACTTGAACACATCTCTGGCATAAACTATCGATACGTCACGTGATCAATTTACCAATTTGACATGAAGATAGAATAGATTGCCACTTGTCTAGCCCCCCTGGAAACCCCTGCGCCATCACCACTGAGGCAATGGAATCGATATTTATAGAAACAATTTAACCCAGTCGAGTAAGAAACGCTTTTTCTCATCCAAACATATCCCGAAACACGAATACGGCTCACATTGCCCTCGTTGGACTCAGACGGGCGTGTAACGTACAATGAACAATACGATAATAAACAAAGTATTATTTGAGCTTTAGATTTATACGACAACCAATTTAATTTCACATCCTACATATTTATATTTTCAATGACAGCTATACTGATTTTCCAAATTGCAGATTAAAAAAAAAGTTGTGTTCATTGTCTCTTATTTACTTTTTATTTCAACATCATCAACCGGTACTTTTACATTAGACGTTTACTGTCAAATATATTTATCCAAAGCCTATTACTATAATATTAGAACAGAGGTAATAGACTAGAAAGCAATTGTATTGTAGGCTATTTTATTCTTGATATATTGAAAGGCCGACACAAAAAGCTCGTCAAGATTACGTTATAGTTATTTTGTTCCACAATAATAGTCCTTTTATGACTTTTTTGATAATAAACGTTAACACTAGACTGTTAAGCATTAGTGAAATTATACCTAAAGGTAATAGTGACGTTTTTGGAATAAAAAACGAACCTAAACTTTTATGTTCAGGCGGGTTGTGGGCTTGATGGCCACGTGTTGGTGTTTTGTTAGTGATATTAAATAGAAATAAAGGTTTATTTTGTTAGATCGGTAAACAAGACACGTAATTACAAGGTAAACTTTGTTCCAAAAGAACGTATTGTCCTTCCAATATTTTTTGTTTAAACAAGAAAAGTTTTTTTTGGTTGCAGTACTGTATATATTTCTGTCTGCTATTTTATTTGCCGTTAACATTAAGGTGATATAAAATATAAACCATATAAAAAATTGTTTTGCCATGTAAGAAACTTTTCATTAATTTTTTGTGAGAGCTCCTGAAACGGAGCACTTTGTTTTATTTTATATTCACCCTAATCGGGCGAGACGTTTCGTATAATCAGTGTACAAATTAAAATATTTGAAATAAATGAAAACTCAGTTTTATCTGACAGATGCCATCTCCTTGAGCCAGTTTATACCGATGGTCAATGTTTTTAGTGTAAATTCATGTTTTACTGAAACAGTCACCTATACAAATAAATTTAAAAACACATTAATGGAAAATAATCATGCAAATGATTTACTATTTCATGAAGGTATCATTTTTTTTAGATCTTATCAATCCAATATGACCAACATTTTGATTTTGGAACATTTCAATAAATCGTTGTTTCTGATTGACGAAGTTCAGCCATTTGCCATCAAAGAGGTTCGACGAACTATCTACATTAGGCAGAACTGCCCAAGTTCCGACCACTTGTCATCTCACATTGTGTGTATTTATTCAGCCGTTTAAATACTTCCTTGTGTTTCTTGCTAATGTTGTTTGGATAAAACCTCCTTAAATAAGAAAACATGTGCTAGTTGTGATGTGTTGCCATGGGTGAAGTATTTTTATTTAATTCTTACTTGGGGAATGTCAACGCAAATCTTGTTCCAACGCTTTTGTTTGCTTAAATATTTGTTTTGCGACATTCTTTTGTTATTTGATTCTGATTGAAGCTTCAAATTTCTTTTTCTGTAGGACATAGCTTATAGGGATTTTTATAAGCGGATGAAACTTATATTAAATTAGTGATGAAACGTAATCTGAACTAAATAACCTTCGGAGCCTGTAAAATCTGACAAACGCTCGACTGAGCTAATTAATTAGATCGCAAATATGTTGCGAGGCGTTATTTAAGATCAGGGTATCAAAAACCATAGAAAAGTAAAATGTATCATGTTGATATTATTTGCTGTAATATTATCATTTAGGTACTAGAAAATTGTAACGAAGAAATAACCCTGTAAGTACGTAAACGTAATATATTAAAATATATTACGTTTTCCGTAGCATTGTGGTACTGATAATATCTTTCATCTCTGCATCACCCAAAGGTTGGCTAACAATATATATTATATATATTGCTAGCCAGCTATAGTTGGCTATAAGTGCATCTCAATTTCCAAATCGAAACCCTTTTTTTATTTTTTTGGTTCTGTTATTTCCAATCGATTTATTTTGATGATCGAGTTTTAGTGTATTACGGTTTTCCTAGTCTTTATGTTTCCGTATTATATTTTAGTTTTTCACGTTTAAAACATAGTCTATAATTATATATACACAACCAATTTACGTGCGAAACGTATACAATATACATATTGTTAAAACAAAACTATGATTTATATACAACTAATAAACTATAAATATTATATCGAATATTTTATGTATGTGTTTTGTTTATATTGTCCGCGGGTACTGCTGTGGGCGTTACAGAATATCTTGTTTGAATTTGTTTGATATCATAATATGCGCCGTCATGGTGAAGGTTTATTTATAGCAACATAGCGTTACTTATATGTTGACTGGGGAATACTGAACTAACAAATTGGAAATTGTTGTTTTTTTCTTCGAATGTCTCAAATGTTGTTAAACACTAACACCTACTTTAATCGTACCTAATTAAATTGTAAAATGTTAGTAGATATACTTAATTATATACTTTTTGTAAATATAGTTATTAGCATTGCCGGTAATTATGGGCTTGCACGTCTAACAAAGGTTGCAGTTGTGGGTTGCAAGCAGCACAAAATTGCTCGCTATGACGGAAATTAGGTAGGCCTATGTCCAGCTGTTGACGTCATTCAGCTGATATGCCTTTGGGTGATACCCTATATGCAAACCTATTTTATATTGAAATTTAAAATAGTATTGTACTTGTGGTAAGCACAATATCTACAATTGAAATTCTAATACAAGTTTTCCTTTTCAAGAACGTTTCATTGCCAACCAGTAAAATATATTAATATCAATATTCAAATCTATCTTATAAATAAACAAATCTGCCCTACTTCTACTGCACGGTGTACAATATATCTATATATTATACATCGGTATATTAACACTGAGGTGTACCTATAGTTAGTATGTGTATACAATTAACTATGACTACTTGCACGTCCTTTAGCCAGTGCGAAAGTGTTATCACATACACATATTTTCGGTGCGTTAATTCTAGTGCATCTATGCTCGGTTTCTGAGCCCTCAGTTGGGGGTTAATGATAGGACAAAAATGATAAAATATAACTTAAACAAATTAAAAATGAAAGTTGTAGTAGAAAGTTTGTAAGAAAGGCAATTAAAGAAAGGCAATTTAAGTCTAAAAAGTACAAGATCTCAGATCAAGCCAAAAACAGTTTTAAAGTTCATACTTCGTTTGACATTGTTTCAGTGCAAGGCACGTGTAAAATTCCTTATCAATTGCTTTTATCTTTAGTTTCTTCACAATACTATCATAAGTGAAAAATAAAGTGTAGGTACCTACCTACATTATATTCTTTATCTAGTTTAAGATCGCAGCACATAAGTACTTCGACAAAGTTTTATACCACAGAAAAGTTGTCATAACTTCGTCGTAAATTTTCTGAATTTCACTCGGAAATATTTTTAAGTTTAAGTGAAAAGTTTTTAGTTCAATTTAAGTTACCTTAGATTTAGTACCTACATTTTTAACAGTATTCTCATTTTAATTCATTCTTAGGTATCTATATAGTTGAAAATTTGTGTGTTGATGTTCAAATTTCCTACCCGTAAGCCTCATAGATCACCGCAGTAATCAATCCTGGGTGATCTGAATCCAATAAGGAAGCCTAAATTCAACATTGGACGTCTGAACACTGATAAAGATAACGATAATAAAGCGGAATAAGAAGAGGCACCTAACTGTATTTAAATTTAGAATACTATTTTACTTTTAACCTAAAATTAAAAATAGTTTTAATGTTAGATTTTTTAAAGACTACGTACTAGCCAATTAGACATGTCGCGGGGACACAAAGTACACCCAGATTCGAAACAAATATCTATGAATTACACAAATATTTAATTTTGTCTCGTATGAGAATCAAACCCAGGTCACTCGGTGCGGTGATTTACGCCACCGTTTCAGTCAAATTCGAGCTTACTCAGAATCTCGACATTCGGCTAAGTAAATTTTGATGATATTGTGAAAAATTTGAAAATGACAGCGGCCAAATTTAAATTATAAAATAACTAGCTTCCACCCGCTTCATCGCCCGCCTGGTATGCATTTTACACCTATAAACCTTCCCCTTGAATCATTCTATCTATTAAAAATAACCGCATTAAAATCCGTTGCGTAGTTTTAAAGATTTAAGCATACATAGAGATATAGGAACAGAGAAAGCGACTTTGTTTTATACTAAGTAGTGATATTCGACAACTGTATTGAAATCAACTAAATCGATTTTGCGAGTAGGCATTCCGTGGAGACCATGAGATTGAAATACCACGATACGTGCTGTTAAATTAAAATTCCAATAAAAAGATCTGCGATATCCAATACTTCGATGTAATTGGACATATTGTACGTTTTAAAGTAAAATTATGTTTGAATGTTTATTTCACGTGCTTCCTACATTATGTATGTAGTTTATTTAGACTATTTAAATATAAAATCACTTAGAATAGCCGTGAGCAGTGCAGTGGATGTGTCATGAAAAAACAAAATACTTAGTTACTTAATTTCAATGTCTGTTTTAAAATTTACACACCATTCACCGCATGCCAATTATTTTTTATGACACTACTCTCTTCTTGTGTCTGCTTTGCTTTGGTGAAATCTGGGCCTATAGGTGTTTTATTATTGAGTTAGCTATAAAAAAATACTTAAAGTTAAAAATATCTCAAAGTTTCGAAATTTCCATTCACATATTGTAAAATGTGACAAAAATATAATAATAATAATAATATTCTACCACATTCACACAGCGCCATCTAGTCCCAAAGTAAGCAATTATATTTGCTTGTGTTATGGGTACTAAACAACTGATATACTACTTAAATACATTTTTTTTTTGTAAATACATACATATTATAGATAAATTACACCCAGACACAGAACAAACCTTTATGCTCATCACACAAAGATTTGTCCTGGGTGGGGATCGAACCCACGACCTCCGGCTTAGCAGTCAGGGTCACTAACCACTAGACCAACAGGCCAAAAGAAAATATTAACAACAGTTCCTTCCACTTAGAGAATCTCGACCCTAACAAAATGTTAAAGATTTATCTGTAATTGTCCATTATCTCAAATAGCTATTTCCCGGAGCTTCGATTCCAATATTCTTTGTTTGGATACTCTCAGCTCTTATTGGCCGTAGCGTGATGATATATAGCCTCTAAGCCTGCCTTGATAATGTTAATAATGGGCTATCCAACACTAAAATAGTTTCTTTAATCGGACTAGTAGTTTCTGAGATCCTAGCGTACAACCAAACAAAGTCTTCAGCTTTATAATATTAGTATAGTTAAGCTTTCAATAAAACGTTTAAAAGTTCAAAAGTTTCGCAACAAAGACAAACTAGAACGATATATGACGTAATAGATATTACCGAGTTAAAAACTTTGAACAATATATTGTGTCATACAAAATTTCTTCAAGAATGAGGGATTTAAGACGATAATATCTTTGTGTAGAAATTCGGCGTTCTCTAAAGTTAAACATGAACAACATATTACTTGCCTGACGTTGTTATTAAATCTGTCAAAGACGTTAAGCTAAAAGCTAAGTTAAAGGAGCTTCAAGACATATAATATTATGTTGCAAAGTAAAATGAAGACAATTAGGTATTATCTTCATATAAGTGCGTGATCACAAATCGTCCCATTAGGAGAATAATGTTTTATCTTCACATAAAACAAAAATGAAATTATTAAAAAATTCGTGATTAAAAACAGTAAACTATCGATTGATAAATTTTTATTTTATTCTTTAGTCAGTATTTTACAAAATACAAATTTGATCAATTGATAGTTTACGGTTTTTAATGCCAAATTTATAATAATTTCATTTTTGTTTTATCTGAAGATAAGACATTATTCTTCTAATGGGACGATTTGTAATCACGAAATAGGTAAGTAGACCCTCCCTTACAATACCAGCTGTATCTTACACTTCACTGATGACTTAATGACGTAAACAAGAGAAATTCCAAAAACGAACTTAAGAGGGTTCATATAGAGGAATGGCAACGTTGCTTTTTAGTGTCATATTTCGTGGTTTTCGAGTTTTATTATTAATTTGGAGCAATTTTTTTTTAAATGTTTTTAATACACTTTTTACCTGACTGCCAGGAAGAGTATTGTTTTTTTTAGAATTACGTCAACGTGTATTATAATATATAATATAATATTCTACCACATTCACACAGCGCCATCTAGTCCCAAAGTAAGCAATTATATTTGCTTGTGTTATGGGTACTAAACAACTGATATACTACTTAAATACATTTTTTTTTTTGTAAATACATACATATTATAGATAAATTACACCCAGACACAGAACAAACCTTTATGCTCAACACACAAAGATTTGTCCTGGGTGGGGATCGAATCGGTAGAAAGTAAGTATCCGTAAATGCTTACAGTTATTTGCATATAATAAAACTGTAAACGCAATTATTTCGCACTTTTTACACAGTTGTATTTAAAGTAGTTAAAAAAAATTGCTGCGATTAAATAATAAGCCCAAATTCGTAGTAGAATATTTAAGGGTAAGTTGGCACTACATCCGATCTATGTCGTCGGATATTTGCATTGCATCAACCAAAATATAATGTCTCGGTCGTCGCATCTCAAACTTGGTCAAACTCTGCAGTAAGACAATACAAATTCAATAACTAGGTAACTGAAATGTTCAGAATACGATTCAACGGACTGGAACGCTATTTTAGCATTCAGAGGACCTAATCAAATTTTGACATTCGACTTCATTGATTTTGACAGCGTTTAAGCATTTGACATTGAAAATGATAGCGATCAATACATAAATTCAAATTCGATATCAAATGTTTGAAACATTTGATATCGATATCAAAATCGACTAATTTTATGTGATATGATGAATATTACGATTCTGAACAGCCCCTCAGGGCTTGGTTTTGCTGTAGCCAGAATTATGACATAATCATATTTTGTCAGTTAAATCTAAAGACCTAATAAGATGTGAGCTTATAAATGGACTTATTCATCTATTAATTGATATAAGATGGTAGAAACATGGTGATATTATTACGAGTATTCAGTGTCCCATAGAACAACTAAGTGCTGTTTGACTATTGGGTCAGAAAAGGTGAACCTCATGACTTTTAGTTGATACTTAGGAGTTAACTGTTGGATACGCTAATTATAATCATGGTATACAAGAAACAGCACCATCTAAGCATTATGCATTTGTTTATATGATTTCTAATAACCTCAGCTATGTTATTATGCAATATGCCACTAATATTTATATTTTTTTTTATATACCACGACGGTGGCAAACAGACGTACGGTCCGCCTGATGGTGAGCGGTTACCGTAGCCCATGGGCGCCTGCAACACCAGGGCCATCACGAGCGCGTTGCCGACCCTTAAGAAACCTATTCACTCCTTTTTTGAAGAACCCCATACTGTAGTCCCTTGGGAAAACCTCGTTAGGGAGTTCATTCCACAACCTGATGGTTCTTGGGAGGAAATTCCTCTGGAACCGCGCGGTACGAGACCATTTCGGTTCTAAGGTTATTATTCGGTTATTTATTTAGACAACCAACAAGGTACACACTTTTACATTTCAACTTAAGAGCTAGTTAACATAGTCATTGTGTAGTGCTACCTTAATTAAAGGCTGCCACGACATGTATAAAGAAAAACGATTTAACGATTGTTAACTTAAACAGAAAAATTATTATTAAATATGTAAAGATAGATGCAAATATTAGGTATGTTAAGCCTTGATAAAGAGTTGAGGATTAACGTGAGTTTGCTTGAAATGGTGTTGGCAGATAAACCAACTACAACTACAAGTTAACTTGAAAAGTAACATTTTTGCAATATATAAAAATTTAGAACCATGCATCCATCCATCCATGATTTAATTAAAACTACTGCCAAGATATCAGTGTGTGCCTGAATATATTTATAAACATCAATATTTGCGTGTGTAAAAGTTCATTACAACCCAACTTCACCAAAACACTAAAAATAAAAATAAATGCCTAGCTAAGTTAGAAACCTGAAATGCAATTCCAACGTGTGTACTTCGAAATGCGAAACGTAAGGTTGATTTGTAATTCGCAAGGCATGAACGTGATCTGTCGATTCGCCCGTTGTAACACAGATGTATTATACCTTTGGAATCTACTGTAAGAGCTAAAACAATGTTTACTATATTTAGTTGAATTATTTAGTTCTATTGCTAAGTAAAAATAAGTTTTTATTAGTTGTTTTGATGTGACAACTAACATGTCTTGACCCAGGACGTTGTAAAGAGGTGCTTTGTGAGGACAGAATTACAATACACCTGAGCACTAGCATACAAATTATATAATAAAAAATAAATAAATTAAATGAAATTACTCCTTCAAAATATAAACCTAATAATACTAACTCCAATTAAGTTAACCACTTCAAATTTAACTCTACCTACTAAATTTCAATTAAGTTTATTAACATAAATTATGGCGCACCCATATTACAATCAATGAAACGAACGCATATGTAAAAATAAGTAATGTTTAGCTAGAAGACATATAATACGATTTGACATAATTCTCTTGTGAACAAAAATCTTAGTAAAAAAGCTACGTTAAAATCAAGACAATCCATTATTATCAAAAACGCTTAAATTTATGCTGCTTCCGTTCCAATTAAAATGTTAAAAGTATTTCGATGGTTCATGTATCCAATTATGTGAATCTGCCTTCATAAAAAAATATTTTTGTCCAACAAAGAGCACACAAACAATAATAACTCACCATTATTTTCGTCCCGTATAATGGGACCATAAAATTTAGCCCCAAATAAAACTTTTGTCATTATTCAATAGGACAATTCCTAACAATATTATACGATTATAAAGCCAAATATGTTACCCGAGCACCCGAGTTTTGTACCAAGCAATAATTCATTTCACGGAGATGTGAATCTCTGTGCATATTGTGAGTTATATAACGAATTTTCTTCTCAATCGGTTTATTTAAATAGTATGATATAGTCATGTTTATTAATACGTACTTGTGGGGTTGCGTGTGGAATAAATAATGACATTTCATCAAATTATGAAGTATATAAAATTTGAGCGTGGCTTCGCTATTATCGTTCTTTGTTGAGCCACGGCACAGCTATTATTCGCCGTAGCAAGATGTTATATAAGGCCTTTAGGCTTCCTCAATAAATGGGCTATTTACCACTAAAAGAATTTTTCAAATCCGGCCAGTAGTTCCTGAAATTACCGCGTTTAACCAAACAAATAAACTCTTCAGCTTTATATTATTAATAGATTCAAGTTACCTCTCTCTCTCGTCTCTAAGCCTGCCAACGTAGTGCAGCGGGTGACATTATGTATCTTAATCCATCACTACACGGACCCTATTACAAGGAACCAAACATAGCTGGCGAAATGTGTGTGTGATGTACCTATACCTCTCCCTTTCGGGAAAAAAGTATAATCTTATAATGTTATGACAAATAGATACCACATAAGAGCCTTATTAAATTTTATCGTTTGGTATTTGAATATTTATAGAAGAAAATATCGAAGGCAATCTAAGTTTAACGGTATCGAAGGTATTATCGTAGCTGCCTGGTCGTCGCACCATCTGGCGTGACGTAAATGTGACACGACGATCTAAAAGCAAGATTAAATAGTTTATTCAATAGAACAAAAAGCTTATTGAAATTGGCTGACTGAAGAATTGTCGTCATTGTTAAATTTTTCATATAATTTTTCATCAAATATATCGTGACTCAATTTTCTTCTACGTCGTTACTAGTGCTAAAAATATTGTTAGTACAACTAAGATTGCGGGAGGCCGTTGGATGCGGGCGGCACAAAATCGCTCGTTGTGGCGGAAATTAGGTGAGGCCTATGTTCAACAGTGGACGTCATTGGGCTGATATGATGATGATGATGTTGTGTACGGCAAGAAAACTTCGTTTCTACCTCTGAAAATAAACGCCTGTCAATTGGTCGGTTTTGATGTCGCTGTCAAATGTAAGGAAATTTAGATATGATCGCACTTTCAAACATTTGACAGCGACATAAAACCGAGTAATAGAATGTTGAAATTCAGAGTAAGCCACCTGTCCCTTGTTTATTTCCAATAGCCTTTATCGTTAACATCATTTGACTCTGAGTACGAATAACAAATACCAACACAATCCTTCTCTAATTTAAAATTACATTCCATTCTTATAAGTGTATGTAGGTAATCTGAATTTAAATTAAGCCAGGGATTTCGTGGAATATAGACACCAAAATCCCCGGTGTCGAGCTTGACGGCCTAATTGTGCTAAGCCACCGTTCCATTTTCCCTAGTGTGTGTATGACTTACAAAAAGACTTTTTAATTTTGTTAACTTCTTTTTCTGTTGATATGTTTTTAACATGAACACTGAAAACATAAACTGAACTGTCCTCTAAGTAATATCATATATTAGCAAAAAATGTTAAATAGTTGGTTGTCAATCATAATAAATATTTCCTCAAGGAAGAGTTTTGGCCGAAGTTTTGGCCGAAGGGTGTTGTTTATCGGCGTTTTCGCGGAAGATTGAGCAACACTGTGTCGCGTAACATGACGCTGAAATGAATACCCGTGTCATATTTAATTTTAGTTATATAATTGTGTAACACTTTCTACAGGTGAATAAAAAAATATTTGAAGTGTACAAAGAATATAATAATACTAAATAAATTTATAAACTCGGGTTCACACACTGAGTAGTTAGTCTAAAGAACCCACGCTACTATCCTTGGGAAAGAGGCCTTGGTCTTCAGATGAAGGACAGCGGGGGCTTCTGACACGCTCGCCAGCTCCAGTCACGTCCCAAGTCCGTGCGGCTAAGGTAGTCCACTAAGGGAGTACAAGGACCCTGGAAGATCAATCCAGACATTTTACATATCGCCCGACTTCGGCGACTTGACTACCACATTTCATGTCTGCGTAATACCAAGCAAAGGAAATAGTAGCGGCGTAAGCAGTGAACGAAATGTGGCAGATCAAGTCTTATATAAAACATACACAATATTCACATAGATTTAACAATAGAACTATAGTGAAAATGAATGGCAGTTAAGCACTATTTTTACAATAAGTGGGTAGTAGACTAGTTAAAAACAACTGCCATGATTACAAGAAGAAGGTTGTTTTATGGAGTATTAATTACATATCTCAACAATCACAGTGCAGAGTACTATACAGTTAAGCAGTGCACAAGCTACATAATGACTACAAAATATTCTATGAAAGCACTGGTACACCAACATCACTAAATAATATTTATAATATCTTACAACACTTACCCAGTATAATGTGGGGTAACACACACACAATTAATTAGTGCTCAATAAAATTTATCCGTAGGTACAGGTACAGACTTAGTATTTAAATTTATCAATTATATTTAAGAAGTTTCGTCGCAACAGAACCAGGTGAGTAGATAACTCAAAAACAGGTACGCGACTCAAGTCAGCGCGGCGGGCGGCGCGGGCGCAGCTCAGAGACCGACCCCGCGCGGGACGCGGGACGCAGGGCACGGTAAGTATGTCGCAGGCAGTAATACACAATTGGACATTTTATAAAATGACTAAATAGAGGATCCACTTATTATAAATATTTATATTTATTTTCAATGTAATGTGTAATATGTAACTAAATAAGTTTATATAGCGTTACATACCCCCCCTTTTAGGTTAGGATTTTTCCTAGTAAAATCCGCTGAAAGAAAATCTCTTAAAATTGGTTCAACTATATTTTATAATTTTTTTTTTTTTTATTTTATTATTCTTTGTAATTGTTAAGTTTTAAATCTTTTATGTGCCAAGACCCCAAGTTATTACCAGTACCGTCAATCAATTCATATACCAATGGTGACTTTTTAGAAATTATTTTACATTTAATAAATTTAGGTGCAAGTTTCTTTGCAAAACGACTGTCTTTATCACTTTGATAGTAAGTTCTTTTCCACACTGTATCACCTACGTTAAATTCAGCATGTTTACGACGCAGATTATAATTAGTACAATTTCGAGAGTGAGCCTTCAGCAATAAAGACTGAACATTATCGAAATATTTGTGTAGTACACCTAGATTCTCTGCGTACTCATCACGTGGCGCAAATATCAAGTCCGTAGAAAAATCTTTATTAGTATAATGAGAACCACAATTAACCAGTTCACGACCATAAACGAGAAAAGCCGGCGTGAAGCCAGTTACTTCATTTACCGAGGAATTAAGAGCAAACTGTATTTTAGGTATATTCATGTCCCATGACCGATGGTCATCGGCAACATAGGAAGCCACTGCAATCATTATAGTTTTATTATACCGTTCCACTGTATTTACTTGAGGAGTGTATTTAGGAGTAAAACGGATGTCAGGTATTTTGTAACGACAAAGCAAATTTTTAAAAATATTGCTCGTAAACTGTTTACCGTTATCCATTAATACCGTGTATGGAATCCCATGTACAAGGAAAATGTTATCCTCTAAAATACGGATTAAAATCTCAGAAGTTGCACGCCTAATAGGAAAGAGCAAGGTGTATTTGGAAAAGCAACAAGTAATTACAAACAAGAAAGTATTTTGTTTACGTGACACAGGAAGTGGTCCGACAAGGTCTATGCTAATCATTTCAAATGGTCTTGAACATTCCTTAGGCTTGCCCATAATACCTAAAGTTGAATGATTAGAATATTTATATGCATGGCAAGTATCGCAATTAAAAATAAATTTCGTGACATCCCTATGCATACCTGGCCAATAATAGTTGAGACAAAGTTTTTTATACGTTTTAAATATTCCGAAGTGACCACATGTAGGGTCAGAGTGATTTTTGTGAATTATGTCCTGTCTTTGTTCGATAGGTACAACTTGCTTCCATTCAAACTCTCTCACAAGGGGATTGAGTGTTTTTACATAGCGATACAACGTGTTATTTTTAAGCCTATAATTTAAACAAGATCCCGGGGAATTAAGACAGTTATTATAAATATCAAGGAACCAAGCATCCTTGGTTATAGGAGATTGAGTAGTAACATTGACCTCAGTAGTTGCGATAGGAACCGAACGTGAAAGACTATCAGGAACGACATTATCTTTCCCACGCCGATGTTTAATTTCAAAATTGTACGCAGATAACCGCAAACTCCACCGAGCTAAACGCCCTGTTGGATTATTAAGGTTCAAAAACCACTTAAGAGAAGCATGATCAGTGTATACAATAAATTTTAACCCATTTTCCAAATAACAACGCCAGTGCTCAATTGCCGTAAGAACTGCTAAAGCTTCCCTTTCGGTTGCACTGTAGTTCCGTTCTTGATCACTTAGGGACTTACTCATATAAGCAACTACTTTTTCTTTGCCGTCTAGAGTTTGAGTAAGTACCGCACCTATGCCAAAATCACTAGCATCCGTGTGTAACTCAAATGGCTTAGAATAATTTGGACAAGAAAGTACCGGAGCGGATATTAGAGCCTTTTTTAAACTTTGGAACGCGTTTTCAGCTTCAGCTGTCCACAAAAAGGGGGGAGACGCTTTCCCTTGTGAAGTTAATTTATTTAAAGGTGCAGCTAATGTGCTAAAATTTGGAATAAAACGTCTATACCATGACGCTGTACCTAAAAAACGACGCACATCTTTACGATTTTGAGGAGTTTTGTAATTTACCATGGCTTCTATTTTAGAAGGATCCGCTCGAAGACCGCGAGAATCTACTATATAGCCAAGATACTTAATCTGGTGTCTAAAAAATTGGCTTTTTTCAAGATTAATAGTCAAATTAGCAGTCTTAAGCCTTTCGAGCACCCGTTCCAACAAGGATATGTGCTCCTCAAAGCTAGAAGATATGATACAAATATCATCTATAAACACATATACCTTGTTTTCAAATTCTGGACCATAGAATAGGAGGTCCACCAGTCTTTGCTGGGTAGCAGGAGCATTAGTAAGACCGAAAGGCATTGATTTAAATTGAAAGGTTCCGCGAGTTGGGACATAAAACGCGGTTTTACAGCGATCTTCTTTTTTAATTGGAATTTGCCAAAAACTCTTTGACAAATCCAGGCTAGACAGAAATTTTGCGTCCCTAAGATTATCTAGAATCTCTGTTATATAAGGAAGGCTGTAAGCATCTTTTCTAGTGATAGAATTTAATTTTCTACTGTCAAGGCAGAACCTTAGGTCGCCGTTTTTCTTAGGAGTCAATAAAATTGGGGAGGACCATGGACTTTCACAAGGCTCAACAACATCGTCCTGAAGCATTGCATCAAGTTGTTCAATAAGAACACGCTGCTTTACTGGCGACATCCTATAATACCTTTGTCGGATTGGCAAGGAGTCTCCCGTATCAATAGCATGGGATATTAGTGTCGTTCTCCCTAAGCCGCGTTCCTCGTAGGATATGCCTCTAAATTGTGCAATGATATTGTCAGCAATATCCTTTTGACTCTTACTCAAGTGGTCATAAGGACAGACGTGCTCCTCTTCTACCATTCCTATTGAAGCTGCTTGAGATGCATTTAGTAAAGTAATAGATTTAAGATGCCGTGGAAAAATATTAAAAGATTTCCAAAAATCCATACCTAAAATTAGAGAATTTTGAATTGTAGGTACAATATGAATTGGTATAACCTCAGTTTTATCTTGAAAGGTAACAGGTAAATTCATTAGGCCTATTGATTTTAATTTCTGACCTCCTGCAGCCACAAATTGCACATTATCATTATGCTTCATTATGGGAAAAGTAAGGGCTAAAAATTCATGGGCATTGTTTCCAAGTAAAGATACCGAAGAGCCCGTATCAAGTAAACCCAAAAGTTTTGTCTCACCTATCTGTATATTAGCATAAGGTCTAGAATAATTAGTTTCTTTTTGACGGATAGAGGAGACAGTGTAACAAGTGAAAAACTTGGTAATGTAAGATAACCAATCTTGCCACTCCGAGCCATTAAAGTTAGACGTATTATTTGATACACGATCTCGACAATCC
This sequence comes from Laspeyria flexula, assembly GCA_905147015.1. Lineage (NCBI taxonomy): Eukaryota > Metazoa > Arthropoda > Insecta > Lepidoptera > Erebidae > Laspeyria > Laspeyria flexula. The sequence goes on from LR989958.1 coordinate 3,491,591, forward strand.
GTCAAAATTAGTTTTTTGATTCAGAGTTACAATCGGGACATTCTGTCGAACGAACATCCTTTTTCCCGCACTTAAAACATACTATAATACGTGGTTTGTCACACTGACGAAGAGAGTGCGTATCTGAGCGGCATCTTGGACAATAAACACGTTTAGACTTGTTCGAAGGCTCATGATTAATAGCATCAACCTTCAGAGACTTATTTGAGTAATTTTTATTGAAATTTGATTTATAATTAGTAGAACTATTATCAGGTTTAACATCAGTTGGCTTATAGGCAAATTCAGGAGCTACAGTATCGACAGTAACCTTAGGGGGTTCTTGGAATTGATTTTGACGTGATTGAATATTCTCATAATTACGGCAAAGAGATTTTAATTTATCTATAGAGTTTATCACATCGGACGATGCCAAAATATTAGTGTAACAAGGCCGGATATTATGTAACAATATTTCCAATTTGTTTTCCTCACCCAGAGGTTTATCAAGCCTAGAAAACATACCATGCATAATAGATAGGTATATAATAATGTTCTCATTCTCGCCCTGAGTACGCGAACGAATCTCAGATAAAAGCCTATAGTCATAGTCTTTAATGCTGAAGTCCTCCTTTAAGCGTTGTACCAATGCCGGCCAAGTTTTTACATTATCTTTAACGCAACGATACCAGTGGAGTGCTTCATCTGTGAAAATTTCGTAAGCAAAAGAAAGAATTCTATCATGAGTGATTCCTCGGGAGATCACGAACTCCTCAACTCTTTGTATAAACGCTCGGACGCACGTTTTTCCAGAATATTTCAGTTTATTCAATTCTGAAGTCAAACTACGCTCACAAGAAACAGTTATAGGACCACCAGAAGCTTCAGCATGTGTATCTGCTGCAGCAGATTTAATACTAGAAGGCCTCATTACAGCTAAATCTTTCATTAATGTTTTGAAAATAGCAAAACTTTTCCTAAATTGATCAACAGTACCGGCAGAAGTAGATATTCTATTAAATCTATGATATAAGTGATTAAGAATATTTTCTGTTCTCAAATATATATTCAAATCAAACTTAGTCTTTAGAGACTGTATGTTATTTTGAGCCTTTAATAATGTTTCATTAATACCCTCAAGATCTTTACCAGCCTCGAGATGTGATTCTAAAACATCTCCTGATGGTAAATCTTTAGATATTTGGACTATTTGTCTACGGAGTTCCTGAACTGTATCACCCGGATCTAAACCGCGGACTGCTACTTCATACTCCAGCTCCGATTTTTGTAACGACAAAAATTTTATAATATGACCAGACATTTTTCAGAGTAAGTGTTGTAAGATTTGCTTAGCTAATAGAATGCTATACAATAATACATTAAAAAAATCACAACAAAAACAACACCATAACGAATAAAGCTAAGAAATACTTGAGAGCTACCATCACCCGAACACTACAACTAGAACTACTCAGTGTGTTGCTTATTTATTGGGCGCCACTATAACACTTTCTACAGGTGAATAAAAAAATATTTGAAGTGTACAAAGAATATAATAATACTAAATAAATTTATAAACTCGGGTTCACACACTGAGTAGTTAGTCTAAAGAACCCACGCTACTATCCTTGGGAAAGAGGCCTTGGTCTTCAGATGAAGGACAGCGGGGGCTTCTGACACGCTCGCCAGCTCCAGTCACGTCCCAAGTCCGTGCGGCTAAGGTAGTCCACTAAGGGAGTACAAGGACCCTGGAAGATCAATCCAGACATTTTACATATCGCCCGACTTCGGCGACTTGACTACCACATTTCATGTCTGCGTAATACCAAGCAAAGGAAATAGTAGCGGCGTAAGCAGTGAACGAAATGTGGCAGATCAAGTCTTATATAAAACATACACAATATTCACATAGATTTAACAATAGAACTATAGTGAAAATGAATGGCAGTTAAGCACTATTTTTACAATAAGTGGGTAGTAGACTAGTTAAAAACAACTGCCATGATTACGAGAAGAAGGTTGTTTTATGGAGTATTAATTACATATCTCAACAATCACAGTGCAGAGTACTATACAGTTAAGCAGTGCACAAGCTACATAATGACTACAAAATATTCTATGAAAGCACTGGTACACCAACATCACTAAATAATATTTATAATATCTTACAACACTTACCCAGTATAATGTGGGGTAACACACACACAATTAATTAGTGCTCAATAAAATTTATCCGTAGGTACAGGTACAGACTTAGTATTTAAATTTATCAATTATATTTAAGAAGTTTCGTCGCAACAGAACCAGGTGAGTAGATAACTCAAAAACAGGTACGCGACTCAAGTCAGCGCGGCGGGCGGCGCGGGCGCAGCTCAGAGACCGACCCCGCGCGGGACGCGGGACGCAGGGCACGGTAAGTATGTCGCAGGCAGTAATACACAATTGGACATTTTATAAAATGACTAAATAGAGGATCCACTTATTATAAATATTTATATTTATTTTCAATGTAATGTGTAATATGTAACTAAATAAGTTTATATAGCGTTACAATTGTATGTATGTTAGTCTGTAAGGTATGTATTTTTATGAGACTTTGTATCTCGAAATAAATGATTATTATTATTATCCGATCTGATCCGAATAGCAGGATCGCGCTGGATGCAGGCCGCAAACAACCGGCCCTATTGGAAATCTCTAGAGGAGGCCTATGTTCAGCAGTGGACTTCCTGCGGCTGATATGATGATGATGATTATTATAATAAATATTATGTAAGGCGCTTGTAGCATTATGCTACTGAGATGTTTGTTGCGATTATCGAGGTTAAGCAACGTTTAGCAAGGTCAATTCATGATGGGTGACCGTTAGTAACACTTTCATTCTCGAGCGACTCCGTGCTTCGAAAGATACGTAGGTACCGCATGAAGATGACATTGAAATTCGGCGGCAATGCTAATCAATGTCATCATCATTCGGTATCTCTATTCTACGTGTGGTAGATCGACTTACACTGAAAATACGTTATGTAGATATCAATCATTTTATTTGGTCAATTTTAGTTTACGAAACCATAAATTTAAATATTTCTGATATTGATTGATAGACCTAAATTAAAATGATAAAATAATACTCGTTACTCTTCTACTCGTCTGCTACAACACTAAAACGTAATTGACAATACGCAGACTATCTTAAAAGTTTGTATAACGTATTTTCTTTGGTTGATTTGTAATAATTGGCTCATAATTTCGCAGGTGCGTTGTATCATTGCTACAACTTGCTATTAACACGTTATTTATTCATGATATCCGCCATCTGGACCAATTATAAATACGCTTCCCTCTGTTCACTGTCTACAGCAACGAATTAAAACTTAATCTATTTTAAGATACCAGTATTAAAACGTTTTATTAAAAGGCCGTGTTTTCTTTACAATACCTACAGGTACCTTAATCTGTTAAGATACTACTAAAATTAATACTACTAAAGAAAACCCGTTTAATACGCAGTCGGACTGAGAGATATTGAAATGAAAGAGTTTGTAATTTGTCTTCCAACTGCTTATATAGCAGCTTCCAGCGGTGTTTCCTGAGTGCTATGACAACAACATGTCCTTCTTCAAACGAGGTTTAAAGAATTATAAGAGCTATTCATAATTATAAAAAACAATAATTTAGGGTGAAGGCCGGGTGGTTGAATAGTTAAATCATTCTTTTCGTGTCGAAAGCAATCAAATTGTCTCGGTTAAAAACCCAGCCGCGTCCCCGCGTCGTCGTCAGCAGTCATCAGATATTCCTGCGTGCAGTGCTCGGGCAAGCAGGGCATGATATCAGTTGGTTCATAGTTTAACCTTTAACTGGTGACCTACCCGTCTTACAGACACCGCAATTCTATACTTCGCTATTTCTCCCCTCTCTTTCGACACTTCACCCGCCGCACCTCAGTACCCTCCGCGTTTACGTTGATCTTTCGCTCAGTGACAGGCACGCCCGCGCAACGACCACCCGTACTGCTGTTGTGGAGATTCACCGTTTCACAGACGTCAGGTCAGTGCTAATGTGTATTTTACTTATATGTCCGTTATTCGTCACCTCACTGTTAGTGGTCACGTCTTCATAGTGTCTGACAAGCGTCACAGCGATAGTAATGAATTATATTTTTATTATAGAATGTCTCACAATGATCAGCCGAGTTCTGCCAAAAGAAGACGGGTTCTAAATCATCGAGAGATACTGCACGAGTTGGGAACAGAGAGTGATGGTGAGTTTAGTAGTTTTGACGACGATATGGGCGACCCTGACTTTGTCTTAGAAAGTGACCACGATACTGAATCTGAGCAGTCTGGATGCGAAGACAACATCACTACTGTCGACAGGAGTGTCCTGAACTAATAGAGACAACCTCTAACATAATCCTTGAGGTACAAGCCCTAGGGAGTACCAGTAATAGTGATGAGGAGTTCATTGAAAATGCTACAGAAACAAGCAATATCAGAATTATTTGAGTCTTTCGTGAAAAATTGTCAAGCGAATTACACACTTGGTACTCACATATGTTCGATGAAATGCTTGTTGGATTTCGGGGTCGATGTGGTTTTATTATATACATATAAGAGGTTGCCGCGAGAGTTGCGCTTGACCGTAGAAAGAGTCATTGGTGTTGATGATTTACCACAACGACCAACCAATGCCATGGCTCAAAATCTTTCTGGAGTTAAAAGAACTTGTGCCATATGTCCTAGCCGTCTAAAAAGGCGTACTAGATACTCATGTACTTACTGTGATAAGCCTATGTGCCTGAACTGTTGTAAACAAATATGTGATGTCTGCGTACAGAGTCATTCCTAAGCAACTAATGTTTGATGTTTGCAGTTTTTTTATTTTTGTATTTTAGGATTAATTTTTCTACTGTGATTTGTTGATTAGTATCTAAATAACATAATTATAATGTAAAAGAAGTTTCCAAAGTTTATTTTAGGGTACTAAAGGGCCCATTTTAAGTTTGTTCCTAATTGTTCGTAAAAATGTTCCTACTCAAATAAAGACTGATTATTTTAAAAACCCTGTGCTTTTTTTAAACCCTTTCTTGATAATTATATGTCTTTATGTATAATTTATCAAACAGTTGAATTAAACTGTTCATTTTGCTAATGACATTTCGTGTACTCATATTTTTCCGTATACGTTTCTCAAACGTCACGTCACTAACTATGCACTACTAATACCAGGTCACCAGTTAAAGGTTAAGGAAAGGCACCACTCTTGCAATTCGAGTCAGAACAATTAGAAAAAAAAAATTATAACGGTATCCAAATCGACGAACCGAATATCTAGTAGCGAGTAGGGCCCCAGTTTAAAAGGCAGCATTCCTCCTACTCTAGGCCTACTGCTAACAAATCCCCAAAGGATGTTGTAGACTGTTAAAGCCGACAGGGACATAACATATTCTAGTGTTACTAAGGCCGTGGTTTTCTGTATAGTGGAGGAAATTCCCAGTAGGTAGGTAAATAGGTATAACTATACCTAATAATTATCAATTAGTAAACTAGCTTCCACCTGCCGTCAAGCGAAGACATTACCGTGAGAAGTAGGTAGGTGCGTTACCTATTAACCCAAGATATAATAATAATTGATCAGGAGTTAATAATCATTCCCAATAAGTAGGTATAATAATTAGGTAATAGTATATTTTAATATAATATCTAGGTGGGTATATTATTTATGTATTGTTTACATCCGTGTAGTGACGGATTCAGAATACATACACTACCCCATCTTAACTCGTGGGTGTCGTAAAAGGCGACTAAGGGACTAAACTTATGTAGACAAGAGCACTGCGAGAAAAATTCGAAACAAACCCAATAGCAACCCGTCTGGCCAGCGTGTATATTATATCTTCACTATCACTACATAGTATAAAACAAAGTCGGTTTCTCTGTCCCTATATCCCTACGTATGCTTAAATCTTTAAAACTACGCAACAGATTTTGATGCGGTTTTTTTTAATAGAGTGATTCAAGAGGAAGGTTTATAGGTATTAAATACATATCACGCGGGCGAAGCAGCGGGCGGAAGCTAGTTATATATATAATTCTTCTGTACGTGTGTTGACAGTGAACTCCTCCTAAACGGCTGAACCGATTTGAATGAATTTTTGTGTATGTGTTCAAGTGAATTCGAGGATGGTTTAGATTCACAAATAAAAAAAATGCAATCGATTGGTATATCATGCAGGACAACGTCTGTCAGGTCCGCTAGTAGTAGTATTATATAGTAGGCTAAATTCCCTCCACATTCTTTGGAGTAGACCCGTGCCCAGCAGTGGGACATTTGTGGGTTGAAATGATGATTGTTTATAATATATCATAGTTTAGTAAGTATATAATAACGTACCCCAGACTACCATTTACTCTTTCAACAAATACATCCTAAGGTTGTCTGGAAGAGATCGCTATAAGCGATAAGACCGCCCATTGTGCCTACATTTTGTACCCTTTCTCTATCTCTGTATTTACTCTTTACGTGGTGTACAATAAAGAATATATAAAATATAAATAAATAATTTAATTATCGATTGGTAAACTAACTTCGGCCTATCATCACGCACTTACTTTTCAACTGAAAATGTTTAAAACTGCTATTGAGATCTAATTACGTTCAATTGATCCATTCGTAAATTGGCAGACTTGGGGTCCTGGCTGAGTTTGTTGAACCGCGCAAGATGCGCGTATATACATTTCCCCTCTTAAAAAAGATTTCGGTGTTACTATTAGAAGTTTTCTGTTCGCATAGGACTTCCCTTTCAACAATATCTTAAGTTTCGTATTTATAAAATTATTCGAACACATCTATATATATAAAAATCGCAGGGTCGCTGTATCATTTGATTCCCAAGGGTCGAGTAAGAATTTAAACGTTTTCAAAACCACAAAAGTTTTGCTACCATGAATACAAATGATTCTACTTTAAAATAAAGCTAGGTTCGAATTTACTACAAAAGATCTGTTTATAGGTAACGATGCTTAGGTACATGAATATGTAATGGCTCATTTGTAGTTGGGAGAGCTTTCAAGAGAAATATTGTTATTACGTAACATGTTATTCGACATTCTTTTAGGGTAAGTGGCTTTCTTCGAATTTGGTTTAAAGAAAATACCATTTTCGTGGGAGGCAGTGTCTTGGCTGTATCCCTGAGATTGTCGATATTCATTGGCGACGACTACTACTTTCCATTAGGTGGGCAAATGGCACGTCTGTCATCAGAAATCCTACACGAATTCTCGAGTTATCGGTCGTTTCGCCCATCAGTTTTTTGCCCGAGCGGGCGAAACGACCATCCAGATTTTTATAATATTTGATTAGGTGTTTCGTCCGATGAAATTTTTATTACAATTTAGACACCAAGTACGACAGCAAGTTAGAAAGTCAATTTTGAAATAATATGAAACATTTGAGATTTTGTTTTTTTTACGTATTAATACGCAATCTTTTTTTTGATGCTGTCTGTACATGAAAAGCAATAAAAGTTCCATCGGACGTATCGCCCGATCAAAAATTATAAAAATTTGGACTTGGTTGTTTCGCCCGCTCGGGCGAGAAACTGGCGGGCGAAACGACCGATAACTCGAATTCTCGTCATAATATTTCTATATTTATGTCAAATGTTTGCAAATTTGAATTAATTAGTTAATGTATTACATATAATTATATAAACAGTATATATAGTTACCCGTAATATTAATGGGCTATATACAATTTTTTTACGTCAAAATGTAAATATTTAATTATTTTTTGTCAATACTAATATGAAACAATATTTCAATAAATTAATACCTATGTATTTAATTATTTGTCACTTTTATAAAGCGGGATGATTTGTGTTTATTTTGGATGATATGGATATTTTGTTATCAAAATCATTGCAAAGTAGGTCATTAAATTTGTATATTAGCTATCTTAATATTATTGGATCTACATAGATAGCTATATTTGATCATAAACTATTCGTATTTAAAGATGATAAACGTGTATAAATAGCTTGTAATAGTAAATATTGATAAGAGAAGGTGCATAGATAATAATACGATCAGATTCCAAGTGTAGCTATCTGTAGTAGCAAACAAATAGATACTGAATACTACAAAAAATAAACAAAAACAGCTCGGTGAAGATACTTATTTTATATTATTTTACTAGCGACCCCCCAGTTTTGTATGAGAACCATTAATAAAAAAATTTGTCCAAAAATACTATCCAAGACGACTGTGTGAACACTTGCCGTGTTCAGGGGGCTTACTCTGAATTTTGACATTCGACATAATCAAAATAATGTATAACTTGGTCTACCAACTGAATGAAATATACTTACATCTTAAAAAATCTAATCGTAACAGTAACTTTGTGTTTATTTATGAAGTAATAAAAAACACAAGCTGATGCCTGCGAAACACGTGTGGCGTGTCTATAAAAGTATTTTACGTTCTTTTTAACTTTCAAGGAACTTTAGCGGTTTTCATTTTTAAGTTGCAGCTATAAAGGTAGCAACGGAAGAGACTTTTCAACTTTTATTTTTAATTGCAATAAAAAATATTACAAATAGCAATCGAAATCAGCGCATTCTACGTGTTATCAATAAATAGGTGAACAGTGTGATGACACAACACAAAAGACACGTTTAGTGATGACGCAAATGAATTTTTCTTTGTTGGAAGACGAAAAGAATTATTGAAAACATTCATAAGGAGCTCTTATTTCTAGAAACGAACAACAATCAACTCTGGTAGTTTGAAATGAAAGAGGGAAAGAGGAAACCAAGTTCCTACCTTTCTGTTAAACCTCTTGATACAATATTAAAACTAAACAATCTGAAGTATATTTTTCCACCTACAAAGTAACATCATCATGACTGTCATGTTAGTCTAGTGGTTAGTGACCCTGACTGCTAAGCCGGAGGTCGTGGGTTTGATCGCCCCACCCAGGACAAATCTTTGTGTGATGAGCATAAAGGTTTGTTCTGTGTCTGGGTGTAATTTATCTATAATATGTGTGTATATACAAAAAAAAAATGTATTTCAGTAGTATATCAGTTGTTTAGTACACATAACACTAGCAAATATAATTGCTTACTTTGGGACTAGATGGCGCTGTGTGAATGTGGTAGAATATTATTATTATATTATAATATCAGACCAACAACAGTCACTACTGGATATAGAGTCACCTAATTTACGCCACCGAGAGCGTTGCCTTCCAAAGTAACATACCATTTAATACGAAACAAACCAACTTCCTCAACTATATTTTATACTGAACTACAAAAATATTTGATATTCATCGTTTTATTCATAAAAAATGCACGGGTTGTGTTCTTGTGCATGATATATTGGTCCGCGGGGTTCCCTTGCGGCCATCTGGACACTACATCGCGTAAGATACGACATATTCACTGCGGTAAAACTTTTTTATACACTATACCTATATTTACAAACCCTTTTTGTTTCAATTACAGTACAGGACTTGAATCTAGGCGTATTATTATAATCCATTAAAATTGTTGCCCTAATTAATTCTGTTTATATAAAAAATAGGTGACGTTCTAAAAAAGGGACAGATCAGGAGTACCCTCAACCGGGGAGAATGCATGAAAAGACTGATGAATGTTGAAGAAGCCAAAGATGTATGTCAGAATCGTAGCAAGTGGAAGAAAATGGTCTCTGCCTACCCCTCTGTTGGGAAAGAGGCGTGATCTATATGTATGTATGTATGTACGTTTATATAAAGTTCATCGTGTCACAACAGAAACTACTGATCCGATTTGAAAAATCAATATAAGAAAAATCTTTTAGTGTTGTATTGTCTATTTATCGAAGAAGGTTATGGCTATACAGGATGGAATTTTTGGTCAAACTTTTTAAAAATAAAGGAATATTTCCTTTGAGTAAAATTATCTATCTCTAGTATTTAAAGTACTTTCCCTCCAGGTGGCATTATAAAATTCCATCCTGTATAACATCACGCTACAGCTAATAGGAGCTGAGCAATAGCCAAATAAAGAAAGACGAGAGCGACGCCCCGCGAGATTTTTAGTACATAATATGTATTGAGTAATTTCTAATAAAGTAGCGAGTGTACTGATACCAATGTGTATAATATATGTATTCTAAATGTGTAATCTAAGTTAAAATTATAAGTGACACACACCGATTTTTCACTAAGACATTCATGGTTACGCACCTATATATCACACCAACCACATCTGTATTGGACAGTTTTCAGGTAGTAAAGCTTGAACTATAGAATACTTTCTGACAGTTTAACTTTAAACCCTTTGGCTGACAGGAAAGCGAAACATTATTCAAATTATAAGGGCACATATAAACAAATTTCGTCGCTTATACAACAATACCGCGCAAGTCAATTTTGACTGGTTTTCAGGAGAGACAAATAACTGTTTATATCTTATTAAATACATTAATGTTTAATGAATGCAAAAATTGATTTAAATTATTTGTTAAAGATAAAAAAATATTTTTGCATTCATTAAAGATTAACGATGTATTGAATAAAATATAAATAGTTATTTGTCTCTTCAGAAAACCAGTCAAAATAGACTTGCGCGGTATTGTTGTATAAGCGACGATTTATGATTGTAGGGACGTTGCTATCAACAGCCATCCAGGCTTGCCTATTGCAAAGGGAAAGGTGTAAACTGAAACTTCAAAACAGACATAGTGCGTATTCATGAATAATTTAAAACGAGGTTAAACGTATTAGTCCGGGATCCCTGGTCCAAATTTATTTTTTATTACATTTTTTATACATTTTTATTACGTTCATTTCGATGAGACGCCCAACAATTTCGTATTCCAAAAGATTGATTGTGGTAGCTAACAGACGTAGCAAGGGTATACCGGACCGGGAAGGAAATACCGGGATAACGTACCACGCAATTTGTAGGACAATATGACTATTCAATTACATAAATATTAAGTAAGTAGTAGGTACATACACACACATAAATATTAAGTAGGTACGAAAAAGGTCATTATTAAGAATGTTATTTTTACAAGTTTGACAATTACAGTTAATTTTAATACCGATACCTATTAATAACTAGAAGTCGTGCGGGTACTTAATTATGAAAAATTTTAACAAAACTTTTTTTTATAAATCATGATCTTGAAATATAAATTATATTTTGATCCAGGAAAAGGAAAAATATTATAAATTAAGAATTTTCCATTAATATATTTTTTTTAAATATAATAATATATATAAATTACTCTTTTTTCTTTACACACTAGTCCGCTCATTATTGCTAAAGAAGCCAACTATATTTTCTGAACTAAACCCATACAAATTGCAGCGTAATCTACTAATGAAGAATAATATTGTTTATTACACTTGCTTGGTCTCAATGGACAGTAGGCTATTAGTGCCTATAACTAAGTTATACCCATAATAAAAGTAACATGTCCTCATTTCACAGATCGGAACAAATAAACAGATTAAAGATCCAGACGAGTAAGCTTAGAGCCTATTATATGACTATTAAATAACGTTAACTCCTATAAACAAGCCACCTGTAGATTTTATTACTGTAATTGTAGTGAGATTTGAATATAAAGGCCCCGACTGACAGATGAGTTTTTTAAATACAATATCGTCAGTATAAAATCGTCTATATAAAATGTTATTTGCTGTTCGTTATATAGTCTCGTTAAAACGGCTGGACCGATTTGGCTAATTAAATTATTATTTTGTGTTTATAATGGTAAGGGCAAAGTTTATATTCGGAGTAAATTGAAGGTTGGATTTTCATTTATGAAACGATTGGATAAAGCTTTTCTGAATAGAAAACCTACTACGAAGAAAATTTTAAAAAGTCAGCAATTTACAGCCGCGCTAAGCTTGGTGGGGGGGGGCCTAGTTTGCAAGTTGGTTGCTAGTTTTTCTTTTTTCTAATGGATTTTGAATAAAATCTTTCGTTTCCGTTTTCTTTTTAATCCGGGTCTCGTAGACAGTTTTCTTAGCAGTAAAAGTCATAGATAAAGTTATAGTAAATGAAGTCGAAGTTTGGTGCGAGAATGTATTTTCTATTTGTTGGATCTGAAAAAGTTTTTCGTGTAGTTTGTGATACATTGTTCGAGGTGTAGTAAAAGTGTTCAATAATGTAAGTCCGATTTCAGAGTTCTTTACTTATAAAAAATAAGTTTCTTATTGCAAGTTTCGAGGTTATTACTATGAGAAAACCGTAAATTTCGTAGCTCAGTTAAGTATAATAATTATAAAATTAGACGATTATAATATAATTATACATATAATAATGATTGGTCCCACCAAATATGTGAAAATTTAAATGTAATCGTCAACGGTGGAGTCTTTTTCAAATATTTATTAACGATAAATATTATGACTAGGAGTCCTATAATATTTGCTGCCAAAAGCAGTCCACTTTATTCATATAAAGTTTTCTTGGCGTCCCATTTTATTACTTGAATAAATACCCATGTACATAATTTTTAACCAAGAATCTAAACATAACTTTCAGCAGTATAAAATATTTTCTCTCTTAGTAATGGATGGAATACTGAACTGCATTCTATTTATAGAGAATATTATTAGTATATTTTAAGCTACCTACTTTGTTTTTTAATTAAAGTCTCCCACTTCTACTTAGTCGCCTGTAAAGGAGAAATTATAATAAAAGGAGTAGGTATTCATAACAGTAAAAAAGAAAAGTATAATATATTTTTTGTTGATTGCTACGTTTTAATTTTATTTTACCTTTGACATTTATGAAAGTACGCAAAATATTCTAGTTATTACTAAACTACTTCAATGCGATTATTATTAATATTATGGTTTTGTATATATTCACTGTAATGCGTAAGTCAATTTGACTGGCCTGTTGGTCTAGTGGTTAGTGACCCTGACTGCTAAGCCGGAGGTCGTGGGTTCGATCCCCACCCAGGACAAATCTTTGTGTGATGAGCATAGAGGTTTGTTCTGTGTCTGGGTGTAATTTTTCTATAATATGTATGTATTTACAAAATGTATTTAAGTAGTATATCAGTTGTTTAGTACCCATAACACAAGCAAATATAATTGCTTACTTTGGGACTAGATGGCGCTATGTGAATGTGGTAGAATATTATTATTATTAATTGCTGGAAAGCGTTTTATGTGTTCACAATGTAATTCTAATTTGCACCCAAATTATCCTTTCTAAAACGGCCAACTATAGCGGCTAAAATTGAGAAAAGTAAATTATAAAATAAATTTATTCAGAGATCAATCAATTAATCTTTGACGGAGATAAATTTAAAATAAGAAATTATCACAAAGGGTAACGATAGGATTCAATTTTTGCATGTCTACTTTGAACTTATCTTCAACTTCTTTGTCATTCTTGAAATGATATTGATCTTTTATTTAATATCCTTCTTTTATATCAATTCAACCATCTTTGAAGTGCGATTACGATTAACCGCTCGGCATTTAGAGTAATTTTCCAAAAATAGTCTTACATTGGCAAACCTTGTCTTGACTGTTACGAATACGGCAACTCGCTCGTGATGCCCCTGGTGTTGCAGGCGCCCATAGGCTACGGTAACCGCTTACCATCAGGCGGACCGTACGTCTGTTTGCCACCGTCGTGGTATAAAAAAAAAAAAAAAATACAATAAAAAGGAATTTAGCTTTAACAAAGTAACATTTCAGTCGTTCTTCAGTGATGCACAAAAGTCTGTCTAATTAAAAATCAATTGCCGAATGAATGTAGTAGGTATATGTACAATAATGTACATTCGGCAATAGATTTTTATTTTAGATTCAGCAATTGATTTCTGTTTAAATACAGATTGTTTATCATATATTTTCACAGTCAAAAAGGAGATATTTTTTATGATTATGCCAATAGGACAGTTAAACCAGCCAGTACCTTCCAAAGATATTTTTTTTATTTGATTATGATTTGAATAAGATACTTTCTACTTATTTTTCACGACAGCAACATCGTTGAACTTAATACAACTCGGATGTCATGCATACATATATAATTACGGTTGTAGCTTAATAAGTTAAACTAAATATTTTAATCTGAGACACAGATTGCTCTGAGAAACATACCTACTTACTCACTTTTTCTAAATTCATCAACCACTCCAATCTTACACGCCACAAACACATAAAAGATACATAAATAGATTGCATATAACACAGAATCGCATAACGTAAACTAAATGTAATAAGCGTCAAAACAAAAGCCTTAATATATGGCGTTATGACATCTGGTGGAAAGTGTCACCGCTGAAACATCCACGCTTTGAAGACGTCAAAGGAGATAGGCGTTCATAACATACGCTATGGTTCTTTGTGTACATAATTTGTAATATTGTGATGGAAGCACTATCAGTAACACATTTTTTTTTAGGTATATAATGCATTTTATATGTTCTTGGATTAAGAATACACCTTTCAAAGCGTAGGTGTCGTAAAAGGCGACTAAGGGAGTGGACCTTAGGCAGCCAAGAGCACTGCGAGAAAAGGAAAATATTTTCCGGTGGATTGGGTTCGTCATATTGCATATATTTTTTTACTGCGGATGCTGTACAATATTGATTTTTCCTTTTTTCTTAAGACTTGTTTTGTTGAATAAAGTGTGAAAATTTATTTTTTACCAGTTTAATTTTTGTGTACTGTTCACTTATAACTATACCCAGATGTCGTCATGTATAACACATAAAAAACACACCCAAAAACACTTATTAATAGTAATTTCTATTTTTAAAGTATGTACCACAAAATAAAATATTTAAGCCATTGTCGGTATTTGATACCAGACAAATATCCACAGTGAACATTTTGGCCAAAAATACTGTTTTATAAAGGTCTGTGACAACGGTGAAGATACGGGATGTCCGTTTTCCTAATTTAATTAGCGGACCAAGAAAATGGTGCGAATTCTTTTTGTTTAATTTTGACGGAAAACAAAAGGCTTTTCCGCTTCATTGTGCCAAATCAAATGAAATGTATTGACACTTAAAATACTTTTGTTAAGATAAATGAATGGATGTTTTACTTTATTGCTTATAATTACGAACAAAGAAATCATAACTTATTTGGATGTAGATACATAAGTATAATATATCGCACTGCAAATGTAAAACAGATATAACTTGAAATTAGTCAGTAGGTACATCAATTTCCAACTTCCGACTATAAGCTTAAGGTTTAAAATTGCCCAGTGACGTTTCTCATCTTATAACTATTTTCCACTATGAGTACGATATATTTAGTTGTAATTTTCTGTAGAGCAAGAGAGATAGCATACATTATTATTAATTACTAAAATCTAAATAAACCTGAATTTTGAATACACTTCGCTATCCTTACAGAACGTACGAGTGACAGAAAAAAGCTAGGTATGCAAAAATGCTTGTTTTTTCAAAGCATTCACGGTCTAAATGCCTCAAAGACTAGTATGAGTACTAGTCTTAATCATGCAGCTTTTCTCCAACTGTGCATTCTCGTATCTTCAGTGTCACACTTTCTTTGTTGTTTCCCCTTTGGAACAAACAAGAATGAACGGGTGTTAACCCTTTCATATTTTGAATTCTACTTCGACATAATTATATTCACCTATTTAATCGCGAAACCCACTATAGCTGAAATACGATTTTTATTTCATTGTCAATGTTTGAAAATAACATTGACCATATTGAATATTTGACAACCATAATATATCAAAATTAATCAAATGATTGTATCGGCTGCCAATAGTCTCTCTATTGTGAATGCAACAAAATCCAATTTTAACGAATTGTCATAAATTGGCAACAGAGGCGATCAAAAGATTAATATATAATATATGTATCTGTAACTTTTTAATCCTCTTGATGTTTCGGTATTTAGATAGCCCTAATTAATTTTGATTCGTCATTAGAGTGTTCAAAAGTTATTTAATTATTTCTAGAACGGCGAGTTTCGGGGAATTATTCGGTATTTCTACTCGAAAAGTTAAATGTTTCGTGAGAGGACTCTAAAATAACGCTAAATTTAGAATGAAATTATTTCATTTAACATACGAGGAATAAAACCTTTGTACTCTGAGCGTCACTGAGATGTTTCATCATAATTCGTGTTTAATATTTGAGCTAAAAATGTTTGCCGTTCGAACCCAAATCAAATAAGTTCGTATTATGATTTCAACCGGTTTAAAATAAACTAAGGTAAATGCGATTACTAAATATCTCTATAGTTTATAAGCATGGCATTTAGGTACTGGAATTTAATAAAAAAAATACTGTATTAATAGTCTGAATGATGAAAATCTAATCTACTAGGTACTAATTAAAAGTGGATATTAAATATGGAATCGATTCATTATTATGAAATTATAATTTTATAAAGTATACTAGGTATATTAAATTAAAAAGTTCAAGCAGGTTTAATTACGTATAAATTTTTGTTTTTTAAATTTTTTATATCATAATACCTATAAATATAACCTAGATGTCAACTTAATTTGCAAGTAATTATATACTTAAGTATATATTATAATCATCATAAAATAGTTTTATTTCTATATATGTACATAATATTAAATGAATACTTAGCTTACCTAAATCGAAGAAAATGTTGTTTTCCAATTTTCAGCGCACCACGACAAAGTAACAGTTAAGTACCACAAAACTTAATATCAGTCTATCCAAATAACATTAATGTTACAATCTAACTATTATAATATTTAATTTCAATTAAATAAAATGTATTAAGCACGAAAACACTAATATTTAATTAATTATATATTACACTTTATAAACTTGCTAAAACTTCAGACACAAAATACTTTTTATATTTTTATTTCACAATAATTTTTGGATAATAAATAAAATCACGCCAAAACGACACAGATAGGATAGAGTTTTAGTTTTTTTAACTTTTTCTGAGGCTACGACAACAGTGCGTTCAGCCTGCGTGCCGCTCGACTCGTGTTCGTGAGTGCTAAGTCGGCATGACACTGCTGACCCGACGCTCTCCGATCGCGATTTGGTTTTCGAACGTACATTCGCGCAAACGTCAAACTGTAATCTCTACTGTTGGGCTATACTGTTAGAAAAAGTTTTAAAAACATTATTTTTATTTCATAAAACTAGATGGAATATTTTTACATATTTTTTACATACACTTAGGTATGTAAAAAATATGTAAAAGTAAACTTATTAAATAAAATATTATGTTTAATTTTCAATTTGCATTATTGTAAACATGATTTTCTATTCATTTAAGTATAGATTTTGGTGGTCCTTTGGTAGTTGATCTCAGTCCGTCAGTGAATTTTGAATTGGAAAAAGGTTTTTATTGCAGTAATAGTTAAGTAGTTTAATGTGCCATTAAATAAATATTATGGTTAAAAATAACTAATTTAAGGCCCAGGAAAAAATATTCAAAATAAAGTAATTTATTTAAAAAAAACACTTAATAAATATTAAATTATTAATATTCTCGTAAATAATATTTCTTGCCCAATTTTTTATTATTCCTCTCTTGAAAATGTAACAACACGAAAATTCACTTTTAAAAATTTTCGGGGTTAGAATAACATAAAAGTTATTAGCGAGCAGCTGTTGCTTCCGTACGATACCAAGGCTTGGTTTCACCGATATCAACTAAGTTAAGCCTACAGAGGATTCAAGAATACTCAATTATGATAATTTTATTGGTTCCGCCGCGATGTGTATTTATTTACGCATTGAGTACGATAAAGAGGATTTTAGAATCTGTATGAAATACAGAATACCATATCCTACCTAAATTAGGTATATCAAAAAAGGCAACTAAGGCAAGAATTTATTTTAATTCATCAGTCAGCCAGCATCAGTCATTTTGAAATTAAAAAAATAATAATTTCGAATTTAGAACCACCAATATAACTAACAGAGGAGACCCGAGCATAGCAGTGGGACATTAAGGGGTTCCTGATAATGATGAATATTCCTATAGCATGCACACGAATGATTGGCGTTTAGAAATTCTACTGTTAGTGGTTTCGTAAATAGACACTTGAGTATAATTGTAAAGTAAGTGGCCTTTTTCAATTTAAAATAGATATCGCAATATTGAATTAAAGTTTAATAAATTAACAAGTGTTGATAAGTTATCGCACTTGTTGAATGTCAACAGGTACGTCATTAGCTGCATTTAGAAATATTAACATTATACTAACGGAAATTAATAATAGTTTTGTGCATTTCGGTATTTTTTGCTTTCTTTTTCGTAATTCACTAAAACGGAGAGGAGATTTAAAGAACAGAGGGCTTGACAACGGAGCTTTGAAAAACTTTTCACTCATAAAATATTAGTTGTTAAAAAATTTGGACTAAGCTACCAAAACTTACAACTGTATTTATAGGCTAGCTTAATGCGATTGCGAGATAAATATTAAAACTAAATTGACTGTAAAACATCTAAAGGCAATGATTAATCTATTTTTCATTGAATCTTTTATTTTTAACCGACTTCCAAACCAAAAGGAGGGAGGTTCTCAATTCGACACGTATGTTTTTGTATGTATGTGTTTAACTTAACTATTTTTGATTATTCTTATTATTATAATGCAAAGTTTTGATTTCATAATAAAATTCCTGCTTATTTAATTTTCGAACCTGTCAGCTGCAATATCGCTTTAACAAGAAATGCTTTGTTACCTACGTCTAAATAGGTGTATGTAATCTAGTTAAATAAAAATATTTGGAAGAGACCTGTGCCCAGCAGTGGGACGTTTATGAGTTTTATTGATGATGATATAAATCTACGTGTATTAAAACTTTAACAGCTGAGAAAAGGCTGATGTGACCCTTTTAGTGATTTTCCAAAAAATATCTTTTAACCCTTTGAACGCCAGAGACGTCTATACACGTAAAATGAAAATGTGCTCACCACGCCAATGACGGCTGTCTAAAAATGTACTGTATTTTAAAAGCTTGGCATTCAAGGCACGGCGATACCGATTTGACGTGGCTGTCAAAAGGTTAATTATAGCTTATCCTAAAAATCATTAATGCATCCCTCACTAGTTCACCTGGTTGTTGCAGATGAACTATTGAGAATTTCCTCCACATCCTCTCGGTGAAAGCTATTAAATGATAGTTTTTCGAAAATTCATTGAAAGGGTTGAAAATCTGTATGATAATATATTTTCATTAGAAAATCGTTTATTAATCGTGCGCAACCAGAGCGCATCACAATATGGCAATAAAAAAAGCTCGATAAGTTTTACGCTTTATAGAACTCGCTTATTAACATAATGTTGGATTTTATAACAGAATATTTATCTGATAACCACTCGCGCGTAATACCTAGGTCATTGGTAAGTGCAAGGTCAATTTATGGTATAATGGTAAGCCGATGGTCTCATTCGACAGCTGTGATTGGCTTACTAAGTCAATCGTGCCATATTGGCGAACTGTGATTGGTCGATATTAGTCCAGCGGTCTGCTATCGACGTGTTTAATTTAACAGGATCGGGCCCCAGGCATTCTATTATTAAAAGTAATGAAATGGACCTACTTTTAAATATTGTAGCTTATAATGTATAAATACTTAATATAGGTTCAGTAATTGCAGTTTTCCAAAATTAAAGTAACCTGTAACTTTTTTTGACATTACTTATCCACCAGTGCAAGTACCGACAGATTGTTAAAAGTACCGAACAATCTTTCAAACACATATTATAAAAAGTTGGTCATCAATTTACTTCGGCGCTATTTTTTATAAAAACACTATTTATTTCGGCGTCATGTTTTGTTGAAATGTGTTGTGTTACAGTCTTCCACAAAAATATACATGTACACAACTCTTTTCAGCCAGAACTCTTCCTACAGGAACGTCGTTAGATAGTGAGTTGGCATTCGCACTATAAATGATTTGAAGTTTATATATGCTGAATGTCCAGCCTCTCGTCTTCCAAAGACCAGTTTGTCTTAACTCGGATATACTCCACAATCTCCTCAACCTTCGTAAAGTGATGTAGTGGGTACTAAGTCTCATTGAATGAGTTAAAAAATTTAAGTAAAAAAACGCACACGATTATAATAATATTCTACCACAATTACACAGCGCCATCTAGTCCCAAATTAAGCAATTATATTTGCTTGTGTTATGGGTACTAAACAACTGATATACAACTTAAATACATTTTTTTTTGTAAATACATACATATTATAGATAAATTACACCCAGACACAGAACAAACCTTTATGCTCATCACACAAAGATTTGTCCTGGGTGGGGATCGAACCCACGACCTCCGGCTTAGCAGTCAGGGTCACTAACCACTAGACCAACAGGCCAGTCAGATTATAGTTAAAAATAAGTATAATTTGCATTTATCTTCTTACTAATAAAACACAAATGTAATATTTTCTTTATCACCATTGATGATAATGATAATAGAAGACAAAGCAGATTATTTCCTATTTTATTAAGAAGTGCGCTGAAGTGGTTATGCCATATGGTGTGGAATACGCAGCTGTTGGTATTAATAAAAAAACTTTGATGATATAACGGGATTACTAAGCTGGTCTGAGATCAAATCAACAGTCCCCACAGCATCTCATCTACGCCACTTTGTGTTTCAATCTTGAGTTTGCAGTAGAAAATTATAATAATCCACTAACAATAGCAGAAAACTGTACGAGTAAGATGCGAATTGTGACCTAACAATTCTCGACCTTATAATACATTGGCAAAAGTCGGAAATTTCAAAACAGATCATCCTATATCTCTTTATAATTGAGAGTGCATATACACGGTCAGGTTTCAACTTTATCGGTGGCGCAGCGACAGTACGACTGATGGTCGGGTTGGCCTAAAAGCAGTATTGGATTTTCTGATGATAAAATTCTCCGTATCAGTCTAAAGTTTGGAAAAGATTCGCTTGCATTATCATCATAGCTAGCGATATATTAGAGTAATGTTCGTTTGCCTGCCTTTTTAAACAAACAGTAAGACATATATAAAGTATCGCTAAAGTGGCAGTGGGCAGGGCACATAGCTCGTAGAACTGATGGCCGATGGGGGAAAAAGGTTCTCGAGTGGCGGCCACGTATTGGAAGGCGCAGCGTGGGACGGCCCCCCACCAGATGGACCGACGACCTGGTCAGGGTGGCGAGCGGCCGTTGGTTGCAGGCGGCACAGGACCGTTCGCAGTGGCGTAAATTAGGTGAGGCCTATGTTCAGCAGTGGACGTCGTTGGGCTGATATGATGATGATGAAGACATATATTTGACTATACTACACAAACAGGTGTTATTTAAAGTCAACAAGGTTTCTTCCCAAATACGAAAACTTATAATGCCCCACGCTTCTTTAACTTCTTTAAATATAATTCGTCATCATCATCATATCAGCTCAATGACGTCCACTGGACATAGGCCTCACCTAAACTGTCTTAGCGAGCGTCATAAATAATGATTTCCTTAAATATCAAATAATAATAAAAATATAAGTACCTACACAATATAAATTCAATAATATCAAATCATCTCACATTCTTAGATAGCTCCGTAAAATAAAATAAGTAAGTATGTATTAATAGAATCCAATATTATTCTAATGACAAGTAAAATTGCATTATACATTTCTATCTTTTGTGAAATAACATTTGTCTAGACATCATGGTTCAAACTTTAATGATATACTTTGAAGAAGCTTATCTTCGAGTGCAAGAGACAGAAGTACCTGATATTTGAATAAACGTACCTGAAACTTTAATTGGTGAGATAAGATGAGGCAATTTAGATTTGTGAAAGCAGAGATTGAGCTAAACTGGTGATTTCGGTCAAATTTTGATAATAACCACAGTTTTACAGGTTAGTCAGTAGATACATAAATTATTGTATCATAATAATATACTTTCATTTTTTATTACTACTTTTAAACTAGCTCGTTAAAATGTTTTAATTTTTGGACTTAACAGAAAACTCGCAGTTTTGTGTTAAGTCCAGTCGGCTCGATGCGAATTTGCAACGCAGCAAACTGCAATGCAAAGTGCTGTGATGCGATTTCAAGCGGTAAGGCGTGCCACGGTTCAATCATTCCTTTGACGAAACCGTTCCGTTCATAAGATGCGAGCTCGTAAAGTTTTACGATGTGACGTCGAATCGCAGGTTTGTATTTAAGCCCTTACTTACCTAAGTTTGTGGTGACTAAACTCACCAAAATATAACTATTGACATAACAGTACCAAGTAGTATTATTAATTGGTAATTGTTAGCCCTTTTAAGTAAATTAATTAATCGATCGTGCAGTCTCCAGTTAGAAGATTTAGTCAAACTAAACTATCAATTCTATTTTGCGAAAAGATCTTGTATAATATTACTTTCTGATGATTAATAAAAATTGCTAGCATTAACAAACTTTATTCCTAACAACTTAACTATACGAAATGATATACGTTGCAGCCAATAAACGAGTTAGAAAACCAATTAGATCCTAATGGAAACTCATTACTGTCATTTGTTTGTTGCACTTAGTGTAAATTGAAAATTTCGGGGCGTTTCCCCGTAATGGAGTTTCGAAACTAACCTAACTGGAGTGAGAATATTTGTGGTAACTTTTAGGTTTAGTGGCTTGGAATAAACTGTTAATTTGGCGAAGTGGAACAGTTAGCACTGTAATATTTGCCACAGTATATAAAGTTATCAGTGTGCGTATTCCAATCCATATTTTAGAGCTGAAAGCTTGAGAGAGAGCTTAGAAACTTGTTTATCTGTTTGGTTAAACGCAGTAATTTTAGGATATAATAAACCGATTTTTTTTTTATTTTTAAAAGACAACGCCCGCACTAGGGAACAAGCCCTGTGTCGCGGAGAGCTTTACAAACATGAAACTAACGGACACAAAGTACACCCAGACTAGAAACAAATATCTATGAATCACACAAATATTTGTGTGATTCATAGATATTTTTTAATTATTTTATATTATTTTTGTGAATTGACAAATTATTTTTGTATCGGATAGCCTATTTATTGAAGAAGTTTGAACATCACGCTACAGTCAATAGGAGCTGAGTAGTAGCTAAATAAAAATTTGCAGGAGCAAAGCTAGTAGCTAGGCACAAAAGAAGTATCCATTTAGGACAACACCTAGTGCAGCCTGATGACATACAAAATCTCTCTGTTCAGAAACTCTGGAGGTTCCTAGCCTCGACAGGACTAAACAGAGAACTATAATACAACAAGGGCGCTACAAAAGATCAATCCTGGTCGAGGTAGTAAAGGGGCTGACGGCTCCAAGCCCGATAAATAATAATAATAAATAATAGTAGCTAGGCAACAGCTAGTTTCATATAAATGGTATTCATAATCATCATTTCAACCCATAAACGTCCCACTGGTGGGCACGGGTCTCCTCCAGACAATATGGAGGGAATTTAGCCTACTATACTACACTGGCCTGACGGGTTGGTATAGAGTTTATTTCAAATTTGTCTCTACACGGAAACTGTATAGAATATTTTTGTCTGTTACGGCACGCGTCATAAACGTTACTTAGTTATAAGCGGACCATAAATAAGTATATAATATTCTACATCAAGTGTACACCTATAAACATTTCTCACAAAATTTTCATAATAACGCTTTAATCTGAAGTTTGCTGAAGTTTGGTAAGACACCGCGCTAAAGAGATTATGATATAATGTTGCACATATTATATTAAGAACCTTACCTTATTACAAGACAAAGTATTTTCGGCTCAGTTGCTCGAGTAACCTAACAAAGATTAAGCTTTGTAATTTTTTTTATTTTTTAATAGTTTCACTGACACCATGACGTAGCGATTAAGGTGGTCTTGCCACTTACATGGCCGTGCCAAATAACGTGGGTAAGTTTGTAAGTTACTCGAGACAAATATTTGTGTAATTCTCGAGACAAATATTTGGATACTTGTTTCGAGTCTGGGTGTACTTTAAGTCTGTTAATGGTATGTTTGTAAAGTTACCCGCGATACACGGTAGTTAATTAGAAGTAACTTGAGGAGTTGGAAATAAATTATTCACTTCTCCCGATTTTTTATTTTTATATAAAAACATCTCGACCGCTTTGCAATGGGTATACATAATCGCGTGAATCCTGCTTTATAGCAGGTTCCACGCGATTATGTAGGCTTCCAATATCACAGTCTTCAATAGAAAGAAAGAAGTTTTGTTTAAAAATCTAGGTAACAAAGTAACTCTTTTGAAAAGTCACAAGTTAAGAATGTAACAAATCTGATCCGAAATATAGTGTTAGCCAATTTGCCTATCACCAGCTGACAGGGTAGAGCTATGAGAAGAATTGGTAAGAAACTGACGCCAGTATTTTTAATCGCCAGATAGTCTGCCGAATAATATTATTATATATTTCTCACCCAGTGAGAAGATAGTATACACTTTATGCTAGACGATTGTTATCTACCCAATAATGTTAATATCTGTATACACTCGTAAACAACAATAAAGGGAATCTTCTTGTGTTTTGTAACAAGCTAGTACTTGTAAATAAATCGACTTGATGGAGGTTGATCAGAATTATACCTTTTGCCTTTACCTATTGGTTTTATTTTACTCTCTGCTAGCTTCTGTTCGTAAAATTTCGAAGATATTATTTCTCTTGGCTAATTCAGTATTTATTGTGAGCGAATTGTATTGGTGCGCTCACTACTTTTATGCAATTTTATCCTATACCAGCTTTTTACATAAACAAATTTATGTAATACAATTTCACTATGTAAGTGCAGAACATGGCTGCCGAACAAAGTTACAATGATTCTATTTCACGATAAAATAACACAAATATTGAGATGTCGCTTGAGAATTCGATTATTGACACTATTCGTAAAACTCGATACAGAGAATCGTAACGCACATATATACATATTCATATCATCATAAAGGTGGTGTTATGGGGAGTTTTGTTATTGCGTTCTTTGCCATTTCGCGCTAAAATGATCGCAATGGGGACTATAGAATGGCCCGAGAAACATCAAGGTGTCTTAATGATATCAATGATAAGAAACACCTTAGGATATTATCGTTTTTCATGAGCCATTTAGTATTGAACTGGTAACCACTGTGGTTAATAACCCGTCTATTTATAGATAAATATAGAGTACACCTTCCACTAAGAATTGCTTTTAATTAAATTCAATAGCCGTTTTTCGGATCGAATTAAGGTTTTTATGTTGTTGTTATTCTTGTAATAAAACTTCACAGTAATAAACTTAAATGAAACTTACATTATAGTGCACTTAATGGGCCGGACATATGTCCTCTTGCAAACAATGCCACCAACTGGGCCAAAGCCTGTTCTATCTTTAAAGGTAGACCCAACAAAACAGATTTACAAGATTTCATTGAAATCATTGTAATGGTTTGATAGGTTAGCATATTTAAACATCGTGGCAGGGATTTCTTTCTCATATATTTTTTGTGGGTGCGCCAAAGTTCACCTAAATTTTCAATTCCGATAAATTGGAAATCCGAAAATGTTCTTCCTAACATTTTTCATCCTAAAAATCACACTTCCTAACTACTCTGTCTCTAATGTTCATAATTTCGAAGCATTTAACTTCACAATGTCAATAGCAATAAACATCTATTACACTTTTGTTTTCCTATATTTTTTCAACATAACCATCTTTTACACTATTATTCAAAGTCATATCTTTTATGTTTAGGTTTCTTTTTATTCATAATTATCAGTATTATACACATTAATTTTGCGTAACTTTTACAGTTTTATTTATTTATTTATAGTGGTGTGTACCTGCATAGATAATAGTAAATCTTCAGGAATATATTTTTAAACAATAACACTTTACCCTTATACCACGGTACTATTTTATAGTCATTGGTTTAGGTTAGGTTAGAATTGCGGTATAAACTCCCAGGCCATAAATATTGTAAATATTATTTTCTTGTAAATTTGTACAAAACTATGTTAAATCATCAATCATTCAATCGACTGGCCTGTTGGTCTAGTGGTGGGACCCTGACTGCTAAACCGGAGGTCGTGGGTTCGATCCCCACCCAGGACAAATCTTTGTGTGATGAGCATAAAGGTTTGTTCTGTGTCTGGGTGTAATTTATCTAAAATATGTATGTATTTACAACAAATAATGTATTTAAGTAGTATATCAGTTGTTTAGTACCCATAACACAAGCAAATATAATTGCTTACTTTGGGACTAGATGGCGCTGTGTAAATGTGGTAGAATGTTATTATTATTATTAACATTCAGAATGATTTTTTCGAGGAACTCGCAGACAAAGCTGACCGCTAAAGCTAGCAAGATACAAAGTTCAAATTAATACAATTGCTTGTTTTATTTGCTGACCGAGTGACCTAACCCTACTGATCCAAGCAAATCATTCAATCAGACAGCCCAGATTATAGGCTTAGCGTGTTGGGAGAGACAATTGCTCAAATATACTTGACTACTGACCCCAATAAGTTTGTTTTGATGACAAACTTGGGAACTATTGATATTTTCATTGGTTAGCTTGGTTATCAACATTTCTGATTCCCGAAGTTGCTGAGAGATGCCAATGTCTGTTATAGCTTTGTAATGTTTGATATTGGAATATTTTTATAGGTTTTTCTTTATTGTGGCCTTTCCACAATTGAAAAGTGATGTGGACTTTTTAGTAAATAAAAAAAAATAAAATCTCTATTTGTCACAAAAAAAAAATCATACAGTACTAGTGTACAGCAGAATAATCTGTTTGATACTAACAATAGTGATACTGTCTCCCAAGCTAAGCCAGAGCCTGTATTATGGGAGACAGTGTTCAGTTTGCGAGACATGTTTACAATAGAATATAGTCGCTGTTATTATATTTATGTGTGCTGTGAAGAATGTTCATCTGTACTACATTATAATACAATTATTTATTGACACGCACTAATGTCACTATCCCATCTCAACCCGTGGGTATCGTAAAAGGTGACTAAAAGGGTAACGCAGGTAAGAGCACTGCGAGAAAAGGAAAATTTGAAACAAACCCTATATACCAACCCTTCTGGTCAGCGTGGTATAGTGGGCTAAATTCTCTTCACATTCTTTGGAGAAGACCAGTGCCCAGCAGTGGGACGTTTATGGGTTGAAATGGTGGTGATTTATTGACAGTCATCAACTTACAGATAGTGCAAATATATTTCATTGATTTCTCATTTTAGTAAGTGACTCGATACAAAACCAAAATGCAGTTTTTAATGAAATTACATGTAACTCGTGTAATACCGGAGAAAGAGGTTAGATAATTTTTATCAAAATTTAATTCGGGTAAAGCAGAATGCGGAAGTCAGCAATCTTTTGTAATAATACTCAGGTCATCACAGTCACATTTCGTAACAAAATCTTTTCTCACTGTATTAGTAGTAGGTACGGCTATTTATACAGAAAATTAATGAGAGGCACTTTACTTTTTTCGTAACATTTACCATCCTGATCTCACGGCCAACTCAAAAGATAATTATGCCAATTCTTACTAAACTTTGAAATATACGGGAATATGTTAAGGTCGTGCACGTTTTTGTTGTTAAGTTTGTGACCTGAGGGCATACTCTGAATGTCGACATTCGATCAGTCGAATTTGATGTCACTGTCAATTGTTTGAACGCGGCGAAGTCGGCCTTAAATTCACATTGGTATTTCCAGTCGGAATCGAACGTTTTGCACGCCACCGACGTGCCGGTCACTTATCCACTCGGTAGCCGAGCCATCGCTTCAACATTACCCATAAAAGTCCCACTGCTGCGCACGAGTCTCCTCCAAACATTGTGGAGGGAATTTTGTTACTACGTCATCTCACTCTAACTTTAAAAAAACATACTTTAAATTGGCGATCAGTCAGATGTACCTAACCCGAAAGGAGGTGGTAAAACGGAAACCTATAAGAACAATTCATGTATAAAATGTATATAAGTAGTATCTTGACTGTCACCGTGGCGCAGTGGTTAAGGTGGTCGCCTCGCCACTACATCGCCGTGCTGGGTGACGTGGGTTCGATTCCCACACGAGAAAAATATTTGTGTGATTCATAGATATTTGTTTCTAGTCTGGGTGTACTTTGTGTCCGTTAGTTTCATGTTTGTAAAGCTCCCCGCGACACAGGGCTCGTTCCCTAGTGCGGGCGTTGTCTTTTTAAAAATGAATAATAATAAAAAAATGAAATATCAGTTCATTTTCATTTTTTTTTTCATTTTTAAAAAAAGACAACGCCCGCACTAGGGAACAAGCCCTGTGTCGCGGGGAGCTTTACAAACATGAAATTAACGGACACAAAGTACACCCAGACTTGTTGTTGACAGTTGTTTTGTACCCATAACACAAGCAAATATAATTACTTACTTTGGGACTAAATGGCGCTACCTGCGGGGCCGATCTCGAGAGGCCCTGTTTTACGGGTGGCAGCAGCGGCTTGCGGAACCGAGCGCCGGTCACCGCACGATCGAGGCCATTCGGCCCGTTCTCAGAGAATGGGCCGAAAGAAGACGCGGGGCGTTGACCTATCGCCTGGCGCAGGTGCTCTCGGGGCATGGTTGCTTCGGGAGGTACCTGTGTCGGGTCGCGAGGAGGGAGCCGCAATGTATCTGTCATCATTGCGGCTCCCCGGAGGACACAGCCCAGCACACCCTTGAGGTGTGCAGGGCGTGGGCGGGTCAGCGCGCTGCACTGGCCTCGATCATAGGCGAGGATCTCTCGCTCCCAGCAGTGGTGAAGGCCATGCTGGAGAGCGAGACGAACTGGGGAGCAGTGCTCTCCTTCTGCGAAGAGGTGATGAGGCTGAAGGAGGAGGCGGAACGGCAGAGGGAAGACGATGCCCTCAGTGACCCGATCCGCCGTCGAAGGGTAGGCGGGAGAAGGCGGGCTTACGCCCGCGACCTCCCGCCGTAATAGCCCGAGAAGAGGACGCGCCCGGCTGAGCGCGTCCGCCACGCCAGGACTGGTCGACTTTGGGGAAAGTCGGCCGCGAGCGTCTTCTGGTGGCGTGTGCGTGTTCCCGCACGTCACCGCCGGAGCTAAAAGCTCCGGCAGAGAGGGGGCCCGTAGCGGGCCATCGTCGCTGTGGTCGCGGACGAATGTTCCTGCGCTCCCGTGACCACAGCAGAGCGCGACGAGAGGAACACCTTGGGGTTTTAGTGGGTGCGAGCCCCACATAACCCCTCGGTTCTTTCCCCAAGACCGAGGGGTATGCGTCAGGCATTTCCCCAAGTAAAAAAAAAAAAAAAAAAAAAAAGGGACTAAATGGCGCTGTGTAAAAAAAAAGTTGTATTTTGTTTAAATTTTTTCTCGCAATACTCTTGTCTTCTTGAGGTTACTTAGTCGCTTTTTACGACACCCACGACGGTTAGAAATGGGGTAGTGACATTCTACACGGACAACCATCACTTACTTTTGCACTCTGAGACGTTACCAGTAATCTGTCATTAACACAATTTTTTCATTGAATAATCGTCTTTAGGCGTATAGACTTAAGTATTACACGTTTTTACTAAATAAACTTTAAAGTTAAGTAACGTCTCTCAGTACGGCAGTTACACATATTTTAATAAAGTGGTTCTTTAGTCAATTATACTCCTGTATATTTTCTTTCGTTAGTAACTACATTTTATTCCCCAAACTCGAGTTTACCGAAATGTTTGCGGTCTTCCGGACTGATGCTTACTTTTGTTATTTTGTATTAACTTCTTAAGTGTTTTTTTAACATTTCTTCTTACTTACATAACGATTATTTCTTTTAGTTTACGTTTTATTAAATTTAATACACTAAGTATATCCTATTTGTTTTTTATTTAAGTTAACGTTTTAGTTTCTCTTTTTTTTGTAATTAATTGTACATAATATGTAGTTTTAATATGTAAGTAGATGTTTAATTTAATTATTTTCATTATTGTAATTATTACTTAAATAAAAATTATATATCTATATCCTTAAACTATTTTCTGTATTATTACTTTCAACTTTTTCGTTGAGTAAAATTCAATGTTTTTCATAATAATACATTCAATTTCATGCTGTATTGTGATAAAGGTCAATGAACTTGTAATATAGAGGGTAGATTCAATAATCGCACGTGATCACGTCGCTATTTTACTGTTCAGTTTCAAACTTTTTCGCAGAAAATTGTTGGTGTGTGAAATAAATGAAAATGAAAGAAGAACTAGTAAGGTGAATACAGTTTTATAGAAGTACCTATATTCATTTACTACTAACAATTTCTAACTCAAAATAATACAAGAAATGTATGTAAATATTTGGGTTATTCACTTTTGTTTCACCAACGACGTTTTAAATTGCGAGTTGCATTTGAAGTTATAGTGTATCATAATCATCTGTACCCGTTTAACATTTATATTAAATATTGCAATTTTGTTTAATGGAATAGTCACACAAAACGTTCTGAAGTTTGCATTGTAATTAAGTTCTGCATTTATTTGAATATTAAAATCTGTCTTTGTGGCGTTTTCGTTTACCCTGAAACTAATGTTGTCCATTATTATTATTAATGAAAAAGCAATTTGCTGTTTGAACTGCTTTTATATTCAAAACAGCCCCCATCCACGGGTCCGCCCGTATGGTATATTGGCATAACAGCATAGGCTATGCCGATTTACGAGGTGTGTTCAAAAAGTAAGGTGACTTTTCAAATTTCGCGGGCAACGTACTTTCGATTATCGATTTTTTGTTTTGTTATGTTGGTACACTCTTTCCGAACATCTGTACCAAGTTTCAAGTGTATAGCATTTTTTGTTTGGTTGTGAGAGGCGTAAAGGTTATAAGTGTTTTGCGTGCTCGGCGATTTCTTGCTATCGAAAAATATGGATCAAAGGATTTTCATCAAATTTTGTGTAAAAAATAAAATAAAGTGCTCCGAAACACTTGAAATGTTGATAGTGGCATACGGTGAAACTGTTCTGAGTAAAAAAAATGTTTACAAGTGGTACAAACTCTTCCAAGATGGCCGGGAAGATGCCAATGACGAGCCTCGCTCTGGACGCCCAAGCACGTCAACAACTGATGAAAACGTTCAAGCAGTGATGAAAATTGTTTTGGAAAATCGTCGAATCACTATCAGAGAAGTTGCTGAGGATGTTGGTATATCGCTTGGCTCGTGCCATGAAATTTTTTCTAACATTTTGGGCATGAGACGTGTGTCAGCGAAGATTGTTCCGAAATTGCTAAATTTTGACCAAAAGAACCGTCGCATGAGCATCGCTCAAGAACTGTTGAATGACGTCAACGACGACCCAGATTTACTCAAAAGGGTCATAACTGGTGATGAATGCCCCATGTGACTTTTTCTTGTTCCCAAAACTAAAGAGACCTATGAAAGGACGGAGATTTTCAACGATTGATTGAAATCAGCATCGCTGGAAGAGCTCAAGGCTATACCGAAAAGTGCTTATGAGAAGTGCTTTGAGGATTGGAAAAACCGTTGGCATAAGTGTATTGTATGTGAGGGGGATTACTTTGAAGGGGACAACATAAATATTGATAAATAAATTAATATTTTTTCTTAAAAATACAAAGTCACCTTATTTTTTGAACACACCTCGTATATGTGAAATTTGGCACACGTATGTATAGATCATAGTGTGAAATAGCCCATAGGTGTTATTCCAGACTATCATAAATATTAATAAGTATTAAAGAATTAAATTAGTAATTGCAGGTTTAATTACCCAGGTGGTAGGTATTCAAAGTATCCCAGAAGAGTTAATAAATCAGAAGTCATTTGAAGTGTAAAAAAAAAACAATAAATCGAATACAAACTGTGGGAATAGAAATATAATTGTTGATTTATCTGAGTTTCGAGCATTATTAATTATAGTATTAATACTAAGTATTGTCAAAGGACTGTTATATCCAAACTTTTGTATCTAGAATTCTGTCTAAAAAAACGTATTAAAATAGCAAACGCTGAACTAAACACTTATAAAATGCTTGCTTTCATATTAAACTGGGACCATTAATTCCTTAAAACAATAACCAACAAGTAAATATAATTAAAAAAAAATAATAACCCGACTGCAAAAAATCAACAGAGAGCAACGCACTAAAAAGACCGTAAAATTATTGTAATATTATACCTGATTAAATTTAAATACATAACATATGTATATATTTGTAATCTCCATTTTTTCCCTTTATTTTGATACTCTAAGTCTACTCGATAGGTTTGGTTAAAAAAAATAATAGAACTACTTACAATTTGCAACCATTCAATTATGGATAATCTCTTTTTGAATATATGTAATCTCCTTTTGATTCTCTTTATTTTGATAACCAACACGAAAAGTTTGGTTAAAAAAAATTGAACTTCTTACAATTTGGCGACAAAAGCCCGCCGTTTAAGTCTTTTTATTATTAAAACCTATCTAAGGACACTTGGGTTTTCTATACGAATCTAACGATACCTTAATTGCCAAAATCCATCCAGGTGTTTGGAAGATTCGTAGGAATAAAGAAATTTACAAACATACAAGATACACTCGAAAAACAATACCCATCCTGACAGTCGGGTAAAAACACCATAAAAAACATCGAAGTAGGTCAACGGCAGTTCTGTAGACTGTGTGTTACTTTATATCTATCTGAGTTTCAGCACACACTATCGGAACTTGGCTTTAAATTGAAAAGCGCCCTACAACTGCCGCCGTGACATAGTTCCGAGAGCTTTCTATCAGTTGCTGCTTTTATAAACTATGAACCTAACTGAATTTTAAAAAAGGCAAAGGGAAAAAACTATTTAGGACCGTTCCGTCTATTGACAGTGGTGTGTGACCACCACTCTGTATTTCTACCATCATCATCTTCATCATCAGCCCAAAGAAATCCACTGCTCGACATACATAACGAAGTAGTAGAAAGTATATGATATCACACCTGTCTCCCGTATCAAAATGATCTATTCATATTTGTTAATTCATATATGTAAATAAACTTTAAAAAGTTTAATATTTTGATTACCTCTAAAAGATTGAGCAGGTAGACTTAGAGGAATGTAACATAACAGAAACGACATCTCGTATTTAATAATAGAATTGCCCTCCGTTTTACGAGTGGGCTAAGTCCACAATACCTTGCGACTATAATTTGTAACGTGCCAATGAAAACCATACTTATCTCGTTTATAGTAAGCCCTACTGCAAATCCTTCTGTTACACTCTGTCGTAAATTTTAATACACTAAACTATTACGGTTAATGGAAAGCTGAATTGTGATGTATTATTCATGTTAAGTAGGCTTGTAGTTTACAAATAAAGAATATTATAATTAGAGTTACCTCTTTTATTATACAATCATAATTTCATTTAACATTGAAAATATTCGCAAGTCCTATTACATAACGCAATTTTATAGTGTTGAATGGTTATATTATTAGCATAGCATCTCACTTTATAATATATTATTCTTATATTTAGCGCAAATAACACTATAATGTATATAAATAGCCAATGCATCTACAAAAGAAAATGCACTTTTAAAATTTTAACTGTTACATGTCGTACTAACTACTTCCACCCACAATAAAAAAAAAAAAATATATATACCTAATATGTCAGTAAAAAGGCCAGGCCTATGTGCTAATCCAGATGCTATCACAATACCAGACCAGGGTTTTGGTGATCAAAATGTTAGCCATCGATTTTACAACAACATTTTTACCTATCATTAAAAAAAAATGCGAAGAACTTATTTTTAAATCCATGTCGTGTAAATTTTTTATCCAAAGTTTTTCTCATATCGTACCCGGGTATATCTTGCGGCGTATTGTATCACTTTTAGGTTCCGACACGCGCATGTATTTGCTAGACCAGACTATCCTCGACACTGGAACGGCGCCAGCTCTCCATTTATTAAACTTCACTGTACCTAACATCGTTCATAACAACAAACTTTATTTCAGCCTGTATTTTATTAAACATTCGTCGCCTTAGTTATTCATATTTGTTATAACATGTTACGTAAAGTATAAACAGAAGTTATACAACTAGGCCTAGGTGTGTGATTGGTTATATTGTTTCTTAGTTTTATTGTTATTCGTATCTGTAATTGAGGATGAAGTATTCACAATAGCATACCAAAAAATATATACGCGTGTTTTTAGATTTGTAGTTCTTAATTAAAATCTTTTTTAACGTGGTATATCCACGACGGAAGCGTTAAGCCCGCCTCATGGTAAGCGGTGACAGTAGCGTATATACGCCTGCAACACCAGAGACATTACGAGTGCGTACTAGTTTAAAATGGCTGCGCTAGTAGGAAATACGTCACTACCGACTCAATTTGCGCGAGGATTACTCGCTATGCTTTACCTTCCTTTACTAAATACCTGTATTTACAATTTTTCGATCAACTTGTTATCGCAACTATTTTACAACCGCTTTATTTATATTCAAATGATGGATGTAATTCTACAAGAGCATTTTTGTAAAAAAATCGCTTTTTTTAAGACAGTGGATATAAAAATAGCATAGAAAGAAAGAGCAAATATTTTTATTAATTACTGAAACATAAGAAGAATTGCATGCTCAATAGTAGTACATTAGATAAGTAGATAGATTTGAGAGCTAAACCAACACTTTGGTGACTGTCGAATACAGTAATTATTTGGTTGCTACATAAATTTCTCGTACCATTTGTTCCTCACGCAAAAAATTTCGTCACAACATTTACAATTCGCAGAATTTCGACGAAAAGCACCGAGCTGTTTATATACTTAACCGCTTAATCAATTAGTCCTTGAATCTCAGTTTGTCGCTACATGAATACTGACAATTTGTTTATCTATCGACTGCTATGTCACGGTAAATACTGATGAATATACATAATAATAATAATAATAATATTTATTTGTATAAAACATGTGTACAACAATGAATGATTGAATTAACAAAGTAATTTACTTGGGTATTGTATAATTTCAACCCATAAACGTCCCACTGCTGAGCACGGGTCTCCTCGAAAGAATGTGGAGGAAATCTAGCCTACTATACCACGCTGGTCAGACGGATTAGTATAGGATTTGTTTCGAATTTTCCGTGTGAGGTGATAAAACACTAAACCACACTATAAAGATCGTCAGTCCACCTAATCAGAGACTGCACTACACTTGCCGAAACCAGGAATAATAATATTATTATCTTCGCTAACGTTTACCCCAGTGGTTGTCGGTTCTGCGAGTGATAAAGCCGGCCTGTGACTGCCAATATAAGGTGCTTATACGTCGTATGCTATGTCGTGGACTTTGGTTCTCTGTCGACTCACTTCGGTTTGGATTCGATCCTTCAGATAAAGTTCGAACATAGCCCTTAAACCGGCGAAAGTGTGCCCAAGTTTCAGCACTGTATGTCATCCCAGGTTTACGAAGGATTGTTATCAATTATTTTTATTTAGTACATCGATGACTTACTGCTAGATAGCTACATTAATAACAATAGGATATATAGCAATTAGCCCTTAGGGTTATTTTTATAGAACCCTTTCTGTTAACCTATCAGCTCAGTCGCAACTGTGCCAATATGTACTTTATTAATTAATTAATTCTATGTTATCAAACTATTGTGATATAAGAGAGGATAGTACATTTTTCTTAACCTATACAACATTATCTGGATGTAGGTACTCGTATATACGTAGTAGACAATGAGCCCTAACGTCTAAACTAGGCCGAGCCTGTATCTTAAACGTTAGTACTTTCCATTATATTAATTAAATAAAACGTAAGACAACGTGTACGTGTATGTATGAGAGAAACAATAATAAGCTAAAATATCTCGTGTCAATAATATTATACTGTACCTACGTGATCCTGTATACATCAAACAACAACCATTAAAAAACCTAAATACAGAAGAATCAAAACAATAAGACTCTGATTGGCTCACAATAATTATAAAAATCCCCTGTCACAATGTTCGTACACATTAATTTTCAAAATTATTCAACAAATATCAATGAGGCTTTCTAAAATTTAATAGGTTTTAACTTGAAAAGATAGAATAGTTTTGGACCCGGTAGTTAACTTTGTTCTACAATATCTGCCTGGCTTTAATAGTTCATATAAAAGACAACTCATTTAATATTTTAGTTTAATATTTAAACTCTCTCAACTCATTTAATATTTAAGTGAAACATGAGATTAAAATGGATTTTGAAATATAGTCTCTGCTAAATTCCATTTCATAATTGCACGTCATATCTGTCACACGTGTAATCCCTTGCGGAAAGCTCTTGAAATGGGGAAAAGAACTATTTGTTATCTGTTTTCATTCCAACATTTAATTTTATAGAAACAGATTGTTACGAATATAGTTTTGAAAATATTTTAAGTTGCGATTCTTAGGGTGGTGCTGTCAACAATAAGTTTTTATAGTTTCACCATATCGATTATCTGTTTGTCCGTCTGTTTATTTGAGGCCTTGAATTTTTATACTAGAAACACCGATAAAGTGATAAATAGGTATATCTTGTCATATTTCTTATCAGGCAATTTCCCGCTCGACCAGTTTTCAAACAAATTTTAATTTATGATAATAAAAGTTCAAATCCATTTAATACACCCGGGTCAACAGCAAAGTGTTCAATTTTCTGAATAACACAACACAGGTCTATACAATAAGATTCAGGAGTCCAGTAATACACGGCAAATGTCTGCAAACTGGTCGAGCGGAAAGTTGGCTGCTTGTACAATAGAGATGTTGATTTTTTTAAAGTAGGCTTGTCATGTCTTCTTTTTTATGCCCAGAAAGTGACAAACTAGCTTACAGCCCGCCTGATGGTGAGTAAGCGGTTACCGAAGCCTGTGGTCCGAAGCACCAGGAGCAAATCCCACTAAGACTATCAGAAAGTTTAATACTAGGTACATTACATAACTTATACAGCTACGGAACTAATCTGCTGGTAGCTAGACGCACTTTGCCAAAATAGTACCTAATACACGGTAATTGTGGCTGCATTTTGATTCAATTTGCAAGCATAATATGGTTGTTTTGCCACGTCCCTGTTGTATTACTCCGTCTAATATTTGTTTAGCAGTGGACTCGGTGTCACTTGACTTGTTTATTCAGTACTTACATATGACATATTGACGAGCATGTTTTGTTGAGCATGTTATCGCTATTAGCTTAACTAAATATTGAAATCGAGAATGATTTTTAGACAGCTTCAGTGCCATGCTTGTAAGACTGCTGCCGAAGAGGTCTATTTATTTTTCAAAATATAGTAAAACATAATATTGGAAGTTGAGTTGTTTTTCGACTCTTATGTTCTACTATCTCTGGTGTACAAATATTTTATATGGAACACATTATATCATTAGGTACATAAATTATAGCAATAAGTATCCATGGACTGAAGGCACTTTAGTGGAAGAGAAAAATAAAAATCTATTTCTATATTACTATTATCACTCACTATTATAATAAGTCTGACATGGCCTTCTGTCGTCATAATGACGTCACAAGCAGGGCGCCAGCGCCACTGTGCCTCAAAAGCCATAAGATATGATATTACAACAACAGGGCAACACATAGTCCACATACTCTCAAAAACCGTTATACACCGTATAAAATTGATCAAATAATTCCTAAAAATAATAAGTTGAATAAGACGTAACAAAGTTTTTCGATAGTAGCTTCATAATGAGTATGACGTCAGCAAATATACTTTTTAAACAAGACTTTTTTATAAGGTCACATGAACATTTCTGCCTATCATGTTGTTGAGTTTTAAATATACAAAAGATTCAATATATTAGGTATATGTCACATTCATAGACATGGACCGCTTTCAATTATGTAATAATGTAAGTAGTAAAATTTAATTCAAAAATTATTTTCGCATTTTCCACAAAATCGACAAAACGTGCGTGAGTATTTTAATTAAATTTCAGACGTAGACCCAATGGGTTGATCCAATCATTTTGAATGACAAAAGTCAATTGACGCGGAAACCCAAAGGATTTCCCTTTGAAAACACAAAAATGCTACAAATTAATAACGACAGATACATACGCTTAATTTGGAAAATTTGACGAGTATTTGTTAATTTACAATGTATTGTAAATGCACAGAAGCAAGTGTGAATATATTATGTAACTTTAAAGGAGGAATTTAAAGGTTTTAACGCTTTTAGGATTTATTTATATTACTGTTGAATTATCATTTTGATAAAAGTACAATTTTATCAAAATCACCCATCACAATATGTACTAATCGTATATAGTTATTATGTACTAAAGCAATCTCATTGAACTTTTTCATAACCTTTTTCGTCAACAGTTAATTCTGAAAAAAAAAAAACAAATTTCCCAATGCATAAATTTTCAGAAACATAAGGTACACAATACACTGAAATACAAACAGTTCCAGATTTCACAGTAATAAAAAACTAATAAATGTATTAAATGAATTAATTTTACGATATTATTCAGGATAAATATATAATTATTATATACACACGGTTCAATATACAAGTTAATTCACAATAGTTCGGATATACAACAGTTGAACAATTCAATCACACTAAGACACTGTACGTCAATAAGGATGAAACCTTCAACTAAATTTCTCGAATATTCTATTACGGGTGACTAAACCCATTCGAAATAATCTTCAATGGATTTAACATTTTGAATGAATAAGCCGACTTTAGGTTATCAGGGCTATAAAGGAGGTTGTATATAGGCATGTTCGATTAATACTGTCATTGTCCATGTCATTAGAATGTTGGGCACATCCAGATTGGTTCCTTCGGATTAAAATGTTGTCCCACTCTTGGTTAAGGGTACTCTCTCCTCTTGAAATCTGATAGGGTTTTAGTCTTCCAAACATCTTGGTCTAATGCGGTTTGGTGACATACTATATACCCTTATCCATTGTGGTGAGTTTCATATCAGTCGCAGGAAGTCAGTAAATGATTTTCAGTCACGAGAATAAATATTATTAGTCTTCTTCTTGTCGTTACACTCTTGGCAAAGTGGTCGTGTTCATTAGAAACCCGCTTCTTAGTATTAGATAGATACATTAATAAATCAATAAATACTAAAATAAACCATAACATTTATAAAATTAATCCGATTTTTACATTCCCTCAACGAAAGAGAATAGGTTAGAAAACGAATAAAAATAATTTGCTTAAGTTTACGTAAGTCCGAATTTCAAACTCCAAACAAGGTAATTCGAATCAACTTTATAAAGTTTATCAAATTTTTGCTTCACTTAAGACAGTTTTTCTTAACAAAAGACTCTTTGAACATAATGTATATTAGCTTGATTGGCTTTATTAATCCTCTTTACAATGTTCTTTTGATGTTTTTTCTTTAATAACTACAAAGTCAGCAAACAAGTCCGATGAGCATTCGCTGTTTAAGAAAAAAAGGCTCTTGTCATGAACAACTTTTACCTGTTTAATTACAGGTCATTGCCTCGTTGTGGTGTTCATAAAACTGTTAAAATTTGATCGCGTATTTTATTTCTGGGTTAGCTAAGATGAAAACTAAGCTTATTCTCACAATAACGGCCGTCTCTTACGAATACCACAGCACGACCTGTACCTGACCTGTGACCAAAACAAATATGTAATTAAAACACTAAATCATGAGTGAGAAATAACACATGACATAGCATCACGCCTTTTTCCCCTAGGGGTAGGCAGAGGTGTACCACACCCACATTTCACCAGCTATGTTTGGTCCCATAAAATAGGGGGCGAGCCTTTTGTCATTAACCGGGAACATTTGTTTACCAAACTCCGGGCAAATCTAAATATTGGAATTTCTGAATAGAAAAACCCAAGACCATTTTCACCCGACCCGGGAATCGAACCCGGGACCTCTTGTACAGCAGTCGTATACACTTCCCGCTGCGCCACCGAAGCATCAAAATAGAAATAAAAATAATTAAAAATCAATTCATTCTACAAAATTAATATATTAAATATTATTTTTCCAAAGTTATATTCGATACTCAAAGAAATTCTCTCACTCGGACACGATAAACGAAACATAAAATAATATATGAAACCTTTTACCGTAAAACAGTTTATGGTGTACTCTCGAATAAACTAGACACACGTATTTGAGATCTTCACCTTGGCAGAGCTACTATCTGATTGATGCTCTTTTTAACGGAAGAAAGTAAGTTGAAAGCCTTCTGGGCGATTTGATAAATTCCAACACCAGGGTCTGCTTCAAGCCCACACGATAAGAAGAAGAACGGAAAGATATTGTGGAGGTAAAATACCCATTAGAATTTCAACAGGTATTACAGAAAAGTTAGGTTGCTGTGTATGCACCACGCTATTTCATAAAAATTTCCTCCTGATAACTATCAAGATGTGGAATTAACTCTCTTAAGACGTTTTCTCAAGAGGCTACATACAGTATGGGGTTTTTCAAAATAAGATTTAAGATTTTTTTAGGGGTCAGCAACACGATGACAACACAACCTTGATATCAGGACAGTCAGTCATTCAGGGCTTTGAATTTTATAAGTACGTTTAGAAGATGTTAAAATATTTTCTACGATTACTATAGATTTAATAGGAAACGTTGTTCTGTACTTCACTTAAGCAATCAATTAACTTGAAACTAATCTAAATCGCTATCAAAGTTGTGTCGAAACACAAACAACTCCACAGTACTAAACGAGTTCGTGCGCAAGATGTATGTTTTAATTAAATCTAAAGAGACAATTAGAATGAATACTGGAATTGTGTCTTTCGTTGCAGCTAGCTGGTTATGTCGCAGTATAAAGGTTTGTTTCTAAAAACAGCCGAGGTTCTAGTGTTTATCAGAATTAATAAATCAAATCAAATAATTTTTGACTGGCCTGTTGGTCTTGTGGTTAGTGACCCTGACTGCTAAACCGGAGGTCGTGGGTTCGATCCCCACCCAGGACAAATCTTTGTGTGATGAGCATAAAGGTTTGTTTTGTGTCTGGGTGTAATTTATCTATAATATGTATGTATTTACAAAAAAAAAATGTATTTAAGTAGTATATCAGTTGTTTAGTTAGTACCCATAACAAAAGCAAATATTATAATTGCTTAATTTGGGACTAGATGGCGCTGTGTTAATGTGGTAGAATATTATTAATTTATTTTATATATGTACAAAGGCGTCACCTAATTTCCGCCACAGCGAGCGATTTTTTTCCGCCCGCATTCATCGGCCACCCGCAACTTTTACTACATCGTCGGTCCATCTGGCTGCGCTTTCCAATACGTGGCCGCCACTCGAGAACTGTTTTGCACCATCGGCCATCAGTTCTGCGAGTGGCGGAAATTACATGAGGCATATATTCAACAGTGGGCGTCATTGGGCTGATATGATGATGATGATGATGTACAAAGGTTAAAAAATTAAAAACAAAACTTGGATGACAGTCTTTACGCTCAAGCCAAGGAAATCATAAAACGAAAACATAGTCGTTTTTGAAACTATTGCATAATAAAGGCTGACACACGAGTGTTAACACACACCCGTATTTTAACCCTTTGAACGCCAGAGAGGTACACGTAAAATGAAAATGTGCTCACCACGCCAAAGACGGCATGGCACGTCACAAATGTACTGTATTTTAAAAGCTTGGCGCTCAAGGTACGGCGATACCGATTTGACGTGGCGGTCAAAAGGTAGAAGCCTTGTCGTATCTACTTACAATCATTGCAAAAAATATTTTTCAGGAGACAGATTTCATACCCATACATAAATACCTTAAAGACATTCTATTATAAAATCATCCCACATTACACATCAATGTGCATTCTGATGGTATTTGTGTCTTGTGGCTGTACTTGGTCTTTTGTATAACTGTAGGAATCGAACCCATGACCGTGTACTGAGACAGGGCGATGTTAGTGGTGACCACATTAACCAGAATAAATAAAATAAAAATAAAATTCATTTATTTCAGACCATTCCGTCCATATGTTGTTAGTAACATTGTCTTAAAAACCTATGTTAGTAAAATCTAATCATTATGTCAAATTAAAATTACAAATTAAAATCACAAATTAAAGTTACAAATTAAAATTACAAATTAAAATTACAAATTAAAATTACAAATTAAAAATTAAAATTCACAATGACACGGTCTTGTTCTTCTTCTAGTCGGCATAATTTATCTTGATAATATACTCCATTAATTCACGCAGGTGAAGTAACCAGCCTAAGCTAGCAATTAATAAGGGAAATTGGAAAGTCCATGACCACTAGTGCAGTGACAGTTTATTAATGTCACTTTAAGGCTGGATGCACGCTATAGTGCTACTTACTTACTACTTGGTAAGTTTGGTAATCTTCCGGTCAAAAGGATTGAATTTGTGAATATTAGGTAGGTCGCTATTAATAATAATAATATTCTACCACATTCACACAGCGCCATCTAGTCTCAAAGTAAGCAATTATATTTGCTTATATTATAGTTACTAAACAACTGATATACTATTATTTATTTATTTTTTGTAAATACATACATATTATAGATAAATTACACCCAGACAAAGAACAAACCTTTATGCTCATCACACAAAGATTTGTCCTGGATAGGGATCGAACCCACGACCTTAGCAGGCTTAGCAGTCAAGGTCACTAACCACTACACCAACAGGCCAGTCAAACTAGACCAGCTGGCCAATCTATTTTATATGTGTAACAGATAACGAAATTCGTTCAGCTTTACATTTTTGCAGATTTAGCAGCGGGGGATTTAAAGGGTCGGAAACAAGAATGTGATGCACCTGCTGTTTCAAACTTCTATAGGCTATTTTGTTTGCCGTAATCGTGGTATATATTTTATGTAGACGATGATAGTGTGGGCTAGACTTTATCTTTGTTCGGAACAGACAATGATTCAATCCACGTATTTGTAAGAGTCTGCGAGTACGGGATTATATTCTAGCTTAGGGCTGCAACACATCTAGCCGCAACGAACCGCACTTTACTATGCTTCTATAATTTTTATTAATTTAAACTTTATACACAATAAAGTAAAAAGGTGGGCTTAATGCCAAAGGCATTTTCTAGCAGCCAACCTTAGGGTGACGCAGAGAAGAGCATGGTAGGTGCAAGTGGAATAAAATAATTTAAAGAAGCTAGGTTGAGGTTAATATAATATACCTATCATAAAATATATGCTATAACAACATACATATGTCAATAAAAATAAATATCTATATAAAAATTAGATAAATATATTATTTAAACATATAGGAATAGATGATATAATATAAATATATACATAAATACGTATAAGTCACTGATGTGCTGATGCTGCCAGACTATTGAAAAAAATGCTTCGTATTTTCATTTTAAACGTATACCTATTTGTTGCCATCCTGACTTCCGGAGGGAATCCGTTCCAGAGGAGAATAGATTGTATAAAGAATGAGGAGTGGACAAAATCAGTGGTATGAGCGGGACAGGCAAGAAAAACGTTATTTGAAGAGCGAATATCTCTGTTGTGAGTAGAGGATAAAGACCATTTTCTGTTACTTAGAATCGTCATTTACTGAAGCGAGATAGAAAATGGAAGCCGAGCGCATCGTCGTAGTCCCTTGAGAAAACCTAAAAAAAAAAACCTAAATTCTTGGAAGGAAATTCCTCTGAAACCACGCGGTGCAAGACCATTTCGATTCCAAGGTGTAGTAGGGATAAACTCGCTTGTTGAGGTTGAATAGAATAGGATATTTATTTATTAAGTGACCAAGACTCATTAATACTTAAGACTATGTTAGTACTCCAGCACCATCCCATGGGAGATAGCACTGCAGTGATTTATATACGAGCAGTCTAACCTGCTTGCTATCATGCTGGGCGATGCGATGATAGAAAGTGGCTGTGGGCATCATCTTGTTCTTAATCTAGTAAATTATGACAGTTCCAAGTCCGTGCGGCTTGATGTAGGTAGTCCAAACCTAAATAAGATTGTTACATAAAATATTATGTATTACAATTATGTTATTAATTGCTGTACAAAGGGTCCTGGGTTCAATTTACGGGTCAAAAATGGTATTGGCCTTTTCTGTTATGAAATTATCAGTAACTGTCTGGGTTTGGGCAGTTTGTTTGTTAGCTAATGGGACTAGGACATGAAATAGCTGGCAAAATATGAGCTGCAGCAAGCCCTGCGTCGCGGGGGATTTTACAAACATATAATTAACGGACACAAAGTACACTCAAACTCCAAACAAATAATATCTATGAATCATACTAATATTTTGTCTCATATAGGAATCGAGCCTACGTCAGTCGGCATGGCGAGTTAGTAGCAACGTGACCATTTTAACCACCACGCCTTAATAATAAAATAACCGCTTTTTACTACATGCATTTGGATGTGTATACGGTACATATACCAAAATAACATTGTTTTAAATTTTTGTCTGTCTTTCTATCTGTCTTTTTGTTCCAGCTAATCTT
This sequence comes from Laspeyria flexula, assembly GCA_905147015.1. Taxonomy (NCBI): domain Eukaryota; kingdom Metazoa; phylum Arthropoda; class Insecta; order Lepidoptera; family Erebidae; genus Laspeyria; species Laspeyria flexula. The sequence continues at coordinate 3,536,052 of LR989958.1, forward strand.
TGAAACGGCTGGACCGATTTCAACGGAACTTTCACTGGCGTATAGCTAATGTCACAAGGAGTAATTTAAGCTACTTTAGTTTTGAAAAAATATCAGGGTTCCGTAAAAAAAATTAAAACTCCATGAATGCGGGATAAGTTGTCCACGCGAACGAAGTCGCGGGGACAGCTAGAAGTCAAATATAGATACTAATAAATTTTAGTGGTAAACACTAGATAATATAAATAATATCTGGCACATGACCTTTCTTAGAACAATCACCAATAATATAGAAGCGATCCTTTGAAGACAATATTGATATTCCAATTTGAAATACTATCAATACAAATTTCGATATCAGTATGTACTCACGGGGGTGCGTTTGTACTCGTATCGAAGCAAATAACCTATACAAATAAGTCAGCCTCTATTTGCACCTAAACTGTTTATATTTGTCATTGAAGAACGTATTCAAGTTACTAAGTATTGAATATAATATATTTTAACGAAAAGCCTAAAGACGGTTGTAATGTAGGTATAATGATATTTTTATTGTATATAGTAGGTAGTTAGTTAATCTTTATGTATGTGTCTTTTTCTTACAAGTCAGTCTACGAATATACGAGATTGAATAAACAGCGTTTTAATACCTTCCCAAATACTTCAGTGGCGACGAGGATTTCTTTTGGGACTCAACGGGTGCAACTTTGAATTATGAAGGGCTCGATCGGCAAAATATCGGAGTTCGATATTCACAAGGATGACTGGAGGATTTATGTCGAACGATTGGAACAATATTTCGTGGTAAATGAAGTTGAAGACACGTTACAAGTGCCGACATTAATTACAGTAATGGGTACTGAAAGCTACGAATTGTTGGTTAATTTATGCACACCTGTGAAACCGAAGAACAAGTCATTTCAACAAATTGTAGATGTAATGGAAAAACATTTGCAGCCGCGACCGAGTGAACTGGCAGAGCGGTATAAATTTCGGCGCAGAACGCAGTTAGCGGGGGAGAACATTCTCGAATATGTCGCTGTACTCAAAAAAATGTCAAAAACTTGCGAATTTGGGAGTTGGCTAGAAGAAAGTTTACGGGATCAATTGGTTTGTGGCATCAACAGTGAAGTGATTCGACAAAGATTGTTCGCGGAAAGCAAGTTAGACTTCGCTAGGGCTTTCACTTTAGCCGCTAATTTAGAAGCAGCCGAGAAAGACGCGGCTATAGTAGACGGGCATGAAATTTCCACCAGCACGACGAAGACGGTGGAATGTCAGTCCATGGCGGCCAGAACATCGCGGATGACGAAGGAGGCAGCGGGCTCAACACGTGGCGACAGCCGAGTGGCGGCGCCGGCGGTGCGGGGGGCCGCCTCGTGGAGACCGCGTGGCGCGCAAGCCGCGCAAGTAGCGAAAGGGGGCACCAAGCTGGGTGAGCGGGCTCGGCTTGGTGAGCGGACTCGGCGACAGCAATCGTGCACCGTGTGTGGAGGTGCACATGACTCTGTAGGCTGCAAATTCAGCCAGTACGTGTGTCGGGTGTGTAACAAGCCTGGTCATTTGCGTCGGGTATGCCCAAGAATGACCGATCAGTACTGCGTGGCGGTTGCGGATGAGAGTGACAGTGGTGAAAGTGAAGAGGTAATTTTTATTGATTTCAACCAAATATCACTAAGTCAGTGCCGACCTATATTTATTTCCTTAAATATTCAAGGGCAGTTAGTACCTATGGAATGTGATACAGGCAGTGCTATATCGTGTATAAGTCTTGAGATGTATAAGAAACAATTTAGTGATTTACTGATTAAAGACTGTAAATTGATACTCAGATATTATACAGGCGAGATTGTGCATCCGGTGGGTGTCATTAGACCACAGGTTAGATACAAGAACGAAGTCAAAACATTAGATTTATTTATTGTAAAAAATGGCAAAACCGCATTATTAGGTAGACAGTGGTTATTTGAATTTAACATACAGTTGCCCTCTTGTGAATATAGTGATGTAAATATGTTGGATAGTGAATCATTGTTGTCGCAATTCAGTTCCAGATATTGTAACGTATTCTCGGAGGGACTGGGCCGCTACACCGGTGGGTCGGTGAGCATCCACGTGCGGGAGGGCGCGCGGCCCGTGTATATGCGCGCGCGCCCGCTGGCGTACGCGCTGCGCGAGCCGGTGGAGCGGGTGCTGGAGCAGCACGTGCGGGACGGCATCCTCACTCCCGTCGAGCGATCAGATTGGGCCACGCCCATCGTGCCAGTCGTAAAAAAGGATGGTAACATTAGAATTTGCGCTGATTATAAGTTAACTTTGAACAGGGTGTTAGAAATTGACCGTTACCCACTGCCTAAAGTAGAAGATTTATTAACGCGGTTGCATGGGGGGCAACGATTTAGCAAAATTGACCTCTCCCAGGCCTATGCTCAATTTGTTCTAGACGATTCCAAGAAATACACGGTTATAAATACCCACAAGGGTTTATTTGTATATAATCGCTTAGTTTACGGGCTGGCGTCGAGTCCAGGCATATTTCAACGGCATTTAGAAGAAATGTTTGCAGATTTACGTTGTGTGGGTGTGTTTATAGATGATATTGTGGTTACAGGAAAATCGAATCAGGAACACATTGATAATTTACATAAGGTGTTTGAAAGATTAGAGAAATACGGGTTGCGGGTTAAAAAAGAAAAGTGCGTGTTCTTTACAGAATCAATTAGTTATCTCGGACATATTATTACTAAAGATGGTATCCATACTTGTCCTAGCAAAATTAAGGCCATAAGTGATACACCAGCGCCAACTAACATAGGAGAGCTTAGATCCTTTATTGGTATGATTATGTATTATTCTAAATTTGTGCAAAATATAAGTACTTTGTTAGCACCACTTTACGATTTATTAAAAGCGGGAGTGAAGTATGAATGGACTAATAAATGTCAACAAGTATTCGATGAGCTAAAATCGCGGTTAGCTAGTAGCGAAGTACTAATGCACTATACACCGTCGCTGCCGCTGGTGCTGACAGCAGACGCGAGCAGCGTCGGGGTGGGCGCGGTGCTCTCGCACGTCACGACAGGCGGGGAGCGCCCAGTGGCTTACGCGTCACGTTCACTCACGACCGCCGAGCGAAATTACTCGCAGATAGACAGGGAAGCACTCGCGATCGTTTTTGGCATACGAAAATTTCACCAGTATTTATATGGCAGACAATTTATTTTGAGAACAGACCATAAGCCTTTAACATATATACTGGGTGACAAAGTGGGTATACCTGTTATGGCAGCATCACGGTTACAACGTTGGGCAGTGCTGTTATCGGGCTATCAATATAACATTGAGTATGTCACTTCTAAGAAAAATTGTGCAGATGCATTATCCAGACTACCTTCTAAAATAAAGGTGGATAATGCTGAAGAAGGAATTGCATACAGCAATTTTGTAGAAAATTTTTTACCACTGTCCAATGATGACGTTAAGAAAGCCACTATTAAAGACAATATTCTTAGTAGAATTAAATTTTACATAGAAGGAGGATGGCCGGCAACTTGTCCCGAAGACGAGCTAAAATCATATTTTGATAGACTAAAGGAATTATATATTGAGAATGGTTGTATTATGTGGGGCTATAGAATGGTTATTCCTACTGTATTGAGACCGATAGTATTAAAGCAATTACATATTACTCATATGGGGATTGTTAAAACTAAGTCTTGGGCTAGAAGTTATGTGTGGTGGCCGCGCATCGATTATGACGTGGAGACGTTGTGCCGTGAGTGCGAGACGTGTGCGCTAGAGGGGGGGGCGCCGCCGCGTGCGCAGCCACAGCCGTGGCCTTACGCCCCGCAGCCATGGACTCGTCTACACGTTGATTTTCTAGGGCCATACAGAGGCGAATCGTATTTGGTACTGATTGACTCTAGTTCAAAGTGGCTAGAAGCTTTCGAAATGAAACAAAAGACTGCGACAAGTGTCATTAAAATATTACGCAGCACATTTGCTAGGTTTGGTTTACCTGTGGAACTGGTATCGGATCAAGGTCCACCATTTACGAGTCTAGAATTTGAAACATTTTTAAAACAAAACGCGGTTAGACATCGATTTTCACCGGTTTATCATCCTGCGTCCAACGGTGCTGCTGAGAATGCAGTCAAGCTATGTAAGCGAGCTATCAAAAAGGCCCTAAGAGATAATCTTGATGTCGACGCCGCCCTGCAGACATTCTTATTGACATATAGAAATACAGTACATAGTACCACAGGGGAAACACCTGCTAGGCTATTGCAGAAACGCTCGCTGCGTTCTCGTTTAGATGTGCTTCGTAATAAAACTGTTGTAGAAAATCGAGTGCGGGATGCGCAGGAAAAACAGGTTCAGTTTGCAGGAGGAATTAATCGTTGTTTTAATAAGGGTGATACAGTTTGGGCAAGAGGGTACGGAGGGCAGGAAAAGTGGGTAAAAGGGTCGGTCGTGAGCAGTGAGGGTTCCCGTAGGTACATAGTAGACAATGGGAGCGGTCAATTTTTTAAACGGCATGTAGATCAAATTCGGCGCAGATCTATGTTATCAGAGGTTAGATGTCCTGACGATATCACGCTCATAGGTGAGAGTGAGGATGCCGTTTCGTCCGAAGATGCGGCGGTGGATGGGAGTAGTGTTAGTTCACCTACAAGCCCAGTAAGTCAAAAACAAACGATTGTTACAACGGAAGACATCGCGGCAACCACTTCCCATTCACCAAAGCTGCACGAGGTTCGAGTCCCAAAAAGAATCCGCAAACCGGTCATTAGATATGGTTTCGAAAAAAAATAATAAGTTAGATTAAGATGTACCTAGTGTAAGTTTGTTAAAAGTACTTAATATACTTAAGTTAGTTTTAATCTATGTAGGCATAAGGATTTAGATTTAGGGTGGAGGTGTAATGTAGGTATAATGATATTTTTATTGTATATAGTAGGTAGTTAGTTAATCTTTATGTATGTGTCTTTTTCTTACAAGTCAGTCTACGAATATACGAGATTGAATAAACAGCGTTTTAATACCTTCCCAAATACTTCAACGGTAAAATTAAACAGCAGTGTATTCATTTTTTATTTTTGGTATAAAAGTGGCAAATTAAGTGGTCATTCACCTGGGTCTCAAGTCAGATCAAATGAATCGTAATTGATCTCAATAGCAGTTTTAAACATCTTTGGTATTCTGCTACTAATGACCAATAAATCAAAATATAAAATAATAATGAATGATAGAAAACTGCTATCTCAATAGCTGTTTTGTTATAATTTTATGGATGTACCTACTTCAGTTAATACTTGTGTCTCTGCTTTTCTGTCGTTCAATTGGATGTCAAATTGAACTATACAAAAGAAGAAATAAAAATATAAGGATGTCCTTTTGATGGGACTCGAAACAATCATGAAATTAACTATGCAGTGTGCATATATTAGCTAATGGAACAACCGAAAATAAAGTATTTATCTAGTTTCAGGGCAGTTGGGATTAGTTGGCACCCTACACTTCTGGCCACGGGGCATATGCATAATTTGTTCCAATCTACTCTGACACGAAGGTGCGACGACACAGTGTGTGTTTTATGATTATTTGCAAATAAAAGCCTCAAAGTATAGTTTCTTTATAGTGTTCAAAATTATACACAAGACTATCTGATTTAGTTGCGAGATGACTCGCCCTTCTCCTTTAAATACGAGTACATTTTAGTCTTGTACACATCACTCATCTAACCAATAATATTTATCACATACCTAATTACCTACCTTGTCAAATTTAAACTACAAATTTTAAATCAAAGCCTCTAATTTTGTGAACTAATTCCCTACTACCAGTTAAAAAAACAAAACACATCAGTGAATAAACAATTTAACATCAAAGTGATATCTTATCTGAGTGATAAGCTATTATAACTTATAATCACTTTAATATTGACTTTAATGGAAGAATGACAGAAAGCGGCGTTATGAGTTCTCGAGTTTGGTTAATTTATATTATTATTATTACTATGACTCTTATATTTATAGTTTGATAGTTAAGGGTTTGATATTTCAAATTCATATAGCATCACGCCTTTTTTCCCGAAGGGGTAGGCAGAGGTGTATCACATCCACATTTCGTCAGATATGTTTGGTCCCATGAAAAGGGCGAGCTTATTGTCATATACCGGGAACATTTGTTTACCAAACTCCGGGAAAAGCTCAATACTGGAATTTCATTTTAGAAAAACTCAATACTATTTTCATTCGATTGTGAATTCACTATTACCATGATCGCCTCGCTACTACGTGTAACGTCACCGTAGCGCAGTTTCCCATTCCCAATATTTGTGTTACTCATAGATATTCGTTTAAAGTCCAACAATACATATTTTGCGTCTGTTAATAGTTTGTATATCCTTATGCCAACCCGTCTGGCCAGCGTGGTATAGTAGGCTAAATTCCCTTTTCATTATTTGGAGAAGAACCGTGCCCCGCAGTGGGATGTTATGGGTTGAAATGATGAATAGTTTGTAAAGTCCTTCGCAAAACAGGGCTTCGTGTGGGCGTTGTTTTTTAAGAAAAAAATAATTAGGGATACAGTAAAAATAATCCTTCTCTAAGACTTCAACTCACGAACTAGCTTCTAGCAGGCTAACTCTGAATTTCAACATTTGAAGTCGGTTTTGATGTCGCTGTCAAATCTTTGAAAGACCATACCTAAATTTCCTTGCATTTGACAACGACATCAAACCTGACTAATCGAATGTCGAAATTCAGAGTAAGCCCTGCAATACTCTTACCAACTGATCTATGAAGGTACTTACTCAAAAGTTTAATTTAATACATTATTTGATTTCTTGCTAAATTCATAGTGAAGTATATATCTCTGGAGCCATAAGCGTCGGCACCTTGAACTCTGTTCCCGATGTCGGCGAGCTCCCACATTTATTTTAAAATATATTTAGAAATGAGATTTTATTTGTGAGAGATTAATTTATTATAGGAAATAATAATAATATTTTCATATAGTATGCTTAGTATACTATGTTAGTAATAAGAAATAGTTTCCATTTTCATTCCGGTATGTACCTATTTCATCATAATAATGTTGAACACTAAACCAAAATGTCCGGGGATAAAATTGGGTAAGAAAAGCAACGAACCCTGCTCTGACACATGATCCGTCAAATTTGCCGAGCTATCGACTTACTGGGCCCTTTTCAGATTCGATTCTCGATCAACAGTTATTTTTATACCTACTTTCTTAAATCGATACTCGATGTTTTATGTGGATTTTTGTCATTACTCTATCGAAAAAGTGTAAATATTTAATTTAGCTGTCTTTGCGCTCTGATGTTTTATTACAAATCATAGAATGTAAAAACTGAGAAGGTGAAGAGATAATACAATTTGTAGACAACTATCAATTAAATTTGCACTCCAAAACCAACTACCTTACCCAAATCATCATCATCATACCATACCACTGTTGAACATAGGCCTCACCTAATTTCCGCCACAGCGAGCGATTTTGTGTCACCCTCATCCAACGGCCACCCGCAACCTTTACTAGGTCGTCGGTCCATCTGGCGGGGGGCCGACCCACGCTGCACTTTCCAATACGCGTGAGTGAAAATAATATTTTAAATAAACTAACATATAGCATCACGACTTTTGCCTTTAGGGGTAAGTAGGTACCTCACACAAACATTTTGTCAGCTAAGTTTGATATACATATTAACTAAAAAATAAGTAATTATTTATTAAACAAGACTCGGAAAAAAACTGCTAAACTTAACATAAAAATTGAACCTGAAGCTATAACATATACCTAACGTACAACATATATAGGTACACTTGTACACAAAAACAATAAGAACCCAACGATCAGATTTCAATACAATAAATTGACATGACATTTTTTGGTTCAGTGAAATACGATCATGATAAAGATGGCGTCTAAGGGGTGCCGATGTTCCACCACATTTATATAATAATATATGGTGTCAGATAATGCGGCATTTTGAGGCTATTTTTGGTGGCAAGCATATTTTTTGCAAGTGAAGGGTGTCAGTTAAGAGTTCTGCATTGTAATTATGTTTTAAAAATTTATGAGTTCGTTTTTATGCCAAAGGATGAAGTCATCCCTAAACCCAAAAGAGCACAATAATATGTGGTTGTGGTCAATGGTGATATAATGTATTTATTACCGAACCTGAGTACTTTAAAATGAGTTTTTAAAACATTTTTTTTTCAGAATTAATCTGAATTAAATGTCATATCATTATTCCGCGACATTATTATTGCTTAAAATTGCTGAAGGCAGGATATATATGCAGAACTGATGCTGATGATGAGCTGATGGGTCGCAAAAAGTTCTTGAATGGAAACCACGCACTGGCAAGCGCGGCGTCGAACGTCCATCTACATAATAGACTAATGATCTGATCTGAACCTCAAGATCGCGCTGGATACCAGTCACATACAACCAGTCCTATAGGAAATCCAATAGTGGGCGTCCTACGACTGACATGATGATGATTATATATTATTATAAATAATTTTAACATTTAACATAATATAGCATCACGCCTTTTTCCTCGAAGGGGTAGGCAGCGGTGTTTCACACCCACATTTCGCCAGTTATGTTTGGTCACATGAAATAGGGGGTGAGGCTATTGTCATCAATCGGGAACATTTGTTTAAAATCTCAATACTGGAATTTCATGATAGAAAAGCCCAATGCCATTTTCACCCGATCTGGGAATTGAACCCGGAACCTCTTGCACAGCAGTCGTATACACTTCCTGCTACGCCACCGAGGCAGCTTAAAAAAAAAACTTTAATCTTAGTTATCTAGATTTTAAAAAGTCTTGAGATCTCTGGAGACCAACATTTGTTGACTGCACAAACAGTCCTATCCTATTCATCTAAGTGGTAGTTCTTTTAAAATTGCTTTTCCAATTTAAAACAAAAGACACTCCTTGTAGCTATTTGACTTGCAATTTGCAGTGGAGCACTTAGGCACCTCGTTAAATCGCAATCTGCAATAAACTAGACACTCTTTGCTTTTTATATTGGCAGTTTAATCTAAATTAAATTGTGTCCATTAATTGTATGCTTGTAAACTACCCTGCGGCACACGGCTTGTGTTGTCTTTTTAATAAAAATTAAAACTGAACTAATTGGTGCATCGATAAAAACTAGGTAACTAGAAAAATATTTATATAAAGTAGCCTTGCTGGCATATAATTGGCAATATATAATAGGTTTCGTCTCGTGAGTGTGGAGCGTTGGAGGCCCAGTTTCTTCTCCCAATCCTCTTCGTTTTCCTTTTCCTAGTTCCCTCTTCCATTTCGTAAGGCAGTGGCGTGGCTTGTGTTTTCTTCGCAATCAATACTAAAAGAGCACAGCCATTTCCTTGGTTGGCAGCTTCCACTTACTATCAGATGAAACGCATGCTCGTCTACTACGGTGGGCTTAAAAAAAATGTTAGTTCAGTCTCAATATTTACCCAAGTGGCCGTTGTCGGCAATGTTAAAAAAAATAAGAATCAATTTTGTCAGTTTGTCAGCTACTAACGTTCTTGGGACTGCAGAGGTACACAATTTCATAAATCTACTTTTTATCAGTAAAAGCTTAAGATATGATTATAAAAAAATCATAAAACTGTAAGGGAACACATACCTACATAAAACCTCCCTTTTTAGAGTCAGTTAAAAACGGGCCGTACGTCTGTTTGCGTTTGTGGTATAAAAAAACCTAATTGTAATTTCGTACAATAATACGTAAAAACTTCATTAACATTAGGCAATTAAAATTAGGATGGAAAATGCAAACAAGGAAGATGAATTCATTTTGCAAACATAGACTGTGTTAGCTCGCTTATTCTGCGAGATTCCAACGAGATTAATTCTGCTACCATTGCGGTTTTTTATTTTGCCTTTGAGTATAGTTAATTAAAATAGAAAATTATGTTAAAGAAATAGAATGTCACTGACTTCTTTCATATTAAAATAAAAGACTGTTAGTACTAATTTCATTGAAATAAGGTCGCAAATCATATCAATGTGCAAAAATAGCTAATCTTTATAAACATGCCTCAATGACGCAGTGGAAAGGGTGCGACTACTGCTACCAAATATACTGCTGCGCAAGTGGTCAGGTTGCATTCCCGTTGCAGACAAAAATTGTAATTATTGGGTTTACTAAAATGAAATTCTCAGAGCTCGGAATTTGGAAACAAAATGTGCTCTGTCAAGTTCTGTTCTGTCAAGTTTAAAAAATATTAAAATTATTTAAAATATCCTCAGATTTCAAAGATAATAAACTTGACTGGCCTGTTGGTCTAGTGGTTAGTGACCCTGACTGCTAGCCGGAGGTCGTGGGTTCGATCCCCACCCAGGATAAATCTTTGTGTGATGAGCATAAAAGTTTGTTCTGTGTCTGGGTGTAATTTATCTATAATATGTATGTATTTACAAAATAAAAAATGTATATAAGTAGTGTATCAGTTGTTTAGTACCCATAACACAAGCAAATATAATTGCTTACATTGGGACTAGATGGCGTTGTGTGAATGTGGTAGAATATTAGAATATTAAATATTATAATTTAAAAAAATATATACTGGCGATAGTGTCCAGCTGTTTTAGAGTTTTGCGTTTATTCACTATAAGCCATCAATTTTTTAAATTGATGATAAACATTTCTATGTACTCAAATAAATCAAGTCCATCGCTGTGACAACATATTTCAATTTTTTTCCCCCGATTCTTTTTTTATCTTTTACTCGATTTGCATAAAGGGTCGCCTTGGAGCCAAAGATGGCGGCAATGACTGCACATCATTCTTCTACGGGACATGTCAATAACATCTGCCTATTTGATGGTATGATTTACTCTAGGGACTATTCGGTACACTATTCGCTTATAAACTACGATGTTACATCAAAAATATTGTCTCCAAAACATTCGTATATTTTTGTTAAAACCATAAATGAATGTCCCACTGCTGGGCACCGGTCATTAAATCATAATATTTTTTATTTATAAAGCTCAATAAAGCGAAGTCTTTTTTTATTATTTTTTAAACTGTTAGTATTTTAATATCTTAGCATCAGTTTGTAATTAATAAAATATGCCCCGTTATGGCAATACAAGCTTATTGCATATGATGCACCTTTGCCTGCCCCTACGGAAAAAAAGGCGTGCTATGTATGTATAAAGTGTTCAATAGTAACAAACACAAAATAAAAGTCACCAATAAACTACCTGCCTACAAACTAAAATCATACAAGTAACTAAACAGATTGGAGATAGATATCTACCTATAAATACATAGCCTGTATCAATTTCTGTCTTCACAATTGGTTACCGAATGTCTGCGCCCCGTCCATAAAAGCCTATGGTACGGTCAGCAAGCCAAATGTTATATTCAAACCTAGGACATCTAGTCTAGTTTCTAGTAATAATTTGAAGGAAAAAAAAACAACATCATAAAAAAATTTTTCAAACATCATTAAAAAAATAAATAAGTGAAATTGCCTCAATCCAAAAATACTTACTTCGCATTTGCACCAAACGGGTGTCCAGTTCAGCATGTGCCAGGTAAACAGAACCCGCGGCGCTGGTTTTCAACTGGAACCCATTTATAATAGTGACACACGTACACCAACATAGATTTTGTGTGTGTGTGTATCATGTGTGTTAATTTAGGACTAAATATTGTGTTAATAGTCTTAGTATTTAATTGTGCTGGAGCGTATTTGTCTCATTGTGTGACTAACATAATATTAACATAACAGTGATGATATCTTTATATTATGTACTTCAGGGAGAAGGCAGAGATGCATCACACTCACATTTCGTCAGCTATATTAATTTCCATGTTATAGGGGAAGAGCCTATTGCCATAATAATATACTGCAAAGTTCATGACAGATAATTATAACCCTTGCAAAAACGTTGCCTTATGCATCTGTACTATAATTATATAATCAGTAAAAAGGCATTTTAGTCCATTTCCACATAACTTAGATTTTCATTTTTAATCTTCCAAATTGAAATGCATTTTCCATATTAATTTACGGTGGAAATTACTTAGTTGTTTTGTTGACGGTACGTCCTGAAAGCGTACTAGTCGCAATCTCATTTCCCCGGCGTTTTAAACCTAGTTGGCTCTAAAAATCATTTGTACGATGCATTTGCACACAAGTTGATGTTACCGTGCCTTGTAGCGAACGTAAGTTTGTTTAAAGCCTGTTGTATCAGTGTTTTGTTTATGTTTTATATTGAAGGATAGACTGATTTATCAGTGTAGAGCAGAATTAGAAAAGCAAAACTTAATACCTACACAGTTTTCTTTTCTTGTAGGTAACTAAAAACTTTTTTTGAAAATCTATCCTCTAACTGCCGTGAATTATAGCTACTAATAATATAAAGTGGTGGTAGATGGAGTTAAACATCAAGCTTTTGAACAATTCTATTTAAGTAAATGCCTTTCGGTCATAAAATTTATTAATTAATAATATGTACAAAAAATTACTAAATTAAATAAATCTAACATTTGTACTTCTGTCATGACCCTGTAACTTGCTACTTACCTTTAGTTAACCAAAGCTTTGTTTGTACACCTAGTTTATAAGTTTTTTAGAAATTTTGTTAGGGAAGAGTGGGGTCTCCTGATACAGGCAATTTTAGCTTAAAAGGAGGCTCCTAACACTAATTTTTGATATTGTAAACTTATAAGAAATTAATAAAGTTATTATTATTATATTATTTGAAATTTTGATCGATTAAAGTCTCATCTACCTTACATGGAACCCAATCAGTACTTCGAGTGAATGTTGTTAATGTACTTCCTTCTACTTTTTCGGAAAAAAAATCGCTGAGCTCCGTTTACGTACGTACACATTTCCAATGTGACATTACATGAATTGTGTTCTGCATAATCTTACAGCCGAATTAATCCAAGTATTAAAAGCTAACATTTTTATTTTTAAAACTTGTTTTTAAACATCAATTTGTTCAAATGAAATACCGAGCGTATCAAACAACATATTTTGTTCGCTGCGTTGCATTTATGTTGGAATATTTTTCTGCATATTAAATTTCATTGGTATGAATTTAGTAAAAAAAATGTTGTACTGTAAACTAAAACCTTTTTTAATTTTAATATTGTGGTTATACTATAGTTATACAATGTTATCACACTTGTCTTGGGTGGGGTAAAAAAAAGGCATAGAGCAGCGTGTGTCACGTGTGTCATAAAACATGCTGATGAAACTTTTTTCTGACATACCACGTTAGCAAAGCTAGTAACACACAAAACCACTAAAACCCTGAACCACCATTTGCTGTTCGTTAAAAAAATAATTACTACTGGAGTTTCTCAGTTCATTTTATTGATTAACTACCAGCCTCCAAGACAAGTCTTGATTAACAACAAAAATGGCAGAAGACTCGATCTTTACAAAATTGGCCCTCCTAACGAAAAGGTTGCCTAACCCTGTTCTAGATAAAACAGCGTGATTTCAGAACTTGGATTTTTCTCAAGCTCTAAAATCTTATGAAGGCATGAACAAAACATAACCCTGCGGTATACTGATCATATCATATTATACAGCTCAACTTCATTTACGACACTCTTGAATAACGTATACCCTCTCTTTCTTATCTTTATCAAAAATCGGATCTTTCACTCACTCTATAGCGTTTACTAACATGTAGCATCGTAAACAAGTGTCACTTTTCCTTTCCTATTGTTCAGTTATAAGGTTTTAAGATTTTTTTTACGATGAACGTGTAATGAAAGTCGTATGTTTTCGGTTTCATTTCCTTAGTGTAACAGGGAGATAGGAAGTAAAGTGTAGTTCTTACGTTCAACTAAGGTTGAGAAACTTAATGACGATAGTAACTTTGTGCCTTAATAGAGAAGTAATAGTGTCGAGTTTACTTCTATACTTTATACGGTATTTACAATCATTAATTTGATAACTATATTTTGATAAACAAACTAAATATCTTATTAAACAGAATGTCATCATATCAGCCCAATGACGTCCACTGCTAGTCATATGCCTCACCTAAATAGGTGGTAGTTAGACTATTGCTACCACGCTGGCCAGACAGTTTGGTACCAGAGGGTTTTGTTTCGAGTTTCCCTTCTCTGTGCTTTCACGCAGGTGTTATGGCGCGATTTTCTCTTAATCGTCTTTTACGACATCCCGGGAATGAGAGGGAGCGGTGACACACGTATTCTCTATTTCTGTCTGATAAAGAAAGCACCAAACAGAATATGATTTAATAATGTACAGCTTTATTTTCATTATAATATTAAACTAAATTTAAACAATAATATTTATAAATAAAAACTAACTAAATGTATTAAAATAAAAAAGGGGAGGTAATTACAAATTAAAATACGGCATCATAAAATTCCTCCGCAACGATGATGATGATTTAATTAAATTGAATTTGAACTAAATACATTAGAAGGGAATTCAGCGCTCAAACGCGTGTCCTAGAACATTTAACTCCCAAAAAATTATTTTTTTCATTTATTTTATATATTTCAATAAAACTTATTAAAAAAACTTTGTAAACCAAGTGTATTTCATCAGACAGACTTGCAAATATTTGCCGCTAATGTACAGTGTAATACAGTGTCCGTGTAATTACGGATTAAGAATACATAATGTCACTACCCCATCTCAACCCGTGGGTGTCGTAAAAGGCCACTAAGGGACCTTGAACAGACACGAGCACTGCGAAAAAAGGAAAATTCGAAAGAAACCCTATACCAACCCGCCTGGCCAGCGTGGTATAGTATGCTAAATTCCCTGTATAATTTTTGGAGGAGACCCATGCCCAGCAGTGGGATGTTTATGGGTTGAAGTGACAAATGTACAGTTATTAACTTATTAAATTCTAAACCAAGAAACTCCCAACAGTTCACACGTACAACGTAGTACAACGTACACCGTATCTTTCTTTTACTCGACGCTCATTCAGCTGCAAACAAAGACAACACACGGTGTTGTAGTCGGTATGAATTAGTGATGACTCAGCGCTGAGAACAATCCCACGTCCGCATGTCAAGATTTACACCTCATTATGCAACCTGCTGTTTGCTATTGATGATACTACGAGTTGGGATATTTTTACCCGACTGCCAAAAAGGAAGTAATGTTTTTCAGTTTTGTTTTGACTACTTTCACTATCACTAATTCATTATATTATAGTCTGGTCTAGTCTAGGTCTAGTGGTTAGTGACCCTGACTGCTAAGCCAAAGATCGTGGGTTCGATCCCCACCCAGGACAAATCTTTGTGTGATGAGCATAAAGGTTTGTTCTGTGTCTGGGTGTAAATTATCTATAATATGCATGTATTTACAAAAAAAATATGTATTTAAGTAGTATATCAGTTGTTTAGTACCCATAACACAAGCAAATATAATTGCTTAATTTGGGACTAGATGGCGCTGTGTGAATGTGGTAGAATATTATATTATATTAGAATATTATATAATGACTATTCTTTGCTATCACTCATAATCATCTGCAGAGTTTGTCCTACGACCAATCTGTCTCGAATCTGTCCTATGACCAAACCGAAAATAACATAATATGTGATCAAATAAGTTCATAAATATTTAAATGAATTCTCCTGAATTCTAGTGTAAGTATTTGTTTAGATTTGTTCATTTATTTACATATATATATTATATATATATGTAACATATTTACATTATATAATTTTTAAACAATCTTGTTCTCTCTACATTGTAGTGAGTACAAGAGTACTTTTACGAACTACTTTCCCTGTCACAGGTTAGGTTTTACTACCAAGTGCAGGAATCTAATCAGATTATGTTCCCTACATTAAGTTATTAGTTAAAATATTTGACTGTCACCGTGGCGCAGTGGTTAAGGTGGTCGCCTCGCCACTACATCGCCGTGCTGGGTGACGTGGGTTCGATTCCCACACGAGACAAATATTTGTGTGATTCATAGATATTTGTTTCTAGTCTGGGTGTACTTTGTGTCCGTTAGTTCCATGTTTGTAAAGCTCCCCGCGACACAGGGATTGTTCCCTAGAGCGGGCGTTGTCTTTTTAAAAAAAAAAAAAAAATTGTTAAGATTTCGGTTTATATGTTACTTTATCATCACTTCAACCCATACACGTCCCATTGCTGGGCACGGGTCTCCTCCAAAGAATGTGGAGGGAATTTATCCTACTATACCACGCTGGCCAGACGGGTTGGTATAGAGTTTGTTTCGAATTTTCCTTTTCTCGTAGTGGTCTTATCTGCATAAGGTTACTCCCTTAGTCGCCTTGTATGACACCCACGGGCTGAGATGGGGTAATGACATTATGTATTCTTAATCCGTCACTACACGAAAACTTTATTACTTTGATAAAATTATACTTTTTCGTAGTGGTCTTATTAGGTATACGTATGACTTGACAATTTTGTATAATTAAAGCCTTCTTTCTTATTATAACTTTCGCATTTATATTCTTGGTAGATTTTGATTAATATAAATAAATAATATTCTACCACATTCACACAGCGCCATCTAGTCCCAAATCAAGCAATTATATTTGCTTGTGTTATGATGGGTTCTAAACAACTGATATACTACTTACATACATTTTTTTTTGTATATACATACATATTATAGATAAATTACACCCAGACACAGAACAAACCTTCATGCTCATCACACAAAGATTTGTCCTGGGTGGGGATCGAACCCACGACCTCCGGCTTAGCAGTCAGGGTCACTAACCACTAGACCAACAGGCCAGTCAACTCATTGTATAGCTCTGTATGCCTTTAACCCCTTCATAGTTATTCTTACTTGAAAGAACCTATTTGATCGTCTCGTATGTTGTAGTTACACCCCTTACAAGTCAATCTCAACACTAAAATTGACTTGTAGAAAAGAGGTTGTTGCCGCTTTTATCGAAATTGCTGCTCGCGAGAGTTGTCTTGGAAAATTTAGTCGATGTTATATCTCTCTAAAATGGCAAACCAAGCCTGTTCTTAAATTATAATGGTGTGGAATAAAACTCATAAGGGAATTGACCTTTAGGTATTTAAACGATATATCTACGGGTGGTGAAAGAGGTCTCCGTTTAAGTAGTAAATGTGAAATGTCTCTGATTCACTAACTCTCATTGGGTTCATGTTATAAATTATTGTGTAAATCCTCTGTTTTCTTTTTACCAGACTAAAAACCTTCTAAGTTCTTTATTGTACACAAAAAATACATATATAGGTATAAAATAATGCATTTACAAAAAAAATTAACTCATACATAAAATCTTTTCTAGGATTATGACATGTGATGCTTTTGGCTACAGTAACAAAAAAAGCTACTGTAAAAGCTACCGTAGTCTAGTACCGTAGTCTCGTAGTACCGTATAGACTACGGTAGCTTTTTACTATCAGACAAGCCGAAATCAAGATTGCGATCTGGTTATAAAAAAAATCCTACTTTAATAGAATTAACTTACCTATCAATTTTAATTCCATACTTGTCCAAAAAAAATATAAACTAATTCTCACCAATTCAAAGTAGGTAATTAGTTGGATGTAACACATTATGATATTAGCATAATGGTATGAGCACTTACAGTAATTTGTAAACTTCGTGACTCACGCCAACTTTTGACAATGATACCAACACACTGGACTAGTATCGGCTTACATTGGAATTACAATTATAAGGCGAGCTACTTAAAGTGGTAAAACGTTTAACAATAATGTCAGCTATGTTAGGTCGGTTTAAATATAAAATATATCTAGTCGCGTTAGGTCGATGAACTAAACGTGTCCTAGTGTGGAGACCGCGACTCGGCAAGCGTAGAGTAGGAACGGGTCCAAGCTAAGTGGACTGACGAGCAGAGGTCGAACTGAATGCGGAAAGCGGAGGCCCGAGTGTTATGGCGCGTGTTGGGAGAGGCCTATGTCCAGCAGTGGACTACAATAGGCTGATATGATGATGATGAGCCTATTGCATTGGCACATTGCTAGATTTCTCTCTAATTCTAAGAACTTCAAGGCTAAAAAGCCTCATTACCATTGTTTAACCCACCCGATTTCGTGTAAGGTGGAAGTAGTTTCCCGAATAAGCTGACTAACTAGAACGTGATATTTAACTGTACCCCACCTATCATAAAACGATTATTGACTGTCACACTCTAGCTCTAGTGCCCGTAGTACCTATATGACTGCTGATATGCAGATACCATTTATTCGATCAACAATTCAACCAATATAACTAATATTTATACAAATATCGCCAAAAAAAAAACTGTTCTGAGTCTATTCCTACTTTTTTAAAAACAAGAGAAACAGATGGTTTACTAGCAATCTCAATATTTCACCGCTGTGAAATGTTTAAAAATTCCACTGTCAATTTCAAATATTTTACAACGATACGTATTCGGAAGATCGGAATTGTATGGCGGATAAGTTAAGCTTAAAACAGCATCTAACTAAAAACCAATGCTGCCTTTTTTTATTGAGATACCACTTAATTTAAAAAAGAAAATTACTATGCTACGTAACTATGCCCCCTGCTGCCAGCTATCTGCAAAATCTAAACGGAAAATTAAGCTGTGCCTCTTTTCCAAAGTATAATTTTCCTTTCTAAACTACTTGTTTGATTATTTTCAGGCCCACGTATCGTTTCACTTGATACATAATTCATGCGTTGTCCCAGCCAATATTGACTGCTTGGAAACTCCCATCGGTCTTTTTAATGAGAATTTATATCGAGAAAATGTCGCTAACAGAAAATATTGCGTCATTATTATTTAGAAAGTGTGATAGAATATCAAGCGATGATAATATACTCATTTTTATTGTGTGTTTATGTTCTTATATCTAGTCTTATTATGAGAACCCTGTAAAAACTGACTGTCCTGTTGGTCTAGTGGTTAGTGACCCTGACTGCTAAGCCGGAGGGAGGTCGTGGGTTCGATCCCCACCCAGGACAAATCTTTGTGTGATGAGCATAAAGGTTTGTTCTGTGTCTGGGTGTAATTTATCTATAATATGTATGTACTTACAAAAAAAAAAATATATAAGTAGTATATCAGTGGTTTAGTACCCATAACACAAGCAAATATAATTGCTTACTTTGGGACTAGATCTCGCTGTGTGAATGTGGTAAAATATTGTTATTATTATTATAAAAAAGTTTTTTAACAAACGCTGCTTCTTTATTTTACTTTTTATATGCCACATTATATTCGTCCAAGACTTTTTGTGCTGTTTGTGTGCGTTATGAATTCATGACGTACTGTGCTGCAAGTGCTATCTAATATGACGTTATTACAATACGACAGTAGCGTTTAGTTTCATTGAACGTATAGGCTGGTCAGACTGTATATTTTTTTATCACTTAACCCCTAATATTTGGTACTTAATTACCGATGTTAGGTCACCGTGACATTCTATTTCAAGTGACATTTTTAATAGAATCTGTGTCAAAAATATATTGAAAATATTTATCGAAATTTCGACATTTGACTTAGTCGATATTGATATCGCTGTCTAATGTTTCAAAAGGACAGCGACCAAATTAAAATGTATTATTTTTTTGTATATAATATCACTTACTTACTAACACTAGATAATAGGTTATTAAATTGAATTGAATTAATAATATTATCACAACCATTTTCACAAAGCAGACTTGGCTTTCAAAAATATTCATTCAAAATAGCTTCAGCAGAACTTAACTTAACGCTTGAACAACCTACATTTGACTGTTCACCTTTTCTTCGCTCCGAGACAAGGCTCACAAAGAAACAACTGTTCGTTCTAAAACACTTTACAAAGATATGAATTCAGCAATTTAGACACACACATTCTGTTTCATAAAACATTTTATATAAAGTGGCGTTTATATTAAACAAAGCACCCTGACATGTGCTGTCATATAAAAGTTTAATTTAGCTATTCTGTGATTATGTTATCCATTCATTCAGAAAACAATTCTTAAGATCTTTAAAAAAGATAGATATTGGGATGAAAACGTCTTCGTTTAACTATTAAATCAATTTAAAAACATTCGAAGTTCGATGAAAATTTTAAAAATTTGTCATCTAGTTATTCACGGGACAATTCTTCTCTTCTTTTTCTTTCTTCTTTTTTTTTTCTTTTTTTAAAAGACAACGCCCTTATTACTCTTATGTATATATTATCGCGATGACCCTTGCGAACATCGAGTCTCATCTAGGTATATATGGACTCCGAAAGAAATTGTGAGGTTGAATTTGACTGTCAATGTGACGTAATGGTTAAGGAGATCGTCTTACCACTAACATAACCATGCTTTTAATATGATACCCATCATCATCATCATATCAGCCCAATGATGTCCACTGTTGAACATAGGCCTCACCTAATTTACGACCGCATCGCATCGCTGAAGTGGCAGTGGGCAGGCCACATAGCCCGCAGAACTGGCCGATGGGGCAAAAAAGTTCTCGAATGGCGGCCACGTATTGGAAAGCGCAGCGTGGGGCGACCCCCCGCCAGATGGACCGACGACCTAGTAAAGGTTGCGAGTGGCCGTTGAATGCGAGCGGCACGAAATCGCTCGCTGTGGCAAAAATTAAGTGAGGCCTATGATACCCATATTGATAAATAATTTTAATGTTTCATTATTATTATTTCGAGTCTGATTAATTATTATTTGTGTCCGTTAACCGTTTATCTACAAAGTCTACATCACAGGGCGTATTCCCTGTTGTGGGAGTGTAGTTAAAAAAAGTCATAAATAAACACAGACTACAAGAGAGACGCTTTCTTAACTTCACTAGAACTCATACGAGAGTTGTAAAGAAGAAACTTAACATTAAGTTAATTTTAAAGTTCCTCGCGCAACAATCTTAGTTTATAACCTTAATTCAAACTTAGCAAATGTCAGTCAATTATTCAGAGAATTCTGTTATGAGACCTTTGGCATCAAAGGAACCGTAAAACCTAAGAACCTATTAAGTGCACCCGGCTTGGTGTCTCATCATCTATATCTGTTACAAAGTATTTTAAACCTTATTCACTTAAGGTTAAAGGTAACATTCGTGAGTTTTAAACACCGTGTATTACCAGATTGGGTTCGGATAGTACCCATTTACGTATATAAAAATAACTGTAGGGGATTTGATATTGTTTTTTGAATTTCGGAAGACATTTTCGGAAAAATATTGTTATTATCATCGCAGTTATTAACTTGTGAACTATCTTGTATCCCATCACGCTGTACTATTCAGTTATAATAGTTTACTAATTTGTTGGAAACTGTAAAATTTTATGTCTGTTCCTAATATTATAGATACTATTCAATTAATTAGCATCAGAATAAAGAAGAAGTAAATAAAATGTAGCTCCGTGTAGTGACAGATTATGAATGCATAATTTATGTCACTACCCCATTTCTACCTGTGGTGGGTGTCATAAAAGGCGACTAAGGAGACTTTAGCAGACAAAAACACTGCGAGAAAAAGTCTGTTCAGCGCGGAAAAACCCTATATATACCAACAAGTCTGTTCAGCGTGGTATAGTAGGCTAAATTCCCTTCATAATAATTGGAAGAGATCCGTACCCAGCAGTGGGACGTTTATGGGTTGAAATAATGATGATTATGATGAAATAAAATGAGATAAAATGTACTAGCGTATTTCATGATCATCAACACACACTCCTCCAAGAATTAAAACTAATTTAAATAACCTAAAATATCAAACACTACAGTTATTGACGTTTCAAAAGTTATCTAACAATTTATTTATTGGTCCGTGTAAGTTCCTTTTTTTTTTAAAAAAGACAACGCCCGCTCTAGGGAACAAGCCCTGTGTCGCGGGGAGCTTTACAAACATGCAACTAACGGACACAAAGTACACCCAGACTAGAAACAAATATCTATGAATCACACAAATATTTGTTTTTTTTTTTATTGCCTTTAGTGGCAGACGAGCAAGCGGCCCCCCTATTGGAAGTGGTTACCGCCGCTCATGGACGTTAGCAATGCCAAGGGCACAGCCAGGCCGCTGCCTACCTTGAGAGGATAGCTCTCTTTAAACCTCGTTTGAAGAAGGACAAAACGTTGTCTCGTGTGGGAATCGAACCCACGTCACCCAGCACGGCGATGTAGTGGCGAGGCGACCACCTTAACCACTGCGCCACGGTGACAGTTCATCAGCATTTTAATTTATTTCAAGAATAATTGCTGTCCATTGAAACTTTTCCGTAAGTATTTTACAAGTCGATCGTAGCGAAACTAGAGCATAGAAGGTCTAACTCAAAGTTATATCGGCTTCTGACTTCTATTATATTCTCAAAAAACGATTTTTAGATTTAAATATTTAAACCTTACGTTTGTTATATGTTTTAAAAACACAAGATCTGTAAATATAACCTACCTATATTGAAAGAAAGAAAGAAAAAGAAAGAAAACACATTTATTTGTCATTAACCATACATACAAATACAGAGTATACATTTAAGTTTTTACAGCTATTTTACTAATACTATTCGCATGCCATGGTCGCGACAAAAAGGTAGCCACTCAGCTTGTTGCTGTGCCATGACATAAAATCACGGTACAGCGGTGATTTTCAGTAGCCACCTGTACATTGACAAATAAATATTTCTGTTTCTGTATCAAAACGTGTTCTGAATTTGACAATTGAATTTAAATAAGTAAAACAATACACAACAATCTCAGCTAACACATTAAATACCACAATAAAACACTAGAACATTAACATAACGCGAATTTAGCAAATAGTACCTCGAGCGCGGCATCTCGTAAAACTCTCGAATAAAGTTTTGGATTTGCTTCAGCCAAATTCCGAGAAGATTGCTGAAATTCATTTTGTTGCAGACAAAACGAATCAGCGTTCCTCCTGTTAACTACCGTAATATTTTATAGATTATTAAATTTAAGGAGATTGTTCTGACATTGTTTCCGAAACATCTTAATGGCGATTGTCAAATCGTTGTGTTATTTGTCCTCTAATTCGTAAAGACGGTAATTTGGATGCGGTGATTCCTAATTTTGATTAAGACATTTAACTGGTGTTGTGAAGGGTTAAAACTCAAATTAAAATGACAAATTGGAAAGTTTATCAACTTACTTTGGAGTCGTGTTTTGCTATTAAATCTACTAGATCGGTTGATTTGAAAAGTTTGTGATCTTAGTAAAGTCAAAAAGGCCAACAATAATTTTAGCAAATTAAAATAGTGTTGAGACGACAGAAAATCTTCTTATTCGACAAAGATTCGTACATTAAGTAATAGGAATTGCAACAACACGTAATCACAGTATCAAACAGTAGACACTGATGTGTTCAGTTTTATACAAAATAAAGACCCTGAGGTCTTTATTTTCAGTAATCAGAAAGCTTTAGCATCGGAGTTTCCGAATCTGAGTTGATGTAAAGTACATAATGGTGGTCGCGGACGAATGTTCCTGCGCTCCCGTGACCACAGCAGAGCGCGACCAGAGGAACACCTTGGGGTTTTAGTGGGTGCGAGCCCCACATAACCCCTCGGTTCTTCCCCAAGACCGAGGGGTATGCGTCAGGCATTTCCCCAAGTAAAAAAATAAATAAATAAATAAGTTCTCGCGTAGAAATTGTTAAAGTGATCAAAATATGTAATTTTTCTACTACAAGCTGTGTTTTCTACCATCATGTAACCTTTATTTTTAAACTACCCTCATTCTAGGACAGAAACTTTCGTTGAGAATATAGGGACTGATTAAACTTTGAGCACGTGAGTAATGTATAGGTCGTGCTACTGCATTATTAACAGTGCACATTACTGCCGTAAATAATCCATGAGCTAATGAGTTTCCTTGTACGAACTACCCTTAAAATTAGTTGCAGAACCTTACTTAATCTTTTTTTATTGCGTACATTGCGCAGTTTATTTACACCAACGCAAATAAATATATTTATTTTTTTGAAATGGAAATAGACTTTAATTTAAAAATGGATAGTTTGACTACATGTTAGGGGTAATAATAAAATAATTAAGAAAGAAGTTGATTTGCTAGTGCAGAAACATTTAATTAAACATTTTATGTTATTATAAATATAATATGGGCAGATTGTCTACAAAGCGGCCACCGATTGGTAAAATAAATTATGTTTCAATGCGATTCAACCTGTTTGAAGTAAATTATTCACAATATTATCAATGAAATAACTCAACTTATATTTGTTTATATAACTTTCTTAATAAAACTTCTGAATGATCAAACAGAATTTTCTTTGAGTTCTCAAATAAGATCTGACGAAATCATTTCTCGGTTAGCCCCTAAACAATCCACACTTTTTGTATTCAGATCAATTAAGCACACAATTCTCTCAATCAACACCAAGTTAAAACTTAAAACAAATCTACAACTTTGCTGAACTGTCAATCAGTACAAACTTGAAAACTCAAAACCAATCAAACTCTTCGTTTAATCATAACTGTCCCAAATATGTATAGACTACGTTGTATACGTATAAAACTGAAGAGACTGTTTGTTTGAACGTAATTAATGTCATGAAAAGTCCTATGGAGAAAATCATTAAAATATGTCATCAGGAAAATAATTTGCCGGTAAGGACATAGACTGTAAAACATTTCACTGTAGCACATACCTAGGTCTTGGCAGTAAAATTCATTTTTACACTTCATTTTTCTTTTTATTGTTATTTTGTTAATTATGCTGTTGGTTTTTCTCAAAATTAATAAAATGAATATCTACGACCAAAATTCGCGTGATGACGTGACATGACATTTGAATCACTCTACTCACAATTCAAATATTTGATTTCGTTATTATTGTCAAATATTTCATAATTATCGTCGACGACCGCATTAAAATTTTCTAACATTGACAACAATATTCAAATTATCCAATCGAATGCATAAGCTGAGGCAGGTAAAACTATTAGACACAGAAGTCGCAAGATGAAAACCCGGAAGAAATGGCGGTTTTAAAAGTCAAAAATATTATACCTTCACGGTGTTATCAATCAAACTTGAAAGGGATTAAAGATCGTCGATCAACTTGTCCGTCAAGTAAAGTTCATGTCTGGTTTCTGAATAATATTTTAATATTACGAGTAAAATTAAATTATTTTTTTTTATTTTTTATTTATTTAATATTTCAAACAGCTTATTAAATAAATGTTGAGTAATGACTTCTATAGACAAGTAGTTTATGGGTATAAATGACCAAACTTAAAGTCGAGCAACTTCCGAGCTATGTTTTATCATAATAAATTTAAAATAGGAAACTGGGAACAGGGTCGGAGTCAACTATCATTATTTGATTTAATATATACGAATATTTCACCACATTCACACAGCGCCATCTAGTCTCAATTTAAGCAATTATATTTGCTTGTGTTATAGGTACTAAACAACTGATATACTACTTATATACATTTTTTTAAATACATATTATTATAGATAAATTACACCCAGACAGAGAATAAACAATCATACTCATCACACAAAGATTTGTCCTGGGTGGGAATTGAACCCACGATCTCCGGCCTAGCAGTCTGGGTCACTAACCACTAGGCCAACAGGTCAAGGCAAACAAACAAACATACATACACACCAACATTGTAACTTAAAATATTAAAAAAAATAAGAATAATATATAAAGCAACCTTACCATAAAGTAACCACAACCTTCGTAATCCATTTTATGTCGTAACACGTACGTGAAAGCTTCGAAAACTAATAATAGATAAACATCTGACAAACATTCTGCAGGTGATTTCCTTATGTTCGACAGAAAGCAATAAACTAACTGATTATATCGCCCATTTCCTTCGTGTGCTGTTTTTAGTTAAAACAATTATGAGTGCAAACGTTGTGGAAAATTTTACTAGTATTGAGGCCTTGAATTGAACAAGTAGAATGAAAATACTAAACTAAACAGCTCTGCTCAAACTAAGCAGCAGTGGAAGTGTATCTGCTGTATACCTATGACTGGAGACATATAGTAAAATCTGCTCTAATTTTAGTAATGTCATGTTTTAACTGGTGAGGAGTGGTGTCCAGAGCTCTTTGGGGAAATCACATTCTTGGCAGTGCTAAGCCGACCGAATTATTGTCACGTAGGCTGTTAGCACAGGCCTGTAACCTGTGATTTTAATAAAATTATTACAGTATTATTATATAAATATTTACTTAAGGTATTTTTTAGGGTCCCGTAAGAACGCGTTGAGGTATCGAGCTGAAATTAATGTCTTACATTTCAATCACAAAAAAATATATAAAAATTGCGTAATTGTATCATCAGTGTACGAGTTTGACTCGCATTTGGTCGGTTTTTTTTTCAACACAGCGGCACCTAGCTCATGGTAAACTAGTTTAAGCTTGTGTTTTGGAATTTAGACAACAATAAACATATAACAACAACATACTCGTACATAATATATTTCTAAATACATACATAAATTATTATACCCAGAAAAAAAAACACTCTAAAACAAACATCTTCAGATTATACAAATATTTGTTCTGACCTGAGAATCGAACCCGAGACCTTAGAAATTGTAACCGTAATATATTAAATAACACTTCACAACATAACCTTTCCCACTTAACTGAACCAAATATCTTATATATATCGTAAGCGGCCGTCCTGATGGACGTTGACGACGAATTAGGGAAATAAATTCCATTATCTGAACAATTGTATTTCTACTTATTGTATACCTACTCTAGTGTTAACGCCAGGGTTTAGAAAGCCCTATTAATTTTATTCAATATCTACACAAAATCAAGATGTGTTTGTACCCTAAGTTGAAATACATCTATACTAATATTAGAAAACTCTAGAGTATGTTTATTTAGTTGAACGCTAGGACCATTCTTTTAGTGTTGGATAGCCCATTTATCGAGGAAGGTTATGGGCTATATAACATCATGCTACGTCCAATAGGAGCTGAGCAGTAGCCAAATAAAGATCGACGGGATTGAAGCCCCGCGTGATTTTCTAGTGATTAATAAAGCCGACCCATCGGCATCGTAAAGGAAAAAGACGAGGACAAAGAATACTAGGCACTATATCAATAGAGGCACTATGTCCATAGCGAGTTGTCGATCAATGCATTTATATCTTTATATATTCTATCTGTTCTCTGCAACTCGAAGTGTCCAGTATCGATAAATTCAAACGTAGGTACTTTACCTATTTAATATACAACATTGTCTGCAAACACCGAACTTAACAGAAGGTTTGAGAACTTCTGTACTGATCACACGAAGCTTAAAGTTATACGATCGACAGACACTACTTTGTTTCACTGTTATATGCGTTATTTTAGAATACCACTACAACTTTGTATTATATACACCATATTTTTATTATATTATGTAAAATCTTTGATGTCGATTCACGGGTCCCGTACAAAAATTGTGGAAACCGATAAAGTTGATTTTAGGATTTGTATTTTGCCATAAAGTTATTAACTAAGCCACTAATGCGAGTTTTAAATGTAATTTTTCGAATGTCATAATAAATCCAGCTAGCTTATATACTATTCTAGAATTTTCCTATATCTAAATAAAATTGCTGATTAGGGTTTTACACCTGAGGATTTAAATGTTGCCTCAGGTAAAAGTCCGCATTAGAATAATTCAGTCTAAAATTTAAATAATACGTTTACATCACAGGTATTTCATCATCATCATCATCATATCAGCCTATCGACGTCCACTGCTGAACATAGGCCTCACCTAATTTACGCTACTGCGAACGGTCCTGTGCCGCCCGCAACCAACGGCCGCCCGCAATCCTGACCAGGTCGTCGGTCCATCTGGTGGGGGGCCGTCCAACGCTGCGCTTTCCAATACGTGGCCGCCACTCGAGAACCTTTTTCCCCCATCGGCCATCAGTTCTACGAGCTATGTGCCCTGGCCACTGCCACTTTAGTGATGCGATTCGGTGAGCTATGTTGACGGGTATTTAGTTCAATGTAATTAAGAAATGATTATTTACGTCAGCCATACTTTTAAAAACAGTGTTAATAAAACTTACTTGGTGCATCCTTGTGGATTATTAAATAAGTTTGTCGATTCCAATATTCGAAATTGAAATTTTGAATATTTAGCTTGAACACACACATACAATGAACTTAAACAAACTTAACACGGACTCTTTCAAAAGTAACATGAGTATTTGCAGTTTTACATAAATAACGAAGTAGCCCAAATCTTTGGACTGCTAAAGGCTATTCGAGTAAGCACTCCCTTCAACGAACGGGTAAAAGCTATTCCTTCTTTAAATTCAACATAGATTGAAAAGCTGCTCTTGTCCAGCTTAGTATTAAATGTACATAAGGAATTGAATGTACAATCATTGGCAAAAATATTAGAGCCTTAATAAATTATTGACATATAATAAAGCAAGGGTCGAAAAAACTTATTAAAGATGATTCTGAATTCATATTACCTACGTGTATTACAGGTAACATAATTACATTAAAAACAGGATTTTTCTTTAATGTCGTTCTTTATAAAACTATCATATTTTATAAACCAATCCAACAAAACTGCCTCGGTGGCGTAGCGGGAAGTGTATACGACTGTGAGCTGCTGTGCAAGAGGTCCCGGGTTCGATTCCCGGGTCGGGTGAAAATGGTATTGGATTTTTCTATCATGAAATTCCAGTATTAAGATTTTCTCGGAGTTTGGTAAACAAATGTTCCCGGTTGATGACAATAGGCTCGCCTCCTATTTCATGGGACCAAACATAGCTGGCGAAATGTGGGTGTGAAACACCTCTGCCTACCCCTTCGGGGAGGGAGGCGTGATGCTATGTTAGGTTATGTTATCCAACAAAATGAATTTTTCATTAATAATGAAGCGACTGAAAATGAAATAATTTCATTACTTAGCTTAGTGAGTTCTACATTAATCGTATTCAATCTAATATAATTCGCTTTTCATTAAATGTGTTATAAAAATAAGTCAGTCTGTATAAGTTGAATCTCTGTTCTTTCACTTATCAAAGGCTTCAATTAGCTGCGATTTATCTGCAATTTGTCTGAAGAAATCTGTGGCATCAAATGAAAGCGAGTGTTAATTTAAACTTTGCAAACTTATCGACGAAAATAATTGAGTTAAGGATTTATTGAAAAGGCTATCATAGCGGAAACCGATCTTTGGTGCCATATTTATTATTGGGTAGGAGGAGAAATCGATTCTTTGAGTTTGGTGTGGATTGCAAATTCAACTTTCACAATCTCAAATGTCGAAAAACTTTAAAATTTATGCAAACTTGAAGGATTTAACCGTACGACTACCGTTAACTTAAAAATAAAATCAGAGCTTCCATGAATTCTGAAGATCGAAATAAAATGCCGGATTTATTAAAAACGTCACAAGCCACCACCCTATCTTTCGGATGAATATTTCCGTTTTCTTCCTTTTAACTATATCATACAAAAACAAAATCCTACAACAAACCTTGCTGGTATAATGTGGATGTGATGCAACTCAGCTTACGCCTTTAGGGGAAAAGGCGGGATGATATGTTATGACATTATAATAATAATAATAATAATAATAAAAACGATTTATTTCATCACACAGAGTTAGTGAATACATGTTAAGGTGTATTGCCAGGGTGTAGGGTATAGTCCAACTTTGTGCGAGTCTGGTGCATGTAGTAGATTTAATAATAAATCTGTATCACGTGTCACCAGGCCCACCTCGCGGTTAGTACGTATATGGTTGTATACATATTATTTTAGGATACAATTAGCTGTCACAATTGTTGTATCTATTAACGTGTTAGTTATCTTAAAACTAGACATAGTAAAAATATAAAATTATCTAATTAGGAATAGGATTGTATGGGTGAGTGTATGTGTGCTTGCGTGAGTATGTGTGTGCTTGTGTGTGTGTGAGTGTTTGTGTGAATAAAGCCAGTAAGAACGATAATAACAAGGGACGGGTGGAGGATAAAAAGTTGTGATTTTAATTATTAATTATTTATTTCAGGGGTGTGAGCAGGTCTTCTGTTTGTTTGTAGTCTAGGGTTTTGAGGTAATTTACTACTTTGATTTTACAGTGGAATTTAAGAAGGGGGTAGATATTAAGATTGGTATTTAGTTTATTGTACAGGTAAGGTCCTAAAAAGCAAAAAAATCTGTGGGAGAGAGCAGATTTATATGCTTGAGTTTGGCATACTTTACCTTTCCTGCGTTTATGGAGGTTTAGGCGGGGATTATAATTGAGGGAGGAATGGGTTTTTTGTATAGTCCGTAACACGAATATTTGTCTCACAGTGAGGACATCCCAATTAGTGTATAACTGGGTGGTTGGGTATCTGAAGGGAAGACCTTTTTTTTTTTTTTTTTTTTTTTTTTTTTTACTTGGGGAAATGCCTGACGCATACCCCTCGGTCTTGGGGAAAGAACCGAGGGGTTATGTGGGGCTCGCACCCACTAAAACCCCAAGGTGTTCCTCTCGTCGCGCTCTGCTGTGGTCACGGGAGCGCAGGAACATTCATCCGCGACCACAGCGACGATGGCCCGCTACGGGCCCCCTCTCTGCCGGAGCTCAGCTCCGGCGGTGACGTGCGGGAACACGCACACGTCACCAGAAAACGCTCGCGGTCGACTTTCCCCAAAGTCGACCGGTCCTGGCGTGGCGGACGCGCTCAGCCGGGCGCGTCCTCTTCTCGGGCTTTTACGGCGGGAGGTCGCGGGCGTATGCCCGCCTTCTCCCGCCTACCCTTCGATGGCGGATCGGGTCACTGAGGGCATCGTCTTCCCTCTGCCGTTCCGCCTCCTCCTTCTGCCTCATCACCTCTTCGCAGAAGGAGAGCACTGCTCCCCAGTTCGTCTCGCTCTCCAGCATGGCCTTCACCACTGCTGGGAGCGAGAGATCCTCGCCTATGATCGAGGCCAGTGCAGCGCGCTGACCCGCCCACGCCCCGCACACCTCGAGGGTGTGCTGGGCTGTGTCCTCCGGGGAGCCGCAATGATGACAAATACATTGCGGCTCCCTCCTCGCGACCCGGCACAGGTACCTCCCGAAGCAACCATGCCCCGAGAGCACCTGCGCCAGGCGAAAGGTCAGCGCCCCGCGCCTTCTTTCGGCCCATTCTCTGAGAACGGGCCGAATGGCCTCGATCGTGCGGTGACCGGCGCTCGGTTCCGCAAGCCGCTGCTGCCACCCGTGAAACAGGGCCTCTCGAGATCGGCCCCGCAGGTGGCGCAGTTCCTCCGGTGAGGGCTCTTGCCCTCGGCTGCGGAACTCAGCCGTCAGCCTGTACACGTTGGCCAGCACGATGGCCTCCAGCTCCCAAGGTGGGGCCCCCGCCAAGGCGCAGGCCGCACCGTATGAAACGGTGCGGTAGCACCTGGCCGCCCTGCGCGCCATTACCCTCTGCGGTTGTCGCAGAAGGGTAACGTTCTTGGCGCACAAGGCGTCCACCCACACTGGGGCCCCGTAGAGAGCCATCGACCTGATGACCCCCGCGTACAGGCGACGACACGACGCGCTCGGTCCCCCTATGTTGGGGAGCAGGCTGCCGAGAGCCAAGGCGGCGCTGGTGAGTCGCGGCACCAGCCGTCGGAAGTGCTCCTTGAACGACCATGTGCCATCCAGAATGAGACCTAGATAGCGCATGGCCGCTCCCACCGCTATGCTCTCACCGCTCAGGATGAGCTGGGCCCCGGGAGGTGGCTTCCTCCGGGGTCCGTGAAAGCACAGCGCTTCCGACTTATGTAGGGCCACTGTTAGGCCCAACCGCCTTATTCGACCGACGACATGGGCGGCTCCCGCCGTGGCGACTAACTGCGCCTGACGGAAGTCCCGCCCACGGGCCGTCACCAACGTGTCATCCGCATAACACGTCAGTCCCACGCCGGGAAGGTTGCTGCCGCGGAGCACCCAGTCATAGGCGATGTTCCACAGTAGGGGTCCAAGCACCGACCCCTGGGGAACACCGCACGACATCCGCCTTTGGCAGCGACCCTCCTGCCCCTGGTACACCACAACGCGATCTCGCAGGTAATCAGAGACGGTGCCGCAGAGGTAGGGAGGCAACCTATGATAGAGGAGTGCCTCCCTAATACACCCGAAGGGTATCGAGTTGAAGGCGTTGGCGATGTCAAGGGACACCGCCAACACCACCTCGCCTCGCGACACCGCCTCACCCGCGATCTCCCTCACTTTGAGGATCGCGTCGACGGTGGACCTACCCCTGCGGAAACCAAACTGGTTGTCCGACAGGTCGGGGCCCTCCGTCGTCATGTGCCGGACTATGCGGGAAGCCACTACCCTCTCCAGTAGCTTCCCGACCTCGTCCAGCAGCACTATCGGTCGATAGGACGACGGAGAGTCGGCTGGGCGGTCCCCTTTACGTAAGAGGACCAAACGGCCCGTCTTCCACATTTGTGGGAAACGCCCTTGCTCCAGGCAGGCTGAGAACAGCCTGCGGAGTCTACCCTCAAGGGCGTCGTCGTCGAGGGCCATCACCCAGGCTTTGCCCGGGATTCCGTCCGGCCCCGGAGCGGTATTTTTCCTCCGGAGCCGTAGCACGGCAGCGCCAAGCTCGGCTGCCGTGACCTCTGGCACCTCGACGACGTTGTCGTCGGTCTGGCTCTCGGCCGAAGGTGGCGCCATCGGTGGAGGCGTGTGCTCCTCTCTGTGCGGAAACAGAGTGGACACCACCCTCTCCAGCATATGCGGCTGGAGAGTCTCCGTCACAGGTGGTGCCCATGGACGGAGCTTGCCTCGCACCTGCCGGTATGGGCGACCCCATGGGTCTCTATCGAGGGAGGCGAGAAGTTCCTCCCTAGAGACCTCTTTTGACCGGCAGATCGCCACCTTCAGGGCTGATTTCCTCTCCTGGTATGCAGCCTTCAGGAGAGCTTCTCTGGCTTCGTCGCGGATACGACGTCGACGGCTTCGGGTGTACTGGCGTCGCGCGGCTATACTCGCCGCGCGTAGGTCCGTCAACTCCTCGGACCACCAGTACACCTGGCGTTGCGGGGAGAAGGGCTTGGCCCGGGGCATCGCTGCATCGCAGACGTTCGTCATAGCGCCCCGGAACCATTCAGCCTCCTCCTCGATCCGCACCGGCCCCTCAGGTTCAGGCACCCATGCCTGAGTCAGGGCCGCCGCCACAAACGCCTCTCTATCGAGGCGCTTGATAACCCACCGTCGATTGGTCTCGGACAAGATCGGGCGCCCGGGGCCGTTGGACGCGGAGACCGACCACCGGATGTAATTGTGGTCGGATAGAGTCTCCACGTCCTCCTCCACTGCCCAGCCCCGGATGCGGCCAGCCAATACGGGACTCGCGAATGCGACGTCCACGATCGACCAGCCGCTGTCTCGCACGCACGTCGGGGCGGAACCCCGATTGAGGAGAGAAAGGCCGTGGGCAGCAGCCCACTCCTCCAGCTCTCCCCCCCGAACGTTGGCCACGGGAGACCCCCACGCCAAAGACTTGGCGTTGAAGTCCCCCGCAACCAGAACCGGCGTCGGGTGATTCCGCCCGATCACCTCTCCGATCTCATCCAAGAGCACCTCGAAATCCGCGAGGGTCCCGTTGGGCGAGAAATAAACTGACACAACCAGCATCTCGCCCAACAGGGCTGCAACGAAGCCCCTACCTTTCACCACTCCCGCGAAGCCAGACACCCCGAGAGTGGGCCGGATGGCGATGGCAGCCATTCCGCTGACATCAGCCACCCAGTTGTCCCTGTTAGGAACCAGGTAGGGCTCCGACACCACGGCCACGTGAATGGACCACTGCGCCAGAGTCTGCACTAGCAGATCCTGCGCTCTGGCGCAGTGGTTTAAATTCCCCTGGAGGAAATGGAGGTCCATCTATTGGACCTCCATTGCGCCAACCGACTCAGCGGTGCCACCGGCGTTGGCCGGTGATAGCGCAGGCTGGGACGAGCTTGCAGTTGCTCTGTTCCCAGCCCTCCTCCTGGACTTTGATGGGGACGGGGCCTTGCATTTAGGCCCGCCCATCCGGTGGTCCGTGGGCCGCTTCGCAGCACCGCACAGAACGCAGTGCGGTGCCGCCGTACAACCGGCAGCCTTGTGCCCTGGCTGGCTGCACCTGAAACAAAGGTCGCCGCGGTCCGCCTCCGAGGTGCACGTGGCTCGGGTGTGCCCGAGCTCAAGGCACTTGTAGCACCTCATTGGGCGGGTCTCCAGCAGCACGACACGTGCTGAGACCCAGCCCACAAGGAGGCGGCCTGCCTCCGTCACTTTCTTCGCTGCCAAGACGGGGCAGCGAAGGACGAGGGAGCCCGTGCCACCGGAGGGTCGGCGGATTGTAGCGGCCTTGATGGCCTCCACCGAGCAACCACCGGCTGTCGCCAGGGCCTCCCTCACTTCCTCCGCAGTGACGGAGTCATCCAGGCCGTTTACGCGCAATCTGAAGGGAAGACCTGCGCCAACCTTTAGTAAGGCACGTTGCGCCCTTTCCGCTTCAATAATGTGGGTTTTCGCTGCGCCACCCCATGAGGTTATACAATAATCTATCAGTGATTGGCAGAGTGCGAGGTAGACAGTCTTGACAACTGCCTTATCTGCGGAGTATCTGATGTTTTTGATTATATAGATTAATTTGCGTAATCGGGTTACCAGCGTCTTTGTGTGCATCTTGAATGTGAGTGTTTGGTCTATAGTTAAGCCAAGATATCTTGTGCTCTCCACTCTTTGCAGTACAGCGCATGTACATGGTAATGTGTCACTTGGGCAGTTATGGGCTGTTATACTTAGGGATGATGGGGGAAGTAGGTTGGCTTTATGAGCGAAAACCATGTATTGGGTTTTACTAACATTTAGGGTTAGAACATTAAACAAGAGCCATTCACAAATACGGTTGAGTCCTTCCTGTGCCGTTTCGAATAACTCATGCCAATCGTTTCCCGTGAACAGTACGGCAGTATCGTCCGCGAATGTAATGACTTTAGCTTGGTGGAGGTGTAGCTGGCACAGGTCATTTATATAAACCAGGAACAGAGTGGTTCCGATTACACTGCCCTGAGGCACACCATATTCTACATTTAGTTCCTCGCTGACTAGGCTGTCGATCTTTACCCTCTGCACTCTGCCTGTTATTATTTTTGAGTGCGTGTGTGTATAAATTTTAAATAATATTTATTTTATTTAATGTATATTTAATTATTTTTCTACTGATTTATTTTTTAATTTCAAATATTTAATATGTTTATGAAATTAGTCTAGTCGAAGTGATGGTGGGTGAATGGATAAGGGACCGGCGCGGCGTGCTAAACACGCGGTCCAAGTTCTATTCCGACCGGCAGTACCAGTGTGGATTTCACTTTGTGGAATTAATATGTACTATTCATGTGATTTACCATCTGCTAACGGTGAAGGAAAACATCGTGAGGAAACCCACATACCCTAGGAGAAATTCTAAGAGTATGTCTGATCCACCAACTCGCATTAGGCTAGCGTGTGTGGATTATGGCCTAAAAACCCTCTCAGCTCTCTAGATAGAGGAGAGGAGACCCGAGCCCAGCAGTGGGACATTAATGGGTTGCTGATGATGATGAAATTAGTCGATGTTACTTGAATAAATAAATGAATTATTATGTCGAAGTCAAAGATTATTATTGTCTGTAATGCTATTGTTCGTGACTGTACTTGTGTCTCCGCAAACAGGCAGGTACTCCCACACACACACCACGGTCTCATTTAAATTCTCTCGGTCTGACCTTGCTGTGCACTTGACGGGATTCAATCGATTTCGTTTAGTTAATCAACTTATTATAACGCTTCAAGTAATTCGTTTTAGCTGAAAGTCTAAAACTATAAAAAAAATTCAAGCTTTTTTAAGCGAACAAATCGAAGCCGAATGGGTTCTGTTATTTGATTGTTAATTATCTTTTTCAGTCTAAATCTATGGGATTTTTAAAAGATAGCTCAAGCGATAAGTATAATATTTTTTTTAATATAACAAAGACTATTTCGTCCCATTAAAAGAATAATGTTTTATCTTCACATAAAACAAAAATGAAATTATTAAAAAATTCGGCATTAAAAACAGTAAAGTATCGATTGATAAATTTTTATTTTATTCTTTAGTCAGTATTTTACAAAATACAAATTTGATCAATTGATACTTTACGGTTTTTAATGCCAAATTTATAATAATTTCATTTTTATTTTATCTGAAGATAAGACATTATTCTTTTAATGGGACGATTTTTCTATCCATTGTGTGCTGCACGGTATCTTTACGGTTAATTTTTTCGAATACTTTCTGAACTAGGTACGTCAAAATGTGTATACTATATCATCATTTTGACTGTCACCGTGGCGCAGTGGTTAAGGTGGTCGCCTCGCCACTACGTCGCCGTGCTGGGTGACGTGGGTTCGATTCCCACACGAGACAAATATTTGTGTGATTCATAGATATTTGTTTCTAGTCTGGGTGTACTTTGTGTCCGTTAGTTTCATGTTTGTAAAGCTCCCCGCGACATAGGGCTTGTTCCCTAGTGCGGGCGTTGTCTTAAAAAAAAAAAAAAAAAATCATTGTCATATCAGCCCAAAGACATCCACAGCTGGACATAGGTCCCACTTAATTTTAGCCACAGCAGCGAGCGAGCTATAAATAATTTTAATAATAATTAAGAGATCAATATAATCGCACATTAAACAAGTTAAGTATTTTATAATCAAATTTGTGTGTCAATTTGTTGTGATAATAAATTCTATGAAATTGAAACGTTGCAATGATGGATGGACTAATTTTATTAATAAACTAAATTGACACTTCTGAGCAGTCATTTATTAGTCTGTACAGACTAATAAATGACTGCTCAGAAGTGTTAATGGTCTTTTCAATAACTAACACTAATTTTAATTGATTTTGTGTTAAAACGTTTCATTAGTGATATTAAATCGATTACTTTTAACATTTGAAAATATTTGCGCAGATAAATATATAGATTATATTTCAGACTCGATGGTATATGATATGGAAATATATAAATACCTAACATTCTCTCTGTGTACACTTACAAAATGGCCTACTTAGGTGTTTAGTAAAATCCTTTTATTATAATGTTTAGGTTTACCTTATTATAAAAAAAAAAAATATTGCCCGGGGCTTCGCTCCCATCTTTTTTGTTTAGTCACTGCTCAGCTCTTACGGGCCGTAGCGTATATAGCCTATAGCCTTCCTCAATAGATGAGCTATCCACCTCTAAAAGAATTTTTCCGAATTGAAAAATTCTTTAGTCTTTATTCTTTTAGCAGTAATTGAGATTAATGCGTTCAACCAATCAAACAAACTCTTCAGCTTTAAGCTTTAATATTAGTATAGATAAGGATAAAAAATACTACCTTTTGAAAGCTATGTTTGGCTCCATGGAATAGAGGGGCAGCTCTATCGACGAGAAAGTTACCAAAATCCGGACTGATGCGGCGAATTTCATGACAGAAAACCTAATACCATTTTTACGCGACCTGGAAATCGAACGTGGAATATCTTGCGCCATAGTAGTACACATTCCAGTTGCGCCACTGAGGCAAATTATATAATTATGAAATGTAAAGAAAAAAATATCTAATGAAACAAAATATGCCGTGATCTAAAAATAAGCCTAACAAAAGGTGCGTATTGTACCTATTGTTACGTGTTGTAAGAATGTATGGTTGTACAAACAAATTTACGATTCCGTGACCAAACTCGATAAGCATCAAGTATGTAGGAACTTTGTCTAGTAAACATTTAATTTATAACTACTATTAACACTTCACAAATAATGATGTCGTAAACATTGCTAAATTATAATATTTTTAGAATAAAAATGTTTTCATTTAATTCGTTTTTGTGTATAACTATAGTTTTGGTTTTTGATCTTAGTTATGCTGTGGTTCCGTTGGAAATGGGAGTTGTCTAGTCATTTACGAAGTTTGAATATAATATAATATATTATCTAATATGTCCGATTACTTACAAGAGCTGCGCCCCCTATTACATGAGACTATCTGCCCAATCGGGGAAAAAGGTGTTTCGTTATGTATTTTCAAAAATAAATTCCCCGCACTAAAAAACAGGCCAGGTGGCGCAGGGGACATTACAAAAATACAAAAAAATATTATTTAAAATTGAAAGACGCATAACTCTGTATAGATATTAAATATAAAAAAATAAAACGAAAATTAATCACTGGCCTCAGTAATTCGAGAAATATTTTATTTTATAACAGATTAACAATTACACAAATTTTAGTATAAATACACATTACTACAGATCTGAGATCCAATTAATATTAATACGGATGACGTACGGATAAGACCCCTTTTCAGCACTCTAAATAAAAAACAAAATTAAAAATTTTGAAAAAACCCACGACGATAACATCTATACAAAATAAGAAACGTAACATATAAAAAGGTTTAAATAACTTTATTTTAAATCCCCGACGAAAAGATAATAAGTAGCGTAAAAACAATCCCAAGAAAATCCGTCGGGGGCTGCCATACCCTGACTTGAAATGAACGAAAGTATTGCAGTTTTATGTATTTGATACCTACCTAATTATTAACAATATTTAGTTTACAATATATATTTAATACTAGAAACAGTAATGATATTGGCAGCCCCCGACGAATTTTCTTGGGATTGTTTTTACGCTACTTATTATCTTTTCGTCGGGGATTTAAAATAAAGTTATTTAAACCTTTTTATATGTTACGTTTCTTATTTTGTATAGATGTTATCGTCGTGGGTTTTTTCAAAATTTTTAATTTTCTTTTTTATTTTAAATATTTTTAAAGAGCGCCCTATCTTACTAACTGTAAGTAACTCGTATAAAATTTTAAGAACCTTGACAGACAAATAAAAGTTTTATACTAAGTTATAGAACAAACACATTTTTTTTAAATTTACTGTTGCAGTAAGTCTTATAACTTGAAATTATCATTTTAATTTTCTTATTTTAAACTTTTTAAGGAGCGCCTTATAAGTAAGCATAATATATCATCCGTAAGCTCTAGAATGAATGGAATTTGCATGGAGCTTCGACTATATTATATATATTTTATTTTTTGTTGACTTGTGTGCTCATCCGTCGCATAAAGGTCGCCGGAGCCCCGCTTCGCGGGGCTCCTACTTCTGGGTGGTTTGAAAAAAAAAAAATAACCCTAACCTAACCAGTCCGATTCGGATTGCTCTGAATCGGGGGGTGTTAAGTTTAGCTATCACACATTGATTGCCGTAGCCGGACTGCCTTCGGCGTTAGCGCAGATTTCCACCTATAATAGCTTGTATCTCAAAACGGTGAGTGCTATCGCAAAAATGATGAAAATTTGGTTACACCCCGGGCACGGGATACCTATAAGTTAGAATAAATAAGGTAGGTAGGTGTTTATATAACGTCAGTCTGGAATAAACTCTCACTCTTACTAATTTTTTTTAGGCTTATCATTGTATACCTCAGTACTAATATTCAGTGATATAACAACACAAGATCGGTTTTCGGATTTTTTCCTTTACTTGTGCAACTTGTTATTGCTTCTGGCCAAATTTCATGATTCTAGGTCAACGGTAAGTTCCCTATATATTATGATCGTCAAGATAAATCGTCAAAAATGGAGCATAAACAGCTGTATCTTTTGATTGCGTTATCTTAGAATTTTGATTTTTATTTTACGCCGAGGGTTTGCAGACCCAAGTAAATGATATTAATTTCAGCTTTATACCTCTATGCGTTCTTGAGAAAAATATTCTAGACAGACGGACAGACAGACAGACAGACAGACATACAACGGAGTGATCCTATAAGGGTTCCGTTTTTTTCTTTTGAGGTACAGAACCCTAAAATTGCATAAACGGTCACCCATCTATGAACTGACCTTATCCGAAGTTGCTTAACCTCATGAGTGTAATCAATATCTCAGTACTACAATGCTACGTGTCCCTATACAGTAACAGGTCTAATTATTTTACAGATAACTGCAAACATAAGTTTGCTTAGTCTATTGCAGCGCCCCCTGGCGAAAAAATACAAAATCTTGAATCCAAAAACAATCCTCGATAAATCACAAATACATTACAGAAAACCGTATCGAAATCAGTTTAATCGTTTTAAAGATAGGAGGGCACAAAGGATTCAACGAAATCAGTGTATTGTAGCGCCCCCTGGTGAGCTATTAACATAACACCTATCTAATAACCTGTCCCCAAGAGCCGCACACACTTTACAGAAAACCGCATCTAAATCGGTCAAACCGTTTCCGTGATATAAGGCATTATGTTGGAACACACAAACACACAAACTCACAAACACACAGCCTCTCACCCCAAACGCATATACCGTCTCCGTTCCGTCGTGGGTAAAAAAGAGAAACACTGCGGTGTAATAGATAAGTCCCCAGCCGCAGCCGGACTACTTGATTTGAGAGATTAATCCCACATGCCCTACTACTGATCACGATTAAGGAAGATAAGTTACGCCTATTAGTAGCATTGTCCCAGTGCTTAACATTGTTAATTACTGAATCCTACCTAATTTGTCTAATAATTTGCTAATTTCAAAATTCCAACGCGATTTAGCGATAAGTAATAAAATTAAATATTCACCATCCACTTTAATAGTTTTATAAATTTTGTCTAAGTCATAGTAGCACATCTGGTAATAAAACCATTCTTTCTTCTTGTTTATAAAGAGATAGGACGATTGAATGGCACAGAGTCAGTTTATCAACGTAAACTGTCGCCTCCCAGAACATTACTGTGGACGATTTATTTACATTTGCTTGAAGGAAAATATTCAAAAGATTTCCTTTTTTGAATTGTAAATTTAAGGTCCTGTTGGGTGGTCACCGCACTGGAGAGAGGGCTGTTACAGTAAAATGGTTCCAGCCCATTTTAGTACTTACAGTCTAACGATAGTAACATTAAAAAAATCTCTCAATGTTCGATTTTTTATTCAATAAAGACAAATACTTAGAAGTAACACTGAACTGAACTGAATGTACAATCATGTACCCAAAATATTGGAGCCATTTCTGAGTTAGTACATTTGTCGCATGCCTAACAAAAAATGGCATCCTACAATAGCAAATTCACGCCGCGATATACCTCGGAAAGAAGCCTCCACATTGGCTATATACTACAGAATTATATGGAAGTCATGGGGTAAACCTTTCCCCAGCTGTATAGTCTCAAACACCTATCGTCATTTTGTTAAATAAAAAACAAAAATGATAAAATCGTATATACAGAAATACAAGAATACATTGAACATTGAACCTGTGAACCCTGCAGTATAACAACCTTCATGCTCTTATAAGCAACTTACAGCAATTACTCTATAATATTTATTATTCCTCTATTAGAGTTTATTGTTTGTTTACTCTATTTATACTCAAAACCATTCGAATTAATACAAAGAAAATAACACTAGTCAACAAAAAAACAACTTTTGCATGTAACATGAAAACTTTTGTCTAGTTATGTTAGGACAAGGATAAGGGATACTAGAAATAAAATTGAAATGCTTTAAATACGAATAGTTTTTTTGTTATATCATTTTGTAACATTTTAGAAATTTTGAATTTTTATCAACATAAAGAAGTTATTTCGATTTATTGCAACATTAATATGAATTTACTTTTATGATTTTTGTATGCATTTTGCTTCAGGAACGTCTCATTTTAATGTTCAACAGTAATCCGCTAAAATACGTGAGCTCCACTTGCCCTGATATAGTTTTTCTGTGGTAGAAATTTCTTGATGGAATCTTTCACCGTGTTCATCGCTGACGGCGCTTAAATTTTCAGGAAAGAAGTCTAAATGTGATTGAAGAAAATGTATTTTCAACTACATATTACAGCCCAAAGCTTTATAAGCAGATAAAAGCTCCGCGATAATACATTTATAGTCACTTGATCGGTGATTTCCTAGAAAATTGGAAATTACTTTCATGAAAGATTCCCAAGCTGATTTTTCTAAATTACTAAGCTGTTTTTTGGACAAATTTCAGTCACGTAACAAATCATTGAGATCTCCTTGTGATAGAAGATGTGGCTCATTAGATGATGAAGCTTCTTGAAGGTCAGGATCCAATGTCTCTTTTTCGATTTCTGGCGTAACGGCCAGATCGCTAGTATGAGGTGGTTCTGGTACCGGTTGATCTTCACAATGAGGGATCGGTCTTTTAGCTGATGGCAGGTCAGGTTCCCTAAATTTAGTTTTTATTTTAATAGTAAAATGTATCAGTAAGACAAAAATAACAATCAGATGAGTGGTTCGTTAGTTCCGTCCAAATCATAGGGATTGCAAAAGGCATAGATCGAGATCTTTTCGCGCATCCAGTGAGAAGACCCACACATTTAACACAACAGATGTGTGGAACCCACGCTTTGTCTTGTTGTCCGATGGCAAAGCCAAAATACTGTTCATATAACTTAGTTACTAATGGTGTCAAATTCCTTCGCTGAGTTTTGAAAGTAATGTCACCACAAATGTAAGAAAACTTGTCAGGATCATTTTCACACTTTCTTGACATTATTTAAGAATCACTTAACTCTAAAAACAGAACAAAACACTACGCTCTTCAAATAAACAAATTCTTTGAATGCGAAAGTGAAACAAAAACGGTTAATTTTTAATTTGGTGGTTAGTAGCTGTAACACGAAAACTAGACCTGATGGAATCAAAACAAATATGGTAATAAAATGAGGGTAGGTAGGTAACTTAAAATTAGCAAGCACCTTTCTTGTTACAAAATTTTGTTGACCAGTGTAATTATTAGTACCTTAATAACATATCACGCTATTTGATTTATAAAACAATATTACAATTGGTAGCAAAATAGCTGGTTTATTAATTACAACGATATAAACTATATTAAACTAAGGTTATCAACTAACTTAAATTAAAAAGAAAAATAAACAATATTTACAACCTAACACAATAAAAAAACTAGATATTAAAAAGTGGTGAAATAATTAAAAATGGCATCATAAAATACTTCCGCATCGCTGCCACTATCTACCGGAAAAGTGCCCAGCAGGCTGGTAGCATTGCCACGTTGTATGGCAATGCTTATTCTTTGTGCAAGAAAATATCCAGCCTGCTGGTCACGGGAAGCGTCGGACAAACGCTTGTATCGTATGGCCTTTCTTATTTCTTATTGTTGTAATACATGTACAATTTTTCAATTTTTTTACCTATGTTTCTGATGTATCACGTGACTCAAAG
This sequence comes from Laspeyria flexula, assembly GCA_905147015.1. NCBI lineage: Eukaryota > Metazoa > Arthropoda > Insecta > Lepidoptera > Erebidae > Laspeyria > Laspeyria flexula. Next base: position 3,579,295 of record LR989958.1, read on the forward strand.
GTTGACCTTTACCTGGGGCAACGCATTAGCCTTGCCATCCAACGCGGTAATGTGACTAGCCTTTTGGGTACGTTTTCTCAGGAATCTGACTTCAATCAGATATTCTATGTATTTTTAGGAAGTTCCTGTGAATAGATTATTATTTGTTTTTTTTTAAATAGGTTAAGTAGTTACGATGATGAAAATATTTTATTGAATAAATCTTTGTTCATATGTAACAATTTCATTTAAAATAATGATTCGGTCAATAAGTATGTTTTCACCAAGTTAATCGATGTATTATTAAGTAATTTATCAGTATAAGGAAGCGTGACCTTACTAGTCTAAGCAACGATTATTCAGCGATGTAATCTGTCCCTCGATGGGGTGAAATCACTCACTCACTAAGCCTAATGATGCGTATCAACACCATGAAAAAATACTGATGAAGTTTGCCATTATGACATAGAAATACAAGTACCTTTTAATATATTATGTACGAAAAATATATATAATCTTATTTATTTTACATAATTACATTAATTAATTAATAATTACATAATAATCATAATGAATGGTTTAAATTTTACATAAGTATGAGTTCGCAACTGGCATCTTGTAGATGACTACAATGTAGCCAAAAAAATATAACTCAAGATTTATTGTTCACAGGTTTATGCACTCAATTTTGCAGGACAGTTATAATTATCATGCATGCATGACGATTATAATCGCCATTCAAAATTGCAAGCTACTATACAGTCTTGCATGATCATCATTCTTATATTTACAATTTTTTTATCAATAAGTGTTTTAAATAGCTATTTTATAATGTTTTATTTTTAAATTTCGTTACTTTCATGTCAGTTAATTTGTTTGTGGCAAAAAAAAAAACAGTAAAATATACGAGAGTTGACCTTTTTCTGCTCAATTTAAAATCACGGCCAAAGTTCCAAAAGTTCGCGTATTCTAAGGAATATTTATCCCCTCCTAATTCGTGGCTTAAGGCTATGGTCTATTAATTTCGTGCAGCTTATCGCCGGCAGTCTGACGTCTCCCGGAATAAGAACGTAATTATCCACCACGACCCTACTTACGAAGACAAAAAAAAATGGATATACTCGCTTGAAAAACCATTTGTGAGGGAAAGGGACTGAATTTCGACACGTTACTGACTACTGTCGCCTGTCTGTCGACGCGTTTAGGGTTGCCCCAAATCTTTTCCCAAGTGTCTACTTACTTGATAACTTATATTTCTAACATAGAACCGATTAACTGGGCACATTTTCAAACTCCAAGCAGAAAGTAAGAATTTTATGACAGAAAATTCAGGCCCCTGTCGGTACCTCCGGGCACCTATGCTCGGCATTATGCTGAAATGGTGACTATTTGGTACAGTCATGAGACTGCTATTTATTTGTATCTTGTTACTTGTCCTGTTTTTACCTATATTTGTTATTCAGTATGTCTCGTGTTTATACCAAATAAAGGTTTTCTGTTTCTATTATACAAAAGCGTGAGCAATTTTGTGGGTTAATGGACAAAGCGTTCGATTCAGAGCACTGTTTCACTTACGCTCGTAAAATATAAGTTAAAGTTCAAGTTTCAATTTACGAGCTGATAGAAACGGTTTACGATAACTTACATTGTGTTACTGAGTGTTCCGTAACACTGTCGTAAGGAGTTGTAAAGCCTTTTTATTGAATACTTGGCAGTTAAACTAGTATTAAGTATTTTGTAAGTAGGTATGTTATGTATTGTAAATTGGATGGTATATAGACATACATAAAGGTTACCTTAATAGGTAGGCCTTAATGTATTGTAGAGGGGTAGGAGGCGTTATCATTAAGGTCCTGTAATTAATAGATTACTGAAATGGAATTTTAGGGTGAAATTTTACTGAACTTGTTGTAAGTAGCAGATTTTCAATGAAATATATATAAAATCTAGTAAATATTAACTATATTTACTAGATTTTACGATACTTTGGAAATGTTATCTTGAGTTAAAAAATCCTTTATCCTACTTATGATTAAAAAATCCTTGACTAAAAAAGCAAACAATAAAGCTGTTGTTTTCTAAAATTTTAAACGAACATTCAATATTTAACACAATTGGCTACTTTCTCATCAATGCCAACCCTAGCTAGTTGTCTAATACGACCTAATGTTCCAGTCGTGATTTCCGCCCATTAAACGCCAATAGATGGCCTCACCTTTCACATTTTTTACAAGTTAATCCTTATCTGCTTTTGCGCACTTGACAGGAATATGAATCATTAGCATAATTCTTAACATAAAGTTTTCGATTAATTAAAATTGGATACCAGACCTCGTGGTATCGTTGCAGATCACGAAAAAGATGGCGTGATAAAATAAAAATAAAATTGATTTTATTGCGCCAAGGGAATGCAGACCCTAGCGAGTATTTTATATTACTTCGCGTTCTTGAAAAAAAATATTCTTGACAGACGGACAATGAATTTATCGTATAAGGGTTCAATTTTTCCTTTTGAGGTACGGAACCCTTAAACTATACGAGTGTACTCTCCCTCACCTGTTCTTTCAAATATTCATTTGTTTCTATTTTTCTAAATACACTAGCTTACGCCACCGACTCCGCCCGTAGCTCTGCCGGCATAGTACGAGCATGTAGTTAAAAATTGCATAATATGTGCTGCTTTTGGCCGTGCTGGACTGAATGAAAAACTAAAAAAAAAGTATTTTCGAATAAACATTTAAAAATACATATTTTACAAATACTAAGTATGGATTCTTTGCCATATCTAAAAATACTCTTGTATGTATCATCATCATCATTGCAACCCATAAATATATGTATATGTATGTAATGTACGTATCAAGTGAGTTATAATATATTTTTTTCTTAAAAAGGTCACGTAATGTCAATGTGTTAGCAATGAAATTGGACGTGAGGTTCTATTTGTTCTTATCACCCTTTTAGCTACCTGAAGAATAAAAGAAAAACAATACTTTACTTGCGTTAAAGTAAGCGAATACATCTTAAATAAAAGTGGGAGTGTCATGCGACAATTTGAGACAGTTACTTGTGATTCATAGATATTTATTTCAAGTTTGCGTGTACTTTGTGTCGGTTAATTGTATGTTTGTAAAGTCCCCGTGACACAGAGTTTGTTCCATTGTACAGACGTTGCTACATTTTTTTAAACAGAATAACTATTGGCAGATACTTATGTCCCGTTTGTCTTTGAAAAAAACGTAAAGTAATATATATATTATACTATGATGTATTAATCCATGACATTTAATTTTATGAAATTCAAGAATTGACTAATAACAATTAATGATAATTCGCCTTTTAGAAATATGTAATAACTTATTTATAAATATTATACACCTCTTAGGTATGTTACAGAGACACATTCTTATTGTAAGACCTTATTTTCTATGGAAAACAATAAAAGAATTTTGAATTTCGAATTTTATAATTTTCAATACAGATTAAATCCAAAGAACAGACTTTACTTAAATCTATTGAAGTTAAAGATTGTTCCTAATTGTATCTCGCTTATTGCTGGGACTGGAAGCGTTAAGAACAATAAAACTAAGATAATTACTTCCTCCAGTACTCACTGCTTGTATTGAACGAATTTGTTCAACAAAGTACTTCTGTTTGTATACTTAGTCAAACATGGATTATAAATTAATTGAGTGGAAGAGAATTACTTGAAAATCTTGCAACAATAAATGGCTGTGGCTGGGTTCAATATCTAAAATCGAGTCGTTAAAATATATTTTTTTCGGTTCTTATCTGCTATCAGTAAACTATAAGCAGATGGTATGTGAGCTCTCTATCTTTTGCGAAGTGCGTTGTCCATCGAGGACAGCTACTTTCATTTCAATATAATAGAGCTAAAGTAGAGGTTAATTTAATATTAATGTTATTAATACGAGTACATTCGGGTGTTTTTTCAGTCGCTTTTTATAACATTTTGTGGAGGCCACGATTTCTTCTCTCACAGTGTTGACATTTAAGTTTTGGTGCATTTCAGCATTGGTAATGAACCACGGAACCTGCGCTATGGACCTTAGTATTGCGTTCTGTGATCTTTGCAATATTGCGATGCTGGTATTACTTGCACTGAATGCCATACATCCAAGTTGGTTTTAATATAGATTTATATATGAGAAGTTTGTTGTCTATGGAAAGCTTGCTATTTCGACCCAACACCCAGTAAAGGTTTCGCTATCTAATATTAAGTTCCTCTCTTTTGTTTTTAATATGTTTATTCCACGTAAAGCGGCGATCTACAAGTTGTTAAAATATAATATTAATTATAATTTGTTGCATATTTATGGCCTTGCCCTTAGCAATCTATGACCAATGGAAATTTAGCCTTCTGTACAGTGGAGTTTTGCCATGCATATAACCTTTTCTGTTATTATGGCAAACCTCATTACGCTCACGCTGTCACTTTTTGAATTCTGATCGGAAGTAAAAGTAAGAGCTTCGAGGAGATTCTCGAAGAAAAGAGTCGAATGTGAATTTGGGTGTGGGCCGGAGCCCCATAATAATAAGTGTGTGTATTTTTACTACCGTTCCAAGTTAGTTGTCTCGCGTAAATAAAAGAGAATAAACGAAGATATTTAAAACAAAAGTGTTTAATTCAACTAGTTCAAGAAATCCTCTACCAAGTACATTTCTGAGTACGCAAAACCCTTACAGTACCACGCTGGCCTGACGGGTTGTTGTAGGGTTTTGTTTCGAAGTTTCCTTTTCACTTAGTGCTCTTGTCTCCTTAGGGTTCCGACACTGCATGGACAGATTTACGATTGGTGAGGCGATCGAATACCGCCTGATGATAAACGAGTTTCATTTGTCTGTTTATTTTTTTATAACAAAACAGTCCGCCGCGTTTATAAAAAAAAGTTTATATTTTGTTACTTTCAGTAGTAAAAAAAAACCCTTTCACCGCCTTAGGCGACATTGATCTGACAAATAAAAATACGCCCTTTTATCCAAGGAATAAAAACTTATTTATAATTCAATGTACTCTATAGACATTGATGATTCTCAATAGGCCAAGCTAGCATTTGATCTGAATCTATTTTTTTATACCACGGCGGTGGCAAACAGACATACGGCCCGCCTGATAGTAAGCGGTTAGCAGCTTATGGGCGCCTGCAACACCAGGGGCATCACGAGCACGTTGTCGACCCTTAAGAAACCTATTCACTCTTTTACTCCTTTTTCCTCCCTTTTTTCCTCCTTTTCCTCCCTTTTTTCCTTCATTTTTTCCTCCTCCTCCTTGGTTAAGAAACAACTCAGTTAATGACAACGACCAATAAGATTCTTATCCAATAAGTAGTTGTTAGCCGCGCGCTCGTAAACTCATACGTATAATCTTCCATAAAGAGTGTATTTAATCCTCTCATAATTTGTAACAGCGGGCACTTGCCAGTAAAAACAAAGATTGAACTGTCACCACAGTTATCTTTACGTGGCAACACATAAAATGCCTCGTAAAATACAACGTAAAGGGCTTTACTACCAGAGGAGGGCAGTGGAACACTCGAGTGTCAGTAAACAAACATCAAAATTACCTGGGAACGATAAAAATACACAGAAATATTTGTACTGACTAAAGTACAGTCGAGTTCATTAATATATTGGCACCATCCAGGATTCAAAAGATTGTGAACGTTAAAAAGCTCAATAAATACTATAGAACCTATGGATCAAATATAAATATGTCCTCATGTGAATGGTTCAATAAAATATACTGTACATTATGCAATAAGTTGTAGTCACCCTTTTCAACAAAATATCTAATGATGGTGCCAATATATTAATGAACTCGACTGTACCAGAGATAAAATATATATGTACTAATATAATTTTAATTATTTTTATGTCTCACAGTTTTTGATTTAGGGTTAAAAATATCCAAAAAAGAACCATTCCCCCTTCCCTTTATCTCCGAAGAATGTGATGAGAACTATTGGAAATAATTCCACTTAATACATGTTTAAATAAATATTACAGGAAAAATAAAACGATGTTTCTAACTAGCACACTTTTTTAGTAATCATCAAAAAAGTCCGACCGCATTACTAAATTTGTTTATTTTCCATTATCCCCCTTACTACTAAATACGGACTAAGCATTAAACCAGGTTTAAATTGACACTAAACTTTGACACTAAATAAAACAATGGCTTATGTCAATTTAAACCTGGTTTAATACTTAGTCCATATTTAGGAATAAGGGGTATGTGTGACATTATGATTTTTTTTGCCATAATAATACTTTGCATAATATCTGACACTACGGAACCCTCGGCGTGAGAGTCTGACTTACACTCCACCGGTTTTTTATTTAGAAATATAAATCAAACTATTTTATTTTATTTCATATTTTTATAAATTTATTTATTGTAAGGTGAGATATACTCCATAAGTGTACACACAAGTTTATACAAACCATCTGGCATCTTTTCATGAGATATCCATGCATTTTAGAAAAGCTGTTCAATCATTTATTATACAGTACATCATGATTTCATGGTGTGAAATGGGATTCTATATGGAGGTTCTGAATATAGAATAGCGATAAGTAGATTTATCCTTATGCACATATTAAATTTATGTTTTTAATACCAACTTGTATGTATATTTACCAAACTTCGCCTATATAGTAATCAGATACAGAATATCTAGCCGTAATATGTAAACAAAAGATAATAAGAATATAAGAATATGTTTATTACCATAAGTATTACATACAACATTATGTTAAAATAAAATAGAAATAAACAATGGAAATAACAATGTTAGCATTGAACATAATGTTTGATTACCGAAACTCCCCACACTAGGCAAAGCCTGTCCCGTGGGAAGCTTCGAGCAATTGTCAATCCAGTTTAGTATGCATAAATGCAGCATTGTTTAAGAAATACAAGTACACTATTTAAAAAATATAAAAATTATACTTAATAATTATCTATACTAATATTATAAAGCAGAAAGATTTGTATTTTTATCTGTAACGAATAAATTTAAAAATTACTTACCGATTTTAAAAATTCTTTTGCCGTTAGAAGCTACATCATCACTGAGTAACATAGGCTATATAACATCACGCTACGGCCAATAGGAGCTGAGCAGTGGCTAAATAAAGAAAGACGAGAACGAAGTCCCGCGCGACTTCTAGAAAAGGTAGACTGGATACAGGTGGCTCAAAGCAGAGACGACTGGCATTCATTGGAAGAGGCCTTTACCCGTGGAGCTGGGGGTTCTTGCAATTAACAGTTAATTAGTGAATAGTTTCAAATTAGTACTTAGTAAATTATTAGTGAACTTTAGTGAATTATATAAGTAGATTAGATATTAGATATTAGTTAAAAAACCTAAAATTTGTATCATTGTTAAGTGAAATGCAAGAAATTAAAGGCTTTTTTATTTTTTATTTAATCCAAATAAGTCCTTTAGACAGCGCTTGTGTTAATAGTAGAATAATTATACCTTAAAATTATCCCATAAAATGTTGAACTAACTAAAGTAACACCCAAACTTCCTTAGTGCTCTAATTAGCATGTGAAAGCGTCTAAATTTTCAGTTTCCAATTACCCTGGCTGTGAATATTCACTGAAAGTTTTACAAACTGTGCAATTTTGTGGCAATTGCAACAGTTTGTGTTTCATATGTAATGGACCGATGCTTGCAATTGAGTTCACGTGTATAATTAAGTTAGAATTTGTATCAGCGCAGTATTATTAATATTCTACCAGAAAAGAAAAAATAATAATACGATGCGCAACGGCAAGTGTATACGACAGCTGTGCAAAAGGTCCCGGGTACAATTCCCGGGCCAAAAAAAACAAATATTCCCGGTTGATGACAATAGGCTCGCCCCCTATTTCATGGCACCAAACATAACTGGCGAAATGTGGGTGTGATACTCCTCTGCCTAATCCTTCCGGGAATAGGCGTGATGTTATTTTTGTATGTAATTGTTGATCTAGGGTTCGGGAGAAACTATTATATGGTTTAATTCGTGAGTCTGATCAAAAAAAATATATAAGTATTGAGTTTCTATCATAAAAATATTTGTCGTTATCGACTCGCCCTTTTTACATGGTATAGCAACATAGCTGACAAAATATGGTGTGATTACCCTCCAGTGGAATATGGAATCATCATATACCTATTTGTGTTTTACTAGCTGTTATAAAAATAATAATAATAATATTCTACCACATTCACACAGCGCCATCTAGTCCCAAAGTAAGCAATTATATTTGCTTGTGTTATGGGTACTAAACAACTGATATACTACTTAAATACATTTTTTTTTTGTAAATACATACATATTATAGATAAATTACACCCAGACACAGAACAAACCTTTATGCTCATCACACAAAGATTGGTCCTGGGTGGGGATCGAACCCACGACCTCCGGCTTAGCAGTCAGGGTCACTAACCACTAGACCAACAGGCCAGTCAAAGAAAAAAAGAAAAGAAAAGAAGTCAAAAAAAGTTCCACTAGTTTCGCTCCCGTGGATCTTTCTTCCGCCACTAGTCAGCTCCTTTTGGTCGTAGCGTGATGTTATTCAGCATATCACCTTCCTCGATAGATGGTCTACGCAACAATAAAATATTTTTTCAATTTGGATTGGGTTTTTTTCAGTGAAATTATATATAATTTTTGAACGCGCTAAAAAACAAACATACTATTAGTATTTCTAGCACTTATTTTTTTGTTAGTGTTGTTGCTTGTGGACGTGTCTCAGCTAACGTAATGAAGATGCATCGTGGATTTCATTACAGCGAGTGACAAGCGATTTATTGCTCGACCTTAGACGCTCTGCATACGTACCACAATATATATTAACATGTAACGCATGCCGTGATCAATGAGCAACATTCCACATATTATGTTACGGGATTATGATGTTTTTGTTTACTTCTTTTATAAGACTATAACTTGGTACCAGGTAGCAAATCGTATGTGTAGATAGTTAAATGTTCTTTAACGATACACAGTCTTATAATAATAATAATAATATTCTACCACATTCACACAGCGCCATCTAGTCCCAAAGTAAGCAATTATATTTGCTTGTGTTATGGGTACTAAACAACTGATATACTACTTAAATACATTTTTTTTTTCGTAAATACATACATATTATAGATAAATTACACCCAGACACAGAACAAACAATCATGCTCATCACACAAAGATTTGTCCTGGGTGGGGATCGAACCCACGGCCTCCGGCTTAGCAGTCAGGGTCACTAAGCACTAGACCAACAGGCCAGTCAAATATGATCTTAGCAATAAGAGTGCCTACTCTAATCTCGGTATACATTGGTCGTTTTATTTATAATTTACATATTACGCATAATTTATTTATTTACATAGCTATTTTATTAAATTAATACTAAGTATTTTAATTTGTTTTTCTTTTGCTTTTTATTTCCTGTTTTTTTTATGAATTCTTCGAACAGTACCCAGTCAAATAGCTCCTACGCGAATGGTGCTTGTGCATTTCTTACGAATACCCTAGCAAAACTATTGATAGGTGCTATTCGAGGAATATGTTAGGTGCTATTCGACTGGGTGGTGTTCGAGGAATTCATTTTTTTTTAGGTTATAACTATATTTTTTATTAAAGTAACGTAATGTAACATTCGATAAATAAACACGAATTTAAGGATACTTTTACAATATTATATCCTTATACAGGGTCTGTCGTAAGTAATGGATAACCCGTTACCTTGCTCTTGTAACTAGTATTGCTTGCTTAAGTACACACTATTATACCTTTTTATAATCTACACATACTAGACATGTTGTTAAGATAATGGGCAGCTATAGCACCTAACTTCTTTTTCACAATCAAGGGCTAAAACTACAAGTAAAGAAAAAAATCAGAAAAAATTGCTTAAAATGTTAATTTAAATAATGTTTTACGTTAATGAGGCCTCAAAATGTAATTAAATTAAATAATGCAAGTCTTCAGGAATACGATATTAAAAAAATTACATAAAAATACCTAAACTTGTTGAAATGGCAACTGATTGAGTGGGCAAAAGGAGCATTATTTAAAAAAATCTAAATGTGTATACCATTTTCACACCGTTGGCAACCCTGAAAATATGAGTTTTTTGCAGCCTGACATCAGAACTACCAGGTAACGGGTTATCCATTACTTACGACAGACCCTGTATATAAGAAAATAAACATTGTAATCTTAAGTGTAGATAGCAAAACGATACAATACATAGTCTTTAAAACATAAAAAAACTAAACAGAAGCTAGAACCACATGTCAATGTCATTATCTCACAGTAACTATTGTTAAGCAAACCTGTCGGAGGATAATAACCACTCGGCTGTAGAATGTCTAGAACGCATTACACGATATCAGTTGGATTGGCAGTCCTTGTTTCTAACAGGCAATCAGTGAGCCATTTACGAGCCAATATGTTTGAGTTAGATACAGTCATACAAACGTATGACGTCATATAATGTGTATTTAAGACTTTTATAATTCTCTAGATTCTTTTTTTTTTAAATTTTTGCCATTCACTGAGCGAATACCAATGTGTATCCATAAAACGAATGAATAGGTTTTCTCAATAAATACATATTTATTTTAAATACCACGGCGCTGCGAAAACATAGTGTTTTTTTTTCGGAACGCCGAAGATTACCTGAATTAATTGTACAAAACATTATTTTATATCAATTAGGATTGACATTATATATTGTATTTCTTATATTCTACATCAAACAGGACTTAAGTAAATTATATTTATAATGTTGCCAGGTTAAAAAGGACTATAAAGGCGCAGTGGCATTTCCTATTTGTTTAATTAATTAACTTAAAACTATTTTCACAGGGTAAACCCTAATGCTATAGCTAACCGGCTGAAAGTAACAAATTAATTATACATATAGATCACGCTTCTTTCTAAACAGAGAGGTAGGCAGAGACTATTTTCTTCCACTTGCTACGATTCTTACATTATAGATCAGTAACTGGTCGACACCGCAAAGAGCTCATGGGGTCAACCCAACAAAATAAAAGTAAGAACATAACATAACATCACGCCTTTTTCCCCGAAGGGGTAGGCAGAAGTGTTTCACACCCACATTTTGCCAGCTATGTTTGGTCCCATGAAATAGGGAGCGAGCCTATTATCATCAACCGGGAACATTTGTTTATCAAACTCCGGGAAAATCTCAATACTGGAATTTTTATGATAGAAAAGCCCTATACCATTTTCACCCAACCCAGGAATCGAACCCGGGACCTCTTGCACAGCATTCGTATACACTTCTTGCTGCGCCACCGAGGCAGTTAAAAATAAGAAATAATAATATTTTATGTTTAAACCTAAAACTAGTTAGATTAGTCTAGAACAAATACCTTCAATTGAAAAGACAAACATCTCTTGAATATTAGTCTCAGTGGCCACATTATAACAATGTTCTCTAATTACTATGTTTAAGTTAGGCTCTAATGAGTCGAGCTTTTGCTTAATTATCGCCTAAGAGTTAGCATTAAGTAAATTTAACTAACGTGATATTCATCAAACTTGTGGGTAGTTCGTGAATTATTATTAAGTGTTCATAAGATTACTTGAAGTGATTACTTAAAGCGTTTATGTGTAAAGTTAGGTTAATAACAATGGTTACACACAATATGGGCTTTATCAGTGTTTACAAACTATTTCTATAGTAATATTATACAAGTAAATATAACTAAAAAAATTTAATAACCCGACTGCAAATGAACAGAGTGCAACGCACTAAAAGTACCGTAAAATTATTGTAATATTATTACACCTCATTAAATTTAAATACATAACATATGAATATATTTGTAATCTCCATTTGATTCCCTTTATTTTGATACTCTACTCGATAGGTTTGGTTAAAAAAAAAAAATATAACTACTTAGAATTTGGAACCATTAAATTATGTATAATCTCTTTTTGAATTTATGTAGGTAATCTCCTTTTGATTCTCTTTATTTTTACCCACGACGGAACGGAGACGGTATATGCGTTTGGGGTGAGAGGCTGTGTGTTTGTGAGTTTGTGTGTTTGTGTGTTTGTGTGTTCCAACATAATGCCTTATATCACGGAAACGGTTTGACCGATTTAGATGCGGTTTTCTGTAAAGTGTGTGCGGCTCTTGGGGACAGGTTATAAGATAGGTGTTATGTTAATAGCTCGCCAGGGGGCGCTACAATACACTGATTTCGTTGAATCCTTTGTGCCCTCCTATCTTTAAAACGATTAGACTGATTTCGATACGGTTTTCTGTAATGTATTTGTGATTTATCGAGGATTGTTTTTGGATTTAAGATTTTGTATTTTTTTGCCAGGGGGCGCTGCAATAGACTAGGCAAACCTATGTTGATTTCATTGAAACCTTTGTGCCCTCCTATCTTTAAAACGATTAAACCGATTTCGATACGGTTTTCTGTAATGTATTTGTGATTTATCGAGGATGACTTTTGGATACACGATATTGTATTTTTTCGCCAGGGGGCGCTGCAATAGACTAAGCAAACTTATGTTTACAGTTATCTGTAAAATAATTAGACCTGTTACTGTATAGGGACACGTAGCATTGTAGTACTGAGATATTGATTACACTCATGAGGTTAAGCAACTTCGGATAAGGTCAGTTCATAGATGGGTGACCGTTTATGCAATTTTAGGGTTCTGTACCTCAAAAGAAAAAAACGGAACCCTTATAGGATCACTCCGTTGTATGTCTGTCTGTCTGTCTGTGTGTCCGTCTGTCTAGAATATTTTTCTCAAGAACGCATAGAGGTATAAAGCTGAAATTAATATCATTTACTTGGGTCTGCAAACCCTCGGCGTAAAATAAAAATCAAAATTCTAAGTTACCGCAATCAAAAGATACAGCTGTTTATGCTCCATTTTTGACGATTTATCTTGACGATCATAATATATAGGGAACTTACCGTTGACCTAGAATCATGAAATTTGGCCAGAAGCAATAACAAGTTGCACAAGTATAGGAAAAAATCCGAAAACCGATCTTGTGTTGTTATATCACTGAATATTAGTACTGAGGTATACAATGATAAGCCTAAAAAAAATTAGTAAGAGTGAGAGTTTATTCCAGACTGACGTTATATAAACACCTACCTACCTTATTTATTCTAACTTATAGGTATCCCGTGCCCGGGCTGTAACCAAATTTTCATCATTTTTACGATAGCACTCACCGTTTTCGAGATACAAGCTATTATAGGTGGAAATCTGCGCTAACGCCGAAGGCAGTCCGGCTACGGCAATCAATGTGCGATAGCTAAACTTAACACCCCCCGATTCAGAGCAATCCGAATCGGACTGGTTAGGTTAGGGTTATTTTTTTTTTTCAAACCACTCAGAAGTAGGATCCCCGCGAAGCGGGGCTCCGTCGACCTTTGTGCGACGGATGAGCACACAAGTCAACAAAAAATAAAATATATATAATATAGTCGAAGCTCCATGCAAATTCCATTCATTAATAATTAGGTGTAATTTATCTATAATATGTATGTATTTACAAAAAAAAAAAAAGTATTTAAGTAGTATATCAGTTGTTTAGTACCCATAACACAAGCAAATATAATTGCTTACTTTGGGACTAGATGGCGCTGTGTGAATGTGGTAGAATATATTATTATATTCTAGAGCTTACGGATGATATGCTTACTTATAAGGCGCTCCTTAAAAAGTTTAAAATAAGAAAATTAAAATGATAATTTCAAGTTATAAGACTTACTGCAACAGTAAATTTAAAAAAAATGTGTTTGTTCTATAACTTAGTATAAAACTTTTATTTATCTGTCAAGGTTCTTAAAATTTTATACGAGTTACTTACAGTTAGTGAGATAGGGCGCTCTTTGAAAATATTTAAAATAAAAAACAAAATTAAAAATTTTGAAAAAACCCACGACGATAACATCTATACAAAATAAGAAACGTAACATATAAAAAGGTTTAAATAACTTTATTTTAAATCCCCGACGAAAAGATAATAAGTAGCGTAAAAACAATCCCAAGAAAATTCGTCGGGGGCTGCCAATATCATTACTGTTTCTAGTATTAAATATATATTGTAAACTAAATATTGTTAATAATTAGGTAGGTATCAAATACATAAAAAGGCAATACTTTTGTTCATTTCAAGTCAGGGTATGACAGCCCCCGACGGATTTTCTTGGGATTGTTTTTACGCTACTTATTATCTTTTCGTCGGGGATTTAAAATAAAGTTATTTAAACCTTTTTATATGTTACGTTTCTTATTTTGTATAGATGTTATCGTCGTGGGTTTTTTCAAAATTTTTAATTTTGTTTTGAAACCAAACTCGACAGGTTTGGTTAAAAAAAAAATTGAACTTCTTACAATTTGGCGTCAAAAGCCCGCCGTTTAAGTCTTTTTATTCTTAAAATCTATCTAAGGACACTTGGGTTTTCTATACGAATCTAAAGACACCCTAATTGTCAAAATCCATCCAGCCGTTTGAAAGATTCGTGGGAATAAAAAAATTTACAAACATACAAGATACTCGCGAAAAACAATACCCGTCCTGACAGTCGGGTAAAAAAGGAAATATTCGTTTTTTTGTATGTATCGAGTAAACTTAAAAAGTACTGGACAGATTTCAAAAAATATTTTTCCATTAGATAGTTACATTATTAGAGTAACTAAGCTATGAAACATCACGCTACTGCCCAATTAAATCAAAAATACTTCTAGTATTTAATAGTTCTCAATTAAGTTACTGACTGACCTTAATTTTACTAAAAAGAGAAATATTGCTCTAGATGCATTATTAAAAAGGGAAGAAAACAGGGAAATACATTTTGTATGAAGAACCGCGTATCGCGTTCAGTCTGCGTATCATATAAAACTAAAAATAATAAATTCAGGCGATACGCATTTATCAATTAAGTGAATTCGCTGGTAAAAGCTAGAAAAAGAAAACTTTATACAATACAAAATTAATTTCATTAAATCAATATTTCCACTAGTTCATTGTCTGGGTTAGTTAAGTGTCCAAAATTTATTAAATTGTTATGAACTTTGTAAAGAAACTGTATACTTGTAAATAGAGCTTGTTCGCTAATTAAACATCATGTTTTTCAAAGTTAAAAATTACCCTATCATGTAAAGTAGTGCAGGTACCAAATTGCACCTTATTTCCTATAAGTTAGTTAATAAAATCTGTTTGTCAAGTCCATCTTCTTGTGCTCTCTACTTAATATAATCGCATCGCCACCGTGGTCAGAATCAAAACAAACGTTAATAACTAATTATAGTTCAATCATAACCATAATAAGTGCCACTGCATTTAAATTCCCAGCTATTTCTCAAACAACATTGTATAAAATAAAAAGAGAAATTCGTTCTAATAAACAAGCGTCACGTCAGCTCTCCCAACAAGTAGTGATAAGGCAAATTGAACCAAACGTTCAGGAAGTCAACTAATATAAAATGATAAATCCACTCTGGGGTGAACCTTCCATCGTGACGTCACGTCTTCTGATTACGTCACGTACCACTAATGTGACCTCCACACTGAGAATTCTATATCAGTTTTATACTTCTGTAAAGGCATCAAAAGAAATGAAATATTAGATTATATTTCAGAATTTCTTGACGACGCCTTTTAATTCTGAATTGCTTGTAAGAAACAAAGTACGTTTCAGCAATATTAAACATTTTATTAAATCTGTTTTGTATTCTCGAATTTAAGATCTATAGGGTAGACATTTACTTGTAACACGATAGCTTGTCTAGTTTTGTATATGTATAACTAACTAATAAATACATAAATAAATTATTAAATCGAAATGGTGAGTTGGGTTCCAGATATTTATTTTGAAATACTTAACAATATACAAATATTTTAAATTTTACGCTATATAAGTTTTATCGCGAATTTAAACACAATCAAAGAATCGCCAGAATTATCATTATTTCGTCCTTTTTATCGTCAATATTGGAAATAAAGAAATATATAATCCGATTGTACGTAATACAAATCAATCGCGACCCTTTTGTTTAACAAATTTATACTTTATTGACTGAGTCATATTTGATGGGACTTAACTCAAAGCGTTTTCATGAGTTTCATTACGATAATGATGAATCAGTTAACAAAGGGTTAAAGGAAATTGGTTCATGATTATATTATTGGTAAAGGAATAATGATGGTGCTATTGTTGATTACCGTCATGTAGTCGGTTTACAACTCGTACAGATACATTAGAACAAACTATTTGGGACAGCTGCACAAAATGTTATATTATTATCATCATCAGCAACCCATTATGTCCAACTGCTGGGCTCGGGTCTCCTTTCCTCTAACTAGAGAGCTGAGAGGGTTTAGGCCATAATCCACTCACGCTGGCCTAATGCCTATTTTTAAAAGAATTATTAAGAAGTTTTTAATAGAAAAATGTTTTTATTCACTTTGTGAATTTTTAGATTTAAATAGTTAAACCTTAAGTTTTTATTTTGTTTGTTGTCTAGTTTGTAGTATTAACTGTAGTTAAATAATTTCTTTTTTTTTAATCTAAAAATAATATTTGTATGCCTATGGGTACAATGACCGCGTGATTTGCACGCCGGTCCCTTATCCATTCAACCACCATCGCTTATATGGCAAATGTTATATGGTTAAACTTAATACAGTAGCTGCCATATAATTATATATATTCTTTCATAAAATACAACAAATTTATTGAGCTAATCGGTATTCACAGACAGTAAACACAATAAATTTACAATTGACAGATTCTATTCAATACAATATATAATTTATTAAATTATTCGTGAATCTTCAAATTTTTAATCAAAGATTTAATATTACTGCGTGCTTAGAAACAAATGAAGAAACTTTAGTCTTTTAGTAAGTAACGTAATTACGAACAAATCCTGTAACCCTAACTTTTAAAAGCCAAGCTCTCATAAAATTTAATTCATACAATCAAGTGCTCTCAAGCAAACCTCAATCAAAATAAATAAGCTTATATTATCATTAAAATTTCGTTTATCAAATTTTCTTTATTGATGTTTCTGTTTTCAATTTAAGTTTTAAAAACTTTATAATTGTAGAACAAAGCATTGAACTTGTAGACTAAATAATAATAAAGTGATAAAATTCCTACCATGGTATCACCACGTCATCAGCAACCCATTAATGTCCTACTGCTGGGCTCGGGTCTCCTCTCCTCGCTCTAGAGAGCTGAGAGAGTTTAGGCCATAAACCACACACGCTGGCCTACAGCGGGTTAGTGGATCAGACATACACTAAGAATTACTTCTAGAGTATGTCGGTATTCTTGTTTCTTTTTCTTTCACGTAACCTGTTAGAAAGGTCAAGCAAAATATTGTATGCATGAATACCCCTCATATTATTCAGTGAGTGGAAGCAGAACTCAGTACCAAATATTGCTGATAGTACTAAGCGCAAAACTATAGGAATATAGATTTTTTTGAACTGTCACTTCCTTATTTTATTTTTTTTCTTTTTTTTTTTTTAAAAAGACATCGCCCGCACTAGGGAACAAGCCCTGTGTCGCAGGGAGCTTTACAAACATGAAACTAACGGACACAAAGTACACCCAGACTAGAAACAAATATCTATTCTATGAATCACACAAATATTAGTCTCGTGTGGGAATCGAACCCACGTCACCCAGCACGGCGATGTAGTGGCGAGGCGACCACCTTAACCACTGCGCCACGGTTACAGTCAGTATTTAGTCCTTTACTATCGTATTGGGAAATCTGGATAATTTCTTACCTAGGGGCCATTACTATCACGCAATAGAGGTACTAGTAATTAAAGAGATAATTATTTTAAAAATAATAACAAATTCTTTGAGAAAATATGTCAAATACGAGATAATCTCTATATAGATGATATCTTTTTTGCGAAAATAGCCCTCTAATGTCGCAGAGGGCATTTCAAATATACAATTAACGCACACAGTACATCCAGGCTCGAAACAAAAATCCAAATATTTGTCAAGAGTGAGAATCGAACCCTCCAGCGTGGATAACAAGCACTGGATGAAAGTAGCCACAAACCGTACTCCGTGGCGTGCAATAGAAGAAGTTGTCCAGCAGTGGACTAGTACAGGCTGATGATGAATAAAAAAACAACAAACCCATAACCCCCGCATGGCTATTTTGCGAGAACCGTTACACCACACCAACAATCAGTAATATAATAAAATAAATAATTCCTAAACTGTTAAAGCTTAATACCTTTACACTCCGGCATATATTGACTAAACAACCCAGTTTATTTATTGTAAGCTCAGCAACAAAAGTAGTTGAACATATACAAAATTTCAAAACATATACACATATTACTAACAATTAAAAATTCAATTCTGGGACTAGTCTTGTTAAATAAATTAAGTATGCTACAGTAAAAAAAATGACTGGCCTGTTGGTCTAGTGGTTAGTGACCCTGACTGCTAAGCCGGAGGTCGTGGGTTCGATCTCCACCCAGAATAAATCTTTGTATGATGAGCATAAAGGTTTGTTCTGTGTCTGGGTGTAATTTATCTATAATACGTATGTATTTACAAAAAAAATGTATTTAAATAGTATATCAGTTGTTTAGTACCCATAACACAAGCAAATATAATTGCTTATTTTGGGACTAGATGGCGTTGTGTGAATGTGGTAGAATATTATAAAAAAAAAATTAAAAATTCAATTCTGGGACTAGTCTTGTTAAGTAGTTTAAGCGTGCTACAGTAAACATGCGTTTTGAAATTATGGATGTGTTCAGCTATTTTCGCTGCTGACTGTACATTCACAGTCAGCAAAAGTTACAACCTGAATACCAGGCCTGGCTTTACTCGAGTAAACAAATAAAACGTTTATTATATGCGCACTTTGGTACACTTCACGCATGACCGACCTACTACTAGTTCTTGAACACTATCTTATGAGCACACGCTCGTAAAAATACCGCGCAAATTGTAAAGGGCCTGCCACATGATAGGTTCGTGTAGTGACTGTTTTTCATCTGGCTTGAATAAATATGTAATTCACTCGTATTGACTAGTTGAGTTCATATAGAAAATTGCGTTTTAATTAATTCTCTAGCAATACATGAACGCAAAGAAAAATAATATAAATACATACAATACTCTTAACTGTGTAATCGCTCATATAGTAATACCTACTTGTATGTAATCATTTTATATGATCCATTGTTTTTTCTCTTTGATTGAGGACTCCGTTTGTTTCTTTTTTAAGTTTAGTTACGTCTCAGGCATTATTCTCATCTTATAATTTATAAGAGTTCCCAAACTTTTAAGATAACACAACATTCACCAAATACCGTTTATTTTGCAGCCAGAGGATTACCTTTCTGCGCCCTGTCCGGTCGCAGAATAGTTAATTCGGGTACGCGACCCCGGCTTCTCCAGCCATCAGCACCGCACCCCCTTCTTGTCCCCAGCGGTACTGATGTCCTATCTCTACCCTTCCTTTCCCACTGGTGGTAGGGTTTACGGACTCGAACGGGTAGGTACCACCGCTCTGTCCATTTTGGCCGTGAAGCCATCAGGCGTTTCGGTTAAAGGGCAGGGAAAGCCGTCCCTTCTCTCCAACCTCCTTTCCCAGGTGTGGTGTGGGGTTCCTGTGATGCTGGAGGCATGCGGTGGTGAGGTCTGGGTTGGTGTGTTGAGCGTGATGGGTTGACGCGAAGTCCAGGGAGACCCGGTGGGAATGGTTCCGCCGGCCACCTGCCGGTCAGTAGGGGACCCGAACCCGGATCTAACATTTATCCCACCCGGGAGGCTGTCCTACCAACCGGCGAAAATCCCGTCATGTAGTCACCGGGCGGATTGGGATACCGGTGTGGAACCCGGTGACTGCATGCGGGGGGGCACCGGGGGCCCTTCCGTGCTTCGCGTCAGCCCCTCACACAACTCGGGCGTCAGCCCTGACTATGCCCCGCCTCTATTCCTTAGGGATCACGGGGACCTTACCCTACTCATAAAAACCCCCCCTCCCTTATTATCTCTTTAAATTATGGTTCGAAAAAGAAAAAAGAGCACGTACCACACGGCGGACCCCTTTTCCACTTTCCAAGTGGACTTTTGCAATATCAGGGGGCTTCACAGTAACCTCGACGCTGTCCACCACCACCTTGAGACAGCGCGGCCTACCCTGCTCTTTTTAACGGAGACACAAATATGTGCCCCTGACGATATTTCGTACCTTAAATACCCCGGATACGAACTGGAGCACCTGTTCCTACGTAAAGCCGGGGTGTGCGTTTTCGTCAGGGGCGATATATGTTGTCGCCGCCTTCGGGGCCTCGAACAAGGGGACCTGTCACTTTTATGGCTGCGCGTAGACCATGGGGGTCTCACCCGAATCTATGCGTGCCTATACAGGTCCCCGAGCAGTGATTTGGGGTCTACTCAGCTTTTTGAGAGCGTCCAAGAGGGGATTGACAAAATATTGGAACAGTACCCGTCCGCGGAGGTGGTGGTCCTAGGTGACTTTAACGCTCATCATAATGAGTGGTTGAAGTCCCGGACCACTGACCTCCCAGGGCGAACTGTATACAATATGGCGACGGCCTATGGTCTCTCACAATTGGTTATGCAGCCCACCCGCATACCAGATATCGAGAGCCATAACCCTTCTTTGCTGGACCTTCTGCTGACCACTCATCCAGACGGTTACAGGGTGGTGGTCGATGCCCCATTGGGGTCTTCTGACCACTGCCTCGTCCGTACTAGAGCCCCTGTTGTGAAACCCGATCGCTCACCAGCGAAAGGGTTTCGCAGAGTCTGGCGTTATGAGTCGGCAGATTAGGATGGGCTTCGCGAATTCTTCGCATCCTACCCATGGGGGCCGCTTTGCTTCTCCTCTAGCGATCCTGACGTTTGTGCGGACTGCATCACGCAAACGGTGCTTCAGGGGATGGAATTATTCATCCCCAACGCCAAGTTGCCCGTTGGCGGCCGCAGTCGCCCATGGTATAACAATACCTGTAGGGAGGCTGCGAGCCTCAAGCAGTCCGCATACCTGGCCTGGAACAGCGCCAGAGAGCGTCGGGATCCAAACGTCAAAGACGTAAGGAGGGAGTACAATGCGGCCTCCAGGTTCAGCAAAAAGGCTATTGCCGAAGCCAAGGCAGAGCATGTTGCCAGAATTGGCGAGCGACTTCAGAGCCATCCCACGGGGAGTCGAGCCTTTTGGTCGCTCGCCAAGGCTGCCCAAGGCAACTTCTGCCAGTCCAATCTCCCACCACTGCGGAAATCTGATGACAGTTTGGCCCATAGTGCAAGAGAGAAGGCTGATCTTCTGGCCGATCTCTTTGCCTCAAACTCGACTTTGGACGACGGAGGAGCCACACCACCCACCATCACGCGGTGTGAGAGTTCTCTGCCTGAGATTCGCATCACACAGCGTGCGGTCAGGCGGGAACTCCGACTCTTAGACGTTCACAAGTCGAGTGGGCCGGACGGCATCCCTGCGGTGGTGCTTAAGACGTGCGCCCCTGAGTTGACCCCCGTATTAACGCGCCTTTACCGTCTCTCCTATTCAACCAACAGGGTTCCGTCTTCGTGGAAGGTCGCTCATGTCCACCCGATCCCTAAAAAGGGTGACCGGTCGGACCCGTCAAATTACAGGCCTATCGCGATAACGTCCCTGCTATCTAAGGTGATGGAGCGAGTCGTCAACACACGGCTCCTACAGTACCTCGAGGAGCACCAGCTGATTAGCGACCGACAGTACGGTTTCCGTCACGGTCGCTCAGCTGGTGATCTTCTTGTGTACTTGACACACCGATGGGCAGAAGCCTTAGATAGCGGGGGAGAGGCTCTAACTGTGAGCCTCGACATCGCGAAGGCGTTTGATAGGGTTTGGCATAGAGCCCTTCTATCGAAGCTACCATCATACGGAATCCCCGAGGGACTCTGCGAGTGGATCGCCAGTTTTTTAGATGGGAGGAGCATCAAAGTCGTCGTCGACGGTGCATGCTCCCAGGGAAGGCCCATCAATGCTGGTGTTCCACAAGGCTCGGTGCTCTCCCCAACGCTGTTCATTCTGCATATCAATGACATGTTGTCTATAGATAACTTACATTGCTATGCAGATGACAGCACGGGTGATGCGCGGTATACCGGCCACCAGAACATCCCTCGGGTCACTGTACAGGAGAAACGGTCGATACTTGTGTCTGAAGTCGAGGCATCTCTAGGGCGAGCCTCCGAATGGGGTGTGAAGAACTTAGTTCAATTCAACCCCTTGAAGACACAAGTATGCGCGTTCACTGCGAAGAAGGACGCATTTGTTATGGTGCCTCAGTTTGAAGGAGTATCTCTCCCGTTGTCCGAAAGTATTGGGATCCTCGGCGTTAATATCTCGAGCAAAGTCCAGTTTGGGAGTCATTTGGAGGACAAAGCCAAATTGGCGAGCAAAAAACTGGGTGTCCTGAACAGGGCGAAGCGGTACTTCAAACCTAAACAGCGGCTTGTGCTGTACAAAGCACAGGTTCGGCCGCATTTGGAGTACTGCTCTCACCTTTGGGCGGGAGCTCCCAAGTACCAGCTCGACCCACTTGACTCCCTCCAAAGGCGGGCTGTTCGAATCGTCGATGATCCCAATCTGACGGACAACTTGGAATCGTTAGGGCAACGGAGAGACTTTGGGTCACTCTGCGTGCTCTATCGATTGTTCCATGGGGAGTGCTCCGACGAACTCCTTGATTTGGTGCCATCGTCGCCTTTTTATCATCGCACCACTCGACGCCGCTGTAGGCTTCACCCGCACTACCTGGAGCCGATATCGTCTAGAACGGTAAGGTTTCAGCGGTCATTCCTCCCACGTACGTGCCGGCTCTGGGGTGAACTTCCTACAGCGGTGTTTCCTGAGCGCTATGACATGTCCTTCTTCAAACGAGGTTTAAAGAGAGCTATCCTCTTAAGGTAGGCAGCGGCCTGGCTGTGCCCCTGGCATTGCCAACGTCCATGAGCGGCGGTAACCACTTACCATCAGGTGGGCCGTCTGTTCGTCTGCCACTTTAGGCAATAAAAAAAAAAAAAAAAAAAAAAAATATTTTATTCAACATTCAAAGCGCATCAATTTAATTGACTTTGAAAAGTCATAATAGTAAATATTAACATTGCTACGTGACTGTAGCAAACCTACGTCACTGCTACGCTTCGTAGCGAATGTTACTACGATGCAAAGTGCTAAAGTCACACTTGGAGAAGGGCGTAGACGCCACGCAGATTTGACATAAATTTCATAACTACTGAAGTCCTGTCGCCGCGCCGTATTACTCGCTGTGTGGCATGGCTTTCCCGTATCCGAACCTTTCCGAAGCTCCGATTTCTATACTCTTAGTTGCAATAAGACTTATCGTATAAAAACACTTTGATACACACTCATATATCAGAATATACCAAGATCTGAATGCCATTTGTCACACAAATATTATTGTCATAAAATATTTAAGCCTGGTAGTTCTTTTTCATGACTTCCTGAGCTCGTGAAAAGATTATTTATGGCAAAAAGTTTATGTATATGTTATGAACACTAGTATAATCTTGTGAAAATGCTACAGTATACCATGAAACTTAATATTTTAATCAACTTCCTAAATAACTCTTCTAAGTAATGGTTCAGCTTGAACCAAGTTTATACAGCATTGGTTGTTTTAAAAGCTAGTGTCTTTTTCTTGGAGAAAATAAATTATGGCTACGATTCTCTGTCTAGCAGATGTTCTTTTAGTTGGTCCGCTGCGAGAATATTCACTGTGTGCAACTTATATATATGTATACATATGTACTTATATCTACACTGTAGTATGCTCAATTTCCGTGACATCTTTTACAAGTAAGAAAGCGTCGAGTAAAAACTTTTGCCCGCTGCTTTTTGTTTTGAAAATGCACTTTATGTAAGTGCATTGTTAGTAGCTGAATATTTCTACAGCAAGATAAGGTCGTCTAGAAAATGTTAAGGAAATTGGTTTTAAAGAAAATGTACACTTTATTATAATACTGGTCTCATGACTGAGACTGATCCAAGCTTTATCAAATAACAATATCTATTGAATTATAATTTTATCCTAGACTAGCGTATTTTATGAGAAGAGAGAAATTTTCATTTTTGTTAAAGTTTGGTTACCATTTAATTTTATATTCTAAAAACCGCTACAGCGTCTCTCACAGTAACTATTTTCATAGCAATTTACATCATTTTATAAAACATTATGAATACATATAATATTTATATACAAAATAGAAACTGGCTAATTTCAAAGATTCCAGTTAATTATATCCAATCATTTTTATATATTATATAACTATTCCTCAAACGATTTTCATTTGACTGAAGCCACGAATACCAGCTAGTTATTTTAACATAGAATAGCAAAATTAAATAATTATGTAATCCTAAACCCATTTAACTGTTAACAATGTTTTTTCAGCGAAGAACCCAGTAATCTGTCGACGTGACCCACTGAATATACAGTGACAAATTTGATTACTGACCCCGGAGTAATGAGGGCCGGGAGAGGAGTGCTTTAGACAAGGTAACGTCAATCCACGTCACGATGTTCTACAGTTTAGCAGCCGTTTTAAAAATTAATGCGAAGTGACATTTTAACTTCATCGAGCTATTCTAGACCAACTTATATGGTTCTTTAGCCAAAATGGCAAAAACGGTAAATAGTTTCATCATGCCCGTCCATCATCCAGAGAAAAAATCACAAAAATACACTTAATCAATACCGTTTTTGAGTTATCTTCGAAAAACTACGCTTCTCAACGAAAGGACATTAGCTCTTTTGCTGCGGACCCTACATTGAGCTTTATCCGACATGCTCTTAACCTTTTTTTTTTGAGAAAATAACTTTCGCTTCTGAATGTATAAAATTTTAATCACACCGCTAGACCCTTTTTTGGAATACTAGTGTTAAATTATCAAATATTCAAGATCAGGAGCAGCTCTTTAATTAGATATAGTAGAACTATTGCAGCCGAAATATTTAGCACTAGCCAAGGCATTCCTCTAAATATAGGCTCAACATTAAAGATGAAACTTCAAGCTGCCGTTTGCAGAGAAGTACCCGAGCAATACTCTTAAGTGCAACATAAGTTAGATAAACGTCGTCGTGGCAAGATTATCACATACTCGAAGTATGACGACAATGTCTTTGCCAACAATTTGCACGCACCGCCTTTAGATAAGTTAAGATTAGTTGCCAAATAAGATTATACAGTACACTATGAAGTTGTCTAAGTTGCTGTTTGCGAATATTATGTCTATTTGCTGTTTATAAAATGTGGTTCTTAAACTCGCTCGTACTAAGTGAGAACTATTGGTTAAGGCAGTTCCACCAAAATTGACATAAAAAATGTCGAAATCTGTTATGAACAACCAATAAAAATTTAATACATGTTGAATTTTCATATATTTTTAATATGGATTGAAGTGAATTTAACTTGTGGTTTTTGATTCATTATAACACGTACACCGCTTATAGCAAGGTTTTCTTTCTTATTAAAGCGCGATTTTTTTTTGTTTGCTTTATATTATCGCGTAAGTTGCCAGCACAAAATTTATGATACGCAATTCATTTGATGTTCGAGTAAAAAGCCTTAAATATCCATCCACAAAAGCTTCGAATATACGAAAGAGATATCATTTTTCTACTTTTTTAATTTAATCCAATATTACAAAATCTTTGAACCTTAAATCTAATTACAGAGTTTTGCCCTTATCTTCTGTACAAATAATCTTTGTTCAAAAAGGTCAAAAGCAAAAACATAGAAAAATATAAATTGTATTTCAAATCCCGTTCGTTAGTCCAGTGGTTTTAAACAGGACTGCTGATTATGATCCTGATTTAACGTCCTTGGAATATTAAATATTTTTAGGTATATTTTTTGGAATTTAATTTAATACGACAGGCTGTTGAGAAATTTGGGATTCCATTTTCATTTTACGGCATCGATTGCAATATTATTGGCTAAAATATTATGTTCGTTCCTAAGCTTAAAATCTTCTTATTCCTATCTCAAAGAACCATTATAGAAATATTATAGTCTTTTACGATTCATTAATTTAATTTCTTTTTTACTCGTACCGGAATCCAGGGCTTAGTCCTTTGCACTTATATCATCCTAATTATCCAATTAATAATAATAATATAATAATATTTTACCACATTCACACAGCGCCATCTAGTCCCAAATTAAGCAATTATATTTGCTTGTTCTATAACAACAAACAAACAACTGATATACTACTTAAATACATTTTTAATTTGTAAATACATACATAAAACTATAGAAAAATTATACCAAAGATTTGTCCTGGGTTGGAGTCGAACCCACGACCGGCTTAGGAGTCAGGGTCACTAACCACTAGACCAACGGGCCCCTCTCAATTGAATAAATATTGAAGTCCAAAAACCACTTCTGGTTAAACACAAACAATCTTACAAAAGACAAAATGTGGTTTATTCCATTATATTTGTGCTACTCGATATACATACATAATGTTCCTCCATTATTCATTTCAAACTTTTCCAAGTGAATGAAAAATAAATCGGTTCAAGAATTTTCTTTGTTTGAAACTCTTCAATATTGATGAGATCTTAATACTTTTTTGTTTTATTACATTTCGGTTTCGTTAAATATATGATTAGATTCTAAATGCAATCATTTCGTATACATTTCTGAGTGTTTCGAACTCATTTAATTTGCATATTATTATATTTTATAATTTTGTTTTCATTATTAGTCCATTTGTTTTTGTTTTTAAAAAGACAACGCCCGCACTAGGTAACAAGCCCTGTGTCGCGGGGAGCTTTACAAACATGAAACTAACGGACACAAAGTACACCCAGACTAGAAACAAATATCTATGAATCACACAAATATTTGTCTCGTGTGAGAATCGAACCCACGTCACCCAGCACGGCGATGTAATGGGGAGGCGAGAGGAGAGGGACCACCTTAACCACTGCGCCACGGTGACAGTCATTGAAATGTTACATGAGCTATGCATTTGTTAGAGGACGCAATTTTATTTTTGGGACATGTGTGGGGGTCAATAGAAGCTTAAGCTAAAGTTTGTGGGGTCACCACCCTTGTCCCCCGGCCGCCATCTTGGAAAAGGGGGTTAAAACACTTTTTTTTAAATTTGTAATGTCATAATTTGTAGCAAATTGTTTTGCCTACAAATATGTTCTTTGGTTGCGTCTATAAATTGAATACCTTGAGTGTCACTAGCTATTTAACGCTGACTGTACATAGCTTAAGAATGAATTTTTCAAAGCAATTTACAAAAGTTATAATAGTAAGAAGATATTAGTAAACTTTGATACAAAAATCCGGCTAAGTGTGAGTCGGACTCGCGCACCGAGGTTTTAACCGAAAATATCCTAACACCACTCTAAAAAATAGAAGTTCACTTTAACTACTACGCCAAAATAAATCTTATTCTTTGACAATAAAAACTAAAGTCCCACAAACAATTAAAAAATTACACAGTTTATTTCATTAGCGTTCCAATCAGTAGATTTGTTTTACGTACCACTAAACTTATGCTGGAATTGCAATGCCAGCACTCCCGGCTATAAACATTTTACTAATAAACTGGAGCTAACATACAAAGAGAAATTCCGTAGATGACATTACTATCAAACACAATGTACTCATTAAATGTGAGCATAAAGCGAACACTATAAAACCAAGCTCATTCCTTGGAGTACGCTTGCCTTGTGAAATAAATTAATAAAACAATAATAGTAAAATATAACGATCTTGCAATCTTGATACACGAAATTTAAAATAGCAATTTGAATCTATAATAAGATTATAAGACAATTCACTTTTGTGTGTTCGTCGCAATATCCATCATATTTATGAAGGTTTTTGGCTATATAACTTCACGCTACCGCCAATGGAAGCTGAGCAGTAGTGTTAAGTTATATAGCCTATAACCTTCCTCGATAAATGGGCTATTCAACACTAAAATAATTTTCAAATCGGACCAGTAGTTTTTGAGATTCTAGCGTTCAACCATATAAACAAACTCTTCAGCTTTATAATATTTATATTATAAACAACTACAACAACACCTAAAGAGGCTCGAGTTATGTGGTAGAATAAAGGGCCTAATACAGAAGCCTGTGCTTCTCGACACGGCACGTATTCTGAGGAGGTTCCTTTCTCTGGAACCGTATAAACCGTCGCCGACAGCGTGGACTTTATGCCCGATGTTGGCGGGCCCTTAAATAAATAAAAAAATATTAAATTATTATATAACGGGTCTACACTGGACTGGCCAGTCAGCCCGTGACCACGGTCGGTGTAATTCGACCGAAATGTCGGGCAAACAAATAAGGTATTTTCATATTCCTTAAATATAATACGTGACGTAGACCCGTTATATAATAATTTAATATGTGTACAAGTCACGAAAGTTAAAAAAAAAATGTATTTTAACATTTGTATTTAAAATCACTGAAGATTTACCTTGGCCAAATTACCATTTATCACCATTTTTATAATGGGATATATTGGTCCCATAACATGGAAACGTGGCTGGCTGTCTGTGAGCCAAAAACTCTTAGATAATGTTAACCTTCTCCTTTATTAACTTTCAAAAAAGACAAACAAAACTTAAATTGATTTAAATATTTACTTTCACCATTCCAAGTAAATTAGTTTATCTTAATAAAAACAACAAGAGATTTCATTTTCGTTAAATTTAGAAGAATCCCATGTAATAAAAAAAATAATAGTAGGTTTACTAAAAGAAAAAAAGTGCTTATTTTTGTAAAATACTTTTAATCATGAATGAGATCTCAAGACAATCCAATGATATCGAGATTGTAGAAACAAATATCTTCTTAGTTTTTATTTGTAATATTATAATGACGATAGAATTAAGATTATTATATTACGCGAATTATCAATAAAGAACCAAGATATATCTTTAAATATTTTACTATTACTAACAGAACACATTTTAATGTAATTATTAATTTTAAGTAATAAACTCTTCTTAATAATGTTATAATGTTCGGGATATTTACCATGTCCTTTATTTGACCATGTCATTAAAAAAAATATCTCTTAAAAATACAATAATCTTACAAAAATACAATTTAGTTGGAAGAACAGTAACAGATGTGAAAAACACAAAAATAATATGGCGAGAAAACATCATACAATTACCTACACATATCGCCTTATCAAGAAAGCAATAAGAGAAAATAAATCCAACCAATATACCGAGAAGTTCAAAGCCACCTAGATGCCTGTGACATAGTGATTAATTCAACGACTCCAACCAGAGTAACCTGATCCCTGTCGCAAAAACCTGTTTACTTATTTAATAAGAAGAGTGGAGGTCTAATTAAAGTGGAACTTTCAAGCGTCTCATCAATCAAGTCTAGTGAATCACGTCTTAGAGAGACCTCTAGAAACAATGGCTGATATAAATTAACTGTTTATTGTGCGTGGGATTTATTGTTAGCAAACGGGAAGAAATGTGCATTGCAATGGAACATAATTGTTCTGGTTTTGGCGTAAATCATTTGGTTATTATTGCAAAATGGCTGGTGGTTAGAATAATTGCTAATATAATGCCATTTAATTTTTTCATTCCTATCGATTTTTGTTCCACTAACACTTTTCTGAACATAAGCCACTGCGCGCGGGTGGTAACATATTATTGTTTTCAATTGAGTGACGTGTCGCGTCGTTGCGCTGACATAATATATAATGCCCCAAAAAGTAAAAGCTAAAACATCCTTCCCCATATCTTTGAACTTTACTCTTCCAACAAAATTCACCTTGGAAAATAATCACCTGGTGAATAGATACAACTTTTTGCCCAATTGTTATTTTAGGCTCAAAATCCGAACCCCTCGGCCGCATGTTGACAATCACGATCGACAATCCGACAAGGTTGTTTCACGACTCCGGTAACCCATTACAAGCATACGGTCATCACGTCCAATTTCCCTCCATACATTCAATACACTCAGTGTTGACGACAGATATGGGGTTGGACCCTATGAACATTTATTAGGGTAAATAAAGACCCTTGTCATATCATTATTTATTTCTCTCTTTCAGTTTAGCTGTGAACGGTTGATAACAACATAAACCCATACTGACGGGTCAGACAACTTCAATTACCTGAAACCGTTATAAAATATTTTTCACGAAAAATGGCCGCGTATTAATCACGCTCTCGCAACGTGGATGGATTTATTTGTGTTGATATTTTTAGACATTTGAATAGACTCTGGTGTATTTTTGTTGAATACTTAAAAATAGTATTTTCGTGGAAACAAAACATGTTGCCTGATTCTGAGCCTTCGGAATGCTCACCCATCGTAAACTTTTTCGAATCATGGAACGAAGTTTATTTACGTTTTAAATTATTTTTATTTTAAAAACGTTCAAATGTTTAAAACTGATTAACATTCGATTTTTTCCATTATAAATTTTTTACTTTAAATAAACTGTCATTTCTGATCGAAAACTTTCCGCCAGCTCAAAATCAGGGTCCAGGTTTGCTTATCGGATCTTCAGTATAATATATTTGTGGAGTAAAACTTATACGCCGATAAGCTAGTTAGATGTGTTAAAAAAGAAACAAGCCACAACAACCTATTTCCTCCTTCTTTTCACTTTGCTGTAGTTACATTTAGAAAATAAAAATAACTCCTAGGGGACCTAGGATTTATTTGTATGAGAAATCTAATTTATTTGAGCTCACAAACTCACGACATCTAAAAACTGTAGTATTTTTTGTCTGTTGCAAATTACATCATTTGGTTTATCTTCTTACTGGCTACACGTTACACAGTGCTGTAATGTGTGGTTAAACACTGTGAGATTTTTGTTATGTTTTCCCTAAAACGACACACGTCCAAACAGGAACATGCCGAAACAAGAATATTCACATTCAGGAATACGACGAAAAGAAATCAATTAACAAAAACATGTCGAAATAAGAATATGTCCAATCAGCAATCAGGAATACGATGAAAAAGGAATCAATCTTTTTTTATATATTCGATGAACTAACATATTGGTAACCACTACTCTGTTTTTCTCCTTAGTTTTATATGGAAACGCAAAAACCCAATCTGTTTTCTATTAGTTATGTTACTGGGTGTATTTAAGTATAAATAATCATAAAATGTTCCCGGTCACGTGACGATGTGACAGGTGGCGAACCTTACAATGGCCCACTTTTTCACACCGTTTTCGTAATAACAGCTCCAATACGTCAACTTTCTGTATACATTTGTTAATACTTATGTATCGACATATTTCAGAACCGAACATCATTTATTTATAGAAGCGTTGGTCGCCATTTTGTTTTTGTTTCCTGATGGCTGTGGTAATGTGATCGTAAATTTTGCCGCGGTTTTGACTAATTGTGGTGCTTTCGGTTTGTGGGCTTTCGAATAAAGTATGATGTGTAAATACTGGGGAAAATAACAATACATAGGTAATCCAACGTAAACTGGTAATTGGGACGGCAGAGGATATAAAATGTATTGTCTGAATGTTTATTTTACTACACTGAAATTATAATATAATATTCTACCACATTCACACAGTACCCTCTAGTCCCAAATTAAGCAATTATATTTGCTTGTTTCATGGGTACTAAACAACTGAACTATTAAATTTTTTTTTTTTAAATACATACTTAATATAGATAAATTACACCCAGACACAGAACAAACCTTTATGCTCATCACACAAAGATTTAGCGATCAGGGTTACTAACCACTAGATCAACAGGCCAGTCAGCCTATATGGCCCAAATATCAGTGTTTGGAATATCGCAGTTGATTTTATCATTAAAAATAATCTAAGTGTTTATATAAATCCTATCCGTGTAGTGACGGATTAAGAAAACATGACGTCACTATAATATATCTAACCGTGGGTGTCGTAAAAGGTGACGAAGGGAGGAACCAAAATGTTTATTAAACTTTCTCGATTATATTTCCTGGAGTTATAGTCCATAGGATATGGTAACCAGCTACCATCAGATGGACCTTATGCATGTTTGCTAGCATCGCGGTATTAAAAAGAACTATGATTTTTTTTATAATATTTTTATATACTTATTTTTCTAACATCTAACCTCAAATTATTATCCAAACAAACTAGTATTTATGATCCCATTAATTAAAGGTAACGACTCCAATAAATAATAATAATTAGGACAATGAAACAGCAGCAATAATTCTTAATAATGATATAAAACTATTATTAATGGCCAATAATAGTTTTATATGGTAACAAAATCTAATAATATTTTTATATGGCAACATAATGCTTACTGCTAAGTAATAAGTTCTTAGGTAGCTTTGATTTAAATTTATGATATTGATTCGATTGAAACCCTTCTCAAAACGCTAAAGTAGTGGAAGTTACATACTGTGCAGTTTCTAAAATTGATTACACTGAAAAAAACCGACCAAGTGTGAGTCAGACTTGGCAAGAAAAATAATAATGTTTAGCCAACAAATTTAGTTATGCGAACGTGCTTTTTTAGTGATTACGAAAATTAAGAAGCTTCATTTTATTTTCCCTGTAATATCTACCACAAACGTGTTACAACTGGAATTATTTCACTTTGTATTCTTCACAAACTTTCTAGATAAGGGGGGAGTTGTACTTTTTTATATTTTTAATCCTAGCTCAAAAACTGCGGCGTAAAAATATTTCAAATATAGGTTTTGGAATGTGAAAACAACGCACTTACATTTGATACAGCAAACGATCATTTCGGCCGCGTTTACAAAGAAAAATATTTTTTTTAATAGCTCAAAGTTTAAACACCGCTGATCCAACAGCAGTGTTTAGAACTATTCCAAAAACGATTCGTCAAATCATTTATTCCATTTTTCATGCAATTCATTTTACAATACATACTTTTTAGATAGAAGATATTTCGACAACTTACTACTAATCATTTTGTTATCAAAATCTTTTTCTTTCCACCAACTTTTATAACCTAATAGCTAATCTGTTTACATGAGCATGTCAACTTAATGTAGATAATCAAATTTATTACCTTATTTGTTCCTATTTTATATCCATTCTAGATCACAAACAAATGACTACCGACCGTATATTTTTGAACTTGTTTATCTGACTACTTGCGATGGTGGCTGAAGGGATAAGGGACCGGCGTGCAAATCACGCGGTCCGAGTTCGATCCCGACCGGCAGTACCAATGTGGATTCCACTTTGTGCTATTTATATGTACTAGTCAAGTGACTTACCATCTGCTAACGGTGAAGGAAAACATCGTGAGGAAACCCACATACCCTACAAGAAATTCTATGAGTATGTCTGATCCACCAACCCGCACTAGGCCAGCGTGTGTGGATTATGGCCTAAACCCTCTCAGCTCTCTAGTTAGAGGAGAGGAGACCCGAGCCCAGCAGTGGGACTTAATGGGTTGCTGATGATGATGATGAATCTGTTTTATACGATATTCGATAAAACCTTTGAACAAAATATCTATATTTAAACTGCCTCGATGGTGTAGTGGTAGCGTGGACGACAAAAGGGGGACCTTTTGTCGTCCACGCTACCACTTGTTCGATTCCTGGGACGGCAAAAATGCTGTTGGGTTTTTCTGTCTTGAAATTCTCAGTATCAGCCGTGTCTAGGAATTGGTTATATTATGCACTTGCTCGCTATTACAGAGAACCCAAACATAGTAAATAAGAGTCGTGATGCACATCTGCCTTCCTCATCATTCAACATTTGACAACTATTAATTATAACCAATATAAACGACCTGGTATATTTCTCACCTCAAAGAGAAGTATAGCCGTGAGTAAAAGAGACCAATATAATAACGAGATTGTGAGTAGGCTCTCAAGAAAGAAATCCTTACGAGAGAAAACTATCTTCTTATACTATCTTCTTTAACTATCTTCGTAAAATGTTAGTATAGAAGCTACGGCGTAGCCGTCCTCTTGCTACGCTTGCTACGAAGTCGTAGCATATTCATGTTTGACTTAGTTACTGTGAGTCGCTTTCAATACTTTACATTTGTAGTAAACAAATAATTGAAGTTATCAATATAAAAATAAAAGTTAATTCATTGACTAGGCCTCTATGGGATTCTTCCAAAAAAATGTCGACTGCTTCGCCAAATACAAATAATAATATTATTGTTCCGTAAATAACAAGAATATAACGTTAAGCGTAGGAAGTTAAAAAGTGTGCGTCTAGCTCTGAGTCGTATTGTCAGGTGAGTGGGGTCTGAAGCGCGGCGCTGGGACCGGCTCCGTGCCCCCCACCGCCCGCGCACGCCTCAGACCTCTCGGACACCTTTGGCAGGTGCCAACATTTATAAAAAAAGAAATATTAAAAACCCATAAACGTCCCACTACTGGGCACGGATCTCCTCCAAAGAATGTGGACGGTATTTAGCCTACTATACCACACTGGCGGGTGGACTTTGATGTGATATTTAAAAAAAAAATACTTTATTAAAATAGTAAACTAAATATTTTACTCTTTATAACTGGCTAATTAACACCGCAGACTAACAAGTTATCTACTAACGAAGTCAAGAAGTAAAAAATAGAAAACTAAAACTTTAACAGAGAATTTTTCTAATTAAAACAATTATTTTCATTCACTTTATCTTGATCAATGAACTTTTACTCTAAAGTTTTATTCATTTGTAAAAGGTTTTTTTTTACAATCAATGCAAACAGGCGCCAGATGGTAAGCAGTTACCGTAGCCTATGGACACCTGTAACACCAGAGGCATCACATGCACGTTGTAGACCCTTTAAAATCCTTTCCCTCCCCAATGAACTCTGGAAACCACCACTATTACCTAATCAGCTGAAACACATTTCCACTAGAGTGTTACTTATTCTTGAAGAGCAGCTCATTTTGACTGGAATAACCTGCTGTTCCCTTCCTCCTCAATAAGGGAAAACCTCTTTAATAACTGACTTAAGATCTATCCACACACACCAGGTCTGTGCCCGAGACGTGGGTGGACGTATCCGTTTCGTTACGATGTGATGGGCTCTAAAGCGCCCATCTCCGGTCCAAACATGGACTTGAAAAACACAATGTTTTTTTTTAAACCACTGACGAAACAGACCACGTCTCGGACTCGGCACGGTCATATGTGAATCAAACTTAATCCTGCTCTATTATTTATTATTTGTCCGTGTACTGACGGATTTAAGAATACATGTCACTACCCCATCTCAACCCATGGGTGTCGTAAAAGGCGACTAAGGGAGAAACTTTATGCAGACAAGGGCCCTGCAAGAAAAATAAAATTCAAAATAAACCCTATACCAACCCGTCTAGCCAGCGTGGTATAGTCGGCTAAATACCGTCCACACTCTTTGGAGGAGATCCGTGCCCAGTAGTGGGACGTTTATGGGTTGAATTGATGATTTATTATCTCCCCTCTCTCCTCTCATAGAATGAAGTCCCAGTTCTATCATTACATCAAATACAAGGTATACTTAAACTTAACATAAGTCACATCCTACGTTTTTATTTGAACTAAAACTTTTGTCTTCAAAATAATGAATGGATATACTTCGGCTCCTTCGGGGAATACTTAGACAGTTTAAAAGAATGATCTTAAGCTGTCTGTTAGCTCCCCAAAGGAGTTATTTGAAGTGATAATAAATATCTCACGGAGTCTCTAAGGCGTTTAATATTTTATAAAGGCAACCCAAGCGATGTTTTCTCCCAGGAATGTATGGAATTATTGGAGATTACGGAGGGGTTGCGACCTCGATCGGCTTTGGGTATGGGCACCTGTAATGCGATTATATAGGCCCGCATTTGTACAATAATATTGATAATAATTTGGTATATTGGTGAAATTTTGCGTGTTGATATTGAATATAATATAATACTATTTGAATACAAATTCTCTTTATATTTTTTAATGCCTACTTAGTATAAGTCTATTTATTTATAAACTCTGTTTAAATAAAATTAGATCGGTTACTAGATTAAATTTTTTGGAAAAAGACATTGTGATTTTTCGTTTTTTATTTCACGTTACTCCTTTAGAATAAAACTCTACCGGTGTATGTTTCATAAAATTCGGTCCTGCCATTTTAAAAATCATACGGAACAGAGAGACAACATTTTCAAATCCAAATTCCTTCTTTAGCTTCTTTGTTAGTTGGTACTTTTAAATACATTTAGTAAATATCTCATAATTTAACATTCCAAAGAGACAATTTAATTTATTTACATATATGTATAGATCTTATTTATCTTTAAGATATTTTACATAATGGGCACTTAACTAAAGAGCTTGTATAAGGCTTTTACTAACTATAAATATTTATTATTAGGTGTCAGATAATATTTTGTTAATGAGTTAATAACAAACTAATTGGACGAGCTGAGGTGCCCTCATGTTTATCAATTGAATCTGAAATGTATCAGCGGCTTTGTTAATTTATCTAGTATTAAATAAGAGACTATTGTCAATATAACAATTTAATATACTGCCTGCAGGCGACACAAATTGCTCGCTGTGGTGGAGTTTAGTTGAGGCCTATGGACGTCATTTTTGCTAATATGATGATGATGATGAATAGGCAGTCACTACCTAGGAAGCTGCAAACTGCACAACAAGTAAAGCAAATTTAATTGCTTTTGACAGATGACAGATACACAACGTCTCTTATCTGTATGAAACTTTTTTGCACAATCTATACCGTTGATTTTGTCCAATTAATATGTACGCGTGTAAAGCCAGGGCAATTCCCTAGTTTTATATAAAGAAAGTCACCCTCTTTAACCTATCTATAAAGTTATATGTACACAAAAAGTGACGTCAACAATGTCACAGTTATTATACAACAAACATGCTAATGGCACGGGGAGCGTCACAGGAAACAGCCACATTGTTCGGCATAAGTGCTTTTTGACAACCAACTTCATGTGCAGATGTTTAATTATAACCTCTATGCTTTACTTAAGCGTATATTGTATTGTGTCCTCGTTTTGTGGTAATTAGCTTGCTGGCTGTATATGATACAAACAATGATAAGTTAAAAAGTTTATTTAAAATTCGAATATAGAATCAGTTACTACTTACAGTGAAGGGAAAAATTCTCGAATATAAAAGGAGTGGATAATACTGAAAATTTCAAATAAAATGCCCGCGAATTTATAAAACTTCTTAGTTGTGTCGTGATG
The DNA here is from genome assembly GCA_905147015.1 of Laspeyria flexula. Taxonomy (NCBI): domain Eukaryota; kingdom Metazoa; phylum Arthropoda; class Insecta; order Lepidoptera; family Erebidae; genus Laspeyria; species Laspeyria flexula. Next base: position 3,616,584 of record LR989958.1, read on the forward strand.
CTGCAGTCACAGCACAAAATAAGTAGATATCTATGTAAGTGTGGATATTAAAGTTTCAATCTGTTGATATTCTTCCAACTGTACTTCATATAATATGATAGAGAGAAACAATCTTTCCAACATTAATAATAAGTTCATTTAAATAAGCTGATTTTCTCTCAGATTTAAATTGTTAATCTTGACTTAAATAGTAAAAACCCATAAATAGTAACAATGGGTTTGTTCAATCCGTCAATGTAATTAGTTATAAGTTAGTTGCAAATAAATAGTTGAAGCGAATACACGTTGTTTTTTACATCCAGGACCATAGCAAGCAATAATACACCTTCTCACATCTACATAAGGAACATAGTGGTCCTTCGAGCCGGATAGTGAGCCACGGCTGACCGATAAGCGAATAAAAGAATTCTTGGAAGCGGCCGGCCGGCGCCCGTACATACCTGCGCCTATACATCGAAGTGTTTGTTTTTATAGAATAACAAGATTACGTACGAAGTGAAAATACGAAGTTTCCAGTTTTAATTTGAATATTTGACTTTTTTACCTAGCGGACAGTGTTAGTAAAGACATAAACTATATAGTGGTGTGATTTTTACGCGTAAAAACTGTAAAATAACCATGGCACAAGCGAAAGACTCAATCAGTGAATTAGAGGACATATTTATTCGTATTGTTAAGATTCACGAGAACGTTAAGAAGTGCCCGAAGGCTAGATTAACAAAGGGTTATTTACAAACGAAATTGCAGTGTCTCGATGAGTATTGGAGGGCATATAAAACCGTAAACGGGCAATTATTGAAGATAGTATCACGCGACGAACGTAAACAATTAGAATATTTTACTCAAGATGTTTATGGTAGTTGCGAGGACAAATATACTGAAACAAAGGCGAACATTTTAGATTTAATGGCGCCAATACCAGCACAAATGCCCATTCCAAGGGAAAGTGTATCACCTCAAGTGAAATTGCCCAGAATTCAGTTACCTACATTCTCAGGCAGTTATGAAGACTGGCCAGCGTTTAAAGATTTATTTAAGTCATTGGTTCATGAAAATACATCGCTAAGCGGAGTCCAAAAATTGCACTACCTCAAACTGAGTGTGAACGATGAAGCAGGTGTATTGCTCAAGCACATTCAAGTTACAGAAGCTAATTACGACAAGGCTTGGCAAATGCTTACAAATAGGTACGACAATAAAAGGCTTATTGTGTCCTCCATATTAAAACGTATATTTAATCAAAAGAAGATGCAAACTCAAACAGCATGTCATATTAAATCATTGTTAGACACAACTGTTGAGTGTTTGAACAATCTTAAAAATCTACAAGTGAACGTTGATGGCTGGGACCCATTAATTATATTTTTATTAGTACAAAAATTGGATTCTGAATCTCATAAAGAGTGGGAAGATTATGTAAGTAAAACACATGAGAATGATTTACCTACATTTACAACACTAGAAAAATTTCTGGAAACAAGATTTCGTACATTAGAACTAACTACACCTACTTCGTCGAAAGAGAGGTCTACCATTCGTTCACATCATGTCACCACCTCTCCTGAAAGAAGTTGCCCCATGTGTAAAGAGAACCATGGACTTTGTCACTGCAAGGAATTTGGAAAAATGGGACCAGCTGAACGCAGCCTTTTTGTGAAAGATAATTCCATTTGCTTTAATTGTTTGGTTCCTGGACATGCTGTAAAAACATGTCGATTATCAACATCGTGTAGAATTTGTAGAAAACGTCATCATACTCTGCTACATGAACCCCGTTCTGCGAGTAATGTAGAAGGCTCATCACAAGACATAGAACAGCCCCATACATTGCATTCCAATGTAGAAGAGGTAGAGGAGATTCAGGTCAACACAATGATGACGTCACGCAACTCTGCTACTGCAACAACCAGTACAGCTTTGTTAGCAACTGCAGTAGTTATAGTAAAGAATGAAGAAGGCTATTCTACCATACTTAGAGCCTTGATTGATCCTGGATCACAAGGTTGTTTGATAACTGAAAGGGCCGTGCAGCTGCTGAGATGTACAAGACATTCCATTAGAGGAACCATACGTGGCGTGGGAACTACGTCGTCAAGAGTTAAACATTTTGTTCAAGTTCAGGTCTTATCAAATTGTCAAACTGAATGCAACTTGAGCATTAAAGCATATGTCATATCCAATTACTTGACGGCACAGATTCCCACACGCACAATATCATCACAAAATTGGTCGCACCTGGAAGGACTCACCCTGGCTGACTCAGAGTACCATACGCCAGGGTCAGTTGATTTGCTTCTCGGAGTAGATGAATATGCCCAGATCCTTCAGAATGACGTCATTAAAGGTCCGCCTGGTACCCCATGTGCCCAAAAAACTACACTGGGCTGGATTTTATTTGGTAAAATCTACAATGACTCAAATGCAGAGCGATCAATTATAGTAATGCACCAGAAAATAGAGATAGATGACATGCTTAAGATTTTATGGGAACAAGATGTAGATAACAAAAGAAAATTAACGGAAGAAGAAGCAACTTGTGAAAAAATATATAAAGATACACATACAAGAAACGAGATAGGAAGATATGTAGTGAACTTACCATTTAAATTTGATCCTCCGCGAGCTGCAGAAGGCAATACCAGAAGTATAGCGCTGAAAAGATTGCAGCAATTGAAACAAAAATTAGACAAAAACCAAAAATTAAAAGAGTCCTACACTAATGTTTTTACAGAGTATCTGGAACTAGGGCATATGGAAGAAGTACCAGATAATGAACGTGAAAATTGTGCGGTATACTTACCTCATCACGCCGTTATTCGTGAAGACAAGGAGACGACTAAGGTGCGTGTCGTTTTTGATGCTTCCAGTAAAGGGTTCAGTGGTGTCAGCTTGAATGACGATTTGATGATCGGTCCATTACTTCAAGAGGATTTAAGAAGTATAATAATGAGATGGCGTACGCATAAAATTTGTTTCACTAGTGACATTGAAAAAATGTATCGAATGATCTTAGTACAGAAGAGACACGCCGATTTTCAACGGATCTTGTGGTACAAAGATGAGTTAGTCAAAGAATATAGATTGTTAACTGTTACGTTTGGAACAGCATCAGCTCCCTATTTAGCTATTAAAACGCTAACACAGATCGCAAAAGATGAAGGTAATGGTTACCCTGTGGCATCAAAAATACTAAACGAAGACCTGTTCGTTGATGACGTCATATCTGGATTTGATACAGTTGAGGAAGCCATTGTAGCTAGTGAGCAATTACAAAATATTCTACAGAAAGGAGGAATGAACTTGCAAAAATGGTCATCTAACAATTTGGAATTTTTGAAATCTATCAATCCTGAACTTGTATCAGCAAACGCCAAAATAGATATAACAATCGATGGTACTGTAAAAGCTCTCGGATTATCATGGAATCTAAAAGAAGATGAGTTTCACTATTCCTTGAATTTTCCACCTATTGCAACGAATATCACCAAAAGATCTATTTTGGCTGATCTGCAGCGCCTTTTTGATCCACTAGGTTGGATAGCACCCGCGATTGTCGTGGCCAAAATATTAATTCAACGATTATGGTTAGAAGGAGTCGATTGGGATGATAAAATAGACAACCGCATTGAAAAGAAATGGATAGCAATCAGAGAAGACTTAAATAACGTAAAGGCAATTAAGATAAAGAGATGGCTCAATACTTACCAAACCGCCAAGAACAAACAATCACTTCATGGATTTTGTGATGCCTCCATGCACGCCATAGCAGCTGTAGTTTACTGCCGAGTCGAAAACCCTGATGGTTCCATCACTGTGAACATTGTAGCTGCTCGTACAAAGGTAGCACCGGTGAAGACAGTAACTTTACCACGTCTGGAACTATGTGGTGCTGTCCTACTTGCAAAACTTCTACATCATGTTGCCCAGGCCATGAGAGTTCCAATCACACAAACTTACGCCTGGACAGACTCGTCAGTCGTATTGGCTTGGCTTTTTGGAGAACCTGGTAGATGGAAGCCATTTGTGGCTAATAGAGTCGTGGAAATTCTGGAACACTTAAATAATAACCGCTGGCACCATGTACGATCAGAGAATAACCCAGCCGATGTTGCATCAAGAGGTGTTACAGTCATGGAATTACAAAATAACACATTATGGTGGCAGGGACCAAAATGGTTGTCACAAAAGAGGTTGGAAATCATGAGACCAGACATTACAGTAACAGAGCTAGAAAAAAGGAAAACAACCAACGCAATGTTTCTCACATTAACCAATGAAGATGACACTAAATCATGGATTAATGTAGAAAAGTTCGAATCACTTACTGAATTGAAGAATGTGGTTGCACATTGTAGAAGATTCTTGTATAACAAAAAGTGGACCAACATAGACAAAGCATTAACTATCGAAGAGTTGAATTTTTCATTAAATATATTTATTAAGAAAGCACAAGTTGAAGATTTTAGTGAAGATATAGACCGTATACAGAAACACAAGGCAGTAAAACAGAGAAGTAACATTAAATCGTTGAATCCTTTCCTGGATGAGGAGAACCTACTTCGAGTAGGTGGAAGATTGCGGCATGCCAATCTCAGCTCTGAAAATAAACATCCTATAATATTAAGTAATAAAAACCCACTTACCTTACTTATCGTAGCTGATGCTCATCAGAGGACGCTACACGGAGGACTTCAGTTGATGTTGTCTTACCTGCGAACACGATACTGGATTATAAAGGCTAAGAGTGCTGTTAAAAGGCATATTCACAAATGTTTAATATGTGCTAAGATTAAAGCTAAATCTAGATCTCAAATAATGGGAGACTTACCCAAGACTAGAGTTACTCCTGCTCGTCCATTTGTACACAGTGGCGTAGATTTCGCTGGTCCGTACAACATACTGATGACACGAGGAAGAGGCGTAAGAACCACAAAATCATACATTGCAATCTTTGTATGCATGAGCATAAAGGCCATACACCTTGAATTAGTTAGCGATCTCACATCACAATCATTTATCGCAGCATTCAGAAGGTTTGTTGCACGAAGAGGCCGGTGTTCTGACTTATGGAGCGATCAAGGGCGAAACTTTGTTGGCGCAAATAAGGAGTTGGTAGAGGCATGGACTGAGGCTAGTCTTGATTTCAAGCATAACATAGCAACCTTACTTGCCCAAGACGGTACACAGTGGCATTTCATACCCGCTTATAGCCCTAATTTTGGTGGCTTATGGGAGGCGGGCGTAAAATCGATAAAGTACCACCTAAAAAGAATACTTACTACGACCCTTACATATGAAGAACTGTCGACGGTTTTATGCCAAATTGAAGCATGTTTGAATTCACGCCCTTTATGTCCAATAGATGACACAGACGTTGAAAACATAAACCCACTGACGCCCGGACATTTTTTAATCGGAGAGCCTACAGTTGTCGTGCCCGCACCAGATTTACACGGAGTTAATATTAGTCTTTTAAATAGATGGCAATATTTACAAAAATTATTAAACAATTTCTGGTATAGATGGACAAATGAATACCTCACTAGACTTCAGCAACGGCCTAAATGGTTAACAGAAAAAACAGAATTTGACATAGGTGAAATAGTATTAGTGAAACAAGACAACATCCCTCCTGGTAAATGGTTGATGGGACGTGTAATAGGGAAACACCCAGGGCTTGATGGTAGTACTCGTGTGTATAGCGTTAAATCTGGAGATACCGCAACTAAAAGATGTATCAGTAAATTATGTCCGTTGCCAATTAATTCCAAACCAGTGTAAATTTGTTACAATAACTTAACTTACTTATAAATATAAGGTTGTTTACGATTACTTATGTTAGTATGTACTTAGAAGTTATTTTATTTTACCGAGCCTTCAGCTTGTCAGTGAGATAGTCTAGTTAGTTTTATAAAAGGCTATATCCCTTTTGGTGGGCGGCATGTTCAATCCGTCAATGTAATTAGTTATAAGTTAGTTGCAAATAAATAGTTGAAGCGAATACACGTTGTTTTTTACATCCAGGACCATAGCAAGCAATAATACACCTTCTCACATCTACATAAGGAACAGGGTTATTATTTAGCTGAAAAGTGTTCCAAAGTTAAAAATAGAAAAAAAAACTCATACAACATGTTTCACATATTTATCGACAGCGTCAATTTACGCGCTCAAGGGAGCGAATGTGATGCCTATTTGGATGCTCAATAAGCTTTGTAAACAAGAACACGCAGCGTAACGTAAAATAATGATCCCTTGCTTATCTGACACCGTTTACTTAGTGTTCTGATGCGAGCTTGTTTTTGTTAGGTTACGTGAAATTTGAGCCGATTTTGATATTATAAGTTAACAGTATAGTCCATATTAAGCCCGTGTATGAATAGTAATTTTAGAAGTTACTGAATATTAATGTATGAAATCAATCAATCTTTGTTAACCCAACATTATAACGTGAAAATCATTTTGTTTGTTATGCTTTAATGCTTTTAACGCTCAACTGATCAACTTTAAAAAATTTACATAATTATAGTCTAGGAGCTAGAAAAGAACATAATATAAATCGACATAGACTAAGTTCGAAATATTTATACGACAAAGTTGTTTTAAGATTGATGATGATTATTGAAATAATTTAATATAAAGTCAGGAATCTGATCTTAATCAGATATTCTATTTATAGGAATTCCCTGTAAATAGAGTATCTGGTTCTTTTTTCTTTTAATAGGTTAGCTGTGTATGTTTTTAAGTTATGTGTAAATATTTTATTTAATAATAAATATTTTTCATTATTAAAACATAATAAAAGATCTGCACTATATATAAAGTACAAATTGTGAAAGTTAAAAAGATTAGAAGAATGATTGATATAATTCAAGCCTAAATTTAATTGATGAAATTGAATGAACAAATGGCAAAATATATCGATTTTAAAATCACAAATCTTATTTTTAGTCATATTATATACTATTTTCTTCGAAGACGTCATGAATCCCTAGTTGAAATTATTTACTCAGAAATAGAACGGAGAATACCTACCGGCCCAGCAGATCAGATAGCGAATATTTAGTGAATAATCCGGTGCCGAGCTATGGCGGGAAAGAAAGGAATGCTTAGTCGAACGAGAATGTTAATGAACCTCCTTTATAACTAAATAGTTGGACAAATATTTAACTACGGACATTCCATTGTGAGTGGGACGGTTATTTTTGATATCATGTTGGTTAAATGCTTGGTGGAAATCGTTTGGTGATATATTATAATAATAATAATATAATATAATAATATTCTACCACATTCACACAGTGCCATCTAGTCCCAAAGTAAGCAATTATATTTGCTTGTGTACTAAACAACTGATATACTACTTAAATACTTTTTTTTTTTGTAAATACATACATATTATAATAAATTACACCCAGACACAGAAGAAACCTTTATGCTCATCACACAAAGATTTGTCCTGGGTGGGGATTGAACCCACGACCTCCGGCTTAGCAGTCAGGGTCACTAACCAATTTTCAAATTCATTCAAACAATTTTCTTTTTATTTAAATAGTATATTAATTGTTTAAAAATTAGTACCGATCATCATCATCAGCGACCCATTAAGTCCCACTGCTGGGCTCGGGTTTGCTCTCCTCTATCTAGAGAGCTGAGAGAGTTACCTATACCACAAGCAAATATAATTGCTTAATTTGGGACTAGACGGTGCTCTGTGAATGTGGTAGAATATTAATATATTATTATTCAGCAGTTCTTGAGATCATAGCGTTCAACCAAACAAACAAACAAACTCATCAGCTTTATAATATAATAAGTATATATAGCTTCCGTCTGTAGTTTCAATCGTGTGATATTTAAGTAAAATATATACTAACATTCCGTTATAAATTATCTAGCTGATGATGAAAACCGCATCAAAAGTGTTTTAGGAGGAGTTAGCGAATATAGAGACAGATAAACAGACAGACTTCATGATATAAATGATATATACATTTAGAGAAGATAGATTTAAGATTAAATGGAAAGGTTTTCTAGAATCATTGTACGAAAAATGTAGTCGGAGATTACGGAATTACCGTGACCCTTTGGAAATTGTACTCGACTCGTAAATAAGACTTGCCCAGTATTGTCGTATTATGTGGCATTATAAACATCTAGTTCAATACAAAAGAAAGGTTTTTATATTTCTTATACAAGTGGAACTGGTAAAGGCCACTGACATTATTTCTTTCAAGTTATTGTCCACTTGTAAGTAAGTGAAATGAAATGAATGAATGTTTTAAAATTAGGTGAGGCCTATGTTCAGCAGGGGACATCGTTGGACTGATATGATGATGATAAAATATAATAGTGAGAATTTACGCGATGGAAATAAAAAGTCATGTAATGTCTTTTAGCTTATTTAACACGTTCGCTGCGATATAAGGCTTAAACACCCGATGCATGTACTTCCACTCTCTGCGGAGGCGAGAAACAGCGGTATTCCTCTGGGGCGGCGGCCGTTCTTTGAGTATTTTTGCATGTGCGAAGAAGACAAATATAGGTTTGAGTTTAGGATGTTGATGACAACTCAATAAAGCATTAAATATTTTGCAAGGTTTTACGGCCCGATAACGCACTGATTGATATTTTTTTCGATTCCTTGCGGGTATCGGGTCGATAGGCCCGTCATAGATCATAAGGTTATTGCACCCCATTTCGCACTGTAATACATATTTGCATTGTTTATTGCCGATTAGTGTTGTGACATAAATAAGCGGGAACGGTCGTAGTTCTATTATGATGTTTAAAATACAATTTAGGTAGGGAATCCAAGCAATCTACGTATTACAACAGTTACAATTATAGTTTCTACTTATATCGATAAATCTAAAAGACACAAATGTCATTCAGTTACATCTGGCTTCCATCATCCCACAGCTCGGCATAGGCCTGCTCTTATGATCCCCATACTGTGTAGGTCCATAGCCAATGTAGATCAGCCTAAAGTGGAACTTTCAAAAAAAAATACTTTTTCAGCCAGAGGATTATCTTTCTGTACCCTGTCCGGTTGCGGAATAGTTAATTCGGGTATGCGACCCCGGCTTCTCGAGCGATCAGCACCGCACCCCGCTCTCGTCCCCAGCGGTTCTGATGTCCCCTCCCTACCTTTCCTTTCCCACTGGTGGTAGGGTTTACGGGCCCGAACGGGTAGGTACCACCGCTCTGTCCATTTTGGTCGTGAAGCCATTTGGCGTTTCGGCTAAAAGACAGGGAAAGCCGTCCCTTCTCTCCAACCTCCTTTCCCTGGTGTGGTCTATGGTTCCAGTAACGCTGGAGGCTTGCGGTGGTGAGGTCTAGGTTGGTGTGTTGGGCGTGATGGGTTGACGCGGAGCCCAGGGAGACCCGGTGGAAATGGTTACCGTCGGCCACCTGCCGGTCAGTGGGGGACCTGAACCCGGAATTAACCCTCCCGGGAGGCTGTCCTACCAACCGGCAAAAATCCCGCCATGTAGTCGTCGAGCCGGATTGGGATACTGGAGTGGAACTCGGCGACTGCATGCGGGGGGGCACCGGGGGCCCTTCCGTGCTCCGTGTCAGCCTCTCACACAACTCGCACGTCAACCTTGTACTACGCCCCGCCTCTATTCCTTAAGAATTACAGGGATCTTACACTACACTTTAACACCCCCTCCCCTTATCTCTGTTAAATATTATGCCACGAGGTCGAAAAAAGAGCGAATTTCATACGGCGGACCCCCTTTCCACATTCCAAGTGGACTTTTGCAATGTTAGGGGACTTCACAGTAACCTCGACGCTGTCCACCACCACCTTGAGACAGCGCGGCCTGCCTTGCTCTTTTTAACGGAGACACAAATATGTGCCCCTGACGATATTTCGTACCTTAAATACCCCGGATACGAACTGGAGCACTCATTCCTTCGTAAAGCCGGGGTGTGCGTTTTTGTCAGGGGCGATATATGTTGTCGCCGCCTTCGGGGCCTCGAACAAGGGGACCTGTCACTTTTATGGCTACGCGTAGACCATGGGGGTCTTACTCGAATTTACGCGTGCCTATACAGGTCCCCGAGCAGTGATTTGGTGTCTACTCAGCTATTTGAGAGCGTCGAAGAGGGGATTGACAAAATATTGGAACAGTACTCGTCTGCGGAGGTGGTGGTCCTTGGAGACTTTAATGCTCATCACAAAGAGTGGTTGAAGTCCAGGACCACTGACCTCCCGGGTCGAACTGTCTTCAATATGGCCACGGCCTATGGTCTCTCGCAGCTGGTTATGCAGCCCACCCGCATACCAGATATCGAGAGCCATAACCCCTCTTTGCTGGACCTTCTGCTGACCACTCATCCACACGGATACAGGGTGGTGGTTGATGCCCCTTTGGGGTCTTCTGACCACTGCCTTGTCCGTACTAGAGCCCCTGTTGTGAAACCCGATCGCTCACCGGCGAAAGGGTTCCGCAGAGTCTGGCGTTATGAGTCAGCAGATTGGGATGGACTTCGCGAATTCTTCGCGTCCTATCCCTGGGGGCCGCTTTGCTTCTCCTCTAATGATCCCGACGTTTGTGCGGACAGCATCACAGAAACGGTGCTTCAGGGGATGGAATTGTTCATCCCCAACGCCATGTTGCCCGTTGGTGGCCGCAGTCGCCCTTGGTATAACAATACCTGTAGGGAGGCTGCGAGCCTCAAGCAGTCCGCATACTTGGCCTGGAATAGCGCCAGAAAGCGTCGGGATCCAAACGTCAAAGACGTAAGGAGGGAGTACAATGCGGCCTCCAGGTTCAGCAAAAAGGCTATTGCCGAAGCCAAGGCAGAACATGTTGCCAGAATTGGCGAGCGACTTCAAGGCCATCCCACTGGGAGTCGAGCCTTTTGGTCGCTCGCCAAGGCTGCTCAAGGCAACTTCTGTCAGTCAAATCTCCCACCACTGCGGAAGTCCAATGACAGTTTGGCCCATAGTGCAAAAGAGAAGGCTGATCTTCTGGCCGATCTCTTTGCTTCGAACTCGACTTTGGACGACGGAGGAGCCACACCACCCACCATCACACGGTGTGAGAGTTCCCTGCCTGAGATTCGCATCACACAGCGTGCGGTCAGGCGGGAACTCCGACTCCTAGACGTCCACAAGTCGAGTGGGCCGGACGGCATCCCCGCGGTGGTACTTAAGACGTGCGCCCCTGAGTTGACCCCCGTATTAACGCGCCTTTACCGTCTCTCCTACTCGACCAACAGGGTTCCGTCTTCGTGGAAGGTTGCTCATGTCCACCCAATCCCTAAAAAGGGTGACCGGTCGGACCCGTCAAATTACAGGCCTATAGCGATAACGTCCCTGCTATCTAAGGTGATGGAGCGAGTCATCAACTCACGGCTCCTACAGTACCTGGAGGAGCACCGGCTGATTAGCGACCGACAGTACGGTTTCCGTCACGGTCGCTCAGCCGGTGATCTTCTTGTGTACTTGACACACCGATGGGCAGAAGCCTTAGATAGCGGGGGAGAGGCTCTCGCTGTGAGCCTTGACATCGCAAAGGCGTTTGACAGGGTCTGGCATAGAGCCCTTGTATCGAAGCTACCATCGTACGGAATCCCTGAGGGACTCTGCAAGTGGATCGCCAGCTTTTTAGATGGGAGGAGCATCAAGGTCGTCGTCGACGGTGCATGCTCCCAGGGATGGCCCATCAATGCTGGTGTTCCACAAAGCTCGGTGCTCTCCCCAACGCTGTTCATTCTGCATATCAATGACATGTTGTCTATAGATAGCATGCATTGCTATGCAGATGACAGCACGGGTGATGCGCGGTATACTGGCCACCAGAACGTCCCTCGGGTCACTGTACAGGAGAAACGGTCAATACTTGTGTCTGAAGTCGAGGCATCTCTAGGGCGAGCCACCGAATGGGGTGTGAAGAACTTGGTTCAATTCAACCCCACGAAGACACAAGTATGCGCGTTCACTGCGAAGAAGGACGCATTTGTTATGGCGCCTCAGTTTGAAGGAGTATCTCTCCCGTTGTCCGAAAGTATTGGGATCCTCGGCGTCAAAATCTCGAACAAAGTCCAGTTTGGGAGTTGTTGCGAAGGATTATACATATCTATAGTTATGCATGTTTGCTATGAATCGTTTAACCGCGACAATGTGATTTTTAGTTGCAAATAAAATATTGAAGCCAACACACGTCTTAATTACTCAACAATCTGTACCAAGCAAAAGTGAACCTTAAACCAATGGACATATGGTCCAAACGAACCGGATTCATTAGTATTATTTTATTGAAGTTATAAAAACTGGCCGGCCGATCGAATACAAAAGGATCGCACATTCCACAGCGATAAGAGACAATAACAACGTCATTAGTGAACATTTATAAAATTACGAGTTATAATATCGCCATAACTTGTGATCTAAATGAATTTGGGTTAAAATTTAAAGATTAAAGTGCACGAAAATGAGTACTACAAGCAGCCAATTACTCAATCTTCTAGAAGAAACCGCTAGTAAAATGCAGAAAGCCCAAGTAAACTTGAAGAAATGTCCTAAGACACGATTAACGACGGGTTACATCCAAGCAAGATTACAATGTATAGAAGAATATTGGCAGTGCTTTAAGTCAACACATGAGGAACTTGTTAAGTGTACACCGAAAGACCAACGTGCGAACATTCGGTACTTCGTTAACGAAGATTATTACGTTGTTGAAGACCTATTCTTGTGTTTAAAGGGAGATTTGAAGGACACACTTACATCGCCAAGTAACATCAACACACATTAGAGAATGTCACGTTTAGAGTACCACGTCCCTCCTCACGTCTTATGGATACCTTTTCTACCACGGTGTGCAGTACAAATTATGCCAAAAATACCTTTATGAGACGTACGTGTAATTTCTATGATAATAAACTTAATAGTATAGATATTTTCTCAAACTCGTATACACAGTTCAGATCTAAATTAAGAGAATTACTGCTACATAATAGTTCAAAGAAACATAAAATTAATTAAATTGAATTATTTAGTATTTAGTTTTACAATCTTGTACGTATGCATTATCATTTGTTAGTGAACTCAATAAAAAGTAAATTTAGTAATTAAGATATATTATGGAACTTTAGGTCAATTAGAAATTAAGCTTTGTAAACTTTTTTGTGAAAGACTGTTTGATTCCTAAATAAAGTAAAATAAAAAATAAAAAAAACATCGCGACGCCGACGATTAACCAAACACAAGTGAAGCTACCGAGAATCCAGCTGCCTGAGTTTAATGGCAATTACGATGATTGGCCTACTTATCATGATTTGTTTATATCACTCGTTCATAATAATACGTCGCTAAGTGTGGTACAGAAGTTGCAATATCTAAAGTCTAGTATCACAGGTGAAGCTGAAGCCTTGTTGAAACATATAAAGGTTACGGACAAAAACTACGAACAAGCGTGTAATTTATTGAAAAATCGCTTTGGGAATAAACGAGTTATTGTAAATACTTTATTTAAGCGACTTACCGGACAAAAGGCAATCAAGACACCAACTGCAAATCAGATAAAATCCTTGCTCGATACTACAGTCGAATGTTTGAATAGTCTACAAAATCAGGATTTATGTATTGAAAATTGGGACCCCATAATTATATTTTTAGTGGTTCAAAAATTAGACCCGGAGACCCATAAGGAGTGGGAGGCGCATATATACACTCAGGAGTCTAATGTTTTACCCACGTTGAAAGATTTATACATATTTTTGGAGTCTAAGTTCCGTACATTGGAGTTGGTAACATCTTGTACTTCTTCAGCGGCCTCAAAGGAGAAAACTGTCAAAGATAAGTCATGCCATGTGTCTGCAACTACACCGGCGAAGACGTGCACAATGTGCAAAGGTGACCATACCCTATGCCATTGTCAAGATTTTATAAAGCTTCAACCTATGGAAAGGAGCGAGTTTGTAAAGAAAAATAGCCTTTGCTACAATTGTCTGGCACCAGGTCATTCAGCTTGGAAATGTCGAGTACCTGTGTTCTGCCGTCGATGCAATCGCCGGCACCATTCATTGTTGCATCAGCAGAGAAGTAACAACAAGCAGTCAGACAATACACAAACTCCACACAGTCAAATCGAAGGAAAGGAACAAAGTAAAGATGATACAAAAGAAGACGTCGCAATAGCATCACACTTCACGACGAAGAAGTCCACGGCTTTGCTGGCAACAGCACAAGTTTATGTAAGGGATGACAAAGGACTAATAACAGTATTGCGCGCCTTAATTGACCAAGGGTCACATGAAAGTTTTATCAGTGAGAGAGCAGCACAAAGATTAAAGATAGAACGCAAATCAAGCAGAGGAACAATCACTACAGTTGGAGGGAAACAAACACACATAAACCACATCGTCGAATTTGATCTATTGTCTCGGTGTGAAGAGGATTTCAAGATTTCGATGAAGGCATACGTCATACCCAAGAACATAACCTCCAACTTACCACCAAGACATTTTACTCACAAAATCGCTCACTGGCCGCATTTAAAAGGCCTCACCCTGGCAGACCCAAGTTACAATCAACCAGGGCGAGTGGATCTTCTATTAGGTGTTCAAATTTATGACACAATTCTAAAGGGTGGTCTAGTTAAAGGTCCGCTAGGCTCTCCAAGTGCACAAGATACACGCCTAGGATGGATTCTTTTTGGAAAGGTGGAAGAAAACACTTCTTCGGATATTATTGTCATGCATCAACATATTGACATTGAAAATATGTTGAAATCTTTTTGGGAAGTAGAAGATGACCCTAAGAAGAAACTAACAAAAGAAGAAGAAACTTGTGAGGAAATATACAAAGAAACATACAAACGAAACGAAGAAGGAAGATTCGTGGTAAAATTACCACTTAAAACAGAAAAACCTAAATCATGTGAAGGTAAAACTAGAGATATAGCCTTGAGAAGATACATGCAACTTGAAAAACGATTTGAGAATGATACAAACTTGAGGACAGAATACACAAAAGTAATGAAGGAGTATATTGATTTAAACCACATGGAAATTGTTCCACAAAACGAGATCGATAATTTATCGGTATACTTGCCACATCATCCAGTCCTGAAGGAAACAAGTGAAACAACGAAGGTTAGAGTTGTCTTTAATGCTTCGTCCAAGGGTTGCAATAATGTATCTCTCAATGATGAACTACTGATAGGACCTCAGCTACAAGAAGACATGAGATATCTAGTCATGAGATGGAGAATGAAGCCTATCTGTTTTGTATCAGACATAGAGAAGATGTACCGACAGGTGTTGGTGACGCAAGAAGACGCAGACTACCAGCGAATTCTCTGGCGTGAGCATGCGACTGAAACAATCAAAGATTATCGTCTGCTACGAGTCACCTTCGGTACTGCTTCTGCTCCTTACCTCGCTGTGAAAACACTGCAACAACTAGCAGAGGATGAAGGCAAAGATTATCCCTTAGCAGCTGAAACCATTAAACATGATTTTTTTATGGATGACCTAATGGGAGGCCAAGATTCGGTAGAAACGGCTATAGAAGTAGCTAAGAATATTAGTCATATTTTACAAAATGGCGGTTTCAAGCTGCAAAAGTGGGCATCTAACAGTAGAAAATTTCTGAACCAATTTCACGCTGAACAACGCAGTAAGGAAGTTAAAATAGACATGAAGTTGCATGGCACTGTCAGAACACTAGGTTTATCCTGGAACATGGGTGACGATACTCTTCATTATCATCTCGATTACGCTCTTATGACTGGAGTTGTGACCAAAAGAAAGATTTTGGCTGACGTTCACCGATTATTCGATCCGCTGGGGTGGCTGGCGCCGGCGATAGTACCTGCAAAAATATTAATTCAAAGTTTGTGGCTGAAGAAAACTGCCTGGGATGACGAAGTAGACCCTGAAACAGAAAACGAATGGATTAGTATAAGAGAAAGCTTATCACATTTGAAAGTTGTTAAACTGCAGCGATGGTTACAATGCACAAGTGAAGGTATGAAGAATGCTTCTGTACACGGGTACTGTGATGCTTCTGAGAAAGCTTATGGAGCCGTTGCTTACATGAGGGTGCTGGGAGAAGATCATCAGTACAAAACGACCATTATTGCTGCCAAATCCAGAGTAGCGCCTGTAAAACCAATGTCACTACCACGACTCGAACTCTGCGGCGCGCTACTACTTTCAAAATTATTAAAGCAAATAAGCGAAGCTATGCGTATTCCTGCTACTCAAATATTTTCATGGACAGACTCAACGATTGTCTTATCATGGCTGCAAGGAGATCCTTCAAGATGGCAAACCTTTGTAAGGAACAGAGTCGTTACGATAATCGATAACATCGGTAAGAAATGGTTTCATGTACAATCACAAGAAAATCCAGCAGATGTAGTATCGAGAGGCATGCTGCTTACAGAGTTAAATACTTGTAGATTATGGTGGGAAGGACCTGAATGGTTGAAACGAAAGGAAATCTTATTTACCAACATAAGCACTTCGACGGACTTAGAAATGAGAAAGGTCATAAATGTAAACGTGGTTACTGAAAACCAATCTGTCGAAGAGAAAAATTGGTCAAGCCGCTTCGAGATTTGTGATACACTGACAGAGTTATTGCAAGCTGTGACATACTGCAGACAATTCTTGAACCTGAAAAAAGAAAAAACAAATATTAATATAAACACTGAAGAATTAGAAAGATCATTACATACATGTATACAAATAACACAAAAAGAACATTTTGAAGAAGAGATTAAAGACCTGAAAGATAAAGGGAAAGTTAAGAACAGGAGTGTATTGAAGTCACTCAATCCATATTTGGACCGAAATTATATGCTCAGGGTGGGCGGTAGAATTCGACACGCCAATTTAGATAAGGACAGAAAACACCCGATCATCATGGACAATAAGTCATATTTGACAAGACTGATTGTAGCAGATGCTCATATGGTAACTTTACATGGAGGTGTGCAGTTAATGTTTAATTACATTCGATCCAAATATTGGATTGTGAAAGGAAAAGGTTTGATCAGGGCTGCAGTACACAAATGTTTAATCTGTGCAAAACAACGGGCTGAAATTAGAAATCAGTTTATGGGAGACTTACCCAAAGAACGAGTGACACCCGCTCGAGCATTCTTGCACTGCGGTGTTGACTTTGCTGGCCCGTATCAAATCCTAATGTCCAGAGGAAGAGGCGCTAAAACGAATAAAGGTTATATTTCATTATTTATATGTATGGCAACTAAGGCCATACATTTAGAGCTGGTTGGGGACTTGTCATCTGAAGCGTTCATTGGAACGTTTCGCAGATTTGTGTCACGTAGAGGCAGATGCAATCACATGTGGAGTGACCAGGGCCGAAACTTTGTCGGAGCTAACAAAGAACTTGTTGAAGCCTGGAACGCAGCTAATTTGGAATTTGAAGGTGATATAGCAGATACTTTGGCCAAGGATGGAACACAGTGGCATTTTATTCCGGGATACAGTCCGAATTTCGGTGGGCTGTGGGAAGCCGGCATCAAATCCACTAAATATCACCTCAAAAGAGTCTTGAACAGCCACATGACATTTGAAGAGATGACGACGCTTTTGTGCCAGATCGAGGCTTGTCTAAACTCGCGACCGTTGTGCCCCATCGAGGATTCAGACAAGGATAATATAGAAGTACTTACTCCAGGCCACTTCCTGATTGGAGAAGCTCCAATCACCGTACCTTCACCAAGTTTGAAAGATGTACCTGTTAGCCAGCTATCTCGATGGCAGCATACTCAAAAGCTCTTGAACGACTTCTGGCAGCGGTGGCAGCATGAGTATTTAGCCAGACTACAGCAACGCCCGAAGTGGTTAAAGAAAGTTCCAGCTTTAGACATTGGTCAGATAGTGCTCGTAAAGACCGACACCACTGTGCCAGGGAAATGGCCTCTCGGACGCATAGTAGATAAACACCCTGGCCAAGACGCAGTTACTAGAGTATATAGTGTGAAAACCGGTAACCACATAGTTAAGCGATCAATTGGTAAATTATGTCTTCTACCTGTAGACACCAAAGTTTAATTACATATGTAACATACCGTGTAGGGAATTAAATGATTGTATTCACTATGTATTGTAAGGTTAATTTGCTCAACATTTAATTTCTTTAGTTTACAGTTGGTTATAGTTATGACTATCTACCATTTTGTTACTAGTATTGATTTATTATTTGCATTGTGTAAATTAACTCAAGGTTACAATTTTATTTATTTTAAAAGATCTTAAGCTCTTTTGGTGGGCGGTATGTTGCGAAGGATTATACATATCTATAGTTATGCATGTTTGCTATGAATCGTTTAACCGCGACAATGTGATTTTTAGTTGCAAATAAAATATTGAAGCCAACACACGTCTTAATTACTCAACAATCTGTACCAAGCAAAAGTGAACCTTAAACCAATGGACAGGAGTCATTTGGAGGACAAAGCCAAATTGGCGAGCAAAAAACTGGGTGTCCTGAACAGGGCGAAGCAGTACTTCAAGCCAAAACAGCGGCTTGTGCTATACAAAGCACAGGTTCGGCCGCATCTGGAGTACTGCTCTCACCTCTGGGCAGGAGCACCCAAATACCAGCTCGACCCACTTGACTCCCTCCAAAGGCGGGCTGTTCGAATCGTCGGTGATCCCAATCTGACGGACAACTTGGAATCGTTAGAGCAACGGAGAGACTTTGGGTCACTCTGCGTGCTCTATTGATTATTCCATGGGGAGTGCTCCGATGAACTCCATGATTTGGTGCCATCGTCGCCTTTCTATCATCGCACCACTCGACACCGCTGTAGGCTTCACCCACACTACCTGGAGCCGATACCGTCTAAAACGGTAAGGTTCCAGCGATCATTCTTCCCACGTACGTGCAGGCTCTGGGGTGAGCTTCCTACAGCGGTGTTTCCTGAGCGCTATGACATGTCCTTCTTCAAACGAGGTTTAAAGAGAGCTATCCTCTCAAGGTAGGCAGCGGCCTGGCTCTGCCCCTGGCATTGCTAACGTCCATGAGCGGCGGTAACCACTTACCATCAGGTGGGCCGCTTGCTCGTCTGCCACTACAGGCAATAAAAAAAAAAAAAAAGAAAAAACTAATAAAAAAATACAATTAACTGCTCGTATTGGCAAAATCACACAACACAAACATTATCATAATAGTTTTCGATAACGATTTCAGTATGAATAAAGCGATGCTCATAAAAGTAAACATAATAATTTAAATATAAAACGGTTATAAAACAAAAAGGTTTTCCCAATATGGCGACTCGTAATTCTTATATTGTTATTCTGGTTATTTCAAGGTCTATTTTACATGCCCCGTTATGACCGGCTGACGATGGAATACGACTTTAATACCTTCGCTTTATGGGCAGTCCCACAACCAATAAGGTTTTGAGGACTGATGACGTGGGCAGCTCTTATTTATAATATCTTTACTAGACGCTGCTGTAGCCAAAAGATAAAGATAGTCTCTGGTCAAAAACTGATAGTAGTGTTTTTGTATAATATTGCATTTTAAATAAGTATGCTATCATCATCATCATCTTCATATCAGCCCAACGACGTCCACTGCCGTACATAGGTCTCACCTAATTTAAACGGTTCTCGAGTGGCGGCCACGTATTGGAAGCTGGCTACAGCATGAGACGGTGGCGTAAGTATGCTGGTTATGTTAAAATTATAGGTTTATCCAATCGTGACAGAAAGCACTTATATTTTAAGTGCTTCATCTTTCCTAGTCGCTCTAATCTCTAGCTCGGAACTAATATCCTATATAAAATAAATAATATAAGTATATTAAAATATAACAAAATAAATGACTTGTAATAAAATAAATTAAAAAAAAAACAATTTGATATAGACTCAGAATAATCAATCATTTTTGTTGGGCCGCAAAAAAAAAATGTATTGTATAAATGGGTTAAAAAAAATGTATCGTAAATAGGTTAAAAAAAAGTATCTCCTATAAAGGTTTGTATTGTAAATAAATAGGTACCCGTACAATCAACAACAATGGCGTAGTGGCAATAGAATCAATCGTGCTTCAATAGAGTCTGATTGTACTACAATGCTTCGTAATACGCCCGAGACATTGGTGCATACAGTACAGTTACATACAGAAGTTCCAGTTTTATGCTGCACTTACATATCCTGTGGACTTTCCAAAAATATACAAACCTTGTACTGACAAATTACAAACACAACAAAAAAAATATATTTTATTCACACAATAATAAAATACTTGCAAATTCTCTTTTCATCTCATCTCACTAGCCACTAGCCACTGGACTATTGCAGTCCACTGCTGGACAGAGGCCTCTTCTTACATGCTCCATAACACTCGGTCGTCCACCTTCCGCATCCAGTTAGATCCATGCAAATTATATAACTTAAAACTAACAATTGTGTAATCGACTGCGTTATCTACAGAATTCAAGAAAATTGCCAAATATGTACAGCCGTTCTAGATATAAGTGCTTACACATTTGGCAATTTAATTATAATTATATTTTTTAATTATATAAGTATAAGTACTATATTACGTACAATATTATAAACTACCTCGGTGGCGCAGCGAGAAGTGTCTGCTGTGCAAGAGGTCCCGGGTTCGATTCACGGGTTCCCGAGAAAAACTTACGTCTGACGTCTACGTTTACGTCTACGTCTTACGGTGAAAATGTTATTTTCACCCGACGGAAGTTTTTCTATCATGAAATTCCAGTATTGAGATTTTCCCGGAGTTTGGCAAACAAAATCAATGTTCCCGGTAGACAATAGGCTCGCCCCCTATTTCATGGGACCAAACATAGCTGGCGAAATGTGTGTGAAACACCTCTGCCTACCCCTTCGGGGAAAAAGGCATGATACTATGTATGTATGTACTATATTAAAAATATGACAACCACAACAGCCTCGCAGCTCTCTTAGTAGAGGAGATCCAGCTGTGGGACATTACTAGATTGCTATTTTTTTAAGTCTTTACACACTTGTCCTTCTGTTCACATAAACTGCATATTCTCAGTTAAGAGGTACTACAGATGGGACCAATCTCACGCTTACACACTGACTGAAAAATTGTGAACGAGACTTTGAAGTATTTCATATCAAATTGAAAATGAGTCTATTCAGCAATTTCTATCTTGTAGTAATAGCTTTAAGGTTGATAGTGCAGTGTAATTGATATTGTACTACGTCTTGCCTCTAAAGGTGCGATATGTATTGTTCTCGACTTGGCGACTGCCTCTTAGAATATGCTCTCTTTGTACATCGAAGTTTAATAAAATCGTGTTGTACGTTTGGTAATTTGTCCAATGTCAGACGTTTATATTAATATTCATTAATAACATATTATCACGCCTTTTTTTTGAAGGGATATGCAGAGGTGCATAGCCCCATTTCGCACGATATATTCAAAACCACATTTCACTGGTTCCACAGAGCTATAGACCTAGGCAAGACATTTCTTGATAATTGCAAGTTTAGTAGTAACGGTAGGTACATAATAATATATATTATACTAGCCGTGCCCGCGACTTCGTCCGGGTCGAATTAAACAAAAGCAACATTACTTTTTCTATATTTTATATTATATAAAATAAAAGTAGCCTAAGTTTCTCCTTATTTCATTAGCTATCTACCCGTCAAAATCGCTCCAGCCGTTCCAGAGATTAGCTGGAACAAACAGACAGAGACACAAAGACAGACAGACAAAAATGTTATTTTGGTTTGGTTTTGGTACACATTCATATGCATATAGTAAAAGCGGTTATTTCAATATTTACAAACAAAATGTTCGATGGTAATTTCATTATAATAATAATATAATAATAATAATATTCTACCACATTCACACAGCGCCATCTAGTCCCAAAGTAAGCAATTATATTTGCTTGTGTTATGGGTACTAAACAACTGATATACTACATAAATACATTTTTTTTTTTGTAAATACATACATATTATAGATAAATTACACCCAGACACAGAACAAACAATTATGCTCATCACACAAAGATTTGTCCTGGGTGGGGATCGAACCCACGACCTCCGGTTTAGCAGTCAGGGTCACTAACCACTAGACCAACAGGCCAGTCAAAAAAATTATAGACAAGTAGACTTACCAAATTATGTCAAAATAGGGATATTTCGAATTTGTATCGTTGACATTCGATTGAACCGGATTATACTCGGGCCAATACACGTGTCGCTGTTTCCAGGAAAATTCACAATGTGTACTTACTCGTTATTAAGTTTATCACCCCAATTATGTAAAACAAATATTCCGTATTAACGTTTTGTATACCATAACATGAACAAAGGTATTATGGAATTTATCGTACCTGAATTTATCTGTATAACATCACGCCTTTTCCCCGAAGAGGTAGGCAGAGGTGTGAGCCTATTCATCAACCGGAAAAATTCATGATAGAAACCCAAACCCAATATCATTTTCACCCTATCCGGGAATCAAACGCGTGACCTCTTGCACAACAGTCGTATACACTTCCCGCGGCGCCACCGAGGCAGTTTATCTTTTTACCTTAGTTTGATGTGAATCCTGATATTATGGTCTGATAGTAGATCTATTCTGTAGAGACAGTCTAGGACTTAGAGAAGAACTCAAAGACCTTTGAAGGGATAGATTTTTTTGTCGTTAAAAAAACCCGATATCTGTTTTTTGAAAGAACGAAAGAAAATTCAGGACGCAAGAACAATTTGCACACAGAAAAAACAAGAGAAGTATATAAAAGAACAAATAAAAATTATAGGTATTTAAAACAAGAAGAGATTAAAAAATTTAAAAAATTATGTGTGACCTATATTTTTCGCTAAATGAACTATTTTGGAGACGCAAGACTCTTTACTCAACAAAATGTAAGTGCACTTGAAATAAAACTCCACAATACGTTAAAGCTTAAAGTCTAGTAAGACTCATTTTGTAAAGATTAGAAATGAGATAATGATACCTAAATTTCTTCTCAATACTTAAGTATGATACAAGAGATGCTTGAATACTACAAGTTAAACTTTAGCTAATATTACTAGACGTTTCAGATTCAAGTCAATTACTGCGTTTAAAGTTTTACTTAAAATACTATTCACGTCAATCGCACAATATTCGTCGCAAATGTTAAAAGTATTGGCACATATTTAACCAATTTGTGGAGCAGGCATAACAAACAAACGAAACAATTTCGAAATTTAAAATTTGTTAGAATAGAAATGACTAAGAATATTGATATATTCTACGTCGCATCATTTTCAGTTTCATAATTTAATAGAAGTCTGGCGCCGTGCGGTGTTCATATAATTATATGTCAGGAGCACAGCATCGTCGCAAGAATCTCATTAAATTTATTGCCTTCACTGGCAACACAAACACAAGTATAATATGTTGGCATATATATAATTGTTTGCAAACATACCTATTATGTAAAAATATATGAAGTTAAAACATACAATGAAACATACATCCTTACTTATATTATGAAATGCTTGTAACGAAAGAGGTATTGGTACAATATTGGGAAAGTGTATTATCTGTCTACCCCATTTTGAGAGACTCGTGATCATTTTAATAAGTACTTTATTATTTTATGGGGTAAAAGTGTGCATGACTCTCTTTTCTCGCTGCAACCAAGCGACGGATTACCGCAATATTTTGGCATCAGTATTATTAATACATGTAGTATAGTTGACTGACTGGATAGTGACACAGGTAAAATTTATCACAATAATACGATCCCCTGCATTATGTGGATACAGCCGAGATTATATTATACTATAGTCCATATAGTGAAATAGCAAACACTACAGTCCAGTGGAATAAAGTAGTTATATATTTTTAAAGAACAGTATAATTCATATTAGGACTTTGGAAATCCTGACTAGTATGTAAACTAATAGGGTAGGAGTACATATTATTTATCAAGCATAAAAAATCAAGCCTGAATATTTCCATATTATTGAAAATTACGGAAAACCTAAATAATAATAGTTTTGAAAATAAATCTCAAGAGTCATCGGATTGGAACATATAGTTGAGTATTGGTCCCACGACCACTTGAAAGATGGAGGGTCACTCGACGGACCCAAAGGTTTTATAATTTATAACTAGCGCTACATATTAAATCATATAGAATGGATAAAATATTTTGTACTTCGTGCTGCTTATAGACTGACTTGGGTCCTGAATAAGATAATCAGTCTGTCTACCCAGAGACAGGAGACACATAGGCGCTTATAGGTACTGAGAAATTCATAGAGGTTAAGCTACGTTCGGCAAGGTCAGTCCATAGATGGGTAATTTCAATCTGGAGCATCTTTGTGATTCGTAATGTATTCGTTAAATCAAGTTTAAAGCCTTCTGGGCGTCTTGATAAATTCCAACACCAGGGTCTGCCTCAAGGCCAATTGATAAGTAGAAGAACGAGACACATATTAGGTAACTTCAAAATATTTAAAGCAAATGTAGTCCTATAATAAATCCTTGTTTATAATCGACAATACCTTGTCATACTCGTTTCATTTAAGATGCTCACATCTTAAAACCCTGATTAACTTTTAAAATCTACTGCAAGCATTAATTACTATTTAATTATATAAAAATTCTATCATAAAGAATCTAAATTACAATTTTGATGCACCAATATTATAAATACAGATAGATAATAAAAACAAACAAGTAAATCTGAAAGGAAATACAAGAATCCCATTAGTACGTTATACCAAGAACATTAAAACAGATGCATCAATTCTGCACTTCAGCATCTTTAAATTATTAACAGCTTACTAGGAGTCTTCTAAACTTTTAATGTATGAAACAAGTTGCTATTTCAAGCCGTGTACATTCACC
This sequence comes from Laspeyria flexula, assembly GCA_905147015.1. Lineage (NCBI taxonomy): Eukaryota > Metazoa > Arthropoda > Insecta > Lepidoptera > Erebidae > Laspeyria > Laspeyria flexula. The sequence continues at coordinate 3,641,455 of LR989958.1, forward strand.
ATTCCGTATACCGTAACACGTTGGACTGTGGCGTTCGTTCAATTTCCTACGGGGAGGTTTTGATGTACCTCTGCGTCCGCAGGCATATAACCTGTTAGTATTAAATACATTGCTGTTACTGACGATTTTGTGAATGTTATTTTGTAACCAATTTCTTTGTTTTACTTCCTAATTTTGAACAAATTGTTGTACATATAATATGATGTACGCGGCTCCGCATTCGTTTATTTCTTTTTCCGTCATTTGATTCCGATTTTGTTCACAGTTTTATGGGTTTTTATTATTGAGTGGAAACCTATTTTTTTCTAAAATATTAGTGTTATAAGTAAGATCTCATAACATCGGCTTTCTACCAAAATTTATGCAGAAATTATAGAAATTAATCGGAACAAACAAATAGACCGATAAACAAATTAAAAGTAATTTTAATGTCATCAGATATTTTAGCAATCACGATAATCGATTGGTCAAGGTCGATTTTGATGTCAAATTTTTCAGTTAAAATAGGTACCTATGGTAGACAGTCGATCTAATTTTAAAACATTTGACAACGTTATCGAATTTCGATGGTGGAATGCGATGGTGGCTAAGGGACCGGCGCGGCGTGCAAATCACGCGGTCCGAGTTCGATCCCGACCTGCAGTACCAATGTGAATTCCACTTTGTGGAATTTATATGTACTAGTCATGTCACTTACCATCTGCTAACGGTGAAGGAAAACATCGTGACGAAACCCACATACCCCAGAAGATATTCTATGAGTATGTCTGATCCACCAACCCGCACTAGGCCAGCGTGAGTGGATTATAGCCTAAACCCTCTCAGCTCTCTAGTTACAGCAGAGGAGACCCAAGCCCAGCCGTGGGACTTAATGGGTTGCTGATGATGATCGACTTTCACCAATCTTATGTCGAGATTACAAGTACGGTCCCAAACACAGTAACATTAATCACGTAACTAGTCACTTGAAGGTTATCTCATTGTCACTCGACCTTGACGTCTGAATTTTTTCACTGTCATTGTGACCCATCATTAGCAATGATCGCCGGTTTATCGCGACACTGAGGGGTGGCTACTAATGGTAGCTTTTTGTTAACGTAATAATGCGTGTATAAACTTTTTTGATTGGGTATTACGTCAGCTATGGGTTCGTATCGTTCGGCATCGAGAAATGACTTGCCACAAGTTTTTGACTGCGGGTTAGGTCGCTTGTCTAATCAATATTTTAGACTACAGACTATAGTTACTAGTTAGCTTGTTTTTTTATTATTTTCAATTAATCATTCGTCACTTCGGACTGTCTCGTGGCGCTGCGTGGGTGTATTATACAACTGCTGCACTGTCCTGGGTTCTATCTCCAGGTTGAGCAAATATGGTATTTAATTTTTTGTGCTAAAATTCTCAAATGTGTCTAGTAATGAACCCGTTAAGAGCAAAAGTTTCACCCATTATCACATGGGACCAAACATAGCTGGTGAATTGTGAGTTTAATGCATCCCTGCCTACCCCTTCAAGGAAAAAGATTTGTGATGTAACGCTAGCAAGACTGTTTTGTTGGCACATAATTTAATTTCGAATATTTCTTCTCTAAATCAGTAGTATATCCTCTTAATCGTGTCTCACATCTTCAGGATTAAAAGTTCTGAAGAGTATATGTACATATCTTAAAATTGACTTTCGATATTCTATTGTTCTGTACATAACAACAGGGAGAAGATCACGTACTTAATAATGTAGGCATACAGACGCAGTCAACCGGAGATTATAAAGATATTGGAATATATTATAAAAGGCTTTATTGTTAATCTCGACGTCGACTTCGTTATTAATATGTGTACATTACTTTGCTCATATCTAAGTTCAAGGACAGCAGGTCTTGAGATATATAACATAAGAGGGAAGGGATTGAAAATGTTTATTTGAAGAAAGTCACAACGTAGCGATAAGATTTTCTGAATATTAATTTGATGAATACCTACAGTTACAACCACTACTCACCCATAGGAATGCAATAGTAATGTTCAACATTCATCATCATTTTAACCCATAAACATCCCACTGCTGGGCACGGGTTTCCTTGAAAGAATGTGGAGCGAATTAAGCCTACCACGGTTGGCCGACGACGGATCGAATTTTCCTTTTCTAGCAGTGCTCTTGTCTACATAAGATCACTTCCTTAGTCGCCTTTTACAACACCCACGGGTTGAAATGGGATAGTGACATTATGTATTCTTAAATGTATGTTTTTAACCTAAATAAATAAAAAATAAATAAATCCGTCACTACACGGATACAACCACAAAATAAATAAAAAGTACTTTCAAAATAGGAGCTGTCGTTACTATGGCAGCAGTCTTTTGTAGGGCGGGGTTACTTCCTGAGTTGGACGGCTTAGTTTGAGCAGGTGTGCTGTGCTCTACCCCTCTTTAAAAGGAGATAATAAAATAATTAAGAAAAGATAAATATAAAAAAGGAATCGAGGCTAACATTCAAAAAAATGTATCAACAATGTGATGAACACGTTGAATCGCTCTTCAAACTCGCGAGTTAAACATCCGCGATTATGTTTTCACAAGATTTTTTATACCACGACGTTAGCAAACAGACGGTAAGCGGTTACCGTAACCTATGGACACCTACAACACCAGGGGTGTTGCCCACCCTTAAGGGATCCTTAAGGGTGGGCAATTTCAACTATTTCGATTACCACCTTTTTTGAAGATTATTATGATATACCTATAAATGATATTAAAAAAAACTTATATGAAAAGAATGTTCGAATTTATTTTTCTGTTGCATCACTCGACAAATAAAGTTAGGTAACATAATATTTTTATATCCGATATTAGGGAAACCAAAATATCGAGGGCTGAGTAAATCTTATCTTAGTGGTTAAACCGAGAGTGGTGTCGTAAAATAGACGTCATCAATCCTCGCTCAGTGCTCCTTAACTTTATTTATACTTAAATGAACGTGCACAGTCATATGACTGAAACGAAATAAACAAAGTTGAAATGTTGCTAAGCATTTTAGATCCAATTTTGTTTAGTTTGTAGTTCAAAATCAATTGACACGTTACACACAATTATTACATACTACTCATTATGTGAATTCTAGTCAAAACTATACACACATACCTTGTTCTATATACTTTTATATAGTTTCCCCTGTCACGGCGTCTGATATGGATTCTTGCAGACAAATTTGGCACACTTCTCGGTTTTTGATTAAGCTGTAATTTCGCATACATATCCAATACATTATGTAGATCACAATGACAATACAAAAATAAAATACAATAATGCTATTCTGATAATTTAGTCACACTGTGGCCTTGAAATTCTATAGGTAATAGAACAAAGATAATCTATCGAGTTTGGGGTTGAATTTGATTCGTGTTCTCTGGTTTATAATAACCAAAAAAAAAGCTTGTTTTTTTAAAAAAAATATTTTGTTTACACACTTTTGAACATTGAAAAACAAATGAAGTTGTTAGACAAATTAATTTGATTTATAAATAATATCTGTTTTATTTACAAATAGCCGAAGTTGTTGAACATCATTTTAGGATAATGACCATTGATAATTCCTCTCGACTAATGCTCGAAGAAAGTATGACCAACAGGAACATCAATATCTTATCGTATCGAAACCTTCGATCACAAAAATAAGTTGGTACACAAGGGTTTCGTTGTAGTCCCTTATAACATTTCTTCTGAACTTGAAATTGTATTAATAATATAATTAATTAACTTTTATAATAAATGAAAGAAAGCTTTTATAAAATAATGCTCGCTCAAAGAAACTCTTCTAATTCAATGATAGGTTTAGAAAATGATAAACATATTTTCAATTTAAAATTAAACCAAAAGTTTGCACCAATATTTTATAGAAGGCAGTAATTTTACAAAAATAGAACCGTGAGCACGTATTTCTCCTTAAAGGAGTTTCCACCTCACAGACCCTTCAAGAAAACTTGGTATTTGAGTTTTTATTTCAAAAGTTAAACATGTGGGCGCGCTCCATTTTCATCATAAAACTAAAGTATTAATAACCTTTGTGGAACATCGTGAGTTATAATTAAATCAGTCCTATCAAAATTAAACAAAAGACGTGGAAAATATTTAATAAAATGTAAAAGACTTAGACCAAGACAAAGATCTTATTTAAAACTTAATTAAAATTAAGAAGTTATTTAAAACCATTAACGATCAAAAAATGGCACTGAAAATAAAGTTTAAAAAGAGTTCAACTGGCACACAATTGTTTTGTAATGTTTTAAAACTAAATTAAAATGTAAACACTGTTGCATTAATTCAAGTAAAAGCAGTTGAAAATTTCTCATTAGAGAGTAACGAATTTTTAGCACCCCATTCACCGTGCGGGTAATGAATCTATCATTGTAGTAGGGCAAGGAAAACGGGCAGTGCCTGAGACTTGCGATTCCAAGACTTGGTTTAAGGGTTCCCTCTTTCCGTATACACTTTTTACACCTTTCACTATCATTGTTCCTCTCACTACCCAGCCTTTGGTAAGAACCTACAATCGCGACTTTGAACACTCTTTCTAATAACGAACTAACAAGTTCTTAGGAGGCCAAGATCTTTTAGAAGTATCACAGTACTTAATATATACCCCTATCTCATATAGGGATTGAACACAGGACTTTGTTACCCAGCGATTGTATACAGTCCCAATTACACCACCGAACAAACGATAAACCGTATACACATTAGGTTCACAAGACTATATAAAACTTTTTCTGTGAGAGTCCAAACTCGTGACTCCCACAGCCTTTCCTTTAAAACATCTCTGAATACCGCTTCTTTGAATAATGAATAATTTTAACTTTCTCTCTGAAGAAAAATCTTCGTCATTGAGCAAAGAATAGACAAAATTTATTTACTTTCTATTCCATTACACTGTTTGATGGGGCGACGCAGTGAGAATGTAGATCACTGAGAATAAAATAATTAGGTTTCCAGTCACGTTTAGCAGTGAAAAAACTTGCTTATGTAAGGTGTCTGTTCATCAAGTCTTTACAAAATTTGGCATAGATTGTCTTTCTTTTATTGCTTTTTCCGGAAGGCTTCTGATTTATGGCATTTTACCAGCTAAATTATGTTTTTTTATGATACAAAAAAAATTGTATAATTGTCCTTTAAAAAAATTGTTGAATACAAACAAAATATACATAAACATTATTGTGTCTCAATTACACGACTGCTCACACCTGTAGCCCAGCTATGCTGTGTACATGTAATAGGGAATGAGAATATTGCCCCATTTCTTGACTCTGGGCTAAACCTACTAAGAATTTTATCTCAAAACAGCCTAGTGATTAGTGACTCTGACTGCTAGGCCATAAGTCGACAAGTCGTGGGTTCGATTCCCATCCAGGACAAATATTTGTGTGATGAGCATGATTGTGGGTCTGTCTCTCTGTATAATTATAATTTATCTATAATATGTGTATTTACAAAAAAAATTAAATGTATTTAAATAGTTTAACAATTGTTTAGCACCCATAATACAAGTACATACAACATAATTGCTTAACTTGGGACTAGATGGCGCCATGTGAATGTATGATACATACTCCCAAAAACCAGAAAGATGTGGAGAACAAGCAATAGAATTTTCTTCAATATCTACAATTTCGTAGCTCTATTGGAAAAATGCATTTAGTGAAAATAAGTTCATTAAGCAATTTTCATCTTATATTAGTGTATCGTTATGGTTCATAGTTGTAAAGCATAATTAACCAACTTATTATGTTTTTCATGAGGCTACGATACACAGTTCACCGGACTTCCTATATAACACATCTGTCTTCGAGTCCGTACTAAACCCTTGTGTTTGCATAACACTTGGTTGGATAAAGTGATGTCGGAATAAATTGTATTGTCATATGTGGCGGAAACAATGGGGAAGTGGATAGCATGATAAGGAAAATAACCTGGTGCGTACGTTTATACAGTGTAGGCAGTGTTGTAAGTATGTTGGAGAGGAAAATATTGGAAGCCTAAATACCTTAGTGAGGTACACTTAGCGATATGGCGATGGTGGTGAAATAGAAAATTGAGCGAGATGTAAAACATCTAATCTGAATTCGATTCCGACCGGCAGTATCAATATGGAAATTCGAAGAAGAAATTTTAAAGGTATGTCTGATCAACTCGCATTAGGCCAGCGTACTGTAGATTTTGGCCTAGACCCTTTCAGCTTAGGTACTAGCTAGGTATCCATTTTACAAGAATCTATTTTTAAGCATCATCATTAAAATTAAATGAAATCTCGTTTATTAATCTAGGTTACAGAGTAACTCTTATGAAAGTTACAAGTTAAGAATTTAACAGATTATCCGACAAATTGTGTCAGTTAATTTATTACGACCAGTTTGCTGACAGGTTGGAGCTTTGAGAAAAACTGGCAAGAATTTGTTTTATAGGACGCCTACAAGTGCCTCAAATAATATCTAAAACTAACTATCACCAATTTGCAAGGAGCGCTACCCTTTCACCCTTCCTACATCCTTTCCGGCCTGTGTTCAAAACTGCCACATCAAAATACAACTGGGAACCCTCATCACGGGCTCGAGCACGCCTTGACTCTAACCCACATAAGACGAATAGGGCACTACTTAACGTCCTATATCAAGATTGAGGTATTAATTACCCCGCAGCTTATGCCCGATTGGTGTATGGTACTCCCATTAATTATGGATTCAACAACAGCACTGTTTGAGTTTCGTGAAATTGCCGGCGGCTGAAATATGTATATATGGTACTGTTGATAAAGTTGACCCTCAATTTTCAAAATGTATTCAAAATGTTTGTTTAAAGGACAATGACTCAGAGAGGTTTCACGTTTACATCTAAAACTGTTCATATTTTTAATATCACTTTTCTTTCCCCGACAGTTCAGATTCTTTCCCAGACAATAGCAGACTGCGACAGAACAAGAGACCATTCTAAACGTTTTTCATACGATTATGAGTTCAACACCGCATGCTACATGCCGCTGCGCTGTGCGTTAATAACGCCGAACCACGCCTTTATGATTTGTCTACCGTCAATGTTGTCGATAGTACACGCATGCAAATTAGAGCCTTTGGATTGCTCCCAGTAGTTCCCCTGATGAAAATACTCAGATTGTTTGTCCTACAATTTCCATTACGGTTGCGATTTGTTGTTCGGTGTGCTATACGTAATAACGAAGTAATAATGATTAAACCGGTTATCCGTGTAGTAGCGGATTAAGAATACATAATGTATAATCACTACCCCTTTTCAACCCGTGGCTGTCGTCCCATCCCACTGCTGGGCACGGGTCTACTGCAAAGAATGTGGAGGGAATTTAGGCTACTATACCACGCTGGCTAGACGGGTTGGTATATGGTTGGTGTATGGTTGTTTCAAATTTTCCTTTTCTCGCAGTGCTCTTGTCTACGTATGTTACCCAGTGACGGATTAGCCCTTAATCAAATTAAACAATTGCCTAGGGCATCACGTCTGAGGAGGCACCAGAAGAAGTACAAAAAAAATCCGTCCTTAGGGCATCACGTCTCACTCTCCCGTCACCAAAAACCACACCAAAAAAGTTTCTAGGACTAATTTGAAAATTCGCGCGTTTTAAATTGACATAGAGTCCTACTTAGAGTCATAACCCCACTCCTGCTTGCCCACTCGCTGCCCGCTAGTGCATTCGACAATGTGGAAACAGCTCTGCGTATATTTTTATCGCTTATGATTATAAATTGTTCAGCGGAACGTTCTTTTTAAAATTAAAAATATTAAAAAATGAAAACGGACAAAGATGATACAAGAAAGGCTCGATAATTTATCGATATTTTAGAGTCCGATAAGTATGTTAAAAACGTTAGACGTTAATACTATCTTGCGTGAATTCAATGCTCGGAAAAGCCGCAAGGCGCATTTCAATAAATAAATTATGCTTTGGTTTTTATTGTTGTCGCACCTACTCCACTTCTAAAGTACGTTACATCTCATCATCTTATTTTACAAAAAACTTATGTTTTTAGGCGGTAAAGGTTTAAAAACCGATTCTAGTTGACATACGGATAGGGGGGCCCACAGGCATGGATTGCTAAGGGCATCAAGTAGTCTCAATCCGTCACTGATGTTACCCACGTGTGGAAATGGGGTTCATCGCGTAGTATTTCGCGAAAATTGAACACACACTGCCAGAATCCACTAGGAATAAATAGAATTAACCTCAAATAGGATTGCCACAATAAATTCTTTACTCCATGTATTTAAATAACAATCCAGATTGCTGACAAGAATTGATGGTCATTTTCCTGTTTGTCTGAATATATATGTAATTAAGATTGATGAGAACAATCTTGTCCCTTTGATTTGTTTACAACATCTTGATTTTATTTCCATGAGTAAATACGGTAGTCACAATAAATTATACTTCGTCATTCATTAGTCTTGTTTTGGCAAGCTGTTACTAAGACTGGTGTACACCCACAGTCCTTTTAGTCTGTTTATTCTGGATCTTATTAAGTAAGCAGTTATCATAAAGCGTGCTAACGCATTGATATACAATAACGTCTTTTTATTTAAATTGGTATTTAATTATAGAAATGTTTGGTAGATCCCAAACTAAGCTAATGCTTGTTATATGGATATTAGACAATAAAATACTTAAATAACTTTTTTTCGTAAATACATACTTATTATACTTAGATAAATCACAACCAGACACAGAACAAAGAATCATGCTCATCACAGAAAGATTTGTCCTGGGTGGACATCGAACTCACGAACTCTGTCTCAGCAGTCAGGGTAACTAACCACTGAGCCACAGAAGCTCAAAAAAAAAGATGCTATAACAACCGTTTTACATAGGTAGTATAAATAATTATCATTTTAAAAAGCCATCTATCATCAAAGCATGTCGGGCTATTACGACCAAAATTGAGATTCCGAGTGAGCTATTTGTCTCTAAAGGAAACTTTCTATTCAAAAACAGAAAATAATCACTGCTCTCCGTATTTTCTTTGATCTGTAACAAATTGTGGTTATTGTTGGTATCTACTTGTGTATTACATTGTGAACTCTATTTGAAGTCCATTCGAGCATTGAGCTCGTTCGGGAAATATATTAAACGACTGCTTATATTTACTGTCGTAACAAATAAACCTACGGTGACAGTGGATTCATTTGATCTTGTCATTGGTATCCTCTTTACCTGGATACGTAGGCACCTATTTTGTATATATTTCTTTACCCAATTTGGTGTTGTTTATGTAAAATTTAAACTGCGTGCGTCTGGCATTTCTGCTGATGCGCAGACTGACGATTAATTTGTAATAATGCGTAAAAAAGTCACGTCAATAATACGCAGAATAGGGGGAAACACCAACAACATCTTGAGGGTATTTGCGGAGAGGCAACAATGGTAGCCGAATGGCTGAATGACCGGCAAACAAATCATGCAGTTTGAGTTCGATTCCGACCGGCAGTGGAATCAAACTCAAGCCGCATCCGGAGCAATGTGGATTTCACTTTGTGGAATTTGTAATAATATGTACTAGTCAAGTGACTTCTTTCCATCTGCTAACGGTGAAGGAAAACATCGTGAGGAAACCCACATACCTTAGAAGAGATTCTAAGTGTATATCTAATCTACCAACCCGCACTAGGCCAGCGTATGTGGATTATGGCTTAAACCCTCTTAGCTCTCTAGATAGTGTAGTGTAGAAGAGACTCGAGCCCAGCAGTGGAATATTAATTGGGTTGCGACATGTTGGTGTATCTAACACCTTCGCCTTCCTCTACGCCAAAAAATGTGTAAGAATGTCTCAAAAAGGAATTGAACACGCAACACAACGCACAAATCACGCACTTATAACGACGGATTACATTTTCAACTTACAAATTCGCTCTCAGATTTCGCATTGGATTTATTAAACAAGCTCCGACCTAGAAGGATTGGTAACCCAGATTTGTTAAATGAGACACCTGTCTCCCAAAACGACACAGGATTTTCTGAATAGAGAAAATAAAAATTGCCCTCCAAAATGATTATATTATTTCTTTTCTTGACAACACTTGTATAAATTGAGTTCTTGTTATAAGACACTTTTTTGGTTTAGATACGTCATAACTTTTATAAAAAACCGGTTGAGAGAAAATATATTGAGTATGGTCCAAAATGACCATGCTCAATATATTCTCCAGCAAAAGAACGTATCTTCATAGCGCTTACGTTCTTTTGTTGAGATAGCTGAAAAAAAAAACAACTTCTGTTACATGTATGGAGCCCCCTTAAAACCCCCTTAAAAATATTTATTTATATTATTTAACTATCAAACTAAGTAGCCGGCCTATGATACCTATTGTCTAAATTTCATCAATATACATTGAGTAGTTTTCGAGGACCTAAAATGCCTGTGACATACGGACGGACGACCATGAAACTATATAGGTTCGGTTTTTGCCATTTGGGTTACGGAACCCTAAAAAAGAACCGATCACCAATATGGCGCAACTGTGAAGTCCAAATTGTATTAAAATAAGTTTTATTTAGTTGATAATTATATTTCCTCACTTAAAAGTTAATGTGTAAGTTTCACTTAATATATATTATATTTTCATTATAATATATTTTCCCTGATAACGGTAGCAAGCACCAAATAAATTTCTTTTTCTTTCTTTCAAGTGCAATGTGAAGTAATTTTTGAATACTAAGGCATTGTTAAAATAAATGATTTGATTGTCAATTTACCCCTACCATACCTACATATTACCCCTGCCCCTGCACCATCAAGGCAGACGCTTTTGAAATGATTCAACTTCCAAATATCACCCAAAACTCACTCTCTTAACTACGCCATAACAAAAAGCATTAATAAATTATATTATTTTCTTTACCAGACATCATTGTTAAACGTCACGAATTTCCTTAACTTTACAATTTAAACAAAATTCACACCTTTATCGTACTATGTCCTTTCTTTTTTTTCTATTTCATTATATTCATAATATCTTCGTTCCCAAAGTTAAATTTTAATCCAGCCTCTAGCGAGAATCTGTAGCGGTCTACAACAGGCCAAAAAACTGGTGTCTTCTTACCAAACAGATTATATTTTCTCTATATTGAGCCAATGAAAAATCCAACTTATCCTTCAATTATTACATTTTAAGGCGAGCCACAAGCGACAAAAGACTAGTTTACAAAGCACCAAAAGTCAGCATTTAGTTTCGTCAGCCAATAAAAAGTCTATGCTTCAATCATAAAGCTGACTTTAATTCGAGCACAGAAGAAAAGGTTTCTTTAGTCCTTCGGTCTCCCGTCGTACGGGCCAAAGTTCTGGTGTCTTCTTTGAACAACGGAAATATTTTTGCCTGAGTGCAATACTTTATGTTGGATAGCCCCTTTATAGAGTAAGGTTATAAGGCATTATAACATCGCGCTTTGACCTATAGAAGCTGAGCAGTGGCCAAATAAAGAATGATGTGAGCGAAGCCCCGCGTGACTTATAGTACGTTATACTCGCATTGAGCCAATTGGAGAATCTAACTTATGTTCCGAACATAGCAAGGTTTTCACATGCCGTCGTTGACTATGGTACCTACTTACAGGTGGTTGTGTGTGTGGTATCATGTTTAAGTTTCTCTTTAGTGTCGATGTAACAGTTATACGTTGCAATTACCGCGAATATGGACACTTCAATGAATAACATAGCTAAAATATTGGAAGTAGTAGTATCTACTATAACTACTGTGAATACTTTAGGTACCTACTTTTTAGCTCATAACGACACATACCAGATTTTATGATATCTAACTTCTTCATCATAAAGTTTACGACTGTGACCTCACTTTATTCTTTGTACATTCTAAATACAAACAGATAAAACAACTCATAAAGACATCTTGTTGATTCTGCCCTCTTTTGTAAAGATATTCAGAAGGACTATAAACTTACTTCCGTTTTCAAAATATACTTTAGGATCAAAATAAGTTTTGTTACAAATATTCTCTCAAGACATTATGGAATCAATTTCAAACTTAGATTTATCTAGGTTCTATAGGTACCTATATATTTATTTTAAGTTTCAGATTGTCTATCATTTTACGTAGGTATTGGCATTTTTTTTTCAAAACCCCCGCCAATCGTAGGTACCTATGTGCTCTTTACCAACTCAATAAAATTATTTATTTATTATAATTTATTTATTTATTATAATTACAAACTTACAACTATCATTACAGGCTAACCTAATGCGATAGTGTAGCGTTTAATCGTAATGCTATGAAACTATATACTACAAATATAAATATTAGAATAATATAAAATTATATACTTATACCTATAAAATATCCTTATGTACCTACTATTAATTGCACACCTGATACGCGACTTGAGTGAAGTCCTTGGGGGTGCACCCAAACAAGTCAACTTTCTCAGCCACCATGTTGAGCGTGCGAAGCGCGCGCGTTACATTTAAATAATGATCATCAATAATCTTTCTAGCTGCATATTTTGCTAAAATATTTATGTTTAGTCTACCTTCTATCGAAATTATTAATACTTTCCAATTTCATGTTATTGCGTCAAATGCTCAAAGTTATACATTACAGAAATGGAACGAGCCATTAAAGTTCCGTTTTACGCATGTTGACATGTTGACGCGTATAAAATTATATTTTTTAATGTCTCTTTCCCACTCGCAATTAAAGAGATAAGTTTGTCCTGTTGTCAAAGTTATTAAATTTATTTATGGAGGTATCTGTTATCAAGAAAGTGTTGTCAATTGTCAAACATTTGTCAGTTTGTCACTGTTTTCCTGTCCGGATAGCTATTTTGATTATTTTTTATTAATAAACCCTTAATCATTTCCCAATAAATTGTATTTAAATCGCAAAGCAGAAGGAAATGTCGGCTCAAAATTCGCCGGTGAAGGCGTCAAGATCGCCAAGCGTTATTGAAACTGCAGAAGACTTTGATAATCAGGTACAGTCTTGTCACTACGCCTACTTTCTTACTTAAAGAGTGTAAATTATTAAATTCCTTGAGTTTTTTTGCAGGATACTTTGTTAAAACACGTTGATATTTCAATAGTGGAGTCTGAGAAACGCGCTAATGGAACGCTGCACGTTAGAGACCATTACACAGTGTATCTAATCGATCTTAAGTGAGTGGTTTAATTCTATTGTTTTCTTAGTAAATTAGTCGTCCATTATGAGCCAATTATACTTATTATTCCTGTTTATACTGCTTTCCAAATGTAGCTTGTTGCTAAGATACAAGTCAAGACATCAAAGGTTCTTGCATTAATTTTATTGATGCCTCTGTTTTCCTGTGTCTGAGATAATAAATAATGTTTGAAATTAAAAGAATTTATGACATCATTGGCTAGGTCTGCTGATTATTTACAAAAGAGGATGTAATCTCATTGCAAGTAATTTCACAAAAGAAAACTGTTTTATTTTTATAATATCTATCTCTTTCACTTGTTTTATTTACAGCCAGCAATATAAAAATGAAGAAGTTTTTAATCACCTTGATTATTTTCAGAGTAACAGATGTTGACTACAAGCTGGTGCAATCAAAGATAAGTACAATATGGAGGAGATACACTGAGTTTGAACAGATACATGACTATCTACAAGTTACATATCCACATGTTATTATACCACCACTTCCTGAAAAACGGGTGAGTTCTAACAAATATTTTTAATCCAATCAGTACTTATATTATAGATGCCAAATTCTCTTTGTTTATCTATAACAATTTAATGATGTGGAAGCTGCATTCATATTAATGAAACCTTATACATATAGAGGCTATGTGCTTTTTATCAAAAGTTTTGATTTAGCACTAGGTTTGTCAATAGGCCATAGAGGCAGCCACTTATAGACAGCATATCAGAAAGGACTTACTTACTTTCAAATACAAGAGTGAATGGCAGTAGCACAAACCAAGTTGTTTATACTTTATAAAGTACTGATAAGGCTCTGAGCTCCTGAGTATACCATAAGATGGGTAGTGGGCTCAGAGAGGAGTCTTGATTTCCACAGTGAGTAGAAGACTGGTATTTTATATTAATCTGTACCTTCTGTCTACTGTAATGAATCTAAACAATGTTATTCAGATTGTTCAGATAAGATAAAATGTGTAATCATAAATATGCAGTCTTACTAACAAAGTGAGTGCATGTATATGTTGTTTACAATACATTTTAATCCAAATTAACTAAATGCAGTGTCATTAAACCAGGCACATTGCCAATATAAAGCTTACTTTAACAAAGAAACCTAAAACCATAATAATATAATATATTAATACTAGTCCCAAAGTAAGCAATTATATTTGCTTGTGTTATGGGTACTAAACAACTGATATACTACTTAAATAATTTTTTTTTTTGTAAATACATACATATTATAGATAAATTACACCCAGACACAGAACAAACCTTTATGCTCATCACACAAAGATTTGTCCTGGGTGGGGATCGAACCCACAACCTCTGGCTTAGCAGTCAGGGTCACTAACCACTAAACCAACCGGCCAGTCAATAAAATAAAAATATACCGTTGTATCCAAATTGTAAAATAAATATTACTTTGGTCTCAATGTTAGGATACGGTAGTTTATGGAAACGTTTATTTTTGCCTTACAAGTGTCCTTTGTGCTACAATGACTATCATATGAGTTACATTGTAACTTAGATGAATAAATGACATTTCATATGTAATTTCTTTACATGAAATTGAAATTGATTATTATAACTAGATGTATGTCAGAATCGTAGCAAGTGGAAGGAAATGGCATCTCCTTACCCCTCTGTTGGGAAAGAGGCGTGATCTATATGTATGTATGTAATTTCTATGACACTAAGATCAATCAAATCCTTATTTCGCATCAAAAAAGAGTAACGGTTGTCAATGAAAGTAGTTAAACCACTTTGTTCTACCTAGCAGGCATGAGTCAACTTAGTTAAGTACAATAAATTGTGAATATGTTATAAAATGCTCCACCCCGTCAGCGAACTGGTCGTAGGCAAATTGACACTACTTTTCGGATAACCTGTTACATTCTTGTGACTTTCATAAGTGTTACCTTGTAACCTAGATGAATAAACATTTCATTTCAATGGATACAATACAAAAATGTCAATTTTTATTATTTGTATCCATTTTATTGTTAATGTCAATTTCATATAAATTATGGTTATTGCACTCTATTGATACTGTGTTATCGTCCACAAATAGCGTTATTGGGGGATTGGTTATTTTTGGAAATCATTTATGTATAAAATAAATAATAATGGACCCAAAACATAGTCCAGTTTGTCATTATTTACAAATGTTCTATTCCTCACATTTTAAGGAAAGGACTGGTCAGGAATAGCTTAAACCGGAGGGAAATGTATGTCAGAATCGTATCAGGTGGAAGGAAAGGAAATAGACTGCCTACCCCTCTATTAACAAAAGAGCATGAGCTATATGAATGTTTTTATTTCCCAGGTATTATATGCATGGAGGAAGTCAGACACGACAGACCCAGAGTTCGTAGAGCGTCGACGGGCTGGGCTCGAGAACTTTCTACTTCGCGTCGCTTCCCACCCGCGGCTGTGCTTTGACGACCAGTTCATAAACTTCTTGCAGCAAGAGCATGGCTGGCGGGAGACTATTACTGATAGCGGTTAGTACATAATATAATCATTATTTTTTTTAGTTGCTTATATAGAACAAGGAATAACTTGAGACGAGGTATAAGTTGCACACATATCACTTGTATGTTGAAGAATGTAAAAAGACTAATTATAAATATTATGATAAAATACGTCATCATCATCACATCATTTCTACCCATAAACGTCCCACTGCTGGGCACGGGTCTCCTCCAAAGAATGTGGAGGAAATTTAGCCTACTATATCACGCTGGCCAGACGGGTTGGTATAGGATTTGTTTATAGTGATAGTGACATTAGGTATATATTTTTTATCTGGCACTACACGGTTAAAATACATAATATTTATTAATACTTTTTCTATATTAATTATTTGTTATTTTGCCGCGGCGGCGAATATCTGCTACGTAAGAACTCTTGCAATTTTCACTATACTAAACGCCCAAATACTTTAAATGTCCTAGTTGAAGGCTATAAAAGCTCATTCCTAGTCTTCGTCGCTCTCTCAATGCTGATAATCGTGACCATACAGGACACGTCTCCAAGCTTTGCGGCCTTCAGATGTGTGGACTGCGCGAAGCACGTTTCCTCCGACAGCCATTACCCCTAGTATATCGGAACAAACATAACTTGCGAAATGTAATTGCATTCCTTCCTACCCCGGAAAAAAAAAATGTGAATCTATATTTTATACTGTTATAATTTCCTGAATGCTGCGCAAGAGGTCACAGGTTCGATTTCCAGGTCAGATGAAAATGATATTGGGTTTTTCTATCATGATTTATTAGTATTATTACATACATGAATGAGTATTGAGATTTTCCCGGCGTTTGACAAACATATGTTCCCGATTGATGTCAAAAGTTTACCGTCTATTTCGTGTGACCTAATATCTGGCGATGTGGGTGTGATACGCCTCTGCTTAACCCTTTCGGTGTAATAGGCGTGATGCCATGTTTTGTATTGCCGCCCGCAACTGCTGGCGGAGCCACGCGCGTGCACTAACTTGCTCGAGGAGGCGCCGATGTCGCGCGCGTTTCACACTCTTAATCTCGTAGCAGAGGAAATTTATTTATTTTTTTGTACACTGAGTGAATTCACAAGGGTAACTTTATATATTTTAGCTTACAAGAAATATTATTAGTATGATAGCAACACTATTGCTTTAGGGAAAACCTATAAAAATAGTTGTATGTTGATAATAAATAAATAAATAATTATTGTTACAATTTAATAGTGTGGCAACAGTTGTTGATACGTATTTTTACATAATATAATTTCTACTAAGTCGTGGTTGTGTACATAACATACTCGTACTAGGTGGTGAGGCGCATGACGTCTATCTCTGTTCTATGGTTACTAATATTAATCTTTATAAGTAGAATGTTGCGTGTTTCCAATCATTTCTAATATTCTCTATAAAAGTAACATAATCAATGACGCATTTGACGCACCCAAACATACACCTTTCACTAATTATAATAAACGGTAATGTGGTTATCTAATTAGCGTTGCCAAAATCTCATTAATAACGTCAATCGCCGCTCACATAGCTATTGATTTTATAGTGCCTATATCGAAATCTATACTAATATTATAAAGCTTAACTCCCTTATTACAAAATGTGGACTAAGTATTAAACCAGGTTTAAATTGACATAAGCCATTGTTTGTGTCAAAGTTGTCAATTTAAACCTGGTTTAATGCTTAGTCCGTATTTCGTAATAAGGGGGTATGAGTTTGTTTGTTTGTTTGAACGCGCTAATCTCAGGAACTACTGGTCCGATTTGAAAAAATCTTTTTGTGTTGGATAGCCCATTTATCGAGGAAGGTTATAGGCTATATAACATCACATTACAGCCAATAGAAGCTGAGTAGTGGCCAAACAAAAGCTACGAGCGAAGCCCCGCGCGACTTCTAGTATTTTCATAAGCCTGTTAACTATTCTAGAGGTCAGCCACGAATCAGTGATGATTTTTAGCAATTTTTTAAAGTCATCCTTTCTCCTTGGAGTAGTTTATAAACAAACAAATAACGGAGATAAAGTACACTCAGATTCGAAACAAATGTATTTCAATCCCACAAAATTTGTCTTATTTGGGAGTCGTCGGGATCATTCGTTGCGGCAATATTAGTGGAAAAGCGACCTTAACCACTACGCCATAGTGATAAATATTAAAATTAATCAATATTCTGTTTCAGGGTACCTATTACAAGCTGAAAACAAGTTAAAATCATTATCAGTATCTATAAGGTTAAAAAAGCCAGATCCAGAGATCGAGAGTGTTAAAAACTATGGGAAACAACTAGAGACTAATTTAGGAAATTTTCTTTATACTAGGTACGTATGTGTATTATATTATGTTACATTCGCCTTATTATTACGGTTAATGCAATATTGTTTAACTAATTTATTATTTAAATAATCATCCGTGTAGTGACGGATTGAGAATACATAATGTCACTACCCCATCTCAACCCGTGGGTGTCGTAAAAGGCGACTAAGGGAGTAACCTTATACAGACAAGAGCACTGCGAAGTACGTCAATTTAAAAAAAATACACACTGCCTTAACTAAGCGAAATAAGTAGAATTCGGTTCTGGCACTATAAATTGTCAAAATAAATGAGTAGTTTGTTAAACAATAGTTTGTAAAATGATAAATTTATCAAGTATAATTTTGTCAAACATTGTTTTATTAATGAAAAGTGGACGTGGTTGGGCTGATAATTATGATGATGTGGAATTAATATAATATTATTTAAAAAATATTGAAAAATGTGAATAATTTTAGCGTAGCGTATCAATGCAACCTATACACGTCCACTGCTGGGCACGGGTCTCCTCCCAAGATTAGTATGTCCCAATATTTGGTCTCTCGTCTCATATATCTAGACTAAAAGACCTCTAGAAATCCTCCCCAAACAACTAGCTAACCTAACCTAACTAGCTGACCCGGCGAACTTCGTACCGCCATATTTTATTATTCGTGATAGTATTCCATTTTCAAATTTTTATATGGAGATTTTAACACCCAAAATTTCTTACATACATGCCTTGCCTCGACAATAGCTAATACAACAAAAAAAAGAATAAGCCAAATCGTTCGAGCCGTTCTCACGTGAATACATCACATACTTTTCGCGATCCATTTTATTTAAGTATATAGATAATAAAAAATAATTAAAAGAACTTTATAGTATAGCGTCACGCGCTATTTCTTTGTGTCATCATTGCAATCTGAAAAATGTAATAACATTAAATTATGTACTATATGCATATAGGTGTTATAATCTGCTTTCAGGTCAAAAATTATAGAAAAAAATTACGCGTTATGTAAACTACACGCGAACTACGGCAAGTTATTTAGCGAATGGAGCGTCATTGAAAAGGACATGGGGGATGGACTACAGAAGGCGGGACATTATTTTGGTATGATTTTTTTATTTTTTTTTCATTAAGCTTATGGCTGTTGAATGAAAATGCGTCGTCGTGTTAAAATTATAAGATTTTCAAATTACTTTTGCAATTAAGTACTTACCTAATTTTGTATCTGTGTAGGATGATTTGATAAAATTCGAATTTTCGGAAAATTTATAGGGATTTTGCGAAAACACGAATAACATTGGTGAAAATATCTCAAAAAAATATAGTATAGTAAAGATATAATAGATTTGTCCTGGTTGGGAATCGAACCCACGACCTCCAGCTTAGCAGTCAGGGTCACTAATCACTAGGCCAATAAGCCATTCAAAAATCTCTTGTTATGAGACAAATATCAGCTTTGATTTAAGTTCGCGAATCGCGGCTGTTTGCGAAACAAAGAAGTAGGCAGAACACTCGTACTCCAACAGTTACAGGACCTTGCAGCTATATTTATAACGTTTCAGACTCAATAGCAGATAGTATAGACTCCGTGGCAGAGGATGAGGAGCAACTAGCTGACCAACTTAAGGAGTATTTGTTCTACGCGGGAGCGCTACAACAGTTATGCACTAACCATGAAACGTTACAGCGGGCGCTTGAACATGCACAAGACACGCTTAATAATAGGTATGTATTAAGAGGGTTCAGACAGAAGAATGGCGAGGTCGCAATTAAGTGTCATATTGTGGTTTTCGATTGTTAGAATTTAATTGGAGCTATTTTTTTGAAGTGTTTTCAATACATTGTTTAGGATTAAGTATCCGTGATGCTTACAGCTATTTTACTGTGAAAAAAATGCTCTGCAAGTTCCAATGTGTTATTTGCATATAAATAATATAATAATATTCTACCACATTCACACAGCGCCATCTAGTCCCAAAGTAAGCAATTATATTTGCTTGTGTTATGGGTACTAAACAACTGATATACTACTTAAATACATTTTTTTTTGTAAATACATACATATTATAGATAAATTATACCCAGACACAGAACAAACCTTTTATGCTCATCACACAAAGATTTGTCCTGGGTGGGGATCGAACCCACGACCTCCGGCTTAGCAGTCAGGGTCACTAACCACTAGACTAGGTCATTCAATAAAACTGTAAACGCAATGATTTCGTACCTTTTACACACCTTTTACCTACTTCTAATCAAATTAGTTTTAATATTAAATTTAGTGCTCGTAGAGCTAATAGTACTAATCTCTTCTCCTTACAAATTTACAAAAACAATATTTCTTACTTCAATCCATTAACACGTATGGCCAATCAATATAATGACATGGTAAAAGATAATCAGTTTTTGGATATTTTTGACTATAACCTGAATGCATATATCAAAATTGTTAAAGATATCCTCCATAATAGACTGGCCTTGATTAGTTTTAAATAAATTATAAATATAACTAGCGTCAATTTAATTTGCCTTTAACTACATTTATGTGGAACTGTTAACATCTTGCTATTGTGTTTTGTTGTATGCACATGTAATTTACGTTATGATCCAGATCAAAACATTGTATTCATTATGTGATATTTTTAAGATTATAATGTTAGACGGGCCTGTTGGTCTAGTGGTTAGTGACCCTGACTGCTAAACCGGAGGTCGTGGGTTCGATCCCCACTCAGGACAAATCTTTGTGTGATGAGCATAAAAGGTTTGTTCTGTGTCTGGGTGTAATTTATCTATAATATGTATGTATTTACAAAAAAAAATGTATTTAAGTAGTATATCAGTTGTTTAGTACCCATAACACAAGCAAATATAATTGCTTACTTTGGGAATGTGGTAGAATATTATTATTAAATGTGTTTTGTGCTTAAATAAATAAATTTAAAAAAATCTAAAAAGTGTATTGAAAATATTTAAAACAAATAGCTCCAATTAAATAATAAAAATCGAAAACCATAAAATATGACACTAACTGCCGTACTCAGAGACGTTACTTAACCTTATAGTTTATTTAGTAAAAACGTGTAATACTTAAGTCGATACGCATAAAGACGATTATTCAATGAAAAAATTCTTTTAATGACAGATTACTGCTAATTGACGTCTCTGAGTGCGGCCGTAAATTGTGCAGTTGCCATTCCTCTGTATTAACCCTCTTAGCAAAAACTGCTGATTTTTTTACACGTGACAAACTCGCGTATAGTCCTCTTGATTGCAAGTGGTTACCGTGGCCTATGGACGCTGGCAACACTGGGGGCATCACATGTACTTTAACGACTCTTTAAATCCCTTTCATATCCGATGAGCCTGTTTACCGGCACAGGAACACAAACAATGTTATTATTTTATATAAATGCTAAACAAGTAATGGAAAAACTCAAACCCACGACGGGACTTGAACCCGCGACGGGACTTGAACCCGCGACGGGACTTGAACCCGCGACCCTGCCATTCCGTGTGCAGTGCTCTTCCATCTGAGCTACGCGGGTGGACGTCCCTGAGATCGAATTTATCCATTACCTGTTAGCATGATGACGTCATGACAACGGTCACGGGTTCAAGTCCCGTCGTGGGTTTGAATTTTTCCATTACATGTTTAGCATTTATATAAAATGTGAAACCAAAGCGATGGAAATTGCTTAATATTGAATGTAAATGTTATTATTGCTGTGATATTCTGTTTGGTGGAGGTGGAATTTATTTATTTATTTATTTATTTATTTGGTTAATCAACAATTAGTTACATTGATACATATTAAAGATACATGTACAGCCATAAAGTTAAAATGTACTAATCAATTATAGATTAACACCACATGCATGATTATGAGCAATCAATATGAAAAATCAAAATTATTATTACAATATTATAACCATAACAATATGTTAAAAAGAAAAAAGAAAATAATAATTTCAAAAAAAATTAATAGTTTTAGGTATTTGTTAAAACAAATTAGTAAAACTAAACAATCAAAATCAAACATCAAAATTAATAAAAATTAATAATGAATTAAATTACATTTATGAAGTCAGAAATAGAATTATGATTAATACAATTAATATAAAGTAAAAGTAATTAAAAAAGAAAAAAAAAAAAGTCAATCAAAAAATAATTCATAAAAATCCACAAAAAGATATGATTTCATTAGACATTTGCTTAATAAAAATTAAATAAAACCAAAACTAAAACCAAAACTAAAAACAGTATTAAAATCCCAAAAATAAAATAAAATAAAATTCATTTTAATCTTAATTACATTTTTGAGCAATGCAATTAATTAATGATACAATTAATATAGGATTTAAAAATTAGAAAAATTACAAAGATCAGAACAAAACATCTGCAATAAAAATTAATTCTTAAGAGTAATTATAGAATATAATAAATAATATGTAATAACTGTATTAAAATTGTTGCCACACTCCTTATATCAGTATTTAAATTAAGAACTAACTTTAACGGTTGTAGTATTTATGAATAACGCGGATCCAACGGCACCTAACCTATTAACATGTTGATATTTTAAAATGTACTTTATTATCTCTACATAAGCTCGTATTTGCATTGACTGTGGTCAAAAGGTTATATACAATGTACTTATCGACGGTGATAAGGTTAGAAATGAATAATAAAATGTACCCAGGATATCGGAGCGTGGTCGCGCGGCGGCGGGCAAGTCCGGGCTGATGTCGCGACTGTTCGGCACCACCGAGCCCGACATCGTGCGCGACCAGACCACGCGCGCGCTCGACGCCAAGATACGAGCCGACACTGACAACATCGACAAAGCCAAGGGGGACCTCGAGTGAGTACACAAGATACCTCACTCACAAACACACACACGAGTACACTACCTCACTCACCACACGCACACATACACGAGTACACTACTTCACTCACACGCACACATACACGAGTACACTACTTCACTTACACGCACACATACACGAGTACACTACCTCACTCACACGCACACATACACGAGTACACTACCTCACTCACCACACGCACACATACACGAGTACACTACTTCACTCACACGCACACATACACGAGTACACTACCTCACTCACACGCACACATACACGAGTACAATACCTCACTCACCACACGCACACATACACGAGTACACTACCTCACTCACACGCACACATACACGAGTACACTACTTCACTCACACGCACACATACACGAGTACACTACCTCACTCACCACACGCACACATACACGAGTACACTACCTCACTCACCACACGCACACATACACGAGTACACTACCTCACTCACACGCACACATACACGAGGACACTACCTCATTCACCACACGCACACATAATATACGAGTACACTACCTCACTCACCACACGCACACATATACGAGTACACTACCTCACTCACACGCACACATACACGAGTAGACTACCTCTCTCTCACACACATACACTATCTCCCTCATACACACGCACACAATAACGGTTTACCCAGGAACTCTCGCACTGCAGACATAATTTTATATTCCGTTAAAGTTTTTTAAAGTTAATTTATTTATTTACACCCATCAATTGTTTTTTTCAGAGACTTCACCAAAAAAGCACTGGTAGAGATAGAATATTTCCAAAAACAAAAAGACAAGGATCTCCATGAATCCCTCGTGAGTTTCATCACGCTACAAGTGAAAGCCGCGAAAAAGGTACATATTTTAACTTAATTATATGTCTATCAAAAGCCACGTCAGCCTAGTGCGGGTTAGTGGATCAAACCGTAACCGTAACCGTATCCGTGGATATCCGAGCGAAACGAAAGATCCGGATCAATAACTTTTTTGGTGGATCTTTTACCTTATTAATTTTCAACATAAATATAAAATTCTATCTAAGGGTGTTTAGGTAGCGATGAATGGCTTATATTCCATTCAAATTATTTTGTATTTTTTAAACGAAGTAAAAGAAAGACCCGCGCAGTGCCAGTCGAAAGGTGTCCTGTCACGCAAAGCGTTGTGGCGCAACTATTGTTTCAAGGTCACGCGCAACGTCACCAATTGAGTAAAAAAGTTAAGATTCGTATCCGTATTCGCGGATCTTGACACTAAATATCCGGTTCTGAATCCGCGGATATGATTTTTTGATGATTCCCAATAAAATACATACTAAATACCTAATTTTAAACTTTGACTGGCCTGTTGGTCTAGTGGTTAGTGACCCTGACTGCTGAAGCCGGAGGTCGTGGGTTTGATCCCCACTCAGAACAAATCTTTGTGTGATGCGCATAAAGGTTTGATCTGTGTATTTACAAAAAAAAAAAATGAATTTAAGTTGTATATCAGTTCTTTAGTGCATATAACACAAGCAAATATAATTGCTTAATTTGGGACTAGATGGCTCTGTGTGAATGTGGTAGAATATTATTATAATAATAATAATAATAATGTAGTGGTGCTATTCTTCAAGAAAGGTGACAAGACCCTATTGAAGAATTACAGACCCATCTCGCTTCTGAGCCATGTTTATAAGCTGTTTTCAAGGGTCATTACGAACCGTCTCGAGCGCAGGTTTGATGACTTCCAACCTTCCGAACAAGCCGGTTTCCGAAAAGGCTTCAGTACCATAGACCACATCCATACGCTGCGGCAAGTTATACAGAAGACCGAAGAGTATAACTTGCCACTATGCTTGGCGTTTGTGGACTATGAGAAGGCCTTTGTTTCGGTCGAGACATGGGCTGTGCTTGAATCTCTCCAGCGATGCCGTATTGACTATCGGTATATCGAAGTGTTGAAGTGTATGTATAACAACGCCACTATGTCGGTCCGAGTACAAGAGCAGAGCTCGAAGGCGATTCCCTTGAAAAGAGGCGTTAGACAGGGAGACGTTATTTCTCCGAAACTGTTTAGTGCCACTTTGGAAAACGCCTTCAAGTTGCTGGAATGGAAAGGACATGGCATCAACATAAATGGCGAATACATCACTCACCTTCGGTTTGCCGACGATATAGTAGTCATGGCAGAGTCGATGGAAGATTTGGGCACGATGCTCGGAGACCTCAACCGAGTTTCTCAACAGGTGGGTCTCAGAATGAACATGGATAAGACGAAGGTCATGTCTAATGCCCATGTTGTACCCACCCCAGTATCAGTTGGGAACTCGGTTCTTGAAGTAGTTGATTCGTACGTATACCTGGGACAAAAAGTCCAGCTAGGTAAATCCAACTTCAAGGCAGAGGTCAATCGCCGAATCCAACTCGGCTGGGCAGCGTTCGGAAAATTACGAAACGTTTTCTCGTCCGACATACCTCAGTGCCTCAAATCGAAAGTATTCGATCAATGTGTGTTACCAGTGATGACTTATGGCACTGAAACGTGGTCTTTGAATATGGGCCTCATTAAAAAGCTCAAAATAGCCCAGCGAGCTATGGAGAGGGCAATGCTCGGCGTCTCTCTGCGTGATCGAATCAGGAATGAGGAAATCCGCAGAAGAACCAAAGTTACCGACATTGCCCACCGTATTAGCAAGCTGAAGTGGCAGTGGGCAGGGCACATATCTCGTAGAACTGATGGCCGATGGGGCCGAAAAGTTCTCGAATGGAGACCACGCACCGGCAAGCGCAGCGTAGGACGCCCACCCACAAGGTGGACAGACGATCTGATCCGAATAGCAGGATCGCGCTGGATGCAGGCCGCAAACAACCGGCCCTATTGGAAATCTCTTGAGGAGGCCTATGTTCAGCAGTGGACTTCATACGGCTGATATGATGATGATGATGATGAATAATAATAATGATTTATTTCTCACCACAATAATATTTTACAGATACATTTTCTTTTATATTATTATATTATTACCTAATTACTTTTACCTTACAGAATCTACAAGCATGGACGCAGATCAAAGAATGCTTGCAGAACATGCCGTGAGCATTCTATAATAACTTTTTATACCAAATGTACCTATCGCGCTGTACGTAACTGCATTAGTTTTACAATTTTCTATCTCACTTTAAAAGTAGACGTTATTATTCTAAAATGACGTATGTGCGTATACAAGGAAAGAATAAAAGAAAAAACCTTAAATACGTAGCAAAGGGTAGCTTTTATATTGAGACAGTTCCATGAATATACTTTTTACAAGATTATCAACTTTAAGAGTATTGTTACAAATGCTTTTTTTAATTCAATAATGCTCACATACGTCCTTATAGAATAAAATCTATGTGTGTTTCACCACATGATAATTATGTGGTTAATACTCATTTGTAAAAAAACTCACAATCGATATTGTCTTTAATTCGTTTTAATTCGCTGACTGCTATATGTTTATCTTAATAGTATATTAATAACTATTTATTATACAGTAAGAAAACCCTGTTATTCTATTTAACAGCTATCATAATAACTTCGGTAATTTATTACCTGCAAGCCAGATTGGACATAGGAATCACCTAATTTCCGCCACAGCGAGCGACTTTGTGCCACTTGCAACCAACGGCCACCCGCAACCTATGTCTATGTCCAGCCGTGGACGTCGTTGGGCTAGTATGATGATGAAGGCAGATTGTGATAAATATTATTAAAACTGAGATGCCCGCCTGGGGAAGTACCAGAGCCCTAGAGAAGTCCTAGAAAAAACTTATCCAGAGCTCATTAGGTAGAATAATGGTTTTAAAAAGTCGGCAACGCATATGTAACGCTCTTGTTGTTGATTTTATTTATTTATTTTATAATTAATGCAACGGTAAAATACCACTGACAGCATTAATAAACAAGAAAAAAAAAAAAATATGTTACAATGAAATAATATTAAGAATAAAAGAAAAAGAACACATTCATCCATCACGCTCACAGAACCGCAAGCACTCATACAATATTTTCGGCCATACATCCACAAACAGATCGCAGTTAGGATTGGCACACAGGAGAGCGTTAAGTGCTGTAAGTGTGCGCGGTACAGGCGACATGGAACGCGCTACAGTACGACATGATGGGACGGCAAATAGCTCATGTCTCCTGTTGCGACTATAGTTGTTGGGAGTATAGAATCGACACAGCTCATTGTGCAACTCCGGTGCATCGATTTTATCCCTTAGGATGTTGCACATAACAATAATTTGACGCATATCCCGCCTGACTTCCAATGAGTTATACCCTAAACATCCTAAAAGATATCTCGTAGGGTACATATATGGATAGTACCCGTAGATACTTTTGTAAAGATACCTAAGGAAGGCCTTTTGCACTTTTTCTAGTATAAGTACGTATTTACTACTATTTGATGGTAAGGAGTTACCTCTACGCTAACCACTTACCTACCATCAGGCAAGCCGCTTGTTTGCCGTTATCGTAGTATAAAAGGGGTTATTATAAAGAAGGGAAACTTAATAAGACGCACCAACCCGTCCAGCTAATGCTGCTACAGTTTACTTAATTCTGCTTATGTGAAAAGGATGCTCATATAAAGAAGATAGTAAATTTTTCACTTGAGGAGGATATTAGCCTTTTCGTATAAGAAGGATATTATCCTTTTCATATGAGAAGCGTATTATCCTTTTCATTTGAGGAGAGACCCTAATCAACAGTGGGATTTAATGTGGTGATGATTATCTACGGTCTTATGTCTGAAGAAAAACTTTAATCGAGAATTGTTTTTGATTTCTGTCGAATAGATTAACAGGGGTTTTGTTATTGAGAAATCATACATCGATTTTATTTACCTATCTATTTATTATAAATATATTTGAGATTAAATGTGTTTATTATTACAATTATTAAATTAACATTCTCATGAAATACCTACGAAAAGTAAGGACACAGATACGATAATATTATAACAATAAAATCTGTACTGACTGTACTTAACCCTTTGAAACTGCCTCGGTGGCGCAGCGGGAAGTGTATACGACTGCTGTGCAAGAGGTCCCGGGTTCGATACCCGGGTCGGGTGAAAATGGTATTGGGTTTTTCTATCATGAAATTCCAGTATTAAAATTTTCCCGGAGTTTGGTAAACTAATGTTCCCGGTTGATGACAATAGGCTCGCCCCCTATTTCATGGGACCAAACATAGCTGGCGAAATGTGGGTGTGAAACACCTCTGCCTACCCCTTCGGGGAAAAAGGCGTGATGCTATGTTATGTTATGTCTTTGAAACGTCAGAGACGTATACACGTAAAATGAAAATGTGTCACCACGCCAATGACGGTATGGCACGTCAAAAATGTACTGTATTTTAAAAGATTGGCGCACAAGGCACGGCGATACCGATTTGACGTGGTGGTCAAAAGGTTAAAGAAAGTTATTTAGTCTTTCCAACTCCTCTATTTACTTCTCAATAATTTCGTTGTGGGTTCTAAAATAGTAGGTTAGGCATTCCCTGGGACTCCCGAGTGTTAAAGCTCGGTGTTCAGATTTGCTTGCGCCGTTAAAACATTGTTGATCAGAAAAATCTAAATATAATATTTTCTAGTCACCTTAGAATTGATCAAATGAATTGATCTGATCCGAACAGCAGGATCGCGCTGGATGCAGGCACAGCCGGTCCTATAGGAAGTCTCTTGAGGAGGCCTATGTCCAACAGTGGACGTCCTACGGCTGATATGATGATGACTTTAGAATTTTCGTAGGTATTTTATGAGAACTAGATAAAGTTACATTCACATTAACTTCAATACAATGTCTAAATGTGTAAATCTACCAGCATTGGAATAGCTAGGACTTTTTCCTAGACTAGGCAGCCTAGCAGAAAAAATCAGGGATTTTAAACGGTGCCTAATAGTAACACTGTTGATTTTTATAGAGAGAAGAAAGTTTTTCTCTTGTAATTGTCTCACTACTCCCATACATACCATCACGGTGATACATAGTTCTATAGGGCATCGCCTTAACTATAACTCAAAAATATCAAAGCAGGCAGGGATTCCGAATTTCCTAACCTTTTTTTCTGTTGTCTTGGCGTTTTCACCTAGCTTGAAAATTAATAAGTAAGCTCCAATAGGCCCACCAAGGCGCCGCGGCGCACTTTTTGGAAACCTATTATTAGACATCGTTTCCACCAGTAGTTTGCGAGAATGGGTAGCGTTTAATAACCAATAAAATCGCTTCATTTATCTAGAATCGATCAGATGAAGCGATTCGATTAGTTCTCTGCGCTTGTCTTAGCGATAAATATATAAGTTCAGATCAAGAGACGGTAACTTTAGTGTGAATCTAACTTTAATATAATACAACCCATTCCATATCCGTATAGATATTATCATTATAATCTGTTGGAGTAAAATCTGCGAAGAAAGACATTTTTTTGTATGGTAATCTTTGGGTCGCTTTAGGTGTTAATAGCCGACAAAAGCAGTTGCAAATACGATCTTGTTAATTTAACACTTAGTCTCATTTTTGTTTAACAATCCAATGTGGTTTTTACTATATTATTCAGTATAATTATCTATGCTCAAATTCACTGAAGAACGGTCTTTTTTACTGCGCCGCATTTACTCCAACACAATTTATAATAAACAATAAAATATGCATAAATAATAACTTAATTGTTAGTTTTCTTCGCCATTTAAATTATCTTATTGTTTAACACCTAAATGTTCAAATAAATGGCTGGGGCCAATAAGTATCTTCGGCAAGTGACATTCTTAATTTTAAAGACATTACAAACAAGACTGCAGTCGTGTCCCGATTAATTACAATAAATAGGTGCATTAACCTATTAATTACTCCCTAAAATCGATGTATAGCCAATAGAAACAACATCTTGA
The DNA here is from genome assembly GCA_905147015.1 of Laspeyria flexula. NCBI lineage: Eukaryota > Metazoa > Arthropoda > Insecta > Lepidoptera > Erebidae > Laspeyria > Laspeyria flexula. The sequence goes on from LR989958.1 coordinate 3,671,266, forward strand.
TCGTAAAATGAGTAACAGAATTTGATATTGCCACAGCCAGATGCCATGGACGAAAATCAAGCGACACAAAACATCGGGGCATGACTGTTAATTTTATAATACAATCTAAACTCCATTAGTATCTAAAATAATTGTGACAACTCCTAACAAAGGAAAGTGGTGGTAGGATGCAGTGCAGCTGACGCGCAAACTAGGCCGTTGACCTGAATCAGGTGATTATGTCAAATAACATTAAGTGAAAAATTTGGTGCCTATTTCCTAATTACCATTTCAGAACCACCATTTTTCATTCTTAGGGATCATTCTATCCATACATGTGACGCACTTTCAGTAAATTAATGTATATTTATACCTAACTTCAATATAAGTGTATTTTTCATTACTAGACAATTAAGAAAGCCTTTTTACAGTAGTTGTGAATAAATACGATTAATTAGGCCAATCAAATTGAAAATTGTTACTTTTCTTTAAAATGTCGGTAATATAGGAACAAAATAGACATGGAGCGGTTTTCACTTGTCTATTGGGCTAATATTTTTTCAGACTATAAATGTTTATCTAACAGATAGTAAACCAAAGGTTTTTAACAGCTTATAGATAACTAGTCCCAATGTGTACCTTATTGTAAACAATGCAATAAAATACAGAGTTAATAAAGAATTTATGTGTCTAACATTCAAACAGACCTACCGCATACAAATAATTTAATCGAATACCTAACAATTTAGTTGTACTTATATGAAAACTATAAAAAATAATGGAGGTCCGCAAAACTTGATTGTTGCTCGACAAAAAAATCGAAAAATTACATCCTCTGCTTTTGATTTAGTCGATTTAGTCGAACAATAATTAATTTATCGACTAATAGCTCACGACGAGCTCACTCACCAATTTGTGACCAAATGCACATGCGGTGCGGTGCGACTCGGCGCGACACGGTGCGATTACGATCAATTGGTATTGCCGCGTAATCTGGTGTCGTTGATTGTTTGACGTACGTAACAGTACTTCGGGACTATTCGCGCGCATTTATGACAGCGTCGCATCGCATCGAATCGCACTGCAAACACATACCATACTACACATACATATGCATGCAAACATATACATACAGGACACCGCGTAAACTGTCAATTTACGTCTATTAAAATTTAGTGAAGAATAAAACTCATCTAAACAGTTTGATTTTAACTTGATATAACAAATTGTTTGTATGCGGTAGCTTTTATAGGGTAACGTTAGCTCGTTGACTATAATACGGTGATCTTTCTCAATGCAGATGCGAATTTTGCTTCGAGTTGAAAATCTGTATTTAAGTAGATTCATGGTAATGACAAAATTGACAGCAAAGCCTTCCGTTTATTGGCTTCATACTTAGGTACATGAAGCCAATAAGCAAAAGCTTCACTTTATAGGCTTCATACTTACATGAAGCCAATAAACGGAAGGCTTTGCTGTTAATTTTGTCATTACCATGAATCTACTCAAATACAGATTTTCATCTATCACTCGATTAAACGTTAGATCCATCAGAAATCGTCACTGGAATACTCCAGTGCTGTCAGTGATACGACTGACAGCATAAACTACCGCCTTATCAACCGTGTAGCTATCTTTGTCTTTGTTAGCGTATCAGAAAGAGATGGCTACACTGTAGTTAGTTACAAGACTAGCATCTTGTGAATGAAACTCCTTCCTAGCAGTAAACTCCTAGTCCTCTGCAAACATTATTCAACGAGAGTTTTTGTCAGCGTGCTTACGTTATTCTGAATTAACAAAACCTTATAATGTCATGTTTGTACATAAATTTATAGAAAAAATATTTTACTTTATTACACGTATTGTTTTAATTTAAGAGTTTAATTGCAGTGCGTCTCAAGTTAAATACTCATCTGTGATGACCACGACGACGTTTTTATAAAAAAGCCGTGTGTTTCTTTCGGCAGGGTTGTTTTTACTAATTGAGTTTGCTTAACCGTATTATTATATAAATTATAAATTCAAAGGACTTCTTGAAAGTTGCGCATTTTTTTAAAAAAAATATTGAAACACTTTTTTGATTCTGCTAACCCTACCTTAAGAAACAACAGATTTTTTTGTAAATTACCGTTTTGTAATAGGTACTGTGTGTAATATAAATTATCCTATATAAAATACATTGTTTAGCCAAATGATTTATGTTATATTTATGTTGATTTGTTCAATTAAAGTGTCAAGATCAGTTTTTTAATAAACTTCAACACTTTTTAAAAATGTTTTTATTTGGGTTGGGTTGGTACACCTCTAACCTAAGTTTAATACAATAAAGCCCCATTTAATTAGTTGCTGATACGTTTCTGACAATCTATCCAAAACTTATGTGGTAAATTGTTGACATATTTCTCGGAGCAATTAGACCGGAGCCAAACACACACTTTCCTAATATCCTTTATGTTGACTCGGGTCTCCTCTCCTCTATCTAGAGAGCTGAGAGGGTTTAGGCCATAATCCACTCACGCTGGCCTAGTACGGGTTGGTGGATTAGACATACTCATAGAATTTCTTCTAGGGTATGTGGGTTTCCTCACGATGTTTTCCTTCACCGTTAGCAGATGTGGAAGTGAAATCCACATTGGTACTGCCGGTCGGGTTCGAAATCGGATCGCGTGATTTGCACGCCGGTCCCTTATCCATTCAGCCAACATCGCTTTTTTTTTGTTAATGTTGGATTGCCCGTTTATCGAGGTAGGATAAAGGTTATATAACATCCGACGACGACCAATAAGACCTGAGCTGTCGCTGTACAAAACACGATGGGAGCGACACCCCGAGCAATATCTAGTAGTAGTACCTATATGTAGATGAGAACACGCCTTATTTCGGTGTCACAAAAAAAATGGTGGAAGATAGTGAAAGTGAAAAAGATCCTTAATTTTATAATTTTAACACATCTATTTGGTCAATAGGTACCTACCTATTGCCAATAAAAAAACCAATCGATAATTTCCATTCGATCTAGTAGGTATCTACCTACTTATTTTTTTATTATCTGCAGTGTGCTATTGCAGCCCTAAAGGCCTTCACAATGATAAAATATTCAAAGAGTAAGCTCGAGTAGACAATTTTAAAATAATAGATACCTACTACCTACCGTGCAGGGGTGGCGAGCTAGCGGCCGCCCGGGTGGTCAGTTCACACGGCTGTAATTACTCCTGTATGGTGTCCTATCGATTTATTGATCACATGGCATCTAAACATTTTGTTCAGTTTATTTAAGTATGTGGATGAACTTTATTAAAGACTAGCTTTTGCCCGCGGCTTCGCTCGCGTGGATATAGTTTTATAGTTAGACGCTATTGGCAGGGCAGAGCTGTTTAAAAATATTAAAAACAACATTTTAAAGTTCCTATCCCAATACTAAATTGCGTTAACTTTAAAGCAAAGATCTTTTCATACAACGTTTCATCCTCAATTTCACCCTTCCAAAGCCACCCTTGTCAAAAATATTGATGAGGGTATTTTTTATTTTGTTAGTAGTACCCCAATACAAATTTTCAAATCTCAAAAAAACAAAGAAGTTTCATACAATCGTTTTTATCCATTTTCACCCCTTTAGGGGTTGAATTTTAAAAAGCCCTTTCTTAGTACACCTCTAGACATTAGGACAAACACACCCTCAAAATTTCAAGTCGCTACGACCAGTGGTTTAGGCTGTGCGTTATCTGTCAGTCAGTCAGTCAGGACAAAGCCTTTTATAACATGTATGGATAGCTACTTCAAGTTTACTGTGGCTTGCATTGGCTTAGTTGGTCCAACATATTATGGAACCAGCGCTGGGCCGCCGCCGCCGAAAACATCTTACCTATACTAATATTATTAAGCTCAAGAGTTTGTTTGTTTGAACGCGCTAATCTCAGGAAGTACTGGTCCGATTTGAATAATTATTTTTGTGTTGGATAGCCCATTTATCGAGAAAGGTTATAGTCTATATAAAATCACACTGCGACCAATAGGAGCTGAGCAGTGGCGCGACTGATAGTATAAACATAAAAGACTTCCCATCTCTTTAATAATCACAAATTTCAATTAAAACCAAAGAAAGGAGGTTCATTACCTCCGAGACGATATTATTTTCTCAAGAAATTAAATCCACGTTATCGGTCAAAGACCTCACAATAGCCTTTCAAAGTAACTTATTGAGGTACCTAACGACTTATTGAATTTGAATACAACACGGAATTGTGTGTTTTAACAATTTTATCGTAAGTTCATTGTATGGTTTCAATTGGCCATTTTCCTTTTCTTTTTAACGAACACTTTGAACGTTGCAAGCTTTTAAACAATGGGAAATCTATCGTTCGTTGGTCACCGGTAAGCAATGGTGGCTGAATGCATAAGGGACCGGCGGCGGCGTGCAAATCGTATCGTACCAAAGTGGATTCCAATAAAATTTGTGGAATTTATATGTACTAGTCAAGTGACTTACCATCTGCTAACGGTGAAGGAAAACATTGTGAGGAAACCCACATACCCTAGAAGAAATTCTATGAGTATATCTGATCCACCAACCCTCACTAGGCCAACGTCAGTGGATTATGGCCTAAAACCTCTCAGCTCTCTAGTTAGAGGAGAGGAAACCCGAGCCCAGCAGTGGGACTAAGTGGGTTGCTGATGAACCATGATGCACCGGTGACCTCCATAGCGTTGAAGTTGTTAAGATAAAAATAATTAATTTGCTAGGATTCCTGGCAGTCGTAGTCACGGACTTACGTAAGGGGAGGTTTGGTGGGTCCGGGCCCTCTTAAGCATACACAAAAAATAAACATCGTAGAATATTGTACAGCTTATCCTTGCCACAATTTAAGAAAATGCGCACACGATAAAAAATATTTTTAAGTAAAAACTAAGTACCTACAAATATAGATTTAAGTTATGAGACGCTCACATCTCAAAAAATTAAGGTCTTTCAGTCTCGTCATTACGCAAATTTTGAGTTATTATTATAGTACAGAATTTTTAAAACCATATTTGCCCACTAACAACGACATGTTGACCACTTCTGTCTGCATTAATATTTCCTAAGCCACCTACTTAGACAATCGATAGCGAAATGGGTCACTGTCATAAACACGAACGTTTCTAACGGTCCATTACACACACGTGTTTGTAAACCAATATATTGTTATTTGAATTAGTATCACAATATTAATCTTAATATTCATTATTTTAAATAGTTACCTTATGAAGAACAGAATAGCTCATAAAACAATTGAAATTTAAAATAAGAACACAAACAATTCAATTTCAAATAAAGCTAAGCACAAAGCTTAAAACTAAACCAATTCTAAGCTTGTAGCAAAGTTAATCTTAATGAAGCATCAGCAAGTGAGTGTGGACTTTTGGACGATGGCGAAGACCATGGTTATGTATGGAATGCTGACATTCCTAGGGTGGGTCATGCTGCGCCTGTTTAACGCTGTATTTACACTGCCGAGACGGTTGAGGACACAACAGGAGAATATACAAGCCACTTTGCAAGAACTTCAGGTAATAAAAAATAATATTGATAACTTTTTATGTACAATTTTCTTTTGTTTCCTACTTTGGTAAGTATGAAAAGAAGTGAATAATATCTTTCCAACTCCTCCATTTAAATTCATTGCAGGTTCCAAGACAGTAAGTTGAGCATTCTCTGGCACTCCGAGTGTGTTAACTCGATGTTTTCATTAATTTTATTTTTAGCTAGTACCTACTAGGTAAGTTATGTAATTTATCGACAGTTTACTTGCTGACACGTATCATATTGCTGAAAATGATCTCTCTTTTCCTGTATTTATTTTGTTTATTACAAAGATGATAGGTATCTTTCCAGAACTATTTAGACGTGAATCTTGCGTGTACAGTGATAACAAGTAGCGAAGATAAAATCCTATGTAAACAACGTTGAATTACGATATCTAAAGAATAACATTCATTTCTGAAAAACATATTATAGGTGTATATATTATGAGGTAGGTATTTTTTCCTACCTACTGTTTAGCACTGATCTCAATGGGTGGGAACCAAAAAACCGAGCCAATTATTACGGCAGTAGAAGACTTTGTCGGTTAAGTTAGCAGTCGAGCAAGTTTGTTTGAAGCTTGGCAGTGCGCTTGGATGTGTCTCTGATAGTATTTTTGATCCATGCATTATGATTTGATACCATGGTGAAAAATACATTATCTGACACCATGGTGCAAGTGCATAATCAATACTTAGGTACTACCTGGTAAGATTCAGTCTTTCAACTTCTGTAATAAAGTAAAAAAACCATCCAATTTTTTCCCTTAAATCAAAGTTGATAGGAGCATTTTTGAACGAAGGCAGCAGATTTCCTGTTTCCATAGCGTTGCCTATGTCCATGTGAACTCCCGGCAGCCAAAGTATGTAAAATACCCAAAAAAGCCATCTATATTTTTTTAAACTTATCTTGTACCCCTTCTGGGTAATTATCTTCCAAGTCACTTATGTAATTGAACGTAACATAAACCGATTTAGCGTCTCAAAATATATGTTATCACAATTCCAGAGACGGTATCCCGACTTAAATGTGACAGAAGAAGACATAAAAAACGCAGAAAAGGAACTGGAGGAATGGAATAAGGAATTCGAACAGAAGTTAAAAGATGATGACGTCAAAGAGAATTCAGAAGACACAAAAGAGATTGCATCAGAAAATACGTCCGCAAAAGAAATTGCATCAATATGTAATCCCACAAAAGAGATTGCATCAGAAGGTACTCCCACAAAAGGGATTTTATCGATAGAAACTCCCACAATTGAGATTACATCAGAAGATGCTCCCGCAATTGAAGACAAGAAGGCCATATAATAATTTTCTACTTTCAAGGTTGTTGATATTGATCAATAAGAACCTACCTTTTTAGCTCACTCTTCTGTTTACTTAGAAATTAATGTATTTACTGTCGAATACATTCTTACACGATACTTTGACTTTAACAAATAAATAATAATATGTAATAGGTAGCTAATTTAAATAATATTTATTCAATCATTCAGGGTAGCCACTATCGGGATGTTGTGAGGATTTTATTGGCCCACTTAACGAATAAATAAAGTTCCCACACTTCGTCACATATTAAGTTATTTTTGATCACAGATAGGTATACCTTTACAACATCAAGAATAAGTTTGTAAAGGGCCCCACAGACCATCAGTTTGCCGGACTTTGATGGCGCCTATAGACCGCAATTCGCAATAGCTGGCGAACTGATAAAATATGTGGGGCCCTAGCCGCAAGTTTTTTTTTGCTATTTAAATAAAAACATGTAGAGATGTAACTATTAGACCCGCATTTCGTGAGTTACGTTGCTATGCAATAAGAAGCGACTGAGCCGAACAATCCCGAATAAACCGAACTACTGGCTGCTAGTAGTCCAGAAACACACTCATGCTGAGCATCCGAGGCTCCATTCTTTATCTCATTCTCATATATTTGTCGCAAGTTGTACACATACATAATTATCGAGTGCAATAGAACATGTAAGCGTACCGAATGGGGACTGTTATGCGTAGAAACGTGAAGTGTTTACGGCATGCAAATCGTAATCTGCATGGTTGCCTTCAAAATCAATTTTAACAAGAAAATATGTAGGTAAGTGCATTCATTCCACCACCTTTACATAGTTAGAGAGAAAATTTCAAGTAGGTAACTAATTCAAATGTGTACTACTACACACTTGAATTAGTTACCTACTTGAAATTTTCTCTCTAACTACCTGAAATAAATATTGCTCGTCTATCATACAGCCTTTCTGGCAGCCTAAAGCCAGCGCAGCAAATATCAAGGTAGCTTACACTAATTCCGACTTGTCAAGTCTCCAATAAGTCTAAAACCAATCGAAAATTACAATAAATTACTGAAGACCCGCGGTACAAATGTTTTCCAAGGCGGTGTCAGATTGACACTTGATTGTAGAGAGTATCAATTTGCAAGTTATCTATAATATGGATGTGTGGCGAGTTGGCGATACGAGTCCAATATAGGTACTACGATTTCCTGACTTCAATCCATTCTTTATTCATTGTTATGTTTTGAGCATGCAAATTCTAATGACGTTGATACGAGTGACCAAATTTTTGAAATGAGTTCTAACAGTATCACGTTATGATTTAAAATACAACAGATATCTTGGATAACAAAGGGCAGGGGCAACAGATTTATTATGTTTTTTAATGTAGGTACCTACCTACACATTATCTAATACGTAATCGTACTTATTGACACAGGTGATATCTGTAGGTACAAGCATATGGTATCAACTATTCCTCCATTGTTTTCTCAAATTACTTAGGTACCTACGTAATTAAGTAAGCGCTCCACACTTCGCGCGAAATCCTTGCCGAGGTTCTCGACAAGAATGTACTTCTGAGTACGCACTCGCTAGGTTCTCAATACCAATCAATAGAGGCTCAATAGATACATTTATCACTTTTGATGACGATGGGCGTAGAAGTACCTAGCTGCTGCTGCGAAAAGCTCATTGCTATGTATGCGCTATTAAATATTATGATTACGCTTATAGGTAATATAGATAATAACTACAGAGTAAATTCTCGCAATTGAGAAACATGCGCATTTAGAATGAATTCAAGTTCTCGTCTGTTCTCGCGTTTGCGGTCTCAGTTCTTTTATCTCATGCCAAAAAATGAGAGAACAAGGTGCGAAATTACAAAGAATCTGTTCCACATTCATATTTCTCGTGTTTTCTTGCTTTCTTGCGAGATTCTCGAGTAAATGAAGAGCGCCCATAAGAAAAATGGGACGCAATACATTTTATGTTAAATATATATTTTATTCTAAGGTTCTTGTAGTATTATTCTACCAGATATTTAGAGATTTTCAACATTAAACTTACGTAATGATGGAACCATCTCCAGTCAACAACAATAACATTCACCCTTAAAAGTTCAAATACCCGCCGATAGATGGCAGTAAACTAAAAAAACAAAAAGCTCGCGAAACCGGCCCACACGAAGTGTCCGCGCGAGCTTTCACCCCAACTTAATAATATCGATCGCCAAAGTACAAATGCAACAGTAAATATACAGTCGTATTCGACGTGTTTTGTAATCATAGTCTTTGAATAAACAATATGTAGGTATTTCTATAGATAAGTTATCAATTGGCACTCGTATTAAATAGATATGCTTGGAGTTAGCAGTCGGTGACTACGTTCGTTCAACGATAGGCGTGTCAATTGCTCTGTGTATTAAGTTATACGTGTTTTTGTGATGTTGTGACTGGTCTATTAAGTGGTGAACAATGACGAGATCCAGCTACCGACCACTGGTGCCGAGGTCTTCAAATAACTCGTTGGAGAATCGCGATCATGGGTAAGTTTCCTCACATAAATCGAACTATTCTTTAGCAATATTTACGCTGTACTTAATCACGTATTTCGTTGTGAACAAAGCATTTTAATGAACAAATAATTGACGCAACATGCTTGCCCGCAGTGTTATATTATCATTCTTATATTACCGCAGACAAAATACGTCATTTAAGGTACCTATTCAGCAAGTTATCTATTTTTTTTAAACAATTTATGCTTATGTCACGTTTCCATAGAGAATGTATGTGTTTAATGCAATTATTAATTGTGTACAGTTCATTCATATCATAATTTTCCTTATGGAGATCACAGTCTTTGAAACTCGGGTCAATATTATGTTGGCCGTGAAATCTATAAATAGAAATACCCTATTTCCCGCGAGTGCGTACCTGTCATAAAAAGGGCTGGTTTTATAGGGTAGCTGCTCTGTATACCTGGGAAATAATTATGTTTTGTGATATATTATTATTACAACTTGCTGACAAATGTATCTAAGAAGAAAAGGTGTAGTGTAGGTCTGTTTACCCCAGTTTGTGAATGTTCTTTGTTAGAAGAATATGTAATAATGTGGGGTAAAACTTTAAATGTTTTGTTAATCTGCTTTAGTTGAATATTAATGGATGTCCTTTTGTCTATCATACCTTTAAGGCCTTTGTACCCAGTATCACCGGTTTTTAAAAAACAAAACTAACTGTTTATTAACTACGAAGATGGTCTAAAAAAGGAGATGATTCATTAAAAATAGATACAATTTTAAAAAGAACAGACATGCACCGAAGTTCAACAAATAAAAAACTATATAAGTAAAAAAAATACAAAAAACATGGTCAACAGTGTAGCAAACATATTTTTTAAATAAAGTTCTGAGTAAATAATAAAAATTGGAATCTACGAAATGTAACATTAAATTGCGATGTTGCCATTCTGTTTGTAAATACGCTCTTAAGTACAATAAAATAAGGCGCAGTTGTTTACATTTTGTCTAACCTACTACATGTAGGTTCCTATTTATTTGGACAACCAACAAGGTACACACTGTTACATTTTAACTTAAGAGCTAGTTAACATAGACATTGTGTAGTGCTATCTTAATTAAAGGTTGCCACGACATGTATAAAGAAAAACGATTAACGAATTAAACTAAGTAGGTACAATTTTGAAAACTAAATAGTACTTAACAATTTTTATAAAAAAGCAAAATTAAGGATCGGTGAACTTATAAAATAGGTAGGTATAATAGTAGCCCAAACATTAATGATATGACTATTGTATGCAGTAATAAAAGAAAACATGTAAATCTAGTCTGTCTGTCTGTCTGTCATGGAATTTTGTTTAAAACAGCGAATTTGAATTTTGGTAAAGTCTGCCCGAAAATGTCCAGATTATTACTTTTAGAAATGCTATTATATTGGTACTGAAGTTTATTCATTGGCGAATGAAGACCCATGTTGCTTCTTGCTTTCCTAGGTACAAACAAAGAGAATCTTGATTTGCGTGGCACATTTTTCTGAATACTAAATTTGACCTGTTGTAAAAACTGCGGGCAGTCTAGAACTCCATTCGCCCCTTTGTACAGAAACACTTGGTCCAATTGTAGCCCTTCTATAAACTTAAATAGAGAAAAAAGGTAGTGGGGCTGGTACCCCTTTCCTGGTTATAACTACTATCGATCGAAAGTAGGTTTTCTGCCACAGGGGTAGACTCAGGACAGATAAGTCCAGTCGCGGACAAATGTTCCTGCGCTCCCGTGACCACAGCAGAGCGCGACGAGAGGAACACCTTGGGGTTTTAGTGGGTGCGAGCCCCACATAACCACTCGGTTCTTTCTCCAAGACCGAGGGGTATGCGTCAGGCATTTCACCAAGTAAAAAAAAAAAAAAAGGACAGATAAGTCCTTTTGCCGTACCTACTCGGTATTGAATGCCTTTGGGCGCATAATTGTATATAATTGTAGGTATATATTGTATATAATACTTGCCGGCTCATGTCTTCTATCTAATCTATCTTTCCTGTTTCCTGCAACATGGGTGTCCCTGCGTGAAGAAGCATCTTGCGGGCCATTATGACATTGTTAGCTGACATGGCAAATTAGTATCCTGTTAGCTGTCAATTTAATCTAGGCTCCTCTTTTGGCTTACAACCAGGCTCTTTCTCTCTTTGTCTCTCTACGATTTTCAATTTAACAATTAGGTACAAGTCGCGTAATCAAACAAAAACGCAAAAAAATAAAATATTTATTTTTTATTGGAATTGGTTTCGTCTCGCCAATTCATACCATAACAAAAACCTTTCGTAAAAAGCATTAAGTACCCACCAATAAGTAATATTTTATATTATACTTCTCTCGTATTAATTAAGTACCTACCTAGCACGGATGATAAACAAGCAATAAACATTGCAATATTTACATTCTTAACAGCAACGTGTACCAAGTCTTAAAGTTATAAAACTTAATATACATAAAGTGTTCTATAAATATACTTTAGTACGTATCTACACATACAATACATTAACATGAATTAGATTTTATTACAATGAATTACCCGCGACTTCCCCCGCTTCGAATAGCGGGAGTACGACTGGCACGGTAACAGATTAAGAGCGTATTTACAAACAGAGTGGCACCGTCGCAGTTTAGTGGCATTATTATGTCATTGTTTCAATGTTTATTATTTCATCGGAGCTAAATTTTAAAAATATGTTTACTACACATTTTAGAATTAGAGGAAAAGTGTGTAAAATATAAGAAATAATTGCGTTTATAATTAGTTATATGTACCTTTTAACACATTGGAAACTTGCAGGGCGTTTATGTCATAGCAAAATAACTGTAAGCATTGCTAATACACTTTTAGATACCTAGGTAATTGTAAAAAGTGTAGTAAACTTTAAGCAGACAAGAGCACTGTGAGAAAAGGAAAATCTAAAAATCCTAAAGCAAGCCGTCCAGCCAGCATATAAATAAAGCCAAATTCCCTCCAAAATCTTTGAAGGAGACCCGTACCCAGTAGTGGGACGTTTATGGGTAGAAATGATGAATACCTATTCATCATTTCTACTCATAAACGTCCCACTATACCTATAGCTGACGAAATGTGGGGATGATGGACCTCTAACAATCCCTTCTGGGATAAAAAACGTGACGCTATGTTGTTAGGTTTACCATAAATCATACCTACCCCAGTAAAATAATAACCTGTATCTATCTAACGGCTAGATAGATACCTTTATTATTTTTACTGGGGAATGATTCTAGCCGTAAAAATGCATTTTACATTGCAGCCAACCAGAGGCGTAACTATACCATCTGGGGCCCGTGGCAAATTCTTTTGATGGGGCTCTATCAGTAAGAATCGTCGCGATGTACTTAGTTTAATTTTAATAATCCACTTAAGATGTGTTAAAATCCTTAATAATTAACTTGAATTTATATTATGGTCTCTAGTTGTCTCACTTTAATAGATTTTAAGCAGATAGAACAACATATGTTCTTGAAGTAAACTATTTTTTATATAACTCAGGTAGTAGGTAGGTACATCGGGGCTTCTTAGGCCGGGGCCCTCTTGGGTCGGGGGCCTGTGACATTTTCCCAGTCCTCCACGCTATAGTTACGCCACTGCAGCCAACTTATCATATGTAACGTACTAATATCTCCAGTATTGACTAATAGACAAGCTATAGGTATGTCTGTATTACCTGCGCAGTGCACTTGATGACGAGCACATTTTCTCACAAATATTATGACTAATCTCTATTTTATCTGATTACATAATACAACTAACGTAAACATTGTTCACTGTTGGTAGAATATAAGGATAACAGATAATATCCTGCCGAGTAAACAGTTTGCAAAGTAACTGTGTAGCTTGGAATATTAGCCCACCTATGATATCAAGTTCAGGTGCTATTTATCATATAGGAAAAAGCTTCTGACGTGCGCAAGAAAAAGTGAAGCCTACCTATTTATCGAACATCAAATTGAAATGCTTCGTTTGACCTACCTGTACTTAATTTAGATTTTTAGTCTCATTCCTTGAGCTCCATTTAACTAGTCATCATCAGCAACCCATTAAGTCCCACTGCTGGGCTCGGGTCTCCTCTCCTCTAACTACAGAGCTGAGAGAGTTTAGGCCATAATCCACTCACGCTGGCCTAGTGCGGGTTAGTGGATCAGACATACTCATAGAATTTCTTCTAGGGTATGTGGGTTTCCTCACGATGTTTTCTTTCACCGTTAGCAGATGGTAAGTCACTTGACTAGTACATATAAGTTCCACAAAGTGGAATCCACATTGGTACTGCCGGTCGGGTGAACTCGGACCGTGTGATTGGCACGCCCGCGTTATTCATTCAGCCACCAATTTTTAACTAGTAGCGTAAACATTTGATAATACAACTGATAATACGTGGAAAATTATACGGATTAGGTTACAGTAAGTAGTTACCCAGAAAAAATCTTTAGAAAAATGAATCGATTAAAAAATTAATATATCTATGTGCAGGCGATAACTGGAATGAAAGTCAAGCTGTAAAACTGTTGAATGCGGTTGACATAAATAATGTAAACAGGTTGACATAAATGTTGCTTATAATAATGTAAATAGGAACTAATTTCCTTTATATTTATGTAGCGTTTCCCTATATCACGTGGCTATAGTGACTATATTCATGACAGATGAGATAAGGAAAATAAATCAATAATTTGTTGATATTGATAAGATTGATGTTTTATTTTTGTACTGTTTGAATCTAGCATTGGTCACAGTTTCATTTCTTGTGTTCAGTGATCCTACACGGATAGTGTCAGTGAGGGTACTCAGGGAGCCGGCAAGGAGACTGGTTAATATTTTTCTTCTCTACCTCAACATGCTATTACGATTCAATATAATTTTCGTGATAGTATAATTATCGAAACTGCTAGTTGTTATTGCAATGAAAAAAAAATAACAAGTTTAGACGTGAGTAGAGGTGAATGTCCTGAAGAGATCTCAGGTAATTTAGGCTCAATAGCTCGCTATAAATTCTTTAAAATCGGATGAATGGCATAGGAAATTTAGAAACATGTGTTATTAGTCTTAATTTACAGTCACTATTAAACTGCAATGCCGTATTTATAATTTTTCGTATCCATAATTGTAGATCTGTCACCTAAATGATTGATCTGTCACCAAACTAAATTTAGGTTAAAACGCTGAGACTAGACTAGACTGATGAGTGTAAAGCTCCCGCCTCAGTCTTTGTGGGGTTTTTTAATCTTGAAATATCTTTTAGTTCAGATCTGATATTTACTTAAGCCATGCCATGGATATTTTCCAGCTATAATTTAATCAATGCATTTGTAATCTTATTTACATTGTTTGGCATTTCAATTTTGATAACACTTTTATTATTTCGGAATCCAAAACGTATTATTTGATGACTGAAATTTATTGCCAAGTAGGTACTTATGGATTTATGCAATATATGGGTTACAGTTAATATTATTTGGTGACAGATTTACTATTTTTGGCATAAACATTAATTATTAGGTCACTAAAATCACAATATTATTTGGTATATCTCAAGTTATTATAATAGTCGTCTGTTTTCTTTGTTCGTCACAATTTACTTAATTATTAAGTACACAATACACACCCACAATCTATATGTCCTAGGATATATGGTCAATGAACCGTGTAACCACAGGATGAACATTTTCATTAATCAATCTTCACCCCATGTAATCGAACCCCGCGTCAAAGTAGGGTAAATTAGAAATTCAACACCTACTGATATTTGTGTCATTGACCTGTTTGACCTCAAACCAATAAGTTTAAAGGTAAGATTTCTGCTTCTGCGCAGATATCTGACTTGTTTGTCAGATATCAGCGCAGATGCAGAAATCTCTCTTTTGCTCTTGTTTTATTAGAAATCTTTTGCTATGTCCAGCCGTAGCCGTGGACGTCTTAAAGCTGAAATAATGATGACGATACAATTTTGCTCAAGACAAAAGTCAGTAACTAATAGAATTGCAGTATTTAAATTCTCCTTTCCCTCTAGCTTTACTGTAGACCGTTCAGAGGGACTAGTGCGCGCATCATTACGATTTTTTTATATGGAGACACTTTTAATCTAAGGATTGTCACTAGATGGCGTCATTCTTACTTCATAGTCTTCATAAAAATTGTAGATTACGTCGCTATGTAACGATCGAACGCGAATTTTCGCGAAAAATTCGTACTAGGCCCTCTGACTGTGGTATCCGTATTGCTGCGACAGAAGAAACTCGCACGCACTCAACATTTAAAACATACATATATTATGTTGAGACCTCAATATCTATTTCTTAAATGATATCCGCGGACGCATATGCGCATACGCTGACGTGTAGTGCTGGCTTCAATAGTATAAAACAAAGTCGCTTTCGGTGTGTGTGTGTTTCGCTTGTGGTGTGTTTACTGTCATCTTTCTGTATATCTGTTAATTTCTACTAAACCACTTCTTCACCAATAGTCAGATATATTTTCAAGGAATCCTTATAGTTATGACTGCCACGTTGCGCAGCGGTGTGAGGTGCTCAAAACGGTGTCGGAAAAAATGTATTTGAATGATCTGCAATGGTTGTTTCAGAGTTTGGATTATGTATGTACGTTGAAATTTTATATACCTATGTAGGTTTATGAGTTGTCTAGATCCCATAACACAAGCATTTATTGAGCTAGATGGCTCTGTGTAAAAAAATGTAAAATGTAAGGTGCTATACTAAAACATTTTAGTGATATACCAAGCGGGTAAGGTGACTGGAGGCTTGTAAACTATACTTGAGAACTAGGTATGGCGATTGACGATTGACGTCAAGCTACAGTGATGGATGTAACCAAGCTATTGAGTTTACATAATATCAATAACTGACAGAAACTATCGTTTACCAGATAGAATCGGCCAATTTAAAATCATTTTTAGACTAGCTGTTGCCCGGGGCTTCTCTACCGTCATTCTTTCTTTAGTAACTGCTTAGCTCCTATTTACCGTAGCGTGATTTTGTATAGCCTTTATCCGTTCTCGATAAATGGGCTATCCATCACTGAAAGAATTTTTTAAATCGATCCAGCCGTGCATGCGTAGTGCCGTGACTAAGAAATAAAATTTTGACATAAGCTCCATACAAAATATGTCAAAATTCTAACTTAGTTGCCAAATCCGATAAATAGATAGATTATTGAAAACGGCCACGAGCTGTTCGCTTCACGGAATGAATCGGGAAGGACTCTTTTTGAAATTCGTCCTTTCGAACTATTTTCCATTTTACTCTGCACCAGAGAAACAACGACTTAAAAAAGAAGATCCTGCCTTCCGATGTATGAATCCGAAAATATGCCGAGGGGCGAAAAGCTCGTGGTATGAAACAACGAAAGATACTTTAGACATTGACGCAGCACGGTCCCTCACTATTACCATTAGTATTCATATTATTATTATTGTATATTGTTTTGCACTAATTATTATCGATATCTGAATTAAAAAATGTCGATATCTGAATTAATTATCGATATCTGAATTAAAAACTCACTAATTAAGACACGTGTGTGAAGTTGTGAACGATAGCTAATGTAATCAATGTCGCTTGTGTTAGTACACTTTACAGTACACTACTAATAACTATTGATTAGTATAATTACAATATATCATGCGTCTGGTGGCTGAATGAATAAGGGACCGCGCGGCTTGCAAATCATGCGGTCCGAGTTCGATCCCGACCAGCAGTACCAATGTGGATTCAACTTTGTGGAATTTATATGTACTAGTCAAGTGACTTACCATCTGCTAACGGTGAAGGAAAAAATCGTGAGGAAACCCACATACCCTAGAAGAAATTCTATGAGTATGTCTGATCCACCAACCCGCACTAGGCCAGCGTGAGTGGATTATGGCCTAAACCCTCTCACCTCTCTAGTTAGAGGAGAGGAGACCCGAGCCCAGCAGTGGGACTTAATGGGTTGCTGATGATGCATCTCAGTCAGGGGCAGATCGTGAGTTTGTGGGGCCCTGGGCTGATACTACTCGGAGACCCCTAGGGAGCCTGTCTAAATTTTATCAATTAACTGCCATAAAAAAACCGGCCAAGTGTAGAGTATTTAATTTTAATAAATAAAAAAATATCATTTAATAAATATTTTATAAACTTAACCATAGGTATGATTTTTTTTAATTCACACCCCTTATTATAAAATATGGACTAAGTATTAAACCAGGTTTAAATTGACATAAGCCATTGTTTTAGTGTCAAAGTTGTCAATTTAAACCTGGTTTAATGCTTAGTGTAATTGCCTCGGTGGTGCAGCGAGAAGTATATACGACTGCTGTGCAAGAGGTCCCGGGTTCGATTCCCGGGTCGGGCAAAATGGTATTGGGCTTCTTCTAACATAAAATTCCAGTATTAAGATTTTCCCGGAGTTTATCTATAAGAGATTCAGTTAAAGTTACGGTTGAATAAAACTGTAATATTTTATTTTATTTATTTCACAAACAATATTACATTGTGTCGGAATATATTAATTACTAATTACACATATTAAAATAAAATAACTTAAATTAGACAGGCAAATAAGAGTTAAATAATAATAATAAAATGACATATAAAGATTAAAATGTCAAAATTAAATTTCATTACACAATGCTAGAAAAAAACGAATAATATAATAAAAAAATAATAAAAAAACAACATTCAATGACATTTTACAAACTCTTCAATTGAGTAGAAACATTCCTCAACAAGAAAAGCTTAAGTCTGAGACTTAAGGCTTTTCTTGTTAAGGAATGTTGATGAGAGTGCTGTTTATCAGAGGAGCTTTGAAACCAGTTTCAAAGTCCCTCTGATAAACAGCACTCTTAATATTTAAAGGAAGTCTATTAAAATATATAATAATAATCCTTTGGGCTATCAAAGTGTCAACACGGTATAAATCAAACTATTTGACTAGGTACAGAAACTGATACGTTCGGAAGTGACCTGACGTGAGATCCTGCCAGACGCGTTCATCCGATTTCGCGTAGCCGCATCCGATATCGGTATCGAAAACGCTCACCTTTCAGCCAGCATCTACATACAACTAACCTGTATATTAAGTTGTTGTAAACACGTTGATTGCCTTCCTTTGTAATTTAACTAGTTTCGACGATACCCTCGAGAAATCACGGGGCGTAAAGCCACGTGACCCTAAATTAGATTAATGGGAAACGTGCCTCGTATTTCTTAAGTACTCTACAACTACTACTATACCGTGTAGTGATGGATTTAGAATACATAATGTCACTACCCCATCTCAACCCGTGGGTATCAGAAAAGGCGACTAAGGGAGTAAGTTCAGAAAGAAGAGCACTGAGAGGAAAGGAAAATTTGAAACAAACCGTATACCCACCCATCTGGCCAGCATGGTATAGTAGGCTAAAAGCCCTTCACATTCTTTGGAGAAAACCCATGCCCAGCAATGAGTCGAAATGATTATGATGATGATGATTCCTTAACTATTATGCAATTAATGTAAAGTATTTAAGCTAGGAAACATAATATAACATACCATGTGTTACACCTTTTTTCCTGTAGGGGTGCGTCACAGATAGCTTAATTAGTGTAGGACTCATTCCGCTATCTTAGATTTGGACCTAAGGTACTTACCACACTTATCCAGCTATCTTAAGTACACAAAACTACGATCCGACGTCGCATCGTAAAAAAATACGAGCTCGCACGACGCATCCTAAGATGAATTAGTTTAGTTTCTATTAGATTGTATATTCCTGAGACGGACGGACGGCGTGTTGACGGTTGTGGAAAGAATGGGCCCACGAACGTTGGAATGGAGACTTGGAATGTCGCACGAAACCGCATCGCAACAATTTGCATCGCAGTTTTTTTGAATTGTGAATTCGTTAGCCTATGTTACTCAGTGATTATGTAAGCTACATTATGTGCAAAGTGAAGCTAAGAAAAAATATTTTTTGAAATCGGTCCAGTATTTTTTAAGTTTATAATTCATTACATCTTTTATAATTCATTATCTCTTTACATTATTAGTATAGAATAGTAAATAAAAAAGTATAGATATATATATGTATATGATATATCTACTACAAAAAGGTATCTACTTTAAAAATCTGGGTCCAATACTTAAGTGTCCTTTGTCTTTAAGTTTTTAAGTAGATAAGTTTGGGCAAAGTTTCCATAAAATACATAAATCATAAATCCATTGACCTGATCCCAAAAGCGAAGGTACCCAAAGTTCGAGTGCGATTAAGTGCGATACCCTATTGTTGGGCTACAGGGTAAGTTACGATTGCCGAGATAAAATACTTGGAAAAGTTTGTAAGTAAATAGCTTTGGCCTAATTTCTTAAGGTTCCGTAACAAAAATAAAAAAAATAGAACCCATATACTTAGTTTCATCATGTCCGTCCGTCCGTGTGTCATAGGCATTTTACTCAAAAACTACTCTTTAAATTTTAAGGTGTGTGCGAGCCGCTACTAAATTTGGTAGTAAAATAATTAAAATTAATATTTTTAAGGCTGGCACTCCATACATGTAATAGGTGTTTTTTTTTCAGCAATCATTAACGAACTTATAGCATTAAACCAATTGGTTTAATGCTCTAAGTCAACGAATCATGTAACGTAGTAGTACTCTATACTTGTATTAGTGTATAAGTTGTATTTGTACTGGGAAACATGTGTGAAACATTATGTTATGGTGGAAATAAATAAATTATTATTATTATTATTATTACATACGCTAGTAGTCCAAGAAATATTTGATTATGTGAATATTTTGAAAAATATATCAAATAATTGCTCTAACAGTTGCATACATTGTTACCCAGCCCCTCTATGTTCTTAAACAGAAAAGCTAAAAATCTGAAAAAAAAGAAAAAACTAAGATAATGTATATTTTGAATACTTGAATATAATCGAATAGGTACCTATATTGTTTTTGAGTTATTGATGAAAAACTACGCTTCTCAACAGAATAACAAAATTTTATGATAGATATTAAGATACACACTCTCATTCCGGAACTGAGGCAGTTATGCTAAAAAGGCTAAAATACAAAATAATTGTTTAAAACAAATTAATAAGGATAACAAAACCTTTTTACAATAAATTATGATTAATCAAAACAAATAAAACTTTTTGGTAAAGCTTTCAGCCATTTCTCTTTCACATTTTAAAATAAGAATTTTAATGTCGCTGGCCAGTTGTTACCTAACATGATACAGCTTTTACATTGCTCCACGTTGGGCCGTTAATTCTATATTTTATTGCTCCAAGCTTATACAGTAAGTACTTACTAACTTTCGAACGCGGCTTGGCCCGTGTTGAATGTCGGTAAATTGTAAAAGTTACTCTATTAGGTTTTATCTTACTAATATTATAAAAATGGATGTATGGATAGATTCAGGGGAATTCAAAGGATATTACAGAGAGACAGAGGCAAAAGCGAAAAAAGTAAGTATAAACAACCAAATTTAAGGAGATTTTCGTCGATTCATACCACGAGCTATTCGCCCTATGGAAAGGAGTATGTTTGGAGTCGTTGTTTCATGCTAGTGAACAATGGAAATTAATGATAATTATGATAGGACTTCATAACTAATCCTTCCCAATTCATATAGTTGCGGAACACTGTAAAAATCAACAAAAGACCCCTTAAAATCGGCTTAACATAAATTATATAGGACATGAGGTAATAATCGACGGCATTTTGAACAAATACCTTTGAAACTGTTTAATTAATGTAATTTTTACGGGGATTGGTTGCCATAAGCTTTCGTACGAAATTTTTTAATCTCCCACGTCTGTGAAGGCTTATCAAACTTTTTCATTTATAATACAGCAGAGAGAAAGATGAAAAGAGTTTTGTTGGACATATACCATAAATCTACTGAAAGAAATCTAAAATACTAATTACTTATCTGTATTTTCCAGAAGTTGAGCATAAAATCTGAAATAAAAATCAGACATTAAACCTTAATAAAAGTTTCTACGATTCAGATAAACCATTCTAATTTTTATTTCAAACAGTTTAAGAACGGATCGTGAGCCTGTAGACGCAGCGGACTCGTAAACCTTCGAACTTTAAAGCTTCTGTAAAGGCCATGAATAAATAAAACGAATAATGTTTCTACTTCTAAATGTTTTTAAATATGGATTGTAAAACAAAGGTACGTACAGACTCAATATACTCAGTAGATTATAGTAAAAATCTGAGTATTTAATGTATACAATTTGAACTAAGTACCTACGTATCAGTGGAAAGGAAAATTCGAATCCTATACCAACCCGTCTGGCAAGCGTGGTTTAATAGGCTAAATTTCTTCCACATTCTTTGGAGGAGACCCGTGCCCAGCAGTGGGACGTTTAAGGGTTGAAATGATGATGATGACGATGATGATATATCAGTGGCGGCCACGGCCACGTTCTGAAAAAGGCCCCCAACCAGATGGACCGACAGAGGACCTAGTGAAGTTTGCAGTAGTAGATGTTGAGGGCGCACTAAATCACTTGACCCCACTCTACCCTTCTTTGTTTAAGGAAAGGTTGTAATGTTATGGTTTGTGAAGCTATTTATTTCTTACATAAGCAGATACAACGCAGAACAAAAAACATAATTATGTGATTAGGACTTAATGACATCATTATGGATATACCCATTGTGTTTGTATGTCTGGGTGTTGTACCGGATCCTGTTGATACATAACAAAGTTGAACATAATGACTATTGATTGATTTTTTGATTTGATTGATTTATAAAAGACAACGCCCGCACTAGGGAACTATCCCTGTGTCGCGGGGAGCTTTACAAACATGAAACTAACGGACACAAAGTACACCCAGACTAGAGACAAATATCTATGAATCACACAAATATTTGTCTCGTGTGGGAATCGAACCCACGTCACCCAGCACGGCGATGTAGTGGCGAGGCGACCACCTTAACCACTGCGCCACGGTGACAGTCAATAACAATTTGTAAAGCTGGCACTTTCTGACACAAGCTTACTGTTTCATTTTCACAAATATAACTCGCACAAAATATGCGAATGGATAAATAAATATATATTTCATTTCAACCCATAAACGTCCCACTGCTGGGCACGAGTCTCCTCTAAAGAAGTTGGAGGAAATTTAGCCTTCTATACCACGCTGGCCAGACGGCTTGGTATACGGTTTGTTTCAAATTTTTCTTGCAGTGCTCTTGTCTATCTATCTAGTCGCTTTTTACGACACAGTTTGAATGGGGTAGTGACATAACGTATTCTTAATCCGTCACTACACGGATAAAATATAATTACTGTCCGGTTAATTTATTGGCAATAGGTTCGCCCCCTATTCACCATGGGACCACATAGCTTGCTATGAGGTTGCAAGGCATTTCAGCCTAACCTTCAGGAAAAAGCCGTTACCTATGTATGTAACGTTACATTTGTTAAGAATACGTATTTTAATTTTTCTATAAAATTCAACATCAGCTTTGTCTCAGACAATTTTGCTGTCAAATATAAATCACAACTAACTTAATAGTTATATTTTTAAACATATTGACTTCGACTTGATGTTGAAATTCATAGTAGGGTCTAAGAAGCGAGGTGTGATAGTGAACGAATTGATAGCGATAATCCTAAAATAGACTAAAGTGTTATTTATCTGAATGTTGGACGTGTGAACGACTTATTTATTACTTCTCTGTTATCGCGTCATGTGCATACGATGCACGCTGTTTGAAAACATACACTATTAATGTAAAAGAGTCGTAATGTAGAAATGCATCTGCGCAATTTTGAACTTTAAAATAATAGACAGTAGACCGAAATTGTTAGACAGTCACTGGTGTCTTATACATGCGATGCGCGTTATTTGGAAGATTATTAGTCAGTGTTAAATAGACACATGGTGATATTTCTTTGTGTGGCAAATTTTGTCTTCTCCCGATTGTTATAAGGTTGAAAATTGCTTAGTAGTGTTATTAACTTAAAAATATTTTCTACTGTTTGTGCGATATGTGTAGGTGTGGTAGTAGTTAACTGTATAGCTGTGTTTATGATATGCACGTTGCAAGCATACAGATGTGTGTGTATGTGTGTGTGTTGTACCTACCGATATTATTTTTATATGCTCTAAGTTTATCATTAGGTCAGATCGCTTTGTAGGTCAAATGAGATAAGTAGACCAACGTCCTCGCTTAGACTTTTTTAAAAGAATATCAAATAAATATGTATAATCATTCACATTAATTTTTTATCATTGTTCACTGGTGTGAAACGAATCGACGAGTACCCCTTTTATTACGATCGTGCGATCCGTTCATCTCTAAACTTAGTTCAGCGTCATCTAGTGGAAACCTAAGGAACTTGCATAAAACTTATCAGTTCGAGACTTCGAGTAGACAATGATTTGATAGTTTTTTATTTTTTCACGAAACCCTGATATTTTTTTCCAAAATCCAAGGAGCCCATGTTACTCTTTTCCACACGAGACAAATATTTGTGTGATTGATAGATATTAGTTTCGAGTCTGGGTGGACTGTGTTCGTTATTTGTGTAGGTATTAGTTAGGGTTGCCATCTCTAAAATTTGGCAACCAGGACAAGAAGCGTGAAAACCCCGGAATTTAGAGCCCAGAAGCCGGATATATCAACATTTTTTTAAACATAGTTAGGACGGGTGGGTCGGGGGGCGGAGAATTTAGCGAGTCGGTTCGTAGGTTGATCGAGGCATGCGGGTACAGTGCGTGTGTCATCACGGGTGGCCAAATACTTTAAATTTTTAAACCCGGACTACAAATGAAGACGCGCCCGGGCGCTCCCCAGATGCCCTCTGGCAACCCTATTATTGGTAAAGTCTTCCGCACATAGGGCTTGTTCCTTAGTACGGGCATTGTCTTTTTCAACAGAAAAATAAAACTTTAAAACAAATGAGTGTAAATTGCAAGCCTAAAAGTACTACTGCTGGTGTTTGTAATTAAGCACTAGGGAGCACTTCACACTGTCATTATCATTTAATGAAATAGCTCCTATGTTACGTGATAACAAGGCCGTCATTCACGAAGTCATTATCACGGTACGGTGTAAATGCGGCCGTTAATTTCAACAGTTTGGCAGTCAGCCAATACCTCGTTATGCGTATTGTATGTAGTACTTATTGTAAAAAGTTGTTTTATAAAAGCGCTTTGGAAATATATACCTAGTAGTAGAGATTCTATTCATCAAAAGGAAAAGTCAGTCTGTTTGACAACTTACTGTAATTCAAACCAATAGGGTAGGTACTTTCCATTGCTCTCGAATCATGATGAAGGAAGATTTTACAGCACCATTAAAAGATAAAGAAGAAGCAAAGTGACGGAAATTCGTTTCAGGTCTAATTTTCATTCAAAGGAAAAATATTTGCAAGAAAATTTAAAATAAGCACAATTTATTTTCTTACCTTCGTTATTATTATAAAGTGGCTTTCAATTATATTTCACAGTGCGTGCCATCCTGTGATAGATGGATAACCTTTAAAAATAAAAATAAGCTCTGAAGATAGCTACTTGTGTCTTCTTTTGTTTTTTTTAGAGATTGTCTATAATAATAAAACTTTTCTGTAAACTAAAGTAAAAATCTTCTAAAGTCATTTGAAATTAAAGTACTTCCTAACAAGGTGTCTTCTTTTGTTTTTAGAGATTGTCAATAATAATAAAACTTTACTGTAAACTAAAGTAAATAATATCTTCTAAAGTCATTTGAAATTAAAGTACTTCCTAACAAGGTGTCTTCTTTTGTTTTTAGAGATTGTCAATAATAATAAAACTTTACTGTAAACTAAAGTAAATATCTTCTAAAGTCATTTGAAATTAAAGTACTTCCTAACATGGTGGTAGGGCTCCTAAGTGCCTAGAAATAAGGAAATTACTGTGTTGCCGCACAATTTACAAAGATCTGCAATCTCATAGCGATGCCGTGATAGCCACGCAGTCATTTCCTGTTTTACCTTCCACGCCACGGTGCGGTGATCTTGAGCAAAATTAGTTCTTAAATAGCCCTGTTATGATATAAATGAAACAATTACTCGTTACGAGAATTAAATTATACGTAATAACGTATCCTCAATTGTGTACAATTTACGCGCTTGCCTTTAGGTACATACCTATCTTTTGTTATTTTAATTTCAAACATAGGATAATTTTATTACATATTTTTAAAACTAAATAAAAACTATCTACTAACATATCTATAACTACTATTTACAATACTATAAATAAATAATAATACAAATGGTAATGTGGGCTAGGCGTCAAAGTATTCGTCGGCATGACAACGATTTCAAACGAACTTTCGTTTTACGTTTAAAGGGCTTTAATTGTCGATTACTCGATCTCAGATCACCCATCCCTAAATCTAACAGCTAGAAACAAGTACAATGAGAAAATATATGATTTTTACGTACAATTGCAAGCTATTTTTATTTTTTTCGCCCCAGAACCTTCCTCGGACTTCCACGAATGTGAAACAAAGAATTGGACTTAACAAGAAATTATACCTTTATAATATAGATTTACAACAAAAACTGGCTCTATTTCTCAAATCTCATTCATGACACCTCTGTGTAGTGAAGAGTCAGTTTTGTCAGTTTTTTTTTGAGTAGATGACTGTATAGGTAGGTATCATATTTTTTACACAAAAACACAACAGAACAAGGCACAGAAATGACACCACAGTGGAAACAAGTTTATGAACCACATCCAGTGATTACGAGTCTCCCCAAGGGGGAACGAATCCGTCGTGATCTCAATAAGTGAGGATTGGATGACAACAAGGTCATTTTACTTGTTCTGTTGCTGTCAACAGACAGACGCAACAACATAAGTACTTTCAAAAGGAAGACGGGCATCCTGACGATATAAATGAAATGAAATGAAATAATAGAACGCATACAGAATAAATTCATTCGGTTCATGTACTTGAAGTTATATGGAGTATATCCGGGATATCCATTGTTATATCCTACCTTATTCATTCTGGGTATGGTAGGTTATAATAAATTAGAGATAAGGCGTGACCTACAATTGGCAACATATTTATTCCACGTTCTACGTGTCAAAACAACAAATGGTAGTATTCTAGGTGAGATTCGCCTATTTGTACCAAATGGGAATAGGAGTCAGCGTAGGCAGCCGCAGCTGCTGGTGGTGCCGAGTGCGCGCACAGGACTACTATATAACGCACCGTTAACTGGCGCGCTGCGCACGCTCAACTCGGTGGCTGAGGAACTAGATGTGTTTAATTGTTCATTGAATGACTTCACTCAGACGACCTGTAGGGTATTATGTAGTAGGAAGTAAATGTATTTAGTATGTAAGTTGTGTACCTATGTAAATATTTATTATGTACTATAATTATTACTCTACACTATCGAATTGGGTAACTGTAATGGTAGATGTATGTTGTATGATAAATAAATAAAAAAAATAACAAGTACCATTCTCAATTTGACAAATTATTCATGGAGTTTTCGAGTAGATTGATGATTAACACATCGAAATTTGTATTTACTTAAAATGTTTACTGGCTGCCCGGTGCGGTGGCGCAATGGATTTATATAAACGACACGGCTGCGCAAGAGGTCCCGAATTCGATTACTGGGTGGGATAAAATTGGTATTTGGCTTTTCAAACAACTACCTACCTACAAAAGGAAGAGGTTCTCAATTTGCTGTTATTTTTTGTATGTTTTTTACGCGATTACTTTTAATGATTCCCATAGATGGTCCCATATAAATTAAATAGAAATTGATTTAGCAGTTATTAAAAAAATCAAAACTTTAAGTACCTACCTACACGTAAAAGCCAGAAGTGATTCTGTCAGATTGTAATCCGTTCCATATCGCGAATACACCAAATTTATCGCTGAGCTCAATTGAGAATAGGGACCCGTGTCAACGTGACCTCTTTAAGTCCTCGTTGTAACAATATCACAGCTGGTGTATAGTTTGGGGTCAAACAAAAGCAGGGAGCTATGCTTTCAGACTATAATAGTATAATAGTATTCTACCACATTCACACAGCGCAATCTAGTCCCAAAGTAAGCAATTATATTTGCTTGTGTTATGGTTACTAAAGAACTGATATACTACTTAAATTGTAAATATATACATATTTTAGATAAATTACACCGAGACACTGAACAAACCTTTATGCTCATCACACAAAGATTTGTCCTGGGTGGGGATCGAACCCACGACCTCCGGTTTAGCAGTCAGGGTCACTAACCACTAGACCAACAAGGCCAACACTAGGCCAAAACTATTGTAACTAGGCAAGGCTTTCATCTCCACTAATATTATAAAGCTCATGTGTTTGTTTATTTGAACGCTAAGATCTCAGGAACTAAGTTCTTGTATTACTAGAAGTCGGGCAGGCCTTCGCTTCCATTGTTCTTTATTTGGCAACTGCTCAGATCCTATTGGCCATAGATGTATTAACGTCGATAAATGGACTATCCAACTCTAAAATATTTTTTCAAATCGGACCAAACAAAGTCTTCATCAAGATCTTTACCTATAATAGAAGTTATAGATTTTATTATTTATATTTTTTTAATCTCCGGGGCAGCACACTTCTTGAATTTTCTCTGAAATTGACAAAGAATATTAAAATGTGTGAATTAAAGATTGATTAATTCTCAATTTCTCACACGACTTAATTCAAGTCTTATTCCTAACATTTATTATGTAATTGCTTTCGTAACGGCGCACTCTCAACGACTTTTGAGCTTCGAAATGAACCAGAGGGTAGTATAAGAAAGTGAACTGGGTTGTGTCAACAGCACACTGAATGGAACTAGGTCGGGCCTTACTTGCTAATGAGAGGCCTGCATTTGCCCGATATACAGCCTTTCAAATTTTAATGCGAATGTTTTATTTTTAGCAAAAATGTATGTGAAAATCGGAGCGGCAGCAAATGGTGAACCAAATAAAATTGTTGAAGTTGAGTTAACGACTGAATTTCGACAGTACAATATTTCGACATGTTGCGAACTTCGAAAACACATAGATCGACAAGTCATTGCTTCGACAGACAATTATTAGACAACACAAATCTTCTAATTACCATTACTTCGACAGACAAAACTTAGACAAGACACATCTTCGAATGACCAGTACTTCGACAATTTAATGTTCTGAAATGTAATAAAATCTACCTAATTCATTATATTATGTACCCAATCATATTATTTTCCGGTTAAATAAAACACAAATTTAACAATCAACAATACTTTCTTTAACTGTATATTATCTTTTCATTAAATGAAATCATACATGGGTACATAATATAATTAATTAGGTAGATTTTATTACTGTGGTTCTTTAGATGGTGTTTCTCTTCCATTGGGTCAGTTCTCGGGAATAAAACATCTTTTAAGACGATCCCCGCGAATATGAAAACTGGCGATATTAGAATTTATTCTTCATATAATCACACGGTGGGGACGTATGGGCTCCTCAAAAAATATTAAATTAATTCTGTGTTAATTTGCACCTTGAGCGTATGGTACTCTAAAAAAAATCAAAAAT
Source organism: Laspeyria flexula (assembly GCA_905147015.1). Lineage (NCBI taxonomy): Eukaryota > Metazoa > Arthropoda > Insecta > Lepidoptera > Erebidae > Laspeyria > Laspeyria flexula. The sequence continues at coordinate 3,700,220 of LR989958.1, forward strand.
TGGATTGTATTAATTACGGGGCGAATCTTGCGTGGCTAATGGGCTCGTAGCCTTATGTACGCAGAGTTGATATTTTATTTTCTTTTTGTACGAGGTACACCTACCTATCTTATACAGCGCGTGCGGCACAAAATCGCTCGCTGTAGCGGAAATTAGGTGAGGCCTATGTTCAGCAGTGGACGTCATTGGGCTGATATGATGATGATGATACCTACCATACTTTTTACTATTTTATCCGAAATTATTTCTAATACTTGTTTAGCATTTATATAAAACACGATCACTAGTTTCTATTTACCTAGTGCTTATTCACAATTTAGTATCTTGTGTATGTCAGAAATACTCCGTTCTTACCTTCACTATCACTACTTAGTATAAAACAAAGTCGCTTTCTCTGTCCCTATATCCCTCTACGCAACGGATTTTGATGCGGTTTTTTTTAATAGATAGACTGATTCAAGAGGAAGGCTTATAGGTATAAAATACATATCACGCGGGTGAAGCAGCGGGCGGAGGCTAGTATCTAATAAATCTATTTGTATATCCAATCACTTTTGTAAAGATGTACGGGGTTAGACGGGGTATGTATTCAAAGCCTTGATGATTCAATTTATTCTGGCTGGTTCATCTTATTATGGTTGATTCCGAGATTAGATTCGAATAAGAAAATGTTCGTCTTTTTTATATATTGACTTGTAATCTTCTTGCCTAAAAATAATAACGTAATACAAAAATTAATGTAGAGCCTCATGGTTGAATACCTATAAAAAAGTGCTTGGCTAAATTATGCTTGATTACACAGCGACGTGTTCTGTTCATCTTTTTTAAATCAAATACATAATAATTATGTATTTTTTCTTTCTTTTCAGGTACGTATCACATCCTGCATATCGCTGCCTTACCTCTTTTAAACTAGCCTTAGTAACTAAGTTTTTGAGAATAATATTCTTGACAGACGGACAACGAACGGAGTGATCCTTTAAGGCTTCCGTTTTTTCTTCTTGAGGTACGGAACCCCAAAAAGTAGGTGAAACATTCCCTGAGTGACGTAAGTACAATTTCTGCTTATCCCTATGCAATAATAGTCGTGTCGTTATTTCAAGTCGTGTGTTCGCAACACGTGTCTCATTTATCAAATTCATTTATCTGATAAAACATGTTATCAATAATATTACTGATAGAGGACCAAGTGCATAACAGATCAATATCGCAGATTAGAACCTATATACTTAGTGTAAACAGTTTTAATAAAGATACCTATTATGTATTTTGTCTGTAGCAAATAATATTTGTAATGACTTTTAGTTTTAAGAAACACTCAGGGCCGGATTTAGAGGTCTAGAGACCCTGGGGCATCGACGACAGAGTGGTGACCTAAATTAATTTCCGAATAAAAAATCATATTCAAAATTGTTTATTGCGAATGTACCTTGTTGTCCTAACAATGTTACAAAAATATATTACTTATATTTGCTTAAGTGTTTATCAGTTTATCATAAATGCGAAATTTTTTTTTGTCCATTGCGGAGGCCCCTTCCTTGTGAAGGCCCTGGGGCCATCATCGCCCCGCCTGCCCTGCCTTAAATCCGGCCCTGAAACTGTCAGCCTCCTCTCTCCTTTCAGGGCAGGATTACATAATTTACAATAACTACATACTAGTGTATATAAACTCATTTTAAGTGAACTATGTATAATATAATTATGTTATTTATGAGTAACTAGACGTCGCGCGGGGCTTCGCTCACGTAGTTCTTTATTTGGCGACTGCTCAGTTCATATTCGCCGTAGCGTGATATTATATAGCCATTTACATGTGGGTAAATAAAATATGTAATAGCAAAAAAGGCTGTACGGAACTACTGCAGCACTTTAATTTAATACTAATATTAGACATTTTTGTTTTTGTAACCATACTTTGTTTGTTATCTTAAAGTGAGGCGAAACAGGAATGCGGAATTTTTTGGAATGTAGGGCGAACAAGTGGGGCAAATGTGGAACAAATCAAGGTCGAGAACATCACCAAATAACTTGTGAACGTGAACCTTACACGTTAGCAGAGCTTATAAAATACAAAATTTTGTTTCGAATTATATTAACGAATTCTATGAATACAAAACAGATCCCCCATTTCCCCGCCAATCAAAAACCGCTACATGACTGACAGATCAAGTCGTTCCCAATATTACATAATAATATGCAAATTATATGAATGGCTGACACGCCATATTGCTATAGATTCGATTAAGATTTTATGTAAATAAACTTAAAAAACTTCGCTGCCGTGGATCTTTGTTTGGCCATTACTCAGCTCCCATTGGTCTTAGCTTGATGTTATAAAGACTATCTATAGGCTTCCTCGATAAAGGGGTTATTCAGAAGACAGCGCGTTTTAACAAACAAACTCTTCCGCTTTCTAATATAACTATTATATCCTATTTAAATGCTTGATGAAGTTCAATATATATATACGAATCTATAGAGCTAAACTTTTTTTTTAATTTTGCGAAAGTACTAAAAATATCATAATAATTCATTATCATTTATTCATTACTAGTAGTCGCGCGGGGCTTCGCTCTCATCGTTATTTCTTTGGACACTGCTCAGCTCCTATTGGCCGTAACGTAATGTTATATAGCCTATAGCCTTCCTCGATAAATGGGCTATCTGACACTAATAATTTAACTAATAATTTTTCAAATCGGACCAGTAATTCCTGAGATTTTAGCGTTCAAACAAACAAACTCTACAGCTTTATAATATAAGTATACTGAATAATTATTAAGTGTAGATTATTCCACAAATTGGCCATTTCATAAACTTGTACAAAACTTCAGTTGTGTTAGCAGCCTCCTACAGAAAAGGAAACTAAACCGAACTTAATTAAGTTATAAATATAAGCTACTAGGTTAGATGTAGGTAGACTGATAGGCAGTAAGACTGGTTTGTTAGACTTGGGAAATTGTGAAACTAGTACTGCTATTGGCCAATAGAATCCTAAGCTAATGTTATATGTAACTATTATACTAGAAGCCGCGTAGGGCTTCGCTATCGTACTTCTTTGTTTGGCCTAATCGATCGAATCGAACCGAAACTAATCGATTTTACAAACGATGTTTTTGTTTGTACAAACGACGACTTTAAAACCGATCCTTCTCTATTCGTACCAGAGGCGTAACTATACCATCTTGGGCTCCTAGCAAATTCTTTTGATGGGGCCCTATCAGTAAGAATCGTTGCGTTGTACTTAGTTTAATCATCCACTTAAGATGTGTTGTTAAAACCTTAATAATTAACTTGAATTTGTATTATGGTCTCCAGTTGTCTCACTTTAATATATTTTATAACATATTTGCTCGTAAAGGGTCTCTTATTTCACCAATTTCAGTGTTGTAATGTATCTCATTACGCACTAGTGCGGTAATGTAAAGTAAATTGCAGGGCTTCTCATGCTCACATACTAATAATCAAGGGGCTCCGTACGTAACGAACGGTACCTATTTTTTTAAATCTTAGCAAAGAATGGAGCACTTTGGGAATAACCCAAGAGTTTTATGTCAGAAAAGTGGTCAACATTTTATGAATAAAATTAATTTTGGGAGATATAATAATTATGATATAATTATATAAAATAAACATTTAATTCTTTAAGTTAATTAATTTAGACCATAAATTACAACCATTTATCTGTAATAAAACACAAAAATATTAATTTACTTTATTAGTAATACTGGCTGTTTTTGTGTTTTTGCCTTTAAAAAAAAGCGCTGATGCGCGCGCATCGATATTTGTGACAAGTAAAAATTATTCCGCGCGCTTTTTCTTTTCGCTGTATTTGTTTTTTTCTAAGAAAGTACGAATTTTATTTATTTCCTCGCAAATATGTTATAAAACGTCGTATGACATTCGTGCGGTTTGATAATTACAGCCTCTGCTTTCTTGTAGCCCTCGCCTACGGCTCGGGCTAGCAATATCGCCTCGGCTGTAATTATCAACTTACCGCACTTATATCATAATGTACTATTATAACATATTTGCTCGTAAAGGGTCTCTTATTTCACCAATTTCAGTGTTGTAATGTATCTCATTACGCACTAGTGCGGTAATGTAAAGTAAATTGCACGGCTTCTCATGCTCACATACTAATAATCAAGGGGCTCCGTACGTAACGAACGGTACCTATTTTTTAAAATCTTAGCAAAGAGTTTTTATGTCAGAAAAGTGGTCAACATTTTATGAATAAAATTAATTAACTTTGGTAGATAATAAAATTATGATATAATTATATAAAATAAACATTTAATTCTTTAATTTAATTAATTTAGACCATAAATTACAACCATTTATCTGTACTAATACACAAAAATATTAATTTACTTTATTAGTAATACTGGCTGTTTTAGTGTTGTTGCCTTTAAAAAAAAGCGCTGATGCGCGCGCATCGATAAATTGTGACAAGTAAAAATAATTCCGCGCGCTATTTCTTTTCGATGTATTTGTTTTTTTCTAAGAAAGTCCGAATTTTATTTATTTCCTCGCAAATATGTTATAAAACGTCGTATGACACACGTGCGGTTTGATAATTACAGCCTCTGCTTTCTTGTAGCCCTCGCCTGCAGCTCGGGCTAGCAATATCGCCTCGGCTGTAATTATCAACTTACCGCACTTGTATCATAATGTACTATTAAGCAGATACCTAAAAAAGTAACAAATATAGTTTTGAAGTAAAATTTTTCTTTTTTTTAAATCAGGTTAGTCAGGTTAAAAATTTACTTCTGAGCTCGGGGTTTCCTAGGCGGGGGCCCTCTTGGGTCCGGGGCTCGTGGCATTTTGCCAGCCCTGCCATTCTATAGTTACCTACTAATTCATACCATACTATTCAGTCAATTATTGTCATCTGTATGTATGACAATTCCTAAGCCACCACAGATGGTATCAGTTTATCATTGTTTTTTTTATTAATCTGTGGTGTTAGAAATTAAGTGTATTTTTAGTAATTTTTGTAAAATTTGAAAAGTTTTTCTCACTTACTTTCTCTACCATGGGGTGAAAAGCTCATGGTATGAATCGACGAATGACCCAAAAACACAATTAAGGTCTCTGCTGTCGTATTAACTAAATATAACGTTGTACAAATTAGACGTATTAGAATAACAAAAACGTGTAGGTTGTATAACAGCTGAAGTTAATTATGTTTGTCACGTGCGAGACGGAGTGCGGGCGTGACATTACAGTCCTGTAATTACACTAACATGCTATTTACACGCAGTTACGAACACGTTGTAGTTACGTATACCTATTACTCAGAGGCAGAGGGCCTACGAATTTCGATATCGCCTTTCGGCCATTTTCAATTATCTATCGATGAATTTGGCTACTAGACATAGAATTTTAACATACTTTCGAGTCCTTCCCGCCATTTTACCGTAAGTGACACTTTTATAGAAATATATTGACGTTTATAATATTAAAAATAAAATAAAAACAATATTATAACAAAGAATTATTGTAGTATGTCTAGTCACTACATATTCTAAAACAAAGTCCGCCGCGTCTGTCTGTCTGTTCGCGATAAACTCAAAAAATACTACACCGAATTGAAAAAATATTTTAGTGTTATATAGTATATTTATCGAGGAAGGTTAATGTCTATATAACGTCACGCTTGGACCAAAAGGAGCTAAGCAGTGGCCAAATTAATAAAGAAAGTCTTTGGGAGATTTCTAGTGTAGGTATTACAAATATATTTAAATTAGATTCCAAGTTGTTGTATGTTTATGATAATATTTTCCTTTAATAAACTAGCAAACATATAAGTAATATATTATGTCGTGAAGATTTTACAACAAACATATATATAAGTGAAAACATACATATATTTATAAACATCATAATAATTATTAAAATGATACATCACTTTCACACGCCTGCACATACTTTGTACCAAGACAAACTTTATACACAACAATAATATTTTTATACAATTAAAAGACACAAAGTAAAAAATTGCAAATCATTAATGCAAAAATAATAAACTTCATTTCACATTAATGGCTCACTGCTGCTGCTGCCTGGACCTATTTAGAGGGAGGGTTATGCGGATTGGTGGATAAGACTCTATCCTTAAATTTTTTTTAGGGTAAGTAGGTTTCCTTACGATATTTTTCCTTCACCGTTCATTGCAGATGGTAATTAAGCCACTTGACTTCTATAGTAATAATAATATAATAATTTAATATTCTACCACATTCACACAACGCCATCTAGTCCCAAAGTAAGCAATTATATTTGCTTGTGTTATGGGTACTAAACAACTGATATACTACTTAAATACATTTTTTTTGTAAATATATACATATTGTAGATAAATTACACCCAGACACAGAACAAACCTTTATGCTCATCACACAAAGATTTGTCCTGGGTGGGGATCGAACCCACGACATCCGGCTTAGCAGTCAGGATTACTAACCACTAGACCAACAGGTCAGTCAAAGTAATCTATATGTTACCGAATATGGTGTTAAATTCAGGTATTGTGTACAGTGCCCAGGAAATATATGTATTATGACAAATAATTTGACAATAGTTATTATTATAACACACATTTTCTAAAAAAATATACTGTTTTTGTATAAAATGCCAAAATAGTGGTAGGATTTTATAAACTACTTAATGCATTTCCTAAAATCTATTATCATTTTATACATTTCCCAGGAATTGTATGAAATTCCTGACTTTAACACTTTTCCGGTAATTTATACCTATGTACATTATAGTGGATAGACTAAATGTGGGTGGGCTTGATCTTACGCTTGTTGGCTATCCAATCTCTTACCTATCATAGTAGTCAATAGTAGGTATTTCACAATATAACACAAGTTTCGTCACGGAGTAATTTTCCTACTAATACACTTAATTTTAGTAGGATAAACAATCTTCTCTGTAACTATAAATAAACAATGATATCTTCACTCGATTACCGAGTAACTCTAGTGTTCGTTTAAAAGTAAACATCCATTTACGACTAACAAGTCTAGCTTCACGAATTTATATACAGGATGTTCGAGAGTTGTATGAAGGGCCTGCAGAAGAGCTCCAACAACAAATAAGAAGACGTATTTTACATCAGCAAATATTTTATTCAGGAAGGCTATTACAGAAAGCTATTAACATCAAATCAAATCACATATTTGCAAGCTATATGGGCTCATAGTTTTAAACCATAAACTAACAAGTTTTCCTTTACACGGCTCCGTGTTTCCATTGCGATTCTTGCTACAATTTGCATTTTTGAAGTCACCTGTTACCTGTTTATCGTCACTGTCTAGGACATCCTGTATACACACAAACTTCTCTGAAATTTGAAGTGTTTCGCATCTGAATATTGAGTTCACTGTAAACTATTACTTCTTAAATAAAATTATTATAAAATTCGAATTCTTGGATGCTTCGAAATGTAAACAAGTTTATGGATTTTAATAATCACAACCCACATTTCGAATAATGAAATCATTTATAGCATTAAACAATGATCAAATGTAAATTTATAATATTAACCCAACAGGCTAGATATTGTCATCTTTACTGCAAGCTTACATGTAGGTACCCATATTAAGTATTTTAAGTTATTTTGCATAATAAAAATCGATATTACGCGGCTTTGTCATGAAATAGATGTTGTCCAAGATTTCAGCCGCGTTGCTGCACTTTTTGTGCACGTAACTGCAACTGGATGACTTGTTGCATAAAACCTTCTTCTATAAATTGACTATTGAAAGCAAAATAATTTTCAAGATCGGTCTAATTGCTTCTGAAATGAGTGACTTTAAACAAATAAAAAAAGATAAGGAAACCTATACAGCAGAAAATTGAAGAACATTTACACACACCGTTTCACAAATGACAAAGTTTCTAAGAATGCTCGTTATTTAGTTAAACATACTTCTTATTATCATTATTTGGCTGTTAACCAAAATTTCTCGACGAATGAAAACGGTAAAGATTTGTGATTCATTCGCATCTTCGGAGGTTACGCGTTTTTGAACGACTTCTTGATCATAACTACTTTTGTGGAGATTATGCGTAAGCTTACGAACTATGTGTGGGTTTGAAGATACAAAATATTATTTTTTTATTATACCAATACACATGGCGCTACGATAGTAATAAGTATATACTAATATTAAAAAACTGAAGAGTTTGTTTGGTTGAATGTGATCATCTCAAGAACTACCGGTTTAAATAGAAAAAGGACTTTATAAGGCTATATAACATCACGCTAGAACCTATAGAAACTAAGTTGTGCCTAAAAAAGATCCACGGCAGCGAAACTCCGGGCAACAGCTGTAAGTAATAATATCATAATTAAATATTATGACAAGATGTTATAATATCTCATCGGATCAGCCAAATTTCAATAATTTTTCTAAGGAAGATTCTTTTCCCTATCAAGATGAAGGTCATACTTGCAATCTCGATACTCGATTGCTCGATTTCGATAACATTATCAAATGAAAAATTATATAAATAGTGTAATTAAGGTTTTCTACATTTGACAAGGATATTGAAATCCACCGATCTTATGTCGAGATTGTTAGTGGAGTTATTTATAATTCAAGCTGGACGAATGCAAGGTACATAAGGCAAAAAATATAGTATTGCTAAATACTATACGAAAAAATTCAATAAGATACATCTAATTTTAGATGCTTCGTATGCGACACGGCATATTTGCAGACAATCATAATGACAAGTCTAATAATATAATCAAACGCATAAAATGGTCGCCATTGCCAAAACGTGCACGCTTGCAACACGCGAATAGTATATAAAAATATCAAAAACATTAGGCTTGCATCCAACTAAACATTAACTAGAACAAACATAAATTAACTCTTTTAGATCGATAGCAAGTCAACAATCTTATTTCGCACACTGAGTTGATAATTGTTCTAAAATGATCAATTTCACTTTATAATTAACGACCTTATTGGAATTAATACAAGGTAGAAACTAATAAACATTATTTTTTCACATAGTGCCTTTTTCCAAGACAGGGTAGAAAATTCTTTGAATTCATCCAATCATCTCAGGAAGCGTGACTTCAAGTTATTTTATTCATTGGTGCTTAAATCCACAAGGTTTGCCTGATGGTAAGCGGTGACCTTGGAGCCATGGTTATCGGCTCATCATAACTCAGAAACAATCAAGTATTCTTCGTTGAGCTGACTTTTTGGGATATATGCTTACTTTTGTAGACACTTCTACTCGATGCAGTGACTTTTCTAGGACAAAAGGACCTTTTCTTAAACAATAGAGAGTTAGTTTAATGACTATCTCTTTCTGCTCTTGAAGCAAGGCAGTCAAATTACTTTACAAAGAGTAAATTTAATACTACAGACAGCATTCAACACAATGTCTGAAAAGAATTTTATTACTTAAACGTACGACGTTTCAAACTGTCAAATACATTTCTACCTAGTGCAGATAGTTCAGAGAATCCAATACTTATTGTCTCGACAGTAGTTTGCAAGTACGTGAATGGACATCCAAGTTCGCCGATATCTTATCTACAGTTTTCTATCGCTAGTTGAAACTTTATTATTGTCCAGTCGACACTTTAGCTTCAAGTTTTCAACTAACTCAGCGTGTTAGTCGGTCAAGTCTTTTAAACCTAAAGATAAGTAGTAAAGACATTTTTATTTTACTTTGTGTTATAAAATATCTTCTTGTATTTGTATTGAAATAAGATTTTATTCTGAGTCCAAAATCGGACGTATTTACAAAACTACTTCAATCTGTATGATCTGTTTGTTTAGAGGTCAAATCTTTCTAACTGAAATCGAGATCCTTTGATGATGGAACCTGAAAGCGACCCTTCCCACGGCCTTAGGTTCTTTCGATTTCATTCGTCTTGACAAGTCATCATTTCAACCTATAAACGTCTAACTGCTGGGCACGGGTCTCCTCCAAAGAATATAAAGGGAATTAAGCCTACAATACCACGCTATCCAGACGGGTTGGTATAGGGTCTGTTTCGAATTATCCTTTTCTCGCAGTGCTCTTATCTGCATAAGTGTACTCCCTTAGTCTCCTTTTATGACACCCACGGGTTGAGATGGGTTAGTGACATTCTGTATACTTAATCCATCACTTTACGGATACTTGACAAGTACTTTGGTCTAAAATATCCAAACATAAAAGATGGTTTTAAAAATCTATTATGAGCATATTCATTGTTCTTTAGAACCTTTAGTTCAGTAAAGGTTAACAATCCCTTATAGTACATTGAACCTTAATCGAGAAAGCTGAATCGCGATATTGTCCGATATAAAGGAGAATCTGCTACTCAGTTCAATGTCATAAAAATAAGTGAAATAAATTGGTAACTTAGGTTTTCAATTATTAAATAGCGTTTGCTTTTGGCTTTCTTTGCGTGTTTTTTCTAATATGTTTGCTGAGAATAGTAGCAGACTGTGACATGTAGGCTAAAAAAAATACCACTACAGATATTTCTTCTACCCTCACTTCTCTTCACGAGGAAACCACACTAAAAATGCAATGTTATTTTCCTGAGAAGTTATTTTTATGTCCCAATGGTAGCGAACATACTTATGGCCTTTCTAATGGTGAGCGATTACCGTTGCGAGGTGTTGCAGGCGTCTATATAGATACAGACGCCTGCAACACCTGGAGCCAGGTATTGGTGTTTTAAGGACCTCTTAAACCACCTTTGCTCCCCTATGAGCTCGCACACTACATTTCACTCAACAGGAAAACCACACAATGTTATTAAAGCTGTGGTCTTGTGTAAGTTATTCAATTTCATTGAGAAACGACGATAAAATTCATGTGAAGGGTAAAATGTCTGTTCGTGTAGTGTCGAATTAAGAATACATATTATCACTACCGCATTTAAAACGTGGGTGGGTGCCGTAAAAAGCGTCTAAGGGAGCACCTTGAACAAACGAGAGCACTGCGGGAAAAGGAAAAATCGAAAAAAAAACCTATACGAACAAGTTTGGCAAGCGTGCTAAATTCCGTCTAAAATCTTTGGAGGAGACTGACTTTCTGGGTTATAGTGATGAGAGGGTAAAATAAAAATTCGATATTCTACATTCGCTCAGCACATTCGGCACCCAGTGTCTTCGACCTTCTAATATATACAATTAAGGATAGTTTACTATACCTCCAGCCACAAATAGAATGTAAAGTGGTATTTTTTCATACTTATTTACATGTTTTTGTGTACAGTGTTCCACTATATTCTTATGTAAGGTACTACAAACTCAATCGTGCATATTTCAGTGACATTCTGAAGCGTTTTTATTTGTTTGTTTGTTACGCGAACTTACATGTGCTTTAAATTGATTGTTTTATGTGGTAAACCTATTTAGTATCACTTTTGAATAGTAAATAGGATTAAGATATCAATATATGGGCTCGAGGAAAGTGCACTTTTCTCTCTTGCTCTTGCTTATATCAACTGTTCGGTTAGACGCACTTGAAGCATTGTGGTATTGAGATGTTCGTAACGATCATCGAGGTTAAGCAACGTTCGGCAAGGTGAGTTCATGATGGGTGACCAATTGTGGCAATTTCTTTCTCGAGCGTCTCCGTGCTTCGGAAGGCACGTAAAGCCGTTGGTCCCGGTTATTATTTATTGTGGTAGCCGTTAAGTCAGGTTGGAAGCCTTCTAGGCGACTTGATAAATTCCAAGATTAGGGTGTGCCTCAAGCCCATACGATAAAATAAAAAAATAGTCAAATGTTTGAAAATAACAACGACTAAGTCAAAGATCAATTGACTGGCCTGTTGGTCTAGTGGTTAGTGACCCTGACTGCTAAGCCGGAGGTCGTGGGTTCGATCCCCACCCAGGACAAATCTTTGTGTGATGAGCATGAAGGTTTGTTCTGTGTCTGGGTGTAATTAATCTATAATATGTATGTATTTACAAAAAAAAAAAAACATTTAAGTAGTATATCAGTTGTTTAGTATCCATAACACAAGCAAATATAATTGCTTAATTTGGGACTAAATGGCGCTGTGTGAATGTGGTAGAATATTATTATTATTATCAATGTTATGACTAGGCCCTACTCAGTATTAGATCCTCCTATCATTTTTTTTTAATAATCACAAAATATGTCTAGGCTTTTAGGTAAAAGACTAACCATATCATCACCCTGGATGGTAAAACGTATGCTCCTTTGTATCATCCTTGTTCAAAAAGAAAAGCTGTTTCATAATATTGGGTTTGTTACACAACGTGTCACACATTAACGATGCGACAACATCAAATAAGTTTATAACAAGATTTATGAAGACCTTGTGCCCAAGGATTATGTTCGGAAAAATATTCCTTCCAAGCGCGAGATGTCACTACCTATTTTCGTTAGACGTCGTCAGAATACGACGAAATTCGATTTCAATCCAATGACTCCAGTTAATATTATTTTCACATAAAGAAAATATTCACGTGTTCGTGGAAAACATCGCAGTTATATTAAACTAATAATATTTAAATACAGAAGCAAAGCAGCTGTATGCCGGAAATTAAATTACACTCTCTCTACACTCACGTGCAGCGCAATGTTATTATTAGTATATTATTTACGTATATTTGCATCACGTCAGGTCTGTGATGTGTGTGGATCTGTCGTAGAATGATAAGATAATTTTCGCGAAATTCCTACGATTTTTGGGAAAACATGGATATTTACAGGTTTGATTGTGACCAAATAGATGAGGTTCTAAAGAAGGGACAGATCAGGAGTACCCTAAACCGGCAAGCATGCATGAAAAGACTGATGAATGTTGAAGAAGCCAAAGGTGTATGTCAGAATCGTAGCAAGTGGAAGGAAATAATCTCTGCCTACCGCTCTATTGGTAAAGAGGCGTGATCTATATGTAGGTATGTATGTATTGATTGTTAAATTTAAATTATCAAATTAATCAACATTCGACATATCCACTAATGAACCCGATAGTCTGCTTTACATTACACTTGGAGAAAATCAACTAATTCGGGTATTGAATGATCAATAATCTGCCTGGTCCGGGTCTGTTGCTGTCTAGGTTTTCACTACTGTGATCGGTAATACTTCAGATTGTGTTAAGAACCAATATTATCCACAGTTTTCAGTACTGATAGAGATCTGCCTACCAGTTATAGGCGACGCTACTTACCACTGAAACACCTATCAAAACTTAAAAAGTCTAAAAATAACTTATTACCTCACAACAGTAACAAGTGTAACAACACTATTAACCCTTTTCTTCCTAACTTTTATGACTCCCGTAGCCATTATTTATACTATTCCCTTGCTTAAGTACAGTACGTGTTAACTCCCTAATTCTAAGTGCAGTAACAATAAACACTTCAATACGGTTTATTTTTACCACCGCTGATACGAATGCAGCTTTCATCGCGTTACGAAAGAGTAAACGGTTGAAGGTATAAAAATATCTTACTGAGGTCAGATATATACATATAAACATCAGCTTTATTTAGACACATTATTGAATTTTTGTGCCTTCGAACAAGATGGTTCCGTGGCGTGAGGTTAAGATTTCAGTAATAATAATATAATAAATAATAATTCATTTATTTCGTAATATTTTTTTTACATTCCATAGTTATAAATACCTTATTCTAAACATACATACAATTATAAAAACTTAATAATAATAATATCATATAAGTATTTTCGGAATCTCCGCCCCAGTCCTTGTACTCCATGTCACAATTCAAATGAAGAAGATAACTATTTCTGAATTGAGTCTATTGAGTCTTTTGTAAATACTTTGTTAGATCTATGTAAGATCAACCTAGCATAGTCAACGTCCATAAGCGGCGGTAACCACTTACCATCAGGTGGGCCGTCAGCTCGTCTGCCACCTTAAGCAAAAAAAAATTGTTTAGGTACAAATCAGATCAGATGAAACGTACTCATATATATATATGTACGTATACATAACTATATTTGTAGTTTTTTACTCAACAGAATTAAAACAGGACTTCCAAAAAGGACAGCCCAATCATCAAAAACATTCGTAAACATCATTTGTCTCAAGGTAGACCTTAATCGACGCGCGTCAGGTCAACGACATCACTCCCATTTTTTTGTCCTATCTGTCCAAAACAAGTCCCTTCCTCCTAAAGCGCTTTTAAAGTTACTAGTAATTTGACACCGAAGTCACGTTAAGGTCATTCAACTTTTTAAACTGAATTTAGATAAAGCCGTGAGGACAACAGCAGGTAACTACGGTAGCGTAGGTACCTAAGTGAAGTTTTCCTTTACAAAGCTTGACTAAGCACTGCTACGTTTAAAAAAAGAACTTATAATCTCCTTTTTTAAAATTATGGATAAAGTGCTGTACCGGTAGTAGAAAGGCTTTGTCTCTAAAGCTACCAGCACAGCTATTTTAAGATTGACACAGGCTAGGCTGGGTCAAAACAAAAACCTGTTTCTAATACCTTAGATTACCTACTTTGGACTGGCGGTCCCACGCTTCAAATAGATATACACAAAATAAGCTCCACGAGGACCTATCTCTCTAAATCATCGTGAAGACATTACTTTCAGTGTACAGTTCCCTAATTGCAAAGTGAATGAACTTCTATCTCGATTAATCTTGCGATTCAGGGCTCTGGGAGTGTTGCCAACATTGAAGGTTTGGAAGTAATACAGTTTGTCACGCATTTTATACCAGGAATATTTACTCAATTAAATTTCCGGTTGCAACACTGGTTTTCGATAAAGTTTTTCTTTGTTATTGTTTTTTATAGTATCGCATGGTCAGAGTGAAAAATATAAAAGGTCAGAATGAAAAACGAGATTTCGTGCGTAAAATATAATTTGGCAAGTGTAGAGATATTGCCAGATAGTATAACGATCTGCGAAAGATTGCGCGCAGAAGCTTTTTGTGTCAAGCTCATACACGTACTTGTGTCTTAGAATAGAGATAGACTAATAGTCTTTTCGTGTAAAAATTTATTTAATTAATATCAGTTATTTTGACAAAAGAATATTTTTTCGCCAAATTTAATGTCCCCTAGTCGCGGAAATCTAATTTGGGGTGGCATATTCGTCATGAGCATTTCAAACCCATAAAAGTCCTACTGCTAGGCACGGGTCTCCTCCAAAGCATGTGAAAGGAATTTAACTTAACTATACTGCTCTGGCCAAACGGGTTGGTATAGGGTTTGTTTCGAATTTTCCTTTTGAAATCCACATTGATATACTGCCGATCGGGATCGAACTCGGACCGCATGATTTGCACGCCGGTCCCTTATCCATTCAACCACCACCGCTAGTGACATTATGTATTCTTAATACGTCACTACACGGATAATTGCATATTTTAAGGTGTTTTTTATTGGAAATTGTTGTTACATCACTTTTTTTTATAGCTCAGTATAGTGGCTTCTTCCCACGTTGTTACATTTATTATGATCCGAATCATTTTTGTTATGAATACTCATTGATATAATATCGGATAAAGTTGGGTCATTTCTAGTTTCATAGTAACTTCTCGATTTATTTACAATACGTTGAATCATGTCCAGGAATGTGATACTAAAAATTTTGTAAATCAATGCCGGGACTATGAAACAAAACTTATGTCGTGAGACAAATTATATACAATTACATAATAATCTACAACTCAATTAATTACGAATCAATGTTGGGAACAAGGTCTTTTTACAAAAAGAGTACTTTATAAACTTTGCATTGTCAAAGCATGGATATCTTTGCTATTTCTAAGGGAATCTGATGTAACATAAGCAGTTCTTACGTAACCACTTTATACCTATTTCTATTCGACCTTGGTTCCTTATAAGATGTTGGTATGTTACAAATAGAAACTGTTTAAGGCAAGCTACAAAAACGGCAAATAAGTTGACCCTTTGGTAGAAAGAAAGCTAATACAACTAAAAGATCTGCGTATGCTGGTTAAGTTTGGCTTACAAGAAACATACGGAAATGTACTCAAAAGGGACAGCTAAGAAAAAATGCGGGGTTTGTGTAAGATAATAAGCCCAATTTCAGTAATATGTATAGAAGAAATATAAGCAAAATTGTAAATAGGTCGTTTGCCAAAA
Source organism: Laspeyria flexula (assembly GCA_905147015.1). NCBI lineage: Eukaryota > Metazoa > Arthropoda > Insecta > Lepidoptera > Erebidae > Laspeyria > Laspeyria flexula. The sequence continues at coordinate 3,716,328 of LR989958.1, forward strand.
TATGCGTATACACGCCTCGAGCTAACCTAATTTAACAAAAAAATATGGACACTAAGCTTTATCAACATAAGCAAGAAGAATTATGCAAATGACCTCATTCAATTCTTACCCCAAAAGCTTTTAAGACGATGAAATGTTCTCGATTTTCGGCCTGATTGTTAGAAAACCGGTTGATGGAGCTAAGAGCAGCTTACCCTAGAACGAACTAAGAGGGTTAACCAGAAACCGGCACAGGCTCCGCTTATCCCTGACACCGAATATTTTATGAGTGCCTTTTTTGTGATAATTGTGTTAATCTACAGTGTATCCTAAAGAAAAAACAATGTTGGTATTTGTACACTGTAGTATTGTGTATTTGTGTGTGTAACATAAAGTAAACCAAACCTTTGATAGAATTTACGATTTTATAGGATCCATCTCCGAGCTGCTTTTTTCGACCCGTACTGTTTCCTGGTAATCCATTCCAATTTTATTAATGCTAGTATACTTTTCGGTTGTTTCTCTTTTTGTTGCAACAGATATTATATTTAAACCATATTTTGTTGGTAATTTTTGAAGGTTGTAGTATATAATCATCATCATCATCATCACCCCATTCATGTGCCACTGCTGGGCTCGGGTCGCCTTGCCTTTATATATCTATATCTCTCAGCTCTCTAGATAGAGGCGAGGAGAGCCGAGTATATAATAGGTGATTATTATTTATGCTGAAGATTGGTGAATAAATCTGCATGAGCTTTTATAACGTACCGCAGACCAACTTATACAGTGCACATTTTATGTAACAAATGCGATCCCGGAAGAAGCCTTCATCAGTTTACGTAAACACGAGAGAAATGTACTTAAACAAGAGGAAATAATGTTAGGGCCTCGTGATTTGCATACGAATATGTTTGCTCCGTTGATTTTTAATCAGATATAGTGTACTTAATACATACTTCGTTTATTAAATTGCTCACAGCATGAACCTTTTTCCCGAAAGAATAGGCAACGAGTATGAAGCTCAGGCTTCACCAAAAAGAATCGAAATGAAAAAGATATACTTTACATAAAGGTTTACAAGATTGTTTACATAACTTCGTCGGCCTTGTCTCTGTAAATACAAAGAAGACTCACCACCGCAAGTGGTGCACTTTATTTATAAATAATTCATTTAATTTGGGTAACACTGCAGAGGGAAAAAATGGGGTGAATATTGTGTTGTTTAGAAATAAGTCTTATATACCTACTCTATATATACTTAATAAATCCAAAGAAGTTACAAACAACCGGCCTTATTGGAAATCTCTTGAGGAGGCCTATGTCCAGCAGTGGACTTCCTGCGGCTGATATGATGATGATGATGATGAAAGAAGTTTATTGACAGTCTTATAAAAAACCGCAGTCAATTGTAATGTTTCTGGGAAAGGAAATGAGTACTTCGTGTTTTTCATACTTTTAATAAAGAAAATGCTTGCAAGTTGAGGGTTTGTTATCTTGATGTTACAGGCCAACGTTTTATCTACCGCGATGGGGAAGTTACGTAACCATTATATTTACCCAATAATATATTAGACGTAGTATGTCCACTGTTAAACATAGGCCTCCTCAAGAGATTACCAATGATTGATTGGTGACGTTTATTTTCATCATCATCGTCATCATAGAGCCCATGATAGCCAGAGTGGCCTAACTGCATTTTTTTCAATACTGATTTTATTTTATAAAACTAGCAAATAAAATCAGTATTGAAAAAAATGCAGTTAGGCCACTCTGGCTCTCAAGGCCTCTTATCAGCCGTAGGATATCCACTGCTGGACATAGGCCTTCTCAAGAGACTTCCAATAGCACCGGTTTATTTTCAAATAAATACGAATAAAAAATTAAAACCAGTACTTAGTATTGTATGTAATTTGAAAAACGAGAACGGATGCAACGTTGCAGAACTAAACGGGAGGGATAGAAATATCATTTTAGATATTATGGTAAGTGAAATAAAGTTGAGTGTTGCTAATTCTTTATTATTTTATATTTATTCATCTACTGCTGTGGACGTGACACTTTCAAAGATCTGTATTGAGAAACTTGGCATCCACACCGTCTTCAATGTCATAGTTAAATTTAACCTGAAGAGTTCTTTGATTCAAAAGCTAATTTAGTCACTCTTATGGACCCTGTATACGTGCTCTGACACATATCTCAAAAATTGAAACTAAATTGGACTCTATGAAAGGAAAGGAGATATACATATCTTTAATAATTAACCAATAGAATTACATTATTTAGAGGATTATATATTTTATCTCCACATAAATGAACTTGAACCTCTGGGCTTTCACTACACACATTTCAAATTGCACTGGTGCATTGTGAAAAGCAATTTATTGACATTATGTCAGGTTCTATTGTAATTTAACTATCCGCCCCAAAGGCTTCCAATGGGATAGATAAACAATAACTGCCGAATTAAACGACAATTGAAAACAAAATACGGCACGCGCTTTTTAGTACAAAAGTATTTCCCTGTTTTCTTCCTGACTAATGCCTCTAGCGACCAGACAGCGTTCCCTGTTCTATGTATGGAGATGTTAAGATTGAATTGGTTGTGACCATCTATACTCTGTACACTTTTAGTGGAATTACAAACTTTTTCAGGGCCATAATAATCAGATGTGTATAACTGTATAGTTTGTGTAGTGACGGATTAAGAATACATAATGTCACTACCCCATCTTAATTTGTGGGTGTCGTAAAAGGCGACTAAGGGAATAGTCTTATGCAGACAAAAGCACTGCAAGAAAAGGAAAATTCTAAACAAACCCTATTCCAACCCGCCAGGCCAGCGTGGTATAGTAGGCTAAATTCCATTCACATTCTTTGGATGGAACCAGTGCCCAGCAGTGGGACGTTTATGAGTTGAAATGATGATGATGGTGAATAATCAGACACACGATACATCTAGATATATACGGCAAAAGAAAAAAAAAATCATGTTTGTCTTTATATTGCTCGTGTTTCTATCGCGATTTTTGGTATAATTTTGTTATTATTAAGGATGTGTTCTTTATCTGATTACTATAACTAAACAAAGTTTCTAAGTATACTAAAAGTGCGCTGTGTATACAGGCCTTACCGCAAAACTATGTACACGGTCCCTAAGTCTATTTCAGCTCGACACCGCTCTAGTCGCGCATGTATCTGTCCAAACACGAGTCAACGACACCGTTTATCAATCCCTACCAACATTAACACAAATAGCTACTTTGAATTCACTCAAATTATTTCAACACAGCCTTCCTTTCACCCACAACGATGTTTTCCCAGATTTAATGGATTTTCTCCAAACTTTTTATTGTTACTTGTATTTTGTTGTTCTTTAATTCGCTTACTTTGGGAAAAACATTTCTTTAACTACACATCAATACATCCCTAACAATTCAAAAATCTAAAATTTGTTTATTGCCTCAAATACATATAACAAATTCAGATACTGAGACAATTCCATTAAGTAAAGAGATTACTTGTGTTGGGATTGCATCGCTGCTAAACAGTTAGTAAAAATTAGGTGGAAAACGGTTGTAAGAATTAAAACGGAAATTTTCTTGGCTTATACCAGGCCTAGTTCAAGCTTGGAACAGGCCCTTTCCTATAGGACTTTGGCAACAACTTAACAGCCTATCTTATAAGTAAAGTTTTCTAATATTTTTTCTATTTTGGTGGGCTACAATATATACCTAAGTTTTGAATGAACCCATTTATATCCACCAAAGGCCTTAGCTGCAATTCAAAACTTAGTTATATATTGAAGACCCGCCCTTAATTGCTAGTGATTCTTCATACCACTCTGGGGGTCTTTGACCGCAATGGAGGGCGCTCAGCTTCTTGTAAAGTAAAATTTAAAATAAAATCCGAAATTAAGCGTCCGTTTCATATTGCTATCATTTTCCTTGACTGTCTAAACATAGCGTGATGCAAATAGAACTGAAAACGATGCGATATACCTAACGATTCTCGTGTAAATGCAGAATTTTCCAATACCTATCAATATTTTCCACACGTATGTTTACAGTATTCAATTTTATAGTTTCAGCACTGAGACGAATAGCTACCTTGTAGATCATGTATCTTATTTGCAGTTACCTCTTACATAGTTTCTTTTTTTTTTTTAACGTCTGCCAAAAAATACTAGTGTTATGTTTTCAGGATTAATGTAGGTATGTACAGTTTCCGAATTCTAACATAACTTTTAAACGCCTGAATAGTATGGTGTATCATTACAATCCTTGCACCCGAGTAATTTAAGCTAATAAAAAATTAAATGCAGATAAATAAATATCGGTGGCGGAAATTAGGTGAGGTCTATGTCCAGCAGTGGGCGTTATTGGGCTGATATGATGATGATGATGAAACAAATATCTTTTGTTTTTTTGCTTAATTCTTTTTTCATGACAGTCGTGTTTTTTTTAATATTTTTATTATTTATTTTTAAATAAAATTAATTTAAGGGTATAATTGGCTAGTGATTTATCAGTAGTCCGGCTCGACTATATGGCTAAACCTAATGGCAAGTAATATCTTGCACCATACAACGAGATTTGTTTCATAGAAAACTTACACAACACCTAGACTTATTAGACTATACAGAAATATTAAAGAGCTTATATCACCTGTAACGCTGTCAGTATTTATACAACCTTATCTATTATGTCACAGAACTGAAATCAGATAATCAAAAAGGCCGCCAGCGTTCCAATACGTGCGATGCGAAGGCAGTCACATAAATGGGCTCTCTCGGCAGTATTAGATCTCAATGTGTCCACTGCCCGAGGCAGGCGTGCGCCAAACATTGGAATTGACGGTCTCCCGACTTTTATGTTCTATTTGTCTTTCCTTGTAGAGGAAATTCGTTGGATCCCTTGTTTACGACAAGTAAATTGGCTTATTTACACAACTCGTTAGCCGACAAAATGCAAGCTGCAAGTTTTCTGTTTACTCTTTCTCTCCCCTAATTAAACCGAAACGGTACAAAGGGCTGATTATAAGTGAGCTTACATTATCATCATCACATAAAATGAAATGAAAAACAAAATAGGTACATGAGGAAGGGTGCCAGAGCTAAGCTGAGTTTTTAATTTAGAAACTTTATAATAGTATGCTAAGGAAGGTATTGTCTTTATTATCTAAATTATATTTATAAAAATGTATTCAAAGATTTTAAAAAGAAAGAGATTTCATGCATTGTCCTTGAACTATTGCCTTCAAACCATTTGCCTTCGAAGAACGTCCCGCTTTCTTTACAATAGATATGCCTTTTATGAGAACGGCAACAGTCCCTATCCCCTCAGCATTATTGAACCGGAAAATTGCCTGACGTCCTAAAACAGCCGAACATTTTTTATTTCGTTCGGAAAACTACAAATTGGTTAACACCATCCCATCTCTTCATTCGAAAAGTGCCGTGTTTTTGACAACACCTATTTCCGTAACGTTCTATCTTTCAATGGAAAATGAACTTTCCTGCTCTGTAGATCGGCTCTCACTCTCTATCCTTCTCTAGTAAATGACGTTTCTAAGTGCTAGAAAAGGATAGGAGTATAAGAACGTGGCTACATGTGGTACAAGACAACTGCTGTCTCGGTGGCGCAATGGTACGACTGCTGAGCAAAAGTTGGGTTCGATTCTTGAATGTAAGCTCATATGGGACCAAACATAGCTGGCAAAAAGTGGGTTTCATGCACATCTGCCTACCCCTATGTTGAGTAAAGGCGTGACGCTATGATAATAAGGATTATTAGACACAAAGGCAAATTTCATAAAGCAATTAAATCAGTGTGTGTGACTGTACTCTTTGTATTACTAATGCATGTAGGAGGGTAAACTACACGCCACAAAAGATGTTGTGGCGCTAGTATCTATTGAGATACAAAAAAATATTAACTAAAAATTTAGTTCCATATTTGCCCGCAGCACTTCTTCCATGACGCATAATTTATCTAACTTTATAAACGTTCGTGTTAGAACGAGTGCGTTTTAATACAATAAATCTTCGATTACGTGGTATCTTATTGTTTTTGTATACAAGAAAACTCATATAGAACAAAACATACAGTGATCTCATGATGTACAAAGAATTATCCGTTTATATAGCGTGTTTATTTGTATTGGAGCAAGGTTAAAAACGCATCGATTTAATTCGGAATCGCACCGAAATGAGATCGAATCATGTTGAATCAGTATATTCTGTAGACTAACCAGGAAATTGGATGACATAGCATCACGCATTTTTCTCTGAAGGGGTAGACAGAAGTGTGTTACGCCCACATTTCGCGAGCTATATTTGGGCCTATGTTGTAGAAGGCGACAGCCTATTGCCATTACCACCTTATTTCCTTTAGTTGAGTAAATTGATATTGCTTCTTATCAGGGTCGCGGGTTCAGGTCCCGTCATGGGTTTGAATTTTTCTATTATTTGTTTAGCATTTATGTAAATGATCGTATAAGGGTTTTCCTTTTTTCCTTTTGAGGTACCCATAATCCATCAGTTAGGTACATTAAAACAAATCATAACAAAAAAGGTTAGGTTTTAACAAAATTATTCAAACAAATACATCATTCGAAACAAAAGAAAAACAAATGATTCAACATGACAGCTAGGTATATATAAATTATTTGTTCTGTCTAAAGTACCATTTGAGAGATATTCGTGTGCTAAACATGTACTTACATATCGTATTGTAAGTACCTATATGCCTTCGGTAGGTAACAAGAACCATCTTTGTATACGAACAAAAGGTTTTGGAAACATCACCTTACTATGATTTTACACGATCCTATTTTGACGAACATTCTAATTGTTTTTCTATAATTTCAAAGACTTAAAGTATCTATTGAAACCTTTCGAATCGACACGTGGAAAACTAAGTACCTATTAAATTCATTAGAGAAATGTTGATTTCTAGTTTATTTTATATGTATTGTAGTTGAATGTGTAAGTCTTAATTATTAATTCTTATATTTCATCACTTCATTCATTACATCTAAGTTTTTAAGAACATAGTTAATAAAAAAGACTATTATTATTATTATTATTCATTGGGCTTGGAGCCTTCAGCCCCTTTTACTACCTCGACCAGGATTGATCTTTTGTAGCGCCCTTGTTGTATTATAGTTCTCTGTTTAGTCCTGTCGAGGCTAGGAACCTCCAGAGTTTCTGAACAGAGAGATTTTGTATGTCCTCAGGCTGCACTTGGTGTTCTCCTAAATGGATACTTCTTTTGTGCATGAGTGAAAAAAAGACTATCTGCCGTACTCAAATACGTCAATTAGCAGTAATCTGTCATTAACACAATTTTTTCATTCAATAATCGTCTTTAGGCGTATAGACTTAAGTATTACACGTTTTTGTGCTTTAAACTTTAAAGTTAAGTAACGTCTCTGAGTACGGTAGTATGACCATTTTTGTACCTGTGCATATCCTATGCATCCATTTAGTATGAATTCAGTCCATTTGGCCCGAGATCTCTGGCAACAAACTTCTAATTTACCGTTTGTGCCTAAATAAATAACTATATTAATTTGGGAATTAGTATTTCATATAAAATATTTTTGCCACCGACCGGGACTGACATCCGACAATATGAATGCATACTTAGCTATTTTTACACTTTGAACTCGGTCAAATTCCATCACAAAAACATGTCGACATCTTTTGATCATATTTTAAATTCGTTAGATAGTAAAATTTTAACTTTTTTGTCATCGCGTGCGTCATTATCATCAACGCGTCATCAATTTCAACTAGGTACTAACTGCTAAACTGCTTTTTGCGTCATTTCTTTGACATTTTTCCTAGGTTTTTTGCAGATTTTACATTGTTTATGGCATCAAGGGTGACTATTCTGTTTTTATGTATTGTACATAGTTATGGTAAATATTATAAGATTTATATAAATTGAAATTCTTTTGTTGATTTCTTGCATATTGCATTCATCTCCCCGCATAAGCTACCTAAATTATACCAATTATTATGAGAACTATGAGAAGACATTGTAATTATTAAAACCTGGCACAAAATGGTTTAAATATACACATCATGTTTATACAAGATAATGCATGGTATGCAATATTGAAATATCCATGTAAAAATTAAAATATTGATAAATGTGAAAGTATTATAAGTTTAATTTTAAGTACTATTTCAACCATCATTGATAACAAAATCCCTAACTAATGTGCGCTTTATAGCACTTAATATTTCAGTGTTGTTGATGTTGGTGCAGTGCGGTTTAACTAACTAAACCATTTAAACTTGTGCCTCCAGCCGACTACGACTGGTCGCTGTCTCCAACTGGTTTAGTGTTGCCAATAGATCAACTTTCGTTTTTATTTTGTTCACATGTTTATTACTAACAACACGCATCTTGGTTTGTTGCAGGTAAATCTTCAATCATTACTTCGATACAGATCTCATCGATTAGCTCTGGTAACAAACTTTTACTTTAATTTTCTAATTTACATTCTCTAATCAAAAATCTTCAGATAGGAATAAAATTAGTCCATCCAATGACTTGAAGATATTTAAAATATAGCCGATACTTAAATATTTTGTTCTGGAGTTTTTCATCCCGGAGAATTTCGCATGACTAAACGTAGTGAACTATTTATCCAGTTTATTTATATGCAAATTGAATCACATTTGGTTCGCCACAAAATCGATGAAGGCGGCTTACTTGGTGTCATATTATTAAATCATGAAACAGGAGCGACACTGTCCGCATTTTCGGTTAAGCCTGCAGCATCTAACACGGGGAAATGCACCTACTTTCTTTCCACTGCATCTAGCGGGCTTTGGACAATCACCATCTCGCTGTTCTTGCAAAACAACACACGCTTCTTATCCAAAGTTGACCCGTCATCTTTACAGATATTATTATAGAGTTCATTTTTGGGTGCGCGGTTTTCACTTAAGCCTTGTACACACTGCGCACGATCCCGTTTATTTTTCCGTGGCGAGATGGGTAGAGTCTCGCTGCTCGGTTAGTCGCTCGAAAGCCACGGCGCGGGTGAGCCGCGCGCGCGTGTGTTAGTCATTCCAACCTGACGTTCATTTGTGTGACAACCGTTTTTTGGAACATGTGCTGTGTTTTATAGAAGATGACCGGTGAAATTTGCTGCAACCAAAAATGGTATGCGTTGGTTTGTGCGCGTAGCTGAGCCGGAGAGATGCACTTGCGTGCTCTGCTCTCACTCGAACGGACAACTGCCGGCATGAAGGGCCAACCGGTTTGGTGAGATCTGTTACCGATCCACATCACGTAGAATAGGAAGCCCTTAGCTTTTATCACTATTTGTTTGTCACCGTTCAGTTTTTCGTTCGCTTGGAAGTAGAAATTGCTTTAATTCTTAAGAAGCGTTGTTTAAAATGCTACGTGTTGTGTGAATCGTTTGTGTATTAAATAATCAGCGCATTATTGTTTGTTGGTCGCGGTTTTTTGTAGAGCTTTGCATTATTACATAAGTGTGTGCAGATAGGCAGTAATTTTTTCATTTTGAGGCTCACAATACGCTTTAGAATTGGAACGTAGACGGAATGTGTGATTACGATCACAAAGCTGGCCGGTTATATTAATGGAAGATACTTTTATACTAATTTGAAATGAAATGACAATTAATATTCGAGTCGTATAGTCTATAACGACATTGTTTTTTTAAGTGCTTCGATAGTATCTGTTTGAATTTAATTGAATTATAGTAGACGTATGTAGTAGATAATCACTCAAGTTGATTAGTTTTGAAGCGTTGAACTTTCTTGTCAATTTAACTACCACAAAAACCAACATAAAAGTACTTTTAATATCAAGAGAATAAGCACCTTGCTCTGACACCGATTGTTGTGGGTTCAATCACAACACGGGACAATTTTATTATTTGTGTAACGCACTGGCAGTTCGTTTGGATTTGGGATTTGTTTATTTTTGAGGCCTATGTCCAGCAATGGACGTCATTTAGACTCCAAAAAGATTTTTTCTGTAGTGTGAGTGTCGTTTATAAAAACTACTCAACCATAATATCAATTTCTGAATATAAATATATTTGTATTATGGTAAATAAGATTAGGGAGGGTTACAGACAAACAGACTAATCATATAAGATTAGGATAATAACAAAATGTCTAAAAATCACCTACTAAAATGGCTAATGATGTTATTATGTAAACCAATTTTGTTCATTAACTAATATTTACGAGTCTTATCGGGGATATTGTTTATGTTTGATAACGAGATATTTGTGTATAATATTATATTTTATATGGAATGTGTTCGGTAATAAGGTCGTCTCCTATTACATGGGCAAACATACCAAGCTGGCAAAATGTTATATACGTACTTTCAGAAAATTCGTGATACTCTGTTGTTTATCCACCCACGGTTCCGGGTGGAAAGTGTTAAAAGTAGCCTGTGTTCTTTTCCAGGTCTTAGACTATCTCAAAATTTTTTGATGATTGGACGAGTAATTTTGAAGATAATCGCCAACATTCAAACCCACAACCTCTTTCCTAATATTATAAATGCCATAGTTAGAATAGATTTATGGATGCATGTTTGTTACTTAAACAAGCCAGAACAGCTGAAGCTAACATACATATTGAATTCTAAATATTTCCAGCGTTCATATATTATCTTTGTCGCCTATAAAAAGAGATTTTCGCTCTAAAGTGTAGGTAGAAAGAATCTCTTAGAGGAGACCATATGGAAGGAAGGAGGCCTATGTAAACTCCTTGGACCGTGTTGACTTGACACAAGGCTAAATTAGTTTACACTCTCAATATAGTGCTATGTTAGCGTCCTCTTCCACACTTAACTGTTTATTGGATAAGCTAGCAACAAACGTCACGCCCTATATTCTCAAACGAGTAGGTAGATGCATAACATATTTCGCAGAGAACTAACCTATTGCCTTTTAGTAGTCTGTCTAATAAGAAAGGATTTAAGCCGGAAAGAGCAGAACAATGCCCAAAAATGTAAAAAAACAATCAGTTCGCAGTCTGGGAATGTGATTCTCTTACATATTATGGAAACAAACAGCTGGAGAAATTTTGGTGTGATAGAGCTCTCCTCTTCAGAGAAAAAGGCTTGTTCTATGTTTATGTAAAAATCTCTAACAGATAATAAAATATGTAGTTATCATTGCATACTCTTGTGATAGATGACAGTGCAGACAGCTAGGTCGTCCTTGTTTGTCCTCCTCCTCACGTTTAGACACTGTATAGAACTATCCAGGCTATTCAATGAAATGTGACCTGCTTTCACCCAATATCAAAGTTGTTCTATATCAAAGCAATGCCACGTGCGCCTCGTCACGTGAATTAAAACTATAACAATAAACGCGTGAGTTGTTCTACTTCCAAGAAAACCAATTTTTATATACAATGCACCCTCGCAGACTACATGTTTTTAGCTGTTGATAAACACTTCCCGTTTAAAACTGGGTGTTGAAATTTCGATTCCTTTTTGCATGTTATCCTCAGATTGTTTTTCTTAATTTGGGTATTTTTTACGTCCCTTTAATTCCGTAATCTACAAATGAATGAATGAATCGCGTAGACAATCAAATCATTCATTTAATCAATTTCAGTGACATTCCAGCCCAGACATTCGACCACTGGAATGATATAAACAGGATAGATTAACACAATATAAGAATAGAAAGCTAACTGTTTTGAATTTAATCGGAAGTCGGCTCAAAGAGTTGTTTACTCCTCATTACGTGTGGAACCACTATCGGCAGTAATTACGTAATATGCAAGAACAAACAAAACACTATTATCACTAAAAATAGAACACTAAAAATACTTTAAGACATAGATATTTTTCAGAAACATATCCATTCAAACATATCTTCACCCAAGAAGTTCGTAAAATTATTCACATGGTGTTTCGCTACTTATAACCTAACACTTATTACCATACTTGCTGAGCAAACGTATATCATCTTAGGCCCTTATTCTCTTAAGGTTGTAATGTTTATTCCCTGGACGTATTACAAACTTGTACGATTGCCAATATTCTTTTACTTTCCTTTGAACGAGTTGTATTCAACAAAGTTACGTCTGTGTACTTTGAAATGGAAATTTTCAATAGTAATGCTGACTCTTTTACTCGTTTATAGAGTTATGAGATAGAAAATAACAGTCAAATAAGAGATGAAAGTGTCATACATAAATGTTTATGTACTTTACGATGTAATTACAAAGCTTTTGATAGAGCTATGGGTATAGAAATAGACAAGGGGACAGAGACATAAATAAAATTAAATGTAGATTGAACTGAAAAATTGATTGCATTCGGAAATAGATTTATTCCACCATATTTGCCTATTAGAAACCAATTCAACTTATTCCATGCAAATTACATTTGTGTTAAAAATTCTAAAAAATTCAAATCTATTAACTTTTTATATTTAATAAACTGCTATTTTCCAATAGGATATTGCTTTTTACGTATTGGGGTATAAGGTATTGGATGCTCATATTAGCACTTAAAAGACGCGATCGTAGAACAATTCCAGACTTCACAAAGAAATTCCAATACCATTCTGACTGATAGTGATCGCCATACCGATATTATTGAGACAAGAATAAAGTTTAGGTAACAGTTTTCATAAATTACACTTTTACTAAAAATACTTTCTTTAAAATTTGATCCATTGAAGCAAAATACCAAAATCACCCGGTCAATTGCCTATACCTCGTATGTATATTGTATATTGTATTCTTTCTATCTCAAGAGCTAATCTTTTATCAACTAAAAACGTAGCCATGAACCTCACATTGACCCCTGAGTCAAACACTGCAAAAGGAGTGAAGCAAGTTTTGTAGAAGGAAAGAAGTCTGTATCGTTTTATTTTTTATTACCCCACGCTTAATTAAGCTTCATTCGTTAAGTGTGAGTAATCTAGCTAACTCTTGTGAAATAACTTAATAATTTTTAACGTATTATATTAGTAGAAATATTTACGATAGTCAGTTGCCTCAAAATTAGAGATGACTTCAATAACGTAAGGAGATTGTTTATTTTTGAAATGATAGTAGTCTTTGTAGGTTATATTATAGTATAAGTACTTATAAGATTAAAAACGAGGACTAGGTACATCAAAATAGAAAATTTCATTAAAATTGTTGGCGTTTATGAGATGAATGAAAAATATTTTGGTGTTTAGTCCACCAATAAGTCAAAGTCATATCTTTTTATTTCATTTAGATCACATATATTATGATACTTATGAACTTGACTTGACCAGGTGGATCGACGACCTAGAAAAGGTCGCTGAATCTGTCTGGACGAAAGTTTCAACTTTTCCGTTTAAACAAGACCAAAAAATAGCGAATTTCATTTTTACATTCATTTCATTAAGAGCAAGCCGGCAAAAAAAAACTCAATTATAAAAGCCCTGGAGGTTCGCAATTATCATTGTCTGTACCAGGAACAAGGGGTGGACACGTAATGACACTTCTACCTACTCTCATTAAAACTGTCGACCAACTCCATTGTTTGCTGCCTCTTGTGAAATTCTATACAATTACGCAATGAATTTTAAACTGTGGTTTGTATAGATGTTGCAATATAACACTGTAGAATAACCTATTGAAAATAGACATAAACATTACCTTCTTTCTGCAGTTGGTTAAAAGGATGTACCTAGTGCACATCGAATTGGAGTTAACGTCATCATCATTTCAGGCTATTGCAGTCCACTGCTGGATATGTGTCTTGCCTAACACCCCCTTTAAGACACATGTTGAAATGCTTACATAAAAATATTATTCAAATATACATTCTGCTCACAAAGAATGTTTGGTATACGAGTTCTTAAATGATATAAACAATACATTTTCAATTCAATTTGAATCAATCTCAAGTTGAATATAAATATAATTATGTGCGTTAAAAATTGATCATAATTAAGAGGTATGCAGTTGCATCCTGATTGATTTTTTTTTTCATCCCTGACATTTTTCTAATTAAATAAGAAGTATCTATACAAATATATCGATATCTAGAAGTCGCGTGGAGCTTCGCTCCCGTCATTCTTTATTTGGTCACTACTCAGATCTTATGGGCCGTAACGTGATGATATATAACCTATAGCCTTCCTCAATAAATGAGCTATCCAACACCAAAATAATTGTTCAATCCGGTTCAGTAGTTCCTGTGATAATCCCGGTCAACCAACCAAACTCTTCAGCATTATAATATTAGTATAGATTCGATAAATAATACGATATACATATTTGTTCTACAACGTTGTTATTGCAATTACTATGGTAATTGACGAAGAAGACAGAGGTTATGGTTACTTTATGATATAAAACGAACCGTTTAGCGAAAAGAAAATAAAAATAGTAGGTATCTAGTAATCTCGGATACGGATGTTGGGTGTCTATTCTATGTAACTAGGTACATATTTTATTTATTAAATTTACTAAAATCGTTTAGATTCAAAAGAATATTTTCATAAATTCGCTAATTTATAAATTACATAACTGTTAAATTATTTTATGTCTGAGTAAATAGAAGTACATACTTATATTATTTTTTTAAATTTTTGGAAAACAACATTTTGTCCTTGTACTTATTTTCAACGTCAAAATCTCAATGCCTGTTTCACCACCGGCAAATTTTAGGTAGCCTAAAGGTAATTGACAGATTTTTGACTTTTTTAGACCCATTATAAAAAGTCTGATTATATTATTATTGGCCAGTACCTACAAGCTTAATCTTAAAATAGGAATGTGCGTGAAAAGAAGGAAATAATGTTTCATAATAACCTTATTTCATTCATAATACTTATAAAATTATAAAAGAGTTTACATACATTTAATTATGTAACGGGTCTACCTGAAGTTTGTAAACAATTGTAGATAGTCCACAATTGTTTGTGTACAACGTTTATCAACGAAGCATAATATGCTTATTATGCATTGCTTAAATAAATATTTAGTATGATGCAAGTATAATTTAAAAATATTTTTTTTATTTATGTAAAAACTGTTATTAAAATGGAATCTATATGCAAATAAGTAAGAGCATAAATATTAACGACGTTTGGTTCATGCCGAGGCTGCTTCGACTCCATCAAGCTATCGAACGATCGTCGTAATCGAATTGATGGCAAAACTGAAGATGGTGTTGACGACAACCTAATCGATTTGTACTCAGAGACGTTAGTTGTTTTATCATTCAAGTTTTTGTGAATTACTTACAGTAAAGTAGCAAATATGCATACGGCCTTTAATGTTTGTATTTAAAGTTGTTACAAGAAATCGGACCTAGTATGTAGCTTATATTTTTTTAAATAACTAATTAACTTGTTGTTAGTAAATACTTTTTTATTACTTGGTACTGTTTCTGAATAAATAAGTTCGATTTCTGCAAACATAGAATTACAAAGTACTTACCTTTAAAAAAATCGCGATGCTACGAACACATTATCAAAGAAACAAATCGCTAAGCCACAATAATATGACTTAAAAACTTAACTTCAAAACATAATAAAATAAAAATAAATAAATAAAATATGCAAATCTCTTCAATCCTCCAACTTCCCACTCAGAAATTTAACAGCTATATTTGCTCCTACAGAATATTGGCCACAAACTACGTGGAACTATGACCTAGTGGGAGATCGTAAACCTAGTTTCTTTGTTACAGGATAACATAACAAACATACGACACATTTATACGAAACGTAATAACATTTACTTGCCTATGAATGCTTGTAATAAGTTACAGAGTAGGTAGTGATTCCCTAGAGATACCAGTAGACGTAGACTTTCAATCTGGAAATGTAATCCGTGATCGAAATCCAACAGTTTGCTTATACTGTTGTCTAAGCAGATTCTTTGAAATTTGCAAATAAAAGTTCTAAATGCTTACTTACTACGTTTAAGCTCAAATATGTGATTTGTTAATATAATATATTGTGAATTTACTGGTACTTTTTCACTAGAAATATTCATAAATTAGTTACAAAATCTTTCCAGAAACCTTATTCCACTAATTTTGTCCAATTCCTAGTGTTTCAGTTGGATTTTACTAAATTTGGAAATCATTTTTAAGGAATCAAATTAAAATGGATTGATTAAGGTCCCACCAACCCGCATTAGTGGGCGTGTGCGGATTATGGCCTAAACCCTCTCAGCTCTCTAGATAGAGGAAAGAAGACCCGAAACCAGCAGTGGGACATTAATGGGTTGCTGATGAAGATGAAGGTCACGAATCGAGTTCCAATTATGGCTTGTATTACTATGTAATAGCAATTTTAATATGTGAATGTGACCTTGAATCACAGGACAATTTCAATAGCCTTTGTCAACTAAAAAGCAAATGGCCGCCGGAGCTTCGATGGCATAATAATTACTAGTCATCCTTTAATCTGCGGTCTAGCTACGATCCTTCTTAGATAGAGATAATGTCCCAACCATTGGCTACCAATAAAACTAAAATTAAGCAGTATTTTTTTTCTTTTAATTACATTTGGTTCATAGACTCATATCGACAGGAGTGCAATGACCATGTTTTGTTAAAGTGACTTCTGTAGCAATAAATCTACCGTGAAGACAAAGTGACAAGCTGTTTTGTGTTTAAGTTTGACTCATATTTTGAAGGCTTTTATCTACAAATATGAGAGACGTCTTCGTACGTTCGTAATGAAGCTTGAATAGCTTTCTGCAGCAAATATTATTACTCGTGTACGAGTACTATCAAATCGCATTCAGCGTAGAAAATAATTCTATGATAGTAAAAACCGCTTTGCAATTTGTAATCTTAAATTTATTAATTTAAGATTAAAAATTGCAAAGCTGTTTATATATAGAATAGATAAAAATTGCCACACAGACAAATCTCAATAATGTTTGTTTCATTGTCAGTGTAATATTTCCTATACAAATGGTTAGTTTTTTTTTTAAACTCGCTGTTACCGAAATTAGGTCAGGAGGACATTATAATTACCAGCTATTTGAATTCTAAACAATGTTAACTAATTTGAGTTCAATTTGGTTACAATCAACTATTGATTAACGACACAAATAGTTCAGTAGTTCATTCAGGTGAAGTAGTTCAAAATTTATAATTCTTAGAGGTCGACGTAATGATACTGTGTTAATTGTCCGAACATTTCCTTCACATATCAACTAGTTATATAATAGTTTAAAATGTCATTTACATGCACTATTTTATACTAATTCATAGCCAAGTTCAGCTAACGATAGTTGGTCATGTGAGAAAAAACGTTAGTAAATCTTTTTTGAATGTAGGGTGCTTCTTTTCTGTATATTGTTCAGTACCTACTTACTCGGTTATTAGACTTGTTATGATTTTGGGTAAGAAATTTGCGGTTTTAGATATATACTTACCAGATTTAGCTGGGTTTTCGATGCATGGATTACATTAATACCTTTAAAAAACATTTGCAATCTTTTTTACTTTGAAACTTTTCTCTAGAACGAGAATTCACGTGAACTACTTACTTACTTTATTTTGCTTATTGTTACGACCAGGTTACACCAGCCGTGGTCACAGTTTAAGCTCATCAGTCAGACCGCGTAAAGTCCCTTGCTATTCTAATTCGTGATGCCCCTGGTGTTGCAGGCGCCCATAGGCTACGGTAACCGCTTACCATCAGGCGGACCGTACGTCAGTTTGCCACCGTCGCGGTATAAAAAAAAAAAAAAAAAATTACAGCTATTGCTCCACTTTTTCTAAAATAAATTTTCTTTGTAGACCGTATATTTTGATATTTTATACGTACACTGAATGACACACATATTCGTAAAATACTTATATAATTTAAAAGCACTCACGTAACTCATCACTCACTTATCATAAAACTTAGGAAAGTGTCGTTAATATACAAAAAAATGTTATTTTAGATCAAACCATCAATAAAATAACTAGTAGATCATAAGTTTTATGGACATCTATCAAACATGATGCGACTTCCAAAGTAATGTTTTATCATGTCAAATGTTTCTCATACTACTAAAATGTTGAGCTGAAGCACACACACGCACACAATTTGAGTTATAATTAAAATATGGCCCTAAATAAAGTTAAAAAAAGAAAACACTTACAGCAAATTAAAACATAAATAATTATAACAATAAATACTCACGCCGTTAAAGTACATCACTACATTCTAATATCATGCATTTAATTTATCAGTTCAACGAGCACAGATAGCAACATACAAGTTAATGAAAATAATTCTATCTAGACTAGAACGAGAAACGCATGTATGGCATATAAAATTAAAAGCATTTTTCTCTGAATTTGTCACGCAGTTACGCTGTTTTTCGATAGCAAATTAGATTAATAGGAACATAATTCTAAGGCTATATCTCTATATTTATTGTGATTGCTATCCTAACA
The DNA here is from genome assembly GCA_905147015.1 of Laspeyria flexula. Classification (NCBI taxonomy): domain Eukaryota; kingdom Metazoa; phylum Arthropoda; class Insecta; order Lepidoptera; family Erebidae; genus Laspeyria; species Laspeyria flexula. The sequence goes on from LR989958.1 coordinate 3,734,738, forward strand.
TAAATACATAAGAATTTATCGTATTTGCTCTATTTTCTTTGACTTCGAATTATTGCCAATACCCTCGGCATACTAACTATTCAAATAATATATAGAATAACTCTCGTAAAGGGCCTTTGTATCTCGACATGTCACAATGTGTTCCAAGATTTAGCTCGGTATTTTATTGATGACGAGCCGGGATCGTGACGAGCCGGGCCTGACTCTTCAAAATTAAAAAAGTAATTATTATTGTATGTTATGTACAAAACATTTTAATTTTATGTCGACTTTACTTTAAAAAGTTATCATGCTGAGTTTAATTACGTTACATATTCTTAATATTTTTTTTTAATTCTTTTGAACAAATGTGATTATCTTACTGCCGCAACACAATTTTTTACTGAATAATCGTCTTTAGGGGTATAGACTTAAGTATTACACGTTTTTACTAAATGAACTTTCCAGTTAAGTTATGTCTCCGAGTACGGCAGTAGGTAATTGTTTAAACTTAGAATTCTAAGACTTTACTTAACAACATTGACCTCAATAATATAAAGGTTTTATTCCATGAGATAGGGTCAAAATTCCTGGCCAATGTTTGATAATAATGTTTAGAACACTCATAAACAAATTATAATAGTGTTACTACTTCCTAAGTGTTTGTAAAAACTTAACCGTTATTTGACATTAGAGTTCCCGTTATTTGCTAGCACGTGATGTTAGCTTATGAACAATCGCGATTTTGTGAACGACCTTATGAATGATAATCGTAATTATACCATAATACAAGACGTATATAACTGGGCCATCTTCATAACGGAACAAACTTATTTTTGTTAAAAGGCCGCCGAACGAAACACCTTTGTATCTAATACAGCTTAAACATGAGTAATGAGATCAACAAACGAATGAAGGAATGAGTAATAGTGCTCTTATAATTATTTATCAACAGAAAACAGCACTATATTACTCATTCAATAACAAAATGACAGATTATAATCTGTCTTATTGTTATTTATTTCTCAGTGCTGTGGGAATAAATGTAAAAAATAAAAAGTGTGTGTTAGTTGACTTCCTTTCCGTCGAAATCTTAAAATACTTGAATTGAAAGTGTTACTCGCTTGTTATTACTTACTCATAGAACATGTGGGCGACGGTCATGGCCAGTTCTTGTAGCTTAGAAAACAAGTAGGTAATTGTTTACCAGATGCCTTTCGAAATATGCACATTCCTTGATGTCATGGGAATTTATCGTGAATTTGACGACGTCTGTGACATTTATAACCTTTCCACAACTGAGTACTCTGAGAAAAAAGTACCACTTATAGGTTCTGTTATCAATTTAAAGTTCAGTCTTATAAATGCTACTCCACCATTTAATACATACATTTATTAAAAATACATTTTATGACAAACTGTATTCGCTTCTAATTGAAGTGAAAAATATGTTCTGACAACTTAAAAAACAGGAGTAGCAACGCTAATTAATTGAACGAGAAAAGCAAACAATGTTAACTAAGGAACTGGTATAGGTCGGCAAGCTAATTACATGACCAGACAACGGTATTTATGAGTCATATTACGGAGTCATAATGCTCAAGTTCCATATGAACGTGAAACAATGGGAAAAATAATTGGATTCAAAGTTCATTGGCGAGCTTGTTGAACAAACAACGGACAGCGTTGAAGGGGAAATCACAATGAAACGCAAAATTAACGTGATACGTTTTTACGCTAATACAGTAGCAGGTGCTGTTTACGCACGTCACTACCGCCGCGGCCGAGATACCGGTTCCGAGATGTAAAAATCGCCACCGAAACGAGTAAACGTTGATTGAGATTTCTAGGTCGTTTTACGTTTTAGTTTTGCTGTTAAAAGGTTAACATTACTCACTCAATTAAACGTCTATTAACAAGAAATTTCCTTAAATGTATGCCAATGACATCTCGCTGAAGTTTCTTCAACCTTAGAAGACTATTAGGTTGTAGAGATAGAAGAAAATGGATTACTTTTTCTTATTGAGAATATAATATTTCTGGATGGCGTTCATAGGTACCTACTATTGGTTAGTGCTTATATTAGAAATGCCATTTTGTAATGAAATTGTAGGGACTTTAAACTTATTTTTTTATGTTACGTTATCTGTAACTGGGGTTTCGCCATTTTGGACACCAACCTAACTTTTTGCTAATTACTAATAACAAAAAAAAGATGTTATACTGGAATTATTGTTTCTATGGTGATACAACCACTACTTTAACATACAGCAAAGGAAAGCTTATTTTAAAGAAATACACGGTACCTATTACTTTATTCTAATATATTGAACCCCACGGCCGTTAAAAGAATAATGGCGCATAAATTAATCAAATTGACAAAACATATAATGAAGACGCTTTTAACGTCAAATACAAATTTTAGTAGTAAAAAATATTCTCTTTGTTTTTTAGGTGGGCGTAGTTGCTTAGAATAGGAAAATATCGAAAAATATTAGATAGACTGCCATCCATACATAAAATATGCGTTTCATACAAAAATGATTGAATCATATCGTCTGTGTACTTCAATTATTTTATGTAACGTAACCCTTACAACAAGACGATAAATAAATGATGTTTGGAACAACACCTGCTCAGTTACAAGTTCAATTGAAACTCAATTTATTTGGGCACCTGCTCCCGGAGTATGTCGCATCGCATCGTTACGTCACATTTAGCTAAAATAACTGTTATTTTGTATCTGTTCCAAGTACTCATTGTAACTATTATAAAAAAGAACGTGTTAATTTACTCTCATTACTATATATTTTTCAACTGGATATACGAAAATATTGTGTTATTTGTTCAAAATTCGTTTAGTTATATTATGCGTATTATATGTGCAAATAAATGCTAAAATGTATTGTGACTATGGAAATTTAATAATGTCACGCCTATATTCAAACTTATTTAAATGTCCACCATTGGGTCAACAATATTATAATTTTTGTATCTATTCCGATATATACTTGGCAATTACTTACATGTAATACTATTGTAACAAAAATTAATAAATATATCAAATATATGTAATAAACGACTAAATAAAACTTTATGATTAAAAGCACAAAAACTATTTCAATAAAATTAAGTTTTAATTTTGTAGAAAAAAGTTGTAACCAATAAAACTAGACAAGTTCTAAAGTCTACATCATAGACAAAGTTCATCGAACTGTTTTTTGTTACGTCAAATCTCGTTTTATTTTATCTATTTCTTTTGCTGGCAGCTGGCTCAAGCTCTACACAATCGTAGTCACACTAGATTAGATATTCAGCCATTTTTAATTACTTATCGAACCTATTGCGCTAAAATCTCTGCAAAACCTTATAGGGAAAAATAAAAAAGGCTTGATTACTCTTTTCACCTTACCTACATCTTCCAATGACGGTCTAAGAAAAACAGCCAGAATTAGATCTTATAACCGCTAACCAATGCTGTTAACTGATAGAAGTTCATCGACACTTTTATTACGTAAACATTAATGATAAAAATTGTCTATAATTATATTATTATACATTTGTAATAGCTTCTGAAATGTACAAGGAATTGTTCTATGTCACGCTACCTGCCGTCATCGTCACAATTATTTCTGATGGACAAGATTTTGCCATCAAATTAGGCCCCTTACTCATTTTAATTTTATCATTTTCATTCGATCATAATTAGGCTAGTAATTAGGTAGGTACTATTAGGTATTTATTCTGTTATAATTTTGTCAAATGTATTATAGTTAATTTACGATTATTATTATTTCTACCTGTAGACTAGACTAAGTACCTAATGATCTACGCATGTCAATATCCACACATTATATAAATCCAGAGAACGATTGCTGTTAACCTCACGTTAGACGATGATTAAGAACACGCGTGAGAGAAAATGTCGGGAAGCAGTTAATCCGATCGCGTGTTAACTACGCGGTGAAATCTGCCCTTTGCAGTAGCACAACATCGCAATGCGGACGACTAGGTTACGATAAACATTCGTTTCTTTTTAAACGCCATTTACATTAAAACAAAAATGCAAATAGGTTTTATTCCGGCGCCTTTAAACTAGGTATTTTCTTCAATATCTATTCTGTTTGCGATGATAATTGCGTTCTTTTGTTTGAAATGTTTTCTTTTGTCATTGTGGGAAGGGTTATGGCTGGAATTTGGATTCTGAATTCTTGAAACTTACACCGTAATGTTATATTACTATAATTAGGTATTGTTTTCTCAATGGATTTTCCAGAGAATTAGGTATTTCATTAGAATAATTATCCTTTGTGGCAAGTACCTAGTTATTCAACCAATCACGCCACATTATTTCAATACATGCTCTAACCGTAGCTTAGACAGGTATCATCAAAGGAAATGTATAAAGTTTATTCATATATAAACATCCGTTTCCTCAGATGGAACAACGCCAAACTATTTGAAAATGTCACTCGGAATCAAATGAAATACAGATTTTTCCAAATGACCACCATTAAATAACCACGGCGCTCTATAAATTTGCAAATCTGCTAATTCCAAATTTAAAGTCTCAAATTTTAGTCTCAAAGTCACAGATTTTATTTAATCTCTGGTTTTAGACATTAGGCTATAAGACACTGAAATGTCAATGAAACAAGGCACATGGTTTTTCGCTTACATTGAGCAGCTTACATTAATTCGGAAATCGCTTCATTAAAAAAAGTCTGCAGCCATTTTATTTCATACTAGAAGTCGCGCGGGGCTTCATTCCCGTCGTTCTTTATTTGGCCACTGATCAGCTCTTGTTGGCCGTAGCGTGATGCGTAGCCTTCGTCGACAGATGGGCTATCCAATACTAAAACAATTATTCATATCAAACTAGGAGTTCCTGAGATCCTAGCGTTCAACCAAACAAACTCACTACAGCTTTATAATATTAGGCAGGTTTTATAGATTTTAATTTTCATCATGGATATTACGTTATTTTATTTTAAGTAACATCATGATCTCTGTGCTTCCAATCTGAAGGTCTTCATTTAACTCACACAACCATTTCAGTTTAACAAATATTTATGGCTAGAAGGTAGCCATAAAAAAAATTGATACGCATTCAAAGTGTAATAACCTGAAATGATCACGCTCATATTTTCATGTGTTTTATCAACGTTATTAGATTTGCTCTTCATAAAACCATTACGTACGTTATCGTAATGGTTGGATAATATATATAAAAGTAACAGCGAAGATTGTAAAAGCGCTGAGATTGCAAAAAGCATAGAGTCTTATGTGCGTCCTGTTTATTTTACTACTTTTAAAACATTAACACCATTTTCTGTTCCAGTTTAAGCTTAGCTCAATGTTTGAATACTTCATACTAAATTCATTTTATAGTTAGTACATCCAAAGAGTTTAAAATAGCTTGTTTAAATTTCGAACGAGAGTTTTTATTGCACCAATGTGAATATTAGAAAAAATATATAATACTTATAATTAAAAAAAATTGATCAATCGCCACTAGTATAATAATTATCTAAAAGATTTTTGTGCACATCATTCACCTCTGTGAGGAAAATTACTTAGGTACATCTACTCATATTTTCTGGTCAGAAACCGATAAAAAGTGTCTATTCATTAAAAATTTAATGCCAAATCATGCCTTAATTCGCCGTCAACGGTAATTTTAAATTACCATGAGTTTTTCAACAGCGTTCAAATAGAAATCTAACCTTAACAAAGATGCAGATAAAAGTTCTAATAAATGTAATGCCTCAACCTTGATTAAAATAAGTTAATGTTAATTTCTGATAAACATCCGAAGCGCATTAATAGTAACTTGTAAGTCTACCCAAGTAAAGCTTACGAGCAAAGGCAACATCGCCGACTGCCACCGTACCGACCTTCACAAGTCTAGGGTCACGGCTTTCATGCCAAACGGCCAATTTCAGAAGGCCCACCTTTCGAACTATTCCTTCAGAACAACAACAACTTGCCGTGCTAGTATTATGTCTGCAAAACACGAAAAACAACTAGTAGCACTACTACTAAAACTCGATAGTGTCTTTGAAGATTTAACGTCTTTTTTACATAAACCAGATGTGGTGTTTTCGCTCGAATAAAATATACAAATGAATTCGGGTTATGGCAATCCTCAACTTATTTATAACGCAGGAAATTATCTGTGGTTTATTAGTTTACATTTTATACGCAGTTTTTCTTGTTTGCGCTTCAAACAAACGGACAGATGTAATAACAATGATTTCATATGATTAATAGTTTGACTATGAATCTCAGAGTATGTTGTACAAATATTTGCATTACGCGGCCATGACTTGAGTGCCATCTTTTGGGACTAGCGACGACGGCGACGTTGCCTGCTAAAAATATGTTGATAAATAAATATGTACTAAATAAGTAAATGGACAGATCTAGAACGATATATTTATCATGAATTTTACGCTTTCATGTTCTGACTGAATTCACGATTTGTTTCACTGATTAAATTTAAAAAAAGCATGGCAGCTTGATCTTTCACTCAATTTCAGTATTTGCTCTGGATAAATTATAATTATGTTAAAAGCTACGCTTGATTTCTGAGAAAATAAAGATATATCAACTATTCGGTCACAAAACTCATCCTTGGATTAAATTGCTAGACTGCGGCGTAGTAGACGAACCAAAATATCATTAGTTCTCAGAGATGATAAGTACCTACCTATACTTATCGCGGCACTGAGCAGTCCATTTATTTACATCACTCAAACAGCTGATATTGAATAGTTATATTATCTTTCAGGCCAGTACACTAATAAAACTATTATAAAGATATAGGTTTAGTGGAACAGCGGGCCGCTTTAAAAACTCGCTATTGAAATATTGAACTATCATTCTTCGTAAACCTTTAGTAGTCCTCTTGATAATTTTTACGAGCTAACTTTTAATAAGATCTAATCACGATAGCCGTGACCCTGAATGAAACAGTCGAATGCGTAAACGAAAGCTTTCTTTTATTAATCATTCGATGTGATATAGGTTTGACACCCACGAACTAAGATTAATGAATGGCCTTCGTTATTGTTTATGGTACTGCAACGTATTGATACGAAGCGAAGTTTGAAATGGGAAATCATATACGCATAGTATAGATATTTTCTTAGTAGATTTCGCGAGAAGGCTTTTTTTACTTGGCTTTCATGACATTCACTAAATTATTTTTATTCATCCAAAAGCTTTCCGAAATTGTTATTTATATTAAGACAAGATTTAGTTAATGTTGTGGGAAACTCGTTTTTTCGTATGACTTAATTTTATTAAAACATTTATTTTATTTCACTAAGATCCGAAGATGTGTATGCTTTATTTTTTATGATGTTAGTAATATAATAATAATAATATAATATTCTACCACATTCACACAGCGCCATCTAGTCCCAAAGTAAGCAATTATATTTGCTTGTGTTATGGGTACTGAACAACTGATATACTACTGAAATACATTTTTTTTTTTTGTAAATACTTACATATTATAGATAAATTACACCCAGACACAGAACAAACCTTTATGCTCATCACACAAAGATTTGTCCTGGGTGGGGATCGAACCCACGACCTCTGGCTTAGCAGTCAGTGTCACTAACCACTAGACCAACAGGCCAGTCAATATCAATATAATATAATAATAATAATACAGAGGATAGAAAAATAGGTAAATGAAAGGGAATTCAGTACTTAAATCAAGTATCGCTATAGATTCCCAACACGCCGATATAGAAACAGCTTGTAATACAAATATGGGAAATATTAAAAAAATAAAATAAAGTGATACATTTTCCCAATAACCTCCTTGTATATTTTCTACATCACTTCGCAAAACGCATGAGCCATTCTACCTAACCAAAAAACCACTCTAGAAAAAGACAAGCGGTTTTTCTATTTCAAATATACATTTTTTATACGCTGACGTCAGATGCATCCAAATAAATACACTTATACTGCCCGACGGAGACTGCACTTTCGGACTTCGCTCTATATTTTAATTTAAAATAGACATCGCGCCCTACATTTGAAACCCTGAGGTGTACGCTAGAGTTATATATAATTTCATTAGTACAGAACCTATTAATAAAGTATAATAATTAAGCTACGTCAGTTCTACATATAAATTTTATTTATTTCTAAATGCGTATAAAAATATCGTTTATAACGCAACGGTCCCATTAAGTACAAATCAAGTGAAATGTATCTTCATGTTCACGTAACCTAGGCTCTGGCATCTCTGATTTAAATTGTAAAATAAGCAAAATTACTTGACTATCAATCCTTGAAATAATTGTATCTACTTACTATTAACTACATATTATCATAACCAAGTGCGATGATGCATAATTCCGATAACATGTGCGTTTTGACCGAGATAAAATTGAGTAAAAATTAGGTCTCCATTGCCGGCCAGAAACAAGATGTGTTCGTTCAAATTAAAATATGTATGTACTGTAACTTAGTTTTTATTTTCTTTTTCAAAATGATGTTCGACATTTAAGCGTCGTTTGTTTTATTTAAATATTATGAATAAATCCTCTCGCACCTGAATTACATAATGGAGGCCATTAATGTTCCATTTCTGTATTGCTTATAAATATTTACATTATTTTCGAGTTTACCTCCGTCACATGATTCATATCGTCAGTCACGCATACACACTTGGATCACGCTCGACCTCGCCGCGACCGAGACCCTGGTAGGGCTTCACTAAGTCTCATAATGAACAGTTAATACATCTATTTAACATACTTCACGAGCTAAAGAGGATTTACTATTGACGTTTTGTTTATGTGTGGTGTCAAGAAACATTTGTCAACCGAGAACAATATTCGTTTCACAGATCACTTTGGTGATCGTAATATCTTCGTAATTGGATTCGGTACAACAATTCGGTATGAGAAAAAAAAACTATGGCACTGTTTCAATACTAAATAAGTTTCTAACAGCCTGTCGGATACTTAGGTAAACATTTTTGACATATTATTCGCATAAAACCGGTCAGTTAAATTTCGAATAATTTATCATACAGTTCAACCAGTGATATTAAATAGAGTTATAATGTAAAGATGACATTTTTTTTAAATAAGTCAACCTCCTTTAGCATACCAAATTCTAGGATTCATCTGAGTACCTAATATATAATCATATACCACATTATTTATTATGAAGAAGAATGCCTATGTAGCCCAACAATAATGCGCCATTTATGAATACATATAAAATGGAACAGAGTCGTCATACACTTGATCCAATCATCAGTGAGCACATTAATGAGCCGGAAGCGGTTATTAACGGGGATCAAGTACCTCACTACTTATTTATTTATGTTGTGGTGGATCAGTCGCGCGTGTAACAATTTGTATGATGCTATAACTGATATAATTTGCAGAAATTCTCTATCAGAGAAGTCTACAAATACGTTGGAAATAAAGTCAATCTGTCTAATATTGAATAGCCAATTTTTGACAATTGGGAAAATACAAATTGAAGCGCTTATACATATTTTCTTAAAATATCTATAAGCGCGTGCATATTTTTCATTCTTCAGATCTTCTCTACCTAATCCCATGTTACTTTGTGTTGACGCGAAATGTTTTCCCTTCTAATAATCTTTATCTTGTGTCATTTGATCTGTTTTTCTTCTTAACATCTCTCAATGCAGTTCATCCATTTTTATTATTGGTATTTTGTGGTCCCAACACGTTTAATTTCCTCAAGATGTGTAGTATAGCAAAATAAATGAACTCTTTCTGTAAAATTTGTTCTCTACAACACCAAAATTAAACTAAATTCGCTGAACTCCTTCATAAACATAATTCACCTCGGCAATGCGCTATTAACCGTTTAAATATTCAAAAAGTTGATGCAGTTTTCGTTGTACTGCGACTGCGAATAATGTAAAATTAAATTTCACGGAATTAACTCCGTTATTTCCATAATGTTAGCCTTAATTAGCTCTGTGAATGGATAAAACATTAAAGTATGATTTTTAGTTATGACATGTAAGGCCGTAGTTCTAAAATTCAAGTTTCATTTAAAACACGTCAACAAAGCTTCTCTCTAATTTAGAGCCATCAGTAACAATGCTGGTATCTCTGGCACATTCATGTCAAGAATTCAAGATGGCTGCTCTATAAATAGAACGGGTGACATTGTTAATAATAGTGTTGCCAACCCTTCTCAAAATTAATATATAATAGTATTGTAGAAACGACGCGTTAATTGACAATTTTAAGCCGATATTTGATTGATATTGAGCAAGAAAGGGTTGCGGGCGGCCGTTGGTTGCGGGCGGCACAAGACCGTCCGCAGTGGCGTAAATTAGGTGAGGCCTATGTTCAGCAGTGGACATCGATAGGCTGATATGATGAGCAAGAAAGAATTAACCAAACAATTTTTGAAAACAGTTAAATCGGTTATCGTTTATTAAGTTACTCTAGTTTGGAACTTCACAACTTTAACTTGTTAATTGTACTAGAAAGAAATTGAGCTGTAGTTTTCTTTATTACTCTTCAAATGAATATTCAAACAGAACCATGTATTTTACATCGGCAGTTGTACCTAAAGCCCGATTAATTAGTCAGAATGTAAGCAAGAAGTCGTCACTAAGTACACAAAACATACAAGTGCTTAAATACGCCGTCTTAAATTAATAATCCATTATTAATGAGTACAATCCAATTAAATTTGGTAAATAAAGAGCGGCTTCGACATAGCTGTAACTGGAGAAACTTATGTTAAAGGGGTTTATATATTACACGTTGATTTGAATTGTGTAAGTATTACCAGCGAGAATAAATAATGGACTTAGAAATTACGTTGAGCCGAGTCGAGACTGAGACTATTGTAAGCGAGGGTACACAACGTTATAAATGTTAGTGTTTATCCTATTAACATTGTGTATATAGTGAAAAGGGAACTATCTTGTTAACGAGAATCGTTAGTGTTTGTAATTGGTGATACAAAGCAACTAACAATAAAAAAAATAGTATTTTAATTTTTTAGTACCTAATGACTAATGCTAGACTATCGTGCAAAAACGAAACAAATATCTTCATTTCAGTTTTAGTTATCATCAATATGAATGCATCATAAAGAAAATCAGTTAAAATGGAAAGACATTAAAATCGTCGATGAATAATATTAAAATCAATAGATATCACTTAACATCTATACAAATAAATAAATTTGGTGTGTCTGTTTGTAATATTAAAATAACCGCTTTTTACTACATGCATATGAATGTATATACGGTACATATAGGTAATATACCAAAATAACTTTTTTTACAATTTTTGTCTGTCTGTCTATCTGTCTGTCTGTTGGTTCCGGCTTATTTCTGGAATGGCTGGACGGATTTTGACGGGACTTTCACTGGCAGATAGCTGGTGTAATAAGGAGTAACTTGGGCTACTTTGAAAAAAGTAATGTTGCTTTTGTTAAACTCCACGCGCATGAAGTCGCGGGCACAGCTAGTAAGTAAATAAATTAAAATTGACAATGGTTTTCTTACCGACACGTTCTCACGCCATATCAAATTTTGCACACAAATCCGATTTACTACGAACCTAATCTTTAATTGACCGAAAGACAAGCGTAACTAGAATTTATCAAAGATCTTAATCGCGACAAATTTAAGAGAATGTAACATGTACATTTGATTGCAATTGAATTCATTAAACACAATTATCTTTGCCAAATATCTATTGAAGAGATGTAACGTCATCAGGATAGTACAGAATGAACCCTGGCGTACCGGTTAAGGTGCTCGCCTCGCTGGTGGACGATCTACGGCTGATATTATGATGATGATGAACGTCATCTTTGTAGAGACACAAGATGAAAATATTGCAATTTGATTCATAACGTAATTAACACAAGAATAAATTTCCTATGCAAACGCTTCTCATCTTACAGTATGGGCTAAGATTGCGAATATAAAGCTAACAAACATATTATTTAGTTCCAACGTCACGTCGATTAATAAAACTAAACGTTTGGCGCCATACAATCGTTTGGCTTGACATTTTACTCCGGCCATCAGTTTGTCCATAAAGCTTAGCAAATATTAGTGCCGAGATTGGTTCACCCTTTGCGTTCTGTCTACGCCACTTAATGGATTCTGGCTTTAGTATACATGGGGTCCTAAATATTGTGCTCGAATAAATACCAGTTAAATTTGTTGTAAGAGTTAAGATAAATTGTTGAAGTCAGCATAAACAATTTCATTATAAATTCATGCGGGTCAAAACACAATTCTTAAAAGTTAATAAACTTGTACAATTGATTGACATCATGTTTAGAAATGAAAGAAGTCCGACGGGAATTTACGGAAATAAATTTTTGTTGTTCAAAATATAACTGTTTGCATAATTAATGCTAGCGCTACTCATAATATAGGACTTTTTTATGACGCGTACTCTACACTAGATAGGATAGAAAAAGAGGTCTTTAAAAGGAGTCTTTATACGTATTAGGTCAGTAATTGTTTTTAGACACCGGTAACTAAAATAATTCATAAAATTATTTTTCTTTTGATAGATTGAGAGAGAAGTTTGTATCACAATCACATTAATTGGCTATATGTCCCATGCAATACGAACCTATTACCTACTAACCCTGGAGGTTCTCCATTAACTTGACATTGCTGAAAATGTATTGTTATCTTCAGTCTTTTGTAAGACCAATAGGCAATAACTGATTTTAAAACAAACATAATCAAATAGGGACGTATTATATGTTCAGACTTTACATATGAAACTTACTCGCAGTGAAAGTCATACCAGATTTTTCCAATAAAATATCTCATAACTGAATATTATTTCATTCGATTTCATGCGAGCGAGTCGAGTGATTGAACTCGATCCGATTATGTCGTGACGTTGTTCTGTGATTGGGATTTATTTTATTTTTACTTGAGTTAATTGGATTGGGTGTGAATTACGCTTATGGCTAAGTACCTAATATACCTTTAAATGAACTTATATGTTTTAAGTTAGACTAGAGGTGCCCATGCTTCGTCCTTCAACTGCAACTTATATATGGTGCTATATTATTGTTAAGATTTTTGGATGAACTCGTAGTTCCTGAGACTTATTACCAATCAAATATTGTTCAAACTGATAATATATAAATATATAAAACATAGATTTAGAAAATGTGTACTTATAATATAAAGCTGAAGAGTTTGTTTGTTTAGTTGAAAGCGAAAGGAAAGCTCGGAGTTGAAAAAATTCTTATAGTGTTGGATGACATATTTATCAAGGAAGGCTACGACTTAAAGGTGTTGATTAGTGACCAAACAAATATTCATGGAAGCGAAGCGCTGCTATCCGGGCAACAGCTAGTAAGAAGATATTATAATTCCAATTATAATATCTTCCAATATTACTGAATCCATTATGGATTCAGTAATATCAGTATTTTGTTAAAACAGTATTGGCATTTTAGGCTTTGAAATTGTCAGTATTGGCTCGGAAGCTGGTAATGAGTCCGAGTAATATGAAAAAGACTTACCCTTATTACATTGGACCCAATATCGTTGACATAATGTGCATTACAGCTCTGTCTACCCCTTCGGGAACATACACGTGACGCTGACGATATGTTATGGATTAGAAAGTGTAATATTTCCAACAATATTCTTTAGAAAACTTTTCATCTTAACAAAATATTTTGAATCCTTTTAATAGATTTCCTTGAACTCGACATCTGTATACAATACATTATGTATTATGAATTATATAAATAATGGTAAAGTAACTAGATGTAAGCGGTACTCTGGCGGTACTACACGTGATATATGTATACGGGGCTTACTCTAAATTTCGACATTCGATTGGTCGGTTTTGATGACGCTGTCAAATGTAAGTAAATTGAAATATGGTCGCTGTCACTTTGAAACATTTGACAGCGACATCTAAACCGACTAATCGAATATCGAAATTCAGAGTAAGCCCCTGTATTTGTTTTATAATTTAGCGGTATACTAAAAAGCAGTCGTTACCTATATATACACAACTTTTACGTGCTTACGCCATTATAGTCTATAATAGGGAAGTTCGTGAATTACTTTTTAGATACGTCACTGAATCGTTATTTTTGTATTGTGCAAATCATATCATGCTTGGATGGTGTGGGCTAGGCATGTTATGGTGCTCTGAAACCGTGACTGAATCCGATATTAAAACTGTGAATAGTTTTAGATACAGCAGGATCGTAATTACAAATTAGGTAATCATCATTTCAACCCAAAAACGTCTAATTGCTGAGCAGGGGTCTTCTCCAAAGAATGTGGAGGGAATTTAGCCTACTATACCACGCTGACGCCAGACGAGTTGGTATAGAGTTTGTTTCGAATTTCCCTTTTCACGCAGTGCCCTTATCGATATCCGAAATTTCATATCTATAGCGTCCCCAGTGTGCACTAGCCTTATAATTATTACGTGATATAAGACGTTTAGTGAAACCATAAACCAGTTGATTAGATTTTTGTTGCACATTCGACTGCCATAAACAGTGTTGCCAAATCCAAAACTAATAAGTTTTATTTTGACTGACCTGTTAGCCTAGTGGTTAGTGACCCCTGACTGCTAAGCCGGAGGTCGTGGGTTCGATTCCTACCCAGAACAAATCTTTGTGTGATGAGCATGAATGTTTGTTCTGTGCGTGGGTGTAATTTATCTCTAATATATTTATGTATTTACGAAAAAAATGTATTTAAGTGTTCAGAAGTTTTTGAATCAGTTGTTTCTAAACAACATTAATATAATTGTTTGATTTGGGACTAGATGGCGCTGTGTCAATGTGTGAAAATATTATTAATATATTTCTTAAACTGCTTTCTAGGTTTAGATAGACAAGAGTCCTCATCAATACGAATCAAACCAAACGAGCCCAAACTCGATGGGTTAAAGTACCAATCTGATCCTTAAAAAAAATTGCCTTTGACTCTTTCAAATTCTATAGATACGAGTAATACATTGATAAATAACCTGCCAAAAGGTTGAATACAGAATGATCATGACCTACAAGTATCTGATTTAGAAACATTCTATACTAGTCCTGAGTCATGTATCTATAATCAGAGAAACCCTTAAAATTTGGGCTTGTAACCTTTATAAGGAGCGATGACGTGGATGGACATGTACTATAGATATTTTATGAGGCCAAAGTAAAATTATTCAGCGTTACGTACCTATGTAGTGCAATATTATATCTATCTATCTTAATCCTATCTTATTCTAACAACTTATGTAAGAACCATAGTTACCTAATAAATATTTCAGACTTTTATGTTATGGAAGAGTGGAGTCTCCTAACACAGGCTTTCTCAGCTTAAAAGGAGGTTCCAATCACTACCTAATATAAGAACAACTTGTTAAAACTAATAAAATATGCTGCTTTTTGAAGTGTTTTACCCTGAACTGTGCTTTTTAATGGTCTATTCATTTGTTACCCGAAATGTTATTGATTCTTATTATAAATGCAATTGCAATGGAACAAAATGATAGATGTTTTAAGCTTGTAAATACCTGTGTTTGATAACATTTATTTTATTTGCCGGATCATTTCATCAACAACGCGTACCAAGATCTATTAAAGTATGATAAACGCTTAGAAATTGAATAAATAGATATCTCTAAACGACTTCGGTAGTAAACCAAAATAGATTGTTTTCAAGTCTGTACCCAAATATATACCTACTTCACCTTTTGTACCCTATAAACCATGTTATTACTGTTTCTTTGTTGAGTAAATCCTTTCACAATGGCTGTTGAGTGAGACCAAGCGAACTGTTGTATAAAACATAATATATTTTTAATAAATGGTAACATTCGTGCTTTTTCAAGGACTTTTACGGAATTAGTAACTTATTTATCAAGAAAAGGCTATAGATATTTCTTTATTTGTTTACATGTGTTAGAGTCATCTCTGCATAGACTGCATAGGTTTGTTTGAAATAAAATGAAGGTGCTATTTGCTACTGCAGAAGTTAATAAAATAGGCCTTTTTAAACCTTTGTTTTTCTACAGCACCCCTTTACGCCAAGCAGATTTAACACAAAAAGACTTCAGTGTCTGAGCCAGGTATCCAGGAGGCTTACTCTGAATTACGTCAATTGATTGGTAGGTTTTGATGTCGCTGTCAAATGCAAGGAAATTTAGATATGGTCGCTGTCATGTTCAAACATTTGACAGCGACATCAAAACCAACTAATCGTATGTCGAAATTCAAAGTAAGCCCCCCAGTTATGTATCTCCAAATAATGCTGTCATATGCTATTCTCATCACCACATCGTAATCAATTATTCTTAATAACAAAAACCTACATAATATTCCAACCACCAAGGAAAACAAATGACCTTGACATCTTTGGAACAGAATTGAACCCTAGGGAACAATATTCAAGCTATTTCATTTAATGAAGATAAGTTATCATTGGAACAACGCCAATCACTACGCAAGAAAAGCGAGAAAATTCTAATTGCTGTAATTTGGAAAACATTACGGGCATTACGGTCGTACATCGGTACTTTGGTAGCCAATTGATGAAAAATGTTTGAGTATTTGCGTCATGCATTGAAACTACACGTATAATGTTTTTATTTATATCTACTGAAATAGCAAAGAACATCCAAGAAACCATTCATAGCTACAGCATACGAAATTGCCAACTCAATCAGTAACCCGGCCCACGGGAGATATACGAGTATCTTTCTTACACAAAAACTTATACTTTTGTGTGCCTTAAAAAAGTACTCTGAAAACATAAACTAGACCATTCAATACACTTCAGCAACCCATTAAGTCCCACTGCTGCGCTTGGGTCTCCTTAATCTAGAGAGCTGAGAGGGTTTAGGCCATAATCCACTCACGCTGGTCTAGTGCGTGTTGGTGGATCAGACATACTCATAGAATTTCTTCTAGGGTATATGGGTTCCCTCAGGTGTTTTTCCTTCACCGTTAGCAGATGGTAAGTCGCTTGACTAGTACATATAGATTCCACAAAGTGCAATCCACATCGTTACTGCCCGGACCGCGTGATTTGTGCGCCGGTCCCTTATTCATTTAACAATTATTTGTTTAAAAAAATACATCTCGAATAAATAGATAACTTTTATTGTACTCAAATTGTTATATGACTGCATTTATATTATGCATCTCTAATTTTCTTCCCCTAATAATATCTAATCATCGTCTCATTTCTATATCCAGGAAAATCGATAATTGTCTCAAATCAAACAACAAAATAAACTAATCGTGCCCATAGGTACCCTTACTACAGTATTATTTATAACTACTAACTACTCTATAATATAGCCTAGCATTGGGTGTATATTATCGGGCAAGCAATCTAAATTAGATTCAAATGCAGATTTGCAGCTATTGCACCATTGGCATGAACACTATCTTATCCCATTTCCATAGCACTACAGCGCTAGTATTTATGCCCAAACTATAATGTAAATTAACCGTTAAAAGGCCTAGTTGTGCAAAACTAGTTTTTATATATTACCTTTTAAATACTACCACCTACGTATACCGAAAGCGCAGCATTGCAGGCATAGCATTATCTGGTACTATAGTATCTATCTGATAAGTAGAACAACCATATCTTTAGGAAACGCTGGAATTATGATAAGAATTATTAATCTGTCTGGCAAAGTAGTTTTGACTGGTCTGTTGGCGTAGTGGTTAGTGACCCTGATTGCTAAGCCGGAGGACGTTCGATTCCCACCCAGGACAAATCTTTGTGTGATGAGCATGATTGTTTGTTCTGTGTCTGAATGTTATTTGTCTATAATTATATATATAATTGACAAAAAAAAATTGTTTATCAGTTGTTTACTACTCACAGCACAATATAATTGCTTAATTTGGGACTAGATGGTGCTAATACATTATAAGTAACACCATAAATATTGCTGAAAGTGAACTAGGGTAAAATCAGTATGAAATTTTTTCAAATAGGGGGTTAAAATAAGTTTTAAAGGTCGCTAACGCGCATGGGATGCTCTTGGTGTTGCAGGCGTCGAATGGCTACGGTGACCGCTTATCATCAGCCGTATGCTTATTTACCACAATCGTGATAAAATAAAAACAACATCTAAATCATCAACTTTAAGGAACATATTTCCTGAAACACGCCGTGTAGTTACGACATTCTTCGTGATTTCTTGTTAGCAGCCATTAGCTAGAATAAAAACAAATAACGGCCTCCAGAAATCTCAAGTCAAATTATTTATTAATAATCACAGTAGCCACATTCCTCTGCAATGTAATAATCGTAACTCTAATTCTTGGCCAGCTTACTTATGAAATGTTAGTTATGTAATAGGCTCGTAACAATACTACATAACCTACTTACCCTTGACATTAACAGCACGCGTGAACTCATAAATTACCGCTGTTTAATTTCATAAAGAAAATTAACTGTAGGTAGATTGCTGGTTTCTGGTGGCTTTAGGGTCTCCCCACATTAGTCGAAGCTGAATCGACTTAAATCGCTCAAAAGAAGGTTAATGTCTATGACGAGATGTGGATAATAAATACCTTTCTTATTTTGCTCTATTTGGACGATGACGCGACCAATACGATGTTAGGCGCTGAATCAGTGGTTTACCGACCTTTTCCTTCCGAACGAATGGTTGTCAATCTGCTTAATGTGATTAGTGCTGTGTTACGCACTCGGTTTAAGCCGATTTAGTAATAAGGAGAAACCCTTATTTATGTATATTATATGTTTTAAATAGGCTATCTAATAAACTACTACGAGTGCAATACGTTTTTAAACGGAGTTGTGATTTTGATAAAATACATAAATATTTTTAAACAAATAAAATCTTAAGCTTACATTGGTATGTAATACCTAGGTAGTTTAATTTAAGCTATAGGTAAGATACGTAGATAAACTTTAAACTCAGAATACCTACTTTCATGTGTTATTTTCATCTGCTGCACCTGTCTACAAATTACAATATTTTTTAACTCAATAAAAGTGTGCTACATGCCAGAAACACATGTTTATTGTTTAATTAAAACATCTCAGCGAAATAACAGTGAATATAGAGAGATATAAAAAATATATTTTGGCCCATATTGTTATGCCAAGTTGCATCACGTGATGTGTAGCGAAATAAAAATAGGAATAATGTTAGTTTGTGGATAGTGTGATAATTTTCAACTAGACATTTTTAATGTCTGCGTTCCTACGCGGAAAAAAAACAACTGTTTAATACACATAATAGTTTATTTTAACTTGGTTTAGTAACGTAAATATTTGTACAGCTAGCTGTGCCATGGGGAGACCCGACGTAAGTCTATTTACGTCATTTTATAATGCCAACAGTTATCCAGAAAGTTCAGTAACTATTCAATTTTAAACATTGCTTAGATACATGCAAAATCATTACCAGACAAAAATTAAAACCTAGGAACGAGTATTATCTTTTCACAGACGGTAGGTCAATATAACATTTACTTACCTATATAAAGACAGCATAATAACCGACAAATCTTACTGCAAAACAGGTATAAGAAAAGATTTGTCTGTCTGTCTGGCAATTTGCTTTTTCCTTTCTCTTATGCCTAGGTATTAGGATTCAAAATTTTGCAATCCAGAGTCATCAATTTACAACGTTTTCATTAATCTATGCTAAATATTTAGGTATTTCTTTGCATAGCACCTAAATACTCCATGCCTGTGCATTGCATTAACTATTACTTAAGAACCTACTTTTTTTCGTCACCAAACTTCTAATTATTATTCAAACAAGGTTCCCACATACCATCTTGTTTACTCGATGTCCTGTATAACGAAATGCATACCAAATATTGTGACGTGTACGAGTATGCAGCCCGCGCGTACGCCGCCGCGTCGCGCGCCGGCCGCCATATTGCGGGTGCTGCGACCGGGACAGAACGGGACAGGGCGTTGAACCCTGTCTGGTTTCCACCTCAGTGCTTCCGCACGTCCGTCTGCGGTTCACCTGTTATACTCGGTTATCTAATTCTGAGTGTGAAAATTGAATGTTAAGTTCGAAAACTGTTTCGGAATATCTATATCAAGAGCTTTTTTATTATTTTTCATACCTTTATGTCTTCAAAACAATGTCTGTTTCAATTTTCAATTATATTTTTTTTTTAAATTCTCTCTACGTTATGACTATGATTTTTATCCATACGATATTATATTATTTTTTCATACTATAGGTTTCTATTTGGGAGGAGTGCTCCCGGGGTAGATTGCAAATGGTTTGTGTGTAATATGAGTTAAACTAAAAAAGAGATATTTTTTATGAGTGGGTGACTCTATTTATAGAAGGACATTTGAAATACTAGAGCCAAAAATATTTACTACAGTCTGGCAGAATAGACATGCATGACAGGTCAATAGACCTAGCTGTCACCGAAATGTTAACTCGAAGATTTTTGTTTTAGTTTCTGTAACAACAAATAAAAGAGCAATAAGTGATGAAGGATAAACAATGAATCTATGATGATTTTACTTCTTTATGTTTGATGATAGTGACAAGGACGAGTCATAGGTTGTCAAACAAAAAAATTTAAAATTACTTGTGTTTTTATTGTATGGATGATTTTTTTTAATATTTGATTTGAGATATCTTCTCCTTCCACATACAGGTATTATAAGTATCATGATTTTATTAAATGGTTTAACTAAAAACTGCTTTAATTCTATTTACTTTATAAAAGAAAAAAAGCAGTACCTACGAAACATAATTTATTTTTAAATTTAATAATTTTTTACTATAAAAGTATGTTGGTACGTAATACAATTTACATACAACAAACCACATGGTGTTTCCAATAAAAACTTGATTTATTTCAGAACGACAGTGAACCAATTTTTTCAACACTATTTGAACAGACTATACAAACATTGTAACATAGGTACATACCGACGCTACAAACATCTGCTATTTAATAACATTATTATATTAACTGGTGCTAAAACAATAAACAATAAAGCCTGGGTAATAAGTAATTCAAGCAAATTTGTGAACCAGACAATGAAATTACAAAGTAAGATAATTTTTAGATAATCTGCTAAAATATTTAGCAAGATAAGTTTATGTTAGGTAATACCATAGATAAGATTAATGTCTTTTGTTTACATGATAACCATAAAGATAACAGAGGATTTTGCGCGCTACTTTGCAGCTACTATTGGATTCGCAGATAATAAACATAGATTTAAACGGCTTTGGTAATACACATAAATCTATTTAGATACCTATTAAAGTTGCTTATCTGTCATAATCATAATCGCTTACTGATTTCACAAATACTATAAACTAATAAAATATAGGTAGGTACTTACAACGATCGTGTATTAAAATTTAACGTTTCTTTTAAGTTTATCCGAAGTTTCATCCGAATTGCACCGCGACCGCGGTTATTTTTAACCGACTTCAAAAAAGGAGGAGATTCTCAATTCGATTGTATTTATTTTTATACGGAAGCTTAACGTTATTAAAGTAATTTCTAAATATTTTCATGGATATTTTTCTTGTAACGCGAGTCACGTTTAGATGTTCCTGATACATCGATCGGTGGGCGTTCCGTTCCTCATTTGAATTCAGATAGCGCAGAAAGTTCCGCTCACGAAAGGAAATCTGTACTATATTACAATAGTATAGTGTATTCTGTTTAGAGTGCATTATTGTCTTTAATTGCCACTCACTTCCTCTTTGTAACGTGGCTTTGCTTAAGACTAAATTCGTCTTGAAATAATAAATGAAAGTTCAATACATGATACAAAATGGATTTTTTTAACTTTTTTTTATTTAGGTTGCTATAGCGCAATATAATAACATAGAAATATAAACATACTGAACGATTTGCCGCAATTTTTATCAATGAACCTCAACCAATTCTATTTTTAAACGACTTAAAAAAAGGAGGAGGTTATATTATGTTCGACTGTACGTTTTTTTTTTTTATGTATGTTCAACGATTTCTCGGAGATGCCTGAACCGATTTGAAAAATTCTTTTTTTCAAATTATGTTTTTTAGTTTTTTCTACCTATTATTACAGTCGGAACTTAGCAAATAGTGTAATACTATAATTTTCTTTACGAAACATCTTCAAAAATGTGTTTGTATGCACATCGTAACTTCAAGAACACATAAGGAAGTAATAAAGCATTGTTTTGCCTATATACTTAAACATTTTGTAATGACTTTTTACGAGTTTACTGCATCTTGTGAGATGAGTTAATTTTGTTCTTTCAAATCAGCGAATGCAATATGAATTTAATTTGACAAAATACACATAAACATAACAATGAAGAAAATTATTGGTTTATATTTTAAACCTATCACTAGCACATATTTAATTCACAAATCGGAAAAGACAGTAAAATATATTTAAAAAAAATTATAAATAATACTTAAATTTAAATTGATTTATAAAACGTTTAAAAAGTAGAAACTTGTCTTAGATTGGAAACCGTGGTTTCACACTTTCCAACAGAATGTTCTTCCAACCAAACCGCCATTGTTCAGGTGAAACACTAACGTTCAAAATTATTCTTAAACAATTTCCTTAACAGTCATAAATCAAAAAGTTTTAATTAACAGCGCCCTAACTTGGGCCGTAGGGTAGTAAAATTTCATCTTATTCAAACAAACCGAACTAAAGGATGGCAAAGGGTCTTGACAGTAAATGAATAACCCTTCCTTTTAGCTAGTAAAGATGAATACACACTACAACAAATACATCTAACAATATTTCACGGGCTGAACTTTGAATGACGTTTAAAACACCTAATACAAAAAAGACGTATCTTACGTGTCTATTTATAAATTTTAGGTAATATTTTTAATTATTGCTATTTCTATTTCAAGGTGACACTTTTCAAGGTACACTAATATCCACTTAGAAGCCGGCGTGTTTTCATAAAATCACAATTTACAAACTACATGAAAATTTAATTATGAACATACCTAGCGTTTAATCAAACCACACAAACACGGTTGAAAGGTTGATTACATGGTGTGGGTTGGATGTGAATTGTTCAATACTACAGTTATCTATAGTTAGCCTGCGGTAGCCCACTGCGGGGCAAAGATCCATGACTTTTCATTTAATATTATTGTCATCTAATCGATACAAATTTCTAAGTCTAACCTACATTTAATTGAGTTCTAAAAGGATGAGACCTATTATTTCCTAAAGTTACTTCACCGAGAAAGTCGGTGAAGTTCCATTCAATAGACCTGCATCTGATCCTGAATTAAAGCAATAAAAGTAATTTGAAAAAAGAAATACCAGTACCGCCATAGATTTTCTTAATTCTCTTAATGTGTAATGGCGTCCATGTGGATATATCCGAGCCGTGTGGTCGTCCACAAATAGAACTCACACCCTTTTATTTACGGTGATAACCGCTCAAAGGATTCCAGAACGATGGGCAGAAGTAACCAACCGTGTATGAATAATAACTATGAACTAGCTTCGTGTTGTTTAAAGCTACCTAATGGATGTCCAGACGTAGGGCCAACTGCTACCAATATACGCCACAGTATAGAAAAACTATCTTTACAAAATTGAACTACCATCACTTTGCGTAAAATTTTTATTGTAATGTGTAAAATGATATACCTACTGTGGACAATATTGATGCATGTTTCGCCAACATATGAACGCAGTGTAAGGTTTTATTCCTAATGTATAATTCATTGTTAGAAGAACCGTTTAGACTAGACTTATTTTGTGTTATGTGGTTATACTGTTGACAACATTGGCGCAAAATTGGCCAACGTGTGGAGCCGGCATAACATGATAAATTGTATACCTACATTCGTTGAATTCAACGTTTGATAACTGAGAAACAAACATGTTTATAAAACTTTCACATACAATATTGGCGCCAAGTCAGATACGCATTTATCTACTGCCTTTTCTTATTTCATCTACGCTGTTGGGTATACGCGTAAATTGTTTTTCCCGGCAACACTTTCTTCCTCAACAAATAACTTAGGGCTTAGGGCTAAAACCGCAATCTTCTGGCTTTAACATCGGCTTCCATCTTTATTACCACCCGAATGGGGTCTTTAGGAAGAGAAACTGTCCCTAGTAACAGACTTTAGGTCATGAATTATGCTCAGAGATATTTGTGGAAATGTAAGACCTCTGACTTTTTCGAATAAAAAGAAAAGACTTCATTGCTTGCGAATATTAAAATTTTTAGATCCATTTGTTCTATTAGCGTTATTGTTTACATATTGAAATCCTTTTAATTTGCTCTTAAACTAGGTATATAGGTAGGTATTCAATGTTCGCCACAAATGTGATCTTGAAATGAAATTGACTGCTATACCCAGTTTAAAATATACTTGTT
Organism: Laspeyria flexula; assembly: GCA_905147015.1. NCBI lineage: Eukaryota > Metazoa > Arthropoda > Insecta > Lepidoptera > Erebidae > Laspeyria > Laspeyria flexula. The sequence continues at coordinate 3,759,127 of LR989958.1, forward strand.
GTTGTATTTTGTTGTTGTTGTTTGTTTGTTGTTGTTGTTGTTTACACTTTTAGATTTCATTTAATTTATTTTTTCTTAGGATAATATAATTAAATATACTTATCTAATCCGACAAAAACTTGACTGATAAGAGCTTGTAAACACTTTAGTAAAGGCAAACTGTTTGAAATTCAAATTCCAATTGGATCAAACAAGAAAAATACCAAGCCGGTAATCTTTATGTGCAAATGGCCGTAGAAAGTTACAGTGTAATAGAAAACCCGCAAATTATTTAAAAAAAAGCCCTAAATCATGTAAAAATAACAAACATTTTATAGTACCTAAAACAAGTGGTAACAAAAGGAAAAATTGCCAAACACGCGTGGCCTTTTAAGTTAAACATTACACATTAAATCTTTTTTTTTTCATAATTCGTGCGAATTACGTATTTATCATTTTAAAATACGAATTGAAGAGCTTTCTTCTGCTGAGAACATCGGAAACGGTTATTTTTGTACGCGATTTGAGACCACATAACAAACCTATTTACAAATTTATTATAGGATCTGTTTCCAATAAAGATGCGGAACGAGTGCAAAATAAAGAATTGCTTAACAGAAGACACTTTTAGACTTATACGTAAACTGGAAAATGTAAAAATAAACTAACTATAGTAATATTGGTAAGAATTGATGTCGAATGTGAGCCAAGTGCGTCACTGGCCAGATTCTGAGTTTTTTACCATCAGCTTTGTGCATACATACCTCCATACATATGTTCCTCTGGCCACTACACATTCGCCTACAAAGTAGGTAAGTTGTTATTCGCAATTTAAAAAAAAAAATTTTTCGGTGTCCTATTGTCCATCTTATTTACATAAAAAACAAAATTAAAAATTTTGAAAAAACCCACGACGATAACATCTATACAAAATAAGAAACGTAACATATAAAAAGGTTTAAATAACTTTATTTTAAATCCCCGACGAAAAGATAATAAGTAGCGTAAAAACAATCCCAAGAAAATCCGTCGGGGGCTGTCATACCCTGACTTGAAATGAACAAAAGTATTGCCTTTTTATGTATTTGATACCTACCTAATTATTAACAATATTTAGTTTACAATATATATTTAATACTAGAAACAGTAATGATATTGGCAGCCCCCGACGAATTTTCTTGGGATTGTTTTTACGCTACTTATTATCTTTTCGTCGGGGATTTAAAATAAAGTTATTTAAACCTTTTTATATGTTACGTTTCTTATTTTGTATAGATGTTATCGTCGTGGGTTTTTTCAAAATTTTTAATTTTGTTTTTTATTTTAAATATTTTCAAAGAGCGCCCTATCTCACTAACTGTAAGTAACTCGTATAAAATTTTAAGAACCTTGACAGATAAATAAAAGTTTTATACTAAGTTATAGAACAAACACATTTTTTTTAAATTTACTGTTGCAGTAAGTCTTATAACTTGAAATTATCATTTTAATTTTCTTATTTTAAACTTTTTAAGGAGCGCCTTATAAGTAAGCATATCATCCGTAAGCTCTAGAATATAATAATATATTCTACCACATTCACACAGCGCCATCTAGTCCCAAAGTAAGCAATTATATTTGCTTGTGTTATGGGTACTAAACAACTGATATACCTACTACTTAAATACATTTTTTTTTTTTGTAAATACATACATATTATAGATAAATTACACCTAATTATTAATGAATGGAATTTGCATGGAGCTTCGACTATATTATATATATTTTATTTTTTGTTGACTTGTGTGCTCATCCGTCGCACAAAGGTCGACGGAGCCCCGCTTCGCGGGGATCCTACTTCTGAGTGGTTTGAAAAAAAAAAATAACCCTAACCTAACCAGTCCGATTCGGATTGCTCTGAATCGGGGGGTATTAAGTTTAGCTATCGCACATTGATTGCCGTAGCCGGACTGCCTTCGGCGTTAGCGCAGATTTCCACCTATAATAGCTTGTATCTCGAAAACGGTGAGTGCTATCGTAAAAATGATGAAAATTTGGTTACAGCCCGGGCACGGGATACCTATAAGTTAGAATAAATAAGGTAGGTAGGTGTTTATATAACGTCAGTCTGGAATAAACTCTCACTCTTACTAATTTTTTTTAGGCTTATCATTGTATACCTCAGTACTAATATTCAGTGATATAACAACACAAGATCGGTTTTCGGATTTTTTCCTATACTTGTGCAACTTGTTATTGCTTCTGGCCAAATTTCATGATTCTAGGTCAACGGTAAGTTCCCTATATATTATGATCGTCAAGATAAATCGTCAAAAATGGAGCATAAACAGCTGTATCTTTTGATTGCGGTAACTTAGAATTTTGATTTTTATTTTACGCCGAGGGTTTGCAGACCCAAGTAAATGATATTAATTTCAGCTTTATACCTCTATGCGTTCTTGAGAAAAATATTCTAGACAGACGGACACACAGACAGACAGACAGACATACAACGGAGTGATCCTATAAGGGTTCCGTTTTTTTCTTTTGAGGTACAGAACCCTAAAATTGCATAAACGGTCACCCATCTATGAACTGACCTTATCCGAAGTTGCTTAACCTCATGAGTGTAATCAATATCTCAGTACTACAATGCTACGTGTCCCTATACAGTAACAGGTCTAATTATTTTACAGATAACTGTAAACATAAGTTTGCTTAGTCTATTGCAGCGCCCCCTGGCGAAAAAATACAATATCGTGTATCCAAAAGTCATCCTCGATAAATCACAAATACATTACAGAAAACCGTATCGAAATCGGTTTAATCGTTTTAAAGATAGGAGGGCACAAAGGTTTCAATGAAATCAACATAGGTTTGCCTAGTCTATTGCAGCGCCCCCTGGCAAAAAAATACAAAATCTTGAATCCAAAAACAATCCTCGATAAATCACAAATACATTACAGAAAACCGTATCGAAATCAGTCTAATCGTTTTAAAGATAGGAGGGCACAAAGGATTCAACGAAATCAGTGTATTGTAGCGCCCCCTGGCGAGCTATTAACATAACACCTATCTTATAACCTGTCCCCAAGAGCCGCACACACTTTACAGAAAACCGCATCTAAATCGGTCAAACCGTTTCCGTGATATAAGGCATTATGTTGGAACACACAAACACACAAACACACAAACACACAAACACACAAACTCACAAACACACAGCCTCTCACCCCAAACGCATATACCGTCTCCGTTCCGTCGTGGGTAAAAAGACAAAGAAAGAGACAAGTGTACATAAAAGACAGTAGATCCACACACTTGTATAATTAAACATTACTAGATTATGCTATTACTATACTACATTATTTGCTTCTCTATAAAAGTAGCGAGGAAAAGGTACAGTGCCTGGGACTTGCGATTCTGGGAGTAGGTTTAAGGGATCCTTCCGTGTACACTACGCTCACCTTTCACCATCCGTGTTCCTCTCTCTTTATACCTACATGAGGATACCTACTACCGAACACAAATCATTTAATTTTACCTACTATTAAACACTAACACTACTTATTATGTATTTTATCAGCCTTTTACACTTTATCCATATTTTAGATACTTCTAAACTTATTTTATTGAAAGTCTCATCAGAAAAGATGCCCGAGTTGTCAACAAAATAAAACTTTCATTATTAAAAACGTACTAAATATTTCATTTGTTTCATTGTTGCAAGTAAAAATTCAAATTATGTGTAGAAATTCATTAAAACCTCTGAATAATATCTGGAAATCATGACAGTAGGTACTTATTTATTCTCGCTTGATAAATCATGCAAGAAACCTGCTGACGCTGTTAAGTAAACAAAAACATTATAATAAACACTAAATACAATCATGCTACATATAATAACAATAATAATAAAGCAAAGTCCATCGTCTCACTAGCTCCATCTGTAACAAAGCGTTCTGTGCAAATTAAAACTTCTGCTCTGTATCATTTTATTAGCTAAAGCTATAACAACAGGATACGTACGTCCCCGTCCTGTCGTATTTCATTGTGTGGGGGACGTGACTATTTTCGTCCTGACCAACTAATGACACCAAATTGCCCCCCGCATCGCCTAGAATAAACTGACCGAAATAAACATTGCGTGTAACCGTGAATTAGATATATTTGTATTGTACCTACATATAATGTTATCTGTCATCTAAATTCTAACTTAATTAGGACACTATTGTGGAACTGGCTAGTGATTAGTGAAATAATAGGTGTGTACATAATAAAATAGAAATGTAGCTTTTATATTTACAAAAAAATATTTAATATAGCTAATCACAAGTAAAAAGTTCTTAATCGATCGATTAAGAACTTAGCAAACTAAAACATTGTAAAAAATACACGTAAGCATCAAGAGAAAAAAAAATACACTCACGGCGTATAATTTAAAACGAACATAATTGTACAAAATTCATCCATTGAACTTTGTACGCGGTCAGTGGATCGGAAACCATGGTTAAACGTCGTCATCGATCCGGAACTACCTACCGTTAATTTTCCCGTCCATTCTTCTGTTGTCATCATGCTAACATGGCCACCAATTGAATTCGAATAAAGAACGATTTGAATTTGCTGGCGAGAGAATTATATTCAAAACGGCAACAGATTCCAAAAAATAAGTTTTAATTAGAAAAATATTTATTTTAGAAACCGCAGCTTTAGGATTCGGTATCCATCTAAACAAATCAAACCAGTTCAAACACGATGGAGTTGCGTCGTTTTATAACAAAGTTGATCAAAGTTCCTATGGCCACCATTCAGCTCCATCATCAGATCAGCTCCATGTAATCATAATATTGCATCATCACGCGATATACATATGCGTGCAAAATTTCACCTCAATCAGAAAACGGAAAGTGTATTAAAAACTTGTAAGATTTGATCACAGACAAACATCGGGACAGGTGAAACTAAATAAAAGCTTGCAATAAGAAATCCCAGTGAGAGAGACCAGTGAGAAACCAACCATACAAATAGCTGTACAATGTATATACATCCATTCCGACTAAGTAAACATCGCCAACGTCCAAAACTTCCGACTGATAATGTGTTCTTGCAAGAAAAATTCAACAAATGTGTTTGTTCCATTTTACGAATCAAACTGAGAATCAATGAAACAGATAGCATCGATATGTAAGAACTTATTGTATGGAAGCTATGACAAGGTAGCAAAAAACAACAAGGGTTAATTAAAGCCATAAATTATAGTAGGCATCTAAAATGTTGCTAATGCTATGTTAGGATGTTGATTCACCGTCAAGTTACGTTATATTTTGCATTGTTATGCACATTTCTAAGAATTTCAATTGAATAACAAAGCCTTTTGCCACAGTAACTCAATACTCGACGGACGAAATAACATCTCTATTTCGTTGTGAAATCCGTTTTATTGTGTCGACTGATAAATCACGTTTTTATATGTATACATATTATTATCTAGGTTAGGGACGTTCTAAAATGAATCATTTTTTTATAAAATTGGAATGTGGTAAATATTGTTATGTACTCAGTAAAATTTAAATATCATTCATATCAATGTTTTACAACTTCCATAAGCAAAGCAAGCGGGTCTCCATGTGAGAGCTGCTGCCCACCGAACACTTTTTTAACCTCAAAATCTTAATGAACATTGTAGTACTCAACGATAACTTAATCCTTCTCATCCTTCCTTGAGAGGCACGTTACGCAGACAGCACTTGATACTTTGACTCCACATTTTTAATAACTTCCGAATAAAATTCAGTGCTACCATCATACATAATTATATTAAAATGTGATTCGCATTTAAAATTGAACGAGGACGGAAGTGACGTAATATGCGTATAAAATTATTCACCTTCCCACACGAGTATTGTTCCCCAAATGGAGGGGCACCTTTAAAAGACAAAGAATGCAAAGGGAACATTCATTATGGCTATTCATTATGCATATAGGTCCTGCTTTTAATTAACGAGCTATATTTTTTGTGTGACAACACAGGGCGCACCTTTTAAGTCCATTAACAAGTCTGAAACTAATTGCTTTATTAGAAACTGACGTACCTACCTATAATGTTCACCCATTTGGTTCATATTTACAAACTTATGGAAATACTTAGTGCTATTTACAAATGGCTAAGAAATTCCGATCAGACTAATTATGCCTGCATATTGAGTACTGCATATCGAGTAGGTACTGACTACTAAACCATTGTACCTATGCAAAATAGGTGTTCAACGATAAACAATTTCGAAACATAGAATTACTGTTAATTATAAATAATCATCATCATAAATAATACGTGGCCGCCACTCGAGAACCTTTTTCGCCCATTTCACAAGTTCTAAGAGTTATGCGGCCTGCCCACTGCTACTTTAGCCTATTGAAAAACACAGCGTAGAACGGGTCCTCATAGTCTATGGCTTTCTCTAGATCTTAGATTATTTATCTCTATACAAAATTTTATTTAGAGATTTAGTTTTAATATACTTACCTACCTAAAGTTATATAAAATTTTATCTAAATCCGTTCAGTGGTTTAGCCATAAAAGCTTCATGAACAAATAATCGCTTTTGTATTTGGTTGAAAATATGAAATACAATTACAAATGCGTAACCTTTTTTTTTAATTTCATTGAAATAATAAAACATAGTGAACACTGGACAGTGACAGGTACAGCTGTTATATCGGCCGATAGTTCTCTTTAATACGACACGGGGTTTTGTGCCAAATACACGACACGCACGTTTCATCCCACGTAGTACAAAGAGCACTTATATGCTAAAATTTTGATATTTATTATGCTTCAACGACGTCTGTTTGTTATTGAAAATTGTGGGAAATTAATAGATATGTAGGTAGGTACTTAAACTCCCAATGAAACTATAAGGCGGATATAATAGCGTAAGCGCCCTGGTCAATCATTAGGCAATAACATTTTTTGTGATGATTATTTTCATTTTATTTCAGTCTCTGTTTATTTCCCGTCGCCCACAATATTGTGAAGTGCGTGCTAATTGTCTATTTGGCTCTTGAATAATGTTATGTTATCTATATGCCATAATTATGCCATAAAATTCAAGTACTTATTATTTTAAGTGTAATCATGCTTTCTTTCCCGCAATTTTTGTTATAGTTAAATTTTCATAAAATTTTAAAAAGAAGTTAAGACTATGTAAAAATTAATGATTTGAGAAAAGCCAATGTGAAAACCTTATCCTATCCTAAATTCTTGTTATAATTTAGACAAGATGATTGCTATAACGCAACGGTGCTAACTTGATGACAGCAATTGCGCTAACTCGTAATTGTCTTATCTAATGCCTGCTACTGCTGGAATATTCCTAACAATGACCATCTACGAATGCGTGGGATAGACTGATTTATACTAATCTTTGCCTACGGAACTAGTTTGCGTCAGTAGCTTCCCCTGCACCGATGTCGTCTTAGTTTTAAGGCGATTTTTATTTTTCCAATTGATCTATATCTAATATATCGTTCACGTTTTGCATATTATTAATATAAATTATTTATTAAATTTGTAACAAGAAAACTTCTTCATTACGTTCGTCATAGCAGCTGTTATAATTATGTAACTACATAAAAATTTAAAACCACGAAATTAAACACTAAATTGCTACGTGCCACTCTGTTTGTAAATACGTTCTTAAGGGCCGTAGCACAAGTGCTAGTAATAATTGATTAAGATCATGTAACAAGTTACACAAACAACTAAACGCAGTCAGTAAAATATTGGAGCCGGAAAATAATAGACAACATTACATTGCATTACATAATAATTAATTGTAACTATAATATAATTGTATGTTTGTATGTCATAACAATGACAAATGTGCTGGACTAATATATAATATTTAATAACTGTGTAATACACCACATTTACACAAATAAAGAGTTTGAGTTTGAATTATTCAAGGAACGGGAAAGGAAAGGGCTTACTCTGAGGTTCAACATTCGAATGTTTGGTTTGATGTCGCTGTCAAATGTTTGAAAGTGACAGCGACCATATCTAAATTTCCTTACATTAGACTGCGACATCAAAACCAAACATTCGAATGTCGAAATTCAGAGTAAGCCCCAGGTTATGTAGTGTACATGTATTTCCTGAGATGAGCACGTTTAAACAAACTACTAAATGGTTTATTTGTATCCAATATTAGAAGTAGGCGAAGTACCCTATCGGCCGATATTATGTGTGTATTACATAAATACACATGATGGAATATGTATAAATAACATAAATATACATAAATGGAAATGGTGAGATAACAGAATATTTAAAAAACTACTGCATAGCCTTTCTTAGCTAAAGATAGAACGCTTATATTGTCAGAAATTGAAATGTAATGTTAGCTACTCAAGAAAATTTATTTCTGCTTATAAAATTTAACATGTAATTCGTAGATTATCCCACAATCTCGATTATGAAAACCATGTGATCGGTCTAATATACTAACTATTCGTCTAGCTAAACTAATATCAGACTGTAATGGAAAAACACATCGATGTATAGTTTTGTTTTGACTGGGTTGAAAGAAAAACAAACATGCTATCAGATTTAGCATACTGTTAGGATTATGTTGCTATCGCAATGTGATGTTGTTACGACTAAAGGAGTTACGTTTTCAAGTAGATTATCGGTTTGACTTCTGACTGTAGTCTCTAAGGAAACTATAATATATCGTACCTCTATTGAAATACGGAGTGAATAGGTATGTATCAATTTAGCAATTTCCTTCTTAAATAAACTCCAGTAAAGTTAATAAAGTACAATTTGATCATCTTAAAACAACTTCTTAGGTATTATTATCCCGGATAATTCTTATGAAGAATAAGTTTTGCTTTTTCAAGAAATGTAAATATAATTATCATAGGGATAATAAATGGATTATTATTATCATAGGAATAATTAAATAATAATAAATACGTGTAATGATGGATTAAGAATACATAATGTCACTACCCCATCTCATGTGTGTCGTAAAAGGCGACGGAGTAACCAGCAGAGAATAGCACTACAAAAAAAGGAAAATTGGAAACAAAACCAATATAATGTTAACAATTTCTAATTATGATGCAGTTACTAATACGTACATATACTTAGTTCTAATTACATTAGATTAGAACGTTTACTCGTATTCTTCTTCTTATCGTGTGGGCTTGAGGCAGACCCTGGTGTTGGAATTTATCGAGTATTAATAAGACAATATTGTAAAACTATAAAATAACATTTCTGTTCATAATGTTTTATTACCATTTAAAAGATAGTTATATATTATGTTCCATCATAATTTATTCAGTATAGGGTTCTTCAAAAAGGAGTGAATAGGTTTTTTAAGGGTCGGCAATACTTCAACATAACTTTTAAAAACACTAAGGTTTCTTAGAATTTTTTTGAATAGGTATGTGATTTTTTTCGGAGCGTTCTCTATTTTGTAAATCCTAAAACCTAAAAATTTGAAAATCTGCTCGGAAACCATACCTAAAAATCATAATATTATTGTTAGAGCAGCTGCAGCCATAGTTTTATCACGTGTGTGGCGTCCAAAATAGCTTTCGTCCTCCCCAAGGGTTCACACAATCTCGTCTAAATCGTTACAATTATAAAGAAACCAAAATAAATGAGTTTTCAATCATCGTTTATCTACGACTTTCTTTGTGTGTGGTATGATGAAAATCTATAGACTACCTAGGTACTGTTTAGTATGAAAACTTTAGCCTATAAAAACTGCATGGTTATTCCCCCTGCGTTTAAGTTAGATTTTATCAAAATATTAAAAAATAAACAAAAATGGTTAATTAATTTAAACAAAATAAATAATTAATAAATGCACAGGACCGTTTGCAGTGGCGTAAATTAGGTGAGGCCTATGTTCAGCAGTGGACGTCGTTGGGCTGATATGATGATGATGATGATGAAATAATTAATTAATTTAAACAAAATAAAATAATCCAAGCTCTTTAATTGTTATTTGAATGAAATAATGTAATAAACTTGTTTTGAGTATTACTAATTTTGTTATGATACAGATAAATATTTCAATTGTTTTGCGTATTTATTTTTTTGTTAATCATGCCGAAACATTTATACTTCAAACAATATTTATTACTGCACGTTAGCATTTTTCAAATCGTTAGCTGTTTTCTGTTGTTTCGACTTTAATGAGTTTTTACTAGTTTTTTCATGTCTTCATTGCATCTGGTTGCGGTTTACGAGCTACAAGTAAAATCGTTAAACATTTTGTTAGATAAGCGGTTTTAGTGTTTTTGCCGTTTGCTCAAATACTATCATCATGTTTTTTTGTATAATTTTAACTCATTAGACTTAATGATTTGGTGAGGTTAATGGGTGATGAAAAAATTGCAAACATTACTAATGTAAGTTTAAAAATCTGTACGGGATCGTCTCTTTTGTTTAGTTACATTATGACAACTTTGACGATGTCCCTAAGAGTTGTTTGAGGAAAAACATACAATTTTTGATCAATTTTATAGTGTACTAAAATTAAGTATGTTTTTATTATTAATAAATTTAATAATCTTATAGAAAAAATCTTTGTAAATGATGCCCTAGTGGTTGCCGAGGCGGCGCGGCGGAGTGGTGGGTATTTGCGAGGTTCTATGAGCCTGAACCCTAAGGAGATTGACCGTGTAACAACTGCAAAATTGTAGAATTTTACCCAAAAATATCAAATAACAAACAGAAAACAGAGACTCCACAGTACCACACCAGTAATGAACAATGACAAACGCAATTACTGTTAACAAAGATTAAAATAGCGTAGACCCTGGGACACAGTGAACCTTCAAGGTTATTCCAAGATTATATTAGACACTTTCCTCCGCGCCAACAAACGATTGTTTCACCAAACATAATAATATGTGACAATATAACATTTCTGAATGTTATCAACTACGTATTATACCAGCCAAATAACACACTATTTGTTTACAATTTAATAAAAACAATTATGCAAGAAGTCCTGCTTAAAAAACTCTAAGATAAAATAATGTTATGTTTCGATCAATTCAGATTTCAGAGTTGGACGATCTTAATTGTTTTTTTTTTATTATTATTTGCGGGATAGGCACAGGCTACTAAATTGGCAGCCTAAGACCAACTCAATTTTATTTTAAGCACATGCAACACACAACACACCTACAATTGTAGACCTATTTTTAATGTTCATTTTTTTTTGTTAACAGGACAACATCACCTCCTGGCGAGCCCTTAGTGCGGGCCCCGGTGGGTAAGCCAAGATGTCCACCGGCTATATCAAGGCTTCGTGTGGAGAAGGTGGAAGGGGGTTTGGCAGTGGCAGGCGTAGTCGTCGCAGCAAATTGCCAGATTGTACTTCCTATATTTGGATTCCTATTTATGCTCGTTGGATGTGTATTAACTGGTAAGTTAAGATTATTGAATATCAATCTTTGCGGTTTCCGACATCACTTTAATGCAGTAATGCGGTTAAGTAGCCTACTCGGATTTAGCTGCAGGATGCGCACCTAGATGTATCATAAACTGAAGTTTAAATTCACTCTTATAAGAAATGCTTCTACTATAAATTATATCAACCAATATTGGATGACTTCACATTCATAAATAAGAGTAATCAAACTAATGGAGTCATTATTTCTGATGGGGGCCATAAATCGATATCAAATGTATAATCTAGTGTTCTAAAATCGATGTAAAATTACTTCGTTATCGATACAAAATACATTAAGAGTTCTTTATAATTTACCTATAAAAAAATATTTTACCAGCTGAAATAAGACAGATTTAATGAAAATTCTTTATGGACTTCACGGTCATGAACTGGTAAAGGTTAAAAAATTGGCGTTAAAAATATCACAACACAAGTGTAAAGTAACCGCTCGTTGACCGGTCAATGTTTACTGCTAATTAATTCCTTTGTTTAATGTTATCGTTTTAACTTCAAAGTGAACTCACGTGTATTGAAAAACAAGTATCAGGAATTGAACACCACACCGTTCGACAAAATAAATGATGTAATCGGATAGCCCGAATATTATTTGAAAACTTTTCAAATGCTTCTATCGCAAAATATTGAACAGAAGAGGCAACTTATTCAATAATATTTCAAAACATCATCGATGAACGCAGTAACTCTCTTAAATCCATCGTCACGTCTAAAGCTAAACTCGCCTATAAAAATATCTTCACTTCAATAACTTTTCACTGAGAGGAGAAAAGAAACCTTGTCTTAAAATAGATGGAGTACACATGTCGTTGCAATTCATACCTGTGTAAAACTACAATGTCCCCCAGACCGCATTTCGGTCAAGGCTGGACGAAACTAACCTTTAATTTGACAAATAAGTTTTTAGTATTCACAAATACAAACAATTAAATATGCTACTGTCTTTCTAATATTAGAATGTTTTGAGACTTACGTTATTAACTTATTATATTGCGATAACGAAATCTTTCAAGTCGAATTACAAATTTCGTGGTATTGTCGAGATTTTCCGCCTTAGCTACGATTCAGACCAACCGGCTCGCATCGGCCCGCGCCGGGCGGCATTTTACAATGCGTTAAAGAACATTGAAATGTATCAACAGTAATTACAGTTCATATTTGCATGCAACTTACGCATAGTTACCTCCGTCGGCATCCCGCGACGCGTCGCGACGGCCGACCGGCTCCGACCGTAAGTTGCATGCAAATATGAACTGTAATTACTGTTGATACATTTCAATGTTCTTTAACGCATTGTAAAATGCCGCCCGGCGCGGGCCGATGCGAGCCGGTTGGTCTGAATCGTAGCAAAAGCTCCTGTTTTTACCTGTCTGCGGAAATGAAAATAATTGATAAACAAATTATTCCACGTTTAGATTATTGGAACTATACATATTATAATCTTGTTAGTTGTAAAGTCTAAATATTTACCATTACAGTATTTTACTCCGTATTGTAAATACTTTTCCTGTCTTTCTCGCCCACGCGGCAGAGCATACATTTTCATAAACTGGACACTGCAGTAAATGTCGAGCTTGGCTTAAAATAGATGTACTATTTATTCTCCGTCCCTTGGTTTATTACTCGATTGCCCTTTTACCTTACTTGTATTGAAGTATTGTGATAAATAAGTATATTATAAAAGTGTAAAAATCATGAAAATGTGTACCGAAAAGTGTGCAAGTTTTTGAGGGGAGCATTGCCCAGCAATGATGTAAAGCAGGCTAACTTACCCACTATTTAAAGCCATGGATACCTACTTGGATAGCGCCAGCGTGAATTTGGAAAGGTATGCAAGGGTGCTACAGCCGTATCAGCTATATCAATAACACTGTTTGTTTGTGTCTATTTCTTTCAGTTGTAAGGAAAACATTATTTTTGAACTTCGCCCTAATCAGATAAAAAGAACTCTAGACGAATTTCAAAACTAGGTCCATTTAGGTCATTGGGTGTATGGCTAACAGCAAACTGCGATATTTGTGATTCATGATAATTATGATACCAACACGTACATCATACACTTGTTGGCAATTAATTACACGTAGATACTTCAGATATTAACTACTCAATTTACATGAATCAAAACCGACGTGGATTCGAGTATGAGATCGATGAACACAGCTAATAGGTATTCCTATTAATGATTTATCTACATCCATTCATTTACAATAGAAACGTGACTTATTAAAAACAGACATAATTTTATTAACAAAAAACGCCGTAAATACATATCACATTCGGTGGAAAATGTGTCTTATTACCATAACCTTAAATACGTTCTTTTGTGCTCATGTAATGTTATTATGTGGTCTTTTCAGACAGGCAGATAGTATAAGCGTGTATTTCCTCTAGTTTTCCACAATAAGTATTAATATCAGCTTTTAAGAAAACGTGTTTTACATCAATAGCGTGTCAGACGTGTGTAAGAACCGTCCAAACAAAACCTGTGTTGAAGATCCACGCAGATATAGCTTGCCGTTTCATAATATATTGTTATTAAAATAATAATATATTAACTTGAAAGTCAAAGAGTTGTTTTCATTAGGTTGTTGTTGACTGTATGCCAGGTGTTACATGCGTGAATAAGATAATAATGACGAGTCGCAATGAATATTAAACAGTCAACTATTGGACTCACTTCATTGTTTCAGTACCACTACAAATGTATCCTAAAATATAACATCAGTACCTATTCAAGTATTAAGATATATTATATAATTGCAGCGGCGTCGTATCGTGGTTGCGGTGAGAATGAAGAGCCCGATCATTACGCGGCGAGAATCGCGTTCACAGGCAACTCGAGAGTGTTGGGGCCTGTCTGCATCGTCGCCGGAGCTCTCATGACTATAGCTGGTATGTCATTTTTAAGATATAATTGAGATATTGCTTATAAAATAAAATCATTGATCATACATGACGAAAACATCATCATCACCATCATCATTTCAACCCATAAGCGACCCAGTGCTGGGCACGTCTCCAAAAATATTAAGCAAATTTAGCGTACTACACCACGCTGGCCAGACGGGTTATTATAGGGTTTGTTTCGATTTTTTTTTTCTCTTTACACGTAGTACACCTATTCTTAAACCCAATCGCCAACATAACTAGTTACGCATAACCTATACCTATATCAGAATTAGCAGTTTCCAATTGTTGCTCGAAGTTATCTCACAATACAGCCGCATAAATCACGCTCCACAATTCCCCACATCACTTGGAACTTTCTCAAAGTAAGTTCGTTACATAAAAGACCTTCGAAGGGTATTGAACGACATGTCTATGTGAAGAGTATTGTTGAGAGCTCTCTACGTGAGGCCCAAATACAAGGGTCATATGTACGAGAACATCGATCGTAAGCTCTTGAACAAAACGAGATAATAAAATAGATGTGTATGACACGCGATTCATTGCATTTCGCATCGATACGCATGGAATCTAAAAATATATTGGTTCTAAAATAGACACCTATGATAGATAAGTCACCGAATAAAAACGAGGTATGCTTGGCTTCTGTACCACAATCAAGCTGGATAGACTGATGAAATAATATAAAATGTACATGTAGGGAATTGAGAACCTCTTCTTTAAAGGGGATCATATTACATTGGAAGCTAACGAAATTTATGTATGTGATACAGTTCCGCAAACCCCTTCGGGATTAAAATCGTGACAATATTAATATGCGTTACGCGGATAAACTTATAAAAGGTTTTTTTATGACAGAGGGTCTGCTCGCAATCTCAATATTATATCGCTGTCAAATGTTTGAAAACCAAGAAATGGTCGCTGTTATTTTCAAACTAAGACGACTTTCCGAATAGGCCCTCTGGTTTCGAATAAGTTTAACCAACATGCTACCTAGTGCCATTAATAAAGCTTCTCTAAACTTGTATTTCAGGTATTGTGCTTTGTATTCTAATGCGAGCAGCACAACGCAGACAGCGTCGGCTGGCATTCCACTGTCCCATTCATGGCGACTTCTACCCATTGAGCCCTCAGAATAGCAGAAAATATTCACGTAAGTACTTACTTAGTTATAACAATGCCATTTAATAGACATTTTCATATTATTTTGGAGCGGTATCCTATGGTGGCAGAATGATCACCTAATTTGTCATAAGCAGACTGTATAATTAATCTTTTGACGTCACGTTGCCGTCGTGTCGTGTCGCCGTCTAAATATATCAATGCCAATTCTTATTGATATGAATTTTATAATTATATGGGTTTCGATATGTATTTAAAACGTAGACCTAGGCTAGACAATCACTTTACATAAAAATAAATATTTTGTAAGTATAGAAAATTTATTTCGGGGAATCTCTTATGTGGAACTAAGTATCTCTCCCGATCTTACAATATATACGAGTACCTACGGCAAATATGATTACCTGACTATCCGTCTGTTTCTATATGTGATAAACATTTATAAAATACTTACAATGAATGAATTTGGTAACATACATAATAAAAAATATTATGCTTTATTGGTGTGATAATTTTTTTTTCTCTATTCTATGTCTCAGCAGAACGGGGTAGGGCTAAGTTATCTTTGAAATAAATAACGCCAAATTCTTCCTATCATTCTGTAAGCTCCGCTTATAACTACTCTTTAAGACGAAGATTTTTCATTCATGCTTAACAAGCAACGTACGTTCTGTTTATTTAATTCGACAACCTTTGTACCCAAAGCAGCAACGCGACAACGTTGTATGAAATATTCAAATGATGATAAAATAAAATGCCGAACATGAACAACGTCCTGGCTTATGTATGAGTGTCATGTATGACTCCCAAAGTCCCAATCCTCTTGATCCAAACAATAATTAAGAAGAAAAAATACAAGATTGTATGTACCTAATTGTCTGGCAATTATAAAAACTGGTATGAGTTTCTTACCAGTTCTTATGGCCACCGCCCTGTGAGCGAAATGGTTGTATTTAGGTGGTATTTGTGATTTTCATAGGAGTTACTTTATCAAGTTTTTCTTCTTTCTTCTTATTATTCTTTGGGCTAAAAGCCATGAGCGGCCTCTTTGCTACTTCGACTAGTTTTTATCTATTGTAGCGCCCTTTATTTTTCTTTCAATATTATGTTCAATAACGGTGAGTTTCAATAAAAAAAAAGTTGTTTATCCCTTCCGGGTATTATCGTCGGCCGCGACGAATTAAGGTCACTGACAACACCTCGGTAGAAAATAAGAATGGCAACACTAAATCGGGGAAGTTACAAAAAGTGAAACGTTTATTTCCGGAACTTGTCACCTCTAGCCTCGACAATGGTTGATAAAGTCGATTAAAGTATTAGCTGAGAATAATCTTGTTAGGTGATACGTAACCATTGACTGTACGTAACTTTCCTAGATCTATAGTGTGTTGTTATATATCCTATCCCGTGATGTTATATAGCCTATATCAATATCCATAATCCAGTCCAGAGATTAATGTGGAACGGCGCGTTTTAAAATAAATACATATCCCCGTAGTTATTGTGGGTTCGATTCCCACACGAGACAAATGCTTACTTAGTAAGCTGATGTCCGTCAAATGTATTTCCTAGTGGAACGGAGGAGTAATCTTTAAAAAACTTGGTATTCAAATACGTGTGTGTAATGTTACAGGTAGCCCATCAGGCATGTGGCGCTGGATGCGCAGCTGGCTAGGCCTGGTGGAGGAAGGCGAGGCTGCTCGCTGTCCAAGGTCTGCTGAGCCAGCCTCACCGGCACGAGCCGACGCGCCGTGCCCGCCGCCCTTACCTTTCTTAGTACCTTCTGATTCCGTTGTGTAAGTATCTAACGTTTATTTCATCATGGCGTAGCAGTTAAGGTGTTCGCTATGCCACTTATATAGCCGTGGGTTCGATGCCCACACTAGACAAATATTTGTGTGATTTATAGATATTTCTTTCGAGTCCGGCTGTTTTTTGTATTTTGTATCCGTTAATTGTATATTTGTAATATCTATTCTTAACAATGAAAAGGCCTATCTGTATGAAAGGACCGTCTATATTTTAAGTGTATGTTAGTTAAAATGTATGTTAATATTGCAGAGGTATGGCGTCAGTGCTGGGAGCTCCCCTGAGTCCGGAACAGACGTTTGGTTCGATCAAGTCACTCGCGATATCGCGCGAGGTAGCCAGCTTTCCTCTATCGCGGTCGCCGACACCGCCACCTTTGAGGTAAGCCTATAGTTGTAAAAAAACCGTTAGCACACGAGGTGGTGGGGCGAGCCGGGCCAGCCGACCGCCGCCGGATCCACCGTTGTGGGCACTATGGGCATGCCCACAACCCTGATAAACCAGTGACGTCACACTTATACAGTCTATTGGGAACGATAGGCTGATGATATTATATGACTCACACTTGGCCAATTTTCGGATAGCTGTGACCACAATCTCTTTTGAGGGTTGGATCCGCGCATGCGCCACCTCGTGTGCTGAAGGCCTGAAACTTAACTAATACTATACATACTTCACTTTCTCTTTGATTTCACCCATATTCTTTTTATTTATAATTATTATTTGTCCAACAGCTGTCCACCTTTCAACAAAGACGAGCCAAAGGGTCTTGAGGATATTCCGAACGCAGTTATAATGCGTCCAGACTTCGATTGTGGATCTCCAACGTGCAACTATCGAGTAGTCGAATGTAAACTGACCACTATGGACGAAATCCATCGCAGCGTACCTCTACACACAATGAACACTAGTTTAAATAATGAAAATAAACAACACAGGCCGAACACAGTCTCCATCACAATACCCGACGAAGGAAAGGGTTAACATCGACCTACAACTTAGATAATTTTTTAATATTATTCAGTGAGTTGGAATGCGCTGTTGAGTTTATAAGGGTTAACTTTGAACGTGGCATGCTAGTACCTTTTTTACCGCCAATTTTAATACGAAATAAGAAAATAAAATATAGATCTTATTACTTTGACAATAGGACTTTTCTTTCTTTTTATCCTTTGGCGGCTAATAGGTATTTAAATTATATTGTTCTATTATTAAAATATTCAGCAATAGACTGAACTGTAATTAAATTTTAGCTCACTAGTTAATTCGATCAGCTAAATAACTTTAGGGCATGCCACATGTATGATGTTAACTCTGTATATAAGTATGTTTAGTAATATTGGGTGTAAGTAACCGACATCGACCACATTGGGCGTGTAGTGGCATTACTAAGGCCACTGTTGTATGTGTACTAGTATGGTGTGCGTGAGTCAATGGCAGCCTCGATACGCCTAGTATGGCTGCACCCTAATATAAACGTTGTACATACATTTTATTTAAGGATTCACATATTGTTTAAATTAATTAACATCTGCTCAAACGATCACTATTTGTCTTCCGCTACTGCTCACTTGATTGGACACTCGAAATTTTCACAGTTAATACAAATTAGATCTACACAAATCTCTGCTGCATTTACGTTTGTGGAGTTTTTAATCATGCAATTTATTATCTGTAAAAACACTAAACTTTTTCAAATTCAGCACACAATCCATCATCACTGTCAGACATGAATATTGTAATGGTCAGTTACAATATTCACCCTACGAACACTTAAATTTTCACTTAGTGCCCAAACTTAATGAAAATATTATGTCATTATTTTTCTAATCAGTAATCCTATTCGTTTCGAGTATTATACCCGGCATAATTATGCAATTATTTTTATCTGTGAGTTATATTATTAGATTTGTTTTGTTTACCGTTTTCACTGTTTACTCAATCTATTATATTATTATAAATACCTATTATATTGCGCCAAATATTGTAATTATAATGAGAGGTTGGTTAAGAATGTCTTGTAACGTGTCCTTGTGAATGGTTTACTTATTAATAATTATTTTATCGCTTCCAACTATGAACTGATCAGAACATTTGGTTCTTAATATCTATGCTAGTTTATACGCGCCTTATTTACGTGAGTTATAAGCATATCCTGTGGTTATGCTTCTACGCTTGATATTTACTGTTATGTACTACTCGACCAAAACAATTAGGCGCATGTCACAAATGCAGCTACAGCGCCTACACCTTGATTTCTAACCCTTCGCTTCCACTAGTGACATGATACCATCGTGTACTCGATCTAGACAGTGTTCACTTTAGCGCTCTTAAAATGTTGGTACATTTAGTTTTATAAAAATAAAAATGTCTAGCTGTAATGCACCTAATAATTGTTTTGGTCGAGTAGTAGGTACTCATACCAAATATAATTAGTAAGTAGGTACACATTTATGCAATTTTTCTTATCGAAAGTTTTGTACGAGTATCTACATAATAATGATTATTGTACCTTACTGTCATGTCGTAGGTAGAAGATAAAGTTATTGAGAACATCTCGATATCCAAATGGGAAAGCTTTGTTAGGACCCAATAGCGCAGTTGGGTCAATTCCACCCAACGTTTCTGAGTGCTTTAAAACAAGTAACAACACCAAAAAGTTTTGAGCTTTAAACCATAGAACTACGGAACGGTTTAAAATTGGAACGCTCGCGCTGAGAGAGCTGACTTATCTATCACGTAAGTAAGGCAGTAGTGTTTATCCTCAATGCTCATTGTGTCGGCATTCTAGTCGTATCGTTCTATCTATATTTTCGTTGGTGTAAGAAATATAGGTACCTAACTCATTATACGCGGTAGAAGAAATGTATTGGCTCAGTAGGATTACCGTTCCTTATATTATAAAATAATATATTTGTAGGAAATTGTCCATTACATTCGTTTACACGTAATTTTAATATAAGTATATGTAAGAGTACATACAAAATACGTGCCCTAGGTTATAGTTCCGATTGTGATATATTTTTTTTAATTTTTACGTATTGTATGTGGCACCCTCCGTAGATAATGTGAGAAACGCAATAGTTCCGAACAGATGCAATTAAAACTAGTATCTGTTCGGAACTATTAGGTACGTTGTACTTTTTTCTACTGTGGGTGCGATGTATTTGCCATCGTGGCCATCACAGAAAAAGTTTATTCGAAATCATAAAAAAGTAGTTTGTTATTTTCTGTGGTTCAAATTTTTAAATCATTTCGATGTATTCTTACCTTTATAACCGACTTCAAAAAAGGAGGAAGTCCGAGGTTCTCAATTCGGTTGTATTTTTATTTCTCATATTCATTGTTTTGGTGTATGAGCCAAAAGAAAGATGCCAAAATACACAAGTTCATCGCGTCCATGTCTCTTTGTATGATCGTTTGATATCACATATAATAAATTAATGTGCTCACAAAAGACAATTTAAGGGCATATTTCTTTACACCGTATTCAGGGTCCCATATGGGACCTCCTGAACACCGTGTAGTGTAATAGGCCCATTATTAGAAAGCAAGGATGTAGATACAAGTTGTAGTCCACGTATATAATTTAGTTAGTAAATATTGGTACGTAGGCATGTCGTCAGAAGTTCGTGATGAAGGCATATATTGGCCAAGTTATTCGAAATTATATGGAATGTAATTTTTTTATAATCCGTAGTTAAGTGCCACGCCTAAATAATATAACCTATTATAATGTATACTTAAAATAAGCTTATTTAATATTGTTATAAATGTAAGAATGACATGAAAATACAAATTTGAGTTAAATACAAGTTTTTTTTTAATCCTAGTGTTTTTGTCCAACTAATAGAGTACCTATTAGGTACATTATGAATTCTTGATTCAAACAAACACCTACCTAAATTAATTTTGTCTACCCTCAATACAACTCATTCAGAAAAGACTCAAATCGATAGCACTCTTGTTTTCTAAATACATAAGATAACGTCACACCTTTATCCCTGAAGGGTTTAGAATGGAAGGGTAGGCAAGTGCAGAATGTGGGTGTGATGCCCTCTGGCAACTCTAGTATCCAACCCACGCATTTCACCATAGATTTATAAGGTCCCAGATAATAAATGGCGAGTCTATTGTTTCGTAACTCGTGGCTGATACTGAAAATGTCAGGATGTTATGTGTTGCACCGCATCGTCCACATCCAGCTGCACCTAACCGCATTGTCCTATGCTTCTATCTTTTTCTATCACTTAAAATCTTCATTTACTAGAGCGAGAAAGAAAGAGAGAGTGCCGAGGGCATGGTCGATTGCTCCGCGTGCGGTCGCATTCCCAGCTCTCGTGACAGTGACAAAAAGGGATAGAAACATGGCTTATCAAAACTATGCTAAATAGGTATGTAGATAGGTATTAGCATTACCAACATTGGCATAAATTGGGTCAGCAACGTATGAAGGCAGCTTAAACCTTAAGATTGATGATGATGAATGACACGTAAGGTTATGGTGGGCAATTGGGCATACACGAAAGGTTATGAATGTCGGTTTTGACCTAACAGGCAGAACCATCATGCTAACCCTGGCGTGTATGCCGTAAAACTGTTCAGTTATAGTCTCTGTACGTAACTTAATTCTGACCTATCTACGTACTCATGCGTAAATTTTCCACTGAGCAGGTGATATCTACATTTATCGGACACAAAGTACCTACATAAATATATTTTCTTCGTCTGGGAATCGATCCCAGATCACTCGGCACGGCGATGTTAGTAGTGATGTGACCACGCTGAGAACTGTTAATGCAAACTGGCCGGCCGCTATACACGATAGGTATGGTATGGTATGGTTTGGCGGGCTGTTGTCCGCAACTCCACGTCAAGGCGCGGTTTTTGCGTGAGGGTGGATAGCTCACTCGATCCACCCTAGCTCGCCGAAGAACGCCAGCAGTCTATTGACGTTGCTGGCGATCTGTCGGAGTGTACCTGTGTTGTTGAAGTACTTAGCCCTGTATGTAACGGTTTCAGGGCAGTGTAGGAGCACATGAGCTGCTGTTTCCTCCTCACTCATGCAGGCTCTGCAGAGAGGGCTGTCAGTGATGCCTAGAACGAAAAGGTGTTTATTAAAGGAACCATGTCCTGTGATAACGGCTGTGGCTGTTCGCAATTGCCGTTTGGACAGCTGTCTCAGACGCCTAGTTAGTTTGTGGTCGAGCATAGGAAGGGCCTCCCTGGCCTGTCTACACTCTTCTAGGTTTGTCCAGATTCTGCCGTGTAGATCACTAGTGCGTTTGTTCACGATCGTACGAAGGTATGTGAAAGGGATGGGTATAATGGGCTCAGGTCCCATCACACTCGTTTCTGATCCCCTTCTTGCGAGCTCATCCGCTGCATCGTTACCTCTAGATCCGCTGTGTCCCTTGATCCATTGTAAGATTATGTTGTTGGTGTGGCTTATCAGATTTAGGTTCTGATGGCATTCCAGTATTAGTCCTGAGTTCACTGTGTGGCTGTTTAGAGCCTGTAGCACAGCCCTGCTGTCCGAGAGTATGCGAATCGAGTGACCTTCCACTCTTCTGGCCATGATCGCTGAGGCGGCCAGAGTTATACCCATACACTCGGCTTGGAAGACCGTGTTGTATATACCCAAGGGTTTTGAAATGTTGATATTAAGATCCTCGGAGAAGATGCCAGCTCCAGTTCCCATATCTGTTTTTGATCCGTCTGTGAAAACCCGTAGTTCCGCTAGGTTTTGGGATTCGTAGCGGTGGTCTTCAAAGAGTTGGATTTTGTATTTTTTGTCGAAAACGTATTGTTTGGGCACACGGTCACACGCTGCTCCTATTATGGGCAGCTCCTCTACCAGTTCTTTTAGTAGGGATGTGTGTTTCGTGTTTCTATCGTGCCATAAGTCTAGTGATTTTAGGCGTATTGCCGCTGCTGTTGCTTCCTGGCGGATGAACAGATCCAGTGGTAGGAGTCCTAGCATGGCTTCCATTGCTGCAGTGGGGGTGGTTTTCATGCAGCCGGTGGTCGCCATGCACGCCAGTCTTTGTGTCCGTTGTAATTTAGCGGATGTTGTTGTCTGCACTGTTTTTGTCCACCAGACGATAGCACCGTATGCTATCATAGGGCGGATAACTGTTTCGTATAGCCATAGGATGATTTTCGGTGCCAGCCCCCACCTTTTCCCAATCATCCTTCTGCATTGCCAGAAGGTGATTCCGGCCTTGACTAATTTATTGTCTAGGTGGCTGTTCCAGGTTAACTTACTGTCAAGTATCACGCCGAGGTATTTTACCTCGTTTGACAGTTTCAGCTCAGTGTCAAAGAGTGTGGGTAGTCGGTATTGTCCTAGTACTCTTTTGTTTGTGAACATGACTAGTTCAGTTTTCGTCGGGTTCACCGACAGGTCGAAGTCCACGCACCATTTCTCAACGGTGCGAAGAGCTTGTTGGGTGAGGTTACATACGGTTCCCGCTACTTTCCCTGAGACAAGGATAGTGAGGTCATCTGCGTAGCCTATTGTGTAATCGCGGTTTCTATTCAGCTTTGTAATTAGGTCATCTATTACTAGATTCCAAAGGAGAGGGGAGATAACTCCTCCTTGTGGGCAGCCTCTGGCTATCAGCGCTGCCTGATCATCTCCACCAAGGCGAACCACTCTATTACTCAGCATGTTTGTTATCCAATCGGTAAGTATCGGTTCCACACCATGTTTGGACAGGGCGGCCCTGATACTGGTGAAGTTTGTTTTGTCAAAGGCTCCTTCGATGTCGATGAAGGTGCCTAGGCAGATTCCTTGTTGTTCGATAGCTTCCTCTATCCGATTAACTACCAGATGGAGTGCTGATTCCGTGGATTTGCCGGAGCTGTATGCGTGCTGGTTAGCATGTAAGGGTAATAGTTTTAATGCACCATCTCTCAGTTCCCTCTCGCATAAGCGTTCCATGGTTTTCAACATGAATGAGGTCAGACTGATTGGTCGATGTGCTTTGGGGTTTGTGTAATCACCCTTGCCTGGCTTCGGGATGAATATGACTTTGACTTCTCTCCACCCCTTCGGTACGTATCTATGTGCCAGGCATGCCTTGAAGATACTCTCGAGTCTGCTTGCGATTGGCAGATCTCCCCATTGCAGAAAGCCCGGGATAATCCCGTCTGGGCCAGCTGCTTTGAAGGGGTGGAAACTCTTAAGGGCCCACTGGACTTTCTCCAGGGTGACCACTTTGTCTGCGAACTGCCAGTCATTGACAGTTGGTGTAACTTTTTCCTCTTGCCAGTCGATTTGCGTCGTGAAGGCGCAACCAGGGAAGTGTGTGCCGATCAGAACACGCCTAACTTCTTCTGGCGACGTTGTGAGTGTATTGTCGTCCTTGCGTAGGGACGTGGGTGCGGTTAAGGTCTGCTGTGCTAAGACCTTTCTGACCCTGTTAGCTTTTTGGCATGATTCAATGTTTTCACAGAATTTCCTCCAGCCCTGTTTGCTGCGGTATCTGATGCATTTTTTGTAGCTGGATTTGGCTGAGCGATAAGCATCCCAGTCCTCTTCCATACATGTGTTCATAGCTCTGTTAAACGCCTTTCTTACCTTGCCCCTTTTGCGTTCCAACTCTGGGCCCCACCAAGGTTGTTTCCCAGGTGCTTTTGGAGGCAACGTCAGTGGGCAAGATATATGGTAGCTGTCTATTATGGATTTGGTCAGGTGATTTACCTGTACCTCAATCTGTGTTGTATCCTCTAAGATCTGTGGGGAACATTGTTGTGCTAGTCCGTTGTTGAGATAGAGTACAAATTTGTCTCTGTCTGTTTTCCTTGGGTTGCGTTTCGGCGGAGTCTGTATTGTCTCCGCCTGTAGGCTGAACCGAATCCACCTGTGGTCCGAACAGGATGTTTCCTTGGAAACATGCCAGTCCGTGACAGCCTCTGCGGCGGTTTCAGTGGCCAGTGTTAGATCAATTATCGTGCGGCTCTTCTTGGTGACAAAAGTCGGTTCAGAGCCGGTGTTTAGTAGGGTTAGGTTTGTAGAGAAAAGGTATTCAACAAGGGACTTACCTCTGTCGTTTTGGGAGTTCATGCCCCAAAGGGGGTGATGTGCATTGCTGTCCGCCCCAATGATGACCTCCAACCTCTCCCTTGCGGTGTGGTCTACAAGGCGGCTGAGATCTGGTGTGGGCAGCCCTTCCTTCTCAGGCATGTAGGCTGAGGCGAGGATGACCACTTTATCCTCTGAATTCAGCTGTGTTTGTAGCCTAATGGCTGTAAGATCCCTGCAACAGAACTCTGTAAGGGCCTGTGTTTGTAGGTTATTGGTGACAAAAATGCATGATCGGGGATGGTCATGATCACCAGTAACTATGAGCTTACCTCTTAAATTCGAGAGCCCCTGGATATGGCCTGCCCTAATCCATGGCTCCTGGATGAGGGCAATGGCTGTGTCTTGAACCTCCAGCCACTTACGTAGTTGAGCCGTGCCGACACGGCTGTGCTGGAGGTTCGCTTGTAGGAGGTTAATCCTCTTGGACGAAGGGGGCACCATCAGTGGTGATACCCTCCTCATCCCCCCCTATTTGTAGACCCGCGAAAAGGTCAACGGACTCGGCGTCGTCCCCGAGGAGGCCGGAGATCGAGGACAGGATGTCCTCCGCCTCTCCCCCCCCCCCGGGTCCGACACCCA
This sequence comes from Laspeyria flexula, assembly GCA_905147015.1. Lineage (NCBI taxonomy): Eukaryota > Metazoa > Arthropoda > Insecta > Lepidoptera > Erebidae > Laspeyria > Laspeyria flexula. The sequence goes on from LR989958.1 coordinate 3,785,092, forward strand.
GCCCGTCGCCGACTGGAGCGGATGGTGGTGCCGCTACCGGCACCTCCACACCTGCGTCGGGGTTATTTTTGGTAGGAGCCTCCTGTGAGGGGTCCTCCGTGGTGAGGGGCTTTTTAAGCTCCTGTTTTATGGTGGCGGTGATCGGGTCCCATCCCTGCGGGACGTCGGTGAACCTACCATTCCGACCCTGAAACTTCAGGTACACCGTCCCTAGACAAAAAGAGAGACGGCGCCCGGTCTTCATCAGAGTCGGAATCTGGCTCTCCGGGACTCCGACCACCACGAACCATGCGGACGCTTGTTTTGTGGCGTTCTGCAGGGTCCATTTTGCCACTTCTAGGTGTTGGTTCTGGGCGGATAGCACGCGCCCTAAGACGCGCACATCCTCCAGAACCCCCTGTGGATCCGGGACCAAGATGCAGCACCGTGCCCGAAGTGGGATGTCCCCCTGGTTTTTAACGGCCAGCCTAGTGCTGGACGCTAGCCCCAGGTCGGGGACGATGCTTTGAAGCCATTTCAGGCTGTGGTCATCTTGGCACCACAGTTTTAAGACCCCCTCCGCAAACACCGGCTTCGCGTTGAATTTTGGAGGGGGTTGTGTGCCGCCCAGGATGTCTTTTACGAGCCGGGCCTGGATGCCCTTAAGCACCAGCTCAGACGTCTCCTGGCTTAAGCTGCCCGTACGCTCGCAGGTTATTGCCACGTTAAGGGGCGAGCTAACAGCCTGGGCGTATGACTTGGCGGCGTCCTTTTTCGGCCGGTCCAGCCTCTGCTTCTTGTGCTCCCCCCGAGGCGAAATCGTCTCGTTGAGAGCACGTTTAGCAGCGGCCTGACCCGTGCCCTGAGGACGCTGTTTGGGGTCCGTGCCGCTGGTTGATGGCGTGTTCCTTCCCCCAGCGGCAAATTTGACCGGACCTGAGGGCGCTACCCGATCATGGGAAGCGGTTTGGTTATAGGTTGGGAGTGACGCTTTCTTCAGCTTGGCTGCCAAGCGTCTCTCCGTCCTCGTTTTGCGCCGACCCTTTTGCTTCTTAGCGCTGGTCGATGGGGCAGCAACTGCTCCACCTTCCGCGCCAGAAGCTTGGGGACGGAGTTTGGTTATACCCTTCCTCTTAGGCAGTTGCCAGTCAGAGAAGGCGTCGTCCGTTCTGCTGCCACTACAGGAAGCCGACGGACTGTCGCACAAGGGTATTTGTGTAGAGGTTTTAGCCTCTGTTTGGTCGTTCCGGGTGCCCGGGGTCGGAACCCCTGAGCTTCCCGGAAGTGTTTGGTTGGTGTTGGTGTTGGTGTGGTGTGTAGTGTTCGTGCCTTTCCCGGTGCCTACAGCCGAGGCTGTTGAGCTGCCGTTTCGGGCCAAGTGAGCGCTGAGGGCGCGTGTGGTGTTCTTTTTATCCGCCCCGGTGCCTGCGGTTTTAGTCGCTGGACTTCCGGTTGGGGTGTGTTGTTGTCTGTAGGTGACTTCCCCAGTGCCTGCAGCCGAAGCCGCTAAGCTGCTGGTTCGGTCTGAGTGTGCGCTGAGGGCGCGTGATGTGGTGATCCCGTCACTGATGCCCGAGGACGGTGCCTCTGAGCTTTCAGCTAGGGGTGTGCTGTTGTGATTTTTAATTGGCCTATCTGTGTTGTCCATTTATGTTCAGTGTATAGATTCATCTCTTTGGCTTCCCACCCTCCCCGGAGCCCGCAACTGGGAGTGCCTTACTCGACATAATTCGAGGGGCACTAGGACTACCAAAGAGATATAGGAGTGCAAGGCTGGCTTACAGTGCGACATCGGGAACTCGATCGGGCTGGCGTTAGGGGCATGAGGCCACCCACAACGACTGATCAACCCTCACTTGCTCCGTCAGCATGACCTTCACCCACACCCTACACTCCTCGCCGGTGGCCCACTGATGGTACACCATGGCCTAATTTCCCCAACCGTGGCTAGTGGTTGGGGCTACCGTTTGGCTTGAAATCCGGGCCAAAGGGGGCGTGTTGCCTCACGGACGCATAACCGCCAGCGCCGTTCGGCTCAACCCCCCAGGATCCCATCATCCCCGCGTACGGCGTTCAACTGCGCAGGTCCATGACGCAGGTGACTGCCCAGTCACATGGGTTATTTTTTGTTTCGGGGTTTTCTTCCCCTAGCCAGTTGGTTCGGTTATGGCGCCGAGGGTTCGCCTACGTGCATTTATATTTGGCTGCTAACGGTTCCGGGGTAGATGTTGTTGAGCGAAGCCCGTTCTGAACCGCAGCATTGTCCGGAGGGGACGACCCGCTAAGATATTAGGCGGGCCCGCCCCCAGGTCGCGGCGGCGGCCTGGAGGCGGCGAGGACGTATATAAAGCACTTGTCGGTGCGCGTTAAATAGCCTAGCTTCGCTCACCTAGGCATACCTACGCTGTTGTCGTCTTAGTATTTCTTGGAATGTGACTCCCCTGGCAGAAGTTACCTCACTAAGGACTAGGCACCGACCCCCCCCCCTTATACACGATAGGATATGCACGCGTGCAAACATATCCGTGCGGCAAAAAATTCATCAGCAACCCATTAAGTCCCACTGCTGAGCTCGGGTCTCCTCTCCTCTAACTAGAGAGCTGAGAGGGTTTAGGCCATAATCCACATACTCATAGAATCATCAGTGGATCAGACATACCTACTCATAGAATCTCTTCTAGGGTATGTGGGTTTCCTCACGATGTTTTTCCTTCACCGTTAGCAGATGGTAAGTCACTTGACTAGTAGGTACATATAAATTTCACAAAGTGGAATCCACATTGGTACTGCCGGTCGGGATCGAACTCGGACCGTGTGATTTGCAGGCCGGTCCCTTAACCATTCAGCCACTATCGCTCAATACCTACATCGCACAATATTGATATTGCGTGGTTGCATGAACATACAACCCCATGACTGTACAGTTTTACGCCAGCGCTAGCGTTTGCATGATGGTTATGCTATGCCTGTAAGGTCAAAACCGTCATGCATAGCCTTGCATGTAACATGAGGATTAGGATCTTCCGCCAGGGTAAAAGCAAAGCAGTCCTAAGCCTTGGCTTTTGTGGCCAAACAGTTGCCATGTAAAAAAAATGAAAATTTGCTTAATTTATTTATTTATTTATTTATTTATTTATTTAGCACAAATACTGTACAGGTTAAACTTAATGCTATATAGCATTTTCTAACAGCTAACCTAGGGTGATGCAGAGATAAGCTGTAGTAGGTGCATTCTGAGACTAAAGATTATTTATACAAACTAAAAATTATATATATATATATATAAATAATACTATACATAATATATATATATATATAATACATAAATAAATATATATCTCGAATACATATAACTATAATATATACGAGGATAAAAACATATAAATATACTACTAGGGTTTTGCGACTTTATCGAGTAAAATCTCTCGAACTTTTAATTTAAAAGTGAGTCGATTCGTAGACATCCTGACCTCCAAAGGTAGCTCATTCCAGAGAAGAACGGATTGGACAAAGAAAGAGGAGTGGACAAAATTAGTACTATGAGTAGGACATACAAGGAGCCGATTGTTCGAAGAACGGAGGTTTCTGTTGTGAACAGAACATAAATATTGCAAATATTGATTCAAGTAAGTGGGAGGAGTAGGAGAATTAAGGAAGGAAAAGAGTGTAGTTGTAGTTAATAGTACAAGACGTTAAATAATGTTGTGTTCTTGTACCTACTATAAAGGACATTATACATATACCTACTTAACACCCAACATAAAAAATATTTAACCTCAACCCCAACGAGCACTATCAAATTTATAGATTCTTAAAAATTATTTATGCATTTTTATGCATTATTTCAGATCCCATGAACTTACTGAGTAAACAACGTATTTCATTTTGTTTATATGTATAAAAAAACCGCTCTGACGGACGAGCTCATTTTTATGATTGGATTTCACCGAATTCACTAATAATTTATTATAATATATTATATATATTTATGAAACTATTAAATCACCATCATAAAAATCCGAAATCAAGGATAATACTAACGTATGTAAGCAATTTATTAAAATCATTTTTCATACTGGCATGTTCCGTTTCCTTTGTACTTGAGCAAATTATGCAGCAAATGTCGGCCATCTTGAACCAAATTTCCGAATGGCATGTGTCTTTCCAAATATCAAGTGAAAGCAAATAAAGCAACTGTCTAATTAATTAAAAGTCACCATAAAAATTTTGCATATTTATAAATTGTAATTTGTTTATTTTCAACTAATTTTAATAACTTTAAAAAATTAAAAAGATCACCAATAAAACAAATCAGCTGTTATCCGTCAATCGATGTCAACAAAATTACATAATTTTGTTTAGAAAAACAGTGCAGCCTCCGTTTATGTGTCATTTTGATATTATCAAACATGAAAATTTGATCAAATGTTTCAATGGACAAATTGATAAAATGTATACCTTACGGCTCACAACATTCGCGACTTTGTGATTTTTTTAATGTAATGTAGTCCAATATATTTTAATTATGGATCCAAGCAGTGTAATTGAGTGCGGTGGATTTTATTTTATTCATAATTTTGACTCTGGAAATCTTGGACATGTAGAACGGATACCGACGGAGCTTATAGGTAAGCGAGAATTTCTGTAATTGCCATGAAACTGCAAAGTTCAAAGCTTTTGTTTTTGTGAACAGTTGCCAATTTAATGCCCTTTTCATGTACTTGTTGTTATTGTTATATATGCTTAAAATAGATTTGAGTAAATTTCATGTTCTTTTTATATATCCTAAAGCAGTATTTTATCAATATTTATAAGAAATAGTTAATGGTATATTGACGGCACATCAAAGAATACTAATGAATACTATTGGAATATACCAGCAAAGAACTGGTTTGTTATTAACCAGGTCAAGGCAAAATGTGTGAAACTTGGCATTCTATGTAATATATATAAAATACGGGACTCTGGACTCAATTTTAGTCAAAATACCATAGAATTATTGAATTGAAAACAGCTGTGCTTTTTCCTTTGTTATTATGATTATCATATGGGCTTGAGGCAAACCCTGCTATTGGAGTTTATCAGGTTGCGCAGGAGGCTTCCAACTTCACCTAACCACTACCACATACATTCAAGTGGTAACCAAGTGGCTTTATGTGCCTTCCGAAGCTCAGACAAGCATCTCTTTTGTTTTATAACAGCACACAAAGATATTGAACACTAATAACTGCCATTCATAAATATATATACATTTAAATTGACAAACATTCAGACTTTAATATGCTAAATCAGATCAATATTTTGTCATCTTAGCTCCGAGTGTGAACCCAAAGACAAATAATGTGGAGATTCCGGACTATGACTTCAACTTGTGGACTCGACCTGACTGTGCTGGAACTGAGTTTGAAAATGGCAATCGCACTTGGTTTTACTTTGGAGTGCAAGCCAGTGAAGCCAGTGTATTGGTAAATATAAAAAAATTATCTATTTTACCTAAAATATTTAAATAATTTATTGAATATAGATTTTTTCATTTTAGTCATCATGTTTTTCCTAAACAATGGCATTGCAATTGTTTGAAGATGTTGTATTTAATTATTTCAAAATATTTCTTATCATCATCATCATCTCAGCCTATTGCAGTCCACTGCTGGACATAGGCCTCTCCCAACACGCGCCATAACACTCGATCCGATCGAATATTTTTTATATATAATTATATATCTTAAATAATTAAAACTTATTGAGTTTGAATTTTATTTACTAGGTGCGGCTTAACTTAATAAATCTGAATAAGCAAGGGAAGATGTACAACCAAGGCATGGCGCCTGTAACAAGGACCCTGCCTGGAAAGCCACAATGGGAGAGGATAAGAGATCGTCCAATACACTCGGTTAGGAACTTATATCTTTTATTCCTATACTTAATCATATTGTTGGCTTAATTGCCATGAATTCATTGAGTTCAAATTGTAAATAAATCTGTTTATTGTGTTTAACATCAAATAAAATATTTATATATAATGAAATTATATCCAATCTTGGTGGCACCAAAAATACTCACTGTTGGTGAATTTATGCAAATTAAGCTAACAATTTTGGGCATGCTCTCTTATGACAAAAGCTCCATAAAAATAAATAGGTACCTAACTCTTCAATATTAAAAATATCCTGGACATTTTTTTGTGTCTATTATGAGCCTGCTTTCACTTAATGCATATTAAATATCTTATATGAGTGATGTACTTAAATAGCTTGCTTATAATTAGATAACTATCCCTGTATTGCAGGAGATGTCAGAGGCATTGAAAACAAGAGTATCTAACAAAAATACACCTGATTGTTACAAGGTACTAAACCTAGAATGTGAATAGTAGTTGGCAAAGAAACTTACACCTAATTTGCAATGAAGTAGATAGTAAAATCAATAACAACATCTTTTCAATATACTCATAGTATGTAAATGTATGCAGATTCAGTATTTGGTGAAAGTTATATTTCTTACAACTTATATGTTAGGATTAGCTGTGCCCGCGACTTCGTTCGCGTTGAACTTATCCCGCATTCATGGAGTTTTAATTTTTTTTACGGAACCCTGGTATTTTTTTAAAACCAAAGTAGCCTAAGTTACTCCTTGTGACATTAGCTATCCGCCAGTGAAAGTCCCGTCGAAATCGGTCCAGCCGTTCCAAAGATTAGCTGAAACAAACAGACAGAAAGACAAAAAATGAAAAAAAAAAAAATTTTGGTATATGTACCGTATACACATTCAAATGCATGTAGTAAAAAGCGGTTATTTTATTATTACAGACACACCAATTTTATTTATTTGTATAGATAAAATGGGTGAGACGGGGGCTTTCTAAGTAAGACATTTTGTAGACACAATTTGACTGGCCATAAAGTGGCTTTCTGTGTGCCACAAATATAATAAAACCTTAAAGCTATTCCTTAAAAAAAAAACTTCAACAAAAAACAGCATCACATCAGCAACCCATTTAGTCCCATTGCTGGGATCATATCACTGAGTTAATATAAAATTGTGTACGAAAGACAAGATAACTTGCTATTGTATGAAAATTATCGATCAGAACAGCGTCCCGTGATTGTTATGTATTACGCATCGTATTTTGAAACCATCCCATTGTTATACCACGTAACGTACACAAAATTGTAATTATAACTGATATTTAAATACGGTTGCCTGAATCAGCCTGAGATTCTTTGCACTTTTTCTCATAGCCTTGTTAAGAAATTATGTGTAGGAAAATAGGCAGTTCCGTTTTATTATTACGCTAGCTATATGACTTCGTTCACGTGCTATTTCAGCCTAACTTACTCCTTGTGACATTAGCTATCCGCCAATAAAAGTCCCGTCGAAATCGGCGCAGGAGCCAAGCCCTACGCGACTTCGACTACTACTACTTCCACATTCCTACTCTACAAAACTGTTATTTTGATAAAACAAACAAGAAACTTCAATTTTATTTATTGTAGGTAGGTATAGGTGGTGCCCTACAGTTTGACTCAAAGTTAATTAGTCTCTAGCCTAATTTAGATACAGAATAATCAATGCAAGAAAATTGTGTAGTTTTTTAAATTAGATTTTAATAAGTATACTTAGATAAAAACAAAATTAAGTCTTTGAGCGCCATTGGGGTCACCAGTGTCCCCCAAACAATCGATTTTCTATTGTGTCTGGAATCTCGGCGTTCAACGTGTTAATCATTTAATTTTATTATTACGATTACATCATTAAGCTAATGCAGAATATGCAGTTCGAGGATAAATAGGTTACGAATGCATAAAATGACGTCATCAAACAACAGAGACAGAGAGGGAGACAAAAAAAGCAAATGCTTTACGTTTTTGTAGCCCACAATCGCCACATTTATAAATTTGTGAAATATTTTACTTACATACATATATATACCTACCTATTGTAAGTGTTCATGTCAGTGATAGGTACTTCAGTGCGAAAAAATGATAGGTATTCACCTGATTAAGATAAAAATCAACACAAACCAGAAACTTGGCATTTTAAAAAATAGAACCTTAGTTTCTAGATTAGTAGGGTTACGCTACCAGTACAACTTCTTGCTTTAGCACTTACGCATCAATTAACTTTGCAAGAACCAGATCTAATCGAGGAGGTAACGAAGCAATTAGCACTTCCACTGACCACAATCACAAGGCAAAATAAACTCATTAATTAAAAAGTTATATGAGTTTACAGCAGAGCCGCGATAACCTGTCTTAGTGCTTAACCAGAAAATTGCGAATCTGTGCGATGCACACGACGCAGCGCAGTATTCTGCACATACCGATTCTTAGTTTTGTGTACAAAAGCACTTATTCTGCGATCCCTAGTAATCCGACAAGTCACTTATCCTACAATAGATAGATTTATCTATACTTAAAAGTTAATACTTACTATAAATAATAATATACTTACGGCATGTGGAATTATTTTAATTTAAGTCTTTGAATGCCATGGGGGTCATTATAATTACTTCTCCCCCAAATATTATAGACTACAAGAGGGTCGGTGGCAGTACTTTATAATCTGACAAATCGGACAATCCGACATCGACATGCAAAAGATTTGTCGGATTACCTCGGGTCTACTGTATTTTAGGTTGTACGGATTTGTGGTGGACATCTACAGGCTGATGTTGCTACTAATATATTTTATTATAGACGGACGACAACACGTTTACCTTAAGCTTCAAGTATCGTACGTCGGAGAACGTGAAAGCCACGACTTTCTTCGCGTTCACATACCCCTTCTCATTCGCCGAGCTTCAAATAGCGCTCAACTCCATCGATATGAAAATGCTACCTCTACCGCCAGCGCAGTCCCCCGATGACATTTACTATTACAGAGAATGTCTTGTTTACTCTCTTGAAGGTAAGTTTCCTATTCTAAGCTGTCCGTTCTTAGTGATATTACATCACTAAGTGCTATATTATATACAACAGAAAAATAAAAATATTGTTACTTACTTTAATTAAATAATTAATTTTAAATAAATTACTTATCAGCTTACATTATTTTTTAAATTCCTTCACAAGCCCTAGCGAACAGCTACCTACCTTTTTATTTTAATTAAGAAGAATTTGTATTCATGTATGTTATGTTTAACTTACAAAGAAACTATCCCTAGACTAACATAATTTTGAGTTGTCTCTCATCTGTCACTCGCTTTAATGTAACTTAGATGTATTTTATCTTATGTTTCATATTAACAGGCAGACGAGTGGACCTTTTAACGATAACATCATACCACGGCTTGATGAGCGAGCGAGAGGAAAGATTAAAGAATCTATTTCCTGAGAAACACGCTAGACCTCACAAATTTGCCAATAAAAAGGTGAGTCCGTTTAATTTTACTCTTATAAGCTTTTGTTTATAAAAGACTGCGCCTGCATTTATTATGAACTAATCATGTGTAACGGAAAACTTTTTATTTTTAGGGTTCCATACCAAAAAGGTACAAAAAGAACCCTTATGCTCTCGCTCTGTCCGTCCGTCTGTCCGAAAATAAGCCGGATCACATAACTATATTTGTTGGGTAATCATTATGTTTGAAATTGTTTTTTTGCCGTAAAAATACTTTGCTATAATCTCTGATAGTAAGGAACTCTTGGTGCGCGAGTCTAACTCGCACTTAACTGGTTTTTTTATAAAGACAACGCCAGCTCTGTGCAACTAGCTCTTACAACGCGGGCCACTTTAGAAATAATTTAACAGACAATCAATTAAAGAACACAAAGTATAACCATAAATTCAATATAGTATAAATATTACTACTCGATAAATAGGCTATCCAACACTAAAATATTTTTTCAAATCGGACCAATAGTTCCTAGCGTTCAACCAAACAGACAAACTCTTCAGCTTTATAATATTAGAATAGATTATTCAAGCAGTGGTCTTTATTGCCTCTGCAATAACCATTGGCTTATACAATACACAAAAAGAGCGCATGTAAGAGAGCAATTAAAATATATCAGACGAAAATATTTGACAGGATGGCATGTCAGTTTGATCATAGTAATAAATTCATAACTTACAATACTTTTATCAAAAAGTTTGGCAACTTAAAATTCTTTAGGTATACAAAACTCCTTCAAGTATTCTATCGAAGTATCTTTAATACATAAATATGTTTATTTTTTCCATGCATGCTTTCTTAATTAATTTATTATTATAGGCGTAGGGACCTACGCCAATGAAATAAGTCATTTTTCACGTTTTATTATTATTTAACTGTAACTCTGAATAATTGTTACAAGGTTCTACTGTGGCCTAGAAATTAATTTAGCTGACTGTATGCCAATCCATGTTTGGCTATCGTATTGCTTCCTCTATACGTTGGCTATAGGTAACGCCAATGTTGGCCAATGATACCACTGCAATCAATCTTCGTTTAATGACAGTAATATATTTATAGATTCCCATACGGAACCCATATTTGTATTCATCATCATATCAGATGTCCACTGACGTCTAATGACGTCCACTGTTGAACATAGGCCAAACAATTAATGGCCATTTGTTTTAATCTAGGTATACTAATATTATAAAGAAGTAAAGTTTGTGACTTTGTAACTTTGTAGGGGGTAATCTTGGGATCTACTGCACCGATTTTGAAAATTCTTTTAGTGTAGGATAGCCCATTTATTAGGAAGGAGGCTATATCACATCACGTTACGCCCAATAGGAGCTGAGCAGTGGTCAAATAAAGAACGACGGACGAATATTTGTCCCGTTATTTCTGTCTGGGTGTATGTTGTGTCCGATGATTATATATTATGTTTGTAAAATCCCCCGCCTAACAGGGCTTTTTATCTAATGCAGGCAATATCAGCTTACAAACAAAACAAGAACGCATAAATCGGCTTTTTCGTTTAAGAGCTACGATGCCACATACTGACATACAGATACACAGACGCGTCATACTTATAACAATAATGCTTTTGCGTCGGGGATTAAAAATGGGGAAACTTAGTTGCAAATTAATGTTTGAAGTTTGAAAAAAATAAAAAAATTCTTGCAGATAATCTTCGTATCAGCTCGCGTGCATCCCGGCGAAACTCCCTCAAGCTTCGTATTCAACGGTTTTCTCAACTTACTACTGTCCCGGACCGACTCCATCGCGATACAGCTACGGAAGCTGTACGTGTTCAAAATGGTGCCTTTCTTGAACCCCGATGGAGTCGCCAGGGGCCACTATAGGACGGACACTAGAGGCGTCAATCTAAACCGAGTCTATTTGAACCCATCACTTCAATTACACCCCACTGTTTTTGCTGCCAGGTCTTTAATTAGGTAAGTTTGCCTTCATCATGTTCACCACATCATTAAAGCTTTTTAGGTTTGTTATAGAATAATTTGTAGTTAACTGTAAACGGCTGAATATGCATGTAAAATTGTGTAACTGTTTACAATAGTTGATTTTAACGAAAAAAGAAATATAAATAATAAGACACTCCATTTTTTTTCCCGTAAACTGAGTAGTTCAATTTAAAAAAATGCTCCCGCCCTGTAAAAAACATAGTAGTTTAAAAACAACAGTACTAATTGGGAAATATAATATAGAAACATTTTAAAGCTACGGTGCAAAGATGATTTTATTACTTATGGAATAGAGAACATTATCATTTGACGACCAAAGCGACTCTTGTGATCATATTGTTAACAAAACATATTTTAATGCCAATTTTAAACAGATATAAGTTAAGAATTGTCTGTCTAGCAATTTTTATCTTCTGGTTATTATTATAAGGCACAAAATTGTTCTGTGGCGTTTAACTTTTAACTCTTTTCTATTGTGAGTGTGATATTGAAGATATTGTACTGTGATAGGTACTACCACTACGGCTGTGAAAAGGAGGACTTGTGTGAGGATATCAAGAGTTTCACCTCACGGAGTATTCAAAACATCAGTGAAAGCAGCGAGGTAAATTAACGTTTTGGACGCTATGGCATATACTTTAAAGTTCAATTTTGTGGTGCAAGTATCCCGCAGGACCTTATTTCTTGCCGAGAAAAACAGAGGCATGACTTATCATATAAGACTTTATGACGAAATTCGTAAAATATAGGTAGAAATTCAAATACCATAAAGAGGAGGAAAACATAAATACCTTATTAATTTGCCCAACGTTTCGATCGAATTGCACCGATCCACTAGTACCGTGTACTAGTCGCGAAATTCGAAAAAAATAATAGTATATAATAATCAAAACAATACCTTACAGATAATGGACCCAAAGAAAAAGAAAGGTTCGAACAGTCCTCCATTATACAACAAATCCAATGACATGTACAAGCGTCGAGTCAAGTCCGCCAAATCAAGCACCACTATGAAACAATCCTCGACCACATCTGACAGTAGTAAGAAGGACAAGAAGATAAAGCCACTTAGTGGAGAAGCTGCTAATTTGGCTGAACAGGTTAGTCTTGAGTAAATGAGTAATGGTTGATTTTCACGTGAACAAATATTTAAAAAAAATCCTAAGGAATTTTAGCGGGTAAGTGAAAATGAGACCTATTGCTACAATAAATTGAGCTCATTTTCAACTGCCAGTTCTTGACTTCTGTGACTTTAAAAGGCTTGCAGAAAATGGCCACATCGCTTTATAAATATGACTAACTGCCGCACTCAGAGACGTCAATTAGCAGTAATCTGTCATTAACACAATTTTGTCATTGAATAATCGTCTTTAGGCGTATAGACTTAAGTATTACACGTTTTTACTAAATAAACTTTAAAGTTAAGTAACATCTCTGAGTACGGCCGTAAGAGACTAGCGAGACTAGCCATTAAGCTATGACTATGTTTATCGCTAGCTGTGGTGGAAACTAGGCAGTGGACGTCATTGAGTTGATATTATGATGGTGAGATAATGCCCATAGATAACGGTAGAGACGCAGCTAAACCTGTCTATCCGAAAATCGCAATGCTGATAATTTAATAGTCAAAGTCCACTTATAGTAATATTTTGAGCATATAGACAAGACAGTTTTATTGTAGATGTATCTCTTATTTAACATAAATTCTTGGTATTATTTATCGTCTGATAATAAAACAAATTTTATATTTTTAAGCATAGTATCTCCTAAAAATTAACAAAAAAATACTGTTATTAATTATAAAAACAATTCGAAAGTTCCAAAAAGTTTTACTAACGGTACCATAAAGTATATATGGTAACTTTTTAAAATAGCTATCAATCTACTCCCTATCCAACAGATATTAATGTGTCTGTCGCGTGTGTATTAAACCGTCTATAATTGTTTGCGAATGATTCTAACAACGTCCCTTTTGTGCCACACAATGAGTGGTACCGGCAAACCTTTTGTTGTGGTGAAATAGTTACATAAAATTACGAGTTGGATGCGAATAATTTATGTTTATAGGCTTTAGATAATGATGGACTAATGCCGAATTTGCGATGGGGAGTAATTCGCTCAAATATTTCCTAGTCGCTATTATGGTAATTTTGTTTTAAATTAGCACACAGTTAACCTTATTTATTAACTTCTTTGTCCGCGTTGTATTTCCGTTAAAAGTAGCCTTCTTCAGCTCCTAGACTATCTCTGGTGTGAAATATCATGAAGATCGGTTGACTGGTTAGGCGTGAAATCGTAACAAACATACTTTTGAAATTTGAATATTACAATAATCTCTGGCTATACGTAGGGTACGGGCGAATACGTCGGTAAACCGTAGTTTTCCGAGTTTTAGTAGAGTTTATTTGTTGTTACTTCGCTTCCAAACAATTATATATCTTCTAACTAGCTTGATGCTATACGTGTATATATAAGTACTAGACTCGCAGCTTGTTTTCAGTAGCTAGCAATCTATACTTCGTTTCAAAAATCTATACTAAAATGGTAAACAAAAATGTGTTTTATTCAATTTTTCAGTCAAATTAAATTCAATTTAATTCGTTCGAATTTCAAAGATGCGTCACTGGCTTGTTTGCCATCGACAATAAAAAATATAAAATATATAAGCAATATCCAGTGATTAGTTTCACAAAAGCTAAATACCTACAAATTATAAGCCTTATATTTACGTCATATTGAGATAATATGAAACAAAGTTATCGAAGCGTTACTAAGCTGGTTTTGGATAAAGCTTATAAATGGGTAATTAATTGTTAATGTAATCAATCTTGTATCTACCTCGTTTGTTTAAGCACTCCTGTTATTAAGGTATACCTTATTGGAGATGAAATATTAATGGCAGGCTTGTGTTATGAGAATTTTATTTAATTAAATAACGTTATAAGGGATGATTTATTTACTCGTATGCTTTTATGTTGTTATTTTTTACTAGCTTTAAACTATGGCTCCACCCGCGTGTCTGGTATGGCGGTAAAAATCTATGTGGCTATCACATAGATTTTTTTATCTGCTAATCTACAAGTGCGCCAAAATTTCATACAATAATAAAAGGGATCACCTTATTTGAGTGGTAGAGTTGGCGCTGGCCAGTGCCTACTCCACCAGATATGCCTTTTAAGTCTTAAAACTAATTCACTTATGGTCTAGTGACCGATTGCAAAAATAGATTTTTTTTTAATTTCATAAAAATCTTTTCAGACATTCTGTCGTGATTGACTAATAAACAATAAACATCCATCTATTCATCCATCCATCCTAACTTTCGCATTTATATTAGTAGGATATCATGGGCTTAGCACGGGTTTCATCCGTTTTCCGTCCATTTCATCCCACTTCTGAGTAAAAGTGATTTCCCTGTGATTTCACACAAAAAATAAAAAAAATAATTAATTATGTTTACAGGTACACGAAATGAAACTGCACGAAATGCCTTCACAGACGCAAACATCATCATCCAAATCTGAGACTCATATAACGGAGAACACGTCACCCACGTTACTGAACGACACCACGCTCCGCACGTGCTTGGGGTCGAACGTGCACCTCAGTACGAGCGAGGAGCTCAACTTCTACGGGACCAACCCGCTGCGTCCGCTCAGGGACACGCTCAAGAACAGCATCAGTCTGCTTATGGAGTCCACTTCGTCTGTTATCTGGTAAATTTTTATATATACTAATATTATAAAGAATATTTAAAAAATGCGATGATGGCTAAATGGATAGGAGGTCGGCGTGCAAATCACGCGGTCCGAGTTCGATCCCGACCGGCAGTACCAATGTGGATTCCACTTTGTGGAATTTATACGTACTAGTCAAGTGACTTACTTATCTGCTAACGGTGAAGGAAAACATCGTGAGGAAACTCTCAGACCCTAGAAGACATTCTATGAATGTCACATCCACCAACCCGCACAAGCCAGCGTGAGTGAAATATGGCCTAAACCCTCTCAGCTCTCAAGTTAGAGGAGAGGAGACCCGAGCGCAGCAGTGGGACTTAATGGGTTGCTGATGAATATTATAAAGATGAAGAGTTTGTTTGTTTGAACGCGCTAATCTCAGGAACTACTGGTCCGATTTAAAAAATTCTTGCAGTGTTGGATAACCCATTTATCGAGGAAGATTATAGGCTATATAAGATCACGCTACAGCCAATAGGAGCTAAGCAGTGTCTAAACAAAAGCGACGAGATCGAAGCACCGCGCGACTTCTAGTTAACATAATTGTATATAGTACAACAAATGAATGCATTTATTCATTATTCATTAGTATATCCTGACACTTAATAAGTGAGGTCTTTGTTCAACAGTGGACGTCATTAGGCTAATATGATGATGATGATGATCCTGACACGCTTCGGAAGAACCAGTTTAGCCTAAGACAAAGTAGTTTGGCCTGATATTCTACCATATTCTGCCACATTCACACAGCACCATCTAGTCACATTTTTTTTTGTAAATACATACCTATTATAGATAAATTACACCCAGACACAGACCTTCATGCTCATCACACAAAGATTTGTCCTGGGGTATATGAGTTTGGTTGGTAGATGACCATTTTGTATGTAGCACTATTGTATTGTGTGGCCAAGTTTTAATGACGTATAACATTGTTTCAGTGACAGCGGAATAAACATCAAGGAGTCTCTAAAAAATGAAGTAAAAGTAGGCTGGTGTAAGGAGTGTAAGGACGCTCTTTTGAATCTCGAAGAAACGATCCCGGGCATCACTAAAATGGTGCCGAGCTATGATTCTAGTGTTGGTACTATGGTTAGTGTCATGTTTAATAATAATAATATTTTCACACATTCACACAGCGCCATCTAGTCCCATATTAGGCAATTATATTTGCTTGTGTTATGGTTACTAAACACTTTTTTTGTAAATACATACCTACATGTTATATATAAATTACACCCAGACACAGAACAAACAATCATGCTCATCACACAAAGATTTGTCCGGGATGGGAATCGAACCGACGACCTCCGGCTTAGCAGTCAGGGTCTAACCACTAGGCCAACAGGCCAGTCATCTTTCGTCATCATCGTTTACTTGCATTATGTAGTGGGTGGAAGGTTTACGCTCCCGAATACGATAACTGACAATGTGATTCTTGATATAATGCCATATACGAGTATAAATGTTCACAATTATATTATTAAGAAAAATATTACTCGTATTTGTCTACAAAAGATTTTGTTTCTTTTCCAAATACTAATTGAACAAAATCAGCTGTTTTCGAAGGTCAATGGCGTCGTGTATTGTATCGGGAATCACTAGTACTGACTCCAAATAATTGTATTAGTTTTAAGGGTACTGTAATAGCTAGTTAAAGTCTAGGGTACCTAAAACGTGTAGTTATGATAATGTAGTGTCTGATAGACATAATTTTGCAATAGATTCTAGTTAATATTCCTAATATTAAAACAACCACTGCACAGAGATTGTCTAGGAGCTAGAGTAAGAGACAGGTTACTTTGAATATTAAATCCGCGATTATAATGTAGTTCGTTTTAATATTAGAACAGTTCTTTAAAACTGTTAAACAAAAAAGTAATATTATTACGAGGTCCCTAGCCAGTTCGGAAAAAAAAGCCTTTGAGCTTTTAGGTGACTGATTTTTGTCAAGAACTGCGACTTTTTCGAGTACCTAGACTCACGTAAGTATTTGGGTGTGCCCAACTAGACTCCCTCGCCGGAGCCGGTAGTTGTGACATCGCCTTCGCGCCCCGACCAAATCAGAAGATTGCCACGAGCTGCGAAACGGCTAGCTAGGAACTTACACGTGAGTCTAATCGTTTTAAAAAAGTGCTAATTTTATTATTTTCTGTATATCTTATACTAGCTTTCGTCCGTTGCTTCGCCCGCGTGGTATGTATTTTATACCTATAAACCTGCCTCTTGAATCACTCTATCTATTAAAAAAAACCGCATCAAAACCCGTTGCGTAGTTTTAAAGATTTAAGCATACCTACGGATATAGGGACAGAGAAAGCGACTTTGTTTTATACTAAGTAGTGATTTACATCAAAAAGATCCCTTACAGAATGAGTTCATTGTCCCTCTGTCTAAAAATCCACCAACACCACGACACGACGTCGTTCACGTGGAACGGTGCGGTACGTTGACGTGTCGTGCAAGTTAAAAGTCCTACACGATCGGATCCAACCACCAACAGAGGTCACCTTAGTTGGGCCAACATATTTGGTTCGTTTCTCCACGACCGCGCAAGTGTCTGAACTTGTCAGTACATACTAAGAAATCTGAGAATACAGATAATTAATACGAAAACCTCTTTGAGCGCAACCGATTGCAATGTGCCCAGATTTAAATTAATGATTTTGTTAGTTTACATTCTTAACTAACAAAATAGTTGTAACTTCTTTTCAAAATAATCTAAAAGTTGTTAACAAAAACAGACATTAAAAGATAATCAAATGTTGTTATTGTTTATTCTACATCAATTTAGGACCGAGTGTAGTTAGTTCCCATTATTCTTATCTCGAATGCCTGCGACATTAATGCCCAGTTTCTGAGCCGACAAATGGCGGTTATTGATAGGATATTTTCTTTCTTTAAACTAAAACAAATTAAAAATGACAGTGTTATGAATAAACTAGTTCTATTGTTTTACTTTTATATTCAGTAAGGAGGCCAAGTCTGCTAACACAATCGTAAGACCGATGGTCTCATTCGACAGCTGTGATTGGCTTACTAAGTCAATCGCGCCATAGTGTCTGCCTGTGATTGGTCCATCGGATTTCTATCGATGTGTGTAAATTATCAGAATCAACCGGTTATACTTTATAAATCGATGAATAACTTTAATCTGAAAGCTCAGAAAGGCATAAGTTGTCCTGTTTACATAAATTTTGTTAACAACTTAAAATAAAAAGTATGCGCCGCCGTCGCCCTATTGGTTAAAAAGCATCTTTGCGCATTGGTTGTAGCTCAGCTTTAAGAGGGAACGCGGTCTACAAGGAATTTGAAACATAGGTATTTAGGTTTTAGAATAACTTTATTTCTCATAAAGAATTGCATACAAAATTCACTTACTGAGAAACAAAATTCACTTAAAATTAACATTTAGAGCGCACAGAGTACGTATAACTAGCAAACAAAACAAAGTAACAAAAATGTGGGTAAACTAAAAATATTTAAACGGCGCCGACCGTAGTGAGCACAACAAAACGTACAGAAACATAGATGCACGAAGGGATTTTATTTAGAGAAACTATTGCCGTCGTGCTTCGCTCTTAACTCAAGTCTGCAACCGTAAATTATGATAGAAACAAGTGTAGCTCAGACAGATTATAAGATAAAAAAAAATACGAGATTGACGTTTCGTATTCCCCTGTTTTCTCAAAAATGAGCCGATTCAATTCTTTTTTACATGAAAAATTCCAGTAAGAGTATGGCTTGGTTCCTATCATATTTTTATGTTAATAACCAATAGAATTCCTCTGGCAGTCCTCTAATTACGACAGTAAAAATACGGCAATTCTATCAATATTTGGAGGGTCATATTTTCTTTACTTATAAGTTACTGAAAAAAAGGAAAATAATGATAGAGTCATGTCTTGTCAGGTCATGTCTACAGCTGACCTTGAATTTTTGAGATAAAAAATTGCTTTATAGGTATTATTCAGGGAGAAAACAGGGGAATAAGTTTGAATCAAGAATGGTGTGCCGCGTTTTCTCTTAATTATTTATGTAACAAATTATAGATAGCTACTTTCCATATTCTGCAATTGTTTTATCTCATGCCCAGAATCGGATGGATAGCCGGCGATACGGTTCTATCCAAGAGTACAGAGAAGTGCAGAAACAAAAATATGAAGAACAAGTGACAAAACTAAATGTAATGTATTATTTTATATATATGTTACGGTTAAAGTTTGGTTTTAGTATTAAATTAATAAATATAGGTAGATTGATTTATTCGTTTATTAGGCTGTTATAATTAGTTACAATGGTAAACTAGGTTGTGACCGTTGTCACTAAAATGATAAGTCGGTTAATTTGTTGAGTAATATCTTATAATTAAATATTTCACTAGCTACAGTACCCTTCAATTTGAAACAATTATTTGATGTTCATGTTTGGTAAATTACTTCAGTTTGTAACATACCAATATTATACTTTATGCAAGACATCCACAATAATATAAGCCGCGCCACGAATTATGAGCGCTCTGTTTTAGTAGTGGGGATCTAAGCATGTGTATACTGTACTTTTTGAACTTGACCAATGTGTGCTAAGCGCGGGGGTTTTGCAGCGACTGATTGTCCAATCGCGTGCAAGATCTGGCTCTGTGCGTGCTCCTCTACCCCCTGTTACCAGACAGACCTAAAAATGCGTTCTGCACAGGCACAGTGCTCATAACTCGTGGCGCGGCCTATACTATATTTAATATCTATATTAATATTATAAAGCTGAAGAGTTTGTTTGTTTGGTTGAATAAATTTCAATATAATATAATCGCTAATCTCAGGAATTACTGGTCCGATAAACCATCTATCGAGGAAGGTTATTTAACATCATGCTGCGACCAGTAGGAGCTAAGTAGTGACCAAGGATCCACGGGAGCGAAGCCCCAGGCAACAGCTATTCCTATCTATGTTTATAATATACGTATAATAATTGTTTTATTTGAATACAGACGGAACATGAGCAGACTGATGAAATGTACTTCTGCACTAATTGTTTCAAGAAATATCCGGCTACAGAAGCCAATCTCGAAACCGTAAGTTTCTTGGAGCCATAGCACACACACTACTTTAAACATCAGCGATTTTGGGACTGCATCGCGTTTTATTTTTAATTAAAATCGCGCGTTTTAGAAATTCTGTTGCTGTGTTTAACTTCTAAAAAGCGACTAAATCGCCTATCGCTATATATAAATGGTTTTTTGAGTATATTGTAATATTCTTTATAACATATTTGCTCGTAAAGGGTCTCTTATTTCATCAATTTCAGTGTTGTAATGTATCTCATTACGCACTAGTGCGGTAATGTAAAGTAAATTGCACGGCTTCTCATGCTCACATACTAATAATCGCGGGGCTCCGTACGTAACGAACGGTACCTATTTTTTTAAATCTCAGCAAAGAGTTTTTATGTCAGAAATGTGGTCAAAATTTTATAAATAAAATTAACTTTGGGAGATAAAATAATTATGATATGTATATATAAAATAAACATTTAATTCTTTAACTTAATTAAATTAGACCATAAATTACAACCATTTATCTGTAATAAAACACAAAAATATTAATTTACTTTATTAGTAATAATGGCTGTTTTTGCCTTAAAAAAAAGCGCTGATGCGCGCGCATCGATAATTTGTGACAAGTAAAAATTATTCCGCGCGCTTTTTCTTTTCGCTGTATTTTTTTTTTCTAAGAAAGTTCGAATTTTATTTATTTCCTCGCAAATATGTTATAAAACGTCGTATGACATTCGTGCGGTTTGATAATTACAGCCTCTGCTTTCTTGTAATGTCTCCTGTAGCAATATCGCGTCGGCTGTAATTATCAACTTACCGCACTTATATCATAATTGTGGGTTAATGATTTGGTTGAAAAAAAAAAACTATTTATACAATGTATGACACTTGTTTTATAATTATTACAGTTAGTATCGACGGTGTCGACGACGTCGGTGGGCGTGTCCGTGGGCGACGGCGAGGACGTGCGCGCCGAGCCCGACAACGACTCGCGCGTCACCGGCAGCACCGGCGACCAGCTCGTCACCCCTGTACGTACACTAACTCTAACTTACTAGTTTCTACAGGACTAAGCAGAGAACTATAAATAACAAGGGCGCTACAATATATCAATCCTGGTCGAAGTAGCCACTGACGGATTCTAGCTAAAATGGATCGCCAAAAGTATGTGATGGATTCACGTGAGAGCGGCTCGAACGATTTGACTAATTATTTTTTTGTTGTATTTGCTATTGTCGAGGCAAGGCATGTATGTAAGAAATTATACATAAAATTGAGGTTTTAAAATCTCGATATTAACATTTGAAAATGGAACGAATAATAAAATGTGTCGATTCGAAATTCGCCGGGTCAACTAGTAAATGATAAATAAAGTTTATCGTCGTATCAGCTGTACGACGTCCACTATTGGACAAAGGCCTGCCCCCGAACATACACATTTCTGATGGAACCGAGACTCGGGACTGATACTCAGAATTTACTTCATTCATCATCACAGTAAAGTTTTCTTAGCGCTATGACATGTCCTTCAAGTTTTATTAAAGCTATCCTCTCAAAGTAAGCAGGAGCTTAGCTGTGCTCCTAACATTGCCAACGTCCATGAGCGGCGGTCACCACTAAACATTAGGCGGGCCGCTTGGTCGTCTGCCACTTCAGGTAATATCTATGACCTTGCCGAACGTTGATTAACCTCTCGCACACAATGCTACAAGACCAATTATAAAGATTTATTTATTTATTTATAATTACAAACTTACAACTATCCTTACAGGCTAACCTAATGCGATAGTGTAGCGTTTAATCGTAATCCAATGAAACTATATACTACAAATATAAATATTAGAATAATATAAAATTATATACTTATACCTATAAAATATCCTTATGTACTATTAATTGCACACCTGATACGCGACTTGAGTGAAGTCTTTGGGGGTGCACCCAAACAAGTCAACTTTCTCAGCCACTATGTTGAGCGTGCGAAGCGCGCGCGTTAGTGGCGCCCGCTGCAGCAAGTTGGTGCGCGCGGACGGTACCACTAAGAGTGGTGGTCGTCGCCAAAAGATAGTACAATAAAAAAAATTCTGACCATATAATTACAATTCCCAGCGGCCACAGACAAGCAAAGACGAGAAACCTAAGTCGGCACCATTACGACCAGAGAGATCTAAGAAGAAGCCGGCACCAGCCTCGTCTAGTAGTACCAACAACACACTATCCAAGTGTCTGTGTGCACCTAAAGAGCCTGACTCCGGACTGTACCTGTATATAGATCTACACGGACATGCCTCTAAGAAAGGTACGTACTTTCATTACGACTATTTGACTGGCCTGTTGGTCTAGTGGTTAGTGATGAAAAAAAAAATGGTCCGACAAAATCAACCTATATCGATAACGAGGTCATCATAAATGATTACTAAGCAGCAGATTTTTTTTATTTTTACTTACTTAATATTTATGTAATTGAACAGTTATATTGTCCTACAAATTGCGTGGTATGTTATCCCGGTATTTCCTTCCCGGTCCTATATACCCTTGCTACGTCTGTTAGCTACCACAATCAAACTTTTGGAATACGAAATGGTTGGGCGTCTCATCGAAATGAAGCTAATCACGAAAAATTAGCTTGATAGTAATAAAAAAAAATTTGGACCAGGGATCCCGGACTAAGATGGGTTGGTATAGGGTTTGTGTCGAATTTTGTTGCAGTGCTCGTGTCTGCATAAGGTTACTCCCTTAGTCGCCTTTTACAACACCCACGGGTTGAGATGGGGTAGTGATATTATGTATTCTTAATCTGTATCTACACGGATTAAGCCCACTTATTTGGAGTGATAAAATGGAAATTTCTTTTTCCTCCTTCCTTGTTGAAAACGTAACATGAATTTGTTATTTGAGAGATATTATATATTATACCTATTATATACAATGTTTGTTGATCAGGTATCTTCATGTACGGCAACCACTTCGACGACCTGGAGAGTTGCGTGGAGTGCATGCTTCTGCCGCGGATCATGTCGCTCAACAACCTGCACTTCCACTTCTCTTCCTGCAACTTTACTGAAAAGAACATGTATCTCAAGTTAGTACTATTATTATTAATCTTAATTTTGTATTTTAGAAGTAATTGTATAGTTGGTTTCGATCAAAATTTAAGAATTATGGAATCGATCAAGTAATGATTGGTCTAATTAATTTTATTGATTTATTAAAACGTGAAGCGCCCTTACCGTAATGTCGCAAAGCCAAAGTCTTCAAACAATGCGTCCTACCTGTTATGACGTACGGTGACCAGACGTGGATACTCGCTGTAGGACCAGCTCTCAAACTTAAAGTCGCTCACAAACTTATACTCGGCGTCTCTTTGAAGGATAAAATTCGTAACGAGGTAATCCGACAAAAACCCAAAGTTACCGACATAGCTCCTAAAATAAGTAAGCTGAAGTGGCAGTGGGCTGGTCATATTTGCAGAAGGACTGATGCACGATGGAGCAAGCATGTCCTTGAGTGAAGACCGCGCCTCGGCAAGCGTAGAGTAGGACGCCTCCAGCTAGATGGTCCGACGACCTAAAAAAAATCGCTGGGTCTGACTGGATACGGAAGGCGTAGGATCGAATATTATAGCACATGTTAGGAGATGCCAGTGGACTGCAATAGGCTGAAATGATTAAAACTTGATACACAAAATATTTATAGAAAGACTTAATGCCTGAAGTATTATCTAGCAGTCAGCCTTTGTGTGATATAGAAAAGAAATTTTAGCGGTTTCATAACATTTACGGAAGAAGATTATTAACATCTATTAAATAAAAACATGTCTCTCAATAAAGTTAAGTACGTATATGGCCAAACCTATCGATGACTAAAGCGCTCAAAACAGTGATTACAGTGTTTGATTTGGTCAGTGGCGAGGATCAGGGGGATCAGAAATATTTTTTTAAACGTTTGAAAATCACTGTTTCGAAAAAGCACCACCTTCATCATCTTGCTTTCTAAAACGAGTATATTTAGATACAAAATCAATTACTAATAAATAAATATTCGTAGGGACCGTCGCGACGGTATGTCGCGGGAAGGCTCGGGTCGCGTGGCCGTATTCAAGGCCACGGGTCTGGTCCGCTCGTACACTCTGGAGTGCAACTACAACACGGGGCGCCTCGTCAATGTGCTCCCCCCCACCCTGCGGGACGGGGTCGGCTCAGCATCCATGAGCACCAACCTACTACCACCCAAATACACGCCGCATATATTTGAAGAGGTAAACCCGTTCCAGGTTTGTTCCAGCTAAGCGAATGTCGTATTGTATTCTAGTGTTTCTTACGTGAAACACTGCGAGATATTGTTGATATTGGGACTGAATTGTAGGGTTTAACTACCTACTGTATTATACCTTCGGCTAGTTTAACTCCCTATATACAGGATGGAAATTTGTAACGCCACCACGAGGGAAAGTAAGTACTCTAAATACTCGAGATAGATAATTTTACTCAATGGAAACATTTCTTTATTTTTAAAAAGGAACTAAACATTTTTTTTTTATTTTAGCTGGTTCGATACCTAAAAGATACCTGAAGTGAATTTTCGAAAAATGTGTTTTGCAGTTTTTTTTTATTTTTATAAAGGAATGTTTTTGATGTGTTGAGTTAAATTATTATCTATCTCCAGTATTTAAAGACCTTCCGTCCAGATAGCGTTACAAAATTCCATTCTGTATAATCAATAGAAAGTAAAGACGATCGAATTAGGCGTTCTGTCGCAGTGACATTCTGCTTACATACTCGTACACCATGACATGTATGGTAGAAGAAATTTATAAAATGAGGTCGGAACATTTATTAGTGAATAACAATAAATTGCGAATAATATCATTATCATCATATTTCGTGGTGTATATTGACGATTAGTACGCAGGTCACGTACACGTACAATAAGTACCATCCCTGTCTCTCTCATTACGTCCAACGCACCATACGATCCTTATTTATGACAGTGTACGTTGTATCGTTGTAAATAAGGTCTAGTTTTCTTTAGATTTTGGGGCGTGTTTCCGAAGTATATCCCTTCAATAAACAGAGCCCGCTATTTTCAATAATATTCCTTATTATTCTAAGAATAATTATTACAATTATTGACCACTCTCCCAGTGTTTTACGTAGAGAACGCATCATGTATGCAGGTATAGCATCATTATACTTCAGTCAAGTTTAGAAAATGGTAAACACGTTTTTCAGGTAAGACAGTTTCGTCCAAGGAATTCAAATCTGGAGGTTTATGAAGAGATAAGCCCCTCTGAGGTTTGTCTGTAAAATATACGCTAGTTACATTATTTATAATTGACAATCTACGTGCAAAATATTATTGTTTAGGTATCTATTTTCCCCCACTAGTGCGAAATCGACTTCATTGGTATTTCACTGTTCGCTGTCCGATTTAGGGCTTGTACAGAAAACTGCGATGCGTCGCATCGTAAATATCTACGAGCAAGCATGACGCATCGCAAGAGAATTGATACGCATCGTGTATTCCTGCGATGTTAAGTCGTCTTGTTGTTCAAGACGGTTGAATATCGTTATAAGATTATTCACCCGAACCGTGGAAGGAAGAAGCATTGATTTACTACGGACTTTGGTGCGATACGAATTCGCATCTCGCCACTTCACAGTTTTGTGTAAAAGCCCTTAAATGTTGAATTCTTATGTCAATGTGGAACAATATAGACGAAAAATTAAAAAAAAATCCTTATAATTTTGCACGTAGATTATACGTCAGATAATATATAACCTGTATACGTATACGTACAATAATACGAATATTTATCATTACAGAGCTGTAATATATCTGCCCGTATGTATTAGTAGCGTTATGTAGTTATAGAATTTTGCTTTTAGTTATCGCTTTATTCAAATCTCTTCAAAAATCTCCAGATAATATTGTAGCAGGTCACATGCTGCTTATATAGCACATATCACAAGTATTTAAAAATGCAAACACTATTTGGAAACGGCTGAATCGATTTCTGTCAAGCAACTATTATGAAATACCTCTGCCGGTTACCCAGTACCTTATCATCATCATCATCTTCATCACTACAACCCAGAAACGTCCCACTGCTGGGCACGAGTCTTCTCCCATGTTTGGTCCCATTAAGAGGAGAGCGTTGAAAAACACATTGAAAAACGTTTGAAACGTTGAGTTGCGGCTTCGTATCGCAAAAAAGAAAAAAAAAATTCAACAGTTATACTCAAAAATAGTACTACAGTCACACAGTATTGTTGTTAACACATGCACACAGTGTACACATACATACATAGTTTGAAGGATTGTTCACCTCATCTGTAAGCGTAAGTTTATATATGTATAATATATCCCATGTTTCAAGGATAACTTCACAAATAATTTATTTTTACTATTTTTCTACCAAATGTTAATGAAATCAATTTAATTGTTAGGTGGGACGGTCATTAGGTGCATCTATCTTGGACCTTACCGGACAACATCCGAACTCGCGCATCCCATGTTCGGAACATCGCAATCTCAACGCCGTACGCGAATGGTTGCGGGCACACACAAGGACTATGAGACCACAGGTAATTGTGATAAGGACGTGTTTTGCTTGCACTAGCTATGTGCTAATATATCTTGCACACTACACTTTTCTTTACACAGTACACTTACAAATTATTACTGAGATGGCAGCCACACGTATTTTAAAACTTTAATTTAGATATTTATAAAGCTTATTTTCGCTTGTGAACGCACTACTTGCTACATCTGTTAACTATTTTAACGAGATTTCAATTAACCTTTCTGATTTTAAATTGGTAAACTAAAACCTTAAACTTGCGTTAAATTTAGTGGAGTACGATTCATGAGGAAAAAAGAATGGCTTACATATATTTTCACCTATTTTACGCTATTTAAATATAGACACATACAACATACATACATACACAAATACACTCGAACGACAAGCTGTATAGAACTTTCTTGCAGTAGGAGCTTAAAACACATGTTTGAAGATAAGTGTTTTCTCTGTTGGTAACACATAATGTTTAATTTTCAGTGTTAAACTACTAAATAACACAACGGTTGTGTAGTCCCGGTAAGAATATGATTGTGGGAGTGGGAGTGTGTTGTCCGTACTATCACTTAACATACAAACATACACTAGAATGTATCGTACTAAAGTTTGAACTAGCTGTGTCGGAAATTTGACGTAATACACTTGAAACTTGACGTAATACACTTGAAACTTGACGTAATACACTTGAAACTTGACGCAGCGGCTTGGTTGTGTGTTCTTCGCATTGTTTAGTCAATGTTAACCTTTTGACCGCCACGTCAAATCGGTATCGCCGCCAAGCTTTTAAAATACACTACATTTTTGACGTGTTATGCCGTCATTGGCGTGGTGAGCACATTTTCATTTTACGTATATAGACGTCTCTGGCGTTCAAAGGGTTAAGAGAACACAATTATGTTCATGGGCGGTGGTTATCACTGACCATCACTTCAGGCAATATAAAAAAATGACATTATATAATTTACATATATTATGTTGAACATTCGGGTCAAATAATAGCGTAGGCATGTCATTGAATCTAAGTATTATTTCCATTTTCCGACACAGAGGAGAGATGTTATTAGTTGTATAAATATAATCACATGTTATTCGTAGTTCATACATATTTATAACAAATTACACTGGTTCATTGCTATTACAGCTGACGATGTCTCGCATCCGAGCCAAGACGTCGTCGTCCCCGCCGCGGGTGCCGCTGTACGCGCGCTCCAAGGGCAAGGTGACGGAGGAACGTAAGGAGAACACATACGCGGGCGCCAAGCACGACGAACAGAAGCGCGCGCCCTCTGTCGTGGCGCCGCGCTCCGGGCACGACATCATCAACATGAAGTACGGCAAGAAGAATGAGCCCGTCAAAACCTCCTCCAGAACCAGATACTTGGGCGAAAACGAACCCAAACCTAAAACCTTGACCACCAAGCGAAGGAACATTCTAGCGATCCGCAAACCGAATTCTAGTAAGACGACGGTGGGGGGGGGAGTTGTCAAAGCTAAGGTCAGCCGACGTTCTGTAGACGACACGGAGAGCGCGCGCAGTTCAGTGCTGGGCGCCAAGATCAGCAAGCGGAGCTTCGCGCGCTCCGTACGGGGCGCCCCCACGCGCAAGAATACCTGCAGAGTTATGGCGTCGTCCTCGTCCGAGGAAATGATAGGAGGGAACTGGGAGGACGTGGCGGGCGGCACCGTGCTCAGCGCTCAGAGCTCGTCGGCTCACCACGAACCTCTGGCGGGGAAGCGTCGCTCGTTCCCCAACCCTGCACCCTCGCATCTCAAAAAGATCCGCCTCAAAACGGGCATGTAGCGCAAGCTGCGGGCCCGCGCCGCGCCCGACCCGCGACTCTGATGTCACACGGAAACGTCGCGACCTTGTACCGACTATCATTTTTAAATTAATTTAATGTTTTTAAAGTAGTTTATTGTTTTTCTTTATTTACCATATGGTACGTTGAAATGAATTTTATTTCCTCCGCGCAGTGATTTTTCTTTGTATAAATTTACATCACATAGAATAAGTATTATAAAAAATTTACGTTTTATTTCATTTCTGTTTTATATCGTACTGTATTCTGATGATAGTTGATGCAGGATCTCGGTATCAAATATATTTCCGTGTGCATTAGTCCAAAGCCATTTCAATAAGCGGCACCTGTTTATTGTGTTCCGAGTTTAGTTAATTCGAATATATTAAAGTTTGTTGAACGTTGGTCGGCGAGCACGTTGGCAACAGCCGCCGCCACTCGTTCATTGTTGGTGACTTAACAAACAAAGCAATGGCGGTAATGTGTGTGAGTCTACATCTCGAACACTCAACAGTAACTTATGCCATTAAAAATTTCGTGTGATCTTGCTCTCGACTGTTCTCAGCTAATTAATTTGTTTGATAGCGTATTTGTCCATAGGCTTTGACAGCGATCACTTGCCACTTGTAGTTATTAAAACGGTTGCTGTAACACTAATATTTTTATATATTTATTCTTAGAACTATTTTTAATGGCATGAGAACTAACACTAACTGTAAAATTTTCGTTGCCGATATTTCTCACAGATTGTGATTTATTCGACTGAAAGAACTGTTTTTTTTTTTGTTCTTTAGCGTAATGTTTTAAATATTTACTGTTGAAATTTTAAAGTCAGTTTGGTGTTATAATATCCTTTTTTTTTAAATACTGATACTTTATTTTAACGAAAAAGATGATGAAAGGCGGAAAATTATTTTTGGTGTGGTGTTTATTAGGTATCATCCCAAGCTGTAGGTAAATTTGCTCTTGGAGCGGTGTTTTAAATTGTGCTAATATTATAATGTACTATTGATCTCATTTTTGAAAATTAGCAGGGAGATTGTTTCTAGCGTGCTCATATCAACTCTACCACAACATATTTCTGTATCCATAGCGTCATAATTAAACCATATATTTTAGCTTTAAAATGAAAAACATGGAAACAGAAACAAAGTGTTTGTGTGATAAGACAGCTATTTGATTATAGAGGATTTTTAGAATATTGTACGTATTAAAACTAATATGTCTTCACAAAATAGTATAAGGAAGGTATAGCCTCCTTGTGGGGTGACTCGCTACACCAATCTAGTGCAATAATTTTATATAAAAAAGTCAACTGTGGATATATATAAATGTAAGTTTTAATTTTTACATAATACATTTCAAAATTCAATGTATGTACTACAAAATGTTTACGGTAGAAATGCAGTGTGTATATTTTAAAACAGTAACTATTTATTTATCTGAAATATTAATATATGGTTAAATAACATATTACAATGTTCTCACACATATTATTTTTATTTTTCCTTCGAAATTCGTGTCTCAGAACTTGGATCTCTTAAAGTACGGTGAAGATAGACATTCGAGTTTACAATCAATCGTACAACTTGGAAATTGGTACCCCACTTTCATACCAATTTATAAGCTGTGTATATGATTACAAAAATCAACGGTTTTAATGTGTACTGGGTACAAAATCTGGTGGTCTTACTAGTAAGACTACTGAGATGGGAGATCCACGAGATGATAGTACATTAGATAGTTTTCCTGACAATATGTGCACAGATTTAAACACCGTTTGCTATAAATATTAACACAGACAGCTCATATAATTTTGGAAAACTGCTTGCTAGATATACTGACCACTCTGTATATATACTTAGCACATTTTGATCACCTTATATCCTGAATTCGAAAATAAAATTGAATTCCTGTTTTTACCCGACTGACAGAACGGGTATTGTTTTTCTCGCGTATGTTTGTAAATTTCTTTATTCCCACGTTTCATCCAACGGCTGGATAGATTTGGATAATTTAAGGTATCGTTAGTTTCTTCTTAAAAACCTAAGTGTCCTTAGATAGGTATTATAAAAAAAAAAGACAAAACGGCGGACTTTTGGCGCCAAATTGTAAGAAGTTAGATTTTTTTTCAAATGTGTCGAGTAGGATGTCAAAATAAAGGGAATCAAAATGAGATTACATATATTCAAAAAGAGATTATACATAATTTAATGGTGTCAAATTGTGTGGTTAATTTTATTTTTTTAACCAAACCTATCGAGTAGAGTATCAAAATAAAGGGAATCAAATGGAGATACAAATATATACATATGTTATATATTTAAATTTAATCAGGAATAATAATTACAACAATTTTTAGGTCTTTTTAGTGCGTTGCTTATCTGTTGATTTTTGGCAGTTGGGTTATTATAATTCTTTAATTATATTTACTTGTTTACAAGATCATTTTGACACTGACTGTACCATGGACAACAAACTGTTGATTTACAAGTGTATAGTACAACTTCCAAGGGATTTTCTGTTACCTACCTACTCTCTGTTTTTGTCAGTCATAGCATTTAGTGGGTAAAATGGGTTAGAACTGCGACCACCATACAACGCACGAGCCGAGCGATCGCAGTGTCTGAAACAAATTTACTTTCGTCGGTATTTGTTATTTTGGTCAATTAATTGTGAAATAAATTAATTTTAGGGATTTTGTACATAGGTATTTCAAGTTTTATCATTATGAACTTCGGTAATATATCCATTTGACATTTTAAGGTTTTGGTATTTTAAATATACTTAAGTCAAACAACCATTAGGTATTTAGATTTTAGGGATTTTAAACATAGGTTATTTTATGTTGTGTTTAAGTTTTAGACATTTAAATACGTACCCCATTTAGTGCATGTGTTTGGTTGGGTTCAGTTTAAAAGATCTAAGACCAGTGTGCTGTCAACAAGCCTACAACTACCAGGCTCACTAGTCACCTATACAGTTGTAGATGTATCACAGGCATACTCCAATGAAATCCATGATATTATAAGATCCAAACGTTTAAATAAAACAACAAAGTACCGCAAACTTCTTTATTCAAAGTCCACAGTGAGCTTAAACTAACAGATTACAGCCTGCGTCCTCGTCGACCACCCTTCCTGCGTGTGGAGTCTGAGGGCACTGGGGTGACATCCTCAATGCGGCCAATCTTCATGCTGGAACGAGCGAGGGCACGGAGAGCAGACTGTGCACCAGGTCCAGGAGTCTTAGTCTTGTTGCCACCAGTAGCACGCAGCTTGATGTGTAGAGCAGTGATGCCAAGAGTCTTGCACTTCTCAGCAACATCCTGAAATTGTATATTAATATTTAATTAGAGATAATTGAACAAATTTTTCATTTCATCAGATGTGTATAGCTACCTACCTATAGTGCTACCACAATCAGGCTCATGAGTCTGTGTTCTATGTGTTTTGATTTGTCTTTACTAATAATACTAATATAGACTATAAGTACATCTTTTTACTAACCCACTACTATACAATTTTAAGGATTTTTTCATGGATTGAAAAAATCGGAAGTAAATCTTATTTTATATTTTATTGAAGGAACAAAATGTTTTACTTGATATTGTGAACTTATGATAACAGAGTGGGTAGTTTTGAATGTTGTGGTTTTAATTAGAAATAAATTAAATTTAAGAATATTAATACTGATTGACAGATTCTGATAACATGAATCATCATCATCTCAACCCATAAACGTCCTACTGCCAGGCACAGGTTGGTAAACTTATACATACTCAAATCCCAATACAAATATATTGGAAAATTTTACAACCACTACTTCTATTGACAGTGTATATGACATTGCAGTACCAATACTGACACGGATGTTCTCATGAGTATGTTACTTTTGTATGTGGCCAGGGAAGACACACTCCACGCACTAATGTTAACCATCCATGGATATGTCTATAACTTATTGATGATGCTCACTACAAAAGTTTTATCAATACTTACATCTAGAAATTTAACTTGCAGTGAAGTCAAATATTTGTACAATTTATATATTTATTACAGGACCAGTTAACACTTATTTCTGGTTTCAACGTAAATATGTACCTGCAGCACTTACTATACAAAACTAAATAACAATATACAAAATGCAAACAACTGATGTTTCTAGATAACCTCAAAATTTTAGATACAAATTCTAAACACGGAAAGAGAACAAGTATGATAAACAAACCTGAGCGGCCAACATAGCGGCGTAGGGAGAAGCCTCATCACGATCAGCCTTCACCTTCATGCCACCGGTAACACGGGCAATGGTTTCCCGACCAGACAAGTCGGTAACGTGTACGAATGTGTCATTGAATGATGCGAATATATGAGCGACACCAAATACTGTCTCGCCCACTAAGTGCTGTGGGCCGAGAGTCACCTGCACTTCCTCTTTTGCTACTTTGTTTTTCCTCGGTGCCATGGTTTAGCCTGAAAATAACAACACTTCAGAACCACTTTTGTAACCTTAAATATCTCAGTGATCTCAGCACTGTTATGCACGGAAAGGTAATAAGATAACAAATATAGGTTTTAACTAAGTGCTATTTGCGTTATTTCATTGACTATCATCAAAATTTTAACATTTTTTAATTTTAAAATCAGGGATACCTTTAGCTTTGAAAGCTGTCAAAAACTAGAAAGAAATCCGGATGTTAATGTTGCCAGTATTTGCTATTGGTTAAAAAATAGATTAATAATAAAACGACTAAATAAATATTAATTTCGCTGGACGGGTAAAATAAAATTAATATTGTTTCACTGATTTCACATGTTGAAATTAGTTGAAATTTTGATTTAAAAAAATGAAATGGCAGATTTACATTAATTGGTGGTAAAAACAAAAAAAACTTCCTCTTTCATGTCAATTAAATACGAATCAAATAATGCTGAAACCCTCATAAATCATTATCACCTTTCAGATCACTCATAGTTATCAAAGTAGATCTAACATCGATGTAGTATAATTTTGCTGAGCAATAATAAAAGTGATAAAATATAGTTTAAAAAAACCTTGTGTAACGATGTTTGTGGTCGCCCTCCTCCGAAACAGCTTGACACTTTTAGTTTTTTTTTAAATATATTTGATAGGTTTATGAATGTCATAAACCTATCAAATATATAAAAAAAAAGAAGAGTACCTATTTTTCGGCACGATTTAAAAAATACCTATAATTATGGCAGACCAAGGATTGTCGGTTAGTTAAGATGAAAATTGCAGTAGCTCAAGTACGCAGCAGCTCAAACGCTCGTAACGTAAAAATTCGCTCGTAAAAATTAGTAAAATGAATAAAAACTATTTGCTTATTTTTCTTATTAAATAGCAAGTTTTGAAGAAACCTCTGAGTAATAACTAGCAACACTCAATTATTGCTGCATTCACAGAATTTTAAGAAACCTTTCATATAAAATAACTTTTATTTTAAAAACCTAGCAGAAATTACAGAGGATTTAATATTTTAATTAAAATTAGAATAATTTAGTAAAAATAAGTAAAATATTATGTTCATTTACAAAAATATACTACATGAATTATTTTTTCATAATTTTAACACTATCGTTACAACTATATATAAAAGTTTAGGTTTTAGGGTTTCTTTCCTGAAGTTATTGTCATAAATTATTATCTAATAAATTAAAAACAGACACTGATTTTTATGATTTAATATTAAAATATTAGAATGAATTAAAATGCTTTTAACAATAATTGTTATTATAGTCCAAAGTTCAAATATATTTCTGAACACATTCTTAAAGCAATGTGACAACATCCGGAAGTAGCGTACGTCATTGCCAACAGATTCATATTTCCATCGCATATTCGTTGCTGAGAAAAATCGTCGGTTTTAGCGACGTAATTATTGCAAATAAGTGTGAAATATTGTGATAAACTTCCTTTTAGCATTAGTTAAACTAGTTCAATTTTAATAAGTGAGTATTGTATTCGCGTATTAGTGTAATTCAAGTTGGAAGTTTCAAGTACGTGAATGACGTTCTGTCATACAAGTTGCTCAATTCAATATTGTATTCCTATTACGTTTTGGATGTCTCAACAAATTTGAGGCATGTGCGTTATTTGTGGCGTTACTTGGTGATATTTCGCTGCTATTGACTGAGACGTAATTGATAACAAAAAGATTTGCAAGTCATTACTCATCCCATACGTTGTTCTTTGTGATGAAGCTAGAGATATCATGAAATAATACAATTTCGTACGTTCCAGATTCAAAATGTTTATCTTGGATTGGTTCACTGGCGTCCTTGGGTTCCTTGGTGAGTAAAAATTCTAATTGGATTTTCATTTTGTTATCTAATGAACTAACATATTGGAATGTTTCGAAGTGGTGTAAACTGAGTAGCCCCATTCATTATCATTGAAATAATAACTCATACTATGCAGTTTGATTATGTAAATATTATCAGAACTAATGTTTCACTTATGAAGTTGAAGATTTCATGCAATAACATCATACAGACAAGAAGTTATTAGGTAACATAATAATTACAGTTATTTCGAAACCCCTCAACAGTTCTTTCATAGTTTGTATTCTCATAATTGCAATTTACTTTAACTTGGCTATCAACAACAAATAATATGACTAAGTAAGAAAACTAGTTTCTTATTAATAAACATTAAATTAATGCAATTAAACTAAGAAAATAATTACCAAACATATTACTAATACCTGTTTACTTAATATAACTAATTAAACATTCCTTAGATTTATTATAGCAAGTATTATTTCATCTTGAAATTAGTGAACTTTGTAATTCACCTATTTCAAATAGTAATTTCATAAATAAATTAGCCAAAACAGTATATTATACTTATTCTAAGATAAACAAAAATGTAAAATATTACATTTCATTAAAAACGAAAGTTAATATTATGTACAAAAAGTTTTGTAATGTTAATTTGAAGATGTACCATGAAGGTTGTAACACTAAGCTTGGCACACTGACCTACTAACCTTAGTCTTTTAGGCTGACATATTGTGTTTTATGTATGTACTGAAATAAAAAGTATTTTTAGTTCATTTACCTTATACCTAGCTGTTGTCATATAGCCTTGTGTGATGTTATATAGCCTTCCTCAATAAATGGGCTACCCAAACCTAAAGAATTTCAACCAACCAAACAAAAAAACTCAAATTAATAATAATATTATAGATTTTAAATTTCTATAAATCTACTTATTACGTGTTTATTCATAATTAATAAAATGGTTTTAATTTGTTCAGGGTTGTGGAAGAAGTCAGGCAAATTATTGTTCCTGGGGCTGGACAATGCGGGCAAGACAACATTACTGCATATGCTGAAAGATGACAAACTTGCGCAGCATGTACCCACGTTGCATCCCAGTGAGTATTATATTTTAGACAACCTTGTAACGGTTGCAAGACGCCAGCAGCTACAGGTGGTCCAAAACCACACTCTTTGAAGTAAGGTAGTCACCTACTTAAGTTCAGAAGCAATATAATATATTAATTAAATTATTAATAATAAAACATGTGTCTACCTAAGTTCACCTTGAAAATAGTTTTTTGTTATTTCATTAATCATTATGTTCTGTATGGCAAGCAAACATTGACATATTTATGTACAAGTCATGCATAATTTATTTTTATCGTTATCATGGCAAATTACTAAGTTTATAATTTTTTGTGTAATTTGATGTGACTCCTCACTTCAACCGGTTCCTAATGAATCAATTGATAGTTAATTGTATTGTGGCATTTCTTAATAGATTAGATAGCATCTGAAGTATCTGACTTACACTAGTTGAACTAGGTAATAGATGGAATTGTCTGTCTAGAATCTTAAGCTAATTAAGACAAATTGTTGAATATCTAATATATCGTTTATATAAAAGATGATTTTTGCTAATCTATGATATTATAATAATAAGTACTTTAAAAAATGTAAGCATTGTGGCACTGAGACATGTTACGATCAACACTCAGCAAGTTCAGTCCATGATGGGTGACCGTTTTTGGTAATTTCATTCTTGAGCATCTCCATGCTTCGGAAGACACGTAAAGCCGTTGGTTTCGGTTATCACTTAATGTGGTAGTAGTTAACTCAAGTTGGAAGCCTTCTTGGCGACTTGACAAATTCCAACACTAGGGTGTCTCAAAATACTTAGAAAATACTTAAACAAAAAGTTATATACTTATATGCAGTAATAAAATATATACACGATTCCTGCAAGAAATCCTGCATTCGATTCCCCCGGAGCGGGAATTAGGATTTTTCTATGACAAAATTATTAGTATCAAGCTCAAAGTTTAAGAAAGTGCCCGATTAATGACAATATTGTCGCCCTCTATTATATAGAACACAACAATATGGACGAAATGTGGTTATGTTGCGCGTCTATTCTCTATCTACCCCCTAAGGGATATGTCTGTTAAATAACATATGTGTGTTATTTTTAGCATCGGAGGAGCTCTCAATAGGCAGTATGCGGTTCACGACGTTCGACCTGGGCGGGCATCAGCAGGCGCGGCGCGTGTGGCGCGACTACTTCCCGGCGGTGGACGCCATCGTGTTCCTGGTGGACGCGTGCGACCGCGCGCGCCTGCCCGAGTCCAAGGCCGAGCTGGACTCGCTGCTTACCGACGAGACACTCAGCAACTGTCCCGTGCTCATCCTCGGCAACAAGATCGACAAGCCCGGCGCGGCCAGCGAGGATGAGCTGCGTCAGTTCTTCAACTTGTATCAACAGACTACTGGAAAGGTGAGGCTATATACCAGTATACCTATTTCATCATCATCAGCAACTCATTAATGTCCCACTGCTGGGCTCGGGTCTCCTCTCCTCTATCTAAAGAATATACTATACCTATTTACTACTTTTAAATTATATTACCGTGTCGACAAACAGTCTAATAGCGAATCGATCTTCGGAGAATGATTGCAGAATCACCGAAATCAGTCAATTCATTGAAAAATATCAAAAAAGATGTTCCATACATAATTTTTTAAATGTATTTTTCACTTTAATTTTTTCTGCTATTAAAAAATAGGTTCAACAGTTCTTGACTTATAAATGGTGTGAATAAGCCCAATTTATTAAATTAAGAAGAATTCCTTAATATGAAACATTTGGAGTTATCAATGAATCTAAAATGAATAATAGACACAGAACTAGGTAGGAATTTTTGAATTGATCATTATAACAGAGGTTTATGCTGTATGCGGCCTTCATCACGTTCTATGTCCGTGTTAGATGCCTTATACAAGAACCTCGTATGGGAAAATAGATTCCCAATACGAGCATGTCATTGCTAAATACAAAATTCAATAGTATTGACATCTTTCATAAGAAACTATGTAAATTCAGATCTCTAGTCTGCAAAAATACGGAATAATTACGCATCGTTCTCACCGTTTTGTTAAAAGTTAATTTAAGTACTACTTTCATTTATATTTTTAAGTTCTTTCTAAAATTTTGGTTATAATTTAATGTATGCAATAAATAAATAAATTTATAAGACAGTCTTGTTGAATGGATGATATCTAACTAAAATTATTATTTATTGATGTATGTCGTGTATTCTATTTAATGATTCAAATTATATCACTATCATCCTGACACAAAAATATTGAGGTTCACTGCCGACCCAAATTACTTAATTCTTATCATGTACCTACATAAGAACTACGCGAATATGACGCGCCAAAATTTTTAATTAACCACACTTTTCTCGGTATACAATTATATGTAAACTATAAAATGGTAATTTTAAATTAAAATCAATATGTAAAACCAACCTGCTCTAGACCGGCGGGTGTGGATTATGACCTAAACCTCCTCAGTTTTATAATATTAATACAGATTAGTATAGAATTAGCGGTGGTGGCTGAATGGATAAGAGACCGGCGTGTTAAACACGCGGTCCGAGTTTGATTCCGGCCAGCAGTACCAATGTGGATTTCACTTTGTGGAATTTATATATGTACTAGTCATGTGACTTACCATCTGCTAACGGTGAAGGAAAACATCGTGAGGAAACCCACATACTCTAGAAGAAATTCTATGGGTATGTCTGATCCACCAACCCGCACTAGGCCAGCGTGTGTGGATTATGACCTAAACACTCTCAGCTCTCTAGATAGAGGAGAGGAGACCCGAGCCCAGCAGTGGGACATTAATGGGTTGCTGATGTAGTATAGAATTATACATAATTATAGAAAGTAGGATGAGATAATTTCCCTCCGTAAATAGTAGTTTTATATAATGCCTTGTTAGCTTCTTTATACGTCTAAAAGACAATATAATTTATTACGAAATGAACAAAGAACGAAGAAACACTTCCGCATTCGTTTAACATAATATAAATGCTAATGTGATTATGTCAGTCTAGTTTTATACGTTAACTTCTAATCTGGTTTTAATTAAGTGAGAGGCAATCCAATGATGCGATATAAGAGTTGTAATATTAGCCAAAAAACAGTAATTGTCTCGAAATTTTTACCTTAAAATGCTTGGTACAAGGTTTAAATTGCAGTAGTAAGTTTATCTTACCCACGCGTACGCATGCGTCTACTGCACAATTAAGTTTACCACGTATATTCTAATGTCGTATTTTGTGATAAGAGTTATTGCGTAAACAGTTATAGGTAAATACGCAAATCTTTTCTTTAATAAATGAGGAAAGTCGCAGCTATGACGTCTCTTAAACCGTACATAATCATAATTATAAGTATTGACGGGCCTGTTGGTCTAGTGGTTAGTGACCCTGACTGCTAAGCCGAAGGTCGTGGGTTCGATCCCAACCCAGGACAAATCTTTGTGTAATGAGCATGAAGGTTTGTTCTGTGTCTGGTTGTAATTTACCTATAATATGTATGTATTTCCAAAAAAGAAGGAAAAAATGTATTTAAGTACTTAAGTATATCATTTGTTTAGTACCCATAACACAAGCAAATATAATTGTTTAATTTGGGACTAGATGGCGCTGTGTGAATGTGGTAGAATATTATTATTAATTTATTGATTATAAGTCCACCCATTTACTTCATTATGTAATTATTATTTATCATAACTACGATTGATCGCCTCGGTGACTATACTAAAGCGATATTGCGAACATAAAGACAATAAAATATTTATGTAACATAGGTGCAATAAACCTTATAGATAAGATATAATATTATAACAAGTAAATACGGGTAGCTATTTATTTGTTTATTGTTTCATTTGTACATTACGTTTGACGTGACGATTCGCAATATATTCTGCATTATTGTATACTAATGAGTCAATTTATAATTGGCACGTTTTTTGTATCAAAATGATTAGTACTGTAAAAAATACTAAAAATAATAAAATATATTTTTACTTATATTAAAAAAATCACCGTACATTTTCTAACATTGTTAATAAGAAAATATTTATTGCGCGCTTAGTGGGATTATGTAATTTTCTAGCTTATATTAATCAGTATAAGATCGACTTTGTTAGACAAATGGATAGTGTAGAAACATAATAAGTTTCGAGATATAAAGCAAAACGCGTTTTTGCTTATTACGTCCATATTTATTAATTAATGTCTGTAATGTTTTAAGATTCGTGGGACAATAATCTTAATATTTATTTCTAAATGCGATGGTGGCTGAATGGATAAGGGACCGGCGTGCAAATCACGCGGTCCGAGTTTGATCCCGACCGGCAGTACCAATGTGGCTTCCACTTTGTGGAATTTATATGTACTAGTCAAGTGACTTACCATCTGCTAACGGTGAAGGAAAATATCGTGAGAAAACCCACATACCCTAAATTCCATGAGTATGTCTGATCCAGCAACCCGCACTAGGCCAGCGTGAGTGGATTATGGCCTAAACCCTCTCAGCTCTCTAGATAGAGGAGAGGAGACCCGAACTCAGCAGTGGGACATTAATGGGTTGCTAATGATTTCTAAATATATTCATTTTTAGATACGAAATGTAGTTTTAAAGAATTTTTCACATTCCTACTAAAATTTCTGACCCTATGTAAATTATATGCTATCTAAATGTGGACTGAAAGCAATGTTTCTATATTTCAGGGTAGAGTATCAAGGTCAGAGTTGCCCGGGCGGCCCCTGGAGTTGTTCATGTGCTCGGTGCTGAAGCGCCAGGGATACGGCGAGGGCTTCCGCTGGCTGGCGCAGTACATCGACTAGAGTGCTGCCCCCCTCTCCACCTCGCGCCCGGCTCGCTTATAATCGCGTATGCTTCTCATATAAATGTCCAAACGTAGCCGATACAAACTATATTCTACAACTTATCAAACAAATGTGAAATTGCTCATTACTTTTGTTTATTGACTGATTGTACTTATTAACAGTTTTGTTTTTGTAAAGTCACATGTTGCCTTTACTAATAATGAAAGCTGAAGAGATATTTTCTTCAGAATTTGTGAATTTGAAATGCCGTTATCAATGATAGTTGGCTTGGAGACTCTTGAACTCAGCGGCTACGTTTCTAAGATGTTTAAATGCTCGAACGACGCCCTTTTGTAAGCAGCCCAACAACGCTCACTAGTAATGCTTTCTAAAATTTGTAACATCTTGAAATAGAAACTTGATATATAAACAAATCCTTTATATTTTAAGGATCACAATATGCAATAAATATAATATAATTTATTATTCTGTCTCTTTTTTCTAGGATAAGTAACTATAGGGCAATCGAAGGTACCTCTGCATGACTGTTTGGTTGAGGTTCACCGCCGCTTCCATGGTGGAGGCAATGTACTTAGTTACTAGCCAATACTAGTGTTAAAGTACAAATAGTAGTGGCGTCGCTGTCGGGACAGGGCTCAGGCATTACTAGTCAGCGATGTTCCCGCGGAACTAATATCTCGGCTACGAGTGAGCTCTATCGTTCAGTGATTTTTGTTTGGCTGTAAAATACTGCAACAATATCTAATTTTACGTACGATTTTCGCCAAGGGTTTTCTCAATGCTGTTTAGGTTTGTGAAACCGTTAAATTTGTGTCTTTATAAGGTAATGGTGCAAAGCATGCTCATTGGTATTGTGTCATTTCATCTCAAAATATCTACAGAGGGTCGAACTTGGACTGATATTTCAAGTCCTCTAACTTGTAATAATGTTATTATATATGTTACTGTCGAAACTCACAACCAGTCAAAACTTATAAGAAAGTAAAGAGGTCGGAACTAACTTTTGAAAACTCGTTTTGAAAATACCTCTTTACTTTTTTGACTGATATAGTTAGTCAAAAGTACTTTTAACTAGTTAACAGTTTTGACTGTAACATATACATACAATCACAGCCACGATTAGTGAGTCAGAATATAAGATCCACTCTTATTTGTTTACAATATTTATTATTTTATTCTCATTCCAACTTGAGTGATAGTTTTGACTCAACCATGTATTTATCTATAGCTCATTGTGTTGTATGTGTTATAGGGACGAATGTTATATTTTTGTAAATTATTTCAATCATATATGATTTTCTCGGATTGTTTAAATGGACATTGTAAAGAAACGGCTAGTCTACAATAGTGGTAGATGATATCAGGACATGAAATTTTAATACTTATTCATTTATGGTAATAGTATACAAAATATCTTCCATTAAATACTAACGTCGGTGAAGCGGGACGTATGCAAAACAGTATTTAAATTTGTTTAGTTAGCGAACATAATCAATTTGGTTTATATGAGTTTTGATCGGATTGTAATCAGACTAAAGTATTGTCAAAACGTTACCTACGTTTGAAGTTTTATGTGTGGCACGGAACTCGCTTGTGGTACAAATAGGTCGGTGTGTCGTTAGACAAGTCGTTTCCATTCTTATCTGTCGCGACCACGTGCGCTGGCTCTCCAGCTTTACTAGACAATGTTCTTCGGTATATAATTTGCAGTTTTAAGTAATAAAAAAGTTTGTAATAAAATTTATATGAAATACGCCGATGTTTTATTATATACCATTTTTTTTATGTATATATCCCCAAATTATTGGAATCTGGATATTGGACACTAATCGAAATTATCAGGTAAATAAACGTACTGATTTTATTGGGACTATGTCATTAAAATAAAATTATATCCGCATTATAGCACGTAGGACTATCATGTCAACACTAGCTAGCAGCGGAGGCACGGGCGGCGCACACGGACCAGCTCTACAACGTTATGATTAAAACTGGATTTTCAAAATGAGGGTATTTTAAAAATTAAACCATGTGAGGGTAGACTTGAGAATATTTGACATAATTTGTACAAATACTGAATCAGTAGCTGCTACTGTACCCCACAGAGTACATTATGCTATACTGCTGTACCCTCTTTGTATAGATAAGTTAAAAATGTGTGCAGTCAATGAATAATGTGATTGTTCATAAGTTTAAAAAAAGGCTGATCCCATAGACTGGCATAAACTTGTAGGATCTTGAAACATTTAAAAAATTATGTATATACTTTTATAACAAGCTTATGCTAGCCTAGTACTTTGTTCAAAAAGTATTAGGATAGCAGATAGGGCAAATGAGCACATCGCCTATCGACGTTCATAAACGTGGGCTTATTGACATATTATGTCAATAAGCCCACGTTGTAATATATGTGGTACTAGGATAACAGAACCGTGCAAGAGATTTCTAAACATTTATAAAATTATGTTTAAACTTTTATAACAACCTCCTACAAGCTTATGCTAGCCTAGTACTTTGTGCAGATAGGGCAAATGAGCAAATCGCGTATCGACGTTCATATGTGAATAAGCCCGCAATATAATATAGTACTAGGATAACAGAAGCGTGCAAGAGATTTCAAAACATAAATTTTTTTAAACTTTTATAACAACCTCCTACAAGCTTCTAGCCTAGTACTTTGTGCAGAAGGGCAAATGAGCACATCGCGCATCGACGCTCATGTCAATATATAAAATTATGTTTAAATTTTTATAATACCTCCTACAAGCTTATGCTTGCCTAGTACTTTGTGCAGGTAGGCAAATTAGCACATCGCGTATCAACGTTCATATTAACAGAAGCGTGCAAGAGATTTCTTAACATTTATATAATTATGTTTAAACTTTTATAACAACCTCCTACAAGCTTATGCTAGCCTAGTACTTTGTTTACGCACAATACAAAACTTTGGGAGGACAGCCTTTTTTTAAGCTTATGACTTTATTGATTGACTGTACACAATTTTATCTTTCTTTCTTTTATATAGGGAGGGTTGTTAGACAAGTTTGCAATGCAACTTTTTCCCATCCAGTAACATCAATATTTGAGTGTTACTGGTTGGGACAAAAAAAGTTGCATCGAGTAACAGTATGACAGGTTTACGTCTGACTGGATGGGAATAAACCATTGCCGGTTGTTGCCAAACACCGAAAAAAATAACATCAGGATATTTCAATAAATAAAAACTCAGTTTTATACTAATTAAAATTTTAATTATAGGAAAATAATGCAATAAAAATACTAATGTATAGAATATTACTAACGTACATAATTTTACAACTTTCAAAATGTTCTCATGAAAATAATAAATTTGAGTCAACTTTAGCAACATGTTTATGGGAATGCTTTAAATAAAATCGATCGAAGTACTATGAGAGTGTATAACTGATTAATTAATGAATAACAAGTACCTATTCCATGATTACATAATACATTAGCGCCTTAGACAAGTGGCTAACGCAACGATACTATTCTATTTCTACATGTCGAATGCCCTTAGCCATCGACATGTCAAAGAATGGCATGTCGATGGCTAAGGGTCAAAGACATCTACTCCATCGAATCACACTTTCCTATGCTTCTAAAAATTTTTTTATCGCTTAGAATCGTCATTTACTAGCGGGATAGGAAGTAAGAGCCGAGCACCATCATCTTTTCCGACGCACGGTAACACTTCCGCTCTTGTTAATGAATGAGGGCTTTAAGTAACAATAATGTTTTGACATTCACACACAGCGCCATCTAGTCCCAAACTAAGCTAATGCTTGCAATATGGATAAATACATTACACTCAGGAACAGAACAAATAATAGTGTTCATCACACAGATTTGTCCTGGGTGGGAATCGAACCCACGACCTGTCTCAGCAGTGAGAGTCACTAACCACTGAGCCACGGAAGCTTCGACTAACAGATAATAGAAAAATAGGAAGGTATGATTCCCTGCAGCTAGGTGTGGCCACTTGTGTAAGAAGCTATTTATCGCAGCGGCCATATTTACAATCTGTACTCGACATATATTGCACATTCAACACTTA
Organism: Laspeyria flexula; assembly: GCA_905147015.1. NCBI lineage: Eukaryota > Metazoa > Arthropoda > Insecta > Lepidoptera > Erebidae > Laspeyria > Laspeyria flexula. The sequence continues at coordinate 3,829,896 of LR989958.1, forward strand.
AGATTACATTACATGAATTCATAACATTGGTAGACATTGCAGCCTGCGTTACAATAATTCCTTGCGCTACATACATTTATAAAATTCTTCTATAGCCAGATCTTATAACTTCACTTCCACATACAATAGGGCTAACGGATATTTTATTAAATTAAATACTAAATAAATACCATGTCAAAAAAAAAAAAGAATAATAACACTACTGGGTAGCGATGGAAAACCGAATACCTCGTATAATTTGTGGTTTGCGTAATATGAAATTAATAATTTTAAATACCCTATTGTGTGTCAACGCGTCGAGCGTACGGTACAAGTCGATAAGTTAACCAAACATTACAATGGCAAAGTGAAGTACACGCGAATATGTGAGGTAATATCACATTTGGGACTATTAATTAATTACATAAATAATTACATTAACTACTATATGCACGTTCATTTATTCATATTGTTAAATCGAGATAATGAACTAAATCATTACTATCGAGTAAATATTATTAAAATTTCATCACTAAATGTCATATCACTGCACTCTAAGATATCGAATAATCGTCATAATGTTTAGTAAATATGAATATACTACAATGGACACTTTACACCCGAGTACTATCGACTAACTTGGAACACGACCATTCTCTTTGAAATGAAATCTCGTTTATTAATCAAGGTTACAAGGTAACACTTATGAAAGTCACAGTCAAGCGGAGCTATGAGAAGAACTGGCAAGAAACACACGCCACTCTTTTTAAAAAATTGGTAACTATCTTTTGTAATTTACAATTTGGGTAGCGTGTAAAGTGATGCAGCAGAGCACCACACTGCTTTAAGATATCAATCAAAACGGATCATTTTTGAAATGTTTAATTGTTACTATTTGTATAGAGATCACTATACTGTTATTATGTATTATATACCTAAAGACTAGGCATTTTCTTTCAATTACTATAGTTACCTATGGTGCTTAGCTGGCTTTAAATTAACAAATTATTACTCAAATAACGCAATAAATAATATGGTATAAACGGAAAGAAATATTTTAGTCTAAGACTAAAAAAAACTTGTTTTATTATATAATATTTAAATCATATGGATAAATAGATTCATAATTTTGTTAAATATGGTTTAATAATGAATTTAAATTATCGAAATATTAACCATATTATGTATGCATGCTGAAAAGTAGAATAATTATATTTCACATTTGTAACCCATATTTCGCAATAAATTAAATCGGCTATGTATAATGGGAATATTATTATATAATACTGTGCATTGAGTGGTTTCATGTCCTTGTTAATGCATTTTAAGAACTACGGGTGGTCGAGCTCAAAATTAGTCGATAGCACAAAGCCTTGTAGCGAGGCGGGGCGCGCGACGCTGTGCGGTGTCCGGAGCCTACTCTACGTACGACAATCAAGAACAACGGTCAGGCACATCTTGGCGTCTTGTACCACTCCATTAGAAATTATACATATACCCTGTACCATGATACACCTACCATTCAACACCTGGGCTCAAATAATTTCTAATAAAGAGGAAATATACATCGCTAAATAAATTGTGCTCTATGCATACTAAATGCAGACTCGTCTATATGGTAACTTAACCTAACATTTAGTCACTGTTGAGATTTTATGATACGCCGCGTATACGAACCGAAGAACTTGGTGCGACACTTTAAATTAAAACTTGATTATAACATCGACACAAAACATTCATAAAATACAATAAAAATAATAAACTTACTCTTAGTTACTATGTATAGTAAAACTTTCAAATCTAAAACTTTTTAAATTCAATAACAACTTTCTATATCAATTTAATATTATTTACAAAAAAAAATGTATCCGATTGATTACCGTGACAGCTAAATATAGTTATAAAATTGAAATAAATGGGTAAAACTCTTGATATTGTCTTATTCGTAGACCATCACACGTCAGCTTTACGAGAATGAAATCTAAATAAGTCTAATTAATGATTCATTTACTTACACATAGTATGATCACTTTGGTACATTAAACTAGTTATCATAGCCTTGCTTATGCTAAAACCGAGAATAGCGTTTTATTTGTCTGTCAGTTAAAACGCGAACACATTGATTACGCAGGTCTCTCTACGTCAATCTGACGATTATAATAACTTATATACATTGTACGAACATGATTATAAACCGCATATATACGATTATTTTCATTGATCCTCCTTGATTAGGACGAGAATGTTGACTTGTTCAATATATAGACATTTGATGTCATGTTCAGTTCATCCACTTGCGACAGTTAGGAGCTCCACACATGCACATGATCTTGTGTGCGTCGTCCTCTATGTCAAATTTGTAATCGTAAGCCAACTGGAAAAGATAACAGTAAGCGTTTAGGACAACAAAGTTACGCATACGGTCGTATTATTGTCTAAGGTAGCGTATCACCAATTAAGTTTGAGGTCTTTCTTGAAATTTATGTGGGTCGCTGTTTTGTTCTACTTTTTTAAATGAGGTTATAACGTTCTTCGCTTCCCAGTCACTAAATCGTTACGTGCATTTATTTTGTCAAAATTCTTTTAAATATTTAAACTTAGCTTTAAATAATTTAGATTTTAAATTCCTATTAAACAAATTTACATAAGCTCGGCACAAAATAGGTCGCTATTTGGGTCACCAAATAGCGGACTTTTAGGCGTTATTTTGATTTCAGCTGGAAATTATAGAATAGAATATTTTTCCCTGCGCGGGTTTCTAGCAAAATAGTATCGATGATAATACTTAGATCGTCGATACGCATTCAGCGCTCGGTAATCGAACAAATAGTTTGTCAAATTGTTTTACTAGTACGCAGATTCATTTGACGAGATTGCCAAATTGTTTAGTGAAGAAATCTTGATTGAGGTGTAACAAACAAATTTGATCGCTTACAAATCCGATAGCGCACGGCAGCCGTGTGATAAATACATAGATAAACAATCCAGTTTAAAATATTTGTATTTTTAATAGAGAATGTGTAGTACCTCCTCCCCCCTCGCGATGCGTCGCTTGGCGAAGATGATAATGCGCAGGTGGCGGTCCACCTCGACGGTCTCTGCCACACAGTTGGGCTGGCACGAGTGGTTGATGTACCGCGCCAGTCCGCCCGACAGTGTCGCGTCCACCACGCGCCGCTCGTCCAGCCGGAACATGTAGATGCCGCGGTTCTATTACACAACGGGTAAGGTACAGGCTAATAATCTGGTGCGATTTATGTAATGCAATAAAATCTCAATTATTCATCTATATTGACTGTCACCGTGGCGCAGTGGTTAAGGTGGTCGCCTCGCCACTACATCGCCGTGCTGGGTGACGTGGGTTCGATTCCCACACGAGACAAATATTTGTGTGATTCATAGATATTTGTTTCTAGTCTGGGTGTACTTTGTGTCCGTTAGTTTCATGTTTGTAAAGCTCCCCGCGACACAGGGCTTGTTCCCTAGTGGGGGCGTTGTCTTTTAAAAAAAAAAAAAAGTATATATTAAAGTCAGTTAATTAAGATAGTAACAAATAAATATTTTCCTGATATTTATATGAATGTATATGAATAAGTAACTCAGGCCGCTCTTTTTAGTTCCAGTTACATTTTAATTAGAGAACATTTTTCATTTATCCCATCCCATCCCCCGCTGAGCGGAGCGTAAATGCCTGACCTGGCAGCAAAGCGTTAACCAAGAAAACGCATTCAAATAGTATTCTCATTACAATTTGAATTTTGACCATATCATAGTTGCTAAGTTTAAATTGAAAAAAAAATTATGCGATACTTTTTAGCAAAGATGTTTCGTTGGTAACTGACCTTGGCTTCATATTGCTTCTCCCGTATCTCCGATAGTTCGGAGCGAATAATCTCCCCGATGTACTCGATCACCATGGTGTGTTTCTCTATGTCGCGCGCCGCATACAGTCCTAGTCCTTGGATTTTAGACCTGAAATATTGTATGCAGTCAAAATTTTGAATTCAGATCGGAGCGGCCTAAGTGCAGTGGTGTTTCATTGTTAGGAAAAAAATAGCTGATCGAATAGTAATTTATCTTCTATGTATACAATTTATGAATGTTTCTATATTTTAAGACGCTGATTCTTGGTTAGTATTTATAGAGAATCGCTTTTCTATTGTTAGTTTCAGATTTTAATACATTCACTTTTTGATGCACTATTTGAAATGTATAGAATTAATAGAGAATATAATAGGTGTTATACTTGCGTTTTTTCTTGTTATCTTTTTAAAAACTTAATCGACGAGCGTCACTCATCTTAACTGCCAATGTCTCTTTTCATACAATATTGCGTTCTATTCACAATGTTCCACAATTTAAAAGTAACTTCTATCCTCCGTAAAGGCCTACTCGGTTCGCACGTTAGTTAGGAACACATTCGCGGCGACTAGGCGAGTGTGGTGATGCGGTAAGGTTTATGACCTGGCGAGGTAGACGTTATTGCGCCACTCGGACTTCATCTTCTTGTACTGCGAGCTCTTGGTGTGCACGAACTGCTTGGAGTAGGGGCAGGCGGGGTGGTCGGCGGCGGGCGGCGGCGCGGGGGCGGCGGGGCACAGCGAGCGCGCCGCGCGCCGCCACGGGGCACGCGCCCGCGCCTCCGCCCGCGCGCAGCCCGACGGGTTCACGGCCAGCCCGCCCTCCAGCAGCGCCGACCGACCGAACTTGAACCGGTAGTCCGTCAGCGTCTCCACCCCTGCAACGTCACTTCCTTGTTCACACTCTTATTCGCAACTTTTGTTGATTTTCAAAATATTTTTAATATTTCTTTACATAGTACAAAAAAAGTCGCTCAAATTGTTTAACTTACGGATTTTAATGCAGTTGTCACCAATTAATAATGGATTGTGGTTCAGGTATATCATTAAATATTATTGTATTACTTAAATGCCACGATGCGGAAGCTAGTTTTTAATTAAGTATTTGCTTTTTTTTGTTGTTCTCTATAGATAAATGTTGAACATTAAACTCACCGGGTAAACTCTCAAGTACTCTAACGACAGCGGGCTCGGTCAATCCGAATAAATCTTCCCCTGTGACGTAATTGGGCCACAGCTTGAGCACGCCGTCCTCGCTACGTCCCTCGCGTAGTGCTGCCACTGCGTCTAACACCTAACAAAAAAACCACATCATGTAATTAAAGATTAACACATTATTATCAAAGAATTTTTTTATTGTCTACTGCATATTTAGACAAAATAAGAACAACGCAAGAAACGTAAAACAAATTTGTACGTTTACGCGTGTAAATAAAGTGTAATATAATATGTAATAATAATAATAGTATATAGTGTACATTGGCCCAGGCGGCGCGCGGCGTGGGCGCGGCGAGCTCGTCCCGCGGTTCGTCCTGCGCGCGCACGTGGAAGCGCGGTCGGCCGTCCTCCTCCGAGATCCAGCACAGGTAGCGGCAGCGCGTGTTGGCGCGGGACATCGACCAGTAGAAACGTACCTGTCAAACATTTCATTAGAAAGTTTTTCAAAACAAAATTGATTACTATGATAATATCTTTATATCTTTTCATCTTCAGCCTATTATAATAATCTATAGCTGGACTTCAACTTCCCATAATAAGATTATTACACTCTGTTCTCAGCGTGACGAATTCTGCATCTCCTCTAACCGTTTTTAAATGAGGACCACGATTTCGCAAGTGTAATGTAGGACACCTTCATAATGATTTTTTTTTCTTTATACACTTTGCTTAAGGTTTCGCAGATCTGACATGTCAGAAAATGGTAGACGTTTTTGTTTGTGTATTTGAGCCTAAACTAGTGAATCTGGTTGGGAATAAGATCCACTGTTTCCAACTTCATTTGCGCCCGTTATTTTTAGATTTTAAGCTTTATTTATTTCTGAAATCATACTTACAATCTTATAACCGATAGGATAGATGTAATTGGGTGTGTGGAAGGCGGCAAGTTGATGCGGCAGCAGGTGTCCGGGACTGAGGAAGATGAGTCCACCGACGCGGATGAGATGATTGGTGTCGGAGTGTAGCATCACTGACGCCACCTGGCGCTGTTCATCGCGAGCTATGTACACGCGCCGCTGTACGCTTAACGTTGTCAACTCGTTGTCCTTCTCGTTCTGTACCAAACAAATATAAATGTTCTCATATCTTATTATATTGTATTAGCGACGTATTTAATTATTTATTCATTATCAAAATATAATTATTATTGTGAAATAAGAATAAAGAACAAATTTTCTTGACCAAAAAGAGTATATTCAAAAGTATTGGTGAATGCGTCCGTTCCTAGCAGTGAAAACTAAAGTGTTAAGCCTTAATACTTTTAAAGTATGACCCATATATTCTTGCCTGGTTTACTAGAATGGATAATGTGAAATTTTATACATAAATCTGTCATGGTAACAATAAAAATAATATAGAAATTTACCTTCGGTGCGTGTGACGCGCAGAACGCAGACTTATTCTTGTAGAAGACGCAGTTGTCCTTGACAGCACATCCAAGATGATACACACTGCCGCATCGCACCTTGAAGCACCTCACAGTCGCGCCCAACCTTCGGCACACAGCACACGTCGCATTCGAGCCCGCTGCCAGAGCCGTCTCCACGTTCATCAGCGCACCACTCACTGTTTCATAAACCCCTTCAGACCACAAAGCACAATTTAAATGCACCCAGCGATTGACGTCACAATTCAAAAGTCTTGACACCCCATCTGCAACTCCATCACCTTGAATACCACACAGTTCACATTTCCTACAATCTTCATTCGTCACTGGCATTATAGCCACACCAGTGCGGAACACCAACTCGGTCAGCTCTCTATCAGTAGGCCGCTTGTATTTAACAGGTGGTCCAATACAACCTGGTGACCAAGCCTTGTAACGAACACCTCGGTACTTCTCCCTTTCTGTTGTGCTCTGATTACTCTTCTCATCTTGTTCACTCTTTAAATCTTCGTCCAATGCGCTGACGTCATCGCCAACCTCTTTCATTAACTCATCGTTATCGAGAGAATCCATGAATGATAAATCCATTTTCTCATCCTTTATATCTGGTTTAATATCTAGGTCGTCTGTTTCCATACTTTCAGTAGAAGCAGTATCAAAATCATCTCGTTCTTTAGACAAGTTAGTATCGACATCAGATTTACTATCATCCTTTACGACAGTCTTTGATTTCCTGTCGAGTATAATGTTGGTAGGGCGCCAAGCAAAACTCTCGTAACATTGAGTGCTACAGAAATATAATTCGGAGTCGCTGTCGCAAAGGATTTCTTCTGCGTTGCCCTTGTTTGCTGATAGTAGAGGGAATTCTGAGGCCTTCGCTCTGACTACTGAATCTAAGATTACAACATCACAGTGTCTGCAGAACTTGGCTGCGCCGTTTAGTATACTCTGGATGTCAATAGGTGTCCCTTCTTTGCCGTCTTTGCCTTTCGATCTGTACAAGCCAAGTTTGTGAGATGGTGGCGTCGCTGTTCTTTCTATAATCTGATAAGAAGTAGGTGGTGGAATGTGCAGTATGCCGGCGAGTTCCTTTAGTACACCGAGAATGTCTTCAGCAGCGCCAGAAGTAAGAGTAAGCGTAACGGTAACATTTTCATTAGTTTCTGTGCTACCAGGCGAGTCCATATTCTTGGACTTAGCTGGATCTGATTCAAACACTTTAAGTGCCTTTTGATTCTCTTCTTCTTCCTTTATTTGATAGAGTGAAACAGGTTTAATTCTAATAGGCACAGGCGCTATGATCGGAATCACAGGCGATATACGACCTGATGCAGAATCACTATCTTCGTCCTCCTCTTCATCATCAATGAGCTTGAGTCCTGGGAATCTGTTAGGAGGTTCACTTTCAACACATTCGGGACTAGAACAGCTGACAATACTGTCAGGCGTGTCAGTGTCTCGTTCTTTACATATAAAGTCCGATTTCTTATCTTCCGGATCTTCATCGAATACAATTGGTTGGAATTCTTGATCGTAAAATCCTCTCTGTGTTGATGCTGGAGGTTTTTCAGGCAGTGGTTCATCATCACCGAATGGTTTAGTATTATAATAGTCCGCCACATTTGGTATTTTCGCATTACCAAACTCGCCAGTCAAATCTCCTTTTAGAATGTCATAATCTTTATTTTTTAATTTTGTGAGATCTCCTGAACCGAAAAGTGGACACACGGCGAAATTAGTTGTTAAAGCGGGTTCTTGAATTTGCATTGCTGGCATTGAACGTAACTGGACAATCAGATGATCGATGAATGCATCATAATCTTCTTCATATCTTGAACCTTTGCGAGGTCTCTTCTTAGCATTCGCCGCATTTAAATTGTTCTCAGCAGCTTGTTTCAAATTCATTTGTGTCTTTCGTTTCTTTTGTTGATACTCACGACGTTTGCGTTTTTTAGCTTCTGAAGGTGTTTCAGGGGCTGTTTCAATCGGAACGTCCATATTTGAGTTTTCAGGGAACTCCTCTTTCAATGGTTGGTCCAGTTTGCCTTGATCCGAAGCGGTCGACACCCCCGAAGTTGCAGATTGCTGAGAACTCTCATCAAGCAATTCCCTCTTTACTTCCAACGGTGAAAATCTATTTACCGGACTCTGTTGTGGTGGAGCGATTTCTTTTTTAATAGCTTGATGTAACTGCTGATTTTCTATATTCATAGGATACATTTGCATTGACTTCATTGTAGGCGAACTTTCTGGTACCGGCGTAGTCTCTTCTTTGTTCAAAATTTTCACTGGAGGCTTTCGTACATCCATTAGCGATTGAGTGGAAGTTTGCGTCAAAGGAGATATTGAAGATGTAGGAATTGACGTTTGAATGGGTCGAGTGGCGAAAGGAGAATTCACTGATGTCAGATGTCTCGGCGAGTTCTTGGGAATTTCCACTTCTTGGGACAAAGATAGTGTTGATGGAGGAATTGACGGTCTAGCTAGCTGAGCTTCTAAGGAAGGAATTGTTCCTAGAGCAGGTGCAGTTCTTTGTAAAGTCATAGTTCTTTGTGGAACCACTGCAGCTGTAGTTGTTGTCGTTTGTAAGAGCTGCTTCAGCAATACGTTTTGAGATTCATCATTCTTCTGGTTAGCTGTTGTTTGTTGAACTGTATGTTTGTTTGTATTGTCTGCTGATGCAGTTGACGTATTAGGTTCGTCGGTTTCCATTGGCTCTGATTTCACCACAACTGCCTCCACACTATGCCTTTTCGTAGGCTGTATATGTCCAACTATAACTTCACTCTTAGGTTCATCAGTAGATTTAGACCTTTTTAGAGGCGAAGTTAATTGGGTATGCAATAATTTGGATGATGTAATGAAGTTTATAGAACCTTGTGCTGGTTTGGCTTGCATCTGATTAATTCCAGAGCTCACAATACTATGTGTACGCACAGTCACATTGGGAGCTGGCTCCTTATTCCCACCTATTATTGGTCTTGATGTCATGACTAGCGCCGGAGGCTGACTAGAACTAATGCTTTGCTGGTTGAATGACAAATTACTTGTATTGATTTGTCTCGTTGGTTGTAATAGCGTATGTCCTAGAATACTCGTAGGTAACGCTGGGTTTTTCTGTTGGAAGTTACTTATGCTAGTAGTAATTGTATTACTCGAATGCATTATATTGGCTGGCGAAGTGGAGCTATGTATTTTTGAGAGAGCGGGCATTTGAATTATTTGAGAAGGTACAGACGTAGGTAGCGTGTCTTCTAAAGATGAGAATTGTTGTTGATTCGTGATTAAAGGAGACTGTGCTGGTGACTTCATCAAAGAATTCTGTAAGGAGTTTTGTATGCCTACAGGAGAGTTAATAGGTGACACTGTAGGTGATTTTCTCATTTGCCCCATGGTTGAAAGTGTATTGACTCTTGAACCAATTGCTTGTGCAGCACTCATGTGCAAATTTTCTGTACTGGGAATAGAAGTTGCGGTCTTTTCTATTCTCTGTATAGGTGAGGGTCTTGATGCAGCTACTTCCACTTTCGACGATGGTAACAGATTCTCAAAGTTCACTTGAGTGGGAGTGGTGCCGTCACTGTTTTTCCTCATAATTGTTTGTGTTTCTATTTTCGACGTGTTTGTGTTTAGTGAAGACATTATAGTACGTAGTTGTTGAGACACGTTTGCCATGTTTGACGTGAGTTCTGATGGCTGCGACAATGGTGATAGCTGTGGTACAGTAGCCGATTGCAATGCAAGGCGCTCCGGTTCTCGTTTAACAAACGTAGATTGTTCTTGACTTTCCTTGGCCTCTACTTTAGGAGTACTAACATTTGGAGCCTGAGCTGGGACGGCAGGTTTAGGCGGATGCTTAGCACCATAAGTTTTATTATCGTCAGTAATATTTTCAAAGATACAAAGCATATCCTCAAATTCCACGTGTTTAGTATTTCCTTCAGTCGCTTCCGAATGGTCCTGCATCGTAATATCGTTTAGATATCGTTCCTGTGATGGCGTAGGAGAAGGAATCGATATTTGAACAGACTCCTGCGCCATATCCGATGTTATTTGCATGTTAGAATCTATGACCATTTCTTTTCTTTGATTGACTATAGCTTTTATTGTCTTCACTACATTTTCATCCGGTTTAGTTTCCGCCATTGAAACATTTGGCGGTGGGGGTTCCGATATACTTTTATTATATGACAATAACAAGTTACTTCGTATATTTTCTTCAGGTTTATCCTCGTCGTCTCCTTCCATTATGTTATCTGGTATTTTCTCTGGTACTGGATCTGGACTCTTTATGTCAGCTTTGCCTAAGAGTAGTGGTGTACGATCAGCTAAACACAAAGTGTGAGGTAATTCTGTCTGTTGGCTTATTTCAGTTTCAATATCTATATCTTTTGTCGGCTCTTTAAATATAGATCCCGGTCGTTGGTCCATGAGTGACGAACCCTGAGAGATTATACCTGACAGTTGTTGAGAACCCGACGTGATCTGTTGATTTTGATCTTTGTCTGGATTATTCTCTGACGTCATCGTACTATCCGGAGAAGCAGCGTCGTCTTGGAAGATCTTCGCTGGTAGTGTAGCATCATGAGTCACAGACAAACTCGATAACTTTGAATTAGATAAAGCGAGCATCATTGGCTTTTCAATAGTTTTGACAATTTTTTGCTTAACCTGATGCTGAGTGAATATGGAAACAGGAACCCGCGGTTGGTTAATATTTGCTACTTTTGGTACGTTTGATGATATGACGCTTATCACTGAGCTGATCGGTTTAGAGAGGGCGGGTGTCGACATATTTATAGTTAAAGGAGGATTTGATATATTTAAGGGCACTTTTTTGAGCTGAGCCTTGGTTCCACCGGCGTGTCCTGCTACGCTAGAGATAGGCATAGAAAGATTCTTCAGTACTGGGACTGATATTGTCTGGTTTGCAATAGACACTGATGCTACTGTTGCTTGCGATACTTCATCAAGTATTTTAGTGTTAGTATGGGGAGATAGCATAGTCGCATTAAGAACAGGCAAGCGGGCTAGAGGTGACCCGGCTGCAGGGTTAACTATTTTGTATTGCTGTAGATTAGCTGACGGCTGCTTACCAGTCGAAAGACTGATCACTGCTACAGTTTTAGTGGTGGTCTCTGTACGTGTTTGCGGTGGCGCAACCTCTTCATCCTGTTCGTCTTCCGGTTTCCCACTGTCTATCAACTCTTCAAAATCCTCTTCAGTAGCTATGCGTTCTTCGGGTGAGATCGCATCCGGTTCTACAAGAACTATATCATCGTCATCCAAATGCTCGACTAATTCTTCAACGTCATCATCGTCATGTCTGCGGCCATCATCAGCATGTTCTTCTCGAGAGAAATCTAAAGCATCCTGTGCGTACAGTACGAAGCTCCTCGCATCGCTCGTAGTGGCCGGACTGTCTGTGTCGTCGGCTTGTTGCAGGTTGGGTCGGGAACGAGGTGGAGTACGTCTCTTTAGTATTGAGACTTTAGTCAGATGTGCCGGACGGCGTCTTTCGTCGTCACGTGGAGGCCATGGCGGGGCTCCACCGAATAGGCCGGGTTTGAAGTATCTGTACCCTGGAGGTATAGGTGCGGGGGCGTGGGGCCCATGCATGCCACCTCCATGGTCGTGGTTGGGCGCGGGCGAGGCGGCGGGGGACGCGGAGGGCGTGGGCGTGCGCGCCAAGTGCGGGGAGCGCGATATAGACGGCGAGGAAGGCGCGCCGCCCATTGGACTGTATTGCTGCCGTTGCAGCATTTGTTGCCGCTGCACACACATAAAAAAAAAGTTTGTTTATAAATAAATTGCTTTAATAGAGAAATTCCGTCTTATTTAGTAAACAATCTTGGCAGTTTTTTTTATTTAAATAACTGTTTTAAAAAAGTAAATGTTTGGCGCACCAATAAAAATAGGTTAATACCATCTTTTTATAATTACAAATGACAATTAAAACTAAAAAGACAAACCAAGTTTACTAAATAATAATAATAATATAATAATATTCTACCACATTCACACAGTGCCATCTAGTCCCAAAGAAAGCAATTATATTTGCTTGTGTTATGGGTACTAAACAACTGATATACTACTTAAATACTTTTTTTTTTTGTAAATACATACATATTATAGATAAATTACACCCAGACACAGAACAAACCTTTATGATCATCACACAAAGATTTGTCCTGGGTGGGGATCGAACCCACGACCTCCGGCTTAGCAGTCAGGGTCACTAACCACTAGACCAACAGGCCAGTCAAAAATAACGTAAGAAACATACTATTATACATAATATGTTAACGTAAAATAGATCGCGGACATTTAAATTATTCGTATACATACCGCCATCTCATTAGCAGGATTTCCTGGTGATGGTAGTGGTTGAGGACTTCCAAGCGGCGATGTTTGTTGGCGTCCTCCGAAAGGTACTCCCACCCTCATACCTTAAAGGGATATACATATTTTTTAAGCATATGAATCAACATTTTGGCTATGGGATCCATGAGATTACACGTTGTAGAAATAATTATATACCTTGCTGGTGGTGCGGGGGCCTGGCGAATCGTGTCGGCAAAGGCGAACAACCCGGCGCAGGACGTGAGAATCTGCCGGTGGTGTAGTCAGACTATGGGAGACAATGACACTAGTTGTAGATTAACTTGTACATAAACAATATTACATCGCGAATTTTACATTTTTATTCTTACGTTTTGAAGTTGAGGCGAATGTGAAGCTACTGGACTCTGAATTTGAGATTGTTGATATATCTGGAAGACAATATAACTTGTTAGCTAGTTATAATTAGGCATAGTGTATGGATACACGTCATTTCAAAAATAAATAGTCCTTCATATTATTTACTTCTTCTTTGCTTACCTGTGGACTTCGACTAGGCGTAGGCAGCTGTGGACTTGTTCTCTGAGCTTGTAATTGTTGCAAGAAATGTTGCGGAGACATCGAAGTTTGCATAGGTGACTGTTGCGTATGCATTGGCGACTGTTGCAAGTGCATTGGTGATTGTTGCGAATGCATCGGTGAATGTTGCGATGACATCTGTGATTGTTGCGCGTGAAGAGGCGACTGTTGATGCATAGGAGACTGTTGTGGGTGCATCGGTGACTGTTGCGGATGCATTGGACTCTGCTGCGGATGCATCGGTGACTGCTGAGGATGCATAGGCGATTGCTGCGGATGCATCGGCGACTGTTGTGACAGATTATTTTGCTGCACATGCATAGGTGATTGTTGAGAATGCAACGGAGATTGTTGTGCGTGCAGCGGTGACTGAGTCGACGGATGTAAAGGCGACTGTGACGTGTGATGCAGGGGGGACTGCTGAGAATGCAGCGGCGACTGCATTGGTGACGTCAAGTGGTGCAGAGGAGACTGCGGCGCTAGAGAATGCAAGGGGGATTGGGAATGAGGCGACTGCACATGTAATGGTGACATGGCAGGCCTTGAGCCCGGCGGACGTGGTGTTTGAGATCCCGATTGCATCGCGCCTCTCACTCCAGCCATCTGCTGTTGACCGAATTGTACCATTCCACCCACAGATTGCGGCCTTTCCTGCACGCCTGATAGCTGCCTCACTAATTGTTGTTGTGGCGCTCCAGCTTGTTCTATTACTAGGGTGCGACCACCTGGGAGTAGTCGTCCTTGAGTGTTTAGTGGTGATGTCACCAAGCCTATTCTCTGTTGAGATATAGACTGTCCATCGGCGCCGATCACTGTCTGCTGTGTTCTAATGAGCGTTTGTTGCTGTTGTATAGTAGCTCCTTGTAGACCAAGTTGCATGGGGCGGTTTAAAGTGGCTTGTTGTTGTACTTGTTGCCCTTGATTTATATTCTGGTTTTGTGCAAACACTGTTTGATTGGTAGTGATTTGTTGCTGGTTTATAACAGTTTGTTGAGCCAATTGAGGATTCTGTTGGCGTTGCTTCGTCTCGTATTCCTGGATAAACAAATAAAATATTTTAAAATTGTGGTAAGGTATAATCTATTTCTTTAAAATAGGTTACCTACCTATTTGAAAGACTTGATATTATTTAACATACCTGCATGAGCATGCCGTGCTGGCGAGCCTGCTTCCTCGCAGCTTCAAGGTGCTTCTGAAGCGCCTGTTGTTCAGTGGATACTCGCTGCAGCTCGGCTGCGTCGTTCGGCAACAGTTCGTTGCCAGACTTGCGCAGCTGACGCTGTTTACTGTTCAGCGACTGCAAATTCAAAAGCCAAAGTGTAACATCGAGCCGAGTGCTCGCTACGCTAAGCCCCAGAGTTAGTCACAGGACCGTTTGGTTACGACACCGCCGACGATTACACCTGGAAACGAATCTAAGGCGGCCGGGAGGACGGCTCGCGCTACTAAAGCTCACGAACACGAAAGCGCACTACTGCTCACCTTGCGGATCTTGCGAAGCTTTTGCACTTCGCTCTCGTAGTAGCGCTGCTGGTCGGCGGCGAAGGCGTTGTACTGCTTCAGCCACTGCTCGTAGAGCAGGCGCGCGTGGTGGTCGGCGTCGCTGGCGATGCGCTCGGGCGGCGCCGGCGGCGCGGGCGGCGCCACGCCCGAGTACAGCGGCACGGCGGGGGGCGCGGGCGGCGCGGGGGCGGGCGGCGCGGCGCTGGCCAGGGCCGCCACGCCCGCGCCCGCCCACTCGCCGCCGTCGCGCTCCTGCTCGCGCTTCTCCTGCTCCAGAAGCTCCTCGAGAAGCAACGGTTGCTCCTGGTTTACGTTCTGACGGTTAAAGTTAGCCTGTTGACGACCGGCCTGCGCCAAGCCCGTCACCGTCACCGGTCACGATGCGATATATCACTTCATTCTCTACTTTTCCTATGCTCTCTATAGTACCCCCCCTTCTTTGATATCAGTTCGATATTATGCTCAATTTTATTATGAAATTGTCACATGCTTTTTTTTATTCTCCCCATACCCGTCTCATCTTGATTTTTGAGCCGATTGAAACAAATATATAAATTTCAACCATCGATTTCACAAGAACAGAATATAACATAAAAATCTTGGAGATTTTTGACTACAATCATACAGTAAGCGACAATAGGGTTACTACTTGACAACTTTCAGTCGGCTCAAGAAACAATACTTTAAACTACGATTAACAATATAAATATATTCGTGAAATATTCTTATAACATTTGTTCTACTAGATGTGACTTAGGAGATAGTTCATCTAATAGTTCGAGTGCTGCTAATCGATAATTATTAAAATAAATGTGACATTACAACGCAGTGCTCGTCTAAGTACATTTATAGATTGTACTTTATAACAGCAACATAATTACAATCTAAGTAACGAAATTGGCTATTGATAACTAAGAGACAATGTACTTTGTTTGTGTTCATTATGTAAGTATTTTAGTATATATTATAGTATAGTCATTAACAATGTTTACTATTCACTTATAGTATACTAGCTTCCGCCCGCTGCTTCGCCCGCGTGGTACGTATTTTATACCTATAAACCTTCCTCTTGAATCAGTCTATCTATTAAAAAAAAACTTTGGCGACTTTGTTTTATACTAAGCAGTGATTAATATTTATGTAGCATTTGGTGAGATTCACCTATGATCGTACCTAATGGAGGCTTGTGGATGTCGATCCTCTGCAAAGAGGGAGTGAGGACCAAGAAGATACTAATAATGTGATTTTGACACTTTAACCTACTGACCCCTACTCCTATAATTTAAATTCCTAGAGATAGTATACTAGGTAGGTCGCTGGGGGAGTAGCCCTCTCGGTATTTAAAACTAGTGATAAAGCTTCTGACATCTGATACAATAAAAAAGTGTTGCTAAATAATGTTTCTTCATTATCATTTCAACCCATAACTCTCCCACTGCTGGGCACATGTCTCCTCCAAAGAATATGGAGGGAATTTAGCCTACTATTACGCTAGCCAGACGGATTGGTATAGGGTTTGTTTCGAATTTTCCTTTTCTCGCAGTGCTCTTGTCTGCATAAGGTAACTCCCTTAGTCGCCTTTTACGACACCCACGGGTTGAGATGGGGTATACATTTGGTATTCTTAATCCGTCACTACACGGATCATGCAAAAATATATTCTTTACACAAACATTGACCAATCTAAAGTAACTGCGGTGGTTTACGTGTTAGAAGGCCAATTGGGAAAAAGGACCCACATTTTATGCGACTATAGCTGAGTATACACCCACTTCGGGGGTCAGTGAGCTATCACATATATTTTAAGTACCGAGGTCTCTCCTCCCAGTGTACTTGTAGATACATATACACAGTGATAATATAAAATTAGGCTATTTCTCGACTGCTTCATTGTCACTGAACACATAAAAAACAGTTGTGCGCCTTATAGAGTCGTTTTGAGTGTGGGCGTACTTTGCTTCAGTCAATTGATACAGGTGTTCAACAAGGACTGATTAGCAAGAAAAGAATAAATATATCAATATGTACGAAGTGGATATACACGAAATATTTATTTTATTTATTTGGTACAGATACTGATTATAATTTAAAAAAATTTTCAAGTATACAATTTTGAATCTAAAAATTACGACTCTGCACAGCATCCTAGAAACTACATAGTATGACAGCTGTTAAGGAACATACTTTTCTTGTATGTAGCAATGACTGTTTTTCGGCCTTTTAAATTATCACCATGTAGTGTACCTATATCTAAAGACAGTTAAACAAGTGTGCACATGTTAAAAATACATATAAAACTCAATATAAGTCCTATTTTGAGTTATATTTAAACGATTTTAACTTTTCATGTTCAGCATGCCCCACAACCAACAGCTGCACGAATGAAACGCCACCACCTCTGTACGTATACTAAACGTATACGTGTAACGTATACGTGCACTAACATTAGATGAGACGGGCAAACGAACCTAACTGTTTATAATTGGCTTTCAATATCGTTTTATATTATAGTGCTTTAATTATTTGTTATATAACGTTAGTGTTGTGTTAGGAAGGATGCTGAAAAGGTACAAATGTTAGTAGTCAGTACGCATGCGTGCGACGAGCAAGCCAAGTAAAAAGCGTTAATACACGAACAGGTAGTTAGCGGTGACAAGGCCCTCTATTCGTCTCTGGACCTTTTGACTAAGGAAAGGAAGACTAAAGTATAGGATAGGGAAGGAAGATTTCGTATGTGTATAGTTTTGAATGTCTGAAGTCTATGCCAATACAATTAAATGAAAATCAGATTATTGCATAGCAACTGGCGGTTCGGTGGCCACGAGAATCGACCATCAAAACGTTCAATTAACCATTTCAAATAATGGAATCATAAAACTGGATTGAATTATACTCTTATACAATATGTTTTCAGTTATTATTGATGATGGAACTGCAAGAGGAATGACGATACCTTAATACTGCTATGCTCGATGGTATTGGTCTAAAGAAATTTTATTCGTGAGAACAAGATTATGAACCAGACGAGTAGACAATTATATTCTAACAATTATTGTTACTTTTGTAATATATATTATGTGTAGTTGATAGCTAAGTATGTTAGGTAGTAAGGTGGAGTGTCGAAGGGTGTCGGATGTGGTAAGGTCGGGTGCAGGTACTACGTGAGGGTGGGGTCTGACCTGCAACAGCAGCGGGCGGCGGTGCAGCCAGTCGCCCCACTCCGCCGGCTCATAGCCCTGCCCGCGCCAACAACCATCAATCACCAACATGCAAACAACACGCATGTACTGCCGTCGTACACATACAACCTACGCTTTTGCTCGACTTACAATCCATACGACTGTGTAGCTCTCAATATCGCGCTCACATTGAAAAAGAGTTATAAGATGAGAAACATCGCTGCGCAATTTTGAACTTAACTCCTATAGGCAGAAGATGGAAATTTTCGAGCAGACAAATCTCAATTTATATCTGTCTTAAATTAGCAGTGCCATATCTAATAGCTTTTAGCCTCGTCTTACATAGTGCTAACAATTATGGTTAGGGGCGGACCGTGAAATTGTGGGACTCTCGGCTAAAATTCCTTAATTAATCTAACTACAATTTCTACAATGGGGGCTTGTGGCTAAACATATTATATACGTAGACTTACAGCTGACAACCCATTGACCACATACAATATGTACACTAAAAATCCCAACAATTTTAAGCTCTTCTTATAACATGATGACCAAGAGCCACACATTATTCGGTTATTTTATGCACTGTCTTGACTGAAATTAACTTCGTTTCTAAAGTAGTAAATTAAATAGTGTATCTATCCTACTTTAAAAGAATTTGTATGGTTTAAGTAATTCTATGTCAATCAACTGATTTATAAGGAGACAATTATAGTGGCAATACTTTCGTATATAACCACAGTAGGTCAGCTAAGAAACTAACAGCTAATTAACGGATTTAGTTTGTAAGATTCGGCTTTAAAACTACAATAAGTCGTATGAAATGTAAGCGATAGATTTGGTATACCCATGCAATATTAGTCTTCTAAGCTTGTCATGAATGAACCAAGCGACGTATTTAAAATTGATGTGTATTTACAGTAAAGCCGCCACCAACGCATAGACAAATTAATATTGCTATGGATATCAACGTCCAACTTCACATTGTCTGCGATGCGATCAATATCGAAGCTTATGAACAAATTTAATTAATCACATTGAAGTGTTAGATACTTAAAGTATTACAACAATGGGAGCGAACAAATTCTGTGCACCAATATTTAATAAAATCACATGGAGCTGCTTAATTTCCCACAAAATTCGTTCATGACGTCTATTCTAATACTTTATAGTACGTAAAACTGCAATGATCGGTCCACATTACGACTTCGTGACACAGTTAAGTGGAAGCACGAAAATGTGAACGTCAAGCTTACTGCATACATTTAAAGCTGGTGAATTCGCTCTGACTGTTGATAGTCGAAACAAATTCATACAAAAACACGTACATAAAAAAATATTACTGCATGCACGACAATGTATCCAAAAATCCTCCAAGACTATCAAATTTACTTAATTATTAGTAAGATTACTTATTTTATTGTCATTCAGTTGAATGTGTATTGTTTTGTGTCGTTTTATGCTGCCCTTGACGACACCAGGTTATTTTACAATTAGAAATTTATATTTATTTACTGCTTTTTAATGAGACATGTGCAAAAACATACAATTTTTTTATTTAAATATCGAGTATATTTAATTTTAATTTTTTTTATTTAATTTGTGTTAAGAGAGGCCTCCGTCCGGCAGTGGACTGCAATAGGCTGATGATATGATGATAATGATTATTATTCGAAAACTTCTTGCACAAAATATGTGCAAAGGCGGGCTTAATGCTAAAGACATTCTCTACCAGCCAACCTGTGACGAAATCAACTTTGTGTATTTAAGTTTTGAAGTGTTAAATAATTGTTAAACTTATTGTAACTTTGCTCTTACTTAGATTTTTAAACAATGTAATCTAAGTTACGTGACTCATAAATCACTGTAATTTTCTTGAGCCAATATTATTATAGTTGGTACCAAATTTATTTACCGAAAATGTAAACACTTTTAGAACCAAAAGACCAGTCATGCAATCACGAAGGTTAATATACCTTACAATCTTGTTGCACTTACTAAATGAATCGAGTAACGTAAAAAGATCGTAAAAAGATTAAGTAACGTAAGAGTTTTCAACTTTCATTTAATTTATTGGTGAATTGAAAATTTTACTTGACATTATATACATGTGGATTGCAATTTTATTGTTTACCCTTTTGGCAAATACTTCTGAAAGCATTTATGTATGAGTTCACTAATCGGTCCACGGAGTACTGAAGGTTTAAGTCATGTAGTGACGTCAAGAACAGCTATATAACATGTGTAGTGTATGTGTGTGTGTATGGTGTGTAGTGGGGACGGAACATACCTGTGGATACGGCGGGGGTGGCGGCTGCGGCTGACGTAGAGTGCCGGGGTACGGCGGCGGGGGAGGAGGTCGCGTTACGCCTGGTACGCCCGATACTGTTGCTGTTGGTGTAGTTTAAGTGAGTACACATTATTAAAGATTATTATTGTGTGTAAAATTTGTCAATTGACAAGATTTTGGATCTTTTTAGCTGGCGTCTAGTCGTATATCCGAGTTGAAAAAATAATTGAAACCGAGTTGAAAATACTATCACACTGTAGATTATAAAATGACAAAAACCATTTAAGTTTTTGCAAATTAAATATTAAAAAAAAAATTCGTCTGTTTTCTCAAAATTATAATGCCTGTTCAAATTTAGTGTAGCAACAGCAAAAGTAAGTGTTAGTGTTGTTTAAGTTACCATTGTAGGGCAGTTGTGCGAGCGCCACGGTGCGGTCGGGCCGCACGACGCCGACGGAGCCGTCGGCGGCCACGAGGCGCGTGCCGGCCGCGATGCTGCGGCCCGCCGCCAGCGCCGCGTTGACCTGCGCGGTCATGGCCTGCACGATGCTGGCCGCGCTGGCGCCCGCGCCCGCGCCCGGCCCCGGGCCCGCGCTGCCTCCCGCGCCGCCCTGCTGGGTATACACACTTATATAGTATAGCCTCTATATCGCACTCACAGTAAAAAGATTGGCTAACCCTGCTATTATTAATATAAGTGACATATTGTAAAATTTATATGAAACTATGAAAAACATATTTCAGTATACCTGAGCGAAATGCATATGCTGTCCAGCAGTAAATTGCACTTGCGGCCTCTGTACCACTTGCTGTGTCATTACTTGTTGCTGACCTCCTTGGTTGAATTGTGTAGGACGCTGTTGCTAAATATAAAAAACACAAAAAATAAATATTTAAACAAATAAAGAAACCTTTTTTGTTACTAAAAGTAAATTAGCTTCCACCTGTGTGTTATGTCGGTAAAAAGTCTATATGTTATTCCAGACTTTATCTATTCTTGTGACAAATTTCATACAGATCCTTTCAGCTGTTCTAACATGATTGAGTAACAAACATCCACTAATCCAATCATACGTATGCAATCCGCTCCAGGACAAAGCCACTCTAAAGCGCTTATTAAAGGACACGACAGAAAACGTACCCAAGAGCTGCTACAACTCAATAGGTACAAGGTCTCGGCGGTGACAAGAATCCTCACTGGCCACTGCAAGCTAAACTACCACATGTTTAAACTTAACCTGAATCAGTCCAAAATGTGCAGATTTTGCCTAAAGTCAGAGGAAACTGCCATACATGTTCTCTGCTCATGTGGACCACTCATGCACAAAAGAAGTATCCATTTAGGACAACACCTAGTGCAGCCTGATGACATACAAAATCTCTCTGTTCAGAAACTCTGGAGGTTCCTAGCCTCGACAGGACTAAACAGAGAACTATAATACAACAAGGGCGCTACAAAAGATCAATCCTGGTCGAGGTAGTAAAGGGGCTGATGGCTCCAAGCCCGATAAATAATAATAATAAATAATAAATCCAATCATGGATGATCAGAGAAATACTGCAATGAATTTTAAAGTCAAATGTAATAATGAGGTTTGTGTTGACTGGATCATTTTTGGTTAAATCGGTCCAATTAATAAAACAGGAACAGTGTCAGATTCAAATGTACCTGATGATGCAACTGCAACCTCGGCGCATTGGCAAACATTTGTTGGAACACCGGCCTCTGCTGTGGTTTATCGTCACCGTCTAACTTCACATCCGATTTTATAGCTTGCAGCGTGTTCTGTTCAATAAAAAGTTCGATGTTAGCATACTGATTAATTTCTTGTTTTTTTTTAAACCAAGTACTCAATCTTTATCTTCCGTCGTCCACGAACGATTTAAACAAAATCGTTACGAGCTAGATACATATTACCAACATAATTAATGAAGTTTGGTTTGTTGGATTTGTCTTTAGGGATTTAGCTTTATATGAGTAAAAATTTAGTTGTCAAGGTTTCGAGAACATTTTATGATACATAGCATCACGCCTTTTTGCCCGAAGGGGTAGGCAGAGGTGTTTCACACCCACATTTCGTCAACTATTTTTGGTCCGATGAAAGAGGGGGCGAGCCTATTGTCATCAGCCGGGAACATTTGTTTACCAAACTCCGGGAAAATCTCAATATTGAAATTTTATGATAGAAAATTATAATATAAACTAATATAAAGGTTACGAAAATCAGTACAAAGTTTGCTGCGACAGCTAGTGTATAACTAAAGTACCTGTAGCGCCATCTGCTGGTTCTGCGAGATGACCCTATGCACGGCATCACCGAACATGTGCTGCGGTCCAGGAGTGGAAGGTGGCTCGCTCTTGATCTCGTGAGCTTCAGTCTTCACCTCCTCCATCTCGGACTTGGTCTCGGCTTTACTCTCTATGTTCTTCACTGCCTTTTGTAGGTCATTGTACATCTTGTTGTCTTGAGCTTGTTCCACGTCGTCCCTAATATATCAGATAATTATTTGTTTTTCTTAAATACATATTTATCATGGGTCCTGTCCTTTTTCAGAAGGTTATTTTTCCCATATTTTTTTTTTATACAACAACGTTGGCCGACGAGCTAGCGGCTCACCTGATGGAAAGTTATAACCGCCGCCCATAGGACCAAGCCTTGTCTTCAACATTGTCAACAATGCCGAAGATAAAGCCAGGCCGCTGCCACCTTATTCCCTTTTCCCCCCAATGAGCTCTGGCAACCCTAATCACGCGCAGGAACACAACACTATCGACACCACACACAACCATATAAACGTATGCATTCGTAAAGGCAACAATAATAAACCAAAAGTACTTATTTTTATATTTGGATGACATTCTTTTAACTAATTTGGGTTCCCGACTTATTTTAATCTGCACCGCATTTACAAGTTTATAAGTACAAGTAAATACGACTCGAGCGCTCGTAATTTAATTGTTGATTTTGAACCAATCTAACACTTTACTTTCTACAACGTACGTACGCGCCATCCCGCGGCGAACATTTAGTTTATTTTCTACATGAATCGAATAACTGAAAGATAACTAAGATAACAACTTACTCAGGCTCCCTCTTGACATGTCTTTCGGGCATGCTATCCTCAGCCAGCTCCAGCCCCTCCAGGATATTCTCTGCATCATTGAGCGCAGCCAGCTCAGGGTCCGCGTACTCCAGTATGTTGAACTGTTCGCCTATCTCCGCTGTTAACGTCTCGAACAGTTCTTCGTCATCTTCGCCGCCCAGGCCGGTCAAGATGTCTCCGACCTTCAGTGAAGTAAATATTTTAAATTGAACTGAGTTAGTGAAGAATACAATGCATTTTCTTATAATTTCACTTAAACATGGATGAAATACGACGTTAGTTAGAGATTTACTAAAAGATTCAAATTACCACTTTTAATAATAATTACTTATATTCAGGCCGAAATGGGTATACGATGTTTGTAAACAAATCACTGTCAAAATACAGTCAAATTTTATTTTAAGATTTAATTTATAATATTGAGCGCGCGAGGCTTCGCTCCCATCGTTATTTATTTGGCCACTGCTCAGCTCCTATTGGCCGTAGCGTGATGTTATATAGCCTATTTTACTCAGTGATAATGTAGCTTTCTAACGTAGATTTTTTTGAAATTGGTTCAGCAGTTTGTAATCTTACTTGTTACATATAAAAAAATACAAAAATACAAATCGTGACTTCAAGCTGTAAGTTTTTATTATAAACATTTCAAAATAATCCAAAAGTTGTTTTACAAAAACAGACAATAAAAGATAGTCAAATATTGTTATTGTTTACCCAACATCCGATTCGGCCCCAGTATGTACACTAAACCTTTAAACAACATGTTCTGAGAGTAACAGTACCTCTCCAATATTAGCAGAATCTTGTTCCAACTTGTCCATATCTCCCATGTCCATCTCATCCGAACCTTGCTCCTGACCAGGCTCCTGTTTAGGTTCACCTTGAGCTACAACAATATACATATTTTTCTTGAAATATAATATGCAGAAGCGATGGTGGCTGAATGGGGAAGGGACCGGCGTGCAAATCACGCGATCCGAGTTCGATCCCGACCGGCAGTACCAATGTGGATTCCACTTTGTGGAATTTATATGTACTAGTCAAGTAACTTACCATCTGCTAACGGTGAAGGAAAACATCGTGAGGAAACCCACATACCCTAGAAGAAAATCTATGAGTATGTCTGATCCACCAACCCGCACTAGGCCAGCGTGAGTGGATTATGGCCTAAACCCCCTCAGCTCTCTAGTTAGAGGAAAGGAGACCCGAGCCCAGCAGTGGGACTCAATGGGTTGCTGATGTTGATGCTGATAATATGCAGTAGGGACAACACTAGTGTCCCTACTGCATATTATTATTGTGTTCAAATGGGAGTAAACAGGGTCAAAGTGTAGGTAACAATGCAATAAAACCAATGCCAAGTATTCCTTAAATAGGCTAACAGAGATTAATTAGCATTATACACCATGTAATATACTCCATTATAAAAACAAATTGATTTATGTCTCAAGTCAATCTGTAGAACGAATGGAGATCAGTTTCGGCGTTTGAAGAATATCGAGGCTGAGATAATATCAGCCTTTAGTGTTATAAGGGTTCTATAAGACCAAGGCAGCCGATTAGTCTGATGGATTCAAAAATCGTTTGCTTTTATACGAAGTCAGTGTCAAAGAGGTGGCACAACTCTACACCAGTTTGCCATTGTATAAAAAAAACTATTTTTGAATGATGGTAATTGATGCCTGTTTTCACCAACCTATTAAAAAAGGAAGATATAATATGAGAACACGTAAGGATAACAATTATTTAAATCGACCCATTCGTGTTTGAGAGTTGCTTCAATTCATAGTAAATATTTGTACGCTGGAAACGACAGACGAGACAGACTCTTTATTATTACTTGTAATACCACTGTAACAATATTCTGACAAATAAATGTGTTTTATTTATTTTTTAGAAAACCGCGAACTTAAACACGTAATTGTAAGGATCGAAAACAAGTTTTTAGTCTTGCAAAAATAAATATTAAAAAATATTTACCATTGGATTGTATGATATTCTGTTTTTGGTCGACGACTTGCTGAGATGGAGCATTGGACATCGACTGCTGTAGCTGGTTATTGTCTGCTGCTATGGCGCGTTGATGCATTATCACTACAAAATACGCAAACAAAAATAGTAGTAGCAATTTAATTTCAACTCTTAAACGTCCAACTGCTAGGCACGGGTCTCCTTCAAAGAATGTGGAGGGAATTTAGATTACTATACCATGTTGGCTAGACGGGTTGGTATAGGGTTTCTTTCGAATTTTACTTATCTCGCAGTGCTTTTGTCTGCATAAAGTTACTCCCTTAGTCGCCTTTTACGACACCCACGGGTTGAGATGGGGTAGTGATGTATATATATATTTTCTTAATGATTTTTTATTATTCAAAAGAAGAATGAACTACTTAAATATTCAGAAATATCAAAACAGAAGAAAGTTTAGGTTTTGTTTGTTGATTACGATGACGTTTGACGAGTACTAGAAAGATTTATTCCAAGGTCATAGTCTCGTATCTACTTAATTCTTACACAGAATATTTAACAACAAAAAATAAGGAAAATATAAAACTGGAACGTATAAATTAATGAAATGAATGGCAAATAAGCAAGAAATAACTTACAATGTTGTTCAGGTCGCTGAGCATGCATCATTATTGGTGTCCGAGGTCTCAGCGCTACAGGCAACGGTAGGCGGAACGGCTGACCATCCCCCACGCCCGCCGGGACTTGCGAGTTGTCTTCTAATGACAAAATAATTTGTTACAATACTTACTTATAATAATTATCTAAAACTGACCATTACACTAGATATTTTACTTCCTACTTTCTAAATTGAATAAGAATGAGAAACGAAAAAGCTAAAACAGAAACCATCCTAGAACTGAAGAAAAATTATCGACCGCTGATACGTCACGATTACTTTATAAAAAAAAAACATCACAGAAGGAAAGATTGAAGGCAAATTTATAGAACAGATCAAGGAGAAGATACAAGTTGTGTCATACCAGGCAGTAAAAGTATTGACAGAAGCAAGATATTATTGGCGATAACTCCACCGACAAGAGCACAGCACTTAAAAGAAGAGAGAAAGTAAATCTTATAGCAAAAAAAAATGGAATCAGAAATCAGCCTATAATAATAAATAGTAACTTACGTGGTGGCCATATCTTGTCAGTATTCCGTTGTAACAGATCTCTTAGCTGACGATTGATATCTTCATTGTTCCCGTAGTGTAGCGGGAACCGTTGTGCGGGGAAGGCGCTCCGCGGTGCCTCTGTGGGAGGGGGCGTGGGTGGCGGGGCGGCGGGAGGCGGTGCGGGGCCCAGCACGGAGGGCGCGGGGCCCAGTCCGGCGGGAGGCGAGCTGCCATCAGGCGCTCGTAAGCGCTGCATCGCTGCTTGAAAATCACATATATACCGAGGTTAAAGTGTGTCATCAGCATATTTTTAATTAGTCAATAAATTTTACTTTTATGCAGCTTTCATACGTTGGCCCAACGTGACACAATATTGTTCACAGTGTACCCAAATTTGAATAATAAATTTGAAAAAATTGACAGTAGTTCAATTAAGTAAAGATATTTCAGCTTGTGACACTAACCGCCTGATGGAAAAGTCAATCTAAATAATGTAAATATTGCTAATACAAAAAAGTCAGTAAATTATTTTATTGTATCACAAAGAACAATATTTATTAACTTATTATAAAAACAATAAATTTTCATACATATAAAGCTACCTTGCATCCGCTGATCGTGTATAATTTGCTGTTGCTGCTGCGTTTGTTGCTGGCGCTGCTGTTGCAAATGCTTCCATTGCCGTTCTTGTTCGGCCTCGCGCGCACTTCGCTGTTGATTGCAGGCTCGCTCTTGCTCCTATATGATATACAATCATATTAATATAATTCACTATTTATTACACACTTCACTGCTTGTCATTGCATAGCGACAGTAAAAAGATCTTTACAAATATATTAGAAATTTGAAGTTAATAAAAATTATTAAATTTAGTCTTTGAATGCTATGATGGTCTTCGTGTATGCCAAATAACATATAATTATTAGCTGTAGTCATCATTCAAAGTGTTAATATGTAGTATATAAGATATAACGCACGGAGTCCAAAGCCATATGTATCGCATCATCCAACTGTTTCTGCATTGCACCATCGCGCCAATCCGCGCTCGGTTTCTGCAGCTCCTAAGACAGAACTTGGTATTAGGCTGAGTTCATACTTCACTCCGATTTGTAGTTATAAAACTAATTATATAAAACAATCCTTGTACCATTGATATATTTCAACTAAAACCAAGACCCAGGACAGCTATTTATACATAGGATAATATAATATTTCGGTGCGAGATTATATATATATATATAATCCGTATATATAAGCCGTATAACATATGTAGTTGACAATATTCATAATGTGTTAACGGCACTGAGACTGATCGAATAAAAGATCATTGTACTAAGACGACATACTGAAGCGTAATTCTTAAAGAATTTATCTCGACTCACAACATTTATCTCGACAATTATTGAATTCGATATTACTGACTTATCACGAGAAAACTATAAGACAATTTCTTACCAACTTAATATTATTAACACAAGATTATATTTTCTAAATTGTATGAAATCATTTTACAACAAAGCCATATCCTGCCGAAGTTATTCCAACTCCGAAATCAAACAGAACTTTACAAACTTTCTTATTTTGTGGAGCACTTATCGTGTTTTACTGAGTGAATAAAGAACTTTGCAAATTTTTTCAAATTCAATTGTTAACTACAATTGTAGTCATTTTAAATTTTAACAGAAAAGATGACATCTAATGATGACATATATTTAAATTTAATGATTTACTCAAATTTTAAAGCATCATATCAGCTGTAAAACGTCCACTGTTGCACATAGGCTTTCCCAACAGATTTCCAACCAATATATTGGACCTCGAATAACATCTGTTGGACCCCCAATATGTTTCGCTTACTCGGGCCTCTTGTATGAAAGTCATGAAGAAATGCTTTTGCCCAGCAGACTAAGTGTATCAGTAACTATATGGATCCATTGCAGGCTATAGATACCTGGGGTCCGTTACACACCACTTTGAGAAACAATGATCTAGATTAAAATGTTCGTCTTAGTATAATAATCTGTACTGTATTTAAAACATTTCGTAGTCAACATTTAAGGAATTAGAACTCATATCGTGGTGAAGTATCGCCTCAGCCTTTTATAATAATGTATTTTACATAATTGCTGTCGCCATACAATGACTGTACCAGATCCGTGTACATCAATTAGGTACATATTTGTATAACATGCTGTAACTACGCAGGCAATTTTATTTCATAACTAACTGTACATAAGAGTCAATTTTATTAAAATCATACTGTATTTACATTTTCTATGAATATTAAAATAACAATTCAACATTATTTTGTAATCAAACTCTATAATCATAATAATTAAGTCTAAATCTGACTGTTTGCTGCCTACTGAACTATTAGTGTGTAAATCTTTAAGAATCCATGCTTATGTTAATCGAAGAGTTGACTATATGATACATAATTAATATGCATTAAGATCAGATATAAATAAATAGTTAAAAATTATGTTTTTAATATGTATATTATATTCTCATAAACTATGTTGTTACTTAATGTTAATGTTTTTAACTTGACAGAAATACAGAAAATAATGTTTGGACAAAGGAGGTGAATGGAAAAACAAGGGTGAATAAAAATGAAATGGACATGTTCTTTAGTGGTTCTCACAAAACAGTTTCATATACTTATATGTATAACACTGATTAGTCTTTTTCAAAAAATATGTAACCGTATTCACCCGTGTTTTCAATTCACCCTGTTTAACGGAACCTATAATTATAAATTCTATATGTACATTTGACTATAATAAAATAAATCCTGAACCTAATAGAAAACAGTTGCACGGTATATGTATAGTTGAATTACAACATAATAACAATACCTGTGAACTTACAAACTACATCACAAAGCTTTATACAAGAGCAGAACGTCGCAAATAAACCGTGAACTACATCGAACTGTGTTAGAATTGTTAGCACACCACAACCAGCCACCAACAGCGTCCACTGTTAAAGCCAACACTACCAAGGCAAAGCGAAAATAATAAAATCAACATTACGGAAACAGAGGAAACGAGTCCGGGAGGCTTTTCGGGATACGTTGGGAGGGTAACGGTCTCGTATCAAAATAAAAAGCTAAAAGAAAATTATTAAAAAATAATCACACAGCGTACAACGCCATTGAACAGCCAAAAATTTATTGTTGGGTGATAACAAGAATTTAGATTTAAGTCGAAAGGATGTGCTCAGGACCGCGTGGTGTATAGTCGCGCGATCACCCAACAAATCAACGAAACGTATCTCGCATATACACACGTATGCATCGTACCTACGTACTATATGTTGTGTACTTATTAGACCTGGAAGAGTGAGCATTGTGTCATGTGAAGTGTGTGTGTCGTAACGACGTGTTTTGTGTGATTGTATCTTAACAGATTTTAGTGAGTAGTAGTGTCTGAGTCTAATTGAGTGTTTCTTTATTTCGACAGAAGGGTTTCTGATTATGCGTGATCCGAGTCAACGTAACATACGTAATACTTGTATAAGTTGATACATTGTCGCGTACAGTTGCTGAGTGTATGATGTCGGTGTAGTGTGTAGATGCGAGCGTGTCCGCGGTACCGTGTGTCGCGCGTGGTGCGCGAGGCGCGGCAGCGTGCGCATGATCTCGGAGGGGGTGAGCACGCGGATGTGCGCGTCGGCCTCCAGGAGCCCGCCCGCCGTCACCGTCACGTTGGGCGCGCGCACCCCGCCCGGCACGGAGCCCGCCGTCACCGCGGTGCTCGGCGCCGTCGCCGCCGGGACAGTGGCGCTAGTGGTGGGGGGGCGCGCGGGGCTGGCGCCGCCGGTGGAGGGCGCGGCGCTGGCAGCGCTCGCCGCGTCCGCGTCGCTCGACGCGCTCGAGCTCTGTCGCGCCCAACCACGCTTAGTAACAGTTCAGGCAGCGCGCCCGCTCAACGATCGACTATTGTGTTGCTAAGTCCGACGCTCGCCGAAATATATTCGCCGCCCCTACGCTCGTTTTCGAACTATGGTATTGGAGTTGGTAATCTAGCGACGACGAAGAACATCGAGACATAGGATAGGGTTCCAACGTGGTGATACTAGCTTTATTATTCTAACAAGTTTGGTGGTACGGCTAACGTAATGTGCCCCCTTTAATATCATATTATACTAATAGCATACCCACATAGAGACAAAAACAAATGATTAAGAATTTAAGGAACCAGTTTGAGATTCGCTTGCAATCAAATTAAGATCGAACGTTAGTATAAACCTCGACTATTAAAAATCCTGATTTACACTTCGTGTAGATTTAATTTATATTGCAAGAGATGGCACCCGATGCGTTAATTAAATAGTGAATGATTCTGTAGATTCTCTCACTTCAAACGTCAAGTGTTGTCAGCAACGACAAACGGCGATTGTTTGTACAATAAACATAACATAAATGGTGTGCTAGGTGTATCCTACAGCCGCGGTATTTACACTTGTGCTAGCATTGAGACAGGCGACAGAATCTACAACAATCGTGTTACAAACAACAATGTAAAGGTGAGTATCTATTATATTCGTGCACCGAGAATTTGCGCCTACTGTAACAATGTTTATGGTTTAAAATCGTATGTATTACAGAGTGGAATAAAGACCTTTCTTTTTAGAAAGGTTTGCGAATGCAATGGATACTCAGCTTTACGTCCTGACGATCGTGAGCGACACAACGTGAATGAACAGTATACGTTGAAACACATGTTTCAGTGAGGTAGATACTTAGGTCCAAAGCTGGGCAAAATACTAAACGAGTTCTGTACTACCGTTCACAATTAATTTGTTTTGCCAATCTCGCATATACTCCGTACAGTTTATATAAGGTGTTTGAAAAAGAGATGTCTCAAGTAATTACTTTTTGGTTTGATTAAACTTGTTTTGTAAGTCAATACACAATCAACTTTATGTTCAATACAGAAGGTTGATTTTCTATCGACTAATTAAACTCAAATAATATTGACAACTGCATAAAGGAGACAGCCAAAAGTTTTAATGGCACAGATGTCAGATTTCTTCTTATAATTGATTATGTTTATTGGTTGTAAGTATATTACTAGACTTTACGAGCAGGATATACCAGTCGTGGTCGCAAGCTCTGCCGTCAAATAAGGTATGTAAATTAGGTTACATGTCTTATTTGATGCCAGAATCAGCTTGCAATCACGGCTGGTGTATTCTAGTCTTATAATCACGTGAAGGTCAATTTTATAGTTCTAACAACATTAATTTATCGAAAGTTCAATTTACATTGCCGCGGAATTTAATTTTACATATGAACGGGGACATTCTCGAGAATACACGGAAGACGCGCGACTTTCACTTTTGCTCGTATTTAGTATGTATCTTACACAATTGACATAGGATTCATAATACTATGTACAATTTTGTTGCAAAAATTCCCTACCATTCTATTCCGCGGAAATGTAAATTGAGCCTAAAACTAAAGATTATGAAATATACATCGTACTCTCCACCAATACTTTTAATCAATTGTAAACGGTAGTAACAACGCTTAATATTGCCTATACCCGTAGAGGCCGCCTCCACAAACGAGAAAAACACGGCGATATTATCATCGTGCCAAGTATTTCTATACACAAAGTCGCCATGTGTAGATGTTTGAAGAGGGTGTATAGAATTATGGACTGTGAACTGGCACCCGGTACATCTCGATTCTGACAAGTTTACAGGATGAAGAAAACGTAATTGCTCAAGTAAACAAAAAAATATGATGATAAAAATTTAATGAAGTGAATTTTGGCGCCAAATTCAAATTTAACTGAAAAAGGTCTTATTGATACACCGCGGAGTACGAAATACCTATATCAATGTGGAATGTTTGTACTTTGTTTGTGAACAAATCACTGTCAAATCCAAAAATATATATTCATGCACATATCAGTGGCACTAAACTATAACTTATTATTATGAACATTCGAAACTTTTTATTTAATTTAATTGGTTTTACAAATACAGACATTAAAAGATAGTCAAATGTTGTTATTGTTTACTCAACATTGATTTCGGCCCGAGTATATGACATTCAAAACTAATTTCCACAAAAAACATTAAATAGAACACATTGCCAGTTCACAGTCGATATGTGGCACGAAGATAATATCGTCATAATTCTTACACTTGTGGCGATGGCCCCGTAGTGTGAAAGACACACAGTATAATCACGGTTGAAGTAAGTTGGGTTAGCACACACCACATTAACAACACATAAGCAAACATACCTGTTGTGCTTTCTTCATTCTAATCGCGCTCCTATTGTCTCTCGCACGTTGTAAGTATGGCATCTTCTGATCAGCCGGTAGAGCTCGCCATTTCTTTAAGATTTGCTTACAACGATCCACCCAGTTAGGGAATTCCGTCTTCCATTCCGGATGGTTCGTGTTTGCGTATAATACTGCTGATATGGTCGCTGCTGAGCCTAAACCTATGATGTTAAATATTATATAATACGATGTATTACACTGATTATCCAAATAAAATAATATTAAGGGTCGTCTCCCCCTCTCCCCTAGACGTACACGTACTGTCACACTCAAAACTGTCACCGATATACTGTCAAATTATAATTACATTAAAAAAATAGTTTTTGTAAAAACAGACTTATTTAATACATATTACAGTTGCTTTTAAACAACATTACTTATTAAGCAAAAAAACTTTTTGACGTTCAAACCGCAACGGAAAACAATTGAACTCTTTTTGAGCTCCATTTTGAGCGCCGTTTTTTGATCGCTGAGTGTGCGTCTTGGGTTTTGAATAAGTCAATTATGGGTATTTTGTGGTTCGACTACATTTTAGAAGATACCAAAATGTAGACCAGTCAACAGTTATCACACCTTGTAGGTCAAAGCAATGCGACCTACTAAATTCTCTTTTACTGTCTTCCATAGTACTTAGGCATAGTATTGTTTACCTATCAAATTATCTACCTTCATTCAGAAATAATTTCCTAACTTGTCTAATAATATGATATTATGTAAAACGAATATGATTGTATATTACGACATCTAACGTAAATAGTAACGAGGCATGGCGAATATTTGACACGCGTGCCACAGATGGCACGCAACATAAAATTTATGGCACGCCAATAATTTGAAGAAATTCGGTTCGTATGAGGGGTTATAACAACTCACTTTCATCAGCACGCATCTTATCAGCGCTCCGTTGGTTGTATGAGGGCGCGGGCGCAGCGGCGGTGCTCTCAGGCCACGTGGTGGCGCCGCCAGACCCGCTACAGTCCGAGAACAGAGGACTCATCGCACTGTTGCTGCTGTTAATATATTATTATTAAATTTGAACTATTTTTATTTTAAGACCATTTCAATAAAAATATGCACATTATGCGTAGTGCTCATAATGAGAAATGATCCTTCGTTTTGAGAAGTGCCCGTTATCGAGAACTGTAATATTTATAAATAGTGCAAATTTGTAAAAAAAAAAAGAAAAATCGATTCCACTGTTTGTATGATTAACATCTTACGCGTGATACTAAGATATAAGATAAGATATAACTAACCTGCTGCCTCCTCCGAACTCGGTGTAAGGTGATGGATATTCCATAGGACTCTGCAGTTGTTGGCGCTGTTGTGAGTACGGCGTGCTTGCCATTGAGTTCACATACGATACGGATGACTCCTGGGATTCCTGAGTAAATCACAAATAAGAAACAGAACACTGAAAATCAAATACTCGACTATACCATATGTAGAAAGTCAGACATACTTTCTTGGGCCGCTAAGAAAAAATGTACCGGATCGGACGGGTAATCTATACTATAATAATATTATAAAGCTGAAGAGTTTGTTTGTTTGTTTGTTTGAATGCTAGGATCTCAAGAACTACTAATCCAATTGGAAAATTTTTTAAGTGTTGGATAGCCCATTTATCGAGGAAGGTTATAGGCTATATAAAATCACGCTACGGCCAATAGGAGCTGAGCAGTGGCCAAATAAAGAACAACGGGGGCAAAGCCCCGCGCGGCTTCAAGTGAGAAACATATGGCAAATTATAATATCACTGTAGCGTAGCAGTTATGGTCTACTTTTATCATACGAGAGAGTCAAAGACACATACCTGAGAATCGTCAGTGAGAACACCCTTGAATATTTCATCGACGTCATTACTGTCCATGTCGGGCAGACCGTCGCGTACCATCGCGTCTAAGTTGACCCCCAACAACGAGAGGTCGTCTTTAGGAGATATCGTCGAAGCTTGCGATGATCCACCGGTTTCTACATCAAAAATGCGATACATAGTAAGTATTTCAATGAATAGCCCACAAGTTTTACTACAAACAATCACTTTATTGTAACAAAATAATTTTAAAAGCACTGCGAGAAAAGGAAAATTTAAAACCTAAAACCCTATACCAACCCGTCTAGCCAGCGTGGTATAGTAGGCTAAATTCCCTCCACATTCTTTGGAGGAGACTCGTGCCCAGTATGGGACGTTTATGGGTTGAGATGATAGCTTTAGTAAAATATACTTGAGTTAAATTTCCTTTTATGGAATACAAAACAAATATATGAGGCAAATGTGAAAGGAAACGTTGAAAGGGGAAGACTTAGAAGAATGTCCCATGACCAAATAGGTGACGTTCTTAAGTAGGGACAGATCAGGAATACCCTCAACCGGCGAGAATGCATGAAAAGACTGATGAATGTTGAAGAAGACAAAGATGTATGTCAGAATCGTAGCAAGTGGAAGGAAATGGTCTCTGCGTACCCCTCTATAGGGAAAGAGGCGTGATCTATATGTATGTATGTAAAAGTAAGGCATTAAAATCTAAATAAGTATTAAATGGTTCCCACTCACCGCTACTAATAGTTTCTGTCTTCGTACTATGAACTGTCGGTATACTCTCCGTAGCTATAGTGGGCGGCTGCTCAGCCTCCGCAGGCTGCGGACCAAGTATCGCGTTCTTCAGCGCAGTGGAATCTTCCGTATGTTTGAGATGACCGTCGTCTACCTCGGTCTTTATCTTCACTGAACCGTCCGCATTGGTCATCGCAGATGGATCATCTTTCTCGTCTTTTGGTTTCAATGAGTTCATTACTTCGAGTTCCTCCTGTTAGTAAATTGATTGTAATTGAGTTGGTTAGATAATCAAGCTATGCAGGGCCGGATTTAAAGTTGTAGAGGCCCTGTGGTAACGACGACGGAGTGGAGGCCCCTAATTAATTTCCGAATAATAACTTAAAATCAAAATCGTTTATTGCGATGTAGTTGTACTAACAATGTTAAACGAACTTCTATATTCTACCGTCTGGACCACATTTGCTTAAGTGTTAATCAGTAAAAATGATAAAAATCTATAAAAAAATACGTTAACTGCTGACCCGTCGAATTTTTTTTCGCTCTTGTCCGCCATCGCCCCGCCTGCCCTACATTAAATCCGGCCCTGAAGCTATGATGTAATTGCACATAATAGAAATTGACCCTTTGCTTATAACCAACTGACCGTCAATTGCAAATGTACCCACAAGGTACCAGATGACCTGTTTCAAACGCAGGATCGCGCTGGTTGCAAGCCACATGCAACCAGTACTATTGGAAGCCTCTTGGGGAGACCTTCTTCTTACTGCTGATATAATGGTGACGATTATACTTTCTGACAGTTCAGGATTTATATTTAAAAAGAAAAACAATTCTAGAACTCATGAGTCACTCTTGTAAGTTAAGTATCCTTTAAACATCATTGTATTCAAGTTAAATCTTTTTGAGCATGAGGACGGCATATTATGCTTTTCTGATAAAACAAAAATCTGAAAAATTACTCTTATTGCAAAGTATTTAGGATACATTTTTGGATACCAAGTCAAAGTTAATGTATACAAACCGAAAAACTACTCTTATTACAAAGTCTTTAAGGCACATTTTTAATAGTCCGTTGGTTACTATATACATACCGTATTGAGCGATATAACGACAGACACGTCGTGATCGTTGAAGCTAGTTAACGTGGCCAGCACGTCTTCTCCGTCGCTGTCGGAGTTGTCAATGTCCCATTTGAAGTCTCGCAGTTCGCGGTAACCCTCAGGAGTTGCAGGACGAAGTGTACCACCGGGGCTCTCTGCTGGGTTAGCTGAAGAAAGAAACATATCAATTATGTTACAATTTTAGTAGTAGAAAGGCGTGTTAATGTTTTCCCGCCAAAGCCCAAATGAAAATTAAGATATTCAAACAATTTCGTTACTGTTCCCTTTACACAAGTACTGACAAAACTGGTGATCATAAAGCCGTAACTGTAATTTTAGTAATAATAGTGGAAACTATCCAATTTCTAAAGTACGAAATCTATTCTGACTGTAAACTGATTGCATAAGAAACGATACAACTAAATTACACAAGTCAGAAAAAAAACGGACGTAATATACAAAACTTAAGACGTATTTTTCCATAAACTGACAAAACGTTGGTGTGACTTTTTTTATAACAAGGGTAAGTATATTTCACATACCCTAACCATAATATTAAGATATACTCGTATAGTTACCAGTAGAAGTAACAGCCTTGCTCGGTTCAAGCAGCTCCTTGCCAAAGAACGCTTCTTGCATATACGAAGGAAACTGCTCCATTAATTTAGATCGAGGCTTGCGGCGAGGTTTGCGTTTGTTGCTAGGCGACTCTGTAGTAGAAATAATATTGATATGTAAGAGTACTTTAGGAATATATAAAATACGTATTTGGAGGTAAATTGTATTTTTTTATTCTTTGAAATTGCAACATTTGTAATGATTGTAATTATAACAAGTTCAAAGTAACAACAGATGTTTAACAAGTTATTCAATACATAGGATTTGTCTTAAAAAAATGTTTTTTTGAGTATAATCAATATAAACCATTTGTCAGTCCATACAGTCCATTTTTCTTTCGTCTCGGCCATGGTTCACCACTGGCAGATAAGAGTCAGATAAACTATCTACTACTTAGTTGAGATTATATATGACAAATATACTCAAATCTGTCAACTAAGTTTCGGATAGGTTATCAGAAACTTATCAGTTAGTAGTAAAACAGATTCTCCATTTGCGTGGTATGTCGTTGGTAATAATCCTAATTGATAATAATAATAATATTCCATATCCTCACCTCCAGACGCTTGCGTTCCATCTCCATCCTTATCATCATCAGCTTGCGCCTTAGCTGTCGTCTGTCTCTGTCTCACAACAAAGCCTCCAATACCCAGTTTGTTCAAGTTCCTCTGT
Source organism: Laspeyria flexula (assembly GCA_905147015.1). Classification (NCBI taxonomy): domain Eukaryota; kingdom Metazoa; phylum Arthropoda; class Insecta; order Lepidoptera; family Erebidae; genus Laspeyria; species Laspeyria flexula. Next base: position 3,867,711 of record LR989958.1, read on the forward strand.
CTCTTTCTACGTAACACCGTCAGACCGGAGTCTGTAGTGTATATAGTGAAGCCTTCGGGCGGTGGGCCGTCGTTAGCCACGTTCCAAAGAATGCCTTCTTTGAAATTCGTGTTGGATGCTACACCTATAGGAGAGTTGATAATGACACAAATTATACAACATATTTTAACGTGATGCTATTGACGTCTTTTTCCCCCAAAGGATAAGGGATTAATTTATTATACTTTAACAATGGGAGAATCTCTTAACTGTATCAAGCTACTATGCGTTTTAAATGAGAAAGGAATCGTACCTACGCGTTATGCCACCGCTTACATGATTTAAGTGCCGTCTACAGAGAAATATGTAGCATACCCACAAAGATTTTTTTTTAATGTGTGAAAGAAAGAAATAATAAGTTATTTCTCAGAACATAGTATTACATAATATTAGATGTTGAGTTGTTTTTGGCTCTTATGTTCTACTATCTCTGGTGTACAAATATTTTAGAATTAAACACATTAAATACTAGGAACTTTTAATACTATACGGCTGGCACGGTCCCCTTGTGTGTACCATTTATTAGCAGTTTGTGATTTATATTGATAGTGACTGCAATTATGATTTTTAGACTGTGGTTTTGAAATAATTCGTCTTTTTGTTATAATTTCAAAAACCCCCAAATTTTTGTGAAAAAATAATGTACTTCTAAACACTGACACTACTTTTCTGACGATATTTTTTAAATATTTTTATATGTTTATCTTAACGGGCAACTGCCTTTTGTATTTGGAATAGTTACCTTACCCCCACCATTGTCTGTATCCCACAGACAACCGTAACTAGTCTGTGTGAATGTGATATAATTGAAATCCTCACCAGGTTCTTCTTTAACTTCCGCAGTGCTGTCAGGCTTGGAGTCGTCAGCCATCTCGACGTCTGCATTCTGAACCACTGTTTCAATAGATGCCATTATTTCTAATCCACAATGCCAGCGTCGAACAACAAAAACTCATGTTAGATACACGTCCTACATAAATATATAATAATATACTAATATTTAATATATTTTACTCATAATAATTATTAAGTTTTCTGAAATGAGTGTTTGAATTCGACAAATTAATTTTTAATCATATTATGATAGGATCGGTGAAAGATTTGGGTGTTAATATAATAAAATAAATTTCAGGTCAAGTAAAGACGCCCTATGAGGTGCTTGAGAATTCATTTCATTCTACTATCAACATAATATGTTTAATTAATTGTTAACTAAATTAGTATAATTTTATTTTTTTAAATTAGGTAGGGGAGGCCTATGTCCAGCAGTGGACGGCAATAGGCTGAAATGATGATAATGAATTTAGTTTAAGCAGCAAATAAAATGAATTGTTGTTTTGAGTTTGGGTGTAAGGCAAGGAATATCAAATTAAGACGTATCTATCATACAGGTTTTTGTTTTAAAGATAAATATTTAATTCAGTTAAATAAATATAAAATACAACACACACAACAACCAGAGTATGGTCAACAAATAAATTGCTGCACCTTTTTTTGATACATAAATGTATTTCAATATTGTGTATTTTAAAACAAGCAGCATTTTTTGCCGAGCATACAAAACAGAACAAGCCCAACACACACCTGCGTCCTTCTCGGTGTTCTCGTTCTTGAAGCGTCTCTTGCGTCGTGTGTGCGTGATGCCCATCTCGGCCTCCAGCTGCTTCATGTGGTGCGCGCCGCGCTGCGACAGGCACACGTCGTCCACGTAGTACTCGCCCGCCAGCCCCAGCGACGCGGGCGTCGGCCGCGGGAGCACGCGCGGGGCCGGCGCCGCCGCGGGGCCCGCCGACAGCGCGCGCGCCACGTGCGGCGGCGGCAGCTCGCGCCCGCGGCACAGCACGCACTTGTACCTGCACCACACACGCATATCAGCGCTATCGTCGACAACACGATCAAATATCGTGGTGTACGTGGCTGATTCAAAACGAATGTGACTGCAACGCAATTCAAACCGATACGTCACGATAGCTGCGACCTAATTACGCGCGACTAGCGTCAAGTATAAACTGTCGCGGAAATATCAAACTAATTAATCGGTCGCACCGCACCGCACTACATGTGATTATTAGTTGATGTCGCGTCGCACCGCGTCGCTTCGCATTCGTCTCGAGATCGCCTACGTTGGCCACTGCATATATAGCACACTTACCCGGCTCGACAGCACACTTCAGCATCGTTCTCACTTCGTATATTATCGCAGGACGCGTGTAACCAGCGTCGACATCCTTCGCATTGTATTATCAGTTCCCCGTCCGAGTACGGCTCCGAACATACGCAGCACATCACTAGAGAAGCGCACGGGGCACATTCTGTAGAAAGGAATATATTAGAGAATGTACAGTTTATCGTCACGTATACGTGTACGTAGTTAGTAGCAGTGCACGTGGCAGCTACGTGCGCGACTGACCGGTGTAGTTGTCGCACCAGGCGAGCGTGTCGCGCGTGCCGCAGGTGAGACAGCGGCGACAGCGCTCGCAGCGCCAGGCGCCGCGCGGCACCTCGGCGAGGGTGGGGCGCGCGCAGTACGTGTGCCACGTGGTGTCGCAGTCGTCGCACAGCAGCAGCAGCGTCTCGTCGCCGCGCGCGCCGCAGCCCTCGCACACCGTGCAGTCCAGGCAGCGCCAGCCCAGCGTCACTATCACTTGTGATACCTAGCAGAAAAATCCTTGCTTTGATTCTAACCTCAGTTGCAATATTGTTGGCAGATTTGTTTAAATGTGTTAAAATTGGCGCAAATTATGACTGACTGTTTCATACAGATATTTGCTTCAAGAACTTATCACAAAGCCGTTTGTATCAAACATCATTATATATTTAATAACCCTCTTTCTGGCGTAGTCGGGTAAAAACCAGACAGCAATAACTTAATGGCAGAAAGCCAAAAGCTTCAAAAGACACAATAAAACTCACCTTAATATTAACACAATAAGGATGGTAGGTCTGGCCACACTGTGCGCATGCGATGAGACATCCCTCAGAGTCAGTGCCGATCGCTCCGCACATCACACACAGATCTTGAGTTAGTACAAATTTATCTTTACTTGAACAGAGTACCAATTTGTTCTCCACTCCTAAAATATAAATAAATATGATAAATATCACTATAGGTAAGAATCTACCCACCACACACCTTGGAGTCAAACTCGTCACAGGCAATGCGGTTTTGAAGAAGTTATTAAACACAATCAACTACCGTATAATATGTATAAACTATTAGCAAATTACTCCAAAATCACAATTAAACACAATTAGCAGTAGATCTTACCAGGGTCATCTTCAGGAGCCTTATTATCAGGCGCTTGAGGCCTCTGAAGACCTAAACCCGGCACTCCAAACACTCCCCGCATCTTGGGCTTAGATCCTCTCTTCCGACCAAAGTCGAGCATGTTTCGCTGACGTTTTGAGAAGCCCACCTTTCCTCCTGGAGGGAACCCGCCCTTCAACTTGTAACCACTTATTTTCTTCTTCGCCACTTTTGATGAAACACTAAACGGTTTGCCTTTTCCTAGTCCAACATCAGGCTAAAAAGTTGAATAGTAATGTTAGGTAAATCTTAAATAAAAGTCAGTCTAAGACTGAAAAAGAGCCTTGGTAATAGATAATAAAAAAATAGGTACTAAAAATCATACTAATGTAAAACTTAAATTGATAGATAATTGTAACACCTTTAATCAATTTTAAAATAAATCACCTGAATGATAGAGTCAATGGACAGAATCACGCGGTAACAAAACGGAACTTGACTTTTTTGTTCTGAACAGTAACTTACTTTTGGTTCAATTGCAAGAGGATCCGAATCCTGCTGCGAATTTTCGTCAGTGAATGAGGAATCTTGAGATGTTGAGGCTATTGTGTCGTCATCAAAAGCTGTAATGAGCAAAAGACATAAGAATTAAACTTGTTGATTACGACTTATATTTTAGACCCTATTGCACCAATAAAAAGACTTTTAAATTATAAGAGATAGATTTTAGACAATATATTATTTCGGGACTAAGTAAGAAAGGAAAGATGTAAGCTCAGGTGAAAAATTAATTTATTAAAAAAAACTGTATCTTTTCATTGTATCAGACAAGTGGTGAAACAGGGTTTATATAAAATAAAAAATAATACTATTTATAAAATAAAAAATAATACTATATATAATACTAAAATAATACTTACAGCCAGTCTTGGAGCCCGTCAATTGCATTTGTGTCTTACATATAGGACAGTTGTATTCATACGAAGGATTCTGTTCCTTCTTCAATCTGTACTGGTTAGGTTCCGCGTCTGGGTCGCACAATCCGTGTACGTACCTGTCAGAAAAGTATATGATTTTCTTTTCAGAACACATGTTTTTGTGACGTAAAATTATTAGGGGTCATTACTAAATATGATGATCATCATTATGTCAGCCGTAGGATGTCCACTGTTGGACATGGGCCTCCCATGAGATTTCCAATAGGATCGCTTGTATTGGAAATCTCTTGTATGTCATCTCTCCCTAAGTTATGTAATACAAATATTATTATTTTTGGGGCCACATCCTTCGTCTTTTTTGTAAAATGGTCATTTTAGTGACTTCTTTTCTATAACTCTAGGATTCGATCATTTTGTTGACCAAATCCAATTGAAACTCGTATTGTGACGTATTGTATGTCGCTGCATAGAAGTATCTAGTGGACAGGCTGTCGTTTGTACTTACAATTTGTTACAATACTGCTTTTAAGAAAGTAAATTTACAATTAGGCAGATTTTAATTTATAGGTGGACCTTTTGCAGTGCACACAGTTGAGAAATCATTGAATAAATGTATGAATTTATTAATTTCTCCACAAAAAAGGTAAATTTACAATGTAATATGTTCGTTTATGTATTTTTTTTGTTAGGTTAGTAGATGTACCTCTTGCAGAGCACGCAGCGGATCATGTCGCGGTAGGCGGCGGCGCGGTAGGCGCGGCGGCACAGCGGACAGCACGAGCCCTTGTTGCGCTGCTGGTAGCACGAGTCGCACACCGTGTAGTGCGCGTGCCACCGCGACGACGGGCCCGCGCCCGGCGAGCGCGACCCGCAGTCTGAGCACACGCGGCAGCACTGGGGGGGGGACACGCGTAAGCTACTGGTGGTTTCATTGCTTTTGGTATCGAATTCTACGAATCTATGCTATCACATAAATTAAAGTGAACGCGTAACACAGAATTCGGCACTTTGACCGTCAGACCGGTGAGATATTTTTTTCCACTTATTTAACATCGAATATCAAAATGGACCAATAATAAAACTTGCTTATGATTCTTCTTTTTATCGTATGGGCTTGAGGCAGACCCTGGTGTTGGATTTTATCAAGTCGCCTAGAAGGCTTCCAACCTGACTTAACGACTACCACATTAAGTGATAACCGGGACCAACGGCTTCACGTGCCTTCCGAAGCACGGAGACGCTCGAGAATTAAATATATATGAATACTATGCTTAAACATTAGGATTTTTTGTTTGTAAATAACTGTATATACTTTGAATAGTTATATTTTCGTTTGTAAATAACTGTATATACTTTAAATAGTTATATTAAATAAAATAATTAGTGTATCTTGTAAATATTGTAATATTGTTTTTCTTCAATAAACAATCGAACTATAAAAAACAAAACATAAATTGATATTCGAACATACCTTACACTTCCATCCATACTTAGGCACGGTAGCCATGACGGGTCTAAGACAGGTGGCATGGTACACCTTGTCGCAATGTTCGCAGGTGACAGCGCGCGACTCGTTGCTGGTGGGCGGCATGTTCATGACGGTCGCCTCGCCGCGGCATACCTGACATACGCGGCAAGCGCGACACGACCAGCCCGACCGAACACCTACAAAATATACGTATTTTATTGTAATTAACGTAAAAATCATCACAATCTCCGCTCTAAGATTTAACATCCTACAATTTAAAAATGTTTTTTACCCACGACGGAACGGAGACGGTATATGCGTTTGGGGTGAGAGGCTGTGTGTGTGTGTGTTTGTGTGTTTTTTCTATTAACGTAATACAAACTTTTATTAATGTTTTATTTGATTAGTTTTATACTTTATTAGTAGATGGTATTGTAGTTACAAAAAATAAAAATAAGCACAACTGCTATGGTGTTTGATATTTTTACAAACATAGGGTATGTTCAAATCATAATACTTACATATTTGAATGTGAATTACTAATGTAATCTTAACACGAAAGTGTTTGATACCTAAACCTCCCCAATTTGTGTGCACAATTATTAAGATCACAACAAGTCCTCAAGAGCTAAACCAATCATTCAATACCTGGTAGTTGTGCAAGTCCAACGCAAGTCCCGTGATAATGGCCGCCGCAAGTCACACAGGTCATCAAGTTAGCGATATCACCGATAGTTCTACACGTCCTACAATCTATATCTGCAGTACCTGTGAACCAAGTAACACATCAAAATATTGTTCAACATTATTATTATTCTTAATGGCTAAAGTCACCAAAGGCCACAGCATAGAAGAAAACCTTTACATCGTAATTGAACTACTGTCATTTAGTGTAAATTTATAATTGGAATTTGGATACACTATGAACAATATTGGCTTATGTTGAGCCAACGCACGGCAGCATAAATTTCGCGGTAATACTTAAAAAGAAAAAGTATCTAATATCAGAAATGTCATTTGAGTTTGTTACACAACCACGAAAAACCACTTAGCAGATCTAAATAAAATTTGACATGGAAATAGTCTAGGAGTTGGAGAAAGGTTTAGGCTACTTTCGTCAACCAACCACACAGGCAAATTCTATATTCTAAAAAATATTTTTTTTTAATTCTACTACTATATAGGTGTGGAACATTTTCCCATAACGTTATTGAAAGTTTTACTTTTACTTACAAATTAGAGGCACTTGATAAAGATGATCTTTGCAAAAGGAGGACTTATTATGGAAGTCTATGAAACCCCCAGATGCTAGAACACATGGTAGATGAAAGTATTTACTGCAACTCATCTGTAACAAAAGAAAAAAGTTATTTTAAACAAATAAAACATTAACAACAACTCAGAGCTGTAATGATGCAATCGAATAGAAACTTGACTATACACCCAAGTACGTAGTACATAAAGAAAAAAAATGAAGATGACAGAAATTTTTTTTTTGCCTAGCATTAATATCCAATAAATGTTAAAAATGATTTTCTATATAAGCTAGGTATTGACTTGAAACTAGTTAAGTTGGTAAACGTTAATTTGTGAGTACCAGATTCAGCAATCTCTGGGACTACACCGATTTTAAAAAATTATAAAAAAAAACTCACTTTACAAGGTATGCTCGCACCATGCCTAGTACAAAAGGCACATTTCCTCCCCAGCGCGGTAGACACTATACCCTTAACTCTTGCTTCTTCCAACTGTTCTTTATCTTCATCACAGGTGGAGGCTGCTGCCACTTGATCTTGGAATGGTGGACTGAACTCCAGGCAACATCGGTGAATGTATAATGCTCCTGAGGATGCTACGCCTGCCAGTTCTAACATCTCTATATGACCAATGATTGACAGTTCATCTGTGTGTTCCATATTGTATAAAGGGGTTCTGCAAAAAGAAATTATTTTAAACTGCAAAAACAAAAAAAAAAAATTTTTTTTGTTATATTTTATAACTACTACTAAATCAATCACTTTGTTTCTTTTTAGTATTCCACAAAGTTTTGCTGGGCTAAATCGTAAAATTGACAGTATCGTAAAAATAAATTATATAACTATTCTGAGGTGTCCATAATTTTTACTATTCATGTCAAGGATATTAAATATTAAAATTATAATACGAGACTTACTTGCACTTATTAAACGCTTTCTGCCGCCTACTAAGCGGCAACGCCAACGGGTGTTGATTAGGGTCAACTAACTCCGGGGGTGGTGACACCAATCCTGGCGTCACCGGTGTGCTAGGGGTGCTCGAAGGTGTTGCAGTGTTCGTAGGAGTTGCATTACCGGAGTTGATAGCTGGTGTGCCATCACTTTCGTTTAATTTGCAAGGGATCTGCTTCATATCCCCTTGCCCTAGTTGACTGCGCTCACTTAGGTTGCATAGGGAACATAGTTTGCCAGGCCTGTTATTAAAAATATAGAAACATTTATAATTTATTTGTTGGATGTGGTAATACATAATACACGGTGGCCAAAAAGACTTAAGTCAAATTTTGGTCTAAAGTTGCAAAAATACATTCGCCATGATTACGGTATACCGGCTGGAATCAGTACGTAAGTCAACGAGGCTTAATTTAAGGACTTAAAATTGACTTAAGTGCTTTTTCCTTCTGTATCTAGATATTATATACAGTCTGTCGTAAATAATGGATAACCCGTTATCTAGAGGTAGCCCTGATGTATTGAAATGGCAACTGAATGAGTGAGCAAAGGAGCATAATTAAAAAAAATCGAAATGTGTATACCATTTTCACACCCTTGGCAACCCTGAAATAAAAATATGATTTTTCTTTCAGCCTGACATCAGGGCTACCTCCAGGTAATGGGTTATCCATTACTTACGACAGACCCTGTATAAATGTATTCAAACACAGATGTACCATGTCACATCACAACATATTATAACAAAAACCCCATCAAAATCGGCCCACTCGTATAAGATCTGCGATGTCACAGACATATTTACAGACACGACGTCAAGTCGAGCGTTAAAAAGTCTTCCAGCACATACATACGTGATAACCTCAAAATAATACTGAACGAGATTTCAAGCAGTTTTCCCCAATAGGTAGAGATTAATTTAGGGAGGTTTAGGTATCAAATTTTATTAAGAAGTTAATGTCTAAATAAAAACTATCCTATATTAAAAAGAGTGGCGTGAGTTTCTTGCCAGTTCTTCTCATAGCTCCACCCCGTCAGCAATTTGGTCGTAGGCAAATTTGCTGACACTACTTTTTGGATAACCTGTTACATTCTTAACATGTGACTTTCATAAGTGTTACTTTGTCACCTAGATGAATTAAAGAGATTTCATTTACAATGCAATTCATTTATACATTCATGGTTATTTTTAACATTGTCTCCTTCTATGATCTTGACATTCTTTTATTTCTATACATACAGACACAAAGGTTTTTGTTAATAGGTTAGAATAATAGAAAACAGAAAAATTTAGCATATCAATAGGTCCAATTTGCTTACGCTCTTTAAAAAAATTCTATATAAAAAACTACCGTTTAGAAACTCTCTTCCGATTTTTATTGAACCTATTAAAATAATGGGCAAACCCACCATTGACAGAATTTAAATCATTTGTATTGCCAAAGCATCATAGCAATATGATTTATTAATATCTATGATCATATTACGAATTGTCGGGTATTCACAACAGCTCATGAATTAAGGTTAAGGTTAATGATGTTCCAGCCATAGAGAGCACAGCTTTAATCATTGATGTCATTGCGGTGTAGCTGTTACGGTCTTTGCCACACCACTAATATTACCGTGCCGAGTATTGTTGGGTTTGATTCCCAGACAAGGCAAATATTTGTGTAGATGTCGTAGATAAATGCTTCGAGTCTGTAGGTACTTTGTATCCCTTAATTATGTGTGTTTGTCTCCTAGGGCTTGCCCCCAAATGCCTTTTGAGAAAATAAAATGTCAATTTTATAAACTATAGGTGTTAGAATAGACCTTACCATTTCTCTGGCATATAAGGAGGTTCTTCAGGCAAAGGTGGTATTGGAAAATCATCTTCATCTATCATATCATCCAGGGCATCATCACGACTCCCACGGTGCCTCTTTGCCCCTCTAACTGAACCTGCACCTCCTCTATACCTATAAGAAAGAGTATTATATTTAATTTGTATGTTCACCATCTTCATTCAAATTAATCATATTGCCTCTATATTTTGGTATGGCTATGGGATACATACTTTTATATTTGTACATAAATGTAAATGTGTCTCTAAAAAAACTTTTTTAAAAGGATTGATGACTTATAGCAGCTACAAACAATAGGTATATTGACTGTCAGACAAATAATAAAAATAATTGACTATTGGAATTGAAAAAACCTAGGATTTATTTAAACTTTTAATAATTGCATAGGAAGTAACAGAGTAGTAGTTCCCTACAATAATACTCACATTGATTTGATCAAAATGTACACACACTATCAAAATGTATTTTAAGATTTAATTTATTATATATTTTTTAATGCCGACATCAGTTGCATTACGCAATAACTTCTTAATATAAACATATCAATATAAGGATATAAAATATGTGTATAATATATATAAAAGATGTTTTTACTAAATTTATATGGTTTTACAATAACAGACATTGAAAGGTGGTCAAAATATGTTGTTATTGTTTGTTCTACATCCAATTCAGCACAAGTATAGTAGCAAAGTTTACTTCATTAAATTTAAAAATGAAATGCTTTACACATAACTAAATTTTTATTAGTGCAACAACAATATTTGTTAATAAATGAAGAATATAATGATATTACCTTCTAACAATCTTTCCTTCTCGTACCAACTTAGGTCCTTCCTTCCTCGGTCTACCTGGTCCTCTACGGCCAGATGTGAAAAATGGTCTTGTGTATGATTGATGGTGGAAAAACGAGGGCTGTGACAGAGTGCCATGAGGAGAGGCAGGCTCTTCACCTCGTGGTGATGACGCACAAGATGTTGGAGTAGACCCTGGCCCAGTGTAGAATTCTAAATCAGAAAAAGTTGTTTTAAATTTGCTGGGGAAAATATCAAGTAAATGAGAAGATTTTTTGAGTTTTATTATTTACTGTTCTTTAAATCAACAATATCAATCAATATATATAAATAAATGTTTTATAAATAACACTATGGTCACTGGAGATAGGGAGAGAAAATGTGGAAGTCCCCATGCAGGTTGATAACATTAAGGAAACAGCAGGGAGAACATGACCAAGAGTGGCCTTGAACAGGGACAAATGGGCACAGTTGCAGGAGGCCTTTGTTAGAAGAAACAACAGACTAGATTAAGCCAGCAACACTAAAACAAATAATGACAAACAATATTAATGTCTGAATAAAGGATAATAAAATATTATGATATTCATAAACAAACAAATGTTACCAAAACTCATTTCATTTTTAAATTAGATGATGTATATTCAGTGTGAGTTAGAACTTACACAGCTGATTCCAAAATGAATAGGAACAAATATAAGTAATGAATTATGCACAGATTGATGCTTATCTTTGACCTGTCTATATTTGACATGGCTGTAAATTTTATTTACGCAATGTTGGTACAAACATGTATTATGGTGACCAAACTAGACTAGTAGTTATTTACTTTAATATTAATATTACCAGGTTTTTTTTTCTTTTCAACATGAAATGTATGGTGGTGACCTTGCAAGAGTCCATATACTTACTAGCATTATACACTTATCCCTAACTCTCTGCTACTTAAATGGTTTTTAAAAAGAAAATGCGAGAATTGCTTCATGGCCACACACTACAAAGTCAAAATTAAGATTTATACAACAAAAATATAAATGAAAGCATTTCATAGTTCATAGCTACTTTTTCAATTGGACAAGTCAGTCAAATGTATTGAACATAGCACTTAAATTTTAGTGGTTATATTCTCTTGGATAGTACTACTATCTGTTAAAGTTAACTGAAAAGAGTATGAATCATATCATGAATGAATTAACGAAATACGGCCCAGAATTGGGAACTTCATGATATGAAATTAGAATTTGACAGTAACTCAACATGAACTTACACCAACAAGTTTATCAATAAAGTAGGATATAAATATGATGTTTATTTTTAAATTTAGAATAACACTGATACTTTTAATATGCAAATAGAAGTGTAATCGAATCAGTCCATACCTGACGATGGCGGGGCTTCGCCTTCCTCTTCAGATCCATCGTCAGCTAATAAATCAACGTCCAAAACATTCTCGTCCTGTACGTCCATCTAAAACACGCAGATAACTAGTTACTTGTACATAACAAACACTTGGCACCCCAAACTTTGTGGTTATGACGAAATTATTTACAACTAGCATCGAATCAAAGTAATGAGACCGCCATAATGAACGACAAGTGTATCCCAAAGTAAACTTCTAAACTTACCGCAACACGTCGCGATGGACTTAATACTTGTCAAATTTAGAAAACAAAATTAAAGTTAGATAATAAAATCATTTTACTATTTTAAATTACATTGAAAACACAAAAACAGAAAAATTATACGACTCGCTGCAACGCGAACGAAACGAAGCGCATAATAGTGATGGGACAAACTTGACAAAAGTGTCAACTATGCTGTTGACTGTTGAGCTATCCGTTCATTCATCCGAAAATTGTATCGATTCAAAACAAGAGCCGATTCTAGTTTGTAAGTGTAAATTCATCAAGTATTTATCAAAATTGCATGATAGACCACAGAGTACATTTTTTTATATAGTGTTAGACTAATTAGACCTTGTTAGACTTAGCTAGTAATTTCTAGTCCAACAAAATAAACATGATAGTTTCTAATATCAATTTTATTATGTGTAGATAAAAAACAAACAATTTTTATGTAACAGTGGTAAAAGTAAAACGGAATGTGATTGTAAACTTGATGACGTGACGTGTCCGGTCGGTAAACTTGACATCTGGCAAGTGTTTTTATTATCATTGCGATGCGATAGTAATTAATAGTTGGTGATTTGGTGATAGTAAGGCCCATGGTGTCGGCATATTATATCAAAACGTGTCATAGAAGTCATTGACATAATATTTTGTTATTATTACGGTACATTTAATTCATAAACCATGAAAATTAATTTAATTTCAATTATACTCGTGCTAACAATAAGCAGTTCCTGCAAATCTTCACTGTTCGACAGTGAATCTTGTTATTCTTTTGGTAGTGGCAATGTCTTTCCGGGTGGTGCAAGGAAAATTGATCATAAATTACAGTTTACAAAAGCAATGAGTAAGTTCATTTACCTACCTAATAATTAAACAATTACAATTTTACCAGTATGTACTGATTGCGTTATATATTTTGAATTACAGTTTCAAAACCGGCACCGGAATGGGAGGCAACGGCAGTGGTGAACGGAGAGATAACGCAGCTTTCACTCTCCAGTTTTAAAGGAAAATATTTAGTATTTTTCTTTTACCCTCTAGACTTGTAAGTAAATATTTATTATGTATGTAGACTAGCTAATATATATAATAAATGTTCCTGTTCCTGTTGGTAAAACAACACTAATGTTTTACTTTTGTTGCAGCACTTTTGTATGTCCAACAGAAATCTTGGCATTTTCTGAGAGAGTTGAAGAATTTAGAAAAGTAAACACAGAGGTTGTTGCATGCTCTGTAGACTCTCACTTCACCCATCTGGCTTGGATAAATACTCCTCGGAAAGAAGGGGGTCTCGGAAAAATAAAAATTCCATTAATAAGTGATTTAACTCATTCTATTGCTAAAGATTATGGTGTTTATTTGGAAGATCTGGGTCATACTTTACGAGGACTGTTTATTATTGATGACAAAGGTATCCTACGACAAATTACAATGAATGATTTACCAGTAGGACGGTCAGTTGATGAAACCCTAAGATTAGTACAAGCATTCCAGTATACAGATAAACATGGTGAAGTTTGTCCAGCAGGGTGGAAACCAGGTCAAGATACAGTGAGTATTAATACCGCAATTGATAGCATATCTATAATTAATTTTAATCTATTTATTTAATGTTGATAATAACACTGTCTTATCTTTATCATTCTTTCAGATAATACCTAACCCAGCAGAAAAGAAAAAGTACTTTGAAAAAGTAGCTAAAAATTAGAAGATAAGTAGAACCTGGGGTATTAGAAATATCACATAAAAATCTGTGGAACTGCATTTCTTATTTGAAATAAAATTACATACGTCAAGGCATATAACAAATCCATATTATAGACTGGCAATTGCCGCAATATAATTAACAAAGCAAAACGTTGCAAGATAATTTATAACAACGTTTTATTTTTCATTCACTATTGTGTATTGGGGTTCATACACCAATTGAACGAAGATGTCTGAAGATTTTCTTACATAGAGAAAGTTTGAAATGTCAGTTAAAGCATAATGTATTCTTTTATTTATTAAAACAGTTGCTTGTTTAAAATAGCTAGTATGGTTATACTAAGTAGACATGAAGGGCAGTCGCTTCTATCCAACTGACCCTGAAAAGACAATCCAACATAAATACATAAATATGTTTTGTACCAAATTCCTACAAAATACTCATCAACTGTGTAAACAGAAATTGCAACATACAATCGCAATTTGTTTTTTTTTTTAAATACATTGTCATTGCTCATCACAATTTATGTGTTCTTTGTAATTTTGTATATTTTATTTAGTAATGTACTTGCTTGTAGTTGATTTTTGACATTTTACATCACAATTAAAAAGACTGATAAGATGAAATTAATTACTGATTGGTTAAGAAAATAATATGTACCTACTTGTAAGTGCTTTTTTTTAAATGCAGTGTCAGAAAGATTTAATGTGATAATTTATTTTTGTAACATTTTAATCATTTAAGATTTTCTAAATAAATACTTACAGTAACAATAACAACAATTCAATTATTTGCACAAGCTTTAATAGATTTTACTCTGATATTTCGACAGTGTTAGAACCCGCGGTAGCGCGCGGAACCTAGGTCTATGGTTAGAACTATACGAGTGTTCTTAAAAATTTCGACAGACGAATCAAAACGGTGGTTTTTATTACATCATCTCTCCGAGACTTCTACATCGCATCTCGAGACTTCTACACCACCTCTACATAACCTCTACGAAATGAACGCGCTAATCATGGGAACTGAACCGAAAGTAAAGTTCTTTTAGTGTTGGATAGCCCATTTATTGACAAAGGCTACAACGTGACGACCAATAGCTATAGCGGAGCTGAGTAGTGGCCAAAGATCTTTCACCACCTTACAGACAGCAAAGAAAGTATTGTTGTAATGATGACTGGCCTGTTGGTTTAGTGGTTAGTGACCCTGGGACTGATTCTAACTCATCGGATTGCTCCCGGATCGTAAACTTTTTCAAATCTTAGAACGACGTATTTTTACAGCTTAAGTTATTAAATGTTAGAAATTAGTTTACCGTATAGAAAATTAAAAACTGATTAATATAGGATTTTTTTCTACATCCATCTATTTTTTTTTACATTCTGTTTTTTAACTTTAAATAAACTGACAGTTCTGGCCGAAAATATTCTGACAGCTCAGAATCAGGGGGCCTGACTGCTAAGCCGAAGGTCGTGGGTTCGATCCCCACCCAGGACAAGTCTTTGTGTAATGAGCCCAGGCCCAGACACAGAACAAACCTTTAAGGTTTGTTCTGTGACTACTACACGGCGGACTAAATGGCGTTGTGTGAATGTGGTAGATTATTATTATAATGGAACACTTAAATTTTGTACCTGAAAAGAGAAAGAAATAGTTTAATGTGAATTTCACAATAATAAAATTTCGTAGACACTTGCTACGACGCCCGGGCGTAGACCCTTGGTATAATCAACAAAGGCGGCGCATGGCGCCTAATTTAAAAAAGAATATAATACAGACACTTTTTTTGTTTTTTCTTTATACAATTCTTTGCTATCAAATCTTAGCAAAGTAGTTTAAACAAAAAAATAATCTTTGAATATAAGCGCCGTAGAACCGATTTAAAAAGATAACTTATGAATTAAAATTTAAATAAACGCTTAAAATGTATTAAACATACCTTCAACTTGAATCTCCATTGCAAAACTCCCGGTCAAAAACAAGCGTTACTAATAATAATTAATGGCACTCACTAATTACGCTAATGAGCGGATTTATTTTTTCACTTCCGATGCTCAAAAGTAAATGTAGGAAATAAAGTTATTGTAATTTCTTTTATTCTCTCATATAGTATGAAAATAGTAAGTAGTTAAGTGAGGTATCGTGTTGTAATTCAAACATCGTGATTTGACTGGCCTGTTGGTCTAGTGGTTAGTGACCCTGACTGCTAAGCCGGAGGTCGTGGGTTCGATCCCCGCCCAGGACAAATCTTTGTGTGATGAGCATGATTGTTTGTTCTGTGTCTGGGTGTAATTTTATTTATAATATGTATGTATTTACAAAAAAAAAATGTATTTAAGTAGTATATCAGTTGTTTAGTACCATAACACAAGCAAATATAATTGCTTACTTTGGGACGAGATGGCGCTGTGTGAATGTGGTAGAATATTATATTATTATTTTATTATATATACCTAGTATAAAAAAAACAATCTTTGTCTTGCTTTGTTTGGTCTTATCCCACACACTAATATGCGGGTTGGTGGATCAGACACACATCGAATTTCTTCAAAGGTATGTGGGTTTCCTCATGATGTTTTCCAACTCTAAAAGAATTTTTCAAATCGGACCAGTAGTTCTTGAGATCCTAGCGTTCAATGAAACAAACAAACTCAACAGCTTTTTATTATATTATTAGTATAGATAGGGCGTCAAAGTTGCACGTATGCATAATAATATTCTGTAGTACAGAGTCTGACTCTGTACTCATGTATCTATGTTAAATTTTACAGAAAAGAAGTCTGTCAACTGCAAGGAACTTACCTATATCTCCTAACTGGAATGCTTACGGGACGATATTAGAAAAATTAAAAGCTACTCTGAGTCTTACCAAATAAGGTTGAAATTTGTTCGTTACAATAATGACAGGAAAAAAATCCTATGAGAGCGAGATATGGAGGGAATCTGTCCCTTTCTCGCAAATGACAGTAATTAACAATGAAATGCAGTAGAGAGAGACAATATCCCTACATTTTTTCAGAACGCTTTTGACGTGTTGGTACATAAGCATTCCAGCTAGCTATATAGATTAGTTTTTTTTTTTATACCACGACGCCGACGACGGAGGCAAACTGACGTCAACTGTCAAACAAGGTGTCAACGGTTCTCTCAGATCTGTCAATTTAAATTCGACAGATTTTTTTATTTCGACGACAGAATGAAAATCTTTACTGTTGGCAAAGTTTTTTAATGAATCTTTATTGATCCCACTGTGTTCTTTTCTAGTCATTTTAATGCAATTTTATTTTTGTTGCCTGCTTCTGTGATGTACAGCTTCAAATGACCATTAAATGAATAAAATTTATTGTCTATTCCCAGTATTCCCACAATGTTTTTGTTTCGTCGAGTAATACTGTTATCTCGAACCGCAACCGCAGGTTCTAAACTTGACTGTACGTAATGGGTATAAATAGCATCGTACATCGTAAAGTACTTCATCTTTCAATTATTTAAGCTATAATAACATTATTGTTGTTATTTGTAGAACAAAAGGCTGTTAAGATAATAATAGCATTGATTACCTACTTTTGTTAGATTATTTATTGTTATGATAATACACCGTTGGTTTGCGTGTTTTTATCTCTATCAATTGAATATCAGTGTGTCTGCAACCAATAGTGTTAGTGGTACTTATTATAATTTTTAAATTGCTCTTTATTAATATCATATAAGTTCAAAATCATTTTAATATTTCAGCATTGAAGAAAAATAGACTGCATCCTGTTAATTTTATTCCCAGTTACTCCCAGAAGGCAGATAAAGGCGCTATCAGCACTATGGTTGACCCGAGAAGAGTGGTGAGTTATGAAGATATGTTAAGGGTGATTAATGAACCGAGTAAGGTCATAATAGACGTGAGGAACCCTGATGAAGTGAACTCCACAGGGATGATACCGTCAAGCATCAATATTCCATGTAAATAATTTTTGTTTATTATTTTATTTAATCTAGAATTACATTTCCTTCCTTTCCTTTTAGTAATTGTTACGACTGCTCACGGTTGCGGTTTCTGAGGTCTTGATTTGGATAATTTTTTTATTATTTTTTATTGGAGCACATGTTTGTATGATCTGTATGAGTGTTGTTTTTTGTAGAATATGTATGTATTTAAAAATTTAAATGTGTTTATCAGTTGTCTAGATTCCATAACATATAATATCCCAGTTTATATTATCTTAGTTTAAAAAATGTCAGAAATGCTCTCATTTAATTCTAAAGTGATCCAAATACAAATCTAATATTTCAATTATTTTAAAACATATTGAGATTTAAGTGGCACAATGTGGCCTTTCAATGGCACAACTTCAACATAATTTAAAAACAAAATCATCATGGAGAACTAACATATCATTATCCATAGAAAATGCTCACAATTGTCGGTAGCCTGGATAGAGCTTCTCAACATAATGGGGGTGTTTATTTCATTTGTATGGCTACACACCAACAACCCATGTAGCCCGTCAACTAATCTTGATACATCTGTGATTTCCAGTTCGTTAAATATAGTTTAGTTGAAATAGTCTTGTTGGATTGAAAAATAATATTTTACATTTTCTGCATGTATATGTCACAGCCAACTGGTTAATTGAATGGCGAATATAGCTCAGGCAGTTAGTTGAACGCCGCCGTTTAGTAAAACGGCTAGGCAGTCAATTAAATGGCTGATTTAACCAGTAGGCTGCAACATATATAACATTTTCTAGGAATAATTAAAACTGAAGATTATTAGTAAGAACAATTTATGTTTAAATTAAATAAAAATTAAACTCAGACCAACAAAAAAGTAAAGACGGAGCATCACGAACATCAAAATGAAGCCACCTGTTTGTCTATGTGTTTGTTGGCAGGGTTGCCACTTGTTAAACATTTTGCCTATAATTTGGGAAATCATATTATGTGTGTGGGATAAGTATATAATTATATTGAACGAGTAAGATATTGTTGTGTTTGTATTGTATCACAATTGTTTAGAATGACTTCTATTGCGTATAAAAACTTCATACATCGCAAAATAATAAAAAAATCAAACAATTAGAAAGTTCTATACACAATCGTTTTTATCCGTTTTCACCCCCTTAGGGGTTGAATTTTAAAGAACCCTTTCTTAGTACACCTCTAGACGTTAAGACAAACACACCCTCCAAAATTCAAATCGCTACGACCAGCGGTTTCGGCTGTGCGTTGTCTGTCAGTCATTCAGGACAAAGCCTTATAATATGTATGGATGGATGTCAGTAAAAATTATCTATTTTTACCATTGTAGACACAACGCTGTAGGTAGTATTGTTGTCAAAATAAATTATTGTTTTTATCTAAGTATAAATCGTTTTATTTGCAATGAATATTATTTACTAGAGACTAATTTAAATTATTTCGATTTATGTATTCTGATCGTTTAAAAAAATCTTCTACAAAATTCGTAAATTTAAAATTAATTAATTATTTATTTCATATTTAACTTTTTTAATCGAATCATTAATTTGTGAGGTCATTACAAATTTCACAAAAGAAAACGAATCGACAGAGTATAATCTGTGGTTTAATAAATGGGGAAATATCAAATCATAGCTATGGCCACATTATTATTTTTGTTTTGTTGGCAGTATTGGTACCAACTAACCTAAAAGTAACCTTAAATTTACAGTTTCATTAATTAAGAAATGATGTAAATTCAAGTATTTACAAGTGATAAGTGATTCCATGGGATTTCTTTTGTATATTACTGTTGTTTTTGCAACCTTTCACAACACAGGTAGGCATTATCACTTTTTTTTATTTTAGCTATTTGTTTACGACGCGGCGACGACTCGTGACGTACTAAAAGAAATTGTCTTGGTTTTAGTGTAGGTGTGTGCGTGAGGTTGTGTGTTTATTTGGAATGTCTTGGTCAAGTTGACTTCACTGCAATTGTTCGTGATGTTCTGTCTTTACTTTTTTGTTGGTCTGAGAAATTAAAACATTACTTCAGACATCCAAAGAAATAAAAATTATCATCTACTGTTCTGCAACTCCTTGAAATTGCTTCTTTAAACTATTGAAATTAATTATGGTTCAAAATTGCTCAAACATTAACGCCCTTATTACAATAAAAATAAACTTGATTGAGTCATTTGCCCTCTTATTACAAAATATAGACTAAGTATTAAATCAAGTTTAAATTGACATAAGCCATTGTTGCTTGTCCATATTTTGTAATATGAGGGCAAATGACTCAATCAAGTTTTTTTTTATTACTCATTATTATTGTTACTTGTTATGAAAACAACTTGATTATGTTGTCATTTAGTAATCATTCAACCTTTAACTTATCAATACTTATAAATTTATGCTTAACGGTAGAAACCCACTCATCGTGCCATAACATGAACGTAATAGGAATGTATCAGGCGCGTACTATGACCACTGAAACGGATCGAAAGCGGTCTGTTACCGTATGCTACCCGTATTATGACCGTAAGCAACCCGTATAATGCCCGTAAGCAACCCGTATAATGCCCGTAAGCAACCCGTATAATGCCTGTAAGCAACCCGTATAATGCCCGTATTCAAATTCACACCTACCAGTGTTGCATGAATGTCGCTGTAATTGTCAAAATTCGCGGATACAACCTGTATACTCACCGTTTTTCCGCCAGCGCGCAACGGTTTGGCAACGTCGCCTGACAAGGAGCTTATCGGTACCGGCAAAATATTCTCGACGTTCCGTGCATAGCACGCTATGTTGTTGGTCGGTGATGAAAACGGTCTAGTTTCGTACTTTTCAATACAAAGAATATTTTGTCAATAAATTTCTTGAGAGACCAATCATAATAATTATATAAGTAAGCTTGAAGATTCAATAATAGTGTAATAATAAAATCATCATAATTAATTAATAGCCTACCGGGGCCCAATGCTGGATATAAACAAACACCATCACAACCTGTAAACAGCTTCATAGACATACTTTGTCACTCCAACTTGCACCAATGCCTTGTCTTTATTTTCAACCGTCGGAAAGTTTCCATCCGAAAACGAGGTAATTTACAGAACTGGGCCCTGATTCTGACTCATCGGATTGCTCCCGGATCGTAAACTTATTCGAATCTTAGAACGACGTATTTTTACAGCTTAAGTTATTAAATGTTACAAAATAGTTTACCGTAAAGTTATAAACTGATTAATGTATTCATCTATTTTTTTAACATTCTGTTTGTTAACTTTAAATAAACTGACAGTTCTGGCCGAAAATATTCCAACAGCTCAGAATCAGGGGGCTGGTAGAAAATAGATGGGTTTAGTAAAATATTACATTATTTATGACATTTTCTATAAGTATTTGATAACCGTTTTAATACCAAGTAACTTATGCCATAAATTCATCTCGTTATTAATATCGGATACTTTCCTATACGGGAATTTTTCAACGGTTGTAAGGACCCTAGCATCCTATAATAAATTATCGACACTCCATTTGGCACAATTCAAATTTTTATTAATGTTACACTTTGCATACTTGCAGTGGGCAATGTCAAACAAGCTTTGGTCTCTATGTCTGACGCCGAGTTCCAAAGAAATTTCAGGCGTGAAAAGCCCTCAGAGAATGATGAACTCATCTTTTATTGTAGAAGCGGAAGGAGGTCTTCAGAAGCTTTAGATCAAGCGTTGAAGTTGGGATTTACCAAGTATGTATACACCGGGGCAATGGTTAAGGTTTCAAAGGCATACCGAGCTTTAGCTTAAACATTACCAAGGAGTTAGCTACCCTTCGCTTCCCTGTGTAGGTACTTCCATTCAAGGACCCCATTATTGACATTATTTTGTGAATTATCTTTTCTCAGAATTTGATATCAATTAAACATAGAAAAAACCGTACCTATACTAATCACAGATATTATAAAAAATAAGAAAAAAAAACTACCAAGGCAAAATTAGGACCATAAAAATACGTTTTTTAAATTTCAGGTCCAAAACATATTTGGGGAGTTGGGATGAATGGTCATACAAGAGGAAGTGATGACTTTCAAGAAATTTGGTGAAAATTATTTATTTTACCATTAGTCACGTTTCAGTCAATAAATCGTGCTGGTAAATCTTTTTGTTTTCATACAAAATTCCTTTAGAAAACTTCATTAGTAACTGTTTTGGTGATGCTATTTACAAAAAAAAGCATCAATTGCATGCAAAGTGCGACATATTTCTGTCAAAGGTGTGTGTGGGAAATTACCAACGAATAAAAATTGGTTGTTAGGTGGCTGTATATGCATACCCGCATGTTGAATCTTTTCAACATTAATAAACATATACATAATTAAACATTAAATCTGAACACTTTCACATCGTTTTACGCTAACCGGGGACAGCCAGTATGATTGAGTTAACAATTATTGGCCGATTTCAATAATCATCTATGGATTTGGCTACTAAAGTTAGAATTTTGACATAAGCTCCATAAAAAATGTGTCAAAATTCTAACTTTAGTAGTCAAATCCATAGATAGATAGATTATTGAAATCGGCCATAAATGAGCAATTATATGGGACTGTCCACAACATCACGTCCGTCATGAGTAGTCATGACGTAGGCACGTGCAAAGTTAAATACGTGTCCGTATCGTAAAAATGCACGCTACGATGCTGCTACATTACACGTTTTCATGTTTTTGATATTATCATTTATTGTGTTATACTTACCAGAGCATTGGGCGTGCCTAAAAAGTGTTATTTAATCATTAAGAATGAAAATGAGCCGCGCACCGCTTCCAAGACATCGTCTCGCGGCGGTACAAGGCACCATTTCACGTTGACGACGACAGCGTGGCGTGGAGATGTGGCCTAATAGTGAGAAATACGTGGTCAATAATCACTTACTCGTAACTAAACGCTCAAGTGAATCAGAAATTTAGAACTGTGCCGTTTATCCAAACGGAAGTTTCCGTAGCGAAAGCCTAAACGTACATTCTGAACTGTTTTCGAAAAGATGACTTCAATTTACGGAAAATTTCCGGTCAGGTTTTTGGTGACGGCCACGGTTTGGTGGAGCGGCTTAGGTTCAGAATTACTACTTTCTCGAATTGACCACTTTCTAAATCGTCCACTTACTTAAATAAGTTAATCATAACATAAGTTCTAAACAATTAATTCGGCGGAATTCGGGTTATGGTATTCAATTAAATTAACAGAAATAAAATAACGCATTAGTTTTCTGAAAAACCACTACCTAGTTAATCACTATTTTTATGGTTGCATATTTAATTTAAATAAGTATTCGTTTATAATAAAAAAGTATATTTTAAATTGAACTTGATTTAAAAAATAATCGAGCAATTATTGACTTATGTTTTACTTTAATCATATTATACAATAAATTTTTTTACAATTACTTCTCGGATTCGAATATCCTTCCGAAGAGATTAGAGAGAGTGAGAGAGAGAGCAAACAGTATTTTTATTTCCGCCGGATCGGGACGCCGCGTTTCATTAACCTGTCAGTTTCAGATGCAGAAAATTATAGACGGTTGCGAATAAGGGGGCATTTAACAAGTTAATGTTTAGTGTGTTTCATAAAAAACATGCATGACATGACTAAAAATAAAATCATTTAATACATCTTTGGAACTTTTATCAAAATTAAGATAATGTAGAGTGTAGAGGAAGTGGTTGGTAACCATATTCCCATATTATATCAATTGGAAAGTCACAAAGATAACAACATTGACCATTACTAAAATTTATTTATAAAATATTATACTTAGACAAAACAACACTAGCATTTAAACAATGTCAACAAGAACAATTTTATAAGGAAACAAAATATCACAGGGTTTTAGTCGCCCAATCCGTCCAACTGCCGAGATAGTTCTTTGCACTAGAATAAAAAATAAATCTTATATTACATCAGCAAAGCAAATAAATCTATTTATTCATGATACGTGTAATGAGACAGCTAATGTTGTAATTGTCACACTTAATAACAAATTTCAGTTTTCAATTCTCAATGATTGCATTAATATTTACTTTTAATTTTAAACATTTGCTTTGCATTATATTAATTTATATTATAAAACGGGAATTCATGTTTACATTATGTTTTTGGTTACATGCAATTGCATTAATGTTTCATTAGCATGCATTGGAGAGGATATAAAAAGGCAGAAATTTCTAAAAAGTTACAAACTGATTAGATTTCTAGTTTGTTAAATTTTCTCAGAAACCATCATAGATAGGCTTATATATCTTTCTGTGACTTACTTTTTAAATCCAAGACTTAAGGCATTTTCCTGTGCCTTACCCGATCTCTTCCCAATCATACAATAGAATATCATTTCAGTATCTGCTGTAGGCTTAGCCCTCTCATACAATTTCTGGAATTCAGAATCAGTTACTTGACTCAGTACTGGTACCACATTAGCCACTGTAACAAATATATTTATTGAATCAATCTTTCTTCTTTAACCTTTGGACCGCATTGTCCTAAATTATACACATTGAATAGAACCCATTTTCCCGCTTTGTTGGGTTATCTACAAATTAAATTAACTATGTGATTTATGATATGAAGTAATAAACAAAGATTTTTGTATTAATGTATGTAATGAGGTCGAGTGAATTTCATCATCATCATATCAGCCGCAGGAAGTCCACTGCTGAACATAGGCCTCCTTAAGAGATTTCCAATAGGGCCTGTTGTTTGCGTCCTGCATCCAGCGCGATCCTGCTATTCGGATCAGATCGTCTGTCCACCGTGTGGGTGGGCGTCCTACGCTGCGCTTGCCGGTGCGTGGTTTTCATTCGAGAACATTACGGCCCCAATTAATTTAGTGAATTTATTAATAATTAATTAGGCACCAAAACATGACATTACAAATTAATGGAATGATATAATTGATATATTTAGGTAAATTGAAAACCATGAAACCCATGTTCAACAGCAGAAAAAGCAGATGGGTGAAGATCCAAATATTAGGTCTGAAGGATGTATAAATGTTCATAAACAAATCACTGTCAAAATTTATTTTAAGATTTATAATGGCATTAAGCTGTAAGTAGGTAACTTAAAACTTCAAAATAACCCAAAAGTTGTTATTAATTCATTTAATTGGGTTTACAAAAACAGACATAATGTTGTTATTGTTTATTCTACATCCAATTTAGCTCCAGTATAGTCGCAAATTTTAGACTCGACAACAGATTGTTACGCAGATGATTAACCCAATTTAAAATAAAGGCTAGTAGAACACGATTGCAATAATTGATAATCTTACATGGTATATTGATACTGTTTGGAATCTTGCCATGCTCCTTCACCTCTTCTGGTTCTCTTACATCAATAATTAAAGCACACCTATTTTTCGTCGCTTTTTTGACATAACTATAGTCAACAATCAACTCTTCAGCTGGAGCTGTCTTTTGTTGTGAGTACAACCGGTGCTTAGGAGTGTTGGCGATAAGCGAAGGAGTGACATCTGAAGTGAAAGCATATAGGTACTTGTTAATTAGTATGTATTTTATTTTAAATCTGATGAAAACTCAAATTCTTAGATAATACTAACGGCTGGCGGCATTTCTTCTGCAGATCTTAGGTGTCGACGTAGAAATCGACTTCGGATTCGGCGTTTTTACCTTAAAGGTTGATGGTACGACAATACGTACAAAAATCCGCCGAGACATGTTTACGTTATGTAAATATTTGGATTAATTTAAAATTTGATCGGAACTCAATTACAAGGTTTTGCAATTTTTTTCAGATTTTAATTCAGTTCTTATTGACAATTCCCTGTGAAACGACTGAAAACCAAAAAACAAATAAATTATTATATATAAAAATTTTGATTTTTGAATGAAAAAAGAAATCGTTGACATTGACAGGATAGACCAAAGACTCAAAGAGTAAAGAGTTTTTAATGGAATGGACAGAGGACCATGGAATTAATAAGTACTATCGTACGATATAAGTGCCATGAAATTAATAGTACTTATTAAAGTAAGTATTTAGTAAAGTAAGTAAACTAGTATTTAGTAAAGTAAGTAAGTAAGTAAACTAAAAGCACTTATTAATTCCATGCAGAGAACAGACAGTATTATAATATTCTAATTTATGGATAGGACTCTGCTGAGTAAAGAGTGATATAATCACTATGTTTTACTCACAGAGTACATTAAGCTATACTATTACTTTACTCTTTGGCTATACTGAAATTTTACTGCTGAGTTTAGTTAGAATGTCCTTGGCTGAGTGAATTTCGAACAGGCAAGGCATGGCATTAGGCAACTGTATTTTTTTTTATACCACGACGACGCGGTGCGGTGGCAAACAGACGTACAGTACGCCTGATGGTAAACGGTTACCGTAGCCTATGGGCGCCTGCAACACTAGAGGCAATTGTAAGAAGTATTGATGCACTGCACTACCTTTAGAGCATTCAACCAAAATTTAACCAACCAAAGTTGGTTTACTGCTCTGACGTTTACCTGACCTTTAATTATTGCTTTTATCTTCATTAGTTGGTATCTGTTTTTTTTTTATAAATATGTAAAATGAAGGTATCCTGTCTCATTAATCATTAAATAAATATGGTAAGCTAACTTTTAGCAGTTTTTTTTAATGAACATAGTTCTATTGTTACTGGTTGCTGGGTAGGTTCCATCCTTAAGTAGACAACATAATTTGTCTTTTACATTGAATGTAGATAAATATTGGTTACTTTTTGCAGAACAAATACTAGGCGATCTGGCTTTTGTACTGGTGGTCATATCAATTCAAGAATCTTCAGTTCCTTGACTAGGTTGAGTGGTTGACGAATTTCGAACAATTGATGATCTAATCATTAGAGTCGTTCGAAATTATATTCAAAGTCACTGTGGTTTACAACAGGCAACTTTATTAGTTTCAGAATTTCTTTTGTTAAATGGTAATACTACCTGATTTTGACAGCTGACCCCATCCATCAAAAGCTTTCAAGCTGTGCGAAAATATTTTTAATATTTTGATAGAAATATTAATTCCTTAGAAATTGTAAGTTATAATGCAATAATATTTCACAATATTGAATATGTTCACATTACATTAATTTGTGTCACATAGTATCGTGTGGAAAACTGAAAATTCGAAGCATTCGCAATACCTTGTGATTTTATTTTAATCTATTTCTATGCTGAATAACGCTGTCAATAAACACTCGTAACATATTTGACTTCATTTTTAGATGCTGTATGCATAATATAAAGGAGTGAGAGTGTAGTTGTGATGTGGTGTGAAATGGTTTCGTTTTGAGATTAATAAGGCCATTATATCAGAGTCATGGGATCCATGCGACCGACGGGAAGGTTCCTATCATTCACAAACAACATACAAAGAACACAGAAGCAAGCTGGTAAATGTTCTACTTTCTTTTGTAGATAAATTCAATAACATTCCTGAATTATGAATCATAGACTTGTCCTTGTTTGTTTTTATGAATGTTGTTACAGATTATAACAAAATGTTACTTATAGTACCTAGTGAAGTCAACATTGGACATTTTACACAATTTATTAGATTGTAATAGTAGTTGTTATTGAAAAAAACAGACTACTATGGCCTAAAAATTTGTGATTTCGGCAATGTTAAATAATTAAAATTAGACCCTCAAATCATTAAGTCCGTTTTTGTACTTGATTTCAGCAAAAAATTTAATAAGTAAATAAAAATAAATAATAATAGTTCTCATACATATTCATGAGGTGAATTGATTTGACCAAATAGGGAATAAACAAAATGTTAAAATGAACATTATTTGTCCGTGTTATGACATATTGTCATAACACGGACAAATAATGTACATTATGTATTCTAAATATTAGAATACATAATGTCATTACCCCATTTCAACATGTGGATATCCTAAAAAGCAATTAAGGGAGTCACCTTAAGCAGACAAGAGCGCTGCGAGAAAAAGAAAATTCGAAACAAAACCTTTTACCAATCCATCTGACCAGTGCGATTTAGTAAGCTGAATTCCTTCCACAATCTTTGGAGGCGACCTGTGTCCAGCAGTGGGACTATTATTGGTTGCAATGATGAAAAATGAATATTGATACCTTGCCCTGCAATATGCTTTTCCTTGTCAATGCGATATCAACCTTGCCTTCTTTATATATATAAATAAAAATTGGCTTTATATATATGTAAATATAAAGTTCAAAATTAATCAGCTTTCTTCTCATCTCTTATAAATTAGTAAGTGGTAACCGCTGCCAATGGGACATTTGTCATAGTATTCCCCTGTAGCTGTTGCCTACGAAAAGGAAAAGGGAAATAGGAAGGAAAATACAAAAAGAGAGGAGGAGGAGAAACTGGGCCTTTGGTGCTCCACAATCTATATAGGTATAATTGATTGCAGTGCCAACTGGTTTCCCTCAAAGCTTATCAGGCAGTGAGACAGATGTATCAACATCCAATGAGAATTTATCAAGAGAAGAGCGCTATGTTGTACGTCACACAGCACGGGTGGAGCCTCAGGGCCAGGAGAACCAGTGCCAGTCCAACAATAATAACAGGAATTCCCTGAAGGTAAATAAATATTAATATAATACCATATAAAGTGACCTATGAGTAGTTACAGAAACTTCTTAAATAAATTTTAATATTTGTAATATTTTACAGTATTTGTACATAAGTAATTTATCAAATTAATTAGCATAATAAAACAAAGGATTCATAAAAAAAGGTTTGTCAGTCAGGTGGTTGAATAACCTATTGACCTCTACACTTACGTAGCAACACAACATAGCTGGATAGTAAAAATATGACTACTATCATAAATTGATATCAAAAACGCAAACAAGCTAAGCTTAAAAGATTTTAAGACAAATTAACAGATGTTTATAGTCCAATAGGAATAAAGTATTAAATACATTTTTCTGTTTACATTATTTTCTGTTCCACTATTTATAGGAAAGCGTGACTAGCAGTAACCGTAACTCTCTCAAGGACTCTGTGGGTGGAGGCAACAGCAATCGAAGTTCGTTGGATGTATCGTCTTCATCTTACAATACTCTAATTATACACAACCAAGACGATTCGTGGCCACCGAGACCTACGCCTATTCGGTATGTGCAATAATAAACCACAGTAATATTAATTATTGATATTGGGTTTTCATTCAAACCGAAGAATATTTATGTTGAGTCCTTTAATTGAATGTTTGTAAAATTTCTTAATTTAGCTCTAAAATGATGATTTTGTGTAATAATTTATTTTATGCTTATGGCAATGAACAGCAAAGAATATGTTTTAAACAGAGAACACGAACGAACAAGTAGTGAAGTGAAACACCCAACAACACAATCTTCACCATACCACACTCTGAAGAAGTCAGAAGGGGTGAAGAAACCGAGTGGTATACCGGTGCCGAAACTTCACAAGGAACAAACGGTCACTACGGCTGCCAACTACATAGATATTGGTGGGCAGAGGATATATACTAGCCCTCCCGATCATGGCGTTCAGGTAAGAGTTCTGTCTCCGTGTATATATGCGATTTAAATAAGTACGGGATCGCACTTGACAGTATTTGCCGCAAACTTCAGTCGAATGTGCATATTTTTGTACAGCTAGCAAAAATAAAATAGGCAAAAAAATTATCTCGTTTCGTTATGTTATTTTGTTACAAGTGTTAATTTAAATGTTATTGATTTTTTTTTTGTTATTGTTCTTTTTGCTTTAGTTTTATTATTGTTGTTGTTATTACTTACTACCACTACTTATTCGGATAATAAAGATCTTCAAACCGAAAAAGTATGTATGTACTTGTAATGTGTTTCGTTTTTTGTACACCCTACTTGTAAGGTATGAAGTTGTCTTCAAATGGAAAACAAAATGTTTATTTGATTATAAATTATATCATATAATATTCGAATTAAATATGATAATTTGACAGTCCCGTACTTATTTAAATCGCATAGTATAGCAGTAAAGCTACATATTTTTCTTTTCCTTCACGGCATTAGAGCCCATTTTGCAGACAGAAGTTTTCATTGGGCGGTATACCATTTTTGCAGTCAATAAATTTAGAAATAAGATTGTTTTGCTGGGTTTTATTTAATGCTGATCTATTGTAGCGCCCACATATACACTTAGGATTTCTTCTAGAGTACTTTGTGAGGAAACCCACGGTTTTTTCTTTCTTTTTTTCTTTTTAAAAAAACAACGCCCGCACTAGGGAACAAGCCCTGTGTCGCGGGGAGCTTTACAAACATGAAACTAACGGACACAAAGTACACCCAGACTAGAAACAAATATCTATGAATCACACAAATATTTGTCTCGTGTGGGAATCGAACCCACGTCACCCAGCACGGCGATTTAGTGGGGAGGCGACCACCTTAACCACTGCGCCACGGTGACAGTCACAGACGCGTGTTGTGTTTTGTTTCCTCACGATGTTATCCTTCACCGTCAACAGATGGTAAGTCAAGTGATTAGTATATATAAATTCCACAAAGTGAAATCCACATTGGTGTTGCCGTTCGGAATCGAACTCGATCCGCACGAGTTGCACGCCAGTCACTTATCTGGTGGTCAAACTTATCCGTTACTTATTTTTACGTTTTGATGGGTTAACTTTTGTTCATAATAAGAACAAGGTTTGCTGGAAGAAAACTCAAATTTGAGTTAAGCTCGCCTATGTACATGTCTTTTCTCTCTGTGTTGTGTTGTTTTGTAATTTTTGTGTACAATAAAGAATTATAACAAGACCTGCGGACGTCAAGTTAACTGTACGGCGGCCCGCAGGCCGTCGTATGACCACCCGTGATGTACTAAACTAAAAAAAATAAAATAAGCCTTTATTCAGACAATTTGCAAACTTTACAGTAATTGATTATTTGTATTCTTATCTAATATTGTTACATTATAGATGATGTTGATGTGGTGTTCTGTTGGGTATCAAATAATTTATTGTTTTGGAACTACTGTAACTTGATTAAAACTGTTGCTTTTTCGCAAATGCACTGTCTAAGCATCTATGCGCTTTATCTTTCAGTATTCTTTATCGAAATGGCTATGAATAAATAAACTGATGGTATGTAATTGTACAGGAAATAACCGAGATTCCGGACGACTTTCTGAACCAATCGTCAGTGCTGAAGCACTTAGCTAAGGAAGTGGCTCAGTCGCCGACGCCTCGAGGTCCTACCCCGCCCGCCTCGCCTCGCACCCCCGCTCCACCTCGCGATGACAGTCGGAAAGCTAAAGGCAAATGTTCCAAAGCTAAGCTTAGTAAGGAGAAATTGAATCTATCGAGGTCACAGCCCGATTTGACTAGGTAAGTTATCTATAGTACTATCTATAATATAATAATAATAATAATATTCTACCACATCCACACAGCGCCATCTAGTCCTAAAGTAAGCAATTATATTTGCTTGTGTTATGGGTACTAAACAACTGATATACTACTTAAATACATTTTTTTTGTAAATATATATTATAGATAAATTACACCCAGACACAGAACAAACCTTTATGCTCATCACAAAGATTTGTCCTGGGTGGGGTTCGAACCCACGACCTCCGGCTTAGCAGTCAGGGTCACTAACCATTAGACCAACAGGCTATTCGAAATCTATACTAATATTATAAAGCTGAAGATTTTGTTTATTTGTTTGGTCGGACGCGCTAATCTCAGGAACTACGGGTTTGATTTGAAAACTTACTTTAGTGTTGGATCTATCGACGAGCCCATTTATCCAGGAAGGCTATATAACATCATGCTACGTCCAATAGTAGCTGAGATGTGAACAAACAAAAATCAATGTGAGCGAAGTCCCAGACAACACCTAATCATCATCATCAGCAACCCATTTAGTCCCACTGCTGGGCTCGGGTCTCTCCTCTCCTCTAACTAGAGAGCTGAGAGGGTTAAGGTCATAATCCACTGACGCTGGCCTAGTGCGGGTTGGTGGATCAGACATACTCATAGAATTTCTTCTAGGGTATGTGGGTTTCCTCACGATGTTTTCCTTCACCGTTAGCAGATGGTAAGTCACTTGACTAGTACATATAAATTCCACAACACCTAATCTATACAAATAAATAAAATTGGAGTGTCTGTTTGTAATATTAAAATAACCGCTTTTTACTACATGCATATGAATGTATATACGATACAATACCAAAATAAGATTTTTTAAAATTTTTGTCTGTCTTTCTGTCTATCTGTTTGTTCCGACTACTCTCTGGAACGGCAGGACCGATTTTGACGGGACTTTCACTGGTAGATAGCTTATAAAATAAGGAGTAACTTAGGCTACTTTTAGTTTAGAAATATTCTAAAATTATTATAAAAAAAGTAATGTCGCTTTTGTTAAGCTCCACGCGGCGAACTCGCGGGCACAGCTAGTAATTGAATATCGCCTCTCTTAAGGTAGAGTCTTAATAGAACGCGATCTTCGTTCGTTTGTGCGAATGGGAAATTGAATGTGTACTAACGATACGTGACAACGCGACGCGAGCGAAGCGATCATCGATGTGAGCAGCAGCGGACCCATTTCACAGTTTGCATGGCATCGGTGCTAAGTATGGACGTCGACTAAATAATATGGATTATTTATTGGTGGAATAACAATTCAATGATCTGCGTGATATTGACACAATGATTTTTTTAAAGCATTTGACATATAATTTTCTATATTTAATGATTACCTGTATTATAGACATCTAAACGGTTATGGATTACTGACATTTAAACTGATTATCTATATTATCGACATTTAACTTTATATAATATTATGGTTTAAGGTTTTGCTTTTATACTCTAATTTATTCCCATTTGTGACATTGATTACAACTAATTAATAATTATGTACTTACAAATAATTTTAAATACAATAATATTTGCACACCTGTTTAGGTAAGATATGGTTAAATGGCTATACGCAATAATGTTAACTATGATCATCTTTTGTATGTAACCCATATTCAGGCAAATAAATGATTTGACTTTGAAACAAAAATGATTCGTTAACAAAACTGAAGTCAAAATTGCAAATATCCCGTCATCAAACTTGCGATGATCGCGCATTCGCGTTATATTAGGACAGCTGTTCGACATCCATATGTTTGTTCGCGTGTTCATACGAACTGAGTTCGCGCGAATACAATTACTAACTACTAAGAAACTGCCGTACTTTCTACGGCGCACAGTTTGGAAACAGCTGGTGTGTTTCTGTCTTGAAATTATTGTCAGTATTTGTCCGTGTAGTGATAGATTTAAGAATACATAATATCACTACCCCATCTCAATCATATTGTCTGTATATGGTTACTTCCATAGTCGCCTTTTACGACACCCACGGTTTGTGCACTGCGAGTATACTGACCTTCAGCGTGGTATAGTAGGCTAAATTCCCTCCACATTCTTTAGAGGAGACCCATGCCCAGCAGTGAGACATCTGTGGGTTGTAATGATGATGGTGATGAGTTGTCCGTATTTTAAAAATATGCTCGGTAAGTGGGAATAGGTGCAATGTGGCGGTGATGCAGTGATGCATCTTGAAAATCTTCCCCTCTGTGAAAAATCTGTGCTTCTTGTTCTTCTCGTGTGGGCTTGAGGCATACCCTGTTGTTGGAATTTATCAAGTCGCCCATAAGGCTTCCAACTTGACGTAACGACTACCACAATAAATGATAAATTGGGACCAACGGCTGTTCGTGCCTTCCGAAGCACGAAGACGCTCGATAATGAAAGTGCCACAAACGGTCACCCATCATAGACTGACCTTGCCGAACGTTGCTTAACTTCGATGATCGTAACGAACATCTCAGGACTACAATGCTACGAGCGCCTTTAACGTGCTGTTATTTTATGTTTTGTTGTTTCCTTACAATTTGTTTCAATGTTGGTGTAGTGTCGGGGTTCGCGCAGTTCCCGGTGGTTCTGAGTCAAGTGGTTGGTGCAGTGGGGGGGAGGGGGAGCTGGAAGAACCTGACGACGCCTTCACAGCAGTGCTAGATGCCCTCGCGGCAGAGAACCATCAGCTCAAGAGACAACTGGCTGATGCTTGCGAACGAGTTGCTAAAACATCCAAGGTATGCCCATTGTACTATTAATTATATAAAATACTCCGATATTTAGTTTAAGGATAGTATTTTATTGTATAATCGTATTCATTGAGTTTAAAATAGCTGTGTTTATAGTTGTAATATATAATGTTGGTATGAGAGAAGTTATACATATTATATGACTAAAATAGTCATATAATTTGTATAACTTCTATCATAACTTAGTAAGATATATAATGCATTATGATAATATAACCATACTTTTGATATCTATAATTGCTTGTGAATGGTTATGTCATAGTTAGATAGTCTTTCATGGTGGACTGATATGAACGTTACATTACCGGTAACGTTAACGGTAACGAAATAAAAGAATCCAACATTCAAGTATCGTCCAGCAAGTGTTACGTGTTGCAGATAAATTTAAGTCTGATTACAGGTAATTTTTTTTTACATGGATTAATTAGATTGCTCGCCGTGGCGTATATTAGGTGAGGCCTATGTCCAGCTGTGGACGTTGTTACGCTGATATAATGATTATGATGATTAATTCTGGAATCTTCGGTGGGGGTTTTTCTTCAAAGATTGCACGTGGCGACACGTCATTTTGCGACGTTTAGAAGTCGAAGTGATTTGTAAACGTCACAATTAGGAATATGTCAATCCACCTGACAGTTTCAATGGGAAAAGCCACCACAGATTGTAAAAGATTGTAAAGAACTGTAAAATATTATTATTGTTTTTAATCTGTGTTTTTATGTTTTATGATCTATGTATATTATTGTGCGCCGTTTGTATTTTATCGTACATAATAAAATATTTTTCTTGCTTTCTAATTTCGGCGCTCAGCTTGCTCAGCTCCTATTGGCCATAACAACATTGTAACATAACAATAATTTAGCCTATGTTACTCAGTGATATGTAGCTTTCCAACGGCAAAATAATTTTTGAATTGGTCCAGTGGTTTTTGTTAATTCGTTACATACAAAAATACAATTTTTTGTATTTATAATGTTATTAGTATAGATAACGATACCAGGTTCAAATTAATTAATTATTAGTCTACGCGCTATCTTTGGGAAACTATGTCAGCGCTAAAAAGCACTAATACACAGTATGATACAATACAGCTATGTTTTGGAATATGTATATATTACAGTTAGAGGAGGAGGTGGAAAAGGTTCGTTGTGCGCACGAAGAGTTGGTGGGGTCGTGCTCGCGACGCGAACGTCTCGAGCGAGCCGCGCGCGTGCGCCTGCAGGCCGACTGCCGCCGTCTGCAGGACCTCAACAGAGCGCTCAAGCAGCAGGTCTGTATACTAGCTGTTCTTTACTCTACTGTGTTGGACTGTCACCGTGGCGCAGTGGTTAAGGTGGTCGCCTCGCCACTACATCGCCGTGTTGGGTGACGTGGGTTCGATTCCCACACGAGACAAATATTTTTGTGATTCATAGATATTTGTTTCTAGTCTGGGTGTACTTTGTGTCCGTTAGTTTCATGTTTGTAAAGCTCCCCGCGACACTGGGCTTGTTCCCTTGTGCGGGCGTTGTCTTTTCAATATTAATAATTAATAACTTTTGTTATATTTCATATTAAACACCATGGGTTCTCAAATTTGATGACGGAACACCCACCATAGCGTTTTGTTATGGAACTCCATATCAAATAATGAAAGACGCTGTATTTTAAATACGAATAAATAATTCTACTTAATAACTATGGTATTAAATATTGTGAATGGTGAGTTTTCTAAGGAAACCACTTTGGGAATAGCTGATATAGACTGTTTTAGTAGCGCAGAGCGGGAGCCTGGTCCTTAGGTCCCGGGTTCAATTCCCTAGTCCACTCGTTATTGTCTTGAAATTCTTAATATCAGCCCGGCGTCTACAAATGTGCATGGTAAATGTCGATAGGCTCGCCCCCTTTCACATGGAACCAACATACCTAAACTCGAGCTGGAATGGATGTAGAATAAACAATAACAACATTGACTATGTTTTTGTATGTACCAGTTCTCACCAAACTTTTCAAGCGTGAATGTCGATAACTGTAATTTCTACCGGCGAAAATTTTAATATAAATGTATATTTGTAATGTGCGTAGGCGCATCCTACGCTTTCAGTGACTAACTACTCGTAACGATGTCGCATATACTCGTGACCGTCAAATATACAAGAAATTGCAATAAAAAAAGTGTAAAAATTGTTTTATATGCTGTTTTATTGACAACTTACTTCAGCCCGCGGCTTGGTATGTCGATAAAAAAATGGTATCTGTGTCCTTTGGGTTCTGGACTTGTATTTTCCATTATGATCAATTAAGTAGATAATCGCCGTACTTACGTTACTTAACTTTAAAATATATTTAGTAAAAACGTGTAATATGTTCTTAAGTCGATACGCCGAAAGACGATTATTCAATGCAAAAAATGTGTTTATTTAACCGACTCACACAGGTCAAATACGTTTTTGAAAATACGTTTTTTCCGAAAACCGGTAATAACAAAATCTATCTGGGTATATCCATGTTATGCGAACATTGCAAAATGCAATATTACATGAAAAAGCAATACCTATTCCGATCTATGGTTATTCAATTCTAAGTCCCAGACTGTCTGGTAAAATAATTATATGATTAATTACGAACCGAACCTATTACTAATTGTAATAGGTTGATCACTATTACCTTATATGCTGACGAAATTTGGTTGTGATCCACCTCTGCCTACCCCTTCGGGGTTGAAAGACGTGGTGTTACGTCTGTAATGTTGTATTATGTTACAGGTCGAGTTACTCTCGCAAGGAGTGAGAGCTGAGAACGATGGGAATGCGGACGCTCTCCGCAAAGAGCTTCAAAACAGAGAGATGCTTATTGCGCAACTTATTACACAGAGTAAGTTATTAATTAATGTAGGTGCTTTGTTGAAAATGGGGCTGGAGTATGGGGTTCTTCAAAAAAAGGGTGAATCGTTTTCTTGAAGGTCGGCAATGCCTTCGTGATGCCCCTGGGTTGAAGGTATCCATATCATATCCATCTGATGATTAGTATTAACCGTAAATGGAGTCGACAATGTCTGAAGTAATTGAATATAATTGGTTTATTTTCAAATTACTTGCATATAAACTAGTTCCCAATTAAAATTTGTCTTTTCTATTAACACTATCCATTTTCTGCGATATTTGTTTTAAATACCTATAACCTAAATAACCCAACATAATATTTTCATGCCCCCCCTTAAGTTTCAACAAAATTAAGTAACACTTATTTTTTATCAACTTTTTTTTTTATTTGAATTTCAATTAGGTACAATACTTACAGATACGTTAGGTAACGTTTTCAGAAATGTAAACGTACTTCGCCCTCTGACATTTTTCTGCGCCCCCTAAGGGGGCCTCTCTTAGGGGGCGCAGAAAAATGTTGGAGTTAGCTAGTTGGGAACACCTGCATTAAATAATAATATTGTGTACAGACAAAGAGTTGGCCTGTGCGAAGGAGCGTCAGGAGATAGAGATGTCAGCTCAGCGCGCCACTCTACAGGAACAACGGACACATATCGATATTTTGGACACGGCGCTCACTAACGCGCAGTCCAATGTTGTACGACTGGAGGAGGAGGTACACACTCTTTGATGCCCTTGTTGTATAAAAAAAATTCAGTAACTTACAGTTTTAAACCTATTTTAGTTAACATTAGCTGTGCCTGCGACTTCGTTCGCGTGAACAACTTATCCCGCATTCATGGAGTTTTTTTTTTACGAAACTCTTGATATTTTTTCAAAACGAAAGTAGCCTAAGTTACTCCTTGTGACATTAGCTATTAGCCAGTGAAAGTCCCGTCGAAATCGGTCCAGCCGTTCCAAAGATTAGCTGGAATATATATATATATATATATATATATATATATATATATATATATATATATATATATATATATATATATATATATATATATATATATATATATATATATATATATGTATTCTTTCTTGTACACATAAAGGCTATAATATAAAGGTTATGAACCTACCTATATATCCCAACATGTTAACATAAAAATAAGACTAATCTTACTTATATCTTGTTATCTATAATTTATCTTACGTCACACTACCCCCAGTGTCGTCACGCCAGCGGCTACGTAGAGCGAGTGATGGGACTACAACGTGCGCTGGCGTCCTTACAGCAAGCGTCCGACCGGCGAGAACACACCGAGAGGAAACTGCGCGCACAGCTGGAGAAAGAGTTGCAGACGCTCAGGTATTTATGGTTTTGTTTTTTTTTTTTTGGAAACGTTTATTAGCTTGGTAAATTTTGTAGCAATAAAAACCTTGTATAATATAATATACTAGCTGTATCCGCCACTTCGTTCACACTCTCTCTATATTTTTTTGACGAAACCCAATTTTTTTTTTCTAAATCAATGTAGCCTAGGTTATTCCTGACATTAGCTATCCGCCAGTAAAAGTCGCGTCAAAATCAATTCAGTCCCGTCATAGTTTACCTCGACAAACAGACAGACAAACATTAAATATTAAATTATTAAGCAATTACCTTTGCTTTGATTTAACATTTTATATAAATAACCTGTCGTAGGTTTGAATTTATCCATTACTTGTTTAGAATTTATATAAAATACAGACACACATTTAGAAAAGAGTGTTTCACAAGCATTTTTTTCATTTGGAGTTAATATAATTGTAGGCATTCTTAAATAAAATTAAGAATAATGTGTATCAGGAAGCGCGAGTGCAACTGTGTAGTGTTGGGCGGGGCCGGCGCGGCGGGGGGCGAGGCGGAACTGCGGCGCCAGCTGCGGGAGCGCGACGAGCGGCTGCTGGCGCTGGAGGGCGAGTGCGCCAAGTGGGAGCAGCGCTACCTGGAGGAGGCCGCGCTGCGACAGGCCGCCGTCTCCGCCGCCTCCATACCCAAGTTAGTCTCTACAGTACTGTCACACGGGCAACCGGAGAGGACCTGAAAAAAAAAAAATCTAGATTACAAAGTAACTCATATGAAAGTCATAAGTTAAGAATGTAAAACATTATCATGTCATACAGTTTGCTTACCACCAATTCGCGAAATAATATTAGTTTGAAGATATAACAATTTTTCTCTTATGCTTTCCAGGGACGCTAAAATAGCGGCATTAGAGAAAACATCAGCGGAGTCAGAACGTTTGATGGCAGAAGCACGAAACGAGAAGATCCGACATATGGACGAACTACACATCGCGCAGAAGAAAGTCGCCGATTTAGAAAGCAGGTAAACTAAATTATTCATATACATTCCTTACAACCAACTAAGAGAAGTTGTTGTTGCATGCTGCAAAAGATCGCACACCTCAGTAGAAAGTTCTCCATAAGAAACAGCTTTTTCAGGAAATAGCTTTCTTCTGAGTGATATGAGTGGTTTGAACTCGCTCCACTTTGAGAGAATTAAATCTACTCCACTTTGAGTGATCTGATCCTACTCCACTTTGAGAGACCTTAGCTTACTCCACTTTCAGTGATCTAATCCTACTCCACTTTGAGTGATCTGATCCTACTCCACTTTGAGAGACCTCAGCCTACTCCACTTTCAGTGATCTAATCCTACTACACTTTGAGTGATCTGATCCTACTCCACTTTGAGAGACCTCAGCCTACTCCACTTTCAGTGATCTAATCCTACTCCACTTTGAGTGATCTGATCCTACTCCACTTTGAGAGACCTCAGCCTACTCCACTTTCAGTGATCTAATCCTACTACACTTTGAGTGATCTGATCTTACTCCACTATGAGAAACCTCAGCCTACTTCACTTTGAAAGAGCTGTTATAATATGGTTTTATTACCGTAATAAAATAAAAAAATATTAAAAACAGAAAATAAAATACAAGCGATATTGACCTTATAAACATTGTAGGGTGAAGGAGTTGGAGTCGAAAGTAGCCGAGCGCGACGCGATGATCAAAGTGTTGCAGAAGCACACGAGCGCTGCGTACGACAGCGGCGCTTCACTCAGGAACAACTCTAGCAGGGAGGAACTCGGTGAGATATTTTATTTATATAAACCACTTGCTGTTTCAATTTAGTAGCAATGTGGATTCCACTTTGTGGAATTTATACGTACTAGTCAAATGACTTACCATCTGCTAACGGTGAAGGAAAACATCGTGAGGAAACCCACATACCCTAGAAGTAATTCTATGAGTATGTCTGATCCATCTACTCGCATTAGGCCAGCGTGAGTGGATTATGGCTTAAACCCTCTCAGCTCTCTAGATAGAAGAGAGGAGACCCGAGCCCAGCAGTGGGACTTAATGGGTTGCTGATGATGATGATAAACAAATAAGATGAGATAATTATAAAATTTATTTAATCTCTTGCTTTCATGACGGCATTATCAAATGATCACGAGGGCGGGAGCTAGTGCTCCATAGAAAAAAAATTAAATGGGAATTACCCCAAAAATGTACTTAATATAGTATTGTACGTTGTGTTCAGTGGGGCTGTCGTCGGGCGCCTCGTTCTCGAGCGCGGAGGGCGGCGCCAGCGTGGCGGGGCGCTACCGGCACCTCGCGCGCAGGAACTACTCGCCGCACAACGATAACTCCAGCGGTAACTACTTACCACTACTTGCTTCTTTTACTCTTATAGTCACAGTCAGCTTGCGTCGTCCAATTGCTGGGAAAAAATCTCCTGCCATGACTATCATACATTCGATTGCGGACCAGCATTGTTGACCTCTCTTGTTGCATAAAAAAATCCTGCCAACTACGAGTTGAACTCGTGCAGAGAGTTCTGTATGAGATTAATGTTCCTACAATTTGAGGAAGTAAATAACGAG
Source organism: Laspeyria flexula (assembly GCA_905147015.1). Taxonomy (NCBI): domain Eukaryota; kingdom Metazoa; phylum Arthropoda; class Insecta; order Lepidoptera; family Erebidae; genus Laspeyria; species Laspeyria flexula. Next base: position 3,908,472 of record LR989958.1, read on the forward strand.
TTAATAATACTTCCTCCAAAATCCCGAAATCCTGGGATATAAGAAATTGCAAAATACTCATTGCACTTTGAAAATGCATCATCGTGAGGCTACCCTAGAAGACATTTTGAGGATATGTCTAATTAATCAACCGGTTTTAGTTAATCAATTAGGTCAGCGTGTCTGGGTTGTGGTTTAAAATTATCATTTCTCTAGATAGGAGAGATCCTTGGCCAGTTGTTGTTGAGTTAATATATTTTTTAAGTTTATACATTGGCATTACAGGTTATAATAATTACGTTTGATGAATATGTGGTGTGTCAGGTTGCGGCTTCGACAGCACGTCGCTGCGGCTGGACGAGCAGCTGGCGGCGCTAGACGCGCGGCTGGAGCGCCCGCCCGTGCCCGCCGTGAGTTACCTGCCGCACGACTCCGCCATCAGGCCGCATGCCACCTACTACTGACTACCAACACACCAACGTTCTAACAACGGTTGCAAATTAGCGTTTATTTCCGTGACGATAAAGCTTATTTTTGCACAATAGCGGTCATTTTAAATGCTATTTTCGAGCGGTTCTTTTCCGTACAGCGTTGACACCGCGAAGTTCATCAGTTAGCTACGTCACTCGCGGAATACATTTTTGATAAACTATATATTGAGATAATTATGAATTTATAAACTCGTTTTTTTTATTGATCGTTTTTAATGGGAAGAGGGCTGATCGATCGGTCAGCTCTCTTCCCGCTAAAATCGATCGATCGAGTCGAATCGATCGATCGATAAACTATTCAAACGATATCGTTTTAAAAATGTATAGCGCTGTATTGTACAATCACGGACCCGTATGTAGTCTGTATCTAGGTGCCTCTTTCGTTTCGTCTTCCCTCCGTCGCGCCATACGGTCAACAAAGTCAGGATTAAGTACAATATTTTTTGGTAAAGAAAATATTAATTATGTGATCGTGATATGCATCCTACTAAGCATGTCATACGAGCGTATATGCGCGTATCTCGTATATTATAACGATTCAGTACTGTTTAATTTTCTCAAACGAATATACCAGAATGTAAACAAGTATAGTAGAAATTAAAGGGAAAAGTACCTGTACCAAAATAAGCATAAAACGCGATGAAAAAACGCTAGTCTGCAATCACTCTAATCGTTTTTCGACTATGATCATAACCAAGCTAGGGCGGTACCTTTAAAATTTTTCAATCGAATCGACTGTTATTAAAATTTTCGAATGATTTGATATCTGAAATCGATTTTCCGAACGAATTTAAACGTCAACAGTTTTCTAGCTACAACATTCCTATACAAATAATTCCGTTTAACTCTCATTTACCCGATGCGAGTACACAGCAACTTTCTGTCCTTGTCTAACTCTTCGGGACAGAAAGAGAAGACACGAAACTTGTTGCAACTTCATCGTGTAAATAAGGCTTATTTCACATAGCAAACATTCCTTGAGCGATGTACAAATTATCATTAAAGGCTTTGTGTTCCGTGTGATTTTTACCCTAACCATTTATATACAATTATAACAATTGTTGTTTTCAGTGGGTGCTTTTGTCTCTTTCCCTCTTATGCGCGCTACACACCTTCAGTTTTAACTGTGCGATTTAACTGTACAGTCGGACTGTACAGACAAATCGTTAGGTGTGTAAAGTTTTATTTGAACGTGTATAGGCTGTAGAGACCTACGATGTATCTGTACAGTCCGACTGTACAGTTAAATCTGAAGGTGTGTAGCGCGCATTAGGCTATTTCCACCACTAAATAAGGCCTAAGTTTTAGGGTTGTTTGACATAAAGGGATGAACAACCCGTATTCTGTGCCTTCAGCGGTGTCTTAACAGTGTGGTGCCAATAGCTAATAGAATCTCCGAAGTTAAACAACATGTTTTATTAAACTCCACTAGTTAAACCTAGTCTTGTAAGGATAACATTAAAGTTTTTATGTGAATTGATATCTGTATTTAATAAGTTATTGTATTCTTTATTGTAGATTTTGTATTCAGTTTATTATTTACGGTATTATTGTACTGTCAGCAATAAAATAGATAAGCTTTTTTAGGAAAAAAAAAAATCTTAACTTGCTGCTCTTTAGGTTGAAATTTTGCAAATAATCACTATATTTAATATTGTTATAATCTGTACCAATCAATTTACTAAAAGTGTAAACACACCTTTAAGGTCAAAATGACCATTGACCACATAGTCATTCAATCAAGATAATAGGTTCTTACAATCTTGTACAATCAGACAAATGACTTAAAACTTAATATCCGTAAATGTTAAACTGATTACAAATATTTAATTATATGCTAGATTTGTTTCCAACAAAAATATTATACAAGAATGATGATTTTATATGCGAAATATTATGATTCAAGGCATTGGTCACAAATTATGCCAAAGTTAGAATAAAAATATTTTCGGAGCGTATTTGCAAAAAACATACTTATTCTATTAAATTTAAGAGATTATTTTATGTCTTAGGTTAAGCAGATTTACATGACGAAAGTTTCTAAGTGACTAGTTCTAGCCTTTTCTTTTCGCTTTGCAACCTTTTCGAGATACGGTTGTCGTATAATGAACTTTAGGGAAATAGAACGTTTTTTCATTATAATACTGTTCAAATGTTCCTGTAATTATTATATTAAATTAAACGTATATTATTACGATTGACAGTCACAAAATCGCGCAACTTTTAACGATGAAAAGAATTGAGGTTTGACATTATGCTGGCGATCAAAACTATTGCCGCGGATTTGCTTAGTGGCGCCTCTAGCGGAGATAAGTTGCACTTTTGTATAACTATTTCAACAGCTAGAATAGAAATGGGCCATTTTCAAATAATCTGCAGAATAACTTGTCCCTAACTAAAAAAAATCTTTTCCTTCTACACGATCCATTTTCAGCGCCATGTGAGGAAAATAATTGCTGACCGACGGCTAAAAAGAAGTTCCTAGTATTTTTGAAATATTTTAATAACTGCCTGGTTAAAATTAAAACTCAATACAAATCGAAAAATGACTGAAATCGAATGAATGATAAGATGTTTTTGGTTGTATATAAAACTATTGAGCGATTTTGTGACGTTTTCTCTATAAGATTCATAAGTGGACGTTTTGATATCTTATATCTTCGCCCTCCTTCCCAAAATATTTAACAGTATAATATTGCCATCCCACTCACGCATACCGTCTAAGTGTGCTATTAAAAAGAGATGAAAGTATATGCAGTTACCCTGCCTTCTAAATTATTGTGGAAAGTATACCAACAAGATTATAATGAGATTAACTAGAGAACACTTAGTAATAATTATGACTTAGTTCATGTAAATGTATTTTATAAGCACGTCAAGTAACAATGATTGATTAATGCAATTTGTCCTGCCATGTAATTGCCAGCTATGGCATCGGTCATCTGACGTTATACTAAGTTAACAGAACGTCTTACATAGTAAAAATACTAAGTATTTATTTATAAAGGGCAAAGTGATAAGCGGTAGCGGACGCGGGATACAGAAAACGCTTAGAAAGAGTACGACACTACTATAGAAGCTTCAACTAAATAATGCGAGTGTGTCGTGTGCTACGGAAAAATACATCTAAAACATTAACTTTAAATTTATATTTATTAAATAATAAACAATCAATTACTGATGAATTATTAGTTGTGAACACTAGCCGCTTGCACCAGCCATCGCTTATAAGACATAAGCGATGAGCGAGTAATGCAACCTGGTTTGTATGCAGTCACTTATATCCGACCGTTAAGTGGTTGGTACTATACTATACAGAATATGAGTTTCATATTTATAAGTCACCTATTTGTTTGACTCTTTGCGCCACGTTTTTAAAACACTCACAGAGCGTTTTTGTATTTTTATTATTACCTTTAGCCCTTTTCGCTACATGTGGTTCGATGGTAATCCAAAATAATTTCAAGCCCATCAACTTGCAATTTCTATGTGTTCTCGGCGCACGGAGGCGGTTCACGTTGTGCACGCGCAGGCCTTTCCTTCCTACAACGGTCGCCCACACGGGTCCCCGTGTCGGAGCAATTTTGTATGAACCCACAGACGTATGCTTAACGCAGTTTCGGGCCTTAATAACATTTTATTTAAAATGCGTTAGAAATAGATTAAATTAAATAAATCCCAATGAAGGGCGCAATATAAAATTTTAACTATAAAATATATATATGATTTTAAATCCGAAATCGAACACTAGTTACCCCGCTACCGCGTACACTCTCGTCCCCGCTTCCTCTACCGCGATCGCCAGTTACCGGTACCATGCACTCACTGTTGTGAATAAAAAATCTATGCAGCTATTTATTTACAAGATTACTATTGTAAACCTTGTCATGTTTAGATTAAGTATATAATTATGTACTATATTCAATGCCTATGTGAACATAAAAGACTAATTGTAATACTTTAAATATAATCCAATCACAAGAATCAGTAAGCAGACTTTTTAAGGCCAATTTTTTTGTTCGTTAACGTTTTTGTACTCATTTTAATTCAGTGGCAAGAGCTGCCATCTGAAGCACATGTCTAAAAGAAAACAGGTTTCGACATAATTTCTTTTACATTGCTGTTTAATAAAAAGAAGTTTTAAATTTCGTTCCTATGTAAATTATTATATTAAGTTCTTCATAATTCGTATAAACTTGCACTTTGCGTACGGGAGAAGATTATATTCTTAAACAATATTGTAAAATATATATCTCATAATATTTTTGTTAGACAACTGAAAGATGTATGTCAAAATCGTAGCAGGTGGAAAGAAATAAGTTCTGCCTACCCCTCTCTTGGGAAAGTGGCTTGATCTGTTTGTTGAATACATATATATTGATTACGCCGCTTCCCGAGCAGATTTATTTTTTAGGATTTTTTTTTGTGTTATTCCACGACGGTGGCAAACAGACGTACGGTCCCGCCTGATGGTAAGCGGTTACCGTAGCCTATGGGTGCCTGCAACATCAGGGGCATCACGAGCGCGTTGCCGACCCTTAAGAAATCTATTCACTTTTTTTTTTAAATAAAGTTATAAGTCGTAATAGTAGGACTGATTCTTGTGAATGGGTTATGTTAAAGTAAATTTATCGGTTTATAAATGTAATACCGATGTTCTAAGTACTACTAAGGAATTGTAAACAAATATATTTTAATAACTTTGTATTCCATGTAACTTTAATATTTTTATAGAGAGCATGTTTTAGAATAAATTTAATGTTTTGTTTGTTGTGGTTTTACTTAACTGACTGTGATATCCTAACACGTAGAGCTTTAATTGATTGGAATACTATTGCGGGATAGTTTCCACGCTTATTGTGTAAGGCTTATCACATACTCGGGTTACGGATTGTGGCTGATTGTTACTAAAAATAGCGTACTAATCGACCGACATTCTATGCTATCAACGATCGACACGGATTACTGTGTAACTTTCTTATGAAGGACTTTGTAGACTGAATTAATTTAATTTGACTATTTTTAAACGGTAATTTGTTTGCCTGTGGGCTCATTTACGGTGTGAATTTTGTAAGGCAAATGTATATCTTTGTTAAGACAATTACGGGACAATAGTACAACTACTCTTCAGTCACTATTAACAGCGGGGAACTCTTGCGAACACCGAGCCATGACACTCGGGAGTCCTTGGGAATGCCTAACCTATTCTATAAGTTTTACAGCGATATAAATACACTTGCATTACAATTATACGAAGCTTACAATCAGCCAACAAAAAGTTTGCCAAGTGTGAATTTCCCTACTCCTTTACCTGTCCTGAATACAAAGGTATGTATTAAATAAAACAATAGATTTTAACAATTAGCGTCAGAATTAACACTAATGTGTTCGCTTTGTTTGGAGTGTTGCAGTGGTAGCCTACTGACACTGTTATAACAAGACCACTTTAAGTACACCACACTCGTCATATGATTTTTTTTTTGTGAATTTTTTTTACACTGCGCCGTCTAGCCAAAGTAGGCTAATATAAGCTTGTGTTAGGGAATCGCCTCACGCCAAGAGCAACAGTAAATAATTATTACAAGTAAAAAGTATTGTTAAGAAGAAAAAACTCCTGTTTAAATATAGGTAGGTATAAGTGGAAGCACTAAGCGCGGCGCGCCGTATTTGAATAAAGTTCGAAAAGCCGCGAGATTTCCCTGGAGGATGAGAACCTTACAGCGTGGTGTTTTGAAGACCCATCCCTGAACGGGTCACGTAGTATGGTTACCTAGGTTTCCTTAGGTACTTTTCAGATTTACATTTTGCTGCCTACATTTTTGCGTTGGTGTTAGGTTCATCTAGGAAGAGGGATGGCTCGTGGGTTTTTCAAAAATACTATACAGAAGTAAACTATGTACCTATAATTGTTTCTATAGTATATTGTTATTAAACATTCCGTACAGCTAATTAATAATTATAAATAAGTAGTGGTCGTAACAGAGTGGTCACGTTAGAACTTTCATCGCGCGCCGCTTCCGCAATGAGGTAAGAATATCTAATGAAGTAATTAGTATTGTATTGAATTTTGTATTGTGTACCAGTACATTAGTTCTATAACTATTCTTAGAGAACTTGGTTTGTTACTAGCGGAAGATGTTCTTCCGCAACCGGGGCCCTGATTCTGACTCATCGGATTGCTCCCGGATCGTAAACTTTTTCGAATCTTAGAACGACGTATTTTTACAGCTTAAATTATTAAGAGTTAGAAATTAGTTTACCGTGTAGAAAATTAAAAACTGATTAATATAGGATTTTTTCTACATCCATCAATTTTTTTAACATTCTGTTTTTTAACTTTTAAACTGACAGTTCTGGCCGAAAGTATTCCGACAGCTCAGAATCAGGGGGCTGATACGGTAAATACGTAAATTTACGATTTGTCAGTTGTGGTGGTTATAATAATGAAATAGGTATTGGGTCCTTGGGCTTCTTATCTAAATCAACATGGGTGCTCAAATATGGCTTTCAGGGAAGTGTATTTGTATTTAGACACTTATGTTTAGGTATTTAAGAGGAGCTAGGACACTAAATTCAATTTAAAAAAATTGAGCAGCAACCAAGACACCAACGTTTTTATTTTTATTATTTTTATTAAATAATATTAAGAGATTTATTAGAATAATGTTATTACATATTTAAAACTAAATAGAAACTACATATCTACCTACATATCTACAAGTACCTACTATTTACAATACTATAAATAAAGAAAAATACAAATGGTAATGTGGGCTAGGCGTCAAAGTATTCGTAGGCATCACTGTCACCAGGGAAAGTGCCCAGAAGACTAGCACAGCATGCATTGCCACGGTGGATGGGATGGCAATGCTGATTCTCTGTGCGAGATAAAAACCAGCCCTCTGGTCACGTGAAGTGTCGAAAATAAGTTGTAAATCTGAAAAGTAATAATATATTTCAAAAAGACTTTCCTAAAACAAATAATAATTACGTTGTACCTAATATTTTACACAAGGCCTATTTGCCAATGACAAGTTTCCGCATCTCGATAACCATTTATAGTGTGTGTTACAAACTACGTTCCGCAACTGCATACGGACACGGATGAAAGTAATTTCGTTAATCTTTATCACAAACAAAATAGTAACAGCATTAAATAATACCTACTACCTACTTAATTAGATCATTATTATTATAATAATAAATCGATTTAGCATTGGAATGTGAACAGCGTTTAACGATGTTGTTTAAGAAGCGGTTATATTACCATATGGCCAATTTAATTATGTTCTATATATATATTATATAATTGGATAGAATTTATTAATGGAAATAGACAGTTATACCCGGATCCAGGATTTCTATAAGTATTTAAAGCTAAATAAGACAGTAGAGTGGCGTAGATAACTAGTGCAGTAGAATCATTTAAATTAAATTCTTTCAGTGTAAATGTATCTAACCTTTAAATTAAGTCTATTTCAATAGTAGGTCACAACGAACCTGACAAAGCACTTAAAACTTGTGTCTATGTCTGATATTTTAGGAATAGTGAATAAATATTCAAATGCACTGACCTGACCGTGCTCTATATATGATCTGAAATAGGAATTTGACTGCAGTGGAGCGAAGTTACAATTAAAAATGTATGGTAGAGTTATAAATTGATGCAGAATATGCAGACATTGTAATAATAATATTACTGGTAATCAGTTTTAATTCTTTAGGTAGGTACTGTCACCGTGACGTAGAAGGTGGTCGTCTCGCCATTCAATTTGCGTATACAAGACAAATATTTGTGATTCATATATTTGTTTCATTAATTGTGTCCATTCGTTGTGTAAGTATGTGTATAAAGTCTCCGCAATACAGGACTTGTTACCGATTAACCAACAACAATAATTATAGATTTTTGACTATCACTGCGATCTTAATGTTCATTAGTAGGTATAAGTTATTAAGTTCACTAAGTAGGTATCATTGACTGTTTTATGCTATGTTAAGAAAACGAACAACCTGCTAAAAAAAGATTCAGTTTCCGTTAGTAATAGGTGGTAATCGATTTTAGAATTTATAAATTTAAATGTCCATTACTCTTGAGTATTTTTGAAAAATTAAACAAAATGTTTGCATTAATTTATTTGTCAAAAAAACTTGCAGAAGAAATTGAAGCTTCAGGGAGTTGCTTCATCCGTGCTTGTACCAATTCAAGAGTGTTCTTTCATCAACAGCGCGGCCTTTGTTGTTTTCCTGGACTGGGCACAGTTGGAGCTCGTGGTGGCAGCGGCCGGGGAGAAGAGGCACTACTCCTTGAACGCCAAGGTCGCGCGTCGCAGCAGACCAGGTCCTCAAGTCTACCTCCACCACCATCAGCGTTACCACGCCCGCCTCGGAAACCTTCTGCGAGGAATACCAGATACGATCGTTTGGAACATAGAGATGCGAGGAAGGTAAGAGGAAAAATTAAACGTTACCCCAGCGGCAAAACGCATTTTTGCACACGCATTTTTAATTTAGGTAAATAATAACTTAAATGGCCCTAAATAGAAACTCAGAAATGCATTGTGCTAAAGACACACCAAGTTACTCTGCTGATAGAGAATCATGTCAGAATATACAGAAAGTCAAAATTATAATGTAGAGGTTATGTGTCACGTATGACTACTTAATTTATAACCTACTAGCTGATGCCCGCGGCTATGCTTGCGTGGAATTAGATTTGTATTTGAGTTGAGTACAAACAATCACCTAATTTGCTTAAAATGTGGTACAAAAGCTAAAAGAAAAGAATTTATATAGAACACACTTTTTATCCAGGTTTGAATATGCAAAATTTTATATAGGTACATTTGTTTTTAAAACATTTAAAACAATACATTTTATAATTTCGATGCGATTATATGCGATTCAGCCATCTTCGACTAGCACCGATGCAAATACGTGTTTCATTATAATATGTCATTCAATGTCACAAAGATTTAATAAATAGGTATTTAAGTAATTCAATAATAATAAATAAATATCAAAATACAACACTTTCCTATAGTGTAGATAGTAAACGTAAATCTATTAAAATCATAAAATTAGCTGTCGCATTCACTGGGCAACGGCAATCATTCTCTGTAGTATAATTTATTACTCTGCATTTTCTTCAAAGGCTGCCATACATCACCTACTTTTCATTCGATAATAAACTGGTAGGCGACTGGTTCATAAATTGGCACGTAGGGACTGACCAGTGTTATCGAGGTTGGTCATGAAGCTTGTCCTATTTATGTTGAACTAGTCCACGAAGTCGGTGTTGTGATTATAGAAGTAACGACATTAGCCCTGATACTGTGATTCGCTGGCGATAGCATAGCTCGATAAACTAGAATATAAGTATACAGAACTCTATCGTCCCATTAGAAGAATAATGTTTTATCTTCACATAAAACAAAAATGAAATTATTAAAAAATTCGGCATTAAAACCGTAAACTATCGATTGATCAAATTTTTATTTTATTCTTTAGTCAGTATTTTACAAAATACAAATTTGATCAATTGACAGTTTACGGTTTTTAATGCCAAATTTATAATAATTTCATTTTTGTTTTATCTGAAGATAAGACATTATTCTTCTAATGGGACGCTATGAAGATGAATGTTGTGTGAGAAGGGTAATAAGGTAATGTGATAGATAGATACTTTTTCATTCAAAGACTAATACTGAAAACTTTTGTTAAAACATCGAGCGCGGCGAGCACCTTGTACGAGCTTCGATATTGTTTTACAATGGCTCTAGCCGATAGAGCCGCGGGCGACACCTCGTACTCCATTACTAGAAGGGGAGCACCGCTCTCGTCGTTCTTTATTTGGCCACTGCTCAGCTCCTATTGGCCGTAACGTGATGTATAGCCAATAAACTTCTTCGATATCTATCATAAAATCATAAAATAAATGGGCTATCCGATACCAAAAGATTTTTTCAAATTGGACCAATAAGTAGTTCCCGAGATCCTAACGTTCAACTAAACAAGCAAACTCTTCAGCTTTATAATATTAGTAGTTAGATGTAACACAACTTTTTAAAAAGGCAATTCATTAATTATGTTACAGGACTCAGATGGTTCAGGTTCAATAGCATCAAGCGCCTCTCGGAGCTCCCCCCTGCCGTACGATACCGTCCGCAAACTGCCTTCGGTACCAACCTCTGCTTCTCTGCCAGCAGCAGAGTCAAGAGAATCTCTTGTCCGTCCCAGAGACTCCAGCCTGCCTTCACCATCCAAGCTGGCCGTGTATGCGGCTGCCAGGAGACGGTCCGCTGAGTCAGCAAAAGACAACAAACGCACACATCACTATCGTATACAATTTTAATAATTAGTTGAGGTGTTTTTGTACTAAAATGTATAAATTGTTATTGTTTTTGAACAAATCAGATAATAAATACCGTACTATGGTTCTATAATGTCAATTGCCTTAGAGTTTAAATGGATTTTGCGTCGGTTACCTAAGGGTTTGTGGTATTTGAGAATCAAACAAATCAACGCAATATCTGTAAGTTGTTGTGTTTTACGACCAGACACAGAACAGAGGTAGGTTTTCTGAAGTTTGGATGCCAGTTACGTTCTGTATCTACGTGGCTCAATGAAAGCCTTCTTTGTATATAGGGAGATGGAAACAAACCTTTCTTTTTACGTCTAAAATAACCTCATTTTGAAAAACAAAGTAGAACGAATTCTTCGAAGGTATTAAGGACACTGGTTCTGAATCGTACAAAGTCCAAACAATTCGGCTCTCTACTAACCTAATAGTTTATTTTTCAATCAGACAATGAATTCAATAGAATGTAAGACGTACTGCTGAATATATTAATTTTGAGTAGGTACTTTAACCATTTTTTTAAACCTGCAAACTGTAACTGTACCTAACTGAAAATGATCTTTATCTTTATCTTTGTAACAAAATATTTTCTGTACCGTGGAGGACTTTACAAATTAAAGGCATAGCAGGACAATCCCACCCTCTTATCAAGCACGGCTACTCCTGTAACCCAGGGTCAGAGCGACCAACATCGAAAACTGCGAGTGTAGTATACATGCCACTCAGGAGTGTCAAGAAAGCCTAACCTACTGTCTTGGATCCCGCAACGAAATTAATCGTAGTGGGAGGAATTGAGAAGAAATTTAATAAAATTATAAAAATTATCATAAAATCCGGTTATAGATCCTATCTATGAAATTAATGTCCCGTTTAAGTTGTATATGGTGCCCCACACAAAGCCTAAGTAAGTAGCTCACAGTACAGTAGGTAGACAGATCTGTCATTGATGTTTTATTTAATTTATTACCTACACTGCCTTATTTTTCACAATTTTATTCGAAAAAAGTTTTCGATGGGATTGTAAACGATTTTTATATAAGTTGGAAAGAGATAAATATTGAAAATATTAGTTGGTGGAAGGGGTTATGTACCGAAAAAACAGAATGTGAGGGATCATTGACCCCGATGATGCGTAGGGTAAATTGCATTAGACGCATGTCATTGTATTTAATTGAAACACGTTAAAACGCCCGAATCATAAACGAAAATAAAAGAAATATATTGTTTCTTAAATTACTGTCAAGTTTAAGGCCATGACGAAGAGTTTAGAAATATAATTTATTTAATAAGGAATGAATAAACAAGCTTACCTACCTGAAATTTCTATTCGATTTAGTTGTCAAGTCAACTTAACGAAATTAAAAAGACGTGGCAATTGACATTTAAATGCTTATTCGATACGACACAAATTTATTTGTATGTTTATTTCCGAATGATATAGGTACAGTGTGTATAATTAGTGTGGTCGAAAGTGTAAATGTGCTTAAAATAAGGTCATTGTAATTCAGCACGCGTAAGTATTACGTTATTATTGTGAATATTTGTGAATATTAAACTTTATTTTAATGACCGCTATTTTGCATTGCTAATTTAAAAAAACGACTCTACTTACATATTATTATACAAATTGTACTATTTAAGTCCAGCTTACAGAAAATTGCGTTTATAGCTATACCGGTTGTCAAATCATTTCTTTTTTATAAAGTGACATAGGAACTTATATTATATATTTTGGTTTTGTTGCTTCATTCGTTATTCTATCAGCCCCCAAACGCATGCACATTAGATGGAGACAAAGATAAGCAAGCTCATAAACAAGCCATTGTAAAATGCTGAAAGTACAGAGGAAATTGTGTACGAAAAGCGTTTACAGAAATTGTAAAAAAAATCGAATTTCTAATTGTAGTTTATAGTTTAGGTTTATCTACATCGTTACCCACCATTGTATTTGATTACACATAATAATTATACTTGGTAGGGAAACCTCTCGGTAATGAAAACTAGGATTGTGTTAGTTGGCCTTACTTATTACGATGTGCAAGGTCATGACCTCCGTTGTGCATATCTTCGCAACGCGGAACATGCGGGCCATTGGCCTTTCAACTTATGAGCCAGTTGAATTTCGTTACATGCCAAATCCAATATAAAAAAAGTATTTTTAAGAGAAAAATAAATATTTTTCTTAATTTTTATCTTTTTAGAATTTAGTTTATTTAGTGGCTTTGTACGACAGAACTAGCGCCAGTTTCTGTTTCCGAGCGGACCCTTTTCACCCTGTATCATTTTGTTTGTTTTATATTGTTTTATAATTTTACATCAAGTCATAACTCATAATATGCATTTAAGTCTGAAAACCTAATACTGTTTTAATAGCTCAAATAGATGTTAAATAAGCCTTGTATGTGTTACAGACATTTTGTTTTTGTGCGACGACGCACGCTGTATCAAAGATTAAAAAAATTTGATTTAATTTTTTTTGAAAATTTTGCCAATATCATATATATCGCGGTCCTACTTTTACACCTTTGTTTTTGTCACTGTTGTTAGACATGTATGAAAACGGTGACATTATTGCTGCACCTCATATATTATCATCTAAGCGCAATCCCCTGGGGGAGCGTAGAGGTCTTGTGACCATTACCCTGTCTCTGTCATTCCCAATATCATAATTCATATTTTTTGCATGTACAATATAAGAGAAATAAATAAATTATTATTATTTTCATTATCAACATGATTTCAGTCACCCTCACAAGTAAATCCATCCAGTAAAGCTATACCTGTTACAAGTTATTGACATACAAAAAGTAATATAATTCCCTTTAATATAACTCCCCCAAAGAATGTCTACGACCGCTACGACCTCCCCCTCGCCCGCAAGTGTTAGCGGTGTGAGAATCGGTGAATTGGGGTAGCGGGAGGTTTAACGAAATGAAATGAGCCCGGATAATGGCAACAGGTTGCCTTCTATCACATGAACCTAATTTAGCTGGCAAAAGAGTGTGATGGACCACTGCCTACCCCTTCGGAGGTAAAAGGCGTGAATGCTACGTTATGTTACTTACCTAGTATTCAAACAAGTAGCATAACAGGTGATACGTTGCGCAACAAGTCGTTTGTAGTGCATACGAGGTATTGATACTATTGTTTGTTTATAAGGTCGATGTTCGTTGCAACTATTTCTGTATGAAATTGTTTGTACTACGGCTGTGTCGGCTCTTGACAGTTTTATAGTTGTAACGCCTGTTTCACACTCAATGTTATCGAGAAAAAGATAACGTTTGAAAAGTAAATTATAGATAGACAGCCTAAACTAATTATAAAATAATTATAGTTTTGACAATTTCGTATTCTGTTAAAAGACTTAAATCTTTGATTGACAATTTACTATATTTTATAATACAAGTGTATACCTCATTCTAACGCCTAAATAAGTTTTACCTTCACGTATAATAGCAATAGGTGTTCTACACGGTTATTAACTTGCGTTCCAACTAGGGTTTATTCCCGGGAATTCTCGAGCCGAGAATTCCCGGGAAATCGTTGGGCTTTGTTCCCGGGAAATCAAGCTCGAGAAAAGTCGAGAACTCGAGAAATCATGTACCTATGTTTTTACACGTTCTTTCGTGTTTCGACTCTAGCAAAGTACCTATTACATAGTTTACGTAGTGAGTGTTTCATAGATTACGAGATAAATTGAAATCAAACAGGTAAGTCTTTTCACTTTTATTGACACTTCATGGCTTTATTATTCATATTATTTTTATCAATAATATAATCTAAATATGATCTTAAACTTTAGTACCTATCTGTTCTTTTCTATTATTTTTTAGTCAAACTTTAATACATAAAATAACTAACGATACTACTACTAACGATAACTAACGACTACGGGTTTTCACAGACGGATCAAAAACAGATATGGGAACTGGAGCTGGCATCTTCTCCGAGGATCTTAATATCAACATTTCAAAACCCTTGGGTATATACAACACGGTCTTCCAAGCCGAGTGTATGGGTATAACTCTGGCCGCCTCAGCGATCATGGCCAGAAGAGTGGAAGGTCACTCGATTCGCATACTCTCGGACAGCAGGGCCGTGCTACAGGCTCTAAACAGCCACACAGTGAACTCAGGACTAATACTGGAATGCCATCAGAACCTAAATCTGATAAGCCACACCAACAACATAATCTTGCAATGGATCAAGGGACACAGCGGATCTAGAGGTAATGATGCAGCGGATGAGCTCGCAAGAAGGGGATCAGAAACGAGTGTGATGGGACCTGAGCCCATTATACCCATCCCTTTCACATACCTTCGTACGATCGTGAACAAACGCACAAGTGATCTACACGGCAGAATCTGGACTAACCTAGAAGAGTGTAGACAGGCCAGGGAGGCCCTTCCTATGCTCTGCCCTGAAACCGTTACATACAGGGCTAAGTACTTCAACAATACAGGTACACTCCGACAGATCACCAGCAACGTCAATAGACTGCTGGCGTTCTTCGGCGAGCTAGGGTGGATCGAGTGAGCTATCCACCCTCACGCAAAAACCGCGCCTTGACGTGGAGTTGCGGACAACAGCCCGCCAAACCACCATAACTAACGATATATTAATTATAATACTTAGTCTAATTATATTTCCTATTTTTGTAAAACAAGCTTAGTTTTTAATTATTCTGATATGTTTTTCTTATATAAGTAACTTGAAATTAATTAATGTGTCATTTTAAATTTGTGAGACGACGAATATTGCCAGTTGTGTTGTGTGTGTGTGTGTGTATCACATATTACTCCAAGTGCTTATTATTAATTTTTTGAATTGCGTTTGTTATAGATTTCACCCTGTCTCCTGCACTCTAACCAGCCAAAAATGGTGCTGTCATTAGAATTATGAGTCTGAATAATATTACTTCTGTATTTTGTTAAAAAAAGTTAATTAGCTTATTCATAAGATTAATGTTTTTGAATAGGTATAATCAATAAAAGCTTTATAATTAATTTGATACTTTTATTTGAGAGGAAAACCACTGAATTCGTTGACGTTATTGGAACCAAATAATATGAGAAAACGTACGTAAATGTAAATTTCTCGACAACCCGAGAAGACCCGAGAAGACCCGAGAAATTAGCCTCGAGAATTCTCGAGACCCGAGAAATTGAAAAGCTCGAGAAATCATGAACCCTAGTTCCAACAGAGTGACCTTGGTGGGAGCTTGGTTGCTATCCATATCCGCGCGCTAATATGAAATTTGGTTTACAACAGCCGGCTACACGGTTGGAATCCACTAAGAGCACCTCTGTGGAAGCCAAGTTTACAACCATGTAGCAGGGCTTTAAGTTTTATGTACCTAGTCGTGTAGGTGTGTACCATTTTGCGATTACGTTGTGTCGTTTCGGAAATTTATTTAAATTAATTTACTTTACAAGTTGCTTCTTGTTCTCGATAATTTAAAGAAAATTGGTGAATGTTATTGTGCATTCCCAACTTTCTTTCCAAATTTACCATTATTTAATATTAATTTCGGTTTAATGTATATATTCGTGTGAAACAGACGATAATAACTCAGTAAGTAGTTTTGACAAATAAAAGAAGTGTTTGTAACATAGATTAATGTTTTAAATTTTCACTGTCATAAAGGTTGTACTTTTACCAAATTAACTGTATTGTTACTTTTTTAGTTTTAGATCGAATTATTAAAATACGATAGGAACATTTTATATTTCCTCGTCTTTCATTGCTTTCATAATCCTTTATTAACCCCTGATGCAAAAAGAGGGGTGTTATAAATTTGACGTGTCTGTGTTGTGTGTCTGTCTGGGAGGTTTTATTTTAAATGCTGATATGATTGTTATGGTTTTTATTAGACATTTTATTAAAATTGATGCAGCCGATTTAAGACTAGCTCTTGTCTCTCTTGGCGTGGTTAAAATTGTTTTAAAGAACAATAGGTACGCTCGTAAGAGGTACCTAAATACGACTAAAATATGTACTCCTATTGAAAATCTATCACTTTATTCTTAAATTTTGAATTTTTGAAAAAAGTTCAATCAAATTTTATTAGGAACTTGCCAGAGTGCCAGACGAAATAGGAGAATGCAATTTTCTTGATAAATTGAAAACTTCCTGCGGAGACTAAGTACTTAGATTAGTTTATAGGTAGACAAACATAAACAGGTTATGGAAATATTATGGAATGAACGTGGAATGCTTTATTCCCGTTATTACTTTTTTTTATAAGCCTTCGACTTCGCAATATGGCTTCTTTAATTTGAATTAAGTGGTTTTGTAGTAATCCCGAAGTAAGTTCAGAAATCCCCGTTGATGGGGATTTTCAATGGGGATAAGTGGAATAACCCCCAGGGTTAGATACCGTGTCAGGCAATAGAGATTTTGTCTTGAAATTCTCATAATCAGCATTTACAAACGTGTCTTGTTAATGACCATAGGCTCGCCCCCACCTCGCGGCTCGCCCCCTATAACTACGGATCAAACAAAACGGGCAAATGTGGTTTTCCTCAACCTGGGGTAGGTTGAGGAAAACCACATTTGCCCGTTAGAGAATCAGGCGTGATACTAATTTAAATTATGAATATCTTCACAATTACCTAGTACATACCTACATTGTAACTGAATTATAATGTCATATTGATAGGTCTACAAAGGAGCGCCAAGCGCCTACGTCATTAGACCTCGTATCCTGTTTATGACCTCCGCTGTCAATCCTAGTTAATATATTAATTCGATGTTAACATCTACCGTTCGCGTGGAAAATGTACGGTTCATTTTAGATGTTTCTACAGAAATGCCAAGAGAAATTGATCAGAATATGTATCTAGTATGATAATATAGTCTGTCTTGTTCAGGACTTTTAAATTATATACACATTTTGCCGCACTGCTGGGCAAAGGCCTTCCACATGATTTCCATGTTTTTCTGTTAGTGGCTTGTGACCCAGTCTTATTGATATATATCTTGTTGATCACGTCATCTTTTGCGTAGTATAAAACGCCACCATCTTGCTGCGTCAGGGCACCACGTGGTAGCTTTGGCCCAAAGCTCGTCAGAGAAACCATTGGCCAGCTCAGTCGCACTTTAGCCTTGCGGTTTTTTTATTTAAAAATAAGAGGAAAAAGTTTAAGATATGATTGCAACTGGCCATCAGACCAAGTGCCCATGAACATGATGAATAACAGAGTCATGGCTCCAAGCTGTAAACTTATTACAAAAACGCCTTTTTTAATCTTTTATTTAAGTAAGAGTACACAGTTCTTTAAAATGCCTTTATATCATTCTCCAAATTCGCGATTCAAAGAAAAATGATTTAAGAGGCGCGACTCACAATATTATTTTCCATTCCTTGCATTACTATGGATTTAATATCCTTTAGAAATAAAATATCCTAAATTTAATTTGAAACCTTCCTTCCTTTCCTTCTAAGTGCAGTACCTACCTATTCAGCGTTCAGTGGCGTAGGATGAGATTATGGCACTAGGTAATTGTAAATATAGACCTTACAGTGATTGGCATAAGATGGAAATTGCTGATGCTAAATACCTCGATAGAAAGACCAAACCGAGACCTCAACTATAGCAATAAATTACCGTCCCATGACTGGGCAAGAGTCTCCTCTCCTCTACCTAGTAAGCTGAGAGTAGAGGCAAAAAGCTGTGCTATATGGTTGGAAACCTGCCTTCCACAGAGGTGCCCTTGGTGGATTGCAACCGTGTAGCCGGCTGTTGTAAACCAAATTTCATACAAACTACGCGGATGGCAACCAAGCTCCCACCAAGGTCACTCTGTTGGGAGGACGCAAGTTTATAACCGTGTAGAACACTTATTAGCCTGCAATAAAATTTAAACACGTTGACCCTACGGGTATATGGGTGGATTTATGTTTGATGTTTTCCTTTACCCACATAAAGCAAGTCGTATGAAAATCACAAATACAATCCATTTTGGTACTACCGGTTGGAATCACACTTGGACCTCATGTTTTGCAAGGCGGTCACCTTCCGACAATTCAACTGAAGTAGTACTGATTAACGTTTAATTACGAATAAACAATATCTCGAATATTCATACAATGACCTTGATCCTGACATTTACGTGGTGAGGCAAATGAGGCCGCGCAGCGACCTCGCGCGCCTGACCGAGACGTTTGCGCAACTCTTCTAAAGTAAATTACACTTGCGTAACTCCGGAGTGGGGAATGGAGTTATGTCCCATTCAATTGGGGGCGAGCCCATTGGCATAAACCGAGCACATTTTCAGACTGGGGTGATACCTATCTACAGTGAAGATCAAGACAGAAAAACACAAATTTAAAAATGATATACCGCCGTTCCCACCGAATAATATCGTAATCGACTATTACTATAGAAGTGCTTTTATTGGGAATTATTGTTCTAGAGGATTGATTACACCTTGTGAATTTTTTTCAGAATATTCGTACGAGTACTTCTCGAGATAGTCATTTTGTAATGACTTTACCTATGCTATTCGCCTAAAAATAAAATCACAGTTTTATATCGTAATAGGTATTACTCACTTTTCAATGTCTCATCTTTTACAGCAAACTGTTATTACGATCTTATTCGGGTACAAAAATTAAGACAAATTTCGGTAATGTAATTTCCATTATTATAACTATTTATAAAACGGGATACAACTAATCTTTTATAAGCCAAAAAAGGATTTGTGTACAATTTACTCTCTGTATGAACAAGCTGAAGATGCTAAAAAGCTATTTTTGTAATAAAATAATAATAAAGTTGGAACGTTAGATAAAAAGAAAGGAAAAAGCTGCGGTTAATTCAACAAATACTACAGTCGCTGTTTTTGATTTAGAAAAGACTTAATCTCAGTTAGGTATTTTACATTAAATGTGCAAATATCTTTTACAATTTTTAACACACTTATTAAGTCAGGATGTTGAGAATACATGTCTGGCACCTTTCGATTGTAAAAAACGAAAGCAAACGAAATTGGAAGCTAATTATTACAAATCATTTTATACTGATGTCTGTGCTGAAAAAAACAAAAATAGATTTATTTTGCCATGTACCTTTAAGTCCTAATATACCATCTTCTAATATCGTTTTTTTTTTACGGGCCATAGTCCAAGTGAGGGTGAATATAGTGTTGAACGCGCAATAAAGAATAAGTTATTATTTACATCTTAAGATTTAAACTACTATGATTTAAAATGTCTCATCTCTGGAAAAAACTGGCATAAAGATACACAAGGCCCTTCGTAAACTTAGCTCCCTTGGTAAAGATAAGGTGACTTTGCTTGTGACTTAGGTTCCCTAAGATTTTCGTGGGCAAAGGAAAATAGAGAAATTTTCTCATGGAAAAGTGGTCTAACAATTAAAATGTAATTTTGTAGAAGAATATTTCGACTTGTACACTGACCCGGATCCTGCAATATCAAAACGTGGGCGGCAACCGAAAAATCCTCTGGAATTTACAATGGTCGATAACTTGACACAGATATGCCACCAACTTATCCCCATTTCTAAACCTGTGTATGATGATTTACTTGCATTGTGTGCTAGTGAAGCTATACGTAATCATTACCATGGTTTTTAGAACAATCTTGTATGATGCAGACATTTTTAACAGTAAATTCAGACGATTTTGATGGGTCAGACCTATATGATGCCTAAATGGCACTGAAATATTAATATAAATGAATATTAAATTTATAATTATGTTTCTTTTATGTTATTTTTCCATACATTTATTAAAAACCCCTAAAACAATGTAGAACATGGTTTATTTTAAGAATTCGATTATTAATTACCTTTTATTTTGTAATATGGACTATCCGGTATTATATTTTTACAATTGTGAAACTTATTTTATTTGACATGGAATATTATCGTTAATTAATATTACACTTGTCATCTCATTTGTATAATCACCAAATATTATGGTAACAATTCATTACTGAGTCAGTTAACATTGCGACAAAACAGTGAATAAGATCGCATTCAACTATTATGTGTAGCTCACTGTCGATAATTTACCCGAATAAAATCGTATTGTTGCTTTACGGATGAAGATTCTATTTCAAATTATGGTAATATACATTTTAGCTTTTAACTTCAATCTAGTATAATAATATTTCTTTTTAAATGTATCACAATATCTAAGAAAAAATCACCTATCTTTTGGTATATAAATGATTTTTCTATGTAAACCTAGTAAAAAGTTATAAGCCAAAATCCGTATTTTATTTTTCCTGTAAAATTTAGATTTTACGATTACGGTATTATTCGGTGGGAACGGCGATACGTGCGTCGTATACAAGGCTGTTCACTACTACATAACGGCATTGTGAATAATAGTATCGCGCCACGTGGCTAACTCCACTCTTTTACATACACAAGCATGAGTACGAAATTGATAAATGAATGATAAATTAAATAAACGGGTTACCCTCCACATCGATATCTCGATTCAACACTCGATTCAATCGTTTCAACCTTCGCAGCGAAGCGGGTTCACCAAAATGAGGCCAAAACTATTCGTTGTGAATGTATATAGTTATGATTGAAGATTTATCAATCAACTGGCAGTCGATTCATACACTTATACCTATATGTACAATAGCTAAGATAATTTATTGGCTTTTTAATCACGACATATTGATCTCTACCCTCTCTATAAATATTATTGTGTAACTTAGATTGTGTAGGTATACATTATATATTAACTGTAGAGTCCACTGGAGCACCTAACAGGAATTGATTAGAGTGGAATAGAGGAACATGCATTGGTAGTAACCATTGCTAACTTTGAAGAAATAAGACATAGCCAATAATCTTACTAGAAGCGAATCTTACTGATAGTATTTATTTATTTATTTAATACTTAATGCACATATGTACAATGGCGGACTTAATGCCACAGGCATTATCTACCAGTCAACCACGGTGATGCAGAGATGATCGAAGTAGGTGCAGTTTGACAATAAATAAGTGGAGAAAAAAAAAAAAAAGAATAAGATATATAATATACAAAAAATAAAGTACTTAATATAACTATATACTACATAATATATCACCTGCCTGGCTACAGTGACTACTGACTACACGTGGTTTCTTTCAGCTTTTTCGAGGAATTGATAACAATGATGACGGCTTCGTTTCAGTGGCTCATGGCAGTCCAAGTGTCCAAGCAGCAATTCTATTTTTAAATGACTTCAAAATTTAGGCGGTTCTCAATTTCTACGGGTTTTTTCTGTGTTAATGCTACTAAATTTTTCTGCAAATTGCTGTCAACTTATAATATCTTGCTTTGGTAGCTAAAGAAGCTTTCTGACTCTATTTAAATAAATCGAGATTTTTTTCCACATTAGGCATAAAGTTAATTACTTATATGCATAATAAATAATACTTTGGTAAATGAAACGTTTCCTAACATTCTCATTGAAACAAAAAAGAATTATTATGTAAATACGTTAGTAGCTAGTGCAAATTAAATGCGAGGAAATTGGATAATAGTCTTATTATACAACTTCCTCGTATTTAATTTATTACGTATCCTGCACCCAGCTCTTTTAGCTCTTAGGCGATATAAGCTTCCCGTATTTTTCTGGGAGCCATTCTTAGGTATTTGAATCCTAGAACGATATGATTGGCCCTTTGCTTTTATCTTCCTGAGCCGGGTTGTAAATTCCAGGGAGTCGTAGGATGATTTGTAGCGCGGTGTAGACTGATCTGTTCCCACGAGAACGGTGATAGAGTTTTGTGAGCCTATAAAGTCTAAAGCATTATTTTACTATGTTTTTCATCCTTTCTAAAGAAGTTCACAGTATAATTACTATAATAAATGGCTTTATACCGTTTAATGCAAGAAACAAGAAAATACTATCAGCATTATTACTGTAATTATAGTGTTTATAATATGATGTAACGAGCGGAGCTGGTTTGAGGGCGGACCAAGGAAAATTACCCTTCTGAACATTCGTATTAAAATTAGCAGTAAAGTGGATATGTACAAAGATCTTGATTTGCCATATGTGCTTATGCGATAAAATATTTCATTGTGCTTGCCGCTGCATAGGTATGTTATACTTATGTTAAAGTAATAATGGTGATCTTGAATTTGCAACAGGTTTTGTTTCGAATTTTCGTTTTCTCGCAGTGCTCTGGCGATACTCACGGGGTGAAATTGGGTAGTGACATTATGTATTATTATTTCCCGAGTCCAGCAGTGGGACTTAATGGGTCGCTGATGATGATAATGTATCCTTAATCCTTCACTACACGGACTTTTGAAACAGATAAGGTAAACATATTTTCCTGTTGAACAAGGCTTTAGTAGGTATTTGTATAGCGACCCGTTTAAATAAACAGATTAAGGATGTTGACCTTTGCCTTAGGCATTAAGTTTAAATAAATTAAATACCTCCAAAAATACTGGCGTGGAAATTGTGTTTAAAGAAAAAACGGGAAATATAGAGATAGTGCTGCACAGCGAGTAATATCTAATAACTCATCATCATCTCAGCCCAACGATGTCGCGGTCCACTGCCGGAAATTTCCGACAAAGCCAACTATTTGGTGCTGCCTGTTAAATCTACTATCACGTAAAACTGTAGTGTTTGTTGCCAAATTTCAAATTGATTTACAAATTACACATTTTGAATATTTATACGATGCAGTTACATAAACATGAGTTGTAGCCAGAATGATTTTATTACCCTTGATTGCAACCACTGCGCATCGCGATTTCGAAACTGGCTAATTAAGATTTCATATCGACGAAAATTACCGCATCTTGTTTTAATGTTTGCAAACATTGTATGAAGAAATAGAATGAAGAACTGTTCATAAAAACCATCTACTCGTCCAAATTGGAAAATATTGTAAAACGTAAAAGAGACTTGTGAAAGAAGTCTGTTTACAACGATTTTAGTATTAATTTTTAAGTTTATGTCGGTAAAGAGTATTGTGATTTGAGTATTTGAGTTTGAGTCATTGAGTAAAAAAAAAAAACTTTCACATAACATTAGTAGGATAATGTTCCGGTTGATTTCATACGTTTAACCGTAAAACCAAAGACAGAGTAGCGAGCAATGAACCATTAACCGAAGCTAACTTCAACAATTACGTATTGATCTTTCCAATTCGAATAATTTAAACTTAGAATCAATTTTGCCGACTTCGACAATTGCGCTCCACTCATTGTCTTCATAATTCATCGCTCGTGCGGATGGAAACTTGGCTGGTTGTAAATCGATTCCTCTTGAGTTCTTGACCCACATCCCTGCGGGTCAAAGCCATGTCACAGCCCTAGCCTGGCATAATTTCTCATTGCTTTTAATGTTAGCTTCGATTTCTTTGCAGCTCGTTTAATTTGTAATACAGACTCATACGTACAGATACAATTATTTTCCATTTGGTTATGGAACGACGACTATGAAAGTCATCAAGAAAGAAAGAAAAATATTTATTTTGTTCTCACAATAGTCACAATAAATATTTGTAATGCCAAAAAAATATAAAAATATAGTTAATAGCTATTGTAACTTAACAATTACTTACTAAAACTACTACAAACTACAACATAGGGGAGAGTTTGCTAGCATTGGGATGACACAGGCTGGTCATTAAAAGAGACTTTAAAAATATTGTACATCAATTGCACAGAAGCTACAGAATGTAATGATGTTGATATAAATATCAATTATTCTACAATTATTGTAGTTGGCTTGTAGAACTGATGGCCGATGGGGAAAAAAGGTTATCAAGTGGCGTATTGAAAAGTGCAACGTAGGACGGCCCCCTACCGGTTGGACTGAGTACCTACCTAGTAAAGTAATTTGAATTTGGCTCTTACTGCCGTACTCAGAGACGTTACTTAACTTTAAAGTTTATTTAGTAAAAACGTGTAACACTTAAGTCTATACGCCTAAAGACGATTATTCAATGAATAAAATTTGTTAATATCAGATTACTGCTAATTGACGTCTCTGAGTGAGGCACTAATATTTTAATCCTAGCTGAATAATATTATAAATACGAAAGCTGGGATGGATGGATAGATGTGTGTCTAATAGCAGACAGACTAGTTTTTACCGTCATACGATCGATACGACGACCGAGATACGCGATCGGAGCCGCGGGTGGATACTAGTTTTTACATAAAATTATGTTATGTTATTACTTCCCCGTACTAACTGATTGTATAGTAAACCGGAACATAATACATTAAACTGAGTTGTATAACCAACGCCAACGGTATTATGTGACTTAAACTCTTATCTCGTTAACTTAACTGTTTTTTAATAAAAGCACAATTGTTTTTGTGGCATTCAGTTAGTGATTAAAGTTAAAATCATTGCCATGGTTATACGTTTCATTAGATTTGTAATTATATATATCTAGGTACCTAATAAGTCTATATTATTATACATAAAAGTAATACCTGGGTGATTTTCAACAATGATTTTTTTTGTAACATTTCGTTGAGATTTTTTATAACAATGCTTTTTCCATATATTTCGTAACAAAACGAAACTTTAACCTTATTTGTAACATATGCGTGAGTGGACATCAAGTAACTTCAAAACTTACTGAAATATTTAAGGTTGAATTTTTGGGAGTCCACTGAAATGAAAAATTTCGCCTCGAATTTATAATACAGTTTTAATTGCCACCAAAATGGAATTATTTTTGTCCCCATATCACTGAAATGATTTATATTTACTTTTTGGCGGGAATCCCCGGTTGTTGTGGTGCGTGCGTGCGCTCCGACGAACAGAGGCGGACTGATTCGAAGTGACGAAAGACACGGGGGGCGCAAGAACGCAATTTTGACGAAGCTACTCTACTAAAACTTACTGTCCACCAAAATGATAACTTTTTTCAGGACAAAAGTTGACTTGTTGAAAAAGTTGTTTTTTTATATAGGTTATATAATAATTTATTGATATAAAAGTCGATTTTAGTCCAAAGAATAAATGCAACTGCAGGGTAAGATATTTTACGAGCGGAAGTAGATTCAGGACAGGTCACCGTAATGATAAAATGACACTTTGTAATTTTTTTTTATGTAATAGAGGACATAACTCAATAATTTTTTTTGCCATGGTAGGAGTAGGACCTATAATATTTTACTATGAAAAATTATCAAAATCAAAAAACGAACACATTGCACTACCGTTCTCAGCACTGCCGTGTATGTACCTATATGTATTTTTTGCTTGTGCAATTCACCCACCTGTTAAAATGCCGATTGTTTGTTTGTTTGGTTGGTTGAACTCGCTCATCTCAGGAACGTACTATTATGTACCTATAAAGATTCGAATTGAAAAATTATTTCAGTGTTAGCTAGCACATTTGAGGAGTGACTTTCCAAAGGGCTTAGTTCAGTATACTATTATACAGTTTTTTCAGAAACTGGTAAAAACTGATAACTTATCTTATATAATATTTTAACTATGTAACATTTATGTACCTATTCTAGCTATTGTGGTTAATAGTATATAAATAAATAATAAATAAGTAATAGTACTTCTGAGTTTTTGGAAAAAAAACCCATAAAAACCAGAAATAAGTATTTTATGGGTTCATTTCTCTTAGGGAAATAAGACGTTTTATCACCGAAAACTTTAATAATACGATGTGTTTATATACAAAAAATCTATTTGCATAAAAAAAACTAAATCTCTCGAACCCGAAATAAGGCCTTTTGGAAAGTCACTCCTCATTTATCGAGGAAGGCTCTAAGTAAGGTTATACATCACGCTATGACCAAAACAACATCGACAGGAGCGAAACTCCGGACAACAAGTTGTTGACATAAATACATATAATATAAATATAGTGACTATTCAGTGATCGTGGGCTGTCGGAAGGGGACCACGCGCAGAACGCAGAGCTTATCAACCCCATAGCATTTAGTAGTAAGAGTAGGCGCAACAGGTGGGTGAATATCAACACGCATTTTTTTTAAGTTGTGCTGTCGCATTTTTTTAAGGTTTTTTGAGCAAATACTGACCTATTTGCTGTTTCAGATTATATTTTTGCGTTCGTTCTCTCTACTTAATATTTACAAATAATGTAAATATTGAGTTGCTTCTTTCATTACGATATTAACCTACCTGCAATAATAATAATAATATAATATCCTACCACATTCACACAGTGCCATCTAGTCCCAAAGTAAGCAATTATATTAGCTTGTGTTATGGATACTAAACAACTGATATACTACTAAATTTTTTTTTTATCTAAATCATCATCAGCAACCATTAAGTCCCACTGCTGGGCTCGGGTCTCCTCTCCTCTATCTAGAGAGTATATATATAATCCACTTACGCTGGCCGAGTGCGGGTTGGTGGATCAGACATACTCATAAAATTTCTTCTAGGGTATGTGGGTTTCCTCACGATGTTTTCCTTCACCGTTAGCAGATGGTAAGTCACTTGACTTGTACATATAAATTCCACAAAATTGAATCCACATTGGTACTGCCGCTCGGGATCGAACTCGGACCGCGTGATTTGCACGCCGGTCCCTTATCCACTCAGCCACCATCGGTTTTTGTAAATACATACATATTATAGATAAATTACACCCAGACACAGAACAAACCTTTATGCTCACATATAATAGTACATTATGATACAAGTGCGGTAAGTTGATAATTACAGCCGAGGCGATATTGCTAGCCCGAGCTGCAGGCGAGGGCTACAAGAAAGCAGAGGCTGTAATTATCAAACCGCACGTGTGTCATACGACTTTTTATAACATATTTGCGAGGAAATAAATAAAATTCGGACTTTCTTAGAAAAAAACAAAAACAGCGAAAAGAAATAGCGCGCGGAATTATTTTTACTTGTCACAATTTATCGATGCGCGCGCATCAGCGCTTTTTTTTTAAGGCAAAAACACAAAAACATCCAGTAGTTATTACTAATAAAGTAAATTATTATTTTTGTGTTTTAGTACAGATAAAAGGTTGTAATTTATGGTCTAAATTAATTAAATCAAAGAATTAAATGTTTATTTTATATAATTATATCATAATTAAAAAGAGGTGTGTCAGGGCCATTTCTCACCTTAAACAAACGGACAGTTGTAGACTCTATTTTCAAAAATTTAAATTACTAACACTGCCATGTCTATACATCTTTGAAGTGGTTGTTTTTGTAAAACATAACCTACATTTGTTCAAGGCGTATAAAAGTCAACGTTACAAAAAAAAAGTACTTTTTCCTGAAACAAACAGAACCACGCTATTTAACAACAGTGTATTTTGTATGGCACCGCGCCTCTATAACCATTTACCTAAATACATATTAGAAATAGACAATAGTGATGCATTTAAATTTAGTGTTAAAAAATTATTATTATCAAAATCATATTATAGTGTACAAGAATATTTGGATGACAAATTTTAATAAGAAATTTTAGTTTTAATATTAGGTATTATTAGGTATCGACTATTCTGTGACATTTTTATTAATTAATTTTATCTGTTAATGGCTATAAAATGGTGTATGTGTTATTTCTTATTAATATTTTGACATTGAAATTTTGACATTTTATTATTATTTATTTTTATGACATTCTATATTACTAATCACTAATGAAAATGATAAATAATGTGTATAATAAAAAAAAAAAAATGAATTTGTAATAATTAATTATAATTGATAATATATTGCAAGCTTAAATGCAGAATATGGCGCCCTGAAAAAACTGTATTACAACTACATAATTATGTTACCTATATTCGCAATAAATATATTTTGATTGATTGATTAATTATTTTATCTACCAAAGTTAATTAATTTTATTCATAAAATGTTGACCACTTTTTTGACATAAAAACTGTTTGCTAAGATTTAAAAAAATTGCCGTTCGTTACGTACGGAGCCCCTTGATTATTAGTATGTGAGCATGAGAAGCCGTGCAATTTACTTTACATTACCGCACTAGTGCGTAATGAGATACATTACAACACTGAAATTGGTGAAATAAGAGACCCTTTACGAGCAAATATGTTATAAATAAAAATATAGTTACAGCCAACGGCCATAGCCTCCCCTTGACTTACAAACTCTTTGGTTCATAGTCATATATCTATACTAATATTATAAAGCTGTAATTACATAGAGTTTGTTTGTTTGAACGCTAGTAACTCAGGAACTATTGGTCCGATTAGAAATATGATTTTAGTGTTCGATAGCCCATTTATCGAAGAAGGCTTTATAGTTAATATCACGCACGACCAATAAGTGCTGAGCAATGGCCAAACAAAAAACGACAGGTGCGTTACAGTTAGTATATATAATTACATAAATAGGTAGTTTATGTAATTATATTTTTAATGCTGCCAGTCTGTTGGGCACTTTTCCCACAGACAATGGCAGCGATGCGGAGGAATTTTATGATGCCGTATTTTAATTTGTAATTTCCTCCCCTTTTTTATTTTAATACATTAAGTTAGTTTTTATTTGTAAATATTATTGTTTAAATTTAGTTTAATATTATAATGATGATAGATTATTATATTACGTGAAATATAATAATACTAATTATGATGGAAATTATAATATGGTTGTAATAAAATCTACAAAGGTAGTTTAATATATGTGAGTAACTTTATGCAGATAAGAGCACTGCAAGAAAAGAAAAATTCGAAACAAACTTCAACCCGCCTGGCCAGCGTGGTATAGTAGGCTAAATTCCCTCCACATTCTTTGGAGGCGACCCGTGCCGAGCAGGGACGTTTATGGGGATATATACCATCGTCTCTCTTTTTTTCGTGGTCTATTCTATACATATAGTAGGTATTTACAGGTTATTACTAATAAAAGGTAAATAGTTTCGCACAACGTACGCGGCACCACGCTTGTTGTCGAACGACTCACACGTAGCTAACCTAATTCCAGCATATCTGCTTTCACAACTGGTTGCATCACACAATACAATACAAGAGATGCGAACTTGGTGCGTTATATAAAAATAATTACCAACTCTATTCACGCTGCCGTACATTTATTATTTAGAAACTTAGAGAAATCACTTTATTTTAAATTAAATTTTGGATTTGGTTCAGTCAGATCGCTTTGTATTGGGAGTACAACTGAGTAAAATCGATCCCTATGACAGGCAATAATAGTATTGGATATCTTCTTCGTCAAATTCTGTGTCTGCACGGAGGCTGGATTATGAAATCATCAAATCAAGATTTATTATCGAGATCTCATTATGATCGTGATGGTTCTTCTCATAAACGCCCAACTGCTGGGCACGGGTCTCCTCCTAAGAATGTGACGGGAATTTAATACTGCGCTAGACGGAATGGTATAGAGTTTGCTTCGAATTATCCTTTTCTCGCAGGTTACGCCCTTAGTCGCCTTTTACAACACCCACGGGTTGAGATAAGTTAGTGACATCATGTATTCTTAATCCGTCACTACACGGATTATGGATTATGGATGTTTCTTAGAAATGTTTTATTCAAATTTGAGCATCCGTTTCAGATTGATTGCAGACATACTCAACTATAATTTAATGTAGCTACTAGTTAGTCTATCAAAAGATAAGGAAGGGGAAAATGCTATTATTACCTTAGGAATATGAATATGAGTTACACGTGTAAGTAGATTTGCCTTATTCGGTGTAATTGTCACACAACCTGTTTTGTAGGTCATTCGAGACACGAAAACATACTTTGTATTGTTTACTTACAGAACGATAACCTCAATTTCCTTATATACGACTACGTTATACAGTAATAGGTTTAGGTTATTTGTTAGGTCAACTTAACATGGTATCTACCTACTTTCGTTTGATTAATTTAGTTCGTTTCAGTTAGTAAAACTATTTCGACTTTAATGCCTCAGCGCCGCGGCGCGGCGGCTCGGGAGTGTACTTAACTGTTGCAAAAAAAAAAAGAAGTCTTGCCCATCTAGACAAGAGGCAATCGCTTCGATCTACCTATTCCAACGACATGTTATATTAGTAACCTACATTGATCACGTGAATGAGCCTTACAGTGGTGGGTGGGTGTAAGGGTGGGACTATCCCGGAATAGTAATTGTGGTCTCGAACCCCACATAAGGGAAATATTTGTGTTAACAAAAACATGCCTAGTTATTGTTGTTCTTAGTCATTCACTCAAATTCACAATCGTGACTTTACAAAATTGGCATACCGAAGTAAATTTTCTTTACTTTTAAATATTTTGGAAAGTCTAAGTAAGGGTTTGACAGGATTTTTTTTATTGCCTAATGTGGCAGATCAGCTGATGGCCCACCTGATTGTAAGTGGTTACCGCCGCTCATGGACGTTGGCAATGCCAGGGGCACAGCTAAGCCACTGCCTACCTTGAGAAGATAGCTCTCTTTAAACTTCGTCTGAAGAACGACATGTCACAGCGATCAGGAAATTTGAGGGTTATGAAACTTCTTATTAGTTGAAAGTTCTCTTCCTCAAATCTTTCCCTGAAAGTAAAGTCACTACGGTCTATGAAT
This sequence comes from Laspeyria flexula, assembly GCA_905147015.1. NCBI lineage: Eukaryota > Metazoa > Arthropoda > Insecta > Lepidoptera > Erebidae > Laspeyria > Laspeyria flexula. Next base: position 3,939,814 of record LR989958.1, read on the forward strand.
CTGAAATCCTCAGACTTTACGTCTTGGGAGGCTATAAGCTACTTACAGCAGTTATTTATAAAAATGAGAACAAATTAATTCTAAAATAAAATTATAAATGAAGCCTACAATTTCGTTTCCCACGCAATCATTAGGTAAGTGTTTGTGGAGAAAATGGGTTGCTTGCTATCAGTGTTGTGGGCGACTAATCTTAGAAGGCGGCGACTATTGTGTCTCTGTTTACTGTTTATGATAACAGTACCTACTCGCTAAAAGATAGCGAAAATAAATACTTATTGTACGCTATCTTTAAATTTATGGAAGTGTTAAACCTGACTTTAGTAGGTCGCGAATTGGTGCTGAGTTTGATCAAAATATTTTTTTTAAACTCATGCGACTCTTTAGTACACTATGAAGGTAGGTATTAAAATTTCAAACAGGTAAACGTCTCGTATTAAATTTTATGGCGGTTATACTCCCGCAAGTGCTCTCGCCATGTGAACTCGTGGAACGAGGCGAGGCGATAAGAAGAGACAAAGCGAGTGTAGCATGTAGTACACTGTCGTGCTCCCACTCTTGAAGCCTCGCGGGTGTCTCGCTGAGAGTGTACAAGGGCGGAAAGATTTTTATTTGCCCTACAGCGACATTTAGATCGAATTGCAGATGATACCAACGTGACGTAGACCTTTCTTAATACAATTAAATTGACAGAAAAACCGTTTGATTAGAGTAGCTGTGACCTGCAGTAATACTCCCATATACCGTTACCGCTACGGTTTCATGGCTTGATGTTTTAGACCTAGATTCTTCTATAGCGGAGAAGAGTAGAAGAGATTTGTTGTATTATAAACAACTAAGAGACGTGTGATGGGAGGCTTGTAACTTTATTATTGAATGAAATCATCATCCCATCTGAGAAGATGGGTTTATGATTGCATACTGTATTATACGAAGTTAAAATAAGACAGATCTTATTATAACTTCGTTTTCTGTTTAATGGCATTTGGACCTTAAAGCCTTTTTAAAGAAACGATTGCTTTAGGTGCTATTAGGTAAACATTACGCTTAAGACTGGATCAGTGGCTTTGAAATTGGTAAAACTGTTAAGCATTCACATGAAACGCGTGCCACACGGTTGTAAACTTACCTTCCACAGAGGTGACCTTGGTGGTTTCCAACCGTCTAGCCGGGTGTTGTAAACCATATAACACACAAACTACGTGGATGGCAACCGAGCTCCCACCAAGATCTGTCTGTTGGAACGCAAGTTTACAACCGTGTGACACGGTTATTACATACGCACCCTCTACCTCTTACACTTAATAGTCGTGCCGATTGCCGAGTGATAAGTACGTTTCAATTCTCACACGATACAAATATTTATTGTGTGATTTATAGATAATAATATATTTATATTTGTTTAGAGTCAGGGTTTACTTGGTGTTAATTGTTTGTTTCTAAAGAACGCCGCGGCACAGAGCCTGTTCTCTAAAAAAAAGATGTAACTAAACCGCGGAAAGTTAGTCAATGCCACGCATAAAAGTTTCATTTACGATAGTAATTTTCACGAGCGTAGTATGTAGTAGTAAGCGGTGGCCATTTTGTATTTGTACACAAACACACACGTGTGTCGCCACGTTGTTTTTACCATTGTTGAACACGCGTGATGTTGATGTGTGATTACTGATTACGAACGTATGGAGTATGGACCATACGCAATGATAACTCATTCTTTGTCTCAATTTAATTTATTATTAATTTAAGTTTGTTCGTCGGTCCGAAATATGGTTACGATACATTTCTGACAACCCCTTCTAATTATATTAAAGAAACTATAATATAATATATTCTACCACATTCACACAGCGCCATCTAGTCCCAAAGTAAGCAATTATATTTGCTTGTGTTATGGGTACTAAACAACTGATATAATACTTATATACATTTTTTTTTGTAAATACATACATATTATAGATAAATTACATCCAGACACAGAATAAACCTTTATGCTCATCACACAAAGATTTGTCCTGGGTAGGGATCGAACCCACGACTTCCGGCTTAGCAGTCAGGGTCACTAACCACTAGACCAACAGGCCAGTCAAAACTGTCTTATTCTTATATCAATTTTAAATTTATAATAGTCTCATTTGAGTGGAGCAGGCTATGAGCTTAAGTCAGGCTATAGAACATAAATAGGCAAGTTACAAAAATGTGTCGAAGTTATCTACATCATCGTGTTTCGTGACGCACTTGAACAGCCTCGTGACGAGTTGCCTCATCATGAGCTGAACCTCGACTCGTGGCACGGTCTCCATTTGCGAAACCGTGGCTCGAGACAATTGCTCGACTTGCGGCTTCCTCATGTTAAGACATGGCTCACGCGGCTACAACACAATGATTGCAGAATGACCAATGTTTTATTTAGAGATGGAAGTAAACAAAATTAGAATAGCTTCAGATTACGAAACTCGTCTATAAAATATATCTTATCGGTTATAATTTATAAATTACGTCATGTTTGTAATGTCAGGTATCTGCCTTGATATCTAATAGATACCTAGTTTTATTATCAATAAGAAAGGAAGTAGAGAGATCTATTGTTTTATTATTGTAGGTAGAATTCTTTCACGTCGAGTTCGGTAGGCAAGTGTCTTTCGTCAGACTCTACGCACATGTGCGCTAGGTTCTAGGTTCGGCTTTTCATTCAATACAAAATTTCATCAATGTGGATGTGTTTTTTCATAAATAGAAACATAAGACTAAGATTTTTGACTACCTAAAATAATATTTTGTTTTGCGTTTTTATGTAGGTACCTAAGTGTATGGCCTATCTACCTATTAAGGTAAGAACTTCAAAACGCAATTACCTATTATTGCCATAGGGCGAAATTACGTATGCATAAATTAATTCAGCCTCTATGAAAGAGAGAATAAAAGATATGATATAAGTAAATACATATACTTATAAATAAAGAGTTATTTACACGAGGTGAGTTTCTCGCATCGAACGTTCGATTATCGTGCGCAAGAATTAAAAAATGTTATCATGTAAACCAAACCAAACATTACGATATCAAGGCAAGAAACGCACCTTGTCATTGAATTGAACTTGTCGTAGAATACCAATGAAATACTCGTAGGCGAGTTTTTGGTTCCATCGTATGAATGCGATATTATCGAATACGTTAATTGTATATTATGAGTTTCTCGCCGTAAACGTGCGAGAAACTCTCTCCATGTAAACGAGCCTTATGTCTATAATCTTCTAAAATGGTTAAACAAATAAATGACACTTCAAGTAACTCATAAAGACCGTAAAACGAAATACAAGTTAAAATAAAAAACAGTTGCCTCGCTCCCACGTGTTCACAGTGTTCAAGTGTTCACTGAGAGAACAATGACATCGGAAAGTTGTGCGAATATAATATGTACCTCAATAGCGAAGAAAGTCGACAACATCTAACACTAACATTTTATCTACTACTAATAATATTATGAAGTTTATCTGTTTGTTTGAAAACATACACGGCACTTCGCACACGCTCGTCCCACTGAATTCCCAATCGTCCTACCAGTGCGACAACCAGTTGCAGTGGTAGGAAAACAAACAGGAATACATCCCGAAAACTGGAGATAATATTAGTGATTTTGATTGAACACAATGGTAAATGTCACCGTCTCCAGATACGTAGCTAGCTAAAAGTTCTGTTTAATAACATTCCAGCTCGCAAATGAGCTTATTTTAGCCAACTTATGAAGAAGTATAAGAAAAGGTTTTCCTGCGATACTTTGCATTCATTCTCATGTTTACATTTGATGCGGAAAGCTTGAAAAAATAATTTTTAATACCTAAATTTTCTATTGCATTTTTTTAGTCTCTATCACCAATTTTCGGTACCTAGAGGGATCTACTTCCACACAGTATCATGCCTATCTACCATTGGTAGGCAGAGACAACAGACACTTTCTCTATGGCTATTATATCGTTATAATTTAAGGATCATAACGAACTTGCACGTGATAAGTTCGCCCTACTACGGGAACCTAGTCGCAATTTCTTTTTTAAAATGTAAACTTCACAGAACAGAGATAGGTTTTTTAGAGGACTACTTTCATTGTTCTGTGGTAAACTTACATGCCATAGCCGTTGCTATTTTGCGTTGTCCGTTGCGAGTAGAGTAGGGTACCTGAGGCCCCACTATGAATGTCGACATCAGTTTAGTTAAATTCGACGACTGAAAATTTAAACATGGTCGCTGTCATTTTCATACATTTGACAACGATATCGACTCCGACTAAAACTATGTCGAAATTCATAGTAAGATCTCTACATATCAAGCCACGATACAAATGGAACCACAGAAAATAAACTGGGAAATGTAACCGTTAGTGCGTTTCCAAACTGCCGATTATCTAAATCTGAAATGAACCATTTGACATTACAGACGAGCGCATAAAGAACCTCAGTGTGAAAATGCTATAACAGGTGACGCGGCTGAAACCGGTGGGCATAACAAGTTAAATGTTAAAAAGAGTTCGCTATACAACATGATAATGCCGTCGCTCTCGTACTCGGGGATAAGTAATAAGTTTCCTGGCAATACTGCGGAACGCGATTTAACCGTGAACTGTGCAAAAACGCAGCGCGCAGAGAAATTTGCTTCATGTTCAACTTTTTGTTGCGTGTCGATTGCTACATAACGGACTTGTTTTTATATTATACGCAGTACGCTATAGCTTAGACTTTATACGTAAGTGCTCGACGCGGTACGTAGGTTTTAAAACGGATTTTCCCATGCCTAGATACCTTCTGATGGAGAGAAATTTAATATTTTTGTTAGCTACGAAGTTCACAATGTGGTAAGCGACGACGCGTAGCTTTTAAGAGACGAAAGCCTAAGGTTACAGTAAGTACCTATGTATATAGATTTCGTTGTACGATACGTAAATCTATGTTAGTAATATATAATAATATATTTAATATATAACAGGCAGCTCTGTCAAGCTCCATGTAGGACATGGAGCTTAATAAACCTAACTATTACGCCATTCCTACCTCTCCACAAATACCCTCAAGATGCTGTTGGTGCTTCCCCGTACTCTGACATGACTTTTTTACTCATTATTGCAAAATAATCGTCAGTGTGCGCATCAGCAAACATGCCAGACGCACTGCAATAAGGTGGAAGTACCAATAGTAAAAAAAAACAACGTAGGTAAACGAACTGAAAATGATTAGAGTTTATATTTTCTAGGTACTGTTTTTTCTGCTCCGTGACTGCACCACAGCTACTTCGGTCAGAACCTAGATACCAAAACCATGAATGTTCTTCTTATTTATTTATTTTTATATTTATATAATATATATTTTAAATATATATAAACATTCTTTAATAGAGGTGACAAGAGCCAGCAGGTCACCTGATATCTTAAATTATGTGATTTATTTATGAACTCTACCTTTTATTTATCTTTACTTATTATTTTTATAACATACACACTATGTATAATGTGGGCAATCTATTTTATAAATTACATACGTACTTACCAATAATTATAAGCTAGTGACCTATTTAATAATTAGGTAGGTACCCGTGCCCACCTACATGACACGTGTTTTATTGTGAACATTCCAGCTCCTAAAATGCACTGCGAGGTCGTCTCCGTCCAGTGCACGCACGTGCCCCGTTCTCCTGTGATACCACGATACCAAGCGTAGCGTAGCGGTGATAGCGGGATTAACGCGGACGCTCATCGGCTCTTTTCGTTTCTTTTCGGCCCGCTTCGCGTCTCTTGGACGTGATTGCGAGAGCCAGAGCCAACAACCAACAAGACCTCGCCCCCCCCGTCTACCCGCCCGGGGACACTACCTACTCTCCAATCAGTCTGCCTCGAGCTTTGCCCGTGAGTGGTCGTGCTGCCGCTTGTCAAAGCGATTTTGGCCGTCTTTTAATTCGTGTGTTCTTAACGAATAACCTTAAAACTCTTGGAAACTGTTACAAAAACTGGATTACACGCTTCGTAGGAGCGTTATTGAAGTGACTTAAGTTAGTTTTGTGTTAAATCGGTGACAGTGAATTGGAGCTGATCGCGCTACGTCCGTCGTCGTGCCTGAGTTGGCGTCGTCCCTCCGATTCTCGCGAGGTAAATGCCGACTCCGTCGAGGAGAGCGTTCGCATACGTGGACAGAAACCGGATTGCGATGTCGTGCTTATAATTAAATCTATTTCTTTAAAGAAAAAAGTGCAATTTAATTGGGTTCACTTCTCGCCACGATTGGCACAGAGCTGTACGTGGTTCGAAAGACATTTACCGTTACTCGACGGCGATGTTGCGGTCGATGCCTGCTGGCGAAGGCTTTCTTTAGTAATCTCACTCGAAAATACGAAGTTCGTAAAAAGTCCGGGCCAAATTAGATAGGTATATGTTAAATGCCACGATCAGCACTGACCTGAAAATAGCAATCGCTTCGGCTGCCTGACTTTAAAATAAGGAAATGTTTACCGTGTTAGCGTGTTTCAATGCCATTATCTTGATAAAGACGGTTACGTATGCGGAAACAACGATGAGCAACTTTATTGTTCCTTAATCAGTGAGTGTTCAACATCTGGCCTTTGTTTAATAGAAAATTATGAAATATGAATGGTGCCTTCACACACTAAGAAATCTGCTAAGAGAAAGCAATAACCTAATGAATAAAGCGATCTTCTAATTAGGAAGTTAATTTGATATGACTACTTGGGCTAAATGTGTTCTTCAGCACCTCCTTTGGGCGTGGTAACTGGCCGAAAACTTCAAGGTTCACGAGGACGGGTTTTTTAATCGAGCACTATAATATGTAAGTGTGCCCACTTGAAAAATTTCAACATCGCAGACGAGCTTTGGGTCACCAGACACTCGAGCTCTCACGATTTCGTACAATCTGTTAACAATTTACCCGTCGACTGTTTTGAAAAAACAACTTGTTTCCTATAAAAATAAACTGTTTGCCGATAATGTGTCGACGATATCTGGGCCATAAACTAGAGTTGAAAAATGTGTGACGATGAAACTAGACACGAAATAAAATAATAGTGGGTACTACAATAGTTCCAAATTTAGACGTGAAATTTACTTTTACTACTAGTTAAAGATTCTGCTCTTCTAACTAAATATTTATAGGTATGTAGTTATTTAGGTACTTAAATTGAAATTGAGCCTAATTTCCTTTTTTGCAAATATCAAAAGTGATCAAACCTACTCCAAAAAAGAAACTGAGTACAGACCTACAAGTTATCATAAACATTTCACATCTAAATTACCCAATTATCCACTAAGAATCGAATAAATATTGATGCATGCCTGTACATACCTACATATCGGAACAGTGAAGCGTTGCAAAGAACATAATATAATGTTGGTCGTGCTTTCTCAACATAGCATCTATTTATAAAAGGATACCATGCGCGATGTGTTGGGGCGGTCTGCGCCAGCAAACTAGGTCGCGATATTTGCGAGCGTACCTGTACTGAACATGCGCAAGCGTTGCTAGTCAATGACACTGCGAAGGACATAAAAAATCCATCGACAAATAGGCCACCTAAATAGCAACAAAAACAAACAAGTGATAAATTAGATCTACGACGTGATTTATTACAAGTAAACGTTGAAATATTGGGAGCCTAATACCAACTGCGTAGGAATGTGTGATTAATTATGATTATCGGAGATGGATATCAAAGAATGCGCCAGATAAAACAGATCAAACACCCAAAATAACTTGAGCAACCGGAAGTTTTTGTGATTCACGCTTGCAGTTCGGTGTCTGCATTTTAATTCCTTAATACACATTACATTCACAGAAATACATTCACGTAAGTTAAACAAAGAGGATCATGCGCATAATGTTAAGGAATTAGTGATTTTCGAACAATTCTCAGAGAGCATTAACAATAGAGTTCTTTTGACGTAGTTGGCAGACTGTCACTTCTTTTCGTGACGAAAGACGCAGGCAGTGAACGACCGAAATATAGCGTGAAAGATAATTTCTCGCGGTTCGACCGATGTCGTCAGCTGATACGCAGAGGTTAATGGCCCCGACTTTGTCTCGGTACACGCGTTCCTATCGTCCTAACTAACCTAACTGAGGTCGATGGGTTATCCGATTATTTTTATTGATGTCGAAGATTCGATTTATGTTTCTACTTATCGTTTATCCGAGAGGATACAGGCATTACTTCATATTTAACTATGTTAACAGAACAAGAAGTTGGAGTGTTTTGTGTATTTGTTTTTTTATTTTATGTTTGACTTATGAACTTTTCGTAAATATGATCTGCAGATATGACACCTACAAGACACCAGTACGTAATGTATACGAACTCAGAACTGGGATTGACTAATTTTAACGATTCGCTTTTACGAAAATTAAATTACTCCTTTCAATAAACCTATCCATTGATCAATATCCTATCTATTGAAAACAGGCGTTCTGCTGTTTTGAATGTATCCACTCGTAAAGCACTAGTTTGATATATGATTATTCTGTTATTTACACAGTGTATGCATCGCATCTTTATTTCTTAACAACGAAGATTATTCGATTATTGTTATTTATTGTCCTCTGCCCAGCAGTGGGACGTTTATGGGTTAAAATGATGATGATGATTATAAAATTCCCTTCCCTGAACCAATACAGAGTTGTTTTATATTATTTTATAGAACAACTAAATGCCATTCTAAGAAACCCGAAGATATATTATGAAGGTCGTAAAAAGAACAGCAAAACAGCCAATAAATAGAAATTGTCAATTGGGCACCATGACGTCACATCCTTGCGAAAAGCAAGGTTAGTCGTTCAGCATCAAATTGAGCAAGATTGCTTTACACTCCGCGGCCATGATTCATAATAATTCATCGGAAGAACTGACCGTCTGATTTATGTTCATAATAAGCGAGTTGAGGATTTCTGGCTATTATCTCGTAAAGTGCATGAAAAATGTTATTTACACCTGACAAAACATCGTTTTCGATATAATTACCTATTCAAATGTAGCAATACTATTTGAAATTTCATGTGGCTTGAATGTGTTTTCAAGTGATTCTTCGATGGTTTATCAAGTAAAATACTTATTGTAAGTATATTACAGAGTGAATTACATTTCGCAATCTATTGTTATTTGCTTTGGACGGCTCGAGGCTCTTAAATTACTATTATTTACTTACATTTAATCTGGGTATTAGCCACGGCTTTTAGCTTTGGAATTACGCGAAATAATAGTAGGCGTAATCTGCTTTGTAGTACCTTGGTATTATTTTATGTAAGAGTTGCAACTTTTTTTGGTGGAGCAAACCCCAGTGTTCTCTGTCTTCTTTTTAAGCTCTTGATACGACTCGACACTCGTTTGTCTTTGACATGTTGTATGCAACTTCTCCTATAAGTACCAGATTTTTTAATTTAAAAATGTCTTACCCACTAACTAAATGCATGAAACTTAGATGAAAAAATATGATCAATTTACTTCATCATCATCATTACCAACCTATTATTGTCCCACTGCTGGGCTCTGATCTCCTCTCCTCTATCTAGAGGGGTTTAGGCAATAATCCACACACGTTGGCCTAGTGGGGGTTGGTAAATTTACCTCACACTGCACATAATTTAAAGGACTTCCTTTAGAATACGCAGTTAAAAATACAAAGGCTATAAAAGAATATACAGTTCTTGACTCATTTAAAATAATATCAATAGTCAATTCACATAATGAGTTCCGAATATCTGCGAAACGCAAACAAAATATATTTCAATGGAAATAACAGTTAAGGTTTTTTATCGTCTTAAAATAATTTGGAAATATATTATAAGCTACTCGTGCGTTTTGAAGATTTCAATATTATTTATATATTACACGCACTAAGTTTCTTCCAAATCCGCGCTCGCATGATTAAAAGCCGTGCCACATGGTCATAAACTTGCCTTCCACAGAGGTGCCCTTGGTGGATTCCAACCGTGTAGCCGGCTGTTGTAAACCAAATTTCATACAAACTACGCGGATGGCAACCAAATTCCCACCAAGGTCACTCTGTTGGAACGCAAGTTTATAACCGTGTAGAACACCTATTAGTAACAAACATGTTTACCAAACGAATCACGAACCATAATTATTGTTCAGTGAATATGTCTCGATTTAGCTATCATAAGATCGATGTGACAGTCTATTAATCGTATTTGTAGTTAATCATGCAAGAAAACACTCATTTTCTTAAGTCTTTAACGTTTACTTGCCTTATAAAATAAAACAAAAAGGTATTGTACTTACCTACCAAAAAAATTACATTATCCACTCCAGGCAATTTAGTTAGTTGCCTAGAGCAACGGATCGTATCGTTGTTTAGAGTGGACTCCAATTTTATTATGGTAATAATTGTTTTTTAAACGTTTTTGTTATTAGGTTATTAGCCGGCTTGCCTGTAGTTTCCCTTGCATCGTTTTCGCTTTTAATTACACGCTTTTACTTTGTACGCTCTATTAAGGCATCAAAACATAATTTGATACTCTGCAAGCCAGACTGCATTTCGAACACAATGTGGGCGTGTTTCTGTACGATTTATGAAGTATAATTTAAAGAAATCAATTGAAGTTCCTCCCACACTGATACAGTTAAAAAATGATGTGGATTTATTGCTACATTACAGCCGGGAGTGACACGACACGACTGCCTGTCATGTAACGCGTTTTTCGAGACGAAAAGGGGTCTCGATGACAATCATTTATTTGGTAATCTTCGTCTGTTGTGGCTACTGTTAAGGATAATGCCTTGTTCTTATGGAGTTAGTGTCTTTTTCTGTATGTCGTGACAACCTCGTTATATGAAACCTAACAACCGATTAGGGGTATATTACACTACACCCCGTTAGTACGTCTCCCAGAGAAAACCTAATTTTTATGCACATGGTAGAATTTTAAAAAGCCATTAATGCACTACGTGTACCTTGTAATAAGACCTAAATATTCTGCACTAGATCATACGTAATAATATGATTTAACAGGAAATAATTGTGTATGTAACAATAGTTCGCGTGATCATGTAATGTAGGTGATATAGTTTGGAGCGCAAGTTCCGGATGCGATGCGCGGGCGCCGCTGCGCTCGTTGTGAAACCGACAGCGGCCTCAATCTGCGATCAGGGTCAACAATGTAGATTGCCATATCAAACAATATTCGTTGACATTGAATGTTCATTTAAAATAATTCTTGAGTATTCATAAGCCGGCTTGCCTTCTTGGATTTTACTTTTTTTATTTAAAAATATAATAACTCTTTAATAAGATTTTTCTGGTTCCAGAGTGCTTATGCTAATATATTAAGAACTTACTTAGTTAAAACTATGGCTTTACAAATAAATATTACTCATTTAAAGCCGTTAGTTGGTCCTGCGTCGAATGCTACTTCGACCTTATCGGATTGGCATCCGTTCAGACAATGAGACTGAAGGAATAATGCATCTGTTTGCAATTGCATAGGTACATAGGAGGTATAATTAAATAAATTCATTTTCAATAGCAGGGATATTAAGTTAATAAAAAAACACAGCCATTCTTCGATTATATAATGTATTAAAAATCTCTATTTGTGCCATATTCAGGGAACTTTAAAATATATAAGCTGCGCACGAGCAAACTAAAAAAGAGGCCAACCAAGCAGCCATACTAGATGTTCAAGCGAAGCAATTACTCCAGTATTACTTATAACAGTTAGAACAGGTTGTGCAAAGATATACCAGAGCGACGACGGCAGCGGCCATCGGCCACCGGCCACTTTCACCGCCTGCGCCGCCATCTTGCGGCCGCCATGTCGTGCGTTTGCACTGTTCATTGACGAATTGGCACGCCTATTGTCGTGACGTCACTCAAGTCATTATGTCCAAGGAATATCATAAAACATTTTCTTCGTGTCGGCCTAGAGTTTTATTATCACGAAATTTTGACGACATTATAGTCTGTATGGTGAATATGTGTATGGTGACGTGCTTTACCTAGAAATGCTTTTCCGCGAGATTCTGTTATTAAATGTTCCTGTTTATAATTTGCTTCTACTTTACATTGATTCTGTATTAGAGTTGCAATCTCTACCGTGTTTTCAAATCGGCAAATACTATGTATACATATTTCTGTATAGATATAAGTACAGACCCAACTGCACAAAGACTGTGTGACTAGTTTTGAAAATATCAACAACCTTGATGATAAAGCAATGTATGAAGGTTTCACAAAAATATCCACTCTGTACAATACTGAAATGAAAAATATGACATTATAAAGTAAATTGTGTTCCTACAAAGGAAAGATACTTAACTCAATATTGAATTTCTCTCAGCAAGCATTTTGAGTTGTGGAGGGAAACATAAAAGCTTAAGTACATGTATTTTATATGATTTAAACTTACGTTAAGTGCTATTACAGGATATATTTACCCATTAGTAGCGTTACTTGTAAAGCAGGATGCAAGTATCCGTATGTAATCGTGGATAATTTTATGCAGATAGGTACTTTTCTTGACTCATAATGTTCTACGGTGGTGCAAGCACTAATAAAAGATGACGTAAAACCACTAAGCTCAACTGAGCTCATGAATATTGTTAAACATTCACATAGCTACGGACTAATTGTAGAAATAGGGTATGAACTTCTTTGTGACTGTCTTATTTGCTATTTGCTTTCACTTTCAAACATTTGACAACGATTCTAAATCGACCAATCGAATATTGAAAATGCTAGTCACCTTATTACCTACACGAATTTAAGTTAGCTCTTTAAGGATGTGTTGGCTTATTGATGATCTCTAATCAATAACACTTGGGGGTCCAGGAGAAAGCTTATTATTTATTACATTATAGAAGAGACTAATCAAATCAGAAGTGACAGAGAGGATAGTAATAAATAATAGGTAACTTCGAATATAAAACAAATATGACAACACGAAGAGAGCTAACTTTTTTTAAAACGGGAAACAATTTTATGCATTCCTTTCTGAGGAAACATGAGACACAGCTCCGAAATTAGTAGAAGACAAGTACTTACTCGCTAAGTGTCCCGGTACACCAGCACCTACCTTGGCGATTTCGGAATCGGAATCTAGAATGACATCATCGGCGCAGGGTAATAACCTAACGTAACCTACAAAAACACGATTAATTTCCAACCAAAATGTTTACCGATCATCTGAAACATCTATCAATATGAAATTAAACAGTACCAGCTCGAAATAGATTGAGAACTGTAACTATAAATACTTGCACAGCTACTAACCACAATGTAGTGGCACTTGACGAATATATCGTAACCGCATAGCGACTGACTGCCAATAGACGGAATGCAGTACTTCTATATCCGTCAAAAAGCAATTTACTATATTCTCACAAAGGGTTCTGTCATGTGTGAACATACGGTTTCTCATGGACAATGTTGTCAATAGTCATTTTCGCATTATTTTCTTTAGATTTGTAATGCGAACAAGACATCATAAGTACTTTATAACGGCTCTGTCAATGTCCGATGAAAACAAACTATAAGGAAAACTAAGATTACAAAAAGACTAAATAGGCTGCCGGAGTATACTAATATCCATAACCTGCTCGTTGGCACTCTTTATAAATAAACTGAAATGAAATTGCCATCCTAGAAGTTTTTGCCCATTGCTCTTATTGGAAGAGTTGCGGTTTTGTAGGTGAAGTAAACGCCATTCCATTTTCATTCATCCTTTTATCTTCTGGTAAGATATAACACTGTACCACCTTTTTTTCTTCTGTTTGATCTATTCTTTAAATGTCCAGCTCGGGCTATAACTGAGCTTCCATACATTGAATATTGGAGATATCTCCAATTTGAATAATCCGAGCCAAAAATCGCATTACTATCATTCCGTTCTGTATTTTAAACTTTTTATTAAAATATATATTAGAATAGACCTTCATAAATGTCAGGACATCTGTTTGAGGACATTATTAATACATAAAGTGGAAGACCTAGATGACCTTTAAAGCTAAGGTAAAAGAGAAGGTCAGGTCACACGAGGAAGTTTAAAAATAAAGTTGGATGTAGAATCAGTTCAAGTTTTACAAAAAGTCTGAAGATAACAATATGTAAAATTAGACTATTGTATTTTTGTGTAGGTGTAGCCGAGACAATACAAGTCAAAAATGTAAAAAAATCTTACCTAACTCCTAATTATGAAGAAACTCTTCGGCTTCATAATATTAGCAGTATTGTTATTAGGTACCTAGTTTGTATTAATAAGAATAAGTTACATCAGAATCTAAGTATTAAATTTGGGTCAACAGAATATAACCACGAAATAAAACATTACGGCCGTTCTTAGAAACAAGAAGTTGCGTACTTTTATGTTCGTTAGATTGTTTCATACAATATGGAACCTCTTATTTCAAGAATCTTGTTGTTACGAGAGGTTTTTAATGGGAAAGAAATCACTATGTTTAGTTTTACTTACAACTCATTTTACTTTCTGCTAATATTTTATTTAGATATCCATAAAACGGAATAGATAGTAGGCACCCATAATAATAGGTAGGTACCTAGTTTAATTTGTATTTAATTATATAAGAATAGAGGATCTTAGTCGTCCTTTTATTTTAGAAATTATGGATGTAAATGTCGTGATACTACCGAATATGGCTTTTAGTTGATTTGATGATGAAGTTGAAAGGTATGAAACGTAACTCTATGGCTAGGAGTTAGCTCATTGAGTTTGGAATTATGGATCCATTAGGTTTACCTCGAAGTGTTTTCTATTAAATTTAATATCGATTCCAACAGTTGTTCTAGAACTATTATTGGCCTTGTATTTGTATGAAATCTGCCCAATACTACTTAGAGACATAAATGAGCCCGATAAAATCACCCATCTCCAAATCTTACATAGTTCTCTTGAAGAGAGGAGAGAGAAACTCTTGTCCAGCAGTGGACATAATTGAATATTATCTAAATCCACATAACATTGATTCTACTGGTTTACAAGGCTCAAGTAGTTTAAAATGTATTTACTACCGTCGACCGTAAACGTGATAAACTCTGCTTCCTGCAGACATTTACATAATAATTATGTAGTATTTTAAATTTAATACATAGTAAAGAGCTGAAGGTATGTTTGTATGTATACTTAATTAGTTATCTAGCACTATGTGTTGAACGTTAAAGCAAGGACACAAGGCAACTCTGCCCGTTTTGTTTTATAATTAACTAGACGTTGGCGTCGCCGTCGGGCGGGGCTTCGCTGCCGTCGTTTTTTATGTGCCCACTGCTCAGCTCCTATTTGGCGTAGCGTGATGCTATATAGCCTATAACTTTCTTCGATAAATGGGCTATCCAACACTAAAAGAATTGTGAAAATCGGCTCAGTAGATTCCGAGATTACCCTATACAACGTCACAAACTTTACCTCTGTAACAGCTATGGGATAATCTCATCCATATAATACCCATCACCATCATATCAGCTGTAGTAAGTCCACTGTTGAACATAGCCCTTACCAGTAGTACCGATACTTGCAATCACAGAACACTCTAAAGACAAATATGGGACAAATTATGACCTCTTGTGGAGGGATCAGAATCATAAAACTCAGCATCAGGACTAAGCGGTGCCCATTTCAATTCTCAACCGCTAGGCACTACGTGCAATGAATAATGAATTATTTGTATTTAAAGAATAAATAGAAACGGCCTCGATGCAGCAGAAAACATTGGGATTGCTGCACAGGAGGTCCCGAAGTTTCGAAGGTCCGAAGTCCGGCTCGGGCAAAATATATTGGGCTTTTCTATTATGAAATTTTTAGTATCAGCCCGGAGTTTGGAAACAAATGTGTCTTAATGATAGAATTAGCCAAAAGGGTCGCCTCCTACGATATGCGACCTAATATAGCTAGCATAATGTAGTTTATAAACTTGCCTTCCAACAGAGGTGACCTTGGTGGATTCCAACCGTCTAGCCGGCTACTGTTGTAACACAAATTTCATAAAAACTACGCGGATGGCAACCAAGCTCCCACCAAGGTCATCTCTGTGGAAAGCAAGTTTACAACCGTGTTGCACTGCTATTAGGAGGAAAAGGCGTGACGCTATGTTATATAAATAGAATATTTATAAATCAAAATATAACTTGAAGATGTTCACGAAGAGCATGTTGTTAATTGGCGACATTCTATATGTGAGCTTTTACGTGACAAACCCACACGTTGCCCCGGTACGTGGGCTCAAATACAATTTATTTTCAATTCCATTGTTGTTATGAAAATAAAGATGTTATTGTTAGATACACGTGGATTCCGAGCCTATTCAAGTCAACGATATCTATCTATACCATGAAATGTTTTGTCTCCAACGATACGGTAAAAGTATAAAGGGAACGTACCCATACTATGTGAACCGTACAGGAGGGAGAGGGGGGTCTTTGAAATACCATGCTTAGTCACAGTTGTGGGTAGGAGGATTTAGGGGAATCTTACCCTTTTTCGAGCTAAGTACTCGTATATACAAATAGGGCGTGCAGCGCTTAGCACTTTTTAAAGTCACATATAGGTATGTATGTATATTTTTACATAAGTTTTTTTCTTCTTGATAATAATTCTTTTAACGTATAATAACTACAGGTATGCACATACTCTTGGCGTCACGCGACAAGAGTCGTGAAAGACAAATTAAATATGAACCGATATTTTTTTTAATTTTCTGTTTGCAGAAAAGGATTTAAAAACATATTTATGAATTACTACTGCCAATATTGGAGGGGCAGGGAGTGTAAATATTATATAAAATGGATCACGTACTATGGGTACGTTCCCAAACCCATGACAACGATAGCAACGTATTCTCGTTTTTTTTTACGGTTTTATGTTAGCTATTTGGCGTGTTTGACGTTAGCTAGACAGCAAATAATATCAGTAGGGGTAATTATATCACTTGTTTAACAACA
The DNA here is from genome assembly GCA_905147015.1 of Laspeyria flexula. Lineage (NCBI taxonomy): Eukaryota > Metazoa > Arthropoda > Insecta > Lepidoptera > Erebidae > Laspeyria > Laspeyria flexula. The sequence continues at coordinate 3,956,761 of LR989958.1, forward strand.
TGACTGCTCCTTCAAGGAGGTTAATTAATAATATATAAATTTATTAATTTACCGTGAATAAGTTTACGAATAGAAGTTGGTTAGTTAAATTAATTTTAATCGAGATTATTATCATGTGTTTAGAATATGAAGGTCAAGGTCTGGTAAGTGGATAATCGTGATTCTAGGTTAATACATCGAGTTCTGAGAGGAACAAAACAGCAAATTTCTTGTGGTGTTCAACGTAAGGTTAAAATTGTGAGTGTTCTTTTTAAACGACTTCAAAAAAGGAGGAGGTTATATGTTCGACTGTATGTATTTTTTTTTTTTTTTATGTATGTTCATTGATTACTCGGAGATGCCTGAACCGATTTAAAAAAATATTTTTTTGTTTGAAAGGGTATACTTCCGAATTGGTCCCCTATTCATCACGTCTAGTTCTGATGATGGAATCTCAGGGAAATCGAAGGCAACCCTCAAATTTTATAGGCACATGTTACGTGTTTCATATATTTTTTAAAGTTATTCAAGTATTTACGTCTGATAGTCAACATCTCATGTTGATGAGCTGGTGATGGAAGGTATAACTCCTTAACTGTTAGGAGTTGGAGGATAATTCTTTCGACATTATAGGTTCTTATAAACCAATAGTTGTATTCTTGTAGGTTATTTAGGTGAGCTGATACTGGAAGGTATAACTCCTTAATTATTAGGAGTTGGAGGATAATTCTTTCAATATTATAGGTACTTATAAACCTATAGTTGTATTCTTGTAGGTTATTCATGTGAGCTGTCACTGGAAGGTATAACTCCTTAACTTTTAGGAGTTGGAGGATAATTCTTTCAACATAATAGGTACTTATAAACCTATAGTTGTATTCTTGTAGGTTATTCAGGTGAGCTGTCAGTGGAAGGTATAACTCCTTGACTCTTAGGAGTTGGAGGATAATTCTTTCGACATTATAGGTACTTATAAACCTATAGTTGTATTCTTGTAGGTTATTCATGTGAGCTGTCACTGGAAGGTATAACTCCTTAACTTTTAGGAGTTGGAGGATAATTCTTTCAACATTATAGGTACTTATAAACCTATAGTTGTATTCTTGTAGGTTATTTAGGTGAGCTGTCACTGGAAGGGAAACTTCTTAATGTTTAGGAGTAAGAAGATGATTTCTTTAAATATCACATCCATGTTGTGTTATTTCAAGTGTCTGAGGTGAGAGCTTTTGATGGAAGATAAAGTTGTATAATTCAAAGGAATTCTTAGATGATATTTTAAGTTTTCGATATAGTATCTAACCCGCATTGTATACCTATACTTGTTACCTGTCGCATTTTATAGGAAAAAAGAAAGACATAAAAGCTGAGAGTTTTGAGATTCCTCTATTCTACAATCAGGTTGTGTTGTTAGAATATTTAAATAGACGTTCCCTTCTATCGAAGATTCTTTATTTCGGTTTTCCGTCTTAGTTTGCCAGCCAGTATTATTAAATCTGCTAGATAAAAAGTACACTAAAAATGGAAAAATAAACTATTTTTAACAAAAAAATATTAAAACGACTTCAAATCAGTACTAAAAAGCGAAAAATAAACTGAATTAGATATTTAATTCCAAGCTATAAAATACCTACCTACCTGTTTAAAGTATAATACCCTATTATTAATCTGTTTGAAGTCGGTGCCAGCCTAATGAGGTTGTATCACTCAGTTTGAGCCGTCCACTAGGTACGATCACACGCAAGTGCGAGGTGGTGTGAAGTAGCGAGCGGTAACAGATGTACGTACTAAGCAGTACGTAGCTTAACAAACTCTTTAGGCTTGGCACCGACTTCAAACAGATTAATAATAGGGTATTATACTTTAAACAGGTAGGTAGGTATTTTTTAGCTTGGAATTAAATATCTAATTCAGTTTATTTTTCGCTTTTTAGTACTGATTTGAAGTCGTTTTAATATTTTTTTGTTAAAAATAGTTTATTGTTTTACATCTTTTTGAAACCGAGTGTATTATAATATTAAGACAGCAAGAGAACAGATTAATGAACAGCTTCAAACTTGTGAGTTACTGACTACCCACATTTTCTTCATTATGAATTCGTCTTGTAAGTTGTACCTACGCCCTTGCTTATATCTGAAGAAATTCGCCTGAGCTTATGCAGACTTCTTCAGTGAAAGGGCAAATAGGACGTTTGTTGACATCGCCCGTTAATAGAAAAACCTACAGACAGCATTACTTACGGCCTACGGTCTTTTAATATAATCTTCTCACATATTTGGTATGACTTGCGAAAGGTAGATTAAGTATTCCATGCCATTTAAGTCCTGCAACCAATTCGCTTATGGTCTAGCGACCGATTGCAGTTAAGAAAAAAAAATCATAGATCCTGCTTGTCATTTTTAAATATAAGCCACCAAGCATTCATTGTCTAATTGTAAAACATAATTAAGTTTCATTAATGAATATTGCAACAGCTTCGTTTTCTCTTCGGAATTATTACGTAATTTATTATAAAATATAATTATGTCTGGTTAGGTAAACGCTTGTCACTTCCTTCGCTCATACCTATTCTATATGCTTTAATATAAAATAATAAATATATGTTTTAAGTTATATAATAGATAGATTTATGGATACATTGAACTGAATTTGATTTAAGTACATATACAGGGTGTATACGACGATACGACATTAAATGAAACCACGTGTAGCATGTGATGTTAGAAGGCTATACCAAAAAAATTAAACAGAAATTTGCAATAGTTTAGACGCAAATGTACTTTCTTTATGTCACAGTTGTTCACAGTTTTAAACAACCTGTAGGTATTTACGTTGATCGTATGTTGTCATTACGTCATTCAATTCATTTAAATATCTCTGACTCTTTCATATTATCTTATCTCTTACTCTGTTCCGCACAGTTGTCGTCGTCATGCCGAAAACGACATGATAGAAAAATAATGTGTAGTTTTATATTCTTAAATTTTTCGACTTTAAATAATGTGTAGCTTTTTTTATTTTTTTTTTATTTTTTTTTTTTTCTTTTTTTTTTAATAATTTATATTAGAATATGTTTATAAGGGTTAACACTGGCTACCTTGTCATTTAATGTCGTATCGTCGTATACACCCTGTATAAATTTCAATATATTTTGCAATATTTAAATAATCTTATTAAACACAACTAATTAGTACTGACATAATTAATGCATTTTTTTATTTGTCTAGATTGTTTAATTTAGGTAGTTGAATTTTTTTAAATGATGAGCGAACTGCCTTACTCAGACGTTAGTTAACGTTAAAGTTTATTTAGTAAAAACGTGTAATACTTAAGTCTATAAGCCTAAAGACGATTATTCAATGAAAAATTGTGTTAATGACAGATTACTGCTAATTGACATCTCTAAGTGCGGCAGTTAATCTCATATAACTAAATTACTTATTAAAATAATTGACTAAGTTATTTCTTTCGTTTTTTGTTTCAGATTAATATTGCTGTCTTCCAATTTATCAGATGAAGGTATGTTAACAATTCGTTGATAAAGAATTTTGAGTTTTCCTTCTTCTAATATTCCTTTTCCTGTTTTTGAGAAGGATAATGTTGTCTTATCGGTATCATTGATTCTAGTAGGTTTACATTGATGATACATTTATAAACAAGGTGGTTTCATACCTTATTCTGCAAATTGAAAAGGTATCGACAAAACTATTGTTTTAAAAGTAATTTAGTGTCTTCATAAATTCATAAATTATGACTAAGATAGGTATAGGTTTTAACTGACCTCTACAACTGTGCTGAATATTCATGATGTTTAAAATTAATTATTACTACTGAAATTAATGCAATTAAATAACCTCCGCGAAGGTCACTGTATCAAAGAGATAATATAATGATAATTTCTTGCAACAGCTATTTTATGTAAGTATTTATTAATACTCTGTGGTCAAACGAGGGAAAAGAATTAGACTCCTTTCACACCTAATTGAAGATCCGTCGGGGCCCGGGGGTAATCTCTTTTGTACGGGGAATGAGCAGCGCGCTGCGCTTCGCCTCATACAAAAGTGGTAATCACTTTTGTATGAGGCTATTTTGACGATTTTCTGTTAATATTACTCCGAACAACGATCTTAGCATTCTACTAATTTTTTTTTTGATTCAGTGAAATTAAACCTTACATCCATTCTAGATCTTCATTAGATACTTACAGATTATTCGATGGACAATAATAAGAAATAAATTAACCGGGCAAGGCCAATGCTATCGTGGTTATTAGAAAAATTAAGCTTAACTCTACTTAGTTCTCCGTAAGCAACTAACTTAAATCCATTCAAGCGCAGTAACATTTTACTTCTGAGGAAAACACTACGCATCAGTGGCCAGGGAATCTAAAGCTAGGCAAAAAAAATAATTAATGAAGCGTTACTCAGATCAACGATTTAGAGAGATACAACGTACCTAATATCATACTTAAATGCTGTGCGAAGAAATTAGAACACTGCACTGTCGCATGTCGTATCGAAACCGTTGATTAGAGTAGCTTTCAATGTTTTAACTAAGTATAGGAATGCCAACGTATTGTCGCATCGATATCGTTGAGTAGCGTACTTTTCAAAATATCGTGTTTTTAAAATTAAATTTCAATTGAAATGAATTAACACTGAATACGGACTGTATTCAGTGTTAATTCATTTCAATTGAAATCTAAACTTAACGAAGTAGTTAACCTAAACGACATTTTTGTATTGAATCACATCGCCATATTGCTCAAGTGATGTCGTAATAAGAATGTTCCGACCTCGACTGATGATGCCTCGAACATTTGACACGATAACAATTAAATAATCAAATATTACAATATCCGTGAATAAGTTAGTAATAGTTTCTTGCTTTTCGTACTAATAATATTGTATTCGCATTTATTATTGGCTATTATTGAAGTAATAGGTATTATACTAGGTATTGAGTACTATGTACTTATCGCCATGATAACTCAATTGTATCTAAATTAAAATACCAGTCACCGATAACTACACCACTCTACACAACAAATAGCCGGGTCCACAGTGTCCCCACTGGATGATCCATTCTGGATTTGCGCTCTGTGGTCCAAAACTTGTACGTTTAGCTAAAGAGCAGAGAGCGGTGGATCCTCCGGTGTGTACCTAGTATAGGACGGTACTATTATTTATTCTGTGATATACCTGTATCAACTCTTCTACGTCTACGTCACTTGGTATGATTTGTGCCGAAATTTACATTAGCAAAAAACTCTTTTTGTAATGATTGGAATCATTCATTAATAATTACGAATTATAAAATTCTGTTTTTTACGAGTCATATTAGATGATCCGATAGTTTCATAGTATTTTACCATAGCACCTTATAAATCGTAATAACAATTTGTGTAGCTTACATTGTGCGCAAACAATAGCTGTAAGACCACCGGCTGAGACCAGTGAGACCAGTGCCTTCGATATGCGGAAATGAAAAAAAAAGTTCTCTTTTTTATCAAATAAATTATCTCTGGCAACTTCGAACGCTTATAATCATTTTAAAATTTGAAATACAATGTTTAGTTTAGATGTTTATATTTTAGTGGGATTTTTGGCAACCAGGACAAAACGCGTGAAAACAGAGCCCGGACATGTCAACAGGTATTTTTTAGGATGGGAGCGGCGGTGAATTTAGAGAGTTGGTTCGTCGGTTGATTGCACAGTACGCACTGTGCAATCAACCGACGAACCAGACACGTCGAGGGCGGTCCAAGACATTAAATCCGTAAATTTTTAAACTAGGACAAATCCGGGGAAACCGGGACGGATGGCAACATTGGAAACCCTAACGTTAGATTATGCATGACGGTTTTGACCTAACAGGCACATTTTGTTTAATTATACCCATTATATAAGAATAATCTGGTAGGTTGTAAGGTAGGTTCATCTAAATGCTGAAGGTAATAAAAGTGGATCCACGAATCAACAAGTGCTTTAAGGCTCTAACATTTGTTTAGTAATCTCGATTCGCCTTAGAGTGATAACGTTAATATAATTATATCTCATTAGAATTTGTGCTAATTAGAATGCGCATTTATTAAATTCCATGTTAACTATCACCCTAAGCTAATTAGTGAATTTTAATGGCTTTTCAACAGTATGCTGTCTGATTATCGTGGCATTGAATTAATACTTCCAATATCATCCGTTGTAATTAATACAGATAGAATAAATATGTCTGTCATTGATAACATTCTAACGCTGTCATAAAACGATCGTATTCGTAACCTGCTTAGAAAAGTTGCCAACATCAAAATTCATGGCCATTCGAACTCAAAATTTCCATTAATACATCTAAACTGGAGTATTTATTTTAGTAGATGATGGCAATACTTATTCGGTTTTTTAATTATTCAAATTTCGAACATGTCGTACGCGGTACGCCCACAGATAAGAAGGCAGTGACATCTGTCGTTACCTTGAAATAATTATTAATTTTTTGTAAATACTACGGTTGTGCCGCATACGCACATGATTTTTACGACGATGTTTAAATTTAAAAGAAAGTGAATACGAGTTTATTGCTTAGTTTTATTACAGTTATCAATCAACAGCGAAAGAACGAGGTCGACTGATTTAAAAAATATCAATCGGTTGATTTTCAAAGTATATATGTATGATTTGTACCGAATTCTAACATAATCATGCTAATAATATTAAATACTGACGTATTTCTTGCTCAATATCTCGACTCTTTGAATATTCATTATAGCTATTGGAACTCTATTTTATTATACACTTCTGGACACATCTATTGGCCCACCTAAGAGTTTAGGTTTCGATGGCCCCTACCGAAATATGATTGCTAGATTGAACAAAAACTGTTGATGCAGTTTTAAACCTGATACATTTTACCATCTTTTTCGATCGTATTGTTTTAAATTTGAATTCAGAATACCATACGACATGGAGCTACGCCTAACAAGTCGGATATGCGCCTTGTTAAAGGCAATTGATTTTTGAATAAAAAACATGTTTTATCAAATAAAGGTTTAATTTAATAACGCGTGTTGCCTCCATGGGCATCTACCACAGCTCTCAAACGATTAGGCATAGAGTTTATCAACCGCTCTATGAAATTTTGAGGGATCATCTCCCATTCCTCTTCTATGGCAGTTTTCAACTCCTGCATCGTCTGGGCAACTGGCTGACGAGCCCTAACACGTCTTTTTAGCTCGTTCCACATGTGCTCAATGGGGTTCATGTCTGGGCTTCTGGCTGGCCAGTCCATAACTGTGATGTTCACATCCCGAAGATATTCCCTGACGATGCCGGCCGCATGGGCTCTTGCATTATCATGCATAAAAAGGAAATTTGGGCCCACATAGTCCGCGTATGGTATCACGTGAGGTTCTAAGCACTCACGAATGTACCTTTCAGCATTTAATGTTGGCAGCCGTGGTCCTGTAACAACCTCAAGTTGAGTTTTGCCGCTCGCGGATATACCGCCCCAGACAGTCCATGAGCCACCGCCATAAGCAACCCTCTCTTCAAAGCAGCATTGTGCGAAACGCTCTCCCTTACGTCGGTAGACCTTCTTCCTTCCATCATTGCCATACACAATTTTAGACTCATCAGAAAAGAGTACACGACTCCAATCTTGCTGTGTCCAATTTAAATGACTGCGTGCGAAATGAAGGCGCGCTGTTCGGTGGGCTCGCGTTAGTTTGGGCCCATTAGCTGGCTTGTGTGGTACCATATCGCGTTCTTTTAACCTTCTCCGAACAGTTCGAGAGCTCACAGATACTCCGTGGAAGTCGCGAAGTTGGTTTTGTATCTCAATGGAGGTAAGGTGACGATTTCTCAAGCTGGTCGTCACGATGAATCGATCCTGCCTTTCAGTTGTGACCCGAGATCGTGGCCTTCCTTGGCGACGAACAAAGCCGCCAGTCTCTAGGTATAAACATTTCGGACCGCAGATCGACTTAAATTAAGTTGAGCACTCACGTTTCTTTGGCTGTGTCCGGCCTGAATAAGTGCCACAGCTTGGGCGGCGACTTCAGGTGAAGTATCCATAGATTATTGATAGAACCTCACCTTAATGTTAAGAATAAGTAATGTTTGTTGCAAAACCAAAAATATCAATCACTTTTTCAAGAATTAAATCCAAGTAAACCAATAAAACCAAGTTTTCTTAGTATTCGATTGTTTGATATCAACAAACAGGCTCCAAATTGTCTTTTGTTTCTTTAAATTCTGTGTTCGAAATTCAAAAAAAGACTATTGAATGAAATTGTGAATGTGCCAGGTTCAAAACTGCATAAAAACTTTTTGCTCGACCTAATATAAAATTTTAGCTAGGACCAAACGAAACTGAAAATACAAGGTGGGCCAATAGATGTGTCCAGAAGTGTACTTTTCATCGTCATCTTCAGCCTATAGGTATATATAGCTTTCCAGACATGAGGACCTAAACTTTCCAAGTCACAAAGATTTAATTTCTATGCAGATATCTCTCAAAGTTTTTAAGTAAATTGATTTTTAAAGGTCATAGTGACGCCTCAAGTGTTAGAGATGTCTAGGCTATGGAAACCGTAGTATAAAACAAAAAACATCACGAAAATGTAATCATACTGACGTATTTGTGTTTAAAATCTGTTTATATCTTTTAAACATGTCTGTAAACAGGCTAGCGATAGCGACCCAATTTTACAAGTAGGTATATACAAATGTATTATAAAGTTATCTATTCGACCCGCATAATGGTTTACTCAGAACTTGGGCTTGTAGCCATACTACCGTTTTAACATTTTTATCTAGACACCGGTTTATTTTAGTATTAAAGCCGAGCCACATGGTTATAAACTTGTCTTCCACAGAGGTGCTGGTGGATTCCAACCGTGTAGCCGGCTGTTGTAAACCAAATTTCATACAAACTACGCGGATAGCAACCAAGCTCCCACCAAGGTCACTCTGTTGGAACGCAAGTTTATAACCGTGTAGAACACCCATTACTGTAATATTCTAATCTCTCTAACTAGTATAATAAAGAAAACAAAAGGATGCACAAACACAAATTTACCCATATTGTTGTTGTCGAGGCATCTATACTCGTATTTAGTACAGCTGTTGCCCGTGGCTTCACTCCCATCTTTGTTTGGCTACTGCTCAGCTTTTACTGGCCGTAGCGTGATGTTATATAGCCTATAGCCTTCCTCGATCTCTCGGCTATCCAACACTAAAATATTTTTTCTAATCAGACCAGTAGTTCCTGAGGTTAGCCCCAACGAAACAAACAAACAAACTCTCCAGCTTTATAATATGTAGTGTGTCTATTAATAAAGATTAGTATAGCTACAAGGCCATCAGAGCAGTCACACCGTATCTCATCTAAATTTCATATTGGACCCAATGTTTACCTACATTCTATAAATAAATATGAACCATCTTACATACACACGGTTACTTTTCTATTATTCATAATATACGATCCGTAAACAGGGGCGTTGTCTCAAGTGCATCGATCGATCGATGACGAGAGTAAGTAATGTAGCTACTATCAAGTTTTAGATGGGTGGCTTAAAATACCAGTTTGGGTAAGCACTGAAAATTAGTACTCAGTACTTAGCATTTCGTGCAAAATAAAGTAAGTATCTATCTAAATTATTTAAATTATGTTAAAACAATCATTATGTACAATGGAAACCCCCTAGAATATATTATGTACCACAAGGTTTATAGAATAATTTAATTTTGGTAGAATTACATATTCCTTGTGGAAATTATTAATACTGAATTTAATATAATTTTGTCAGGTTTAAATATAGAATGTCCTCATTACTGAAATGGTCAAAGTTATTAAGAAATAAAGAAAACATATATCTTTCTACTATTCATGTATAAAACAAACAAATCTTATAATAGACACTTGGCTATTTCGGAGACACTTGCCATTTCCTTTAATTAGTCAGCACCCGGTCAAATGTTCTTTGTTTATGTACTTAACCTTTCTATTGTTTTTTTAACTAAGTAGGACTTAGGCTCTGTCTATGACTTTTTTGACATTTTTTTTCAAAAAAAATAATATATCTTTTACAAAATATAAAAAAATATTTTGTAAAAGAATATACTTTAAAGGAGTAGACGTGTATAGGACACAATAAATATTTGACTTCATCTAATTGTTGTGCACAATCCGAGTTATAAACTAGAATATTTGATGATAGACTTTATTATTATTTAACAGAATAAATTAGAAGACTAGTCTTATTTGAATTTCATTATGTACCTGGGTATTGGTAGGTATAATATTTGTTTTGTTAATTTGTTTAAAACTAGGAATGAAATTCAATGAGTTTATGACCGATCTAGTTAACTAAAATTGAGTAAACTAAATAGATACCTATTTTATTCGGGAAAATCATTTAGAAAGAAATAAAAATATTTTATTTGGTGACCAAAAAACACAATACACAAACAGAACACAGATTAACATATTTATATTAAAGTCACCAAAATAGGCTCCAGTTCAGCTTAAAATAAAATCAGCACAAAAGTGCCATGTGCTGATTTTCAACTAGAGCCTTTTTGCTTTATCTCTGAACATTCCGTCTCATGTATTTTATAACTTGTGGGTAAGCGTAAAAAGCGTGCTTGCTAAGGGTATCAAACTCGAAATTCGAGTCTCCCTCTGTCTCTATTCATCCTTAAATAATGAACTTGACCCAGTAGGTCGGCGGTCGTCGGGTTGAAATGTGTTCACTTGTCCCGCAATCGCACCCGACGACCTTCGGAAACTTTTTGTTGCCATTCTACTATTTGTGCTTGCTGACAATAAACTATTCAGCCATTTTTTTATGTTTGATGTACCTATTTCTGACAGTTAATGAACGACACAATTTGATTTAGATATTCGAATTGCATTTTAAATTTTGAACTGCCTGGGCACTTTTTTTTTATTTTCATACTGGCTACTGACAATTATTAGTTCCACGTTTGTTTTTTTTATTCGTTTTTATTCTTAATAATTATTGCGTTAGTAAGGTTTATGTTTACGTCAAGTCATCGTTAGACTTAGATGTTATACAAGGATAAGGAATTGAGCCATAACGAATTCACGACCCTGCGCCTAAACTCGTGCAAAATAAATTAAAATTCAAACTTTTTATGCATAAATAGGTACGAGTATATAGATATTTAACAGCATTTAGGTTTTTAGTGTCGATTAAAGGTGAATAAACCGAGTTTTTGTGTCGGGTTTCAGTACCTATACCTACGTCATATTCCGAGTAAAACGTCGCGTGACGGAATTGTGATTATCGTGTGTGTTCCGTTCTTCCTCTGAGCGTACGGTAAGTACCCAAAGACGTAGTTGTTTTTCATAGGAAGGTGGGAGATAGTCAATTACGGATGTAAAGTGAGTGGATTTGATTTCGATAGGTAGATGATCTACCCAGATGTGGACAAAAGATACTAAGTTTCAGGTTGATTTGTTGTAGGTAATTCTTATCAATTAATGATTTGTTTAAGTCCATACATAACATTGGCTTGATAGATAGCCTTGAAAGTACTTCAAAGTCTATTGACATTAATGTAATTCCCACACAAGTTATTAAACCCACATGTCTTTAAGAAAACTGGCGAAAAACATGCCACTACATCGAATTTTATTCGCAGTACAGCGATACAATGAAGTTACGGGTGTCGCGCCGCGCGCGAGGCTCAGGTCAATGACGCCCCTCGTCTGGGGCCCTCACCCCGCCGCACCACCCGCCCCCCCTCACCCGCCGCACAACGCACCCGCCTGACGGCCTGAACCAGTTCTACATGTAGCTTACCGTCATCTCTATCTAGTTTACACCAAGTATCTACTTGCCTACCTGCCCAACATTCTCCTCAACTCGCACTCTATAGAAAAACTTTCGATATAAGGACATCATGCACATTCCTGAACGGTATCTTAACAAATAGTTATAACGAAACCGAAACGTTATCGTTATACGTTATTGTTATCTGGAACTGATATTTTATTGCTGTTATTTCATAATGTCAATATTTCGATTTTACGAATTTTGTGATGACACACATGAAACTGGCGTAAGTTTTTTTGTAACGTTCGAAATACGATGTGACAAATAAATACTGGGTGGAAGTAAAAGTGTTGCCGCATATTTGGAACATGAGAATAATTTTAATATTAAGATAGAAACCTCTTTATTTAATTTTGTTCTTAACAGAAGCTATAAGAAATGTTAGTAAAATCAGCTGATGCGCGAGTTGGAAGGTCGATGACCCTAACTTTCTTTCCTTGTAGTTCTGTAAATAGTAAGTACATCTGTTTAATCAGAATCACTAAAAAAACTATCCCCAGTTTTTGGTACTGAGTAGTCCCTTCCACACGTTATGTTTGATGGAATATTTTAGGTACACAGTTTTGTTCTCCAGACGTTCTTGGGAATAAACCATGTCGGCATCGGCACCAACATTAATAGGGTGGCTACAGACAAGTAACATTTACAGCATTACAGGTAGAGCACTTAATTGACTTCATTTGACACAAATCCCTGCTATCAAAAAGCAAAATCGATTTTGATATCGCTGTCAAATATTTGAAAAGATAAATAAGTTCGCTGTCATATTCAAAACATTTGGCAACTATATTAAAATCGACCTAATCAATTAGGATTACGCTTCTTGGAGCACGGTTCGGCCGCAGTGCGGTTGTCATACTTGTATCATAGGTACCATAATATAAAAAACCGTTTACTTACCGATTCCTGATTTAACGGAAAGCAGAACCAGATCTCATCATCATCAACCCATTAAGTCCCACTGCTCGGCTCGGGTCTCCTCTCCTCTAACTAGAGAGCTGAGAGGGTTTAGGCCATAATCCCCTCACGCTGGCCTAGTGTGGGTTGATGGATCACACATACTCATAGAATTTCTTCTAGGGTATGTGGGTTTCACGATGTTTTCCTTCACCGTTAGCACGTGGTAAGTTACTTGACTAGTACATATTATTATAAATTCCACAAAGTGGAATCCACATTGTTACTGCCGGTCGAGATAGAACTCGGACCACGTGATACACGCCGGTGTATCCATTCAGCCACCATCGCTTCCAAACCAGAAAAGTTTTCCGAACCAGATCTACTTATGAAAAAGTTAATTTATAATGATAGTGGCTATTTAGAATCTAAATAATTCAAATTAATATAAATGTACCCAATATAAGATGCCAAATTGCCAACATGATAATGACATTCGAAAACAAACCTAAATTGATACGTGACATCACGATGTTCACGTGTGCAAACACATTTTTTATCGGTTACAAAAAATTAGATTAATTATGACGAGTTCAATACGCGTCGGTGATTCGGCTATAAAAAGTTGAATGATGAAGAGTGCGATGTGAGAGAGCTGAAAGGTGCGGACCGTGTGGAGCTGTGTTGAAGCGGAGCTCCGCTGCACCCGCGCCGATGCCGATGTCGCAACATTCGCTTTCGCAAATGGTTTCGTAACATCCAATGCCGAAAATAGTCGAAAGTTACTTCATGTTTTTGTCCTCACGCACGCCTCACTTTCCGGTCGTTTTGTTAAATTCCTTAACAATCTTATTAATGGCTACTGCGTAATGGTATTTTAGTTGATATTTTACATACATAATTATTTTATAACGTTATACGGCTAGATATTTAACGGTAATCATGTTTATCTGCAAAGGAATGTTTGGTTCAAATTGTAAAATTTTATGACGTAAAATTTATTCGAATATTAGTAGACTTTATTATAGACGTCGCGCCGTCGATTTATAAGCCTGACACTCGGGCTCTCCGACTCCGACCATTTCTATGTAAAAATCACATTGTTTCTTTGCACTGTTGGAAAGTAAAGAAAGGCAAACAAAACACATACACTTTAGCATTATTATTATTATTGAATTGGCTTGTGAGGTATACCCTGGTATTTGAATTTAAAAAGTCGCCCAGAAGCTTCCAACAACTACCACATTAAATGGTAGGTAACCGACGACTCTGCGTGCCATCCGAAGCACGGAGACCCTCAAGAATGAAAATCCCTCAAACGGTTACCCATCTATAAACCTTGCAGAACGCTGCTCAACCTCGATGACTGTATCGAATATTTCATTACCATAATGCTACGAGCGCCTCTAGCAATTATAATATTAGCAAGAATCAGAATATCAGCAAGGACTGGTCAACTAGTGCCTAATAAGAAACAGCACTATATTTATTCACCCACAAAGCGCCTCCCAAGTTCATGAACACCTTGTCATTGCCACTACACTTTGCTAATACTTTTATTGTTAAATAAAACCCATTTACATTCCTAAAACATATTAGTCAGCCTTGAGTATTTGTATGCAAACAAAATAATGTATTTAAAGTATAACAGATACCATATTGTGGGATTATCGAACTTGAGAACAAGTTAATATTTAGTGTATGGAAGTTCAAGGTCGGTACGAACGCGCTATTTATATTTATTTGATACAAAACAATAATAAATTAGTGATAATAGCCTACAAACGTACGAAGATGATATTTTTTTTTTGTATAATTGCTACATAACTATGTTTACATCTTCTCTAAGCAACGATATAACGATACTTTTACTTAGATACTTCGCGTATCATTTCATCAACATCAACAACGCACTAAATTGTGCTAGGTCTCTCCTTTGCGGTGTCACTCACACAATACCTTCTCTAAGCAACGACAATGATATTTGGCTGCCTTCAAGTATCGTCCCAGCATCATCAATAACCCACTACGTCCCACTGTTGAGCACAAATCTCTTCTTTGCAGTGTAAAACTCATATCCTTCTCTAAGCAACGACAACGATACTTAGCTACTTTCACATATCGTTCTATCATCATCACTGCGGTCCATTGCTGGGTACAGGTCTCTAGTTTTCGGTGCCAATCATTATACCTTCTCTAAACAACGACAACGATACTTATCTACTTCGCGTATCGTTAGACTAAAAATTAAAACAATGTTTTGTAATTTTTTCAAAAGCTACAAAGATGCTAAAGATAATAACAAACAAGTTCAAGGTGGTGTTCTTGTCTGTAAAGTTTTGTGATTGTTCGGCTTTTGCAGATATTTTCTTGATTTGAAAACCACGTACCACGCTTGCAGATTCTGATGTCCCTTTGCCTTCAGGGTAAATGCTCTGTAATATTATTGTCAAGGTTTTTACCCTATGAATAAGGATAGTTTCTTTTAACCTCTTGTGTGAACCTACCGTGAATTTAATAAGTTCTTGCATCAACCCGGTAGAAAAGTGATATTTATACCGTCAATTTTCTATAGCGGGAGTTAACAACGGTATTCTGCGTTTCCAATCGTTGCAGCGTTTAATGATGTACGAGTACTTAGTGCTTAGTTACAGATATACGTAACAACGATAACGTAACTTGTCTTTGACTGTCAACACTGTTTTGAAAAATAATCTGAAACTGCGGACTTTTTTAATATTTTTTAAATTATTTTACAAATAAGTAACGTGATTAAAAAGTTTTACTAAGGTACCTAAATAGATTTGCCATTTCTTGTAACTATTACTGACTAAAAAAGTGCATACATTATTTTATAGCCAATTTTTGAGTAGTTTGTTGTGTTCTGAAAACTAACATTATAAATACATACCTAAATATTGTTATTCATTATGCACTTTCATTCAACTAATCCATAAATATTCATATCATGCCTTACATAATTGCGATGAAATATCAACCTTATTTAACTTCCTGGAAATTCTATTTTTATCTCAAAATATATAACTATCTAAAAGCAACATCCAAAGCCAGTCAATATTGTTTTAGGATTGTGTCTATAAACATTCGAAATCGTACCTAATCGTATTCGTGAAATAGAAATGACTTGTCATTCGATATGCGTTCCAATTGTTTACGAAAGTGTTTGGGAAATAGAAAACAAAATAAATACATACTTACTTGCTTTCGAAAAAAGGTCTACTCGAAATCTTGACATTCGATTCATATTAGACGATTTTGATATCATTTAAAAATGTTTATATGTATAAAGGTTATTTACTAACTATCGTAACTCGAGTGTTGGAAGTGTAGGAAACGTTTCACGTTATAATAAAATTGTAATGGGTTCGAACAAATTGATTACTACCAATATAACATGTGGATGTAAACAAGCAATCATTGTGTGTGGGAAATAACTCAATTACGTAATCATTTCTACCAGTCTCCACCCTGCCACCCTCTTCTTATTAGTAAAGAGACTCCAAATACATATTTCCAAATCGATCGTTGTTTTCCGTGCAAAAACAAACAAAATATAGCTCATTTTTGCGACAACCCTTAGTCATCGCGTAGTCCCATATCTAATAGCTTGTCAGGTCTGTACCTAATAGGAAATTTATTTTTGCAGTCCACTGCTGGACGTAGGCCTTTCCTAACACGCGACATAGCACTTTGTCCTCCGCCTTCCGTATTCAGTCAGACTCAGCGACCTTTTTCAGGTCGTCGGACCATCTAGCTGGAGGGCGTCCTACTCTACGGTTGCCGAGCCGCGGTCTCCACTCTAGGACACGCTTGTTCCACCGTTAATCGGTCCTTCTGCAGATTACTAATCTATTATCTATTACCATAAAAATATGAATCTGAAGATAAGAATAATAGAGAAAGAATATAGAGTTATGTCTAGAATGGCAGGAAAATAAGACAGCTAATAAAATTTCCTATAAAAAGGTAAGTACATACCTACTTAATATTTTTCTAAAAATATCTTAATGATATTCAAATAAAACTACTCAAGAATTATTCAAGACCGATAATGTACCTAGGTATTCGCCGCGCTAATGTTACTATACTATAACTTTTAATGTCTTCATAAAGTCAAATAAAGAACCAAAAGCACGTAGTAAAGCGAAAGACTTGAATCAGCTTCAAGGAAATAATTAAAACGTCTCGAAATATGTCGAGTATGTTCACGTAGAAGAATTCAGCAAGGAAATGCATTATGCGTACAATCGTACATGTCGTCGATGTTGGCAACGCGCCAAGGTTAACAATATCACATTATTTTAACACGTTCACTGCGGCGCTAAATTCCGCTTACTTTCAGCTGATGCTATAGGAGGTCTTTATGCCTTCATTGTACTATTTTACAGATGCGGTTAGGGGCCTATTGATCTTTTACGGAACCAGACACTTCAAATGCCTTTTTTTCAGCCAAATTTACTTATTTTCAAATAAAATTTGGATCATAGTATTGCTGAAGAATAAATCTTTCTTATTTTGGCTTCGCCCGAAATTCTGATGTCAGAATATCGTAAAAATACAGAAAATGTTTAGGAGGCATTTAGACCTTCTACAGCACTGAATTATAGGTACAGTTGTAGGTACAGCTAGTGATGTACCTACAACTGTACCACTTGTTTCTGGAGCTGTAGCTAATGTAGAAGGATAAATAGTAATAGATAAATAGTAATCTTCGAGAATTTTTATTTTATTTCCGGTGTTTGAAGACGGTGAATTTACAGACTTTGCAGTCACTCTTTGGTAAACACGACAATATTTTGGAATAGACGTGTCCTCTTCTGTTTCACTTGATTTCTGTGCTAATTGGAGCATTCTTTTACAACGTTTATTTCTACGAACCATATTCACACACTACACAAAATGTTTTACGTACTTAATGAACTTAACTAATGAACAAACTGCAATAGATAATTATGCGTGCATTGCTCATAGACGTGTGCGCATCACTGGTTATAAATCATTTATCATAAATATGGATAGGTGCGGGAGAGGGTGGATAGGCCCGTACTACTTTTGTGAGGTCTATAAACCTCCTATCCGCACTGAATTATGATTTTTCTCTTTGAGTGCGATAGAAGGTCTATAAACCTCTTACATATTTTTTGGTTCTAGATAGTACTACGTTCATAAAGAAATTGAACCATATAGTTATCTCTTTTATACTCATTCAAATCTACAAGCTATGCTTCCCGCACCAGAGCAAAACAACAGCATTTTCACCCGCACTGCGCGGCAGTACTCGCAGGAGGCTTATAGACCTTTCAACGCAGTGAACGTGTTAATCAACGCTCAATGGAAAAAAGTCGTAAATAACAAGAACTGTATGTTTGGATAGGGGCTCTAGGTATATTAAAATGAGACAATTTTAAAAGTGGCGGCAGTTTTATTTTTTACTGAATGTATAAAAACGCTATCAACGCAAAACAGGGGCCTATTGGCGTTGATTTCTACTAATACAAAGCGTGGGGTCATCGACCGCAGTAGTGCATTTTGTTAAAACCAGTGCTGAAACGGGTCAACAACCTTTCATCTCAAGAACCAGCTAAATATTATGATCAATTCTGTTCCGCTTCCAGCTTGGTATAAGTACGATAAATTAACGCGATTTTTTTATCTTTCGCCCTTTCACTTTTGATTAATTACACATTAATTTAAAGCAAAATATCAATGAACCTATACCTACGATTTAACTATCTTACAACACGAAAATTCGTAAGTAAAGATGGTGGATATCAGCGGTAGGCTCTGGGTGGCTATATAAAAAATCACGCGGATGTGCGGCTGGGGTCAATGGATCTCCTTGGTGGGATGTTCACCTACAATGACCTCATTTATTCACTATTGAACAACTCGATTACATACCTACATTTACTTATGCTCAATAAATAGGTACTGGAATAACAATGTATTTCGGATAGTATAGTTACCTACTAACAAAATTAATTGTTTGTACATTAAATACATACCTAAAAAAGTATTAATTAAGTAGGTACTAAATATGTACAGCACGTACATATTTAGTACCTACTTAATTAATACTTTAACGAATAACAACAACATTTAATTTAGGTACCTATTAATGTATAAAATCTATACATATAAAATTCAAAGCCCCGACTGATTCACTGAGTCACTGACTGACTTTTATATCAACGCAAAGCCTAAACCTCTGATCGCAGAAAAATGAAAATTAGAGAGTTGTTGAGTTGTTCTAGGCTAGCTAATGTGTTTTCAAACTTCAAAATGGGGGATCAAAGTTTGAATGGAGAAATTGTATAGAATATTTTTTTTTACTTGGTAACTTTGTACTTATGCTGCACACAGATAATCAAACAAATGTTTCTTTTTTCTCTCCTTCCTTCGAATATCATACCTTCATTTTACTTTAGTAACAGGTACATAGTTATCCGTATTATAAAGTCTGTAGGCACTAAATAACACCGATATTTTACTGTAACTATCTACATTGTCTCATTATGTTTACTAACAAGCTATTAGTCATCATAACTGAATACCGAACTACACAATAGACATTAGTTAGATAGATGAATTCCTATTACAGGTAATGGTGTCAGACTAGCGAGCTCCTACTGATGGGAAATTGTAGCCGTCGTCTATGGATATTGGACTGGTGACAACTGCCCCCTGATTCTGAGCTGTCGGAAAATTTTCGGCCGGAAATGTCAGTTTAATTAAAGTTAAAAAACATAATGTTAATGAAATAGATGATTGTAGGAAAAAATCTTAAATTGATCAGTTATTTATTTTCTATACGGTTGACTATTTTCTAACATTAAATAACTTAAGTCGTAAAAATACGTCGTACTAAAATTCGAAAAAGTTTACGATCCGGGAGCAATCCGACGAGTCAGAATCAGGGGGCTGGTGCCTGTCGCTGTATTCAGTTCGCTAAGTCTATCAAAGAGGTAAAGATAGGAAATGTGCGAAGATGAGATGTTTTCCCTCTTGGGTGACTCCAACAAAGCTATGTGAAAACGAGTACTGTCAAGAGCAAAAAGAAGGTACTTATACCAAGTACATAAATCACTTCTAATGTTTTCTTTCCGTATTGGTGAGTAAAGGTCTAAGAGATAAGTCTCCTTCGTAATCTGCCCCTCTAGACCGCTTACCATTAGGCGAACCGTACGTCTGTTTGCCACCGTCGTGGTATAAAAAAAAGACAAGTAGCAATCGATTCGATCTATCTATTCTATCGACATGTCAAATAAGTACATTAATCACGTGACATGTCGATAGCTTATGTCAAGGATGTGTTCAAATGTATTGAAGTGACATGTCGTTTAGAATAGATAAATAGAAACAATTGCCACTTGTCTAGGGGGGGCCTCAATGAGCTGTGCCACCCTACTGGCAATATCGATTTGCGATTGGATGATTTTGATATCGTGCCAAAATGTTGACATTCGATTGCTCGATTTCGATATCGTTGATCTTCTTATATCTTTAGCGCGTGGCGGGTCTAATAACCTGTGCTGTAAGTATATACAATAACACATACAAATGAGTAGTAATGAGCGTAATACATACAAATGAGTTCCTACTTATATTTTCAAAGCAGTTGGCAATAGTTATAATAACAGTATTTACATTGCAAGGATTGAGTCTTTGATTACATCTTGTCGCGGACGGAGTGTTCCCGTTCAAGTATTTACACGAGAAAATTGGCTTTTTCGTCACGGTGATCTGCGTCGAGTAAAACAAACTTGTGCTACCTTATACCACGTGCTTATCTCGGACATTCGCCTCAGTACAAAACAAACCAACATTATTATCTGCGCACTGTCATAATAATCTATGGACTGTGAATCATTGCTGAGTTCTGTTGTGCTTGTGACATCTATTATGGAATGTGCCTATGAGTACTTATGTAATGCTAGTAGAAGTCGCGCGGGGCTTCGCTCCTATTGTTCTTTATTTGACAACTGTTCAGCTCCTATAGGCCTTAGCGTGATGTTATATAGCCTATAATAATAGCCTTCCTCGATAAATGGGCTATCCAACACTAAACCAAACAAACAAACTCTTCAGCTTTATAATAGTAGTACTTATAGATATAATAATAATTAAATGAAAAGATTGATCTGACTACCCCTCTGCTTGGAGATTGGCATGATCTATTTATATGAACAAAACATAAACATGTACCTATGTTTATAATTTCTATGAAGATCTCTATGCGTATACGCATATACATAAATTCATAAGCAAGCGAAAAGGGCAGCATTTAAAGAAAGAAATGGAATGATCTTACTTAACTCAATGCATTATTATGTGTATACATACTCGATGTGTTATCTGTGTGAAAACTCGCTGGAAGTTGCTTCTTACCGTAAGAACACCAGATTTAAATGGGTCCCACCATTATTCGTATCCTTCTTGTTCTACATTTCATTTTGTACTGCGCAATACCACAGGAAATAATACTCTGCCTAGAATAGAAAGAGCTCTACCCGAATACAACAAAAGCAATTAAATACGACTAGGTAGGTAGATAGGTAGGTATACATATTGTTTTATTAATGATTAATTACATACACTGTTCTGTGCTATTTACATAAAGCCACATTTACATAACCTTCACAGTTTGTTGACATTTCATGACCCCAACAAATAATCGTAATTTATTTTCGAGAAAGACTTGTTTCTGCACTTTTTGCAAATCGATACGACCACCTTGGGTTACCAATTCCGTTTATAAAGGTCAGTCAAGAAAAATATGGTTTGTTATTTTTAAATATAGGCGTAAATAGAGATATACTTACAACGAACTATAACACTTCGAAAATTAATTACAACAAACATACCGTAATTATAGCAATACAAAATGTGAAGATTTTTTTCACTGCAGATTCTCAGTAGACAAGTACATTATCCTATTACTCATTCTGTGCTTTATGGAAAGATATCGTCACCGGCTACTGCTAACTTAACTACGATTGTTTAAATTCAGCCAGTACAAAATGTGCAGATTTTGCCAAGAGACCCCGAGGAAACTGCAATCCATTTTCTCTGCTCATGTGGACCACTCATGCACAAAAGAAGTTTCCATTTAGGACAGCACCAAGTGCAACCTGGTAAGATACAGAATCTCTCTGCTCAGAAAATCTGGAAGTTCCTCGCTTCTATTGGACTAAGTAGAGAACTATAAAAAATCAAGGGCGCTACAAAAGATTAATCTTGGTCGAGGTAGTAAAAAAGCGGCCGACGGTTTCTTTCTAGCCCAATATAATTATTTATTATAATATAATAAATAAGCATACGCCAGCGAGACAAACTGAGGATATAATTTGAGCGGAAATTTAACTATCATGAAATAATTTATGTTACATAACAATAATTTAAGATGGTGTTGTTCTACGAAAATATTTATTTTATAGTTCGACGTAAAGAAGGATTTGCTTGAACATGTGTCACATATTGATGACAGAGCAATCAAAGTAGACGAAAACAGAATCGTTAAGACGTCGCCTTTAAAATATTCAAGTGAATCGAGTGGCGCGGCGAGCATGCTCGCAACTCGCAACCTTGCGGTGCGCGGCGCAGGTCAGATATTTCGAAGGTCGATGACTCTTGTAATCGGTTCGTGTTATTATTATTTGTTAACGCACCCCACAACCATGATCACGAATATAGTGTACTACAATCGATGTGTAGAACCCCTCTATTCACTTGTATTTAACAATGTGTTGGCACCTTAACCTGTAGATACGTGTCATTTTTTTGACAATAAATTTATCGTTGACTCTTGTTTTAAAATTGACTGGTATTAAATTTGTCTATAAGAAAATTAAATAATACAATTAATACTGGCTTTGGAATGTTAGAAACTCGATTTCAAATCACAAAAGAACGGAAAGTTCCTTTGCGATTTGAAATTAAGTTTTTAGAGAAACCCAAATCCTTACCCAAATTTAAAAAAATACTTTAAATTCCTGTCTAAATTACTACACAGAATATAACTAGAAGGTTGAAAGTGGAAAGTGCCACGTGTAGATTGTATTGCATTAGTTCCATACAATCGAACCCCATACATTGATCTATCGACTTGGTCGTCAAGAATAAACGACAACCAATACAAAAAACAACTCTATCTTGATTGCATTATAACTTAATTTCCTGCAATCTTTTGAAGCTCTTGCACAAACTGATTGAACAATATTGATACTCTCGACAATAATATTATGAAGTAAGTATTATTAAACAATGAATGACAAATCAAAACACGCGCTTGAAGTTTCAATACAAAATAATATGGACTCGTAAATCAGCCAGCTACATTAAAATCTTACAGTCACATGTTACTAATTTACTACGACTAAAAATAAACAGTACGTACATAATATTAGTCAATGAACTCAAATATTTAATAGCAATTTACAAAATAAGAATATTTTTTATATTTACATTGAATTTTAATATCAGGCAGACGCCTTTCGCACCAAATATAACAGCTATGGAACGAGTCAACTTCTTCTATAGTTGGTTTGGTACCAAATCTATCTTACCTTTTAGGTCTTTGATTACAAATTTACATAGGTAGTTAAATTAAATTTCAATTTCTTCATCCAAGAGATGTTCTTTTTACAATCTTTTGCACTCGCTAAATTACCTAATAAAGTACATAATGTCTGTAATATTTTTTCCAGTATTTCGAAAATATTACTTGATAAAGGTAGGACTTTTGTTTACATTTGAAACATAGTAATGAGTATTAACGAACAATATAAGTGAACAATATACGCCGCTTGACAACACAAATGTGCCGCGAACAGAGTACGTCGAACGCTATGTTGTCTGTGGCCTTCGGGTTACGTAACATCTGTGCGCCTGTGCCCATTTGTAGCGATAGAAAAAAATAATATTAATAGCTTTGAAAACGAATTTCGAATAGGGGTCTGGTATGTGAGGGTTTAAAGGGAGATAGCATATATATGTCTGATTGAAAGAAATGTGTTAGAAGAAGAAGAAAGAAAAACATTTTATTTGGTGACCAAAAAACACAATACACAAACAGAACACAGATTAACATATTTATATTAAAGTCACCAAAATAGTTAGAGATAAGCTGAGAGTTTTACTAACTTACTAACTTAACTTTAATATCGTATACCGATGTACTTCTTTGTAATCAATTTAGTGTGATCAGTTGATCACTATTATGTTAGTGTATCAGTTTTTCTCAAATCCGAGTAGGTATAAATTAGAAGGTCTTAAACTGATATACTTACATGTCGCAGCCAACTAGTTAAATCAGCCATTTAATTAACAGCCTAGCCGTTTTGCTAAATGGCTGCGTTTAACTCACCCATCCCACATATCCTAGAAGAAATTCTAAGTTTATGTCTGATCCACCAACCCTCACTAGGCCAGCGTGTGTGGATTATGACGTAAACCCTCTCAGCTCTCTAGATAAAGGAGAAGAGGCCCGAACCAAGCTGTGGGACCTTAATGGGTTGATAAATATAGTTCACAAGTTAATTGCTTTTTTTCCTGATGAATTTCAGATTTCTTTACATAGGTTTATTAAGGTTTTTATCTATAATAATAATATTCTACCACATTCACACAG
This sequence comes from Laspeyria flexula, assembly GCA_905147015.1. NCBI lineage: Eukaryota > Metazoa > Arthropoda > Insecta > Lepidoptera > Erebidae > Laspeyria > Laspeyria flexula. The sequence goes on from LR989958.1 coordinate 3,981,147, forward strand.
TGCCATCTACTCCCAAAGTAAGCAATTATATTTGCTTGTGTTATGGGTACTTAACAACTGATATACTACTTAAATACATTTTTTTTTGTAAATACATACATATTATAGATAAATTACACCCAGACACAGAACAAACCTTTATGCTCATTACACAAAGATTTGTCCTGTGTGGGGATCGAACCCACGACCTCCGGCTTAGCAGTCAGGGTCACTAACCACTAGACCAACAGGCCAGTCAAACTGCGAATAAACAATGTTTTTTGTGGCATTCAGAAACGAATAAAATATAATAGTTAAGTAATTCGTTACATACTGAATGTGACGTAACCATTTTTTTTGATGATACAAAAGGGAAAAAGATTGTAAAGATTAGTTTTGAAATAAAAAATCTGACATCCCTTCGTTCTTGTGTAAACGGAGAGTTAACTACCTGCTGCATTGACGATCTCGAATAATGGTAAATGTGGAAGGGTCCTTAGTCACAACTTGTTGGAAATTAAAAAAAAATTATCGTTGCCCTTTCTCACTTTTATAAGTTATACGAAAGAGTATAAAAGAATAAGGTACGATTCAGACCAACCGGCTCGCATCGGCCCGCGCCGGGCGGCATTTTACAATGCGTTAAAGAACATTGAAATGTATCAACAGTAATTACAGTTCATATTTGCATGCAACTTACGCATAGTTACCTCCGTCGGCACCCCGCGACGCGCGACGGCCGACCGGCTCCGACCGGCTCCGACCGGCTGCCGCCGTCGGGTCCGCTCGGAGCCGGTCGGCCGTGTGTCGTACGGAGATTACGGTGCAGCAACAGCTAGCGAATCATTCAAGTTGTGTTCTTCAAGCGATATTTTAAATAATATTTCACTTTACGTCTACGCGGCGCAAAGAGAGCGGCACTTCTGGGCGCTTGCAGTGCGTACGGATTCCAGCGGACGCTGTCGGCTGCCGCGGCACTCGTAGGGCTACCGCGGCAGCCGTACGCATGCCGCGGCAGCCGGTCGGCTGCCGCGGCACGCGGACGGCTCCGTTCCGATGCGGCGCGACGCGAGCCGGTTGGTCTGAATCGTACCTATGACTCGTATTTCTTGAGAATTGAACTTTGAGAAAGTATATTTTTAACTCAACAAGAAATTTGATACCACGCAATAATCTTTTATTTAAGGATTCAAATTTCTTCAAACCGTAATGAAACCTAACTAATTACTTGAAATAGGTACTCCCTATTTTTATTTTCTTCGAAAGAGCTACAAGTTCACGCTAGACTTAGAAATATCGCAATGTTCAAAAGTTTATGAAATGAATGACTTTTTAGCCGTTTTCTAGAAATTTTCTCTAAATAATAAATCTTCTTCTATTTTTTCATCAGTTACCTTTCACTACCTACCTACTTCCATTACGGCGTTAATTCGAATAATAGAAAAGTAACAAAAGTCGTTTTAATCGATATCGGGCGACGTTGGCACTTGCAGTACCACCGACTACGGGCTTTCAACTCAATACGATAATTGTGTGGAAGTTAGTGAAGGTTGTGCTTGAAGGTCGTGGCTTCGTGAGCACGTTGAATGGCGCGGAAGTGATGCCCGAGCGCATGCCTCGCTTCTCTTAGCATTGTGTTATATTTATACTGTTGTTTAATACAAAATTAACTCAAAGCAATAATGCTTGTGTAATTTACGATTACTACAAAACCGAAAATGTGAAACTTAAAGCCGTGCCACATGGTTATAAACTTGACCTTGGTGGATTCCAACCGTGTAGCTGGCTGTTGTAAACCAAATTTCATACAAACTACGAGGATGACAACCAAGCTCCCACCAAAATCACTCTGTTGGAACACAAGTTTATAACCGTGTAGAACACCTATTAGCTTCTTACCTAAGTCACTTTCCATCTGCCGATGAGTGACTAATATTTAATTTTCTTCTTTTATAGTATCGGCTTCACAGATTAACTGTTAAATTGTGGAGCCCTTTAAAAGCCAATGGTGTCGTCAGCTGCGTAATATCATAGTATAAATAGAGAATTCTTATTAGATTCTTTTTATTCTTATTCTTACTTTACTGTGGTAATATCACAGATTAGATAATAGTTACTACGTAAGTAATATCTAGATTGTAGTCCTTAAATCAAGTTGGCAATCTTCTGGGTGGATAGTTAATTCAAAAACCGTGGTTGCTTCACCTAGTAACATTAGAAAGGCAATAAATATATTATTAGGATGATGATACAAACTTACCTGCCAGTGGTGAAGTAGAGCCGTAGTGTGGCTTTATATCAGTGACAGATTCAATTAATACAGCCTTGTATTTGCTCTGTGATTTCAAATATTATGAATTCTTTCTTCTATTGTTTATAGATACTACTTGCTTGTTAATTTCATTATAATCGTACCTAATCACGGTGCTTGCAAGAATACATCGAGAAGTTAATATATAATATATTATATACCTAATAAAACTGACTGTCAGAGTGGCGCCTGGCGTAGCGTGGTTAAAGTAGCCACTGGTCGCTCCACCACTAAAATCAGTCTGCCGGGTATCGTGGGTTCGATTCCCACACGAGTAAAATATTTGTGTGAATCATAGATATTTGTTTCGATTTTGGGGTTTTTGTGTCTGTTAATTATATGTTTGTAAAGACCCCCGCGAGCGCGACACAGAGTTTCATAATTCGGGAGTTGTCTAATAGGTGTTCTACACGGTTATAAACTTGCGTTCCAACAGAGTGACCTTGGTGGGAGCTTGGTTGCCATCCGCGTAGTTTGTATGAAATTTGGTTTACAACAGCCGGCTACACGGTTGGAATCCACCAGCACCTCTGTGGAAGGCAAGATTATAACCATGTAGCACAGCTTTAAAAAAAACGCTAACCGTACTTATGGTAAATATGCTAATAAACAAATATTAGTAAACTTTAAATGAGTCAAGTACTAGTATGAGTAGGTAATAGGGTAAAGGTAAACCACAAACCAATCTAAAAATAGTACCTAAGTACGTTGAAAATATCGGGTAAACTTGCGTAACAAGCCGGCAACGCAACAGGTACTCGTAGTTAAAATTATACAGGATAATACTAAAAATAATTTTCCTTAGATACGTATTCAATCAACCGTCATATTGGGTTCTCAGCAATAATTTGTGCCGAATATTTCCTTATAACATCTAAAAGAACAGCTAACAGGATAATTATTATGAAGCAGAATATTTTGGTCATCCTGAAATACGGAAATAGTTAATTAAGAGCAAATCGAACAATCTCAGCTTCGTGCATCTTTTTTTATTTATCTATAACTACTAAGTTTGTTTGTTTGTTTGGTCAAGAACTACTGCTCCGATTTGAAAAATTATTTTAGTGTTGGATAGCCCATTTATCGAGGAAGGTTATAGGCTATAACATAAACAACATCACGCTACGCCCAACAGTGGCCAAATAAAAAATGACGGGAGCGGAGCCCGGCACGCCTTCTAGTTAGGTATTAATATCAAGGAGGCAAAGTGGCAATCGGGGCACCTGATAGTAAGTGATTTCCACTATCCATGGACATCTGCAAAACCATGGTGACCACAGATGCGTTCCCGACCTTCTAAAAAGAAGTACGAGTAGGCACCTTTGCTACTTTCTCTATACCAACTGAATGGAAAGATAGACTCCTCGCAGACCACAGTATACGGACCTTATGAGCTGTCAGATGCAGAAAATGCCGGCCATCAAACCAGCTGAGTTACTTTAGATTTGTCAGGAGTAGGACTATAAAATTGGTTATGTATAACAAATTTTCGGTCCCGAGTGGTAACTATCTCCAACAATCTACACACTTAAGTAAATCTTTTGGGATAAAATCTCTAACTGATAGAGGAAATCGAACCAAATCTCTTGTTCAATGATGTTATTTTATACCTTCTATTTTGCGATTCGCTGACCAAAGTTATTCTTGTATGTCAATAAAACGGCGAGACGCTAATTCGTAATATGATCCGTCATTTTATTTCAGGTTATTGACACTATTACATTTGTAATTAAAGATAATGTGTAAGTAATTAGATACAGCTATTATATTACATAATTAAATGCATTAGGTACCTACTTCTGAATAGTGCTAATTATGGTTTCTTTATAGCTGTTTATTCAGGCGTGAATGAACTTTACAATATTATTATGTTCAATTCATTCCTTTGTTGGCGATTCTTGGTAATTTCCCTCTCTCTCCCTTTGTCTATCTTCTTTGGTGTTTATGAAAGTGTTCTTATATATCACACGGTGTCACACTTTTTATCCCCAAAGGGCAGGGGTACTTACATCATAACCACATTACGAGGTGGGCTGCCACTACAGGCAACAAAAATAAAAAAAATCTACGCGATTCTATTCGCATAAACCGGGCATATTTTAACATATAGTGAGAATGTTATGACACGAATCCGGACCTCTTATCTTAACTCGTACACTCTGCGGACTCTGCCGCTCCGCCTTAAAGGCAGTCAGAACTTTTCGTTATCTCCGCTATCAATTTGCAAGTCGGAATCCCTTTATTCGACTATGCCAGCTCTAATGTGAAATTTAACAAACGCCAGCCGACTAGGCGGCTTACAATGACGACACATTAAGTGGCAGGTGGCCAAATACTTTTCCGTCATAGATATTGTTAATCATTTGATTAAAATCTCCCTGCGCAGGCGCAATAGCGGTCAATGACACTAGTAGTATCATACCTATAATATAGCATCAACATACAGCTATCGTATATCGCTTACGCGATGTTTTCAGTATAGAGTTCATCAAATCTTGTATCGCCGCGCCGGCAACGTGCAAGTGACGCAGGCCCGTTTGTTTTATTATGCAGTAGTAGTAACTGTAATAAGAAAAGTTAGTTTTACGGGGCAACAGATGTTCGCGAGTACCAGGTATCTTGATCAGTGCTTACCAACATGCGGCCTGAAGATATCCCGGTTCTTATTATGAACAAACGTATAGTAGAATTAAGTACTTGCCAACATAACCACCTGTATGACGGATAAAAATTACATAATGTCACTCATCTCAACCCGAGGGTGTCGTAAAAGGCAACTACGGGAGTAACCTTATGCAGACAAGAACACTGCGAGAAAAGGAAAATTCGATACAAACCCTATACCAACCCGTCTGGCCAGCGTGGTATAATAAGCTAAATTCCCTCCACATTCTTTGAAGAAGAACCGTGCCCAGCAGCGTGGAACGTTTATGGGTTGAAATGATGATTCGTGTCGTTCATATATTTTATATCAACGACAGTTTTTAAAACTGTCTTTAGAAAATTGTGTGGGCCAACCCTGATTTTTGATTGATTGCGATGGTGGCTGAATGGATAAGGGACCGGCGTGCAAATCACGCGGTCCGAGTTCGATCCCGACCGGCAGTACCAATGTGGATTCCACTTTGTGGAATTTATATGTACTAGTTAAGTGAATTACCATCTGCTGACGGTGAAGGAAAACATCGTGAGGAAACCCACATATCCTAGAAGAAATTCTATGAGTATGTCTGATCCACCAACCCGCACTAGGCCAGCGTGAGTGGATTATGGCCTAAACCCTCTCAGCTCACTAGTTAGAGGAGAGGATACCCGAGCCCAGCAGTGGGCCTTAATTGGTTGCTGATGAACCCTGATTTAGATGAAATGGAGTATCGGAGCGGAGCATGAAAACATATGCAAACGCGCCTCCGCTACGTAAAAAACCAGACCATGGAGAAAAGCATCTAAGATCGTTAGTTTAAATGCTATTTTTGTAAAACTTGTTTCTGTAGGTACATAATGTAGAGTGGGCTGTAAGCACCTAATACCCGCTGACGTCTTTCACCCCGCAGGATAGTCACACTAAAGGTTTCATCGTATAAATGAGGACAATTACCTCTTTATAGGTACAAAAATAAATCATATGCCGAACTCGTGGCTATGTGGGTGCCTGACTGGCTGCCCACATGACAAACGCTACCTACATTGATCAGCTATTTACTGGTACCTACCTACCTACCTACATGTTGTACTGAATTAAGTAGTATATTTAGAAAGATCTGATTCACGTTTCTAAAAAAATTTTTCGTTTCGTTTCTTAATTCTAATTGGAATTGAATATTCGTATTTCTTCTCAGTTTTTCATTTGGTATATCTGTTGAATGAAGAAATAATGTCACGTTTTGTAAGGACTCTCCGTAACATCGATTCAGGTATCAATAACGAGAATCTTATTAATTGCAGGAAATAACTTCGCTTCGTAATAAATTGTTATGACGCTTGAAGGAAACTGATATTATTATTACTAGTCTATATTTTATTTTCATTTAGATCACATACTTGAAACATATGGACGTCATACAAAGCCAAAAACAGTGTCAGTAAATTTTTCTAAGACCAGTATTTCAATAGGTTTTCCTTCTTATTCTTATCTATTTTGATGATTATTTAGATCTTTATTGAGTTGACTACAAATGAGGGTATCTACGACTATCTAGTAACTATTATTGGAATATTTTGAATACCTATTAAATTGTCGTGTACCAATAGCAGCTGAGTACAGTTACTGGCCAAACAAAAAAAAAGAAAAAAGATCCACAGGAGCGAAGCTATTACGATAAAACATTTTGAAAAAAACGTGGCGGTCAACTGTCACTGCGGAATGCCATCGTAAAAGCGCAAAATCGTTGACCTAATGACCCAAATATGGTGTCCATGAGAGAGGCAAGGTTAAACGGCTTGTTCGTGTATTATAATCACATTATGCCAGTTACTAAACTCGAACACCTATAAACCTACATTGTTTTTAACCTTATTATTTGCTTCATAATTGGAGCAATAATTAAGAATACGATTTTTTTTAATATAGGACTACTTAATATTTGTCATTTTTTCACATTTTTAATTAAATACTTATGTCAAAACGTAACTAATAATATTAAAAACAAGTGAATGCTGATACTTCGAACGATTCGTAAAGTTATAAACTTACTTCAAGATACAATGTATTATACTTGTACATACATTACACACATATGTCTGAATGGTATTTTTATTAGCTTTTTAATAATTTTGAAAACAAAAATTTGGCAACTTTTTAGCCAAGAAATATTCGCCATGCATGAAAGATGCAGTGTTTGCAATTAAGTGACCTCGACTAAAAGGTTACACAACGAGAGGCTTTTTGGTAATGTTCTAAGTTTGACCTAGCCGAGATAAAAACTAGTTGCGAAGTACGAATGACCTTGATACGGCGTAGTAACAATTTAGTTCATCAGACTCCAAAAAATATAGCATAGACATGCACAATGAGCACAATCTAAGTCATTTTAAGGATTTAAGATTTACAAATCTTTGCATCTACATCGTTTCTGAGTTATGCATCTTCAATTAAACAAACTCTTCAGCTTTATAATTGCCGTTTGCTATTTAAATTGGAATAAATAAGTACAGAATTCCAATTTCTAACAACAAACGGCCTATTTAAAAATTATCAAGGTAATCAGATCTATACATTGTAGGTCGACATTCGAAGTCATTTATATTTGTCACAATTAAGATAAAGTAAATAGCAAATGAATACAGTAATGTGATAAGGAAATGTCATTGAACGTTACTTAAGTACTCGTTCGTTATCATCGCATTATTTGTTGATTAAGTTCTTGACAATAAGTTTAGATACGACATAGATTATTTCGATGATTTATTACTTTTTGTGTCTGTTATTGTATTTCAATTTTGATTTGCCTTCATAACTAAAGGATTTTTCGGGCTGAAATAATTTGAAAAATCATCAATCCAATCTTAAATAAAAATAATTATTTTATGCTTCATAGCCTATTTGTTGGGGCTTAATAGGTGTTCTACACGGTTATAAACTTGCGTTCCAACAGAGTGACCTTGGTGGGAGCTTGGTTGCCATACGCGTAGTTTGTATGAAATTTGGTTTACAACAGCCGGCTACACGGTTGGAATCCACCAAGAGCACATCTGTGGAAGGCAAGCTTTCTCAAGGTCAAATAATTTGCATATATTTTTAAACATTGTGCATCATCATCATCATCATCTTATCAGCCCAACGACGTCCAATGCTGAACATAGGCCTCACCTAATTTATGCAGGCGGCACAGGACCGTTCGCAGTGGCATAAATTAGGTGAGGATTGTACATAACAGACAAAAATCATTTTGATCGAGCTCGGTCGCGCTCTTGTTCAAGCCATTTAGCCGGTGCTAATGAGCTGCTTGAGCAAATCGTTACTACATTGCTTCAAGCAGCTGGTTTGTCTCAAAAACATTTTAGTAGCTCAGTTTCATAGGTATGTACAACAGAATCTATCAGGCGTTAAGCAAAGCACACGTCACCGACGTCACCGATTACATTATCTTCCAATTAGTATAGAGTACTGACTCAATCAGGGACCTTTAGACCCGCTAGATGATAATGACTTTAAATTCCTAACGAAAATTGCTACTGGTATTTACAAATACATTTACGTTTTAAAAACTTTCTACTAGTCTTACATGGATCGCAAACAAATTCAATGACTGTTGCACAGATAAGTTTTTGAAATTTCTTTGAGGATTTTGAAATGTCTATTATATTTGATTGTATATTTGACCATATTAAGTATTCCAATTTAACTACCTTTTATGCCACACATATATACAACAGCAGAGACCATAGATGACCGATTTACTCTGAACTCCGATCGATCTATTCACTGAAGAAAGTTACGCAAAATACTGGCCACATTACCACACTGGATGCCATGGCTAACGCGTTGCTCAAGGCAAAGGCTAGCCTTCAGAAAGCAAACTTGAGGATGTGCGTTTCAATTGGCTGTTGAAATACATAGATTTCCTCTGGTTCGCTTTGGTGGATTCCGGGCCTAACTCATAACCAACCATAGCCAATAACCTACCGCACTTTATTGCTCGTAATTTGTAAGTTTGTATGCGAGTAGTGCGTGTGCTTAGTTGTTTGTAACAAGCACGGTTGGCCAAGAGCGGACCGTTTCGACTAACGGAAACGAATGCCGTCACACTACGGCACGAAACACTTTTATTTTGCCTCTTATACATGTATACTCCGTTATGTATATGGTACTGTGCAAAAGAGGAGTAAGAGACATCAGACTTAGCGATTTTGAACCTTGTAATAATTTGCAGAGATCGGCAGTTGCAAGTCAGATTAATTTCGTCTTAAAACTGTTTTACACTGAGTGCTATATGTAAATTTTATTAGGGTTACTACTACTAGGTAACTGCATTACAGCAAATCTATCGTCTAAATTGAGTCATGGTAAGACAGGTCCATCATACATTCATAAAAGTAGTGTACCCTGGAGTATTTGCGCTGATTCGAATCTACTTCTTTCGCTTCTTTGTAAGAGAAAAAAATTCTGACATAGATATTAAACATAATGGTCTACCGAAAAAAGTAAGTGTAATATAAGCAAAATATTATTGAATTTCAAGCTGACTTAATTAAAACTAAATACCTAATGGAATTAAAGCGTGCTGCCAGCATAAAATTAGAAGAAGAAGAATCTTGCACCTGTATTTGTTGATTTTGTGGTGGAAAATATTTTCTTAATATATTATTATCTTTTTTGTCAACCCTATTGTTTGTAACATATCTCCGTTTATTATATCACACGCGATATTCTAGGTCATTTCCTGTTACACTTATTTATATTCGCTTATATTTTCAAGCTTTCGCAGTTCCTACAGCAAGAATTCAGTGTCATTAGCGTTTTTATTGTGATTGACCATTTCAAGCAATATTTTAACACGATTCTGTTAAGCAAAAATTATGGTTTTATTTGTCGATAATACATTACGTAACCGTTCAATAATATTAGCTTAACTTGGTTATTTAAAAAGCTGACACCTATTATTTATGTCTTTGTTATGTTATTTGTTCATCATGTGTTCAGATTAAGTGATTATGAGTCCTCTGATATTATTGATTTTCCTTTCTAAAAGAAACACAAAAAATCTAAGAGAAAGTAAGAGATAAAAAGGAAATAGCAGATAGAGACACAACAGGAAATAACTACATCGACTGTTGCACAGATATGTAGATTGAGAACCAAGTCTTTTCTTGTCTATCAAGTAGAGAATATTTGCTAACAAGTAATTATTTCGAAGGCATTTGTAACCATAGACCAAAAAACAGACAAGCCAGTAAATTTCAAAATCAGATTCAATTTAATTTTTAAGAACATCTGTTGAATTTTTCATTGCATAATATGTCAAAACAAGTGAAATTCGGTTGCTATTCGCATAACGGCTATATGATAAAGTTAAAGCGCGACCTCGTTACGCAAAAAGGGGGTAACGGTATTCCGCCAGACTCAAGCGGGCACGACACGCCGAAACTCACCGATCACTTGGAAAGTATTCGCTTGGAAACGGCCACTTTCTCTAGAACAGGTCTCAGTCTTGATCTAACCGCTGAGGTACGTGCCCGCACGCATGCCTCTCTACATACCACAGTGCAACTAAGCTTAAAAATAGTGAAATACGTGATAAACCGACCGGTTGCGTATAATGTTAAAGTGCTGAGCCTAAGGTAAATCGTGTGCGTGTGCGTCTATCGTGTAAGTATTAAATTGACCTTGCCAGTTTTGCAATATGATGACGATTTTGTAATATATCTTAAACGAATCGAATCGGAAATTTTAACGCTGTCGTTGCCTAACTAGTAAAATATGTTAATCACTAACAAATAATCTTCAATGCAATTATTTGCAATTTTTTCTGGGATTATTTGACGTGATAAAATTTTCGAGTCTTAAAAACCAAGCTCTTTTTGAACAAAACGTCCGACCTTAACAAACATTAAATAACAGAGGACATACAGCAGGAATGACAGTTCTCTTTCATTATTTCCTTTTCCACTTTCCTTCCGTAATAAAACCCGCTTTCAAAACTCGTGTGAAAATTATATTCGGATGTTAACGAATCCGGAACACAAACTGGAATGTAAATTATGGCATCACCAAAATAATTTCGCAATCGCAATCAAGTTACGAATAGTGCTAGTGAAAGGTTTGCAAAATTTGCCACGAGTAAAAATTGCCGTAGTTAAAAATAAATAAACTTGTAAGGCAATGACTTGGCATAGGAGTGAATAAAAAAAAAACCGGCCAAGAGCGTGTCGGGCCACGCTCAGTGTAGGGTTCCGTAGTTTCCCGTCCGTTAGACGTGCCAGAAGTTTTCGATGGTAATTTTGAATTGCGAGAACCTATTTTAATAATTATTTTTTTGTTTGAAAAAAGATACGTTCAGGATAATAAAATATTATGTAAACGAAGTTAAAAAAAAAATACGGGCAAATGAAACTTGACCTCTGTATTGTATAGGCGCTCATACGATTCAGGGACCAAATTATATTGGTTAACTGCAGTTTCCATCTGTTGTTTCCATCCAAGTTCAAAATAATTTTCCTAGAAAGTCCTTATAAAGTTCTAGTTTTCAGATTTTTTTCGTATTTTCTAAACTTATGGTTCAAAAGTTAGAGGGGGGGGGGACGCTTTGTTTTTTACTTTTGGAGCGATTATTTCCGAAATTATTGACATTATCAAAAAATGATTTTAGTAAACCCCTATTCATTTTTAAATACCTTTCCAACAATATATCACACATTAGGGTTAAAATTAAAAAAAAAAAACACTTCCCACTTTACATATAGGGGGGCTACCCTAATAAAACATTTTTTTCCAATTTTTATTTTAGCACTTTGTCGGCGTGATTGATACACATATTGGTCCCAAATTTCAGGTTTCTAGTGCTAACGGTCACAGAGATTAAGCGAGGACGGACAGACAGACAGACAGACATGGCGAAACTATAAGGGTTCCTAGTTGACTACGGAACCCTAAAAAGGCCGAAGCGCGGGAAAGAGAAGGATATAGAACCAAAGAAGTGCGTTACCCCCGCGAAGATTATCCGCTTATTTATTTTTATTTATCTGTGGTGTAGCGGCATCATCGTTGTCCCGAGCCGAGCGTTGTATCGTATCGCATACATTTCTAACTCGAATGTTTCTCCTATCACCATTTCAAATGAAATTATACTCAGTTTGTTACAACATTTTATCACAGATAAATATGTCACTCACTAAGTCACTACATTTACAGCTCCATTTTGGCTTTTATTTTTACGATTTGTACTCCACAATTGAAGCCATTAGTCTTTTTAGGGTTCCGTAGTCAACTAGGAACCCTTATAGTTTCGCCATGTCTGTCTGTCTGTCTGTCCGTCCTCGCTTAATCTCTGTGACCGTTAGCACTAGAAAGCTGAAATTTGGGACCAATATGTGTATCAATCACGCCGACAAAGTGCTAAAATAAAAATTGGAAAAAAATGTTTTATTAGGGTAGCCCCCCTATATGTAAAGTGGGAAGTGTTTTTTTTTTTAATTTTAACCCTAATGTGTGATATATTGTTGGAAAGGTATTTAAAAATGAATAGGGGTTTACTAAAATCATTTTTTGATAATGTCAATAATTTCGGAAATAATCGCTCCAAAAGTAAAAAACAAAGCGTCCCCCCCCCTCTAACTTTTGAACCATAAGTTTAGAAAATACGAAAAAAATCTGAAAAGTAGAACTTTATAAGGACTTTCTAGGAAAATTATTTTGAACTTGGATGGAAACAACAGATGGAAACTGCAGTTAACCAATATAATTTGGTCCCTGAATCGTATGAGCGCCTATACAATCCAGAGGTCAAGTTTCATTTGCCCGTATTTTTTTTTTAACTTCCTTTAAACTCATAAGTGGGAACACTTATTGTGACGGACGGGAAACTACGGAACCCTACACTGAGCGTGGCCCGACACGCTCTTGGCCGGTTTTTTTTTATTTACCTACCAATAACGAAAGCGGTGATTAGTACTCCTAACAAGACGTCTTCATTGCTTATCGTGTTGGAAACTTTGAAGTTACTTTGTAATTAGTTTGATTGTTAAATTAACTGGACCGGTTTGTCAACTATTTAGTTCCAGTAGTTAGATATACCTAGTTCTAGTTCTATCGTCATATTTAGCTACAACTGTTGTATTTACTAAAGTGCATCTAACTTCATTTGAATAAGCTCTAGTTTATTTGTTTCAACATGGAAATGGGAACAAATTCAGATTTTCAACCTTGTTACTATTGATAATTTATTCAACGACATTGTCTGACATTCTAAGAGGACAATAGATTCCATATATCTCAATTTTGAATGTACCAAAACTAACTGGAAATAATCGTTATAAACCAAACGAAATTATACAAATGTAAGACGGAATGTCTATCGTACACGGCCTTTATCAACTGAATACTAGATATCTACAAAAAACTGTTTCCACAGTCTTTACAATCTTTAGGAATGATTATCATTTCTTATCGTAGAGCTATCATATTGAGTGAGTTTTTCATCGTCATATCCGATGCCGCCGATAACTACTAATATATCTTCAAGTTAGTCTATCAAAATAATTCGTTTACAGTTTTAGTTATTAGTAATTCGACAAGCATTGTTATTTGCTGTGGCAACTACGCGCTGACCTTTACGCTCGGGCGCTTGACCATGAGATATTCTGAAGGTTGCATACACTTCTCGGATAGCTGGTAAGATTGAATCGAAGAGATTTATCTTACATTTTTTATCAAAATCGATAGCTACTTGACCTAGAACCCCAAGAATCTTGTTGATTTCGACAAACCATAACTGTCGCACTGCACAAAACTGCCTCTATCTTCTGTGTCTGACATTGCTGCTGTGTGTGTGTGTGTGTGTGTGTGTGTGTGTGTGTGTGTGTATCAAGCCAATAGGTCGACCAACCAGTCGACCAGACGCTCTCCCTCCCTCGCTTTGTCCTCCGTCTGCCTGTCCTCCCTTCCCCCGTCGCCCCTCCACTTCATTGCGCCAGCCAGTCAGCGTTTGGTCGACGGTCGGGCCGCACGTCTCGCGCTGTAGCTACAAGTAGACTTCTTTACGTCATAGTTAATTCTGTGCTCATTTTAAAACTCACACAATCCAGTAAGTGACACGTGCCTTATCGTTGCGTTCTGTACTCAAGAACGTAGTTTCATCTTCAGCCATTATCATTGGAAACTCGTAAAACTTACTACCGCTTTGTCTTGTTACAGGTACCTACTTGGAACTGGGTGTGAACCCAGATACGGAGTGTGTGGTTTTATGTAATCTTATTTTATACTGTTAATAAAGAAACTAACAGTGGAGTTTGTGAATTATCTGCTCAGTGAGTGTGTATCGACAGATTTGTACCGGAGCTATTTGATTGAATAAAAGTGCAGTGTACACTTGAACAACAGTTGTCTGATTGTTATGCTCTGTAAACAAGTGATTTGTGTCATTATTGGATTGTTATCTATTTGGATTCTCAGCAACTAAATGGCCATTGTGAGTATTTTTATTTTCTTTATCATTTCTCATATCACAATAATTTCTATTACGTGGTACGGAATCTTGAAAAAACATAACAACATCAGGTTTGAAATTTATATTTCGAAAATTAAAATTATTTGTTAATTCTCTATTGTACTAGGCAGTTTTATAATTATTGGCATTAAGTAATTTCTCCTTCGCATGTCATTTGCACTAATAATGATGGAAAGATTTAACATTTTGCTGTAATGTTGTAAATTAAAAGCATATTCATAGATATACGACATTAATTAGTATAAATTTTCCAAAAGAACCTAAGCAAAAATTTAAATTTGTCCAGTCTTTTTTTTTAATGAGTAAACGGAGAACAAACCTAAAAAACAACAAACCAGTTGGTTTTGTGCGGTTTAAGATTTTTTCTGTCGTCGGCAATAAATTGTGATTCGGAGAGTTCAGGCAGGTGCAGTGAACATTCTACGAATTCTCACGCTCGCCTGCTTTGTTGGCCTTCTGAATCTATTTGCTACATGTATAAATTACTCATTGTGAATTGTTGAGCAAGGCTGCAAAGCTAATGAGACATCGAGATTGCGAATATACGGGCGCCATCTTTACAATTTGACTGACGCGCATCGCAACCTCGTGAGCAAGTTCACTAAATTTAGAACACGGTTGACATTCAGTGCTCTCGATGCTTGTATAAATGTTTAATCGCTGTTTACCACCCATATACCGTTTTATTACTTAAGTAACTAACAATGTCGCCGTTATATGATTTTTAGGTTAACAAACAAGTTCTATAAGCTCTCCATCGTATCTTGCACTTAAATCATAAATATTTGCGTTGACTCGCGGACGGTACTGATCCCACACTCCACCAAGTTTAAATACTAAAATAATTTGTAGTTTTTGCAACGTTTTCTCATGACCGCCAAACCAATGAGGAAATAATATTAAAATATTGTAACAAATTGGTTTTGCTTGAAAAGCAACAGTTAAATTTGCTTTATCCTCTAGCAAACCGTAAGATTGTAATTTTAGTATTGAGTGGTAATTTTAAACACTTGATATAAAGATTAGATTTCGTGACGAGTTACGCGGCAGACATGTGGCAGCGACTAGTGAGAGCTTGGCTAGTTGACTGTTCGTGCTCATGAAGAGGTACTGTAAGTGGGTCAAGGCGCGCTCGCGGGCGGTCGGCGTTTCCTACTCGCCACAGACACTGACGACACCACAAGGAAGGCACTCGTTATTCGCACTTTACAACGTTTATTGATATAAACTGCTTAACGTGAATTGATACCAGCAACCGTTTCAGATACTTGACTGTTGCTAATGCTTCTGACAGGTCGTTATATTCCATTATACCTATAAACTCAAACATATTCTTCCAATGGCAAAAAGTAATCTAGTAAATTAAATAGTTTCATAATCTTACGTCTTGATATTAACTTCTCTTGACATTTTATAGATGACTCAATAGTTTTTGCACCTTTCTGAGCCGATGTATTCGTTGGTGAAATAAGGTTAAGTGCTGTGTTGATTATGTCGAATGAAGTATTGTGAATAAAGCTGATAGTGCTAAAATATATTTTATTCAACATTGTTCCTTTTTGTGACATTTTCTACAATCGTAATCAGTCCAATTTGCAAATGTGTAGGTTGTATACAAACAAAACTATGTACTTGTATAGTAGATAACAGCAGTTTGTACCAGTTAACGTGTGCGTCGAGCTCCGACCCACTTAGATACCGACTATCACTTACCGTTACGATAACGTCCAACCACTTTCTCTACACGCTCCATTTCGTCAAATACCTCGTCTTCTTGTTTGTTTACTCAGATTATTAGCTGCTGTTTAGTTACCTCTATTACTTCCATTAAATTATTACTTTTTGTTATATGCAATACAATAACTTTTTTTATATCAAAATTCCGATTTACGACTTGGTCTATTTATACAATAACCTCTATCATAATATTATTCTTCTAACCTTGCCATTATCAAAGGTTGCGCTTGTTTTTAAGATGCATACCTACATTTTTATCAATATTTTACGTAAATCCATGTTGCGAGTCAACGTGCTTTCGGTATGCAGCGTTAGAAAATGCGCATATTTGTTTCAAACTCAGTATGGATGGAGTGAGTAAGTTGAAATTTATGTTTTAACAAATTTAACGGTACTGAGACCGAGGTAACGGGAGCTCGCAAATTTCGTCTGACCTGATCGTGATCATGTGTGTCTCGACCAGCACGAATCAGCACTATTATCGAATGTAACATTGACTTTCACATTTGTGTCGTGTTCGCTGATGTAACGTTGCTGCGCCCCCCACCCATTGCCCCCTCGTGCCAATGCGATTAGGTAAACGTTGCGCACAGCTTTCACTCCACTTTCACCTCTATTTCCGCGTTGCTTGAAGCCGCTCATTGGCGCTCATTTACACAGATTATTGTATATTGCAACATTTTGATAGTCGTTTTATGAAGTGGCGTGCAGCGAACGTGCAGCGGCGTGCTCGACTTTGGCACAGGTGTTTCTTTTAAGAGTTAACCGCTGAGGTATTTCACTGTTTCTGTTACTGCGTGTTAGCATAACGATAATTAAAACTATGTTGTGAACACAGACTAAAAGATATTTTTGCTCAACTATTTTTTGTAAAATGATAATTTTTGTAAAAATAGATTATAGAATTGATCGTGACGTCATTTGTTTTGCGAAATTTGTGAATTCACCAGAAATATTAGGTATTTAGGTCAGGTTCCGATAAGAATGTTTAAACATTATAAGTTCGTGATTATCATTGTTTAGCATGGAAAATGTGTATTGTTTTTACAAACATACGAGTAGATTATGACTAGGTTTCTATTGTAATATTGTGCTATGTTTTGTTATCGTATTAGTATTTCTAGCAATAGACAGAAACCCAATTAGCTGCTTTTTTTTTTAATTATCATGTACACATACCTACCTAATTCTTATTTATTTACATATAATTAATCATCTATATAATTAACAAAATATCTCGTCTGTTAAAATAATATAACTAAGCAAACGCGTAACGATAACGAAGCACTGATATGTTTTGTATTTGTTTAGTATGATCCCAGAGCACTGCCACAGAGGTTATCTAGTTAGATAATAATATAACTCTTCCTATAAGTATACCCAATGTAAATAATAATGTAACGTCAAACTCGAAAATTCGAAATATATATAAATTCTCAGAAAACGTGGCTGATTCGTTCGATTTCTTGTGAATTCGCAAATTTACCTGTTCAACCAAATAATGGAGCATGAATCATGTCTTTTGTGAAAGTTTTTTTTTATATAGATACATTTTTAATCTCCATGCTACCGAACGTATAAAATTTACGTAGGACTTTTTGTACGAAAATTTGAATTTGAAGCTGTTTAAATTTAAACACGTGAAGTGGTTCGGGACTAGTGCCGTGACATTGGCCCGGTGACCGATTGTGAAGTTGCTTCATTCGTCATTCGTTTGCACAACTGTGGCGTTCTAGTCACTTAGTTACATCCCTACATTTATTATCGAATATAACTATTATGACGTAGTCGGCATGTCGAGAGATTATCAGTAACAGTTACGCAATTGCCATACTGGATTATGAACATATACGATTGCATGCAGGAAACATCCAACGTAATGGCCGTTCTGGTCATAGACACAGTTAACATAATTATTTTTTATTGCATTCTTTTCGAGTTTTCTGTGTCAAATTTTCATCGGAATAATAGACATTTTTTGGTTTGTACATCCTGTGCGAATAATGGAAATTAAAATATAGTTTGTTCAGCCTGTAAGTGTGCCTACTGTAATGAGTAAACTTGTGAGTTTATGTCACTGTCCTGTATATTTTACTTATTAAAACAATACAGGGCAGTGACAAAAAGATTACCTACGCTACACGGCGTGTAATCTTTTAAACGAGGACGTCTTTGAAACTATATTGCCTTTGTAGCTTTACATTTTAAATTCCTCTACTGCTTATTGATGATAAAATTTTTAGTTTAGCTAGAATGTTATTAGTTCCAAAGTTAATTTATTATTATTATTATTTATTTTGGCTTCTCTTCACGCGTATACCTACTTCTCTATAAGTTGAAAAGTATACCCGTAAGTCTTTTTTGGAGGCCTACGCGGCCTATTTATTTTTTATTAACTGATGGTATAAAATAATTGACTTTGCTCAGTATTCAGGAATAAATTGTCTGAATTAGACTAAAACAAGTATTATCGTTATTGTTACATATTTTTCAAAGATGATTTCCTTGCTAGGTATTTTTTCACAAAAATACTACAACATCAGAAAACCAATTACTAGACATAAATATATTTTTTTCTAGCATATGTTATTTAGGTACCTACTATTTGGGACGAAAGTACACATAACTCTCAAAAGTTAAATTTCAAAGACAATATTTTTTTTATTTTTTAGTTTGAGTAGGTTTTACAAGCAGCTTAAATAACAGTGAGCAAGTTCGTGAGTTGTTTGCGAATTGTACAGTTGCCACTATTGACCTACTGACACACAAACGTCTGAAGGAGAACGACTTAGTTGAGTGTCACAATCGACTCACGATGTAACTATCGGTTATTACTTTCGTTTAACACCAATTATCGGATAGGTAATCGATACCTTTAAAAATAAAAAAAAATAAAAAAAATTCTATATTTTGAATTTGGTTAAAATGTTTAAAATTTAATGATGTTCTAATAATAAAACACCGTCAAATTTTACGAATCTTCATTACAAATTTAGAATACGTGAGTACATCATAATAAAATAATATTAATAATTGGTGTACCTATACCTAAGTACCTGCTTATCTAATATTGGTAATTAATTTAAGGTGAGCACTAATTAGCTTCATAATTAAGGTTTCTAGAAAGGAATGATAAACTCGGCGTTGATTAAAATTAACCTAGGCATTTGAGGTTGATTTTAGTAAATGAGTATAAAGTTGGAACTTCTAGTACCTACCTATTCAACACGAAACTACAAAAAAAGATTTTTTATTATTATACCTATTCGCTCTAAGATGTCGAAGACCTGTTATGATACGACTTTGAAAAACAACAATAATCGAAGCTATATTGACATGTGCATTGTATGTATTATAATAATATCGCAAACATTCCATGTTGTTGCTATGCTGTTAAATATCAATGTTATTCATTCCGACATGTTCAATTAATATTCAATACGGAATATATACCGGGAATTGTATCTAAGTTTTACACTGACACCTCACAAGTGTAAGTCCTGGATTCTTCGAACTCCAACAATCACTATTTGCAGATAGATTATATAATAAAACAATAGTTACGTCACTCTTAACGCTACATACGACTGCATTTTACAGTGAATTACTTAGCTAAATAATACTATTGATTATGTACAGGGTACATAGTTACATACCTAATAAATAGTAAGTAAAAATAATTTTATTAAATAAATAAACAGTAGGCTAAATTCCCTCCACATTCTTTCGAGGAGACCTATGCCCAGCAGTGGGACATTAATGGGTTGAAATGATGATGATGATGATGAAATAAACAGTTAGGGGTTTCGGCCTTCGGCAGAAATAATAGCGAATACCGAAAAATCCGGTTTCGGCTAAATTTTACTTTAAGAGTCTGTACAACACTAATGTCAACGGTATTCCGTTGACATTAGTGTTGTACAAAACACAATATGAACGAACTTAAATGCCACCGCATTAAACAAACACCTAATAGAAAAGTTCACGTGAACTTTCCCAAAGTTTTTCGTAACATTTCCTACTTAAGCGTACATAAATAAAACATTCAGACAACAAAAGGACGATCGCGATCTTAATATTGTTAGGTGAATGTTGGAAACGTTCCAAATCGTCGAGCTCTAGTTGTTACAACTCTTAAAATAGATACCAGTAGGTATTTTATCTCAACCTATTTGTGTTAACACACAGCTGTTCGCTCCCTGTAAATCGTAATTCGAATCTTATAAAATTAAACTTGTCGTTTGATAAACGGGGTCAACTAAAATGGCGCGTGGCATCGCGTAGGTAATCACGTGGGTAGTGTAGGTGCTATAATCATAATTTATCTGTATGTAAAGGCAAGAAGCCTGTCAAGTTATACTTCGAAAACGAAGGGACTTATTTGTATCAAATATAGGTATTCAGATTAGACTAAGCGCCTTTTTCAACACTGGCAAATATGAAACTATATGAAACTTGACAGATTTTTGACTTATTTTTCATATGAAAACTGTCAAAAAAGTCTCTGGTAGTTTATTAGACACTTATTTGAAAGTAGTGAAATAGACCCTAAGTTTTATACAATCACATTCTTTAATCACTAAGTCTAGCCAGATAATATTATCCTGCCCTATGCCATTGGAATGTAATTAACTGGATAATTATACGGTAACCGGTATCGTTAGTTTTACCTTCTTGTATAATTAGCGAAGACTTCCGTAACTATTACAGAACATGCTCTGTGTGGCTTGACAAACACAAATCATAGACACAATATTCGCATAACCTTATAGCCAATAGCACGTAAGGCTGCGACGTATGTGTATGAAATTTTAATATTAGGGTAGAAACTTGCAGGACGTTCAAAAACATACTCTGAAAAAAATTCACATACGACTCAAAACAACAACGGCGTTTTCTCACAGTCAGATATGTGTCTGATCAAACTTTTTGAGACTTAAGTGACAGATTTAATATTTAATATCTGTCAATTATTTTTCAATTAAGTTTCAGAGAAGATACCAGAAACTTAACTGCAAGTGGTGAAGCAACAAGAGATTACATCAACTATGCTACAGGATTTTGTGGTTCATATGCGGGGCTTGGCTCCCGTCATTCTTTATTTGGCCGCTGCTCAGCTCCTATTGGCTGTAGCGTGATGTTATATAGCCTATAACCTTCCTCGATAAATGGCTATCCAACACGAAAAAAATTTTTTCGGTTCAGTAGATTTCGAGATTACCCCCTACAACGTCACCTCTTTACACAAGTTACATAAAATTTCCTAGAACTAAGTATATTTATATATAATATCCGTTCACCACATTACTTGTAGCTTATTTATGTACAAATTTCCCCGTATAAACCATGCGAAACTTTTATTCCATAAGTGACTCATTTTTATCATGGGTCTTTTAATGTTAATTCCAAATGACTAATAGGTAGGTAAGTCAATCTAAAGTCAAACCAGTATTTCAATATATGTCTTGAATTATGCTGTCTTCATTGTAATACTCAAAATAATATCGTTCATGATTTTCCGTATTTGTTAACAAAATTATGGTAAGTACATAATATAATTTATTGGAATAAAGTATAACCCAATACCTACATGATACATTTTGTGTAATATTTTTATAATAAGTAAGTCAAGTTTATAGGTACGCAACTTTCTTGCGGGGGCAGCTGACGTTGGGGACGAAGTATTTAGATTTGAGCATTGTCAGTCCGGGGACAAGAAACTCGTATTTTCAATGCCAAAATGCTGGAGGTTTTATGTTTGTTGTTACCAGCATTTGCACAACACTATCCAAGTAGTAAAGACATAAAAACAAGTTATTCGTTTTCACTTGGTTATCATACCAAGTCATGAATAAGGTATGTTTATGCGTTGCCCGGAGCAACCCAAGATGGCGTCATGTATTGTGATTGTGACGTTACAATTTACCTATTGTCATTTGTTTATAAACACGAGATTGTGGCGTACGTAGCCTACATACATACCTCCCTGTTCTAAACTAAATAATAAATCATTTAAGTAAATCATCTTTGTTATTCTAAGATTGTCCTTTTGTTAAACTCTGGTGGTTACTGTCAAACTTAAGCCACTTATCAAGGAGATGTTCGAAAATTCTCAAAATGTATGTGTTTTGTCTATGTCAAATATTTTGACAAATATGAAAACTCTTTGCGTAACATTTGACAAAGATGTTTTATAATATACTCGTATTCTACAGGCCTCTGCGTAATTGACTTAGGTACCCACTATGAAAGTTTCTGTACAAGATTGCTTAAGTATCGAAGTTTATTACCTCTAGTTAATTTGTGAGAATAATTCGTCCGTGTTTCCGAAAACTAATAAAGCTGTGTCAAGTAATTTCAAAGCCCGTAAACGATTACGAAAAGTTACAAGACCTTGTATTCTTCAACTCGTGAACAAATCGTAGGAGGTTATGATTGTACCACAAGGTTATCTAACATACGTACCTAGGTATAAAATATTATTTATTATTGAAAATTTATGAGAGAAAATGTTCAAATATATTTGCTACCCTAGCTAATATTCGTTGACAGTTTTAGATGCTCATTTAAGCGATTTGTGTTGACTACCATCGACATATTGATGACGACCTTTCACATACGACTTTATCGCGTATTCTAGAATCTTGATATTTATTTAGATATACGGGAGGAAAAGAAGCCATGAAGGTCCAGTAGGTCCACCGATTTCTGAAAGTACAAGTTCACAATCCCCAACGGTAACGATAGGTATTTTTTAGAAACCGCAAGAATCCCTTGTTTTTAAACATCGAACAGCTGATTTTCCTTTGCTTTTTATTTCTGCTGTGGTGGTCAAATATCATTTTATTAAACTGTTTACGTATATAATGTAACTGAATGACAGCAAAAAGATTGTATGTAAGTATACTTACCTACGTTAGGTACCTTTTTTACTTATCTTTCTTCATATTCTATAGCATTTATTGTTATTACAGAAGTGTAAACCTCTTTGTGAACCTACACGCTCACAATAACTACATTAAGTACTTTGTTATTCGCTACTGATGAATGTGTTTGTGTGTACAAAAGGCCATTGAACTGACGAAAATATTTTTGCTTGCATGTGACGTGAAACTTCGCAGATCAAACAATATGCGTTGTAGGAAACAGAAGCAGAAAAATCATAACGGGAAATCACTTCAGTCAACAATTTTTAAATGTGTACCTACTATAATATTAAAAACCTGAAGAGTTTGTTTGCTTGTTTGTTTAGTTGAACGCTAGGATCTCAGGAACTACTGGTCCGATTTGAAAAATCCTTTTAGTGTTGCATAGCCCATTTATCGATGAAGTTTATAGAAGAAGATAACTTAAAACAATGTCGGACTGAAACTTATTGGTTATATGGTGGTAATAAACCACCAACTAATATATTATACGTCTATAAATTTTCACTGGATTTGAAACGCCTGAGTGGTTCTCTTGTTAATAGTTAAAAAAATGTCCGTAAACTAAGGTAACGGAGAAAACTAAGATTTCATAAGAGAAATAGAAATAAATACAGGAAGTCTTAGCAATTGAGACTGATCGATGTTAGTCGGTCGACGGTCATAAACAATGCGGATCTAATAATAGAGGGCGCTAGCGAATGAAAAATAGAACAGAAATGTGGGCCAGAGCCAGCCGCTCCTGTGCTCCCCGTGTGCCATGCCGGTCGGTACGTCTCACCGATCTCACTGGCCCACTGTACCGAAACTAACCAAACTCATGCTTGCTTCTCAACACTTGGTCTTTGAGACTCAGCGAGGTATGTACTAACTATCAGGAATATAATAGCCATAGGATTTGGCGCAGTTACAAATGGCTAGTGAAGAATAGCATAGCCCGCCTTCTGGCGCAGTCGGATAAATAAAGTGTTAATGCGCCAAATTCCGAAACCAGTCCAGTTGCTAACTGCTAACACCAGGCTGTTTCTGATAATAATCATTTACCTATCATTTTAGATTTCGCAAAGACAATATGGTACGGAATTGCAAATGTGTCGTCAAATTTCAACGAGTTATGAATCACCTCTAAGTTAGGAGACAGTCTTTGAAATGCATGTGTATACGGCATAATACCATTGTGCCAAAGTCCCGTACGAGCGAAGAGACACGCGGAGATAACGTTTCAGCGTAATATTAATTATATTTGCGCATCAACGTTTGCAATAACAATATTGACCATCTCGTGCCATCAAAACATCCGAGAACGATGATGTTTTTGCAAATGCTAGAACTATAGTTTGTATAGTTTTCTTTATAAAATTTCCGAGATTGAGAATAAAGCTGTTATTCGATAATCGAGATCGAAATTTGAACTTGTTCAGATGTGAAACAGCAACCGATCTAACTTGTTGAAACGAGTAAGGCGCTCACGATTGTATAGCAAACTATACAATCCGTAGTGATATACTACGGCAGTGATCTATGCCTCAAACAACATTAACAAGAAAACACTGATAGGAACCTACCTACTTAAATTAATGATATTTACAAATATCAATTCATAATAACGTCTATTCATTTTATTATTTCACGGCATATTATAATCTATATATTTCTCTCATAGTAGGTAGACATTGAGACCGACCATGTGATGTAAAACTAGAGAAAAGGAAGGGAAGGGATAGATGTTATTGCCTTCCCGTGCATCGGCAATTCGGCATCCCCTTGCCATTATTTGCTTACAAGCTCTAGGGGCACGTTGGCCAGCATGTATGATCCCAATGTGAACGTGACGGGTGGGGCGCGAAGAAGATTAATTGACTCTAAAATTAGTTTGCGTTGTTATTTTTACGAGAATTTTATTGCTTATGATATTAAGAATACAATGCGTGTTAAAGCTTTATATTGTTTGATATTAAACATTAAAATTTGCTTTTAGTATACGTAGGTATATGTATGGCCCTCTAAACCAATAGAGTGATAAGGTAATTCGTGTACATACTTACCTAATAATAATCTGTAATTTTGCTAACAATTTTTAGATATTTCATCCGGATTTTACCCCATTAAATCAATGATTGAGAATGAGAAGTATCGCGTAGGTAGAGTATCTCACCTCAAACAATATATTATATCCTATAACAAAAATTACTAACGCTCAGTTTCTTAGCCGTACATTAATTTGACTGACGTCATCGTTTCATCATACGCCTACTCATAGGTAGATAGATACCTACGTTAAATTAATGTTTGCTGTTACGACATCGCAAAATATTTCTATTATTATAACCAGCAATCCATCAAGCCACTCTTCTGTGTATTGATGCCAATTTATTTTTTACTCACTATAATTATTGTTTGTCGAAATTGGACCATAAACCATCAAAATTTGTCTAGGTTCTTTGTTTTATCGTGTAATAGACAATCAAGACTTTGATAGAAATATTTATTTTATGCTAATGATAACAAAACTAAGGAATTGTTAAGTACAGTTACTGCTAGAAACAATGCTTAGGCGCTTGCAAATTTGACACGAGATATATTTTCAAAGAACTACTGTTTCATGACTAGAATCTGAACCACTAGTCATGAAACAGTAGTAAACTTTAAACCAAAATATTTTATGCAAGGTCTAATTTAATTATTGAACGGAACAAAACGTGGCAAATAAGGTTGTCATAATGAGCTACCTATAACACCTACATGTAATAACAAGTACTTACATTTATGTCAGCTCATTCATAATTATTTATAGATATTGCGAAATACCTAATATATAAAGTTTTGGAGTGCCTATTATATTGAAGACAAAAAGCTTAGATATTAACGATTCACCTTGTTTAGTTCCCGTGCCGGGGGCAATGACCCGCACAGCTGTATAGCGGCTGTGTACGTAAAGACGTAAATAGTGTTAAACACACGCACGCGGTTGTCAGACAAAAAATGATATTATTTGACGGCTACGTCAATGATGTTACTATTCTTGTAGGTTACAAAAGCATGTATTTTAACCTTCCTTAAAATTTAAATCACTAGGTATATATTTAATGGTGAAAACCGCAAGAAAATCTGTCCAATAGTTTTTGAGATTAATTATCGCTTAGGTACAAACGCAGCGGAGGACATGGTACCGCTCGATCGTATTAATATGAATTTTAGATACCTACTTATTTAAATTTCTGAATAGATATCGTACGTTATGGACGACTTGAATCACAAACTCATTGGCTTACTGATCTGACTCGGTTAAATTGAATAAACAAAACAAAACGACTATGTAAACGGTACCTTACCACAACACTAACAAAATATACCTAGGTACCTAGCCGGGGGGTCACTGGGCAGGTCACTATTAACAGACTATTAACTCATAACTAATATCTACCTATCTATACTTAATCTTATAAGGCTGTAGTTTGTTTGTTTGGTTAAACGCTAGGACCTCAGGAACTACTGGTCAGATTTGAAAAATTATTTTAGTGTTGGGTAGCCCATTTATCCAGGCAGGTTATAGGCTATACTTATGTGACGGCAAAGAAAACACGCCAAGAGTAAACGCTAATAATTATAAAACAGAAATAAAAAGTTCAAATAAAAGATTATGTGTTTTAAAAAGTAATACAAAATTATTGAAAAAGAAACGTTCTTTACCTATTTATAACGGTGACATTTAAAAAATTAAAACTTTATCGTTTTTAAATAGCCATTAGGTACACACAAGTTCGCTGACGCCATTTGGCGCTGTCAACCAATTATACTATGCCCTTTAGTTACAAAATTAGATAATAAATTAACGTTGTAATTAGTATAGTATTTTAATAAATAGGTGTACATAATCGTAATTATGATCTATTTAGATTTCGTAATGTTTTATAATTCGCTACGATTGCAAATAGCCATGAGAGTCCGTTGACCATAGAGGACGATGAACTTAAAAACCCTTCCGATAAACCTTTGTTGGCGCGTAACGTAATCAAACCAACATTATTTGTTTTTCTAACACGTCATGTTAATTGTAGTTTACAATTATGCCTGTATAAATACCGGTCCGATTTGAAGCTTTGAGCTTTTAGTATTGGATAGCCCATTTATCGAGGAAGACTATTATATTATATATGTATAAATAACATCAGGCTACGGCCAATAAGAACAACTTCTATTGATTTATAAATAATGTATAGCTAAGTGAGTAGGTATATCAAAGATACGTAGTAATAAATTAGAAAATTTAGGCCTTGAAGAAAACGGGATAAATCATTATTTTTTTTCATCATTGAGTTTATTTTATGGTTAAATTAAGGTTACACATTTTTCTTCGTGTTTTTAATTTTATAGGCTAATTGGTAGCACGCAGGTGCTATGTGATGTCTTTCTTTATCGATGGATAGTGTTCATCATCATCATCATCATCATCATCCGCAGCAAGTTGCTGATGATGATGATGCCAGCCAGCCAGTTGTCAGCAACCCATTTAGTCCCACTGCTGGGCTCGGATCTCCTCTCTTCTAATTAATTCAACCATTAATTCTGAACAGGCAGTAGTCAGCTGATGTTACTTTTCACGTACTTGTTATAAACAAACTAAAATAAATAACATTTACAGTTTCAAAGCTGTAGATTTATTTAACTAGGACAAAACGGCTGTTATACTAAAATGATGCTGGGTTTACATAATCGTAAATACGGTGCACAATACAAAACGCATCATTCGAAATCGGAACGTGCCTCTTGTGTATTTTTTATTCAACAAAATCGATTTAAAAGTCAAATCGCATGATGTGCTGAATTGTTTGTCAACGGATGACGGATCTAGGTCAATGTCCATTTAGTGCACTCCCCGAGTAGGTAACGTTTGTGACGTTTGAAGTATCTACTGTAAAATATTTGATAAAGATATCTATCTATGCGTATGTGTGTTCATGGAGCATCTTATCTAACAATGAAGTTGAAATTAGAAGGTAAAATCTATAATAGTTAACTTTAGAGCTGCACCGGCTCTAAATCGCTTGCCACACGGTTGTAATCTTGCGTTCCAACATATGTGACCTTGGTGGGAACTTCGATGCCATCCGCGTAGTTTGTATGAAATTTGGATTACATCTGCCGGCTAGATGGACGGCATCTCATGATTACATACAATTTCACCTCTGTTAGCATGCAACATTAGAACCGTGTGGCAAATGCTTTATACCAACATAAATGAAAATTTTAGTTTAAGAATTTGTTTTTGAATCGTATCTTTGAAGAAAAACTAACTTTTAAAATTAGTAAATAGCACAGGTGCGTAGGTATTGAATAGGTTCTGTGAAAATTGGTTCTATAGTAGTTATGCCCGGGACTTCGTTCGCGTAGACAACTACTTATACAACTACTCCCGCATTCATTGGTTTTTTTCCACGGAATCCTGATATTTGTTCCAAAATCAACGTAGCCTAAGTTACTCCTAACGACATTAGCTATCCGCAAGTCAAAGTTACGTCGAAATCAGTTCAGTCATTTCGGAGTTTACCTCAAACAAACAGACACAACAATTTTGAAAAGTGTGTTTGGTATAGGTAGGTATCTGATAGCTTCGTTTGGTGTTTCTGCTTAACAAGGTTCCTAGACCCGATTTATTATCCGTTCGGATAGGAAAATGGAGGTTTGACATAGGTGCGTTATTAACGAGTTTATGTTTACAATATTTCACCTTTTTTTATTTTAGTCTCTTTTAAAATAAATAGGTACCTAATCTTTAAATTCTGTGCACTTTTAAACACAAGCGTTTGCCACGCTTACTCCCAAGAGATTTATTACTTAATTATTTTATTTAGCAATTTAGATCTCACCTAAGTACATAATAGTACATTATGACACAGTAAAATATACTATGATTATGATATAAGTGCGGTAAGTTGATAATTACAGCCGTGGCGATATTGCTACAACATACAAGAAAGCAGAGGCTGTAATTATCAAAGCGCACGTATGTCATACGACGTTTTATAACATATTTGCGAGGAAATAAGTAAAACTCGTACTTTCTTAGAAAAAAACAATACAGCGAAAAGAAAAAGCGCGCGGAATAATTTTTTTTAAGGCAAAGTCAGAAAAACAGCCAGTATTACTAATAAAGTAAATTAATATTTTTGTGTTTTATTACAGAATGAAATGTTTATTTTATATACCTATATAATAATTATTTTATCTGACAAAGTTAATTTTATTCATAAAATGTTGACCACTTTTCTGACATAAAAACTCTTTGCTAAGATTTAAAAGAGTACCTACCGTTCGTTTTAGACGGAGCATCTTGATTATTAGTCTGTGATCTTGATAAACCGTGCGTTTTACATTACATTACCGCACAAGGGTGTAATGAGATACATTACGACACTGAAATTGGTGAAATACGCGACCTTTTACGAGCAAATGTGTTATAAAAAGAACTTATCACCGAATACCTATAGTTAACTGTAAGTATTGTAACCCAAGGTAACCTTACACCAAATTCAATGAATCACCACCACGTCGCCAAGAGTCATTAGTCACAAAATTCTCAAACAAGATTGTTATTTCGACAATACAAGAGTCGGTCTTAACCATAGACATCCAATATCAGCATCAAACTTTTACTTAAACTTACTGGGCAACTTCTTGACAAACGCGGTGGTTTAAGAATTTTAGAAATTCTTCCGAATTTGTTTTTACATTTGCAGCTTGGCAACAGACTTAAATATAAAAGGTGTCAAGGTTCAACTGTTATTTAAAACTTTACAAAAAAACAAATTTAAAAATTAGTTAAATACGATTTACGAAGCCAAAGTATTTTTATTTATAATAAACAACTAAATAGGTCCTATTATCTAACTAAGTTTGATCCCCGCGCCATTTTGATTTATATTAGGTACACGTAATTGCTGTTACGTTAATAGTATTAATTTCAATCTTCACAACGTGGCTATGGCATTCCATTACCAGGGTTTACAAAAGCGATACGAATAGTCACGGTATTGTTTCATCTAGACTATACTTACTATACTATAATATATACTACATTAAACTATATTACTATATAATATTATGTTTGTTTGGTTGAACGCTAGGATCTCAGAAACTTCTGGTCTGGTTAGAATTCTTTTAGTGTTGGATAGCCCATTTATAGAGAAAAGTTATAGGTTATAAAATATGAATAACATCACGTTACGGCGAATAGGAGCTGAGCAGTGGCCAAATAAAGAACGACGGAAGCGAAACCCTGCGCGACTTCTGTTATGTAATATTTGTATTAACACTATTAACTATGACCTTGAATAGCCTGACTAAGTATGAACGTAGTTCAATAATATTATTATAGTGACCGTGCACTTCATTACTCGTAGTTATTGATATGAGTATAGCAACTCGACTAAAAGCAACAGGTTGCTATTTATAACGATTCGCAAAACAAAACACAGACGATGAGTGAAATTGACAGCTTTCTTTTGTTTGTAAACATTGTAACTTCCAAATCAATTTGTTTAATTTTATCTTGATAGCCAGTTTAATTGTTATAGATAGTCCTCAGATGGTCCTCCTTATTTGAAATAATAATAATAAATTGGCTCAACTGTTTTATTGTCACATTTGCTTGTACTTATGTTTTTTTATAGGCCGCTATAAAATTTGCAAATTTCTAGTTTTCATAGCTCAGTTGCTCAAGGAAAACGTCTCTATTTCAGGTCTTGCCAGCAGTGAAGCCGAAGTCATGAGTGCGCTTAGGGGTTGCCATTCACATCAAGCCGGATAACTTAACAAACGTAAGTTTGAAAACCTAAAAACCATATTATTTTAACTTCTATAAAAATCATTTGCGAGAAAATATGCCGGTAGCAGGAGGAACTTTATGAGTTAGATAGTAAGCATAGTATTTTGGTTTTAACTTTTAATATAGATTCTTTAGCATTGCAATAGCCAAAGCTAGAGGTTACTACTAGCTTAGTCCACACCATCGGCTATGAATAAAATACCGGTCCCTTGATAAAAATAGCTAGTGAAATCACATTCCATAGATATATGGACAAAGGATTGCATCAGGGTGCTATGTCATGCACCTGTCGCAGATAATAAAACATTCTTCTACGAGTTTTTTTTCTTTTACCCGAAGAATTATGAATGGCATTCATAATTCTTCGGGTAAAAGAAAAAAAACTTACAAGCATTTCACGCAAGTTTTATTATAGATATTTTTAAGATTAAAAATCTTTTTAGTACTTATTCGAAAAATTTCATAAATTTGGGAAAACAGGTGAAATATACCTGTGCCTCTAGACAATGTTACACGCATTTTTCGTTAACGCCGAAGGAAACAATAAAATTGTATGGGATTGACATGAGAAAAAAGACAATTTTTTTTTCCCAAATTTATGAAATTTCTCATTCAGAATTAAGTAGGTAAACTTAAGAATATATCACGATATTAGTAAATAAATAGTGTAGTTTGTTTTTATTACTTAGATACTGTAAAAAATTGTGGATATAATTTTATACAATATTTTTTCGAAAGCGTCTTCTGTTTGTATGCTTTAAAATGTAGAATGATAATTATAATAAAGTATGTCTAAACTAGGCACTCTAAACCAAGCTCTATAATTTGAAAAAATCCTGATAAGTAGGTACTTAAATTCAATAATTTTTCGTTTAGAAAGTAACTTGAAGAAGTTAATGCTCTGAAAATGCTATACTTATTTAAACAGATGAATGAGATCAATGAGATTTAATTGTTTGTTAATTATTCGCTACAACTAAAAGTTCACTTCAATAATAGTCTTGATCAAAAAGTCAATAATGTTGTTGTAGTTATCGAAATATAATAGGTATGTTAACTATGTTAACTATTAGCAGGAAGGGTTACCTAGTTCCGATGAATTGATAGATATTCATAGTAGACCCATAGGTAGAGCTATGATTAACGATTTGAGATGTTTTTTCTAAAACAATAATAATGAAGTAGGGGACAGAGATAGTAACTGCTACCATGTTCTATCAAAAATTGGAAATAGAGTATTTCAGAACGTTTTATATATACTAAACAAGTGCGAGACAATATCCACATCAGACTGCTCTTGTAGTGAAAATATTTTATGAATGAAAACTCGTAGTTTCAAATTCCAGTATCTTTCTATTACATAGGTAGTTTAGTCTTAAGTAAGTTTTCCTTAGGGGCGTTTGCATAACGGAACCCGTATAAATGCTGTACGAGTAATTGCATCTTGAAACGCACCGTTGCACACCGCCATTACTACCTACGTTGGAAAACAATACGAATTTCACCTTTAACTTCGTGATTATGAACTCAAAACTACTAAAAAGCTATTGTGAAGTTGAAGTCGGTCTTAAACTTTATTAAATTCGCAATGAAAGTGATTTTTAATTGAATTTAAATTATATAGAATTTATTAGGTCGGCAAATTAAATGTCTTTCATATCGCAAACAATTAAATACGGAATCATTAATAAGAAGTTAGTTTAAATCTAGGTAGAGTAAAAATAAACTAGTTCTTGATTTCACGTTAAAACTTATTTAAGTATGTCTCGAAATATAAAACTCGATTTTCGACTTAAATGGCGACTGATATATAAAATTAAATAAAAACTTCTTGCCTTTGACAAGAATTTAGCTTGTGCAAATATGTATATAATTTCGTACGAAATATAACTTTACTGCGAAGAGGACTTAGGTACAATACAATACCGAACCTATGTATATGCATATTACCAGTAGGTAGTCATAAAGCACAGACACTAATATCATACAATAATTATGTGCCCTAAATATTAAAAAATGTTTAAAAACAATACTTAGGAATGTTATCTGTATATTTAACTACATCTATGTTCAATAATGTAGATAAGGTATACGTAGGTAAACATGCGACGGGTCATTAACCCCGTATCTTCAGACGACAGACGTACGTCTAGGTGACATTGACCTTTTCACGAAATAACAAATATTATACTAGGCTCGGGTTCGATCGATACCTATTTTTTTATATACGCTCAAAGGATTACTGACACTAATGGCTCCCAAAGTGATTATAAAACTGTCTACTATTTGTCTGGAGTTTGTCCCTGTCTGGAATCTAATTGGATTTTGTGAATCTCCCTTCTGCCAAGGTCATACTTTCTTTTGTTATTTTATAAATTGAAGACCTCTATGAATTTAAATTAATCGTTGACATTTCTTACGTTATTCGAACTCATTACAAAGTGTTACTAGGAATGATGATTTTAAACGTACGAACTAACTACCTACGCATTATATATAACTAACTACGTAACTGTATTATCTTTAGATGTATAATAAACAAAGACATAGGTACTTTATTAAAAATGAAAACAATAAAAAACTTCAAGGAAGTTTCAAGTTTTATTTTATTTAAGGATATTTGGGTATTATTGAGGAAAAGACTAAAGATAAAACTGTGATGAGATGTTAATAATAATACAATATATTATTATATATAAATCAGTAAGAAAAACCATCTTACCGATCTAAATGAATACTGATTCAATTTCTATGACTGATTTCGGGATTTATCTGTTATTCTTATTCTATATTACTTCGGAGAAATTCGATAAGGCTCTGCAAGGTCAGCAAGCAAGCCAATTAGCTTAACATTTTATTTTGAACTCGTGTACATTGATAATACGAGTGGGAGGCATGTGGCCGGGGTACGGCATATCCCGTGTCCCTTACCAAGCATCGTACCTTAGTTTCCAAGGACTCTGACACAATCAATAGAGGGCGTGCTTTAACCAGCTTCCGCCCGGGAATACGCCACTTATAAACGTTCGTTCGATAAACTGTTCTATTTATAATTCGTTCATTCGATACACTGCACTTAGTTTTGACTACGGCTAGAGCACGATCCCGAAATGAGGTAGGTTGTACATTGGTTTTTATATGTGTTTTTGCACTAGGAAAAAAAATCCGACAATACTGGCATTTCAGACTTTTGTGTGCTCACTTATGTGACCGGCATGCAAATCATGCGGTCCGAGTTCGATTCCGCCCGGGCAGTATCAATGTGGATTTTACTTTGGGGAATTTATATAGACATGTGACTTACCATCTGCTAGCGGTTAAGGAAGTCCTAATATATCGTGAGGAAACTCCCATTCCCTAGAAGAAATTCTAATTGTATGTCTGATCACCAATCCGGCCGGTCTGTGTAGATTATGGCCTAATAATATATCTCTTAGCTCTCTAGAAGAGGAGAGAAGACCCGAACTCTGCAATACAGGCTGGTCTTTGATCTTTTCTCCTGCTCTATTTGGGTTGCTGATGATGATATGCTCACGATGCTTTGTGTGTGTGATGTGATATTTAGTATGATAATTATTGGGCTTGTGACCTTGATTGGGATGATTTAATTATTCGCTTGGCCTGTAGATTAGTATTTAGAGGCAAATAAACAGGATAAACGAGGCAAATAAACAAAAATAATAACGTTATTATTCTTAATCCAGCCTTCATAGCTTTCTATTGAATCGAACATAAAATGAATGGAGCAAGGAATCCTCGCCATTGTTAGTAGCCCATCAGTCTGACGGAACCTTAAGTTGTTTGTTAAAAGCAATTTTATGTCCAATAAACGTCAGTACTCTCAGGATAAATTAGTTTGCCGAACAAAATAGACATTTTCCCGTTTATTTGCGAGTAAAAACAATGCTCGTTGGCAAGTTTAAAAAGTCAGTTCTAATATACTATTATTGTGTACGTTTCAGTGTTATTGATTCTATCAAATGGAGATGTTATTTTCATTTTCGTATTGAGTTTATCAGAGCGTTCTTGCGACGATTATCGTGAAATGTTATCTTTGCAGATGTGCCAATTTTTTTTAATTCGACGATAACACACTTGCAGTATGGCTCGTTTTTTGTTGATTTGTATCGTGACTTGTAAGTTTCTAGAAAATAGTTATATTTCAACTAAATATCTATGAAAGCCACCTGAAAATAAAAATTAAACTTCTAGATTATAGCTGGAGGAGGAACCCTTATTTATGGTCTCACTCTGTCCTTCTGCGTTATATCTCGAGAACTACGTATTCTATCGACATGAAATTTGGAATACTTTTAAACCCTGCTGATCCAACTGTCATAAGAATAAAAAAAATAAGAAAATATTTTTATTTTCTCTGGAAAAGAGGCTGAAATGGGGATTGAAGTCAGAATCAAATTAAAATATTTCATGTAGGTACCTACTAGGTATACTTCTTTTAAGTATGGTCATAAAATTATATACTTGGTGTTTATATAAATTATTATATGCTTGGTTTGTTTTTTTATATAAAAAAATACTGACAGTTCTTCATTTGATTGTATTGCGTAATCCACAGATAAATTTATGAGGCCTCCAAGGTTATATTGAAAATATACATACTGATGAATATTATTTTAAATGCCATTTGAATTTAAATTTCTCGTTTTTGATTGATTTAAAATTAAGTAATTGATCTGCATATTACATAATACAATTTTTTTTTAAATATATTATTCGTGTATATAATATCCCTACATGATGTCCTTACGTAACACTATGTATTATGATTATAAGTAGGTACCTACGACAAAATATCTTAACAAAATTCAATAATACAAAATAGGTAATTTACACGAGAAAAAGAAAGAAAAAATCTTTCATAAAAGGAAGTAATAGTAAAGGTGAAGGTTATTTGAAAAACCTCGTAAACATTAAACATTGTGAGTCAATAACAAAATGGACCAGAATAAACATGGTAACTTGTTTAGCGCAAGAATACTGGCCTCTAAAGAGAATCGCTAATTAATTATACGAGGTTTTTGACACTCGATCGAATGAAGGTCAGTTAACTTTTAAACAAAATTTACGCGGAAGTTTTAACAGTGTGAGTAATCGCGAGGCTTTATTATAACTATGCATGTGTGCGTGTGGGGGCGAAGTACGCTCAAGGGCAGCCGCAGGGTAACGACCCAACCACGCACCTTCGACAAATCGTGCGTTTAATACCGACATCGACATTTTACTCGCACACTGTATCGCGCCTATATTTGCATAGCGACATTACATATTGGCAATCTATTATAATATATCCATTATTATTCATATTACATTGAAATTGCTTCAAATTTTCAACTGACGGCGTTTTTACAGGTGGTGTCCAGAGGAGACGGAGTATGGACATCAACAATGTACTGCTGGAGGGAACGCGCCAGTACTTTATGGGGTTGCCGAAGCAGGCACAAGCCGAAGGCTCCGGACAACCATTGTGGCCTGCAGGTGCTCCCCTCCCTGAAGAAGGAACACCAGCACAATCTGGTGCACCGGCCCCTTCTTCGCGTCCACCCTCTGCTGCAGCTGCGCCACCTTCCGTCCCAACCTCTACACCAATTGCAGTACTGCCGCGACCACCTTCAGAACCAATAGAACCTGAACCGCATATTATACACAAAGCTACAGTTATGCGGGAAGCGGCAGAAAAACGGCGCGAACAGCCAGAAATTGATGATGATGAAGAACCGGTGGGCACACTCTCACCACCTTCTCATATCATACGCAAGCCACCAAGGACACTGCCATCGCCGGCACCTGCGCCTGCAGCTCCATGTCCATCGCCAGCACGGCCGCCGTCTGCCGCACCTCTTCTTCCACCGGCAGTTTCTGAACCTCAAATAGAGGTTCCTTCTCAGTATCGCCCGCCGATACACCGCGTGCAGACGCCCACTGCTAGACAACCTGATCATTATGCTCCAGGCCGTCCACCAGATCCGTATCCAACTTCTCGTCCGCCAGAATCTTACGTGCGTTATCATTATGAGGCGAATATATCCGACGGTGGCAGGAACTCTCATGGGCCAGTAGCTTCACCCCAGCCCTCTACGCTATCGCGTCATAGCCCACAGACGTATGCAAGGTTATCGGGTTCTATGCCACAACATTCTGCATCAAGATTACGTGATGTTGCCGCACAAAGTCCACCCACACAGCGGTATCCCATGCAACCTTCGCAGCCGCCGCCTCCACCGAACGACCGCGTTCCGCCCATACATCACCCACAAGCAGCTCCACAGCCGCAGAGGCACGCATCCGAAAGTCGGACGGCACATATTTATGCAACCTTACAACCGCGTCGAGAACCATCACCATATCACACCACGCGGCCGTCATCTCATTACGATAGACATCCTGTAGTTCCACAACGAAAATATGATCATCAGCAGTCATATCCAAGTTATCGGCCTTCACCAACTGCGCAGCCGGTTCAAAGTCACCGTGTTGATACACACCACCAAGTTCAATATAAACATACAGCTATGGATGTCGTCAGCGCACATTATCCACCTCGAACTCAAGAGCGTTCGCCAGTACCAATACCGCCGCATTCACATGATGCGCGCTTACCACACCGGGCTGAATATCCTAATATGAGTAGGTCTGTCGACGCTAGAAGCAGTTATCACTATCCAACGCCTTCAACTTCAACGTCTAGATATGGGCCTACTGCACCTGTACCTGTTGTACAAAATTCAACACACTCGAGATCTGTATATCGTCAAGCAGCTGCACCTAAAACCAACTATGAAATTCCTTCAACAACACCTATTCAAACATCACCAGCGCGGTCAACCGTGAAACCAGGCTATCCTAATCAAGCACGTCTCACCGTCTCTGTAACATCACTGGTGAATCAAATGAACCAGACTAAACAAAAGCAAGAGACACCGACTGGGTCTTTGCCTCAGGTAACTCCCACAAAACAAAAACGAGAGTCGCCCTTAGATTTATCTGTAAAAACAGTAAAAAATTCTGCTGATTCATCGACAACTCAAGATGACGCAGTCGATTCAGCAAATTTAGAAAATAAAGTGATGACGTTGCCTCACAGGCCATCTTCATCCAGCAGCCGACACGTGCATTTACCTACAAATAATTTCCCTGCATCTCACAAAGTCGATTTTGCACCTAATTTTACTCAGTACGGTGAGAGAGGTACCGCACATGCATATATAGTTCCATCACAACCTGGGCATATACCAGTTGTACGGTATAATGGTACGTATGATGCGCGTCGGGCAGTACCTGAAGGATATCCGGTTGAATCTCCTCACCATTACCAGGAGCGTAGTAAATATACTTCTCCTGCTCGATCAGATTTTGTACACGTAGATCTCACACGACCTGTCAGTGACCAGCGTCACCCTGAAGTTAGAATTCGTGATGATCGTCATTTTATCATTGAAGAGAGAAAACGCCCCGCAGGTCCTATAGTTAGCAACATTCCGGAAAAAATACGTCGTCATGAAACTTGGACTGCTGATAGTCGGATAGACAATTCAGCTCGAGAACAAAGAGAGCTTATGAAGCAACCTGTATATAACTATGCTCATTATAAGCAGTTTGAAGCAGCCTACCAGAATGAGCAAAAACGAACCTCTATGCCTGGTGTTTATCGTGAACATCACACTCATACCAATACTAGATATCCTTGTAATCCGTACCACCCGGAATTAGCACCTCGTGACTCAAAAGACTACCATGCCTACTATCACGACAGAAATCCGTCTGTTAACAGCCGTCATGTTATACAAAAACTTCCGAGCCATAGAGATATTCATCCACAT
The DNA here is from genome assembly GCA_905147015.1 of Laspeyria flexula. Classification (NCBI taxonomy): domain Eukaryota; kingdom Metazoa; phylum Arthropoda; class Insecta; order Lepidoptera; family Erebidae; genus Laspeyria; species Laspeyria flexula. Next base: position 4,019,927 of record LR989958.1, read on the forward strand.
CATTATGAGCTGCCCAGTGGCATACCCGCGGATAAAAGGGTGCTAAGTATACTAAGAAATAGTTTAGAAACCAAACAAACTGGCTTTGTGGAGCCCTCAAGACCAAAACTGAACAGATCACCAGATCTCATTGTGATAGATGATGCCGAGGATTCTATCATAGAAATCACTGATCTCGAAAATGATGCGGAGCCTCCCGTAAAGAGTGTAGTAAAACCACACTTGAACATTACTCAAAATTTAAATCAACACATTCAGATGCCTAAAGCTGTGGATTCTATATCACGAGATTCTGATTATAGTAATAGTCCTGATCCAAAACGAAGGACGCCCGAGAATGACGTTGCTTCCAGAATAAGAACTAAAGCCGAATTAAAAGTAATGCCACCATCAGAAGATAATATTCCAAAGTCTGAAACAAAATTGGTCGCGCCACCAGTAAATGAAAAAATAAAGATGCTACCTCGCAAAACTCATTTATTCAATCAAATTCGAGAGGACAATCTAAGGTTAGAGTCTGTTATAAAGAGTGAAGAACAAGTAGACCATATTGTTACGGAAGTAAAAACTGAGCCGATGAATATTGAAGAAATAGAAAAGGATGCTCAAATTATCATTAAAACGGAAAATATTTTAGAAAATTTGGAGCCTGAAAATATGGATGTCGTTAATGATGTTCCTCCAGAAGATTTAGACTGGGCTAATGCTTGCGATAGTTTCATGGAACAGCTTAAAACAGGCTGTCACAAAAAGAAGACACATAGGAAACGTATTGATACAACCGAAAATGACAATGAAAGTAAAACTGTTAGCAAATCTCTAAGTACAGATACCGTTGTCACTACAAACGAATGTAAAACTGAGCCTAGTATACCTCAACCAGAACCACAGCCAGTTGCTGAGATATTGCCCTCAATAGTAATCAAACAAGAGCCAATAGATGAAGACGAAATCGCTACTAATGAAACTGAGACATTGCCAATTCTTGAAGAACCTGTTACGCAAACAACACCAACAGTTACATCAAAGCCAAGTAAGAGCGAGAAATTCAAAACCGATAAGAAAGAAAAGGAAAAACAAAGTGAAAAGTCTACTAAAACTAAACTTAAAGCAAAAGTTAAGATTGAAAAAACAGAAACTTCACCATCATCTCTAACACCTAAAAAAGATACAAAAGAAAAACTAGCAATAAAAACTGTGATAAAAGAAGAAGCAGAATCGACCGATGATGACGAACCTTTAATAAAGAGTAAGATTCTGAAAGAGAAAGAGCAAAGTGAGCGTCTCAAGTATCAATTGTTGAAAGACCTATCTGAGAAATCTGCGTATGTAAAGCTCGAGTGTTGTGATGTCGATGTTAACAAGAATACTAGAAAGTCATTAGATTCATCTATAAAAGAGAAGGAAGAAAAACAAGCTAAAGTTAAATTAACTAGGCAAGCTTCGAGATCAAAAGGGAAACTATCAGTTGACAACAATAAAAATGAAAAACAAGATGGTAACTCAAGTTCTGACAGTGACGACGATGTAACTGTGGCGAGCAGACTTCGGATACGGAAAAGTGTGAAATCTGAAGAAAATAAAACTGTATCGGTATCAAAAACACCCGTCAAATCATCTCCAGTAAAAAAACAAGATTCTAGTAGTGCAAGTAACAGTTCTACTCCGGTACGAAAACCTACATTTGGCGATGGTTCATACTTTCATCCAGGTTGGGAAGAGGAATTATACAAATACAAACGTTCACTTCGCATGCCTACCAGACTTATTGCAATCCCAAGAGGACGTTCTGGAGGGCCATTTGTTAGAGGATCAGGTGTTCTTTTCACACGTGGTTCTACATCTTTACCTGATTTGGACCCAGCACCTCTTTCTCCAGCTCCATCGTCAGCACCATCAGCTGCTACAGATGATCTGTATGCGAGACGCCCTGACAAACTTACTCTTGATAGTGATCTGGACTCAAATTCAAGTTATTCCGGACCAAAAAAGCTACATTATGACTCCGAGGCCTCGACCTCTACTGTATTTTCTTCGAAAAATAAAAAGAAGGGAAGTTCTATCGTCGATGATCTTATTAAAAAATGTGGTCGAAAAGAAGAAACTAAAAAGGACAAGAAATCAAAAGACAAAGATGATAAAGCACCTAAAGTTATAGCTAAAAAGTCAACTAGTGAATTACTGCCTACACCTAGTTTAGGATTAGTAAAAAATGGAAACAAAGGCAGTTATAATGTTAAGAAAGAGAAATTAATGGAAGACATATTTTACTTGGGTGCTTTTAGAAAAGAGACTGTGACTGCGTTTAGAAATTCATTTATCAAAGACACAGATGGACTTATTGGTGCTACTGAAGAATTCGCACCAGTAGTTCTTAAGTCTAGGACTAGGACAGAAAGTAGAGTATTAAAACAACGAGCGACTATTAAAGAGGTTTTTGGTGATGAGCGGCCGGCCTCGGCGCCACCAACTTCCTTTCGGGATGATGACACTCCCGAAGAAAAGGAAGAAAAAGTTGTAAAAATAAAGAAAGAGCCCGCTGAAATGATAAAACCTAAATTTAAGCCGAAAAAAATTTTAAAAGACAAACTTAAAAGGAGATCTAGTTCAATTAGAGACGGGCTTCGAAGCACAAAATCGTTAAAAAGAAACGACGCGAAGGGCCGACTCCTACGCTTAAAGAAAAGAAATAGTTTAATGAAAAGCCTAAATAGTAAAAGAATGAAAGAAATATCGGCAAATAAACACAAAAATGAGAATTCAACTACTGAAGAAAAAGACAAAACGAAAGTAGAAGGTAGTTCCTTGGAACCATCGGACGGTAATAACACTAAAAGACGTTTAAAGCGCCTCTTTGGTCGAAGAAAATTTAGTTCAGGATTTGATTACATTCGAAAAAAGAAAAAAATAATTCGTAGAGATGACACTAGTCCAAAGATTCGAAGACCGGCTGCAAAACCGAGCCCTGAATCAGTGCACGATATTAAAAAAGAAATTAAGGGATGGTTCATAAACAAGAGCATTGGGGAGACTCACCTTCATCGAGCTGCCAGACTTGGTTATACTGTAAGTATCATACTTACGCTATCTTTTATTACTTAAAGTATCATACGTAAGAGTTAAATAGAAATTCTTGATCATATTAAATTATATTTTTTTAAGCATAATTAATCACTGATATTATAATTTCTTCAAAAATATTTATAGTGATACCTTCTGTGTTTTCTAGTTTCTATTTATTTTGTTACTCATTAGATGACGTTTCGTTTCAATCACTCTTGAATTTAGCTCACTTCTTTTTATAAATATCTTTTAATTTTAACAATTTTGAATTCGTTTATTTACAGGACTGCGTCGCTTACTGTTTGGAGAAGATGGAATCTGATCCTTCGGCGAAAGATAATGCTGGTTTCACACCATTACACGTGGCAGCCGCTAGGGGCCACGTTAGGATTGCAAGGCTTCTTCTTCAGTATGGCGCAAATGTATCTGCTGCTGCCCAGGGTGGAATTAGGTAAAAATCTAAATATATAATATAGGTAATAAAAACTTAATTGATACCTGTGATGAAAACTGTCTCAGTCAAGTTGTGTATATTTCTAAACTTACTTGAAACGTACACTAACTTGTTTATTCACATAAACATCATCATTAAAGCACATTGACCCAAATAGCTTAACCTACGCCGATGATGACACAAAATAAGCTTGAAAACCGATGGCATGAAATGAAATGAAATCTCGTTTATTCATCTAGGTTACAAGGTAACGCTTATGAAAGTCACAAGAATGTAACAGGTTATCCGAAAAGTAGTGTCAGCAAATTTGCCTACGCAAAAGTATTAACCACAAAAATATTGTTATTCCAGGCCTCTACACGAAGCATGTGAGAACTGCCGAGTGGAAGTAATACGTCTTCTGCTCTCGTATGGCGCGGACCCATTGCTCGGTACTTACGCGGGGCAGACGCCAGCAGAACTGGCTGAGGGCTCCGCTGCCGCGCTACTGAGACTCCACATCGCAGATGTTCAGGGCCTAGCCATTGAGCCCTGGAGATTCCCACCACCCACTGAAGTCATAGGTATGTGTAAGAGTATTATTTACAGTACATAGTTCGTTTTTTAATTAATTTTATTATCAGGAAGATTTTTCCTCAAGCGTCCAAAACAATTCATAGTTTGGTTCGCAGCTGCTTGAATTTTGTCTCGGGCATTATGAATGTTATGGGTTCAATACTGTCAACTTTTCTCTCGCTTTCAGCAATAAAAAAATCATAATAACTTCAAAACTCTTAATTGCAAATTATGTCTCTTTAATTTGAAATGAACCTGAATACCTATTTACCTACTACTCATCAATAACTTTAAATAAATTTGTCGTTTTCTATTTCCAGATCGTGAAGAAAATGGTTGCGACGCACTTTCGTCGCCACCTCCGGCATCCCCACCGCCACCACCAGACGCGACTATAGAGATACAGTGCACTGAAGCACCACTACCACCATTTTACAGCCTCAGAACTGCCACTGGACAGCCGGCAGAGGGACTCTGGTGTTTACTTCAGGATATTACTAATGTGTTACAGGTAAGGTATTTATTACCTTAGCACGCGTTTCTCCCCATAGGTATATCTATAGGTTCTGAAATTCTGGCGCCTAATTGACATTAAGTACCCATTTGACCAAATAACCCAAAAACTTTTCATCTTAGCAAGGAATAGAAATTCTAGATTTCGCTATGTCGTTCACACGATAGCTGGTCAGTAATCAGTAAGAAATAACCAAATTTAAAGTAACATTGGTATTTAGTTTAAGTTTAAAGTCATATCTAACCTAAATTTTTATGAATTTCCAGATCAAATCAAAAGAAAGTTTGCTGAAACAAATTCACTGTGGCTCAGGATCACCGAAAGAGTTACTCAGAGAAATACGCACCCAAGAGTTCTTAGAACGTGCCCAATGCCATCAGCTGCTCTGTGCAGGCGAAAAGGTCAACGTTCGAGCCTCTAAAGTAGCTCTCATCAGGGTTACTGACAAGCTGAGACAACTACTTAAAATAGAAACTGTGTTGGTTAGCTGACACTACGACAAACCGGTTGACGAACCACGGATAAAGCGTATAGACCCATTTAAGCCTATTGATAAGGCTTTTAATTAAAATCACTTCGTCACCTTCAAGATGAAGTGACTTGGACTTGCAAAATAATAAAAGTAGTAGGTATGTACCTGATGTACCTATTAGTGGTATAGTCGCACTGTTGTACGGTGGCGATTTCAAAAAAGCTGCTAAAACTCAATGTATACGAAGTGAATGATATTTTAAGAGAAAAATTTGTATATGTGAGTGTATTCAATGAAGAAAATGCTTGAACAACTAACCAATTTTCCAACCTTAAACGCCGTCACAAAAATGAGTACATTTCCCTTGATCCGTAAGACAAATCCAACTTTCTTATTCCACTAATTATCTTATTTTTACTACAGTTTTTCTCTTACTTTGTCATCAAACAAAGATGATAATTATGAACGTTTCGGTCATGGAATTTCAGTTCTATCAAATCTATTTCAGTTCCTTATCGACGTGAAAACGCCTAATTCAAGTCAAACATGTATTTCTTTTATGATTAACGTTCGATTGGAGACGGCTCAATGACGAGATCTTAAAACAAAGCTTGACTGATTATTATAATGTAACAAGTATCTCATGTAAGAACAATATTATAAAATATTCGTTTTGTGAGACTGTAATTTAAGGCAGCCATTTCACAATCGATATTATTTTTTCTCACACTGTTGAACTGTTATGATAGCATTTAATTTGTAGGGATCCTAAGTAATGGCCAAGTACAATAATTCATTTTAATTAAGATTTCTACAAATTATGGTATGATAACTGCTTCACTTCTTGTGAGATGTGTATAAATGAACAATTTGTGTAAATATTGTAAATAGTTTTATAGTTATAACGCGAATAGATGTTGCTTTAAATGTTGGATATTCTCATGGGTGCTATTTAACGTTGGTGTATGGTACATTGGATAGATAGATGAATAAGTGAAGAACGCTGCGGCGGAATGTTAGTATAATTAAATTATTAGGAAATTAACGACATGTAGTTACCACAATGTTAATTGTAAGGCGTTAGCATAATCTTATACTGTGTGTGCAATAGTATACGTGGTTTTTCTTGAATCATTGTAGATGATTTTTATGTATTTGGAGTGAAGTATCAAGTGACAGGGTTGGATGGCCTTAAGCACGCGACCGTTGTACTTAATCAACATATTGAACAAGTACAATAGTATCGTAAGCAACTAGATTCTATTAAACATTGTCGTGCGCTCCTCGTTCTTCTAACTAAATGTTCTAGTGAATTTTTAGTTATTGATACATCACCTATTAACTGTTATAAATCATGTAATGTTTTGAGATTATGCTAGTAACTTCTATATCAATTTTAATTTTTTAATGTGGCATTTTTGTTTCTTTGTTATGTTTGTTAATATTGTCATCCCCGAAATAATATTATTATATCTAATAATGTACAATATTATTATATTACTTTAATAATAATTATATAATGAGTTATGTTTTTATATATACAGACCTGTAAAAAATAGGAAATTTTATTGAATCATATATTACGCATATCGCAAAAAGATTGAAATATAAATAAGATAAAACTCTAATTATTATCTAACTTATTCTGGATCGGTTTCTGCATCTGCATTAAATATTATCTACCTAATATCCTACACTTTATAATTTTTTTTCCATTAGTGATTAATTAATGCAGTTCACATTTTTGTTTATCTACCTAATATTTTCGAACTCTGAATTAGCAGATTTTAAGCAATAGTTCAAGGCCATGTTCCGCCCTATTTATTTCTTTGTGGAAATACGAAACGAAGAAGTACATTATTAATCTGTGATGAAATAATATTAGGAGAATATTCTTGCGCGCGGAAAATGGAATGAAAAATAATGATAAATTTTGGAGCAAATGTAATTAGCGATATTGAAACAGAATTGTTTACTTTTCTGGTTAATATCGAAATTGTGTATGTTTTATCTGTTTTAGCTATATCTACAGTATAAGTATTACTATAATAATTATTGACTCTTATTTCTTGTTGATAACATGGAAAATAAACCGTGAACAAAGATAAAAGGTTTTTTATTTACTATTGTTTACTTCCTTTGGATGTAAGCAGTGGCGTAATTACACATTTCACATTTGCCGCCTGAAGCTAGATATTCAAATCTTGCCGCCGCTAACAGTCAATTCGATACCCTAGCACAATCATTATAATTAAAAAAAATGTCAATAAAGTTGTAAGGTAAGTATCTACCCTCTTTTTGGCTTCTCAGCGGTAGTGTAAATTAAATACTTGTCCAGTTCATCTTTTAAATTCATAAGTATTTAATTTCAAAATGAGAGATATTTTTTCGTCTTTTTGGCAATATTAAGTCAAATTAATTTATCATGTAATGTTTTGAGATTAAGGCACAATGACAATGAATAACAGCATAATGACGTCCAGTGCTGGACATAGACCTCACATAATTTCCGCCACAGCGAGTATTTGATAGTTCCTATCCGTTTTTTGTACTGAGTACTGAGTGGATGGATAGATTTTTTGGGAACCTACTGACAACGGAACGCGCAAGGTCATCGACTTCAAATGTGCGTACCGACCAAAATAGGTTCCTTGGTACCTACCACAGTTACAGGCGCACAAAGTGAGGGCATTGACATGAGAACTCACGAACCAGATGACTTAATTCCGATGTTTAATGCTAAAATAAAATGAAAATGAAAAAAATAATCTTTCCTAATCAATTTAAGCTCATTTTTATACATGTTAATAATTATCATTAAAATCAATCGGATCGCGATTAGAATGTTTAAAAGCCCAGTTATGGTTTAAAACCACTGACCTGTATTATTGTAAACCACTGGAATGGCCTATACAAACGACAATGTGTATTTGACCAACTAGTAGAGATGAAACGAATATATTCATATTAGGTATGCATATTATAATACGAGCGACCGTATTCATATTAGGATAAAGGAATGTCATATATTAGGTTACTCGATATTAGTCAAGTATTAGCCAGAGACAACGCGACGAGGCGAATACAATAGTATTAGGTAGGTACTTATCATTACGATACGAAGCGCGCCGTGCGTCGTTTCTAGAGATGAAACGAATATACTCATATTAGGTATGCATATTATAATACGAGCGACCCGTATTCATATTAGGTTATAGGAATGTCATCTATTAGGTTACTCGATATTAGTCAAGTATTAGCCAGAGACTACGCGAACGAATACTAGTTATAGAGCATAATACTAAATCGTTCACTCCTTACCCTATTATCTGACTAATATCGAGTAATAGGTATGGTATTAGAATATGACGAAACTAATATATCCTATATTAGGATTATGCGAAATTGACCCTAATATAACATCTCTACCAACTAGCGTTGGTGAATGGAACCATGGAACTAAATTTTTTGACGTAATATTGACGTATAAAATACGTTTTTAAATAAAGTGTTAGTGATGTCCGTATCGTCTTATCGATCAACTTGATCATGGTCTTAAGTGGTTTATGGTTGCTAACAAAATTTTTTTTATTCATAGAAGAAAATGAAATAACTGCCTGACTGCCCATTTTTTTTCAGACATTATCACTTTATTGTAGATTTCCAACTGATCTAGCGTTAAAAAATCATGGCTAGCCAACATTCAAGCACCTCTTAATTGGACTCCAAATGCAAGAAGCAGTCGTCTTTGTTCGAAACATTTTTGACGATTAGATCCTTTTTACAAGCTTTTGTTTTGATATTAGAAACACCTCTGTTTTATTTATTTGAATATAGTACGAGATCCCATTAAGGAATATATACCCTCATCTGTTATTTATTAGTGATAAGAAATAAATGATAGATAATATTCACATTGACTTATTACAAATAGGTTGCCTAGTTAAATCGTGCCCAGATAATATTAAATAATTAAATTTCTAATTAATTTTATTTAATCTACTTCCCTCATCTGTTATTTAAAAAAAATGTATACTAGTAAAAAGGATACACCCAAAAGAATTGAAAACGTAACGGTTGCCTACTTTCACAACTGCGTATCTATAGGGTTGCCAGGTATAAACATGTGAGTGAATGTTATTTATGTACCCTCATCTGTTATTTAGTCGAAACAACCTATTTGTAATAAGTCAATGTGAATATTATCTATCATTTATTTTATATCACTAATAAATGACACATGAGGGTATATATTTCTTAATGGGATCTTAGAACAATAGATACTGCTATTAAAATTAGGGCCTCTATAATCGATTCACGTCACTATATTTACGTAATGGATTATAAAAATTACTTTCATTTTTCAGAATATTTTTATCTCAAATCTTAAAATCTATCGGTAGGTACATGTTAAATCTAGAAAGTTTTGCATATCACTAATTTTAGTTCAATTCCTCACCGCCACTGCTTACAGTGCGCAATGGCGAAAATCAAAAAGCGCAACATCGGTTTTACAGCCGCCTGTCCAGAGATATATACAGGTCAGTGTTTAAAATCGAATAAAGCTTTCTCAAATAAACAAACGCCCGTCAAAATGTTCAGAAATTGCAATTACCGAACGCTCAAACCCTGAATATCCTTCGTTGCAGTTGGCGTTTGTTGGGCCCATAGCACTGACCTGTAATACCTCTGGACTGGCTGTCCTATACAAATGACAGCTAATTTTCTATTTGACCAACTAGTGGAGAAGAATGAAACTATTTTTGACGTAATATTGACATATATTTGTAAACAAATTGTTGGTGATGTCCATATCGTCATATTGATAAACATGATCATGGTCTGATGTGATCTGTGGTTGCAAACAAAGTTTTTATTTATTCATAGAGGTAAATGAAATAAAAGCTGACTGCCCATTTTTATTTTCAGGTCCCTATGTTTTTATAATAATAGATTTTTATTTTATTGTAGATTTCCATCTGGTCCAGCGTTTCAAAAATCATGGCTAGCCAACATGAAAGCGCCCCTTAATTGGACTCCAACTGTATGTCGTCTTTATTCGAAACATTTGACGAATAAGTCCTCTAAAAGCTGTTGTTTTGAGATTACAAACAGACACTTCAATTTTATTTATTTGAACAGATACTGCCATTAAAATTAGGGCCTTCAAAATCGATTCACTTCACAAAATTAACGTAATGGATTATTAAAAATTAGTTTCCGTTTTTCCGAATATGTTAATATCAAATCTTAAAATGAAATCTATCGATAGGTACGTGTTAAATCTAGAAAGTTTTGGACATCACAAATTATAGTTCAATTCTTCTCCGCTACTGCTTACAGCGCACAACGGCGAAAATCAGGATCAAAATCAGTTTGAAAGACAAAACCCCAAGGGCCCACAGGTAAATCTAAAAATATTGCCATGGTAAAGTTATCTTTATGGCTTGAAAAATCGACGGACAAGTTGTGGACATCACTATATTGATTGAATCGATTGAATGAAATTGAACGAAATATTGGGTCCTACCATAGATTAAAAAGCTATTTATAAGCTGTGTTATATTTCATTTTCCTGTGGGTGGGTTGGTTCGGTAAACTCCTCGGTTGTCTTCACTCAAGCTTCATTCATGATTTGTGGGCGAGGCATCTTTTCAATTCAAGGTGTTTGTGTTTGTCATCTAAACTATTTAGTTTCAAATCGGAAACGTTTTTCTACAATGAGATGCCGATAAGTAAAGACGTTCAAGGACGTGTGATTTACTGATATATAATTAAGAAAATTATGTGTCTTTAATCTTTATTAATTTAAAGCAGAAAATGAAGTGTGTTTTGTTGTTGCTCACTGTGACGAGATATGCGAGGACACAAATTCCAGACTCTAACGGACCATATAACCCAAACTATCCGCAGCAACAATATCAAGACAATAATCAGAATGGATCACTGTATCGTCCGAATTCTCAAGTACCGTACGGCAGCTTTCCTGTGAATAGTAACGTGAACGATTACAATTCAGGCCAGAGTTCATTCTATAATGATAATTTTAATTCTGATATATATGGTGATAATGACAATGAAGTAGATCCTCAAAACACTGCGTCGTACTATGCAGGTTTAGATTACGAAGAGAGGTACCGGTGTCCACCTAATTGGATAAGATATCGAGAATCATGTTACCGTTTCACCAAGTCGCCGGATCGCCCGAGAAATGAGGCGCGGAAGATTTGTTTGGCTTACGAAGCTGACTTAGCGGCAGTTAACAGCCCTGAAGAACATGGTTTTATTATAACTCACCTTATGAAGTTAGATCCACAGAAAGGTTTGTGGTATATTGGGGCACATCAGCAGTCACCGGGCTACTGGTCTAACGATGCTGATGGTTCGCAGTTATCTGGTTTAGAAAATGCTTTCTTTAATGACCGTACTGCTATATACACAAGTTTTAATCTAATGCCTAGAGACTACTTAGTTTACAGGTTTTCACATGAAGATGGGAGATGGGGCTTGGCTCCTGTTGAAGGTAATCAGTATTACCATTTTATTTGTGAAGGTCAAACTGCAAGACTGCACTATCTTATTGAAGAGGAAAGATCTTTCACATATGGTTTAGAAACATTTGATCCGGAAAGAATTCCTCGAGGTCCATACTTTATCAAGGAACCTGTTGATACTATTTATGATCCGATGAGAAATTATCATGTGCAACTAACTTGTATTGCTGGTGGGTATCCATCACCCGTGTACAAATGGTACAAAGAAGAGTATCAAGTGGATACTCCAGTATTCACTGAAATAGATCCTTTAGTTGAAACTAGGTTTGTATTGAGCGGAGGAACACTCATGATTTACAACCCAGATACTGAAAAAGATAATGCAAAGTATCACTGTACAGCCACAAACAAATTTGGTACGATTCGATCAGAGACTGTACGCTTATCATTTGGTTATATCCGAGAATTTAATCAAAAGAGATCTGTTGAAAGTGGTAATCAATACTGGGGGAAAGTAATGTATTGTGATCCACCATCTTACTATCCTGCAGTTAACTTCTTGTGGGCTCGGAACTATTTCCCAAACCTTGTTGAAGAAGATAAAAGAGTATTTGTGTCTTATGATGGAGGTCTTTATTTCTCCGCTTTAGAAACAATTGATAGAGGAAACTACAGTTGTAACGTCATGAGTAAAGTATCAGATCAAGGACGTAATGGTCCATACTTTCCACTTTATGTTTATCCTCACTCTGACTACCAGCAGCTTAAGTTTCCAAATAATTTCCCTAAAGTGTTCCCAGAGGCTCCAGTAGTAGGGCAGGAGGTACGCTTAGAATGTGTTACATTTGGATATCCAGTGCCTTCTTATAATTGGACAAGGAAAAACGGTGCAATGCCAAGAAAAGCCCATCTTAGTAATTATGACCGTGTGTTGACAATACCTAATGTAGGAGTAGAAGATGAAGGAGAATATATTTGTGATGTACGTAATGACAGGGCTCGTATATCAAATAGTGTCTTCCTTAAGGTACAAGCCGAACCTAACTTTACTATACCCTTAGCTAATAAACATGTGGACAATAAAGGAGAACTGCATTGGAACTGTGAAGCATTTGGCATTCCAGATGTAAATTATACTTGGTGGAGAAACGGTCAGAAACTTACAATGGACACTATAGCGCCTGAAGATAGAGATAGATATATTATTCAAGATAATGTATTAATAATCAAGTTTTTAGATCCAACTAGGGACCCCGGCATGTATCAATGTGAAGCCAAAAATCAGTTAAAAGCAAGTTATTCAACTGGACAGTTGCGTGTATTATCTCTGAAGCCATCATTCAAGAAACGTCCACTCGAATCTGAAACATATGGGTCTGAAGGTGGCAATGTTACATTAAAGTGTAACCCAGAAGCAGCACCGAAACCAACATTTACTTGGAAAAAAGATAATATTGTTATTGGTGCTGGAGGAAAAAGGTTTATTACTGAAACTGGAAATCTTATCATAAGACAGTTGTCTAGAGATGATGAAGGCTTATATACTTGTGTGGCGAAAAATCAATATGGCACTGACGAGAGTAGAGGGCGGCTTATTGTATTGCGTGCTCCACGATTCCTTGAAAAATTACCACCTCATATTACGACACAAGTTAGCCAAGTCGTATTCCTACATTGCAATGCTGAGATTGACACTATGTTAGACACCGCGTACCTATGGAACCACAATGGCATTAGAATGAAAGAAGCAGCTGACTTATACGCCGATAAGCGAATTAAGATAGATGGAGGTGAATTAACTATTCTGAATGTGAGTTTGTCCGATGTTGGAGATTACGAATGTGTTGTAAAATCAGCGATTGGTCGTATTTCTTCCCACACGCAATTGCGAATAGAAGGACCTCCTGGACCACCTGGCGGTTTACAGACACTGAATATTCAACGTTCATCTGTGACATTAGAATGGACAGACAGCAACTCTAATGGCCGACCAATCACTAGCTACATAGTCACTGGTCGCACTCACTGGAATTCTACATGGTATGTCATCAGCGACAATGTTGCCAATGTGATGGAAATCGACCGTTACAATGGAAGAAAGCGTGCTTCAATAACAACGACACTGATGCCTTGGGCTATCTATGAGTTTAGAGTTCAGGCTGTCAATCTTTTGGGACCTGGAAAACCATCAGCACCAAGTCCTCAGTTCTCAACCCCTGCCGACAAACCTCATCAAGCACCAGCGAATGTTGGAGGAGGTGGTGGCAAGACTGGAGATCTTACCATTACCTGGGCACCACTACCATCATCATTGCAGAACGGTCCCGGCATTTACTACAAAATCTTTTGGCGTCGCAATGGAACTGAAGTCGAATTTCAATCGTTACCACTCAAAAAATACGGTAATATTGGAACATACGTCGTTCATATTTCGACCACATACTTTTATACGCCGTACGATGTGAAGGTTCAAGCTTTTAATGATATTGGAGCTGGTCCAGAGAGTGAAGTAGCTACAATATACTCAGCGGAGGACATGCCTCAGGTGGCTCCACAAATGGTGTATGCGAGGTCGTTCAATTCTACGTCTTTGAACGTGACGTGGAATCCGATCGATCAGTCTCGCGAGAGATTGCGTGGTAAGCTGATTGGACACCGTCTGAAGTACTGGAAGCAGGCGAATAAAGAAGAGGAATGTATCTACTATTTGTCACGAACAACACGGCACTGGGCGCTCATTGTGGGACTGCAACCTGATACTTACTACTTTGTTAAGGTAAGACTTGTCTTTTCAGTTATCGAGTTTTATTCCTTAAATTAGTTTTTGTCCTATTCTACGTCTGGTCGAGTATGTAGTGCGATTTATTTATTTGTTTAAATTGTCTAGCGCCCGCTGCCATCGATCTATTGCTTTTTTTTAAATTAGGAGATGACTAATGCATCCTTCTTCACCACAGTGTAGTTATTCATCCCAATTGATTGAAATATAGTTCGTTTTGTAATATTTTCTTTAGATAATTGACTTCGAAGTTTAGTTAACTTTTGTTGCATATCAACAGTTTGGTGGTAAATACCATCAAAATGTTGAAATATCTTGTTGATATTTTAACCAAGTTGTCCCTGTTCATTACATTTGACCGCAAGCATGTAGTCGCAAATAGACTTTCCGGTCATTATAATCAGGATTCTGTTTTATTTCGTATGATGCCAAACGTGGGATGTAACAGTTAAGACAAAGTATAGTGATTATGGCAATTTGACTATGAGTAGTGTTAATGCTCATTGCAATTGAATATTTCGCGGTTGACAAAATTTTACTCATAGCGAAGCATTCTCTGTACTGGAAAGTAATTTATCGTTGGTGTTTTTTTTCTTAATATCTCTCTTAACTCTTAAGATATAGATACTACGTTACGTACCTCATTGCCATAAACCGGAGAAATATTTAGATTCAGCGCTGATACAATTTTGATCCTTCAGTCCGTGTAGTGACGGATTAAGAATAAATAATGTCACTTCCCCATGTGTCGTAAATGGTGACTAAGGGAGTAACCTTATGCAGACAAGAGCACTGCGAGAAAAGGAAAATTCGAAACAAACCCTATACTAACCATCTGGCCAGCTTGGTATAGAAGGCTAAATTCCCTCAACATTCTTTGGAGGAGACCCGGGCCCAGCAGTGGGACGGTTATGGGTTGAAATGATGATGATGACAATTTTGATAGCAATGAGAATTTCGACACAGAAAATCTCAATTACAAATATACATAGGCACATAGCTCGTAGAACTGATGGCCGATGGGGGAAAAAGGTTCTCGAGTGGCGGCCACGTATTGAAAGGCGCAGCGTGGGCCGGCCCCCCACTAGATGGACCGACGACCTGGTCAGGGTGACAGGCGGCCGTTGGTTGCAGACGGCACAGAACCGTTCGCAGTGGCGTAAATTAGGTGAGGCCTATGTTCAGCAGTGGACGTCGTTGGGCTGATATGATGATGATAGTCATTAGAGGTCAGGGTTTATCAAAGTGGGCGATAACGCCCCCTTGAGTGGCGATGTTCAAGGGCAGATATATTTTTTGCATGTTGACGTCATTTTTTGCGTCTTGTGAAAGATCATGTTTAATAATAACGTTTGATAAATACTATTGGACGCCTGTAACACTTTATCGTATTCTATTTCATTTTAAGTCGTTTTGATTATTTTCGTCCTACCTAGGTAATGGCTTTCAACTCAGCGGGCGAAGGTCCAGAGAGCGAGCGGTACTTGGAGCGTACGTTCCGCAAGGCGCCACAGAAGCCCCCGGCCTCCGTCAACGTGTGGGCGTACAACCCAACCACTGTACGCGTCGTGTGGCGATATGTGCAACCTACTGATGAAGAAGAACCGCTGCTTGGATATAAGGTGGGTTAGAACCTCCATCGAGGGCGCTACTTTTTGTTAGAGATGGTTAACCCTGCGCTACTTTGCGCAATTGCGCCAACTCAGTTCACTGCGCCGGATGTGTCAAGCCAATTTTTTCAAAACGGGTTAACGCACTCGTTCTTTCGAAAATGTGATATGAGCTTGTGAATGCTGTATGCAGGCAGGTGGCACCCGGCCTGCCCGCTTCACTTCACTGTTCTATTTAATTGCGCCATGGTGCAATTTTTTGTTAACTCAATGAGTCGGCGCAATAGACTGCGCCAGAGTTACTGAGTTGACGCAAGAATTTTCACTGAGTTATCCATATCTATTTTTAGTTAAATAATGCGAAGGGAGTTTTTAAGCATTATTAATTACTAGCTTCCGCCCACAGCTTTGCCCGCGTGGTATGTAGGTAATAATATTATATACATATAAAAGCTTTTCTCATGAATCACTCTATCAATTGCTGAAAACTGCATCAAAATATGTTGCGTAGTTTAGAAGATCTAAGCATACTTAAAATAGACTTTATTTTATACTTTGTGTATGTCTTATTGGAATTATATTGAGGGGAAAAGGGACTGATCGAAAGGGACAAGCGAAGCCAATGTTTACCTTAAAATTCTCTCCTAAAGCCAGCACAGCCATTTCCACCATTTATCAGTTCTGCCTTGTGCCAATATGTTCTTATAGCTGTTACCGTGTTGCCCGGGGCTTCGCTCCCGTAGTTTTTTGTTTGGCCACTGCTCAGCTCCTATTGGCCGTAGGGTGATGTTATATATATATATATATATAGTCTATAGGCTTCCTCGATAAATGGGCTATCCAACACTAAAATATATTTTCAAATCGGGCCAGTAGTTACATTAGCGCGTTCAACCAAACAAACAAACTCTTCACCTTTCCTCTCCTCTAACTAGAGAGCTGAGAGGGTTTAAGACATAATCCACTCACGCTGGCCTAGTGCGGGTTGGTGGTTCAGACATACTCATAGAATGTCTTCAAGGGTATGTGGGTTTCCTCACGATGTTTTCCTTCACCGTTAGTAGATGGTAAGTCATTTGACTAGTACATATAAATTCCACAAACTGGAATCCATTGATACTACCGGTCGGGATCGAACTCGGACCTCGGACTACTTAGTATAGATTGTTATAATTATGTACGGTATGCTGGATGTATTAACTTGATTCTACATTTATATAATTTCCAGGTGCGGGTATGGGAGATAGATCAGGACATGAGCACAGCGAACGACACAATAGTACTAGTTGAACACAAATTAGAAGCGTACGTGATGAACCTGACGCCAGGCAAGTCGTACAACTTGCGTGTTCTTGCGTACTCCAACGGTGGTGATGGTAGAATGTCCTCCCCAGCCATCACCTTCCAAATGGGCGATTACCACACAGACGCATACGGTTACTACGCAAGAAGCTCCGCGTACAAACATGCACCAATGCAAATATTAATATTTACTCTACTTATAACCTTCTTGCATTTAACTTCGTGATCTTTATTTATTTTTACATCTGTTGCTGCTTAATTTACAATTTTATGTATTATTTTTATATACATTCCGTTTTGTTAATTGATATTAGGTTGTGATACGCATCCGGCCACTGTTTTCGCTCAGTTTTAATTATACTTGTATTTTATAAGCAATCACTCTGATATCTTCATGGAAAAAAGTTGTAAGGTAACTTGCTTCTGTATGGTGAATTTGATCTTATTTATATTGGCCTAAGGTTAATAATTGCCGATGCAATTGTAAGTTACACCTTTTCTCTATTGAGAATCTTTGTTTAGGGCTGTAGGTTAGGTTAGCTTGTATGACTTTAACATTGTCTCAAATAACTCAACGTATTTTTTGGTTATTTAATTCAAGATTGCCTGTAATTCTGTATGGAGTGGCCATATGTTCTCATAAGGATATTTAATTTTATTCCATAGTCTTTTCACGCGAAGCATTTCAACTTTTCTCAGGAAAACCAGTGTGCAATATTCAATAGGTACTGAGTATATATAGTTTACGAGAGTTTTTAATATTTTCATCACAATGACAACTAATATGCTGAATGCAAGTTACCTCCATACATAATTACTATAAACACAGCACAAAAAAAATATATTTCAAGTGATCTTTGGGGGCGGCCTGGAGGTCTCATCAAGGCTTGGCGATTAAATGGTCTTGTTTCTTTTCAACCGACTTCCAAAACAATAGTAGCAGGTTCTTAATTCTATTCTTCGTATGTATGTTATTTTATAATTTAATTTTGATAATTCGTTTTTTGTTCGGTAGATCATATTTCAGTATTGGACCCATATAAATTTTATTGAAATTGATTCAGCGATATTTGAGAAAATCAACATAAAACAGTTTAAACAGTCAATTTGATAATACGACGTTGTGGTAAAGGTCGCCACATAGCTGACAGAAGATGCGTCGCATATCGTCGGTCGTGATACGTAAGAACAAACAAGTCTTATCTCATGTGAAAGGTCTAATTTTTGCTAAAACGTTATCGGTATCACGCAAGCACTTGACTCGCCTTGGCCCACACCTCATTTATCGGCAGCCTGGGTGACAACGTAACTTCCTCATGTTGCAGCATTTTATCACTATTAATTTACGTTGCAAAACCCAAAGACCACCTGTAGGCTGCCCCTGATCTCCTTTAAACAGGTCCACAGTTTTATATAGTGGTAAGTAAAGACACAAGGAGAAATTAGACCGATAATACAAACATTTACATTGTAATCGGTCGTGGTAGTCAGATCACCACTCCCCTGTAAACGCAACCGTTGTGATTGGTAGACTTTATCTGTTGCGATTATTGACCAATCACAGAGCGCCACGTCACACTCACGCTACGTGACAGCTGGTCTGTCAAAATGAAGTTTTGTTATTTAGGTATTGTCGGTTTTTTTTAATGTCTTTGTAGTTATAACGATACTGATATAATTTATACGTAGTCTTATAATTATGTATGTATATTTGTCTATTTTTATATTCTAAAATGATCTGTCAATTTTTATTGACAATAAGTAACTTAACATTTGATATTACATAAGTAAGTGGAATTTTACATGAAATTCTTTAATATTAAGTCCATATCACATAGTGTAAGTTTAAGAAAAATATTTTATATTGTCAGATTTTTGTAACTTAGGTACCACCAATCCGAGCCATTTTGATCTGATTTATTTTGAGTATAAGTTTTATTTTTATGTACAAAGTGTTCAATACAAGTCTAAATGTTACATGACATTTTAATTTCGTTTTTGGTATTATAAAATTTTAAAGGTCTCATTATTATGAACTTATTAAAAAATGTTTGTAAGTTCTTAAATCATGATAAAAGTCCAATTTTTGTAATGCATTTATAATGCTGCCTCCAAACCTGCTCACGTAAATTGCAGTTCATGAATCCTAATTTTTTTTCAAAATTTTGTCACCGCTTTGTCGGCATAATTAATATGTATGTCTCACGCCAAATTACACTTTTTGGTACTAAAGAGTAGATATTCGTTTTAGCTCGGAAGAGCTAAGCTGCGGGGGACAGACAGTCATCGCAAAACATTAAGTTCTTTGTTGATTATGGAACCCCAAAAACGTTGACAAAAATATTGAAAAACTTATAAACTATGTAATTATATATTATTATTTGATCTAGCAATTGAACCTTTAGTCCAATTCTAAACAAGGTTACGTAGGTATTAGAATAAAATATAATTACACTTTCAAATTCAAATTCATTTATTACATACACTGTCTTATATCTTATATACATACACTGTCTTATATTATACATAACATTGTCTTCGTGTGTCACGTCTGCAGGTTTGGACGTATCCTTTATTACGTACAATTTTAAATGACGCATATGCAAAATGTATACAATTAAAATCAGTGCACTAATCCCGCCTATTGCATTTGCCTACTAAATGAATCTAGATATTTCTGATTATTGTTGTAGTGTACAAAATATAAGAGAAAATAATGAAAATGATATTATGAAATGCCTTATGAATGTTGAAAACTTTTCATTGTAATATGTATTTTGTTTCAAGTAAAAATATATGTATAAAAATTTGTTTTATTTGTTTCAATAATTACAAAAGTGGCTGCGGAACTACCATCAACAGGGCACATTTATTTCTTTACTTCGGGTTAGTACTGAGATCATGATAGAAAAATTAATCCGATATTAATTTTGCACGACCGGGAAAAAACCCGAGGTCTCTAGCGCAGTAGTCGCACACACTGCTCGCTGCGCCACCAAGACAGTATTTACAAATAATTTTGATAACAGATTAAAAATCTGTCGAAGAATTGAATTTTTAAAAAGATGTACATATTAGTCAGAAGCAGGTGGCAGGTTATTAATAGTGACTATGCCAGTCACACAATAATCTGAGTTTTTTGGGTGATAAAAGTTTCGATAGCCCTTCGTCCTCGTAGTGAAACTCCCCCAAAGTGTTTAACATTGTATTGTGTGTGTGAAAAAAGTACTAGGCTAGCATAACCTTGTAGGAGGTTGTTATAAAAGTATATACATAATTTTATAAATGTTTAGAAATCTCTTGCACGCTTCTGTTATCCTAGTACTATATTATATCGCGGGCTTATTTACATATGAACGTTGATACGCAATGTGCTCATTTGCCTACATGCACAAAGTACTAGGCAAGCATAAGCTTGTAAGAGGTTGTTATAAAAGTTTAAACAATTTTATGTTTAGAAATCTCTTGCACGATTCTGTTATCCTAGTACCTACTATATTATATCGCTAGCTTATAGACATAATGAACGTCGATACGCGATGTGCTAATATTTAGAAATCCGCTACTGTACGCTTCTGTTAGTTCTGTTATCCTAGTACTTTATTATATCGCTTATCCGTGAATAAACCGCGATATAATATAAATATAGTACTAGGATAACAGAAGTGTGAAAGAGATCTAAAGATTTATAAAATTATGTATATACCTTTTATCCTACAAGCTTATGCTAGCCTAGTAGTTTGTTCACAATACAATGTTAACATTTTGGGAGGGAGCCTTTTTTTTAAGCTTATGAACAAAGACTTTATTGATTGACTGTACACATTATTATACAGGGAGGGTCATTAGACAAGTTTGACCACGCGGAAATGTAATTCCTCATAGTCAAACCAATTTGACTAAAAAGTTTGACTACGAGGATGAAGAATTCAAGTGTAATGAAATGAAACATTTTACATACATGCAACTTATTTATTAACTATATATTTATGAACATAATAAATGATTCACAATTTCTTATATTTTACCTTACGTTTTAAACATTTCGCGTCAACATTGTCCAACAAATCGCTTTCCGTGGAATTCTTTCTTTTTAATAAACTTCCGCCCTCATCAGTAGACTGAACTTGTTTCAGAGGAAGTAATCCAACCGCGAATGGAATATCATTTTGCAAATCAACATTTATATTATCATTTGCAGTGGGTTCTTCATTTTCCTTATTAATATCTGCAGTATCATCCATAATGTCTTCCCAATTCTCAGATTTGGCACTAACCGTTCTTGTCAAGTCAATTACAGAATCTTGATATTGAGATTCTGCGCTTAAATCATCTATTTGGCTTTCATTATTATCATCATTGTTTCTATTATCTTCATTTTCACCTTCCTTATTACTGATGTCTAAATTATCCCACTGTAAACCACTTGACGTTATTGTAGCTGAGAGGTCTGTTGCATGCATTTTAGATGTGTTAAGTTCTTTGATATTGTCCGTATCATTATCGAATACATTTGGAACATTCAAAGACGTCACATCAGAAATATTAGCGTCAGGGTTAGCATTGTCCAGTCCATCGTGAACTGTGGAGTTATGTTTTTGAGCCAAATTCATTTTGTTTTCAATGTTCATTAAGTCTTTTATAATTTCATCTCTCTCTTGAGCTCGTTGATCCAATTGACTGCTGTCGTCATAATTACTTTGTCCATCGTCATTGCGCTTCGGAGTGGCCATTAAACAATCCAAAGCATCTTCTTTAAAAACTGCACTTTGTGGCAATTGTAAACCAAAATCGTAACAATCTTCGTTTCTTCTGAGATCTTCTGAGTTCAGCGAGTTGTACTGTTGGCTCAAGTTGGAACCTAAATGTGAACTTTTGGTATCAAGAAGAGATATGCTGAAATTGGTATCCAATGTGTTGCTGACAGGACATAGCTGCTCCATGACTCTGGCGTCATTTAGCTGTTGATCTTCATAATACTTTTTAACATCGTCACTCATTGATTTTGTGAAGAATTGCATATCGCCGTCTATGCAAGAGAAATCGTGTGGATTGACGTTGTCCATAGAATTATTGTTATCTTGAAGACGAGGGTCTAAAACAACGTAGCTTTGTTGTTCCGCAAAAGATTCTAGATTATCAGGTAGGATTGCGTTGAGGCTATTAATTGTATCTTCTGTACGATTGTATTGAGATGAATCTTTATCGTAATCATTACTGCCACCGTAGCCTTTACTGCCTAACATCATTTCTCCTCTTTCTATAGATTTAGATAAGTCATCAATACTCTTTATTTCACTGGGATCAGCAACTTTTTCCATTATATTCGGTTGTTCTATAACTTCGTATTGTATTTCGCTGCTTTGGACCATGTCCAGTAGAACTTGTTCATTAACGTTTATATAGGAGCCATCACCGGATTCGAACAGTATTGGAAGATCGGTAGGTAGCCCGGCACTTTTTAGGGCATTGACATACTGGGACATTGCAGTGCTGATACCGCTGGTGGAAGTCTCATTTGCCGAGCTGGATGGGTTGGTATTCGCATAACTGGTAATAGTCTCGTTTCCTATTGAATGTTCTTTAGTATACGCGATGGTAGGATCGAGGACATTGGAGGAAACTGTCTGATCCATGTATATGAGATCATTGTCGATGTTCATGTAGTTACTAGACGATTCTGGGCCACAGATGCTGTTCACAGCTTGAGACAGTGTCACCCTGTCCATGTAGTCCTGAAATCAAGTGATTAGTTTTATTATTAGTTAATTCACAGTATTGAAATATTCAATTTAGATTTTTTATTAAATTATATTTAAAAAGTCTGAGGCAGAGCGAGAACGTCGAACTATTGAACCAAGCTATCCCAGCTTGGTTCAATAGTTCGACGTTCTCGCCTTCTAAACTTCTATCTTAACACTAAAGATGCGGTTTTCATAATTATGAAAAACCATTTCTCTCAGTATTTTCTCAGCAAAAACAGATTTAGTTCTGAGTAAATATTCAGTTGCCGAACTTTGTGTATGTAGATTACTTAATATTAAGTTCGTACCTGCATATGCCTCGTCTGGAGATGCTTGAGCTGATGTATAGCTTTCCTCGAGTCCTGTTCTCGCCTAAGAAGCGCACGTTCTGCCGCACGTCCCAGTGATCCTGCGCCTTCCCACGCACCTCCTCGCTGTAATGGTTACATTTTACATCTAGGTAACTCTCATGTTACAGTTGTTATGGTCGAGTGGCGTAAATACAAGTTGAAAATTATTTATGAATAAATCTTTTAACTGCCAAAGCCACGTATTTTTGTCATGAAATTCTCATTATCAGCCCCAAGTCAGGAAATTGGCCTGGTTAATGGCTCAGTTTTTCTCGCCCATGTTACATGGGATTGTTAATATAAGCTTTTTGTTAAAATAATATATTAAGACATCTGGCGGTTATTGACATTAGTGGTGGTCAACACTTTATAAACAAGTAAGTACCTCGGTTTCAATCTGACACAAAACTTCGGAATAAAATGCCGAATTATACCCTTATATTTATTATTATACGTACCACGTAATGGGTATATCTATTATTATACCCATTACGTGGAGAACGAAATTTTGTTGCAATCTGCTGTTCTGTTGACGGCAAACTATGTTTTTGATCGTGAATTGTAATTTATGTTTCTAAGTTAAACTTACTCTGACGCTAGGACGTCCTCTTCTTGGTTTGATGGCTCGCGGTGTATCTGTGTAGTCGACAGTATTTGTACCGCTGCCGTTTTCTATGTCGAATGGAATACGAACAACCATGTCCTGGTGCAAACGAAATGTGTATTATTAACACGGGACTTTTTTTTCTTTTAACAAATAATATTAGGTCTTTAAGTCCGTGTTTGGACGTTTATATTCGGTATTAGTCTCTCCTTTTCTATTTATTTAAGTGGACTATGGGCTCATCTGAGCACATATTCCACACTAGCCCATAGTCCATGCACGCGAGTTAAAGAACTAAGATCATCATCATCATATCAACCCAATGACGTCCACTGTTGAACATAGGCCTCATCTAGTTTCTGCCACAGCGAGTGATTTTGTGCCGCCCGCGTCCAACGGCCACCCGCAACCTTTGCTAGGTCGTCGGTCCATCTGGCGGGGGGCCGCCCCACGCTGCGCTTTCCAAAGAACTAAGATGCACTAACTTTATTAGTCCTAGTAAGACCATCCACAGGTTGACTGGTGCTCGTTGCCGGCGCCAACTGTGATGCCTGCTGACTTTTTGCGTCAGCATCCTAAACAAAAAGTCTCATTATAAAGAGGCTTCTAAATGAAAATGAATTTATAGTCACAGAAGATGGCTCTAAATCTTGCATTAGGAATCTCGCGCACTAGTCGGCCACGACCAGGACCCGCTTGTACACGCTAAGAAATTACACGTTGCTTGTGGCAGGTAAGATCGATTCATTATGTAGGTAGACGACTAGAATTTAATTAAACCTAGCCACGAAGGCTCGGCGCAAACGGGCCACCGACCATAACCAGCGGTGGCCAGCGACAGCCACTTGACAGATTTCTTTGTTGTTGTTGTTGTTTGTGCGAGTCCGTACAAAGTGAGCAACTGGCCAGTGTCGTGGGTTTCTTCTCTTAGAGTAGGCAAATGCCATTTGTTCTATGAAATATGACGACATCGAAAAAAAATCATTTTACAAGGTACTAGATAATCTATCTGATCTGATGACGTCATATTCTATCGAAAATAATAATTTGGGAACTACTCTTCTCTATACAACAGGTAAGACGCGAGTAAAATCACGAGAATGGTTTAATTTGTCACTTCGAGGAATATGTAGGTACACCATCGGCGGAAGTGAATAAAGATTAAAAACGAAAGGTTACTTACTTGTGAATGCAGATCAATGAGTGATTGTGGGGGTCTATTTATAACGACGGGAGGCGTGAACACTGGGATCTCACCTAAAATAAACAGAATAATGTGGGAAGCAGGAATATAATTCTTTTTTTTTTCTTTTTAACAATATACGCAAACCTACACTAGAGAAGAATACTTGTTGCGGGGGGCTCTACATACAGTTATGTACCTACTTATAAGTGGTAGATCTATACCGACCGCCATGTTATAAACTTTTGTACATACGTTTTTGGTAACGTTAGTGCCTCTATTACTATACCTACTTAGGTATTCCTCTATGAATGTGGCACTCGTTACTTTGAGGTTTTATCGATTTATGTAAAAAGAGGGTAGGCTTGTATTTTCAAACACTTGCCCGGAGCTTCACTCTTATGAAACTATATTTGGCCACTACTGAGCTTCTATTTGTAGTAGCGTGATGTTATATACCCTTTCTCGATAAATAGGCTATCCAACATTAAAAGATTTTTAATGCGAACCAGTAGTTCCTGACATTAGCGTGACTCTTCCCCGTATTACAGAATATGGACTAAGTATTAAACCAGGTTTAAATTGGTTTGTTTTAGTGCCAAAGTTATCAATTTAAATCTGGTTTAATGCTTAGTCCGTGTTTAGTAATAAGGGGGCATAACTTTAAAATGTTAGTATAGATAGTTATGAAAACGAAAACCACTTACTGTTATTAGCAATACCAAGTCCTTCCTTTGTGACCTTAGAGAGGCCCTTAATCTTTAAGAACTGTGCTGCTGATACCAGCTCGTCCAAATTCTCTTCTAGGCACTGCGTTTTGCCGCAGTACATAAATTCAACTAAACATTTTAATACACTGAAGCGCATCTTTAATATTATTAAAGGTTCGCCAGTTTGTTTTTGTAACACCTCCTAAAATGGTAGAAATTAGAAGAAATGGAATGGTAAATATATTATTTTATAATGTATTCAGTAATAGGCACTTGTACTTATCAATATAACAAAAATCTAGTTTTACAGTATTTTAACCCAACATAGGGCATAACATACTTGGCGATATAATGGTGTAAACCTCTGTGTCCCTTTAGAGATTAAAGGCTTCTTTTTTTTTTCAGTATTTTGGGTGTTTCTACAAAGCATTCATAATTTATGCGAGGTTTACGACATTCTAATGAATATAGGTATGGAAAAATGTTTTTTAAACTACATAATTGGTGATTGAATTGAGGTGAAAAAAGAATCCTAGCAAGAAAATTTCAATTTTCTTTTTGTAGGGGCCTATCGTTTTAATCTATATTTTGTTTATGGCGCCTAACTGCACTAGTTTTTCAAGGCAATCTTCCCGCCATCTAAGTATATTTTTCGCGCTGAATTATACAATGACAACCCTACCCTACTTCAATGTGCGCCTTACAATAAAATTAATTAATATTTATAATATTCAACCTATAGAAATTCCTACATTTTGTACATTAATATCTAGTAAAAATTCAGTATAAATATTGGCCCAAAATTTGATATGAATGCTAATGGGTAGGTGGCTACAATAAGGTAGTTTGGAAGGAAATGTACCTACATAATGCAAAAACAATAATATTTTTACCTGAAAATATGCACTACTCGCTGCAAGTACAGCTTTATGTACACGCAAGGTGTGAGAACTGCACATGAGTGTCATGTCCACCAATGACTGCATTTGTAACAGTTTACCGAATCTAGACATCAAATGCTCAGAATAATCTTCATAATGTAGACTGTAACGTATAGGTGCCATTTTAATAATGAACTGATTCAGAAATAATCATCACAACAACATTATTTTACGATAAAAATGTCACTTTTGATAGGTTGAAAAACAAAAGTGGAGCGAAAATAATTGAATGGCTTTTAAAAATTATTTAAAGAACATATTTATGGTGCACACATAAGAGGTTAAATGACGAAAAAAAATAAAACCGGTCAAGTGCGAGTTAGACTCGCGCGCCGAGGATTGCGTACAAACAGACAAGGCATAGTTTTTTTTTTGCCATAATTATTTATGGCAAAAAAAAAACAATGTAAAACATAATGTTAATTATGGCAAAAAAAAAACAATGTAAAACATAATGTTTAGCAAAAACTTTCTATAATTGTTTTGCGTTCGGGCTATTTTTTTGATTATAAAATGTGTGTTATGGTTTTGGTGTTAGAAACATCGTTTTATTTTTCCTGTAATATTTATTTATAGATGTTTCAACTGAAATAAATTCACACTTTTTCCTATTTGGGGGCATACTTTTTTGATGTTTTTAATCCTAACTGAAAAGCAATGAAAGTGTAAAAATTAATAAGTACACCACTTGATATAATCGTAGAAAATAAAATCATTTCTCAATTTTCTTAATCTTATTAGTGTTGGATTAAAACTATCCCAAATTTCATTTCGATAGCATAAGTAGATTCTAAGTTTTAACACTGTGATAGACAGACACATAGAGCGGGACCTTAAGGGTTCCTTTTATAAGTACCTTTTTGGTAACGGAACCCTAATAAACGTTTGTTTGTTGTTCATACAATCCAGTAGGCTTACTTAAAAGGAGAGAAGAAACAATGCGTTGTGTTATTGTTGGAGTCTTTTATTCCATTAAAAAATGCAGAAAAAAAATAGTTAAATGTTAGAAAATGAATTTATTACAAATTTGTATTCATTGTGGATACTTCCAGTAATACTAACTAAAGTCTAGATAGATCTAACTAAAGCTTGAAGATACAACAGATTTTTTAACGTATTCTATCACAGACTAATTAAGTACACTGAAAAATTAATACAATTTTTTTTTGACAGTGTTCATTATTTTAATAAGCTCAATAAAGGCTAACTTCAAATGACAAGCGTTGAGCAGGAAATAGTTATATCTACACAAATATAATAGGTAGTATTCATAAATTGATGTTTAATAGTAAACTAATTTAATTACTTAACACTTGTCATTTGAAATACAAAAGAAAACAACTCAAATGTAATTAATTTGGAATGTAAGTAGGAATGTAGTAATGATTTGTTCATAAGGCACTTGGAACAAATACAGTGAGATTGTTAATCAGACACGTAAATATATTTAACATCAAGTTTTGATTTTAAACTAAACATAGTTTGAATATAGATCATAATATATCCACTATGGCAATGTTTTAAGAGCTATAAAACCATTACATAGTTGTATAGAATCTAGTCACATTTATATAATATAAAATTCACAAATAACATGTACTTAAATCGAATATTTTATGAAGGAAGAGTTAATAATCAATAGACTTCTAAGTTCAAACAAACTCAAGACTTAGGAATGTCTAGAATTTTTATATAATGTATATTTAGGTATACATGGATACTCTAAGAATCTATGTACAAGCTGTTTTGAATAATCCCGTGGATATATTGATTTGTTTAAAGATGTCTTAGAATTATCCATAGTAGTATTTTTATAAAATACAAATTTGTAACATTTCCAAATAATTAAGGATCTTCTTAGAAATCAGTTCCTATACAATACATAGCTTTTACGTTTACCCTTACCTCCCTACGACGAAGCTCATATACGCTGTGCCACAGCTGCAAAGCTTTCGCACGATTCAGGAAAATACTGGAACACATTCTGATTAATATCTGAGATAGAAATAAAACCATCGTAAAACATTAAAAACATACACTTATGTTTTTCCCACAAGTATCGTTTGGTTAGATCACATCGCCATGGTGAATATGTCGGTGTAGGTAGGTACTTATTGTATACTAAAAGAAGGAGAAACCAAAAATATAAATTTATATAATGAAGGACTAAAAAAATTATTCTGTTAGAAAATTAATATTTATAGCGCAAGTCGTCTAATTAAGAGTTTTTCTATTCATTTAATCAGTCACAGTTGTTATTATGGCAACCCTATCCTGATTATGAGCGTCTAAAATAATGTGTCCATTGTTTTTGCGTCTTTATAAAAAAATCATAGACAATATAAATTTATCACAAGTCATACATAATTTAGGCGGGAACTTAAAAAATGTACCTAACATCTAGACAGCATTTTAACAATTACAATATTTAGAAGAGATATTATTTACTTATCATTATTATGCACTATAATATTGTCATCCTAATACGTGAAATAACATAATGACGTTCCATCCCAGATATTGCAGAACAAAAAGTTTAACGAACAAACTTACAGCCATGAGGTCGGTTAGTTACGTAGGAATTACAATCTTTTTTATGTCTGTTAGTTCGATTAGATACAATATTTATAGAAAAATATTCTTATTGATAAGTAACACATTTTGTTTTGATTTATTGTATTTAAAAATCAAGGTTACATTGGATTCTATTAAGATGAAACAAAAAACTCTTTATGAATGAGTAGGAATGTTTATTTTAGAAATTAAACTAAAACACAACAACAACAAACTGTAAAAATACACTGTTGTATGTACTGTAACTAAAATTATTAAATTGCAAATAAACTATCTAGCTAAATATTCGCAACAGATTCAAAAATGCAGAGAACTGATAATAAACCAAAATTAGGTAAGTACCTACGTAGTCTACGCGTCTATTGTAGGTACATAAAACCAAGATAATCTCCAAATAGAATCCAATGTTGCTTTGAATATTAAAGTTATTTTGATTATTATGATGTAGAGTCGAACTTCTTAGACAACTATGCTATTTATGTGAATCAGATTGACATGCTAATTGACAGCTATCTAAATAAAAAATAGAAAAATTAAAAAAGTAAAATAAAGTTGAGTTACGTAAAGTATTTTTAAAGTAATTAAATAATCTTACATGAACACTTTACATAGGTTTGAGTAAATTTGTACAATACATAGCATGTAGAAAAAATAGAGATTCATTTTTTAGAGATCGTTCAGTGAAACTAGATCATTGCCAGCACTGTAACATTAACGCATTAAAACAAAATATCAAGTTTTAATAAAATAAAAAAAAACGCCACCATTTTGATCATTAGTTTGTGAAATGGTTCGGCATTTTTAAGCATAATATTACGTTATCTTATAATAAAAAGATCAAGCAACACAATTGTACTTATTTTGAATTGCATTAAATAGGTGTACTTTTCAATACTGTACTTTGAGAGCATAGATACACGAACTGAGCAATGGTCTGTTTCAGTGGCAGGTTACATTAGTACTAATATTAAAAGCAAATTACAATATTTACATTAGCCGACAATAGTACTTGCAAATAGGTATCTAATATACACGTTATTTAATTTTTTGTTCATATTTTAAAAATAATCACTCGAGGTTTATACGTTTACAAGTCCACGGTTATACTTAATTATCAATTATATTTAAGAACTCCTCGGGGGAAATGTGGACGTCTGCAGCCGGCGATGCGTCTGTCGCGTTGGGGACGGTGTTTTTAAGTTCACCGAAAGTATAAGTAGTTCGTTTCTTGTTGCGTGAGCTGGAGAAGCGCGGAGCTGCCGGTAGCGATGCCTCGCAGTCGAGACTAGCGCGCTTGTTCCAACAGAACGGCTGCCGCGGCTCCGCGCCCGCTGACATTGGCATCGCCAACTGAACTCGAGATCTGCACAACTCGTTGTCGCTCAATTGTCGTTTTAACTTCTCCTTTCCCACGACCAATTGGAAGCCCCTAAGTCCACTGTCGCAATGTGACTGTGATTTGGCCAGTTCAACTTCACTAAGCTGTCTTTTAAGTTTCGAGGAGTCGGTTGGACTTGACCGCGCCGGCTTATCGACTAGACTATTTTGTCGGGAAGTTCTACTACCTCCCTGGCGAGAGCTTGAACCATTTTTGAATAGCGCGCTATCGTGTCGACTGCTTCCCGAGGAACTGCTGGTGTTTGTGTTGCAAGTATTTACATCGTTCCCATTATTCCGTCGTAGAGACTCGATAACGTTGTAGAAATGTTCAAGCTCAGAAGCACTGCTGTTTCTGGATCTACTTATATTGTTTGTACTATGTCTATGTGGGCGGATTTGAGCTCTGGGTAAATGTCCATAACTGCTTTGTCGAGATATACCAGCGTTGGTTTGTCGGCGAGGCATGCTGCAACTTTTAGGAACAAAAGCGTCTTGTGATATAACTACATTTTCATACACGTGTGCATTATCAAATTCTTCCTGTGATATGAGATTTTGACGGCTTTCTGTAGTTTCTTTCTTCTGACCCACAGAGTTGCTCTTTTTGTGTCCGTTGCGATTTTTAGCTTCTAAAATGTTCTTTGTTAATTTACAATCACTGGCACTTCGAGGGAGTAAGTTAGCGTAGCTATGATTTAGATTTTCTTGAGTTTGTAGCTTTTCAGCTTTAAGGGCACTAGCACTTGGCGCACTTTCGACTGTCCTAGTAGAGTTGGAATGTTTAGAAGTTTTACTAGACGAATTAGCCTTCGCGACATCTGCGGAGCTCTGTTGAGGTATGCTGTCACGTCGCTTCCTGTCCACGTCAGGCTTGGAAGTTTTATCTAGTACGACTTTTGTTTTATCACTTTTACAAATTTTGACACTGAATCTAAATGGAGGTTTGAAGACCACTTGCAGTCTGGCTTTTTCACCGGATAATAAATTAGTGGCGCTCTTGGACGGTCTAGTTTTTCTAGTACCTTTTTGAATTTGTCTGTGAGTTCGCTCTGCAAGCCCGAGGGGAATAGATTTAGACTTAGGTAAGGCAGTAGGTTGCGGTGAACTGAGTAACCATTTTTGAACCTTGCTCAATGCTTCCGAATCCTTAACAGGAGAGGCGGGATGCTTTTGCATTGAACTGTAGTCGATGGTTTCTTTTTTAACTTTAGACTTGCGTTTTTTAACTTTTCCTTTATGTTTGGAAAGTATCACATGTTTTGGCGACTTGCCTTCAGGGTTTGTAACTACTATTGTATTTTCTTTTGTTATTTTAGGAGGTTCTTCTAATTTCGTCTGGTTACTGGGTTTCTGTAATTAAAAGTAATAATAATATAATATTCTACCACATTCACACAGCGCCATCTAGTCCCAAAGTAAGCAATTATATTTGCTTGTGTTATGGGTACTAAACAACTGATATACTACTTAAATACATTTTTTTTTTGTAAATACATACATATTATAGATAAATTACACCCAGACAGAACAAACCTTCATGCTCATCACACAAAGATTTGTCCTGGGTGGGGATCGAACCCACGACCTCCGGCTTAGCAGTCAGGGTCACTAACCACTAGACCAACAGGCCAGTCAATAATAAATTAGTAGGTATTTAATTTATCGTAAAATTAATGTTCTTATTTATTTCACTTACTCTCTTTTTATTGGCACTGTGAAGCGGAGAGGCTTTGTCTCCTGATTTCTTAAGATCTTTCTTGTTGCGGTATGCTCGCGTTCGCAGAGCCACTTTCTTCTTTAGGGGTAATTTTGATCTGTAATCATTACAATTTATGTTAAAGGGACTGTTGTTTCAAAAATATTGCCTGACTTTTTTAAATTTTAAGTTTTGAATCTACAATATATTATATATGTAAGCATGCTTAATTATAATTGATTATAAAGTAGTTTATTTGTAAATTTGGATGTAATTCTTTTACTTCTAGGCAACCATACTATGCTAGAGTAGAGTATTTCACTTAGACGGAACACTTTGCGAAATAATATTAAATATATAGGTTTACCTAACAGCCGTATGAACTATTAAGCCTTGATCAGCTGCGTCTGGTAACCGAACAGTTTCAGTAGTTGAAGAATGGATGATTGTCACAGACTTGAGCTTCTTGCCGTGACGACCGAAGAAACGAGTACTGGCCACCTGGAATTGAATAATTAATTATTCGTAAGTTATTAAAAATGAAGATTTTTTCACACACTAATAAATAGTTCTAGCCTTAAATAACTAACTGCTTCAATTGTTTTAGCGAATTCAAAAGTAACTAATATCCTTGCAATTATAGCAACGAGCTAACGCTACTGAATATTATTTGTTCCCTGGTATAACATAAACGTATAAACTTAACAAAATAAATAACTAGCATACTGATAACATTTGATATGTATATTTAGCGAGATACATAGTCATTGTTCATATGGTTACCTTCCCAGAGGAGTTACATAATAATTTATTACATTATCTAACATTTGGTGTCGATCTCTATAGCTGAATCGAGAATACGGCAGCATCGCTAAACAAAACAGAAATAAACAACAAAATAGTAACTATAATAGGAACAACGAAATTCGACTCATTCGATTTCGGGATCGTTGTCAAATCTTTGAAAATGAAAGCGACCATAAACATTTGACAACGGTATCGAAAGTTGAATGTGGAGTGAAAAAAAAATAGTTATTATGTAGATATTTTACGTACCAATAACGCGATGACAGCAAGCAGTATGAGTAGCACCGCATACCACTGCTTGAGCATCCATTTCTTGAAGCCGGCTATGCTCTCGTCTGACAATAGCAACTTGCGCAACGTCGCTAATGGACCTGACGGGTCCACCTCGCGACAACGTTGAAATACGTCGCAGTATCTGTAAGTAAGTATATGAATTAACCAAATAAAATACGGTGTTACAGAGAATCAATGGTCCAGAGACTAGACTTGCAGACAATCGGCTGGCAATGTATTTAATACTATAATACGGCGGGGACAATCGTGTCTTAAGGGCGTTCACCTCCTCCTGATCCTCGATCCTGCGCGACAACTGTATGTCTTTAGACTTAGATGCTGAATGGCGTAGGTCTTTAAAAAGTCCGATTAGTTACGGCAATATTTTACAAAACTTACCCGTTGTAATCATTACACGGCGTGCCAGGTTTGGCATACATATCCGGCACATCGTAGGGCGTGTTATTCCAGTCGAAGGAAGACAAGCAAGGTCCACCTGGTTTGCGACAGCATAGTTCACATGCTGAGCGAGGATCGTCTTTTCTTGGGGCACATTGGCATGATTCAAGGCCGTATGCTAAGCAGATGGAGCCAGTACATTCCTGAAAGTAGCAGTTAGAAAATAATTTAACTTAATAATTTGTTTAATAATGATTAATAATGAATGGTCCATTGCTAGGCATGGGACTCTATCTAAAGAGCTAAGAGGGTTTTGGTTATAATTCACACACGCTGCCTAAATGCTAGTTAGTGGATCAAACGTACACTTAAAATTTTCTTTAGTATTTGCGGGTTTCCTCACGATGTTTTCCTTCACTGTTAGCAGATGGCAAGTCATTTGACTAGAAGTTATTCTACAAAGTGGAATCCACATTGATACTGCCTTTCGGGAATCGAACTCGAACCGCATGTTTTGCATACCCGTAATTTTCCTATTGGCTACTATATATTTATTTGTACCTTGCTTAAGCAGGGTTTTTAGACTAGCCTTTTCTAGCCAGCCAGTAGAACCACGTGAACAGAATCGAAATCGTGTACTTAATGATGTTTACTGTACTCACTCCCATATAACACACAAGTTCCTTATCGCATCTCGTTCTGTTAGCCTTGTGTCTGCTTGCTGGGCACGCAGCTCGCTTGCCGTCGCAGAAGGCCGCGTCACGACATCCGTTGTCAGAACGGCACTTGTCGCCGAATTTAAGCGTGCAAGATGCCGTGCAACATGGTCCCTGAAACCAGAATGAAATGTAAATAATAAGCACTAATTACTACTACTACTTCTGATTAATTTCTCCAAGACCGCGGGATTCAAAGAAAGGTTTTTGGGGTGTATAATCCTTGCTGATAGGAGCTGCAGGTATGAAGTTTTTATTTTGTATTGTGTATTTATATTGCAAATATTTACTGCCCAGAATATAATGTAGACAAAAAGTTTGGACAGATGATTATTAAATATTAGCAAATTTCAAGTTTTGTAATAAGTAATACCTGGCTAGGACTGCACACGCTATGCTCGGTTAGTGTACACGGCTTATAATGTGGCCTCGCAGCTTGTGGACGACAGCACACGTCAGTGCATTCAGACGCCCAGCCACAGTCACATTCCTCACCTTCTTCCACTACACCGTTGCCGCAAATTGCTGGCTGAGGTTCTATAAGAAATTACTTTTTTCATTATCATCTTAGTTTCTAGTTTTTAAGTGAACAAAAACTGAGTTAGAAAAATGTTTATGGAAAGGTAGGGGGTAATTTGGTAAAATTGTTCTTCTGCACAGATGGAAAGAAGGTAGTAAGTAATTGGTCCAGTAGTTGCTTATTCTGTTGAAATAAAGTTTAAAATTGAAGGCTTTTCTGAAAATAATTAATGGACTGGACATTAAAAGAGGCAAAATGATATTACCAGTAAAGCATCCTTTAGAAGACCTTGCCTTATTATTGAGTACTGGGTCGATAGCTCTGAGGGAGCACGGCGAGAATTTGTTGTTGTTCTTTCTGTCACCGCTTGTGGCTCTCGCAAACATAATGTAGTTACCGTCTTCACCGAATGGAGTACATACTTCGGGGTCATGCTGAAATAGTCAAGAAGATCTAATAATATATTTATTCGATCTACAATATTACAATATATCTATACGAATTGTGGCGATTGCGATTATAAGCTATTAATTGTCAAAGTCGTTTAGCTAAAAGATTCACAAAACCAAGGAACAAGGGAAAAAAAAATCGTGGTACTAATTAACTCTTTAGCTTTACGTTTTCTTAAAAAAAAATCTAGTTACCAAATACTTTCAAATTCAGAAAAAGGTTTGTCATAGTTTCTGTATGTTAATATTTGTATGACTATATATAATAATATGTATGTAACTTACCGGTGACCCAAAGTTGTGTCCTATTTCATGTGCGAGGGTCACGTGTGAGACCGCTGGGGGCACGTGCTTGCCGTAGTTCAACAATGTTACGATGCCCGTGTTCAGAGATTTCATGCTACCGCGGTAGTGCTGCAATATAACGTGTAATTTTATAAATGAAAAATTGCCAAAGATTTAAAAACAACAGCAAAGAATTCTTATCATTTCAGAATCTTCTTTCAATAAAGTAGGTATATAGATGACGAAAGGCCTTGTTACATATTATTATCAAGGTGAGGTCTTAGGTATTATATATGTTAATAGAAGAAAACTTACCCCATTTTTCTCACATACACCTCCTGCATTTTTAAGATCACCAGTCCACGCTAATCCCAATGTTCCCATTTCAAAATCTCGATATGTAAACATGTATGCCAAACAAAAGGCATCATAATCTTCCTCTGAAAGTTAATAAATAAAATGTAAATCTTCCTATAAAAAAATAAATGAAGCCTTCCGTTTAAAGCACTTGTAATTTATTAAACTAATAGCATAACTTGGCAATATTGCTCTCTAGAGGCCCCGGGCCGCTCTTTTGAATGCGTAATTGAATATTGAAAAAAGCGAACCTGAAAAAAGTTCCAAGTACTTTTCAACCCCGTAGTTATTGGGAAACCTGTAAGCAGGATCTTTGAGTGCGTCTAATGTGTGGACTTTAATTCTTTTAATCATAAATGTGATATTGTCCGGCTTTCCATCTTGATTAAAGTCTGAAACAAGTTATTAGTGTAGTTAAGTTACTGAAGTATATGATTAAGTCGCAGGCAGTCAGTATCTCCAGAATGAAGTTGAGATATTACCTGTCACTTTATAAATTGCGTTGACTTTCTGAACGTGTCGCGTCATTACTTCAATACAAGCTTCCTCTGAACCATATCTTTGATAGAACATGTGATCCGCTTGTAAATATACGAGACACGTAGTTTTTCTCGGATCTACAGTGGCTCTCTTATTCACATGTCGACCGTCATCAGTCCCGTTCGCCGACAATACTGTGTATCCTACTGGCTCTTTCTTAACTATATCCCTACTAACAGTAACGACTCCTGCTTTCGTTTTTATCACTTCGACATGCGTCTTTGGCTTCGGTCTCGAGTCTTCTGAATCGAGTCGCACTTTCGTTATGAGGTTACTTTTATCGATTTTGGTTTTAGGTTTTCGCGTACTTAACTTATCGACGGGCTCGTTGTTGCTAGTATATGGAAAGTCTAAATCTAAAGGTAATTCGGGATTTTTCTTTGGCTCGTCATCTTGCATTTCGTCTTCAGGAAGCCATCGTTTCTTCCGTCTGTGTATTTCACTACGTAAATCATCAGTAAAATTATTAAGATGAGAGTCCTTATCAGTTCGTTGATTAGTGAAGTTAAATAATTCAACTTCTTGCCCTAAAGTTCTCTTTAAGTGAAGTAGATGTGACGCGCATGGAGCTCCTTCGCTTGGGTCTTGCGGGTGCTCAACATCTGACCTTCGGTAGACGACACTGTGCATAGAAGGATGGTCTACGTTATATCGAGATAAAGGCTCAACATAGTATTCTTCTGTGGGCGTCCAAATAGTACCGTCGAAGAGACCATCAGCTGTGATAACACCGTAGACGTGTGATGATTCGTCTCCTGTAATAAAACATAAACATGAATATTTTAAAGTGTTAATATAAGTATACAAAGTTCTAATACAATTTGGGCGAAAAATCGGCACGTCATCGGTAACGACAAACGATAAAAATTGGCTTGAGATCCGCTACCGACGGCACATAAAACATTCTCTGAGATTCCAAAGTCATTTCGCGCCTCAAATAGCACGATAAAATCAGGATACCTATTCCAGTCTTGAAGTTGACCTAGATCGACCGACCTCTAAAAATCCTTTGCGATAGCCGAATTATTAGAAAATGATATTTATATTTACTCTTAGATCAAAATCAAAATAAATACAGACTCTATGTAAACAATTAATTCAAAGACTCACTATTTCAAAATAAGCCTTTGAAATACAAACAACTTGGGACGCTCAAATAAATGGCTGACGATATTTTATGCAAACTAATTCGAGGTGCAAAGAGCCTCGGGATTCTGAATGAATTAAAATCACAACTTGCAGTCACAGGAAGGGATTGAGACCGCTCATAAATAACAGTAATTACTACTCCACATTTACGCTGTTTCCCCTTCATTTTCATTTAACGGAAAAACGGAAAATATCGGTTGTAAAACAAGCTTGGTAAGTCTTAAAGGACATGATACTCAGCTGATTAATGTTTTTAATGAGGACTTCCGAGATGAAATCTCAGACTGCATTATAACGCTCCGTCGAATCAGGACTTTGAGTGATGGCAATGCGTTATTTAACGACCGCCACCTGGCCCTTACTTGTTATGGGATTTTCATTTTTGTCAAGAGTTTCACGCTGAACAAAGGGGGCGTAATGAGCTATAAAGGGAGAGAAGCACTCAGTACTTCGTGCAAGGAAACAATCGATATATTTGCGAAGAAATATATTTTTGTCTATAGTCTTTATTATTTCATTATGTAAATTATATACAAAGAGACTAATTTGTACGGAACATGCTTGATTAAAGTTTGAAAGTAATTTGTTCAAATTCACTTTGTCTCCAGCGCTCCAGATGGGTCGCAGCACATAATTTCCTTTTATTAAGTTAGTCACAGAATGTACAAGTTTGTTGGGCTCATGTTTAATTGTTGTTTCAAAGACTTGGAAATAAGTGAAGGGTTGAAGTATACCTCAGCTGAATTATGTTTTAATTAAAATTAAATTAAATTTTGAAGAAAAAATTTAAATCCTATGCTACATTGCTGTTTGTCTTGGTATATTCTTTGTTTTCTTAGTGTAATTATATCTTTGTAATTATATTCATTATTATAAAATGTTGATACACGAAGGAGCTACCAGATCGTTCTAGAAGGATCTATTAGCATTTGATATCTTAATGTAGGTATATTGAAGACAACGTGGCGGAAGACATATAGCACACTTGATGATAATTGCTTGGTAGGAAATAAAACAAAATACAATGAAACTTTTTTGGAAATATTAAACTTAGGTACATATTACATCTAAAGCATAATCTTTAATAGGTTTTATTCTTTGTAAACTTATTAACGAGAAAGTAATTTTAACAGGAGTTTTGTAATTAAAAGAAACCCAGTGCAAAGGAGTAATACGCTTAAGGAAAACAATTTAATTTCACAGCCCGCCGTACAATTAATGGTAGGTGGTAAAAACGAATGTTCTGGACTGCAATGATGGAAGACAAATCGTTTCCTTTGTTTGAAGAGTTTTTGTGATGCTATGATTTAAAGAAAAATCATTATACATGTTTCTCCAATTAGGAACTTTATCTAAGGACGTTTTTTATATTAACGATTTTGTTTAGTACCTACAAGTTAATAAAATTCTAGTATTAAGTTAATAAAATACTAAATTACCTAGCTTGTAGGAGTTTTATAGGTTTGCGATTACTTTTAATTTAGACAAGTGGCAATCGCTTCTATCTATCTATTCTAAACGATATGTCACTTTAATACATTTGAACACATTCTTGACATAAGCTATGGACATATCACGTGATCAATGTACTAATTTGAAATATCGATAGAATAAATTTTAATAAATCTAATCGATTGCCACTTGTCTTAGGGGGACAGTACCTGTGCAATTTAACTGCTATAATTGCTGACAATTTGTTACAGTCCTTCGTCTAACGAAGGCCAGAAAAATCGGTGGTATACCAACATTATCACCTTGGTTGCACGAAATATTGTCCTTCAATTCTATCAAACCTTTGGATTGGAAACCTGAATGCTAGTTACCAAAGGACACTAGTGTTTAATATATAAGCCACACAGTTTATTAAATTTTTCATTTCACTTGTTAATTAAAATGTTTCGTGGAAATACTCGATTCATTCAACTTGATTTA
This sequence comes from Laspeyria flexula, assembly GCA_905147015.1. Classification (NCBI taxonomy): domain Eukaryota; kingdom Metazoa; phylum Arthropoda; class Insecta; order Lepidoptera; family Erebidae; genus Laspeyria; species Laspeyria flexula. Next base: position 4,059,779 of record LR989958.1, read on the forward strand.
AACATGACCTTGCGGGTGTGACGAACAAAAAGCCTCACGTACACGCTTGAAAAGGTACTTCAAACTTTTGAATAAGTAATTGCTCTAAAGTTACGTGTAATATGGAACTTTAGTTGTAATGGCATTGGTACGCAACCTATTATATAATGAACCCACCAACGGTAATATTATTTTAATGTTGTGCTTTTTCTAGTTTTATTTATAAAGCCTGCACTCCACCAAATTGAAGAAGAGGGGAAATATGTTATAACAAATAATATAATTTCAATTTTGCCAGGTGGCTGAATGTTCAAGTGGCCGGAATGCAAATCATGCCGTCTGAATTCAATTACGAGCGGTAATACAAAAAACACAAAGTTGATTTCACTTTGTAGAGTTTTGTGGAGTTAAGTACATGTTAATAATGTGAGTAACCATCTGCTAACGGTGAAATAATACATCATGAGGAAACCTAGAATTTCTAAGAGTATGTGACATACTCTAGGATTGGTGGATCAGACACCGTTTGTCTGATCCACCAATCCTCAAAAAAGCCAACGTGTGTGTATGCTCTCAAATCTTTCGATGGAGGAGAGCACCATGTCTAAAACAGGGATATTCATGGGTTACTAAATTGCAGCTGCTCACCGCATATCTTTTAGTTGTTGAAACATACATACCTACTCGTATCTCTCGTTTCGGCTCTGAATTGGCGTTTGCGAACAGCTAAGATATATTAATAATTATTCGTCAGACATACCTATGTACTGCTGATAATATAATATTGTCAATAGATAGCTGAGCCATCAGAGAAAAACTGTAATTGCATTTCTCGATTACCTACAAACTGAACGTTTTTCGCATGCGATCTAAATAAATAGTTATAAAGAAACAAAAAACCAACAAGAACAAAGATAAAACAGTTAATTGCTCTATAATAGTATATTATTATGAAGATCAGAGTCGCGATAATTACATTCTAGTGAATCATGCCACTGCATAGCATTGTTTAATACATAGACTATATAATTAGCATAGACTAAGGTGTCTTTGTTATACTTATTAAAAGATGTACTATTAGTCGATATGCCTTCGTGTTGCAGAATGGTATTATAACCGAATTTGGCAAGTAGTGACGAAAACTTTGCTGAACCTTGATAATAAAATATAAAAAAATACTATACCTAGGTATAGACAAAAATAATCCTCGCTCCCGGTGACGTTTTGACTATATTGTGAGACACGTTAGCAAATGCAGCAATGAAAAGGGATTTATAAACATAAATTACAAATTTTAACAAAAATGTTATGTAGTTACAGGGAATAAGGAAATACGATACCTTTATTCAGATATCGAGTTAAGTTATTTCTTGTACATAGACGTTATCATGCCAATTAAAGCAGATTTATTTCTCTCTAAATTTGGAATTATCATCTTTAGTATAAGTACTTACATTTTTTTTGCAAAAAGAATCATGCGTTAATAGATTTCATCAAATGACACCGGTATCAAGTTAACTTGCACGAACTACCTATTTATCATACAAGTATAATATCTTTACTAACTTCTTCAGGTATTACGGCATGTTACAATGTTGCGTTCATATCATGTATAGGAGAGAAGGTACCGTGAGTTGGCACAACCGAGCCGCACGTGACATGCCTCAGTTCAGTTCCTCATTGTGCAGGGCTGACGAATTGCCGTTTTATGATAATGAGCATCGTGAATGATGAATGCCTATTATTTATTCACATTTTTATAATGTCAATTGATGGCAGTATTTGGTAAAGGTATGCGAAATTGGGAAAGTTTTATTTATAGCATTTTTATAAGCTCGCATTTGATATATGATAAGTAAATGAGTGCTTTCTTTAAAAGGACTGTGCGCGTAAATACTAGCGTAGAAAAAAGGCTGTGTGAAAAGTGTGGGCAAGTCTTAAGAAATTATTTTTACCGACATAGGACACCACTAGGACACACTAACTAACAAACCTAGTTAAATATAAAGATCAGATAAATCCTTTTTATTCTTGAATTACTTTTAAAATCTTGATATCCAAATGGTATGGTCTTGATATCCGTGTAGTGACGGATTAAGAATACATAATGTCACTACCCCATCTCAACCCGTGGGTGTCGTAAGAGGCGAGTATAACCATGCAGACAAGAGCACTGCAAGAAAAGGAAAATTCGAAACAAACCCTATACCAACCCGTATGGCCAGTGTGGTATAGTAGACTAAATTCCCTCCAAATCTTTGGAGGAGACCCGTGCCCAGCAGTGGGACGTTTATGGGCTGTAATGATGATGAAATGGTAAAGATCTTTCATTAGTAGGTCAGTACCAGGCGTCTACATTTTTTACACGTTGAAAGCATCATGTTTAATACCATTAAAAGTTTTATCCTGATTAATCTTTTTTCCGTATTTTGGGTTGATATTTTCTGGAAAAAGTGTTATTAGTGGGCAGTTTAGTTTGTATTTCATAATGAAACTGTATTTAATGTATCTTTATCTTATCAGCAAACATATGCTTGTTGTATATACCCTGATAGCAATAAATTACAAAGTTTTAACAAAGTGTCCGTCTGCCATTCGAATAAATATTAATAATTCCATTAATAAGTCTGTTACCATTGTTGTAGACTCAGTCAACCCTAGGCAAGTAACCATCTCGGCTAAGAAGAAGGATTACATAACTAAACGTTATCTGATGTGGTAACTATGTGAAATTTTATTGTTTATGGCAATACTGTGTATTTAATTAAACTATTATGATGTTCTACGGCTGTCATTAAAATATCGAATCTGTATTTTAATAACTGTATTTGATGGGGCGATGTTATAGCAATACGGTTTATATTTAGTTCACTAGACTTAATTAATATGACGTAACTAAAGAGAAATGATTACTCCGCTTGAAAAGGTTGAAAGGTCGAAGTTATTGTACCTATTTAATATTAATGATGAATTGATGATATATATATACAAAATAACTCATAAAAGTCGTTAGTATTATGGACAGTTCATACAGTTTTCAATACTTTTATATTAAGCGTTATTTGAATGTGTCGTTGTTTATTATGACATCGATATTAAATATAACGCATATCATTACAAATTACGTTTTACACCTGTGGGTTCACAAAATAATATTCTACAAATTCTTGTAAATTTTATTGTATGAAAGAAATAGATATGTAAAGAAATGGAACGATCCAGTTTATTTTGTATTAGTTCCAATCTCCAAAATCAACAAATACTTTCTCCGGTCTATATTATGCCGTACTCTTCAAACATGATTGACTTATCAGCCAATTACCGAATCCAGGTATTGTGTAACGAAAGAATAATATTTAATAGATTGTTACTAACCTTCTAGCTTCCCTGAGTAGACGTGGGCAGTGTTATAGTCGAGCTGGCCAGCTGTCGTGTGGAATTGTACTCCATCCGCGAACACTGAGCTGGGGTCCGGCCTTAGTACCAGCTTAAACTCTCTATAACAAAGAGAAAGAAAAATAAGCTATATAAGATTTATTTGCAAAGAACATGAGCTTTTCACTCAGATTCAAAAACTTATAATTACACAATATATGATTATGTATGGATAATTGGCACGGCGAAAGTGGCAACGCGATCACCGCGATCACAATAGACATTTTTAACCTTCCGAGTACAAGTTTCTGGACGAGCAACTACAACCTATTTTTTTTTTTGAATTGTAGAGAAGTAAACGGTTTTTAGAGAGCAATATGCAAGTCATTCTCTTGCGTACCACTGGTCACCGACTTGAAGAAATTTGCTTATTAGTATAAAAACTCCATCAACAATCATTAATATCATCAGCAGAAAAAAGTCGTGACACACAATAATTATTTCAGCTAATTAAAATAAAATTAAACTTAGGTCGTTATTCCCTTTGAGAGTTAAATATTCATGCTAGTAAAATTGCAGCAGGCTACAGTGTTAATGCATAAGTGTACTTTATCGGCGCAATATTAAGCCGGCGGTGGTGAAGTACGAAAGTTTTGCTATTCAACATCATACAATATACCACGTACTACTAATTATGATTTAATGCTATTCACATAGCGTTCAAACTGTTCGTATTAAAATGTAGAACACCGGTGTAATGGCTAATAAATCAGACTTATAATTCTGATATACTGGGCTTGTGCCCTTTTAATGTTTTTAGTTGGGTAACTTTTATAAGGTAACGCAGTAGGGTTGTTACTTTACCAAAACTGGGAACCCTAGGAAAATTAGACTACCTATTTAAATTATTTTTCTGGATTGATTGTAATTACATTTTTAATTTTATGTCTAACAACAATTGTAGAGGATTATGTGAAGCTGTGTAGCCTGTGTGTACTGCTATAATAGGCCAGTAATAATGATGTTAAATTTTATCGATGATATACTTAGCTACTAACTACAATACATGTGTTATATTTTAATTATATGGGCACTTTATTTTGATTTAACCTTTTGACCGCCTCGTCAAATCGGTATCGCCGTGCCTTGAGCGCCAAGCTTTTAAAATACAGTACATTTTTGAAGTGCCATGCCGTCATTGGCGTGGTGAGCACATTTTCATTTTACGTGTATAGTCTCTGGCGTTCAAAGGGTTAATTTTCAAACATAAATAGGCAAAATAAAAAATATAACGTAGCTGAGAATGAACCATATGTCTAAAATGAAAAAAAAAATCTAGATAGTACAATATTGTATAGCTGGCAACCCTAGGCTCAACATTTAATGCAAAGGTAATACATACATTTCAACTCTTGGCTACAGTTACTAGGTATATTATATGAAAGTGTGTAATTTTAACGATGTAGAAACTGTCTTCTCTGAGAAGTATTCGGGTAACAAATTTCCGGATTTTAACAAGCTTTGTTGGATGAGTACGTGTCAGATGTATTGATTATATGTCACTGGAGGTGAATACGATTTAACTTTTCAACACCTAAGTTAATTTGCTCTTTATACCCACTATTATGAGTATTTTTGTATATAAAAGGTTTTATACCTAGAAGTCTTCACCTGTCTGTAGAATGTTTAAATCAGTAATACACTGCTGCCTATAGCTTTACTAAGATCTAGAAAAATAAACGTTTGTGTAGTTTTTTTGTCGGCATATTAGGTACAATGAAACATGAGCGATTCAGTTTTTAATAATAGAGTGGCGGATAGCATCGCCACTCTATTAATTATTATTTTGCTTATAATCTTTTACATTGCGCAATTTGAGTACTAGATTTAGTATTTAAATCTGCCAAATCCGACGAGCAAAGTTTCCGTTCATAGATTACTGAAACAACTGCGAGTAAAGTTATAAAACTGAAAAGAGCCGTTTCAGACAATGATATTGGCATCAAACAAACGCACGTTTTGTAACGATTTATACACATAGGTTGTAAATGTCAGTTACTTCAATTCTAGATGAAGATTTACAGAACGAAATTTGGAAATAAATTATCAGTAAGTACAACTGATAAATCTCTCTAAATTTAAGAGTAGTATAAAAACAACTTTGTCTCTTAAAAAACTTGTTTAAAAAAAAACAAAAGTTGTGTGTGTTTGTGTGTGTATTTTGTATAAGTGTATATTTCTTTAAACTAATCTGAGGAAACTGTCTTGGATTAAGTTAATTTTAAGTGTCAAATTTAATAACCACGAATGTATCTGTTTGTTTTCAAAATAAAAAATAAAAATAAAAAATAAACTTTTAGTTAACAAAGCCAACTTAGTCGGCAATTAAAAATGCACCATATTATAAAAAAATAAAAGTAGGTACACTTTCACACTGTCAGTTTGCCGGCTATAGTCAACCGTAGCGTTCAAAAGCTTAGTTACACAAGCGTATAGAGGCTAGCGGTGGTATCGCGTCTGAATCGCCATAGAAACGTAGCAAAGAGCCGTCGTGTGTAACTACGCTAAGAATGAAAGATGTGAGAAATAATTCCCTTAGGAGCACGAGTTGCTTTGACAAGTTGCCGCTAAAGAAATTCCGGTATTCAGTTACATGAGTCTGAATACAATAACGTTTCATGATAGTATTGTTATCGTACAAAGGATTTTCTCAAATACATTTATTCTTAGTAATGCGACACGGGTTTACTCGAATGACTCGTCTCAGTACTGTTTGTTTTTTCTTTTTGAAATTGATATGTGTGTTTTTCGACGTCGACAATTTAAAATGTAGTCCAATCTTTACGTTTTTTAAATGAATACAGTTACCTACCTAACATATAATATGTATATCAGATGCGTTTTATTTTAAAAATAAAATACATCGTGCTAGGTACATAGACAACTATTTAGTTGTCTATGTACCTAGCACGATGTATTTTATTGGTACACAAATATCTCTTGTTCATTTGAACAAGAGATATTTTTTCAATCAACCATTCAGCCTAATAGTGACTGAAGTTAAAAGAAAAGAGCCTGTTAAAAAGATATTAAGTATCTATATAATCAATAAAATCACGATGATAATCCTTCATTACAATAATTGAAATAACCGGTAGGTATAGGTATATATCGAATCACTATAAAAAAATATCTTTAGCAGACGTAGGGCGCCAATAACTTAATAAAATTTTCACAATTCCCTCAGATTGGATGTCAGAAGCGGTACAAACGAGCGGTGTCTAATGATGTTAGACGAATAGACGGTCTGATGTCTCCCTATTTGTCTGTTCTAACTTCGTTATAGGAAACTTGTGTTTTCATTCAACAAAGCAGATCACGAGCTCTCTATTGACGGTCGGAATGAAGGCGCATTCATTCCTTTTTGCATTAATGCACATGTTTACGTCAGACGATCATTATACACGGAGATATAAAGTTTTTTATTATTTGTGTATCTGAATTGTATCTATGTTAAATAAATATCATAAAGTAAAGAACTTAATTTCAAAAAATGAAAATTCTACGTCATATTATTCTACTTTTTTAACATACATCACGAGCGACACCACGGGCAGAATCTAGTATGTGCATGAATATCGAAAGATAGTTACGTCTCGTTCGTTAAAACACTGTTGGTAATTTTAAAATTATGAGATGAAATTTTGGTGTTTTCTTTCGTCGATGTTCTTTCTTACAGGAAAATGTGTTCAAAATAAAATATTGAGAAAATGCCAACCACCCGACTCATCGATTACTAGCCATTAAAGCTATCCATTAATCTCAATTAAACGCGGGAACTTTCTTTATTATTCTTTAAGTAAGTATATTAAGTATATGTTGTTCTGATTGGCATATAATTTTAACCAAAACGTTTCCAATCCACAATAACATCCTCCTATTGTAATTATATATTATGTAGAACAAACTAATATTATAAAGCGTTTATGAGTTGGGATAGGGGAATCTCCGAAATTACTTGACTGGTCTTCATGCAATTTGATATAAAGACAGTCAGACATACTACGAGGGCAAAGCCGCAAGCAGAAGCTGGTACCTAATAATTAGCATACCAATATAAACTAGCATAAATCGGAATAGGTAGTTTTTTCTAGTACTTGCGTCATTTCAAAGTATGGCTATATTTACGGAATATAAGATGAATTTTATACACCTTTATTTAACCGACTCACACACACCATAGACACACAAAACTACAAGAGAAAGCAGGATACAGGATACATCATCAGTTGCACGTCACCTGCCAGCCTGATAATATTTAATAATAATAATAATAATTTTTTTATGATTTTCTAGGTCTCATTAAAATAGCTAACAATGTTTTTTTAACCATTATATCAGTCTGACATTATTATGTTATTCGATATATTATTACTTGTACAGTACTTTTAATTTAAAAGAGAGTATAATTTATTTTTTCGGCCCCAGAGAAGTTTCTAATAAAAATAAAACGCAAAGTTGTTTTCATGTTGAAATAAACGCTACTTATTTTATAGAAGCGTTTACTCTTCACGAAGAAACTTTCAGCTTTGCTGACGCAAAAAATATCGGCTTGAGAGTTAAAATGCTCTAGAATAAATTATACTTTGCAGTTAGACAGATATTTATGTAAAAACCTATGTAAAATGGCTAATGAGATTTTTTTCTTAATTATGTTTGTATTATGAAAGGAGTACGGTATTAGTGTAGTGACGGATTAAGAAACTCCGTGAAATGTAATGTCGCTAACCTATTTCAAGCCTAAGGCTAAGGCAAGCAACTAAGGCTTAAGGTAACTCACCCTAACATGAGCACTACGAGAAAAGGAAAATTAATTAAACAAAACTCTATACCATAGGCTCCGGCCAGCGTGGTATAGTAGACTAAATTCCCTTTACAATGTTTGGAGGAGACCCGTGCCTAGCAGTGGGACGTTTATGGGTTATAATGATGATGGTGATGGTATATTTTTAGCCTACCTTTATTGGGATTGATGTTTACAATGAACGGTCGCATAAGTTGAAATTTGCACCCTCAGAGGAAAATTTTCAGTTTCAATTAAGTCATTTTTGAAGTAGATAATTTCACACTAGTTTATTTGCATTTTTTACCACTGTGTTTTGGCTCGTTGTCGCGACATGAAGGTTTGCTGTACAATTTATATATTCTTCCTTGAATCTAACGAGGCATAAAAACAACATTTTCATTACGAAATTGAACAAGCGCGTTGAAATTTCGCCAGGTCAGTTGTTTGCCAACCGGATATAACTTGATTAACAAATTAATTACCTGAGTAATTCTATTGGGCCCGCGGAATTAACTTGAAATAGTCTCAGAGTATATTTAACTCTGACTTGAGTAAATATTAATAAGTCGACAAGTTATATTTGCTTGGGACTTTACTCTTGTAACCTAATTACACTGCCGGTTTATTGAGTTGGGAGCGCTATGTTCGTTTCTATGAACTTGTAACATATTATTAAAGTAGGTAGCTATATGTATGACAACGATATAACGAGCTTATACCTAGAGTCATAGAATGATTACAATAGACGGTATAATTATGTTATAGTTTTTGTACGTTCTAAGAATTAGACTAAAAACAGGCATAACAAATTTGCACCTAATAAGAGTTATTAGGTGCAAAATCGCTCGTTGTGGCGGAAATTAGGTGAGGCCTATGTTCAGCAGTGGACGTCATTGGGCTGATATGATGATGATGATGATGAAGAGTTATTATTATATTTATTTCACCATCATCGTCTCAGCGCAATGACGTCAACTGCTGGATATGGGTCTCACTTAATTCCTGCCACATCGAGCGATTTTGTGTTACCTGCAACCAATCAAATGGCCAACCAAGCTTGACATTCCATATCTATTTAGTTTATTTTAATTAACTAACTGGCTTCCGCCCGCGGCTCCGTCAACGTGTTATATGGGTAAGAATTTGCCTATGTGCTATTCCGGACTATAATCTATCTGTGAGCCTAATTTCATACCGATCCTTTCAATCGTTTTAGCGTGATTGATTGACAAACATACAAGCTTTCAAATTAATAATAATAATATTAAAATATCTTCAGCAGATATTCAAAATGGCGACCTACAATGTCATGTGAAATATACGGTTCGAAAAATATTTTTAGAAAGTTATTCTTTTATAAAGTTTAATTTAGTAGACGACAGGGACGAAAATGAAGGGAATTTTGTGCGCGACTTCATGTCTTGAAGCCAAACAGAGTCGACAATGATTAATAAACAGGGCATTTAAGTCAAAACAAAGTGACAGGGACATTTTAGCTTAACTTTTATTACGAAGTTGGTGTTAAGAACAACAGGACCCTTATACCATTATAAGAGCAAGGCCTGAAGTTTTAGACAGCCGAGTATCTTTTTTGATGCCAGCAAATTTGAAAATAAGCCTACTACTGGCTTGGAAGAACCTTTTACCGTTAATACGATCCCAATGACAAGAAAGTGTAGTGACGGATTTCAACTCGTGGGTGTCGTAAAAGACGACTTAGGGAGTAACCTTATGCAGACAAGAGCACTCCGAGAAAAGGAAAATTTGAAACAAATCCTATACCAACCTGTCTGGCCAGCTTGGTATAGTAGGGTAAATTCCCTCAGTGGAAGAAACCTGTGATCGAGCCCAGCACTGGGACGTTTACGGGTTGAAATTATTTCAACCCATAAACGTCCCACTGCTAGGATTTTTTTATATCATTATGATATAAAATTTACGGATACAAATCGGTATCTAAGTTGCTTTGTGTTAAGGCACAGAACAGAGATTTTAGATTTCGTTACTGGTGGCTTTAATGGCGATGCACATTAACTGTTAAAACACAAATAAACTGAATCCACACTTTGTGATGGTAGATCAGACATGTAAATACTCCATAAAAAGTTATTAGCCGAGGCAATTTCCAGAAGCCATTACTCATTTCTGGGAACAAACTGGCTTGAAGGCGAAGGCTTCGGGTAATTGTAGAAACTCGAGCACGGGAATATTAAGTGATGACGTCACGGGAAGTGGTTTCGCGTACGTACGTAATTGAACTGAGGTCTAATCTTGTCTGCTCAAAATAGCTAGTACGGTAGGCTTGTTATATTATACGATGAACTAGGGTAAGCAGGTTACATGGTAATTTTGTACTATAGGAAGTACTAGATATGTATGACTGCACATAGTGGTTAGGTTTGGCACCTTACTCTTGCGGGTTCCATAAACGCTTACATAGATATTTGTGTGATAAATCTGTAATAGCTTTGAATTGAGGTATAATAATCTGTTTATGTTGCATTATTTAGATGATTATTCAAGCCGTCGTTAGACTAGGTACTGAAAAAAAAACAAAAAGAAAGGTACTGTGGTTTCAGAATATGGAAGCAACTTTTTTAAGGCTTAGAAAAATATTTAAGCGACTATTAAATTATACTTTCATCACATTTTCATTTTATATAAAGATATTTAGAATATTTTGCATTTAAAAAAATTATTGCGATTAAGTTAAGACGAAATGTATTATATAAGCCTTGCATTGAAATGTACCTAATAAGAACTAATTCAATTATAATTCCATTCAGTGTCTTTATAGGTGTAAAGTGAGAAGATAAGTATATATAATATATACCTACCACCCAAACTAGATGAGTAACAACATAAAAGAGGATATTCATCAATTTGTCTCACGGAAAAGTTATATTGTCTTTTGTTGATGAAAAGTTGGATGGATTGTTAAGAGTTTGGGGATCAACATCTTAGCAACGAATACAATTAATCTTGTGGTCAGTAGCATTCTCAAAGGGTGCAAATTTCACAAATTACAAACTCGATTCTGGTTTTATATACCTACTAGCTTCCACGGTTCCGTCCCCGTGGTGATCGTAGAAAGACTAACTCTACTACTACTAATAATATAATAATATAATATAATATTCTACCACATTCACACAGCGCCATCTAGTCCCAAAGTAAGCAATTATATTTGCTTGTGTTATGGGTACTAAACAACTGATATACTACTTAAATACTTTTTTTCTTTGTAAATACATACATATTATAGATAAATACCAATAACTAATAATCTATTTGTGTGCCAAATTTCATATAAATTCATTCAGCCGCTATGTTGTGATTGAGTAACAAACAAACATTCATCCGTCCATCCATTCATCCTAACTTTTGCATTTTCGAGCTCAACTTCTATTCAAGCACACAGCTTGTCTGTTTCTATTTCTGATCTGTTGTCATATTAAAAACAATATCTATTTTCATTGTAATAAAATTCAGTATCCTATGAAGCCTGAGGTCTTACTCATTATATATTTATGCAGTAGGAAAAAGTTCAAGGATCAAAACAACCTAGCTATTATTAAAGTTGCTCAGGCATCCAAATTGCAATCTAGAAACATAACGACCACACGGTTAGTCCACCAAAATTGGCATTAGTCTGGGCCTCCAAACTCTAGACCTTCATTAATTATAAAGGTGTGTCTTCACTGAGTATTCAAACGCCATGAGTATTTTAGCAGTGTAGCTTGAAATTGCTCGCATACAAATTATTACGAACATGAACTCAAGACTGACATGGTTTTATTATAAACTAGCATCTGTCCTTGGCTTTACCTGCGTGTTATGTCGGTAAAAAGAGCCGTATGTTCTTCTCCGGGTCTTAGACTATATACCAGTGAAAATTCCGTCAAATTCAGTTGAGCCGTTTCGGGAATTAGCAGAAATAAATAAAAATAGAATGATTTTGTACCGTTCTTTGTAATTTATGCATTTAGTAATGATGATGAGGCTTTCTTCTGGTTCTACTGCGTTTTAATGTCTGCTGTCAAATTATGTACTCGGTGTCCTAGGTTTAATAAATCAACAAGTTCCCAATCAATGAAACCTTTTTTACGTCTTTATTTACGAGATACAAGACACATAACGTTTACGACGTATCAAGCTAAACCGGCATTTCTACTGACAATGAGAACGCACCTTCTATCGCAACGACTGACATTCAAAGTGCTTTCTAGACTACCTACTTACTATTCAGTTAAATTTTGGTCTCGGATCTTCAATTTATTTGAGTTAATGGTTTAATTAATTTGCGTGCTATCAAACTGTAATTTTAATAATTTACAAATAAACTGTGCTCGTTATAAAAGTTAGGTGGGATAAAGGGGTCTCGGAGACCGTTCATTTCTATATTAAAATTTTAATAGGACTGAAGCCAGAGCTTTAGAGATTAGGTGGCGGTGCGTTGTGACTGTTTACCTGAGCGTGGTTCGTGGGGTACAGAGCGTGCCGTGATGAAGGTACGAGGGACGCTCGATGACACAGCGCTTACCCACACAAAAAAATATATTATGGCCAATTTCCTGAGATTTGCTTTTAATTATGGAAATTTATAACGGGGTAGCTTTCGGGGTTTGTTGTGCTTTATTTTGCTTGAATTTATTTGTAAAATATTTATAAAGGGTTGTATCCAATCTATGTTTAGCGAGTTGCATTATTATGACATGTTTGTAGTAGAGTGGAGGTAGTTCTTCAGTCGACCTTTTACTAACAAAACTATGTTTATTGGTGGGTGCATTTTAGGCTATTTGTAAAAGTCATAACTTGGAAGTTGAATTTGGTTCCCTTCTCAGTATTCGGTTGAACTGTTCAGATCGGGTGTGAATGCAATATTATTATGAAATGGTGCTGATCTGATGATGGCGTTTGAAAGTGGGCCTGGGGACTGTAGGTAATAAAACGAAGGTATCCTGCCGACTTTGGGACGTTTGTTTTGATTCGTGTTGACAAGAAATGTGATCTATAATAACTAGATGTAAAAGCTTGCTTAAAAAAATATACTTTTATAATGAAAGCTTAGGTATACATTATCGAATTTAAAAAAACACAGTCACTTTATTTCGGCACCTGGTTGTTTATTCTATTTCTTATTTTTGCCCCATGTAGGAATCGAACCAATCTGGTATTCATCAAGGCTTTCGAGACAGTTTTTTTGTTACATATATAAAATTATTTAACAACAGAAGTAGGCCAGTGTTACACTACAAACATTGTAATATGTATGCAAGCCTATTTGTAACACCACTCACGTGGTGAGCTCGGCCACTAAACGCTGAATGTACTAAATTCACTTTTCGTCTGTCTACTATGTACAGGAGTCATTATAACGATGGTGTAGAACAGGCATGTAGAATCATTGGTCATTTGTTACAAAGGATGAAATTTTAAGCACACCATATTTTATGTACTTAGGTACGTGTATAAGAAAAAGTAACAATTAAAGTTAAATTTTCGCCCATTACGTCACTGGGTAAAGAAATCTTGACGACGTGTTCTAGCCACAGTTTTATTTAATAATAATATTTTACCATATTCACACAGCGCCATCTAGTCTCAAATTAAGCAATTATATTTGCTTGTGAAAAGGGTACTAAACAACTGATTTTTTTTTTGTAAATACATACATATTAGGTATAAATATGGAATCGAACCCACGACATCAGGCTTAGCAGTCAGGGTCACTAACCACTAGACCAACAGGCCAGTCAATGTTTAATTATAATATGGCACATATTATTATGTAAAGGTTCACTGTATAGTGGACTTTTACTTTTAAAAAAAACTTCATGCAAAGCGGTCTGGGTGTCTGTGTGTCTTATCTAAAGGTCCCGTCTCATAACCAGCAGGGTAGAGAGCTTCAATACTTATATGGCAGTGTGCACCTCAACTGTCAGTGCAAAGAGTAATGCTATCATGCGCACTTAACAATGCAAAATATTAAATTAGTAATTAATTTGGTCTCATTTACACGGGCAAGACTCTTCTACGGTATCGTTCAAACAATGACTATGGCTGCGGCATTTCACGTACACAAAAACGCATACGTTCCATCACAAATTTACATGTTAATGTATGCGAAGCGAATTATTACCAAAAACTTTGTAATCGTAACGTAAACAATGTGTAAGGTATTTGATGCGAAAGTATTTACGAAACACTTGTGTACTAAAAGGTGATACGTCTTGACGAGCGCTGCTTTGGAATTATTTATTTAAATACACCGTATTTATTTATATTTAAGCTTAAATTTCTGTCACAGTGATTGTGACTTGGACATTATTTGTTGAGGGAACAGAAATGTGTGTGTTTTATTTAGAATCGTGGTAGGTACTACACGAACGTTTTCAATTTTAATGATAAAAGCTCAGTTTACACAGGCATACGAGATGAGCTACGATTGTTAAATAAATATATGAAGAAGCGTAACGCTGACGAAAATTAAAACTTTTGATCCTTGATACAATACCATAAATGTAAAAAATAATATAGTTAATATTTTGATAAAAAAAATCTTAAATTTATATTCATCTATTAGAACATTTTAATTTCCTCCCATAAAAACTAGATTAAGTGAAAATTTTACATAAAAAATTAAAAGATGTCTAGTGAAACACTTTCCAGCATTTCATTTCGTACAAAATTTCTCCATTTTGGTAGAACACCAACATGAATAAATATTTAACACAATATTTTTGTAGGTAGAAAATATTTTTTCAGGTAAAACTTGCTAGCTTGTTTTTATGCCTAAAATGTAACCCACGCGAACATTTCTCTTAGTAATACGAACATAAATTGTAAACGTTATTTTGTATAAAAGGTTATATACTAACATTATATTTCATTATGGTTTGTACAAAAGAAAGGTTTAAACATTATTTAAAAAAAAATAACATAACATTTATTATTTTCTAGATTTGTTTTGGAAAAAAGACAACGCCCGCAAATAAAAAACAAGCCCTGTGTCGTGGGGGAGTTAACAAATATACAATCAACAAACATAAAGTATAACCAGACACGAAACAAATGATGAATCACAAATATTTGTCTCGTTCTATAATCGAACCCACGTCATTCGGCAAGGTGATGTTAGTGGCGAGGCGACCACCTTAATTGCAATAATTGCAACGCCATGGTGACAGTCAGACTCGCGATATTTCACTATTTTCTCAACATTCATTTGTACGTATAGCTCTAGTGTGTGTAATACCTCCAAACGATAAGTTGTCACTTACGTCCAGGGACTTTGGAAACCAGCCAGGTTTAAAAATTCCAAGAAATTCTTTTGCCACAGCTTTGAACCGTAAGTTAATTTGAATACACAATTCTAAGGTAAATTCCTGTACATTAAGCATTAGGGTTAAGTCTCCTCCTCGGGATCATTTCTCCCAAACTCTGACGTCCGACTTTAATTCAGAATCAAAGGACCGCAACCGACGGATTTCCTCTTTTCGAATGAAATTATCTATCCTTATATGAAGTTTCGGGACTCGTTTCATAGGCGATTGATTTATTTTTATTACTTCATCAGGGAATGAAAAGAAAGAATCTTTTTCTTTTGTATTACAATACATCCGACTATATCCCAGCTTTACGTTATAGCGTTAGTATCGAAGTCTAATATATTTTACTGATACATTTTAGGACAAGAAAGCAGATATAGCTGTCTTTTTCTATCTTTTTTATTGCACAGTTCAATGGATCTATAAATCGTCCCATTGCTAAAATAATGTTTTATCGTCACATAAATCAAACGTGATATTATTATAAATTCCGCATTAAATACCGTATTATCGATTGATGTAATTTTATTCTTTTGTCGGTTTTTTACAAAATTCAAATTAGATCAACCGATAATTTACGGTATTTAATGCCGAATTTATAATAATATCATGTTTGATTTATCTTACGATAAAACATTATTCTACTAATGGGACGAAATATGACTCAAAGGATTCGTAATAGAATGGATATAATCCAATGTAAATACCTGAGCACTTTTTATGAATGCCTTAAGTAAATAAGTTTCATATAAGTAACTGTAAATTAATAAAAATAATCATACACAACCTCTTTATGTTCAAAAGTAAGTGGGTTAAGTAAGAAGTCTTTATTCCGATGAGTATTAAGTCCTATGTAGATATATAATATACGGCGACTCATTTTAACTAGCTCTAAACTCCTAAAATATTATTCCTAAATCTATTTTCACTCAACATATACTCCCACGTGGCGTGGGACTCATGCAGTCAGAATTTTAATTCTGAAATATGCAAACTTGCAACTGTTGACGACGACAGCTACTAAAATAAATGTTAAAACAATTTGGCAAGATTATGCAAAACACTGAAACATAATAACATCTGGAATAGTGAACAGCAGAACAGTCGGTGGAACATCACGTACTGAGCGCAACAACAGATAAAATCTACCGGATTTTACACTTTACACTCGGCAACAAAACGAAAATGTTCATCGTTAACTCTGGCTTAATCTCCCGTGGTGCTTTGACGAGGATTATCGTAAACAACTAACCCGTTCATTTTTGGAATGTTTAAATTCAAACTGAATTTGTATATAGAATTAAATGTCATTTTAAACAGGGTCTCCTCTCCTCTAACTAGTGAGCTGAGAGAGTTTTTAGGCCATAATCCACTCACGCTGGCCTAGTGCGGGTTGGTGGATCAGACATACTCACAGAATTTCTTCTAGGGTATGTGGGTTTCCTCACGATGTTTTCCCTCACCGTTAGCAGATGGTAAGTCACATGACTAGTAATTATATGTCTAAAGTAATTTGAGGAAACTGTCTTGGATTAAGTTAATTTATGGCATTTATGAAAACAGAAGACACCGAGCTCTAAAAGCCACTGAAGGCTGATATTACAATCTTAGAATCAAGCAGTGCGTGCGCTATTTACAAGACAGGCGGTATTAAAAATGTTTTTCCTTATAGATAAGTTTTTAAAGTTCATTAAAAAGTAATTAGCTGCAATATTTTTGTACAATTTCTTTATCAGTCTTCCATGTTCCTGTTCGGTAAAAAATGCTTAAGTTACAGTAAATTAAACATAACAAGTTATAAACTATTTTTAACAAAAAAATATTAAAACGACTTCAAATCAGTACTAAAAAGCGAAAAATAAAATGAATTAGATATTTAATTCCAAGCTAAAAAATACCTACCTACCTGTTTAAAGTATAATACCCTATTACTAAACTGTTTGAAGTCGGTGCCAAGCCTAAAGAGTTTGTTAAGCTACGTACTACTTAGTACGTACATCTGTTACCGCTCGCTACTTCACACCACCTCGCACTTGCGTGTGATCGTACCCAGTGGACGACTCAAACTGAGTGATACATTACGCTGGCACCGACTTCAAACAGTTTAGTAATAGGGTATTATACTTTAAACAGGTAGGTAGGTATTTTTTAGCTTGGAATTAAATATCTAATTCATTTTATTTTTCGCTTTTTAGTACTGATTTGAAGTCGTTTTAATATTTTTTTGTTAAAAATAGTTTATTTTTCCATTTTTAGTGTACTTTTTATCTAGCAGATTTAATAATACTGGTTGGCAAACTAAGACGGAAAACCGAAATAAAGAATCTTCGATAGAAGGGAACGTCTATTTAAATATTTTAACAACACAACCTGATTGTAGAATAGAGGAATCTCAAAACTCTCAGCTTTTTTTGTCTTTCTTTTTTCCTATAAAATGCGACAGGTAACAAGTATAGGTATTCCATGCAGGTTAGATACTAGTTATATCGAAAACTTAAAATATCATCTAAGAATTCATTTGAATTATACAACTTTATCTTCCATCAAGAGCTTTCACCTCAGACACTTGAAATAACACAAATTAAGGTTTATACATGGATGTGATATTTAAAGAAATTATCTTCTTACTCCTAAACATTAAGAAGTTTCCCTTCCAGTGATAGCTCACCTAAATAACCTACAAGAATACAACTATAGGTTTATAAGTACCTATAATGTTGAAAGAATTATCCTCCAACTCCTAAAAGTTAAGGAGTTATACCTTCCAGTGACAGCTCACCTGAATAACCTACAAGAATACAACTATAGGTTTATAAGTACCTATAATGTCGAAAGAATTATCCTCCAACTCCTAAGAGTCAAGGAGTTATACCTTCCACTGACAGCTCACCTTAATAACCTACAAGAATACAACTATAGGTTTATAAGTACCTATAATATTGAAAGAATTATCCTCCAACTCCTAATAGTTAAGGAGTTATACCTTCCAGTATCAGCTCACCTAAATAACCTACAAGAATACAACTATTGGTTTATAAGAACCTATAATGTCGAAAGAATTATCCTCCAACTCCTAACAGTTAAGGAGTTATACCTTCCATCACCAGCTCATCAACATGAGATGTTGACTATCAGACGTAAATACTTGAATAACTTTAAAAAATATATGAAAAACGTAACATGTGCCTATAAAATTTGAGGGTTGCCTTCGATTTCCCTGAGATTCCATCATCAGAACTTGACGTGATAAATAGGGGACCAATTCGGAAGTATACCCTTTCAAACAAAAAAAGAATTTTTTAAATCGGTTCAGGCATCTCCGAGTAATCGATGAACATACATAAAAAAAAAAAAAAATACATACAGTCGAACATATAACCTCCTCCTTTTTTGAAGTCGTTTAAAAAGCTGTCACTATCCATTAAAACATCACTTAGGTCGGTTAATTTAAACGTAGGAGAACCGAACATCGATGTAGAAGGCTTCATGGAGCGTAACGGACGTCGTACAGGACAGTCCTCGCATTGAGTTAAGTGGTACCTATTCTTAGCGTATTAGTGGACTGCGACGAGCGGTCTATAATGCTAAGGGTTCTTTCACACGTGCCTTTGCCACAAACGCTTCAAAAATAAGAGTCTTAAGTAACGTTTATACCAGGGGCCCGAGTAAGTTAACATAATCGTAACACAATGGTATGGATGGTCTCATTCGACAGCTGTGATTGGCTTACTAAGTCAATCGCGCTATATTGTCGGCCTGTGATTGGTCGATATTAGTCCATTATGCATTTGTCTGCTATTGACGTGTGTAATTTAGCAGAATCGGCCCCCAGATGCAATATTGCTGATAGCAGATGCAGCGGTTATACTGTTGGTAAATGCTAATCATCACCTACGAATAATACGGACATTGGATAAGGCATATAGATGCTTGACCTTGAAGACAATGATCTCAAATCTTCATGTTTATTTCGGGACTCATTATTTGCGTCTATCTAGTTTCAGGCCATAATTGTTCCCAGCGGTGAGATAAAGTCTGTAAAATCTGATAAAGTAAGTATCTGGAAATGACTATTCTGACTATAATAGGGGAAGTATTTTTTGGTTTTAAAATTACTATCAGTAAGTTATTGTGTGCTATAAGTGTGGGTGGACAATCCGTTGATTTCCTACTTTAAATGGAAAGGTTGTGGTGCTTTTTTATTCACTAACTAGTGTTTTATATATATATTTTAGAGACTAGCATTTAAGATACAGGCTCGGCCAAGTTTAGTTGCTAGTGTGCCATAAATACATAATGTAGATTAAAGTAACATAATATAAAAACTAAAATGTACATAGTTAACTATGTATTAAAAATGTAAGCACTTTTATGTCAATAAAGAACATTATTAATATAGCTTTATTATAGACTGTCTGTGACAGTGACAAAATATTCATTAATTATGTTATTATTGGACCTATTTTGACCTAAAAAAGGTCGCTGGGTCTGACTGGATGCGGAAGGCGGAGGACAGAGTGCTATGGCGCGTGTTAGGAGAGGCCTACGTTCAGCAGTGGACTGCAATAGGCTGAAATGATGATGATGATGGATACCGATTTTCTGATGGAAAATCCTACTACCGTCTTGGTACTGAATAGTAGGATATGTAGTAGATGACTCAAGTAAGTACCTAGTCATCATCATCATCATCATCATCACGTATTTCCTCTCCTCTATCTAGTAGTAATAATATTTTTTGTCATAGGTTTCGATGAAGTAACTTGTTTGTCTAAAAGCAGCTTTAGGATCGACGAACCATACCGCCATGTCTCGACCATTATGTGATCATTCGTGATGTGGGCCACGACCATACAATTGGACCGTAATACGATTAAAATGGAGTTTCGGTGTAACGGCAGATCAAACCGATGTGTGTCGTTACTCCAAATGATTCTATTATACGGCTCTACAACCGCAAGTAGTTTCAATAACCGCTCAATTTTATTGGCGGTATGCGATCTAAGTGTTAATGGGTTAGGTGTTTGAAAATTATATATTGTATTTTTTTGAAGAACTTTGGCGAAAATAATTCATCATTTTAAATACGTGTACCTACATTAAATGAACATCTCTTTATAGATGAAGTTATATATTTAAAACTAGCTGTGTCCGACTTCGTCTGCGTGGAATTTAACAAAACCAACATTACTTTTCTCAAAGTTACTCCTTATTACATCAGCTATCTGCCAGTCAAAATCCGTCCAGCCGTTCCACAAATAAGCCGGAACAAACAGACAGACAGACAGACAAAAATTTAAAAAAATGTTATTTGGTTATATGTACCGTATATACATTCATATGCATGTAGTAAAAAGCGGTTATTTTAATATTACAATTTACAAACAGACACTCCAATATTATTTATTTGTATAGATGATGAATTATGGTGGCCAAAGTTCAAAACCTAAAAAACCTATCTCTGTTCTGTGTTCAAAACCAAAACGGTAAGTAATTAAAATAAACAACATGTAATTTTCAAACATTCCATATTTGAAATAGTAAGCAATATAGTAAAATAATAATTCTTAAATACTTCTTCATCACTATACGATTGATTTAAATATATAAAAAAAAAATCTTTATTTTAGTAAGTGAGACTGAGGATAGCTGTGCTATTAATTATGCTGTGATAATGAGAATGTCTTGCATTATCACAGCAAAGACGGTTGAATGTTGAAGAAGCCAAAGACGTATGTCAGAATCGTAGCAAGTGGAAGGAAATGGTCTCTGCCTACCCTTCTGTTGGGAAAGAGGCGTGATCTATATGTATGTACGTATGTAAAGTCTCTTAGTCTATCACTAAAGCATTTCAGTTTCATATTATCATAATTTATTTTTATTTACTAAGAAGTTTCAATAGAAAGTTCTGGAACAATTTATATAGAATAAAAACATCCCGTAACAGCGTTATTAAGCTGTTAGCAGCAATTGCAGCGAGTTTCCTACTTGTCCCGCATCCTTCAACTGATTGACAGCCAATCATATTGTTAACTATTCATCCAGAGAGTGATATAAAAACTCGCCTGTTAACAAACATACATTTAAATGAGGATGTCCTTTCGAGCATTTACACAGTGCATACCACAGAACTGAGATAGGTTGCATACTAAGGCCAGACGACTACGAGTTTTTCGCCGCGCGGTATAAAAGCACTGAGGCAAAATTTTGCATTACCTATTGCTACAATAAAATATTTGCCATATGTCATTTGTTTCTGATCGTCATCATTATCAGTATTGGGCTGATAGTCATAATTATAATCATTTATTCAAATTATAAAGAGATACAAACATTAATATAATAGAACTTATTTAATAATTAAGTGGCTAAAAATATTTATTCGTCCCTGTACTAGGATAATAACTCTTGTATCACAGGCGGCTGGAGAGCTAATAGTAATATAAGAGCTAATAACATTTTCTACAAAAATAACTAAAATAATAACGCACGTACATATAATTAAAACTGATAATTTTTGTGAAGTAAACAATCAGGTGTCACTTACATAAAAATCATGATGACGATTGTCCACTGCTGAACATAGGCCTACCTAATTTCCGCCACAGCAGTATCCAACGGCCACAACCTTTACTAGGTCGTCGGTCCATGGGCTATCTAACACAAACATAATTTTTCGATTCGGTTCAGTAGTTCCTGAGATTAACGCGTTCAACCAACCAAACAAACAGACTTTTCAGCTTTTTAATATGAGTACTTATACGAGTACATAATGATATTACAGTATTTTAAGTTGCTTATTATTGCGAGTGCTGAAAGAGAGGCGCCTTTCACCACTAGCAAAACAAATGTAACTTGTGATTATCGACTCGTAGCTAATGATCGAGTATATCTTTGTTATAATACATCGATACTAATAAATAACGATGTGGGAGTCTTATCAAACTAGACCTAATACCGCAATCAGGTTCTTGGCCGATAGAATGAACACATTAGTGTGCCTTGTCGAATCCCTTAGAGGATTATTGGCGATCCCTCAAGAACAAAAGTAGATAAGTAATTGATTGAACAGTGGTTTGGTTTGATGAAGTAGTTTATCTCATTTAAGCCCGCTAAAGTAAGAAATCTATACATTTGATCTCATGACTGACATAAACCATCGATATGGTACTTTCTTGTTAACTTAAACCAATGTGGATTTCACTTTGTGGAATTTATATTTACTTGTCATTAGACTTATCATCTGCCGACGGTGAAGGAAAACATCGTGAGGAAACCCACATACTTACTAGTAGAAGTGATTCTAAATGTAGATATGCGCTACAAGCTATAATAGATCAGTAGTAACTGGGCGACGCGACAGACGTAGCAAAAAAGCCTCTATGGCATCTAACCCAAAAATAATGTTTTTTTATAATACATAACTATGTACCTATATAGTTAATTATTTAGTAAGTACATACTATCGTTTATTCGTGGTGTCTGCGGATCACAAATATATTGCTCTATGGAAATCCAATATTGCCTCTATTGTTTTCAGCTTTTTGTAGATGACAATAGGCTCGCCCCCTATTTCATGGGACCAAAATATGTGAAATTGGTGAATGTAAATTAAATGGACATATTGGAATATTTATTAAATAATTTGAATTAATATTTGTAATAATATCGACACTTCACGTAACCAGAGGGCTGGTTTTTATCTCGCACAGAGAATCAGCATTGCCATCCAGCGTGGCAATGCTGCTAGCCTTCTGGGCACTTTCCCTTGTGACAGTGATGCCGACGGAGTACTTTGACGCCTAGCCCATATTATCATTTGTACTATTATTTATTAATAGTATTGTAAATAGTATTTGTAGATATGTAAGTAGATAGTTTTTATTTAGTTTTAAAATATGTAATAACATTATTATAAAAATACTTTGTAACCTAGATATGGAAATAAATATCAGGAATCTTATATCTAGGCTAATTTAAATATGTATTAAGTGTTAGTTAATATAATTTTAATTAATAATATCCCTTATAAATTGCAATATTTGAAATATGTTGATCTTATAATATGAAAATGTAAGAACTGTAAAATACCATGTTTCAAGGAAATAAATATGATTATGATTATTACGATTAAAAACATAGCTGGCGAAATGTGCTGCTGGTGTGACACACCTCTGCCTACCCATTCGGGGAAAAAGGCGTGATGCTATGTTATATTTTAAGCTAATTAGCGTATTATTTTATTATTATCTATACTAAACATTATAACATTGAAGGATTTGTTTGTTTGTCTGATTGAACGCTAGTATCTCAGGTTAGTAGTCCAATTTAAAATATTCTTGTAGTGTTTGATAGCCGATTTATCGAGGAAGGCTTATAGGTTATATAACACCCCGTTACGACAAATAGGAGCTGGGCAGTGGCCAAATAATATAATAATAATATTCTACCACATTCACACGGCGCCATCTAGTCCCAAAGTAAGCAATTATATTTGCTTGTGTTATGGGTACTAAACAACTGATATACTACTTAAATACATTTTTTTTTTGTAAATGCATACATATTATAGATAAATTACACCCAGACACAGAACAAACCTTTATGCTCATCACACAAAGATTTGTCCTGGGTGGGGATCGAACCCACGACCTCCGGCTTAGCAGTCAGGGTCACTAACCACTAGACCAACAGGCCAGTCAAATCACCGGACCGAATAAAAAGCACATTTGAAGATGCACATCTAGGAATATGTGTTTTAAATTTTACTCCTCTCCATAGTAATACAACCATAAATTCCAAACGGCCGAAATGTTAGAATATTAAAGGTATTTTACTATAAATGCCTAAAGCCCTTCAGGTGGAATGTTGACCTTCCCTATTAAATAGAAATACCCTAAATAATATACGCTAAAGATAGATAGAACAATTTCTGGACGATTCTTTTCGGCAAGGTGGTAAAGTTTATACTTACTACTACTTTTGATGACATAAAGCTACCAGGAAATAAATAACCGTTACGGGCGGAAGATAATTTTCCTATAAATTTAAATTGGTAGCTCTCTAGACAGTGGAGAGGAGACCTGGCCCAGCAGTGGGACATTAATGGGTTTCAGATGCAGTCACTAGTTCACTACTTATGCGCGGCATTGTAGTGTGTCTGTACACTAACAGATATTAATGTCGATTTCATGGGATCATTGACAATGATACATACATTTTGTTTGGATGAATGAAACTGAATGATGAGTCTGTATAAACATGATAATAATTTTCATTTTGAAATAAAAATTAGTTGTTTACTAACTAATATTTGTACAGAAGATAAAATCGACCGTATACAGTGATATTGTATGTTAAAAAAGGTGTAGGTATAGTAAATACTTACGAATGGTATGTAATTACTTGACTTTTATTCATTTTGCGGGTATAGTTTGTGCAATATCTTATAACACACGACGGCATTTTTAGATGTTTTGGAGCACTTTTATTTTTAATGTCACCCGGCCATCCATTGATGCCGTCAACGCGACACTGAGATGAGGTTTGTTAAGGAGCCTATATTTAGTGTGCCACTTTTCGAGTGCTTATAACTTATCTACACCTTTTTTAACATACAATATCATTGACCGTATATATGTAGGTACCGTAGGTCACTATTATTTCAGTTGTTTTGATAGTGAATTCGATGTCCACCAATCAAATATCTAGATTGTATGCACTATTTCCATTTATCGGCAGTCATAAATATGTTGTATAAAAAGCTTTACTTCTTTTCACGGAAAAGTTCTTTACTCAAACTATAAAGCTTTAGTACAATGTAAAAAAAAACAAAATTTTTCATAACCATATTCATAACTAGGCACTTGCTTAAGCCTAAAGTTTTTACTTTCACGATAAAACCTGGGCCGCGTTAATTTGTTACGTAAGGAAATAGGCTCTTTGCTGAGTGCCAAACTCTTTTGGGTCGTAAACGAGCTTATATTTTTATCTCCACATAGAAGCTAAAGGGATTCTTAAGAGCACGACTTTAGCGAGCTATTTAAAGTTTCCTTCTGACATAAACTTAGTAAAGTATGTTTTATATTCAACTTTTTATAAAATGTAACATTAGAAGGTTGTCTCTCCTATTCATATTAATATTATAAAGCTGAAAAGTATGTTTAAACATCCTCTTCTTAGGAACTAAAATGTATTAATGCTAGCAAATCAATTTATAAACATTTTGGGCTATCTACACGCTAGGGTCGCAGGAACTATTGGTCCGATTTGAAAAAATATTTTAGTGTTGTATAGCCCCTTTTTATTGAGGAAGGTTATAGGCTATATAACATCACGCTACGGCCAATAAGAGCTGAGCAGTGGCCAAATAAACAACGACGGGACCCAAGCCCCGCTCGACTTCTAGGATGTAATAAACTGCGAAAATAGCGGAGCATTCACAACAAACTTTAACAATAACAAAAGTACATTATGCGGAGGTCTACATCCACAATCCACATCCACACAAGAAACTTACAGCTAGTGTAAAGATATATAAAGATTAAATACATAAATGATGGCCAATTACAAGTTCCACTGTTAGTAGTAAGAATACACTTATTCAACTTTATCAGGGAATTTAACTAATACAATAATTTTTTTATTATTATTATAGATATGTTACCTAAGTAGTTACTTTCTGTGTAAAATGTTTGCCTCTTTCATCAAATTAATACACAATCCCTTGAAATTTAAATGACTCCATTCTACTAATTAATATTAAAAATACAATAATGATAAACTTGTGTTAATTTATCCAGCAAAGAAGTCATCGCACAATTTTATTTTTATTTTTGTTGTATTTGTGTTAAAAACATCAATATCAATTCGCTGACACACTGCATTGAAAGTACGACTTGCTCTGAGTAAGAATGAATTTTGTCTGTATGTAGTATAGGCAGGAGGTGTATATAAAAGATCATGCTTTCGCAACAATACAGACGGTACGCGCAGACCTATTTTTAAACATCCTCTTCTGTTGTTGCCTGCTATATAACGTCGTAGTAACGGATTAAGAGTACTTAGTGTCACTACTCTATTTTAAACTGTGGGTGTCGTAAAAGGCGACTAAGGGAGTAACCTGCAGACAAGAACATTGCGAGAAATGGAAAATTCGAAACAAAATCCTACCCTAAAAAGCCAGCATGGTATAGTAGGCTAAATTCCCTTCAAAATGTTTAGAGGAGACCGTGCCCGGCAGTGTGACGACTATGGGTTGTTTTGATGATTATGTCTCATGTAATAGGGGGCATCCCTGTCCCTATTACCATTAAACAGGTACATTTCTAGACTGAGCTCATATTGAGAATTTTATGACAGAAAAGCTTAATGCAGTTCTTTCTCGACCCGAGATCGAACCCCGGACGTCTTGAGCAGCAGTCATACAAATTCTGCCTTTGCCATCAAAACAAATAAACAACAAACTAATATAAAAAAAAAATATCTATACTAATCAAAAGCGAACCAAATAGGCAAGTTTTGTTTATAAATTTAAACTTCAACCCCCTTATTACAAAATATGGACTAAGTATTAAACCAGGTTTAAATTGACATAAGCCATTGTTTTAGTGTCAAAGTTGTCAATTTAAACAGGTTTTATGCTTTTATAATAAGGGGGGAAAGGTCTGATCTCAATGTCAAAAATTGAAAATAACCCGCTTTATTTGACCTCGTCTTCTGCCCTAACCTAAGTACTGATGCTATCGTGACTCTTCGATTGTCAATGAGGACATCAAATTCGCATTGGCTAAGATGAACTTTATCTACAAGTTAAAGAGGTTGTAGAATGTAGGTATAGATATAGTCTTATTTCTTAATATCTAATGTTTTAAAGCTATGTACAATGTACATATTTTTTTCTCTACTTAGGTTCTTGTACTCATTTAAAAAGGTGGACACCTCCCAGGCAAATACAAAAATACAAAAAATACAAAATCGATTTATTTCTCTCTCACACAGTTAACATGCATATAAGTAAGTACAATATTATGTCTAGTTACAATTCTTGTATAATCTGTGTGGGAGACTGGTGTCTGTACTAGGAGACCTGTATGACAGATTACCAGCCTCTTAAAAAATTAAACACCTTTTTGGTAATAGTTGTAAATATGTGGTTGTTGTGTTCTCTACCTCTTTCTCTGTTGAGATAGAGGCATCATTTTGTATGTAAGTATGATTATGTCGTAAAAAAAAAAAAGAAAAAGAAAAAAAAAAAAAATTATTTGATAATACGAATTTTTGCGAAATTCCTAGGGATTTTGCGAAAACATGGATTATTAACTGAGAAAACATGACGTCTCAATCTTACTGGAAAAAGATAAGAGTTTTTGCTTTTTGGGGCGGTACCGATATGGATAAGTTAGGTTACCGTCCCGTGTCCCCGTAACGGGAGCACATTCTCTAAGTCTCTGTATCTCTAAGTCTAATTTTATCTGTGTTTTTGCAAGAAATTGCGAAAATTCGAATCCTTCCTACGACAATATACATGATTAATCTCGAAATCTTCTAGAAAAATCTAATTACATTACTCATCCTGTTTACAGTGTAAACATTAAGCAAACTTGTGTGTTCATTAGTATTACTAGTACTGGCTAGTAAACAACAAACATTATACACACGTGAACCAAAACAACTCTGGACAGTTCAACGCCTGAGATAAGTTAATTGAATGTGTTCAGACCAATCCATTTGTAAGTTCTGAATAGCAAGCGTGCATCAACCGTACCCTGTCCCTCCATTCCCTTAATTAAAACGTTCCTGCGCCAATATAGTGAACGTGGCCCTTATACCGCCCATTCAAGATTATCACTGATGACGATCGAGCATTTCAATTGATATTTTGTCTGATACGCGCGCTTTCAATGTTTGCTCGAGCCAATTTGTTGATTTAACTTCAAACACAGTTATTACTAGGTATACAGACTGCTTTGTTTGTGTGGTAAACACAAACAAAGCATATCAGTATGTATACACGGTAGAAGGAAAATACTTTTCAGAACGAAAACTGTTGGTACTATAAATAATTACAATATCACTCATAAGCGTATAAAAAATGTATTTACTCATAATAAATTATATATGGTAAGTAACACTATCGAAATACATTATGAAACTTTTCTATAATAAATATTTGTGACTGTGGGAAAATAATTAGTAAGATCCCCGAGGTGGTGCCCGGTGGTGGTGGGTGCTCAACTACACCAAAATTCTACTAGATGGCGCTGAACAAATTCATTTATTTTTTGAGAATAGGTATTCGCAGTTAACCAGGGAAGGCACACAAATAAGAAATATCTGGTGAATTTAAATAGACTCTGGTGAATTTGAAAGAGGTGGAAATGCAGTTTATTCGTGTCGCCTCATTCGGGAAAATGTGACGGCAATGTGCACGGCTCACTGGCCTGAAGGTGGCAGAAGGTGGCAGAAGGCTAGTGTACTCACTAAAATCACTCTCAGCAGCAACCCTTCGCTTTATGCGTTAGGCACGTGATGTATCTGTATATATATATTGTAAATTTTAACTTCATTAATATAACAGTTCAGGAAATTTATAAATGTAAAAGACAGCAATTTTTGTATTTAATCTGTGGTAAATAGGTACAATCTGTATTGTCTATGATGACTCTTAAATAAATAATAGTTTATTTCGGAATAAATAAAGATATTCTATTATACGTTTGTGTACGTTTGTTAAATTTCGTTATCTTTATTGTCATATTTAGTTAAACAACAAGCCGTTACTATTATAACCACAAATAGTTTAATTGTAATAACATTTGATATATCTCAATAACTATATTTCCAATAGTAATCGAAGTAATCTCCATCGACGTTCCACCTAAATCATGTATGATAATAATGGATTGTTCAACGTCACTTAGGCCTACACGACTCAAATTAATAATTAATTGATATCCTTGTATGTTGGGCTCAAAGCGGCTGTCCATTGTACGAGTAATGGTAGCTTCAGATCCAATTAAATGAGCATTAATGTGAAACGCCGTGTTGTTACGTAATGCCATTGGATATAGTTTGACAAATAGACAACTAGCTGTTTTAGTGAAGTTCGTAAAATAAAATCATTAAATATTTTGTGAAATTCATCATCGAAATCTTGAACAGATTGGCATCCGCACCCAAGATGGCATGTAGTCTTATTCTATTCTACAGATGAAACCTCATTTGCATTTTAAAACGAATGGCCAGTAATATCGCCGGTTTCTTATTTAAAAAAAACTTTTGATAGATTTCTTATGTTTGTTTTACACGAAGTACTGGCACCAAATGCTATCCTATTATTTTAATAGCATTTAAAGCACAGTAGCGCCCTCCTTTTGACGTCATTACTACACAGAAAGCTTGTTTAAAATAATTATTTGTTTTATTTACTGTATCTAGAGATAGTGTTTTGTCTTGGCACAGCAGAGGATTCACTACGATAAACTCTGAGTTATGAGACTCGAGAGTTTTAGAAAAAGAAAAAAAAAACAGCGATATAAAGTAAAAATCTTTATTAAACATACGGGGGAATTTTAATTAAAATGCAGCAATAAATAATACTAAAATAACGTTGACCTTGTGGGTAGCGAAATATAATCAATTTATCTTATTTTTACGATGCAATCGAGTGAGCAGGGAAAAACACTTCGTTGTGAGTCATTAGTTACCGCTGTGTGACGTCACACAGCCGAACTGACTGAGTAGAATGTACCCACTTCCCGATTCTAAATGAATTTTGTGACATTCGATTGGATACGGTTCATTAGTTGTAAATGAGGAAACGTGAGCGAATATACGGTTTTTTTTTGGTAAACTTCGAAATCTCAGCCATAGATTAGCAAGGATTTAGTAGATACGTTTATGTGTATGGTGGACAGTCAGAAGCTGTTATAATGATAGTGAAACGATATCTGCTTCGACCAATAGAATGTACAGTTCTTCTGAAATAATATACAATTACTCTCCTTCGATAGAGTAGTGTTTCTGCTGGAAAGAAGTGGTGTGGACCACATCACTACCAGCAGTGAGTTAATCCCCAATCCAGAATTCTCTTCTAATGCATTCTGTCACCAAAGAAGAGAGGTTCTAAAGGGTCGGCAACACGCAAGAGATGCTTCTAGTGTTGCAGGTGTCCATAGACTAACCGCTTGCCATCAAGTGTCCCGTAGTTTGTTTGTCACCCTCATGATATAAAAAACATTATAGCACAGTGATATCGAAATCGACTAACAGGCTTCTCTCGGCATCTACACTCGCAATCTCGACATTTTGAAACTTTTTATAACGTTATCAACTAAGCCAATCGAGATTGCCAGTTGGGTCCCTGAAATTTTATATCCAAGAAAGTATATTGTTACCTGTTGTGAGCGTGGAAGGAGAGCCTTACGGGCGGTGGTGGGGGCGAGTGCGGGGGCGGTGCGGCGCGCCGGTGTCGCTCCCCCCTCACCGGCGCGTACGACGCCGCCTGCCAGTGTCGCACGAACGGCGACAGTGACAACCCTGAAACAGAATACACTTTCAGCTGGGCGTTCTAGTATGGTACAATTCGAAAGAAGTACATTATATTGTATAAATCGTATGTATGACCGAAGACCTGGTAACGGTTGCGGGTGGCTATTGGTTGCAAGCGGTAAAATATCGAGCTCGCTGTGGCGGAAATTACGTGAAGTCAAATCAGTCATTTATTTATTTTGATTTAGACATGATAGGTTATTTATGTTTAAGATAGGATCGAAACTTATGAAGGTGGCATAAAGTCAAAAAGGTGTCAACTAATGTTTTAAATGTCAGCAGACCATGTTGAATGTTGTTGCTGGCAAGAAACTCAGACTATAAGTCAAATAGACCATGTCCCTGTATTAAATATTTATTAATATTAATAGTTTCTTATCTGTAGAGGTTAGATATAGTCAAATATTCTCAAAGCTATATCAAATCTAATAACCACGACTTACTGAACTCCTATTCCCACAGTCACAAATAATACAGCCGGCGCTCATATTAACAAATCAATGTTTTTCTTAGCTCCTTTAAATGATTTTACGTTCGCATTTTAAGTAAAATTATTATTGTGATTTAAATCCAATGCCAAAGGAAACGTGGTTAATGTTTTTGAATATAAATAATGTTAAGATGTTTGAGTAATAATAGAATACTGAAATAGAGACTATGTTGCTCTGCGTATATAATTTGTACGAAAATAACTAGCTGTAAATTTTGTTTGCACTGTGTTTCTGTGGTTTGTTCATATCATATTCATAGTCCAGTCTAGACCACACGACAGCTCTAAATTGTGTTATCGACGTTATTGCTATTAGTTTGATATATATTGGAGGTTTGCCAGAATTCGGATACTATGACCATATACCTTCATGCACCATCTTCGTGGAAAAAAGACGTATGTTATGATATCTGGGAAATTGTGAGATTTAAAATGACTTAGTATAAAGAAATAACTTTCTATTGATGTGTGTGTAATAGCGAGTAAGCCAAAAAAAATCAGCTGGTTTATGAGTTGAAGGGTCAATGACCTACTTCAGCGTCTGGTGCTAAGTAAATTCTACCGTTGAGGTGACTCAGAACAATTTAGGAAGCGTTCAGTACTACCTATTTTTTTCGTTACCGAGTGCGTTTATCTTCCAATTAATACTTATTATTTACTCACTTGCTCATGCATTTCAACTTAAAATATTGTTATATAAGTGAAGAATTTTAATTAATGTCTTTAACCTTCCATAAAATCACAATGAGTGACAGGAATTTAATTAAAAATATAATAATATAGAATCTTCCTAGTACGAAAACTGCGGGTAAAGTAATGAAAATTAATTGCGGTACTTTTTAGTGATTCTGAACTTTTATTTCATAATCATAATTTAGCTATATTTATGTTCACGATAAATTGAATTAATCAAACTAAATTTCTTTCACTAATTTAACAAACAACTTTGAAGGACAGCTGAAGTCGGTAAAGAAATTAGACTAGACGCGCCGTAAGGAATATTTTCAACGACTTTACAAACGTACATTTCAATGAACACAAATTACATCTAGTCTTATACAACCTGTGTATCTTATATAAAACCCTGTTGGAAAAAAGTATTGTGAAATGTGTCCATTCACCACTTTTCATCTTATGCTTTTCACTGAGGGTGTGATTTGTAAATATATTCTTTAGTCCACTGCAATTAGGCGTTATAACTAAAAATTACATAACCTATAGGCAACGGATATGAATGATTCCGGTTTTTTTTGGTATAAAATATGGTGGTGTTATATAAATGCAAAAGAAAAAAAATGCTAAATAATAGTACATTATGATATAAGTGCGGTAAGTTGATAATTACAGCCGAGGCGATATTGCTACAATACAAGAAAGCAGAGGAGCACGAATGTCATACGACGTTTTATAACATATTTGCGAGGAAATAAATAAAATTCGGACTTTCTTAGAAAAAAACAAATACAGCGAAAAGAAAAAGCGCGCGGAATAATTTTTACTTGTCACAAATTATCTCTTTCTTATTTAATTATCTTTTTTTTTAAGGCAAAAACACAAAAACAGCCAGTATTACTAATAAAGTAAATTAATATTTTTGTGTTTTATTACAGATAAATGGTTGTAATTTATGGTCTAAATTAATTAAATTAAAGAATTAAATGTTTATTTTATATAATTATATCATAATTATTTTATCTCCCAGAGTTAATTTTATTCATAAAATGTTGACCACTTTTCTGACATAAAAACTCTTTGCTAAGATTTAAAAAAGTAGGTACCGTTCGTTTTAAACGGAGCCCCTTGATTATTTGTATGAGAGCATGAGAAGCCGTGCAATTTACTTTACATTACCGCACTAGTGCGTAATGAGATACATTACGACACTGAAATTGGTGAAATAAGAGACCCTTTACGAGCAAATATGTTATAAATATTTTTACGTTCAAGTAATTCATCAGCAACCCATTAACTGCTGGGCTCGGGTCTCCTCTCCTCTAACTAGAGAGCTGAGATGGTTTAGGCCGTTCAATAAAATAACAGTTAAATAATTACATCTTATTATTACGTTTCAATTAAACTGGTTTATGTCGAAACTGTCTTCATGAATTCAAGAAAGAAATACGATATAAGTAATCCTCTATATCCAATAAACAAATCTACACACAAATTAGCATTCAGACACAATTTAACAAGCTTCCTATTAGTAAACTGTAATATATGGCCAGTGCTAGGAAATATGACTCAACACGTACGTAATTGGAAAATCAAGTACGATATATTTCCCAGAGCGAACTGAGCGTATTCCCAGGAGAGTTTCCTAGGATTTACACGCGTTACAAGTCAGAAGTTAGGCTAGATTAGCCTGGGAACGAGATTTATCGGGACAATGCTAGATAAATTGTGTTAAGATCAGTAGGATTAAAAGTGCTTTTTGTTTGCATGTTCGAAGGTGTTTTTATAGAAAGGATAGAGTGTACAGTAGCGACTCCACTGTACCTATAAGTATGTATAATATAAAAGTCAGTAAGTTTGACTGCTCAGCTCCTATTGGCCGTGATGTTATACAGCCATGTAGCTTTCTAACGGCAAAATAATTTTTGAAATTGGTAAACTACTGGACCAATTTCAAAAATTCTTATATAATGATAATATTATATTTAACTTTATTTGTTACATACAAAAATGCAAATCTTTCTTCTTTATAATATTAGTATAGATAGAAGACAAAGCCTTCGTTGCATCTGTCATAACGATCCGCAATAAGAGGCTAGAGTAAAAATATTGGCAACTATGATGCACTGAACAAGTTGGGTGAGAATGTAAAGTGAATAATTTTTCACACCATTTGTCGCTACGTGCGAGTGTGCAACCGTATGGCTTCGGCAGACGTGACTCTACTTACAACCTTATGCCCAACTTCCTTCATGTATAACTTGCCTAATTTTCAAAACTTCTTTGATTGTTTCTCAGTTAAGTAAAACAGTTCGTAGAATTTAATAAATTTATGGATTTGAAATTGAATTTAAATTTAGAATGTAATTTTAAATGTAGAATGAGGTGTATTGTTTAGAGTTAAGGTAGAATAATTAATATACGTATTTCATTGTAGCTAAACATCTATTCAATAAAATATTTACACATAACTTAAAAATTATACACAGCTAACCTATTTAAAAAAAAAGAACCAGATACTCTATTTACAGGAAATTCCTATAAATAGAATATCAGATTCCTGAGGAAACGTACCCAAAAGGCTAGCCACATTACCGCGTTGGATAGCAAGGCTAATGCGTTGCCCCAGGTAGAGGCCAGCCCTTGGATCATGTGATACCTCAGAAACACGCTTACAAATTTCACAATAAAATTTGTGACGTTTGGCCCCCAAGTTCCAAGAGTTTTTTCCTAAACATCTTGTTATCAGTAAATAATAATATCTTGGACAATAATTAAGTATATAAAACTAAAAAGATATGAGCGCATCATTGAAATTAAAGTTGTCACTTCTAAATCCTGTGAACTGGAGTCTACTCGTATAAAGAGTTCAAAGTAATTAGGTACGAACGTTTCCTATCAAAAAATTTCAATATAAATTGAAACATTTAAAACTTTGTCGAATATGTATGTAAACTGAAAACGTACAAAATGAACAAATATTTTACATATTTCGTGTAACAGAGAGTGATTGTTCCATCCATAGTGATTACCCGCACCTGGGGTTACCAGATGGAATATTAAAAACCCCTGACAAAAAGAACCATTTTAATAACAAATTTGTTGTGCAGTTGTGCATTGGTAACAGTACAGCTGTATTATAAAGACTGGCAATTTAATAATTTCAGAAGTTAATAAAAAGGTTACATTGCTATGTGCAAGGAATTTGCCAGTATAAAGCTAAACTCAATAGTGTTTCTATTTCCAAAGGCTTCGACGGCCTTGAGTAAAGTGGAATGTGGCTTCTATCCGAGTAAATTAAATTCAGCTTTGTACCTGAAGATATTCGTTGGTATTCTGAACGCTTGTTTTACTTCGAACTAAAGTTGATTGAGGAAGAAAACGCTGCCAAAATACGTACGATTACTATAATTCTAGCGAACTAATTGAGAATGAGGCAACTGTATGACGAGCTACGGGAATAAAGCACTAGCAGAATGGCTAAATTGCAGGTGAGGACCATATTACTAGATTATTGCTTTCTGACTGTATCCACACTAACATAACGCCTTTTTCCCCGAAGGGGTAGGCAGAGGTGTATCACATCCACATTTCGCCAGCTATGTTTGGTTCCATGTTATAGAGGCTGACTGTATCATTGTCAGCAGTATCCGGACATTGAGAAAGAAATCTTTTTCCATGACAGTTTAGTTAGGCAAAAAATAATCTTTGCCTTTGTCACATATTCAACACAAAAAAAACCTCGTGTAGATAATTGTTTAGGTTCACATGAGATGTTAGGCCAAATAAAGTAATGCCAAGCATTTATCAAGATTTTTTTGTTCTTACAAAGATTTAGCACAATAACCTTGTTGAAGGTATAGTTGCCTAGCATGCATAATATTTAGATAGAAAGCTTCATTAATAGCAATCGCTCAAACATCACAAAGAGACTGCTAGGCTGGAGTTTCTTTTGAAACCTGGCGGAGCGTCGTTTTGAGCAGAATTACCTTTATTAGAGCTGAATAAAATCAATAGTCTCTTTCCTGGCGCGGCTTAATGAAGGCCGCATGAATGCTTATTACTCGCGGTGCTCCTAGCTTTAATGGCATATCGGATTTTGCACCGTCAGTAACGTTCTGATTATGGAAATATCACCCTTTTTGTAATAAAAATGTTATTTAGTTTTAATTCATATTTGCTTGACGACTGACAGCAATGGTAACTATCGCAGTTGTACTCAGGATACAGCCAGTAATTGATTTCGAATGTATTTTACTCTTTCGACATTTTATATGCAACATCTGAATCCTGTTTGGTGGTAAGATTACTGAAAAATTTACGAATTTGATTCTGATTGGGAGCTGTAAGAAAGTATTATTGAGATTTAACTGACTGATAGTGTGTCATGTCTAGATATCTTCTATGTACCTCCTTGGCTGAAAGCAATAAGCGATATAAATATTTTATAAGAGTACGTTTTTTCTTTTAATAATAGCACACTGTGCAGCTGTGTATATGTTTTTCTAATATTTTACAGAACTTTTTGTTTAAAGCTGATGCTCGATCAGACTTGATGAACAAGGGTTTTTTAATATAAACTTGTAATATTTTCATCAAAGTTTTGTAGAAAAAGTCTCGTTTACAAAGTTTAATCAAATATAATGGAAATTAGACCATTTATGTTTAGATTATTTTAAAATTGTTTTTAAAATATAAGACTGTTTTGAATCTGACGATATGATGTCGTCAGCTTGCAAATAGACAATTTTTATCGATTCTAAAGTTTAATTATTCAAATATTCTGATTGCACGACTACGATTGATCTGTCCTTCCCAGATCCTCCAGATAATGATCTGGAGAGTATTAGTGCCACTCCCAAGGAAGTGATAGCCGCAGTCGGCTCCTTTCGGACTGGCTCTGCTGGTGGCCTCGATGGTTTGACTCCCCAACACTTGAAAGATTTAGTTTGTCCAAGTGCTGGGGAGGCCGGTGATGCGCTCCTAAAGGAGCTGACTGGACTAATCAACTTGATGCTCTCCGGAAATGTGGACGAAGCCATCATCGATATTCTGTATGGTGCAAACCTAAGTGCACTGAAGAAAAAAGATGGTGGTATTCGTCCCATTGCCGTGGGGAGCACGTACAGGCGTTTGGCAGCCAAAATTTGCTGCAGATTTTATTGTGAAGAACTTACTTCCAAATTCCAGCCCCTACAGTTGGGCTTCGGCTCAAAGGGGGGCTGTGAGGCTGCCGTACACGCTCTCTCTACCTACCTTGGTTGTGGTGAAGGAGAGGTCATTCTGAAGGTTGATTTGATGAATGCCTTCAACTCAGTACACAGGGACACCTTGTTAGAACAAGTAAAATTAGAAACTCCCAAAATTTACAAATACCTTTGGCAATGTTACAGGAACACTTCAAAATTAATTTACAAGGACAACGTGTTGGATTCGGCAGTGGGATGTCAACAAGGTGACCCTCTTGGACCTGTCATTTTTAGTCTAGCTATAAATCCAATTATTCGGCAGCTAAATTCAAAATTTAACATTTGGTATCTAGACGACGGGACTCTCGGAGGTGACGTAGATACAGTTTTACAAGATTTGGCCCTTTTAAAATCCAAATTTGAATCTATTGGATTAAAATTAAACACAAACAAGTGTGAAATTTTTTTAAATGAAAATGTTAATGATAGACTTTCGGTAATTTCTAAATTTGATTGTTTGGCACCTGGCATCAAAATTATTGAAAAAAGTAATTTCCGCCTCCTTGGGTCCCCCGTTCTTGAACAATCTTACAATTCTTTTGTTGAAGAAAAAATTCAAAATTTTAATGAAGTTTCTGAACGTCTTTTAAATATTAACACACATTCGGCTTATACCATTATTAGATACTGTCTTTTTGTACCAAAATTTCCTCACGCCCTAAGATCAACACAGTTTTGGCAAAACACACCTCTATTAGACAAAATGGACAAAATTATCCAATTTACTCTGAGCAAAGTTTTAAATGTGGCTTTGAACGACCGAGTCTGGCTCCAGGCGTCTCTCCCTATTCGATTTGGGGGGCTCGGCGTTCGCAAAATTTCTGATGTAAGTCTACCAGCGTTTCTGTCTTCTGTCCACAGCACCGATGAGTTAGTCAGGAAAATTTTAGAACCTACACTGTTTAACTCTGAAGTGCTGTGTAAGACCGAGGCTGTGAACGCTTGGAAAATGGCTTGTCCAGGTACTGATTTGCCGACCAACCTATTCTCCCAGAAGCTGTGGGACGGGCCGCTCAGCAGTATGAGAAGAAAAAATCTTATTTCTTCAGCTTCTACTGCTGCTGAACGTGCGCGCTTGCTTGCTCTGGGCGAATGGGAATCTGGTCAATGGCTTCAAGCACTCCCGTCGCCCAACATAGGCACAATGTTGGACGATACAACATTTCGTCTTGCCACTTGTCTTCGTTTAGGTGCACCGTGTGTTTCTCCGCATCATTGTCACTGTGGGGAGGCCGTCGATAGCCTCGGTCACCATGGCCTATCCTGCAGCAGGAGCGCAGGTCGTATACCACGGCATGCCCATTTAAATGACATTATCCGCCGAGCTCTTGTCACCGCTGGCGTTCCAGCTATTCTTGAACCGAATGGCTTGGCACGTGACGATGGGAAGAGACCTGATGGTTTGACATTATTACCCTGGAAGATGGGTAGGCCTGTTGTCTATGTTTCAAGCTCAGCGGGTTGTGCTGGCGCTGCTGCTGCAGCCGCAGAGACCCTCAAACGGCGAAAATACCATAATTTAATTGGTAATTATATTTTTGAGCCGTTTGGGGTTGAGACTTTAGGTACGTGGGGTCCGAGTGCTAGGTCTTTGTTTAAAGATCTGGCAAAAAGGCTTATCGACGCTTTACGTGATCAGAGGGCTGGTGTGTTTCTCGCTCAGAGAATTAGCATTGCCATTCAACGTGGCAATGCCGCCAGCCTTTTGGGTACGTTTCCAGTTGACAGTGATGTTGACGAATATTACGATGCCTAAACAAGTTTTCTTTGGGTTATTTGATTTTTTTTTTTATTGTTTAAGTTTTCGTTTTAGTTTCCTTTTTTTTGTTTGTATTTAACTGTATATATAGTTTTATGTAAGTAGATGTTTAATTTAATTATTTTCATTATTATAATTATCATTCAATAAAGTATATTATATCTCCAATAAAAAAAAAATATTCTGATACAATAAAAATATTCTATAGTTCAAAAAGAATTTCCAACATTAAATTATTTCCGAATTAGTCGGTCTGACGACTCCACCGCTCATTGATTTATTCACTCGATAAAGAGAACAAAACTATGAACGAATAAATTTAGAATTTAAATAAAACGAAGGTTGTTACTTAGGTTAATAGAATCAACCTTTATTCATTTATCATACACGAGTTGCAAATCAGCTCATTGAGCATGTGTATGGCAAACACACGGTCCGCCGTAGGTACTTAGTGTAATATCCGCATCTCGCTAAGATACTTTTTATAGTCAAGTAGGATATAAGAGTTACAATGGAAACCACTGTGCAGCTGTAAGTGGCAGAATTACCTTCGAAATTCTCATATGAATGTGTAAGTGGCAAATGGGTTCTACCGTGAACTACTGTGAAGGCTGGAGTAGTATTTGGTTCACTTCTAGCACTTTTAGTAACTTGTATAGCTACAGGTGCAGTTATGCAGCTTTTTTAACCCTTATACTGCTATTTTACAGTCGAAAGTTACAAAATAGGCTGCTATTTCCAATTATGTACTCGTTGGGATAACTAATATGTTTAATGGCTAGCAAAGAGAATTTATCCTCTACGTTTTACTGGCCAGTGTTAACCAAATTTTTTTCTTTCGTACGAAATAGGCAAATGTTTTTCTCTGCGTTCAATGTAGCCAGTATTTTATCAGTGTGGTGAGCGTATAAAAGATCTTATTAGGGTAGCGGTAGTGCATCCGGGAGCTTCGGTTCGACATAAATGGATTTTCCATTAGATACAGCATTTGCCAACAGAAAGAACGCGAAGAGTGGCGCACTACCGAGCACTGCTTTTGAATACATTCCGGAACTTTATTGAGAAGCAACCTTGTTTGCATCCCCACCCGTAGGCTTTTCAATCACTATTCATAGGAGCACAAATATGATTTGTATAAAGCTATGACGCTTATTCACGTGTTTTTTCTTTTTTACACTATTTGTTTAGTTTAGAGGTCTTTAGTGTATGAACATTTACAATTTTGGTTGGAACACGATATAAACTTTAATTGTCTTCTTCTACTTAAATTTAAGGGCCTTTTTTACGATACTGGTTCATATGTCTATCTATTCCTTTGAAGAGATTTTCAATAGAACCGGTTGTATGCGCCTAACATCCAACGCGTACCTGCTCTTCGGATCAAATCATCTGTCCACATTGTGGGTAGATATCCGAAGCTGTACTTGCCTGTACATAGTCTCCATGCAAAGATAAAGACGTATAATAATAATAATAGTCAGTTTTTCTAAGTAGATACTAGCAACATAGAACTACTCAATCACATCACGCAAAGACACGCAAAAATCGTATCTATTAATTCTTATCATAAGAAACATTTTCCGTTAAACTTGACATCGTTTCATCGTTTTTCATTAGTAGGATAGGTCAATACAGCTCTTTTACACATTAATACAACGAGTAAACCCCTGTAAATTTCAGTTTAAGTAATAAACTACAGAGTATTGGGCGCGGCAGAATTTATTACTAATTGAATTACCGGCTTTCATGAATACGGTGCTTTATAATCATTTAATTCAGAGCAAAAATGTAGGTACGCTATATTGGGTAATGAAAGAGTACATAAATAAGATTTACCCACCGTCTTGGTGAAACTTTAAAAAAAAATGGTTCTGAAAACGTAAACCTGATGGTGATAAC
This sequence comes from Laspeyria flexula, assembly GCA_905147015.1. Classification (NCBI taxonomy): domain Eukaryota; kingdom Metazoa; phylum Arthropoda; class Insecta; order Lepidoptera; family Erebidae; genus Laspeyria; species Laspeyria flexula. The sequence goes on from LR989958.1 coordinate 4,100,931, forward strand.
TGATACCTGATTTAATTATACATACCTAAATTCAAATATTTTTGGTTAAAATCTGTATATATGAAAATTTCCCGCTGTGGCGGAAATTAGGTGAGATCAGCAGTGGCTGTGACCAGCGTCCAACAGTGGCCATCATTGGGCTGAGGTGATGATGATATTAAAATCAATAGTCAATATAGTCGCAGTTATTTAAAAAAAATTGACAGCGACGTCGAAATCAGCAAATCTAATATCGAAATTTCGAGCCCCTCTGGGAATATCCACAAAGCGAGAGTTGACTTTGAAAATAAACATTTTCAAATTCTTTAACATCTCTAGTAATAATATTGTCTAAATTATATTAGCTTAGAGACAATTGCTTTCCTAAGCTTTTCAATATAATATATTAAATCAAGTATCGCTGTTTCCCTGAGCCCTTTTGCGAAAGCCTTTGTCTAGCCTTTATTTATCAGACAGTCCCATTTTATTTCGTTGCCCTCATTGTTTTATAGCCAATCTATTTCTTTATTGTGATATATGTACTTTAATATATTGATCCCCTTTTTATTATCAATTTTTGTATCATAAAACCTTTTAAGGTGATTTGTTTCATGAAAGTCTTTATAAATATATTTTTTTCTGTTTTTATTAAATCACCTGTGAATATTCTATTCACATGATCAGTTTTTCTTTGTAAATTATTGAAAATACGGCCAGATTTACTACTTTTTTTAGTAAAATGGAATAATATTTTTAAGGAAAAATTCGCTAAAAATAATATCATAGAACGTTACATTTTCATTAGATTTTTTCCTTAAACTCTCAAAAAATAATCCTGCTTATTAAAAAACAGTAAGGGGATGCAAATATAATATTATTATACCATCAGTTTGCCAAAAAAAATCATATCTAAGACCTTCTTACTATTAATGCATCATTGCATAATAAAAGTCAAGAATACTCGTATAAAAAAGCAAGAGATATTATATCTAAACGCTTACATCATTTTTCATAAACACTAAACGATTTTTGATGTTGCGATTTGGCAGTCATGTACCAACTCAATTAGTTTGTGGTTGAACGTAGGCGATGGGTTATCAACCTACGGCCTACACTACTGGTTGTTAACCCTCTGTTAATGCCATTTGTGGTTACAATAGCGTTATACGTGGTCGAAATTTTCGCAGTTTTTAATTATGTTGCAGTTGGATTGTAAAACTGGTACTTTGGAAAATGTCTATTTTACAAACTTTTTTTTTAACACTAGCAGATAAGTGCTATCTGAAACTTGAGACATTTTTTACGTATCTTACTAACTAGAAGTCTCGCGGAGCTTCGTTGCTGTCGTTCCTTATTTGGCAAATCCTCAGCTCCTTCCTCGAGAATGGGCAACACTAAAATAATTTTTCATATCGGACCAGTAGTTCCTGACATCCTAGCCTTCAACCAAACAAACAAACTCTTCAGTTTTATATTAGTATAGCTTCAAAAGTATCAACTATGGTCGTGTCTTCGAAACACAACAAGATACTAAAATGTGCATCTTGTAAATCATCTAGAACTAACGATAAATGTTAAATTTCACAATTTTACTGCGGCATAATATAATTATGTTAGTTCATCGCTCTATTGGAAATAAACATACCGCAGGTCCTCGGTCGACCAAAACTCTAATTGGGTTTGTCTATTAGAAAACTTGTACGAGACTGGGACGCCCTTTATTTATATTTACTCAGGCATAAAACGTTGGATTGGATCGTCGAGATATGTTCGTTAGAAAGTTCAATTACCTTCAATTGGAATGTCAATTCTTGTGAGAAATTGGGCATAGTTTTTTTGATTTTGTCTCCGTGTTGCATAAGATCACAATTGCCACTCTTTTTTTGTTTCAGAAGGTTGTAAGAAGCGACTAAGATTATCAACGAAAATACATCTGTGCAACAAAAGAAAAAACAAAAATTAAGTCATCTACCATTTTAACTAATAAATTCACGCTAAACAAAACTGTATGTGAATTGCTTAAGGTCCTTTAAAAAGTAACGGATATCTAACGTAAAAACTGCATGGCCAAAGTCACTTCAGCAGATCAGGGTGACTTTGATCTGCTGGAGTGGCTGAGTTCGAGAGAGCCGTAATAGAGGGACACAATTCCAAACTCGGGACTTTTTCACTGATTCAGTCTTCGAACCTAAGAAGACCGAGGCGTTTCGACCGCAGCAGCAAGATACATAAAGAAATAGAAGCAACAAATTTATATCTTCTTTTAATAAAAATAAGCTTACAAATCAATCATCAAATTGACATACGACCTTTTACGGAGATATAAATCTACGCAAGTAAATAAAAAAAACAAAATTTTAACTTCTTTACTAAGCATTAGGTTACGAATAAACCAGCAAATATAAATACACATACAACCTTTTTCCACGGATAGCGAACTATGTAAGTAAATAGAAGCAACAAATTCTCAATGTTGTGTAATATGCATACAACATAATTGAGAGGTACTTGGTGTTAAGGTATGGGGTTGAAATCCCGCTACGTGGTTGAAATTTCCTGGATAGCTTTTAGAATTCGGCAGTCAGCTTTCACATTCCTGCACTTACTGTGTGGTGTTGGAGATAAGCGAATTATATAGCGATTTGTATATAACGCACAGTATAATAATTATTAGTATAAAAATATATTGCGAATTGAATAACATTAAATTTGATGTGCAGTTTTAAGTTGAATACTGCCATTAGGTTATTGTTATGATTTATCTTTTCTAACAATACTAGTATAAACTATACGTATGTATAATTACCTACAGCTTGTTACTAACCCGTAATGGGTAAGTAATACATATACAATTTTATGGATTATATTTTATGGATTACAAAAATCTGAAAAAAATTAAACATTTTTGATTGCGTATAACTTTGAAATATTTGTATAGAACTCGACGTCGACTTATTCGGATTCAATATCGCTGTCAAATGTTTTAAAATTTAAATCATTCATTTTCAAAAATTTGACAGTGATATTGAGTTCGACTAAGTCGATTTCGAGATTCAGTCTTCCAGGCCATCTGATTATAATAAACTTTAAGTTTGGCTATGAGTTTGAAAATATTGCAGCTGAAAAGGTAACAGTTCATAACTTATTGACCCTTACCTGCTACGCGGGGCACTCTAAACAATGTTGAACACCACTGGACGCCTCGTAGCTCGTAGCATTTCGTAGCAGCTACGAATCCGTGCTACGCTTTTTATTACCCACTCGGCAATAATTAAAGTTTTAGAGAGAGCAATCTACAATGAACTGACCTTTATTAAGTTTTCAATTGAACACAAGTAAGGAATGTCTATGCCATCGAGCGATATTACGTTTAAAATGGTTATGCGACCGAATCAGTAATTGTACCAACCAGAGTATAGTAGGGATAGATGAACTATTTATAAATTCTGGCCAAGCAATCCTGGCCCTTAAGGAAAGTGACACAAACAGCTGTTGTTTATTCATCAAAGCCTCCGAATATAGCTAGAGTCCTCCCTTTCCTTTTTACTTTTATATTTTTGTTTGTAAAACGTATCGCGATAGAACCTTTGCTGATAAGGAGTGAAGCAATCACTTAGGCTTAGTACTCTGTTTTTATGTGACGAATACTTTATTATCAAAGTTTTAAATGTGTACATACATATTATTACTATCATCACAATATACATCGACATATACATGATACTATTATTCTTTTTTTTGACTGCCTCGGTGGCGCAGCGGGAAGTGTATACGACTGCTGTGCAAGAGGTCCTGGGTTCGATTCCCGGGTCGGGTAAAAATGGTATTGGGTTTTTCTATTATGAAATTCCAGTATTGAGATTTTCCCGGAGTTTCGTAAACAAATGTTCCAGGTTGATGACAATAAGCTCGCCCCCTATTTCATGGGACCAAACATAACTGGCGAAATGTGGGTGTGATACACCTCTGCCTACCCCTTCGGGGAAAAAGGCGTGATGCTATGTATGTATGTTTTTTTTTAACGGTTAGGGAAGAGCGGGCAAAAATATATATATTTTTTAAATACCAGTAAAAAAAGTTTCTGATGGCCATTTAATAATAATATACTTAATAATATGATGCTGGTGAGAAAGGAGGTGGAAAGTGTGCTTTGGATTCTAAGTATAAGGAGACCTTTAGAAAAATCGGTGCAGTTTCATAGAAATCAATATGACAAAATGAACAAAAAACAAATACATAATGCGCTCCTAAATATATAAACGGAAGCCTACAATATTCAAGGATTTCAAATTGAAACTTTTATCTTAATCCTAAATAAAGCCCAATCGTAAAATTGCGGCTTAGACTCCTGATTTAAGAGAAACATTAAGTCTTGAACTCTTTTAAGCACATTAATGTCTTTATACTTACCTTTTTGTTTAAATGAATGCTGTTGTTTCCATGAGATAAAAAGTTTCTTATTATATTTAACGATAAAATAAAATCGAAAGATGAAGTGTTGAGTGATTTTTTTCATAAAATCGAAAGATGAAGTGTTGTAGACTTATTGAGTGTTAGGGAGATTTTACAAGCCTTATATTTATACTACTTCGGCCTCTTAATTATTACATTGTAAGTCTAACATACACCTAAAATCATTTGAGTCGTGTTCACAATACTACAGAATGTGTCCTGAAGATTTCACTTAAATGCGATAATGCCCGTATTTGCAGCCATTCCAATGACAGTAGAGCTTGCCAATTATTGGCAGCATATCTCTGAGTTAGAGTACCTCTTTATCTAGTGTCATTCATTGCGAGATGCCGCTGCCACTCCAAGTACCCACATCACAATGCTGCCAGCATTCCAACAGATATAGTTGAGAAATAGGTGCCAATATCACGAAATGCACTTAAATTGTTTTAATCATTTCTTAGGTGTATACTTACCTACTCACTACCTTAATTTAGGCATGAAAACATGAATATAATAATATTATAGAGTGGAACTAAAAAAGTTGTCAATTGGTTACCTATTAAAAAATTACAAAATAAAATTGTTGTCTTCAACTATCAAATAAATAGAAAATGTCAAAACTTATCATTTAACAAGTAAATATAAATAAAAAAAATTAATAACCCGACTGCAAAAAATCAACAGAGAGCAACGCACTAAAAATACCGTAATATTATTATAAGTACCTGATTAAATTTAACTACATAACATATGTATATATTTGTAACCTCCATTTGATTCCCTTTATTTTGATACTCTACTCAATAGGTTTGGTTAAAAAAATAATAGAACTACTTACAATTTGGAACTATTCAATTATGTATAATCTCTGTTTGAATATTAGTAATCTCCTTTTGATTCTCTGTATTTTGATACCCAACTCGATAAGTTTAGTTAAAAAAAGAATTGAACTTCTTACAATTTAAGTCTTTTTATTCTTAAAACCTATTTAAGGACACTTGGGTTTTCTAGACGAATCTAACGATACCCTAATTGTCAAAATCCATCCAGCCATTTGGAAGATTCGTGGGAATAAAGAAATTTACAAACATATAAGATACGCGCGAAAAACAATACCCGTCCTGACAGTCGGGTAAAAAAGGGATTAAGATTGTAATTATCGTTTGCAAAAATAATTATATTTTTAATTTAACTGTCTCCAGGAAAAACAAGCCACTTCTCTATATATTATTATTATAGATATATCTTCTATAAAGTTTAAAACAGCACGAAAAATAACTGTTTATATAAGCTTAATAGTGCTTACGTTTATACAGAAAATGAGTAATAGTTTAATAAGTTTTGTACGAAAACGTCCCCCGTTTGTTATTATTAATTAACTGTACCTTGTCATCCGTGATGAAAGTTTCTGAGCTCCGGCGCTAACGTAAATAACTCTTAACATAAATACAACACTTTTGACTAAATTCTTTTGGATGTATAAGTTACAAAGATGAGCTATTTACAAGGAGAGGTTAGTGAATGACTATCCAAGGTGACATATTTTGTGGAGGACTCTATAGATATCTGGATGAGGTGTCCAAGAGAGGAAGGGCAGCGTGTTATTTTTTTTAATTTGTATATTAATATTGACGAATACCTATGTTAAAATATACCTATTAGTGATTGCAATTTTCTTTTATAAAAAAAAAAATCAATCATGTTAAAAGTAGGTTAAAAATATACATGAATTAAGTACCTACATAGAAAAAAATTAAACAACTAAAATTATATTTGATGTCTCAAAATAATCTTTAAGTACTTAATATTATTATATGTGACGACTTGTCATTGGCTTATTGTCATATATTCTAGTGTTACTAATGTAGTTATTTAGCTGTAAGTCATCCATGTACTTAATAAAATAAAATAAATAAAATATTATAAAGCTGAAGAGCTTGTTTGTTTGGGTGAACGCGATCTGAGTAACTACTGGTGCGAAGGAGCGCAGCCCGCGCGGGGCTTCTAGTCTAATAATATGACGGTGTACGGTATTATAGTGTTTTTGGCAGCCCTGGATATATTTACCCTTTCGACCGTAAAATCCTTGAGTGTAAAACTATTAGTACAAAATACAAAAGTAAAATACAGTGTACTCTCCGACATGAATTAAACTGTAGCTAGAAGCTTTGTGTACGTACTTCGTATACATATTCTAAATTAAATAAACACACAGCTTATTTAGCCAATATAATAGCATAAATATACGTTAAGTTTATCCCATACCTTTTAATAAGTTATGCTTATAACGTGTGAAAAATAACGGTAGGAAATAGCAAACAAGTTAAGTTATAATTTACTTACGTCGTTTAAAAGTAATTTAATGAAAGGTAAAATGCAATGGATATGCACTGTCATGCAACTACATAGGTCGTATTCCAAACTAGTCAAGATCTGCGCCAGCTACGTGACAAAAAAAATAGGTAAAATCGGAAGGTGCCAACTCGAGCGAGCAAACATTTGCGTGATTTGTAGGCTGTTTTTAGACAACACTCTTATTAGGAAAGAATGCCTATATCGTAAAAAAATCATATAAGTATAATGTCAGACGAAGACGAAGAAAATGTGGTCAGACGATATCGTCAAGATCATAGGATCTCATTGGACCTCGCGGCTGGCACAGGACCGTGAAAAGTGGCGCTGTAGAGAAGAGGCCTATACCCAACAATGGGTGGATGTGGGCTGGTGATGATGATAATGTAGGAAATAAAATATACCCTAAAGCAGAAATATAATTACTCAACGTTTATATTTCATAGCTTAATAAATCTCATAATATTATCGATGACGTGACAACCTTAAAGTTAACCAGACGCTGTCACATCTGCAGACTGTGAATATAAAAACTACATAAATCAGAATATAGTTGTACACTACCTAAGATATTCTAGCAACATCCGCGACGAACAAGGTGCTAAAATGAAAATGTATCATAAAATTATTCACAAAATAAAAACACAAGATGTGAACCCCATAAAACAAATCCGCACGTTGACATATTGCAGACTACCCTCACAATGTTAAGTCAAAATAAAAAGATATAAACACGAATAAAAGGGAAAGATAAGAAACGTTATTTATTTTCCGAAACAATTTTGTGCACCGTTCTAGATGTAGAAACAGGACGCTGTTTGAACACGGGAATTTCGATCTCGTGTTTATTATGTACATACAATACCTAAACAAGCATAATACACGCTTTTTTCGAAACAGGAAAGCCAGTGATATAGCCGGCTATAACTGTGTTCTTGAACATTACCATGCATGTCCAAAAACTTATTGGATCTGGTCTAATCATTCAAAAGTCCCTCCAGGATCTGGCCCTAGCTGAGACGGTGCCAACGTTACTAAGGTTTAGCATCGTCTTAAGTAGTTATCATATAATGATCTACGGTATAATAATTCACACTCACTTATCGCTTTCACAAGAACTCCTGCAAGCCAGGGTCAACAGTGATGAACTTTACCGAGTATGAGATTTGAGAGTCTCGTGGAAAATTTTAACTACTGTTTTGGATCCCGTTATGAATTTTATCACTTCATTCATAGACTAGAGAAAATGTTCTTATGCTTTGTCTTTTGCCATATTCAGTTCTGATGCATAACAGTGTAGTTAGCGCGGGTACAAGCATAGTCAATATTAAATATAAATAATAATATAATATTAAAGTCAATATTAATATCAAGTTCCAGGGCCCACCCGACAAGGCGAAGCGACGGTGCGCAGGGGGGTGTTAGTGGGCATTCCGGTCCGTTGGGATTCTTTCCTTTGGGTCTCTTTAGACTAGTGAGTCCCACATAACTGACGTGTGATCCCGCACGGGGTGGGATGCGTAACGTGTACCCCTCTTAAAAAAAAGGGTACAAGCATAGTACACTAGAAGTCGCGCATGGGGTATCGTCCCCGTAGTTCTTTATTTGGCTACTGCTCAGCTACTATTATATATTAGGTATTTATTATTAATCTACGTCAAGAGTATTGATATGGGTTATATTACTATTGGCTGGCGCGTTATGTTATATAGCATATAGCCTTCCTCGAAAAGTGGGCTAACCAACACTAAAAAAAAATTTCAAATCGGAGCAATAGTTCCTGAGATCCTAACGTTCAACCAAACAAACAAACACTTCAGCTTTATAATATTAGTATAGTTTGCAGTGCATGGAGGCCTCGAGTATTTCTAAGGTACATAGCAAGTATTTCAACTTATGTGCTCACGTCAGCTCAATTGATACGAAAGGTTCGTCCATAATCACATTGAACTGAAAGCCATTCGCGAGCAGTAGGTTACTGGGTGAACGTATGGGTTATACAATACATATATCTCTGTATTTGGGGTTGTTTTCCAAAGGGTAAAGGGTTTACGTGCGTGACGTTGTTCGGGATTAAATGTACGACAATCAGTTGAATACCAATGTGAATTTAGCTAGCAGTTATGTAGCAAATAAATAAAGGAATTTGGACTTTGGTTTCTATTTACTCGTGTCTAAACATGGTGGTGTGAGATTCTGCCAGATTTTTCCACTTTCACGCTCTACCGGACCACATATGACTCTGAACGATTTATCCAATTGTTATTAAATTCTACAAGAGTGCACCAGAAAATTCACGTTTTTTTCTATGGAAGATATACACTAGAACTAGTCGCGTGGGGATCTTTTATTGGCCATTCCGTGATTTTATATGCCTATGGCCATTCTCGATAAATAGACTTTTCAACAATAAAAGAATTTTTAGAATTTGACCAGTTTCTGAGATTTGCGCGGTTGAACAAACAAACTCTTCTATTTCATAATATTAGTATTGATATATACAGACATTTTTATATACCTAGTCAAATTAAGCTATGACTTATTATAAAATCATATTTTTCTTTACACCCAAGCGCAGTCTAATGTCATTACAGATACGAAATAACACATTAGATTTCATAAGTTTTAGCAACCAACTCAATAAGGTGTGCGGGTCGTGTCATAAGCCCCAAAAAAAAACCCATATCAATACTCTTGACGTAGATTAATAATAAATACCTATGAATGGATAGATCAATGAGTCATGTATGGTATGTCAGGTGTGTTCCGAATTCCAAATACCGTATACATTATTCGAATGCGTGTCCGAATTTCGGAGACAATCGGAAACTAGGTCGTCGCTCAATTCACGTTAATAGAATCTCTCTTACAATAAGGTATGCCGTAGTTAGTTTGAGGTGGCTATGTGACTATAATAGTTAAACTTTTAGTTCTTTGTTACTATGCTAATGTGAATGTTCTGTAATAAGATATAATAATATAATAATAATATTCTACCACATTCACACAGCGGCATCTTGTCCCAAAGTAATTATATTTGCTTGTGTTGTGGGTACTAAACAACTGAAATACATTTTTTTTTTGTAAATACATACATATTATAGATAAACTACACCCAGACACAGAACAAACCTTTATGCTCATCACACAAAGATTTGTCCTGGGTGGGGATCGAACCCACGACCTCGCTCCGGCTTAGCAGTCAGGGTCACTAACCACTAGACCAACAGGCCAGTCGAATAAGTTACATTGAAAATATAAAATTCTAAGGATATATTGACTGGCCTGTTGGTCTAGTGGTTAGTGACCCTGACTACTAAGCTGGAGGTCGTGGGTTCGATCCCCACCCAGGACAAATCTTTGTGTGATGAGTAATTTATCTATAATGAATATTATGTATGTATTTAAGTACTACAGTTGTTTATTACCCATAACACAAGCAAATATAATTGCTTAATTTGGGACTAGATGGCGTTGTGTGAATGTGGTGAAATATTATATTATATTATTATATATTAGCTACCCACCCGCATTAGGGTGACGAATGCGCCGCTCGCGAGCTGCGTGCGTGCATTTGCGAAGAGGCACACCAAATAATTGTAGTAATTTTTCTTAGTATGCGTTCTTTTAAAAACAAAAGTTAATAAAGGTAAATAAACATATAGGTATTTCCATTTTGCAAGATATTCACTAAAATATTATTAAATAGATAGTGTTTTATTTCCTTTTTAAACGACTTCAAAAAAGGAGGAGGTTATATGTTCGACTGTATGTATTTTTTTTTTTTTTTATGTATGTTCATCGATTACTCGGAGATGCCTGAACCGATTTAAAAAATTCTTTTTTTGTTTGAAAGGGTATACTTCCGAATTGGTCCCCTATTCATCACGTCAAGTTCTGATGATGGAATCTCAGGGAAATCGAAGGCAACCCTCAAATTTTATAGGCACATGTTACGTGTTTCATATATTTTATAAAGTTATTCAAGTATTTACGTCTGATAGTCAACATCTCATGTTGATGAGCTGGTGATGGAAGGTATAACTCCTTAACTGTTAGGAGTTGGAGGATAATTCTTTCGACATTATAGGTTCTTATAAACCAATAGTTGTATTCTTGTAGGTTATTTAGGTGAGCTGATACTGGAAGGTATAACTCCTTAACTATTAGGAGTTGGAGGATAATTCTTTCAATATTATAGGTACTTATAAACCTATAGTTGTATTCTTGTAGGTTATTCAGGTGAGCTGTCAGTGGAAGGTATAACTCCTTGACTCTTAGGAGTTGGAGGATAATTCTTTCGACATTATAGGTACTTATAAATCTATAGTTGTATTCTTGTAGGTTATTCAGGTGAGCTGTCACTGGAAGGTATAACTCCTTAAGTTTTAGGAGTTGGAGGATAATTCTTTCAACATTCTAGGTACTTATAAACCTATAGTTGTATTCTTGTAGGTTATTTAGGTGAGCTGTCACTGGAAGGGAAACTTCTTAATGTTTAGGAGTAAGAAGATGAGTTTTTTAAATATCACATCCATGTATAAACCTTAAGTTGTGTTATTTCAAGTGTCTGAGGTGAGAGCTCTTGATGGACGATAAAGTTGTATAATTCAAAGGAATTCTTAGATGACATTTTAAGTTTTCGATATAGTATCTAACCTGCATTGTATACCTATACTTGTTACCTGTCGCATTTTATAGGAAAAAAGAAAGACATAAAAAGCTGAGAGTTTTGAGATTCCTCTATTCTACAATCAGGTTGTGTTGTTAGAATATTTGAATAGACGTTCCCTTCTATCGAAGATTCTTTATTTCGGCTTTCCGTCTTAGTTTGCCAGCCAGTATTATTAAATCTGCTAGATAAAAAGTACACTAAAAATGGAAAAATAAACTATTTTTAACAAAAAAATATTAAAACGACTTCAAATCAGTACTAAAAAGCGAAAAATAAACTGAATTAGATATTTAATTCCAAGCTAAAAAATACCTACCTACCTGTTTAAAGTATAATACCCTATTACTAATCTGTTTGAAGTCGGTGCCAGCCTAATGAGGTTGTATCACTCAGTTTGAGAAGTCCACTAGGTACGATCACACGCAAGTGCGAGGTGGTGTGAAGTAGCGAGCGGTAACAGATGTACGTACTAAGTAGTACGTAGCTTAACAAACTCCTTAGGCTTAGCGCCGACTTCAAACAGATTAGTAATAGGGTATTATACTTTAAACAGGTAGGTAGGTATTTTTTAGCTTGGAATTAAATATCTAATTCAGTTTATTTTTCGCTTTTTAGTACTGATTTGAAGTCGTTTTAATATTTTTTTGTTAAAAATAGTTTATAAGAGACATGTATTGTTTGTATAAGGTATCATAGGCATTACCAGCACTTATCGTATTCAAGGGCGTCAAGTTTCCACCTATTAGGTATAATAGAGGTATAATGTTACATAGGAAAGTGCGACAAATAGTTGGAAGTCTCACGAGGTTACATAAATATAATAAATCCTTCATCCATTATACGAAAATACAATTTCTCAATACTCAATCGTTTATTGCTTCCACAATGTATGTATTTCGTATGATAGTTGATGATTTATATGCTTTGATCATCATCATCATCATCATCATATCAGCCCAATGACATCCACTACTGGACATAAGCCAAACTTTGAATTTCGACATTCGACTTAGTCGGTTTTGATGTCGCTGTCAAATATAAGGCAATTTAGATATGGTCCCTGTCACTTCACAAACATTTGACAGCCGTATGTCGAAATTCAGGGTAAGACCCCTAGACGCTAATCGCTGCGTTTAAAACAAACCTATAATATCGCTTTGACTATATTCAGAATGTATGATCGAAGTTTTCTTAAATTTTGGCCTTTCAATATGTCGTCTATAACAATAATCTTTTAGGTTGTAAATAATATACTGCGGCTTTATATCGGTTTTGCATTAAATTAAACCTTGAATTAGCCACTTCCTAACGTCCTTCGTCTATTCTGATTTGCTAACTACAGTTCTAAGTGCATATCAAGTCCAGGCGAAAATGCATCTAAAGTTATTCAACTTAAGTGCGTTATTTCTGTGGCTATGTCACTTTATCTATTTAGCTTGTATATTAATGCAATTTCTCATACAAACTGGCTCAAAGCTCGTAAGACAGTGAATGACGTTACTAATATAGTTAGTAAGCTTTCAGGGTACTTTCAGGACACTTGTTTGTATAAAGTAAGAATATATCTACAAAGAGATTAATTTTTTTTCTATTAGATTTTTTGCACAGAATTTAGAAATAGAGAGCATACTATGAAAAGAGAGAGAGAAAATGAGATTTATAGAAGTATCACAGTGTAGATTTCCTTAATTTGCCGCATTGAAACTATGATCCAGTGTGACAAACTTTATAAGTTACTTTAGTTTTTAGATGCATATATATTAATAAATTACCAAAATTAATAAGGGTACTACCACTTTCGAGATTCACAAAACACTTAAAAAAATGGCTAACTGAGAAATGTTTTTATACATTAAAAGAATTCTTGGCATGTAAAGAAAAATAATTTAAATTTAAATTCAATTTTATTATGTAAGTACATGCTTCAATTGCTTTAGTTCCTTAGTTTGATATTATTATAGTACTTTACTATGTAATGGAATTTATGTGCCATAAAACTGTAACTTTCTTTTCTTTTTTATTGTTAATATTTTTTTATTTTTAGTCTTATATAATTTTAATTTTGTCATATGTTGCAATCGTCAAGTACCTACACACTAGATAATAAAAACAATGATCTCTTTATTGATAATTATGGTAGTTCTAAGGTTGATAGTTTTTCTATACTTTAGTGATAAATACAACTAAATGTTGTGTAATTTTGCATACCGTAATATAATGCGGTAAAACATGATGTACTATTTACAAATATATAAGAGCCTGTAACCATGTTTTTAGCAAAATAAATATTCTTTATTCTTTATTCATAACACAAGCCGTGACTCTTGTATAAAATGTAATTACTATTACAACACCATTCTATTCGTTTTATTATCAAAGTAGTCTTTTGTAGGGCCTGGGTCATTTTCGAGTCAGATTCCCAATTTCATCGAGTAATATATTTCCTTATCCTTTTTTTTCTTAACTTTATAGAATTTGCCTGTTTTTATAAATTGTAGAATATTTTCTCATAAGGAAAAAATGTTTTTCAAGTTTATTATTTCAAAGCGCTTCTTCAACGTTATCAAAGAATAGGTAACAGTCAATACTGCATTTAGTATTCAGATCGCGTTTACACCACGCAACTGGCGTCAACTAGTGAATGAGATGCGACTTTGCTACGTTTCTTATTTACCAAATTAATGGTTCGACCAGCCACGGTAATTTCAGCTTTATTGTTTTACACAAAAGAATGATTACCACGGTAAATTTATTGTTGGTTGATGAGATCTCGTCATTTGGATTGTTCACGCACTAGATGTTATGTGTGTGCGATTTTGTGTGTAATAAGGTCGAGTTATATAAATGAGGTGCTTTTGTTAAATGTGCGAAAGTGATTTCCTTCATGTTCGTTGTGACCTTGGATAGAGATCCGTTCCTAATTTGGGAGTATTTGAGTGAAATTTGATGTACAAATCGCTCAAGGAGTTCTAGCGCGAAACTTGTGTGCGTGGCAGTAACTTATAGAAATTAAGTAGAATTTCTGTCTTTTGTATGGAATATGTATACCCATTAAGATTGTGGATGAGTAGGAAATCAGTGTCAGCAGTTGGTCGCAAGGTTAAATTAAAGGTTGTCTAGAAGAGATCGTTCTTTGAAAAAACGCCTATAGTACAGTCGAGTTCATAAATATATTGGCACCATCATTAGATATTTTTGTTGAAAAGGGTGACTACAACTTATTGCATAATGTACAGCATATTTTATTGAACCATTCACATGAGGACATATATTTGATCCATAGGTTCTATAGTATTTATTGAGCTTTTCAATGCTCACAATAATTTGAATACTTGATGGTGCCAATATATTAATGAACTCGACTGAACATAAAGACAATTAAAACATTATAGTATTATATTAATTTCGTTTACAATAAATAATATTCCATTCTAATTTGATAAGTCAGGTGTTGAAAAAGTATGTTACATACAACTCATCGGAGCGAAACAGTTAACATAAACATCAACAATACTGGCAATTAATCAAATGTACTTCATCGGGTACTCGTCATCATATAAATAAATGAAGCAACTATAATGAGTCAAAATTTGAAGGCTCTTAGAGCAAATACGAGACAAGAAGAATGTCGATCTCTTGTTGTTTGGCAATAACAACAGATTTTCAAGTTATAGTTCGTATTAAGTGCTCAACTCTTGTCGATATATCAATCGCCTCTGTTCTCTGCCTTTCTTCTTTTTGACCTATGATTTTGCTTTGACTTGTTCTATGAATAGGTATGTACCTACCTGTATATATCATATGAAAAGGACAAATGATAAATGCTAAACACGTAATGGAAAAATTCGAACCCACGACAGGACTTGTACCCGCGACCCTGCCATTCCGTGTGCAGTGCTCTTCCAGCTGAGCTACGCGGGTGGACGTCCCTGAAATCGAATGGCAGGGTCGCGGGTTCAAGTCCCGTCGTGGGTTCGAATTTTTCCAAGCCAAAGCGATGGAAATTGCTTAATATTTAATGTAAATATCGCTAATTGTCTATATTCTCGCACATCGTCTCTTGTCTGTTCTTTGCGCTTCCCTGGACTTCATCATAGCATCTGACGAATACCTACTTAATGCCTTTTTAAATTGGGTACTTGAATACATCTAGATACTATATTAATAGGCCCATGAATTGACGAAACTTTCATAGTAATCTGCTATTATTATCTTTTGATCTAATCCGCGCAGCCTAGACAAAGGGAAGCCTTAGTATAACGGTACTTCCAAGAATATTTCGCTCGTTATATCTCAGAATAATATTCTTCTTTCTGTATAATCAAGAACCGTCCCACCTTTATCAAGATTCATTTCTTGGCCAGAAGCCAGACTTGACATCCTTTAGAAATTGAAACAAACGCTTCTAAGAGGTTATGTATAGAATATTGTGTTAACTTTGATATTTTCTATAGTGCTACTTTGCGCTGCAGGGCATTACTGTAGCAGTTATACGCTGACAGCCGTTTTATAATAACAAACACAATATGCTGAAATAGGAGCCATTTTTTCCAGTCTACAGGATATGTTTTTATTAATATTAATAAAACAAATTGTATATCTTGATTGATGAAAAAATTTGAAAGTGTTGTAAAATAATAAATTTTCTTTTTACTTTCACGCTCTGTCAAAATTATGTCTGTACTTAATTTTTGGTCTATCTTTAAATATGACAAAGAATTGTACGAACCACGTAATGGATGTGATATTGTTTGTAAATTGTGTCTTATAGTCATAGTCCCAAAGGAATAGTGAATAGTCAAACTACGGTTGATTGCATGGGTCTTTTAAACTACCACACTCTTATACACTCTTGTTTGACATACGACTTTATGCCACGATAAATGGGATCCAACGCTAAAAGGTTTTTCAAATATCGGATCTGTAGATCCTGTCAGAAATTAGCGCGTTCAAAACAAAAACAAACTCTTCAGCTTTATAATATTAGTAAACTTAGATACCATGCGGACGATACACGGACGGATGTTAGTTACATATAATTACGTATGAAAGTGAAGCTTAAGTAATAGTTAATAACGTACTATTTGTAAAAACCTTGAGCAAGGCCAGGTTTGCGACTCAATGGTCATAAATCCGGAAGAACAGCAACCTTCGTGCTTAAGTGCTCATCGCGCTGTAGCGAGCTAATGTATTACGTATTTAAACAGGTATTACACGAAATTACGACGAGGTTTTGTTAAAGAATAACATTAAAACTACTGTGTAAGAGGTGCTAAAGTGAGAATATGTAGGTAAAGGTCATAAACGTCATATATTTCCAGAGGAGTAAGTTTCTTTTGATATTTTTGATCATTTAGCTTGAGTACAAATACACAACTGAAACGGGCAGCTTAGAGCAGTCAGTCTCGACTGCTCGAGAAGATATCATGTTGCAGTTAGAGCCGCTATACACGATCTGCCCTCGAGCAGTTGAGACCGACTGCTTCCATCCCAGAGATAGCGGTGAGCAGTTGGATCGAACAGCTTCAAGCGATCCGTGTATGACGAATGTCATTTTTGTATTGAAACTACACATCACCCTACAGCGAACGCTTGAAGCTGTCCTCACACATGTACACCGCAAAATAGAATAATATAAAAATAATTTAAATATCTTATATATTGCTGCCTTGCTCACACGTTTAGTTTTATGATTTGTTGGTACTGCTCTACCTCGGTGTAGCTATGGGAGTGTGTATTGTACGACTGCTACGCAAGACGTCCTGGATTTGATCCCCGGATCGGGCAAAAACGGTATTGAGTTTATTCTTTTTAAATCTTGGTATCAGTACCATAAGTTATCATTGGTTGAAGACTTTTATCTTTTATTATGTATCTATATTTATTAGGAATTTTCAAATAAAAATGCTAATATATGTAGGTATATATTGTTAACCAGTTTCGGACTATGTAATGACGGTTTGAATATCCTAATTTATTCCTAGTAACATTTGTACATTATAACGTGTTTGAGTGGGAGTCGACCTTTCAAAGAATAATAAGCTTGATACATAGTTTAGATAATAACAGCTAGTTATTTTATAGAAACGACGGTGTTATTTTGAATAATAATACGCTGTGATAGTCGTAACTATTTCTGTTAGGCTATCAGCAAAGGTATTGTTTTAACGAAATCGTATTGAAGTTTTAGAAATGCCAATAAAATTAAATGTCCAAGACGTGTGCCGACGATGATTTGTGGAGATGAGAATTATAATTCTTAGAAAACACAGGCAATGGTCTTATTAGAATGGTTTTACACGAAAATGAAGTGTTAGGGACCTAAACTTACATCATAACGTTGCGAGTTACATTATCGACACCACATATTGTTCGAAGCCGACTTGCTGTTCTATTATAATCTACACAACCTACTGAGCCACGACCCGTCCTCAATACTTGATCAACAATTTTCCTCTTTCGGATAAGCTGTATTTTTTATTCAAATCAACGCTTCAATAATACGA
This sequence comes from Laspeyria flexula, assembly GCA_905147015.1. Taxonomy (NCBI): domain Eukaryota; kingdom Metazoa; phylum Arthropoda; class Insecta; order Lepidoptera; family Erebidae; genus Laspeyria; species Laspeyria flexula. The sequence goes on from LR989958.1 coordinate 4,118,898, forward strand.
TGCCTTCTGTTTGGATCTCTTCCAACTTGCTTTGTTACGAAGCAAGGAGTCTCACCGTCCAGATCACCGAAATACTGTACAGCTTCTTCTGTCTCTCTCTAACTTATATAGTCGGTGTAAGTGTGAAGACAAAAACGAATACGCGTGTTAATGCAAATAAATAGGTCGGTGTTTTTATGTAAGACACAAAGGTGTAGTATGTTGTACTATTTTATTTTTTTACTATGCCTTAATAATATCAAAACAAAGAACGTCACAGCTGCAGGACACGCGTCTAAGGAAAACAATTTTTAAAATTAGAAGCCCTAGGTGCGTTTTTTCCGTAACGAATGCCATGTATTTGTCGTCGTTTGTCTTCAGCAGTTTATAGTGTTAATGATGTGAATGTCAACTTTTTTGATAGCGTCATATACATAATTATGAATTGCAAATAATTGTTTATATTAGACGGGTGTTAAAAGAGCTTTCAAGTGGAATAGTTTTGTTATGGCTCCTGTATTTTCGCTATATTCACAAATACACCAACTATGCACCCCCGCTTATAAACAAAGCTACCAAATCCAAAATAATCAACATAAGTTCTAACAATACGCTACTCACGTATCAACAATATTGTTTTTCACACACGCTTAATCCCAGTTCCATAAACAAACAGTAGTCAAGTTCGGCGCCGCTCGGTCGCTCTTGTTCTCCCATTTCCCCCCTATTTTACTCATTTTCGCCAACAATACTCTTATAAAAGAATCAAAAGCCCGTCGAATACAACTGTTTCCAATTATAGAAGTTGTTCGTCATTCATTATTTATGTTCTGCTTATTAATATGGTAACGAATGCGTGGCCAAACGAGATAGAGATTTGCTTGTGAAATATTAACAATGTTTTGGAGTATTAAAGGATAATCAGATTTATTGCGTATGTTGTGTTATTGCTAATGGCATAGATATTACTAGAAGCGTCTACATCATATATATACTGGCGTGCATAAAAATTAGGCCGTTCTCTAAATTTGATTCTACGATTTTCAATTTTTTTTCGAAAATGTCCTGTAGAATTTGAAATAAAGTTGTAGTTCACATGAAATAAGTCAGAAGTATATCAATAAAAGTGTGCTTAAAAAAAATTTAAATAAATAAAACCTTTAGCAGAAGCTTACAAATAAATCAACATGCACACACACTCATCTCAAAATGTTACCTCTCTAAATTAGTTTCAGCTATGTGTTGATAAATCAGTCAGAAAAAACGATTTTCTTATTGCTGTCTTTAAGTTGAAGTATTACCTTCATAGTACAAAATATAGCAGCAACACTTATAACACAATAGTGACAATAGCAATACAAATAAAACAAAAAAAGGCGTCTTAAAGTGTACATATATTATGATGTACAGTCAACAAAAATATATAAGTAATTTCAAAACGCATGTATACCTTAGCATAAATAAACTACGTAACGAGAGAAATTCAATTCTGGCACTAGTCTTGTAAAGTAGTTTATGTATGCTACGGTATACATGCGTTTTGAAATTATTGAAATGTTCAGCCACTTTTATTGCTGACTGTACATATAACAAAAACCCAAACGAACTTAGCTGAATGCATTTCATTCAGCAAGATGAAAAACTGTTATTTTTACGTTGCTTTTACCCACATTAGACGGGAGCTGGAGTGCTAGAAGGTAAGTATATCACGTCTAGTTAGATTACTGTGATCAGGGAAGCTAACATGCTGTTATTTATTGGTTACCGCCAAGCCGCACCTGAGGCCCGCTACACAATATAGCTAGTGTACTATGCTGTTACAAAATGTTGTGCAGCCCTGATGGGGTCATTCGCTTATGTAGGTTTTATAGGAAAACTGTCTCGTATACAGGATATATTGCGCACCAGTGGAAATGCTTTTACAATACGATTAAGCTACTTTAGTACCGCTGTTTGTAGCACTTAAATATAATGTAATTTAATCAATATAAATAAAAGTGAATGACTAAATGTCTAAAGGTATGACTAATTCGGACTTATTCTTTTTTGTTATTCGTTGAAGGCCGTGGAAGTTTCTTTTGAGGATAAAAACATAAAAAAGGAAGGCGTAGACGTAAAAAACTCTGTGCTCAAGAATTAATACCACGCAGAAAACAGCTAATTTTGACCTTCACTAAATAATTAGCAAATTTTGGTGTGTACTCTAAATTTTGAGATTCGATTAGTCGGCTTTGATGTAGCTGTCAAATGTTTGAAAGTGACACGACCACAGAACAATGAAAGTAAAACCTATCTCTGTTCTGTGGACACGACCATATCTAAATTTCCTTACGACATCAAAACCGACTAATCGAATGTCGAAATTCAGAGTAAGCCCACAGAACAGATCGAAGTTTCCACAGAACAGAGATAGGATTATTTTTCTAAGATTTTTATTCAAAACTAATAACTACAGATCGTAGTTTGATATTCCAAAAAAAAACAATGGCATATACACAGTTTTAATGATATTATTTGTCATTTTATGATTATACTTGAATGCCCTCTTTATTTCTACAGACTCTCCACTTATTAGATATTATAGTGCGTAAGTGTGTGTAGTACACAGGTGCTCTCTATTCCCATGGTCCGATGGAAGGTACCGCAATCTGTTACGGACGGAGGGAGCTCATTATTCTTCAAGTGTTTCAAATACTTAGTAGGCAAGGGTGATTTAAGAGCGTACGTGACAGAATCTAAATGAACTGAATAGAATAGAACATAATATTTATATAAATGATAAGAAAATTTGTATTATTTATAAATAAAATGTTTCAAAATATGTATTATTCTGCCTCAATGGCACAGCGAGAGTGAATACGACGGATGATCATATTGATCATAGATGATCATATTGATATTGATCATCACATATATCCTGGGTTCGATTCTCGAGGCAGGACAAAAGAGTTTTGGATTTATCTGTCTTAAAAAATCCCACTATCAATCCGGTATCCGGAAAAATGGCTGAATATGATAACTACATGAGACCTAACATAGCTGGTGAAATATGGGTGTGATGGACCTCTACCTACCCCTTCGGGGATAAAAAACGTGAGACTATGTAATGTATATTTTATTATTGAACGTGTTCAATCATGTTCACCTGAGAGCTTATAAAAGGTTAACACGTAAAAACTTGCTACGTGTTCTGAAGAAAACAATCCGCGAAACTTTTAGTTTGTCTGAGGTTTGCATACGAAGAGATTTGAACAAACAACTGAGCTGAATATCAATGTTAACTAGACAGCAGATATGTTACATAACTATATAATTATATAATAAAATATAATTATATAATAATTATTACTATATAATGATTTTTTTTTTCTCTTTGACATCTGCCGAAAGAAAGTATTCAAAATTATTTTACTACTTTCATTTGTATTGCATTTAGAATGTATCAGTATTTATTGTGATCCAATATTGACCAGATATGCAGTGATGTGTCTAGACATTACGTGTAATAGATATTTTTACCATATCTGTGCGGGCTGGAGCCAAAACGAGTACCTCTCAAACTTCTCTAATTATTCTACCTCGTACTGATTATTATTTTCTTTTACTTTTCGTTATTCTAGCTACTATTTTTTTTTTTTCAAATTATTACATTTGATTCAACTGATTCAACTGCCTCAGTGGCGCAGCGGGAAGTGAATACGACTGCTGTGCAAGAGATCCCGGATTCGATTCCCGGGTCGGGTGAAATGGTATTGGGTTTTTCTATCATAAATTTGAAATTCCATTATTAAGATTTTCCCGGAGTTTGGTAAAACAAATGTTCCCGGTTGATGACAATAGGCTCGCCCCCTATTTCATCGGACCAAACATAGCTGGCGAAATGTGGGTGTGATACACCTCTGCCCCTTCGGTGAAAAAGGCGTGATGCTATGTTTTTTTGTATGTTTTTACATTTGATAAATCCAAAAAAGATTGCCAAAATAACTGTAAATTTAGTACAAAGCATTTTTAATATAGCTTATTTTTCGCAATGATCTTTGTTCTTTAGATAAACTAGAATATAATCTAAATGCCAAAGATCAAAGGTCATTCTAGTTAGAGAGAACAAACATCAAAGAGTTCTATTGTAATGGAATGAAATTGTATTATTATATTACAACTAACTAATCGTATCAGATAGATAAGACCTGTACGATATGTTACGTTTACAGACGGATAATGCTCGTTGAGCAAAGAAGCAGCCCACAACGCGTTGTGGTTACTGTAAAACATTCTAATCGCGAAATTTGTGTTATGGCTTTTATGAATACGCACACGACGGGTTTAAGGCAATCACGGAAATAACGTATAGCAAAATCATATTCTGGGGGCTAATGTAAGTCAACGACACAATATAACCTCAATATTTTTACATTTAATCTAGAGTTAATGAATTAACCCTCCAAGATGGACGGGTTAACTCTTCACAACACGAAATTTCAAACAAAACTTGAATTTCGACATTCGATTAGTCGGTTTTGATGTCGCTGTCAAAATTTGAAAGTGATAGCGACCATACCTTAATTTTCCTTACATTTGACAGTGACATCAAAACCGACTAATCGAATGTCGAAATTCAAAGTAAGCCCCCTGGCTATTACACTATCACAAAACACATAAAAGTCCCATCTCTATTCTGTAAATATGACCAAAACGCCTGATAGTAGATTTCTAAGAAAAAAAATTGTTACTCTTAATACTAAATAAAGTCAATACTTGCTTTCAATATCATAAAACCAATTGAAAGAAAATGGATTCTATCTTGGAGTATTTTTTTCATAATATCTTTCTGAAATTGAATATTGTTTGAAAACAATGTTATTTAACGAGTGGCTTTTATCCATTCTAGGTATCCTTTGAAATGAGATGCACGACCTTTCTCAAAGTTCTAAGCTATTGTTCTAGATTAACTGAGCTAGAATATTAAACGGTTAATAGCTCCTTAGAAAAACTAGCCACGGTATAAAGACAGAAGCTGGGTGCATTCAACTGAGGACATTGAGCTTTATTGATTATTATTAGAGGATATATCTACTAAGAGTTGTTTGAACTGAGACGTTGTATATTAATGTATGATAACTCATTAATGTCTCAGTGCTGGGCTCCGGGTTTCCTATATGGATAGGTATATTAATGGATCTCTAGATACCATTATATTCCTATATAATGGTATCTAGAGAGCTGATAGGGTAGGTAACCAAATATAAGAGTCAAAAATTAAGATAGTATACATATGTTGTATAGTAACTGATTTCTTATTAAACACAAATAATATTCCACCATTGGGTGTCTCTTCTTAAGATGATGACACCAAGACTGTATCCATCAGTCTCAATCAGTACAAAAATATATTTGCGTGGCGTACAGTTACTGACAGCACAAATCCCGGATTGACAATTCGTGGTTCTTATTACTTGAAACTTGAAAGTGGTTATAGTTTAGGTAAGTCAAAAATGTATTTATTAAGCTTCTTCATAAAATATGAAGAAATACAAATATTCGAAATTATTAGCATCACTTTTTCACTAAAATAGAAAAACGTTACAAAAAGCTTCTCAGATTGAAGAGGTACGTAAAAATAGAACACATTTCACTCGTTATATCTTATATTGCGAGTAATAATATTTATAATTATGTTAGGTAATGAAATGCCGTGCTTATTACCAACTAACATAATATTTAGATGTAAAAACAGGCAGACCAAATAGCGGTCTATTATTAAAGTTTTTTCCCCAAAAGTAATTTGCACATAATTTTTTATGTTAGTCTAACACAAAATTTCATTAGACCAAGAATTTAGGGCACCTCAATGATAGTATATACCGACATTAAACGCTAAATTAGACTGCCGTGTAAAAACATAATTACAAAACATTCTTCACTGTCATATTCTGACCTTTTGAAAGAAAATGAAGCTATTTCAGAGCATGATTGTAATTTCTAACGAGGTATTGTCGACCTATTTGTTTAGGACTCGTTTTATTCCGTCAGATTAAAACGGTAGCAATTAATGGGAGGGATGAAACCGCCATCATATCTCCTTACATAACTTTATAGGGCTCACAACGATCGTTATGTAATAAGAAATTTGCATATAACAGCTTTTATATGAGTGCTTCAGTATTAAATTTAATAGCAAGCATAAACTTGAAATAATACAATGAGCTTATAGAATATTCGACGAAAATATCTTAACACGAAAGTTCTATAAGTTTCTACAAGTAGCAGTCAACTAAAGTAAAAAAATCCTGGCTTTACAAAATTAAGGAAATGAGACTGTCATGGGCTTCTGGACTAGGTCAGTGTTTGCGTACCCACAAACCTGTGACGCTTGTACTTATTATTAATACTCTGAGCTTGTGCTTGAACTTCAAGAATGGTTGTGTTTTCCAAACCTTGGGCTTCACTTTTAGCATTATAGATGAGTTTTCTTTTAATCCTTCTAGATTGTACCTGCTCGGCGAAGTCGACTATGTTCGAATATAGACATACCTGAAACAAAATAGATAAGTTATTAAAACATATGAATGTTGGCAGGGTCAGAAAGGCGAGTTTAAATGGGAACGTTGGTAGACCTAGAGAACGTCCGCGTCATAAGAGAGGACAGGTTAAGTTCCCTAAACGTTCGAGCGAACACAATCATTTGTGTAAAACGAGTTATTAATGTTAAACAACTGAAACATATAAGTAAAGTGTAAGTCAGCTTCGCATCAGGTGAAAGTAAATGATCCCTGCCTACCTCTCTATTGAGATAGAGGCGTAATCTCTTTGTGTACATGCAATGACGATAATACAGTCAATTTATATTTCACTAGCAGTTGCTAAGCAAAGCCCCGCGGGCTCTATTTGGCCATTACTTAGCTTCCTTGTTATAAGGGCTATCCAACACAGAAATATTTTTTTTGATTCGGTTCAGTAGTTCCTGAGATAAGCGCGTACAACCAAACAAACAAACTCTTTAGCTATAATATATAACATAATAGTATAGAAGTATAGATTGGAAGGGTAATGTACCTACCTACAAATATTAACTGTTCCATGCGTGCAATTAAAACAGGCTCATGACGAGCTAATGTGAAAGCTTTTGTTACTCTGAATTATTCAAATTTAATTAAAATGAGGGAACTCGTAGTTTGTTACTCAACGATAGTATGAGGGACAAGTTAGTTGTATTAATTACTGCTAGGTTACAAGTAGATGTTTTGCTAACCCTCGGAAACAACCTTACATATTTGTGACGTTCATTCCCGGTATTCGGTATTTGTTGAACCAAATTATATTAGGTAAATGACAAAGAAATTAACCTGAATATACACGGTACGGTACGGTTTACGGTGAAAAGGTTGTTTTTTACTCGAATTTTGAAGAAATGTTTTTAGGATTGCCTCGATGGCAGAGCGAGTATTTACGACTGCTGCACAAGAAGTCTCAGCTTGTTTATTTATGATACATCTTCTCTCCTCTCATCTTGTGTCATCTCCATCTTAAATACGATTAAAAAAATGTACCTAGATAGTTACTAACTACAATATATCTATAGATTTAATAAAATTGTAGCTGGTCGATGTCTGTACATTATTAGATATTGAATAAAAAATCATATAGGTGATTTTTAGAGCCAAAGAAGGCAAAACAAATTATTTTTACGCGAATCATAGGCGGAGCCATGTGCGACAGCTAGTTTCTAGAATACAAAACAAAATCACATTATTTATAGTTCTAATCAAAACTGTCACACAAGCTATTTATCTAAAACATTATGATGGCATGTCTTTTCTTAAATTTATGTTCCACGTTTTAAATCGACAGACAACCGAAGTTAATGGAACCCTAAATCACATTCCCGATACATAGGGGCAGAATACAAATAACGCTTTCTTTCTTTTACATTCCCTTTAAAACGCACGAGTAATTTTCTTGGTCTTTCAAAAAAAAAACTGAAACAAATGATCGGTAATCCACGCTAAGCCTGAAGGGAATTCTTGAGAATCAATGAATTCTCACCCCTAGGTGACCTTGCTCGAGCGTTCCCCTCGCAATCTCTTGTCAATTTTCTTATTATCGGAATATGAAATCGACGAAACGCGTCGAATAACCTCGCCGAGATAGGTATTTGCTCATTCAATGCGCCGCCATGTGTATTTTTATTTAGCCACCTAAAAGATTTTGACGATCTACAATTTCATCACCCACTTTTATATTTATTCGCTTTCATTCACGAGATTCGCGAATTTCCGAATATATTTCTGTTTGCACGCTTTGTTAAGTGTGCCAATTTAATATTGTGTCAGAAAGTGGTATATATAGATTCAAGTATATTATACGATAGCAAGTTTAATATTATAGTGCCTGATAATTATTTCTAGATGTACATGACTTTTTGATAATGACAAAGAAATTTCGACTTACGTGTTATGTACTCGTAGTTCAATCGCTTATAATATGGTCTATTTTAAATTTGGTATGATAAATAAATTTCAAAACCCGTGTTGTATGTTATTTATTAGAGACACAACGCAACTGTATGAATTTCTTTGACATCCCTTAGGATACGGACGTCCTCTCGGGATAATGGGATACTGGGTCTTTAGTATTTCGCTAATCGTAATCGCCGTAATTTAGTTTTGTTAAATATTTCTAATTAATAAAAAAATTAAATCTTTTGAAACACATATCTTAATTTATTATTCTGATATAGTTCCTTTTTTTCAACATTTTAAAACTATGTAATAGTCCCTCACAGTTCTCTAGGCACAGGAGACTAGACCCTTGCCTAGCAATGGGTCATTCAGGGGTTGACATTATGGTTTTATTTTTTATTTTATCCCAATTGACTGAGAACCTATACCTACTCTGAACTCTGACTAAGACTCTGTGGTTCAGAGCGTCGTTTTTTTATTTATAAATAAAGTTCATTAATAGACACAAAAATATATTTTCAGATCACATTAGTCATTCCTGAGAGCTGTGCGTGTAAAGAAACTTTTCTAACATTAGTATACAATATACAAATAAGAAAAAGGTTTCAAAAGTCGATATGAATAGATCAAATGGTGTCAACGTTATTAGAATTAATGGAAAAAACGGCTTTATAAATAAGTTTGTCGGAAGTAAGTGAATTATGGAAAAAGTGTAACCTAAATGGCTCTTAGGCATTAAATAAATTAATATGTTCCTTAAAAGTACAACTTTTTATTTAAACCGCAGTCTCGCCCTAATTGACCGTGTCATTGTGGCGTAAATAGGTCTATAGTAGTTTTGTTGCAAATTAAATACAACTTTTCTATCAAAGAAAAAAGATTTTTTGGTAATCTTACTATCTATGTCAAATGTTTTATGCGTTATTGTATCAGCCAATCATTCTGATATTTAGGATTATAATTTTAATGTGCCGCACAGGGAAAGTTAGGTTAGGTTGGGTTTCTTGTACCATCATCTTCAAGAGCATGCACGTAGCAACGCAATTTTAACTGATTTTATCTACACTCAAATCGAAAAATTCGAATTACGAATTTAAAGACGGTTCTATACAAACGCACTTTATAAACGCATATACATAAAATTAAAAATAAAACTCATTATAGTACCGCTATCTTTTTTTAAATTAATTCATTAAAGTAGTCTATGGTTTTAGGCTGAATATGAAAAAAAAAAGGCGCACGCATGCGCAGTTCGAAGTGTGAAAAAAATGGCGCACACATTACTTCCTTGTAACCTACCTACTGTGTAACTGTGTTTAATTTAATTTTTTCCTATGAGTGAAGATAAAGTAGTGTATGAAACTGCATATAACTTAGGTATTAAAACACTCGAGTCAACTTATTATCGTGATAAACAGACTCTCGTGTTTTAATACCCCTTCTTATATGACAGTTGCATTAACTACTATTATGATCTGTATTTATTTCAAGTAAAGTTTGATAATCGACATCTTACAGGTCCCGGCCCCAGTTTATTTAGGACTGGACGTATCCTCCCAAATATTGAAGGGCTGATTGGACGCGCAAGTGAGTCTATATTTATTGTGTACATAAATCTTTAAGGAGGTAAATACAAGAGATGAAGACTTTCAGTTGAGAGTAACCCTTATTTGTTATATTATGTAGTTGTCTTTCGTTTTATCCGATAAGAAATGGATTTATGTAAGTGTACTACGTTTTAAACGTAATCTGAGGGCTTGAGGAAATCTGACAGCGATAACGAAAGCGACTATGTCGAATGTCAAGACTTGACTGAGCCCTCTATACATTAGATGCTTTGAATACGAACTATTGTCGTAAACCTTACTAATTTTATTGAGGTATGCATGGCATAGAGTATTCAGTTCTTTAATGCCTCGAGACAACAAAGTTACTAATACTATTTACTCGAGACAACAAAGTTACTAATAAATTCACACAGTATCTTATTACCTATTATACGAATTTAAGACTTAAAAGCAAAATATAATATTGTATATAATCTATTTTCTGTTAAAAACTATTAAATTTATTATTCAAGAGGTAGTGTCTCTATGATAAAAATTTTATATAATATTATTTATAAATGTGAAACTTAGGATGGATGGATAGATGATTGTAACTCAATCACACTTAGAAAGGCTGCAAGGATTTGTATGAAATCTGGTACAAAGATAAATAATTAATTATGCTGGCCTGTTGGTCTAGTGGTTAGTGACCCTGACTGCTAAGCCGGAGGTCGTGGGTTCGATCCCCACCCAGGACAAATCTTTGTGAGATGAGCATAAAGGTTTGTTCTAAGTCTGGGTGTAATTTATCTATAATATGTATGTATTTACAGAAAAAATGTATTTAAGTAGTATATCAGTTGTTTAGTACCCATAACACAAGCAAATATAATTGCTTAATTTAGGACTAGATGGCGCTGTGTAAATGTGGTAGAATATTATTATATTATTATAATTATAGTCTGTAACAGTACACTGTCTACTTTTTACCTATATACCACGCGTACCAAAAAATGCTTATTTTAAAGCCAATGTATATCACGTAAACATACAATATTCAATAACAGCCCGAGCCCGGCGAGTGGATTATTGTACCAGGATTATGGCATTAGGCACTCACGTGTCGTCCTATAAGGGATGATCCCACACGCGGCCAAATATATTTGTGACCGACAGTTAGTCTTACCTAATCTGGGTGTAAAATCAAACTAATTTATCTGTCTCTGTGTAATTATATATTATTATTGTACAGGATTATATATTATTATTATTGTTATGTTATTGTTGTGTTATTCACTCTAATCTACATTCCAATTAAGTCGTTTTTTGATAAACACCTAATTCTTTGCCTGCTAAACAACAAGCCCGTCTTCACCTAATAAAATTATGTTTTATTAAAATTCTCATCATGTACGCCAATACCTTTTATGAAGTTACTAAATTACGTTGAAATATCTAAAATTGTTTCTCAAACTTTCATCGTTTGGATGGTACGCGTTATAAATTAATTAGGAATCACCTCTAACTGGCAACTCGGTGAAATGGGCAGGTGAAGAGGACGGCTTTGTTGTTAACTACACTTGTTATTTGAATAGTTTTACTCAACAATGTGGCTTCGCACAAAGCGAGAATTTTGGCTTTGGTCAGATACTTTCTTATTTGCCTAGCTCTTTACTTAGCTGCTGAGTTTCTACTATATATCTTTTGTTTTACGAATGTATCAGTTTAAAATCTTACATGTATCGTGACGATTTTCATGTTTTTAATACTTACGTACAGGAGCCTACTCAGAATCGTGGCATTTAACTAAACGATAGCGTTGTCCAATGTTTGAAGTATTTAAATTTACAAACATTTGGAAATTATTATATTTAATTTATTTGACAATGATACCGAAATTGAAGGAGAGGATAGGTCTTATGTAAAATTGATATCTCCAAATGGCAGTTGTAAACTTTTACTTTTAAATTCATGCAGGTTATGCTTTACTCGATAAATAACTTTATTCTGAGGGCTAAGAGAAGTAAAGAATTGTCAAAGATATACTTATAAAAGGAAAACTACCAAACGCATATTATAATGTTGATGACCATTTGCTTTTTAATAGAAAATTCGCGCAGCGTATAAATTTATTTAAATGGTCCATATTTCACTTCGCGGTTTTCCAATTTTATCCTTTTGTTACGTCTCTTTGCTGTTTCGAGTCTTATTCAAGTTGAGGATATCTAAACTCGGAACGCGACTTTTAAAACTCACGCTATATAGATTTTAAAATGCGGGAATGAAAATTGAAAACATTTGTCTGACCAAAACTGTTTTATATTCATATTCGCTTCTGGACTCTAAATTTGTTTGATACGATACTAATAAATATGTCACTTGAGGATAAAATGGCTTTTGATGAGTGAAGGACTTTAAATTTAATCCATAGGCACTGAAATTATTGTACTCATAGCAATGAGAGCGAGCGAAAAATTTGGAGTGAAATGGTATAATGATAATGGAAGTTTATATAATTACGTTTGATTTACAAAAACAATGCAGACAAAAACCAAATCGAGTTTGTTGAAGCGTGGACATCTGAAGGGATTCTCGTGAAACTTTATGATTCAAGATTTCAACGTTGTCAGGCGTATAAATGACCTAGTTTTGTTTTGGTGTCCATTTTGGCCGATCTTGTCCTGAGGACTGTCTGCAACGATAACGTTTTATTATTTAAAGCACTGTTGAGCTGATTACGAGCGTAGCATTCTTATGAAGTATTTCTACATAAGCAAATATTAAGTAAAGCGAGATAAGTGTAGCGTAATTAAGGACTCGAAGACGTTAACAGTACAACTATGTGATCCGAACAAGGCCATAGACAAAAGACACACCCCGCAAGCAAGACACATGGTAAAAGATCATGTAGGCCAGTAAAAAAGAATTTACAAAGTGAGGATGAATTTTAGAATAACGATTTGCGCTCGTAAAAACCCTTTTCCAATCCAGACTAATTTGACGTAGGTACCTAAGCTATTTATGTAAATAAGTATCAAATGGTGCTATTTGTGGACATCGTACGCATCATTTGTTTAGTAACTGTACACATATTATTCAAAACCAGCCTGCAACACCCCCTTTTACAATTTTTGTATGACGTTGCTCATTTTTATATTTTATTATAATAATATATTATGTAAAAAAGCTTCTAAATTTCATACGAAATACTTTACTACACCATAACATCTTCAGAGGCACTGCAGCGAAGCAAACATCATAAAGATGAATTGATTTAATATCATAGCTCTTCACTACTGTTTACGTTGCTGAAAATACGCGATAAAAGCGGCGGGTTTAGTGGGGAACTTTGTATGTAGTAATAAGAGGGTTGGATATGAATTGTTTGTGTACAAAACATACAAGCAAGGAGTGGCAGTGAGTGGTATTCGTCGTCGCTCGCAATCCGCGCCCGCGGGCATCGCGCTGGGATCCGATCAACCCATGACGCCTATTAAACCCGCCGAGTGGGAACCCGTGTTAACCTGAGTTTGCTTTTGTCTTAGCAACGCATGTGTTGACGTCCACTCGGTATTGTCATATAGTTTTACAGGTATATATACAGTTCTTATTTCGTGGGATAAAACAGGTCTGATGTTTCGGACGTAAGTATGTTCCAGGATATCTTTTGTATGTTTTATTCTATTGAGACGAGGCAAATAAGTATTCGGTTCACTTGTATGTGCACGGAACTTCGCACGCTTGTTAAAACAAAATCTCAGTACATAATGAAAGTTGGTTTTACGTATAAAATGCTAAAAGAGACGCTATCTATCTTTAGATTTCGAACACGCGTTTTTTCGTAAAACAAAAGACGTCTGTGGTGTACATCGTGTTAGAGGCGTGTCGTTTATGAGGGTCGGTATTCAAGCGGTCGACACCATGTGTTTACTGCGGTGACCGTAAACGCTAGCTTTATGACCTCTGCAACTGTCTCCACAAATGTTCCTGTAGTACGCGACTCAAAAGAGCGTCGTAAAAACTGAATTTAAGTACCCCATTCCACGACTAATTAATCCGCGAATAGCCTCTTCTCAACAACTACGACTCAAGTTTTCTTAAACCCTGTTATATAACCTACGCTATCCAAATAAATAAACTCTGTGTAGTCCCCGTCAAAAGTCCCATTTCACGAAAAAACGGCCTTTGTCCGTTATATTGGATGAGAAGTTTCATATTTGTCCGTGACTAGAAAACTTTTTGTCGCACCCGAAATCGCCTGTTTCCTATTGAATCTTTTTTTGGGGTAAAACTAAGTCAATAGAGAAACTCATTTTCTTTGTACAGTTCGATAAGTTCTCTTATAGCTAGTAATAAGGAAACGAAGAACCTAATAGCACCCTGATATTATTTTTTAAAATTATTGATTAGTTATTACAGAGCACATAAAGTCCTGTAACTGCATATCCACTCTTTAGAGTAAGTACTTAGTTCTCGAATGTAGCTTTTGATTTCGAATTAATGTCCTACTCGCTAAGAGCAATTAAAAAGAAATGTAGATATTAAGATACCGTCAAAGAATAGAAACATATCAGGATACTTTAGTAGCGAGGTTCCTTTACGCATAAAATAAATATGTATAAAGTAGAAAACAACAAACATTAAACTTGACCTGGAATTGTTGGCTACCAAAACAAAGTAATCGTTGTGGTTAACTGGGCCAAAGTCACACCATAGACTGGCTTGCATCCAGCATGCAAGGCCACTGTACATTTTGCGTGGCATCTAAGTGTTCCATTTTCAATTTTGGCGGGTTACCAAACGACAAAAAGAAATGTTTGACAGTTGAGCCGGTTCAAGGCCTCGAGAAAGGCCCTCCGGGTCACTAGGACAATTGTTTAAATAGCCATGGCAGTTAATAAAGTGTAAAGTGGGGCGAAAACGGCATATCATGAATTGATAATGGGCTGGTTATCGATTTCTTGATATTTTCGTTCTGTCGTTTGCATAAATGTTATTGAAGAAGGCGTCTATTGATTGTTTAGATTTATTGGTTACTGTTTATCGATGGAAACAAATAGAATATCGAACTAGGCGCGACAGGCATATATGTAGCTTCAACGTAACTACGATAGGCAATTTGACATAAAAATGTGTATGGAAGATGCGAAAAATCCGAAAATAGGCCGGTAGGTACAGTTTTTATTTTATTTAACAGCATTTTATTTTACAAGTTGAATAATCCCGTAACAGCTTACTTTTCCACTTTTGACTAATTTTCCATTACCACAGATGCTTACAGCGAATTGAAACATGTAATGCCGAACAAATTAAACTTCCCCTCCTTCCTGCTCCATCATCTAACGCATCACAATCGAAGTACATCCTATCAATCTATTTACGTCACTTGTATCTAATCTAAAATGTATTTGTAATAGAAAATTACAATTTAGTGAATACACATGCGAACAATTTTCTGCGCCGCTAAGTGTAATTGGCACAGGTGTTGGAGCCACCCTATGAGGTGTCACCGTTCCAATTTCCTGAACAGCCTGTACCTACAGCGACTGTTATTGGATTTTTTTGCAATATACCTCATTGAGTATTAGCGCGAATACTTGATTCACGAATTATTTGTCAATACTTGAACGTGGATAGCATTACCTGATATTTTGATTTCGTAGGGACTTCTATTTTCGATCTTTTCATAGCTTTCAAAAACGAAAACCTGTTTTCACTAAAGGTGTAATTATGTTTTAATAATTATACTCATTCATTTAACTGTTTCGACAGTCATTATAAAGATTTAACGATCTATAAATCTTTTAAGACGTAATTTAATTTTGCTTAGATATAACTGAAAGCTTAACGTAAGTCCTATTTTATTACTGAGTCTTTAGAATATGGATCGTTAAGTTTAACATCTACAGAAGTAAGTCCTTGTTATTGGTAATGACGTTTTATATCAGTTACATGTTCGTGAGTTCGACATAGTAGATTTTGATAAATAATTGTCACATGTCTGAAAATTTAAATATGGTCGCTGCCCAGTTTAAAAATTTACAAAGTTACTTACGACTTCCTAAAAATTTCGAAGTCTGATTTTTTACTGTTTCAAGTAATTGGAACAGGATTTGGAAGTATTTGCTATTAATTTCAGCTTGATACCTCTACGTTTTATAGAGAAATAAAAATTGACAGACAGAAAAACAAACAGACGGACAACGGGTTCAGTTTTCTTCCGTTTGAGGAACGGAACCTTAAAATATAGATAGATATATCGTTTTGAGAATATTGGTGATTCTAGAAAGCTTTAAATTAACCATAGCTTGCTGACACATAAACGGATTTATTGGAAACCAGCCTATAAATCTCCCAAACAATTTGACCTATCATTGCTGCACCCGGCCATAGTACTGAAAGGTTAACTTAAACTGGTCTTTAGCCACTACCAAAAACGAATACTTTTATTATAACCGCGTTTATTTCCGTGGGTTTTTACAAGTTTGGTCACGAAAGGTTAGTAGGTTAATATAACTGTCCCGTTAATTAATCTATTCAAATAAGAAGCTTCGTGTATGTTTGAACACGCTAATCTCAAAAAATACTAGTTCCATTTGCAAAATTATTTCATTGGTCGAAAGTCGTTAAAGTATTTTATTGGAAGAGCATTTTCTAGAAAGTTATTACGCAATATTGCGGGTGTTACTTGTTGTGATATCAGCATTGTCTCATACACTAACAACCTGGTGTATCAAGGCAAAACACTACGTTAATTTCCGAAATTGATGGCGCTAAAATCTTGCGTTGTTGACACAACTTGTTGTATAAATAGTTTGTGCAAACTCTTGTGTGACACAGCGTCACGTGTTTTTCCACATTTGACCAGCTATGTTTGCTACTAGGGGGGCGAACCTATTGCCATTCCCTACATTTCCAAACTAACTGGACTGACACTGAGAATTTCATGGCAGAAAGGCCCAATATTCGACCCGGTGTTCGGTTCCAGGACCTCATCTGCAGCAGTTACAAACACTGCACACGTCAACGAGGCTGTTCACAAGCACATTTTGCGCGATTCAGTTTTTGACGTTCGCAAATAGCAAATTAAATTGTTGACCCGAATCAATGTAGCAGTTAACAAGAAAACCAGAATTAAATATAAATTCCTGAAAAACAACGTCATGAAGTAAACATGCGAGAATGTTAATAAAATGTATTATTCTAATTTGCATGCACTAGTAAATCTGCATAAGCAATGAGCTTTACGTTATTGTCGTGTCCCTTGGAGCGAGTAATATGATAATATGTACTTTATTGACTAACTCTACCACATATTATGTACTCACGGATATATTATGTATGGAGGCAATAGTAAACATTGGTAGCTCGGTGGGAAAAAGTAGAAGAAAGGAAGAAATAATGAGAGCACTTTTATCGAAGAGACTTTGATGTAGTCTGTGGCTTGGTGGGCTTGGACTGGATATGTTTTTTCATTTTTATACTTTTTTAACGAAGGTTGAATAACAGCTGAATGGAAAAGAAAGAAGAAAGAAAGAAAAATATTTATTTTGTTCTCACAGTCCATAATATTTAGAATGCCAAAAAAAAAAAAGATAAACATATAATAGCTATTGTATCTTAACAATTACTTACTAAAACTACTACAAACTACTTACATAATAAATAAAATTTTATAGTAAAATATGTGCGAGACAAAAATGGTCTTAGCTCAGCATCATAGCTGTCTTGAAACAGATAAAGACAGCTATGATGCTGAGCTAAGACCATTTTTTTTTAAGACGTACACTGTAAATGCGTAAAGAAATTTTTTTTTAGATCGAAAGTTTTTGATTTCCCTTTGAAATCTTTCATTATTACACACATAAGACCACGAAACAGAGATAGGGCCGTATATTAGCCAAATTATCCTAATAAATTTTTAAAATTTGGATTGTCATAATTAAAGGTACTAAGTAAACGAGTTTTCAAAACAGGTTGTATTAGGTTAGGTTAGATTAGATTTTATAATTATTATAAAAACATAATCTAAATAGCTAGTTGTGACCTCCTTACTTTCTTAAGAGTTTTGACTGATATAGCCAGCCAAAACTACTTTTGACTGGTTAAGAGTATTGACTGTAACATATACACATATTAAAAGCAATTCTCTCATAATATTGCATACATCAATACAGTACATAAACTCCGGTCTATACCAATTACCAGTAGGTCAGCCACCAAGGGACGTGTAGCCCTTGTTTTCTTACAAGATTCTATTATCTACGCAGTTTAATGATGCCTATTTCGTAGGGTTGCCACGAGCCAGATTATTGGAAGCTTTTTGCAGCTAATTATATTACGTCCACATTTTTCACGATCTTTTTATGTGTTTATACTTTAACTTTTTAAAAGGGCGGGGCGGTAGATAATGTATCTTGGGGTAAATAAACATTCGAAGAACGATAATAGCCAACAATTTAACGATGTAACAACACTCTGTTGTATTGTACAGAATCATCTATATTCAAATACATTCCGAGCAAAGTTATATTTACAATATAATCCTGCGATAACGTGAACATAAATTATTATTAGGAAATCAATTCATTATGACATTGCTATTCCGTGTAGTGACGGATTAAAGAATACAATAATGCCACCTCAACCCGTGGGTTTCGTAAAAGGCGACAAAAGGAATAACCAATGCAGATAAGAGCCCTGCGAGAAAAGGAAAATTCGAAACACACCCTATACCAACCCCTCTGGCCCGCGTGGTATAGTAAACTAAATTCTCTCCACATTCTTTGGAGGAGACCCGTGCCCGGCAGTATCATCTTTTTCCTTTCAACTACTAATAATATAATTAAGCACCAATTAAAATAACAGACCACATACCCTAGAAGTAATTCTACGAGTACGCCTGATCCACCAACCCGCACTAGGCCAGCGTGAGTGGATTATGGCAATCCTGTATCTAGTAAGATTTTAAGCGGAAACTGATATGATCCGTGTTGGGGACGTGACTTACGTGGTCTTAGGATTTCATAGATACAACATGCAAATAACTATATACATATATTTACTAAAGAACACGATATTTAACATGATGAGCGATGAAAATAATATTAAGTTGCTACCAGTGCACTCGGTTTGCTGTCCGAACATACACTGCAGTGTTTATGTTGCTGGCTCAGCACAAGTTGTTCTAACATATATACAGGGTGGAATGTTGTAATGCCACCTGGAGGGAAAGTACTCTTAATAGCAGAGATGCAGAGATAGACAATTTTACTAAAAGGAAACATTCCTTTATTTTTAAAAAGAAACAAAACTGCATTGAAATTTTTTCGGAAATTCGCTTGCCACACCCGGTAATTGAACTAGCTAAATACAAAAAAATTACATCCTGTACTTTTATGGCATGGATCGATAGGGTTAACTATAAGGATAAAATCTTACTAACAAACATGGTTAATTAAATAAGAACAAAACCATAAAATTCTAACTTACGTTACTTACGTGGTAATTCTAGTGCATCACAAGTAAATAAGACGCATCTTTTTTTTCATTTGACCTGCATAACAAACATACATGCATATCGCAATCTTCTTATCTTAATAGTTCTTCTTTCTATTTTAAATGAGAGCAAAGATAAAATTATTAATTACGAATTTAATTAAGTAAAAATTACGGACCATTAAGTAAAAGTGCTTTATCTCGTCTCATTGAATTTATAAATTAAGATTTTATGGTTTTGTTTTTATTTAAATTATCACGTTAGTTAGAGAGATTTGATCCTTATGATTGACCCTATCGGTGAATGCCATAAAAGAACAAGGTGTAATTTTTTGGAATTTTAGGTGGTTCGATTCCTGGGTATGGCAAGCAGTTTTGTTTCTTTTTAAAATAAAGTAATGTTTCTTTTGAATAAAATGATCTATCTCCAGTATTTAAAGTACTTTCCCTCCAGGTGGCATTTCAAAATTCCACCCTGTATAAGTATCGAACAATCCGAATAAAAAATAAAATTGACAGTAGCGTTCAAACAAAAGTTCGTACAACATATTATTTATACAACGTAAGAAAAACAAGATACACAAATCTAGTATTGAAGTAAGAATACTCTATAAATAAAGAACTATTTGTAGTGATGACAAACAACTTTTCTTGGCAAGCTAGTATAAAATGGGTAGTCCCAAGCCACACATAAAGACCCTCGTCTGCGAATATAGAACATATGATAAATAGCAAGTGGAGATACGTATGGAGACTACGGAGACTATAATACTAAGACCTAAATGTGTTTCTGTTTATTGAAGTACTGTATTTATTTAAAGGTGGTGTAGTAGTGGTTTGATCGAGTTTCCAAATTTGATCCTCGATTCGGGATTAATTTATTTTGCTGTTATGGAATGTGATTTCAATTTCATTCGCCTAATGTTTAAATTTGCCTTTTTAATACAAAATATCCTTCGTTTTCTAAGCATACATTCGTCCGTGCGTCACCTATAGCGGTTGCCAACTGAAAATCAACGCTGGGTACTACTTGCCCAGACCATGCTGAGATGGCGGCCTTTTTTGGTGGGGCTTGCAGAACAGCATACCTTAAACCACTACACCACATTTATTTAATAGTTTAATTTTTATTTTATTTCTCTCATGTTCGTATTATTTTTTTTTTATTGTTCTTTGTCTTTTTTTTGTTCTCTGTGTAAGTTGTTTTTGTAGGCCCTAAGCCTAAATAAATGATTTTTCTTTCTTTCCTTAGTACGCCTGACATAAATTCTTTAAAAAAATGTAACGTTTAGTAAACAATCCATACTTAAAATATTTTGTAAAAAATCATTTGGGGTTAGTAATTGAGCATTGCTGAACAGGTGAATATTTGTCTTCCGTGGTGTGAGCGGTATGTTTTAAAAAACAATCGTTTACTGAAAACCATATTGTACAGTAATCTAATCAAGCATATTGTTTGTACAGCTGCCTGTTAATAACTTAGTACTAACAGAGTTATCTCATTATACGAGAATAATACGATAGTACAAATATGCAAATTCATTAATAAACACAATAGTGAAATAAGGAGCTACATTTTGTCGTAGTATTGACTATTTACTTACAATAAAAAATCTAAATAAATACATGCAATAAACGACTATATTTATAAGTAACGTAACGTCGAATATTGCGAGATATTTAATTATCTTTAAATAATACACCAAATGAACCCATCGCCACATAATAGTCAATACGAAACCAACTCATGACGAAAATAAACTGAAGCTGATAATATAGCGATAGTGTCGCTAAAGCTCACAATTTGTGACACCAATAAATATAATGGTAAGTGGGAAGGCAGTATCAGGAGCGCCTAGGGCGTCGTCGCGACCAATCCTCGCCACGGTGATTAAACGACTTCCATATAAATGATGGAGGTCCGCAATTAAGCGGGCTCGGCCGGCGCATCAATCACACAGAGATACGGAACTGATTTTGTTGGTACATTTTTCTGGATGACCTTTGATACGTCTGGGACTTAAGATAAGGGAGTAAAGATTATAATGCAGTGACTTGGTAACTACTTTTTTATCACTGAAGTGGTGTGTGTACTTTGTGCTTCGATGGATTTCATAGCAAGCTGTACTGTAGCCAAACTCGTACATGCAATTCCAAATACGAGTATGAAAAGTTTTATGGTAATATAGCTTTTCAACACACAAACTATACACAATACATATTTACTACGATTATGTGTTCCTGTAAGTCAAACGGGCGAAGTCGCAGTCAAGGGTTAGTCTATCTGGTCCTGACACCCGAAGGAACCCTTTTTCCCCAAACGAGATGAAACCAATTGTCCATCATGGTATGGCATTGAGGCATGGGCATGCGTCAATGGGAGCGAGTTTTTCCAATTAATTCTTGACGACATTTTTTTTATTGATATTCAATATTTCTAAAAAAATGCTGTATTTATTAAAACAAATAATTTTTTTTTAATATAAATACGCCACGACCAAATGTTATAAATAATTATGTTGATAGTTATTGATAAATGTATTGGAAATGAAAGAATAATTGTATGTGTCAAAATTATAAAGATATCTGTTTTCTTATCAAATAATCTGTGGATGCCTTAGTTTGGAACCTCCGCACGAGTTCGACATTCTTTATCATAAGAATAGTTCTAAATATGTCGTAAGGCAGAAATAACTTTAGTTCGTTAGCCATAGAGTAAAGGCCGATTTCAATAATCTATCTATGAATTTGGCTACTAAAGTTAGAATTTTAATACATTTTGTATGGTTATGTCAAAATTCTAACTTTAGTAGCCAAATCCATGGATAGATAGATTATTGAAATTGGCCATAAGTGTGCTTTCAGATTATAGTATAAAAACAGTCTTATTTATATTTATCGATGTTGTTTCAAAAGTATAGTGAGGATTAACAAAAATGTCTTTCACCCGTATAAATATGACGTAACATTCGAAATATCTGTAACATCATAATTGAGTGAATATGTGGTCATTTTGACATTAATAGTATTTGGTACCGAATATACGACGCGGATTAGGATGAACGCGTGGTAGAAGAGAACCATTCATAATTGTTTTTTTTTTTTCATTCATAAACTCTACAATCTACATGCAGTAATATCGTTTACATAGAGTATTCATATTACAATGATAAATTAACACAAAATAATTAGTAGTGTAATTTAAAATAGATATTTTCACTATTCTGTGGCCTGTATTGGCTTAAGATGGTCCAACGTGTAAAGCTGGCTTAAAAGTCAATATGAAAACGTAGAAACAAATCTTACCAGAACGCGGCTAAAAAAAAAAGAAAATATGTCTTGAATAATAGTATCCCTGCGGCAAGCAAGAAGTTAATCTTTTTAGGGACCTGTATTTACCTGTAACAAAAAGATATATATTATTAGGACATGATCATAATCACAAATAATGTTATGGATCTAATATTTGGAAATAAGATAAATATTTCATAGATGAAATGTATAGGTATTATATTCCAATCGAGTCGTCAAATCCGCAATATAATAAAATGTCTAGCTAGGCGGTCGCAGAATACGATTGTGTACCTATACTGTTGAAGATATGTAGATTTTATCATTATCGTATCTGGTCGTTTATTGTAAAGTTTTATATTGTTGTAAAAGTAGGTAAGTATTTAGATAATAAGTTTTCAGAAGTAGCTTTTCGTCTCTTTTTACCTAAATTGGCATAATAAATTAACAGTAAACTGTCTGATATGAGCTGAAAACTAAAACGGCATCATTCGTTACCTCATTAATGTCCCACTGCTGGGAAAGGGTCTCTACTCCTCTATCTAGTGAGCTGAGAGGGTTTAAAGTAATATCTGCCAGTAACGTTTTAACTTCAAGTTCATACGGAAACGATGAAGCAATTGCTCAACACAAAATTCGATAGTATTACAGTAACATTGTATTAAAACCTCATTATTGTTACGTAAGTGCCTCAGTCACGACGGCTAAGCACGAATAAGGTTAAATGACGTTTTACGTGTCTTCGTCATTCTTGCTTTGTTCGAATTACTTTTAATATTGCTTATACACTAGTAAGATTGAAGGAAAACCGATAATAATCTATTTATTTAATTTAAGAAACCGGTTAAGAGCATGTCGGACCATGTGCAATGTAGGGTTTCGCGGCAATAAAGCGTATCTTCATAGCGCTTACGTCCTTTAGTAGAAAAGCACAGTTTTTTGGCAATTTTTTTCGCTCACATACATCTCACGTTAGTTTTGATAATATTATTTATCTTTAGTGGTATATCTTTAAGGCTCATATCATCATTTAAACTCATAAACGTTCCACTAGTGGGCACGGGTCTCTTCCAAATTATGTGGAGGGAAAGGATGAAGGAACATATACAACTTTTAATTACCTATTTAGATAACATGCATTTTTAAAATAAATGTATTCTACTGGTAAATAAATGTAAAATTCATATTTATATTTGGTAAGGAAGAAACATAACAACAATAAACTTCAATTTCGGTTTAGCTAAAACCAAATATTCCGGCCACGAGGAAATCTAGTTTCATACAGACACACAATATTCGCTTCAAATAAAACAATATTCGCCCGGAGTATCGATTGAAGCCTTCAATATGGCCAATATTTAATATCTACATGTTATCCCTACATGAAAAGTTAAACACATTGTCAGTGAATATGCCAGTATTAAAACTAGTTCATTATTTCAACCCATAAATGTCCCACTGCTGGACACGGGTCCCATAAATTGTGAAGGGAATTTAGCCTAAGCCTAGCTACTATACCACGTTGGCCAGACGGGATAGTATAGGGTTTATTTCAAATTTTCTTTTCTCACAATGCTCTGGTCTGGTTAAAGTTACTCCCTTAGTCGTCTTTTGCGACACCCATTGGTAGAAATGGGGTAGTGACATTATGTAGTGACACTATGTAGCGACATTATGTAGTGACATTATGTATTCTCAATCCGTCACTACACAGACTATGTCAGTTTCGTTAGTGATTAGTTCGGTAGTGTTGTGTATCATCTCATCATCTCAACCCATAAAATTAAATATCCTACTGTTGGGCACGGGTCTCCTCCAAAGAATGTGTTGTGTATATTGTAGGATAATTTAATAATCGACATTCCTGGGAATTTGGCATAGACGCGGATAATAATTAGACCATGGTGAAAACGCCTAAAAAATAACAAGGAAGACTGCACTGTTTTCTAACTTATCCATATTGGATCTACCCTGAAAAGCCAAAAGATAGGGCCCCTTTTTTCAGTAAGATTTAGACGAGTTAAAACACTAGATATTTTATACCTAATAAAAGTATGTCGAGTCTGTCTATATTTTGTAGCTAAAAGCAATAAAATGCAAGTGCAATGCTTCGCTCTTTGTGCCTCACAGGAATCCTATAAAGTATTTATTGCCTTGTTTAGTCGATAGTCGACTGTAAACGATTTTAAATGAGCTTGAGCTTACTTGTGCTGTCTCGTTTTAAAGGTATATCGTCAAAGAGTATATAAATATTCAGTGTTATAAGATTTTAACGTGAAACCCCCTATTACAAAATACGGACTAAGCATTAAACCAGGTTTAAAATGACAACTTTGACACTAAAACAATGGCTTATGTCAATTTAAACCTGGTTTAATACTAGTCCATATTTTGTATTAAGGGGGTTAGAGTTGAACACTTAGAGTCGATTTTACCTAGATGCGAAACCAGAGCATGGTAGCGCATATAAATGTTTTATAACTTATGCGAAACTTAGCTGACAGATTTTGACATATTTATCATAGAAAATGTCGCTTAGATCTTAGTTAGCTTATAGGCACATATTTTCTGCTAGTGGTGAAACAGAGCCGTATTCGTATAATATATCGTTTATGAATACCTACACTCACTTTTATGTGTAAATATATAAGTAATTGCGTATAAAAAAAAAACCTATTCTATCATGTACAAATGATGATGTGTGTATGTACAATATAGCTTCTAACTATAATATTTATTCGCATTTTTACCCACGACGGAACGGAGATATAGGAGGTATATGCGTTTGGGGTGAGAGGCTGTGTGTTTGTGTGTTTGTGTGTTCCAACATAATGCCTTATAGCACGGAAACGGTTTGACCGATTTAGATGCGGTTTTCTGTAAAGTGTGTGCGGCTCTTGGGGACAGGTTATTAGATAGGTGTTATGTTAATAGCTCGCCAGGGGGCGCTACAATACACTGATTTCATTGAATCCTTTGTGCCCTCCTATCTTTAAAACGATTAGACTGATTTCGATACGGTTTTCTGTAATGTATTTGTGATTTATCGAGGATTGTTTTTGGATTCAAGATTTTGTATTTTTTCGCCAGGGGGCGCTGCTATAGACTAGGCAAACCTATGTTGATTTCGTTGAAACCTTTGTGCCCTCCTATCTTTAAAACGATTAAAGCGATTTCGATACGGTTTTCTGTAATGTATTTGTGATTTATCGAGGATGACTTTTGGATACACGATATTGTATTTTTTCGCCAGGGGGCGCTGCAATAGACTAAGCAAACTTATATTTACAGTTATCTGTAAAATAATTAGACCTGTTACTGCATAGGGACACGTAGCATTGTAGTACTGAGATATTGATTACACTCATGAGGTTAAGCAACTTCGGATAAGGTCAGTTCATAGATGGGTGACCGTTTATGCAATTTTAGGGTTCTGTACCTCAAAAGAAAAAAACGGAACCCTTATAGGATCAATCCGTTGTATGTCTGTCTGTCTGTCTGTCTGTCCGTCTGTCTAGAATATTTTTCTCAAGAACGTATAGAGATATAAAGCTGAAATTAATATCATTTACTTGGATCTGCAAACCCTAAGCGTAAAATAAAAATCAAAATTCTAAGTTAACGCAATCAAAAGATACAGCTGTTTATGCTCCATTTTTAGGGTTCCGTAGTCAACTAGGAACCCTTATAGTTTCGCCATGTCTGTCTGTCCGTCTGTCCGTCCTCGCTTAATCTCTGTGACCGTTAGCACTAGAAAGCTGAAATTTGGGACCAATATGTGTATCAATCACGCCGACAAAGTGCTAAAATAAAAATTGGAAAAAAATGTTTTATTAGGGTAGCCCCCCTATATGTAAAGTGGGAAGTGTTTTTTTTTTTTAATTTTAACCCTAATGTGTGATATATTGTTGGAAAGGTATTTAAAAATGAATAGGGGTTTACTAAAATCATTTTTTGATAATGTCAATAATTTCGGAAATAATCGCTCCAAAAGTAAAAAACAAAGCGTCCCCCCCCCTCTAACTTTTGAACCATAAGTTTAGAAAATAC
Source organism: Laspeyria flexula (assembly GCA_905147015.1). NCBI lineage: Eukaryota > Metazoa > Arthropoda > Insecta > Lepidoptera > Erebidae > Laspeyria > Laspeyria flexula. The sequence continues at coordinate 4,145,722 of LR989958.1, forward strand.
GAAAAAAATCTGAAAAGTAGAACTTTATAAGGACTTTCTAGGAAAATTATTTTGAACTTGGATGGAAACAACAGATGGAAACTGCAGTTAACCAATATAATTTGGTCCCTGAATCGTATGAGCGCCTATACAATCCAGAGGTCAAGTTTCATTTGCCCGTATTTTTTTTTTAACTTCGTTTACATAATATTTTATTATCCTGAACGTATCTTTTTTCAAACAAAAAAATAATTATTAAAATAGGTTCTCGCAATTCAAAATTACCATCGAAAACTTCTGGCACGTCTAACGGACGGGAAACTACGGAACCCTACACTGAGCGTGGCCCGACACGCTCTTGGCCGGTTTTTGACGATTTATCTTGACGATCATAATCTATAGGGAACTTACCGTTGACCTAGAATCATGAAATTTGGCCAGAAGCAATAACAAGTTGCACAAGTAAAGGAAAAAATATCACTGAATATTAGTACTGAGGTATACAATGATAAGCCTAAAAAAAATTAGTAAGAGTGAGAGTTTATTCCAGACTGGCGTTATATAAACACCTACCTACCTTATTTATTCTAACTTATAGGTATCCCGTGCTCGGGGTGTAACCAAATTTTCATCATTTTTGCGATAGCACGCACCGTTTTCTAGATACAAGCTATTATAGGTGGAAATCTGCGCTAACGCCGAAGGCAGTCCGGCTACGGCAATCAATGTGCGATAGCTAAACTTAACACCCCCCGATTCAGAGCAATCCGAATCGGACTGGTTAGGTTAGGGTTATTTTTTTTTTCAAACCACCCAGAAGTAGGAGCCTCGCGAAGCGGGGCGCCGGCGATCTTTGTGCGACGGATGAGCACACAAGTCAACAAAAAATAAAATATATATAATATAGTCGAAGCTCCATGCAAATTCTATTCATTCTAGAGCTTACATGGTAAGATAAGGCGCTCCTTAAAAAGTTTAAAATAAGAAAATTAAAATGATAATTTCAAGTTATAAGACTTACTGCAACAGTAAATTTAAAAAAAAATGTGTTTGTTCTATAACTTAGTATAAAACTTTTATTTATCTGTCAAGGTTCTTAAAATTTTATACGAGTTACTTACAGTTAGAAAGATAGGGGCACTCTTTGAAAATATTTAAAATAAAAAACAAAATTAAAAATTTTGAAAAAACCCACGACGATAACATCTATACAAAATAAGAAACGTAACATATAAAAAGGTTTACATAACTTCATTTTAAATCCCCGACGAAAAGATAATAAGTAGCGTAAAAACAATCGCAAGAAAATTCGTCGGGGGCTGCCAATATCATTACTGTTTCTAGTATTAAATATATATTGTAAACTGAATATTGATAATAATTAGGTAGGTATCAAATACATAAAACTGCAATACTTTCGTTCATTTCAAGTCAGGGTATAGCAGCCCCCGACGGATTTTCTTGGGATTGTTTTTACGCTACTTATTATCTTTTCGTCGGGGATTTAAAATGAAGTTATTTAAACCTTTTTATATGTTACGTTTCTTATTTTGTATAGATGTTATCGTCGTGGGTTTTTTCAAAATTTTTAATTTTGTTTTTTATGTTTGTATAAAATCACTAAACTATAGATGTAATATATTACATACATAAAACTTAAACATATATAATAAATTACTGCCATATACCTGATACTAAAACTTCGAAATTTCATCCTAGCAATTTTATGGTTACATGTCACTAAGTCATAGGCCTTAGTAAACAAATACTGCACGAGATTTTTTAACTTAACTATAACATCTTTTTAACTTAACTAATATTACAACTACCTACATTACTAACACTACACTAAGTTGGTTATTATATTTGTATTCATTATTGTATTTTTCTCTGTAAGTGATTATTGTTAATCTTTTGAGAAAAATAAATGTCTTTAACCGTTTATATTATTAGCAATCTTTTACTAAAAAAATTGGGTAAATACCAATACTACTAGTAAGTACTACGTAGCCGTAAACCGTGCTTAGTGGAGCACAATTGGAGAGGGGTATGTCAAGTAGCAGACTGGTTTAGGACCACGATGATGATGATGATTGAAGTATCTAGTATACCTCTGTCTAGTGCTTCAATAAAAAGGCTCGATGCAACTTTGACATATAAATAATCTAGAAAACTGTTAGATAACATCGAATGTGTAACCATTTACACGTAATTTATTTGAGTATGTAAGTGCTGAGCCCGTTTCTAGGTATAGGATCGTTAAGATAACATTCCGATTGTCTTAATAGGGGTGCGGTTCAATTCGGAATACACCCTTTGCTTGGCTATATTATTATCGTCTATATATTTAAGAAAGGTTACGTAAGACGACTTATGTTATTTGGTGTCATTATAAAGATTTCAAAAGTCATATACTGTTAAAAATCACATAGGATTGTTGCTTCTAGAAGGGCTAGCTCTCTTCTCCGAAGGAGAAATTCAATAGTGTAAAAAAGACTTAAAATTACTATAAAATCCATCTCTTGTCAGAAAAAAAAAAACTATAATAAATAACACAACTCTCCGATAAATTCGAACGTCGAGACCCCGAGGAGGTCCTCTATTTGACATAGAAATAATCAAGAAGAGAACATATTATAACCTATTTTTTTTCCATACACCACGCGTGCAAGACCATAATTACTTTTAAAATTATTGTTATTGTTTTTCAAATAGATTATAAAAGGGCCTCGAGAAAATTTGTGAATACAGAAACTAAGATGTATTCCGAAGGACAGAATAATTCCAGCGAAAACATTCCCTGAAATTGTTTCATGTTATCCTTATCTTTATGATACTACGAATACGAAAGTGTTTGTTTGCCCTTATTTGGAGTCAAAACAGATTTATGGATCGACTTGGTTCGTAATATAAATACCTCTTTGCTAAGGAAGTACTACTATGAGACGTATCAGAAAAGTCTTTATAAAATTGAAGTACTTGAGTAATGGTAGTGAGGCCCTACTCGCGATTCCGACGTCAATGCCATTGTGCAATGTTTGAAAATTAAAATAAAATTGTAGACGGTCGGTGTATTTCTGAGTTAAAGTTTACTTTGCGAATAGGGTTTGAGATACAGAGATCGGCTTTTGTTTCTTCGGAAAACTGCGTGGCGTTACTTATTTTCTGTTGTATTATCTAAAATTTCCCTACTTTGATGGGACATAGGTGTGATAATCTAATTTGATATAGTCTGAGATGACCAACATAATTCTGCGGTGGGTTTTTATAAGGAAAGAGAAAGGATGAACATACATATAGAAACAAAGAATCTGCATATTCAGGATTCTCATCCAATTGCTCCATTTATCACAGCCGGCGTGTAGACGTGTCCAAATCGTTCCGGAATCGTCGACGTCGCTTGTCAATGAGCCAATTTCGAGGGTCATCAATTTTAGTGGCATTATCGCGGTCGCCGCTATGAATATGGGACAAACAACTCAATTTTTCACGTCATATCTGGAAATTTTCTAGGTCCAGCGACTTTGCAATATTTTCTATTACCGTTTTTCGTTTAGCTCTTGTATTATAGCCCTATCTTTGCTGTGCAGTAAAAGGTTTTCTAAATTGCTTTTAGTGATAAGGTGAAATGTAGTTTTATAAAGTGTATTTATAAATAATAATAATATAATAATAATATTTTACCACATTCGTTGTATATGGTTGTCACTAAAAGATGCGAGCAAATATTTTTAAATCGAAATGATTAGCAAACTACATTCCCTGCCTATTACCAAAGGGAGAGAGGCATTAAGGCACAAATATCACGTACAAAATGTGTAATAAATACAAAAATTCAGTACCTATATTAATTTTCAGTATAATTGTCAACTTATAGACTGCGTTATGCTTCACAAAAGTCCCGCGAGGCTTCGTTCCCGTCGTTCTTTTTTTTGCCACTGCTCAGCTCCTATTAGCCGTAGCGTGTATAATATAGCCTTAGCCTCGATATATGTTATCCAACACTAAAATATTTTTTCTAATCGGTCCAGTAGTCACTGACATTAGCGCGTTCATCAAACAAAAACAAACAAACATAGTCGTTAGCTTTATAATATTAGTATAGATTTCAAAAATATTAACTTGAAAGGTAAACAAAAATGTCAGTAACCCATATATATCTAGTAAAATATTCTACATGAGTGTAATTATGTAACTCAATTAATTTAGTAAACGCAACAAGAAGGAACTACTTCCAATCAAGCAAGAAGGTAGTAGTCATTTTGACTAAAAGGTTTCGTATAAATAATAATATTTTGGTAGTCACTTTGATAAACATCAATAATGACTGTCCTTATTTATTGATTTAAAACGGAAATTCACGCGCACCCGGTTACACCGGCCATCGTCACAAGCTGACAGTCAGCTGACGTGATTTCCCGTTTTAAACCAATAAATATTATTATGCAACGACAAAGTTTCAAAGTAACTAATGACTATCCTTACGCATTCCAAGGCCCTAATATAATCAGTCTTATAACTGTCATGTCTACCGCGAGTACTCCGAATACTTTTTATGGAAGCACAATTTCCTGCTTCCAATAAATACGTAATTCGGCCATGTAATAACGTACGTCATGACATAACAGTATTTATGATAATACAAGTCACAATGTTTCTTGTCAGAACAACATGATTGATAGGAAAGTTTACGAGACACATCGTCACAATGTTCTATGACAAACATGGTTTTGTTTAATAAAATTATATTTTAATGGATTAAAAAGTGAAAACTAATTATTTTTGTTATGACAAATTGAAATAAAGTTATCATAAAATTACGGTTTAGTTTTTAAATGTATAGACAGATATATATCATCTGAAACTTTCGGAATAAACTTTTGAAACTATCTGAAACTCAGAACACTATCATGTTTCGATTCGAAAAATAATAAAAGCGTTTTGTGGTTTCAGTATCAGAAGTAATATAAGTTTCAGATGATCCAAAATTTCATTGGAATTTGGATTTTATTGCCTAATCTTTACTCTAGAATATTAAGAAATTTCCGTTGAAGTAAGTAAGCAAAACACGTATATTGTATCTAATAAGAATACCCTTTCCTTGTGAATAAAGTTTGTTAGTATTAATCATAATATGAATCATTTTAATTACTTCCAGCGAAACCTTTAAATGGAGAAGAGCTTTTAATTAAAAAAAAGTTCTTTTAAAACTTTTTCCTCAGTGTACGAGTGAGAGGCCCGAGAAAATTCGTGGAATTAGAAAGAGACAAACGTAGGAGCAAAGACTTACTTTGTTAAGGTTTAGATCGCGTGGGAGTGTAAGTGAACGAACTCAATGTCGAGTTACAGAGATGCCACACAGGCTTTGCCGGTGCGCTGCGTCAGCGCTGCGTCCACGCATCGCTGTGATTACAGCCGGCCTGCCACATGAGAGTTTTAGCGCTGCGTTGTGATCGCTGTTCGATCATAGCAGCGCAGCGCACTCTTTCGCTTTGTCTCAGCCCCTTATCTGTTATATACACTGGCAACGGAACAAGCCCTATGTCGTAGGAGAATTTACAAACATGCAATTAATGAACACACACACATTCAAAACTCACGTCACTTGGCACAGTGATGTAAGTGGCGAGGCGACACCACCTTAAACGGTACTCTAAGATGACAGTCATAGTTCTTATTTATATTAAGAATTACGAAGCATCACCGTCCCGTCGTCGCAGCGCACTAGCAATGCCCGTGTGGCATCTCCGTAAGTGAACGAACTCAATGCCGAGTTATGCGCATATTCATTGCCACCCACTACATATTAAGTCTTTGGCCTTTCTAGTTAACTAACCGTGCGGTCACGCCGTCTAATGTTTGAGTATAGCGTTATGATTAATTATGACACTTCGTTACACCATTCATGTTATTGGTATGAAATTTATACTGGTTTGATGACATATGAGTCACTTTAAGAAGAAAATATGAATTGGTAATTTTCCTTGATGCGAATATATTTTTTTAGAATCGAAATCGATTGCTGGCACACAGATATTTCTCAACATTACATCTTGACGATTGACTCTTGGTTAAATTAATACTTATTTGGGTGTTTTCTTCTGAACATACTAATTCGACTAGCTCAATTTAAACGTAAAATAAAATCCAAGTCTACTTTTTATACCTTTGCCCGTGTGATAAGTATATTCATATAAATTTGTGGCGGTAATTGAACATTAGATAATTTCCCATAGATGCGGTCTAATGCAAAGTAAAGTTCAATCGCCGAAGAACTAATAAAGCTAGTATCTAATAGAACGTCTATAAATGTAGAATGGTCCAAACAGACATCAAAGGAACTCCCTAATTGTTCTGTTTACACAGAGCACTAAACTTAATTAAACTGAGTTCTAAAAACCTACAACTGTTCCACCGAACAACTAACACTGGTCAGTTGAGTATACTACATTGTGTTAGTAAGTACATTGTGTTAGTAAGTACATTGTGTTAGTACAGGTCGGGGCTGACCAACAGGGCAGTAAGGCGGTGCGATGGTATTTTTCAGAAATATACACAGAAAGCTTAAAAACTCACGTTTTGAAACCTTTGTTAACGAAACAAAGTAGAGTTGCTTAGTTACTAAATTTTTTTTACAGATAACTGATTGCTAATTGAGCTAAAATAAATAAATCAAAATATGCCTCATATTGAATATTATTATACAGTTTCTTGAAAATATTTTTATCATGGTAGTCTCTTTTGCCCGTATCAAAGAATTGTGAGTTCTGATGATATTAAAATAAGATTTAAACCAATTTCAGCTCAACATTATTCATTGTTCCGTACTGTAGGTACCCACGTACCTTTAGACAGTAGATTTGAAAGGCTCGGAAGTGCCTCAGGCCACTAGGGACCGATCCGACCGCGGTACGCTCTCACTCACAGATTTTTAGATCTTTTTACAAAGTATGCATATGAGGGAATACTGAATACATTCTTTACAAATATAGTGATATTCTCTGGAAGAACGTGCTTACATATAGCTCATAAATATGTAGTTAAGTTGTGAAACGATTCCCACAAATTGGAAAGTCATGCATAACAATTTAAGTTTGGAATTGAATTGTATGACGCAAAGGATCGTTCAGAGTCTCGTCTTCAGAAATTTATTTAAGGATCGATACCTTTGAGAAAGTATATTTAGAGACGAAACTCTATATAAACTTTATTTAAAACAATATGAACTTCTTTGAAATCCGATAAGAATATTATTTTCTTAAATTTATATCAACTTCGTCGAGTTCATTACAATACATTTTAAAGTAAGGTCATCTGTAGCTGTTCTTAATTAAACAAAATGCAAATAAAGAACATTTAACAAACTTTAAACAAAATAAAATTCTATATATTTATAGGTATTTATTGTCAGTTATTAATAAAAGCTTTTCATTCACGTTTATAAATTGGTTAAAAAAAGCGGTGTTTGGAAAACTAACCAAGCGTTACCAGTTTAAAACTTTTTAAAATATTGATGAACCTTCTGAAAATGTAAGTCTTCTATAGCTTTTTTTTATTGCCTAAAGTGGCAGACGAGCAGACGGCCCACCTATACCCCACTACTAGTAACTATGGCAGTTTCTCTAACAGAACATTTCAAATGTTTGGTAATTCTGAAACCATTTTGTCTACCTTAACGTTTTGCAATCTATATTAAAGTCAAACCTAAAGATTGGAAGAACATAAAGCGAAACTTTTTAGTTTTAAATTTATTTTACAACCCTTTGAAAGCTTTGTAAAATATTCTCATCTCAGCATTAAAATAAAATTTTAATTACGCAAACATTATTTCAATAGTTTAACAAAGGAAAAGTTTTTATAAAATAAAACTTAAAATAATTTAAAAGAAAACCTGTAAACAACTGGCCCTTTAATAATTATAAGAAAACATTTTTTTGCTTTAAAGATATTGTTAAACACGGTTTTGGAAAACTGATTTTAATATAATAACAATTTACATTTACCAAACGTCATACCTAATTGGACAAAGTAGAGAATTTTTAATTTTCTCTTGACTTTTGTACTTAGCAAAAGTGTGGTTTACCCTACAGTTGATAATGTCGTAGGTCTGTCGCACTGTTGAGGCAATCAACTTTTATTAATACAATTTATTGATTAAATTTTGAACTAACAATATTGGCATTTTAAAACGATCTTACTAATATTGTAAATGTGAAAGTTAGGATGGATGGATGTTATTCAAATCACGCCAAAACGGCTAAAAGGATATCATCATCATCATCATCATCATAATATATCAGCCCAACGACGTCCACTGCTAAACATAGGCCTCAACTAGTTTACACCGTTGGTTGCAAGAGGCACAGGACCATATACGATATATATACATACATACGCGCAAAAACATGTCGGGTAAAAACACATCTCTTTTCTTTTTGCTTCGGCAAATTCAGAGCTTTAGTGGTATAAAAAGCTAACACAAAACAAAACTATGCTTAATCGAGGGTTCGTGTCTGTAACTGAGACCCGCATCACTGTAGGTACAGGGTATTAATGGTAGCAATAAGTTTGTACATGGAGTCCGTTGCGCATTCCCTGGTCCTTACAACGCTCATGGGAAGGCATGAGATGCTTTTATATCTAACCCAAAATAAGGGAAATGCAACGATACGGACGGACACGGTTTGTTTACTCCAAGGATCGTGTTGTTGAGAAGACTCTAAAGACACTAGAACAGAAAATGCGAGTGATAATTTAAATTATGTACGTGTAGATAACATTTCATAATCGATCATATAATTAGTTATGAAAAAAATATCGTGTATATTATAAAATAGTATAAAAAAATATATCCGAGGCTAAGGTTTCGCTTCCACTCGCGGCTCCACCCACGTCGTAAGTTGGTCAGAAGTAACAAAACAACATCCATGCATCTGTCCTAACATTCGAATTTATAATAGTAGGATTATGTACATCGTTAATTGCCTAAAAGCGTGTTTCCATTTCGTTGTTCAATTGAAATAAATATGTTAATATTACTTCACAATCGGGTCAGTAAAGCTTGCAGAGAGGCTCTCTGAAAAATTTACGCCCCCAACATATAAAGCCTCTACTTCATATTAAACGTAATTTATCATGAAAATTAAAAACTTGCATACGTTTTACGTCAAGAGTCGAGAGGCTGCGAGCTTCCTCCTTTATTTATTATGCAGGGGGAATTGTACACGGTAATATTATTATGGTATATTATTATCTGTTATTTACAAAAGAATTTCGAAAAATAACTAGGTCGGAGCGCGGGGGCTATACGATTGTTACGAAAGAAATCTTGAGTTCGCTTCCTGGGTTGGTCAAAAGCGATATTGAAAGAAAGAAAGAAAAGCTTTTATTGTGAACATAAAACGACGTACTCGTAAAATACAAAAAAAAAAGATAATAAAAAGAACAAAATAATTAAAACTTATTTTCTAAAACAAAGACAAAAGCAATGAAATAATTATAAAATCTGTGGTGGCTTTTTTCTGTAATGCTCATTATCAGCCTGAAGTTTGGAAATGTGGCCGATTAATATCTCGTCCCCTATTACTAGGGACCTAACATTGCTGGCAAAATGTGAGTATGATCCATTTCTGTTTAGGTCTTTGGGGAAAAAAGCTTGACGCTTTAATATTCTGATATCGTAATACAGAATGAGCTGTTATAGTGTATAAACAATTTGAACGCTAGCCTAGCAAACTTATTGAAAGTTTGAGAAGCACACGGTTGTCGTAAGTGGCTATTTCATAAGAATATGAATAAATGAATATTCTTAGACGAAGAAAATTTTATACCTATGAGCTACTCAAAACTAAATGTTTAATTCAAATTTAGGGGATTTTGGAGTACTTCATTATGTTATTAATAGAGCTCAAATTGCAATGGCATGTATTTTATTACAGTAAGTACATGTACCGTTAGCCACGCATCTGTTACAGGATAAACCGAACCCGGTTAGGAATAGGGTCACCGAAGACGCATTGTTCGCAATAAGTCAGTGTTCCAATGGTGCGTAACCGCCGCTACAGGCTATCTCGAACAACATTTATTTCCTTCCACTTACTCCAGCCACTAACAATTAAGGTTCACAATAGATTGTACTAAACTTAATGCTTTAATATTTATATAATATATTAGCTTTTTGCGTGGTGTGTCGGTAAAAAGGCTATGCTATTTTGGACTATAATATATGATATCTGTGTACTTAAATTTAAACAGATTATTTTAGCGTTTTGACGTGATTGAATAAATAATATCCATTCAATGATCTAAACTTACGCATTTATAATATTAACTCAGTAGCTTAATTAAGTAAGAAATTAACTAATTACATTATATTCTTATTAACTGTGTTAAGGTTCTGTACCACTCTACGAGTATGTACATTCTAACATAAATTAGATATAAATTAAATATGTTGACCTGAGTTTCTAGACAGCTTTTCTCAATGCTCCTTGTGCCAGCGAGCTGGCTGTAAGAAAATTAGTGACGTGTTGCTTTTGGCTTTATATATTTACATAAGTATCATTCAGATCACAGAACAATGAAAACCTATCTCTGTTCTGTGATTCAGATCATTTAAATGAATAGAAAATTGAATTAGAATAATAGAAATTAATTACAGAGCCGATCGTTGAATCCAACAAAAGAGGAAGGCTTACGAGACAGTCGTTCGTAGTCCTTTCTAGGTTTTTCAGTCATAGGGCCGTTTTTAAAAAATAAACAAATGTTGCTTTGTTTTAATTTAAATGGGTTCGAGTACTCCTTGCCTTCGGGCAAGGCACAATATTTTTCAAAAGAATCGTTTAATATTCTCAATCTTAATTCAAAAAAATCTCATACACATAAGCAGCGCTTATTTCTATTCAAAATAATTCCCCCGTCAGCGGCACACATAAACATTAAGCGATATTTCCAATCCCACAGCCGCACTCGTGTTTTATTAGATTTTTCGCAAGCTCGCGTTATCGCGAATCTTCACCGGTGCCAAATAATAATAACGAGATTCAGCGAAATTTACGTTTCGTTTACCGTTACGCGTCACCCTCCTTTGATAATAAGAATGATAGGCATTTTCCAATATCAAAATATATATCTATACATATTACATGTTTGTTTTTGTATGGAAAAAGTCAGCAAACAAACATACGAGCGTAATGGTAAGTGGTTAGAGTCCTGGACAGCTTCTAGTACCTGAGCTATCTCTCACAAGCCGACCCTGAAACATGTATCATTATTTACCGCATTTTCACTTCTGAATTATATATTGTAAACGTATACGTATTTTCCATGATCCACTACATGGGAATAAACACCATAAAATTCCAGTACTCACAATTTCGAATAGAATAAACCGAACAGTTATTTTTTTCTGGTAATGCCATTCTGGTTCGTAAGGGCTTCTTCACGCTTCGTTCCCATGAAAGAGGAAAGACATGAGCCAATAGTGCATTTCAGATTTTGATGGTGCGGCAGAGATTCTTATCCCTGCCGTAACTTTTTAGAACGTACAGAGATAGCTTATTTAGTCAACAACGTTTATCACAACTAAACATCATAACCTCGTCAACAATATTGTGCAGCTAAAAACATCTAAGCATCAATTCGCCCGCATACTCTTAGAGCTGCTATAAAACATTAATTTAAATGTAATATGTTAATTAGCAAGTTTTATGCAGGCGAGCATGCACACAGATAGTTTGTTACGCAGAGAGCTTTTACTCGTTTTATTGTGACCCTCGGTTTTGTGAAAAATATTATTCAAATGCAGAAGCGTCACGTGGACACGTATATTTATTTGAATAGTGAACTATCGCGTTTCCGCTCTATCTATATGTTGCTTTGGAAAAATGCAGTGTTTATTATAGGAATTTATTTAATCATGGCCGCTACTTGCGCGAGGTTTCGCTCCCGTCGTTCTTTATTTAGACACTGCTCAGCTCCTATTGGCCGTGAATTCCCGTTATTAATTGAATTGAGATGCTGCAGTTTATGTCTCCCAATTTTGGAAGTGAATATTTTTTCTTTCTTTTATGCGTCCGGAGTAAGTTTTCGGTAAGAACATCGTCGTTATTAAATGAAGCGAGTAAATCGTGCATCGCATGTGATCTGAGCGCAAGGTGAGTGGCGCAGCGCATGCAGCGGAGGTCGTACTTCGGTGACCGCATGTTGCCGCACTTGCACCCGACAGATTTAATCAGGCGCCAACAACCGCGAACACGATCTCAGGCCGTTCCACTCCAGCGACCACTTCACTAGTATCACTCACCATTATGGACCAAGTTCAATTTTTAAATTAAAACTAGTCCGTACATAAATCGAACTAGTGTATTATTGCCTAATAAATATCATTCGTTGATGGATTTGTTATTCAATTTATTTCTCTAACTCTTCAAAATTGTAACACGCACTCAGTGAAACGATTGAAACAACCAATCGTGTTAATCATGTGCTAACGTTCTCACTTTCATGTGCGAGTCGATGATCGATAGCTGATAGTGAAAACGAAAAAACTCGCACTCATAAATAGTGTTTCTCATTACAAACACTAGAGGGCGCATCCATTTCATACAAACCGTAGTTAACTCACGAATAGGTAGAAAAACTCGCACTAGGAACAGTTCTCGGAACAAAACCTGCACGAACGCTCGTTTTCTATTAACGTTCCATGTTACTGCATTTATTAACCCGACGTGTCTTATGGAAAGGTGCACTTAAAGTCTGAGACAAAAGGTACAATTTAATATAAAAAATAATAACATTATTAGGCGTCATCGTCAGTGTCATGCAATGAATTCACTTCGTCACGTTTCTAAGAAAGAAATAAGCGAATAAAGAAAGAGGGGAGCATGAAATCGGTAACAAACATGCAAATAATGTACTTCGCGGGCAACGAACCGAGAGAGTTGAACCTTTGAGTTCAATATACGCAGAATACAATATTATTGAATTAATCTTCTCCGGCGCGAGATAAGCGTATTTGGGTTCTTTGAACGCATTCGTGCAGCGACTCTAATAGTTAATCTAACTTAATTTATGCAGCGGTAAACTGTCTTCGATGTAATCCCAATTTTGGAGTGGAATATCTATATTTTAAGTTAATTCCCGCAACAGGTAACGATTTCCATATTGCAGAGGCTTTTACCGACTAACATTTTAACAAAGGTGAATTACATCCTGACTCAGAACCACAGGTCACAAACAAAACTAATTGTCCAGCGAGTGAAACGAATTATAATCTGTGTGGTTCAATAGGCAGTAATATAAATATATTTTTTATTTTTAGGGTTCCGTACCTCAAAAAAAAACGGAATCCTTATAGGATCACTCCGTTGTCCCTCCATCTGTCTGCTTGTCTGTCGGTCCGTCTGCCAAGTATATTTTTCTCAAGAACGCGTAGGGGTATCGAGGTGAAATCAGAGTTCTAAGTAAACGCAATCAAAAGATACAGCCGTTTATACTCCATGTTTATCACTTATCTTGACGATCAGAAATAATGCAGTCAGCTCTCAAAATAGGCATTAAGATATTGAATAGAACCGATAAATCTGGGCGAATCAATTAGATGTTGGAACGGTGGTGTGATTGAAGATTGTAAGGTATATCAGTGTCACGGGTGTCTGCGGCGCGAGGAGTCAGGAGTCGGCTTTATCCGACGCTATAAATTGTACTCCCTACAATTTGTCCGATGTCTTACGTTATCGTTTCTTTGTAATGACTTTTAAAGCTCACTTTTCAATTATAGTCGTAAAGTTTATGTAATTTTTGACCAGGCTTAATTAATTTTACCATTTCCATTATTAAGAAAAAAGTCAATAAAAACCTATTGGGATTTTCTGTTTTGAAATTCTCTCAATATGGGCCCGGAGTTTAAAAATATACCCGGTTCGTCCTCTATTGGGGTAAATGGGATACGAACATAGCTGACGAAATGTGGGTGTAAGTAGTCTCTACCTTCCCCTTTGGGGCAAAAACGGGTGATGTACGTTTTGTTATATAAAGATTTATAATTTCTTTATGAAATAGTACTCCTAGAAAGCTGTTTGAAATACATATGACAGAAATCTCGTTATGTTAAAGTATCATTTCTTACTTTCATAAGTAGAACGGAGACACGAATGCACCGAGTTATACAAATTGCGTTCTATTCGGTCTCCACTGGAAAATACGAGCTTTTCACAAAAAAGGGGTTTGTTCGCTTCAATATTACGTTTTACAAAGAGTGCGCGAAGAATATTCACGTCCTGTTGAATTATTGTGTTGACAAATGGTTTGCTCGGAACCACAATCAGATAAGTTAAATGCATTTACATTTTAATATTACACACAATATTTTTACTTGTAGCCTGTAGCTCTCAAACAACTGTAGAAGTTTTGAATTGATTCGTCATAATAACGCGGGTAGGTAGCAGTTTAAATGACGAGACCATACAGTTTATATTCGGCAGGTGTAACTTATCTAACTTAAAGTTTAAAAATAATAGTCAATGGGTAGACTTAATAATCATTATTTTAAATGCCTTAATAATCTCCGCACTGTAACTGAAGGTTCTCAATATCATTTATTATAATAAGTCACCAAACACGACTGTATACTGAACTATACTGTAGCTAGTTAAAGGTTTTGAGATAAATTGAGAGACAAACATACAACGTAAACAAAACTCAAAGAAAGAAGTGGAAAAAATCATAACGCGTCAGCAGTTTTAGTTTGCTTTAGGAACTTTGCTCTCGTCGGTAAACAATCCTGACGACACGGGTACACAACTGTTCGCAAAGAAATATACGTATTTCGGAGACGCTGCACACACATGTTCTTTGAAGATATACGGCGTTATACTACACAATAACTAGTGTATAGGGCGAGGCAAACAAAATAATAGGTTTTGCAGGAGACGTAGGAGAAATAATAATATCTGGCGTGGTATTAGATTTCCATTGTTACGGAATTTTTTCTTCTTATGGTTTTTAAATTTTTTTGTCATAACGAACTTCCTTGGACTTCAATGAATATCTAAAATAAATAGCTGAATTGGTCCCGCCGTTCTTGAGTTTTGTGCTTAGCATAATATTTAAATTTTTTAGAGTGACAGTAACAAACTTTTTGTTAATGAACTTAAGAAGGTATGAATAAAAGAAAGAACTTAAAACCACAAAAATAAAAACAAACAGCATTTCCTTTAGCTATATGAATATTAATAATGTTTTACATAACTCAAACATAAATAAAGTACCAATTACCAATTTTTGTCTTTGTCACAAATAAACTTATTTCTGCACAAAAGAAAGTGTTCAAAACGACGCAAACGTTTCACAATGCGATAACAATAGCACCAACTATAAGTTCGATTAAAACGGAACAAAACTCTGCAAAATATTTCACAAAGAAAACAATTTTAAAGGAAAACTGAGAGCAAATTCAAAGCATTCAGGAGACGTTTGGATCACAAACTTGAATCGATCCGTCGTCCCGTGAATAAATAACGTTTTCGCGTAATTTAACCGTATCATTCCGCGATTGTACAGAACCAGCTATGGTTGGTGTGCAGTTATGGAACTGGGAGTAGCGTCGAGAGTTGGGTGCCGTTCTACGTCGAGTTTCACAAATTGTACGGGCTCGAGTTTGTGCTGAAAAATGCTTTCCTTTTAACAAGTGGAAGGGGACGGGCGCAGGTTAAATGGTCATATTCAGTCAACTCCCGCTACAAATGGTTGCTTCTCATGCCCGCACGTTTTGTTTGCGCTAGCCGTGTTTTGATGTTGTATTTTTTCTGTAACACCATTAGATTTAAAATAATATAATATTTCTGTGTTTTCCTACTGTTTTTTTGTAATTTGTTTTTGAATGATGTACTGTTAACAAGGTCAGAAGCATCATTACAATAATGAGGATTAGATATTGAAGAAAAAAATGTTTTTGCGCGTGCCTAACTCTGTAATAGATCATGGTCTTTACACCATTGAGTTATAAATGGGGATGAATGGATAAATACTCCAAAAATACGATGTAAAGCATTTCTTAAACTAACATTCTAAATGCGAAATAAAACTTAACATGAAAGGCCATAAAATGTTAACCTACAAAGACCATTGTTTTCACAAAGTTTTCTCCAATTTACACACACGGCCTCATAAAGCAAAAATGTAGGGTAGAATAATAAGTTTTTTAATGCAATTAAACGAATCTGCCGTACAGAGTGCAGTGGGGGAATGTGAAAAATAAAAAGGAAAAAAGTAGAGGTAGGTTTGTGCGCTCGGGTGAGGAGGCAACCACTTTAGATGGAAAGCGTGGAAGATGTGAGCCATGGTAACTATCGCAAACTCCGCGCAAATACAATCAGAGACAAAAAACATTTTACTTTTTTTTTCACAGGGCACAAGCAATAAAATCCTAGCCGTTATATCTACTATAGAAAGCCAATCAAAACTAAAACACAGTTGGTGACAATTTATTATTTTCGGTACAGTATTATTATACTGTTTATCTGTTTCTCTGTGTGGTGACGGATTAAGAATACATATTATGTCACTACCCCATCTCATCCCGTGGGCGACACCCACACACAAAAGGCGACTAAGGGAGTAACTTCAAGCAAACAAGAGCACTGTAAGAAAAGGAATATTTGATACAGACCCTATACCAACACATCTGGCCAGCATGGTATAGTAGGCTAAATTCTCTCCACATTATTTTTACCTACAAATAAAATATAAATATTTTAAAGGTCAAATCTTAAAGAAAAACATAGGCTACATTTTACCAAAATACCACCCGCCAAGCCGCGGACACAAGCAAGTTCTCTTTATACATTTTGTGTTTAATAGTACACCGTAATTACACAATTAAAAAGTGATATCTAATATTTATGCGCGCTATTCATTGGTATGTGTCGTTTATAACGTGTTCGGTCATGGATGGGTAGGAGGGGGACAGACGGTGTAAAGGGCATAGGTACTCTAACGGCTAGATTTAACAACATTGTAAAAATAAGTTTTTTAGAGAAAGTTTAGTGAACCGTGACCGTGGATTTGTTCTTCATCGTAGATACCAACATAAATATGTATTATACTATCTGTTGCCGGCAACTACGCCCAAGTTATATGTCGATAAATAGTAGCCTATAAGCTATTCCTGACTATAATCTATCCATATGCAAAATTTCATAAAGATCCATTCTGTTTTTCTGGCGATATAGAGTAAGCCGTCACGGACCTAGCAAAATAACAGTGTTGTTTAGTTATGATTAGATAAGTAACCAGCATATAAGCTGAGCTATGACCATTTTTGTCCATTAAAACTAATTTAAATTTTTTGTTACCTAGTTTTTAAGGTAATATACCTATTCAGTTTTTATGTAGCATAGTTTATTTGTTTAAGTTTTGTGGGGGATAAAATAAAAGTCTTTTCTTTCTTTTTTCTTTTTAATACCACATTCAAAATGCACCCGTCCATATTTCCATCCTCATTTATAATAGTCAATACGTTCCTAAAGTTCGAGACAGCTCGTTATATTTCAATTAACATTTATATTATTTTTCTAATTTGCGTACTTCATTACTTATGCTGTCTGTACATTTCATTACCTAAGTACGTAAAAGCTATATGAATGTAAATTAATAGCAAATAAGAAGAAAAGAATACGCAAGTAGGCTATTTATTACGTATTTCTCGAGTTGGAAGTAGAGCTTGTTGTTGTAATTTGATCTGTTATGAGCAGATCTCGTCGAGATTTAGGTTCAATTGCCAATGATATTCGGATAAACAACTTTAATTTAATAAGTTTTAGGCTTTTCCTGAAAAAAGTTGAATGAAAACGTAATTTTTTCGGACTCATGTAATTTTTTTTAAGCATGCAGTCCATCATAAGATAAATAACTACCAACGCCTTTCATCAGTTAAGCCCATAATACAGCCAAGTAATTTAAATGCTACATGAAATTCAGTTTCCATAACCACAAAAGGTTTTCCCCTGTATATTTACATCATTTCATATTTCTATGCAATTCCCTTCCTCATAAGGACCTTCCCATACGTCAACAAATATATAGATAACACAAGTACTACCAAAACATAACTTTCGTCCTTTCTATCAAAACATATTCCCTGAATGAATATTTGCGCGCAAAATTTTCACGTAACACTTTCTCTCGTCACCAAATTCTTTGTAGTATGGATATGAGTCGCAAGCTTATGACGTCACATACAAAGGACAAGTCCAGTGAATGTCCAGTGAATATCCAGTGAACGTCTCAATAGTTATTATATCCAGTGACCCCACTTTATGGGATTCTTGCCCTGTATCTTTTACGTTTGACTGCACTTGGACAATCCTTCAAATATAACTTGTGCCATCATAAAACCTTATACGGCGATAAGTATCATAGTAGTAGTCAGTAGAGAGTGGGAATTTTAGTGTTCCATAGCACCAAAAACGTGTGTATTTTCGCTATTGACAATTTTTTTTGTTATTATATATGATAGATATTCGGATATTTAAAATAATAAGCCATAACATGGAACTAGTATTAGGGAGTGCAAATTCTTACTTTGTATGCTTCATCATTATCATCATCATATCAGCCCAACGACGTCCACTGTTGAACACAGGCCTCACCTAATTTCCGCCACATGATTACATACAATTAAATTTTTGTTATTATGCATAAGAATTTTTGCCTTAGGTACTGTACCTTTATTTGTCGAAAGCTTTCAATGAATCTGCTGTAAAGCTCATTTTAGCAAGCATAAATTGTTTCCCTAGAGCTTCAAAACTGGACATTATCATAAAAGCTCCATACAATATTGTATTTAACTTTTACATAGCTATTATTCTCAACTTTTGACTTTTCACAATTCCTTTAGTTTGATTTTTCAATATAATCCCAAATGTTTCCACGTCACTAAAGCCGTCTTATAATACGAGTATATAATTTTTCAAATAACTAAGCGAGTTCAGCTGGATGGAATAGATATTTTGTATAACACCTACGCTTTACAAACATTTGATATATTCCCGTGTTTTGAACTGTATGTTATCTAAAAAGGTTTAATATTTCACACCTACACTTGATTTACAGTCAAAATTTACTTTACTGAAAGACACGGAGATTTGTTATTTTCCATAATAAGCTCGAAGACATGTAACGGTTGCACCCGTTGCAGGATTTCTTTTTAATTTACTTTTAATAATTTAATCCTAAATTAATACAAATTCTTAAATTCGAACCGAGTCTTCGTCGGAGCATCCGCCGAAGGCGGAGCTTGGGGCTCATTACAATTTTAATTTCTAGTGCAGTGCACGCTATTCTGGTCATTTAAATTAATACTATAGACAATATTCACCAGAAACGCATCACTCACTGATAAGGATAGTGCTATGATAGCTGCAGTTTACTCCGAATATCATCGAACTATTTACTTTGAACGAGAAACACAATCCACTCATCTTGTGTCTTTCTATTTTATCGTCTTCTATTTTATTTTAACGGAACTCAACCCTAAATCGGCAATATTTCATAATAACTTATTACAAAAGTTGTCTCAAAAGTACAGAACAATTATCCGGAGTTCGGTTACCGGCTCGATTGCGGTTAAATTCGGTTTACACTTAGCATGTTAGATAAGCAACTCTGACAGTTAAAAGACGTATTTAAATCGTTTGAAGTAGAAACTCCACGTTGAGTTTGACGCACTTTGGGAACTCTGGGTTCGGTTATTTAAGTTTGTGTTCATTAAAATTCAATATCTGAGTGAGTGGGGACCGATATCGATCGTAGCCGGCGACTTTTGGGCGCCGGGGGGGCGTGACGCGTAAACAACGCACGGGGGACCCCGCTGCATCCAGCTACCGACATGGGACTAATAAACAGTAAATATTCAGGTTCTGCTAGGGCTGACAGAAGCTCTACTATTGGGTGTCCAACTTCAACGGACAGTAATACGACGCAACAAGATTGCTCCTTCCATCTACTCTAATCCTCCACTCAAATAGAAACCACTGCAATAATAGTACTGTCTAAGATGGTTCAAATTCCTGCTGGTGAATATTTTTGGGGAGGAAAAAATATATGTACTGGCATTGAATCATTGAACTTTAAGTTGCCAGTACCGCCAACCTACAATTCATGTAGTTTGGCGAAAGACAAAGCTATGACCACTGCTTATCATCAAAAGTTCAGGATATTAACTTATCAGAGACGTGTGCCAACCCTATTATATCCACATACTCGTAAACTACCAACCCTACTACGTACACATTCACGTTTCAGTCGTGTGTGAATGAAACATTTCTTTCGTGTAGTGTGTGTATAATCTATTCGATACGAATTTATTGGGGCGCCTGCATATCGACTTTTATTCGAGACTGGGTATATCCGGAAAAATATCAATACCACCAGGACTTTCAATCCGTCACCAGTGATCCTAGTGGTAATATCAATATTCAATTGTTAGATTTCGATATCGATGTCAAAATATATTAAAATTTTCAAAAATTTGACAACGATATCGAAAAGCCCAGACACAATCCCGCTGAAGACCTACTTGTAATCTCGAATAGGGTGCTTTGCTAGAGTGCCTTATATAAATATTGGCACTATTACTTCGCTATTAAGGCCTACAAATAGTAAATTAAATACCGCATTTATTATTTGCAGTTCAGTAAATTCGCATTTAATTTATTTCGAATGCAATGAATATCAAACGAGGGTCGCATTAAGTTTAATGAAAGGTAATTAATTACTATGATATTGTATTTACTATGCGTAACTGGTTAATCAACACTACGAATTGACGCAATTGCGATGCCGCATTTATTTCACCAATTCAACCCATAAACGTTCCAGTGCCGGGCACGGGTTTCTTCTTAAGATTTTCGAGAGAATTTGGCCTACTATACCACGCTGGCTTTCACGGGCTGGTATAGAGTTGAATTGAATTTTCCTTGTCTCAGTGCTCTTGTCTACTCAAAGTTTGGTTCCTTAGTTGCCTTTTACGACACCCACAGGTTGAAATGGGGTAGTGACATTATTTATTCTAAATCATTCACTACACGAAGCGTTTGTAGTAAGAATGGCAATTATATATCAATTGCAGTAATACCTCAATGCTACTTTCTACTTTTGCATCATCAATGCCTAGATAAAAAATTGACTATTGCAGCTGGAATGTATGTAACTTCTGCGCAAAAGGCCTGAGTTCGATCCCCGGGTCGAGCAAGTACGGTATTTGGTTTTTCTGTTATGAAATTCTCAGTAGCCCGGACGGCGCCGGTGCCGATATTAAATGGAATTTAACATTACTGGCGAAATTGGATGTGCTGGACCTCAATCTACCCTGCGGGGATAAAAAGCGTGACGCTTTGTAATGTTACCATCATTATCAGCGAATAGACTTGAATATTATTTCTTGGTAAGATTATTAGCTGCGGTTTCTCTAGACTCTAGTTACGAATAGTTAAAATTTACCCAAGAAATGACCTAGTGCCCTTGTACGGTCAGGCACTAGTCTTGCTAAGTGGTATGTATGCTTATGCTTCGGCGTTTTGAAATTATGGATATGTTCAGCTTCTTTTGTTGCTGACTTTACCAACATACAAACTCACATAGCTCTAAGGTATCAAGAGAAAACCGCCTCGCTCTGACTGACACACGAGTAGATACCGCGGCCCATCCAAGCGATTATTCAAAGTGTCACACACGTAACAATATCTGGTCGAATAAAACGGGACACAGATGTACGGTCATGTGATCACCGCAATGAGAACACAATAGCTCGACAATGGGTTGTCAGTGAATGCACAATGTCGCGGTGAGAGCCCTATGCGGACATTACCGAAGTACTCGTCAGTGAAGCACCAAGCTTGTATTGAAGCTAGGACATCGAAACAAATGATTCATCTTCCTATTACAATTATTCCTCGTTCATTTTTCTTACAACCTTACTATGGCTGATAGCGTTCATAAGATTGTTAAGCTGCAATAGTCAATTTCTTTATCTCTAAATCTATACTAATATTATAAAGCTTAAAAGTTTGTTTGTTTGATTGAACGCTAGAATCTCAGGAACTACTGGACCGATTTGAAAAATTCTTTTAATGTTGGATAGCCCATTTATCGAGAAAGGTTAAACATCACGCTACGGCCAATAGGAGCTGAGCAGTGGAAAAATAAAGAACGACGGGAGCAAAGCCACGTCCGACTTCTAGAAGTATTTAACAAAGCCGCTCTCGTAGTTACCTTACTTTCATTCTGTGATAACGTTAGATTTAATCTGTTACCGTTGTAAATATCAAATATTTGACATTTACAACGATAACAGAATCGACATATTGATTTTATTGATACCTATAGCGAGTAGTCCTCAGAATATCCCGCAAAATATAGAATATGTAATAACGCTATTTGTTACTAGATTTTCATATTAAAAACATCGCTAAAAGCTAGCTATATAATTATTTTAAGTTGCCCCAGCTGCGCTTAGACTATAAAATACTTTATAGCACATATTACTTGAGAAATACGTAAATTTTCACATACACTTGACTTTTTGGCTACGTTTAGTGTGCTGTAAAGTTGTTTTGATTACTACATAAGTAATGAGGTCTTAACACTAAAGCACGTTAAAGGAAACCTGAAAAATTTAATCATTAAAACCTATCGCCATAAAAATTGGAACATGTTCTTAAAAGTAAACCACAATTCAGCTGCACAATATCGAACAATGTGCAAGGAATATATGATCAAATATTCTATGTATTCTAAATACACTGGCAATTGGAAAATGTATAAATTGTATGTATCATCATCATCATCATATCAGCCCAATGACGTCCACTGTTGAACATAGGCCTCATCTAATTTCTGCCACAGCGAAATTGGATGCATTGGATGAATAAATTTAATCATGCATTGCAAACCACAATCATCCCACTGCTAGGCACGGGTATCCTCCAAAGATTGTGGAGGGAATTTAGCCTACTATACCACGCTGGCCAAACGGATTGGTATATGATTTGTTTCGAATTTTCCTTTTCTCGCAGGTAGTGCTCTTGTCTGCATAAGGTTACTCCCTTAGTCACCTTTTACGACACCCACGGGTTGAAATGGGGTAGTGACAATATGTATTCGTCACTACACAGATTCTTAATCCGTCAATACACGGATTAATTTAATCATATTCACAATTTATTTAACCTAATTCAATAAATACGGCCATTATGAAATGATTTACAATTCGGATTGGCTCATAACATAGTCATTAAGTTTTAATTGATGTTGACCGCAAAACTAGGTACAAATCATTTGTCGTTACCACAGAATAGAATAACAAACATTTGGGAATTAGTAAAAACAATGTTGGACCAAAACGCGGTATTAATCGACCCGTTTCAAGCCACATTATTAATTTTATATCAGTCGCAAAATCGGTTTCAGCAAATTATATAACGCACGACTGATTTACGTGATTAGAGATGAATTGCTATTACATCTAGATGAAAATTACCGGCTATGGCATTCAATTTTGCTACTCCTTGAAAATATAAAGTATAGAAGTCGGGCGGGGCTTGGCTCCTGTAGTTATTTATTTGGTCACTGCTCAGCTGCTATTGACCGTAACGTGATGTTATATAGCCTATAAACCTTTCTCGATAAATGGGCCAAGAATAAAATATTTTTTCAAATCGGACCAGTAGTTCTTGAGATCCTAGCGTTCAACCTAACAAACAAACACTTGTTTGTCTTCAGTTATATAATATTAGAGTATAGATAGGCATTAATTATTTAAGGAATCGGGTATTCTACTTCAAAGCATGTATTGTGAAGAAACGCGGCCAAAACTACGCATTATAACAATATTCCAATTGAATATTTTGTTCAAAGTATACTCGTACGAAACTTGAGAATCTAAGTATAACACGAGACACAAATAAACAATGCGGATAGTTCGGTTGTTTACACAAACCATACAAACGCACAAGAATACCTTTACAAAGGAAATAACTTGAATAGTGGTAACTTAATACTTGCAGGGGCGTCGGAAAATTTCACCATCAAAATATTGTGTGTATAGTGAATGTAGTATGTTGCTGTTAAAGTTATTATTAACTTAATTATAAATTTAACCAGATAATAACCTTAAAGTTCAAGTTCTTAAGTTATTAGGAACCGGGTCAAACGGGGCGAATAGGGACCGAAGGGAATAGGAACAAAAGTTGTAAAGAGAAATTCTGATATATATTTTTTGACAAAAAGATTACGTTAATGTACTATATGAAACTTTATTGGATAATAATTTGAATAATAAGCTCGTTCTAAGTTGTTTGTAGTGTAGAATTACGATCATCTGAAAAGTTCTAAATTATCACAACATCACATTTCGGCAGCACAATTAATAGTAGGTGAGCATGTTGCCCTTAACTATGCCCATATTCTGGCTTAAATTGTGAGTTTCAAGACAGCCTAAAGGCCAGACAAATTGGTAACACTAATATCATTTATATTGATTAATTACTGACACTTTTACTAAGCAATTTTAAAATCAAAACATAATCTAGACTAATGTATATTTTGTTGTTTTATGAAATATAAACAAGTTCAGCAGGCAGCTGGGGTTTCTCATGAATCCTATCTAAATATTCATTTACTAGATCAACAGAGTGAATGAACTAAATTGAGAATTCTTGTTATAATAAACTCTGAAAAACATTCAAAGAAAACTGTAAATATACTTTGACTTTAAAAACATAAAATAACAACAAACGGTATGTAAATGTACAAGATTGTTCAGCATACAATATAAATACTAGTTTAAATAGTAAAAAAGAATATTGTGACGGTTGCCTATCTTGATTTTTATTTTATTGTTAGCTAGTTCATGTTTCAGTGCATTTAAGAATACCCATTAGAAACGTTTTTGTGCCGAGTATTGGCAAGTTCTTGTTTACCGACAACTCAATACTAAACGATATTCCGTGACGAATTGTGCAATGAAAGCGGTTCGCAGTTTCAATTACTTTTACAAAAAAACATTAAACGACCATTACCACCTGCTAACGGTGAAGGAGAATATTGTAATAAAATAACTATTAATGCAATATGCCCCAAAAATGTATTTATTTAGTAGTTACAATAAATAATGTTAAAATTAAGTACAAAAGAAAATTGTAACTAAAAGTTTAACCAAGCTCTTAATTAACAAGGTATAATATTGTCTCATCCCTTTTTAAAATATTTCGATATACCTATATTTTTTTTTGTATTCGTAATATATTGGGACAATTTTTTTTTTTTGGAAATCGTATATTTTCGAAATCTAAGTGTATTTTTGGATTAACATAATTATTACCAGCTCGAATCCGGTACAAGTCGCTAGTTAAGTACATTGAGCTTTTTACGTATGAGTTTTCAATCAGGCAGCCCTGCAGGCATTCTTATTAAATTAATAAGCGGACCCTTTGATAGCGAGCATTCGTTTTTTTTTTTTGCCGAAGGTACGCAATCCATTTTTAATATGATCGAATTTAAAAAAGGAGGTTGTAAAGGACTTCTCAGAATGTGCAATATCAAATGTCTGGACCGAATGGAATTTAATCACACGCCACCCACGATCCAAAGAGACTGCTGATTTTTACTTCGCAAGTTAACTGTCTTGGATATTTTTAAACTGAAAATGAAGTGCCTACCTTCTACTTTGTTGGAGCAAGAGTACAACTGTTAATGAGAAGTCTTAGATTCAATTCACGTTGAAATTTGGTATGGAATTTCCTATAGTGATTTTTTTATTATCAGCCCAGTTTCTGGCTTGGAAAGAGATACTCTCGCCTTTTATTAATATATATTTATGCTAAAATGTGCATATTATGATTCACTCAATTATAGTCCTTAGGTGAAATATACTTCAATTATTCTCATTGCAAGAAGAGGAAGAAGGTAGGCGAATTATTTTTCTTAAAACTGCTAAATGAGAAGTGAAGCCTTCGGTTTTAATAGCTACCTATTTCCAACTATGAGTATTGCTTCAAGAACACGATAATTATCTAACACACAAAGCGGTTAAGCTTAATTGGTAGTTCAAAGAAATAAAAACAAATTACACAGTTGATAGCTAAATATAAAGAGTTCTAACAAGAAATCTTTTTCTTGGTATCAAGCAACAGAAGACTGCGTCCATAATTATATAAGGCGGCTAATTTACAGAATAGTACCGACCAGAGACCCTTAGCGAATGGCTGTGCTGTAAGTAGGGAGCCTTAACTATAAGTAGGAACAAACATCGCGTTTCTTAGATACCAAACGTTACAATTAGCGAGGCTTCTTGCAATTGACTCAATGGTGAGACATGAAAATGGGATTTTTTATATAAATGCTAAACAAGTAATGGAAAAATTCAAACCCACGACGGGACTTGAACCCGCGACCCTGCCATTCCGTGTGCAGTGCTCTGCCTACTGAGCTACGCGGGCGGACATCCCTGAGATCGAATTTATCCATTACCTGTTAACATGATGACGTCATGACAACGTTTTGCGTCAGTAGGCAGAGCACTGCACACGGAATGGCAGGGTCGGTTTGAATTTTTTCATTACTTGTTTAGAATGTATATAAAATGTTAAACCAAAGCAAAGGAAATTGCTTAATACTTAATATGAAAATGATATCTCAGAATGCAAATACAATTATCGCGTGTATAGGACTTTATGGTCAATGGGACCATGGGTAAACAGCCTTGATATTTTTTTTATACAACAATGGTGGTAAACAAATTTACGGCCCGCCTTATGGTAAGAGGTTACCGCAGCCTACGGACGTTTACAATTTACAACATCACATGCGCGAAGCCGAGCCTTTAAAGCCTTTATTTAAAAAACAAAAGGAGTTTAACATAGGTAATGATATCTCTTATATGACAGACTATTATAAATTATACTAACACCATACTAATCTTACAATTAACGTTTGCCGTATAATATACCTATCTGTTTGATTATTCTCCAAGTTTATGGAGACATTCAGCGAATGTCTGAATGTTATATGGACTCTCAACTTTATTGGTACGTTTCGATTTACGTTATGTATACTGTAATGTATAAAAGGTAATTGTTGCCTGTTCCTATTGTATGAAGGCATGTTACTGATTTATACAGTTGGATTAAGGTTTTTATGGGACGTTGAATACGTTATTTGGTATACTACGCATGCATTATTTAAATATATTAAAGGGTTCTTCAAAAGGAGAGTAAAACGTAAGGTTACGCTTTTCTTGAAGGGATAGGCAGAACTATATCTCAAACACATTTCGCCATTTTCTCGCAGGGGTAAGTAGAAGTGCAACTTACCTACATTTCCAGATATTTTTGATCGTTGACCATTGTAATGGGCACAAGGCTATTGCCACTTACCGCGCACATGAAATTGATAATTTCAAGACAGTACAACCTAATTTAATTTTTTCTCGACCCATAAATTGAACCTCGGAACCGGGAACCCGGGACCTCGGATACTAATTGCACGGCAGTCGTACATACTCCTGCTGTGCTACCGAAACATTTAGAAAAAATGGAGCGAAAAGGGGAGTGAATAGGTTTTGAAACTGTTAGCAAAGCTTTTATGATATCTACCCATGGTGTTGTAAGTTGTAAGCCGTAGGCTACGGTGACCGCTAGCTATTAGGTGGATCAAATTCTTATTGGCCATCAGTGTATGGAATGAAAATGTTTACAACATATATGTAGATCACGCCTCTTTCCCAACAGAGGGGTAAGAAGAG
Source organism: Laspeyria flexula (assembly GCA_905147015.1). Lineage (NCBI taxonomy): Eukaryota > Metazoa > Arthropoda > Insecta > Lepidoptera > Erebidae > Laspeyria > Laspeyria flexula. Next base: position 4,173,503 of record LR989958.1, read on the forward strand.
ACCATTTCCTTCCACTTGCTACGATTCTGACATACATCTTTGGCTTCTTCAACATTCATCAGTCTTTTCATGCATTCTCGCCGGTTGAGGGTACTCCTGATCTGTCCCTTCTTTAGAACGTCACCTAAATTGGTCAAGGTACGTTCTTCTAGATCTTCCCCTTCCAACGTTTCCTTTCACATTCGCCTCATATATAATATTTGTCATTTCCTACATTCATTCTCTCGACATGTCCAAACCAGCTTATAAATCTGATAAAAATATTATATCATGGAAAATATTACAAAAACAACTTATCGAATGACGCCATTATGAAATCCACTTTATATCTACACCAAGAGAACTGAAAGCAATCAACATTGACGTCAACAATATAAAGACACTTGAGCTCAAGTCATTTACCATCTTTTACATCAAAGCCAATTTTGTAAAGAGGCAGTTACTTACGTCATGGTAAAAAAGTAACACAACCGTTCGTAAGGGCCTGTACAAACAATACTATGTCAAAATTATTGTTTGCAACTTTACCACGTCGTAACCTACTAACAGAATTTACTAAATTCTTCTGGACAGTATAGAACGACCGATGTTGAAAATAATTCAATGTTATATTAACTCGTACTTATAAGTCGTAATCATCAGCAACCCATTAGGTCCCACTGCTGGGCTCGGGTCTCCTCCCCTCTGACTAGAGAGCTGAGAGGGTTTAGGCCATAATCCACTCACGCTCGCCTAGTGCGGGTTGGTGGATCAGACATACTCATAGAATTTCTTCTACGGTATGTGGGTTTCCTCACGATATTTTCCTTCACCGTTAGTATTACCTAACTAGTTTTTTTTTTTTTTTTTTTTTTTTTTTTTTTTTTTTTTTTTTTTTTTTTTTTTTTTTTCATAGACAGTCTATAAATATTACAATCTAGCTTATGGGCTAATGAGTAATTTAATTTTAACCTAAATTGCTATATTAACATAATTCTAAGAATGCGTCCAATAACACTTTACTTAGTTTTTATTAAGGGGAAGTCACTTTGTTCTTGTGTTCTTTAAAATGCACTTATCACTACACATTATTATTATAAATTGTTCACTACACTAACTCAAATGGTTTTGTCCGTTTAAGTCTTCGTACTAGATCTGTGTTGTCGAGCAGTTGGATGGCTTCGACGTTCACATGATGGTGGAGCCTCAATTCGTGGGCTGATGCATACTTCTGTACGATAGTATCTACGTTATCCATTTTAAGATCCCGGTGGATATCATCATTTCTTATGTACCAGGGCGCGTTCACAATTTCCCTAAGCACTTTGTTTTGAAAACGTTGGATGATTTGGCGATTACTCTGGCTGGTACAACCCCATAGCTGGATACCATAAGTCCATACTGGCATTAAAATCTGTTTGTACAGCAATACTTTATTGTAGACCGACAAGGTGGAGTGTCTACCTAGCAGCCAGTACATTTTCTTAAACCGTATGTCTAACTCATCTCTTTTTTTCTTAACATGTGCTTTCCAGCGCAACTTTGTATCTAGTGTCATACCAAGATATTTAGCGGTGTTGGCATATGGAATGTGTTTGCCATTAAGTAGTACTGGGAAATACTGGGCTTTCTTATTTGTGAAATCAATGTGGATGGATTTACTTTCGTTTAGCTTAATACGCCATTTTTTGGTCCAAAGAAAGACTTGGTTAACAGCTTCTTGAACCTTTTCTGCGGCTTCCTCATAGTTATTTCCAATAGCCAAAATAGCTGTATCATCAGCAAACGTAGCTATGGGGATATTTTCGCAGACTGGAATATCAGAAGTATATAATAGGTATAGGATCGGTCCTAACACACTCCCTTGAGGTACTCCAGCCTTTATTTGCCTAATATCCGAATAGGCGTCTTCTTGTCTAACACGGAACACTCGGTTCGATATGTATGACTCCAGAATAGTGGAGAATTGTGCTGGTAACATAGTTTTCAATTTATAAACTAGTCCTTCGTGCCATACCTTATCAAAGGCTTGGGCTATATCAAGGAATATGGTAGAACACACCTTTTTTTCTTCTAGTGTCTTTTCAATAATGTTTGTTATTCTGTGTACTTGATCAATTGTGGAGTGCTTTTCTCTAAAGCCAAACTGATGATCCGGGACTAGATTATTAATTTCTATGACTGGTTTTAGTCGTTTTAATAATAGTTTTTCAAACAATTTTGACATTATAGGCAATAAAGAAATTGGCCTATATGATGTTAATTCATAAGGAGGTTTTCCTGGTTTTGCGATCATGATGACTTCTGCTACTTTCCACAAATCAGGAACATGTTTTAGGCGAAATGCAGCATTTATGAGAGTAGTCAGTTTGACGATCGGTTTGCGAGAAAATTGTTGTAAGATTTCTCCTGTAATCAGGTCAAATCCTGGTGATTTTTTTGAGCTGATACTAGTTTTGATTAGTTTTGTGATTTCCTTTGGAGTTACTAATTTTATTTCAGAATTTTCTTGGGACAGATTACTTTCAGGTAGCAATTGAGAGCAATCTTCCAAATTAAAAAAAAAAACTAGTTATTACATGAGTTTTTTAACTACAAGTCAGTTTAATAATATTGATATTTGCAGGATGCTGCGTGTATTTAATATGTTATATATTTTTGAGTATTGATTGCAGTTTTGACTTATTTTCATCATAACACGATGTTGTTCATGGGCCAGTTTTTGTCGGCTTTGATTAATTTTTGACAGTTGGTAATTATTGTGAATGAATTTAGAATGAGCTGTAGTCCTGTCAAACTGAAGCAATGAATTTCCAATGCACACTATTCATCATCATTTCAACGCATAAACGGCACACTGCCGGTACAGGTTTCCTCCAAAGAATGTGAAGGGAACACACACATGTAACGCACACTATTCATATTGACTAATAAAGTGAAGTCCGCTGCAGACAGAGACATTCTACACCAAGCCTTACACTCATATCGCTGAAATATATCCTAAGTACAGAAGCAACCAGTATTGTCTTACGACTTCCCTGTACCTGAGTAAAAAAGCACTAAAACAAAAAACAAAGTTCGCACATAAAACGCTCGTATCATGTCGAGCTCTAAGTATAATGAGATGTTACATTCGAGCCAACTTTTATTAAGTAACTAACGAGAACATGCCTTTCTAGAATGTTCCAGGGCATATGGCGCTCAAGTTGTGTTATAGTTGGGAGGGTGAACAACTTTAGATCATAAATACAAGTTTGGAAACACATGGCAGCGACTGTACATGGTATATATAACACTGAAAATGTTCAAAACTACTACTATTTTTTTTTTTTACCATTTTTTTTAAACAAGATGATAATATGTATTTTAGTCAGTTTTAAGATATAATCCTTCTGGAACCAAGGACAGCTGTATGCGGTTCCAAAGGACAGCTTCAAAGGATTAAAGAAGAAAGGGTGGTCTTTCATTATTATTGAAACACTATTTTGGTAAAAATTTGTACTAAGAACTACCAATAAGAACCAAGAGTGATAGTAAATATGTATTTTTGGATAACACCAATGTTTCGGTAGTATACTTTCACAGTTGATAACGATGTTATATTAGAATTGATCTATTATATTTCTTACGGGTGCTAGTTGTCGCTGTAAGTATAATTTTTGAAATAACGAATCAACCTTGATTTCTTTTCACATATCTATGAAATTTCTTGTAAATTCTGAGACGCGCGCCTCTTGATTCACTTCCTTAACAGAAGGCTCTAAAGAGGGATTTTTGAACGAAGATAAAATGTCTGCAATCAATCAATACTCTTTTTGGTTAAGTTTTGTAGCGTAATTCGTTATTCCATAAAACCATCCAATTTATATGTTTATTTAAAAACATTTAAAAGCAGAGATCTTGCGTATTGTATTTACATAATAATATGACAAAAGTGTCAATAAGTTAAGCCTGAAAAAAACTCATTACCTACTAAATATAATTTTGAGATAAACAACGTGAAGCAACATACACTAAAGATAAGAAAAGATATTTCCATTATCACAACACCAAAATTCTTTCTCAAATTAACTTGGTAATATACTTCCACAATTTTATCCAAGTGGGTTCGCCGACAAAGTTACGCTCAAGCGCCTTCCTGTCTAAGGTACATTAACCTAGAATATCTCACATGTTTAAAAAGAAATTCTTAACTTTGACTTGGTAAAAATCTCCGAACAACTTCGTAAGATGGGGTATTATAGGGAGGTTTATATGTATATATGTATATTCGGAGTTTTGGCGTGTATAAGCTCGTTTTTCCACGGCTCCAATAGCATGCATCACTTACTGCGTATAGAGACTACTTAGTTTTCGCGTTCTCAGTTATCTGAAACTATGCTAAAGGTTGTTTATAATCATCATGACTATGTCAACCGCAAAATTACAAAGGAATTAACTTCAATCTATCGAATAGACACAGGTTACATTATATCTACAGCAATTTAGGTTTTATGGCGCTTGATATACGGTCTAATTTGAGTTCTTATTATATTTTATTTGTTCAGAAAGCTTACATACTAATAGGATAAGTATATGTGTGATTACACAAGTAACTTAAATTTCTAATACCTACCAAGTATATTATAATATTAAAGTTGTATTTTAAATTGTTTTATAAAATAAGTCTACCACATTGAAAAAAATATAAAAATGGTAAGAGTCGGTAAAATAAAAAGTGTAAGATGGAAGTCATAAATAATGTAACAGATAATCCAAAAAAAACTGTCAGCCAATTTGCCTTTGACAAAGTAGAAACATGAGAAGAACTGACAAAAATCTCAGAGGGTCTACTCACTGTATTTGACAGCAATATCGAAATCAACTATAGTCGAATGTAGAGATAAATAGTACGCCCGGTTTTTTTTTCCTCAGTTAGAATTGTATTTTTACGCATCCGATGTAAGTTATCTAAACAACACATTCAAAAGTTGCTCTTATCCATCTAACTATAAGTAGCTATTTAGAAGGCCTCAACTGCTCGTAATTCCATTTCACCAAAAGTCGGATTTGATAGAAACAAAATACAACGCAATTTAGAAATGTGTCCCTTTGGAATCAGATATATCGTTGAAGGCTAAACCAAAAGGTTTCAAAGTAATCTCTAAAAGAACATTATATTGTAGGTAATTGCTTTCTTTTATAGCTATTGAAGTCGATATAAAATCATCTATAATACAATGTTTTTGTAATAAAATGTGTTCAGCCAACTATAGGTAGGCTATATATACTCACTGTTGATACTATATTAATTGATTTATTGCGTATCTTAATGGTAGGGTCTGAATAATATTAATATGACGGAATCACTGCACTAAGAAAAGGTCAACTATAAAATTAAATACTGACAAACATTTTATCTTCGGTTAAAATTGCTTCAGCTTTGAATCTAATATTTGGCGTCGTAATTTTCAAAATATGTGTAAAAAAATGTCGTAAAAGGCGACTAAGGGAGTAACCTTATGCATACAAGATCACTACGAGAAAGGAAAAATTAGAAAAAAACCCTATACCTACCAACTCGACTGGCCAGCGTGGTATAGTAGGCTAAATTCCCTCCACTTATTTCGAGGAGCCCCGTGCCCAGCAGTGGGTCATTTGTGGGTAGAAATGATGATGATAATGATTTTCAGAAAGTGGGAAGCTTTAAAAACTCCTTGTGTGTATAAGTCTAATCAATACTGGTGCTAAGCTTATCTCACAATTATCTACAAGATTTATGAGGGGCAAACATTGTGCTGCATCGGTAATGAGGAAAAGAGGTCTTATTTATTATAATTACCAGTTAACGAAAAGATCCATAACAAACCCAATTAAAATTGTAATTTGGTTTTCTTCGCTGTACGTGTGTGTGTTTGTGTATAATCGCGTTTTTTCGTGAGTAAGCAGCGACTACAGACCTCAATTTGTTAAGGTTAGGTAACTACTTAGGTATCTACTACTCGTATGTTTAAATACCTTTGTTTATCCCCTTAATTATACATACGTATTACGTATACATTAATAGTTTCATAAAAGCCTGCCTTAAGTTAGTATTTTTATCGTCTGATTCGCTTTGTTATTTATTTATTTTTTAATCAAACTTACAGACTAATAACCCAATATATATTAATAATATAGGTTTATTAAAAATTAAAACAGATGCTATGAATTTTTGTCTTTCTTACGTAAATTTGCGATAATCAAGAGAAAAGGACAGTAGCTAATAATTAAAAACGTAAATAAATATCACTTTTCCAAAGTTTTATACTTAGAACAGTGAGTTATAACATTATAAAGCCGGCTTCAAACGTGCGTATCTTGTTACGCAATGTTTCGTGAAATGTAACTTGAGTTCTGTATGGACGGCAGAACATGTTACATGTCATGCTCGTTGTGCCGTCAACAGAGTGTATTGTTTCATTTCACGATACATTACATTACACGTTTCGCATGTCTAAAACAGGCTTAGGCCGTTCCACCACTGACATATAAGTGTCTCGTAGCTTATCTGAAACTTTTACAGATTTGTTACCTATTTTATATATAAAATTTATTAAGTACCTACCTAAGTCTCAGATAGTTCACGAGACACTGAAAAAAAGTGAATAGGTTTTTATAGGGTCGATAACGCACTCATGATATCCCTGATGTTGTAGGCGTCCATTGCATTGGCTACGGTAACCGCTTACCATCAGGCTGTTACGCCAGTTTGCCACCGTCGTCGTGGTATAAAAATAACTTATCTACCACTAGTGAAACAAGACCTTAGGCTGTGTTTCCACCAGTACAATTATTCCACCAGTTGAATCACCAATAGAATCGCTTAATTTACATAGAACAGAGATAAGTTTTATTGTTCTGTAGCTCAGATGAAGCGATTAATAGTTCTTATCAAACACATCCCTCGCTGCGCATCCTCGCACATTTCTGGTAGAAACTTAGCCTTATGATCGTAGAGGCGTTTATGACGTCGTATGGCAGCCGCATAATTTTCACATCCCAGTCCCTGGTGCGGTCAGTCGAGTTGCGCAGCGGAACCGCCTGCGGACAACTGCCTCAAACGTGACAATACGCTACCACGAATATGAAATTCAAATAGACAAAGGGACGTATTTTATATTGAACACTGGTGTAAAAAAAGCTATCAAAAATCATTTTCTTTAACACAGGCACTGGTTTGCATTGACGATATCTTGAACTGTATTAAAACGGGTCTCCGTTACGTAAAATAATTTTAAGGATAAAGTCAACTCATGACCACGTTTGGTTGCTATTCGTTCAAACCGTAGGACAAATAAATAAGTTATTTATTAATACTTTAAATATACCTACTTAATAGTTGACTTATACCCTTATTAAAACAATTAAATATGTTATTAAATTATTATAAAACGGGTCTAGGTCACGAATTATATTATAAGGAATAGTAAATACCTTATTTATTTGCCCGACGTTTCGATCGAATTGCATCGATCGTTGTCACGTGATCGTGGGCTACGTAATTTAATAATAATTTACGTATTAATATGTGTACAAGTCGCGAAAGTTTCAAATTTTAATTAATTAAATATGTGTACTAGTCACATAAGTATAAAAGTTTTTACCTTCAATTTCCATTGACGAAAAAGTAAGATTCTAAAAAGGTGTAGTTTATGTCCGTTATATATGTATTTAGGTATTTTGTAAAGTTTCTAGTTACAAAAGGCTTATTCACTAATACATAATGTCATTATACCCGACTACAGCTAAAGAAAAGTATATCAAGAAGCACTAAGCACATTACTTTTATTTAGTTCCTAATTATATTACTGTGCTCATAAACAATATTTTACATTTACAAGGCTTCCAATAAACCTCGGCAGTGGCGGTACGTTCATACAAGCCCAAAAGCCCGGCTTGCCCTACTAAAATGCTCGATCAAAAATATCTAATTCAAACCATTATCTATTTTAAAATTCGCGCGCTTATTTCCAAGCGCGAGCGAGAGCAGTGACTCGGTGCACAGAGTACATTTGACTCGGTGACTGATGAAGCATCAAGCGAGAACGAGAGTTAGAGAGGCGCGCGCTGAGCGCAACAACTTTTTTTTCTATCTCGCTCACCCGCACTGGCTTGTTATGAGGCTTTTGACCACCGTCGGATCTCTCTTTCTAACCTATAGAGAAACTGTCGATTATTGAAATATAACTAGGTTAATTTATATATCAATCAGTATGAAATTATAAGCCGGGCTTTATGTATGAAGTTGTCGACTATGGAAGTGAAATGCCGCGGCCGCGCATGCGTACTCGCGTCTACTAACTTCACTCAGTTCATTTGTTTGACAGGACGAAAAGTTTTGGTTTTAATGTTTACTTACTTTAAAAATTGTTAATTTTAAGATTTTAAAGTGATTCTTTTGTATTTAGTGACATACAACAATGCAAGTAATAATTATTGTTCTTGTGAGGATTAAAATGTGTTCAACTTTTGATGGGCGAAGAAAAGGTAAAATTTTTGAACTTTGTTCTTTGTTTATATTTGATTTTATTAATGAGAATAACCTCGAAGTTGCCTTGCCGAGTTTATAAAGTTAACAAATCTTGTTGTAACTATTACGGCTATGTAGTTCTTCGCTGAACGCGCATTTTTATCTCTTTAAACGTACCTATGCATACTTATCTAAGAAATAATATCAATGATAGCTATTGAAAAGCAGTTGTTGGCAGAATTAAAACGTTTACCAACATTTTATTCTTACGTAATTAAGTCATTTCTCAAGAAAGCCAGACGAGTCAATTTAGAATATAAATAATAGGTAGTCTTATAGGTCTTCGTATAGTCAGGCAAGGGTCAACTACCTACTTAGCTATCTTCGTTTACTCAAGGAAACCAAAGGGCTTTTTTCAAAGCCACCGAAGGTATGCATGTATGCAATGCTGATTGTTTATTAGGTATATTCAATCAAACACTAGCATAGGTACCTTCAATGAGCTTTGGCGGGGCGGCGCGGCGCGCGGCGCGACCCTCTTTCAACATGTAAGAGAAATTGAACAAAATCCATAAAAAAACATTACACCCATCGCCTTTCCAGCGCAGTCAGGTTTGTTTACTTTTCATTTTATTATATTTAAGTACAAAAATAGCCTTCTGCCTATTCTGGAGTAGTCGGGTAAAAAGCATAGGTAGGTAGGTATAACGGGCTTGCCTTATCCTTAAACCCTAGGCACGCCACTGAACCTCGGCTATTTTCGTCAACGTGGTATAAGGTTTCTGCGATCCAGTTTTGGTGTCAAAAGGTTACAGTTTCTATACACAAACACTTAGGCAAGTACCACATACCTGAGAGTGCTACAAAAGAGGTCGCAAAGAGGACTCATTATGTACTACAGACAATAAGCCCTCGAGGGTGTTGTTCCGACTTAACGTAGGTACGTACAACCTTTGACTCAGCTCATTTGAATAATTTCAAGCTAGGCAGAAGTACTATAAGGCTATGAGAAGATTCAAAGGCAAATAGTCACAGTCAGTTGTTAAGAATACAATAATAAGCAACGAACGAAAATAAATAACAACTGAAATTTCATCATAATATTTTTATTTTATAAACATATTATAAAAGTTTATTGAAAGTTATAATATTTAGCAACATTGATCCAACTGTTGATTGAAATAAAATTAATTGAATTAAAGTATTTCGTATAGTTACTTCATTAATCATTTAATAAGAAATTTTGAAAGGCATACAAATTCAATCTTTAATATTATTTGAGGGTAACAGTAAAGCAAAATTTTATTGCATCTTGCTCGCTGGTTACCCTAACGTGGCATTGACCCGTTATTTTAATTTGCCCGTACTAAAAAATCACACTAAAATAAAATATAAGATACAGTAAAAGTAAATTCGAGGAATGGACGACGTATCTCATTTAATTGTATTCTTGCTTTCATTACTGAAAGCACAAATAAGGCTACTCTGGAGTGCAATTAAGAGCCTGCGCGAGAAATACCATTTCCATTAACACAACTGTACGGGAGAAAAAGACAGTCTCACGAATAGAGTAACAAATTTTGAACTGCAGATACTTCTTCTCTAAAGAACTATGTATTTTAGAGCCTTACTTGAATTTCTTAAAAACTGTCAGTGTCGTTCAACAATCAATACAAAAGAATTACTTTGAGATTCGTAATAATAGTATTAGGAACATAATTGTCTGGATAGGTGTTATAGAAGAGTTATTGTACCAAATAGACCATTCATTACCATTCATATATATTGTGTGTGATACAAAGTACAGCTGTAAGTTCATCAACGAATCTAGCAAATAATGACGTGCGGCTGGCACGCACGGATGGTGTGTATAAAAAGGTAAAAAAAAGCTTAAAGTGGTAGAAACCGGATAGCACAACTCGTGTTTAATTTAATTTATGTTGAACGCAATCTCCATATAATTACAGAGTATTAGTAAATTGCATAGCAATTAGTGAATTCCTATCTAAATACGAAACATGGCGTTGTTGGCAAATGAACCAAATTAATTGTTGATTAATCCTCTACCGCATTAGTAGGAGGACGGGGAGAGGGGAGGGGAGAGGGGTAAGGGGGAGGTCTGCGGCCGAATTGGTCAAAACCCTTGATCACGTCGATGCAAGCCATCAGTCATGCCGTACCTGACTGACGAGGGAAGCGACTGTGGCGTCAAGCTGGAGAGAATAGCGGTCTGAAGAGTTTTACGTCTGAAAGTCTCACTCTGATTTGAGAAATTCTTTCATATAACAAGCGGAGACTATGGAAGAAAGTATGACATTACATTATATGTATGTATATAAATCGTTCAGGTAAGTACCTATCCCCTTTTGATTGAGTTACCTTAAACGAAAGATGCTTCATGCTTGTATGAATTGTATTTTTTTGTAGAGTATTTTAAGTGCCTATGTAATTATTTTATGGGTGTTCTTTCTTACTTCTGAAATAAGATCTTTGCACGTATATAATTGAGACCTTAATATATTTACATATGCCTACATAATTATGTTTGTATCTCGTATTGATTTGTAATACAGCCAATTTTCAATCGGTTTTTTTTCCTTCACGGTTAAATACTATTGCACATTTTTAGTTTATATGAGTAAATTAATGTTATACTTGCATTATTTCAGCAAATCCGCTCGCTGTGGCGGAAATTAAGTGAGGTCTATGTCCAGCATTGGGTCATTGGGCTTGATTATTTCAGCTAGTTTGTTAGCATCGTTATCCCTCGTCATATTTACCTGAAACAAATAATATACAATTAATGTACTGTGATAATAAAGCTTCAGGGCTAAAAACATAATCATAAAATAATACAGCTAATAAACGCTGTTTAATTATAAAAAAATAAAACCTAAAAACCAGTTTGTCTAATATCGTAAAACTTTTACATCAAGGAACGTAGCAGATTTATGGAGTCAACTTTATATTAAAACGAAAACGCTAGAAATATCATTAAACTACAGACGATGTTAAATGCTGATGAACTCATCAACTGACTACCAAATTATACGTTTCAAAAAGTTTTATTCACTGTACAAAAAGGCCGCAAACCAAACTTTTTTTATAAAGCTCGTAAAAAGGTGGCTGATAACTTAACTTTTGGTGTAATAAAATAAAAAAGAAACATAAAATATGATAAGGAATTATATGAAAAGAGTTTGGAGGTTAATCGCCACTCGCTTGTGAGTTGTACGAAGCTCCGTTGATTAATTGAGGCAAGTTTGCCGTTGTCCGCAAGGACGTCGACCCAAAGCAGATAACTGCGGAGATGCTCGTCAGTAACTAGGCATGCCGGGACACTTTCTAAGACGTGTGACTGACGGGGGAACATTCACTAAATTGCTTTATATCGAAGTAATGTGTTTGAAGTGAACCGGTAGATATTCCCTCAGGATCTAAACCCAGATAGTTATATACATATATATCTAATAACCATAATACAAAACGTCTTCACAAACAGACATCTATTCTTACAATGAGATATAAACTTTGAGATTGTACGGTTAGTAAAAGTAGATGAACAAAAACTTGGACATATAACTTTGGGTCGTCGTCTTCCTTGACACTATCCCCGAGAGAGATACGAAACTCCTCGCGTACGCGACCTTGTATTTTTAGTATTTAAGTGCCATATATTTATCTTCTTGGAAGTAGTCGAGGGTGTGGGAGACGCGATTAGTTTGAAGGCAGGAATGCTTACGCAGTTTCATTTGTTAATTCACTTGAATATCACTACTTAGTATAAAACAAAGTCGCTTTCTCTGTCCCTATATCCCTATGTATGCTTAAATCTTTAAAACTACGCAACGGATTTTGATGCGGTTTTTTTTTAATAGATAGACTGATTCAAGAGGAAGGTTTATAGGTATAAAATACATAGGTACCACGCGGGCCAAGCAGCGGGCGGAAGCTAGTGTAATTATAAGTTCTATTTTAACTAAGAATATGATAATGTTGATTATGGTATTATGTACTACACAATCGACATCATGAACGTTATTATAATTATTTATTTTGCATTTTTAAGAGCAATTTAAGTGCAATGAATAAATTTAGTTTCGACATTTAATACTAGGTGCTGGACGCCATTGACAAGAATTAAAAGAACAAAGCATGAATTAATAAAACATGACAGTCTTTCCTCAGCAGTGGGACAGTAAAAAAAGTACCGAAGGTAGTTCAATCAGTTTTAAGCTACTTTTGCTGACTGATATATCAAATCGTAAAGAAACTTTACAACAGATATATAATGTTTTATTATTAAACAATTGAACAAGTTATCGTCGACATTTCACAGTCAAAGTTAATCAAGCTCATGTTGATATCGTATACACAAATATAAAATTTAAACACGACATTATAAAGCTCAGTTTACGTTAACGTTGTCTCGTATATTGACAGCACATAAGTTTCAATATTGGACCTCATTTTGAACGAACGAACGAGTTTATTACAACAAACATGAGTCATAAAGGCAGATCACTGTGCTAATAAAATGGCTACCCCTCGTCTGGGAAAATACACAGCCGAAAGCAGTACCCCATAACGGTGACCCTTTCGTATTCCTACCCATATCAGGGTTGGGGAGAGGATGAAGTATAGCCCCGTTTGGTTCCTAAACAACAATAAAATCGGCAACAAATATAGCGAGGAACGCCAACAAATTACTGTAGAGCAAAAAATATGTTTCCTATGCTAGATATATGGGACTTCCTACAGAGGGATTTATAGAAGTCAGTATATATTTCCCTATAACTTGATTACAGGAAAGACTTTTGATAGTAATAAATTGAGTAGTTTGAAACAAGTGCTATTGCCCAATAGCACTTGTTTCGACGTGTTGACGAAAAACGAAACAAAAAGATAGTTTATAGATATTTTTACGTAGGGTTAACTAGTTATAATATTGTGACCCACAGATCGTTAATCGGAGATTGGGCATAAATTGAGACTTATGATTGATATAAGCGGAAAGTAGTGTTAGCAATGGCGAATACTTAAAATAAAACTGTTTAAATATAATCTATGCACGATTCAGTGATGGGTTCAGTGGGGATATAGTAACCTTCTCCAAAGATCATATTATTACATTGCTTAAAAACGTTACTTAGATTCTAAGCAACATCTCTCCTGGTCAGTATATATGTATATGGATCAAGGTATGTGGTCTGATGACTAGACTCTCCGTGGTTTAAAAAGAACTGGCTTTACGTTAGAATCGCCGATAAATAGCAATCATTTAATATGATAGTCGTAAATCCAATGCGACACCAAGTTTGTGAAAAACCTATACCTTAATGAAAAAGTAGAATATAATATTCCTAGCGGTATTCAATTAATATTTACTATCGTCGGTATATACCCAGTCTGTTTATTAAAAATTCCAGACGAACAATTTTTAAAGGAATGACTAAAATAAAATAAAATTTTCCTTTGTCTCAAAAAGTCTTAGTTCGCAATAGGTCTTACTCTTTCTTTCATTTTAATGTTGCCTAAGAAGCGACGTTGGAAACATCTAAGACATTATTTTAATAATATTCAGAGATTTTCGTCTACGCCTACTTAATAAGTAGCTCTTAGAATTTTTCTTTGAACAGACAAGAATGCTTTCACAAGAATGTTAATTCTAACTATTTCACTTTTTAATAATCAAATAACGTAACACTGCTAGTATTTAATATTTCTAGGCTTCTGTGTTATAGTTTAGGAAGTTAGATTATGATAGTAAATAACAATGATCCAACTCAATTATATCATCCGAGAATTATTATGAAAAAGTAACAGATCGTATAAACCCCAGTCAATATAACTTTTGAGATAAAGGCAAAATCCGTAATAGAAAGAAGGGGACACAAACAAACACTTGGATTTAATATTATATGAAACGTTACGTACTTTTTGTTCTTTTTATGAATAAATGTAATAATTTGACATGAGTTAAAAGATTTAATTATATTAAACGTCCTTTTCGTATTATCTTTTCTTGGTTTACGAAGGTTTCATAATTTGTTTACGACAATTTTTGTAATGCAGTCCAATTATATATCATCTTTACAAAATTGGATCTTCTGTAGAATACATTGATCAACTCTGCTTAAATTGATTAACCCAAATAAAATTATACCATAGAAAAAACACCGGTACAACATTCTGCGGTTATTGAAACCACCTAAACCTAACGCACATACACTCGTTATTACAAATGTAAGTAACATCACTAAAAACAAAACATACGTCAAAGTACTTGAGCAATAAAGCTTACCCTGGATGAAATTGAACGTTTTTAGTACCACCACAACGTGTGAAATGCGGTGGCCCTTTATAATATTCACGAGGATACGTGGCCAAAAGTGTTCCGTGACCTCGAAACGGGTCTTTTTCCCGGAGGGCTCTCGCCGAGTCAATTTCGTAACACGTTGACCCTAAAGGCACCGAGGAACGTTGCTGCCTAAATTATCTTTGGGACGACTTAGAAAAGAGGTCACTCGTGTGATAAATAGTTAAGCCCAGGTTAATGGGTTGGATGTTAGCGCAAACTTGTTTTGTGGCTAAATGTTTAGAAACAGTTTATATGAACAGATACCATCTCACTTCTAACTTAATTGTTTTTAAATTGTGCGTAGCTGTCACTTTTCTCGGCAAAAATGTTTATTGAAATGTGTTATTGTGTATATTGTATAGAAATTTTATTTTAAGACGGAACTACTTAAAACTGGAAAGCAACATACAATCCTATGAGGTAAGATTTTTCTTCCAGTTTTAGCACAGTCTAAAGATCTAAAGATCAATTCAACTGATGAACTGATCTGCTGGTCTAAAGATCAATTCAACAACAAAACAAACCTAACTTGGTAATATAATAGCTAGTCTTCTGTAAAATGTATTTATTTCTCAATTCATACAGTTTAATTTAAGTCAGCTCTCTGCGCCTTACCTGTCTTCTTCTACACTCTATACTAATGTATCCAAAATGAAAAGCAAGCTAAATCTCTATTACTCATTTATTTTTAGTCATTACTCATTACAAGCTTTTTAGTCATAATCCTTATTTCATTTGGATCAAATACGTGATACTTATGAACGTCATACAAAGCCAAAAAAGTTTAAACTTCAAACACTACAATAATGTACAGGCGAACTGCGCAAATGAGATTCATTATGCCTCTACAAGTCTACCTTAGAATGATGCAGATATTACGTCACAGCAGCAAGAGATAATGTATATATCTTTTAAAATAAAATTCCAGCAAGCAGAACAAACAGAATAGTATGAATTGGTGAGTGCCAGCAGACTGACTGGACTCAGATACGGTTCTTTGCACTGTCCGCTATGCACTTGCGAATTAATAATGCTTTGAAGGTAAACATTCTTGTTGCTATGTTATTTTAGTGAAAATAGTTTGCAGCGGAAAGCGGATTATGGTCACATTTTAATAGTTCTTTGAATATGAAATTTTATAACTACCTGCCACCACCGTGGCAGTTAGTTATAAAATTACACATCTTCATCATCGTACATCGGGAATATATGTGACAGCTGGAATTCTGAGTATCGGAATTTCAGCTTTGGAAATTTGTCCTTTACCATAGGCTCTCTCCCTATTACATAGACCTAATATAACTGGGGTTATTGGGGTGCGGTGCACCTCTGCCTACTTGAACGTATTGTATATTATGTGATAAATTTTTAAATATTTACTCCTATAACGTACCTACGTCAACGTAAGTAAAAAATAAATTAATATCAAAATACAAATTACCATTTATTATAATATATTTTATTAGTAAGTGTACTTATTATTTATTTTCTCATTAATTTCTTTAATATTTTTATTATATTTTGATGTCTGTATGTATACCTATTTATAGTTCTCTAAATTACTAAGATTGCAATTTGTTTTTATTTCTAAATTAAACATAATACATTATTGTGGCTGAAGTCTGAAGGTGTCAACTGAGCCCATTTGTTAATGTGAATCATAGCTGGTACCCACAGAACAGACTTACTTAATGTGGAGCCAATTATAGATATCTGTTTTATAATTTATAAGTTATTTTTGGCAATGAATGGTTATTATTATAATTATCCATACAATGCAATCTGAAAAGTCGTAAGAAGAAAAATCTGCTACACAATTTTCAACCTTATTCTAATTAACACTAGATGACAATTACTGGACAATACTCAATTGTAATTCTCTCTTTTTTTCTAGTGTCCGTGCGTCATTGGCCGGCCAGTGCGCCGTAAAAAGAGAAAGTGGCCGTAGGTACTCATAGTATCGGGAATGTACGCAAATTGGATTTCAATTTCTACACAGCCATGAATAATCTGGTTATGGAAAAGTAAAACAAGAGTAAAAACTCATACTGCAATAATTATGAGTTGGTCGGGTTGTATTGTGTGTTTTGCTTACACATTTTTTATCGTATTGGACAGCAAACAAATCGTAACAGAGGTTTTGTAATTTCGATTTTATGTTAACAGTCTTAAGCTATAAAATTTAAAAATCAACTACCGCGTTTTATGTTATTTTAATTAATACGCTTATTATGTAGTCATAAAGCTACCAATAATTAATGTACAGTCTAGACGCTACGAAAATCTGTAAATACTATAATGAAATCGAAAGCTAATTCTTTTAATTACAACAAATCTCTTTGAATAAACAAGAAACTAAAAAGAAAATTGTCTCGTAGTTTATTGGCAGACAGACGAAAACTGTTTACGATATATAAAGTTTACCCTCTTTTAAGTAAAGTAGTCACAATAGATTATGTTTAATGGGTAGTGTCTAGACTGCTATAAGCGCTGTGCTACGAGACTGAGTTTAGATGGAGAGTGTTATAAACAGTTTTTAAGACTTAAGATGTAAACAGGGGTCGACAAAACTAATTATTGTAATAGAAATGTTGTTTCGGTTTGTGATTAAAGGCTGATTGTATTATAAATACGCAATAGAAATATAACTATTATTAATTATTAGCGGTCTCCGCTTTTCCCTCAGGCGGGCCGCTAGGCAAAAGAGTCAGGAGTATGCAGGCAAGAGAACTCTTGACTAGGGAAAGGGGTTAGGGCGTAAATTAAATAAATGTAGTATATATATCACTAAAACTGTATATTATATTTGATTAGATATGACAATATGTGAGCAGAGAACCAACAATTAGAACAGAATGAATCCGGGCATTCGACAGGTGATCCGTCGAAGGGTTGGTATTTACGAATTTATAATTTTAAATAATAATTAAAAGTAAATAAAGAAATGTAATCGAAAGATATAGGAAAGGTAATAAAAAAGTGGAGGCGTGCATGACGTACCTATAAGGTTAAATATGTCCTGAA
Source organism: Laspeyria flexula (assembly GCA_905147015.1). Lineage (NCBI taxonomy): Eukaryota > Metazoa > Arthropoda > Insecta > Lepidoptera > Erebidae > Laspeyria > Laspeyria flexula. The sequence continues at coordinate 4,191,358 of LR989958.1, forward strand.
AGAAGTGGTACTAGATATTTTTTAAGAAAACCTCAGTCTCTGTCTCTTGTCCGTCTAAGATATGTGTCAGGTTAGTGGCAATAAGCTAGTCCTCTGTGCCATGGGACGTAACATATCTGACGAAATGTGGGTGTATTGTAGCTGTCTACCATCTCAGAGATGACCCTTTAGAGCCTTGAAGGGTGATAACGAAGTGGGCAATGATTGCCATAACCAATATTAAAGCGATAATGTTCGATCTTAATTTAATCGATCATGGCTTCATACAGTCCTTTACACATACATGTACATTTATTGTCTGTAGTGGAGAGAGGCCATAACGTCGGCAAACCTCTATAATACAACCCAATATGTTCTATTTAAAACCATCTGTAGCACAGTCATAACACGGCTCATAATTCAACGGGGCTCAGTCCCCAGTGGAAGGTAGCTAGAATACATAAACAGTTCAATTTAAAGCCCCAGTAATGCATGAGGGAGTACAGAACTTCACCAATGAAAGTAATGAACCCACTGTTTTAGTTCGCCTTTACGAGGTGCCTGCGGTCGCCGCCTATCACACCGACTTCTATCCTTTAACACCTTCATAATTTGTAGGTATATTACACGTCGACGATTGTTAGCATAACGGTGTAATCGTTTTATACCTTACTAGCTTCCGCCCGCTGCTTCGCCCACGTGGTATGTATTTAATACCTATAAACCTTCCTCTTGAATCACTCTATCTATTAAAAAAACCGCATCAAAATCCGTTGCAGTTTTAAAGATTTAAGCATACATAGGGATATAGGGACAGAGAAAGCGACTTTGTTTTATACTATGTAGTGACTATATAACTAAGGATGAAATAACTACTTTACACATTCATGAATAAATTATATAGTATTTTGATGTGAATAAAATACTTCAAGAAAATAGTAGGTACTTTGATATAAAAGAGAAATAAAGATACATTGTTAAGATATGATTTTTGTAGAATATTGTTGTCAATTAAACTTTTAAGCACATAAAGTACATTGATATCGACCCACCTGTTTAGCAGTTAGGATGCCACAAATAAAGGTAGCAAAGAATAACGGACTTTTTCTGTTAATGATAAAAATAAGACGCACAATAAAATTAAAGCTAAATTGAAACACGATTTTTCACAAATTTTTATCTTTTATTCGTATAAATAAGGTTCAAAATTGAAAACTAGCATTTCTTGTCTTATGCTCTATTACGGGATCCGAGTTGATATTATTGGATCTCAAAGAGAATTGAATTTTGTGGATATAGGGAAAACTATTATTCGGATTCACATTCCATGGCACAGCAGTGTTGTGTACAGAATTCAGACGCCAGTAAAGTAATACATTTATTGTGCTGAGAGTAAAATCTTATAGCCATGTGGGTAAGTCGAGAGTCCTACGCGTACCTAAAGTCTTCAGTCCAAAATCTAAGTAAACGATGTCATTGTCTCAAGAGTACATTATCGTGAATTATTAGACGACGACCTAAAATGTTTGAAAACGTAGAAAACGAAAAGTGTTGGAGGCGTGGAGATGCTAGTAGATTCTTGATATAGTACAACGAGTACCGACCCTGAGTTACGTAATTTCGTAATGGTAACAAACACTGAGAACAACACATTGGACGTCTGAATTAACTATCTAAGTGTCAAATATACATTGCAAGAAAAAAGCATAAAGCAGCTTTAAAAAGAAGTAAGAAGATAGTAAGAAATAAACCAAATTAACAAACAAAAATATTGGTTGATGATAAGGAATATGTTGGGTACGATTCGCGTAGGTGCTGTTCGACTGGGTGCTTTTCAATTAATGCATCAAAAACACTGTGATATGATTTTTTAGCATTTATAATGCTCAACATTTCACGTATTTGACACTCTACCACACACGGGCGCTTCTTTTCGATCATTCATAATGCCGAATACGAGAAGAGAAAAACTCTGTTAAGTTGATTATTTCGTAATTATCATCATCATCATTATTTACACAGTACGACAAGATTAAATTAACCAGAATTTCTCTGTAAGAGTAACGTTCTCAAATGATGATAGTGATAATAGATATCATGTATAACGTACAGAAACTTGGGTTATACTATTGGTGATTAAATTTCACCCAGTAATGCCTTGTACGGAACTATAAACGGTTACGGAGCACGCAAGTGCGTAGTCCGAACATAATTTGTATTCATACGGCCCGTATACGATCGGTGTAAACAGCCATTAAGATTAAAGTGCGTGTAAGAGCTCAGCTGGCTCGTTCGCGGAGCGATCCCATTCTACGAAAAGTGTTTAAGTGGCCACACAACGGGAGAATCTCTCCCAGATATTCATTTATCCCAGATTACAGGCGAACTGCTTTAAAAACAGTATTTTATTTTTAATGCACAGGTTACGTGAAAGAATTGTTGGAAGAACTGCTGCCGCATTATATCTGCCTACATCCAATAGGACACAGCTGTGATTATAATAATATGACGTAACATTCAATCTTGACTTCAATTGTTCCATTTCAATATCGTTGACAAATGTTTGATTTACATTCGGTCATAATAATTTTCTTAAAATCGATTGCAATCAAACAATCGACTATCGAACTTAATTAATGACAAATACGAGTATCTAAGAAATCGTCCTTTGCTAATCAGGCTACGGTATTCAGACAATAACCTTTTAGCTTCTTTCAATTCTTTTTGATCTTAGATAAATACTGGCCCTTTACAAGCTCGATCACCGTTGGCAAAATTTGGGTATTAGGGAAAAAATTCTTTAAGGAAAAGTGTGAGGCATCATTGCTTTTGATTAGATATACCTTCATATGTCTTTTGTCAGTTGCACAACGCTTAATACTACAAACGATGACGTAGAGACCTACCATATAAATTAATATTGTATCAAAGGCTGTAGTCACAGTTATAGTCGAGAGCGAGTTCAAAGTGGCTTATAGTGCTTCTCTTGTTCTATAACTCAATTTGCAGTAAGAAGCCTAGTTGATACTATTATGATTTCGTTTTTGAATTAACCCTACATCTAAACTGGTTTTGTGTCTGTAGGTAATAATAAAATAACCGCCTTTTACTACATGCATTTGAATGTGTATACGGTACATATACCAAAATAACATTTTTTTTCAAAGTTTGTCTTTCTATCTGTTTGTTCCAGCTAATCTTTGGAACGGTTGGACCGATTTCGACGGGACTTTCACTGGCGGATAGCTAATGTCACAAGGAGTAACTTAGGTTTTGAAAAAATATCAGGGTTCCGTAAAAAAAACTCCATGAATGCGGGATAAGTCGTCCACGCGAACGAAGTCGCGGGCACAGCTAGCAAAATATAATAATAATGTATTCAATACATTTAATAAAATACGTCAAGGAGTAGTTCGAATAAGGGAAGATTTATATCTGACTGGCCTGTTGGTCTAGTGGTTAGTGACCCTGACTGCTAAGCCGGAGGTCGTGGGTTCGATCCCCACCCAGGACAAATCTTTATGTGATGAGCATAGAGGTTTGTTCTATGTCTGGGTAAAATTTATCTATAATATGTATGCATTTACAAAAAAAAAAATATTTATGTAGTATAGGTATATCAGTTGTTTAGTACCTACCCATAACACAAGCAAATATAATTGCTTATTTTGGGACTACATGGCGCTGTGTGAATGTGGTAGATATTAAATTATTATTATATTTAATTCCCTTTTTTTATATATATCTATAGGTTACAAAGTATTTTTAAAATAATGTTATTACATATTTTAAAACTAAATAAAAACTAAATGTGTTGGTAAGCGCATAACTCAACAACGCCTGGACCAATTTGGCCAATTGTTTTTTTTAAATGTTCGTTGAAGTTCAAGGATGGTTTTTACGTATTTTTTTTTTATTATTTTTTATGTAGTTAGGTAGGTAGGGTAGGTACGTAGGTAGGTAGGTAGGTAGGTAGAGTAGATAGGTAGGGCAGGTAGGTAGGTAGGGTAGGTAGGTCTGTAGAGGGTAGATATTTAGGGTAGGTAGGTATACTTTCATAAAATCATAAATTAAGTAGGTGGTACGAAGTTCGCCGGGACAGCTAGTTTATTATAATTATATTTTTTTATTATTATTATATTATATTAGGCCGTGCTCGGGGCGTGCCGTGTGCGTGGCTCGGACGGGGCACAGATTTAAAACGTTAAATACATTTTGTATGAAGCAGTTTATATCACACAGTGCATGATCCGAGTGCCGTCCGGGCCCATAGGTACTAGCGTAGGACGCTTGTCTTCACCACGTCGTCACGGCCTGGATGATATAAATCATCCCTAAAGTTTTATAAGGACCGTGAGAAGTGGCGCTGTAGAGAAGAATGTAATGTATACCCAGCAGTGGGTGGATGTGGGCTGATGATGATGAAAGTTTTATATTTATAGTATTTCATTTTGTGACGTAAACCCGTAGAAAATATACCCGATTTTTAATGAAACATACAATCTTTGCAACTTCATCTATTTTTGCGACCACTTTATTTTATTCGAACATAATAGCGGAACAACTGAAAGTGAAAATAGCGTTGCTTTTTTCATTCGTGTTTGTAAGCGAAAGCTGTACACAATAAACCGTCAGCTCAGAGCCTTTCAAAGAGAATTATTTAGGGTTTGAAAAGAAAGAATTACTTTGTACTACTTGTCGGAAAATTACCTAGCAAACTGCTATATCAAACAACATTTTAAATAACTTTTTCATTCATAACAAAATGAATCATCCCTTTGTAATATAAATTATAAGAAAACTGATTGGTACGAATAAAATAAAATAAAAAATTCTCAAGTTTTTAATTATTAACAATTTCCAATAAATTTCAGAATATAAATATAACTTTCAACAATAAAGAACTTGGAGGATTTAAATTATAATTGTAAATAAAAAGGTATAGCTATTCATTCAAAGGATTTGAAATATTCGCCTGACTGCCATGCTCGATTGGATTGGTAATTGTTCACAAGTACGAGTATTATAAATTATCACTAACTTTAAAATTAGTCACTGCCCAGGCTCAACAGGCATGGCATAATTAAAATTAAGGCAAATTAATTTCAAGGATATTAAACCTTTTACGCGCGACATTATCTAAGTATATATCCTATAGTAGTATTTTTTTTAAAATTTATATGTGTATTGATGTCATATTCGAAATTTAAACAGCTTTATCGAATAATTGAATGCCGAAATTATGACGAGGCCTTCATTATTTACCCAACAATATACAAAATACAAAAATAGTTATTCATACAAACCCACCCACGAATACAAACCAAGCCCTAAATATAATAAGTAAGGGCTTAATAAAACATATGTTCCCAATTTATATATTTATCTTATATCATTAGGTAGCTCGTCACTTCGTCGGACGGCAAGGGTTGAATAACCTCCTTAGGAGAGGTCGCCTTAATTTAGTTGTAGGCTTTTTAGGTGACTGTTTGTTCATCTATTTTGAACGTACTAACAATTTATATTCGCCCTTTTTAGAAGAGATAATACTTTATACAAATTAGTTAGGTCGGGTAATTATCACTTTAATGTATGTGTAAATAGGGATTATATTTGTGAACGCTAGAGGTAATCTCATGTAATAATAAGAATATTTTATCCATAGGGTAGGTAGAGGTGCATCATATTCACGTTTAGTCTTATGTAATAGGGGGCAGGCACAATCTTCGGGCTGAAATTGTGAAAATCTAGCCTATTGCGAACAGTCATACACTCAGCCACTACGCCACCAAGGCAGTAACATACATATGTGATCGCCTATTATCGCACAAGAAAAACCCAGCCAAGTGCGAGTCGGACTCGCGCACCGAAGGTTCCGTACGATGATGCAATTTTTTTGTTATATAAATGTAAAGTATTACTAGGTAACGGGATAGCTTTAAATTAGAATAAATATTCACGTAAAGGTAGGTAGGTAGGTATGGTATGTAACGTCAGTCCGGAATAAACTCTCACTCTTACTCAATTTTTTGAAGCTTATCATGTTATAGGTACTGCTTTAAATATAGTTCTAATATTCAGTGATATAACTACACGATTACGGTTTTTTTTCCTTGTGCAACTTGATATTGCTACTTGCTAAATTTCATGATTCTAGGTTGACTTTTTTTATCGTCAAAATATGCGACAAAAATAGAGCATATAGGCTGTATCTTTTGATTGCGTTTACTCAGATCTCTGATTTTATTTCACGAAGGGCTAGGTAAAGGCAACACGAGTATTGATACTTTTAAGCATTCTTGAGAAAATTATTCTTGACAGACAGTCAGACGGACAACAGAGTGAGTACTATAAGGGCTCCGCTTTTTGCTTTAGAGGTATGGAACCCTAAAAGCTGTGCTACATGGTTATAAATTGGCCTTCCACAGATGTGCTTTTGGTGGATTCCAACCGTGTAGTCGGCTGTTGTAATCCAAATTTCATACAAACTACGCGGATGACAACCAAGCTCCCACCAAGGTCACTCTGTTGGAACGCAAGTTTATAACCGTGTAGAACACCTACAAAAACAATCAAAATATGTATAAAAATCTATTCTTTAATTATTCTGACCATCCCATTGCAAAAAAGTCACGATAATAATAAATTGGAACTCCAAACGTCGTCCCCAATAAAACATAAACTCACTGAAATAATATAATCTATGTTTACGTAGACTTTGAAATACATTAAACAACCAAAATATACATCACAAAAGCTAATATTTTAGATAATAACTAAAATATGCCTTCATTATTTAGCATTATCTATAATTTAGTTGTTAGTTTTGCTGACTCAATTAAAATGAATGGCAATAATAATTGTGTAACTAATTTAATAGATACGGTATTTTTATTGGTATTAAATAAGATATTGCTACAAGCAAAATGTTCGTATTGGCTTTATTCAAACAGAAATAACAACACAGTAGATAGGTAACAACTCTTTAACTTTTGAATGCCATAACGGCATCTCCGTGCCATGGACTATGAAATTAAGTTTTTAAGATTTAGTAATAGTAGTAGTAATAAAACACACGTATATCATCACGCTACCACCAATAGAAGCTGAGCAGAGGCCAAATAAAGAACGACGAAACCGAAGTCCCGCCCGGCTTCTAGTATCAAATTTTAATATAATCAAAACGCTATCATAGTTTTTTAATCCAATTACTTTTGCATTAAAACGGGTCAACCTCGGAATGAGAAATAATAAGCTGCATTTTTGTATATTTTGACGTTCTTAAAGTTGTCTCAAAAGTCTCATAAAATCTCGTGTCTACGTCTTAAGATTCAAGGCTCATTGATTGATCACTAATTTGAATAGACTATTTGACTTTTTTTAATTTTTAATTTTTTTTTATTAGAACAACCAACAAGAACATACACCTTAAAAGCTAAGAAATATTCAGACAATTGTATACATATGATGGTGCTGCCTTAATTACAGGTTGCCACGGAAAGCACTTTTAATTATTATTGACCGGATACTTCATTTCAATTGATTAATTCATCATTTCAACCCCACTATTGGGCACGGGTCTCCAATTTCAATTGATTTGCGTAAATACTTATATAACAGTATAACAGTTTTTCACATTTCATAGAACTATTTACTATTTTCCGTCCCAACAAATACGACCTTCAACAATAGTTTCAGAAAGTACTATAAAATATAGCTGGAACAATTCCACCGTAGCGTAGTTCAGTTGTAAATACAAACGTCGCCAGGACGCAGTCATGCGGAAGTAGTTCGTAACGAGTTGCCTCCAAAGACTAACTGTGCGCACCTATTGTACTCACACAAACGTACACCTGGCTATCCTACACACTCTGACGTCACAATACACCAGGGATGTCCAAAGATCCACTGTTACTGGCCACTCTCTGTGAGATCTTTTACATAACGCCAAGCTTTCAGAAATGTATGTTCAAAGACTTACTAGAAAGACCAGAAGATTACATTTACAAGAGTAATCAAGTGTTTAGTATGATTATTACATAGTAGAAGTTGCGTGGGACTTCGCTCCCGTCGTTCTTTATTTGCCCATTACTCAGTTCCTATTGGCCGTAGCGTGATGTTATATAGCCTATAACCTACCTCGATAAATGGGCTACAACACTAAAAGAATTTTTCAAATCGGAGACCAGTAGTTCCTGAGATTAAAGTTTTCAACCAAACAAACAGACAAACTCTTTAACTTTATAATATTAGTATTTATATATGTTTCTTTGCTTACGAACAACAGGACACGGTTGGGCACCCCTGCAATATACCTTGTATATTATATTCGTGTATGTGTGCGTGCCCTTTGATATCTTTAATTCTGTACAAGATTCTCCTTTCATGTTCAACGAATTGATGTGTGCTGTGACATTTTGTTACTAGAAACGTGAGTGCTTTACACATGATACAGGAATAAAGCATCTATTGTAGATAACTTTAGAGACGTATTTCAGTACAGTATAGCAGAAACTATGAGGTGATACTACTATTATAATATGAGCTAACTCATGGAGTCACATTTCGTGGCAAGGTTGTTTCACAGAGCGCAAGAATCTTCTAAGTAAGCTTGAGGTCCTGAAACAGCTTATTTTATTAGTGTGACGTGACTCAAACAATGTTACTCTTAAGAGGGCGCTACACGTCAAAAGAATTATGTAAGTATGTCACATCTTTTAATTTCTATTTTGGGCGATACACTCTTTGTACCTTATGAGCAAAATAAAATTTATTATTATACACTTACTGATCCTACCAATAGATTCGGTATGCATACTAAGTTGGCAAGTAGGAGAATTCAAAATACTTATAGGGTTTTATGTACCACAGTGTTAATGACAATTCAATGTATAATTCAATTACAAAAATAAGAAATACTTATATACCTTTTTACCCGACTGTCAGGACGGGTATTGTTTTTCGCGCGTATCTTGTATGTTTGTAAATTTCTTTATTCCCACGAATCTTCCAAACGGCTGCATGGATTTTGACAATTAGCGTATCGTTAGATTCGTCTAGAAAACCCAAGTGTCCTTAGATAGGTTTTAAGAATAAAAAGACTTAAACGGCGGGCTTTTGACGCCAAATTGTAAGAAGTTCAATTTTTTTTTAACCAAACCTATCGAGTTGGGTATCAAAATAAAGAGAATCAAAAGGAGATTACATATATTCAAAAAGAGATTATACATAATTGAATGGTTCCAAATTGTAAGTAGTTATATTATTTATTTTAACCAAACCTATCGAGTAGAGTATCAAAATAAAGGGAATCGAATGGAGATTACAGATAAATACATATGTTATGTATTATTAATTTAATCAGGTATACTAATATTACAATAATTTTTCGGTCTTTTTAGTGTGTTGCTCTCTGTTGATTTTTAGCAGTCGGGTTATTAATTTTTTAAATTATATTTACTTGTTCAATAAAATATTTACAACATAATTTAAACTAGGTATATAAACGCTATCACTTACCGAAAACTGATATATTCTTTTATTAAGACTATATCTATAATTTTTTTAAGTCTAATATATAAATATCTGTATTAAGAAAATTAAAGGCAAAAATAATTCAATTCTAAAAGCTTTACAAATCCTGAAAGTTTTTCACCAACATACTACACAAGCAAACCCAAGTGCCAAAGCTAATACGAACATAAATACCTTCCCAACATTACGAATAAGTTAGATTAATTTTACACTTGATCAAACAAAGAGGGGGGAAAGGGGGGTATGTGGAAAGTTTCACGTAATGTTGACGTTTACATTTGATATATGTACACTGTGCAGACTGCTTCTGTCAACTTTATGTACTCGCATACCATGAAAGTTACCCAAGTTTGATGTGGTGACAGCTTTATTATGGAAAATTTCTTTGAGTCATTGAGTCGGGCGTTAATAATAGCAAACCTTCTTTCTAGAGAGCTGAGAGGGTTTAGGCCATAATCTATACACGCTGGCCTAATGCGGTTTGGTGGATCAAACACATCTTTAGAATTGCTGCTAAAGTATGTAATATGTGGGTTCCTCCAGATATTTTCCTTCCTAACATTGTACGAAAATATCGGGTCAGTCACAGTCACGTGAGCAATCAAATGACAAGTATATATAAATTCTACATTGGTACTGGCCGGTCGGATTAGAACTTGGATCGCATGTTTTGTATGTCGACCTCCTTCGACCACCAACGCTTTATAATCAATCATTTAGGCTATTTACTCACAGAAGAAATGGCGAAATGAAAGAGCGCGATATCTCGCTCGCTAAACTAGTATTATTTATACTAATGTTAAAAACAAGTAATATTTGTGAGTTCCTATATCCCACGTTCAAATTCACGAATTTTACCGTACAAAAAAAAAACACGTACCGTAAAAAAATTTCGCCTGTAGAATGTTTCGATTACACTTCAGTGAGTAGAGTAGTGACATAGGTTAATGTATGTTATGTTTACATAGCGACGTACTATGCGCGCGAAATCGCGGGTTAATAAATTGGTTGTTGCTGTTATAGGTAATAATACAATTAAAATTAAAAAAAAAAAAAAAGAAATACATATTATTAAAAAAATACATATACAATACATAAAAATAAGCATATGCTAGCTTATTTTTTTATTTTTATGTTTATTTATTTAATATTACAAACAGCTTATTAAATTATTACATGTACAGTGTATCATAAACCAGTTTCGATTATTCCGTACACCGGGATTCATCGTCTTACATTCCTTTTATTTAATAAGTAAGTATATTAAACAAAAAAAATTGCTAATTACATAAAATGATATGTGGGTAGACAGACACAGAATAATATAGTTAGACTCAGTTCTGCACAGCCGACACTCCGTTTTATTAATTTATATTACCTATAACAGCCAATTATAAAACATAAATACGTCTGAGCTATTAATATCCTATTATATTGAAAACAAACTCGAGTCTCAGATCTCTCCTCTACCAAAGTATCCGACCTTGAGACGACAAAATAATAAAAACACACCAATTTATAAAATCATTTTCTAAATTACATTTGTACCTTATTTCCACGGGTGAAATTGTTTTATAATTTTAAAGCGGAGGAAACACCTGACGTTTCTGTAAGCAACGTGCCACTTTATTGAATTTATTTCTCGGCGTAATTATTATATAATATATCTTTTGGTCCGTGTAATTGCTGTCTAGTTTATTCAGGAGTCAAATCGACATGTCAACATGATATCAGACATTGATATCATGTTTACCGTTATTTCTACACACTTGCTCTTCCTTTGCACATCTGACATTGGCAGAATTGTCGACATCGGCACGCTTGCCATTAAGAAAAATAGATAGATATCATGTTGACACATCAAGCAAACTCATTGAAATTGTAGTATTCAAGTCACCCAGAAGGCTTCCAACTTGACTTAACGACTACCACATTAAATGATAACCGGGACCAACGGCTTTACGTGCCTTCCGAAGCACGGAGACGCTCGAGAATGAACTTGCTATTAAGGGTCACCCATCATGGACTGACCATGCCGAGTGTTGCGTAACCTCGATGATCGTACCGAATATCTCAGTACCACAATGCTACAAGCACCTCATTGAAATGGTAGTTTAGTTTATACTTTATTGCATACAAAGAAAAGAAAACAGATACATATAATCTTGCAATCTAAGCAAGTGTGTACAAAGGCGAGCTTATCACATTTTTGAGTTCTCTGACAGCAATTGTAATTTAGCTTATATTTTTTTAAGTTTTGCATATTGTAGTACGCACATTTAATTGTTTTAAAACGGGTTTTCTTCATGTTTTATATTGTAATGATTAATAAATACCTTATTTATTTGCCCGACGTTTCGAACGAATTAAACCCACGTGTCAAATCATGAACACAATCGGTGCAAACCGGAACGATGGTATCTACGATTTTCTAGCAATAAAATTAGCTGGATGCCTTACAGTTTTGTATAAGTGTCAATTAGATAAACTAAATAAATAAATAAGTTTGACTTTAGTATAAATGATGAAACTTACTAATTATCTTTAGATAATTATGTCACCAATGCGTCACATAATTAGTCGTTTATAAAAGCATTATGAATACAAAATTAACATAATTATCATCTCAATTAGGCACGCCTACACTTTTACGATAATTAATGTATCAACTTTTGGGAAAGAAACAACAAACCACAGAGATGTTACCTCAAAGAAGCCCTAAAGAAAACTTTTTAAGAAGAATGTTTTTATTTTAAGAAATGTTTGAATAAATGTTATTCTCTTCATAATAATGACACTTGATGAATATTTCTGAATAATTCAAACCACGTAGAAGATTAGCTCGTTGAAATCTTCAGAACCGGTGTTTGTTTGCTACGAGCTCGTAACTTCGTAGACCGTAGCACTGTGCTACGTCACACAATTTGCTACTGACTGCATTATCTAAATAGACTGAATGCATAATGTTGTTTTATAATAAACTTCAACAGTTTCTGTAGCACAGTGATATAGTAAGGATGTAATTGAAGTACAAAATTCGATCTCCGTGTAATTAAAAGTTCTTTTGTGTATTTCAGGCTCTAAATCCGGAGTCTATTTCAATCAGGTTAAAATGTTATTAATTTCATAATAAAACCTATAATGAACTTACATTTGAAAAACAAACAAAATTAAACCTCATTCCACCAAGTTAGAATATAATTCCCTTTACACAAAGGACTGGCTAACAGAAAGGCTACCACCGGACCAAAAAGAATTAATTATAACAACAGTCACGGCCGTTTTCAAATTCTCTCCTACAAAAAGTTTGTACCAATAAAGCGTTCGACTGTGAGAGGGGGAGCGGGGGGAAGAGGCAAGTTGATTCCCAAAAGAAATCTCATTAAACTGTCTTGCATTGAGGACTGATTAACGTTCGGACCGCGCACCCCGCGAATACAAATGCCTCTCTATATTTATTTTATAACCATTAAAGAAGATAAACGACTTCTTAATTTATCCTTATTATCATTTGTAGATAAAAATGACATCTTGGTTTTATGATTTTGTTAGATGATATTGAGAAGCAATTGTCTTGCTAGAAAATTCTTTGGAGATATATTATTAGTTAATTTCTATATTTACAATTTTCTTTGAAACTTTTCTAGGCTTATGGCAATTAATAGTGGGTGTAATTTATCTATAATATGTAAGTATTTACAAAAAAAAAATGTATTTAAGTAGTATATCAGTTGTTTAGTACACATAACACAAGAAAATATAATTGCTTAATTTAGGACTAGATATCGCTGTGTGAATGTGGTGAAATATTATTATTATAATAGATCCTACAAATAATAAAATAAAATTCAGATACCATTAGAGGAAATATGTTGTATAATAAAGCAAATAGAATTACCAACATAACTAATTGTCGTAAGTCAGATTGTAAAAATAAAATCAAAGAATGGTTACTCAGCCTAAACTACTATGACACAGAAAAGATGCTAGAAGTAGTAGTTTAATAAAAATAACACACACACACACACACACACACACACACCCACACCCACACACACACATGTATTATTATTAGTATTTTTGTATATTTCTTTTTTTTAAATACATACTTACCTCCTTACGCCACACGTTGACCATCTGTACATCATTGTTGTGATGGGGGGCCTGGAGTTCTGAGATACAGGCTTAATAGCTTAGTTTAGACTCCAGATCTCCCACAAATTACGTTGTCAATCTAAAATGTCAACCGAAATTATTGTATATTTTCTTTGACAAATAACTTGTTCTACATTATTACACTCGTGCTACACTTCATAATGATTAGTCCTATTAGTTAAGCTTGTCTAAAGTGATACGCTAACCAAAGAATCAGGACTTTTTTTTCTTTGTATTACATGGATAGATAACAAATATACATACATACATATAGATCACGCCTTTCCCAACAGAGGGGATAAGAAAATGGCTAAAAATTCCATAAAAATATAAAAGAAAAGGCACAATTCCCTTTACTTTCATTTGAAATTTAAAATGGGGCTTTTTTTAAGATAAAAACGAGGAATATCTGCGAGACAGACACATTTTTTTAATACAGACAAATCCCGGCCTTAATTAAGTGCCGTTTTCTTCTTAAAACGTCATCCGGCGTCCTTAATGCGTTTCAGCCAGCGTTGCTAGTATTAAAAGGAGAAAGATTGCGTCTCAAAGCTTTCCGCTTAAAATTGGCCAAAAACAAGATTTTGGGTTCCGAAACTGATTTCGACCTACCTACTTCTTTTAATATATTCCTGAAATAAAATTCTTTTTAGTTACCATTTTAGAAGCAAACAACTCGGTCGGAATACGAAACGACGATACAGACAAACATTAATTTCAGTGTCAAAGACGCAAAGAGGGCGAATATCTTTGAAGGAGATTAGTTGAAAAAAGTATTCCATTTCTAATTCAGGAGAGCTTTGAAATGGATGACAAAGGAAAAAAAACGCTATAAAGCTATGGTAATCGTAATCCCAACTTTCTTTCCCCATCGGAGTGCTGTAGCAAAAATATGGTACAATTCCGAGACTTTTGAAAACTCACCAAATTATTTAATATTATATATCAGAGAGGTGGGACTGGACGAGATTTTTCACTTAAACTGATGTACCTACTTATAATCAAAAAGTTTTATTTACAGCAAATTTGGAGGAATTAAATTCATGCCACGCCCGCCATAAGACAGTAAGTATTATATTATACCGAGTAAGAGTAGTAAGTATTATATTTTCATGAGTTTATCCCAATAAGGTTAGGTTTACATTTATTCAATAAAATATTTACACATAACTTAAAAACATACACAGCTAACCTATTAAAAGAAAAAAGAACCAGATACTTATTTACAGGGAATTCCTATAAATAGAATATCTGATTAAGATCAGATTCCTGAGGAAACGTACCCAAAAGGCTAGCCACATTACCGCGTTGGCTAGCAAGGCTAATGCGTTGCCCAAGGTAGAGAGGCCACCTCTTGGATCATGTGATACCTCAGAAACACAATAATAAAAAGAGTTTTGAATTGCAATCCGTAATCAAGATCTAATGTTATATTCGGCTAGTGTAACCATATTTGCTATAAATATTTAGTTGTAGCTCAGTTTTGCAACTTGTTTATCAAGAGTGGAAACGTTGAAAGTTTGTACAAACAGTGATATACGTAAGCATGCAATTTAACGTGAGTGACGTCACTATATACAGTCGCAACTCGCTAATAAGAGTCGCTGCACACTCCTACCTGCGTGCTCTGCTCAACTCTGCCATATATCGCACTCGCAGTTGAATGAAAATAGTAAGGTATATATGATGACAAACACAGCTGGGCAATTTTGAATCTTATAATTATATTGAAAAGATAAAAATTGCAAAACATTCAAATCTCAACTTATATCTGTTTAACATTAGTAACTGCGAAACATAATAGTATTCGTTTGAGATATAATTTTAAAAGTGGTTATAACGTGTGCTATCGTACCTTTGTAAAAGTATTTAGAATCCTTTCTCCCCGATAATAGCATAATAACAAAGAAAAGGACTAACAAAATATTAAATTCAAAAAACACTGTTTACATGCTTTCAACAGGCCAGCTGTTGCTCTAGTGGTTAGTGACCCTGACTGCTAAGCCGGAGGTCGTAGGTTCGATCCCCACCCAGGACAAATCTTTGTGTGATGAGCATAAAGGTTTGGTATGTGTCTGGGTGTAATTTATCTATAATATGTATGTATTTACAAAAAAAATGTAGTTAAGTAGTTTATCAGTTGTTTAGTACCCATAACACAAGCAAATATAATTGCTTACTTTGGGACTAGATGGCGCTGTGTGAATGTGGTAAAACTTTTATAAAACGTATATAATTTATGTGAGCTCATTTCACAATATAGGCTCTAAACAAATTCAATATACGCTAGTATACCGCAATTCATTTGAAGTGATATTTCTGAAGAGATACAATTTTTCAAGGAGAAGATGTATGAAAGTGTTACAAAGTCGAGGGAAGGAAATCCTTCTAAATCTGTGCCCTCGCAGGGTGAGGGGGGTTTTGGACGGCAACCCCTCCTTACCAGACTTTCATTAAGTCTCCGCTTAAACACGACAAAGCTTTGTGGGAGTTTTAAAAGCGCCGTAGGTAAACCAGAACGTAATAAATTATATATACATATATCTGTTCCGTTACGTAAGTAATCATAATTTCGCTTTACGAAATGCGCCTGTAATCTTTATATAGATAGGACTTTAATTACTGTGAAGACGGGTTGTTTGTTCAGTCTTCTTTCTTGTGAAGAAGCTACGAGTACCAGATCAATATTAGGACATTTGCTATCAAGAGGAGTTACTAGGTTAAGTGTTTGTATGCATTGGATTTTAAACTCTATCATGTAGATTGTAAGAGGGAAAAATGAATAATTGTTTTAATTATTTAAATAACAACCAGTGTTACACAAACCAGTGTTAACCCTTATAAACATATTCTAATAATTATTAAATCGATTTGTCGAAAAATTTAAAATATAAAACTACACATTATTTTTCTATCATGACGTTAACAGTTTGGAACAGAGGAAGAGATATTAATATGAAAGAGTCAGAGATATTTAAATGACTTGAGTGACGTAATGACAACATATGATCAATGTAAATACCTACAGATTGTTTAAAACTGTGAAATAAAGAAAGTATATTTGCGTCTAAACTATTGCAAATATCTATTTGATTTTTTTGTCAAAACCTTCTAACATCACATGCTACACGTGGTTTCATATAATGTCGTATCGTCGTATACACGCTGTATAATTTATTTCTTATTGTATGTATGTACCTATTCGCAACCGTCAGGACATGCTTTGTAGTGGTATTTTTTTTGAACATGGTTTTTTTTAAAAATTCAGCTAATATTTTTTAATATAACTAAGAATTCGTTATAGCATAGCGACAAACAATTTAATTTGGACATTGGTTACTTTAAATTCGTGTGTCCGTAACAAAACTGGTAACAATAACCGTTTTAATACGACTTTGTCTGTCTGTTTGTCGTCACCAGACTTAATTACCAGCATGCCTTGCCTATAATCTATGTTTTATCTTAGTCATTAAACATCTTCTAGTAAACAGTAATTATACGCTTAGTGAATATCGCCACCTGCTGCGTGAGACTATGTTATATTTACTTTCTTGTACTCAAAGAAAACATATTGCTTTAATATTATAATAACATCGTTTTGCTTTTTTTTTGGAAAGGTACCAGCGAAACAGTCCAAAAAGATGAGTACAGATATACTTCTTGGAATAAAAAAATCGAACAGTCTCCGATTTAAATTTATGAATTAAATACTTAAATTAACAAAATCACTCTCTGTGGGGGAAATTTGGTGCGGACCATGTCGAGCAGCATAAGGCTGATAGCAAGATGATGGTTTGAATTAAATCCATACTAAATTTTTAAAGCTGAAGAGTTTGTTTTATTGGTTGAACGCTAGGAACCCCAAAAAGAAAGAAGAAGAAAATTCTTTTCAATAGACCATTTATCGAGAAAGGTAATAAGCTATATAACATTACGCTACGGGCAATAGGAGCTGAGCAGTGGCGAAATAAAGAAAAACGGGAGTGAAGCCTCGCGCGTCTTCTAGTTATAATTGATTTGTACTCTCAATGGTTTGAAGACTGATAAGGATTTATCATTATCATCAGCCTGTCGTCCGAGGATAACCAAGTCGAACTCCCAACCATAATACAGGTAAGCCACATGCGTCATACAAGGATCACAAACTATATGATCATAATTGAATCAGGAAGCACGCCTCCATGTCCCGTAATCTTATATCGTGTGGTAACCGTATACAGCCATAACAACATTTACCATACACGTCAGTATCTGGAGCGTGCGATATCATTCACTAGTTCACTCGTTCATTGCACACAGAAATTTTGCTATCAAAGGTATAGAAATACTACTAAACCGCCAAATGGTACTATATGGTATGAATGGAAATGAATATCTATAATAGCCGGCATAATTAAATAAATAACCAAGAGTCAATCTTAAGTACCTAATTCATACCAAGCCATTGAACATCTGATCCCGTAGCAAGTACAGTCTTGAAAATTGGCCGGCGGACCCTGCAGCTAATTATCACCAATAAGATTTAAAAAATCATATTCACGACGTAATTTTATGATAAATAATCTTAAAACTCAATGGTGTGATGGAGTGGATAAGAAAATCTTTATCTTTAACATAATGAACTTACATCTTTAAAAATAATATGTTACTATAAATAAGTCTAGAAAAGCTAATGGGTGCATTATGAGGTTATCAATCGTTGTGTTTCAAAGCTCAATATTTTAGAATTAATTAATTAAACTATTTCTTTGACATGATTATTAAGATTTCTATATTTCCGTATATTCAAATAGTACCGTAAATAGTGAACTATATGTAGTATCGATACGTCCGCTAACGGTATGGTAGTGATCATGCCAATTATCGTGATAATGACACAAACGGATACGTTTCTATGGTGATAAATAGATAGACCGAAACGAGTAACACAAATAAATAAGCTATTTGGTTCAAAATAGCTCTCGACTATCTCGGTGGTGCAGCGGGAAGTGGGACTATTCTTTGATGAAAATTCCAGTATTGAGATATTCCCGGAGTTTGGAAAACAAATGTTTCCAGTTAATGACAATAGGCTCGCCCCCTATTTCATGAGACCAAACATAGCTGGCGAAATGTGGGTGTGATACACCTCTGTCTACCCCTTCGAGAAAGAAGGTGTGATGCTATACAATAATATGTTGCTTAATCATCTTTTATAGATGATGGTGATGATGATGACTGTAGCAAGCAAATAGAATAAATAAATACATAATAATATCTAAAACGTCATAACATAATCAATATGTAAATAACCATAGAACAGTTTGTTTCTCTCACAATTTCTATTATAATATCCGATCCGTAAATTTAACAGACGGATATTGCTTAAAAACGTCCAAAAGTAACAAAAGTTAAGTTCATAAATATTCAGATGGGCTCCGTAGAGGAAATCCGATAGAAGGGAATAAATTGAGAGTGGGATTATACTGGCGAGGTTTTACACAGGTATATCGGTAACCTCACTACTATGTATCATACATATGATGTTTATATACCACACTAGATATGTTCTACGGCTTCACTTGCGTTAAGCCTGTTTTATTGACTAGTATGTCTGCTTCATATAGGTCTATCATTTTGTTGATTGCAGTGGAAGCAGCGTTTCTAGTCATGAATAAATAATGAATTATAATATGCTAAATCGTTTAAATTAAGAATTGTTAATTTTTTTTTAAAAACATCATAGAAGTAAAGATAGAAGGCAAGAGAGCAAGAGGTAGACCGATGAAGACTTTTATTACATAGATCAAGGAGAAGTTACGGGTATTGTCGTATCAGGAGATGAAAGAATTAGGAGACACAAGAGAGGATTGGAATTTACTCTAAATAGAGAGAGAGAGAGAGAAAAAGTAATTAAAGTGAGATCTTTATTGACTGGCCTGTTGGTGTAGTCGTTAGTGACCCTGACTGCTAAGCCGGAGGTCATGGGTTCGATTTCCACCCAGGACAAATCAAATGATTGGTTGTTCTGTGTCTGGGTGTAATTATTACAAGGGCAAGAGTTATTACGGAATTTTATCCACCTTAAATTTCAACTATGGTGTCTCTTAACAAGCTGCAATTGGGAAATAATAGTACTAAATATATTAGTACTTTATTACTAAATATAAACTAATTTTAAGTTTTACTAACTGTATTTTTTAGTCTTAGAGGAATTCGGGACGAAATATGATTTTTTTGGAATGTGCGATAAAATATTGGGACAAACAAGGCATCAATCTTTTCTATGCCTGCCTTCACTATATTTGTACTTATACTTGAGACTTCAGCAGTTTTCTGTGTATACAAATCGTATAGTATTTATATAGTATCACAAATACAAACATCAGTAAATATACTAACTCAAATCCTAGCTGTTTGTACAACAACAATAAAAAATTCCCTTCAAGTATTTTTCCATTACCGTCATAACGTTTGCAGTAACTAAAGTATACAAATTGATAGCTCAAAGGGAATTCATAAAATACACGGTCCCGTTTGCAGGAGGCCATTGCCACGCGAATTATATGGAGAGTGTCCCAAACTGAATTATTTATGAAAACAACAAACAAAATACACAAAACTTTATGTAATAAAATAGTAACGAAATGAAATAGAGTTTAAAATTGTTTCTGAATAAAAACATGTATAATAAAACCAAGTTAATTCAATTTTTAACTTTTAATTGGATCTTTTTTTTCCGATTTTATGACGAAAATCAATTTATACTTATTCATTTATTAATTATAAAAATAGAGACTTTGTCTTTCAAATTTTGCTTGAAATATATAAATCTCGGAATCAAATTTTTCTGTAAGTATTAATTTTCATATAACCTATTGTATTGTACTACAATGTAAGGTAATTGAAGTTTTTTTTAGAATGCGGCAGGCATTGTGCTTATTACTGTAGCAAGCCATACAATAGTTTTTAAACTGATTTATTGTAAAGAACACAAAGAGTTTCAATGTAGTAAATTTAGACTCAGATTCAGACAAAGTAATTGGCTCATCCGCTATTATAACATTAATATTGACATTTTAATTAGCTAGAAAGTTCTAATCAATCAATCAATATTTTTTATCTACTCTCATACTGTACGAGATGAAACTGCACATAATTTTGTTTTTAGTTTCATTTTTATTGTTGTAATATCGTCTCATACTACATAACACATAAGTACTAACATAATACAAGGTCTACACTAGATGAAGCCTTAGTTTATACCATACATTTTAAAACGAGTCATCTTGACCGTACACCGAAACTAAATTAACATAAAGTTTTTACGTGGTACTAAACAAACTTTAAACTTAATTACATGATTATACATAACGTTACAGAAAAGCATATATTATGACTTTAATACAGTCTGTAATAATGAATTAGCATATGTTTGCTGAAATTAAAAAAAATCTGACCCTAAAATAATTCCAATGTACAATATATATCTGTTTCACCAAATTTCACCAAAGCTCAATGCGTAAGCAGGAGAAGACACTAGCTCAAAAAAATCTAACAAGTCTCCTATCATCCTACTAACAGTGCTGCTTACATTCACAAGATAACGTGTATAACTACAAACATTGTAATTTGCACAGTGACATATTCAGGACCGCAACTGTGGTCTGCGGTCACGATACATCAAACATGATTCCAAAGTCTATTTTACATTATTTTCGATAGGCAAATGTTTTTTTGTGCCTTATAGCATACCCACGTCATGTTTTGTATCTCCGAAAGCATAATTGCATCATATATCTACCAACCTCAACCTCTGGGTGTCGTAAAAGGCGACTAAGTGAATAACCGTATGCAGTCAAGAGCACTGCGAGAAAAGGAAAATTGGAAACAAATCCTATAACAACCCGTCTGGCTAGCGTAGTATGATAGGCTTAATTTGTTCCACATTCTTTGGAGGAGACCCGTGCCCAGCAGTGGGATGTTTACAGGTCGACAGGGTTGATAATGAATGTATGTTGTACGTGTAGTATTAGATTTTTACGAGTTCGTATTTGGAAACGTCGCGGTTAGTGGTAACAGGCTCGACCAATAAGGATCTGATATAACTAGCAAAAGGTGGGTAGCATCATCAACTGATGATAATGATGATGATGATACGCACCTTTTCCACCCACCTGGCGGTCAGTAAGTACATTACGGAAAACGTTCATAGTGCTACTCTTACAAAATCTTACAATGGCTGAAGGCAACACGCGCAAATCATTTACGCAAGAATAAATTGTATACCTTGCGGTATCCATACCTGTGGGTACAGCTTACACAAGCAATTCATGCTAAAAGTTTGCGCAAACTCTTCGCACTAATATCAAGTGAGTGCAATCGATTTGTGTGATATGTTTTGCTGTCTTCAAGTATATTAAGCAAATTTAGCACATTAGGGTTTTGTTATTGAAACATCATTTGAATAGTGTTACTGGCGTAAGGTATGGTTAGCCTGTAAAAAATTTAATAACGCAAGTATAATTTCACATGTAGCTGGAACTTTACTTAAAAAAAAAAAAAGAATCGACTCTTCTTGCCAACTAGTCCCTGTTGAGCATCTGTAGTAGAATGAGATACGTAATCAACATTTAGTATGCAACTGGCAGTTACAGTTGACTTCAAGGAAAAACAAGAACTACAATACAAAAAAGTTGTAGGTTTGTTGACAAAAAGGTTTTATTTTTAGACCTTTTTTACTAGTTATTTTTACTTCATTACAAAGTAAGTCATCAAAGAGCAGCAGTTGTTCCAACTCGTACTCTTAGTTGCCATCATGATTAAGAAGAATAAAACCTTTCAATATAGGCTTTAATGGTAATTGGTTTTTTAGTAAAATCGGTTCAACGTAATACAGATCTCTCTTCAACTCGTTGTCGTAGAACGTTCACCTAATAAAACACCTTATCCAACATTGATAGAAGGACGGCTGAAGGTCAATTGAACACTAAATAAACAACCTTGTCCCAAGAAAACACCTATTTATAGACAGTGCCTTTTATAAGTCGACGTCCAATCGCTGACGTCCTACAAATTGAAGAATCGTCTGACAAAGCATCGGGAATCGTTTAACTGTATTTTCAATTTCTGGTCGTCTCTCCGATAGTCCCGAATCAGGAATCACAAATTAATTTTTGATCTCCGAAACGTGGACACCAATACATCGCATATTTTGACGCGATTTGTTATTATCATCGAATACTAATTTGTATAACTCTACAATAGAGGTCAGTCATAATAAATTGAGGTCACTTTTGTTTGTGGACGTTTGATTTTCATTGACATTTTTAAGCGCCTTTTGTTTTTTGTAAATGTTACCTAATATTTTTTTATTGTGAGCATGAAATAATAGAGAATTTAATCTACACTCATTTGGTAAAAATTGTTGATATCCATCAACTAGCGTTTTCATTACTTCATTAATATCATATTAGGGTGGTTTTTATGTACCTATCAGTGACGGAATAGTTACATAACTTTGGTCATTTAAACAAATACAATTACCTACTACTTGGTTACGAGATAAACTTAACTACGAGTTAATGAGATAAACTTAATAATGATAACATTTTGGTAAAAGTTGGGATTTAAACAGAACTGAAATTTAAGCATTCTAAGATAATTCATTCTCAGCCGTATCATTTAAGCCTACCTATATATTTTATTAAAACACGAATACTTACCTACTACCGTAAAAACTGCAAAATAAATACCCCATCGCACGGTACATGACGCTAAAATATTCACGCATCATAGGCACATACAGAGGTCACTGACACGCCCATACTTTTTGTTATTTAAACGAGTCAACTACAAACATTGAAAAAATTACCCGCGCAGATTAAGCAAACATTTATTTTCTATAGTTTTTACACACGTGGGCGGAAGTGGGTTAACGATCTGTGATTCAGTGTGTTCAGACGGAAGGACGATGCACTCAGTGAGTCGATCCACACATCAATCATGTGGATGTCGGCATTTATGGTGTGGTTGAGGGCTGGCTATGAATTTTTATAAGTTATGACGAATTTATGAACCTATGATTGCATATTTTAAGAATTATATCTAGTACTTACTAGCGGACCCGACAGACGTTGTCCTGCATGATATACCAATCGATGGCATTTTTTTTATATTTGTGAATCTAAACCATCCTCGAATCCACTTGAACACATACACAATAATTCACTTTCAACTGTCAACACACGTACAGAAGAATTATATACCTATATAAAGATGAGTAAGTGTTAATGAATGAATGCGTACGTTAATATTTGCTTAAAAACCTCCCTATATTTATAACTAGACTAAAAATGCCTCCCGTTGTTATTTATTTGGCCACTGCTCAGCTTCTATTGACCGTAGCGTGATGTTATATAGCCTTCCTTGTTAAATTGGCTATCCAACACTAAAATAAGTTTTCAAATCGGAGCAGTAGATACTGAGATCCTCTAGCGTTCTACCAAACGAAAAAACAAACTCTAATACAGCTTTATAATAACTTAAACATAACATAACATCACGCCTTTATCCCCGAAGGGCTAGGCAGACGTGTTTCACACCCACATTTCGCTTATTAAATATTAGCTTTATAATAGTTTATAATATTTGTATACATAAGGTTTCTTAACGCAAACTTTGCAATAGGTGTTAAAGTTCGAAGACTAAATTCAGAAATGTGCGCATTATTATATAGAACTAAGAACTTGACTGATAGAGGCTTGGTAAATAGAGAAAGCTTTCAACAAATGGACTCGCCGCGTGTATCTAAGTCTAACACAACTTGACAACCGACACAACCTATTTCACGGCAACTATACCTTCGCAATAGTGGCTTTTAAACTTGCCTCTCTAGTGTTATAGTAATACATAAGAATATTGACAACAATCTCTCCCTCTATCACGTGGGACCTAATATGGTTGGCGAAATGTGGAAAATTCCATTTCATATCATATCATTTCTATATTATAAAGGCGAAAATTAGGATGGATGGATTGATGGATGTATGGATAGATATTTGTTAATTGTTAGGTACACAATCACGCCAGAACGGTTAAAATCATCTGAAGGAAATTTGACACGCTATAATCTATATATAATATACATAGATTATAGTCTGGCATAGCATATAGGCGGTTACTGTGTGAAGACAAGAGTGCGTGCATACCAGTAATTCATCATCATCATCATTTCAACCCATAAACGTCTCACTGCTGGGCAAGGTTCTCCTCTAAAGAATGTTGAGGGAATTTAGCCTACTATACCACGCTGGCCAGACAGATTGGTATAACTTTTGTTTGGAATTTTCCTTTTCTCACAGAGATCTTATCTGCATAAGGTTACTTCCCTTAGTCGCCTTGTACGATAACCACGGGCTGAGATGGGTTAGTGACAATATGTATTCTTAATCCGTCACTACACGGATTACCAGTAATTATTATTATTACAAGTTAAAATAATATTATCAAGAAGAAAGATATCAAGTAAAAACTTAAGTTGTCATCGGTAACTCAAAAGCTACCTCCCCCTTTCAACGGGTCAAGTAGTATGGGTATGTTCCCTTAACACACAGTCTCGAAATATTCCCCCTTTTTAAAATGTCCCAATGATTAGTGGTTGTTGAGTTTTGAACATGAAACGTTAGTGGAATAATTTGAATGTAGTTCGAAAAATAACATGTACGAGATGTAATATGTAGTGTGATTTTTGTGTCACAATTTTATGACCAACACCGGGCTGGCGTAGTAAATTCAACAACGAACTCATTTTAATTTTGTATTCCTTTCCGGGCTCGGATAGCGCTCCAGGTTTGAAAAACAAACTATTTAAAGCACGTTGTTTATGTTCATTTCGTAGAATTTTTATGATTTTATTTATTTTCAAATGTTGAACAGTACTGTTATTTGAATTTTACACAATCACTTGTTTTATTTGAATTGAATATTACATTTTATTACAAAAACAAAATGAATGAATTGTACAAAATTGTACAATTCATTCATTTTCTCTTGTTAACATTTATTTACTCTATGCTGTAAGAATTTGTTTGTTTGTCTGAAGGCGCTAATGTCAGGAAGTACAGAACCAGATTGAAAAGTACTTTTGTGTTGGATAGGCCACTTACCAAGGAAGGCTATAGGCTATATTACATCACGCTACGCTCAATAGAAACGCTGTTTAGAGCCTAGGTAGCGCTGATAACAAATAAAAATAGTATCTTCCCTATCTTTAATATAACCTAGTACTCTTATCGTCATAAAATACTTTGTAAAAATACCTATAAAATAAGTAAAGTATCCAATAAAGCTAACTTTGTTGTGACTGGTTCTAATGGCTGAACGACGTATCTTGTTCTACAAAAGGATACCCATTATCACTCTATACAAATTAGATCATTAATACAATAGAATAAGGTTAACTTTCAACTAACAAAACTCATTTAAAATAATATGATAAGTCAAAACAGCGAACTAAAGAATAAACACTATTATCAAAGTGTGAAGGTTACTAATCGCAAGGCATGTTTGTTTAGTACAAATTATGGAGAGTTTATGTGCATTTAAACTTTCCACACCTTTTCCGTTCTATATTTTTTACAATGTCAGTACATATGGGCGCGTATCGACCTTGCATAATTAAGATATAAGTAGATTAACGTACCAAAACCTGTTTGTTTAAAGAAATGGAACACACGAAATGATAAAATAAAAACATTTGACTTTCAATATTTTAATGTCTGTTTTTGTAAAGCCGATTAAATTAATAAAACAACTTTTGGGATTATTTTTATTTATATATATAAATAAGAAGGTGCAGCTTAAAGCCATTGATATCGGCATAAGAAAATAAAATGAAATTGTAAAATACAATTTTACAACAGCAATTTCAGTGTTTACAAACATTATTTATGAAATTTGACCCTATTAGAGTGATACTGTTAAGAATACAAATATCACTTACAAACTATGTAAAATTATGTAACTGTTTTATTTCTAAACAAGTAATTTTTTGTTTGTTTTGTTTTTAATATAATTGTAAACTATTTTGTTTTCATAGCGACTTTTATTCCACTAATATAATATTTAAAAATAAATAAATTAGTTAAATTACATTATTACAGTATAATCATTTAAATGAATTTATTTTGTCAATGTCCGTCCAAAAACAAAACAAACAAAGCCAAGAATAATTTGAAACTCCAAATTCAAATCAATTCTACTTCGAAACCGGCAAAGGCAAGTGTCAAGAACAGCCTATTACGCCAACGTAATATGACAAGAAACATAAACGAAAAAATACTTCTTAAAATATCAGAAAGAATAAGAAAAATAATAATAAATATTTTACGACTGTCTGACCTTATTACGCGGGTAGTGACTACTGACTTAAATTAATATGAGGCCTAACGTTTTACGTTAAGGCCGAGGTATAAAAACCACATAACATATTACCGTTCATGGAATAAAATGTGGCATGTTAGTCTATGTCAGGTCTTTTAGAGAGAGCCGTGTATCAGGCCTGCGAATTAGGTAACAAAATGAGCAAATATACAGAATTACAACATCCTACAAAATATTACTGAATGCCACGGTCGCGTGTAGTCTAGTAGTGTGTGTTCTATGTCAAATCGTGGCTATTACCAGACAGAGAAAGTAATTTCTCCTAAACTGGTGGCTTATTAACGTTAAAGAACTCGTTTTAGGCGAAATATCGTATATTTACTCGATACGAGTTTTATTAACACACTTCTTTAAACTTGGTCCACTTTTAAAGAAACTTTTTTTAAAACACATAAAAGAAGCGGTCGTGCTACATAATTTCGTAAACATCTTAATGGTGCCCCTAACATATAAAAGAAGGTTTCAATCATATATGACAAAAGAGGTTTAATATTAATTTGCAATTAGTATTAGACTGTCTTTTATTTTTTGACGAAAATGTACCGTAATGCAAAACTCTAGAAGAAATGTTCCTTGTAATTTAATGAGAAGTTATATAAGGAAAAAATGCACTGAAAAATAGTAAAATCACTAATAGACAATTAATTGAAGTTTCTGTCAATAGTCATGGGAACCGACTTCAACGCAGGCGGAGCCGCAGTCAACAGTTAGTAATAAAAATTAAAAACCACAAAATATGACACTAAATTGCGACGTTGTCACTATGTTTGTCAAAGCGCTCTCAAAATACTGGTTCACCAAAATGTCGACATTTTAATAAACGATTTTTTAACTCTTATCTTCACTTTTCAACAACATCATGTATTTCTTATTTAATAAAATTAAGTTTAAACTGGATGCTAAGGTCTAAGTCTTATTAATCACGTCCTAAACTCTGATTGTAATGAAATTTCAAACTTTCCTCCATTTATTATTGGGGCTGGCAAGTTAGCAGTTGTTTCTTGAGATTATGTTCTTATATATCTTACTAGTTAGTAGTTTCACTGAATTTAAGCTCAGCTGTTATGTTAAATTTATAATAAGTACTGCTATTTACTTCATGGTAATAAAATGTGATATTAATGGCCTCTGTCCTGCAGTGGACATCACGTACAAAGCGCTTACAACCGATCTTATTGTAAATCTCTAGGGAAGGCATCTTATCAGCCGTAGAAA
Source organism: Laspeyria flexula (assembly GCA_905147015.1). Classification (NCBI taxonomy): domain Eukaryota; kingdom Metazoa; phylum Arthropoda; class Insecta; order Lepidoptera; family Erebidae; genus Laspeyria; species Laspeyria flexula. The sequence goes on from LR989958.1 coordinate 4,219,663, forward strand.
GTCCACAGCTGGACGTGGTCCATGGACTGTTTGGAACTCCAGTTCCAAAACAGTCCTTCAAAAACAGCCCAGGACTGTTTTTGAAGGCCAAAATTGACTATCTAATTGTGCAGTGGCAGTGCAGCTACCGTGCTGACGTTTCCAGCTCAGATCCGAATAGAGTAAAACGCCAAGCGATATTTCTATCAAGAATCGTCAACCCAAAACCTGGAATGGAACCTAATACAATAATACCACATGGACTGTCACCGTGGCGCAGTGGTTAAGGTGGTCGCCTCGCCACTACATCGCCGTGCTGGGTGACGTGGGTTCGATTCCCACACGAGACAAATATTTGTGTGATTCATAGATATTTGTTTCTAGTCTGGGTGTACTTTGTGTCCGTTAGTTTCATGTTTGTAAAGCTCCCCGCGACACAGGGCTAGTTCCCTAGTGCGGGCGTTGTCTTTTGTTAAGATAAAAGATTAAGATACCAATGTTTAGATACGTTCATCTTTTTCAAAAGGAGTTGAAATGATAAGGATTTAATGTAATAATTCTAGTTGCAATCAATATTATTATGCAATGACGTCATTGCCAAGTTCAAGCATAACGGCGGAAGTACAGTTTGAATATTAATATGGTGTCCAGGAAGGTGTGTCACTTCACAAGTTCACGAGTTTCTGTAGTTTACACTCACGATGTTAGCTACGTCGCGTCACGTCTTTAAACTAAATTAATCATTATTGTTAACAATAAAATACTATCTTAATTTCTGTCTGCCTATTGATCGTAAGTGTCAATTTTGTATGCTCTGAAATGTTGAAGCTATTTCCCAATTATATCAAAAAGATGATCTTTGAAAAATAGTTTTATAGGTTCTAAGATAGGAAAGAAATTAAAAATGCGATATTGGTTATCGCATTTTTAATTTCTTTCACTAATCACTAACACGCTAACTATATCTACTAACAAACAAGGCTGCAAGGGAAGTGATTAGGTCCTAAGGACGGTTGGATCTTGGTATTAAGTTGTAAGGGTCTCCCTCAGGACCTCAATACAGTCCAACATAATAATGACCTATATACGTAGCGAGTAATTTCTCGTCGTACTACATTACTGAGAGCATAAATTTCGATAAAATATTAACATTACATTTAGAAGACTCAAATAACATTAACATTAGCTGGATTTATAAAAAATACATTCACACCTGAATTCTCAGCTAAAACAACCGCGTTTTGACACCCCTAACCGCAAGGGTGCCTGCCGAGTGTCGTGCTAATAAATAATTAAAACCCATAACTTCGTAAACACATGAGAGACAAGTCGACAGCGAAACTTCCTTTATGTATAAATGAAGACTACGGGCAATACAATTACACGACGCAAATTAATAGGACTTTAATGAGACAATTAAAATGCCAAATTTCGGTGGTGAGAAGGGACAAAACCGCAAGCAAGGCGTTCTTCTAACCCCTCCAGGGTTGTCTCAGCCCTCAAATTCTCTAATTTAGGTACGATGCAGGTTTTTCGAGTGTTCTATTTAAACCAACGAAAATTCGAGGTATAATTGAAAGCTGTTTCCTTTAACAATTAGGTTGTCAGCGGGGAAGCGTTTAGGTCGGTTGGGGGGCGCGCCGCCGCAATTTTCGAACAAATAATTACTTTTGTTCAAAATTTTCGCTTAAACTTGGAAATTCCCGACGCACACGTCACTCAAGTATACCTGTGTTATGGTTTACCGAAATTACGAACCTTTCTCCCTTTTATTTGTTTATGATGAACAAGTTAAATAGGACAAGGCTTTCGTGACCGATTATGTCGCGGAGGGGATGTCACCACAACAAAATGTAATCATTGACAGAGGAATTAACGACAGATCACATTTATAATTAAAAATACTAACATTCGTAATGCGAAATTAACTGTCTGTCTCTTTTACCTTGACACGACTATTACTAACTAATAGGAACCTGACAGCGCTGGACCTATTCTAATGGGGACGAGGGAGGGACCAGCAGAAACATCATACAATCGAAGTAGTATGGCCACATATGTGTTAAATTTCCATTGGAAATAATATAATATATTATTTATTAATGTATAATATCATACAATAATAAAATATTGTTATCTTAGATGAGCTACTTTTTTTATACCACGACGGGGGAAAACACAAACAGACAGTACGTCTGATTGCTTCCGAAGCATCACCAGCTCGTTGCTGTTTTAAAGAACCCCATACTGTAACCCTATAAGAAAGCCTCGTTAGGAAGTTCATTCCACAACCCGATAGTTCTTGGGAGGAAATTCCTCTAAAATTACTTAGTTCACTATACCCTACTTCTTTTATCCTTTTCTCTGTTACATATAGTCACACAAAAAGAATGTCCCGTTTGTCTTAATGTTAAGCAAATAACCTTTCAATGTTGGCAAGTTAACCGTAATCACTGAATAAACACCGCTGTAATACTTATTCTACTAAATTATTCAGTGCAACCGTTCGCCAATTACGTCGGCTCTACAACTATATGTTTAAACACACTGTATACATTTTCCCACAGTTGTTTTTCTTTGGCCCAAGTAAGTGTGTTGTAAATCTGTGTGAACAGTTTGTGGCAGCAAACAAGAGCGAGCTAATAACCGGTTATGTAATAAAATATACATGAAATACCACAGAGAGCAACTTCTGTACTTCTCTATAAATAATGAGCCTTTAGTGCTTTCGGGTTTTCACTAATTTACAGACATAGTACTACGAATCTCGACATTCGATTGGTCGGTTTTGATGTCAAATGTTTTAAAATTTAAATTTTCGAGCAATTGACAGCGATATTGAAATAGACCTAATCGACCTTTAGAAGCAGTATGGCATATTTTTTTATATTTTTGTGTGAAGCCGAGTCAAAAAAATATTTATAATTTTATATTTTTGGAACACTGAATCTAATTTTCCTCCCATGTAATAGCTATAGCTACGCTCTTGTATAGCTGTAACTATTAATCATAAGGCACAACGTATGCTTGTTTCCACTTAAGCGCCATAGAAAAAAAACCAAGTTCAATTACTATCAATTTATTAAGTAATTACGCTTCCCTTTAATTTTTAACCGACTCACAACAGTAGTAAGTTACACAGTCTGTTCGAAATGGGGCCGATGTTTACCTACGTCTGCACTGCAAGTACGTCGCCACATCGCATCGCGACGACGACCACCGTTCAAATTGAAACATTATTCGAATAGATATTGCGGTATCTTTTCAAATACTGTAATCAACGTCATATTGGTAAAAAGTTTTTACATTGACTGCAATTCTATAAAACTGTTCAAACGAATGAGGGAAATACGAAGAAAGTAATGAGTACTGAAAAGATAATGTACCTATCAAAATGTAAGACATAGAGAAATGATTATTATTATTTTAATATCTAAAATCCCTTTCAAAAATGTCTACATACCTACTCATTTGTGAAGTACTGGTTACCAGAAACTGGCTGAAAGTACGATCATCATCACATATTATATCTAGTAAAGATTTTTGATAGGGTTACCATTCAAAAATATCTTCTACCTACTTATATTTGTAGACTGGTCCTATGGTATATGTTTCACATGCACATTTGTAAAGTTCTGCTTACCAAAAACTGGATGAAAGTACTATAACACCATGTCGAACCTACATCCATCCAGCTTTCCAAGATGATAAAATTGATATCATTACCTGTAACAAAATATATTTTCATTAAAATGTTGGTCCATGAACAAAATATTGTTTTGTTATTATGAGCGCCAGGGCGACTACGTAACCAAACAAAAACCTACATATTATTATAATAAATACGTAAAGGTAGAGACACATCGCTACGATACGGTACTGGTACTACTTAATACAACGTAATTTACAAAAAAAATCGTAATATTGTTTTATATACGCCGACAACGAAACTGACGTTCTAAATGCGATAAAATTTTGTATTAACTTTTTCTTGTCACCATTTGCTTCATAGAGATAATTGTTTGAATGGTAACAGTACCTATTAACTTTAGATGGTTTTATTGATTAATATTAATTGTAAAAGTATGGTAAGTTTATTTCTTTTGCGGATTTCTGTAACGCATCGATGTGTCCCAAACTTAAATAAACTACCCTCTTGTTTTGGCTGAGAGCGAGCGCCGCGGGTAGAATACACAATAGGTACTTACATTCATATTATTGGCAAATGATTCTATCAAATTATTTCGCTTAATTACTTATTAAGGGAAACAAGCGGAGGAAAATGGTTGGCATCGATATATTTGTTGTTTCCTCATCAATGGATCCAATGATTGTTGCATTCAAGACTGTAATTGAATTTCAGGAGGGAGTAAGCTATAATTAAAATCCATAATAATAATATTTAAGAGAGTGGCAGGCCAGGGGGAATCTTGTAATATACATATACTCGTATATATATATATATATAAGATATCAACTTGTAAATTTGTAATACGTGAGGTGTGAATTCGATCTCGAACGGCAATATTACCATGAATTTCACACTCATAACGTGGGAATATCGTGAAGATTTATACTTGCCTTAGGGTAAATTCTTGCTTTTACGCGAGTTAAGGCTGATTTCGATACAACACATCTAATTATTCAATACATTAATAATATCTATACTATCACAGCAATATTACAAGCGTGATCATAACAGAACAAAGGAGTTTGTGTTTAAACTGCGAGACTCTATCCCATATTAACAGGGCTGCATAGCGCATACATAAATATATGTATATTTAAGCGTACAACATAGAATCAAAACTTTGTCCCTGAAGATATAGGCAGAGGTATCACAACCACATTTCGTCAGCTCTGTTTTAATTTATGTAATGAAGGCGGGCCTATTGCCATCTACCGGGCATATTTCTAGATTTCAGGTCCACACTGAGACTTAATATTTTTTGCCAGCTTTTAATTAGTTTCATAATTTTAAATTTTCGAGGAATTGAATCAGTAATACTCACACTAAAACAAGAATATTGATTATGAACCACCACATCAGTATGTTATAATAATTATTTCTCTATATGGACGAGATTATAACATGCAACATAACAATCTTAGAACATATAGGACCCGTCTTAGAATCCTTAGTAATGTTAGATCCAATAACTTAGTCTTGTTCATACACTTTACTGACTATACCTTCGTATACTGAACTAGTTGCTTCCGACGGCTGCATTCAAGTCGTATACTGGGGGATTACTCTGAATTTCGACATTCGAATGTTTGGTTTTGATGTCGCTGTCAAATGTAAGGAAATTTAGATATGGTCGCTGTCACTTTCCAACATTTGACAGTGACATCAAAACCGAAGATTCGAATGTCGAAATTCAGAATAAGCCCCCTGACCAATTTTGAATGCCACAATTTGGGTTTCACTCTGTTTTTACAAGAGTAGATAATTATTATTTTGCCTGTATTTATGTCTTAGCCATGATTCAAGGCTGCGCGGATCATCACAATCTATTCAGTAGTTTTAACTTGAATGAGTAACAAATATCCAAATGTGCATCCTTACAAACTTTAACATTTAATAATATCAGGATTTACTTAGCATTTACGACAGAGACAACGAAAAGGTTATCAATACCTGTCAATAGGTAGTATAGACATGCTTAGTGATGAAAGGTCAATGCACATGGTACATTATATATTATACTATAAGAAGTTATTTTGTAACAGGTCACAGGTTTTGTCATACAAGAGCTCCAATAGAGTGTATCACATATTATGCTATTATTATCAAGTATCTACGAAATGTTACTGTGCACTAATGTAATTCGATTCTAAGTCTTGTGCCAGTGGCATTATCATGAATATTGCCTTGTAAGCATCCTTATTAGTTCTTATCAATAAAAAGTGCAGTACACGTGTTTATGACACTAGTTTGTATAAAAATTTGTTTCTAGACCCTCATAAGAAATTGCAATAAGCGGTACTTACCTTTTTTATTATGTAAAAATTTCGTTTTTTATTTTAAGGCTTTTATTTCAGGCTTTAGGTTAACCAAAAGACTTAGATAAGACTTTTCTGTTCTGTGGATTTCAACATTAGAACTTGACAGATTAAAACGTAGTGGTTATATTCTCTTAGGACAGAATCATTATTTCAATATCTATGAATAAAGTGGCATTATTAAGTTAATTAAGATTTATTACCTCAAAAAATATGTTTTTCACAACATTTCTTTATGTATGATACTTAACTATAGATATTATTAAAACGAATATAGACCTAGTGCGACGAGGGACTTGTGGTGCTTTTATAAAATGAACCGTCCCTTATTAAAGAAGTTGTAATAACCAGATGAAAAACGACTTTAGAGGAACACATCTCCCCCGAGATACATCCATTTTGCACAAAGTGGTTAATCCAATTACTTTTTATCAGATTAATTTTTAATTCCTCTTCTAGATTGTAAGACAATATTTTGACGTGTATTTTATTTACTTAGGTTGTTAATTTTAGCTGTTAAATATTATTTTTTAATGAATTTTGCCTTCCCTTTTCCACAGAGGTAATATATATAGCAAAAAGGCCGAAATAATAATATATTTGGATTACAAACCAAACGAACTTCTAAGTAGGTATGTAATTTTAAATGCTCTAGAAATTCGAAGAAATTAGCTATCTATCCGCTTATGCCGACGACACAGTGAAGTCTTTAAACATAAAACAATTGAACAAGACGAGTAAAAAATAACCGAGCTCCGAGCTGACCTTTCAAACGTACAACTGAATAAAAAAAAGTATACTACGCCGAACTGGTATCGCCAAATAAGGAACAAGTACTGTTACCTCCGTTTACTGAAGAGAACATTAATCTTAGCGATTAATGCCAGTCTAGTACGCGGATGTACGGTTTTTTAGATTGTAGTACATGTAGGCGTAGTAATCTATCTAACCGAAAAAGTTATAGGCTAATGAACAAATAGTCATAACGGTCTTTAGATTCACTGTTGGCTGTGAGCGTCCTCAACTTTGAATACTTCTTACTAATATTATAAATGGGCAATTTTGGATGGATGTTTGATACTCAATCTCGCCAGAACGGCACAACACATGAAACGTGGCCACAGAAAGATCATAGTATGGATTAGCATCTAGGAGTTACTTTTTTCGACATACCACTTGGACGGAAGCCTTTGTTTTAGAAACTTAAAAAAGTGTCATCATCATTTCAACCCAACGTCCCGCTGCTGAACACGGGTTTCCTTCAAGGAATGTGGAGGGAGTTTAGCCTACTATACCACACTGGCCAGATGGGCTGGTATAGGGTTTGTTTTGAATTTTCCTTTTTTTTCAACGCTCTTGTCTGCGTAAGGTTAGTAGTAGTCCCTTAGTCGTTTTTACGACACTCACGGGTTGAGATGGGCTATTGACATTATGTATTCTTAATCCGCCACTATACGGAAGTAACTAAAAAAGTGTGCGGTTCAGGAAAGCTTTCTTCTACATACTGTTCGTATTGGATAAATTGCCCGACTTTGTCTCAAGAGATTCAATACAACATAGTTCTTCAAGAAAGGTGTTAAAAAGTTTTTACAGGCCTCTAATGTTGCAAGAGTCTATTAGCTACGGTCAAATGAGGTGGACTGTGCAATAGTTTAACCACGGTAATGTCATAACAAAATAAGTACAAATCATGCTGTTACGTATTATATATACAGTCAATTCTTACATCGGATTAGTACATCGTAATGAATATATGTATGAATCTTTATATTTGAATAATTAAGCGTTATGCTATCAAAACAACAATTAAGGCATAATCTACAAGAAAAAGCCAGTTTTGGTAATCTATGTTGGCAATTAAAAAGCAGGTTTGTACAACTTTTGTGTAGATCAAGTTTCAGAAGAACACGGTCACCTACTTAAAAATTAAACAAATATAATAAATAGCTGAAAAATTGTAAGACTGTTAGCCTACTATCTATCGGCAGGTACTTAGAAATAGAACGCCTACTCAAATTTTGGACATTCGACTTAGTAGCTTTTGATATCCTTCTCAAATGTTTGAAAATGACAGCGATAAGAATTTCGAGTATTAAAAGAGGCTTTCCTGCCAGGCGGACTGAGAATTTGATGAAAGACTCGGCATTGTCAAAGTGTCATTACTACTGTTATGTAGTCAGAAAGCTGTGTGTATCCTTAGGAAAGCAAGAGAAAAAAATCTTTTGGAGGATCCAAAAAGCTTTATATTGACTTATAGCATGTGCGTGTATCATATTGGGACTACGCTATGCAAGAAAGAAGAAACCATTTATTATTTATTACAGTAAATATACACAAACTAATTAAAAAATCTTCATAATTTCTTAGTCTCAGACGCATTTTCAACTAACTCTGGTCGTACATGATGATGTCATCACATGCTATAATGATGACTTCACCTGTTTAAGTAAACACACATTCAGGATTTTATTGCTCAACTTTAACATTTTGAACAGCCTTCACAGATTAGTTAAGGTGAATCAAAGGTTAGTGCACTGTCTCTGACTCCTATTTAGGATAGATGCTTACCTAAAATTGAGATAAATTATTTTGTTATTCTCAAATAAAATTGGTTTGATGAAGTCGGCCACTTTGAGGTTATAATTGATGACTTGATTATAGTCATTTAGGTATTATCTAGAATATTTGTCATCTGGTATTAAATTTGTGTAAATTAAACCATAATAATATCTTTTCTTCTGAATGTACATATGTACGTACCTACCTGTTTTGTGTCTGCATCATTCTAAGCTCGACTGGTAGAGAATGCCACCGGTATTAAATCTGCCTTTGAGCCTCTATTTTGTGCATTAAATTTATTAATTGAAAAAGTGATTCATTGGTTTGATAGCTCTAAAAATAATACTGCTAATTTTGATACGGTAAATTAAAGCAAAAAGGCATTCATAAATTACATTTCTACTGCGATTTAGTGAGTTTTCTTCCACATTATATTAACACGTTTATCAAACAACATAAAGTTGGTAGACTTATCCCACCCCAGCTCATTTTCCCGTTGATTAGAAACCGTTATTCAAAGTTTAATACTTATACATGAGCAAAGCTTAAAGGTTTAGTATAATTCAACAGTTTATTAGTTTATTTTCGTAACGTCCTTTGCGAACTTTAACCTCGGTAAGGACACAAGTTTATTGCTATTAGTTTTAACATATTTACGTGATAGTACATCTTGGTGACTGTTTTACACCTATGCATCGTCTATCTGTTGATGAATAAATGAATATTGCAGCTTGTATATTTTTTATTCAAATTCAAAGGTTTGGTAAAACATTTATTCCTAATGATATATTTTTTAAATAAGTACCATCGACTTTATAAATAAATGAACAAAAATGCACTAAATAATAATAATATAATATAATAATAATAATAATTTTTATTTAATTAATAATTACCTAGATTTATCTCTCGTATATCCCCCGCAGTATCCTACTAGTCTTGTGATATTCAGTTGCTTTCTTTTTTTCTCTAAGTACAGCCTCTCCTAAGCTTTACAATAGCGAACAAATAAATTAAAATACAATGTAGAAAGCTTGGCAAACACCATGCTGAAGTCCTTGATCTACGCCCACAGGGCATGGCAGTACTTTTGAATAGATGTGATGCTTATGGAGAAATATTTGACACAAGTAACTATTTACTGTTCTTTATAAAAGGCAGGAGGTTGCAGTAGGTTGGTACTTTTTGAATTATGATATTCAGTTGTTTTAAAAGCCATACCAGCATGCGGATTTTCATACAAAAGTATTTCCCTGTTTTCTGCCCGACTAGACCTCTAGAGCAATTTTTTTTGGTAAAATTAAGATCAGCTGTAGACATGTCACAGTCATTTCCTTTTTTTAAAAAAAAATTAATACATGCAGATAATATGACCAACCAAATATTGCAATAATTGTATGTTTGTAGAGGCCTACCAGACAAATTCGAAGAGCTATTTACATAATAAAACATAATAGGAACCAAACCATACTCTTTTTCCTCCTCAACTTTTTTACCTCCTCGATTACCTTGTCCGAGGCAGTCAAAAATCACTTTTCAGGAACAAACACATATTCACATAGGTAGTATATACCTACTATTACTTTACTAAATTCTCTAATCCGATTCTTACTTCTTGCTCCGGCATAGCTACATAACTGTATACAGGCACAAAGACAAATTAAAAAAAAAACAAATAAATTGACTGATTCTGATTCTAAGATTCTCTCAACGTAGTATTAGATATTAACATTACATAACTTACCTTATTACATTAATAAACAGATAATATAAGAGCGTAATTTTCATGTAAATACGCACCTATTAAATATACGCCAACAAGTTTAGATAATAATCAAAATTTAATTATGGTTTATATCCATGAGGCACGCCGCCTATAATTGGCTTGTGTCGAAATAATTATCAAGAGGGGTTGTGGTGGGGAAAGTCATACTACCAACAGCAGCAAACGACCTTGCTGCTATCTTCCGTTTCCGTTGACATAACGGCTATAATTATATTGGTATAACACCTTGGGCTAATTGAATCAAACGTTTAATTCGGCGCCTTCGTTTACTTTTATAGTTACTTGATCAAAATTGGCTGTTAGCAGTTAGGATTGTCGCCTAGCAACTAACACCGCCGAGGGTTCTGTTCCCACACGAGACAATTGTGTGATACACTATAGTTATTTTCAGTCTTAGTGTACTTTGGGCGACACGGCTAGTTCAAGAGTGCGGGCGTCCTTTAAAAAAGCATATTCAAATTCTCTGTGGTGTAACAAATTGAATATCAATATAAAAGTGTAATTTCATGACCACAAAAAAACCTGATACAGACAAACATAGTGTTTTTTAAAAGAAATTGCTACTTTAATAGCTACATTGAGCATGAACATTGCCGTTACGAAAGAAACAACGGTTCAGTCTTTATATTAATTAATTTTGCTTGTAGCGTTGTAAATGTCATTATTATGCATGTATAAAAACAACTTACACGCATATTAATAATGTATGCACGCCATTTTGCAATCCATTGTCTTGTAATCTTGTTCCTATTACATATTGTTATGTCTAAATTGGATAACATTTATTTAATTTTTAGGTTATATACTTAAAAGATAGAAAAATAAGCCCTACGGTGTGACGTAACCTATCCATTTATAACTATCGATCTGAGATATGAATGAAGCACTTAATTTCGTTTAATTTGATAAATTAGCTATCTACGTTTCAATATCTTAGAGCTTTACCTAAGAGCCTACTCGGATTCTCGACATGCGATTGAGCTTAGCTGAATTTGAGTAGTTGTTTTGTTGAAAATTAAAGCGTATAGTCGCTTTGAAAAATGAATGAAATTTGCAAACTTGTAACAGTAATATCGTAATCGACAAGTCGAATGTCGACAATCCGATTAGGTCTTCTTAAATTGCCCATGGGTCGACCAGTAGAACCACGCAGTAGGACCATGTGCAAAAAAGGTAAAAATCAATTAAAAGCATTGATATTCATAAATTCGGAAGTCAATGACTAACAGCCTAAAAAATACGTTAAAGATGGATTAAAACAAAAAACAGAATAATGGCGCGATGTTATTGTTAATTTCTTGCAAATGATCTTTTGTATCATACAAAAGAAACAAGTTTTCGGAGACCAAGGTTGAGATTAAACAGCTTAAATGTATGAAGACGATGTCTAATAAAAGGTCAGTGCATAGAGGAAACAGGTTAGATCATTTTAGCTCCTGAGCGCACATAAAATGACTGCTCAACAACCGGTCGGCCATGTAAGATTCCCAGTTTATCTATCGTGTTGAGACAACATATTATTATTAAGATATTAATATTAGTCTAACCAGATACCTATACTCTGAAACATCCTACGCAGCGTTTCGTCTTGAATATTCTTGACTAAAATAAATAAAACATGCATACATTATATTTTTCTGTCTCTGAGTTGTACACTTAGATAATAATATATTTTTACGTAAATTATACTCCATAATCCCTATGCAACAGTGCCGGATAATCATGAAATAAGCTACTCATATCAAGCATTTTAGCGTTTAATGACAGGGTTTTAAATTCTATTTTTTTTAAACGATTTCATGCTTTTTTGACAGTAAATATCGAAGTTTTAAGATCCTTGTAGTATTTATGAGCAATACAGTGATTCGGTCGCTGGAGAGATCTATGAGTTGTACATCTTCAGATATAAAAGGTTATATATTTATTCAACGGATACTACAGCAGCCTGCAGTTATCCACAGAACTTCCAGTTACATTTAAAAGAGCAAATAAATTAATAGCTCTGCCAATTTAACGAAGTTTCACCAACTTCCTCGTAAACCGACATCAAAAGAGTTTTCTCTCCAAGTTTGACCAGATTCCCATCAGAGCCACAACACAATATGCATTGTAAAAGTTTGGCCGTAGGGAGGACCTCCATATTCACTTGTGAAATAACACCCTAAAGACTTAAATTCAAGCCCAAACTACGAACAAAACTTTATTAAGGTTACGCACATTAAGTACCTTCGCAAGTCATAAACCTCTGCAGTACCTTAAGTTATTCTATTTCGCCTTCGAGACGCAGTAGCTTGTTTCAGGTTCTATTCCTGGGTCGAACAAAGTGCCTTTATATTAAACAGTAATAAACTTGATCCATTAACATCTAACTTCTTTAGTATAACATGATACAAAACCACTACCTACTTACCGTTTCATATTAAAGGCGATTACATCAATTTGAATGTTATATTGAATTTTAACACGTTTACGTTTCTTTCTCTTATATTTTAGAACTAGAAGTCGCGCGGGGTTTCGCTTCCGTTGATCTTTGTTTGGCCAATGCTCAACTCCTATTGGCCGTAGCGTGATCTTATATAGACGTATATCATTCCTCGATAAATGGGCAATCCAACACTAAAAGAATTTTACGAATCGAATCAGTTCATGAGATCATAGCGTTCAACTAAACAAACAAAATCTTTTCACATTTATAGTATGGATTAAAGGAAATATTTGCCATTGCACAAACAGCGAGTATGTCAGAAGACTTGCCTAAATGTTTCATGCAATAGAATCACGAGTTGCTTTCGCAACACGAGTCAATATTTATTGAAGCCTTCTAAAGTGTTCACTATTGTATCCACGAAATAACTAACAACTCTTATACGACTTAGAGTAGAACAGAACATACTGCAGTACTTTCCAAGCGTATAAATATGCCCATTAGGAACAGTCACCGAGTCCTACACATTCACAACCAAAGAGTATTCAACTGAACAAACAATAAAAACATTTTCTGAGAAACAAACATGCATAGCAACTTATGCACCCAGTCGTACTATTTTAAACCACCTGTAATGTCACGGAAAAAGCAGCGAGTTAACAAAACAAGCAAATTTATATGATCTCATGATTTTCTGCCGAAAACAGACCCTTGTTTAGTTAAAATTTTCTTTCCATGTTACTATTTGGCATGCCAAACAAACCAACTATACCGCAGCGAATCAATGGATAGAAAATTGTGTGAAAATATTGCTATAGAAGATTCGGGTTACGTAAACAAGTTGGGAGGGTGAAAACCTTTTCGTACCTAGAGGTGTTTACTTGTGATTTATAGCATATATTTATTAGCACTCATGGTTATGTTAACATCATGGCCTTGAGGCCAGGCACAATCCGCACAATCGCTGCAGAATGGCGGCGACAAGCCATGTCGCAACATTCGCATCATTGATAATTGTGTTGTAATGTTATTATGTTGCTTACCCACAACTTAAAAGCTATCAAGATTGAAGTATTCTTGGTGTTTCTTGGGAATAACTTATAGAGGTATTGTTATTTTTAAAGGTCGTGAAGGAATATTGTAGACTCATTGTTCAAAGTTTATTTTTATTTGAGCAAGGTATTAATCAAAGTAACTATTATTGTGGGAACGAGCGTTGATTACTGCAACCGAGAAAATCTGCACTAGTCGATGTGAACCAGCTACGGTTCTACCGTTCTACGGTTCTAATTCACTAAAATCCTTTATAGTTGGAAAGAGAATTTTTCTTGTACCTTTTCGGAAAACATTCCGAGTGGCGGCCTTTAACACTCGTTTTATTCGAGCCGAGACGCAGCGCTGCTTCTTTGATAGCTCGTTATAAGGAACAAAGGCAACGCAACATCAAACGGGGCATTTCTTTATGCTGTGACATTTTAATAACGGTTCCCCAATTGGTTTCCCATTTTATTGTTAATGTCATTTCAACAATAGCCGATCGACGACCAATAAATTGTTTTAACCGTGTACGTTTTGTTGAATTTTGCAGTGGCTACTATTTGTCGGACTGTTTTAATTAAAATCTACTACATTTCAAGTTTTATAAAAACACAAAATAGATTTAAAAAATTAACTACAGATACATTTATAGATACATTGGCAGATTATCACAACTTTGCGAAACTTTTGAAAACACAGTTACTTTGTTATTTATGATTCATTTTTATACAAAAAATGAATCAATCTATTTTGCAAAATAATTTCAAAATAAGTTTAACCCCGTTTATTTCCATTTACATTCCATACTAAGGTTTACAGCGGTTTACAATATCTCGGGAATTAAAGTAAATATTAGTATGTGTGACCTACATGGTCACACATACTAATATTATTATACTAATATATTTATATACTAATATCATACTAACTAAAGCTCTACTGTAGGTTACACATAGTAATATTATTATACTAATATATTTATATACTAATATCATACTAACTAAAGTTCTAGAGTCCTTCCCTTACAAAACTTTTATCCGCGTCTCAAATACTAAATCTCGATTAGATCACAGATAGGTTATCTATCAGGCATGACATGTAATTTTGTTTGACGTCTCTTGAGGATATTATGGTACCTAGTCCCTTCCCGGGATAATAGCCTGTTTGTACCGTACCTATAGGATGGTAAGTATAAGTGCAAATCTAGTTTATTATTATAATAATTAATTATGTTCATTCCCAGTTGTCAAACCGCCTGATGGCGTTGTTCCATATTGGCACCAGAAACAAAACATTAATCTACATCTCTTATTATTAACAACAATGCAATGTTGACACTGTTTATTAAACTTATTGAGCTAATTTTGCGTATAAGAACAAATAACTTTTGTTTTGCCACTCTTACTAAATTCTTAGTTCAAAACACCTATTTCTGTTCTGTGGTTCAAAAAATGGTTACGCTCACAGCATTCGTATTGGTCATTTTAAAGCGGCCAACTATTTACAAATCTATATCTATCTATCAATATAACTAGGTCACGTTACATCATATCATAATACGAAAATTTAATTATAAGGAACAAGAGAGCTTATTACTAGCTAACTTATTATGCTTAACGCATTAGTTACAAGAAAGCATTAGATGTTTCTTACCAAGACCGCTTAGTAAAATGTACCTCTAAACGAGTTAATACTAAAAGGTAACGATCAAGTAGAAGCTAGCCAAGTCATTTGCCATGTAATGAGACTTCTACAAACCAGTTCGACAGTGGTACGTATAAGTCAATGTCTTACGCGCTCAAAGATTACAAGTAAATTACAAAAAACACGTACTTTCTACATAAACAATGATACTGTTTAAATATGTGTAAAGACTAGTTCAGATGACCTTCTTTCTAAGTTAAAAAAGCTACTTGGCATCATTGCATCCACCAGGGGTATTGTGGCCGATCAGTCATGGTCTCGTTCATGATCGCACGAACAAGCCCGGCCTATGCGCTATAAAACGCTATGCTTCATATTTCGTGATGAGAAATTACGAAACCAGGAAGTTTCGTGAGATTATATCTCGCTGTATCTATTATCGTTTAATCTCAATGTGATGCTGTCAAAAATTGGCAAAACAATTTAAGGCAGACTTAATATTTGCTGTCGATATCGGGGAGTCCCAGAAGTGGTGTTTCATGCTATAGGAAATGTATAGGACCCTCGAGATGTTTTTGTAATGGAATCGATCGCTGCTAATATTTGACATGATACAGACCGCATCACGGCACGTCTAGACTCTAGACGCTGAGGTGATTCGCAGTTCGCAGTGGAGCCCCTCGCGCCACAGTGCCGTTAGCCGGATGCCGCAGCGCCCGCTTGTTATGCAACTGATGTGTCCCTCGTTTGCCGCACCGACGCGGATCGTGAGTCGGCACACTCGGCTCAAGCGCAAACGCATAACAATTCAAGTTTTAAACCAATTACTATGGAACTCACCGCTCAATTTTAATTTATTCCAAATTGCAAAGCATCTTGGCAGAGTATTTGTATTTTAATGTTACAGTACAACTTTAAAGTTACAAAAGAAAACAGCATTTGAATGGATAGTAAGGAATTATTGATACACAATGCTCCTATCAATAAACTAAAAAAACCGAGCTTGACTAATATGAATAGAAGTGAACATCCGGTGTTACCATAATAAAAGTGGCATCTGTCTATCGAAGGAAATGGAATGAATAAGTCCCCTATTAGTAACGGATTATTTTACGTATAGGGCTACGATAATCAATAAACTACACCTTTCCTAGACATTGTATTGGTATGTACCAACCATAATATTAAAACCTAACTCGTCAAAAAAAAGTAACACTATACGTAAGTACAAGAACAACAAAGGATTAACCTGGTAAACCTGGTCTATTCGTGGATTTTTTATGGTCGCTTTAGTAATAGGTAAAATGTTTTGTGATCGTATTTCATTAATGTATCTATCTTTTTTAATTAGGCTATGAAAATGGTTACGAGGGCCCTGATTCTGACTCTGAGATTGCTCCCGGATCGTAAACTTTTTTGAATCTTGGAGAAGGCTTACTTTACAAACTACATATATAACATATATTCTCGGACAAATCTGGTTAATAATAAATTATTACTTAACAATAAAATACCAGCGTCCACAAAACGTAACCAAAATAACGAACGAATGACCTTAATTTCTGAGAAATCCCTATCGTATCCCAATTAAAAGAAAATTAGAACATTCCTTCACGTAGTGGGCGATAAGCCGTCGTAAGTAGTAGAAGCTAGCAGGTTCCTTAGGGGTTAGCCCCTTGATCACTCACAGATTATCGACTCTCCAAGCAATTTGTGAGGATTTGCTATCGTATCCAACAAATAAAAAAAATCGTCCGCAACTGGAGGCTACTCTCAATCTCGATATACGACTTAGTCGATTTTGATATCATTGCCAATCTTTTGAAAATGACAACGACCTCATTTTAACTTTCAAACATTTCAGCGATATCTAAATCGACTAAGTTCAGATT
Organism: Laspeyria flexula; assembly: GCA_905147015.1. Taxonomy (NCBI): domain Eukaryota; kingdom Metazoa; phylum Arthropoda; class Insecta; order Lepidoptera; family Erebidae; genus Laspeyria; species Laspeyria flexula. The sequence continues at coordinate 4,236,992 of LR989958.1, forward strand.
CCGAATGTTATATTCGGGATCTCGACATTTGACTAGACTCACTAGCGGCCGTTTTCAATAATTTAACTATGGATTTGGCTACTAAAATTAAAATTTTTGTATGGATCTTATATCGAAATTCTAACTTTAGTAGCCAAATCCATAGATAGATTATTGAAAAAGGCCATAAATCTATTCAAACTTGATTAACTAGGTAGTAGGTACCATGTATAAGTGACCGGGCACTGCGGATACGTAAACGTAGACGTGCACGTATGACTGAGTTGTAATGTATGGAACTGTATGAGACATGCCACACCGCTTGCGTGTTGTAGACACAGTGATTCGCCCTGTCCCCTTAGCATGCATATGACGTGCACGTCTATGCTTACGCATCCGGTTTGCCGGACCTTAAATGCTTCAAAATACAAGAGACTTCAAATTGCTATAATTTAGCTAATTGCCATTGTGTCACGAGAAAAATTACTGTATTTTTTAGACATTTTCTATTTTTTCAAGAAATAATTATTTTAGAAACAATTAGTTATAGGTTTTAACTGACTAATTTAGTTTTCAATTAGTAAATAAACATTATAAAAAGGTGTAACCTCCATCAATTAATTAATTATTTACTATAATATGGGATAGATTACTCACTTCAAGCCTGGACACTTTTATTTTTATTTTTTATTGTATACTAGCTGTCCCGGCGAACTTCGTACCACCTACTTAATTTATGATTTTATGAAAGTATACCTACCTACCTACCTACCTACCTACCTACCCTCTACATACCTACCTCTACCCTAACTACCTACACCACCTACCTACATAAAAAAAAAACGTAAAAACCATCCTTAAACTTCAAGGAACATTTAAAAAAAAGAATTGGCCAAATTGGTCCAGGCGTTGTTGAGTTATGCGCTTACCAACACATTTAGCGATTCATTTTTATATTATAGATTTATTTTATACTCATGGACGTTGACAATGCTAGGGGCACAGCCAGGCCTATCTTGAGAGGATAGCTCTCTTTAAGCCTCGTTTGAAGAAGGACATGTCATAGCGCTCAGGAAACACCGCTGTAGGAAGTTCACCCCAGAGCCGGCACGTACATGGGAGGAATGACCACTGAAACCTTACCGTTCTAGACGATATCAGCTCAATTCCAAGAAGGTTGTAACTGCCTGGGATAAATATTGTGACAGTAATAAACAATTCTATAGTTAAAAAACAGTTCTGTCTAAATAAACTTATTTTGATTCCTAATAAATTAATTACTCTATTCTGCTGGTTTTAAGCAATATGAAAATAAATCTATTACTATATATATATTTAGATTTCTTGTGTCTTGGAAAGCTAAAGCAGCAATGAGCTGTGTCTGTCTCAACCGTGTATCATACACCAAGATCAACATTTTTTGATTTTGATGTCATAGAATGTTAATAAATTCACAAATTATCTATTCTTGTTATTTTTATTAGAGATGAGGTATTCATACAACACCACAGTGTGTACACTAGGGATGGATGATTAGTGCACAGAGTCACATGGGTTAAAATCTTATTTCTTTGTATTTACATAAAAAATATGAAACTTTTTAGAATACATATGGATTTTAATTATACCAGCTAAAATATTACTTTTTGAAAAGAAAAAAATATTGCAGCAATTCATTTAAAAAAAAATAGTACCTATACTGGTTGGTTTTTATAAATAAAAAGTCTTTAATAGATAAACAACTATTAAGTCTTTGGAAACAACTAACAAATGTAAACAATGAGTAACTATCTAAATTAGTGTCAAACATACAAAATAAAAGTCATGCAACTTAAGTTAGTTTAATCACAATTATAATTTTTCACAAGTATTCTAAATTTAATAAAAAGTAGCGTTATACATGCATTGGTTTATTCATGCAATGTTAGTAAGGCGGGATGTAGGCCGTTTTGCCACCGTCGTGGTATAAAAAAAAGTTAGTTGAAAAATTGCACAGGCTGCCCAGTAGAGAATAGCGTATGTGACTACGCGTAGGAGGCAAGGTTCCTCTCACCTTGCGACACTGACGGCGGCGCGGGGTCCAGCGGAGTCGCCAGCACGACCGCCAGCTGCGCCACTGCTTCCACCACCCACAGCACGCCCCACATGTCCCACAACCACATCACACCACTGCACTATCTCATTATTGGCACAATATTCACACAACTTAATAGATACAAATGCCTAACTAAACTAATAACTCCTATTGGCACGATCATACTTTGGAAAAAATCATGTCACAATCTGTGTAATGTCATAACGGACTCTTTCTATCACATTATTATCAAGTTAACGTATAAAGCATAAAACGTGAGATATTTATACAAAGACAGTAATTGCACGTCATAACATTCCTTCGAGTGCGAAATACGAAACAACACAACAACGTTCCGATCGTCACTGGTCGCTAGTCACTTGCTCGACCGTCGTGTTGTGTTGAGTGTTCAGAGTGTTGACTGCTGCTGCGCTGTCATAAAATTCCTCCGTTTAGGAATAATCGAAACGAATGACAGCGCTCCGAGTTATGTACTCGATTCTAAAGTCTAATCGAGAATCAAGCATTGTGTTGTGTTGTGCCAAGGTATAAATTTATTATTAAGCTCAGTTAGTTTGCAGATTAATTAGTAGAAACTCTTATGATACTTTTTCTTATATGGTTTTCCTTTACATCTGCACGGCAAAATGAATGGTACAATGGGAGGTAGATCTGTGGGGTTTAGGGTCATTATCCATTCAGCCATTTGTTCTAAATATTGCAAGTTCATATTACGGTCTTTTGGCAACAAAAAGTCACTTGCAGGTTGCCATACTCCGTTGACAAGGCGAGCAGGTTGTGAAAATATGCCATCAAAATTTAAGCCAAAAGAACCTGTTAATATTATTTAAAGTTTTTAAGACATGAAACTAATTATTACACACATACACACGCTTACAAACAAAAAATATTGAGATAATACCATTGCAAAGAATTCCTAAATTCACAATAACATTTGGATCAGCAATGAAAAGCCAATGTTTGACTAAGTCTATTACCACAACAGATTTATTTATGGTTGGGTATCCGTTGGGGTATTTGTTCTGAAAATATAAAATACCTATTAATATTTATTTCAAATTATCTAATTTAATACCACTAACCTTATCACCTTAAGCGCCACTGACACACACTGACCAAGCGTCTATCAAAATGATGCTATGCCTACTCGGCCTACTTGATTTTCGCCATTTCGAGCTGTATGCAGTGGTGGTATCTCATTGAACTAAAATTATTGATTTGCAAAACTTTCGTATCGATAGATTTCATTTAAATATTCGACATAAAAATGTTCTGCAAAGCGGAAGGTAACTTATTAACCCATTACATAAATTTAGGGATATCAATCGATTGAAGGCCCCATCTATAAAAATAAATAAAATTGAAACACAGAATATAAAGTTAATTAAAGTATCTGTTTGTAATATCAAAAGAACAGCCTAAAGTAGGCGGGGCGGGCGGGTCACGTCATTTTCACCGTCAGCGAACAATGCGTACCCTGTGGGTGGCGGCAGGCCGGGGCGGGCCGGTCTTTTTGTCCGCCGTGTGTGTTATGATTCCCTGTGTTCTATAGCTCGCTGTGAAAATGACTGTCTCGGCCCGGCCCGATCCGCCCCGTCGTTTGTTGTAGCTCATAATGTCTGTATGTAAAATTGTACATACGTTACTAAAAACAAAAACACATTTTCTAAAACGTTTGTGTGTCTGTCTGTTTCTTTGAGGTAATTTTGTTAGGCCTGGATCTGTTGGAAATCGAAAATGGAATAAAAATCTATTATTATATACACAGCATATATGTATGTATATTATATGCATATTATATGCACAGCAGCAGAGGGAAAGAGCGGATCCGACACCGCGCCGACTCCATTAACTCTTTTCTCATCCGCGACTCCGACATGAATAGTCGACAAGTCGTGATGCTATATTTAATATAAGTAGTGCTCGACGTATAGGTATTAGCCCCTTAAACTTAGTAGGTAATAAATTACAATATAACACCTACTTGCTAGACCAAAAATACTCTTACTGACCTTAGAATCAGCAACCTTTTGCCACAAAGTTTCATCAAAATACATCAAATATTCCATAGTTCTCAACTCTGGAGACAAAGATCCAATTTTGAGGGAAGATTTATTCACTCTCGTGAATCTTTTATAGGGGTTAAAAGAGTCATATCTTTGAATTGTATTTCTAATATCCACCAAGTGATTTATGCCGACAAATCCCCAAACAGGCGGACAACACATATTTCTGCTATGCACATTACTAATTTCAGCTGCGATATGCTTAATCTCTAAACCTAAATCAGAGGTTGCAACTACTATTTGGTTTCTTGAAGTCGTTGTTTGTTGTCTAAGTCTGGTAGCGTTATAACATGCAGGTCCAAGGTTGGGCAAAAGTATATGCATTTTACGAGGACCAGATGCATTAATCATTAGTGCTAAATTGTCCATAATTTTATTATTAGCGCTTAACCATTCCCCTATACCCATTTCTTCACTGAAAAATAAAATATACCTATTTATAATTTATTCTTTAACTAGCCGTTGCTCGGGGCTTCGCTTCTGTCACTCTTTTTTTGTCTCCTGCCGTAGCGTGATGTTATATAGCCTATGGCCTTTCTCGATAAATGGGCTAACCAACACTAAAATATTTTTTCTAATCGGAGATTAGCACGTTCAACCTACCAAACAAACAAACTTACTCTTCAGTTTTATTAGTTCTCACCGAGTGTCAGAGACTATAAACTTTTCGCCATGCGGTGAGAAACTGATATTGTGCAACTAACCTTACTGCGGACATTAGAACCGCCGCGCCCCGTGAGGTAAGCCGCTTCTTCCTCGAAGTTGCAAGCTGGATACTTAGCACGAGATCAGCTTATATGTACACAATAATTATGTATTTGGACTGGGACTGGACTAAGTAGTGAATGTACGTTTGTGTACCTATATAAGTATCTAAGTAAGTAAGTTACCTACTTAGAAATGGATCTCATTGAATTTGGATATGTAATAATAAACAAAATGGGTTTAACTTACTCGAAAGGGACGTGATCCAATATTATTAGTAAATCCGTACTTGCCAGCGCCATACCAATTCTTTTGACACATTTAACAATTTTACCAGGATTAATACCTTCCACAAAAGAACATTCTTTCTCCAAAAACATCAAGAACTCTTCAGAACACGCTTCATCATAAACGTATATCCTCTGTATAGCTACATCCTCCTTAGAAAATTCAAGGAATCCAGAAATCAAATGCATGGCTAATACGTTTTTCACACCCGATATGGTGATAGTAACATTTTTCCGAGTGGGTGGTTCCCACATTTCTTTTCTTTCTTCCTCTTCTCGATGAATGCGTTTTTCTACTGTTATTTTATCTTTGAATTGTGCAATATTTTTTACGAGATCTTCATATAAATCTGTTGCATATAAGCCTTCGAAATTATAATAAGAAAAACAATAATCTAAAAATTGGGCTGCACCACCAATATAAAATGGCTTGCTACCGGGCATCAACATTTCTTTCCAAATAATTGGGGATCCTACGTGATGCCATTTATTTTTTAGGTTTATCTGACATAACCACGCCTTAAAAAATTGTTTACATCAGTAGGTATAATTTAAATTGGTGGTAAGTATTAAAGGGGTCTTAAACCGGCGAGGCGTGGATGGCCGAGTGAGATTTTAAATATCATCTATCCACGCCCTGCTTTTGGCGTACAAGGTCTAGTCTAGATGCAGTGGATGTGCGAAATGTGCGAGCAAATTGAAAAAGTTGTTAGTATTAACGAATTTATTGCTCTAAGAATAGATTATTTATTTACTTTGTAAAACAGATATACAAAACTCGCACAGGTTTTTCTTAGTCAAAAAAGCACTGCTGTCTCGCGATGGCCCACGATGTCACGTACCGGCTCGCCTGGGCCATCGCAAGAAATCGCAGTAAACTATACTCCAGCTCCCTGTGCTACTAACATATTTACTTAGCTTCATTTTTATCGTTCCTTCTTGCTTCATTCATTCTTGTAATTAATTACCTATGTAGGTACAAGATTATTTCTTCTTCTTATATCGATTTCCGATTCTTCTTCCTCCATTAAAATATTTATTATAGGTATACCTAATTACAGCACATGGCACAAGACAAACCGTAATGGTTCTCTCCATAAAATGGACGGGTCGTACGGGCCACGGGGCGTGCGAGACAAGGCTGCCCGGCGGCGCGTGCAATCGCGAGCCGACGCGAGCCGGTGCGAGACAGCGCTGGACATCGGTGAATGTGATTTCAATTCAAGCCCATCGCATCCACTCCTCGCCTCACCGGTTTAAAGCCACCTTTATGTAAATTTTAATCTTTTTAAAACACATACCTGCCAATCTAAAATCGCTTTTTCTATACGATCAAAACAAAAATCAGGCAGATTCTGCGTAAGAAAATTAGCTACAAGACAACATTCCGCAAAAGCTGGGCATTGTGATTTGCCCGCTATTACAATTCGAAATCCCATTTTTGTGCAGGTATTTTGAAGATTATCACAGAAAATATATAACTATTGTATTATTCTGTATTGGTAGTACTGCCTGATTTGGTTTTATGTTAATGAAGCTAATTTTAATTACAATATCAAATTCTTTATTGACATTTATATCTATAATAACTATGCTTTTAGATACTATGTAGGTATAATGCTTAGTTTACACGGGCTTAGTACTATTGATTAGTACGTATCGCTAAGTACTAAGTTGCTTATTGACAAGTGCAAAGTATTTAGAGGAACCCGACGATCCCGTTCCGCACAAGATATTTGGATGAATACCTATGACGAAGTATTTAAAATCAGCTGACAGTGTATTTTAAACCAATACATAGTACGTAACTCTCGTCCAGTTAACCGCGTCACAGTGTGTGTTCAACACACACAATTTACAGAAAAATCCGATTTTTTCTGTAAATTGGTTAGTTACCTACCCTATTTATATGAATTTCATCTAAATACCTACATTTAATTGATTGAGGTCAGATTTCTGAGAAAAGGTACCTAACCTACCCAGGCTAACTACAATAACCACGTTGGATGGCAAGGCTAATGCGATGCCTCATGTAAAGGCCAGCCTTTGGGTCATATGATCCCTCATTAATACGTTTAGCTAGCAGCTAGCATTTGGTCCCCAAGGTCAAAGAGTTGGTCTGATTTTTGTGACTATAGGTCTCAGTCTAAAAAGAAAGATGGGTCAGAGGGATGGAAGGGCACAATGTCAAAAAGTACCAAGTCTTAAGTCACCGCAACCAAAAAACAAACAAAAAATAGAATATCCTTTTTAAATTCTAAACAACACCAACGCAGAAAATTAATCAAAATAAAAAAAAAGTTCCAAGTTTTAGACTCTTCAGAATTGGTAACAGAACCCACTTTATCACCAGTCAGTGAAAAATGAGAGACCGCCAGTGTGTCAACTGTCAACTCTTAATTAAATAGGATTGGTTGCTATTTCATTTGCACTGGCACTTTCAATAATACTTAGCACTTGTTCAGTATAAATAAATATTATCAAGATATTTAATGTAAGTGACATGCGTTAGTAGCACTGACCTGTAATACATCTGGACAGGCTGTCAAATTGATGTTGGTGCTGTTTGATTTTCGCCATTGTGCGCTGTAAGCAGTGGCGGTGAGGAATTGATTTAAAATTTGTGATGTACAAAACTTTCTAGATTTAACACATACCTATCGATAGATTTCATTTTATGATTTAATATAAACATATTCTGAAAAACGGAAAGTAATTTTTAATAATCAATTCGTAAAACGTTAATTTAGTGACGTGAATCGAATTTGAAGGCCCTAATTTTAATAGCAGTATCTGTTCAAATAAATAAAATTGAAGTGTCTGTTTGTAAATATCAAATCAACAGCTTTTAGAGGACTTATTCGTCAAATGTTTCGAGCAAAGGCGACTGCTTGCATTTGGAGTCCAATTAAGGGGCGCTTTCATATTGGCTAGCCATGATTTTTTAAACGCTGCGCTGGACCAGTTGGAAATCTACAATTAAATAAAAATCTATTATTATAAAAAGATAGGTACCTAGATAATGTCTGAAAAAAAATGGGCAACAGATTTTATTTCATTTACTTCTGAATAAATAAAGATTTAGTTTCCTAAATTGTAATCATAGATCACATCAGACCATGATCATGTTTATCGATATGACGATATGGACATCACTAACACTTTGTTTACAAAACGTATTAGGTATATACATCAAATATAGTTCTATTACTCTCCGCTAGTTGGTCAAATACACATTGGAAATTAGCTGTCATTTGTATAGGACAGCCAGTCCAGTGATAATATTATACAGGTCAGTGATTAGTAGCTAAGCGGGTGTAAACGCCTCATTATCTATGAATGACGTTTTATTCTGCATAAAATGTCATTGTGTTGATTTACGAATTTACCGAAACTTTATTTGCAAGGAGGTCATATTTTATGAGATGAAAATGAAAGAAATTCCATGAAAAACACTAATTCTCCATTTATTTATAGGCTCTTCTACAATTAACATTCTCAATATTTTACGATAGTGCAACAGCTTAAAAAGTTTAATACTGTCCTTTTCTTTGAGCATGAGGCAGAAGCTTAAAAATATATTTCAAACCGATTTATATTATATCGATTACAGTATTGTACTCAACACTTCAGAATGATTTTATTTCAATTTCAGAACGAATAAAGGCAGAAACGATTGACAAGAGTAAAACTCAAAAACTGACAAAGTGACAAATAGGTACGTAGATGACAGTGACGGTCAAAGGAAACAACGCTAGTGTTCTACTTCTACTATTAGTTAGGTCTGTAACACAGAGTACATTATGCTTGGTCTGTAAAGGAAACAAATAAATAACCTAAACGTTTGATATCTCTATCCTCTAGGATAAAATAACTCAATAATTCAATTATTGAAATTTTTAAAATAAAACATGACTTGTCAAAAATGGGGCTTTTGTGACTTATCTATTAATAAAAACTACGAACTTGATAAATTATGCGTTTTACAAAAACTTGGATTCAATACAGTGGCCATCAACACACTTGTCGAAGAATCATCGGACGAACCTAAAAAAAAGAAAATGAAAGGAGAAACTAGAGAGAAAAAGGATTTCATACCGAATCCTCTTGACATACCTACAGATATTTCAATATCAACAAAACTTAACATCTTACAAAGAGTTACTATAGAATTGAGTGATTCGAGTATAGCCCACAAACTAAACCAATCGGAAAATCTTAAGAAATATGACATTATCGCTGTAATACCTAAAACTTTACAAGCATTCCAATATGCATGTGGAACCATGGATATAGATGTGATATCATTTGGGCCGGAAAGTCGAATTCCTTTTAAAGTTAGTCGTAAACTGTATACACAGGCAGTGGACAGAGGTATATTCTTTGAAATTATGTACTCACCAGCCATAAGAGATTCTACGTCACGAAAGAATATAATAAGTACTGCTCATTCATACCATGCTGTTGGGAAATCGAGGAATATCATCATTACTAGTGGAGCAGAGAACCACATGCAACTAAGGGATGTACATGACGTTATTAACTTATGTTTTCTTCTTGGACTGAACACTAACCAGAGTCTAGAAGTTGTGAGGAATAATGGACGAAGGCTTATTCTAAAAGCTCAAGGGAGAAGGTGTGGGAGACATTACATGACTGTAGATGACACTGAAAATGATAATAAAATCAATTTATAGACAATTATTATCAATGCATTTTTTATTATAATTTTAAAAATCATAAAATTTAATAATATTTTTATTTTTGTACAAGAGTATTATGAGATAATTAAAAATAAGCATCACAGATTTGCATTTCTTATCACACTAAGTCTGGCTTATAAAAAATCTATCTTACAATTCTTGGAATAATACATCTAAAGTGAGAACACATAGATGTGTTTTTCCTATTACTTGTGTTTTTAAGTTACAACATTCAATGTCAATGCGAAAAAATATCATTTAAAAAAAATATCAGCCACTTACCATGCTAATTTATACAACATATTTGCAAAAATATTTTTTACACAAATTGAAAATTGACTAAAGTACTCTCGATCAGCTTATGTAAGTAACTTGTACATTATACTGTTGGAATTTATGCTGCCCAGGTTTACAGCTTGAATTAACAATTTTACACTGAAAGCCACACATTGAGATTGAAAGACAGCGTGGTTTCAATGATAATGACTCCTGACAAGTCGGATTTTGCATGTATGACTATTTTTTTTGACATATTTTTAGTTCAAGTCATAAGGAAGAAATAATTAATTTACCCTCTGAACCAAAGACTGGGAACGCCCATAATTATGTGCGTGGGCAAGGCAAGAAGACTATTCAAATATTACAATAGTGCTACGCCATTCTATCAGATGTCTTAATTTCTTAGAGAGAACTAAAGCAGTATTATTTCTTGGTACAGGGTGGCTATGTGCACAGAACAGTAGGTATGTATATAAAACCGATGCATATCTGTAGTATTTGAATACATTGTAAGATACAGCTGTTTTAACCTGCTATTCTGTTTTATTTAGTTTTATTACAGGTGATATCTCTTGATCTATAATTTCTTTTGTAGTTTTTTCCGCCGACTCTCGTCCTGGATTTATCAGTACTTTTGTCTGCTTCGTCGGATTCTCAGGCATTGTGAACACGTCCGCTACCCATTTGAATCTAAACCAAAGAATAATTATTGATTGAGTGCAGCCAGAGTGAAAACAGACTCGGAAGAGTACAATTAAAATATATATTACCAACCAGGCATAGTGGACTGCTATTAAAGTACAAAGTGCCTATATTTTTTGCGAGTGGCCAAACGCGTTCACTTGTATCGTTGTTTTTTAAACTGTAGGTATTTTAAAATATTACCAATAGAAGGAATTCTCATTTAATAGAAATAAGAGTTTACGCGATACACGAACGAAAGCGTTTGGCCACCAAAAAAAAAATAATATAATAAATTACTCTGAACATTATTTTATTAACGTATCACGCGCAAATGTACAGATACACGGATCTAAGTCAAATGTGATATCCAAGACTGAAAGATTCAATTCTCCTAGTTGGCTAGGTCGGGTAAGTTGTATTTTTTTTTTTTGTAATACCAGAGTAGGAAGTACTTAAAGTTCCTTTTTATTTTACTAGAATGCAGTTTCACCAAGCTCACTAGTAGATAGTTATGTATTTTTCCATGTCCATATTTTACATTCATCTCATTTAAAGTACAGTATAAAGCAGAAAAAAATAGCTCTTTTTGCAGTAGGTGAAACTCAATATGAGAACACAAAAAAACTTTATTTTTAAGAGAAGATAGAGCTGAAAGAGAGGCTGTGGGTCCAATTCCTCCTTCCAATCTCCGTCTCGATACCCATTGGTTTCCTTATCCTTACTATTTCCTTGTGTTGTTTTTGCAATCAATGCTAAAAGAACACAGCCATATCCATGGGCTACCACTTACCATTAGGTGGGCCGCATGCTCGTCTGCCGCGTCGGGCAATAAAAAATAAAGACTGCCTATCCCCTTGGAACACAACCACTGTTTACGCGCTTTAAAGGGGTAGGCCCTCTATAGTTTTAAATATCTAGAGAGTTGTTCTCGCGCATTAGAGATATCATTTCTATAGACTTTACCACAAATTTAACTTGGTTTTTTTGTCTCTTTTGCCCGAAAATAGCTCTCCTGGGTAACTAGTTCCCAGCAGTATCGAACGCAGTACCTAACTGTTATAGTACCTTCAAACGTAGTGAAAAGGGCAACAGGGGAGAATAACTTTTGTTTTATTAAATTTAAAGTTAATATGGTTTATCTATCTGCATTTACATACTGTATCATATATTATTTATATGATTTATAGTAGTTTGTTAATTAAAAACTTCATTTATTTCTGGTATGCATGGATCCCTATTCATCACGTTTGACCCGGTAAATTAGAATAACACTTCAATTTTTAATTTATTGATCTGTGGTTGTAAGTTGGACAAACGTATTATTTTCCATTTATTATTTTACCTAACAAAGTTCTATTACAAGTCCTCCTCATTCCTACTGTGTTCCTAGTGAGACTGAGTAAGGTAGGTATAGAGCAAAAAAGCAATATAGCCGAAGCACGCAAATGATAACAAAATGAGCAAGCATTGATAAGTTAGTGTGAAGGATTCGAATGATGAATATAATTTTATTAATAATTTTAAGTATGGAATTAATTGTCGACTTACTGTTAATGACAAGTTAGAGCCAACAAAATAATATAGTAGGTATTCAAAGAAACAAATTACACCCAGACCCGATACAACTATCTGTGGCTCATACAAACATCTACCCCTTGTGTACATCAGACCCACAACACGGCGTATTTCCAACCATAGACCACACATGCAGTCATACAAACTACAGGGGTACATTCTGGTTTGAAATAAAAATAACAGTATCCATTTTTATTATGTATTGTTTTCAAATGCAATCTTAACGTTCGTTACAAGATAATACAAAATGTATAAAATTCGCACACTAAAATATAATTACTATAGTGACAAACAATCGAGATTCACACACAAGACTTACATAGGCTCCCTATATGGTTGTTCTAAGTACATAACAGAATAACACTATATACTTGTGGTGTGTTCAGTTCATTGTAATGATAAATGTATCTAGCACCACCAGCTGTATTAACTCGACTTTATACATTATCAAAATGCTAAACACTATATTTAACAATTTACTAAGTGATAACTCTCCTAAAGCTTACGCCGTTTTACAATATGCAAGTTTGACAAGTTTTTGACTAAGCAGTTTTTATCGCAAATGATAACCACCACCCATGGACATTTGTAACGTGAAATGACATTGCTGAGCTGCCTTCGATTGAAATCGCTGTGCTTGCAGCCTGAGAAATATTTCCCTCTTCCCCCTTTTCCTCTTTCTCAGAATGAGTTCTGGAGACCACTTCTCGTCGGACACATAAAGATGTTATATTAGCTGCGATTTTGTTGAAATTGGGTGAAAATCTGGAATCATTCGCTCTCTCCTTGTCTTACCCCTCGTAAATGACGAAGATGAAAATAGTCGTGTCTTGTAAAACTCGCATTGTGTAGACGACGAAAAATATGCAAATTTGAGCGTTAGTTACATATGATAGCTAAGTAAACCATCTAAATAGGGTTAATTTGTTCGAGATTATGAAAAACAATGTATGCAAGCTTGTAACGTGACAAAGTCTCCCTGCAACAGAGATCTATAAGACTAGAATATTATTAGTTAGCCTCGAGATATCAAGCACAGGTATTGCAATTATGCCTTTTGTCCTTCCATCGCCATTGCAGGGGTTACTGTGTGATGTAACATTGAGCAACAAAGGCATACGTAAATCTATCTATTCTAGGATATAAACAGTCTTCAATGTCTTTTATCTTTAAAAAAATCACTCTGATATTTTGCTCAGCCCAAACAAAATTAATTGAGACGAGATAAAATTTAGGCTTCATAAATACATTTTAATAAATCATACCAATAATCTTATAAATTATTTCATTAAAATTAATATTATAGAGCGTTGGGGTGAAATTGACATGGTCGTAAACATGGAGTAACCAAATTGGCAACGAATTTGATAATATTTAAAATGTTTTCCAATAAAATTTTAAGCAAGTTCAGTTCAAATTTGAATTCAACTGTTTACCCGGATCGATTTCACCCCAATACACCTTATACTTTGTGATTCATTCACCAGTCACATTTAGTTATATATGTAACAAAATAATAAATAATCTCCAGTTCCTAATCATAACATTAACAAATTCAGTCTCATTGGTAATAAAAAAAATCAAATTTATTCTAACGAGTCTTTTCTCAACAACTTCGCAATATTTAAAAACTATAGGTTATGACACAAATTCGTACATAATAAAGACATAAATAGGAACCGAAATACAAATAAATTGATTAGTAGAAAATAAATGCAATATCTAACAAAATTATATTCGTTTGTTACTCGTAAGTTAGATAATAATGTCGCTCTTTTGATGAAAAAAGACGCAAGGTACTTTTGATTGTTTTTGTCTTCACAATTTTCAACCTTACTTAATTGGCTTATTATACGAAATGCCAAATATGTTGGACTTGTGATTTTTCTTCAGATGACGAAAACAAGCCTAATTTTTTTCATCTTGAACATTAGATAATTTCCAAACTGTAATACATCATCTCCTCAACTTACTTCTTTTTTCTTTAAATGTGCGATATAACTGTCCTATTTGTCATGAACCATTTATTACATTACAGTTCATAAACGAAACCTAATAATTTATTATTGATAATACGTATATATCTTTATATTATGTTTATACACATAACTGCTATAATTCCAAATTTTATAATTTATATAGGGCAAAGTCTAGACTACTCAACATTAGATTTTTCTATCTACATGAAATTTATTAGCAGCATAAAATTTGTTTTACTGTATTGAAATTCTAAGATATACTGCGACAGATTTCTGAGATATTAAAGCTAGCAAAGTTAAGCGGCGGTGCACACCGACTGTCACACGCGTTGCTACGGCGTAAGCCCCTGTCACACCGGGTTACGCATAAGTCTACGCTTACGTAATCGAGCTGAGTACACAACGGTACATACATGTTCCAACATGTTCGGTGTTACTTCTAAGTGTGAGGCCGCACTACGCTCTACTAAACCTCAGCGCGTTTAACCGCTCAATTTTGTAACTCAGGTAAACCAATATAAGCGGCCGCACTTGCGGTTTTTAATCGCGACCGCAGTGCCTGCATTTCGCCTGGTTTCGCGGTTTAGCTCGCGGGAAAAACGGCGTGCGGCCTCATACTAATAGGGAACGAGATTGAATACAACGTCATCAATGTAACGTTCACGTTCCACTCTGCGTAGAGTAAGTAGCCTGTTTGTCTTTTGGAGCTGCATTACGTGGGGCTATGTGCACGTCTACGTTACACTAGCGGTGTGACATGTCTAATACAGTCCTATACATTACAACTCAATGGTACGTGCACGTCTACGCTAAGGGTCGAAACTGCGTTAAGCGGACGTCCGCGCGAGTTCATATAAAATTGCTCCGACACGGGGTACCGCGATCCGTCTCCGTTCGCCGATACGAATCGCGGAAGCACGCGCGGGGCCCCGCCAGCATATACGCACAGGCGAGTTTAGTCTGTAACGCTACTTTACGCGTGTTTTTTTTTTCTAATTCTCGTCGTCGTATTACTACGTAATAATATATGAACCTTTCTATCGCCACGAATGTATGTGTATAGTGTATTATCTATGCATATACAACGTTGAAATTGAACTAGCGACTAGACACGCGTCGGGTAACCGTTGCGGGCGACCGCTTAACGCAGTTTCGGCCCTTACACTTACGTATCCGGTGTGCGAGCCTTAAATCAAACATTGAAAACTCGCTTTGTAAAAATACACAATGTAAATGAGCCCTGAAGAAAGTCGTATGTTTAATAGAAAATAGGCGTAACACGAAATTTAATGTTTAAGAATTTTGATTGTTACGCTTTTTGATGTCAATTTTCTACTAACGATTCGATTACTATTTGTCTGTTTGTAAATTGAATACAAAAGCAGCTTATTAACGTATTTTCTTATTAGTTACAACGATCTACGCACTGGTTCAGTTGTTGAGAAAAGAGACGCAATGCGCGACAGTGTTGACATTCTCTACCAACCTGTTGTACAGCTCGCGCCGGACGCTCGCCGTGAACTTGCTGACGAGGCACAGCGTCACCGTGCCCGCGAATATGGCATTATATAACAAGACGAGTTTGAAGTTTCCCAGCCATTCTATGCGTCCAAACTCGCCTAGTAAATCGAAGTTTGTTATACCTGAAGCAAAAGATAATCAACTTATTAATATGCTATTTTCTTGTCTTGCAAATAAGTGTTTGCAAAACGACACAGCTGTGTCTATAGTCGACTAGATAAGGTGGATAGAGGCAGCAAAAAATAACCCGCATGGCAAACGAGTAAAACGAGACTCAATATCAGAGCAAAACAAGGCGTGCTTGTTTCAACATTTCCCATTTTTAAAATGTGATTATTTATGCGCTAGGTCTCGACGAGACGTGAGGTGAGGTCTCGGTGAGCGCGTACCTAGCATCTTGACGAGCAGCGGATGCGCGGTGGAGTACGCGAGCAGCAGCGCGACGTGCGCGATGATGCGCGTGAGCGGCGTGCGGCGCGCGCGCGGCAGCACGCGCAGCGCGCGCATGGGCGTGCTCAGTCCCGTCAGCGACGCCGCGTACAGGTACACGATCAAGAACGCCTCCAGCACCGCGCCGAAGCAGCCCAGCTTCGACAGAGACGCTATGCCCAACGTGAATTGCTGGAAATTAAACATATTATTGAAGACTGACTTTTACGTCCATTGTCATTAATTAATAACAATTAATTTATAAATATTAGTGATTCTTAATATACAAGCTCTCCAACTACAGAAATGAATAAAGCTACAGCCGCGGAAAGTTCGAATCATTAACCGTTCAACACAAACCAGCAAAGCCACTTCAGATTTCTCAGTGCTAATGTAAAGTATTAAATTAAGATATTTCTACCATAGTATATCTGTTTGTGCTGCTAAATGTTCTCACAGACTTGTGAGGCCTAATGTAAGAATTATAACAGATTAATAAAATAAATAATTATTTACTTTTTATTCGCTACTGATTCAGCACTTTTGAAAAATATTTCTGAATACCCACATTATTTACATTTTTAGTGGCATTGTATCAGTTATCGTACTATCTCCTTTTTGAGTACCTACCTTCCAGCCAGTTTACCAATTCCGTTATTCTCTTACCCGAGTGCTAAGCGGCAAAGCTTTGATCCCGATGAGCAGTTCGAGCGTGTTCTGCAGCACCATGAGCACTGTGATGGTGGTGAGCGCGAGCAGTAACAGCATCGCTAGCGGGTACACCACGTTGCGTCGGAGAGACGACGTCTTGCGTTGACCCTCCACTTCCTATATATTAGAAACACACACATTTGAGACTACCGAGGTTTGGACAGACATCACTATGTGATTTTGACGTCGATTCAGATGTCATTTTGACGTCGATTCAGACTCCAATTCAGAATCTAGACGTTCGACTTAGATGATTTCAATATCGCTGTCAAATGTTTCCATATTTCTAATAAAAAAAGCTCCGTTTTGCTGACGCAGGTTAAGTATAACACGTTCCCGTGGCATACTTTGAAAACACTTACGGGTAGCTTGAGAAGTTATTGTATGTTTACGTAGATACTACAATTACTTAACGGGCCGCAAATAAATTTCATTACGTCCACCATTCCAATTTATAGTGAGTACAACGTTGACGTATTGATATATTGACGCAATGATGAAAACGCGGCACTGATGACGAAACATAAACTATTATAAACCATTCTTGTTACGACTTTATTACTTATAACGGGTGGCGCAAAAGTAAAGACCCTATTTGGTTCAGCTATAACATTTTTTCTAAATTAGAAAACTAGATTTAGATTTTTTTAAATGTATATTTGTGCCATTAAATTTCGTACCATTAGGATTTAAAGATGATGTCTTTTAAATGGTGACCTCCAGAGTTGATACACATTTGAGCCCTATTTATGACATTTTGCATAACTTGCCGTAACACTTCCTGCGATATGTTCGTTATTTCTTGACGAATGTTTTCTTTTAGAGCTGCGAGAGTCTGTGGCTTGTTCACATACACCCGAGATTTCAAAAAACCCCAAAGAAAAAAGTCTGGACTGGTCAGATCGGGTGATCTTGCAGGCCAAGGCAAATCGCCAAAACGAGAGATAACTCGGCCTGGAAAAGCGTCCCTCACTAAGTCCATAGTGTCGCGCGCTGTGTGTGCCGTAGCGCCGTCTTGTTGAAACCAGATGTGCTCCAGCCCCAATTCGTCCAAACTGGGTATCAAAAACTCACGTAACATGGTTCTGTAGCGTTCTCCAGTGACAGTTATCGCATTGCCTCCAGCGTCTTCGAAAAAATAGGGTCCGATCACTCTGTCAACACAGATGCCACACCATACAGTAACTTTTAGTGGGTGTGTGGCAAAGCGTCGAATTGTGCGACCAATCGGTGCCGGACGGTGGGGAAATCGTCGACGAAATTCACGTTGTGTTCTTATCACTGATATTCCACGTTCTTGGGGAGTAAAACGGTCCATGTTTATTTTCAGTGTATTTTACATTTGTTCACTACACAATTTTCAACAACAGAATGACAGAAAATGTATAATAAAAAAAAAAAAGCATTTTCTTTAGTGCCACTACTTTTGCGCCACCCAGTATATATGAAATACATTATATATATTGACCACTAAATCTATTTTCTATGGTTCGTTTTTATGTATTGATGTTAATTTTCAAAATGCAACAGCTCATAAATTGATTATAGTTAACACTCGTTTATTTTTATAGATGTCATGCCGTAGTATGTTTTGACCGTGTAATTCTTTCGATTAATAAACAAATAAAACAATGTACATAACGTACAGGTGTTCTGCTCATAAGTTCGTAAGTAAATATGTTAATATTAACTACTTGTTTAAGAGTTGCGGATTATCCTCACTTCTCTCCTATAAGTCGCCGTCGCACCGTGTTGTTTTGTGGCCTTCTTCAATGCAGAGGTACATAATTATGTAGTGCTGTAAGATTGTTCTCTCTTCAGATTTAGTTCTAACTACGTCGTCTTAGATCAACTTTACAATATAAATAGCTCCTACCCGAGCTTTGGCTAATGGTATTTCTATATAAAGTAGCTCTTATCCTGTTCCAGACCCTAGACTCTAGCCCCCTTATTACAAAATACGGACTAAGCATTAAACCAGGTTTAAATTGACAACTTTGACACTAAAACAATGGCTTATGTCAATTTAAACCTGGTTTAATACTTAGTCCATATTTTGTAATGGCTTGAGACAACAAATGAACTCACTTTCGCATACATAATGTTAGTAAGAAATGACAGAAAGTTGACTTACCTTCCTCATAGCCACGACCCTATGTAGTCTCTCGTTAAGTCCGGCTTGTAACGCGCCATTTCTGAGTCGAAGCAAGGGTGTCTCTTTGCCTTGCGGGGACTGCTGGCTGTCCTTCGATATAGACACATCAGCATTCACCGGAGCCGATATGTCACCATGGTCAGGGTACATGGGCTCGGGAGA
Source organism: Laspeyria flexula (assembly GCA_905147015.1). Classification (NCBI taxonomy): domain Eukaryota; kingdom Metazoa; phylum Arthropoda; class Insecta; order Lepidoptera; family Erebidae; genus Laspeyria; species Laspeyria flexula. The sequence continues at coordinate 4,256,322 of LR989958.1, forward strand.
TATGTAGCCCACTCCTGAAAACAAAGGAGAATTCAAATTTTAGTATTAACAATAGTGATGGTAGCTAATTAGGAGTGATGAGCAAGCAAAACATACATTGCATCACGCCTTTTTCCCCGAAGGGATAGGCAGAGTTTCATCACATCCACATTTCGTCAGCTATGTTAGGTCTGCGCCTGCAGCCTGAGTTCAATTAGTATGTCTGATCCAACCCTTTGTTCCCACTTTTCCACAAAACAGTTCTACGGTAGAACTAATGGATTTTTTCTTTGGTCCCACTTGTTCTATCTACCGTTAAACTGTTTCATAGAACAAGAGTGAACAAAGTGATCCAACCCACAAGCCAGCATGTGTCGATTATGGTATAAAGAGTCTAAACCCTCACAGCTCGCTAGATAGAGCAATAATGAGAGTTTAATTTAGCATCCCAACTATTATTAATAATAATAATAATAATAATATTCTACCACATTCACACAGCGCCATCTAGTCCCAAATTAAGCAATTATATTTGCTTGTGTTATGGGTACTAAACAACTGATATACTACTTAAATACATTTATTTTTGTAAATACATACATATTATACATAAATTACACCCAGACACAGAACAAACCTTTATGCTCATCACACAAAGATTTGTCCTGGGTGGGGATCGAACCCACGACCTCTGGCTTAGCAGTCAGGGTCACTACCCACTAGACCAACAGACCAGTCAAATTATGTATTATATTATTATTTAGTAAAGTTACTATTACTGCTAGTCCACGTCATCCCACTGCTGGACAAACGCTTCCCATTATTGCCTTGGTTTGCGATCCGTGACTAATGTAATGCACTCTTTGTGAAAGTAAGTACCTACTGAACAGCATATTATTTTTAGAACGTCTAATTAGGGACAATATCCAGTATCTACTAAAATTAAAGACGTAAAAATGCTTTATTCGGTAAATATATTGGGTCAAATAGACCAATAGGATACTAGATAGTCATTTGTTCATAAAACAATGCAAAACGAAATTAAATATTCACGCCTACAACAGGTTGATGTATATCGCACAATCGAACAGATAAGATGAATGAATAGTTGTGAATTGTGTGCGAAATAATGAAAGAGGGGCAAACGTTTGTTGAGCTGATTGTTCTTTGTCCTTGCCGTAACTGTTTGCACAGTCAACAATAACAACGTTCATTACCCTATTGATATGAAAATCTGAGATGTTTTTATATTTTCAGATTTTTACAAAACACTTCTCATAACTTTACTTTTTCCAAGGGCTTGATATTTTCGACTGCTGTCGGGCGAAGGTACTTAACAATGAGTGCGTTCACTCATGCAGCTGACGCGCATCTTTGACTAATGATCTATCTAGTCAGGTGCTAAATAAAGTAAATCAGCTTGTCACCACGGTCGGTATAACCTGGTCAAAATGTCAAACAAAATAAAGTATGTAAATGTCTAAGGCATTAATAATATAGAAGAACATATTTTTTCAACTACTACGTACGTACGACGTTTACAAGATAGATTTTTGAGTCAGTTATAGCTAATAACAGCCTTGGATCAATTACCGTCTTTACCGTGGTATTAGTTCTACAGCCTTTTTTGTTTTAAACTCATTTAACTGAAACTCATTATTGTAGTAATGACACGCTTCATCCAAAATGGCTAGCTCGCCCCACGTGTACAAAATGTATTTAACAAAAACACAATGATGCAATACCGTCATACACGAATTCATTTATTAAAACCTGACGTTCGATTGTTAAGTTTACAAGTAACCGGTTATCAGATAGAAAAGAAATAGTTATACGTCGAATAAAAAATAGGTACTGGGTGGAAGTCACTGAATAGAAAATGGGATCCCTTTCGGAAACGAAAACTAGTGATTGTGCTCTGCCTATACCTGATACAACGCCTCTAAATAAAAATGCAATTGAAAACGTACGTAGGTATTTCGATTTTTTTTTAAGTAGGTACTGCTCCTTTAATAGTTTGTTTGGTTGGTTGAACGCGCTAATCTCAGGAACTAATGGAGCTACTTGTTGCTGTAAAATATCACAATATGATTGGATCGCTAGGAGCTGAGTAGGGGCCAAACAAACAAAGATTCACTGGAGCAAAGCCTCGGGCAATAGCTAACCCATAAATGTAAGCTCTGCCATACACGGACAGCTACGGCAGTCAGTGCCTAGTCTGCCTACTTCTTCAAGTGATCGCTGTAGAGCGATGTGCAGATTCAATATAAAATCGATATTCGCCATAAACGGACCGCTTGAAGCTGTTCGCTCCGACTGCTCGCCGCTTCTTCTGAAACTGTATTTGAGAGAGAATAGGAAAACAATTAAATGACGGCCGAAATATATTTGTTTCTTCTTTAAACAAGTATTGAGAAATCTGACGTAACTCAGTTGATTCGGGAGTTGGAAGGTCAATGACCAGAACTTTCCGTGTTGGTAGATATGCACTACATCAGTGTCTCTTTTTCTGGTTGTTGTTAAGGTATCTTTAGTTTTTGGTTTAGTATCGATATATTATCGGGGTTTCCCTGCGTGATCGAATCACAAATGAGGAGATCCGCAGGAGAACTAAAGTTGTCGACATAGCTCACCGAATCGCATCGCTAAAGTGGCAGTGGGCAGGGCACATAGTTCGTAGAACTGATGGCCTATGGGGGACAAAGGTTCTCGAGTGGCGGCCACGTATTGGAAGGCGTAGCGTGGGATGGCCCCCCACCAGATGGACCGACGACCTGGTCAAGGTTGCGGGCGGCCGTTGGTTGCAGGCGGCACAGGACCGCTCGCAGTGGCGTAAATTAGGTGAGGCCTATGTTCAGCAGTGGACATCGTTGGGCTGATATGATGATCGATATATTATATCCTTCCACCCAGTATTATTTAAAAGTAGGTAATAATTATTTTTGGAATACAATCGATTTTAAGAAATGTTCGGTTACAGTTGATCGACCCGAACAACAAAGATATAACTATTGTACAATGTACAAGGAAGACAATAGTAAATTGTTTAAATTTTTCTGTATCTATTAAGTACTTCATTATGCTGATTTGTGCTATATACATATTACATCATTATGTAACTACACAGTAATAAAACTAAATAGTCTCAAGTCTTATGTATCCAAGAAATAAGGATGGTAAAGTTACATTGTTTCTTCGTGAAATATCTAACGATATCATGGTAATTATTATCTCTACACATTCGCCTATAACTATATACTATATATTATTTACTGCTATATGAAACTGTTAGACTGAATGACGACAGATATTCCAAATATGTGATTTTCGCAGTCCAAGTTGCATTTTTGGTAACAGTATAACTGTTGTTACTATAAAGGATTTATATAGGTACCTAACAACGTTGGACTTTTCAAATGTAATATGTATTTGAATACATTATTATTACACGCGATGGTAGCCGAATGGATAAGTAAGCGGCATGAAAATCATGCGGTCCGAGTTCGATGCCGAACTGCAGTGCTAATGTGGATTTCACTTTGTGGAATTTATATGTACTAGTCAAGTGACTTACCATCTGCTGACGGTGAAGGAAAACATCGTGAGTAAACCCACTTACCCTAGAAGAAATTCTAAGTGTATGTCTAATGCGACCAGACCAAATCCAACCCGCACTAGGTCAGTGTGTGTGGATTATGGCCTAAACCCTCTCAGCTCTCTAGATAGAGGAGAGGAGCCTTGAGCCCAGCAGTGGGACATTAATGGCTTGCTGATGATGATGACTACTACTAATACGGCAATACTATAAGACCTTGATCGGTATACAAACTTCAAAGAAGATAATAACGTAACATGATATCAATAAGATATGCATCAATTATAAATAATCAACAGCAAGAGAGAATGTTTGTTAACAACGCAATAATATTGTTCTCAATAATGAAATATCTTCTGTAATACGTCCAGTAAAGCCATCTCCAGACGGTGCGCCAACTTAGGCCAATACATATAGGGTAGGTATAGACAGAATATGTATGTAACAATATTTGGAGGAGACCCGTGCCCAGAAGTGGGACGTTTATGGGCTGAAATGATGATGGTAATGATAATTTGTATAAAATTATCATTTAAATTTGCACACACTGTGAACGATATTGCCTCAAGTAGGACCAACGTATGGAGGCTGCTTAATCAAATATGACGTCGCCCAATACTTTTAAAATGACAATATTATCACGTAACACAATAAAGTAACATTGCAATAGCTTTTTAGAGATAATTTTAATACAGTTTCTATGTAAACAAGAACAGATGGTAGATAAGCACTTCCAGAAACTTGTTCATGAATGCCTTTAATTGTTACCGCAACGAAATTGTACACGATGTACTTGTTATTTAATGGAATACAATTGTGATCCTATTACACCATATGCTGTTGAACTATTGTGGAAGCTTCCGTAACAGCTCTTCGTTAATTCATAGACAACTGGTCACTGGGTTAAATTATTTAGTACACATGAAGATAAAGTCCATAAATATTATAAGTAAATTAGGATTTTAATCTTTTGAAATTAGTCAAAAACGAAGGCGATCACTATTGGAAGTTTTCCTTGAGCAACGAAAAATAAGAATATTTTAGCCAATGTTGAGCTCGAAACCTCGACGTATATTTGAAGATGAATGATCTCCGTACTCAATAAAAAAAAACATTATTCATATACTTACATAGTATATATTAAACCCATTATCATCTATCGTAAACCTATACGCACCTATAGAAAATATTATTTTGTCTTACACGTTCAATGTCTCTAGATAGAAACTTACCTTTACACAGAATATATTATGGTAATACATCACATTGTCCTATCTACATATGGCAATGTAATGATAAATAATGATAATGATGTCTCGACTAGAAAAGCGTGACGGCCATAGGTCATTACTTTGGAACGTTCAATAAGTTTTACAAATAAAACTGTCCCAGTTCTAAAAGCTTGTCATCCTATGAAGGAACTGGTCTAAACTACTACCTACTGATAAATTTATGTATCTCGCAATCACGAAGTTATGTCTATTGCCGACCAGTAGTTAAATACAACGCCAACGCAAGATAATACAAACAACGCATTGTATACTAACGTACTAATAGAATCTTGATTAACTGAATTATATGCGATAATAGAATCCTAATTGTGTTGTTGGCATTATAATGAATGCTTATTTATATCTTAGAAACACAATGCTGATTTTTATATGATTGTGGCAAATGCAGTTACCTTATTATTTTTATAACAGAGGTGACAAACGAGCTAGCGTATCACCTGTTGCTAAGTGATCTCCGTAACCTATGGACAGGGGACCAGGGGGTCACAAATGCGTTACCAGCCTTTAAATAAGAGTTATGCTCGTTTCTTCTTCTTCTTTAAGAGTCATATCTGTCTGAAAATAATGCCTTATCAAGTTAATTCCACAGAGTTATCGATTTTTCGACCGCCATCCATCAAGGTGATCGCTATGGTATGACAGTCGATTTGGAGTAATAACAATAATGCCCCATCGTTTGCCTTAGAAATCTTAGAAATTGCCATTCTACATTATAATAAACCATAGCGACACACCTTTTCTACAGCAGGTTAGGTCGAATGTTGTAAGAGAGAGCCTATTGCCATAGGCACATTACCAAGCACAGAACTAATACTGAGGATACCAGGACAGAAAAATTCCAAACCGAATACCCAAAAACTTTTGTGCAACAGTCGTACAAATAATAATCTTAACGTTAATCACTATTTACCATGAAAATCAGGTAATATTATGCAACTAGTATATGCATTGTGTCGCCTTGAATGCCCCCAACAAGTTTCACTTTTAACAAAAGTGTCAAGCACTCATTCTCTGAAAGTTTTTGAATATATTATTTTCGTTATATTAATATTTAGTTACGGAAAAATTGTTATTAGTGCGCAAAGAATCTAGTTAATTGTGGTAGAATAGTAATAAAAGTAAATGAAGCGAAAACTGGTCACAACAATTCTTATAGTGATGGAATTATTCACACTAGACAACAACCCAAATCCAAAACGTGAATGAATAATCGTAAATAAAAACCGAATATTAAAAACAAATATACGAACACCTTTACGATAACGTTATCATGTTCAAATTACAAAGGTAGGTATTTCTCAAAGAGTGTTTTGAACCGTCTGAGACATTCGACCCAGTGTAATGCCCACGAGGTATGTGATTTTTTCAACAGCCCGTTTCGTCATAAACATATTGAACAATTACCGTATGCCGTCTAGAGAGCCATTAAACTGGGGTGGCCAACGTTTTGCCGGAGCGCCACTTTAGTGCGCACTACCAAGACAAAAATGTCGTTATGGAAACATTTATTTATGTTATATATGATATTTCATCATATTATTATGATCGACATAGTTGTCAACAGTCATTGTTTTGGTGGTTCTATGTAGTACATAAATTTAATTTGTTCACAATAAGAGGTAGAATCACGAGCCGTCGTTGGCCGTTGGCATCGGGTTAAGCGAATTAAAAGGGTCATTAGAACAGATTGCGCAAATACGCCGCGAGCGTCTGCTGTCACCATAATGCCTAGGTATAATGACGGGAGATGAGAGCTCTTTAGAGACGACGCGTCATTTAACTATACAATCGCAGAATTTCGCTAACAATTGTATGGTTGTAAATGCGAAAGTTTGTTTATATTGTATGTTTTATTGTTTTGCAATGACAAGAAGAAATGTTAATGAGATATGTTGGAGATATTTAGCTTTCATATCAAATATACGTACCTACTTTTATCAAATAAAATAGGTATGTCAAGAAATAAAAAAGCCGCTTTTTTTAAAGGCATTAATTAGGAATATGCCACAGTTGAAAGTCGCTCGCGGAAATTAGTTGAGACCTACGTCCAGTATTGGACGTCGCGTCATTTGGCTAATATGATGATGATGATAATAATGGTGATGTCACAGTTATGATGAGAAAAAATACATTCAAAACGAAAGTAATATAAACCAAACACACTAAACTGCACCAACGGAAAGTGCTAAAGCATTACCTAAACCTTTATCTTGATTATATGATAGAGATTTAGATATTGATAATAAATCAACAAACTGTTCATATGTAAGGGAATACAAAATTAGTGCATGTACAACACTATTTTACAAAAATAGAAACGTCATTTACGAAAACAAATCTCTCAAAGTATAATTACGTTCGTAAAGTTTTACAACAGACAAATCTGTCGAGGCGCGCTCGTCGTTCGCGTAGCTGTTTAACGCGCTAGGAAGGTCACATAGCCAATTCGTAAGGTTACAAGCAACGTACATACACGTCACGAACATAGGAAGCACGCAGCTTCATTACATACAGTACATTATCACAGTATCCTTGTGCATACGTTCGTATTTTAACTACTATTTAGATAACGGTATCTGCCAATATTGCAAATATGAGATTTAAACGTAAACTACGGAACATTTTACAGATGAACTGACAATGTATCATGTAAAAAGAAACGCTTTTGTATAGTATAGTACCTAACTGAGTATTTTGTGTACGCATTTATTTATAACATGCATTGCAGGAAATTTTTAGCCGTGTTGCCCGTGTTCGCTCGCATAAATGTGTCTTTGTTAATCTCAAAAATATAATTGTCCCTTACAGCCTGGTCCATACGGCGGAACCGCCCCGCGTCCGAGTGGACAAGCTGTTACTGTACACGGAAGAGGAGTAACAGCCTGTCAACACGACATATTTTCTTCGCTGAATATGTACTGCTATTAACATTAATAGCACCATATTCGGCTAAGAAAATAACGAAAAGAAATTAAAGCATCGTCACACACATGGATGATTAAAAATATTTGTAGTGCTTACCTGTAGAGACAGCATTATTGATTCGTCGCCTGATGGTGTCCTCTTCAAACGAGTACACATAGTACTCCTCGTTGAGATCCCTCAGGAACTGAGGCTTGACCAGCACGCCTCCAACTACGCCGAACAGTCGGATAAAGCCGAGCGGCGTGAACACTGCAACAAAGAAAATACTATATGAAAATACACAACATAATCGAATCGAAAATAAGCATTCCAAATGTAGTTTTTTAAGCAAGCTAATCTCTTCTATGTAAACATGCTTTTGGATATTTGATTACTTAGATTAGAATAAACAAGGTGATATAAAGGTATTTTAATATAAAGCTATAATTAGAGCGTCTCTAGTCTTATTATGTTCGCGTTTTTATGGTAATGTGTAGTTATGGAACATTTAAGAAACAAGAATCTTAAAATATTCTAAGATAACAATCGGTATCTGATAAGAACCAGTAATGATTATATAAGTATTAGGTATAAAATGCATATATTTATAACTTTGTTTAATGAAATTCTGTGTTAGTCTATTCAAAAGCCAAAGGTTAACAATGGCCTTTATACAAATTAGTGTCTATCTTGATGTGTATTTTAAAATAAATAAATAAAAGATATAAATTTTAAAGGTCATTCTGGATTATTATTAAGAATTGTGCAATACGATTGACATAGTTTTTATTATACTAAAAAAGGTTTTATTATTATTTATTCTATAAAGATGATAACAATCAGACCTAAGTTTTACACTAAAAGTTCACAAGATTCTATCCAGTCCTTATAAGCTACTCCCCCACCCTTCCTACGTGAAATCCTTTTTGAATTTTATCTACCTGGTAGGAGAGAGAGCCAGCCCTGTACTAGACACAAATACGAAATACACCTGCCATATACCCTATGAGAGAATAAATTAAACAAGCATTGTAACCTATTTTCAATGATTACCGGTTAATGACTTGTCTCAACTTATCTGAAACTGTCATTGATAGGCTATGTTAATAGTTTGAATCTGATATAATACAAACATATCTTTAAGTTTTCAGCAGACACACTCTGATCATCAGGCTATAAACTTCCTTTTGCTTTGGCCCTAACAGATACCTGTTGTCGCTAAACTTCTTCTGTGTCACTACATCTGTATTCTGCATCATCTCCATCTGTCTGTCCTATCATTTGAATTCAGACACACGCCCACATGAATGTTTAAGTATATGTTTTAAAATTAAAGACAAGGAAGCATTTCTTCTTCACCTTGAAATAAAAATAGAATTAACTATCAACATTCGAGAGACCGCTACTAACTTATGATGTTCCAGCTGACGCATCTTTAATAGTATTATAAATACTGGCCGCCGCGCTACGTAAATACACTAAAAAGTTTTTATACAACTGTCACTGGCTACGTACGTCTCGTCTCTTGACATTTCACTGACATTTATATTGTTTGGCTTGACAACGGTTGTTATGTACGTTGTTACATCAATACGAGAACTTCTTACATATTTGTAAATAAGCACATGTGATATCAGCATTTTCGAGGAAAAAAAATATAATGAGTATCGACCCAGCGCTTTTATCTCGTGTTACAAACGATCCTAAATCGATCGAAATGCATGAAGAGTTCAATAACTTCATGAAGAAAGTAGGGGAAGTGTCTAGACTAGTCAAAGACATGTCAAGCGGAGACAAAACCATTGCAGAAAGAGCAGAAGCTATGGCTGATGAATTTTTATCAGGAAAAGTTATATTGGACGACGATGTTCCGTTGAAAGTGAAACAAAACCGTACTGTGATCAATCAGAAAGCATTCAAAACTGCCGAGATTAAAGACACGGTTAGCACATTATGTATTGATAAATTGTCTATTTATCGTTATCTATTTATAGTTGTTTCCCTTTATAGAAATACGTACGCACATAAATTAAAAATGTCTTACACCCCTCGTGTATGCGTTATATAAAAATAATTGCGTTCAAGCTGAACTTAAAATTGGTGTTTATTTTTGTAACAAGAGCCTATATTCTGCTCATATAATTATATTATAAGTAATCACGACTAAGTTTCAATTTGCACAGTTTTAATACATATAGAACAGCGCTACAGGAGATGTCCATAGAATATAATGTACTTGTGAGAGCCATGACATTCCTTCTACGTGAGACGTAAGACCAAGTGTCTCCGAGTTGGCACTGCATGAGTAATAGCTGTGATATTGCAAGCATGCAAAGCATTTAATTTCATTAATAAACTTTTGGTGAGCATGTATTTTTCAGAACATTTCTATGCAATGTAAGAAAATACAAGTTACAGCTCAATTTGGAAAAAAGTTTCTTTGAATGTAGTGTTGGAAGTAATTACTCGTACCTGTAAGATTTCTTCGTATCAAAACGACGAGCGACTCAATGTTGCGTTACAAGTAAATGCCCATTAAACTCCCCTTTAACTCAGCATAAGTTTACGTTAATTTTCACGGCTTAAATACAATGTTTAGTAATTTACGCAATCAAGTAGCACTTATCGATTCTAATCAATTTCGAATAACAATGTTTTAATGGCGACCTGTATTCTAAAGATAGAGTACTTACATTGAAATTACTCAATACATTATTAAACTAGGTTATCACTTATGCACACCATAAAACATATGAATGACCTACATCGCATTGTTTTATAACTAATTCGTTACAGAGATATAATAATGTAGTTTAAACTAAGTATAAAATATAAATTAACTACTGACTATCAAGATTGCTGCTAATGGTGAACGAAATCATCGAAAATCCACATATTGCAGGATTCATTCTAAGGGCATATCTGATCCACCAACCCAAGCAACCAGATTATGGCCTATGTCCAGCAGTGGACTGAAATAGACTGATATGATGATGATGATACGGATTATAAACCTTTCAGCTCAGAGCTAGATACAGGAGAGGGAACCCTTGCCCAGTAGAGGGACATTAGTGGGCTTGTATTATGTATTAGATTTTTCTATCATGTCCCAGTATCAGCCCGAAGTTTGGAAACAAGTGTGCCTGTTTGATCGGAATAGGCTCGCCTTCTCTTAGGTACCTTACATAGTTGGAGAAATGTGGTTGTTATGCATCTCTGATTACCCCTTTGGAGAAAAAGGTTTGACGCTGTCTTTATGTATATATAATCACGAAGCAGGCCCAGATTTGAAACTAGAAATATAGATCAACGCTAGCCCATATTTGGGCTGTTCCACTATTTCCCCCTGGTGGGATAAGTGGATATTATTTCCAATCTGTGAAGTTGCATTACCACTGGTCTCTACCAAGCTGATTTTGTTAATAAATACAGTCGAGAATAAAATCATGCAAATGAAAAATATTATGGGAAACAAACTCATAACACTTATCATAACATCACAGCCCCTGTCTAACCTACAAACACACCATATGTTAATACATATGTTAATAAAAATAACATTGTTTATATTAATAGATACGCATTCGTGACCGACAATAGAATATTAGGATGCCAAATCATTAATCGTAGGTACATAATACACGTGGTCATATGGGTCATAATGTTAATTTATTTACGACTGCCATGACCATTAATAATGAATTACAAAGGTAAATGTATCACTACTGCAGATAGAAGATTAGCTGACCCACTATTCATTGGGCATACGTCTCTCGTATCGGGCTGTGAAATAATTGGATCATAGCCTAATCTCTGCTTATTATGATTTTTTGACTTATACTGTTTTACTTCTCATTAAATTCGTTCCGGGTTCCAAGGAGTAGTTAGGTTTTCTGCTTTCGGCGCGGCGCGGCGCCGGTCTGCGAGAGTGCATCATTTGTTAATCCTGGCTTACATGAATCACTGTAATGGGTGTATAGGAGGAATTATGTGCATGGTGGGCAAAAGCCACTCCCGTGCTCTTCTACTAAATCTCAACATAAATCGTACAACATCTCGTATATATACTATACTAATATCATGATGACTCAAAATCTGTTTCGCTTCTGTTGAAACCGATTTTTATCAAATAAGCATCGATTCTCGATTGGAATAGTCTGATGGTTGTTTTTTTGTGTAACGTAATTGTAATTAAAATATCGCATTTAATTCGAATATTATATGATAATAAACACGATTCGTATTTAGTTAATGACGGTATATAATTGAGTTAAGCTATTCATTAGTGATATCAGTTCGGAATAAACTCATCTATAAATAAGTCAATGATTGGTGTCAACCAGTGTGACATCATGTGCATTTTTCTAGTAGACCCCTGCATAGTGTATAGTATGTATATATATACATCTTTTATTATCAGTGAAAGCAATTTGGCTCGCGTTTCTCTATAAATAAACATGTACCTTGAGTAGATACGGTTGTTCTTTCTATTTGCGCTGTGGATAGAAATATTCATGTTCAATGTTTACATGCATTACGACGCGTGTGTAGACTCATCTAGACTGTTCAAATTTATGCTAGCAGACCGCTCAAGTGCTACTACGTCTTTATCAAGCTATGGATAAGGTTACTGAAGAGGGGTTAAAAGTGCAGCTATAGGTATACCATACCTCGTTTGTTCTTTCGTTTGCAAAATTTCTAAAATAAAAACACAAAGAAATATATTCTTAACATTCATCATATCAGCTGTAGGACGTCCACTATTGGACGTTGGCCTCCCCAAGTAATTTTTAATAGAACCAGTCGGATTTCTTTGCTATAATAATATTTGTGAAATTCTTGTCGGTCACTATCTTATATGATTTGGCAAAGGTTTTACTTAACATAGATACTGTATAATAACGTGCTACGACTAAACAGTTGACTTGGTTGGCAGATTTTAGGATCCTTTCATAATAGCTTGCCTTTACTAAGTAGCCAAATGATGGTTTAGGAAAGTAAAGTAAGAGATTGAATTTATTATGAAACTTCATATTGGTTGAAAGTTGATCTTTCCCTCAAAGTCAAAGTGCGGTCTATGAATGGGCCTTCGAATCGATAGGACATTGTTCAAAAAATCGCTCGCTACAAAATACATAATCTCACTTTGGCTGATATATTTACACATAGCTAAAGCCACTTCTGCCAGAATCTACTTAAGTTTCACTGGCATCATTTTACACGCAAATATGGGTTCACGGGTAACACGTCATTATTCGAAGACTGGACGTGTCAAATCACAGTAATCAACAGAATCTACACGTGTAAGTTAGATGATTCGCAACAGCACGAAAACTTGATTACAGAAACAAGCAAGCACTATCAAATACAATGATTTGGTACACGGTAATATGCATGTACATTTAACAAATATTGTTAGGTACACGTTGTGCCATGAAAACGAATGAGAAAACAAGTGGCTCTATTCTTGTGAAATCCTGTGACGTCTTGGTAATTAACTGTAGCATAATTACGTATTTCTCAAAGAAAAAAGTAAAACCTTAATTTAAGTTGATTGAGTGACCAGATATGACCGTTAATATAAGCAATTACTACGAAACTGCCAATAACATATTCTTTTGCTTGTTAACGTAAATATTTACAAAGCTTTTACACTCAGTTCAAACGACAACAATACGTAGTACTAACAATGTTGACGCATAATGTATCTTGATGTTCAAGGTCTTACTCAAATTAGTTCCTACACGTAACTGATCAGTTCTGAAATAACAGGGCGAGATGGACAAAGATGTTTGGATGGCCGAGATGAGTAAAGACGCTGACAGGAGAGCTGCAGACAAAAAAATACGTCGCGAGAAAGCAGAAACGTTCAAGACTCGGGCTATGAAGGCATTTCGACGCGAAGAATATGATAAGGCACTATCTTGTTACAACCAGGCCATAGAACAAATCAAAGATAACGGCCAGCTGTACTGCGATCGAGCACTAACCAATATCAAGTTACGAAAATACGAGAAGGTAAATAAATTAAAATATTAATTTTAATTTGTAACCCGCACGCCATGGCTCAGTAAACTAACTCAATTCAGTATGAATATTCCAAACCGTAAATATTTAGGTTTGTTAAGGGTCGGCAATGCGTCATGATACCCCTGGTGTTGCAGGCGCCCATAGGCTACGGTAACCGCTTACCGTCAGGCGGGCCGTACGTCTGTTTGCCATTGTATAAAAAAAATTATTAACTTTATTGGTTTCTGACGTATTATCAAGTATATATTCACATTACTGAGGTCAAAAAAATTTACAAAGCAACCAATTGCGTATTTAACGCAGTTTAGCGTACTGCATTGAATTAAAGAAGATGAAAATTTCTAGATTCTAGCACACATCAGACACCAGGAGAAAGTTTAAACTCTGTAATGGCATTATAAAAGATATGAACGATCAACTCTATTTCTGGACTTTGAGACAACAGATATTTTACTTTAATTATAATGCCCGTGATTTGGGATAGTATCCAAGATCGTGGCAGTTTTATTTTGCATGTCTTTTTTATTGCTAATAATGGACGAATTAACGACTCTTCTGATGCCTTCATATAGATATAGCCAATAAGCCATCGTTTACCTAAAAATTAAATACGTAGGCCACGGCAACTTTAAAAATCCACATTGTTGTCAGCCCAGTGATTTTACGCTTTAGACGCGCTTAGTGCTTACAGTGAATATAGTGTAGAGTCAGAAATAAGAGTCAAAGTACCTGTAACTAACCGTATTCAGTTATAATTTAATTAACTACATTTATCGAGTCGCATGTTTCGATATAATTGCTAAAATCGATAAACTACAGAAAAAGTCATTTTCTGCAAAATAATCGATGCTATTAATTTGCAACCATTTGTATAACAGATCCGCAAAGCAACAGCTGTTTAGAATTAAAAAAGAAACGTGTGTACTGATAAAGAAATCATTAGGTCGTAGGAATATAAACACGAGTCTAATCTGCGAGTAACATTATCGCATTGTAAGAACATTTTTGCGAATCGTGTTATCTAAAACTTTTATAGGTATCGTCATTCACATAGTGATAATCGATCATTTATTAATTGATTACGCAATCGATAGATAGTTTTACATTTCTAGAAAGCAAAGCATCGACAATTTTTAAATTTTACCACTCATGAGAACATTCGAGAAAAGAATATGTCACACATTACAGATAATATTTCCGTAGGCACCTAAAAGTGTAGCAAGAAACTAACTAACTTCTAACAGATCATTAACGTCGTGTCCCTCTGTCTGACACAACCACAAGCGTTTATTACATGGTGTAATTTTTTATTTTTATCGTGTATCATATTGTATACGTAAATGATAGAAAGCTTCATCAATTGACCAGTGACTTCATTTTTATACTGTGTTGAGAGATATCTAAAATTAGTTTCCACGAAAAATTTAATTACCACTAAAACAACGACTACTCGTTGGATCAGACGTTTGTTTTAAACTAATTAATCAATTTTATATCCGAACTGTATTCATAAATTCAACGTTCTGTTATGAATTTGAAGTATTAACTTTCCTCATTGTGGTGCATCATACTTGAAAAATCTTATACCTAGTGCAGTTTTTCTAACCAATCTTGACAAGAATGCGTATAAAACAAATCACAAAATTTCATTGTCATTCGATTTTTTTCCTATGAATACAATGCGAATATCTCTAAGTCATAAATTAATACCAGCTTCCCGACAGGCATGCTCTGCAGCTGTGCACTATAACAAAAGCGAGCCTGTCCACAATTTAAAATCTGCATTGCAATCGAGCGATAAATTTGCGCGTAACAGTATATAATAGAGATATATAGATATCGAGGTAGGTTATATGCTATATAACATCACGCTACGGCCAATAGGAGCTGAGTAGTGGGCAAATAAAAATCGACGGGAGCGAAGCCCCGCGACTTCTAGTTTGTATAGTAATTATGGCTCAATTTTCAGGTAATTCCTGATTGCGACTGGGCACTTCGTATCAACGAGAATAGTTTTAAAGCACGTCTGTACAAAGCGAAGGCCCACAAAGAACTCGAAGAGTTTGACAAAATGGAGGAATGTGAAAAGGAACTAGTGGAAAAGTTCCCAGAACATAAGGAACTCATCAAGTCCTTCCTGGAAAAGCAAGAGCCTGAGGAAGACAATGACGAGGAGGACTGAACTAATAATGTGGGATAAACATATTATTGAGGTATAAATAATAAATAGTAGGTAATACTTAATTATGATATGTCAAACACAGAAATAATATACATTTATATAATATTTGAACACCAATAGTAACAGTCGGTATTAATTTTATTAATTTTTCAACTTTTTTTCAAATTTTCGTGTTGTGTTTATATATAAATTATAGAAGACCAAGCATATTTACTTTTATATTATTTTACATTTCTTCATGAGTCTGAAACGTATTCATCATTTCAAGCAACCTTATGGAAATAATGCATAATCACGTTAACTGTTGTAATCCATTTATAGCCAGTGTTCAAATTAAAAGAAAATTCATGTATTCACTAGCTGAGGCTTTTAAATGTTCATCACGACATATTGAGTGATAAACATCAACAACTTTCACATTTATAATATTAATAATATAAATGTAGATATAAAAACTCTTAGAATGTTATTCAAATTGCGAGTTTTACCAATTAATATAATAATATATAAATATTGCTTTTTCTAGAGAAGAAACAATTCTTAGATATCTATGAATTGTTTCTACTCTAATTTATTTAACTTATTTTCTTTTAATCTATTTAATGAGTTTAGTTTTAATTTATTAATGGTCGTGCCCGTAGATAAGTGTCGTCCATAATTTGTTTATGTACTCACGTGTTAGTCAATAAAGAGATTGCATTAAAAGATTACGATCATTATAATAGACCTTATCACGACGGCTTTGGTGATTATATTTATACACGATTCCTTTACTGCTCTAGTTAATGCCTAAATGACAAACTTACGACCCGCCTGATGGTAAGTACCCGGAGCACCACATGCGCGTGGCCGACTCTTTAAAAACCTATTTACTCCCAGTTTGACGGATCCCATAGTTTTAAAATCTACATTGCTGAATTGTTAAAAATAGAGTTCAATGCACTCTACCTTCACTGCGGTCGTTAAGAAATGAGACTAATAATTACAGGTCAATGTCTGATGTGACGTCACAAATAATTAGATCTACGTGCACACAAACATACACAGAATTTTCGAAATATTGTAGGAATGTGCTACGAGAAAGAGAATTTTATTGTGATAATCCGAGAAGTTCTCGACGCAATAAAATTCCTATAATCAGGAACAATTTGATAGAAAACGTTTACAGAACTGGTATTAACTAGTTTTTATAATAGGGAAAGTAAAACCAATAACCCGTCGACTGATAAAACCGAGTTATGGCTGCACACGTTGGGGCAACTTTAACCAATATAGGCCACAGACGACAGTATAAATAAAATATCTTTACTTAATTTGAACTACTATCAATTTGTGTAAACTTCACACCTCTTACACACATTCACACACTCATTCTGCACACAAGGAGGCTTACCTACACACTAACAACTCTAAATTATTATTATTAATTAATCTGATTAGTGATCTATCTTGTATATGTACAGTAAACTCTATACTACTATAATAAAGCTGAAGAGTTCGTTTGTTTGGTGACGGGTTATTGGTTCTCAGGAACTCCTGGTCCGATTTCAAAAATTATTTTAGTGTTGGATAGTCTATTTATCGAGGAATGTTATAGGCTACATAAAATCACGCTGCGGCCAATAGGAGCTGAGCTGTGACCAAATAAACTACGACGGGGGCGAAGCCCCGCAGGTCTTCTAATGTATAAATAAATTCCAAGGGAATACAGATACTAATTTAGACATAGATGTTCACTGAACTGAACTTATTGTAAAGCTCTTATCTCGAAATATTTGTATCCCAGAAATTAAGATATTTTTTGCTTGAAATAAACTTATTACTTATCATTGGAATTTGGATACACTGTGAATAAATATTGGTTTAAGTTAGGCCAACGTATGAAACATAAAACTTAATTACTTATAGATAAGATAGGCAACAATGACTCACCAAGTAACATTAAAACTCCAACAAATGACACACAGGAATACAGGAAAGGTAGATACGTCCATAGATCTGTGGACAAACAATGGTACAATGTAAATATGAACACAATAAAGTTACGCACCGGAGGTTTGATGGTCAGGGCTTGGAACCATTCATGCACAGCATAAATAGTCATTATTGGATTGTTCACCTTATGAATGGCACTATTCACCGCATAAACGTAATCGAAGCGTAATTTTCTCAGATGTTATAAAAATATGTGTATTAGATATTGGCCTGAGGTTTTATAGGATCATGTCTTTTTCTCAGATAGACAGGGCTGCAAGTCTGCAAATGCAAGTTCAAGTCTATTTAAGACGCACGAATCGACAGCAAAGCGTTCAATAGTCCGAATAACACAGCACAGGTCTATACAAGAAGATTCAGCAGTTCAGTAATACACAGCAAATGTTTGGAAACTGGTCGAGCAGGAACTTGGCTGATTGTACCTAATAGGGCGCGATGCTTCAGACGCCGCGCCGGGCGCAAGAGGCCCTGAGTTTGATTCCATGATTGGGCAGAAAGGGTTTTTCTGTCCTTCAATTTTCAATATCAGCCCAGGGTTTAAAAACATGCCCGGTTCATGGCAATAGGCACGTTTTAAGTACGTAGTAATATCATAGTTGGTAAAATGTGGGTCTCACCCACACAACACCTCTGCCTAAAAGGCATGACGCTTTGATGGATGTTGATGACAATCGGGAGACGAAGTAAAATAGTTCCAGCTGAGTTCTATGCGTACAAATTAGCTACAAGTCTACAACGGTTGTTACCATAGATTAGCATTCGGAATTGTAAGCCGCTAACGAGGATATGAAACCGGACTACACTAGCACGTAAGTCGTAACTGATCAGTCATCATTTTGGATATTATGTTTCCAATGTGTACAAATAGGAGTACTGCCCAATGACTATCTACGCTTTCGTATGTTAATAAAAAAACGGTCAGCAATTATAAAAGTGATCACTTTAAACGAAAATAAATAATAATATGCCAATTAAGGAAGAATAAAAAGCATTGTTAATTGAAAAGATCAGGAAAGTTATTAAAGCATAAAACATTATTTAATTAAAGATACCAGAAAACTGTTTGTTTTTGACAACAACATGTAAGCCATCAACTTTTTTTAAAACAAAATAATATGTAACAGCACAAGAGTGAAATCTGTTACAATCAACTTTGACTAGTAATTTCAAATATAGATTATTTTGTTTTTTATGTAATGCGGTTTCCGGAACGATCGGCGTGTGCGGCTATTAGCATTGACTCATTTAGTCTGGTGATGTGGTCGAACAATTACAGTGGGCTCGCTTTCTTTACGCTCAATTGAACATCTGCGTACGTATTATATTGATGTTCACCGTTTCACATGGTAACCAGGTACTGGTGTGTACTGTCATAGTACGGAGGGCCATAGGCCTGATTGCCACCGTCGTGGTATAAAAAAAAAAGTATTAGCCATGGTACCATAATCACCTGAATAGGTGGAAGGATAGAAGGATACCGAAAACTGAGGCTAGGGTTAATGGTTATTAACACAATGGTCAGTCACTGACCCCAGAAGTGCAAAGCAGTTAGTCATATAATATATAAATATCAATTACTCTCGCAAATAATAAGATACATAGGTATTGTATATAAAACGCGACATGAAAATGTAAACAAAACTGAGAAGTTAAGTGTCATGTATTTATTTTTTTCCTACGCAAGATAATACCATGGCAATTGCATTAATTATCTTTTAGTTATGAGTGGCACAAAACAATACTAGAATATGAGTTCGGCATTCAACTATGTACAATTATGCTAAGACTATACTATAGAAGGTATAGACGGTATAAGGACTATAGAAGGTATTATAATAACTTACTAATTATCACCTAACGATAGTATCTTTAAATAATATTACCGTGAGCAAGTCTAAGTATTCAATATACAAAAAGCTTCCTCAAATTAATTACAAAGACCATGAACCTGTTTGACGTACAACTTCGAGTCGTAATTACAATATCCAGCGTCAACACATTTCAATCAAAATAAATTAAAAACACGCTTTAATAGAAAACTACAATACATTTTTTTAACTTTTCGATTTGGTCGTCTATTATAGCGTGTTTTTTAGTTTTTTTAAAGCTGTGTGTATTTTTGCTTTTTCATTCGATATACTAACATAAATATCATATTAACTATAAGAATCTACTAAGGCTATGATTAACAGCAAACCTTTCCCAATACCAAGTTATGATACATGGGAGTCCCAGGGAATGCCTTGGAACTCGCAACGAAATGAATCAGAAGCAAATGAAATAAAAGCATGCCAACAGAGGTAGGGTACTCGCCGCCCGCCTGGAGAACCATTATCAGACAACTTCTTGCTCGATTAGTTTCCAAATATTTTTCTATGTTTTTCAAAGTATTCATATGCACGAGTCGACAGTAGACCGTTCAATAGTCCGACTAACATAGGACAGTTCTATACAAAAAGATTCAGCAGTTCAGTAATACACATAAAATGTTTACAAACTTGTCGAGCAGGCAGTTGTCTGATTGCACCTCGGTTTAAAGGGTCGGCAACGTGCTCGTGATGCCTCTGGTTGCCGGCGTCTATAGCCAACAGTAGCCGCTTACCATCATCGTATGCCTGTTTCCACAGTCGTGGTATAAATGATTAAAGCGTGTTAAATACCCTACCCCTACCTCAGGAAATCAGGATGAGCACAAGCCGATTCACTTTAAAAAAAAAGTTCTTCAACTGTTGTTAAAAGGATAGTTTGGCAGATTCTTTTTTATTCTTTATTTTTTTTATTTCTTTTATTATTTCTTCGTTCATATTCTTAACACCATCATCATCAGCCCCTCGCATCATGTATTCTTTTGCATACTTAGATATATTTATTTATATAAATATTTATTATATTTATGTTATATATATTATTTACTAATAATATTGTTTATTAATATTTTATATGTATATTTATATACTATCTACGTATTCTACAAAATCCACAACTACCTACTATTTCTATACATGCACCTACTTTGCCATATCTCTGCATCACCCAAAGGTAGACTGGTAGATAATGCCTTAGGCATTAAGTCCGTCTATACATTGTTATTGTGTATGAAGTTTAAATAAATAAATACTCACTAAGCAATGCATCGATACTGGATTGGTCGCCTTCCAACCAGGCGGAGATTACGTAAGCTAGTCCAAGCATGGCCACGCCTAGCAGCGCCAGGACTAGGAAGGTCTCATATACCCTGCCGCGAAGTCCTCTACATCCAGGGAAGCCAGAAGACTCCGAGAATAGATAGGCGAATGGCAAGAACACGAACATGGAAAGGTTTGAGAATAGGAACACGTGATTCCACAGTCCTGAAACAAGAGAAATTAGTTTAGATTTATGGCACTGCAGTATTTGCAGTACTGGTTAAGCCGCTGAAGTTTTATTAAAGATAATTTTATTATATCAAACAGAGTCTCGTCTTTATCTCCGAAGTGGTAGGCAGAAGTGCATCACACCCACATTATGGAATCCATTCCAACCCTATTTAATAGAGCGCGAGCCTGTTGCCTCTAACCAGACCCATTTATACACATTTATTTTGGTTTTGATAAGTACCTATGATATTTTGGGTCCTGTAAATGTTTTGGCTTTTAAAAAGAGTAGCCTGAGTGTCAGCGAACTGATGGCCTTAGGAAAAATTACTTACACCTGTTTCGGCGTTGTATGGCGTTTATAAGTATCGTGTATTTGATCCAAATTATTAAAGAGTTAGTCCAAATTAAGTAGAGACTGCTACTTCACTGCTACTTCAGGCTGCGGGCTCATAGTAAGAATTTCAAGACCTAATACTGTTTTTTGCCTACCCGGTGTTCAAATCCAGCACTCCGTTGCAGCAGGTATACACACTCGCGCTATAGACCACCGAGGCAGATATAGCCAGCCAATTTGATATGCAATATCGGCACTTATTACATCATACGAAAGTACGTTTTTCTACTATTACGAACACATAAGTTGGAGTCGATATCAAATATTTGCTTTGTGTTGAACAGAACTATAGACTACGTCTGTCTGTTTTATATAAGGCCACACATAACTAAGTGACATCATACAAAACATTGTATTTAGACACACAAGATCTGTGGCCTACTTCGAAAAGTAGCTAATAAAAAACAATTCTAACCTTTGATGTCTCCTAAACCTATTTATAATTAACATATATTAGCATCACAGCTTTTCCCCGTAGGCGTAGGAAGAGGTACATCACACCCACATTTCATGCTGGGTGACAAGTGATAGGAGGAGAGCTATTCATCATCATCATCATCATATCAGCCCAATGACGTCCACTGTTGAACATAGGCCTCACCTAATTTCCGCCACAGCGAGCGATTTTGTGCCGCCCGCATTCAACGGCCACCCGCAACCTTTACTAGGTCGTCGGTCCATCTGGCGGGGGGCCGCCCCACGCTGCGCTTTCCAATACGTGGCCGCCACTCGAGAACTTTTTTGCCCCATCGGCCATCAGTTCTGCGGGCTATGTGGCCCGCCCACTGCCACTTCAGCGATGCGATTCGGTGTGCTATGTCGGCAACTTTAGTTCTCCTGCGGATCTCCTCATTTCTGATTCGATCACGCAGGGAAACTCCGAGCGTAGCTCTTTCCATGGCTCGCTGAGCGACAGTGAGCTTCCTAATGAGCCCCATCGTTAGCGGCCACGTCTCAGTACCATAAGTCATCACTGGCAACACACATTGGTTGAAGACTTTTGTCTTCAAACATTGGGGTATTGTGGACGAGAAAACAGTGCGTAGCTTCCCGAACGCTGCCCAGCCGAGTTGGATTCGGCGGTTAACCTCTTTCTCGAAGTTGGACCTACCTAACCGGACCGTTTGTCCTAGGTATATATATTCGTCAACAACTTCGAGATTAGAACTCCCCACTGTAATAGGGGTGGGCGCAACATGGCGATTAGACATAACTTTCGTCTTATCCATGTTCATTTTAAGGCCCACCCGTTGGGAAGCTCTATCGAGGCTACCGAGCATTGTGCTTAGGTCCTCCAGTGACTCTGCCATGACCACGATATCGTCGGCAAATCGAAGGTGGGTGATGTACTCGCCATTGATGTTGATGCCAAATCCGTCCCAGTCCAGAAGCTTGAAGACATCTTCCAACGCAGCTGTGAACAGTTTCGGAGATATCACATCTCCCTGCCTCACACCTCGCTGCAGTTGGATAGGTTTCGAGTTCTGATCCTGGAGGCGAATAGACATAGTGGCGTTTCTGTACAAACACCTCAACACCTCGATATACCGATGGTCAATTCGGCATCTCTGGAGTGCCTGTAGCACTGCCCATGTTTCCACCGAATCGAAGGCTTTCTCATAGTCCACAAACGCTAAGCATAGTGGCCGGTTATACTCTTCAGTCTTCTGTATAACCTGCCGCAGCGTATGTATGTGGTCTATGGTACTGTAACCTCTTCGGAAACCGGCTTGTTCGGGAGGCTGGAAGTCGTCAAGCCTGCGCTCGAGACGATTCGTAATGACTCTCGAAAACAGCTTGTACACATGGCTCAGCAGCGTTATGGGCCTGTAATTTTTAAGGAGGGTATTATCACCCTTCTTGAAAAACAGTACCACCACGCCCCTGTGCCATGCTTGTGGCGTGTTACCCTCCACAGAGAGCTATTAACCTGCCACATTTCCCGACTGCAGACTGATACTGAGATTTCAAGACCGAACCCAAACCCCCGCACTTCAATGGCGCAGTAAGTGTACACAGGTAGTTCTTACTAAGTATAAAAACGAAAGTGAGTTTGTTTGCTTCATTTCATGGCTAAACTATTAAATGCATATTAATGAAAAAGCCTGGGACCTGGAGAAAGACATAGGCTACTTTTTATACGACGAAGCTACTACCCCAGTCGAAATCAACCAGTCGAACATTACCTGCAGAAGCTAAATGTCTACCATGAAGCGGACGGTATAAAACTTGTGTGCCTTAAGACATAAAAAAATATTAAAAAAGTAAGTTACCTTGTACCAACGAGCTATTCAGCCATTTTACGTAGTAACTGTTTGGATACAATATGAGCACTTCATTGCTGACTATTGACACAGGCAGCAACAGAGCGGAGCCCAGTGATACGGCTAACGCGAATGTACACAGCCACAAACTGATGCGGTATACTTTGACTTCATCTTCATCACCAGTGAAGTAGTCTTCGCTGTCCCGGCGTCGAAACTTCTCGATTAACATAAACGATACGAGATACAGTATGATGAATAACAGGAGAAATATCTGAAACAACGAAATACAGATTCAATATTAATTGTAAAGCTGATGAGTTTGTTTGTTTGGTTGGTTGGTTGAACGCGTTATCTCAGGTTCTACTGATTCCAATTAAAAAATTTATTTAATTTTGGATAGTCCAATTATCTTGGAAGGCTATAGAATATATGCTACGACCAATAAGAGCTGGGTAGAGGCCAAACAAACACACTCTTCAGCTTTATAATATTAGTATAGAATAGATTCAAAATAAACACACATTCAGAAGATTATTAAATATAAATATATTATGGCAACCATAAATGTAGACCTATCTTTATTAAAATAATAACCATAGTAATCACCTGTTTATATTTAGAATAACTTATTGATGCTGTGAATATTTATTGAATGAATCAATGATGCAGGAATTAAATTTAGAGTGTAATAAAAATGTCATCAATCACAGGTCAACAACAATATTATACTTTGCTCTACTCTGCATCACCCAAGGTAGACTGGTAGAAAATGCCTACGGCATTAAGTGCGCCCATGCCTTTATTTACCATGGTCCACCTCGTTCTTCACCTAGGTGAACCATGGGTTTTTTTTTACCCGTAGTCCACTTGGTGTATATAGTTTAAATAAATATTTAAAGGGAAAATCCAAACCATAAATAAAGGACTAATAGAAATTGCTAAGTTCAATATTAAAAACAATTTCTTTATTAGTATCTAGTAGAACAATATGGTTGCTCAAGAAAATACTTTACAATGAAAAAAAATTGCTTTATATCTTGGCTCAACCATTTAAATTTATTATAGAATTTGGTACCCAAAAGCCCAAAACCAGAGTAAAATCCTTTGTCGTCAAGTCTCAAGTCTTGTACTTAGCAATGAAAACAATGTTGTTTTTGGTTTATATATAAGAAAAGACAGAGTCACCTATCTTCTGTTCTATTTAGGTAATTTTATTGTTTTAAAACTGGTGTCATCACACTTGTCTGACACTTTGATCAAATTGCACCATTTGTGTTCACAGGTTGACAAGACAAACTATGCTGGGGCCGAAATCAATGTAGAATATTTGTAAACAAATCATTCACAGTTACACACAGGATAATATCACGTTACGACCGATAGGAGCTAAGAAGTTGAGTTGAACAAAGATCCACAGAAGCGAAGCTCTGAGCAACAACTATGAAATATATAATTATAAATGTAATATGTACACAAACAGTCTCAAAGACCAGATGGTCTTTTGTAACACAATTACTAAACAAATATTTAATTAAAGTTATATTATTCCTAAGTGACAGTAGTTTCCATCCACATACAGTGCCGAGTCCAACCATGAATAAAATATAAGAAAAATATATTTGGCATTTAATTTGGATTGACATTAGACACCTAAAGTAGGTGTCTAGTCTTGTTTGTCTGTTAAGAATAAGTTAGGCTATAATCTTTCCATAGGAAACCACACACAACACCTATACCTAATGTATATTTTAATATTTTTACATCTTCGTATCTGCATGCACTACACAGAGTGATACGAAAACATACATTTATATTTGAGAATATCAAGATGCACACCAATGGAATGAAGGATATCAGAGCACATAGACTGAAGCTAGATATTTTATTCATTAATGCTTAATCAAAGTATAATAAGAAACTTGTTCCAAGGTAGGTACACCTTGAATAAACTTCACAACGGTCACCTTTTTAGATTTTATTTACTTTTGGCCTTACTATAAGAGATATTGCTAAAATGCGGCTCAAGAAAATAATTATTATTCTGATCTTCAATATAATTTAAAAATATAAAATGTAAATTATCAGATAAAATAAATTTTGATGGTCAGAAATTTCATTCTTCATTGACAGTGTCAAAACATTGTAACAAATTAGTTAACAATGAAATAACAAAAATGTATGTATTTTTGTAAATAGAGATAACAAGGTCTTCCCATGGACTGACTTCCATGGCTAACTAAAGTAATTTTGAACATGGAAACTTCACAGAATATTTTTAAGGAGCTTTCTGGTTGTTTTATGCATTGTAAAATACTAAAGAACGATTGAAAAAAAATGTTTACTACGGTGGAGGTGTATACCAGTAATAAAGAACTTTATAGAAGTTCTCCAACACGAATAAATAATTTAGATTAGCGGCGAGGACATCGCACGACGTACTTATAATATTTTGATTAGAATATGAACACTATGTACTCTTTGTTCCGATACTTACAATTTGCTCCCTTACATTATTGTGGAATATCTGCTCTCGTAAGTCTGCCTCCTCATCTTCCATGGTCTTATTTTTTCTTTTTTCTTATCTTTTAACAAATATTGTTCTTTCTTTGCTTAGTTTCTCGAAATTGAACTTCATTTTCAAGTGTTATTACATTTTTCAAACTTTTAAAACACCACACTTTTCACTATAATATTACTTAGGATTTTATATGATAATTATTTTTTAGCAGTTTGTTTGTAATGATTCAATAAAATATATTTTTAATGATTTTTGAAAGTAGTACGCAACGCAATTGAATTTATGAATGTAAAAAACACAACCATACAACATCCAAATGTAGACTGAGTGAATGAAATGAAATGAAATAAAAGAGTGAATATTGTGCAAGTAAGGGTCCTTTCACACCTGACGGAAGATTCATCGTGTTTTGCGCCGAAACGTATCATGGGTCGACTCGCACCTGAGTCAGACGCGAGTCAAGAGTCGAGACTGCCTGACTAATCCATACAAAAGCATTCGATCTTTCACACTTGCTAACTTCTCCGATCAGTCGGCGCATGCCCATACTAAAATTATTACGCCCGTGTGCCCGACGTATCTTTGGTCAGATGTGAAGGGACCCTTGCTCTACACTTATTTTTAAATAGCTGTACTGTGTCTGTAATTTTCAATGTCAACACTGTGACGTGCTGTCACTGTGACAGGAGGACCCTGCCACAAATTAAGGAATTTAGGAATCAAAAATCAACAACAAAATCGTAAACAAACACAAACACAGCATACCTATTATAATTTCCTAACTCCCCAAGTAACCAATATTGTACGTTTAACACCACGGGTCGGGGTCGGGGTCGGGCAGGTTATAACAATGATCAATAAAAACATTCTAAAGCACTGATAGTTTTAATGAAAATATATTTATTAATCATGAATCCATTATGAGCGTCTTAGATTGTAAGTAAAGCAGTTGGAATATGTAAATACAACTTTATAATACACAACAAGTGGTATTTCTGTAGTTATTTCTAAAACTTAACATAAATGAATACCTTCATAACATAAAAAAAATATTTAGTT
This sequence comes from Laspeyria flexula, assembly GCA_905147015.1. Taxonomy (NCBI): domain Eukaryota; kingdom Metazoa; phylum Arthropoda; class Insecta; order Lepidoptera; family Erebidae; genus Laspeyria; species Laspeyria flexula. Next base: position 4,283,893 of record LR989958.1, read on the forward strand.
TCAGATAGTAGTCGTGCTAATCCTGAGTTTTCAGTAAGAGTTGTAGTCTGTGATCACTATCTGGCTAAACCAATCCCAGGTATCGATGTTATTTATTCAGACTTTCGAGGAGCCGATATTAAACAGGTGAACACCAATCATATTATTGACGATTAGATGTGTTTGTGTGATTTCTGTAATTGTCTGTAAATTTAAACATGTGCCGGCATACATATCATCTTAATAGCTTAATGGTCATACATATACAGTTAAGTAATATAATGTTTCATAAACTAATTATTACATAGGCCCACCCACATCTAGACAAGGTCCTACTGCAGTACAGTTTATCCATAAAATATTATAAGTACTTTTAGTTTAGAACATTGTTACATTCTGTATTTTATAAATATTGCTTCAATAATCCAGGTACCAGTTTTAAGAATATTTGGACCCACTCCGGACGGTTATAAAGCATGCCTTCACATACATGGAGTGTTTCCATACTTCTACATTCCTTGTCCAACACCAAATCCGGAACCACAATTTCTATATCAGGTAAGAAAACAGTTAAAGAAAAAACACTAATATATCAATTAGCATTCATAAAGAGAATTAAAATATATTTTATTTATTTCAGATTGCGGCTAGTTTAGATAAAGCTTTGAATATAGCACTAAAACAGGCAACATCGGCTAACCAGCATGTATACAAAATTTCATTAGTAAAAGGACTGTAAGTATATTATAAATTAAGTAATATTGTAATGATCAACAAGTAAAAATAATTAATTTGTCACTTTCATTTTTTGAGTCAACACCTAAATTTTATCTTATTAACCCAAAAAAGTTTGGGAAATTTGAAAACCAAAAGTGAAGGATGTAAATATTGAAGTCGGTAAAAGTATTTAATGATAATTATGTATATTATTTGGCTAATAAAGTAGTAAGAAAACTATTTAATTTTATGAATGTACAATGTATTCACAACTCCCATTATGTAGCCAAGAGGATCTCCATAGTAAAGAAGTCGATATTTGAGGCCTTTTGAAAATCTGCAACCCTTTGTCTTGATGCTTATAACCATTCTTTCCTCTTCAATTTCAGACCATTTTATGGCTACCATGATAAGGAACACCTTTACCTGAAAGTATTCCTATACAGTCCAGGACTGATTAAACAAGCTGTAGAACTATGCAGTAATGGAGCCATTCTAGGTCAAACATTCCAACCTCATGAATCTCATCTAAACTTCACACTACAATTCTTCATAGATTTTAATTTATTTGGAATGAGCAACATAGATTTACAATGTGTTAAGTTTCGTAAATCGGGTATCTCACAAAATAGCAATGAAGTACAAAATTCAAGTGATTTGGGGTTAAAACCAGAGAGTGCATGCCATTATGAAGCTGATTGTATTGCATCTTATATTATTAATAGACAAAGAATAGGTAAAGGTGATGGAATAGAAAATCCAGGCTTAGAAGAAGTGTGGAATCAAGAGAGTGAAAGACGAAAACAGCTAAATATATCCCTTGCTTCTAAATCCTTATCTCAGGGTAGAATAAAGGCTGAAGAAACAGACTCGCATTATAAATTTGAGCAAATCTTTTTAATTAAAATGTCTGACTTGATTGATAAGCCTGTAATTATTGAGAATGATGCTAAGCCCCAAGAAGTGATACAATATCCAGCTGAAAGTATGGATGGTTCACACTTATTCAATGCAGTGGATGTCAGTGTTCATGTGCCAGACAGCATTCTAGGAGGGAGTTTTAACCAAACCTTACAAGCTGATAATGATTACTATGCGACAGAAGAAATAGACAATACTATTGTTGATGAAGATCTGGCTCTGAATAGTAGTCTGTCTGTACATTACAGTCAAGTATTATGTAAGTATTTTAAAACAAAATAAAAAAAATGGATAAAATTTAATTTAAAAAAAATGGACATCAAGATATTTCTAGAAAATAATGAAGCTAGAGCATCTAATTGACCACTATTCACAACTGATATATTCAATAAAAACTTAATCAGGCTCTTAACAAGAACAAGTAAACAACCATTCCCTTAAAGTCCTTATTATCCAAAATGACTCCTCCAATATTAGCTTTTTCAAACAACAGGTGATTTAAATAATGCAATTTAAAGAAGCTTTATCTATAATAATTTCTAAATTATTTCTAGTGAACAATGAAGATTTGGAACTAGTTGACATGTTACAAGATATGGATGAGAAACCAATAGAAGAAGATAGTGTTATGGGCACACCAGCGAATTTAGAGCATGAAGCTGATGTCGAATGGGATGATGCTGAGTACTCACAAATATTTGATGAAGAAACTCTTATTTTAAATCCAGATGAAAGGTAAGTTCATTATCATTATTTTTTTGGTTTAGATACTATGAGCTTCTTTTCTACGTCGACCAATTACGAATCTATTGTAGTGCCACACACATACACTTAGAATTGCTTATAGGGCATGTGGGTTTCCTCACGACGTTTTCATTCACCGTCAGCAGATGGTAAGTCACTTGACTGGTACATATTAATCCCATAAAATGAAATCCACATTGGTATGTTTGATTCGGAGTTTAGGTGTTCTCTATGTATAATATGTATGTATTTAGAAATTATATGTATATTTATCAGTTGTCTAGATGCCATAACACAAGTTTATATTAGCTTACTTTGGGCTAGATGGCGCTGTGTAAAAAAATATCCCAAAATATTTATTATTATCGCCACACTAAGCAAACATACTGAGCTGAAGTTGAGTCATTTGATCAATATAGTTTATAATTTCATAATTGCAGTAAAAGCGATAGCGAAAATTCTACTTCCTGGAATGATTCGTTTTGGGATGGTGTTAATATACCACAGCTAGATGGAACTTGCGACGATAATCGTAAGTCAATTTATATCATATCGGTATTATTAATATTTGCATAAGGAATTGCATTTGTCATCTGGTTTGTCAATTTATTCCAGATGTGAAAAAAGTCAGGAAAAGAAAAATGAGACCTTTTAAACTTGGTCTATCGAGACCTAAATCTAAAAAACAAGAATCTAAAGTACTAAATAACAAATCTGAGTCTAAAATGGATATAAGTGAAGTAGATGAAATAAATGTATCCAGAGAAACCATAGAAGATATCTCAGATTGTCATTTCAAGCGAGCTGTTAAAATAGAGCCTGAAAGTATTGTAGAGAAGTCTGTACATTCAAATGCAGGTGATGTAGAAATGGAATCTAATGTAGAAAAAGATTCTATAGTTAATTTAGTTAATAAAGTAACAGATAGTTATAAAACTTTACAGCCAGGTGCCGCTGAAAGTTATGATTTAGATAATAAATTTGAACCAGTCGCTGGTCCCTCAAATATGAAATTTAATGATACATCTAGAAGAAAATTTAATGAAAGTACAAATGAACTAGAGTCGTCTCCCGAAAATAACAAATTGGGTATCGTAAGTTTCTATGACATGTCTAAAATATTTGATGTTTCACTAGAAGATAATGATGAAAGTTGTTCAGAAAGTCATGATAAAGGAGAAGACCCACATAACGATACGAAAGCCGAAATTATAACAGATGTTAAAATGGATCTAGATACTATTAACGAAGATAAAATTAAATCTAAAAATATTACTATAGTAGATAATAAAGATATTAAAATATTAACACCTCGAATGAAACCTCCAACTAAAAGTTATATTATGTCTACCTTACAACAATACAATATACCTAAAGTTAAAAATCCTGACCCATATTATTCAAACTATAAGGACGTCGGTGACAAAGTAGAAATAGGTCAAATACTGCTAAAAGTGAACAGTAAATTGTCAAAAGATCAAAAATCATTCGAGAAAGTTTTAGACGTGACTAGTATAGAAGAATGGCGACAGTTGATATTTTTACAAACTAATGAAATGTCCCAGGAATCTTCAAAGCCAGACGCATTAAAGTTATTGCTGGCTGGTAATAGAAAATGTGTTTTAGAACCAATAAAAAGACCACCCACTACGAACGACATAAGAATATGGATTGAAAAAAGAAATAACGAGGTGAAAGATGAAATAGGCAACAATGTAGATATTAGTAAAAACGTTGATGATTTGGAAAATTCTCAAGCTTTAGGTTTAGCTGATATTAACAACAGTATTAGTTTGGAAGCTGATGATAAGGATAAAAGTAATTTGAACAATAGTTTGCAAGTTACTATGCAGCCTGATGGTTCATTTCTTTGTTTTGGAAGTAATGACAATAAACAGGAAACCAGTTCTATCGAGACGCCCATCGTTCACGTGAGTATTTCATATTTCTACGCCTAAACTCTACATTAAAGCTGTTCACGCCACAAATGTCAATAGTCAACAAACCGACGACATCGACAGTCAAAATGAGGTTCTATTGTTTTATGTATAAGTTGAATATGCGTCATTTGCCGACGCAGTCAAAATATTGAATAATACCCCTTCTTTGTAAGGCAAAATAACTCATCTATGTTACACCTGCTGCTACACTCATGTCTACAGTGGTTTTTGTAGGTGCAATATGATAGTATAATCTATTCTATCCTTTTACAGGAAAACTTTCTAACAGTAATGTTCGTAGAAGTTCTCACAACAGTCAGAGGAGATTTACATCCAGATCCAGTTGTCGATCCTATACAGGCTTTGTTCTTAACTATTACAAATGATTGTCCATCCGTACATCGTTTAGAAAAACGTCTTACCAAGATAATAGTCGTAGAAGAAATAACACCATTGAAATATCTAGACAGATGCGTGTCTAATGTAGATATTACTTACGTAAGTAATGAAAGACAATGTTTCGAGAAACTTCTAGAGTTGGTTATAAAGCATGATCCGGATATAATGTGCGGGTATGAAATTGAAATGAGTTCTTGGGGCTATGTGTTCGAGAGAGCACAAGTTTTAGGGTTGGAGATCGTAAAAGAAGCTTCTAGAATAACCGAGAAGTATCGACAGAAGCGATGGAGAGGGGATGATAATGATTTTGAAGGGAGGATTATTGGAAGGATTATGTTGAATGTTTGGAGATTATTTCGTCACGAAATGGCGCTGTCCAGCTATAGTTTTGAGAACTGTATGTATGAAGTATTGAAGGAGAGAGTTCCTAAGTATAGCTATGAACAATTAGCGAAGTGGTGGAGACATGAGTCGAGGATACTTAGGTGGATCCCTGTTGAATATTATTTAACTAAGTTGTCAGGTACTGTGAGGATGTTGGAAAAACTTGACATTATAAGTAAGTATGTGTAATTTATTTCTTCAAAGCTAGTTCTTGAGCAAAACAGATGTGACCGTGTGTTTTAATGAGGCCTGCGTTCATTTTATTAACATATCTTATTCTTTATTATTTACTTTACTAACTTTCATGTCAAGGGAAGTTCTGGCAAAATCATACTTAAAATTAAATTCGTAAGACATGTTTTTCAGTAGCCTGTGTAATGCTCTTACATATTTTTTTCTTAAAAGGATAATGATTGCCCCTCTCTCTCTTTCTATTGCCTCTATCTCTCTCTAGTTGTAATAAAAAGAAAATAATTTTAAAGTATTATTACAGATAGAACTTCAGAGCTAGCAAGACTCTTTGGCCTCCAATGGTGGGAGGTATTATCTCGTGGGTCACAATTTCGAGTCGAATCCCTAATGCTGAGAGCAGCAAGACCTCTGAACCTTGTAGCATTGTCCCCCACCGTCAAACAAAGGGCAGCCATGCGCGCCCCTGAGTGCCTCCCACTGATATTCGAACCAGAATCTCGGTTTTACAAAGATCCTGTCATAGTATTGGATTTCCAAAGCTTATATCCGTCTATGATGATTGCCTATAATTACTGCTTTTCAACTTGTATTGGACGAGTTCAGAATATAAGTGGGTAAGTTTCTTCATAAACAATAATATAGAAATCAATATGAAACAATGCCCAAACACTAAAATCACGGCCATAGTGTAGACACACCTTTGAATTTAATTACTGATAGGGAAAGGCATTGGACTGATAGTTTTTCTTTTACTCCTAGCTCCCTCAGAATTGACACGTTTTGTTCTGAAAGTGGTCCACGGTATACCCACTAATCAGCATATTCTGAACTTCAAAACCTGGGCGGGGCATTTAACTTCTGTGGTTTCTAATATTTTTGTCATGGTACATATTTCTATTACTTTTTTGTACATGATTATTACCATTTTAGATTTTAATATAATATTTGCACCACCAGACAGGGCCTCGCGCAAACTTCGAGAGGCCCTCTGGTGATCTTGCCCTCACTAAATTATTTCAAATTAAGATCTTGCCCCGCCACTGTGTGGTCATACATTTAGTCATTTGTTTTTAGTTATTTAGAGAATTACAATAGTAACATTATTTTTTAGTGATACAGCCTACGAATTCGGAGCATGGCGTCTAAGGATATCGAAATCTAAATTAGAGGCACTTGTTAAAAAGGGCTTAGTTCACTGGTCTCCCGTTGGAGTAGGATTTGTGAAGGCTTCGGTCCGTCGTGGAGTGTTACCTGCGCTATTGAGAAGGATCCTTGCGGCCAGGCAAGCCGTCAAGAAGAATATGAAGGCACAAACAGATGAAAGTGCGAAAAAAGCTATGCATTCTAGGCAATTAGGTATTTTTTTTTTATTTTTGCACGTATGTGTAAGTTTTAAGATAAACAATCATACTATCACTGATTCTTTTTCCCTTCGGTCGTTTATTTCTTCAAATGAAGATAAAAAGGGCTGCTTCTTCAAGTTAAGCAGAATTACATACGTTTTTACCATGGGCGGGCCGGCCGCTAGCTCATCTACCAAAGTAGAAACTTAATAAAAATGTCTAAGAAGATAACTAGCTATTCAGCAAAATTCATGATATTTTTGCATTCTGGAACCGCTGAATGAATGAACTGATTTAAATTAAATGTCTTCAATGAATGTTTCGGTTTAGCTTGCCTACTTTTCATTAAACTCATTGCATGTTCCAATATAGTGGGTTAGGCTTACCCTGAGACTCCAGAGTATCTGCGGCAGACAATGAAAAGTGTGTGAGAGGAATCGTCACGTAATCCTCGATATTCTAAGCAGTATTTTATGTTGCAGGTTTGAAGTTAATTGCGAACGTAACGTACGGGTACACAGCGGCGAACTTCAGCGGACGCATGCCGTGCGTTGAAGTCGGTGACAGCGTCGTGTCTAAAGGCAGGGAGACCTTAGAGCGAGCTATCAAATTGGTGCGAGAGAGCAATTGGAATGCTAAGGTGAATTTAATAATCTACATAAAAATTAGAAGCGATGGTGTTTGAATGGATAACTGATCGGCGTGCAAATCCCGCGGTCCGAGTTCGATTCCGACCGGCAGTACCAATGTGGTTTTTACTTTGTGGAATTTCTATGTACGAGTCAAGTGACTTGGTGTCGGTGAAGGGAAACATCGTGAGGAAACCCACATACCCTAGAAGAAATTCTATGAGTATGTCTGATCCACCTACCCCCACTAGGCCAGCGTGAGTGAATTATGGCCGAAACCCTCTCAGCTCTCTAGTTAGAGGAGAGGAGACCCGAGCCCAGCAGTGGACTTAATGGGTTGCTGATGATGATGATGATAAAAATACTCTGAATGGCAAGTTTTAACAATTTTTTTTTTTTGAGGTAATATACGGTGACACAGATTCAATGTTCGTGCTGGTGCCTGGCGGGACACGCGCAGAGGCGTTTGCCATCGGACAGCAGATCGCTGACGCTGTCACCGCTGACAATCCCTCACCCGTCGCGCTCAAACTTGAAAAGGTAACATACTCGTACCTGTAGCATATATCCATGTTTTGGTATTAGATGCAATCCTACGTCAAATATTGCATTATAACAAAATTTGTATCTTGACAAATATCCGGATTGTTATCCACCGATATGCATTTTTACCGATTGAGCACATCACTAGTGTATGCACACATTTTTTTTTGTTATAAAAGCCCAAATTACTGCCCCTACATTTAAGATATTGAAACAATTGTTTACCAGGTATACCAACCATGTATTCTCCAAACGAAGAAGCGTTACGTTGGCTACATGTACGAGAGTGCTGATCAAGAGAAACCTGTTTATGAAGCTAAAGGCATAGAGACTGTGAGGAGGGATGGTTGTCCTGCTGGTGTTAAGGTAAAACATTTTTGTAACATATATGCGTCTAGTCTTTTCCATAATATTCTGCACTTTCATGTCTGATGCCATTCAAACATTTTCATTCACAGCTTCTGCAACGCGCCCTATGCGAGCTATTCGAAAGCAGTGACATGTCCCGCGTGAAGCGCTCTGTCATGTCCACACTGACGAAGTTGTCGGACGGCACGCTGCCGCCACAAGAGTTGTTCTTCACTCGCGAGTACCACGGGCCTAGCGGGTATAGGCCAGGAGCCAGCGCTCCGCCTAATGAAATAGCCAAGTAAGTATATTTTTATTAAAATATTGTGGTGAAATATACACTTTTATTATGAAATTAAAAATAATATAGCATCACGCCAGCATCCACCTTTCGTCAGCCATGTTAGTTCCCATGTAACTTATTACATGGCTGACGAACCTGTTGCCTTTGACTGATTTTTGCCCGATCCAGGGGATAAAAATTCCTGAAGCGCCTCTTGTACGACAGTCGTTATATGCAGTGCTGGCTCAGATCGCTAAATTTGTAAGCGGTTTACTGAGATATCCACATAATATATAGATTATTTAATTTTTTATTTAATGTTGGTGCATGTTTATTTATTGTATTTCTTATGAATATGTGAGAACCTAGTGTCTAGATAAACCTAATATAAGGCTTGAAGATTGAACCAAAAGAAATTTGTAAAATATTTATGAACTCAGATCAACAAAAAAAGTTAGAGTTTATGAATAAATATTATATCTCTATCTATCGTACATATTCTAGCTACATCACTGAGGTAGTCAAAATTATAAAAAAATCCAAGTTCAATTTATTTTTAATAATACTTGTTTGACTAATTATTATTATTATTTTGCGCAGCGTAGGACGTCCACCCACAAGGTGGACAGATGATCTGATCCGAACAGCAGAATCGCGCTGGATGCAGACCGCATACAACCGGTCCTATTGGAAGTCTCTTGAGGAGGCATATGTCCAGTAGTGGGCGTCCTACGACTGATATGATGATGATGAATACTTGTTTTCCAGACGCATGTTATCCCAAGACCGCCGTAGCGTGCCACGTCCAGGGTGGCGCGTGTCATGGCTGGTGAGTGCGGGTGCACCGGGCGCGGCGCTGGTGCGCCTCGCGCGGAGCCCGCACGAACTGCGGCGCGAACCCGCCACGCAGCCACACGTGGCGTACTACGCGGCGCGCGTGCTACTGCCGCCGTTACATCGCTGCCTCTCTCTGCTAGGTGTCGATGTCTTTAAATGGTAAGTGGTTTCCTCCAGAAAATTAGTCAGCTTCACCACTCGCTATTGTTATTCTAATATTTAGGGCCTGTTTCAGCACTTGCTTGCTGATGTGTCTGATAAATCCTATCTGAAACTTAAGTGACAGGTTTTTTTTTCAAATGTGTGTAAAAAATGTGTCAAATATGTTTTGGGTACAGAAAATTATTAAATGTATGTGCTGATTCGCAGTAATTAAAAAAGAATTACTCAGATGGGAGATAATGGATATGGGCTACCTGAATCAAGGTCAGTCGTTGGTTTTGTGCACTTAGTAAAAATTTTCATTTCATAATAACGTCAGTACAGCGGGTGTTACACGTATTGACATGCGTATGCGACCGGTCTTGGGCTCCTGAAACAAGGCCCTAATGCACTCATTGTACCTAATTGTAAAAATGATAATTAAATGTGTTAGAGAGGACAATAGATTTTGGAATTTGTTTTACGAAAAAAGGAAGCCCAATAATTATAAAATTATATGATAATGATAAGCTTGAATGTAAGTTATTGTTTGAACATATAATTATGTTTAAACCAAACAGGTGGACTGAAATCGGAATGACACGTGAAAGTCAAGCGCGTGGGTACCGGAGCGAGGCGGGCGGCATCGCACGCTACATGTGGCGCGAGCGATGCGCGCTGTGTGGCGCGCGCAGTGCTCGCCACGCGCTGTGTGGCGACTGCGCGGCGCCACACCGCGCGAGGCGCTCCGCCGCCGCACTCACCTGCAGGCTAGGTGTCTCGTACGACAACCTGCAATATTGCAATACTGTAAGTATTTTCATTTATGATAATTACTAACTTCCACGTGCGACTTCGCCCGCCTGGTATGCTATTGCAGAGTATAATATATGCGTGCCAAGTTTCATAGGTATAGATTTTTTGAGTCGTGAAAAATATCACAAAATCGGTTTAGAAAATAGAGGGGGGGGGGGGACACAATTTATGTTACTTTCGGAGCTTTTATTTCCAAAAATATTCACCTAATCAATATTCACCTAATAAAAAAATTCTTAGAAACCTTAAAGTGTTTTTATGATCTCTCGAAGTATATGCCACTCGTAAATGTTTGTTGAAAAAACTAAAATTTCAGCTTCTCCTTAAACCTTACCCCATATGCCTTTTTTTTTCAGATATGTGCCTCATGTAGTGGTAATAGTTACTCGTCCGACTGTGAAAACACGGAATGTCCGGTTTTATGGCGTCGTATTACAGCTCAGCAGAAACTAGCGCAGATCCGCGATGTTGTCGTCCATCTACCTCCACAATTCACTAATGAAACCTTAGACTTTTAATCATGATAGTTAAATAATGTAAATATGCAGCTATAATTATGTAATAAATATTTGTAAATAAAGGCAATATTTCCTAAGTTCAATGAATTTTTTCAATGCCCATCATTTTAGTAGGTACTTTTAACTACTTTAGTAACCTTTGATATCACAAGCCTATGGTGTACTGTAGACGGTCTTTTTTGGAACAGCCGTGCCCGTATGCCATCCCCTATAGACTAATTTCATTATAGAATAATTTAATCCTATAATATATATTCTATAGTGTGATCATTATCATATCAGCCCAACGACGTCCCTTGTTGAACAATGCTGTTGTTCTATAGTGATAGTAAAAATAATTTATTTTTGGTATTTTGCCAAGACTAGGTGAGGAAGGTAGACGACAGTAAGGCTCCTGGTCCTTACACACCTGACGGAAGATCCGTCGGGCGTTGTCACCTTTTTATGGGGTATGCCGTATGCGTATGCGCTGACATTTAGAGATGAAACGAATATATTCATATTAGGTATGCATATTATAATACGAGCGACCGTATTCATATTAGGATAAAGGAATGTCATATATTAGGTTACTCGATATTAGTCAAGTATTAGCCAGAGACAACGCGACGAGGCGAATACAATAGTATTAGGTAGGTACTTATCATTACGATACGAAGCGCGCCGTGCGTCGTTTCTAGAGATGAAACGAATATACTCATATTAGGTATGCATATTATAATACGAGCGACCCGTATTCATATTAGGTTATAGGAATGTCATCTATTAGGTTACTCGATATTAGTCAAGTATTAGCCAGAGACTACGCGAACGAATACTAGTTATAGAGCATAATACTAAAACGTTCACTCCTTACCCTATTATCTGACTAATATCGAGTAATAGGTATGGTATTAGAATATGACGAAACTAATATATCCTATATTAGGATTATGCGAAATTGACCCTAATATAACATCTCTACTGACATTTAATTTTCTGACACATTCCCGACATATTGACGTACATTAGGTGTGAAAGTCACTGAGGTGTCAAACTTTAACAGTGTCATAGTTATAAACATGTCAATGTCACTTGTCAGTCAATGACAGTGGCAGTCAAAATCTGTTGTTTTGCGCGACGCGTGCGACGACAATATCGAATTATTAACGTATTACATTATTAATTTTATCTATTTTACATATTATTTACAATGAATCGTAATACAGAGTTGCGAAAATTACCCGCAGCTTCCCTTTCTAATATAGTTAATATATTAGACATCAATGATGACTGGCAAAAGATTGTACCACTTATTCCAAAGAATCTTCAGAGTCAACAATTCGAACGTAAATACAACTATGAACAAATAAAGTGAGTAATTAAAACTTTTTATTTGTAAAAATAAAATTACAGTGATTATTTATCTAAAATGTCTACCTTTTCTTGTGTAGTTTGATGGAGAACTATGCAAAAGAGACGAAGCGAAAATTTGCGGACGTATTGTTTGACGAATGGGGAACTTCGGGGAGAGTCAGACCAACATTGGACACACTCATGAGGATTGTACAACAAGCACAAATAATCAGAGCAGTTGATGAAATAGCTTGTATGCTAGGAGGTACTGTGTCTCATACATAATTTATTTATCTTTTCACAATGAAGTAACACTTTATAAATCAACAAATACCTATTTCTAATTTACAAGTAAAGAACTTTCTTAATCATTTTTCACTTTTATTTTTAATAATCTCCCTATAAAGAGTAGTGAGTAGCAGAAATATTTAATTCTTAATATTTTAGTTAGAATTAAGTAGTTAGCAAAATCATTTGCTGTTTATTTTTTTCTAATTAGTCCAGCAGTGGACGTTGTAATTATATTCATAATTATTTCTTGAACTTATTCATACACAATATTTATAATTATAATAAGGTAATCTACTTTCCAACAGAACCATTACCACCTCGACCCGAAGTTGGCCCTGGAGCTGCTATCACAACCAATTTAACTGACATATTAAATGATGAGAGTGTAGAGGGAATATTGAACTCTATGGGTACAGTTGACAGCTATAATCTAAATAACTCCAGTCAAGATCACGTTGTATGCAACCGTACCACTAGACAGCTGAAGGAACCAAGTAACATGATTGATTTTTCTAAGACCTTACCCCATGATACAACACCTAGTGAAGGTATACCTAATATTAGCTTATTGCAATCCATTGGCCATCATAGAAAAGAAGTTTCTAATCTGATAAAATTTTCTAAAACAATTGAATCGTCCCAGTCACAAAACGTTCCTGACTTAAGTGCTATGTTGCAAGACTCCAAAAACTTCTACAATAATACTGGTATATCTATATCATCTGACTTGAACAATACTGGGAGTTCAATGTCTAATGTTACAGATAGCTCTACACAAAATGAGATCTCTCGGTTTACTCCGACATCCTACTCATCATTTTCCAAGTCCAATATGGATATATTCGGTATAATAGATATGGCTATATTAGAAGACAAAAAGCTGGTTCCTTTTGAGTACAGAGAGTTGGAAGGAATTACGGATAAGTTCTCTGAAACTTTAGCTTATAAGGCAAGTGGACCAGTGGGGAAAATAGGCAGTGGAGGTTTTGGTGATGTGTATGTAGGCATGCATAAGAATCATGGTGCTCTTGCTATTAAGAAAGTAAGAGTTTTCCACCAGATCAGTTCTGAGTTGACAACGGCCATGAAAGTTTTTAATACAGAAGTGAAGTCTCTATCATATCTTAGACATGAAAATATTGTGCCTATATTTGGTTATTCTATAGACGGGCCAACACCCTGTATAGTGTGCAAATACATTGATGGTGGATCTTTGCAAGAGAAGATAGAAGCCAAAGTGCTGACTGAAAAGCAGAGGATGGACATAATGAGAGGAACTGCAGAAGGATTGAAGTATATCCATCACAGTGAGAGATCTCTACAAACTGATGAAGTTTTAAGTGAAATAGAATCTGTATCTTCAAAGAAAAGCTTTTATCTTCATGGAGATGTTAAAAGTGCCAATATTTTGTTAACTAAGGATTGTGTGCCAAAGGTAAGATCATAATTGTTATTGAAAAGAAATAAATAAATACTGGTATAGGATCCTGCATCTCCCATCTCCCACTATTAGTACATGCCCTTAATCAGTCAGTCAGCAGACTAACCAGTTCTTTCTAAATGTTTTTTTTTATAAAACTACAAAATTATTTTATTTGAATATAAATTTTTTTGTTTTCCTTTCAGCTATGTGATTTCGGCTTAGCCAAACAATTAGACACAACATTCATCACAAGATCTATGATGGGGACATCAGCATACATGGCACCAGAAGGTTTCTCAGGCACGGTGACACAGAAAAACGATATTTTCAGCTTCGGCATTGTACTCTTAGAGCTAATAACAGGTTTGAAACCAATTGTGACTACCAAAGGTGAGAGTATCAATATTAAAAATTATGTCGAAGAAACATGCCCTGATGGTGATATCACTCGAGTATTGGACAGAGTTGTTCCCAAGTGGACAAAGGCTCAACGAGTGTATAATCTAGCTAAAGAATGTCTACAATGGGAAAAGAATAAGAGACCCTCAATTGATAATGTATGTAAAACTTTGTATGAAATTTATTAGTACCTTAACTCGATAACTAAATAATAAACTAAAATCTATTGTAACAGCAATTGCATATGATTTATTAGTTTGTCCATGGGCTGAGTAAAAAACCCCAATGTTTTGATCTATACATAAAGATGATACAAGGTCACCCATTATAAAACAAACAGGAAAACTGAGATGTTTATTAATTTAAACATATGTTTACTTTTATAGACAATAATAAAATTAGATTCTACCAGTACTTTTTAAAATATCATGTTGTAGTTTTAACTTAATTAAACTATATAAATTTATATAGGTCACAGAGAATACCTACCGCAGAGATAATGAAATAAAAGTCATGGATAATGTTGTATTATATTTTTTATTGTATCTAACCTTGAAACAAACTCGTTATTTTTTAATGCAAACGGTAATTCTAAGTTTTCTATTATATTAATTTGTTCTTCTTTGGAACATAATTTAATTAGTGTTAAAATTAAATTCTGAATTTTTAATTTCGTACTGTCATCTTTTGCCAAGTATAGAATCTTAAAAAGTGATTTAAGCATCTTATGGTCTGCAGATAGCTTCCATATGCACCAGCAATGTCTTATCCATGTCTGTAAACACTGAAAAAAGCAATTTAAAGTTATATACATATTCTACCTACAATCATTAAAACTTTAAAATCTTAAGCAATAAAAAAACCGGCCGAGTGCGAATCAGACTCGCGCGCGGTTCCGTACCAGTAGGGATTTTGGCAAAAAAAACATTGTGCCAAACATAATGTTAAGCAAACAAATTTAGTTATGTGGTCAGGCTCTTTTGATGATAACTAAAAAAGTTGTTGCTAGTTAGACATTGTTTTATTTTTCGTGTAATATTTACATAAACATTTCATTAACATAATAACATAAATAAAAACAGGTTTTGGAATGTGAAAACAAAGCCCTTTCATTTCATACCCTACTTGATCTAATAATCTCAAATAAAAAATTGAAACACCATTTCAGCTAGTTTTGCAGAGAAAATAAAAACATTTTCTAAATTATAACAAATAAAATATAAATATTTAATTAATTAATTAATAAATAGAGTTGGATCAGCAGTGCTTAAAACTATTCTTTTCATGTGAATAACATTAGTAGATTCGGAGATATAATTATATGACAGACGGACAGACAGTCGGACAGAGCGAGACCTTGGGTTCCTTTTGGACCTTTATATATGGGCCCCTTAAACATAATATATTAATGTTACTTGATGCCCATGTTTCTTCCAACAGATTTTATAGAACTACAAGTTGTCATAGTGTCATAGCTCATCCTGGTTTTCGGGGATGTAATGGTGGAAGAATCAGATAAATCTTATATATCTAATTAATATAATAAATCAGAAAATATACTATTGGGCTTTGGGGATATAATTATATGGAAATATTTACCTCCAAAACATGTTCTAGAAGTATTTCATCAACACTTTCATTGCTACAGATGTCTATGTTGTCACAGATAATATCTTTGAAAATCTTTTTCTTGACACAATGGATCCCATGCATCTCAATTATTTTAGTTGTAAAATCAAAATAGTCTGCCTTTCTGTACAAGTTTGTTTCTGTATGGAGTTCGTCAACAACGCTTGAAAATATGTCATCCATTTTATTTTTCTGCGGTAAAAGAATTAATAATGTGTTCAGCCTTTTTTTTTATATTCTAATTGAATGTGTTAGTATATATAGGTAAGAATTATATAATGAGATTTATAATGTGTAGAAAGTGCCATATAGATTAACAGGTTACCGCACTATGTCAGCCTGTTAGTTAAACACAAAAGGTCATCCTGCTGAACTATTAATTTGTGAGGCCATTAAGACCAAACCGTCCACCCAATAACCAATATTTATATATATAAATATATAACCCACCTTTATATTTGATGGTAATATGATCAGAAACTCTGTAATACATTCAAATAGAGCATTAGTGACATCCTTATCTTTCTCAACAAAATTTTTCTTTAGGCTGCTGTACACAACTTCATAGTAATTACCAGCAGTAAAGTCTTGAATGGTCTGAAAATATTCCAATAGTTATTAACACAATGGACTGATTATCAAGAGTCCCCACCGAATATAGATGGCTGGTTCATAGGCCTGTTGCAATACTTCTAGTCATGACATAAAATATGTCATGAAGGACTTTATTTCAAATTACACATATTTGAATTACATGGTACTAAAATAAAATAGCGATATGTTCAAATGTGACTTTCTACAAGAAAAACAATGATGAACTAGTGACCAATTATGTATCTTTGGAGTTCTAAGTTGTTGTAAGAGTCGCTGTCTTTGAAGCTTTCTTAGGTCTCTTAGGCTTAGGTTTCTTAGGTCTATGCTACAAAAGAAATCTGTGTACAAGGTTTCTAGACCCTACAGTTTAGGCTGTGTATTGATATATCAGTCAGTCAGATTTTCCTTTTATATAGATAAAACCTAACTTAATAAATAGATCAACTTATCTATACTGTTTTCAGTATATAGATCTGAAGAATGAAGTTTATGCTTACCAAAGATTGTAGTATGGCTGCGCAAGATTTCAATCCTCTAATTTTATTTTCTGGCATGTAGTCTTCTATTAAAAGTAGAGCCACTGGTAACACTGTCACTGGATTTATTGTTAATTTGTAGGTCTGGAACATGAAATAAACCAAATTAATTTATTGTATAATTTATATTTCACCAGGGTGCAACCATATTTTGTCTGTTAGCCATATGTTGGTGACAGCAGGAGTGCCTATACCTTACATGGGCATTAATAATGTCCATACAAGGTATAGCTACTTACACAGGACCTAAGCGTTTGAGACCGAAGGTCTATTACATATTAATTACAAAAAAATTATAAAGTTCCAAGATAAGAAAATTATATCGCCCCATTGGTAAAATAATGTTTTATCTAAATAGTAAATTATTAATTGATCTAATTTCTATTTTTTTCTAATGTCAGTATTTTACAATACCGAATTTATAAAAATATCATGTTTGATTTATGTGACAATAAAACATTATTATAATAATGGGATGATATTATTATATATTATTATGATGATTGACCAACCTTAACATTTTTAACCAGTAAACAATAAACTTCAATAAAGCTGGGATACTTCTTAAATTCATTCATAGTCAAGTTTTTGTGTAATTCCTTAATGCATATATTGAATATTTCCTGTGAGTTGACATGATCACAGTTCAGAATATTGTTTAAATCAATATTGTATTTATTTTTTAAAAGTATGTTGAGTATCTTTGAATACTCTTTATGTCGGATTTCTTCTGTATTCCAAAGACCTTCACATTTTAATTCCAAATACAAAATCAAGAGGCGAGCCAGTAAAATACAATCTGTTTCCAATTGCCGGCAATCTTCACTTTCGAGTAAATTTATTAACTTAGGAAAATTTTCCTTCAGTTTAATATTTCGAACTCGATATTCCGGATGATTATCAATTTCGTGGTATTCTCTTACAAGTTTACTCAATAAACAATTATTTAATAATGGTTCCATAGACTTTTCCATATTATTATAGGTAGTAGTTATTGTCTTCAAGCTTCAAGTAATAAAAGTATACGTAGGCAAAAATTATTTATACATCTTAAATTGTACTTATTATATATAAATAATATATAAACTATTATATATTATATTTTAGCTTCAAGTCAAGTCTCTTGCTGTAGAACAGTAGACCTTCAAGGTCTTCAAGAACATAGAACACTTAGGCACAGACTAATAAGGGATACTGCACCATATAGCATAATGTACTCTGTGTACTGCACTTAGGTTACTGTGACTTAGGTTATTAGGTAGGTACACCCTGACAGGTACAAGAACTTGTGTTGACATTACTGACAGTGACATTAGTCACCATTAGTCACATTCGTTTTTATCCGATTCACGGATCATAATTTGCACTAAAATAAAAAAAGCAAAATATTCTTCGCAAAATTAATACAATTATATATTATATCCAGCCAGAGGATTACCTTTCTGTGCCCTGTCCGGTCGCAGAATAGTTGATTCGGGTACGCGACCCCGGCTTCTCCAGCCATCAGCACCGCACCCCCTTCTTGTCCCCAGCGGTACTGATGTCCTATCTCTACCCCTCCTTTCCCACTGGTGGTAGGGTTTACGGACCCGAACGGGTAGGTACCACCGCTCTGTCCATTTTGGCCGTGAAGCCATCAGGCGTTTCGGCTAAAGGGCAGGGAAAGCCGTCCCTTCTCTCCAACCTCCTTTCCCAGGTGTTGAGTGGGGTTCCTGTGATGCTGGAGGCATGCGGTGGTGAGGTCTGGGCTGGTGTGTTGAGCGTGATGGGTTGACGCGAAGTCCAGGGAGACCCGGTGGGAATGGTTCCGCCGGCCACCTGCCGGTCAGTAGGGGACCCGAACCCGGATCTAACATTTATCCCACCCGGGAGGCTGTCCTACCAACCGGCGAAAATCCCGTCATGTAGTCGCCGGGCCGGATTGGGATACCGGTGTGGAACCCGGTGACTGCATGCGGGGGGGCACCGGGGGCCCTTCCGTGCTTCGCGTCAGCCCCTCACACAACTCGGGCGTCGGCCCTGACTATGCCCCGCCTCTATTCCTTAGGGGTCACAGGGACCTTACACTACACTTAAATCATCCCCACCCCCTTAATACCTCTTTAAAACTATGGTTCGGAAAAATAAAAAGAGCATGTACCATACGGCGGACCCCCTTTCCACACTCCAAGTGGACTTTTGCAATGTTAGGGGGCTTCACAGTAACCTCGACGCTGTCCATCACCACCTTGAGACAGCGCGGCCTGCCCTGCTCTTTTTAACGGAGACACAAATATGTGCCCCTGACGATATTTCGTACCTTAAATACCCCGGATACGAACTGGAGCACCTGTTCCTACGTAAAGCCGGGGTGTGCGTTTTCGTCAGGGGCGATATATGTTGTCGCCGCCTTCGGGGCCTCGAACAAGGGGACCTGTCACTTCTATGGCTGCGCGTAGACCATGGGGGTCTCACCCGAATCTATGCGTGCCTATACAGGTCCCCGAGCAGTGATTTGGGGTCTACTCAGCTTTTTGAGAGCGTCCAGGAGGGGATTGACAAAATATTGGAACAGTACCCGTCCGCGGAGGTGGTGGTCCTTGGTGACTTTAACGCTCATCACAATGAGTGGTTGAAGTCCCGGACCACTGACCTCCCAGGACGAACTGTATACAATATGGCGACGGCCTATGGTCTCTCACAATTGGTTATGCAGCCCACCCGCATACCAGATATCGAGAGCCATAACCCTTCTTTGCTGGACCTTCTGCTGACCACTCATCCGGACGGTTACAGGGTGGTGGTCGATGCCCCATTGGGGTCTTCTGACCACTGCCTTGTCCGTACTAGAGCCCCTGTTGTGAAACCCGATCGCTCACCAGCGAAAGGGTTTCGCAGAGTCTGGCGTTATGAGTCGGCAGATTGGGATGGGCTTCGCGAATTCTTCGCATCCTATCCATGGGGGCCGCTTTGCTTCTCCTCTAGCGATCCCGACGTTTGTGCGGACTGCATCACGGAAACGGTGCTTCAGGGGATGGAACTATTCATCCCCAACGCCAAGTTGCCCGTTGGCGGCCGCAGTCGGCCCTGGTATAACAATACCTGTAGGGAGGCTGCGAGCCTCAAGCAGTCCGCATACCTGGCCTGGAACAGCGCCAGAGAGCGTCGGGATCCAAACGTCAAAGACGTAAGGAAGGAGTACAATGCGGCCTCCAGGTTCAGCAAAAAGGCTATTGCCGAAGCCAAGGCAGAGCATGTTGCCAGAATTGGCGAGCGACTTCAGAGCCATCCCACCGGGAGTCGAGCCTTTTGGTCGCTCGCCAAGGCTGCCCAAGGCAACTTCTGCCAGTCCAATCTCCCACCACTGCGGAAATCTGATGACAGTTTGGCCCATAGTGCAAGAGAGAAGGCTGATCTCCTGGCCGATCTCTTTGCCTCAAACTCGACTTTGGACGACGGAGGAGCCACACCACCTACCATCCCGCGGTGTGAGAGTTCTCTGCCTGAGATTCGCATCACACAGCGTGCGGTCAGGCGGGAACTCCGACTCTTAGACGTCCACAAGTCGAGTGGGCCGGACGGCATCCCCGCGGTGGTGCTTAAGACGTGCGCCCCTGAGTTGACCCCCGTATTAACGCGCCTTTACCGTCTCTCCTATTCGACCAACAGGGTTCCATCTTCGTGGAAGGTTGCTCATGTCCACCCGATCCCTAAAAAGGGTGACCGGTCGGACCCGTCAAATTACAGGCCTATCGCGATAACGTCCCTGCTATCTAAGGTGATGGAGCGAGTCGTCAACACACGGCTCCTACAGTACCTCGAGGAGCACCAGCTGATTAGCGACCGACAGTACGGTTTCCGTCACGGTCGCTCAGCTGGTGATCTTCTTGTGTACTTGACACACCGATGGGCAGAAGCCTTAGATAGCGGGGGAGAGGCTCTAGCTGTGAGCCTCGATATCGCGAAGGCGTTTGATAGGGTCTGGCATAGAGCCCTTCTATCGAAGCTACCATCATATGGAATCCCCGAGGGACTCTGCGAGTGGATCGCCAGTTTTTTAGATGGGAGGAGCATCAAAGTCGTCGTCGACGGTGCATGCTCCCAGGGAAGGCCCATCAATGCTGGTGTTCCACAAGGCTCGGTGCTCTCCCCAACGCTGTTCATTCTGCATATCAATGACATGTTGTCTATAGATAGCATGCATTGCTATGCAGATGACAGCACGGGTGATGCGCGGTATACCGGCCACCAGAACATCCCTCGGGTCACTGTACAGGAGAAACGGTCAATACTTGTGTCTGAAGTCGAGGCATCTCTAGGGCGAGCCTCCGAATGGGGTGTGAAGAACTTAGTTCAATTCAACCCCTCGAAGACACAAGTATGCGCGTTCACTGCGAAGAAGGACGCATTTGTTATGGCGCCTCAGTTTGAAGGAGTATCTCTCCCGTTGTCCGAAAGTATTGGGATCCTCGGCGTTAATATCTCGAGCAAAGTCCAGTTTGGGAGTCATTTGGAGGACAAAGCCAAATTGGCGAGCAAAAAACTGGGTGTCCTGAACAGGGCGAAGCAGTACTTCAAACCTAAACAGCGGCTTGTGCTGTACAAAGCACAGGTTCGGCCGCACTTGGAGTACTGCTCTCACCTCTGGGCGGGAGCTCCCAAGTACCAGCTCGACCCACTTGACTCCCTCCAAAGGCGGGCTGTTCGAATCGTCGATGATCCCAATCTGACGGACAACTTGGAATCGTTAGGGCAACGGAGAGACTTTGGGTCACTCTGCGTGCTCTATCGATTGTTCCATGGGGAGTGCTCCGACGAACTTCTTGATTTGGTGCCATCGTCGCCTTTTTATCATCGCACCACTCGACGCCGCTGTAGGCTTCACCCGCACTACCTGGAGCCGTTATCGTCTAGAACGGTAAGGTTTCAGCGGTCATTCATCCCACGTACGTGCCGGCTCTGGGGTGAACTTCCTACAGCGGTGTTTCCTGAGCGCTATGACATGTCCTTCTTCAAACGAGGTTTAAAGAGAGCTATCCTATCAAGGTAGGCAGCGGCCTGGCTGTGCCCCTAGCATTGCCAACGTCCATGAGCGGCGGTAACCACTTACCATCAGGTGGGCCGTCTGCTCGTCTGCCACTTTAGGCAATAAAAAAAAAAAAAAAAAAAAAAAAAAAATTAATAAATGAAAATGAAATGTATTATAGTTTATTCGTTATTGATTGTTAGTTGAAAATATAAACTTCTAAAACTAAAATTAATGCCTCGGTCTAACCTAAGTACAACCTTTTTGAGAATGAGAACCACTTCTTATAATTTAACTAACATCCAAAGGAACCACTATTTTGCAGTACTCTGTGGTCACTTAAATTATTTTTTGATGTACACCGGAAAATTTAAATTTGTGATGAACAACGCTTCTTACATCAGGTTACTACATTTTTTACCTTTTTAGACATCATGTACGTATGTATTACTTAAAGTTCAGATTTTTTGCATATTTTCATAATAAATATATATTTGTATTTCTATCAACATTATAAAATCATTAGCTTTCTGATGTCATTACATACGTACGACTCTTAGACTTAGAGCTCCGTCGCAGAAAATATTCTTGAAAGTGCAAAATCATAAAATGGATGAGTTTTTAATTTGCTCATCACAACGTATTATTAAAATCATATTTTTTATTAGATTGCTATTTTTTTTAGTCTTATTATTGCACAAGAATTGTTTTTTTTATCTGATAGCACTTGATAATAAACGTCAAACTCAATTTTGTAGACTATTCTGTTTAGGTTATTTTTTGGTGAATTGAATTACATAATTTAGTAAAACATAAACTTATTATATCAGGGGTAAACATTAATGACAAACTAACTGACAAAATGATTAAGTACGTCAAAGTAATACCGTGGCCTTTTTGTATGACTTATTGTTCAAAGTAAATCTAAATTCAAAGTAGTCAACCAATCTCCCTTTTTATTACAGGTTCGGGATAAAAACTGCTGTTCTAGGATCAGCAGTATACTACACTGTAGATAAAGGTATATGGAAAGACAGTGCTACCACTACAGCCCTGTACGAAGAACTCGAACAGGGTATTTCACCCTATGTTGGAGAACTAAAAAAGCAGATTCCTTATGAAGTAAGTACTACTAATATTTCATATTTTCTTGTTTGTACTTTTGATATTAAATTTCTATTGATCATGTTTATTTCACAGTTACCCCCACTACCCTCAAACGATAGAGTTTCATACTTATTCAAACACTATTGGAACAATGGTGTAAAATCTACATTCCGCTTCTTGGTAGATTTACCAACACATACAAGTGATGCCGCAAACAAAGTCTACGGAATGGTTTTCTCATCATTAGAAGCAGAAGACCAGAGCCCACATGTAAACAAAGAAGCTGACAGTAAATGAGTAGTCTAGGTGACTTGTTAATTTGTTTAAAAGTGATATTGTTTTTGTTAAATTAAACTGTCAGGGGTTTACTGTAGCAACTTCATTTTATGATGTCCTTTGGATATTAAACATTGTCATGAAAATAAATGAAGTCTGAAGTTGCACATGTATCTTATTTTTCAATGATTGACCTTCATGTGACTGACAGTGGCAGTATTTTTATTTTGATGGGTGTTTCATATAATTTCAATGCCAATGGTACGACCATTATACTCTATACAGAGGGGGTACGACCATGGCATTTTTTAAAAGTATTTTTCTTTTAAATTTCACTGTTTCAGTGACCCCCGACCATGGGGTTTTGGAGGAGTGTAGGAACACTACAACACCTGGAAAATAAACCTAAGATTTTTTTACATATTTTGACAATTAAGATAGATAGTCTCGTAGAGGTCTCAAGGAAGTTTTGTCGAGGTGATATAAGTAGTCTATGTAGTGATGGATTACTTTTAAATAAGAGAAAGAATTTTTATTTGAATTGTAGCATGGGAGGAAAATAAAACGAAGTATTACAAAAAACAGTCCACAGTATTTTGTGGCAGTTTGATTTATTCCTTTCTCACTGTATTTTACAACTTTACCTAATAAGGGTCTGCTCCATAAACATGCAAACATTTCCAAGCACATACTGCCATTAACATAAAAAATATGATTTTAACTAGTTAATATTAAAAATTCTATTTTTAATTCTATGCAGGTCTTTTCAAGAAGTAAATTTGCCTAATCAATTTAATCTAGGTATCCCTGGTTGTTGAGGAACGCAAATAAACAAAAACTTCTGTACTTTTAGATTTTAAAAAAATTTGGAAAGCTTGGTTTTGTTAATATACTTATGTAGCTGACTTAACATGAATAACAAGGAACAAAAACGTCAGATAGTCCTGTAATAAATGTCAATTAAATTTTAATTTAACATTTCAATTATTACAAAACTTGTATTTACAGTTATGAAAAAGTCATTAGATACTTCATGTACCATGATACAATTTAGAAATGATTTTTTTGTGCATTACAATGACTAATAAATTTTAAAGGAATGGTTTGTAAATTGTATTCTGTTTAAATTATGCTTTATTGAGTGGAATCAACACCTCAGTCAAGTGGGAAAATATCATAAAAATTATGTACAAGTGTTTCAAAATTATAAGTCAGTGAGCAATTACGTATGAGAAGCGAAAGAAAAATATAATAATAGAATTGTTAATTGTCACCTAAGAATTACGAATTGCACACTTATTATGTATGTATGCATTATTATTGCGGATCCCACTTATTCAAGGTATTTGTGTACCCATTTTCTTGTCATGAAATATTTATTCTGAATTTATACAAGCCCAAATGTTAACAATTATGATATCAACATTTTTGGCCAAAAGTGGCTTCATAGACTTGTGAGATGTCTTGTCCTTTGGAGGTTATATAGAGGGAAGCTGTAGATTTCTTTTCGTTAATATCCTGGATGAAAAATCCCATTGCTAGGCAACAGTTTCCACTTCCATGGGCTCTTCAGCGCCAGTTTTCTTTTTCTTCTTTTTGTTTGATTTTGCAGACGAGTTGAGGAGTGCCTGCAAAAAAAAAATACATGAATATATTATTTTGCTATGGTCGAATCAGGCAAAAGAAAAGTTGGCAGTCCGAAAAGGAGATGGAATGACGAAATAGTAGCAACAACAGTGCAGGACTGGCAGACTATACCCAAAGACAAATACACATGGAGGAAACTGTAGGAGGCCTTCACCCAAGGGGTCCATATTATTTCCTTAGGATTAATTAACTAACCTTCAATGTTTGGAGGAGACCTGTGCCCAGCAGTGGGATATTTATGGGTTGTAGTGATGATGATGAATTATCTAACCAATACTAACACCCAGATAATCAGATAAATAATAATTAACAACTAAAAACATTGCAATGTAAATTAATATAATTTTTTATTTTTATTATTGTTGAATAAACACACAATTACATACCGAGGCAGACTCGCCTTATTAAATAACATTTTTGTCGTAATGGCTCAAACAGAAGCGCTAGAATAAGGCACATCGGCTCAAAAACATTACGTTGCTTTACCCTGTGCTTGTTCAAATCATGCCATGTATAAACGTGCTTTGAAAGATAACAGGGAAATATTTTTTAATCATGCTAATTTAGGTGTACGTTACCCCAGCAGGAAAGTAGCCCCTAGGATTATATGAGTAGAATAAGTACCTAATTGGTTCTCAATCTGCTGTAGATGTGCGCCGAATAAAAAGTTGGTGCCTATTGCTGTTTTGAAAAAAACGGAAAAACCGTTTTCTGCTGGAGAATGTTGTTCTAGCAAGAAAATTCTAAGAAAATTCTATTAAAGGCGCGCCAGCAGAGAACGATCGCAAGTGTAGGCAAATTATGGCTTCGACAGTGATCCTTCTACACGTTAGTACTATTACTTCTGTGACAGTAGTTCCAGAAATATAACTGGATGTACAAAGTCATAGAAACACTACACGAATAAATAAATTATGTACTCACATTAAGTTCAGGGTCCTTGATGCTGCGTTCGCTCTTGCACTGGCTCTTCTCGAAGGGCAGGCCAGTGATGCGGTGCGTGCCACTCGGCAACAACAACACTGTGAACTTGAACTGTGCCACTAACTCGCCTGGACGTTCATACAGTACCTGTTAATAGAACAGAAATGACAGAATAAGAAACAAATCATTGTAATATACAATATTATGTTGATGACTAGTACGTATTTTCATTATCTGAAATTGATCGGTTTGGCAGTTAAAAGAATAATAAATAACCTCTCATTTGAATTCACATCTCACACAGGTAAAAAAAAATATGTTGTTTACCTGGAAAGGCTCAATGAGTTTGTGATTGACACATTCGACTACACCTAATCTCGCACTGGTCTCCTTGTCAAAGCTGCGCAGGTTGAAAGGCATTGAACCATGCTTATTGCGGACCTGAAAAATTCGTAATTTAAAACATTGTATTTTTAACATATTAAATATTATATTACCAATAGGAGCTAAGCAGTGGCCGAATAAAGCACGACGGGAGCAAAGCCCCGCGCCACTTCTAGTATGAAATAATTTTGTAGTAATGTTCTATGCCAACACACCACAGTAATGTGCTGGTTCAAACACATCACATTGATCTATCCAGTGTGTAACCACAGCATTGCATTGGCAATACTAATGCACACACTGGAAGATTTTTCAAGGTGACATACGCTTTATATATCATGTATGTCTTAAATTCAATTAAATATTTCTTTTCAATATTTTTACCTTCTGATTGTCAAGTTAGATTCATACTAAACCACAACAGTGGCATCCAGGCATACATACGGCTTGCCTAATGGTAAGTGGATATTTTAACATTGACAGTATTCTATTAAACTTATACTAAAGAAGTTTGCTGTTGATGAACTTATATTATTAAATGTTAATCAATGAAATACAAACCTCACTATAAAACATTCTTGAAGCTTTCAGTTTCAACTGATAAACCTCATCGGTTTTCTTGTATATTGTACACCTTGTGTCCATCTCACGGCCCTGAAAGCATTCATAAAATTAAATAATCATAAACTGAATTATTATTATAAACATTGACAATAGAAAGCAGTTAAATGCAATAGGTGTATGTGGATCATAAACCTTATGAATAATAGACAAAAGATGAAAATTATCAGACAGAAAAATTTGATCTTACACCTGTTTTCCATTGAGTGTTTGTTACTAACAATGGAACAGGAAAGGTATAATTATATATTTATTAATTCTATAAATATATATAATAATCATGATATAAGTAAGTATAAACCAAAATACCATAGGCATTTCAGTTAGAATATTACCCTGAGTACTGCCATATAATGTATAGACATTAACTAGAAAGAATTCAGGGCTAAACTATAAGTTATCTTATCATTCAAGATTATTGTAAGTACTTAGTACAAGTTATTAAATTGCTTTATTTTTTTTCAATTTGTAGCTTTTGATGGCTATTACAAACATGAATCAACAGAAGAAGGATTGAAAATATCCACATGTTCATCCCATAAAGTTGCTACAATTACAGAAACACCAATAATCACATCATGACTACACCTAATAGGTTGAACCAACAATGTAATTTACGTAAATGTACAGAACAGGCAGAGGCAGCTATAATATCAAAATAAACGTACAACACCCTCTCCAGTAGAAACAAGCACATCCATCGCGTACACCTCATACGTCTCTAGGGTGGCCTTTTCATGTTCTTTACGCTGTGCTTCCGAAGGATTCTGGATGATACTCTTCTCACCGTCAATGCGGAACTGCTTGAGCTGATGTGACAGCATACCTTCCACGGGCTTGCAGCCATATTCTGCAGTGATTTTCTGTACTGCATCTGTTATTGCATAGTTCTAGAGAAACGAAAAAATCATTTAAAAAATGCGAAAAAAATTGAGTGTAGCCCTATTTCTATGGATAATACTCTAAATTTCGTTACATAATTTTCTAGAGATGTGACGCATACAAATAAAAAAAAATATTTAAATAAAAACTTAGATAAAATTTATAGAGATCAATATAAAATAATGCAAGTTTTATAAGACAGCAATAGAATAACATGCTAATTGTAGGAAGTATAAAATGTAAATAAAGGCAATGTAAGTAAGTATAAACCAAAATGCTATAAAAACATTTCAGTTAGAATTTTACTGTTAGTTTCCCCTGAGTACTGCCAAATTATGTACAAACATAAACTGGAAAGAATTCAGGGTATACATAGTTGTTCTAATTATAATGAAAATAAGGTGCCAACTATTTACATTAATATTTTTGTTTAGGTAAATCTATTTATAGAAATGATAAATTAAACATGAGTTTGGCAAGAAGCACAATTGCCACCTAAAGAACATATCAGTAGTTGTATTTTAAGTTGTATTTATATTTTCACAATTGTTTACTTCTTTTATAATTTTATTATGTTTTGAAGTCTGGCTGATATTAATTTATTGTTATTGTTATCACACTATATGTCAGAAAAAAGTGATAATGCAGAATAAGAACATAGAACAAATTATCAATATTATTATGACATATTAAAGTGTATATTTTAAGAATATTTTAATGATCACTATATCAGTTTTAATCTATAACCATTAGTTTAAGATTCAAATGGCAAAATGAGGGTGCCAACATACACCCTATTTTCACTGAGTGACAACACTATATCTCCAGTTAACGACAATGTTAACTTGTTAAAGCAATGTGTAAATATAAAATGTATTAAAGTATACCTCATTACCAGGCCGTAGCAACCTCAGGGCAGCTTCGCTAGCATAATGAGCAGCAAGAAGTACATCAGCAGGACGACCAGTGACCTCCACACCACCAACAATAACAGTGTGTGCGACTACTGCAATGAACCCGTCTATGTGTGCACCAAGGTCACTGTAAATTAATAAAATAAACATACTTTATGTTGCTGAAATTGTTTTAGTAGTGAATGATAAACTAGCCTAGTGGACCCTTTTTTTCCTGCGGGCTATTTATACCATGTCCTTAGCTTATTGATAGTTTATTTGAGTATTAGAGGTTATAATAAATAACCTCTTAAAATGAGTTGCAAGTTAAAGGGGTCACTTTAATTAATTTTGACTCTGGAGTAGTGACAATAGGAGCTGTGCATTATTTACTTGACATTAGAACAATAACTGATTATAAATTGGTGTCATTTCAATTGCATTGCAACACAAAGGATAAAAAAATAAATAAGACAAGTTTATGTATAAAAAAAACCTTCAGTTGGTGTTAAGACTAGTCCAGTAAATTGGCTCAGAGCAGGATGGTATGTATAGTCAGTCATTCAGTCATGTTGTTTTTAGAAGCTACTTACATCTTGGCCAGATCACCCTCCTTCAAGATGTAATCACTTTCGCTAGGAATGGGGGAGAAGTGACATATACAGTTGTTCACGGACACGCATGTTGAAAAGGCTATGCCTTTCTTGGAGTCCTTCTCTTTCTTGAAGACCTTAGAAGTCTCTTCTAGTATAAGCTTATCGCCAAATTCGCATATCTCTCTAGCAGACGCGTCGGGAACGCATTTTGCGATCACCTGTTCCAAGACACCTGTAATATAACAATAGTAATTAGCTATAAATGCACCAGGAAATCAGAATAACTTGGCACAGACCGCACAGATAGCGACTCCACATTGTCCGCATGGCGATGACACGCGTCCATCGAACCAACCTATTCTAAATTTTCACTTGTACGAGTTCCACAATTTTTACAAATATGTTACATTTTCACAAGAACTTACGATTAACAATCTGTCCGGCTAGCTTATACTTGGTAACAACCAAGTCTTCGGCAATAGTTTTCTCAACTTCTTTATCGTCAGCCATTTCTCAAAATTGTGTGTGGTTGTCGGCATGAAGCATTGAGTTTTGATTGGCTACTTTAGGTTATGGTCACGTGACGGGCGGCAACGAATCATCAAGATGGCGGGGAAATTGGATTTTGCAAAAAAGTGTTTAAGAAAAATTATAGATTATTTGGAATTTGAAAATTTAGCATTATTTGGATCAAGTTATTTACTGTTTTAGTAATGAATACACTATTTTTTCTAAGATTCTTTCCATACCTAATTTCAATTCGAGTGAGTAGTTTGACGAGTGCGATTCTATTTTACTTTTTCTCTATGTTCTATTTCATTATATTCCTGAATTTCCAGAGTCAAACAAAGAATAGTGTCTATTTTTAGCATCAAGTCTAGAGATGTTCCCTGATTTCGGTTTTTGAATTTCATACATAACAAGAAATGTAACCGAGAATGTCGGTATGATTTTTCAATATATATAAATGTACTCTGTGGTATGATTTTTAAAATATCTAGAAAATAATTTGTACAGTGATGGTGGAATGTGGATTTTTTACCTTTCATTTTCATTGACAGAAATCAGAATTTTTGTAAATAAATTACAACATCAAAACAAAATTACTGAAAATGGAAACCTCGCAAGAATTAATATCGATGTTAAATGAAAAAGTACAATTTGGGAAAGATCTTGTAGTTAAACTAGAATCAGTAAATGAAATAGACGGAGTGATGAAATTACAACGAAAAATTAAGCAAGAAATCGAGTTCTTGAAGAAGGTAAATTTTAAGGTAGCATTAATATTTTTTTATTGATGAAGAAAATATTAATGCAGTCGTTTTTGTTACAGTTGCAAAGATCAAAGAAAGTTAAAGTAGAACAGCTATCATGCTCAAATCTCCGTCACCTGGGAGCGATGGTTGAATGCGCTCTACGTCCCGGAGTCATTTCAGTTTGTAAAATATTTCATATAAATGATACTTCTAAACTCGTTATCGATGTAATAAGTGAAGGAGGTCGAGTTTGGACTAAAGGTAAATTTAATTTATTATAGCTTTGTTTGATAATAATATAATGTAACATTAAGTAATTGTGAATTATTTGCCAGTTATAGCTAGAAATCCGAAATCCTTGTCTGCTCTGAGTGCAGGCAAGGCTTCATATGGAGCCCGGTCTATCTTGGACCAAGCAGAAGATTACCTAGAGTGTTCTAAGCTTTACCCATGTATGTATCAGGCACCTAAGGTATGTATACAACACACATAAGATTTCTTGATTGTATTATCTTATATATAATTATTTTAAAGCCACTTTCAGAAACTATATTATATATATAAATATAATACTTTTAAATTAAACTAGTTTCTGGCTGTGGCTTTAAAAAAATCCTACTTAGCAATTTTATTCATATTGTGCCACTGAAGATCATATTTCTACAAGGAACCTGTTCTCTTTGTCAGGTTAGAATTAGGAAAAATTATAAATTTACATTATGATGAGGTTAATTGCGAATTAGTAAATTATTTCGATTCTAGAAAAATAAATCGCAAATGAATTAAATTGCTTTATAATGTCCAAAATAAAAGTAACATTTTGAATTTGTGTGGCATGCATCTTTTTTCTATATATTTAATTCAACAATTCTTAAACGGAGAGTGTTTTTAGCCTTTAAAAAATGGTTTAATAAAATAATTCTGGCCAGTTATAGCAATAAGGATAAGTATCCATAATCAAATTAGAACAATATCATAAAAGTTGCAGAACTTGGTACATGATTCTCATAAAAGTCATCAAATTAAAACATTTGTTGTAAAAATGATGTGGTCAGGTCACTAGATCCAAGCAACTAAAATGTTAATCTGTGTAAGTGTTTAAATTGCAGATGGTACTCTAAACATAAAATAAAGAATTACACAAATTTATACTGTATTATTTTAGTTCGCCTTTATTTATAACAATTATCCTTTGTTACAGGTCATATTTGAATTTATGAGTGGTATAGAAGAGAATTTAGCAAATAAATTAAAAGCTGTTGGTATTATAGTGAACGGAGAAATATTGCCCAACTCTACAGATTGTGAAGAGGGTGACGATGAATGGGGAAGTGAAACTAGTGATGATGAGTGCCTTCTTAATAATAGGTAAAAACTTTATTATTATAACCTAGAATCATGCCTTTTATCACTTTTTTTCTTATATAATCACTAGAGATTGGATAATCCATTGTATATTTACCCAAACTTTGTGGAAGTAAGTAACATAGAGTGGATAATACCACCTCTAAAATACCGGTATACCAGTTTTATTTTATTAAAAATGAAATGGGGCAGTGGCAATACGTATTCTTAATCTGACACTACATGGACAAACCTACCTACTAACCTGAGTATTATATATATTTCACATTTTAATAAATCCGGTATCCGTCTGGCTTACTATCCGGTATCTGTCCGGATAGTAAGTTTAAGTCGGATAGGCTGGATACTGGATACCTGATAGTTAAAAAATATCTGTCTCACCATTCTTCTTTTTTTTGCAATATAAAGCTTAAAAATGATATTACAATAATGACATAAACAAAAAAGACTTGATAAAATTATATTCCCAGTTGTCACCACTGATGATAAATGGGAAAAACCGACTATCGCCAGTGGGGACCTATAATATACTAATAATTATTATCTTTAAAAAATATATATTTGTAGCCAAGAAACATCAATGAATGAAGTGTCCCAATGTATTGAAGAACATCCCGAGATTGACACACTAAACTTGGACGTGACGACAA
The DNA here is from genome assembly GCA_905147015.1 of Laspeyria flexula. Taxonomy (NCBI): domain Eukaryota; kingdom Metazoa; phylum Arthropoda; class Insecta; order Lepidoptera; family Erebidae; genus Laspeyria; species Laspeyria flexula. The sequence goes on from LR989958.1 coordinate 4,316,440, forward strand.
TGATGGCATATGTGAGCAATATGACTAATGGCCATTGTAACTATGTGTTTAAACAAGAAGTGCTGACACAGCAGTGTGCTTGGGAAGCAGAGAGACCTGTTAAACCTATTTTAGAAAGATTATTTAAAGGTATACATTATCTTAAAATAGTTTAAAACAGTCCTCCGCCGCGTATGTACGCGATAAACTCAAATCGCTCTACAATCCAACATATTCAGCAATCAGATATTGTCATGCAAAATGTTTCTCGAATTACCGCTGCATATCGCAATCTTCTTATCTAAATAGTTCTTCCTTATTTTAGTGAATAAATGACGTCAAAGATTATTAATTACGAACATAAGTAAAAATTATGGACCGTTGAGTAAAAGTGCTTTATCTAGTGTCATTCAATTTATAAGTTAAGATTAAATGGTTTTGTTTTTATTTAATTTACCACGTTTGTTAAAGTGATTCGACCATATCGATGAACGTCATAAAAGTACAGGGTGTTATTTTTAGGAATTTTAGCTGGTCTGGTTCTTGGGTATGGCAAGCGAATTTCCGGAAATCGTTAAATGCAGTTCTATTTCTTTTTAAAAATAAAGGAATGATTTGGATAAAATGTCCAATATTTAAAGTACTTTCCCTCCAAATGGCATTACAAAATTCCACCCTGTATATTATATCTAGTGAAAATATTCGAAATACATGTAAATCTGTAACTTATGTCATTTAGTGAGTTCAACAAGATTGTTAGGTATCGACTAGGTACCTTTTTGATTGAACTACCGTGTGGTCATTTTTATCATAAGGTGTACTCATACTTTCTGCAAATAGATTTGCAAACAACTATAGTTTGTTTCATTGTATGTTTGTGATAAAATTAATATTTCTGTTCAGGAAAGACACTGGTATGTTGCAAGACTGCATGGGATGATTTTCAAAAGATTGTTGATACTTTAGGAGGGCCTATGGAGATTAAAAGGACTGACGAATTAAAACGATTGGTTAGAGTGTATCCTGACGACTTTGGTGGTGAGATTTTTGTTTTAAATTGTGATGTATTTTCGTCGCTCAATGAATGTAAGTGCATGTTACTTAATTATTATAGGTTTCAATCCTTTCAAGGTTTTATACATTCGACTTTATAATTTTTGCATCATGCAATATTTGTTAGTTGGCAACCCCAATACACTAATTTATGAATGCAATTAATGTTAAACAACTTTATTTCCAGGAGAAGATGACTATCCAAGACATAATTTAAAAGTAAGAGGTCATGTCCGGTTAAGATCTAAAATAATATTTAATTTTGGGCACAGAATTAAAGCTTTGACTGTATCAGCTAATGAGGGGTTTGTTAGAGCTGCTATGCAACAGGTAAATAACTAAAATATTAGACACTACACACTAAACAAATTGTACTGTTATAATTGTCTGGTCTGCATTGGCCATAGCCATGGTCCTTGGTGCAGCAGTAGAATGACGCAGGCTGATGTACGGAGGGACAGACCGGAATATTCCAATGTTATGGAAAATTATAAATATGAAATATATATGGAAAGTGATGCACTACAATGGAAATGGCTATTGTACTACTATGCTTATAATGTAATTCCTGTACTGGCAGCAGTTTGAGGCGCTCGTAGCATTTTGGTACGGAGATTTTCGCTACGATCATCGAAGTTAAGCAACACTCGGCAAGGTCAGTCCATGATGGGTGACCTTTTGTGGCAACTTCATTCTCGAGCTTCTCCGTGCTTTGGCAGGCACTTAAAGCCGTTGGTCCTGGTTACCACTTAATGTGGTAGTCGTTAAGTCAAGTTGAAGCCTTCTGGGCGACTTAATAAACTCCAACGCTAGGGTTTGCCTCAAGCCCACACGATAAGAAGAAGAAGCAGTTCCATAGTTTGTTAGCACAGCAATATCAGTTGAAAGTAGGCAACTGTTAGGCTCGGTCATTGCCAATCTTTATTGTGGTTGTTGTCGCTTATCATCAAAATGGCTGATAGTTTGTAGTCAGATTTTTTTAAGAATCTACTCTTTTGTTTGTTCTAGGGCATAACATATGCTGCCTTTGTCCACGAATCCAGAGCATTGACCGAAGGGAAAGAACCTACAGCAACTAAAATTGCGTTATGATATTATTTTTATTGTGACATCATTATGCCGGGAATTAAAACTTGTGATATTACATAACACTTAAACCATAATATTTTGTTATATAATTGCATATATAATATTTGAATTTTATCTATTTGTTTGCTTCCTAAAGTTAAAGAAAATGTTTTATTAGAAATAATAGGTCAAAAATGCTCAATTACTGTGACCTATGTATTAGAGACATATTGCATGTTGCTATTAAAAAAATATAGTAGCTAATATTTAAATATTTATTGTTAAAAATTATTGCACGATTGATTACATTATTAAAATAACGATGCCTTGCTGATATAATTACATTTTATAATGGCCTAGTATTTTTTTTTTCAATTAATAGAACGGCAAGACCAATCACACTATTTAATTACTGTAAGTCAGTATGACAGAAATATTACTAATATTTCTTAATTATATATATTATATATAAAATCTTAATACTTTCCGTAATTATATGTTTTGTCAGTACACGAACAGCAATAGCGATCATCGCGTGTTCTCCCTCGCTCCTTTATCTAATTGTGTGGTTATTGTTAATACAGACTAAATTAAAGACTTTCATTTAGTAATCAACTAAAATCTATACAGGGTTATAGTAACTGTTCTGAAAAAAAAATATAAAAAAATCCATGTCACTTGGTTCAGCCGTAATTTTAATTTTTGAAATGTTGAAAATCGACACCCCAAGACATTTTTAGGATGCTATGACAAAATGCCAGATTTTGACAGTAGGTAAGTGCTTCCGCCCACGCCGGAAGGATAAGATTTGAATTTATATACTTACGTTTAGGTGTTGGGTTACTTACCTACTGCTCTGTGTACGTAGTAGTAGGTAGATGGAAAAGCGCTGCCGCGGCGTCGTTCGCCCTCAGGTCCAACCCTAGCTAGCGCGACCGCGATGTAAGAAAAGTCATATTATGTTCTTCACTAAATTGGTCTAAGCGACATTTTTTGAAAGTGACAGAAGAGTGGTCAAAGTTTTATTTCTGGAAAAATAATTTATAAATCAAACCTATGGGGTTCAAGCGCCAAAAATATGCTCATAAAAATTTGAAACCTAACGATGCACAAAGATTCGCTGATTCCAAATAAATATGTAATAATTGAATATCCCAAAAAAATGTCGCTTAAAGCAATTTTATTAGCCTTGAATGGAACCGTCGTCGCCGTCGAATTACATGAGATTCCTTGTCTTCTAATATTGCGACGCTGCCCGGCTGCTCTATAAATGTACTCTGTGGGCTGCTCTGTGCCTCTGTCCCTCTGTCCTATCTATAATTTCAAATATCCCTATCATGTCACTCATGTCAGTGAAATGTCATTTCTTTTGAAATTTGGCTCCTTTTCAAGAGATAATATAAAATATAATAATAGCTCTATTTCCAAACATACCAAAATAAATATTTAAATTATTTAAAAGTACGTACCCGTGTGTCCGTATAATTTATTTATATACATTTGAGGGAAATCACCTTTCAAAACTAGCTCGTGGCGCATGCATTTGTTGTTATATTAATGAATTAGAGTTCTTTCGTTTATGAGCGTTCTATTCTTTAATTAATTTGAAAAATTAAATGAATAGTTAAGAGTTTTAATTCACTATCAATATTCTGGCAATGAATAGTTAGTTGAATAGTCCATGCAGTGAAGTGCACTAAATTGTAGTTTTATGATAAAAGTGAAGAACAATATCCTCAAGTAATAAGCCTTATAGGTACTCAAAAGTTGCATAATATAGAATCACTCGCTATGAATATGAAGGAAGTTATTATTGAAAAATCCTATGAATAATTAATTAATATTTACTGTGTATTTTATGTAAAGAAAACTAGTTGTTGAAGGATTTGCTATTTTCTTCTCGACACGATCAAATGTGCCTTTTTGTCTAATAAAATTTCATTGAAAAAGTTTAGTTCGCCTTTTGTAAGAAAATAAATTAGCTCTTTTTCAAATGTGTTTTGGCTCTCTTTTTAAATTCGAGTTGGCAGCACTGGTCGAGTTGTGTCCACCACAGAGTACATATTTTGTAATTTGTTATTATTTGATTATTTATTTATCACATGGATTTAGTATTGTGGGTATTGTTTGTTGTATATAGTCGTGTCGTGGTAATATTATAGGTCAGTGCGTGTCGTGTTTATTTTGCTTTTTACGTGGGTTGTGCGTTTTTTTATTTATTTTGCCCTAGTGTTTCAAATATAAGGTATGGCCATTTCTGGTACTGAAGTCATTGACTCACAATTTATAGCTGATAATATTGGTTTTCTAGACAACTGTTTTGATAACTCTTTCGTTTTACAAAACTCTTTGCAAGTCGTTAAGGAACATGCTGCTGGAGAAACAGATATTAAAAAGCAAAAAAATCAGAAAGTGAATAAAAAAGTATATAACATTTCACAAAACACTACATCGCAGCTGATTTCTCAAAGAGAACCAGTGATAACGCAAACAGAAAAAAGCAAAAGAAAGTTAAAAGACTGGGGTCTACCTTCAGAAATTGCCAGAAAATATGAGGAAAGAGGTATTACTGAGATGTTTGAATGGCAAGTCAATTGTTTGTGCAATCCAAAAGTGTTATTTGAGTGCTGTAATTTAGTATATTCGGCTCCAACATCTGCAGGCAAAACATTAGTTGCAGAAATACTTACTATAAAAACTATTTTGGAGCGCCAAAAGAAAGTTATTATAATTCTACCGTTTGTCTCAATAGTGAGAGAGAAGATGTTTTATTTCCAAGACATATTGTCGAGTTCAGGAATCAGAGTTGAAGGCTTTATGGGCTCTCAATCACCCCCTGGAGGATTACAGGCTGTACATGTTGCCATTTGCACTATTGAAAAAGCAAACAGTCTAGTTAACAAACTTCTTGATGAGGGCTCTATAGGAGAATTGGGAGCTGTAATAGTGGATGAATTGCACCTTCTTGGTGACCCTAGCCGTGGGTATATTTTAGAGCTATTGCTCACCAAAATCAAATATGTGTCATCTAAGTCTGATGTTCAAATACAAATAGTTGGTATGTCAGCTACATTACCGAATTTGGAAATGCTTGCCAACTGGTTAAATGCAGAGTTATTCATTACCCAGTTTAGACCCATTCCTCTCAATGAGTACTGTTTAGTTGGAAACAAATATTTTAATAAAGATGGTAAATGCATTGCGAATTTAGATTCATCTTTGAGTGCAGAGTGTGATAGTGTGTTGAATATATGTTTAAGCACAATTAAAGAAGGGTGTTCAATCCTTATATTTTGTATGACCAAAAATTGGTGTGAAAGTTTAGCACAGTCAGTTGCATCTTCATTTTTCAAATTAGGATGTGAAGGTGGTCAGACTGGTACTCTCTTGAGGACACAACTAAAATCTGAAGCAATTACAGAAGTACTAGAACAATTGAAGAATTGTCCTGTAGGGCTTGATCAAATTTTGAAGAAATCAATATCTTTTGGTGTGGCATACCACCATGCAGGACTGACATTTGATGAGAGGGATATTGTTGAAAGTGGTTTTAAATCTGGAGCGATAAGAGTCCTTGTGGCTACTTCTACACTAAGTTCTGGTGTAAATCTGCCTGCTAGAAAAGTAATTATTAGGTCACCTGTATTTCAAAAGCAGCCAATAAATATTTTAACTTACAAGCAAATGATTGGCAGAGCTGGAAGAATGGGCAAAGATTTAAAGGGTGAGAGTATACTTATATGCACACAGGCAGAAAAGAAGATTGGTTTTGAGCTGATGATGGGCTCTTTAAATCCAGTAAAAAGTTGTATTGAGACTGAAGATAAATACATGAGAGCAGTATTAGAAATGATTGCTAGTCAAGTTGTATCTACAAAAGAACAACTATATTTATATTCAAAATGTACCTTATTGTATAACCAGGTTGATACGTCAGCATCACAAAACTTTCTTTTAGATAATACTTTAGATGAATTGAAAAATTATGAATTAGTGAGGATTCAAACTGAAGGGGAAGAAGAGCATTATGTGGCAACATCATTAGGAAAAGCTTGTTTATCTTCATCCATGGCACCAAATGATGGATTGTCTCTCTTCTGTGAGCTACAAAAGGCTCGCCAGTGCCTCGTGTTAGAAACAGATTTGCATCTTATTTATTTGGTAACACCATATAGTGTTAGTAGTCAGTGGGGCAATATAGACTGGCTGCATCTATTAACACTTTGGGAGTCATTAACCAAAGCAATGAAGAGAGTGGGTGAGTTGGTAGGAGTTCAAGAAAGTTTTATTATTCGCTGCTTAAGAGGCAATAACAAGATAACTAATAGTCAGAATAAAATGAATATTCATAAAAGGTGTGTACCTTTTGTTAATTACAATTAATTGTAAATTATTTTGAGTATAAGTAGTAATAAGTAATGGACTAGCTTTAGCTTTTCGGACGCATGGAAATGATAAACAGCGCCATCTATTAGTTATTTAGTACCAAGTAGCAACTATATGTATATCTGGGGAGTAGTTTCTACAGTACATGAAGTCCTTTTAACAGTGGGAATAATTATTTTCCTGCGCAAAAATGGGGCGTATATTTTAAGTTACACCTCTAGCAATGTATTGGTGAAAACTGAAAAGTACGTTTAATTCCATGCAGTAGTTAAATATAATTTTAGTTTTGGTTTTTGTAGTTCTAAAAAGGCATCCACATTTTTTTTCTTCAATATTTACAGACATCATCAACAGCATAGATTTTTAATAACATTTCCTTTAAAGGTTTTATACAGCATTGGCTCTGCAAGATTTGGTGAATGAAGTTCCATTAGCAGAAGTGGCAGCTAAGTTTCAATGTGCGCGCGGTTTCTTGCAAAGTCTTCAACAGGGTGCAGCAACATTTGCTGGTAAGTTATTGAATTCACTTCGCAGTTTTTATGCTGTAGCTACTTACCATTGTCCCTTAATTTTGTCTGAATTCTCCATTCCAGGAATGGTTACGGCATTTTGTCGGCAGCTCGGTTGGAAAAATATGGAAATGTTAGTATCACAATTCCAAGATCGTTTACATTTTGGTATTCACTCTGAATTATTAGAATTGATGAAATTGCCATCTCTAAATGGCACGAGGGCTAGAACTCTTTTTGATTCTGGTTTTGAATCAATCGCAAGCATTGCTTCGGCTGATATTAATACTGTAGAAAACTTACTTCACAAAACAATTCCTTTTCAAAGCGAAAAGGCTCGAGAGGACGATGATAGTGATGATATAAGAAAACGTAATAAAATGAAAAGTATTTGGATAACAGGTTATTGTGGTATGACCACTAAAGAAGCTGCTGAAAACCTTATAGCTGAAGCTAGGAAATATCTTTCCCTTGAAATTGGTGTGGCTGAAATTAAATGGGAGAATAAATCTACAGACGATTCTGCAGTTTTAGAATTAAATAAAATTGAAAATAACAGCTGTGCTGAGACTTATAAACAATACAAAGATTCTCAATTGGTGATAAAAAGTGAAAGTACACCTAATGCAGTAGTAGATAGTAGTAGTAAAAAAATCAGTTTTACAAATGTTATGAATAATTCGAATCAAAATTATAATACTCTCAAAACGATGCAATCACCAATAACTTTACAAAAAGCAATTGATAAAAATGTTACCGATGATTTAATAAATAAACAAAATCTTAAAATAGATAAAGTGTCCATTGTAAATGTAATAAAAGAATCTCCTCAAATAAGTAGTAAGACTTTAAATGTACATAATGACAATGCAAATAATAGCCCTAGTTTGTCTAAAGATGATATTATATGGGATTCCTTAAATTTTACTGAAGCTGCTTTGGACAATATTACTAAGTTACGAACTTCAGAAAAAATGTTTTCGCCGAACATTAGTTTTGGTGAATTTGAGAAGTCTCTTGTTACGGAGAATAATAACGACAATATGAATTCTTCTAAACATGTATCGACCAAAGATATAAGTTTATTTTCCTCCGAAGGAGATAATTCGAGTTTGTTTGAAGAAAGTTTGCCAGTTGATCTTATACCTAGTAAACTTTATAAGGAACAGACGACTTCTGGTGGGCAAGATACAGTTTTAGAATACGCTAATATTAATTCAAACTCCATTTTAAATGCTTTTAAAAGTACATTGATTGAAAACGAAGATTTAGACGAAGATGAAGATATTAAATTGGTTTACGATGAAGATAACGTTCTAGAAGAGGCAATAACAATAGAACTCTACAACAATATAACAAAGACTCCTAATGTTTCTACAAAACGTAGAAAAAATACCAGCAAAGAAGTACAAACTCTCCATAAGAGGAAAAAGACACAAGATTTACCACTATCTAATAAGGAACCTACCTCAAAAGAAGTGTCAAATATTCATTTTAAGATAAATAATGCACTATCGAAGATCTTTACGATTGAATTAATTAATGGAGATATAATGAAATGCTATGTTTTAAGAGATAACGACATATTTTATAATTTAAACGTGATTGAAAATATTAAAGAAGCTTCCATTTATTTTAATTTTAATAATTGTAATGTGATACATAATGAATTAATTGGCAGTGATGTTATAAGATCTAAAACTAAAACCGCCGCAAAAACAGGCTGTCCGATTATGGGGATGTCGATATATTTACCCAAAAATATTTGTATTTATTTAGACTTTACATCAGTAGACGATATGAGATTAATAAATAATGGAATAAGCTGTTGGTTTAAAAGAAAACCATTGTTAAAAATGTTTTGTTCTAAAACTGCGAATGCTAATATAAAGCGTACGCTTGGTGTGAATCTGTCAAATAATTGCTGCGATATTTCTCTGATCGAATGGGTTATTGATAGCAGCGAAAAAGTACCGGATATCGAGTATTTAGTAAGTTTCTTTTTCTATCTAAAATACTTTATAGATGTGGGCGCTTGCCATAAAGTTACGTGATTGTATTTGAATGCATTTGTTTGCATGAAGGTTGCTAATGGGTTCTAAATAAGTGACTTATATTCAGCACAATTTAGTTCCAATGATGTCTAAAGACGCTCTTTGTGTGAGAAATTTTGTAAATGTTTTTTAATTCTTGGAATCTATATCTATACTTTGATATGTTTTGCAGACCAAAAAATATTGTGCAATAGATTTCAAAAATGTATCAGTTAAAGTAAGTAACCAACAGAAAAAGTTCAAGAACTTAGACTTAGCTGAGATGCTATGTGTCAAAGCGAAGTGTATTTGGATGATTGGGGAAAAACAAGAAACGACTATATCAGAAAATCTTCAACCAGCTCAGAATGTTATCGGTAAAATTTTGTCTCAATAATTTAATTTACTTACTAAATTCACCACTTATAATTTGTTAGGTTTCATAATAGAGATTCCAGAAACTTGACATCTTCAGCAATGCCGGAATATTTTTTTAAAGTTAGTGTAGAGCTCAGCGGGTAGTCCCCGCTCGAAATGAGACCAATCAAATACTTGAACCTATTATGCCGATGACTTGCAACTTTATTACAAAGCTAATGTGGAGGACGTATCTATAGCCATAAACAAAATGAATTACGAACTGGATATAATTTGGTGTTCTGGGTTTTTTGGTTTTGTAAATCCACACAAATGGCAGGCTATAATCATCGATAAAATCAGTGGTTTATTAATAGACTCAATATGGTTAGCACCAGTCATCTTTGATCATGACATATCGGTCATTTCTTTTAGCCTAGCTGTAAAGCATCTTGGCCTTATTCTCGATGCGAACCGCAGCTAACAATCCCAGGCCTCCACCATCAGGCAAGGAGATACAGGTACCCTTCCTGCCATTAAAGACTAAAGTAATAATCCTGCAGTCCCTAATCTTTCCTGTATACGACCTAAATCGCATCCAATTTAGATCTGCTCTGTTAATATGACCGTCTTCTCTAAAAGTGCATTCGATTCATTTATAACCATCGTTAATTTGAACAGCTTTTCTTCACTCTCCAACTTCAAAATAACTAACAAATAAATAACTAACTAACTTCAACTAGTTACTTTATTTCCTACTTTAAATCTTTATCCTCAACTCATGAACGAAACCTCCATTCTTCTAATAATAACCTTCTGTCCTTCCCTTGCCTGTCCCTCTCACACCACTGAATTTGTTTATTCTTCTCTGCTTCTCGGGAATTTTCTAACTAGTGGGTGGTATCTACCATGGTCCTCTGCATCACCCTGAGACAGGCTGGTAGATAAGGCCTCTGGCATTAAGTCCACCCTTGTACTATATTGTGCATGAGAGTCTTATACAAATAAATATATTTCAACAGTTGTAGAATGTCAAATAGCAAAGATTTTGGCCAACTGTGAATACTACGGAATTGCCGTAGACAAGGATCTCGCATCAAGACTTTTGATTGATGTAAAAAATTCCCAAGAAGCTCTACAGAAGAAGGCATACAAACTTTGCGGATATCATTTCAACTTTAACTCGTCGAAGGATGTTGCTAAGGTACCTACTTATATAAAAACTTTCTCAATACATACAATGTGTGACAAATTTTGTTCAAGTTTCAGATTGTTTTTGATGTTCGTCTAGTACCTATAATTTTCTACTGCGTGATTTGATTCTCATTTGCTATCGGACAAGGACATATTGCTCGTCCGGAGCGGCAGTGACTGACCTTTAAATTAGTAATACAATTTTCACTATGCTGCTCTTTCAGTTTATTCTTTGAATAACGTGTCTATTTTTAATTTAAAAATGATACTTCATACAATAACAAAATGCAGAGGTAGTTTTAAGGCATGTGTCTAATAGGAAGTTAAAAATCTTAAAAATATTAGTACTGTAAATTTACACCTTGCTCCGAATGTCAAGTCAAGTCAAATCTATTTAATTCATTTTGATCACACACATGATTCTTATGAATGTCATGTATGTCATACAAAGCAAAAAAAAAGGTGTCAGCAAATTTGCCTACGGTCAGTTCACTGAAAAGGTTGAGGTCTGAGAAGAACTTGGCAAGTAACTCAGGCCACTCTTTTTAATCGCCATAGTTGTTACAATTTCAATTGGTTACAGTTTAAAATATCACAGAAAGGTACAGAACCAAAACACCATACTAAATCAAATTCAATAAAATATGGAATGAGAAAAAAAAATGCAAATGAATGATATTTCTTTTCCTAGAGATAAAACTTTGATGTTTAGCTTAGTTGTACGTATGTAAAAAAAGCATCAATTTGTATGTCTCTTTCTAGGTATTAGGCATATATAACGGACGTAAAGTGTGCACAAAGAAGAGCGTATTAACCTCACACAACAGTCCCCTGTCAAGTATAGTTATTTATTGGAGGAAACTGAACTGTATATTGACAAAAACTCTGTATCCTTTAACGGAAAAAGCCTGTATTTACACCGAGGGAGATAGGTAAGTAATATGTATGTTTTAGTATATTTGAGTGGGTAATTCAATTGGTTTTATACGCTTTATAAAGGTTAAGGTTAATGCTTTAAACGTTTTGTAAATAAATTTTATACTTTGTTAAATCAATTTGCGGTTAGTCCCCTCGCATCGTGTAGTGTAGATAATAAATATATATTATATAATGAGGTCAGTGTTCCATAAACTTTTTGCAGTAACAGACCGCTCAGAATTTTAAAAGAATGTATTGTTATTGTTCCCTCCAAAATCTTTGGTGGAGACTCGTGCCCAGCAGTGGGGTTATGGGTTGAAATGATGATGATGATAATGACGTGCAGAAGTTCGAAATGTATTTTAGAAATAAAAATATTTACGTTTATTATTTAACTACAAAACTAAGTTGCGGCTCACACAATACCTATTCTCTAAATTTCATCAATATATATGGAGTAGTTTTTGAGTAAAATGCCTGTGACATACGGACAGACACGACGAAATTGTAAGGCTGGACTTACACATCCGGAATTTCTTTCTGAATTAAGTATCTGTAAATCTGTATTCATAAGCTTACAAAGGAATCATTTTAATTTTGACTGGCCTATTGGTCTAGTGGTTAGTGACCCTGACTGCTAAGCCGGAGGTCGTGGGTTCGATCCCCACCCAGGACAAATCTTTGTGTGATGATCATGATTGTTTGTTCTGTGTCTGGATGTAATTTATCTGTAATATGTATGTATTTACAAAAAAAAAAGTATTTAAGTAGTATATCAGTTGTTTAGTACCCATAACACAAGCAAATATAATTGCTTAATTTGGGACTAAGTAGATGGCGCTGTGTGAATGTGGTAGAATATTATTATTATATTATATTTCTTATCCATTTTTCGCAGAATAAATCCATCCTACACAATGTTTACATGCACGGGCCGAATCAGTATGCACGAGCCGAATTTGCAAAATGTCCCGCGGCCTTTTACCATACCTACAAAATTTCTAACGCCGAATTCTGAAAATTGTATCAAATTAGAAGAATTCAACTGCAGGAGGGTTTTCAAAGCAGCGCCTGGCTATATAATGGTGTCGGCTGACTATTGTCAGCTCGAAATGAGGATTCTAACACACTTTAGTAAGGACAAAGTACTAATGAAAATCATGAATTCTAATATTGATGTCTTTAAGTCCATCGCGGCTTCGTGGAGTAATGTGCCGAATGAAGAGGTAACACATTACTATAAACGATATTAATAGCCGTTCTACACGGTTATAAACTTGCGTTCCAACAGAGTTTGGTCAACAGCCGGCTAAACGGTTGGAATCCACCAAGGTCACCTCTGTTGGAAGGCAAATTTATAACCATGTGACACGGCTTTAAAACTGTGTCATTATAGGCAGGAAGAAGGCGAGGAAATGTTTGCTTCATTAGATTATTTTATTGGAATTGTTTTAACCATCGCTATTGTTTATTGCATCTTTTTTGTCAGTCCCATTGTTTATTACTTTTGGAGATTAGCATTAATAGCAGGACCATATCATGCTCAGAAAATTGTAATATTGGTAAAGTTTACTCACTAAGCGCATCCATATTTCTATTGCCACCTACGACAAAACAAGAAAATGGAATCAATTGCTCCCTAGGTACAGACACTTAGCATTAGTGCTGAAGTTACTGTTAGCGTACTGCTACTGCTACTGCTGGACAAAGGTCCAATGGTTGCCATGCTTTTCGATGAATGTCCAAAACGGTTCAGTTTACGTGCTATTTTAATTTTCATCACGCGATCTTTTTCTTTGAATACCGATTTTTTCCATTCATGTAAATAAAGCCCCTTTTTTTGGCTCTATTTCTAATGTTGACACGTCTTTTCTCTTTTTCATTTGTTTCCAATTCTCCATTTACTTTTTGGATTAATTTCGTAGTGGGATCCGAGACCGTAGGTTAGACTTTTCCCACTACTATCGAGTGCCATATCTCTGTGTTTGCAAGGGTGCATCGCTGTTAATCCTGGCTTACCTCTTTGACCGCCAAAGACGCATTAAACCATCATTCAATAAGTTTATCGAGACGCCAATGACGTCTTAAAGCGTCCATCGCACTTCAACTTTTACCGACGGATAAAAGTTGGGTAATGTTGATTTTCAGAATCAGGAACATTTATAACTGTTTATATATTTTTATTGCTTGATGTAGCGAAGTTTTTCACAGTTTTTCTTTATTAGCGTGGCGGTCAAAGGGTTAAAGAAGTTACAGTGGTGGATGTGAGAGTGGAACTCCCGTTGCTAAAGCATTTAACAACAAGCCAACTAACATGAAACTAAATCAACAGGTCGACGACGACTTAAGACAAAAAGCTAAACAACTTTGCTACGGTATCATATACGGCATGGGGAACAAAACCCTTGGACAATTGCTCGACGTGACCGAAATGGAGGCGGCAGTGTTCATGGACTCGTTCTATAAAACATACCCTGCAATCAAACAGTTCACTCAGTCCGTTATCGAAGAGTGTAAGAAGAAAAGTTACGTAGAAACGTTGACGAATCGCCGCCGATATCTACCTGATATTAAAAGCAGTTTGGTTTCGAAAAGAAGTGAGTTTTATCTTTATACTCGTGTGTAATCCTACTAATATTATAAATTGGAAAGTTATGTTGCATGGAGGTACAGTATATATGCTATAAAATATACTTTCAATTGTTGCCTTAAAACCAAGGGCTTCAAACTCCGCCCAAATGCTCTGTGGACGTCTTCTAAACTAGGATAAATCCGGGAGAACCCGGACGGATAGTGACCTTTGTTAAAATAAAAGTGAAATTGATATGTTAACATTCGATAAACAAATAATTATATGAATTGACTAGCTGTGCTCGCGACTGCGTTCGCGTGGACAATTAATCCCGAATTCATGGAGTTTTTTTTTTTACGGAACCCTGATAATTTTACTGACAGTCAAAAAAGTGCATAACTATACATCCAAGCATTAGGAAAAAGAGGTTATTTTAATATTACAAATAAACACTCCAATTTTATTCATTTATATTTATATTATATATTAAATTTTTAACTATTAAATTTGCCTTATCCGACAATAGAAAATAATTCCTTTTAACGAACAAATAAGGTTAAAATTCCAAGCATTCACAAATGCTCATTATTTTGTTCAGGTGCTGCAGAACGTCAAGCAGTCAACACTACAATTCAGGGCTCAGCGGCAGACATAGCGAAAGCTGCCATGTGTTCTATCGACACAAAAACAGATTCCTTAGTCCCTAAGCCTCGCCTCATACTACAGATGCATGACGAATTGATATACGAAGTACCTTTACACTACAAACAGTCCTTTATAACTGTTATGAAGAAAGTTATGGAAGAAACAGTGAAACTTACAGTGCCATTACCAGTTAAAGTTAAATGTGGAAACACCTGGGGCGAACTGAAAGAAATTAAATTATAATAATCATGATTTATAATGTAATATAAATAGGAAATAGTCTCTGCCTACCCCTCTGTTGGGAAAAAAGGCGTGATCTATATGTATCTATGTATTAATTTAGTAAAGTCTGAATTTACTGTGATATTTCGCTTTTGACTTTTTATATTTGCTTATAATTATAATTTGGGACATAATAAACGAGTACAGTATTTATTTTCAGTTGTTATTTCATTTATATGTAACTGTTTGGCCATTACTCGGCTCCTATTGGTCATAGCCTGGTGTTATATAGCCTATAGCCTTTCTCGATAAATGGACTATCCAATACAAAAATAATTTTTCAATTTGGTTCAGTAGGTAGTTTCTAAGATTAGCGCGTTCAATCAAACAAACAAATTATTATTATTACAAAGTACCTAATATCGCTGGCGAAATGTGAGTGTGATGCAGTGCTACCTACCCCTTCGAGGAAAAAGTGTGACGCTATGCCTATCTATCTTAGTGCTTTCAAACAAAAAGTCCTGAAAAAAGCACAGATGTGTCGTAACTTTACTAACTATAACTACAGACTCCCCTGTTAGGCGCAGTACAAACGACGGGGTGGCGCAGGCCAGTCATTTTCCTACCGCGAATTATAAAGGAGTCCTATCTGCTAACGCACACGGCGGCGTGGTCTAAAGGACCGCGCCTCGCCGTCGCATCGTTTGCTACGTCCCTTATAATGACGGGGCGTGCTGAAGAATACACTTTTAGTTCAAACAATAAAACAACTTAGTCAAATTAAAATTAACACCAACCTCTCACCATTCGGCATTACACGATTAAACCTTTCATAAACAATGTAGAGCTTTTGTGAACGAGAAAATACGAGTTGTTTTTAGAGTTCCGCTTGCCAATTATTTTATAATTGAGAAATGAAGTGTGAATAATTATAAAGTAATGACATTTTAATATAATATTCTACGTCTGATCAGGCTTAATTGAGTTACAAACAGATGTAGATATCTGCAATATAACCCTCCTATAAGCAATTTGATTAAACTATTAGGTAGGTGTACATACTACATATTGAAAAACATTTTTCCGCCGCGTCTGTCTCAACCAGATATATCTACTCAAAAACTACTGAAGACCTCTCGGTATCGACTGGTAAATGAAGCTAGTACTAGTAATCACAAAAGCAGTAGTCAAAGACAAGACCCTTATGCCTGCCCTACAATCGGCATATGCATCCGCGAGTGGCTTCTGTCGAGCATCAACAAAGACAGAACGAATCGGCCTATGTGTAGAGCAGGCATTACACATATACGTCATCACGTGCCAGGCGGCCTATTCTCTCGCAATAGAAATATCATCAAATATCTCTATTGCGCGAGAATACGACCCCAGCTGATTTTCATCTGATCCCAATGCTAATGTCGCTGACCATCGCTTTTCCTTACCAAGAGTTAAGAGTGTTTCCTTCCACCCAACATTGTACAGAACCCATGGCGCAAGAGCTAGCAACCTTGGTTAGTTTCACCCATTCTCACTTTGAAGGTAGGTAGTTATGTAATATTGTACAATTAGGAGAATAATCGTGAGTGCAAGTTTAATAGCGTCGCAGTGTAATACTTGCCAACTAGCCACATAACCACAGCACACTACGACCTGCACGTTACTTAGTGAAACTCTAATGCGATGTATAATTATTTTATCAAAGCATTTCAAAAGATCTTTTTACATCAAATCTGTACTTTCAAAAGTTAAAACATTTGATGGACGTTAGGTACGTACGTAGGTACATTATAACACTAGAATCTGTGAATATTTATAACCTGGGATTTAGCATAATTGTAGAGGTCAACAGCCGGTGGGTATTAAAAATATTTATTTCATGAATTTTGATCGCTCGTCATGAACAGTAATTTTCAAATCCTGGTATTGCCAATGACGCAGAAAACCATAGTAGGTGCCTAATCTAGTATTTATTGACTTAAGACTTAACATAGCGTCACGCCATTTACCTGAAAGGGTAGGTAGAGGTGCATAACACACACCTTTCGACAGTTGTCTTTGGTATGATCTCATGTAATAGGTATATATATATATAGTAAGGCGTGTTTTGGCCTGTACTGCTCGGTCCGTGCGAGCGTTCGCAGACCTCGATTTTAACTATTTTTATTTTCTAGAAACGCTAATATTTTAAAAACCTATCTTTTAGTTTTAATTTTGTATGGTACCATAGAAACTACGAAAAAAAATACTATGAAATAACGATCAGTGAACGATCTACTTACATACCTACACCTAGGTATAATATTGTAAAGTACCTAAAAGCATAATTTAATTCAGTTTAAGCCAATCTATCAATGTGTCTTAACTTTTTGTCGAGATTCATTTAAGTAATCAAGCAAGTAAAATCCATTTCGTAGTCGGGTACTTACCTAATATCAATTACCTAAGTACTTCACGAACCTTTCAAAATATCTTTTGTGTCAGCGAAATTGGTCGACAGAACCCATATAAAATTAAAGTTCAATTTCCTTTTTTGTAGCGCAAAACCCTAAACGATGTCTATTGTAGGCATATTAGAAAACAAATATCGATTTAATCCCAAGTTTTGTAAAATGTGTGAGCCATTAACGTTACATCATTACTTGTTACATATCTACCTGAATTATTTCCTTGCTTTAGTTACTGTTGTACCGTTGTTTTCATCGCAGCGCCATCTGAGTGTTCTTTCGGCGGGTTTTCCCTGTTTTTCGTGGCAGCGGTAGAGGTCGCGGGGAGTGCGCGCACCCCCTACGCGCAATCAATACTTGCGCAGAGGGCTGCCGCCGCTGAAGGCTCGCTTGTCACCCTCCGTCACGTCAGCCGAGTGCCCGACGCTCTCGTCCGATCACTCCACACTCCAAAATAAATGAACTATCATAACTCACTCATAAATGTATCGCTAACTGTAAAATGTGTGCGTTGACTCGGCTAGTCTGCGGTACGCGAAGCTCACTTACATCGCGCGCGTCCATCAAGTTAATGACCATGTTCGTTTGAGTTGATGTCTGAACTAATACAGCGACAATGCATCTTCACTTTGAGAGGAACGTGAATGCAAAATGCGATTGTACGATATTGTCGCTGTCGTGGATGGGGAAGGTGCCAGACGAGTTACCTGAGGTGAGTTTACTTCTAGTCAAACTAATGCACTGAAAATGTACCTATCTTCGTCGGTTCAGCACTAATTTTAGACTCTCGTGTAAACTAGATATTTATAATTCTAACAATAAGTAGGTTAATCGTGTACTGTTTTAGCTATTATCTACTGGTTTTTCTAAATCAGCTGAAAGTAAATATACCTACACCTACGAAGTGATTTTCATGAATGAGATAATTTAGTTTTACTGATGCTTCTACGTACTACGGTACGTCTACGGTACCTACTTACAAAATGGGCAGTTTAATAATCAATGATAAACAATAGATAGGTATTATGTCCTATCTATAGGCCACTTCTGTTCGTGAATCCTTTTTCGATTTTTAATTACTGATACCTACTGCTACAATATCACCAGTGTCTTAAAATTTCAATGAATAAGTAATCGTGAATTTCTCAATCTAATCGAACAGAGTACAGATCTGTTTCGTGCGAAGCAAGTGTTGGGTCGTTAAGGGTCTCTTCAATTAACCTTTCTTCGGCTCCACCAGCTATTTAATTGACCTATTTCGTTCCATTTCTATTCAACGTGGAACACCTGGAGACAATCTTGATGTCCCTTGCCACGAAATTTCTGACAGAATTTCCACCTTTAATATTTTCTAGAGAGACCCGCAGTAATGGGCTTTTCTATTACAGTTGTTTCTAGCGAACGCGCTTATTGGAAACGAAACTTACTAATTTTATTGTACGTAGGTATACGTAAAGGTATACCATATAGGTATATAAGTACCTACGGTCGGTTATTATAAATTAGTAGGTCATTTCTTCATATAAACTCAAAAATATTATAAAAATAATATACCTATCAAGTGATTAGGCTGTTTTTTTAATTTCCTTACCTGTTGTCTAGCTCAGTTAATGCAAGAAGCAAGATGTTCGTTTCAGACACCGTACCTCTTTGTAATTAATAAAAAAGCTTTATTAACATAGTTAATATTCCTATTTAATTTATTGCTTATGTAACTAAGTCAATGTAATAAATCAAAATTATAATAAACGGATGACCTCAAAGAGAAAAATACTGATTGAAAAAAGGGCACTATTCCCATACGAACTGTTTTTCCATTATTATACCAAGATAACATTCGAGTACATTATCATCGGAATGGGGAACCGTACTCATACTCCAAACGAACAGTAAACAAACACTTCATGGGACAAGTATGTAATAAGTCTTACATTATACTTGCGGAAAAGAGTCTTATTGCACTTAGAACGCAGGATTTTATTATTATGTTGAGGACTAGTTAACTGCTTGTTTATGGTATCATTCACCCGTTTGGTATGTCGGTAAAAAGGAGACCTTGTAAAATTGTAAGGTTCCTTTCATACCTGACGGCAGATGCGTCGCGTGTCATCGGTCCGTCGTCGGTCGCGTTACTTGAGAACACGGCGCTACAACAGATGTGTTCTCCTCAAGGTAATTTTAACCTGTTGGCTTGTTTGATCATCTTTTGAATTGTTCTCAATGGCTTTACCACCCCCATTCGGGTTAGGTACATCTGACTGATTGATGATATGAGATGAATCCTGGTCGAGGTAGCAAAGAAGCCGCAGACAGACAGCGTATCTTCATGACACTTACGTCCTTTTGTTGAGAAGCACAGTTTTTCAGGAATTGCTCAAAAACCGTATATCGGATCATGTTGAAACTAAATTTTCGTTAGAAGTATTTAAGCATTATAGGTATTAGGGTTTTTCATATTTTTTGGGCTTAGAAGATTGAGAGGAACGGGACACAGTATGTGCTACTTTCGCAGCCATTATTTCCGATAATATTCACCTTAATAAAAACCTTCTTTAGAAACCTTTCAAAGACATTTTATCTTTGATAGATTTGTCGAAAAGTAGGTATCTATATTTCACTCGTAGATGTTTGCTGAAAAAAAAATTTTCGGCTTCCGTTACATGGATAGTGTCTCTTTTCTTTGTGGCCCACACAAGACACAGTTCTTAACATTTTTTTTGATTCTCCACATTCGTTTTGAGGAAAATGGCTTTGACAAACGGTCGGACGAAAAGGACGAAACTATTTCCTTTTTGTCATTTTGGCTGCGGAACCCTAAAAGCCAATATCATTATTGAATCTAAAGAAGACAGGTACCTACTGTCGTAATTAAGATAGCAGGTATCAAAGATATCTTACTTTTCCGAATGGTTACTTACCGAATGATGAATACCCAAGGTTTTGAATGTAACGATCATTATAACAATAATACGGCTTCGCTAGGTAGGTATGTACCATCGTTAGACAAACTTTTAAAAGAAAACTCGAGTATTATTTTGTATTTGCTCTGTTTTTATAATATTCCACCTAATTGAGAACATTTTCCTTATTATTAAATTCTTTTGTGTATTCTACAATGTAATTTATAATTAAATTGGATTATATTATCGCTTTCATTTAAGATTTCTAAATCTTATGCTTTACCTACAGGCTACGGCTGCCTGTAGGTAAAGCTTTCATCCTCAATTGTATTAGTTAAATTTATCTCTTTAGACCTTGTAGATACAAAATCTATTGAAATACATAATTAGCTAGGATTTTAATTAGTCAAGATTTAACTTTCTTTAATAAATATAAATTGTTCGAGGTTATCCTTTTGTAGTTTCAGATGTAGATAAAATTTAATATATCGTAGTGATATTTCTATTTATACTAATACTAGAAGTCGCGCGGGTCTGCACTCCCGTTGTTCTTTATTTGACCACTGCTCTGATTTTATATAGCCTTCAACCTTCCTCGATATATGGCTATCCAACACTAAAATAATTTTACAAATAGGACAAGTAGTTCCTGAGATCCTAAAGTTTGAACTCTAGGATTAAAGGATCGAACAAATTTAACAGCTTTATAATATTAGTATAAATAAGTATTTACTTTTTAAGACTACTGGAGCTATCCAGCATTCCTTAAAATGACTGATGTTCTCATACAAAATTATAATCCAAAACCTAGTCAGTGCTCAGTGCAGTCAGTAATGTGCTCAGTGCTACAACTGGACTTTCATCTTCCTTCCTTGGTTTGGGCAACAGCTAGTAACAGTTATTATAAAAAGCGTTTTTTCTTTTTAGCACATGCACATAATAGCCA
This sequence comes from Laspeyria flexula, assembly GCA_905147015.1. Taxonomy (NCBI): domain Eukaryota; kingdom Metazoa; phylum Arthropoda; class Insecta; order Lepidoptera; family Erebidae; genus Laspeyria; species Laspeyria flexula. Next base: position 4,337,666 of record LR989958.1, read on the forward strand.
AAGTAAAATTGAACATCGGAAGTAACTGTTGAGATACAGAAAGAGGGGAAGTTTTGCCATTCTTAGAAAGCTAGATTATTTAAAACAGGCTCTCAGTTCTCATTAGCGACAGTAAGTTGGACACAACGAACTATGAGCACTCAATGTAACACGAATAATAAAGAGAATCTTCATTTTAAAATTTTCAACCGATTTCATTTTGTAATCATCTTTGTGCACTGAACATTGGGACAGTAAAACTATTAAAGGGGTTAATACATTACACGATATTTAGAGTGCCTTTAAGGCACCTCCTGAACACCGTGTAGTGTAATACACTAATGGATCAATAGTTTATTATGTGTGCCTTTAAAGGACCCCGAATATCGTTTATTGTAACGTACTTACGAGTAAATCTGTCGTAAGATGATAACGTTTTATGGAGTACCAAAACAATAATCTTACACACTTCGTTCAAATAATATTTCTGAGTTGTCAATTTTTGCTATGGTAGTGTGCGGCCCGATGGTAAGCTGTAATCTTCACAAAATTCTCGCTCTCCACCCAAAAAGGTTGCCCAAATCTGATCTAAAGGTTAGATAAAAGTCTGCGCTCTATCTTGTTACCATTAATTACTTTTCTGATCCTATTTTTCGATTGGGATTAAAATGATACTTAATTAGCCACCGAGATCTAAAAAGTGAAATTTACACGGTTTGCAAGGTCTCAACCTATCTACTACGAGTGTCTATTTTAATAAAACAAGTGTTTATAAAAGTATTTATTTATATTTGAAATTGTCTTTTATCAATTCACTTCGTGAATTCTTTTCCATATGGAACAAAAAATATGTTATTTTTCAATTTCAGTTGATACCATCTTTGAAGTTTTGAGAGCTTGTTCTACACGTCTACCAGTATTCATACATTTCATCACGCCTCCCGTTTTATCTTTGACTTCATTTTGGTGTAATTTACCTGAATAAATATGGTTACAAAAGCTGTAGAAACAAATTTAGATAGGTAAGAAATGTGTGCTAATTGGGCGACGACGCATGGATTAATGGAGCGAGGGTGTCGGATAGCGTAATATCTGGCTAATTGGCAATTTCGCCTTCGATCTCCGGTCGGCCGCCGTTCGTAGGACAACCCAGCACCATTACATGCTTGTTAATTGCCTTGACTTCCTATCAATACGGCCCACAGTGAAAATGCTACTGGTTTACCTATTGAAAGTTAATTGATCGATGTTTGGTGACTTGGCGGGGTATTAACTGTATATACTAAGTAAAAATTAGGAAGGTAGTTAGGTACATTTTATAAGAGGTCTGTCTCCGTGATTAATTTGTGTGCGTGGGGTGGTGAGTGAACGGTAGGCTGCTGTTCAAGAAGTGTTCGATCCTCAGGACGATGGTGCGTAAACTTTTTAACACAGAAATATTCACATTCAGTGTTTCTTCGTGAAATTTTTAGTATTAGCCCGCAGTCTGAAATTGGGTAAATACTTGAGTAGTAATAACCTCGCTCCCTATGACATAAGGATTCATCGTAGCCGAGATTTGTTTGTGTAAGTATTAGGTATTTTCTACCTTTGCGAAATCAAATATTAAACGTTGAACTTACTTAAGTACCGTTTAATTTTGTCTTGTTACTTTGTAAAAGCTTATAAAAATTTGGGGCTTGGGATAATTTTATCAGTCATCATTAGGTAACTATTAAATAATGTCATATAAATCAACGTACTTTATTACCCCATTTATATAAAAAATCGGCGTCTCTCTCTAGATGCACAATAATAGGTAGGTACGTTCAAAAGCCATGCTCTAAGCTGTCGCCTGTTCTGTCAAATTATAATTACATTTTTAGAAAATAGTTTTTGTAAAATCAGTCTTATTTAATACATATTAATTTTTTTTTAAAACATATAAAGCAATAAACCTTTATGACGTTCACACCTCGAGACAGCGCAACAAAGTGTCACAATTGAACTCTTTTTGAAATCTATTTTGAGCACCGTTTTTTGATCGCGTCATGGGTTTTGTATAAGCCAAAGACGTATTTATCTAATTTTTGCCGCGATTTTTTTCAGAATCGAGGCTCAGTAAAGACCAAAGTTAAGACCAAAGTTTTGACGTAGGCATCTAATGTGAAAAGTTAAGCAAAACGAAACTATAGCAATACCAAACGCTTAGTAAGGCGCACATTTTATGAAGATTGCATTAACATATATGTACATATCTAAGAGGTTTCTTGAGCTTACACGGTTGCTAGTCGTAAAACGGGAGAGTCCTGAGAAAAGGTTCAAATTTCATTTAAAAAAATCCCGACTTGTGGCACTATATAGTGTGCCCAACTAGAAATTTTATAATGAATAGTCTTCGAATACGTCTTTCGTTCAGTTCGTTCATGTGAAGTGTTCAATTCGTTTTATGTGAAGATAAACTAAAAAAGTTGGAAATAAAGCTGCTTATTATAGCTGACAAAATATCTGTATCACACCAACATTCATATCACCCACAAAATAACCGTAAATAGCCGTTTTATGCTATGCTCACATACAAAATCTAATTATTAAACGTTCACTGTAAAATTTAAATTAAGTAAGTAGGCATACCTATAAATAAATAAATAAATTTACTTGGCACGCTAGAAACCAATTCAATTCAGTCCAATACAATCCGGGATTCAAACCGAAATTGGGTATAGTAAGGAAACTGAACTGTAAACAAAACTTTACTTTAAGTTTGGTAACCCTACCCGTTACTGTGGTGTGAATATACGAAATGTACCTACTTTAATAAAGTGAACTAACCGTCCGCGTCCCGGAGTCCAAATGTAAATTTAATTAACTATCTAGACAAAAGCCAAGAACGCCTCGATAATATTCTGTTGGACTAATTAAAGACTGGGCGAGAGAAGTTGCGGTGATTATAACTAAACAGATTTTGTAAAGCAGAATACTTAGATTTACATTATGCTCATAGATATAAATATGCCTTTAACCCAGTGGGATAGGTAATGTAAATTATATTAATTAAGTATGCACATTTTACAAATTTTTCACGTATTGCCCGTTCAATGGACAATCAAAGCATAGGTAGGTAAGTACGTAATATTTTATCTGTGAAGTAAAATTTTCAGACTTCGATCACCCCGAAGTTTTTTTCAAACTTCGGGGTGATCAAAGTCTGAAAATTTTTAGAAAAAGATATTTTACTTAAGTAAATATTGTTCTACTTTTTCTATTTTTTTATCATTAATCACTTGCACGAAACACGAAAAAAATAAAAAGATAGAAAACATAATCTGTTCATTTCCGAACTTTCCTCTTCCACTAATGATCATGACGTATTAACCAAACTAGGCTAAACTATTTCTAAACTTAGCGGATCATTTAACGGGTGATATCTACTCAACTCAAGTACATTCAAGAACGGATTGGCAAGCGATCCGAAAGTAAAGTTCACTGGACATAATACTCAAAGATACGAGTGTACCAAGTCTGCTTGTTAGAGATTAGAATGGCTCACTAACAGCTTAGCATTGCCACGCCATTGGACGAAAACGGATTAGGTTAGAGTTGAGGAAAGCTTGTGGTAAACTGATGCAGATGATACGGTTCATATTAATGCTTAGTGGAAGATCTGGCAGCGAGACGTTTGATAAGTAGGCTTTGCGTTACAAATAAGTTTTAGTTGGTTAAGGGGTAGTTTGTTACCGTTTTTGTGTTTCAATGATTTGGTTAGCATTGATTTATCGGCATGCTAATCTATCTATTTAAATAAAGAGAGAAACTGACTGACTGACTAATATTTCAACGCACAGCCCAAACCACTGTGTTTAGATGTCGAGATTCCATGCCGCATAGGTACGCACTAAGAAAGGATTTTTCTAAATTCCCGCGTGATTTATTTCACGTGGGTTATCTCACCCGGATTCATATTAAAGCTTTAAAGTGGCGCGGTTGTTTCGAGTCCCTTAAACAATTTTTTTTTACCGACAGACCACGCGGGTGAAGCAGCGGGCGGCAGCAGTTTACTGTACTTATGTTTAAGTTTCCTATTTTTATAGTAACTTATCACTGCTGGGCAAAATACTCCTTTGAGCCTTGGCGCTAAGATCTACCATTTGGCCTATCGCGGTGGTGGATTAGATATACCTATTACCCACACACAGAATGATAATTATGTGAGTTTGCTTGCAGTATTTTATGTGAAGATTCGTAGATGATTAGTAAGTTATTTGTCCAGTGCATACAAATTTTAATAAATGGAATCCATATTTCTCTACTGCTCTATACTTTTTCCCATTCGACCAACACGGCTAGTACTTATAGTACCTACCACTATTTAAAAATATGCCATTAAATTACTAAAGAAAGCTCTCTTAGCATACTTTATTTTTAAGGAGTTTCACAGGGACCTGCCTGGGCCCTTACCTGCTAAGACATGGTCTGTATAAAAAATATTTTATATGAGAGAATGCTGATGGTCTTAGATTTCAATTTACATTACTCAAGGTTTAATTTGAAACAAACATAATTAAAATGCGTCTATGTCCATGACACAGTTATTTTTAGCCATCAATGTAATGATAATGATCAGTCGTTTAATCTTGATAAACGAATTGTGTCGTTAGGTCACCCTAACAACCTTCCCATTTATAAATTGCCAACCATACTTACTCTTAACAGATTAGTTTCTATTTCAAGTACGGGTACTTTTTTTATAAAATCTTGAATAGTACCTGCATTAAAATATCTAAATGACAAAGAGAACTACTTCTATACTAATGTATAAAGAGGAAAGTGTTGTATAGAAAGAAGAAAAAAGAAAAGAAAGAAAAACAGATTTATTGGAAGTAAAACAACATCACACAGACACTGAGCACACAAAAAACACAAAAAAAAAACGAACGTATAACGAATAAATTTAAAAACTACTGGACCGGTTTCAATTATTATTTTGTTGTGAGAAAGCTACATTATCACTTAGTAACATAGGCCACGCTACGGCCAATAGGTGCACTATTCAAAGAACTTCATAAAAAATTTTAGGTATCTAATCTAATATCGATCACACCAATAACTTTTAACTTTAGTATCTACCTAATAATAAGGACCTGAAATTTTGTTAAGTTAGGTACTTACTGACTGGCTACTTTTGACTGGCCTGTTGGTCTAGTGGTTAGTGACCCTGACTGCTAAGCCGGAGGTCGTGGGTTCGATCCCCACCCAGGACAAATCTTTGTGTGATGAGCATAATATGTACGTACCTATTTACAAAAAAAAAATGTATTTAAGTAGTATATCAGTTGTTTAGTACCCATAACACAAGCAAATATAATTGCTTACTTTGGGACTAGATGGCGCTGTGTGAATGTGGTAGAATATTATTATTATTATTATATATATTATTATTACATATTATAATTGAGATAGGAGACCCGAGCCTAGCAGTGGGACTCAATGGGTTGCTGATATTATAATTATAAGACATGTCTAAAATTATATTATAGTGTGCTACTCGGTTATTTTAATTCCCTTATGAATACCATTGGGAGATGGTTGGCGAAGCTAAAACTCTGTGTGAGTAGATAGAAGGTACCTAAGTAAGCGGTGGATTTTCAACTTCACAATCGCAACTTTTATAGCATATTAAGTTCGCAATTGTGAATTACACTATACAGCTCGTAATAATTACGTTGCTAAGTCATAACGGTTATTAATATTTCTATTGGGTTGGTAATTCAGGGATAGTGTGTCTAATGATCTATACAGATACCGTAAAACCACAATATTGCAGTATATTAAAATAAATACATATAATATTTAGTCGTGTAGGTGTAGGGTAGGTACTAGGTATTCAGGCAGTGAGTACTAGATACTATGAGCCTCAAAGCACTCAAAGGTTTTTGGAAACGTGCCTCAATATAACGTCGGTTTTGAGAGATGTTGTTCAAGTCTGGCCGTCTATTAGGTAAAGAGTTTCATCATTTCTTTTAAACTAAATATCTTGATTTTTATATGTATTTTCAAAACAAAAAAGAAACATTTGCATGAGAAAGAAAATTGCATAATCAATTCACCTACTATAAGTTAGGCTGCAATTTCCAAGCAGTGATTCTGCACCGGTCGTTATTACAAGGCCAAGGCCGCCTTTGGAGGCTATTGGTAGCTCAATTAAAATGTGCTTTATTGTTATAGGAGGAGGGTTGGAAATTGAACCGGAACAACTACTACCAAGAGGGCTGGCTGGCTACAGGCAATGTGCGGGGTGTCGTCGGCGTTACATTTACATCGTCGCACGCGCGCCGCCCTCACGAGCTACCTTTACGTACAAACTACAACTTACGAGGCCACAGATCAGACGTAAGTATTTTCTATTAGAGAAGTTATAAGTACAGTTAGAAAGAAAAGAAAGATTTTTTTATTGAGTACGTTAAATCAAACGGTGCACAATACATATTATTATAAACACAACAGATCTTACATAAGAACATGAAAAACAATAAAGAGTAACAAGATATTTAAAATACAGATTACACACAATAAGAAATTTATAGTTTACAGTTCCGTAACTGCTATAAAATACCTAATAACCAAATCCGTAACCAAATCCGTAGAGAAATAAAGTAAAGGCTTTTAATTCATTTGAGCTTTATAATATCTGTCACTATTGTGTCTAACATTATCCGAAAACATTGGATAATCCGAAATAATTGCATAACGTATCCGTAAACAATTATGGAGAACTTATGTAAGACTAGGCATGAGTACTTACAAAAAGAAAAATAACAATATAGAAATCGTCAGGAAAATGGAAAAAATATACTTAGAAAACACGTCTGTAACTCAGATTAGCACTTCTCAATTCGAATCCCGATGGACACAATTTCTGCCCATCTCTTCGTGATTGACCGGAGCATTAAGGCCAGTCTGTAAAAGTCAAAAGTACCCATTAATCAGCACCATTGTTAAATAAAACTTTTTGAAAGTAAGCTAAGCCTCAAGTTTATTTTTCGGATGGATATCTTTGGAGTGTTCGTAAGATTTCGTCGTCCAATTTACGTCTAGTTTTAGATCTCAACACTTCAAGTTTGACCTAAAACCCAACACCATCTATACCAAAACAATGTCCATTTTATGTTGACGATATTAAACACGATGATTCGGAGTTACATTTCAAGTCACGATTCGGGGAATGCTTTTCGGATGGATGTGTTCCTCGTAAAATTTTGTTTCAGTGCCTTCTGACGTGAAATGTTTTTCGCCGCGATTGAATATGCGTTTAATATAATTCAATCTTGAATTATTGAACTTGCCTTTGTTGTTGAAAGCTGCTCTTTCCAAAGAAAGTTAGAGCTTTTTCAAATGAATTTTTATCAGTTGTAACCTAATTGGCATTGCAATCATCCAGGGAATTGTATAGCATAAGTCCCATATACATAAATATGCAACCGTTTATATAAAATAAAGCTTTTACTAACGATAAAGGTTCTGTTATGCATTTGTAGGTTCCTCAACACGCGTCTTCATACTTAATACTTAATTGAGACTTCCTAAAAGAAAATTACAAACTAATTACAGAGTTTAATAAAAATCTGGAAATCATTTAAACGTAGAGATACGCTGAAAAGAAGTTACGAAATTTTTTGTATGTAACGATTAATATTCTGCAGGTATATTTCACTTCTGTCTGGGTCTGAAATCCCTTTGCGCAGTAAAAAAATCAGAGTTCTAAGTAAACGCAATCAAAAGATACAGCCGTTATACTCCTTTTTTGTCGCATATCTTGACGGCCAAAAAGTCAAAACCCGTTGACATAGAATCATGAAATATGGCAAGAAGCAATATCAAATAACACAAGTAAAGGAAAAAATCCGAAAACTATATTCGTTTCGTGTAGTTATATTACTGAATATTAATTAATACTAATATAATAAAATAATATAAAGTGATATTGGTATTGTGGTGGAAATTAGGTGAGGCCTATGTTCAACAGTGGACGTCGTTGGGCTGATATGATGATGATGATGAAAGTGATAAGCCTATAGCTAGGTATTGCGTTACCTACTACTATTAAGTACTTATGTGCATTAGCACAGAATAAGTAATTCACAAAAAAAAACATTTCAATCACAAAAAATTACATAATCGTACAGAACCCTCGATGTGCGAGTCTGACTCGCACTTGGTCGGTTTTTTTATATATCATGCGAAAATCTTCATAAATTTCTATATGTAGCCAGTACCTAGGCCCGCAAGTCACTGTGCACTTCCTTATAAATTGACACATCGCGTGTTGATATAAAATGATAAAGGTACAAAATGTAAATATAGATTGATTCGGGTTGTATAAGTACTTGCGCAAGGCTAAAGGTACGATAGATACGCATTCGGAAGGTTACGTCGGCTTCGTGGAAGTTGGAAATCCTATTTTGTGCCTAAAAGCGAGCTTTGGCCCTCCCACTAATGACATTTCATGAATACTACAAGTTCCGTTGAAAACTCGCGCATTAATAATTCTGAGGGAAAATCATTTTGGTAAGTGCTCTGCAAAGTATTTCTGTATAGGTATCTGCTTTCAAACTAAAACTTAGTTTGCAGCCGAAATCAAACAATTTACTTCGGAACGAAATCGACATTCATTTAGTTGCAACCGGTTTTAGAGAAAAAGAAAAACCGTATAAGAAACGAACTGAAAACATTGTGACCTATTCACCTTAGAATGTGAAGAATTCGTTGAAATGTTGGTCGGTAGTTCGGCGGGTAGCTACCTCAAAAGGTTGGTACTAAAGATAAGCAAGTCAGTATTTTATAAGCTTACTTTGAGTTTTACGCATTCGTTCGTGTAGATATTTCTTTTTATCAAAATAAAGCTTTTTAAAGCAAAAAATAAATAAAATTGAGTAACACAGTTTGAAAACTTATTTCAGTAATGTGTTTACCGAAAAGTTGGTATTTCAATTTAACAAATTAACTTTGTTGGAATTGTGGGTTATGTTAGTTAAACGGTACTTAATACACTAGAATAGTAAACAAAATTGGTCATAACTGTAAGCAATTAGAGGTGCTCATGATATTGTTCTTCTTTGCGTGAGGATACATAAAGAAAAAGGCAGCATATCTTTTTACATTAAGTCTTCAGAAAATTTCTAGAACCAGGATAAATGGTTCACGTGGCTTATGTAGCTTGTGTCGGGTTGAATTAGTAGTAGATAGACACTAATCTAATAAACGTAGGTAAGCAGAAATATTAGAGATTCCCAATTTTAAGGAAATAGTTTTAAACATAAAAATGTTTGTTTCCCTAAGATGATTTTAATCTATATTTATTAATATTAAAAAGTTTGTTTGTTTGTATGTTTGAACGCGCTAATCTCAGGAATTACTGGTTCGTTTAAAAAAAAAATACTCCTATACTAGTCTTATTTATCGAGGAAGGCTATATAAAATCACGTAACGGCCAATAAATGTAAGGGATTTCAAAACACGAAGTAAAGCTATACTGCACGTCTTTATCAGATAATACGATTGAACAATTGAAAAAACAAGATACAATATTGTTTTTAGGGATACCTAACATATGACCTTTAAGTACATACGTGCGGAGTTGTTAGTATTGACAAATTGACAATTGTCCGCACTAGGGTACAATCCTATGACACAGAATATTACACTCCAGACACCCACATAATTCTCGCACACAATTTGAACTCGGACTCGAATACTGAACAATCTGTTAGTCATGCAAATATTTGTCCCGTCACCCGTGTGTTCCTAAGGGACAAATGTTTATGTGATCCCTATTTAAATCGCAATGAAGTAAATGTTGTTCTTTGGGAACAAATTTTACTGCATTAAGAGAGGACGCGGTCTGCGAGAAATTTGAAAAGTAGGTATTTGAAGTAGCTATTGCTGTCGCGTTGAGCCTGAGATTTAAATGTGTGAATGGATGGTCCACATGCGTAGTAGCCCCCCCCCCCCTCCTCCTCCCCACTAGCATCTTCCCCGCGCCCGTGTACCGGCGAGTCGGCGAATCTACATTTTGCATTTATTTGGTTTTTGAAATTTGGACCGATTTAAGCAAAAATGATCCAATCAACACAAACCTCATTTTGAGATATTTGACTTTAAAATTCATTGCAGTATTTCTCTGGCTGTCAAAATGAGGTTTATGTTGATTGGATCATTTTTGGTTAAATCGGTCCATTTAATGTCATCGTGTTACTTAGTTACCTACACGTTGTTATTATTGTTTTTACGTGTATGTAAATAATGGAAAAAATCGTAGTACTTACCTTACCTCTATTTAATATTTATAAAATATTTTATCGCTAACCTACATATGAATAAAATGTCCTGAGGGTTCTGTTCGAATTATAATATCATTTTAGTTTTTATTAATATCATTGTAATGGTAATTAAGATCATTGTTGTATTCGTAAATCAAAGGCACTCCTAATACAGCAAGAGAATAATTATGGTACAAGAAGAGGTAGCATGAAAACAATTTTCAGAAGAAACTAGATTGTCCGTCAACTTGGTTATTCGTCAACAACAATAAAAGTTTATAAGCTGCAAGTCTTGATGAACTTGTAAAATATTATGGCTCAATAAATATACAAATAAAATATCGGTATAAAATTTCTGAAAAACTCCAGAAAATGGAATAGAAACTAAAAAAATATGTCTTATTTTGGCAAAATATCGAACCGAGCCCAGCAGTGGGACTTAATGGGTTGCTGATGATGATCGAACTTATCTAAACTAGATATTTCTTTTCACGAATGGCCTTTGCTTGAAATAATTGACGGGATCACACAATTTACCCGTAAGCGAAATGACGGAAATGACGATAGAATAAATGTCCTATTTATTGTTTTAAATTCTTTTTAGGGTTCCATAATCTATACTTCAAAAGGAAAAAAAAACGAATCATTATAGGATCCGTCTGTCTGTCAAGAATATTTTTCTCAAGAATGCGTAGAGGTATCAATCAATTTTGGGAAACCCTAAAAATACTCGGGTCTGCAATCCCTTGGAATAAATAAAATATCAGAGTTCTAAGTAAATGCAAGATATAAAAAGATACAGCCGTTTATGCTCCATTTTTGCTGCATATCTTGACGATCAAAAAAGTCAAAACCTATAGGGTACTTCCCCTTGACCTAGAATCACGAAATTTGGCAAAAAGCAATATTAAGTTGCACAAGTAAAGCAAAAAGTCCGAAAACCGTAAGCGTGTAGTTATATTATTATCACTGAACATATTAAAACTTTATTGGAACGGGTATAAGATGATACTCGTAAATAAATTGAATGAGAAAAAGAGTTTATTCCGGACTGATGTGAACTTTACGTGAATGTTTATTGTAACTTATTTTACTAACTTAACTATTGTATTTTAATCACAAATAATAAAAAAAATGTATAATCGTACGGAACCCTCGGTGCGTGAATCTAACTCGCATGTTGCCAGCTATATTAAATAAAATACCCACAACCTACACCTCTCTTGCATCCATTATAATGCGTGTATATGAATATACTTGACAAGACTAGTCTAACTTTTAGAGCAGCTAAATCAAATCGTTGTGACCTGATCTGATAATCTTATTAACTTAATAAAAAAGTCGGAAATTAACCTTACAGTTTCACAATTTAATAAATAAAAACAGTAAATCGTCAACATCGACATTGATGGACATCACTACAGTATCGATAAAAAAAATATCGACAGATACCACTTCCCTAGTCATATACATGTAAGTGACCCCCTTACCTCAAGTCACCCCCGAAAAGTGCGATAAAGACAGCTACAGCTCAGACAGATTTTAAGACAAAAATTTTGACGAAATGGACGTTTCGTATTCCCCTGTTTTCTCCTCGAAAACTGAGCGGATTCAATCCTTTTTTACATGAAAAATTCCAGAAAGAGTATGACTAGGTTCCTATCATTTTTTTTATGGAAATAACTAATAGAATTCCTCTGGTAGTCCTCTAATTACGACATTAAAAATACGGCAATTTTAGCAATATTTGGAGGCTCATATTTTCTTTATTAATAAGTTTTTCAAAAAAAGGAAATGATAGGGACATGCCTACAGCTGAACTTGAATTTTTGAGCTAAAAAAAATTACCTTTTAGACATTATTCAGGGAGAAAACAGGGGAATACGTTTGTATGAAGAATCGTGCGCCGCGTTCCCTCTTAACATTTGAATGTGCACGCATTTCAGGATAGACAATACCTTCGTGAAGATAACCTATCTAGGTTTAACCTATCATTAGAATTCTAGCGTCTCCACCGTCCCCTCCAGTGGGCGCTAGGCAAGAATATGGTAGTAGGATCCGGCTAAATATATGGGGAAGGGCGTGGGGCCAACAATAAAACACAACTGATCTTATGAAGTTATAGTATTAATTTTAAATGTCAAGGAGTGCGTGCACTGCACAAGAAATTAGAATTATAATAATGAGCCCTCTGTCTTCGACGGAAGCTCCGACGAAGACTCGGTTCGAATTTGAATTTGAATTTAGGATTTTGAATTTTAAATTATTAAAAGTAAATTAAAAAGAAATCAAAAAAGATCCAACAGTTGGTCAAAAGAGGTGCAGTCGTGCAGGACGTAGCCTGCAACGGGTGCAACCGTTACAGAATGACCGTAGAAACTGTCGTTATTTTGATATAAAACATATTATCGACCGTCTACTTTATTGAATTTTTACTAAGCCAACATTAATAAATTAAAGCTTACAGTTGTTAATACTAACACCACGTGCAACGAACAGGCGAAAAAGTAATTATGAAGAAAAATTTCAAGTTTCAACTTTTCGATACCGTTGTAAACAAATCCAATGATGTAAATAAAGCCAACGGTAGGGAGAAAAAACATGAAATAAATTACTATGTTGAGGTTTATTAAACTCGCAGTTACCGGGGCTTCGATCGATTGCTGTGCTGCCAGCTAAGGAAATTGGTCAGCATCAGTAGAGCGATTTTATTTAGTACGCTGAAGCGGTTTTGAAATGCCTTCAGATACCTTCATTTTACAGTCGTCCATGAGCTGCGTGTTGTACAGTTCTGTTGTCAGAACTAGTGGGAATATTTGTCCTATTAGTTCTGTGTGACAGTTCTGTGAACAGAACTAGTTTCTTCCCACTACTTATGTTGTGCAGTTCTGTTACCAGATCTACTGAGACACTTTACTCCTACTAGTTCTGTCAATCAGTAGATCTGTTTAACAGTTCTTTGAACAGAACTAGTGGGATGGGTACTTTACTCTCAAGAACATAGACTGAACGAAGCCGAAGGCAAAAACGAGTACGGCCTAATTTGAACCTACTAAGTTCATTTAAGCAAACGAATAGGCATTCTCAGGAACAATAAAGAGAGTTTAATAGCTATACGGCTTATTTATATATATGGGCTCATAAAATTCACGTTTTCAGTGTATCTGAGCGCTTGTCAGACGCGTGATTGCTCCCCGTACCGGCGTATATCTGTAACGTCTCGAATTCCTTCACATACACTCTGTTTTCTCTAAGTGGGTGTAACTTATATGGAGGGAGGGCACGTGGAATGTCTAATAACATTGCGTCTGGAGTCTGGAGCGACATAATCTTCTGATATACTATTTTTTATGTTCGGAAACGTTTATTCAGGTTTAAGGATATTATTAAGTATTGCGTTTGAAAGTGAAATATGTTTGCCAATTTTCACTCATAGCAAATTGTAAATAATAATTGTTTGAGTATCATTTAGCTAGTGAGCATAAAAATATATTCGGATGTGCATATGGGCAGCGGAGTGCGTGAAACGGCGATTTTATTGCATTGCTGCATTGTAACGAACCGCGAATAGGCAACTATTTATTTATCTTAACATTTAATTACTCCTATATTATTACAAACACGTTGTTTTAGAATCCCATTCAAACATATGAACGTAAAACCGTTGATAACAAATCGAAGAGGCGGAAGAGGAATAAAATAAACTCAATGCATCTCTTGGAACAACCAACAAATATTTCTAGTAATTTTCCGTACCTACTTAATTAAAACTAAAGCAATTAATCTAGTGCCATCTCCACACGAGTTTCCTGGCACTAGTCGTGGCGTCGAGAGAACATAAATACGAGAGTCTACCTGGTCTGTAATTTATCTCTTACCTACAGTCTACCTACTGAATTAAAGAGTCCTAAACATAAAATAGAATTGCTTCTTGTTTAATTGACACCGTGCTTTTATTTTGATTACTTACAATTAAGCTTAATTGGTTACAGTCGCCTGAAGTTTGTTGTTCCACCTAAATATATATAATAAGAATGTTTTATATGTCAGTTCTGTAGAAAGGAAAGCTTCTGAAAACTTGATGACTTTCTATAATTTGCGAGGTCACTGACCGCGGGTAATGTAAGTTATTTGGGCGAAATAAACCCGCGTCTTCGGACCTCTGCACAGTAACCAATAATCATTTAAGGGCCTATAACTGGTGATTTCTAAATAAATTCAACGACATCAAAATCGACCAATCGAATCTCTCGAGATTGTACAAGTTAGGAATGGAAAATACAATGAAAAAAACTTAATAAAAACAAAATTCTCATGGCAGTTGGGTGGGAACCAAGTTTGCTAGTTTCTCCCTTCTTTTATAAAATAACCGGCCAAGTGCGAATCGCGCACTGAAGGTTCCGTACGATTATGCAATTTTTTTTTGTGATTGAAGTGTAAATAGAAGGTAACGGGATTGCTATAGGTAAGTTAGAATAAATATTAGGAGACCTACCTAAGGTGCACCATCTTCATGTGACGTCAGTTCAGAATAAACTCTAACACTTACTAAATTTTTAGGCTTATCACTTTATACCTCTTATAATTTAGTAAGTAAGTACTTATATCACCGAATAAGTAATAGTACTTACAATATTCAGTGATAAACTACACGAGTACGGTTTTCGGATTATTTCCTTTACTTGTGCAACTTGATATTGCTTCTTGTCAAATTTGATGATTTTAGTAGGTCGATAATCGATAAAAATGGAGCATAAAGGGCTGTATCTTTTGATCCCAAAAAAAACTTAAGTTTTGCTCTCAAAATATATTTTTCTAATAAAACCTTATTACATTAATTTCTTTTTATCAACCGCGGAACATAGGAAGTCCATTAAGGCTCTATTCCTTTTCACCAGGCACGTTCAATGCATTGAAGATTGTACAAAGATTCTGTGGATAATCTCTTAATCTCATTGTTTAACACGCACAGAGGCTTAGATTGTATTCCTCTATTGTTTGGAAACTATAGCGGATCGCGAACTACGCTATTATTTATTTTTAGGGTTCTGTAACTCAATAGAAATAAATGGAACCCTCAAGTCAAGAATATTTTTCTCAAGATAGCGTAGCGATAATATCAAACTGAAATTAATATCAAATAGTCGAGTCTGAAAAATTTACGTCGGTACCATAGAGCGGTAGCGCGCGTATCCTAGGTCTATGGTTGGTACCTATCTACTTAATAATTACCGTGGATATTTATATCAGCATCTGGTGTTTCATTACCTAACAAGACCTTACCTAAATCGATCTAAGTATATTAATAAATACTTTTATTCATAGGTAATCCTTGTAAAGTGGAACGAACCGTATCAGAAGCTCGCATCCTGCGACAGTAGTGGAGTCATCTTCGTGTGGATCAAATACGAGGGTCGATGGAGTATAGAGCTCATCAACGACAGAAGTACGCCAGTCACACACTTCTCCTGGTCACATGATGGAAGAATGGCACTTATTTGTTACCAGGTTAGTGTTATTACAAGAATAAAAGCAGATATTACACGGTGTCTGTGGCAGATAAGACTAATTCATAATCATCAATCAATATGTCATCTTCATCATTTCAACCCTTAAACGTCCCACTGCTGGGCACGGGTCTCCTCCAAAGAATGTGGAGCTGACCAGACGGGTTGTATACCTGGGGTTTGTTTCGAATTTTCCTTTTCTCGCAGTATTCTATTATGAATACCGTCACTATACGAAGTTCATTATGTGTTACGAAACGAATTTAGTCGGATCTAGCCACGAATTTTTGCCATGAGATTATCTAGCGTAGGCAGGATTTTTTCTTGGTTAGCGACAGAGCAATTACTCAGTTCGCGAGAACAGAAATAACGACAAAAACGTCCACGAATTCTAGGTAGACCCGGCGCTTTTCTTAGCGTGTACAAGAGCACATTGGCTAATATTTTGAAAACAAAAACAACCGCGGTGTTGGCCTCGTCGTCATTATGATGACATTTTATGAATATAATATTATGGTATGTTATGAAAAAATGTATAGTTAATAAATATCACATAAACATATTATCTCGATAAATGTTACGCTACTTGTAAGTTGGGTCACCAAAGCTCCTCGGGGATAAGCCATGCGTTAGATAGCCTTGTCTCTTGTCACTATGACATACTTATACAGTGTTACACAACGCAATAGGATTTTTATCAGTTTGCTTGTTCACATGATGTGCCGAACTAATTTCTTATTCTCTAAAACAAAGCTCACGTTTATAAAGTAAAAAAAAACATATTTCTACTTTAAGAAAAGTCTTTAGATGTCCTCTGTCTACTTTATAATCAAAGAGATATGAGAAAGAACATGTTTCCAGAAGGTGCTCTGTTTTTCCATTCTAATGGGAAAACCCTAAAAACTAGGTCAAAAGTAGATGTTGGTATTGTTTGTGCATAATTATAACAAGAACAGGAAAAGACATCTCACATAGTCTGATACCTGTGTGTTTTGTTTCAGGTCGGTACTTCTTTCGTTTTATACGAAAAACAATATATAGACAATACGATAACCAATATTGCTTTGATAAATCTAGGATGAAATTCTCAAAACAAAGGTTAAATCAAAAGGTTAAATAAAGGTTTAAGGCAAAGCAAATATTCCATATCTCATAAAACCATAAACTCTTTTGATGAAAAACGTGATGAAACCATTATTATAACTTATGAAGTCTGTGCCTATTAAGTTGCCTAAACGTTATAGGGATGACAGGTACCTGAAATAATGGGTAATTAAGTTTAATTAGTACTTTAAATTGGCGTAATGTACGAACACGGAGTTAAGTAGGCGGATACTGAATTATTATTCGCAGCCTTTACAAGCTTTATAAAACATTGTTGTAACTTGTAGGCATTGCGTTATGTAAGCAAATTGGACTGAAAACGAAAATCTAGGTTTCGTTAACCGGATTTATATCAATTGTCTGTTTTGGTACGTAATGATTTTTGCTGGTGTATTGATCTAAATTTAGCGACAAAGAATAAATTCATTTATCAGAATTTATAAGGTTACTCGGATGGGTGACGTGTTAGCATAGCATATATGAGAGAGATGAGATCAAATGACAGTGAGAAGTCAGAGTGAGAGATTTCTCGTCTGCTAACTTCAATAATAAAGACAAGTCAAGTTTATGTCTCTTGTGGTACACTAAATCAAAAGAGAAATCACTAAATACCAACTGGTGACTGGTGATTATTAGTCATATTATCTATTCTTATTTAGTCATATCTATAAAATAGAAAACGTCTTCTGTTTACCTTTGACCGAATCCCATTTAGCGTATCGACAACGTGTCAATTCAATTTTGCCACGTGATGTGCATTCACGTGAACGAGGCCCGAAGTATCCGTTGGATAAGTCAAAATGTCGTAGCAATTTGTTAAAAGGCTTCGTGAAGCGAACCGTCCAACGTAACGTGACACGTTTCAATACAAACAAACCTAAAACGTGCTAAGAAAGGTGTGCCCTATTCTACGGGGGCATACATCCACATGTTATCCGTCATATTGTTTTAGATCCAACACCAATAAATCTATGTAATTGATTGCGCGTTTGGCTCGCTCGTTCATCTTCGACGCCCTTGTCGTATATTTTGACAACTGATGGCCGTGTCCAATGCCGACATAGTTTTAAAAAAAAAAATATTTTCTTATAACACATCATCAGTAAGTTAAAGGTTAAGTTGGTTTATGGTATTGTACTTATTAGGTTATATGTTTTGTGAGTCTGTTTGAAGAAACGGAAATAATCTGCGGCCATTATAGGCATTAGTACCTACCCAAGTCTCTATCTTTAGGTAACAATAAAAAATCTATCACGTACCTAAGTTCGGTACTATAACATTATATTGTTGCTCTTCCATTTACCACGCTACGAAAGCTAATAGAATAGCTTCATGTACAATTACATAAATTCCTCCGAATAGCAGAAGATATTTATTTTATCTGATGTTCACTGAACATATTTATTGAGTATATGGCATTACATATTCTGTTTACATTCACGAGAGGGAAGGACAAATTCAATGTCTAGTTACAAGGTTTCAAGACTTTCAAGATAAGTGGGACATGATAGCCTTGACAATATGATTTTTGGCACAATTTTCTTAGAACGTTTTTTATGCTAATGCTGGCAGCCAGCTTACTAGGGCTATTCGACAATTGGGTGACCAGAGGGTGTGGGACCTTTGAACTTATAGGTTTGTATCTTAAGTTTATTTTCTATAGTTCCGTTTAGTTTTCTTAATGTGATTGTATTGCTAACGTGACGTTTATGGGTTGAGGTGAGGATATATTCTTAATATACTTATTTTGTAAGCAACTGTGTGTACCTTTCACAAAAAGGTATAATTTACCAGAGTCGAACAAAAGGCGAAAAATAAATATCAACGTGGGTGTCACTTATCTGTAATATTCGTGTGTGTGTCATAGGCTTAAAATAAATTGTGAAATCTGCTAGGGTTGGCAAAGTTAGAAGCGGTTAGAGGTCCAATCCAATTTATTATAACATCAGTGGGATCGCAGGACGCAGACGTTATACGAGATGAAATCTTTCGGGTTGATTGATAGCCTATTTTCCGCGGTTTACGGGCTACTTTTATTGTTATATTTTTTCCCTTACTCTTACGTGTCGTGTTACTCTACATATTCTCTTAGTGCGGAAAGTGTTTCTCTCTTGTTTCAATCATATCTTCCACACTACATAAATTGTTCGTTTTATTCTCATTAGTTGAAAGAGCCGCAACTGGCTTGAGAATTGTTTTGAAGCTTTATTGGTTGTACATGCTGGTGGTCTTTAATATAAATGAATACTTAGGCAGATATTAACAAAGTTTGTATCGTAAACTTTGTTGAATACCCACTAACTTATAGTACTTCAAGAATGTTTATGATTGCTACAGGTTTAGATTTCGCAAGCAATTTGTAGATACTTCTGAAAACAACTTTCAGTGAAGCATATAGTAATATAGTGTCAGAGGCCGCAGAGGCGTCACCTCAAATTCCTAAAACATATGTTTTTATTTTGTTAATGTTTACCTAACAAAAAGAATTTCATCTTTGTTTTCTTCATCAATTATTTAATCTATACTTATATTAAAAAGCTGATGAGTATGTTTGTTTGTTTGGTTGAACGCGTTAATCTCAGGAACTATTTGGAGGTCGTGACCAACTTCTGTCAATATTTAGAAGGAGCGCTTTGAAAAGCGCTCCTTCTGAATATTGAGAGAAGGTGAATATTGTAAATATTGATTGTAAAAGTCGTCTCCTCGTGTCTGCCCTATTGATGAAGTCCAAATCTAGTGTTATGAGGTGTTAACTAAAGATAATTCTTATCAACAGGATGGATTCGTTCTAGTGGGCTCCGTGGCTGGTCAACGCTACTGGTCATCAATGTTATCGCTCGACGCTCGTATTACATGCGGCTGCTGGACTCCTGACGATAATCAGGTGTATCTTGGCACAGCTTCTGCACAGTTGGTCGTCATGGATGTCCACGGAGCTATGGTATCACAGGTACGGATAACTAATACTTTCGTTTAGTTGTCATAGAGTGAAAACCTTATTTGAATAGTTTATATAAATTATGAAAGAAAATACAATCTATTCTATTTTACGAATTTTTCAAAATTTATTTTTTACCATACTTACCCATATTTTGGTTATTTAGGTAGGTACCTCTTTTTTCTGTTTAAGGCTCGTATTCACTTAAAAACTCAAAGGTTAATAATAATGTCTGCAGGTTCAACTAGTAGCAGAAGGAGGCATCACTTCAATGGCGTGGTCGTGCGAAAAGTTCAAGATGGAGGAAGGTGAAGAGGGGGGTGAGAATAGTGGCGGCCACGTGTTAGCTGTGGCTCTAGGGAACGGGGAGATAGTGTTGCTTCGTGGGCATGATGACGTCAGTCCTGCGAGAGTCAAGACGGGGTTAAGGGGCAACACCTTGGCGATGGAGTGGGCTAATTCTAGAGAATTACTAGCAGTCGCAGGGACATTGCTTGCTGGTGAGTAATATTGTCTTATTTGACTTCTTCTAAGCCCATTCTCAATGGACGGAAGGTTCCGAATCAAAAGACGAGATGCATTTACCCCCTCCCTCCTCTCAGTGATTTCGATGTATGCACGGGTACGTTCCCTTGTATACTATGCTAGACTGTACTTATATACTCGACGCTCCTTATATAATCAAGGCTCCTTATATACTCAACGCTTCTTATATACTAGACACTCCTTACTACATACACGACGCTTGTTATATACACTAAGTACACTCCTTATATATGTGGTGCTCCTTATTTTATAAATGCTCCTGATATACTCAACGCTCCTTAATTTCTAAACGCTCCATATACTCGACGCTCCTAATTTTCATCAACATGATTTTCGATCCATCTGAATTCAACTCTTAGAAATAGAAACTCTAGAACCCATTCAGACAATCCGTCTAACTGTAAATAAAAGTTTCAATGGAACCGCGATATTGATAAATTGATGAGTGAGCGAGCCTTGTCGGTTTGATAAACGAAGCACTTGAATGACGACGCGGTTATTCAATACAACGATACATTCTACAAATGTTACCATTTACGGTCAGCCGATTATTGCAGCGTCATTTTGATAGGCTATTTACTATCTTTAACGTAGAAAGGAATAGGCAATGTTTATAAATATAATGGACGGTCGCGTGTATTATATTTCCCTGGTCTATTTATAGCTTAGGTCTATTAAAAGAAATAGGGTAAAGCGAGGAATATATCGTATCCGCCAAAGGAAGTATCTACACCAGAAGGCCACAGCCATAATAACATGAAAATGTTATTATGTTATTATCCTGATGGTGACTAGTGAGTAATGATGTCCAGAACTCATAGGGGTGGGGCGCGGTTTGCTACTCCCTTACTCCTAGTGTCGCAGGCGCCTATAGGCTACAGTAACCACTTCATCTGGCGGCCTGTAAGCTTGTTTGCCACCATCGTACATAAAAATAATTAACTAATAAAGCAATAGTTAGACTCAACTTATACTGTAGAGGTCTTTACGTGGTTTCAATTTACTTTAAATAGGCTTCATTTATTTTTTAAGTGAGCATTAATTACAATTTGAGTAATAATAATCGTTTGTTAACGCCTTGATCATCATATCAGCCTTAGGATGACCCAATATTAGACATGGGCCTCCGCAAGCGATTTCCAATTGGACGGGTCATATGTTTCTTGCCTTTATATATTTCATTGTTTTTATTCGCAGAGCCGGACGAGCCACCCGATTCACCTCCGTACAAGAACGTTGTCAAGTTTTACTCAGATACTGGAGCTCTTATCTATACCGTCCTTATACCTTATACACAGGTGAGTTGATTCAAGAAACTCGCAGAAGTCACATCAGGCACTAACTGACACCCATGGATTTAATATAAAATCGCCTTTGGCTTTGTCAACCTTAATCTAAATATGGCCTGATATGAATTTTAAGGCAACTTTAGTCTTCTTCCCTCATCTCAAGGATTTTTCGTCTTCTTACGACTATGTATGTACCTACTATAGTCTAATCTAACACGTTTAAGGTCAAAATCACCCAAATTTATTCAAGTATGTTACGAGTACACTCACAAAATTAGAAGAAAAAAATTGTGGGATGCAAATAAACATTGAATTATCTGTCCACTGGAAACTACGCTCAATGTATGTACTAGTGATAATATTCGTAATAGTTCCAACCCTTACCATCATAACATGTGCAGGCTCGTGTGACAGCCCTGACATGGGGTCACGCAGCTCGGCGGCTGTTCGTCGGTGTGGGCGGCGCGGTGTGCACAGCTCGAGTGTGGCGCGTGGTGGCGCCACTGCAGCTGTTGGCGCGCGTCAGAGCTGCCCAGGCGCTGAGGGACCCGCGCCTCGCCTCCCGCCTGCCTCTACCGCCGAGATTGCAGCCTGCGCTCGCCAACCTCTTCGCGCATACTATCCGGGTATTTAATTTAGACAGCACTTTCTTTTACGAAGGGAAATGCAGTTTACAAATTCCGCCGGGAAACGGGACGGTTACCAATACGGAGCTTGCCGGGCCTAAAAGGAGACATGGACCAGAATATTATAACCTTCTTCATTTTGCCTTACCGGGTGGGCTGCCGGTAACTCATACGATATCCTCGATATCATAGATCTATAAATCTAAACAAGTTATTGCCTCGGAAAACGTAAAATCGAAAAACATAATAAGTATATTATTATTATTAGTATTCGTCTGCTTTTTGTAGTGCAATGTGCCGGAGACGAATGAGCTCCGTCGCTTCGTGTCGCGTCCGCCGATGGCTGGAGGTCGGCTGCACTGTACCATGCTGCGTCACGACGATGAGGAGGCAGGCGCCTACACGCTGTACCTGGAGCATCTCGGTGGATTAGTGCCGCTGCTTAAAGGTCGCCGCACCAGCAAGATACGACCTGAATTTGTTATATTCGACCCGCAAGCTGAAGGTATATTTGCTGTTTCTTTTGATTTCGACCACCATTGGAATTTTGTGCCTATAAACTACACTGTATATTATTATGTCCTGACGATTGTTTACATAAGATAGTGTCAAGACTTTCCCCCCGATCCGGGCATCTGCCCACCTGGGAACCCAGGACTTATTGCGTAGCAATCATACACTCCTGCTACTTCCTGACAATTTTAACAGACGTAATGGTAACTAAGTAATTACCTATTATTACTGTCAAGCTTTAGCATCCCTCTACTCGGGAAAGGCCTGCCCTACCCTCATGATTAACACGCTTTCTTATCAGTGGCTAAAGTGGTCCACTATTGGTGTTATTTGTCCTTCATTATTAAAGTTCAATTATTGCCTACAAGGCCAAAAGCCAGATGGGGTAGTTGAACAATATTTATTGTTACCTACCTGTCATGTCTTATCTGCATAGTGGAACAAGTGACGAGCAGCGTGGTGGTCCGAGCTAGCAGCAGCAGCAGCAGCAGCGGCGCCGGCAGCTCGTCGAGTGGCGGCGCCGCGTCCCCGCGAGCGCCCCGCACCCCGCGCGCTCCCCGCGCCGCGCCCCCACACGCCGCGCACACTTCGTCTTCTGACACCGAGCGGGAGGAAGGTACGTGCTATACCTAACATGCTCATGAATCGACATGAACTTTGCCAGATGGCGCACATACCTAATAATATATTAAAAATTAAATAATTAAAACACGTCAAATATATCAATCAAATCATACAACTGAACACAGATAATTAATTATCCAGATAATACCTATGGTACCGCTCTATGTTCTTCTGTTAATTCGCTTAACGTGCGAGCGAACGGGATAGTACCTGTTGAATCGAAATCGTTGACCCTCAAGTCAAAGTAATATAGGTAATTACTTAAGTTATTAAATTCCAGGTAACTATAACATCCAGGTGAGTACTAACTACTAAGATGATCTGTTTGATACAGGTTGTTCTGGTTCTCCAAGACTACAAAGACGTAGGCGGGCGAGGGAGCGACGTAAGGCACGCAGCGCCAGTGAGAAGGACGAACCTCCTGATGAACTCGCTTATATTGACTCCTTGCCAGAGGTATAACGGAACAATTTATACATTTTTAAATAGAACAAGCGTTATACTTTTAATTCATAATTCATTTATTCATAATCTTACAAGCTAACAGATGTGCCATCCAAAACCCTTATAAGATCAATTGTCTAATTATACGTATAGATTACAATCAATTAGAATTACAATTAGATAAATTAATTATAATAATAATTATAATAAAATTTAAAATAAAATTTTGTCCCTTTGTAAAAACCCATATTTAACGTTGTCTAGCCATTTTTTTATATTTTATTATGAATTAGCTTGATCATCATTTCAACCCATATACGTCCCATTGCTGGGCATGGGATTCCTCCAAAGAATGTGAAGGGAATTTAGCCTATTATACCACGCTGGCCAGACGGGCTGGTATTGGGTTTGTTTCGAAATTTCTTTTCTCACAGTGCTCTTGTCTGCATAAGGTTAAAGTCGCACATTAAGTATTCTTAATCCGTCACTACGCGGATTTGCTTGATACTTATGACAATAAAAACATCTTACAACTTACCCTCACTTTAATACTTTGATATCCTAATTACCTACACATTTTGACTGTCACCGTGGCGCAGTGGTTAAGGCCTCCCCACTACATCGCCGTGCTGGGTTCGATTCCCACACGAGACAAATATTTGTGTGATTCATAGATATTTGTTTCTAGTCTGGGTGTACTTTGTGTCCGTTAGTTTCATGTTTGTAAAGCTCCCCGCGACACAGGGCTTGTTCTCTAGTGCGGGCGTTGTCTTTTTAACGAAATTTAACGAAACATTGGTATAATTTGGTATTAACAACAACAAACAAATTATTGAAAGAAAATATTTTTTTATGCGTACTTTTTTTAAGATTTAGAGTAAGTGTCTACGTCATAAACTTATATAATAGCTATTATTATTTATTTATAAAAATATGGATATATGAGAGGAAACATGAATGGCGGAAGGATAAGATGTTTTAAAAATCACATATTCACGAGTCTTTTTGTTACAGGACGTACGTTTAGTAGAAGTAACATCTAACATATGGGGAACTAAGTTTAAAATGCACGGTTTAGCTAAAAACGTTCCCGCTAATCTAGGCCAAGTTACGTACAAAACATCCTTACTTCATCTACAGCCGAGGCAAATGACTCTCATGATAACGGAACTTAGGGACGACTACCCGGTCGGCCCAGACCCCACTTTTAACCCTAATATATTTTCTGAAGATGAGGAGGAAGTATTCCAGTCCAACGATTCCAACGATTCTCCGTCACATACTAACAATAATATCCGAAGAAAGTTAACCCTTAACGAAAGAATGAACAATACAAACAATATTATCAATCAAAATGACAGTTTTGCTTCTAATAATAATAATTCTAACGGACCGTCCCTCGCTAGAGCAGAATCGTACGACGAATTTCCTTATATTGATACTAACGATGCTGTTAATAATGTGCCCGAGAGTGTTTACTCAACACCTGTGAGACACCAGACGCAACCTGCTGAGAGGAGAGTCAATAACCCTGCCGGAGTACCAAACCGTCACGCCATATCTCCTTTAAGATGCGAAAGCTCTGTACCGACACTACAATCACCTAAAAACGCAGTAGCACCAACAGATATTATCTTTGAAAGGCCGTCACCACAAACCGTAACGTGTGGTGGTCGTGGTGACTTCTGCGGTGGTAGGACCGACTACAGCGTCCGAGGCGATAATGTCTCCTTAAAAGGGAACTTGTCCAATATAGAGCAGCAAACTTTTAGCTTAAATTTAAGTCACGAGCCGAGTAGACAGGTAACTATCAAAAAATGTGACAACCACGTCACTGATAATTGTCTTTCTAAACTTCGCAAAAACATTTGTAGTAGGGGCGAATCTGGATCGTTCGATATGAACACCAGGATTTTAAAGTCACTTTGTAATAAGAATTACGAACATGAAGTGCACCCTGATGCCCTGAGCAAACGTGGCGACGCACTAAAACATTTGCAGAAGAGCGAGGACTTAAAGTTCATAGACGAAGAGACCCCGGTGGACACTACAATTAATAACCTCACAGAAAAAAGTAGAGAGATGAAAGTACAGAGAACGACGACCGTAGTACCCATCAGTCCAGTTTGTGCCACTGTTCCCGTGTACGACACCATGACGCGGAGCTGCAGCGTCGGTTATCTCGACCTCGTCGACCCCCAGGTGCTGCACGCTCAGGTCAGCCTGACAGCTCTCAGAGGAGAGCCACCTCGGCGACTCGTGCTCGTAAACAACAAGCGCCACAGGCGGCAAAGGCGACACGTTCGTGCCGCCGATATGAAGCCGACCGAAAATACGAAAACGCCATGCTTGCGAAGGTGCGGCAAGTCGAGGAGCCTCGACTCTAGTGAAATGTCACTGACGGTAGACAAGAGCAAACGGCAGTCGCGAATAGAGACGGTATCGCCCAAAGTAGACACGACGTCCGCTAACTCGAGCAGTAGGTGCAACAGTACCGGCGGCGAGGACAACAGCGCCACCAGCGCGGAGGAGAGCGCGCGCGTGTCGCGGCGCGACTACCCCGTGTGCACGGCGTGTCGCCTCGTGTCGCCCTACGACCGCCGCGACGTGGACGCAAGCACCTACGTCTGTGTCGCCTGCTCCCCGCGCCCCACCCCGCGCCCCGCTCCGCCCGCGCCGCCGCCCCTGCCCCGCGCGCAGCACACCGACAGCGACTCCGACTACAGCAAGTATTATAGTTAGTACAAAAAGTAGATGCTTCACTCTCACCCGCCGACCAGCACTCGCGAACCGACGACTACGAGACTTTGGGTAACTAACCGACGGCTTTCTATCCCGAGCTGCACCCTTAGACCGCCAGACACGTTTGTCGAACGCGGAGTTCACCAACCGGTACATGGTCTTCAACTCCGTACCCCTCAGCGGGTCCGCTAAGCACGGCAAGCCACCTATGCAATAACGGGTCATCTACTGGTGCCGAAAGCTTCACACGCTTTGAACCCTTTAGCAGTACGCTTCGAAACGCATGAGGCTTTGTAGGAGTCGACAAGGCATGGGCACAGGTAGAGTCAACAAAGTAATTTGTTACACAGCCAAAATAGCTAACATTACTTTTCTGAGCAGGTTCGTTGGAGCAGCTGGCATTACGGTTGTTGGCGTCGCGGTCTTCTCGTAAAGCGGCTGCGCGGGAGGCGGCGGCTGCGCGAGAGACGAGCTCGGCGCCGGCGTCACCGCGCCCGCGCCCGGCACGCAGCCACCCCGCCAGCCCCGCGCCCGCCTCGCCCGCGCCACGCTCTACACCCAGACGACATCGTTACTCATCCGCCTCACCTATTAGGTACCATACATGCTAACCATAATATATAATAAGTTTTAAAGCAAATGAAGCCTACTTTTTTAGTGATCAAGAAAAATTCAATATATTTGAAAAATGGACATAATATTTTTCAATTCTGCATTTGCAGGCAGCTTTTGAACTCGCCACTCTTGAATAGAAGAAGAAACAAGAAACCGTCCGAGAGTTCCGATGACGAATACTCGACTGGGGGAGGCTACAGCGAAGTCAACGGCAGAAACTACAGAGACCTCGAAAGTTTCCAGAAGGCGCAACTTAGAAATAAGGTAGCATATTGCGAAACTAACTCTTGATGAATTTGTACATATTTTCTGTGAAAACTTTATGAAAGCTTCAAGTGTAGGACTTCAAAATTCTTAGCATTTTGGCAATTAAATAACCGTACTCAAATAATAAATTCTATAGGCTTGTAATTTTTTTTTTGTCCCAAAAATACGACATACACGTAAACATGATATAACTTGCAGTTAAAACGCGCGGGTGGCAACATGGGCTCGGCAACAGCTTCTAACAGCAACGACAGTCGCAGCGACAGCCGCAACAACAGCTCGCGGCGGCAGCTAGTCATGCATAACAAGGCACCGATGTGGAACGAAAACAGCCAAGTGTACCAGCTCGACTTTGGAGGTCGCGTCACGCAGGAATCAGCCAAGAACTTTCAAATAGAATATCACGGGAAACAGGTCAGCGTTCAATGCTTATATTTTTTACACAGCGCCATATAGCCCATAGTACATAAGTTAATTTAGGGATCTAGACAACTCATAAACATATGTAGGTACGTACATAAGTAATAATATATAGAAATTATTTTAGATTAAAATGTAATAAAACATGTCTACGTTACGTATTTTATTCTATGGAATCGTACCTAAATACTTATTTATTAGCTCAACATTTCGATCGAATTGCACCGATTGTGGTCACGGGCCGACTTTATTTATTTTAATAAAAGAACAAACATACAATTATTATTACTGTCTCTGTGGAGCAACAAGAGTGTGTACAACTACAACGCATGAGGTGCCAGGTTCGATCCCCAGGTTGGCTAAAATGGTATTGTGTTTTTCTGTCTTAAAATCCTTAGTAGACCGGGGGTCTGGAAATGTGCCTGTATAATAGCAATAGACTCGCCCCCTATTACCTACATGAGACCAAACATAGCTGGCGAAATGTATGACGAACCTCTGCCTACTCTTTCGGGAAGAAGGTGTGACGTTGTCTGGTCATGTCACATGAAAATAGTTTGATGTTAGTGCTAGCAATTCCTGATACAGTACTTGGGGTGCAACAGCTGCTAGATACTTATAATACAAACTAACGCAGCCCGCTGTTGCACTGTCATGAGCGTTGAACCCGCGCGTCAGGTGATTCATTTATAATGAAAATAAGGTGTCCCTTCTATAAAAATATAAACCTTAAGATTTATAGGTATTTTACCAACTAAGTATTATAAGTTTAAACTTACCTACATTATTTTGTCGCATAGGTGATGCAGTTTGGGCGTATCGACGGCAACGCTTATACATTGGACTTCCAATATCCGTTCTCAGCGCTCCAAGCCTTCGCAGTGGCACTCGCGAATGTCACCCAACGTCTCAAGTGAACATTCCATCCGATAGTATCATCGACATAGCCATCTTCATCCACAATAGCGCCATCTGTAACCGACAGGGTACTACTACGGGTAATACCACATGACAACGTGTTATTGAGGAAACTAGGATTACACCACGGGCGTAGCCAAGTTTTGTCATCATAGGGTTAGAAAATAAACAACAAAGGTTTGCTGTGAAAAAATAGCAGACGGTTGATTTCAGACTTAAACCTAATCAGCAAGAGACCGGGACAGACATTTAAGAAGTATCGAGTGTTTTCGTGATCTGTGAAAATATTGATCCAATATTTTATATATTACGGGACGAGTTTAAATCCCCAAAACTCCTCCTCTGGCTACGCCCGTGGATTCCACAATGGACTAAAAATATAAGTACCTAATACCAGTTAGGTAGGTAATCTACCCGCACTGATATCGAAGCTATCAGCGAATCACTAAATTATGATTAAATGAACTGATCGAATTTGAGCAATTTTTGTCCATAGTTTCAAATAATACCAATGGTATCAAGCGTTTTTCTATCTTAAGCTTGTAGTTTAAGGTGATAATGCAGGCATTATCCACTGTACCTAAGTCATCTCGAGTAATATACGTCGGCAATTCGGCATCATCGTAAATAGCTATCAAACATCGCTGCTAATAAAGCTTACAATACATAGTGGACAGCGAACTCTCATTCATCAATATTTTTTACACAAGCGTAGATAGGATAGCTTTGTAAAGTTTCAAATTCAGTCTCAATGCCGAGATATGACATTGTGACAAAAATAATGTCTTAAATATCCAGATATCGAATACGAAACAATATTTTAGGAAAGATTTTGAATATTTTCACATTAGAGAAAGTCATAAAGGAAAAAAAGGTGGGTAGGTAAAACTTGCGTTCACGTACTTTATGCCCCTGAAGATTCCTCACGCCCAGCGCCTATTCATTACTATTCTTTGATTAAATATTACACATAGTTCGGCATTTTTCCTAACACTGGTTTAGTGTCGTAGATTTTTTACCTACTTACCCTTTTTCTTTTAATAGTTTTGACAATAGACCATAATATACACATTATACATGTACACACAGTTTTCGAATGAACTGACTAATTGTTACAATACGTAGAAAAAGTCTGTTTCTATGAACTGTCTCCAACTAGTCACCGAAGGGGACAATCTACAGAGCGGAACAGTATCGTTTGATTTCGAAAGAAAACAGCGCGTGCTCAATCTCATTCTCATTCAGTCTATACACGCACGTAACGGTTTCCTTTTGAAATAAAACAATACATAAGTACCTATTTTACCACGTTCTGTTTTAATAAATTGTCGCTCGAAGGCTAGCTTTTTGCCAGAGATGTGCTAAGTTACTGAGCTAAGATTGTCGTTCAAACCCATCAATAGGTTATAGGAGACCTACATTAATTTTCATATAGCGTAACTTAACTCTAATGGAAAGGAGTTAGAAAAAAAAATCTAAGCTAGTCTGCGTTCTTTATTCAAACAATTTAAGTAGGATAAAGAAATGAGCTAATAAATAGATGCGATCCGCTATTATTCATACATCTTCCTCTCACAGCTATCATTTTCATAGCAACTGCTACTCCTGCCGGTACACAGCTTAGCTTTGGAGGCAATAGGCACATCTCAGGTAGATAGGCAGCCTAATTCTGGGCCTATACCTAGTCATCTTATAGTTACCACACGTCTTGATGTTGTTAAACATTTTTAACAAAGTTGTTAAACTTCTAATGTGGCCACTAGAATATCTTTTACGTGGTTATGACATGACATTTACTTTTGTTGTACTGTTGAATTATATAAATAAGCGTAATAAGTTTTGAGTTATTGAATATAATGGGTACGGCCTAGGTATGTCACTATATCATGATCAAATCCCTATATTTCATCAATTGAAATTATAAGTTATTTAGTAAAATTAATGTGCAGTTAGCACACCCTGAATAGAATCATGGATATTGTTGTATTTGTGTGTTTATATTTAAAGTAAAGTTGTTGTCATTAAATCTATTGCATTTATAACATAATGTTCTGGATATGTTATAATTATTTATACTCTATTCATGTACCGTCTCCTTTATGTAAAAGAACTGATTTATAACTCGACATACCCATAGATACATAAGTGCATACCTAGTTAAGTTAAATTAGACACATTCGCACTTATTTTTTTAATTTATTCAAAATTTACATATCTATGGTTAATTAATAGTCTAGAAATTATGTTCACCTATTCATTTAAAGACTGCACTATATTTTGATACCTATTTTATTGATTGTAACTTCTTATTTAATAATAATGTTAAGTATGTATTAAGCCGTGTTGGATTTGTTTTTGTTGCTCAAAAAATCCTTTAGATATTTAGATGTTGTGATGTTGCATGATTAAATAAATATGAACTAACATGCATTACTGTCATTACTATATGTTGCAAATCATTTATGTTAATTAAACAGTTATTAATGGCGTTTTTGTTGTATAAAATCGTTTAAGTGCATTTGTCAAGTCCATTTTGTTAGCGACACGAGGCAGGCATGTTAATTTGCCCGCTCTGTTTTTATTACGCTGCCAAACAATTGTTGATTCATTGCTTTTTATTTGATATTTCACTTGTCCATTGTACATACCTACCTTAGTGGCAAAGTGTAAATAAAATATTCTCCAAATAAACATGAATTTTTATTGAACAATAACTTAACAACTGTGTAAATTATAGCACTGTCAGTGAAAAGAAGGGAAAAGATAAGCGTTTTTAATACAATATTCAAATCTTTACTAATATTATAAAGCTGAAGAGTTTGTTTGTTTGAATGCGATAATCTCAGGAACTACTGGTCCGAATTGAAATAATATTTTAGTGTTGGATAGCCCATTACAAGGAAGGCTTTAGGCTATATAACATCACGCTACGGCCAATAGGAGCTGAGCAGTGGTCAAATATAGAACGACGAGAGTGAAGCCCCGCGCGACAACTAGCCGTTATATATATATCTTAACTTATTTTAAATAAATGCTTAAACAATAATGAAAAAAAAATGATTCCGCGCCTCTCGCGACTCTTTGCATTCCGTCTTCAATGCTCATTCAACTGAACTACGAAGGATCAAAGATTATCGAAGATCAAATTTGTCCTATACTTGTCGACTTGCTGAAGTCATAGTGACGTGGGTTACTCTAAATATATCCAGTCGCGGTATAAAAAAAATAATTGGTATTAAACACTTCTTAAAAAATAGTTATCCAAATCAAAGGTAATAAGGCTTAATATATCATGTAAATATTCGTATCTTAGGCCTTTTTCCACTGAGGGTGCGTGTACGTAGTCGGCGCGAGGAGACGCGTGGGAGGCGTGTATTCAGTCATGTTCATTGTCCCTTGCTAGGACTACGCACCCGCTGCTAATCACTCTCACTGCCATTCTGTCCTGGCACATAGTCTTCATCATCTTCGTCCGATATCTCAAGGTCATCCAAGTCTTGGAAAAGAGATTCATCCACTTTGACCGCATCTCCTGTAAATACAATTAAGTAGTCAAAAGAGGCTGCAAATGGTTCGTGAAATTAACAGACGGCTGCTGCGTCGTCTTTTTCTTTTTCTTAAATTGTCTAGACTACGACAATTACGAAACTTACTCTAAAATATGAAAATCGACATGAATACCTACTTACTACTGAATAAATATTGTACCTATGTAATTCATGCCTCAACAGTCTTTTTTTTTTTAAAGTCTAAAAACAATCTTAACCCTTTAAACACCAGAGACGTCTATACACGTACCACGCCAATGACGGCATGGCACGTCAAAAATGTACTGTATTTTAAAAGCTTGGCGCTCAAGGCACGGCGATACCGATTTGACGTGGCGGTCAAAAGGTTAATCATAAGAATCAATCTTTATTTTAGTCAGAAAATAAAGTTTTAAATAAAAATAAAAAAGTTCTTTGATCTTTTCAAGACTGAAGAGTTTGTTTGGTTGAATGCGGTACTCTCCGGAACTACTGAACGAATTGAAGAGTTACGGGAACAAAGCCCCGTGCGACAGCTGGTATTATTCAATTGAAACACACTTTAACCTCCGAAATACTCAGGGTTCATAATAGAAAATGTATCCATTTAATATAAGTGTATTTTTAATTTAATAATTGACATTGAAAAAGTTGATAGCACTCACCATCATCCAAGAATTTAAGATCTGATTCATTGAGTGTAGTGTCTCTCAGGAAGAGTTCTCTGCCAGTCAATTTGTTTTTCTCTTTGGCCTCTTTCTCCCTCTTTGCTGGAATGCCCATATCTATCTCAAATTGTTTCCTCCATGCTAAGAATGATTCCACTGTCACTCTGGTGCCTTCAAATCTTTTCTGAAATTCAAAAAATCTATTTTTAGAACCAATTTAACTGGTTTTTTTTTTTGCCATAATCCCTGATAGTACAGAACCCACCGATTTTATTTTATTATCTGTGATTAAAATTTTGATGTAGTAAAATGATGGACCTATTTATGTAATGGAGTTAATCCTTACTAACACTTTCTTTCTTTCTTCTAGACGGAAGCCAGTGACATAAATGTTTGCATAATTAAATTATGTTACTATCAGGAAAAACCTGTGGTCCACCGGCCACAAATGGTAGGTTAAGAACCACTGTTATAATCTAGTGTAAAATAGAGTTTATTCCTTGTACAGGTTTACCTAAAAAAATAGAAACATTCTTTACCAATTCAGCTTCCTCTTCAGCCTTCTTTTTAGCTAGAACTTGTTCTTCTCTCTCTTTCTTAATGGTATCCCATTTTTCATTAAGCCACTCTTGTCCTGCTGACACTAATGTAAATACCATGACCATTCCTAAGTTTTCTTTTCCCTAAAAAGAAAATATACTTATCTATAGTATTCACAAGAAATTGAATATTTTATAATCTTAATTTATTACTAAGCTTTTGTATGTAATTTGATTATGGATGGTAACATTGAGAAACACATAGTAAAACTGTAATGAGCTCCATAATGAGGTTTTCTCAAAGTAATGCTATGAGGTGCTTGAAAAAGGATTGAATAAGTATTTAAGGGTTGGCAACACACTTAATTGTGATACCTCTGGTCTTGCAGGACAGCTACAGTAACCTCTTACCATCAGGTGGGAGATACAAAAGTTGGCTACTGTCGTGGTATTAAAAAATTAACAGCTATGAACAAAATAATTTAACATTAAACCTATTTCAACACTTAATTTAATAGGCTACTGATATAGAATTTTATTTAAAATGAAAGAAAATATTTTCAATTAAACATTTGGTTATTGGTTCTAAATATAACTCATCTATGATATTGATAAACATAAACCTCTCTTTGAACATAAATTATTAATAATTAAATAGATAATATAATTTAATACAGAAACTGTTTATGAGTTATTACTCACATTTGTATAGCATAATTTATCAAACATGTACAATGTATTATACATTATTCTATTGTTTTTTGTTTCTGTTCTACATAATAATATGTAAGAGTATACACAGAATATATTTTTTCTTATGCACAGGTTAACGAAAAAAAGCAATAACATACCTGTTCTGTTAAATGTGAGAGTAATTCATCCTTATCAACTACATCATCGAAGTTTTCTTCATTTTCTATTTCTATGATTGGTATCTCGTCCGGGTATTTGGCGGTGTATGTGAAAACTAGCTGGCACGCCAGCCCTTCTCCATCGTCAAATTCTTCAGATTTAATTGGTATACTAAACTTGTGGAAAGGTTGTACTTCAATTACTGCAACAAAGTTACATAGGTCGATCGATTTATTATCCTTACCATGTTAACCGGTCTTTTTCTTTGCACAAAACAGCTTTAATTGATATAAAAGGTACTGTAAACTTCGATATTACTAAACAAAACTGTTCTAACGTATATTGTTAATTCCAATAACCACTTACTTTGCATGTCACCATAATAAATGGAATCTAAGGCTTCCACCTCGCTTGTCTGCTCATAATGATAATCCATGATAAAAATTCAGATTTTATTACAAATACACACGTTTTACCTATCCCACATACACATTTTTTGTATCTGTAGAAGATGGCAGATTTTGATTTTGACAGTGTCAATTTGTCATATCAATTTGTGTCAAGTGTCAAAATTTCATGAACGATTACTCTATGGTTTACTTCAAAATTTGATTTAAAAGATTTAAGGGTGCTTTAAAATTTTAATCTGCCATTATTTCAGCCGCTTTTCAAGTGAAATTTTCTCAGTTTTTTAAATCTCAATAGGGTTGAATCAAATCAGTAATGTTTAAAAGTATTCTAAATTTCACGTCTATAAATACATAAGACTTCAAGTTATAACATTGTGACGGAATATGGACAGAGCAAGATTTATGTCTGTGGACTTTGGTCAAGTTTCTTTTGTACTAGTACGGAACCCTAAAAATAAGAAAAACCTAAAAACGAGTTTGTATTTTTTTTCTTGTATTTATTAAAAAGACAACTAGGCACTAGGGAACAAGCCCTGTGTCGCGGGGAGCTTTACAAACATGAAACTAACGGACACAAAGTACACCCAGACTAGAAACAAATATCTATGAATCACACAAATATTTGTCTCGTGTGGGAATCGAACCCACGTCACCCAACACGGCGATGTAGTGGCGAGGCGACCACTTTAACCACTGCGCCTCGGTGACAGTCAGTTATTTACAATAAAAACTATTTTATTTAATAAATGGCCTTATTTGATATGTACACCATAGAGGTCAATGCAAGGAAGCAGTAGAGAGCGCGCGCGAGGGCCAACTAAACTGACCAAAGAAACTGACAGTTCTTTGCGGACAAAGAAGTCTCCGGGCGACAAAGTCACTCGAATGTCGCTAGTGTTCTACTATTAGGTCTGTGCTCGTGCGTGCACCTCCAACTGCAACTAGCTCGATGAGTCCGATGACTTGATAGAAAGACTATGACAAAGGTAGTATCCTTTATTAGTCTGTGATAGAGGGACAAAAAAAAGATTGCCGAGCAACTAAGTTGCTCGAGTCGTTACTCTCGTCGGCGGGCGCCCCCTTTTCTAAGGAAGGATTCTTTCCCACCTGACGGAAGACGCGTCGAGCGTATAATATTAATATGGGGATGCTGAGTTGCTCTATTTTATGATTTTATTCAAAACGTCAAATGTCAAATTGTCAATGTCAGCTGAAAGCTGGTGCTTCAAAGAATATGAAGTATAGTTGAATTTATAAAACAATTATTGAGAATATATAAATAGAAAGAAAGCACTAATTACGCCGAGGTCTAATAATACCCCATTACATTGGCTAAAAGATGGATACCCCAGATATATTAACTAACTACAGCCCTGAATCAGAACCAAATTCTACTGGGTAAGTTTTATAAACATTTATTTCTTACTCTCCAGTATATTTTTATTGATGTTGTTATATGATAACCAGAAATTATTTTTTAGGGATGTATCCTGTTTAACAAAAAGTGAAGATTTAACCGAGCTTCAGGAACAAGTAATAGCAAACTTTCAGAAGCCAAATGTGCCTAATGTGAATGTCCCTGAAAAGATTATAATTTGTCTGGACATTTGTTATGATAACCATAACTCACTGTACTGTTTTAGTGATGGAACAACTTTCTCACCAATGAACATGATGAAACGAGTTCTAGATTTCTTTTTCCACTCCAAACATGCTATAAACAAAAGAACAGAGTTTGCAATAGTTGTTCTCAAAGACTCTGAACCATTGTGGATACAAAATTTCACCAATAATTTGAAAGAAGTTATAAACACGATAGATTATGTAAATCCAGAAGACTGTACATCAGAAACTTTTGACATGACAAAGCTATTCCAATTGATAAAACAAAAAGTTGACATTCCAGAATATAAGGAAGGAGAATGTATATTGCCGCCTCCATATGTAGTACGAATGATTGTATTGTATGGGCGATCTAACTGTATTCCAGTTATATCTCAAGATGATGCTTACTTCAATTTTTTGAAGAGACAGCTTTATTTCTACATAGATATTCTATTAGCACACGAGGAAAACTGTGCTCAATACAAATGTGTTCAGATTTACGATTCTCTACAAGATTTAGATAATGGCTACTCTTATGTATTTGAAGTTCTAAGAAATGCTACGAGGATTCATGATTGTATTGCTAAACTACTTGCACATCCTTTGCAGCGGCCATTGCAGAAACATACTGATTATGCTTTTGGTTCTAGATAATAACTAATTATATTGTATTAAAATATTTTTTTATCATAATTGTTTTTATTGACTCAAGTGGATTGTCAAGGCAAGGCAAATTTAAAGTAAGAAATTTTATACCTGTAACTAATTTTAAACTATAAGGAAACCTGGAATAATTATTCTTGATTAGTAACCAGTTACAGAAAAAGAAATAAAAATATTTTTTCGTAGCTGGTTACGAAAACGACAAATTAATTCTGTTTTCGAAGCTGGTTATCAAAGGAAAAAAAAAATTCCATGTTCATACGAAAGATCAGTTACATACGTGGACCGAAGGTTTTATCCTTTTCATTTAGATTGGAGATATAAAAAAAACATATACCGTAATTATACCAATATGCTTTTCTATAAATGGGGATGCTTTTTTGGAAAGGTTTTTAGGCTTGGTTAGAAACAAATCAAATCAAACAAGTTTAAACTCAATGGGGTTTTTTACTGTTGTTTTATTACAGAGTTCCCATGGCCAACCTTCCGACTACATCATCAGATAACAGGTCCTTGGCGGTCAAATAAAATCTTGTTGTGTCCACAGGTTGTGAGCAAAATAATTATTATAAGAGCAATGGCCCCAATATATAATAAATGGTTGTACTTCCAGCTAAATCTTCATTTATAAAAAAAGCTGTCTCAGTGGCAAAAATAGGCGATTGTGTTATATTTTATGTAAAAAAAAACAGTGGAACTCCTTTTGTGATATTTATTTCAGCTCTTAAAAGGGGTTATGAATGGTATAAAAGAAAAATAAACTAAGGCTATTTATTACACAATAGTTTCAATACTTAGACATATAATATGTACTTTTGTAGTTGATCAATATTTCTGGATCCCTGTTTATTTACATTTATTGCATTAAGCATAAAATGTTGTGTTGACTGATTGCTCCTTCTTCCTATACGGGAATGGCTTAAATTACAATCAATGAAACTTTATATTATACCTTTAAACACCACGGACATACATATGTATCCGATAAACAAACAATTGAAAATGTGTCTTATTACATTAAAAGTAAGGTATTATTTTCATTTGCCGACCGTGGTAGCTTAGGCGGTCATAATATTAAATTCCAGCTATAATAATAATAATTCCAATAAACCATTTCAGAATCAGATTGTTTCTCTAAACTCGGGCACAGCCAACATTATAATTCCAACTTACCAATAGAAGATTTATTAATACTTCAAGACAAGATGACTAATTTTTGATATCATAAAATCTCAAGTATTAGAAATGATTGAAACATTAAATCAGTATCCTTTGAGCAAACCTATGAGTCATTGATACTAGAAGACATCTCATTCTTATTATGTGAATTTTGATTTGAACTTTTGAACGCCAACGCCGGCTATACTCGACAACCGCAAACGTGCCCTGAGCTCCGATGACGGCTATAGTCGACAAAACTTAGGTCCAAAAATACAAGATAAAGTTAATAAATCATTCCTTTTAGGTGTTTTATTGCTACAGCTTAAAATCTGAATTTCAAGGCTTGGCGTACAGGGCACGGAGTTGTCAATATGGCGTGGCATTCAAAAGATTAAAATTCCCACTAATAGATAGTTAGCGAGATACGCAACAATATCGCGAGGAATACAAATATCACGTGTAACTGTCACAAACACATAGCAAAACATTTTATTGTTTATAATATAAAACAAAAACTCACCAAGCTATACATTCAAGTAAAACATATAAAAATAAAGTAACATGTAAACAATTCATAAAAAAGTTGATTTATTTACAACAATTGGTTTTACATCTAAAGTGATCTTTATAAATCACAAAAATTTCATGTGAGCTATGCTTCCGTGAGAATTTTATTATGAGAAAAAAATGTTGATATTCTCATAATTTATATGAAAAATGGAATAAAAAATCTGTATTCTTCACTGCGGTCCAATATATTCAATTTAATAAATTATTCAAGAAGCCATGTATCTGACAGGATATCGTTCAGTTCTTGATCCATCACTGCCAGAGGCTATAAACTTATGAAGCTCTAAATAGTCTAAATTAATATTTTATAACCATTCAAGCTGCAACACTTATCATCAATAGATTACATAATTCAGATTTTAATATCCTACTATCACTATCTGCCTAATGTCATTAGACTGTTAAAAAATTAAATAAAGCTTGTATTACAATAATACGTGATTTTTCCCCAAGTACAAACGATCGATCGACGCGAGATTTCATACACATCAGTCACATACATTTCATTCTAGAGCTACAATATATCTGAGATCCTAGGGGTGTAACGATACACTATCGATGCCTAAGATTTGACACTGGTTAATTTACGAACGAAATAAATAACTTCACGTATCAGTCTCAATATTTTAAAAACTATTTACAATATCGTAATAAATTCAGCCGTCGTCAAACGGATCACCGAACGAGTACAACGCGGAACGAGAACGAGGCGCCGCCCGGCCGCTCCCGGAGCGGAGGCGGCGGCGGCCGGAATGTAACACGATTTCATTTACAGTACCTTAATTAAGCCAATATTTGTGATACTAAAAAGAGAATAATTAAAGCGTATAACCGCTCAGCCTCCTCGCTGAAGCGAAACGTCTCACGAACGTCCTCACAGTCGACGAACTCGGCGCGAGCCCGGCGCCCACCGGCGACCGCGGTCGCACTACTACATCTAAACAATATCACTATCGGACCGCGGTCCTTCGGGGCGTGCGGCCCAGCGGCGCGGCTCTCGGGAAGACGGGACTAGGGTGGGAGGTCGGGGCGGGTGGGTCACAGCACACAGGCGGCGAACACCGCCATGGCGCGTCAGGGCGGCGCGGGGGCGGGCGCGTGGGCGGGCGGCGCGCGCTCGGGCAGGGCGGGCGCGCCCAGCTCCGCGCCGCCCCCGCCGCACGCGCGCGCCCGCATCACTAGCGCGTACACGCGGTACCGCTTGATCTGCAACAACAAGCCACAATCTACGGTTCAGTTTCGCAAACATTTGAAGAAGTATAAACATTTTTGTCACCATATGCCAAGCTTTACGTAACACTCATAAAGAATATGTGTATATACCTCGTAGGCGAGATATTGTTCCTTATCCCTCGCATGCGGTGTATTGTCTCTGGCTTGTCGCAGCGCTAACAGTTCCTCCTCCAGTCGCTCAGACCTCTCCTCGTGATCGGCCAGCTGGTCCCTCTGTACATACAAAAAAAAACCAATTATTATACATTGTTGATTGAACTAGACTTCTATAATTTGAAAAAGTCACTTATCGAAACCTATGAATTTTGATAAGTGACTAAAAATAATCTAATCTAAATACAAAATTCATTAAACTTTAGTAAGTAAATATTAAATTAATATTAAAAACAATATAATATGAATTTTAGATTAGAAAACGAAATTTCACTAACTGATATAATTATCACACAAACTGACATCGACAATTTATGTAACCTAGTCAAGATAAGTAAAAAAAAACAAGCATGATCCCATGAATTTCCGTTTAATAATGCACGTACCATGGAGAGCTTGGTGTGAGTGCAGGGCAGCAGCGGTCGCTGGAACTTGCGCTGCGAGCCCACGCCGCCCGCCAGCGCCGCCGCCGAGTACGCGCCGCACACGAAGTTGATGGTCTCCACCCACGAGCACAGCTCCTTCGAGTCGCTGACGAACAAATATCACGTTATCGAGAACATGAGACAAAGCAGTAAACATATACACCGAATAGGCCGGACACCATAAACTGTCTCGTCAATACAGAGGCGTAGATACTTTTAAATATACGTATTTAAGAGCGTATTTATAATATATTTTAAATTTACGTGAAAGTGTATTAAAAACTAACGTACATGGCAAAAACAAGTTAACGTTTCTGTTTACCTCGTTTGAAATAAGTATTCGGCCTGATCAGCGGTCTGCAATCTGAATACGTGTTGTTTCTTTGTGTAGTCAGTCGCTTTAGTCGCCAACGCGTGATGTATCCTGTTTGAAAAATACTTATATTAGTTAAACTTCTTTAATTTTCCTGGTATAAAATTCTTAAATCACGAAAATTATGTGTTATTTTTTTTACAAAATTCTAATGTGTGCTCATCCTTAACCTATAGTTAGGGTTGGTTTCTAAAGTAAATTACAAGTACAAGTATAACAGTGTTGTCTTACCTAATGGCATTATGTAAGTTATCAGACATTTGACTCCGTCTGAAACCATGCTCATCCTTGTGTAAATATAGTACTAAGTCTCGTAGCGTGCAGTAGAACATCTTCCAACCTCGACGGCCGAAAGGTGCTGAAATAATAGAAAACGTTAATAGTAGTAGTATAAGCAAAAATGCGGTGATTATTGTTACATTATCGCTGTCTTCTCAGTAAACATTTTTCATTGTACAATAGACAAATTGATAAAATAAAGTAGGTACAATTTCCTTTGAATTTTGTAAAACTAAATTGGTGTAAAAATGACTAAGTAGTTTATATAAATAAAATTGTATGGTAGGTTTTAATATTTTTTTAATTTCAAATAAATTGTACGGTACGGTATTGTATTGTATTCTACGGTAACCGCTTACCATCAGGCGGACCGTACGTCTGTTTGCCACCGTCGTGGTATAAAAAAAAAAAAAAAAAAAAATTCGTTGATGTCTATGGAACGTTCATAAAATTGAAAATTTGCACTGAAAAACCTAAAACAGGTTCAAAGGCGTAAGTTTCAGTGGTGGTGGAAGGTAGAATTATAATAAAATGTAGCGACGTACTCTTCTTCCCGTTGGCGTCGACGCAGCACTTGCGCATGACGTATCCCTTCTTGTACTCGACGGCGCGGCTCTGGTCGGGCACGTCCAGGAACGGGTTGTGCCCCACCGCGCCCCGCGCCTCCCCCCCGCCGCCCGCCGTCGCCTCCGTGTCGCTGGACACAACACGGAACGTGACAACGGCAATACAACATATTAAAATATACTGTTACATAAAAACTGTCCCAATTCCCATTGGTTAGGGAAATGCTTTAAAACAATAAATCAGGACTTCTAAACCAGCAGGGCACACCCCCTTGGGGGGCGTAGAAAAATATCACGGGGGGCGTAATAGGTTAACTCTTTCGAATTGCTACTCAAAATTCAAATAAAAAGTTTAAGTGATAGAAAAAATATAATTTTGTTGAAACTTAAGGAGGACATGAAAATATTATTTTGGGTTCGGGGAGGCTCAGTGAAGTAAAGGTTGGGAAACCCTG
Source organism: Laspeyria flexula (assembly GCA_905147015.1). Classification (NCBI taxonomy): domain Eukaryota; kingdom Metazoa; phylum Arthropoda; class Insecta; order Lepidoptera; family Erebidae; genus Laspeyria; species Laspeyria flexula. The sequence continues at coordinate 4,379,972 of LR989958.1, forward strand.
CTATAAATGATGCTTGAGATTTTTTTGTAGTTTTGTAAATCGTGCAGCTCACTCGTGAGTACAGGCGATTTTAGTGATAGCGTTTATTTTATTCGAACAGGAATTTTAATTTTATATAAGTAAAAAAATGCGTAACAAAAAAATGTACAATAATAAAGACTTTGTTCGCCTACCTATAACGAATATGAAACACTGTTCGTCAAAAATTTTCGAGGCGATCTAATTACGTTGTTCCGTATGAAGAGAAGAGTGTTTTAGGTGTTCGTGGTTCTCTTTTCTAATCCACGTCCGTGTCGGACGTTCGTCTTGTGTGCGTACACGACTTACGGGTGTTAAGATGTCTAACAGCAGTTATATGTGTATGAATACAATATAGGTTGTGTACATACAGCGCCCACTGCAGCGGCTGCGTCCGTATAGCGTGGTAGAGGTTCTTGAGCGTGTCCCGCGGGAAGTTGTCGCCGTCGTTGAGCTCGGCCAGGTTCTCCACGAACTCAGCGCACGACATGCGCCGGAACGTGGCCGCGCCGCCGCCGCCGTGCAGGTCCGTGTTCAGCAACATGATGGCGCACGTCAGGGTGTGCACCGCGTCTGCGGACAAACAGTTACACGTGCTTGATCATTTATTTATTTATTTAAAAACTTCTTGCATAAATTATGTTATAAAAGGCGGGCTTAATGCTAAAAGCATTCTCTACCAGCCAAACCTTTGGGTGATGCAGAAATAAAAACTGGTAGGTGCTAAGTAATTTTACCTAATATAAAGAAATGATATTATTATGAACTTAAACATTATTATTAAAATATATATAATCAGTGTAGATTCAAAAATGGATTAGTTAAAAAAGTTCCACTCCTCATTATCCCCGGAGAAAGTTTCATGATAGGAAAATCCTATTCTGTTATTGCTCGACCCGAGAATCGTACCTAGGGATATCTTTGTGGGGCAATATTGCCCCACAAAGACATTTTCAGAGATACTATTATTAAAATTATTACTATACATTGTGGCTTCGAAGTAATCTTTGTAATTTTCATCTTATTTAAAGTCACTATAAACTAATTAATTTTATGAATACCTTGTGAATTAAAAGATCCAGGGTTGCACTCAAGAAACCGCCTAGAGAAGTGTACGAGCACTCTCTCGCGCTCCTGCGTCTCTCCGCTGAGAGCGAACCTGGAGAGGAAGGTCCGTAGCGCCACGTCCAACGTGTCACCCTTAAAGTCGAAGTGTTTGACGTACTCTTCCGCCACCGCGCGAGAGAACTCGTTGCTGGAAGTAACAACATTTTATTAACTTGACATAGCAATACGCCTTTCTCACAAAATGTACGTAGGAAATGTTTTTAGCTATGTTTCCTCAATACATATTCACATAGTAAAGCGAAAAGGACCGGATTGTATAACTTACCTAAATTCAAAATTAACGTATTAATTTTATTTATTCTAAACAGTTTGAGAACCATCGAGACACAGGAAAAAAGTTCAAATTAAATTAATATAGTTCAAATTAATATTCATACTTTTATAAAGGTCACAGTATATCGCAGATTTGAAAATAGGTACCCACTTTTTACTCAAATGCCGCGACACATCAGACTTCTTGAATCCGTCGAGGTGGTATAATCTCTTCGCGAGTCGTTCTGCTGAGGGAATGTCAACAGCTTTAGGACTATAGTGGAATGAATGGAGAGAATCTCCGTCTGAACCTTCGTCGGAACCACCGTCCGACCCGCTGCAGAGTTCCTGCAATATTACATATAATATTATCAACCTAAACCACCATAACTACGATAGCCAGCAAATAAACATGAACCCTATTGTCAAAATGAAAAGAGCAAATTTTCATCTGTTTATGTATATCGGATATATAACATTGGAACAGAATATATAAGGTTAAAAGTAGCATTTCAATATAAACATAGTATAAAAGCGCGAAAGAAACACCACCTCGGTTGTTCAAAATAAATTGGCGTTCGGTAAGTTCTCAATAATATAAACTAGCTAACCCGGCGAACTTCGTACATTTTCAAATGTTTATATAATTGGGTGAGGCCTATGTTCAACAGTGGTCGTCATTGGGCTGATATGATGATGAATGATGATGATATAGAGATTTGAAAACCCAAAATTTTAAATTTCACACTCAATTTTTGTATAATTTCTTACATACATGCCTTGCCACAATAGCAATACAACAAATCGGTCGAGCCGTTCTAACGTGAATCCATCACATACTTTTCGGCGATCCATTTTTATTTATATAGATGTGAACTTAACTCTGTTTGTTATAGTTACATGCTTCAATCGATCTTCATGAAATTTCACATAGAGATAGTCTAGGAGCTGTATTGGACATTGGCATTTTACAGACATAGGTACTATGCGGGCGAAGCCGGGGACTGACGCTAGCTATAGATAATTTCACGTATTTTTACTTACTATATTATAGTGAGTAAAAACGCATGAAAAAAATATGACTTCAGTGGTCCGAAGTATACAGCGGGTTAGGTTCGGTTCGGCAAATGAATATGTAATTAAGTAGTTGTTAAATCGTTAATTAGAACCTTTCGAATGTATATTAGAATGAAAATAGTCATCAAGTTACCTGATATCCTTGATTCTCCGGTGAATTGTGTCCATTCTCTTTCCCGTTCTGCGTATAATTACTATTGTTATTATTATTTACATTTTCCGTCGTAGCGTTCGCGTTTTGTTTATCTGGTCCTTTCACTTGTATCACTATTCTATAGTCGTTGTTGTGGTCTCCGTTCAGTGTGACGTCACTACCGTGTTCGTTCGAATATGTTGAATTGGATTTGGCTCGTTTGTGACATGGCTCTGAGACTAGGATGGTTGAATCTGAGTCGGAAGGGTCGGATAGCTCCATTCGCGGACACTCGCGCCCCGTCTCAAACATGTCATCCTGGTCTTGGTAATCTGGACTAGATATATTCGACACAGCTTCTGATAAACTCATGTCACCTGGAATTTATAAAATGTCGTTCAGAATTATGCTTGTCGATTTATAATACTAAAATATTGTGCATACGCATATAAGAATCTATCATTTAATAGTCAAGTCAAAGTCAAATCTTTTTAGGGCTCTTTAAGGCTGCGAGCGGGCATAGTCGTTAAGTACTGCGCGCGCGCATGCTATGTGACATATCTGATACATTTCCATATATTACAACTTTATCACGATTTGGCGAGTTTTTTAGCAATATGTAAAGTGAATTATCAGAGAACTAGTATATTCCTTAATACTTTTATTTTTTAAAAGTCCAAACCCGCTTTAGGCAATAAGCCCTGTGTTGCGGGGTACTTTACAAACATACAAATAATGGACACAAAGTACACCCAGACTTGAAACAAATATCTATGAATTACATAAATATTAATCACGTATGGGAATTAGGTGGGGCCTATGTTCAGCAGTGGATGTATTTGGGCTGAAATGATGATGGGAATCAAACCCACGTCACTCGGCGGAGCGACGCCTGCTGTACACGGGTAGAGTATACGGCACGGTAGAGTAGCACGGTATAGTACTAACTTTCCCACTAACTACTAATTCCTGCTGTACACGGGTAGAGTATACGGTAAAGTAGCATGGTATATAATACTAAATTAGTATAGTTAGTAGGAGAAGGTACGGGTGGTGTCGTATCAGGAAATTAGAGAAATAGCAGGAAAAAGAGAGAATTGGAAGATACTCCACCTACAAGAGTGCAGCTCTTAAATAAAGAGAGAGAGAGTGGGAAAGTTAGTACTATACCGTGCTACTATACCCGTGTACAGCAGGCATTAGTGGCGAGGAGATCATCCCAACGGACAGTTATGCACAAGTTACTTACCATTAGAGTCCGACCGAAACTGGTTTTCCGGCCGAAACCGAAACCGAAACCGAATGTTCGGCCGTGGCTTCAGTTTCGGCCGAAACCGAAACCGAAACCGAAACCGAAACCGAAACTCACGTGAGCAAGTATAAAATTCTTTAAAATACTGAAATTGGTGCATTTTACCCATTATTCTGCATTAATTAGGACATGAAATGGAAACACATTAAATCTTGAAATAAGTTTACCTATACAACGTAATTTAACAAATAAAACACTTCACATTTTTCATTGACAATTTTTTTTTACATGTTACTTGATCTGTTAATAACAACAAAGCAAAGTTACTGACTCAATATTTAATTATCTATACAGGGTCTGTCGTAAGTAATGAATAACCCGTTACCTGGTGGTAGCTCTAATGTCAAAGTGCAAGAAAATCACATTTTTATTTCAGGGTTGCCAACGGTGTGAAAATGGTATACACATTTAGATTTTTTTTTAAATTATGCTCCTTTGACCACTCATTCAGTTGCCATTTTAACAAAATTAGATATTTTTGTGTATTTTTTTTTGATATCGTACTGCTGAAAACTTGCATTATTTAATTTAATTACATTTTGAGTCCTAATTAACGTAAAACATTATTTAAATTAACATTTCAGGCAATTTTTTCAATTTTATTTTCTTTACTTGTAGTTTTAACCCTTGATTGTGAAAAAACAGTACGGTGCTATAGCTGCCCATTATCTTAATAACATGTCTAGTATGTGTAGATTATAAAAAGGTATAAAAGTATGTACTTGAGCGAACAATAAATACTAGTTACAAGAGCAAAAGAACTAAGCAAGGTCGAAGTTTCGATTTTTCAACAAATGCTGCAATTTTGGTGATTTATGTTAAAATACTCCAAGACATGAAAGAAAGAAAGAAACATTTATTTGCACAGAATACAGGTGGTACCAGATTAAACAAAATTGGTGTAGAGTGCAAGCTATATTCTGCCTGTATTAGGCATGCAAATATTTATAATTAAGTACATTATATTCATTTATTATTATTACATATATTTTTATTATTATTTATTTATTATAATTACATTATACAATTCAATACTCAAATTATTTAAGTTATCATAATATTATCAAATTACATTATAAAATATATATTACATTTTTTATAGATAATTAAATTCATTAGTTTTATGTTCCATGTACTCTTTTAACGTGTAGAAGCACTTATCCACTAGCCATTTCCTTAACATAATTTTAAAGTATTTAAATGGAAGTTCTCTTATATGCTTTGGTAGTTTATTAAAAATGGACATGCACATGTGATAAACATTCTTTTTGTTTAATGTTGTTCTACAAAATGGTATTATTATTTTACTAGGGTCTCTTGGTCTGTATTTTGTAACATGATCCCCCTTGAATTTGAAAAAATCGTTATACTATATACTATGATATACTATGATTATATATTATGATAGAATACTATGATTTTATTTAATTAAGATTCTAATTTTGAGTTGAATAGTATCTAGTAACATTTTTATTTGCGTTGATAAAAATCTATGCGAAAGCTACCAGGGCATGTCAATAATAAAACGAGGTTATTTTCTACTTACAATATTGATTACTATTCAGATTACTACATTTAAGTGCTCAAATTGTCCGACGCGTGCAGCAATGCACTGCGCTTTTGTCCAATTTTATGGCCAACATGATCGGTAGACCTAAACCCGTTGGAATTTTTTTACTGGGCCTGTAGGAAAAAATGTGTACAGCCATGCATCAAAGAAACTGGCCATGCATGCCAGATCAAAAGATCTGTTATTAGGATTTAGGAGATGTAGAGGGTATATTGCTATATATAATAATGGCTATAGAATGCTGATGGGGCTGTCCCGCTTCTGCAGTGCATCAGGTATGTTCGCAGAAAGCCATACAAACGATTTCTTTGCGATATGGCGCAAAAAAACCGCCTCCTTGCTCTGCAGGGTTCGGACTAGCTCCAACAGCATTCTAAGAATGATTGCCGCGAGGTATGACTCGCCTATTTTGGGCCATTGTATACGTAGATGCATGTCTACCGTACAATTGGTCACAAAATAACTGTTGTGTTGTGTTTTTAAATTTAATTTATCTGTTTACTAACATAGTCCTAAGTATATTGTTACTAACATGATAAGAATCCTGTGTTCAAAATAAAAATTATTATTATTATTATTGCTGCTCGCCCTCGCAGTGGACATTTTGATTTTGAGGTGTAGTAATCTAAGCAATAAATATTGTAAGTAGAAATAAACTCGTTTTATTATTGACATGCCCTGGTAGCTTTCGCATAGATTTTTATCAACGCAAATAAAAATGTAATTAGATACTATTCAACTTAAAACTGGTATCTTAATTGAATAAAATCATGTCTTGGAGTATTATAACATAAATCACGAAAATTACAGCATTTGTTGAAAAATCGAAATTTCGACCTTGCTTAGTTCTTTTGCTCTTGTAACTAGTATTGCTTGCTTAAGTACACACTATTATACTTTTTTATAATCTACACATACTAGAGATGTTATTAAGATAATGGGCAGCTATAGCACCGTACTTTTTTTTCACAATCAAGGGTTAAAACTACAAATTAAGAAAAAAAATCGGAAAAATTAGCTTGAAATGTTAATTTAAATAATGTTTTACGTTAATGAGGACTCAAAATGTAATTAAATTAAATAATGCAAATCTCAAGGAGTACGATATAAAACAATTACACAAAAATATCTAAATTTCTTGAAATGGCAACGGATTGAGTGGGCAAAGGAGAATAATTAAAAAAAATCTAAATGTGTGTACCATTTTCACACCGTTGGCAGCCCTGAAATAAAAATGTGATTTTCTTGCTTGTAACGAGTTATCCATTACTTACGATAAACCCTGTATAAATCAATCAAGTACAGAAACGAAACAAAAATTTACATGTAATCAGTTCCATTAAAGCATAACCTCTAAAGAATGTTTGCGTCGGGCGATAACGCACTGACTAAGTTTTGTTGCTACAGAGCTTTTCGAACGGCGCACGACAATTCCCGAATAGGGCCGCCAAAGCGTTGCCGCGAGAAACGAAGTTAGTCGAGCGTGCACGACAACTTCCGAAATCAGTTTCGGTTTCGGCAAAAGTTTCGGCCAATTTTGGCCGAAACCGAAACTGTCGCCGAAACTTGATTTTTGGCCGAAACTCGGCCGAAACCGAAACCGAAACCGAAAGTTCGGTCGGACACTACTTACCATTGAGCGGCCGGTGATGATGGTGCGTATGTGTTAGTCTAGGCGGCGTGGCGCGGGACGACATGAGCGAGGAGGAGGCGGAGGTGGGCGAGGCGGGGGACGAGGAACGTTGCGATATGCCGTCCGACATCGACGTCGAGTTGGACGTGCCGCCCGACGCGCCCGAACCGTTGCACGCGCTCACCACCGGCGCGTTGTATGTCCACACGATTCTGTACCACGTATACATTATGTTATATATACGTGTTTTCACGTACGTATACGTACACATGAATATTATATTAGCAACTGGTGGAAGGGAAGATCTCTCAGTACTGAGAACTGGATGAAATGATTCTCACATTCGACACAAGACAAAAGGTTACTAACCCTAGAAGTGCATAAAGCTTTTCCTGTCATAATTTTTATTTTGATAAAAAAGCACTTGAAAATAGTACTTTTTAAAATCTGCATTTTAATGCATTTTTAGTGGCTTTGTATCAGGTATCGATAGCATTATCACCAGTTCTCGATACCTATCCAGTTTATTGATATACCCACATGTTAACCTTTTAACTGCTCCAATCTCATACATCTAACTAATTGACACGTGATCATATGCGCTTACTCTTTTGTCAATATGGCGAATTTTAATTTTTTTGCCTATTGCAGTTTTGATAGTTAATAGGTTAATTGTAAACGCATATTTGACCCTATTTCTATTTTAATCTATTTTCTTACTATTTTTTTCTTTTACACAACATTCAGTTATAGACCACCAACAAAAGGAAAATTTGATCTATTGTAAAATAATAGAGCACATCTTCGATTGTCGGTTTGTTGAATTATTATTTTTTTCACCTCTGATATAAACTAAACTAGTCACAACATCTTAGTTTGCTAGCTACTCTGACAATTTTAACGTACAACAGGACATGCTTACACTAGTCACGTATAGATGACAGTGGCGTCCAAAGGGTTAAATACTAAAGTAAATGTAAGTTTATTAGAATCAGATAAAATTGTTCTCATGACATAAACAAATCGAGGTGTCAACCTATGCAAAGCAGCGTGTTACACAAGGTATAAAATAAAAACATTGATCATATGCTGCGATGTGATAATGAAAACTACGTGAGAACTGTGATATCGCACTCATAACAAATAGTAATAAGATTAGAAACGCCGCTGGGCAATTTTGAAGCTTATAATTAATACACAGATAGCAAAAAATTGCCAGGCAGACAAATCTCAAATTGATGTAAGTTAGAATCAAATCAGTGCGATATATTCGTTTTTGTGTTAGAAATCCACCCAATTTTAAATACAACGTATAACAAGCACCGGCTGAAAGGTCATTACTCTCAAGGTATTTGTCACACAGAAAGCGGTCATGCGTTCAGGCGTTTGACGTTCAGATACGCGGTCATTGCGTTGTATTGTCCTGGTTGACCGACGCGGTCAGAATGTTTACTGTGTGTGTATCTATACAACGTAATACAACGCAATGACCGTGTGTCATGAACGTTGAACGCCTGACCACGTGACCCTACGTGATTTCTGTATGACAAATTTCTATGTATTGTGTATGTATCACCTGTCGCGTTCAGGGTCTGAGTCGGAGCGAGGTCCGGGCGTGGCCGAGTCGGGCCGCGCGTCGAGCAACGTGTTGAGCGATGACGTCACGTCTTCCTCCATGTCCACAGCCACCGCGCTCAATGACGACTCCTTCTGGAACTTACGACGCGATACTTGACACCGTTATTGAGGCTACTTATATTCTAGAAGTATGTTTAAGGGTGGAAGCATACCCTCGGTACTGAGAACTAGGGATTATGTTTTAACACAATGTTCAAGGTCATCACAGGAAACCGGAACGAAAGAAATTTCAGGTCAATGACCTTCCAATTCACATAAACCAGCTGATTTTCTTCAGAATTCTTTCTAGAGAAGAAACTTAAATAAAGACTCTTCAGAGATAATTTCCATTATAGTTTCATGTTCACACATTTTTCAAGTAATTTCTTTTTTTCAATTTTTTTAGCGCCATAGTATCAGGTGTACTATCACCAGTTTTCACTACCGAGAGGGATCTACTTCCATTCAGTATTTGCGGATGTGTGAAGTGTGATAATATTATTATGTATGGAGTTTTGGAAGAAAGCTGCGTATTTGTATTCATGTATATTGTGTTACTAGTATTAACATTCTGACTACCCGTGCTGTGTTGTTGATAAATTAATGTAATAAGTTTTCATCTGTCTGTTTAACGACTATAGAACTTGATTAGATAAATTACTTGAATCCCATAGTGGCTTTTAATGTATCTGCATAGTTATAATATAATTATCGCCACAATACGCATTTTCAAGCCGTCTCGAGTATTATTGGTCAAAAGGTTAAATGAATTGAACCCCACAGTGAAGCAGGAGAGGATCAGGGGTTCTTGTGTGTGGTGTGTAGTGTACCTGTAGATGATCCTCGGAGCGCGAGGTACGTACAGCGTGGTGCGCGCGCGCCTGCCCGTCCGCCGCGCTCGCGCCGCCGCCGAGAGGGGACGCCGGCTGCGATATGAACCTGGCCACAGATATTAGCTATTTTAATGCATATTGTCTATTCAAATACTCCCCAGCAGCATTTAAAAACGTGTCCAGTCGTGGATTTTCATTTCATACAGGACAAATATTTCTGCCGTACGCCATAATTGGTTCCGAGTCTAGTTATATATTTGACTGGCCTGTTGATCTGGTGGTTAGTGACCCTGACTGCAGAGCCGGAGGTCGTGAGTTCGATCCCCACCCAGGACAAATCTTTGTATGATGGGCATAAAGGTTTGTTCTGTGTCTGGGTGTAATTTATCTATAATATGTATGTATTTACAAAAAAATAATGTAAGTAGTATATCAGTTATTTAGTACCCATAACACAAGCAAATATAATTGCTTACTTTAGGACTAGATGGCGCTGTGTGAATGTAGTAGAATATTATATTATTATATTATATAATTGTGTCCGTAATCTTTATTTTTAAACTTTCGCATTTCATGATGTTATTTTCTTTCTTTCAGTTAAACCATAAAATGGGAATTCACGCAAATTGAATCAGCTCGTGACCACGGTCGAAGTAATCTGGTTGACGCAAAAACAAAATATGGTATGTATACGTAATGCATGATCTCGTGAATTCCGGTAAACAACGTTTTTGTGGTCTTATGCGCAACAGGACTCATTTACATTAAACTTACCGATATTGAAAAAGTACTATCAACTTTATGTACTGAAAATTAAGGGTTAAATTTGTGTGTTTTCTGTCTTGCAGGTAATATCAATTCAATAGTTTCAATGTCGATGACTAACAAAATTTGAGGAAAAACATATGAGTGAGGAAAACTGGCATTACTGATATGCACATGTAACGGCCTTTTGTATATTTGCATATAAGCATGGAGGTTGACTTAGTTACGAGCGCACAAAGAAATTTCAGATGAAATACTTGATTAAAATATAAGTCTACCTTAGTGGCACCATAGTTTTCAGATCAATGAAATCGTTGTGCCGGCAGTGGAATACACTTTTGGCCAGCATAGCTACCTATTTTATTTTATACCAGCTGTTGCCCGCGGCTCTGCCTCTGTGTAAATCGGTTACCATGACCGCAGAAACATATTTCAGTGACTTTTTTTCAATTGTTGGCCTCATAAGAACCTTCCTCGAACTTCAATGAAATCCTTATCAGGAGAAAGGTTGATTAAGAATAATGTTCCCTAAAGTACCAATCGTACTTTAGGGAACTCAATTATTATAGAAATATTTTGAATATTGTAAATTGATTTCGTACAGTTATGTTCAATCTACCTATACAAATAAATAAAATTGAAGTATCTGTTTGTAATATCAAAATAATAGCATTTTAGGGTAGGCATATAAAATTACGATACTTATAACAAAAACACACTTTGTAAAATGTTTGTCTGTTTGTTTGATGTCTGAGGTAAACTCCAAAACGACTGAACCGATTTTGACAGGACTTTTACAGGCGCATATCTAATGTAACAAGAAATTTAGGCTACTTTCATTTTGGAAAAAATATATAATCAAGAGTTCTGTGAAAAAATGCGAGATTAATTGTCTACGTGAACGAAATACAACGCATTCACAGCTATTTTATTATCATAAATGAAAGAAAATCATCAATATAAACGTACATTTTACTAGCATGGTCTCCGACTAGGCCGGTGTCCGGTGAAGAGTTGTGTCTCTGCGACAGTTCCACTCGACCACACATGCGGCTCTCACTCGGTGATGCTGGTGTTGAATTGTACCTGAAACATACCACATACGTATCGTCTAGAGTACCAAGTGATCTATAATATATACTATAATAATAATAATATTCTACCACATTTACACAGCGCCATCTAGTCCCAAATTAAGCAATTATATTTGCTTGTGTACCCAGTACTAAACAACTGATATACTACTTAAATACATTTTTTTTTGTAAATACATACATATTATAGATAAATTACACCCAGACACAGAACAAACCTTTATGCTCATCACACAAAGATTTGTCCTGGGTGGGGATCGAACCCACGACCTCCGGTTTAGCAGTCAGGGTCACTAACCACTAGACCAACAGGCCAGTCAAATACTACATGTACACAGGCCCGCATGAACTATCAGACCATTATGTCATCAGTCATCAGCAACCAATTAAGTCCCACTGTTGGGCTCGGGTCTCCTCTCCTCTAACTAGAGAGCTGAGAGGGTTTAGGCCATAATCCACTCACGCCGGCCTAGTGCGGGTTGGCGGATTAGATACTCATAGAATTTCTCCTAGGATATATGTGGGTTTCCTCACGATGTTTTCCTTCACCGTTAGCAGATGGTAAGTCACTTGACTAGTACATATAAATTCCACAAAGTGGAATCCACATTGGTACTGCCGGTCGGGATCGAACTCGGACCGCGTGATTTGCACGCCGGTCCCTTATCAATTCAGCCACCATCGCATACCATTATGTATTCCTGATTAAAAACAGCATCACAGCTTTCTAAAATTAGTATAGACTGGCCTGTTGGTCTAGTGGTTAGTGACCCTGACTGCTAAACCGGAGGTCGTGGGTTCGATCCCCACCCAGGACAAATCTTTGTGTGATGAGCATAAAGGTTTGTTCTGTGTCTGGGTGTAATTTATCTATAATATGTATGTATTTACAAAAAAAAAAAAGTATTTAAGTAGTATATCAGTTCTTTAGTACCCATAACACAAGCAAATATAATTGCTTAATTTGGGACTAGATGGCGCTGTGTAATTGTGGTAGAATATTATTATTATTATATTAAATTTGTCTACTGCGACATTTTTTCTATTAGAAATAACCATAACATTGGATTACATTAACCATATTTAGATGTAAGACTTATTAACTTTTAATATAATTATCATATGTCTTGTGGTGAGATAAGGACAGCAAAAAACATGTTTTTCAAAACTACACTTATATGAGCAATATAATAACATAAAATATCAATCTCGAAGGTGACTGAAATAACCTATTGCGACATTCGTAAAGTACGACTTTACTTAATAATACCAATTTACGACGGCTACATTAGTTTCATAAACATAGGTACCTACTTATACTAGTTATGTAAGTTGAGCTTAGGAAATCTACAAAAAATACTCTAACTAATCCATTTTGGCTAGACTTGTTCTAATGTCTGTCACCGTGACGTAGTGATTAGGTAGTATGTGACGTAGGTAGTCGCCTCGCCACTAACATCGACGCGCCGAGTGACGTGAGTGTGATTCCCACAGGAGACAAAAAATTGTGTGATTCATAGATATATGTTTCGAGTTTGGGTTTACTTTGAGTTTGAGTTAACTGTTTGTTTGTAAAGTCACCTTACAGAGCTACTTAGGAAGGAGCGGTATTGTCTTTAATAAAAATAACAAATGAAAAACTGTATTTTCTATCTTTACCTAAATACCTACTAATCTTATAAATACGAAACTACCTAAATGTTTGTACGTTACGCTTTTACGTCTTAAGAGGGTTCATACAGAAATCCATGAAATCACGAGATTTCCACGTTCGCTACAGAATATGTCTTTATATGTAGCGAAGTAATTTTTGGCATACATAGACAACAGTTTTCTTGTCTAAAAAGTGTATTAAGAAAAACAGACTATTTATTATTAGTATTTTAGTTAGAACAGTTCTTTCGCACAGTGTTTTAAGAAATTCTACGAAACAAGCCTTCTTTCAGATTCGCCAGGGACTAAAGTAATTGAAAAGCATAGAAAAAAAAGCTTGTTTTAAGGTCTACATATAGTCCTTTAGTTAGTGTATTGAAAACATTTTAGAAATATTCATTTTTTTATAACTAAAACTTAAAAACTAAAATTCTCAAAAACGTTAAACTTTGATCAAGTTTGATTAGAATTTTGGTACACTATATGTGTTTAAAAAGTCGATTTTTTTACATTTAATTATTAAGCAAGATGTTGTCATTTATAAATGTCCATAATATTTTCGAAATCCCTTTAGAAATATTTTAAAATGATTTTTGAAAAGAGCCTAAAAACGCCTTATATTTCAGCGCACAGGCCGTGAGAAATCAGTACCGGCTGAGGCCTTCTAGAGAGAGGACGTAACGCTTTGCTCCCCGCGCTCCCGGTCCGATGTTTACGTAATATTCGTATATTTCAAGAGAGTTCAATACCAGTTGATACTTTGTTATGGAATATTTTTTTTTATTAAAGATCAAATTATTAACTTTGCTGTTTTTGGGCTGATGGACTCTAAAATCGATATTTGACGATCCCATTGGTCACTTGGCATAGTTCTGAAGTCAAAATTGTAAAAATGACCGCCATCTTGAACTTTGTTGTTTTTGGGCTGAGAGATACCAAAATCGATATTTGACGATCCCATTGGTCACTGGGCCTAATTCTGAAGTCAAAATTGTAAAAATGCCCGCCATCTTGAACTTGGTTTTTTTTTGGCTGAGTGATACCAAAATCGATATTTGACGATCCCATAGGTCACCGGGCATAGTTCTGAAGTCAAAATTGTAAAAATGCCCGCCATCTTGAACTTTGTTGTTTTTGGGCTGAGTGATACCAACATCGATATCTGACGATCCCATTGGTCACTGGGCATAATTCTGAAGCCAAAATTTTAAAAATGCCCGCCATCTTGAACTTTGTTGTTTTTGGGCTGAGTGATACCATAATCGATATTTGACGATCCCATTGGTCACTTGGCATAGTTCTGAAGTCAAAATTGTAAAAATGCCCGCCATCTTGAACTTGGTTTTTTTTGGCTGAGTGATACCAAAATCGATATCTGACGATCCCATAGGTCACCGGGCATAGTTCTGAAGTCAAAATTGTAAAAATGCCCGCCATCTTGAACTTTGTTGTTTTTGGGCTGAGTGATACCAAAATCGATATCTGACGATCCCATTGGTCACTGGGCATGATTCTGAAGCCAAAATTGTAAAAATGACCGCCATCTTGAACTTTGTTGTTTTTGGGCTGAGTGATACCATAATCGATATTTGACGATCCCATTGGTCACTTGGCATAGTTCTGAAGTCAAAATTGTAGAAATGCCCGCCATCTTGAACTTGGTTTTTTTTTGGCTGAGTGATAGCAAAATCGATATTTGACGATCCCATAGGTCACCGGGCATAGTTCTGAAGTCAAAATTGTAAAAATGCCCGCCATCTTGAACTTTGTTGTTTTTGGGCTGAGTGATACCAAAATCGATATCTGACGATCCCATTGGTCACTGGGCATAATTCTGAAGCCAAAATTTTAAAAATGCCCGCCATCTTGAAGTTTGTTGTTTTTGGGCTGAGTGATACCATAATCGATATTTGACGATCCCATTGGTCACTTGGCATAGTTCTCAAGTCAAAATTGTAAAAATGCCCGCCATCTTGAACTTTGTTTTTTTTGGGCTGAGTGATACCAAAATCGATATCTGACGATCCCATTGGTCACTGGGCATAGTTCTGAAGCCAAAATTGAAAAAATGCCCGCCATCTTGAACTTTGTTGTTTTTGGGCTGAGTGATACCAAAATCGATATTTGACAATCTCATTGGTCACCGGGCATAGTTCTGAAGTCGAAATAGTAAAAATGCCCACCGTCTTGAACTTTGTTGTTTTTGGGCTGAGTGATACCGAAATCGATATCTGACTATCCCATTGCTCATTGGGCATAGTTCTGAAGTCAAAATTGTAAAAATGCCCGCCATCTTGAACTTTGTTGTTTTCGGGCTGAGTGATACCAAAATCAATATTTGACGGTCCCATTGGTCACCGGGCATAGTTCTGAAGTCAAAACAGTAAAAATGCCCACCGTCTTGAACTTTGTTGTTTTTGGGCTGAGTGATACCGAAATCGATATCTGACTATCCCATAGCTCATTGGGCATAGTTCTGAAGTCAAAATTGTAAAAATGCCCGCCATCTTGAACTTTGTTGTTTTCGGGCTGAGTGATACCAAAATCGATATCTGACGATCCCATTGATCGGAGTCAGATGACGGGCATATTTACAAATTTTGACTACAGAACTATGCCCAGTGACCAATGGGATCGTCAAATATCGATTTTGGTATCACTCAGCCCAAAAACAACAAAGTTCAAGATGGCAGGTATTTTTACAATTTTGACTTCAGAACTATGCCCAGTGACCAATGGTATTGTCATATATCCATTTTGGAGTCAATCAGCCCAAAAACAGCAAAGTTCAAGATGGCGGACATTTTTACAATTTTGACTACAGAACTAGGCCCAGTGACCAATGGGATAGTCAGATATCGATTTTGGTACCACTCAGCCAAAAACAACAAAGTTCAAGATAGAGGGCATTTTTACAATTTTGACTTCAAAACTATGCCCAGTGACCAATGGGATAGTCAGATATCGATTTTGGTGTCAATCAGGCCAAAAACAACAAAGTTCAAGATGGCGGATATTTTTACAATTTTGACTTCAGAACTATGCCCAGTGACCAATGGGATCGTCAAATATCGATTTTGGTATCATTCAGCCCAAAAACAACAAAGTTCAAGATGGCGGGCATTTTTACAATTTTGACTTCAGAGCTATGCCCAGTGACCAATGGGATCGTCAGATATCGATTTTGGTATCACTCAGCCCAAAAACAACAAAGTTCAAGATGGCGGGCATTTTTATAATTTTGATTTCAGAACTATGCCCAGTGACGAATGGGATCGTCAGATATCAATTTTGGTATCACTCAGCCCAAAAACAACAAAGTTCAAGATGGCGGGCATTTTTTATAATTTTGATTTCAGAACTATGCCCAGTGACCAATGGGATCGTCAGATATCAATTTTGGTATCACTCAGCCCAAAAACAACAAAGTTCAAGATGGCGGGCATTAAAATTTTGATTTCAGAACTAGGCCCAGTGACCAATGGGATAGTCAGATATCGATTTTGGTACCACTCAGCCAAAAACAACAAAGTTCAAGATAGAGGGCATTTTTACAATTTTGACTTCAAAACTATGCCCAGTGACCAATGGGATAGTCAGATATCGATTTTGGTGTCAATCAGGCCAAAAACAACAAAGTTCAAGATGGCGGATATTTTTACAATTTTGACTTCAGAACTATGCCCAGTGACCAATGGGATCGTCAAATATCGATTTTGGTATCATTCAGCCCAAAAACAACAAAGTTCAAGATGGCGGGCATTTTTACAATTTTGACTTCAGAGCTATGCCCAGTGACCAATGGGATCGTCAGATATCGATTTTGGTATCACTCAGCCCAAAAACAACAAAGTTCAAGATGGCGGGCATTTTTATAATTTTGATTTCAGAACTATGCCCAGTGACGAATGGGATCGTCAGATATCAATTTTGGTATCACTCAGCCCAAAAACAACAAAGTTCAAGATGGCGGGCATTTTTTATAATTTTGATTTCAGAACTATGCCCAGTGACCAATGGGATCGTCAGATATCAATTTTGGTATCACTCAGCCCAAAAACAACAAAGTTCAAGATGGCGGGCATTAAAATTTTGATTTCAGAACTAGGCCCAGTGACCAATGGGATAGTCAGATATCGATTTTGGTACCACTCAGCCAAAAACAACAAAGTTCAAGATAGAGGGCATTTTTACAATTTTGACTTCAAAACTATGCCCAGTGACCAATGGGATAGTCAGATATCGATTTTGGTGTCAATCAGGCCAAAAACAACAAAGTTCAAGATGGCGGATATTTTTACAATTTTGACTTCAGAACTATGCCCAGTGACCAATGGGATCGTCAAATATCGATTTTGGTATCATTCAGCCCAAAAACAACAAAGTTCAAGATGGCGGGCATTTTTACAATTTTGACTTCAGAGCTATGCCCAGTGACCAATGGGATCGTCAGATATCGATTTTGGTATCACTCAGCCCAAAAACAACAAAGTTCAAGATGGCGGGCATTTTTATAATTTTGATTTCAGAACTATGCCCAGTGACGAATGGGATCGTCAGATATCAATTTTGGTATCACTCAGCCCAAAAACAACAAAGTTCAAGATGGCGGGCATTTTTTATAATTTTGATTTCAGAACTATGCCCAGTGACCAATGGGATCGTCAGATATCGATTTTGGTATCAATCAGCCCAAAAACAACAAAGTTCAAGATGGAGGGCATTTTTACAATTTTGACTTCAGAACTATGCCCAGTGATCAGTGGGATTGTCAGATATCGATTTTGGAGGCGATCAGCCCAAAAACAACTAAGTTCAAGATGGCGGACATTTTCACCACTTTGACCTCAAATAGTCACATTCATCATCATCATCATATCAGCCGCAGTTATTATTGAGAAATTAATTGTTAGTCTTATATAAAATTAATTGTATTTTTCTTTCTTTCTAATAAAATTGTATTTTAATTGTTTATAGAATACAATACGATTAATAACAATTAATTATTGATTAATTTAATTTGAAATTTGGTCCTATCCAACTTTAACAAAATACGAGGTCAGAAAATACCAAACTCATTAGTACGCGCTATATTGTTGTACCACACAGCATTAGAGAAGTGTGCATGTTTCGGCTCTGTGTGCGTGATTTAAAAACCTATTTGCGAGCAACTTGAAAATGTATGAACCCTCTTAACTACACAACCGATTTTCAAGATGGTCTATGACTTGGAGAAGGACATAGGCTACTTTTTCACATACCACGAGGGCAGCCGTGTGAGGGTGGTATAAAATTAGACTAAAAAAATGGTTCTAGAAAAATCTGGTGGCAGATACTGGTGATTACTGTTGATTCTATAAAACATATTTATTTATGTAACCGATGTATTATCTTTTAGCAAGCATTTAATTTTAATAGTATCATTTATTTATTCAGTTGAGTGTAATGATAAAGACTACATTTTTGGTTTATGAGAATTCATTTTGTTGGTTCATTGAATCGTTCTGCAGATAACAATATTACATGTTGTTATATGGATAATTTTGATGTTTTTATTTTATTATCTAGTAGAATTCGTCAAGATAATAATTTTGACAAATTACATGTGGCATGATTATATCATTATTTAAATAGTATTTTGCTATTGTGTACAAGTTGTTTATTTTTTGTTATTTGCTTCTTTTTGTTATATTGTAAATATTACAAGTAAATGTAGGTCGATGAAGAACCCAATCCGGTGGTCATCAGCGACCCATTAAGTCCCACTGCTGGGCTCGGGTCTCCTCTTCTCTAACTCTAACTAGAGAGCTGAGAGGGTTTAGGCCATAATCCACTCACGCTGGCCTAGTGCGGGTTGGTGAATCAGACATTCTCATAGAATTTCTTCTAGGGTATGTGGGTTTCCTCACAATGTTTACATATAAATTCCACAAAGTGGAATTCACATTGGTACTGCCGGTCGGGATCGAACTCGGTCCGCGTGATTTGCACGCCGGTCCCTTATCCATTCAGCCACCATCGCTTTTGGTGGTGGCCACCCGGTGGTCGATTCAGCTAAATATGGTCGCTTTCAAACATTTGACAACGATATAAAAAGCGACTAAGTCGAATGTCGAGATTCCAAGTACACTCTCAGTGAACATAATCTCATAAAATATTGTGGGAATTTTTCATTCAGAGCACAAATTGAGATAAGCAGGAAATTGAATGATGACGTCACATTATTACACTCGCACAGCGTATTGTGGCCTATCCTTAGTGATATCATGTTAACTTGTTGGTACATTTATGAGGAGATAAAGAGACCTATTATTTATTTGTGTGCTACATTCGATTGTGGGTTTGTTTAGCTCGTATATACATATTATCACGCCATACTCCCCGAAGGCGTAGGCAGAAGTGTATTATATACATTTCACTAGCTATTTTTGGTATCCATTTAACCTATTGACATTAACTGCGCACATTTCTAGGCTTCAGAGTAATACTGAGTATTTAAAGAGAGAATCTCAGCCATACGAAAGTACATACGTAGGTAGTTCATATATCACAGGCAATAATATTTTTGATTATGTGACCTCATAGTGTGGGTCTTTTCACAACTGAATGAAAATGCGTCGGGATTATCAATTTTAGTATGGGGACGCTCTGACAGATCATAGGATAAGTGTGAAAGGTCGAATGTTAATTCTAGCGATGATACACGACGCATCTTCCGTCTAGTATGAAGGGACTATAAGGACTGTGGAGTGAGTATCTCAAGAGTGATATGATAATTAAAACAAAAGAAATGCTTTTGATAAGACTATAAATATTTCTAGAGCTACTAACATTTCTGAGCTTGTGAATTTTAAAACAACTGTCTCAGAATTAATGTTAAATTACAGTATTGATACGTTTGTTATGATCATCGGGGTTAAGCAACTATTTTGTAAGCTATGTCTATAGATGGGTGACCATCTGAGGCATTTTCAATGTCACGCGTCTTTTTTCGGTAGGGGCATACAGCTGTGGGTCCCGGTTGCCATTTAAATGTTAGTTGATAAGACAAGTTAGAAGCTTTCAATACCGCTTCTTAAACACTACAGCCCATTATCGAGGAAGGCTATAAGCTATTATAACATCGCGCTACGGCCAATAGAACCTGAGCAGTAGCCAAATAAAGAACGACAGGAGCGAAGCCCCATGCGACTCCTAGTAACGAAATAAAAAGAAAAAGGATTGATCATGGTATGGCTTTTTTTTTCTTTTTTTCTTGGCTCTGCACTGTTTTTGCTTTAGCCATAAAGCTAAGACGTCTCTTTTAACTGGTTGGTGCATAAACAGTACAGTCAGCAACAACTCCGGTCAGTCAATACAACTCCCACGTAGCGTATCGACGCACTCCGGTGCACGCGATATTCGCATTATACAGGGTGAAATTGAAATCCTTTAGGGGGAGAAACTGCTCATGAAAAGTTATTTATAACTTGTGCCATGGGATTAACTGTAAAATTGCAAAACAATATTAGTCCCCACCATACAAATTGAGTTAGCTGTACATTTTGTATGGGGACGCCGAAAATTTGTTTCATAAGGGTTGCTTAAAACTTCAATAACTCTGGACATTTGGGTGAAATTGGTTTATCCGAAGATACCAGAAAAATAGTATTTTATGTATTGCTCAAGTATATTTTATTTATTCCATTTTATTTCACAATAGAATTCCGTTTGGGTGCCTTAAGCAGGCCTTTGCAAGATAATTTAAAGGATCAGCAACATTTTTTAATAATCTGACGACGAAATTATAAATTAACTAACTTCCGCCCGCGTGGTCTATGGGTTAAAAGTAGCCTATGTGCTATTGCAGACTAAATTCTACCTATGTGCCAAATTTCATACAGATCCTTTTGGCGTGTGTAACAAACATCCATCCATCTTTTTCGCATTAGTAGGAAGTAGGATATGTAAAGATCTTACCTATGATAGTGTGTACGGTGCGTAGGCGCATGGTGGTTATGGTGGGGATGTTCGACTCGCGACAGATTGAGCATTAGGTCGCCAGTCATCATGTAGGCCTCGAACTTGGGGGTGACACGCCCCCTCCTCTTGTCGTCCTCAACAAGTGCTTCACAACTATCTCCCGACTGCACCCCAGAACCGTTGCTCGACGAGTTGCTAGACGAATTACTGTTGCTGTTCGACTTGCTCGACGGAGGTGAAGATCCCAATCTGACGTCAATTATTCATTTACTTTATGAGTTTTGGAGCATCCCCTGACATACATTTTGTATGCTTTATAGCTATTATAAATTTTGTAAGCTCGTACAAATAGCCGGCAGCAACTGGCCCGTCTACAACAAGTCACAATCGCCAAGGGGGAGACGCCGCATCGATGGCGATACAGAGAAGCCGTACTGTAATTAGTTCTCATAATTATACTATAGCACTGTTGTAAGATATGTACTAATTAAATAAATACATTATCTACGTATAATAAATTAATACAAAGCGGTCCTATTCGCTCGTTAGATAATATTGCCATTATTCTAAATATAATATTCTATTCTTGTTATGGAAAGTACAAAGATTGCGTTGTTGCAGTGTCTGCTGGAAACACGTCATACATATTTGTACTAGCTACTGACGGCTTAGTTCGTGACATAAGATACTAAAATAATTAACCTTTCAAGATCTTAGAAAGTTACAAAGAAAATACTTTACTACAGGTTTATCTTTAGTCTCACTTGACCGTTATCTGCAATTTAAACTTGCCTAATTTCCATAGCCTGAATGCGCTTCAATAAAAGAAAATCTTTATTGTCGACTTCGTTACTTTGTCTTATTTGCAATGCATAAGATAAGAATGAAAATAACTCGATTATCGACATCTATCTTTTGAAAATGTTGACCGAAGTAAATACTGTCCGAGTTTAGAATTGAGAAGTTGTCTTCTCCATAATTGTTTATGGAGATAAATAACGTTGCAATTAGAAACAGAACTATTTTCTAAGATCCTATCAAGAGAATGGGAAGAAAGATGACGAGCACAGCATAGATCAGTCACTGTGAGACTTTAAACTGGTCTAATTCAGTTGATTCAAAATAAAGACATTACTACACTACGATTCGATTCACTTTAATGTGTAATTTTCTTAGTTATAGATATAGAAAATGGTCCATTTAGGAAATAACACTACCATAAAATCGTCTAATGCATTGAAGAGAGCGACTAAAAATCGGTTCTTTAGATTGGGGCGCTAAGTTGGGGTGAATATCCTTATACGCGAACTGGAGCAGCCAGTAAAAATGTTTTATTTCTTCCATTGAAGTTACGAATATTAATAAGTTTCTCATATATTGAAAATATAATATACGTAACAACGGACGCATTCCCTTCGTCTTCCATTGAAATATAATAATATCCTATTCTAGATAAATGTCGGTCACAAACAGGGGTGGCATCTGCACTATAAATTATTGTAGAACAAAGAAAACAACACGATAGGAAGAATAGCGTCTTCCTTAGATTTCATAGTGTTATGATTTCTCGAGGGAAACACTGTCAGAGGCAACCCTAGTGTTATACATATAAATAAGACGTTGTTGGAAGCCCGAGCACTTTCTGAGCTAGATAGGTAAGTGCATTTGATACGATTTCCTTTTTAATAAACTAGCTTCTATGAAGCAACTTTTTCAAACAATCTACTTTCTTTCATATTTCTTGTTACAGTAATCATATCGGCGACTTTATTTACGAATATATACTTCATTTTCTCCCACGGGTATATGGAGTAAATACTGCATCAGGATATTGCTTCATATTTATTCGTTTTACTCCTTTTATTTGTACTACGTCCGTTGCCAAAATACCGAGTTATGAGTTCGTGAGAATGGCATTGCAAAACCACGCAGTTTCGTGTATGAATTAAATAACAAATTGAGAAAGTATCATTCTACATATTATTATTCAGATGTTCACTGCTTTAGAAAGTAATTAAATCGGTTTCATCTATTGGTAACAGCTGTTGTTGATGCTTTTGAAATATTTATTTGATTCCGCAAGTTGGGTATTAAATATTTTATACAACATACGATTCTTATCACTAACAGTAAAGTGGGAGAAAGGAATAGAAGTTTTAACCTTATTCTGATTAACATAAGATAAAATTACCCAATCAACGTATTTGTTTTATTACCTTTTACACCAACACGACATAAAGGCACGATACATGTAACTAACGCTGACATTGAATACAAGCACAATGTACTTTCCTAAAATACACGTGAATTCAAGAGTGACGTGATGGCAGGCGAGGGTGGTAAGGGTGACTACCCTCCGTCTCGACACATATGGTACCAATAATCACTTATCGCCGTCGGAAATCAGCTGTCGTACTAATACAGGGGTTGGCTTCCGATTACTTAGTTTACTCACCTCGAAAGTTGTACGAAAATAAATATTTTGTGTGCTTAGTATTAATTAAACTGTTGTGTGTTAGTAAATGGTTTAATGATTGATTATAAGCGTTAGTAAGCGAGTACACGAAACATCGACAAGAGAACCACTAGAGGCCTAGATGTATTACATGCAAAGAATTTGGAGCAGTTAGGTACGTTCTGATTGATTGAGCCTAAACGCTGAAATACTTAACACATTGTTAGTGTAAGTATTTCAGCGTTTCGCGCATCCTACATGACAATGACGGATACTCGAAAATTATATTTTAAATTAACAAGCAGCTTCGAACAAGTAATAACTAGAGAGGGACTTTTCCTCACCGCAAGACGACGTAAATTTACGTGTTTTCATTTAACATAATATATGAACAATATTTTTTTAATGTAAATCCGCTTAACCGACTGTACATACATATTTCTATAGTTAATGACTGGGACAAAAGATCTACTGAATCAAGACAGGCGACAGACAGACATCGATCGCCTGTCTTGAGAGATAGATAGATGTCGAGGAGTATCTATGTCGGATGTTGTTGTAATTAGAAGAAGAAGGAGTCTATTGATTATGTCATCGATATTTCGGAAGCAGTAACAAGCTTTCACGATCGTCAATAGGCTTATCTATATAAAAATCGCGACGTGAACTCACTTGTCGTGGTTGGTGCGTGCGCCGCTAGACCGACGTTCCGCCGCCGCGGCCAGGTATCGCCTCACACTTGCTTTGATCTGTGGGTCTGCCATACAACCTACTATCAGTCAATCAGCTGTTTTCTACACAGAACAAACACCATCTAACTACGAGCAAATGAACAATTTATAAAGGAAATAGCAGAGGTTCAATATACAAGTTGAAACTTGACTGGATTTCCAACTTTGATTTCTTTCCTGATGGTTTTTCTGAACGATTGTATAGAGTAAGTTGTTTCTTAAAATAAAAAAAGTTAAATCACTACACAAAATGACACTTTATTGTAATGAGTTATGTACAACTGTTTCTCTGGCTTTCTGTTTAAAAAGTGCTTTCCAGTATGCTTTTATATCAAGGATAAAATATTATGAGTATACTATTTTTTTTTAAAGTTGAAATAATTGGCAAACTGGGTTAAACAAACTAGAGGTGATCTCTATTTTTATTACAGCAATTATAGTCGCTATCACAGTTTTTTTTTTGTGTTAATGACAAAAAATGGAGTAAGACTAAGCAGATAATCAGACATAATCTATCGTTGCTCTGAAAAACTTTAGTAAGTCCATCATAATTTCAACGGGTATATGGGAGTTGTAGCGGGTTACATTATTAAAAGGAACAAAGCCACTGTGAACGTGAGTTATCCCGGCTCAGATCCCGAGAGCCACCTATAAAATTACACCGCGCATCGCAACTCTTATTTGTAGCAGCTTACTTCGCGAATTCGACTGAATCACTCGGGAATAAACGAATTTTATTAGTTGCAGCTGGCACGATAAAATCCCGTCTCGAATGTCATAGTTCACGAAGCACTAACTACCAATACACTGAGATAAATCCTGGTAACTCACCCTTTCTCAGTCTTAGAGTGACGGGATCCGACGATAGTCGCAAGCATTTTAAAACTGGAACAATCAATTCAAATCTCTAAGGCAACCACTTCTCATATTTAAGTACACGAGAAATATTCTCTCGATTCATCAGAACACATAGTTACGTGAAAATTGAAGTACTCTTTCCAACTTTTAGGGAATAGAACTAATAATTCCTATTTAGGCATTACACTTGTCATTGAAATGTGACGATTATGTTATGATAATTGATAGGTTACAGTTCGACTCATGTAACATACTGATCGTCGCAAATAGTCGTCACTTTTAATTGGTTATATCGCGTAATCATACATGGTTGAATTTAGATTGAATGTTATAGCAAGTTCTTATTAAATCGCGAGGATATTAAATGAGATAATGCGAACTAATAATAATATCCAACGATTGGAAGTCGATAAAGGAAATCAATATTTCGATTTGTGAGTAATACACACTAAGTTTATTTTCTTACATTTAATCTTTATATAGACGTGTACAATACGTGTCAAATGTGAATTGCGAGGTTGCGTGTCAGCACGACTTAGCCATAACGCGATCATTGAATTAGTGTTAATAAGTTCAAAGATAGCGGTCAAACTTAACGTTTTAACAACAATTACTATTATTTCAACATTGGGTGAAGTGAAAATGCTGTCATAAAATAAGACTGACGGTAGAGTTGGTCATTCCTGATACTAAAATATGTGGGCCACTTCGCGCAGCTGATACGCGTCTTTGACCGTTGACCTTATGAGTCAGGTGCTGTTATTTACATTTAATGCAACATTAAATTACTAAAACAGAAATTAAGGTGTCTTATGCAATTATCGTTAAATTTAACTGTTGAAATCATGATACTGCATGAAGATTCCGAAAATAACTGGTCACGTTTTTTATGGCAACGTATCAAGAATCAATGCAAAAGCAATACTTCCAGTTTTCGATTTTCGGAGCGGTTCTTTTGCACCAAGTACAATATATTATTATGTATGTATATTATTAAACGTGCGTCGCGATGGCAAATCGCCCCTTAACTTTCAAGTATTATCAAAATATTTAAAATTTGAATCACAGTGGCTGTTGCAGATTATTTACATATGAGATGAAATAATAATTTCAATTACACTCTGCCAGTTATCTTTGTGTTAAAAATGTTCCGTAGATAAGTGGCATGTGCGTGATAAATGGCAAATTCCTTACCTTCTCTGGTAGTGAACCGGTTTACATCAGTCCCATTAACCTTGAGCAAAACGTCTCCCGCCTCGACCTGTAATCCAACACGCGTATTCAGTTACTTATTTCAAATCTTAAAACATTAACACTTGGTTTCTGAACGATTGATTAGTGTACAATAACTATTATCTTGTAAAGTGCTAAAAGCATCCTCAACGATTTTGGTTTGGTCTTTAATTCACATGGTAGAAAGAGTAAATTGTCTTGTCAAAGTTTGAGCTGTAATTTTAATTCTGCTGATTGTTTTTAGTTCATGAGGATGTTTTTGTTTCAATAATGTCCCAGAATTTGGATTTCATTCAGAGTATTGTTTTTATTGACATTTATTGACAGTAAACTGTATTTTGGAATAGCGTTGGAGAAAACTTGTGCATGTTCAATCACTATACCACAAATTAGTTTATTGACTATGACTATGTTCGCCTAACTATTGTTTTAGACGTGACTTGAGGCAGACCCTGGTGTTGGAATTTATCATTTATATTTATTTTATTATATATATATTATAAAACTTAGGTACAAATATTCGATTATGAATTAAAATAGAGCAAGTTACACAAAGTCTACTATCATCATGAGATCTAGAGAGCGCAAGTGATTAATAAACGTTTATTTAGCATTATATTATGTATGTGCAGCCTTCAAACATTAAACATGTGATGTGTTTATGTACGAAAAGAACTGGTTCTGTTACTTATAGTTATAACAATTAATCCATATAAAGTTTAACTCGTAAGTACTCTACCAAACAGAAGTTGGTACATATTAATTGTAACAGTTAATGGTTTTCCGATGTATCGTTGACATTCCTATTATAAGTGCCCGATATAATCAGAAAACCGAAACAATTATCGGGCCACATACATATTACAATAAAAACAATAGCAGCTCCATTAAATACATACCTTAAATATTTAATCCTGGCGACAATAACGTATCGTGAACAGTTTCATTAAGCACACAGTTGATGTTAAATATAGCATAATATGTTAAACAATACTTTATTGACGATTAACTGTCGGTATCACTACATCCTTGTGGCGATGTCAATGATTCACTGACGCACACCACATTAATCATGACCGGTTTATTAAAAACACTTCGGAACTGGATACTTAAACAATCACATGAAGCAATATTTTATCCTTTAACGGCGGTTTATTTAAAACGAGACGTTTGTAGTCGTTTTACAAGGAAATAGTACAAATTATAGGTACGTTTAAATGAATAAGTTTATCTATTGGGAGAGTGCGAAGCGAGCGTCCGTCCCGCCCGCCGCTCCGCCAACAACTTGTTATAGCAAATGTTGTTATCACACGAGGGTCTGCTAATGGATCGAGCTTAAATTTAATCAAACTAGTAGTAGTGAGTAACGGATATATGAATTATGGACCAGCTGGGCGGCGTGTATTCGTAGTATGTTATACCACAGCTCATTTTAAAGTTATAAGACTAAACCTGCCAGTGTTAATGAAACTCTATAATAATGTAGATTGGAAATTAGATTATATAAAAATATTATAATAGATTGAAACTGTTTAACGTAGATTGGAAAGTCAAGCAAGCAATTTTGTTAATCAACAAATAAATGTATTTATTAGATTCGTAATAATATGAACATATGACTAGGTACTTATAGTAAGGGAATATTCAAGAGATTTATTCAAAATATATTATACCAAATCGTCTACAGAGATGGAAAATTAGAAATGTATTATTTTAGAACATTTTATCAAACTTGACTTTAAAAACATTGTTGATATCTACACCCAACCTTGAGTTACGGGTTCTGTCTGGACAGTGTTATTAGATTTTATTGATATTTTCATAGCTAGCCATTTAAGCCATTTTCAGTAGCCACTGCAACAGTCTAGACCTCGGGGATATAAATTCAATCTTTTTTAACTATTACCACAGTAACATAAACCTAATTTGACGTTCCATTACTTTATCTGAGAGTACCTAACAGAGAATGCAGGCGGAGATTAGGTGTAAATAATAAAAACAATTCATCTCATGACACGACAATGACACCTTATCATTATAAATGGTTATCATGTTGTGCTGGACTAGCATTTATGTTAAGGTTTTTATATAATTTGCTTTGTTTGTGACATAAAACATATTATGTATAGCGTGGCGACGCATAACTACTGTTTTGTCATCAGTTGAGTTTACTACTACTAAGTGCTAACCGGTGTAAGTATCCTAGACTTCTGGCTGCCAAAACAGCCCTAATCATCCGCAAAGATACAAGAGGCAGGACGGCGAAGCGACTGTGCTATTCAAGCCTTCTGTAAGAGTTATTTATTATGCACCCTTTTTTAACCCTATTTAACACCGAGTAATGACACTTGAGTGTCCACGAGAAAGCTTAATGTCTTAAAACCTGCACCAAATCAAATTATTTCTAATAATTGTATGGAGTTAGAAAGTAGTTAATCATCCATAATTCCTCTAGTAAAGCGTGAGACAAAAGCTTAATACCTACTCTTTCTCTGCATATTTGTCGATATAATATGATCATTGCCATAAAAATAGAATAGACAAAAGCTGACGGGATGTGAATAACGCTGTATGCCATCGCCTTTACACTTCTATACAATACATTACAAATAATCAAATTTGTCGTCTCGGCTTCGTCACACCCCGTCAGATCTATGGCGAAGTTTTTAACCAAACTAAGGACATAGATATAATTGAATTCAATCTTAGTCCTACCCAGTTCTACTAAAACGTTTTGCGTTAGTTTTTACTCTAGTGTGAATGTAACGTGTGCAGACATTTTATTGCAGTAGTCTAGCCGAGCACATGGGGCGTCCGACCGCAACCGCTACGCCCACTCGTACGTATCTACTATCTATAAACCACCTACATGCTTTTAAAGTCTCTGTTCCTCCTTACCCAATTTTTTCTCGTATAACTTTCAAGCGGTAGAATATTATGTATTCTATGTTTTATAAACCACTGTAGTAGGAAAGCTTACGGTCTGTTGGTATCAGATCAGTGGTGTACAGAGAGTAGCAGGATCAACTAATGATTAGGTAGTACTTGTGCATTTGTTCGTCCATTGTAGCGGCCTTTAGTGGTGTCCAGTCGAGTTCATTAATATATTGGCACCATCATTAGATATTTTTGTTGAAAAGGGTGACTACAACTTATTGCATAATGTACAGCATATTTTACTGATCTATTCACATTAGGACATATATTTGATCCATAGGTTCTATAGTATTTGTTGAGCTATTCAACGCTCACAATATTTTGAATTCTTGATGGTGCCAATATATTAATGAACTCGGCTGTACTATTAGGACGTTGGTTTGCCTGACACTATTAATAATAAGGCTAATAACAAAAATAACGACCGACACCATGCTTGACCTACCGACTAAAGCTCACAAGTAGCTTAAAGCCACCTATGAACTTTCTTGATTTAGGTGTGACGAGCTGTCAGCAACGGTAATTAATCGTCTGATTTGCTAGAGCGGCTCTGACAAAAAAATCTATTTAACCAAGACCTTCAATAAACTAATTGCACTTGTTCTTTGTTGTCCTTTATGTTAACTTTTACTATCTAACTTGTAAAAACCTTTTTGAAGGCCTTCTCTTGGGAAAACCTCGTCCGTGAGTTCATTACACGGCATCGCACACTTTGAACACACACAGTAGTGGACCCCTGAGGGTCTCAAGCGTAGAGAGAGGTATGCTAATACGTGGCAATGGTCATTACACCTA
Source organism: Laspeyria flexula (assembly GCA_905147015.1). Taxonomy (NCBI): domain Eukaryota; kingdom Metazoa; phylum Arthropoda; class Insecta; order Lepidoptera; family Erebidae; genus Laspeyria; species Laspeyria flexula. The sequence goes on from LR989958.1 coordinate 4,410,028, forward strand.
CCAGGCAATCAGAACATAAAAAGAGTTAAAACTCTATCCTTGTGCATTTATCGAATGTTCGAAAAAAAATTCGTCTACGACAACTTACGCGTAGTTGTCTTTATCTTTACGACATTATATTTGTATGTTTTATAATTATAAATATAATAATAAATTATACACTTTTTAACTCGATGCTCTGATTAATTGAGGATTAATTTATTTTCCAATTATCGAATTAGATTAACGAGGATCGGCTCGCTTCTGTTAATTATATTACAGACTAGAAGTCGCGCGGGGCTTCACTCCCGTCGTTCTTTATTTGTGCACAACTCAGCTACTTTTGGTCGTACCTTGATGTTATATAGTCTATAACCTTCCTCGAAAAATGGGCTGTCCAACACTAAAAGAATTTTTCAAATCGGACCAGTAGTTCCTAGCGTTCAACCAAGCCAACGTAGTATAGTACCTAGGCATAATTCTCTCCTCAACCTTTGGAGGAGACCCGTATCCAGCAGTGGGAAATTTATGGGTTGTAATGATGAAGACAGTGTACAAATTCCAAATTATGCGGTGGTACAAATATATCATAACTATTTATGTAAATTTATGTTTATTATTGTTGGGATTCGTTCTATTTAGTACTTTAATTGTTCTTTCATTAAATTTATGTCATCAGACTATTATACTGTATAGAATGACGTCAATATGTAACCAATTAATTAATTTAATTAAAATAATGCTTTAAAAACTATAACATAACACTAATGCTGTTTGCTACTATATGTTTTATTTTATTATTCTGGACGTATGTATAGTCAGCCAACTTGCTGCTTCTATGTTTTTGTTCATGATGATGAAAGTTTAAGTCCAATTAGCATGCACGAGTCGACAATAAAGCGTTCGATAGTCAAACACAGCACATGTCAAGAAGATTCATCAGTTCAGTAATACACAGCAAATGTTAGGAAACTGGTTGAGCGGGAACTTTGTTGATTGTACGGTGGACGGGACAGTCCCTTAACATAACACAGCATCAAACCTTTTCCACCCAAGTGGTAGGCAGACGTACATAATACTCACACAGCACGAGCTGTGTCTGATAATGTAGAGATACAGAAATAATAGAGCATTTGTCGGTCATAGGCAAGGCAGATTTTTAAGTTCATGCGAATTTATTGCTTCTTTTATATGTAATTATAAATTGTGATTCGACTTTTCTTTCCAAAATAATTTCTATTCAACTCAAAGATTGAAAATAAAAATCATGCTTAAAATGAAAAGGCGTTGCATGATATAAACAATTAACTATCGATAACTCGTGTTGTAACTTTAACACTAAATTAGGAAAATCAGTTCCCTAAAACGAAGGAAATCTACCCAACTGTGAAAATAGGCTTCCTTTATTAACCTGCAGCGGAAAAGGATTTCTATTTATTTATGCGAGGCAACAGTAATTTTGCTTGTCAGCCGTGTGTTTAAATTCTTGCCTAATAGCATCACGGTTGCTTTCCAAAAAATGAAGGCAAAATTGTATTTCATGCCCATTTCACCGTATGTTTGGCCCCACGAAATGGGGACGAGACTAATTGGGACATTTTTTACACAGCGCCATCTAGCCCAAAGTAAGCTAATATAAACTTGCTTTTGCGTTGCTTAGACGTTTTAGTGAATATAAAACTTAATGCGCCCGACAATAATTATATAAAGAAACGTAAGAGGCCGTGTCTATTAGCGGCAACGAAAGGCAGGATTAACTTACTCGAGAAAGCCCCTCTGACGCGAGCCTTGTTGACGCTCAATGAGTGATGATGTGATATCACTAGTCACAGACATTTTTAGTTGCTCTCTGAGTGAATTCGAGGAGTGACTATGAAGATTGTGTGTAATTATTAGCTTTAAGCATAGATTTATTATCTGTACCTTCGATTTAAGTATTGTATTGTCGCATTAGGTTTACTGTAAAGACTATTATGATTAAATATCATTTACATTTTGTTGACAAAAACACACTTTACATGAATCCACTAGCTAAGTTACCTATACCTATATGTGAAAATTATTATGTAACTAACAAGACGTGTATTGCGAGGAAAAAGTCGGAAGGAATTATATTATAGCGTATACAAATAGCGTTGCCGTATGTCGAACATATAAAAACGTTACAATTATGTTATGTTGTGGTGGGAGCTATCACAGCATGAGTTGTGATGAAGTGATTACTATGCCTCGGCTTAGCTATGCTCTGCTAAACGCATGAATGACGCACATAATTTACTTGATGATTGGAAAAGCGAAAGCGTGAGGACTTTGATTAGTGTTTGACTTGTGTTTATGGACATCGTATGGGATTGTTGGGAGTTATTATTATTATTTTTGGCGGCTTCTATGCTACGTCGACCAGTTAGTGATCTATAGTAGTGCCCACAAAGACACTTAGATCTATGGTAGGTATGTGGGTTTCCTAACGATGTTTTCCTTCACCGTCAGCAGATGGAGTACCTATATATAAATTCCTCAACGTAAAATCCACATTGGTACTGCCATCGCGCCGGTTAGTATTGAACTCGGACAGCATCATTTGCATTCCGGTCACTTATCCATTCGGCCACCATCGCTTCGTTGCTTGTTGGTGACTGATTATATACTATATAGTTACTATACCTATACAGGACAGTCCCAGAATCACACCCGTCACAACACTTGAAAGCCAGTGTTAACTTTAACAGCGATTAATTCATACAAACTCCGAGTTATGATACTTATATCAGCTGAAGAACTGACTATCGTCAAAGCAAACGAGTTCCTGTGTGTGCATATTACGTCTTACCAGGTGGAATGACAATTTGCGACAGAATGTGATGGCACGCATTAACCTTATGACCGCCACGTCAAATCGGCAACTCCGTGCCGTGGACGCCAAGCCATAAAATTCGGTTTTTAAGATTTGGTAACAAAACACATGAAACGACTACTATTTTTATGGACCTGAGTTTAGTCATCTATAGACGACATCGCTCAGGGCACGCTTGCGCTTGTCAAGTATAGATGACGTTGGCGTTCAAAAGGTTAATGGAGGTATTTCCCTATAGTCTGGTGTTATTTTGCCGGGGCGAACCTCAATTTTTGGCAAATTAATAAGCATAACATCAGCTTACACTATCTGCGCCCTTAAGCAATAATTTTGTATCTTTAAATGGAAAACTTAGTTCCCTATTACACGAAAACTATTATACATAGCAACTCTACCTACCCCTTTGGTAGTCACGATACTAGGTGCATTATTTTGGTAATAGTATTTAAGTTTGAAAATATATCAAATCAAACTTAAATACTATTACCAAAATAAACTACGTATCCCTAGATATTGAGATGAGTGCTGTAAATTTTCAACCAATCTACCAACTGACTAATGCCAATGAAGCTACTGAATACCTAATCAACACTCTCTCTACACTTATTAGCTCTCAAACCTCGATTATTAAAGTTACCAACTCCACACGTCTCCTCAAACCTTGGATGACGATAGGCATGCTTCGCTGTATGCGAAATAGAGATGCTATGCACCTGAAACTCAAACACTCTCCTAACAATCCTGTACTAAGACTCACTTACTCCAGATACAGAAACTTTTGCACGAAAATCATAAAAAAGCTTAAAAGAGACTTTGACCGTACTGAACTACGAGAAGCATCAACTGACAATAAGAAAATGTGGAAGGTGATAAAGCGGATCACTAATACTGACAAACCTCATGCACCTAGTAGTTATTTATTGGCATCCTCTCCATCACCTCAAACTTCAGTTGACCTAGTTAATGAGTTCTTCGTCAACATAGGCAAAGACCTTGCAAGGCAATTTACACGCCAACAAATGAGTCTACTGACACCTGAAGACCCTTTGTTTACACCCTCTACTCTCCAATCTTTTGTTATGTTACCGACTGACCATGCTGAGGTTGAGGAAATATTGATGTCACTCAAGACAGATTCCGCCGTTGGCTGGGATAATATCTCTACTAAATTTCTTAAGCGCTACAGACTGATACTTACTCCATTACTGACTTACATATTCAACCTCTGCCTAGACACGGGCACATTCCCCCTATATTTAAAAAAGGCCATCATTCACCCAGTACATAAATCCGGAAGTAAGGACACTGTAAATAACTACCGTCCCATTGCAGTCTTACCTTCAATCTCTAAAATCCTAGAACGCTTAATAAATAAACGACTGATGAAATACCTAGAAGACAAACAGCTTCTTTCTCCCAACCAGTTCGGATTTCGAAAAAACCTATCGACGTGCAACGCAGTGAATAATCTCTTGGAACATGTCACTAGGGAAGTAGACAATAAAAAGAAAGTACTATCCATATTTCTAGACCTAAAAAAGGCATTCGATACTGTGTCTATTCCTGACCTAATTTCGAAGCTAGAAACAATGGGAATCCGTGGCCAATCACTTAACATCTTTAAAGAATATCTCCTAGACCGAACTCAGTGCGTAAAAATACAAGATTTCCTTAGCTCCGAACAGTCTGTAACTTTTGGTGTTCCTCAGGGTAGCGTGATCGGTCCGACGCTTTTTCTTATTTACGTCAACAGCCTCTGTAACCTAAAACTCAAAAACGGTATAATCACTGCTTTTGCTGACGATACCGCTCTCACTTTTTCTGGTGACGACTGGACAGATACCTTTGCTTCATCTCAAAAAGGACTTAACATGGTCACACATGTCCTCAACACTCACCTACTGACACTGAATACTGAAAAAACTAAAATCCTCACTTACAGTCTCCGCAGATTTAATCAACCTCCAGACACGTACTCTTTAGTAGCGCATTCATGTCTACGGCCTGGATACACTGATTGTACCTGCCCTAAATTAGAACGTACTAATACCATTAAATATCTTGGAGTGACACTTGATAATAGATTGAACTTTACAGCCCACATAGAACTAATGGTAAAAAGAATCAGAAAACTAATATTTGTCTTCAAGAATCTCCGTCATGTGGCAGAACCTCTAATACTTAGAAGTACATACTTTGCACTCTGTCAATCCCTCTTAAATTATTGTATCTCCGTTTGGGGAGGGGCCCCCAAAACGATTATGTTAAAACTCGAACGAGCGCAAAGAGCGGTTTTGAAAGTCGCCACTTTTCGACCCATTCTCTTTCCTACTACAGAACTTTATAAAAATTGTGAAGTTCTTACAGTAAGACAATTGTTCATCTTAAATACAGTACTTCTACAACATCAAAAAACACCCTATAAAACACTTACTAAAAGACGTAAGGACAAAGCATGCCAACCATACTGCAGTCGCTACACCACTACAAAAAGATTATTCTGTTTCCAAGGACCTCATCTCTACAACAAACTTAATAAACTACTAAGTTTTTACTCACTTCCAAATTCGTCACTAAAATACACATTAAAAAATTGGCTACTCAGTATTAACTATGATGACACGGAAAAATTATTACAGACTTGACGCCCTTTTTATTACATAATCTCAATTATGCTCTATACTCCCACATACACATTCTCTCTCTCTCACACACACACACTCACACACACACACACACACACACACACACACACACACACACACTCACACACAGTTTGTTTACCTAATTACTCTTAGAACCTACTTAAGTACTAACACATATATTATATTTTATTCCAAAAGTTATACATAAGAACCTGTACGCTTCTTACCTTTACCTTCTGTTCATTGATCTCTGTACAAAATAAATATATTTATATAAAATCAACTTCTCCCCAGGGTCGGGCCCAACACCTTTAATACAAGTTGCTTTCACAACTTAGCAAAGGTGTTGGAGTCAACACACAATTGGTAACAAATATATTCTCTAAATTAAGTGTAGAATGCGTAGAATAGTGTGTAAAATTGTATGTATTATTTTGTTAATAAACATTATTATTATTATTATTATTATTATAATCACCAGCATTACATCATATTTGATTACCTTGTATGATCAATTCAGTGTAAAGGTCAACGTTTAAATTAAGTTATTCTAGGAGGGGAGGTGGAATTGCTTTCATGGGCGTCCGACTTCGATCTTTATATGCTTAATACATGATATCGTTAATTCAATGGCGTCTAAACATAGCAAAGATCATAGTAAATTTAGTGTGTTGTGGGTTTAACCTCATGCGGGACCAATATTTGTGTTCTACAGAATCATTTATGCCCGTAAATGTTTGCAAACTGCTCTTCAACACAGAAATTGACGATTAAATCAGGAGCTACTTTAGCAAATTTAAAACCTTATCAGGTTATCATTACACGACAAATCATGTAGTATCAATACTAAATGCACTTCAGTTCTAATTTTCTACCATTCAGTGAGTATCCTCAGACAGCGTGGTCAAATATGAATGTACCTATTAGGTATTATAGTATTTGATAGCATAACATAATTCTAGTACCGCAAATTGGATAAATATCGTGTAAAAAGAGAATCATCAAAATCATCAAATCGATTATTTGACCTGTAAGCTTATCACGTCCCGCGTACCGGAAACGGCACATTCTTGCTGAATAAAACAAGATGAATAAAAATAGCAAACCACAAAACTGGTAACTATTATCAAAACAACAAAATGTGGCGCCGTTAACACGACTATATTTAATTTTGTTTTCTAAGAATTTATTATGAGAATCTAGACAAATCTTTTTAAAGCGAATCGACTACTGGGTACCATTTTGATCACTTAGGTACCAATTTGCTGTACCCCGCCCCACATCTAATCTAAGGAACGTTCACCCCTAGACCTAATAGTCTGCGCAAAGGATATGATAACGTAGAAACGCATGCTGAATATCAAATAACACAAGCACTGGGTACTTGATAAATATCAGAAAAATTCTATTACCAAAAATTATGACGTACCTATACCGGCAGCGATAAAACGTCTAGACGGTACGGCCACACATTTTGAGTCATAGGATAAGGGAAGAATATAATACATTACATACATTTTACAAAGTAAGCGGTAAAGGAAATATTACAAGGAATTCGTAGTCAAAAATTAACAATTCCGACCACGTTTGGGGACCTGAGAGTTGCTTTGGTTGGCAGTTAAATATCACAGTCAAGTACTACGAATAATATTATTAACTTTTGGTTGTTTTGAGTGTGAATGTTTTACAAATCTTTGAATTATAGATTAGTAGATAAAAGTTGTCGAGGTCGAATAAAAACTTGATTAAAAATTATAAATTGGGATGCAAAATTTTTACCGCTTAAACGTATGGCCAAGTCAAGCATATCAAAGCGATTCCATACTAATAGGACTTATAGAAAAGTATTTTTACGGCAAAAAAAAAAAAAAACATAATGTCAAATATATTGTTTACCAACCAAATTGCATTTTCAGAATTTTAGAATACGATTAAATTTGTAACTCTTCTACCAAACAGCAGAGCAGTTTGTTGGCAGATGAAAGCTCCCTTTGTTTTTATTTTAAATTTAAGTTAGTTTTATATAATTAAGTATATTATGAGAGGTCTATGTCCAGCAGTGGACTGCAATAGGCTGAAATGATGGTGGTGGTGATTTCGCGGTTGTACAACAAGGTGAATGCGATAAGTAGTGATAAAAGATTTGTTTTTCTTCGCCATATAATTGAGTCAGGCGTCATAGTTGTACTTGCATTATAATTTATGGCTCTTCATGGTGTACTACGCCGTAACAATACATTGTACTACTATACCATTATAATAAATGTGGGTATAGTAAATATGTCTATGTAGTCATGGTTAAAGGTCGTAGCACACATATCAACTCGGAAAGGGATCGTCACCGTATCGCCTTTCGCCTCACTGTTAAACAGGCGTCAATCAGCAGCATCAGCAGGGCCGATACGTCGACTCGGCTACGGCTAGGAGACACCGCCGCCGTGCTTTGGGTGCGCCGACCACTGGTTGAACGTGAAGTGACAATTAAGAGACGCAAGTGTGGCGACACAGGGAGGCGTCAACACGGCGACAAAAAGGCGTAAGCACGTGGACGACGAGCCGTAGACGCGGGGATTGCTGTTTGACCACGCCGCACCATGGTTCATAGGCTAACCGAGGCGAATCTTTTATGTCACGATTCCGATTAGTGTGCTTTGCAGTAGGGAGTTTACTGAACGGCTTGAGTTGATACGGTTACGATCTTTTACGACCTTTAACTTGCGAACTGATTATATGATTCGTTCTTTCTGAGGAACCTTTTGTTATATTGAAAGCAGGTACGTTATCCAAGCTGAATCAGCTCGCCTGGGGAAATATCTCCACCTTGCAGAAGACCGCAGCCATAATAACATAGTGTCGTGTTCCTGCCAGAGAGTATAGTGCTGACCAGAGCTCATTGAGGGAAGGGGTTTTAAAGAATCGGCAACGCGCATGTGATGCTCCAGGTGTGGCAGGTGTCCATGAGCTACGGTAACCACTTACCCCATCAAGTGTGCTGGAAGATTGTTTGCCACCATCGTGATATAAAAAAGTTGATTGTAAGTTATATAAGTACATGGAGATATTAAATCGCGACTAGTTTTAGTCAGACGCATTTGGTCAGCGTAGGATTCGTAATAAGGCAATAACTCTGTCGGCTATAATGGTCAAGGAGACGAGACATTTATCCATAAGCTGGACATAATGAGGTGCAATATAAAAGACAGACGTTTAAATTTTATAACTCATTCCTTTGTTGTTGACGTAATATTAGAGACGTCAAGTAGGATATAAAATTGCATTGACGCCAGCAGATGAATTCATTGGAATTTCTTCAACATGTTTTTTTTACAGATAAGAAAAACAACAAACTCATTTTAATTATAAGAAGAACATCCTCATAGGACTGTACAAACAGCATAATGATGAATAGATGAACACGTGATCACTGTCATGAAAAAGGAAAAAGACCTAGATGTAACTGTAATACAGTTTAGGCAACGACTAGTCGAAATGGAAATTAACATTTGTATGCAAATAGGTGGCTGGGCATTAATGAGAATGTCTGAAATGGCAGCCGATTTTTTTTATACTGCCAACCATTTGATAAGAAATTAAGGCAGATCTAAGCTTACGATGGTTACCAGCCCCCTTGTCTGACTCGTCGGATTGTTCCCGGATCGTAAACTTTTTCGAATCTTAGTACGATATATTTATTTAATGTTATAAAGTTGTCTACCGTATAGAAAATTAAAAACTGATTAATTAAGATTTTTTCCTACAACTATCTATTTCTTTAACATAATGTTTTTTAACTCTAATTAAATTGACATTTCCGGCCGAAAATATTCCGACAGCTCAGAATCAGGGGGCTGGTTAAATAATCGTATACACGAAGAGTCTGCAATGTAGACTGTGTCCTGAAAAAACCATTTACATACATACATACTTTTAAATTAGACAAGCGTATATTACTTACGAGTATATTCGTCTGCCTCAAGCGTTAAGAAGAAGAAGTATTATACGTTTTCAGTAAATACGGAAGTCGTATATATCAATTTTATATTCATTTAGACATAGTATATATACTATACAAGTACATACCAGTGTCCCAGTTACTATTTTAGTACATTTTCAACTAGTGCGTCATTTTAATTAATGGCAAATTGATGCAGGCCGTCGGTCAGGCTTGGTGAGGCAGATTGGTTCGAAATGGCCTTGATATAATTTGTGAGTGAATTGTATTCCATCGTTGGTGGACGAGACTACTAAAGATAGCAATGAGAATGCACTAGCATCTTATGTACATGTAGAATTGAATTTTTGATTTTGTTTATCTTCTATGATTATAATATGAAATTTATAATAAATTATAATAAAAATCTAGCTAATAGCATGTCCACATCAAACAGAATACAATTTTGTTCATATTTTATATAAAATCTATTTTTTTTTTAATATTGACTAAGTTATTCATAGGGTGGATTTTCCGATACGCCTCCTCCATACATTTTACTGGCACTATTGTCTCTGAACATAGACACTTTTTTATTAGAATAATTCATTTTATCACTTTTCTACAATAAATAGACCCGCGAATTGACAGAGTCAAATTTTTCTCATTTTTTTCTCTCAATAAATTAGGCAAGTTATGACCATAAGGTCAATACGCAGAATATTAATTGTAGAAAAGTGATAAAATGAATTGAGATCCAATTACGATTAAATTGATCCATTCGTAAATTAGCAGACTTGGGGCCCAGCATACCCGACAGTTCCATATTCAGCTATGACAGTCAAACAACGCAAGCAGAATAATAGATTCACGACCGACATGCCAACCAAGACTCTGGACATTACTACTGTTAAATAACAATTCATTTCAATAAAATATAATTATATGATGATGTCATTTTACAAAACATAAAATTAACATACTCATAACCTGTTGCCGTTTTTTTTTTGCCGTGCATCGTAAAGTTTTGACCCTGTGACCGCAATAGTAATGACGTCAATCAATGAAAAGTGAAATTTACTACAAGGATGTCGGTTGCATTTGTTGTACGCATCTTGTTATGAAAACATCTGTAATATTTAAACTACTGAATATTGCACATGAAGAAATTGCACTGTTGTAAGAGTAGTTAATCGGCGGGAAAATTTATGAACAATAGGCAAGAGGTTCGATCTTCGGGTCTGACATTATCTTTCTTTATTACTTGATTACCATACAAAAATACTACAGACATCTACAATAGCAAGCTTTACAAGCTTATGTCATAGAAGACACACCTTTAGTTTATTTAATCAACTGATTGTGTGATAATCAACAATTCATTTAGACCAATTTGTATGAAAATGTTTATTTACTTGTCAATAAACAGAACCAACTTTAACAAAGGAATCAATATGAAACTAGATAAATATTATCAGTAATCATGAGATTAGCAGTGCTGTTAAGCACTCCCTTAGACTATCTACTAAGTATAAGCGCATATTATAGTACTTAACAAATGTAACAGAATGTATGATGTACGAGTATGGTAACAGAAGTTGAATTTTTTTTCAGCAAAAATTTACGAATGATTTTTGAAAACACTTTCAGGTTTCTAAGATTTTTTTTTCATTATATGAATATTTTCGGAAATAATTGCTCCGAAAGTAGCATAAATCGTGTCGCCCCTCTACTTTCTAAACCATAAAACCTAAAAATCACAAAGATAACGCTTAATAAACTTCCAACCAAAATTAGTAGTAGTGAATAACAATAAAATAGTGGACAGTATCAACGTATTATGCTCATTTAAAATTTAATATAAGCACCTCTTAGTGCATATGGTTTATAATACTATAATAATGAGATTTATAATATTAAACAGTTTTAATCAAGTACATTATCAAGTAATCAGTTATATTAATATTATACTGCTATGGATTTTGCATTATTTAAATGTGTGAGAATTCTACCAAAAGAGTGTTCCATACTCCAAATGAATAGACAAACTATTTAATAGCTCGAACCTACACAGCAGACTGCAGCCATTAAGGCCACAGCACTTGACAAACTACATCGGTGATATTGCGACTGCATTGATGCTGCAACAGAAGCTAAAAGTAGAGTGCATGGTATGGCCCTAATAGCATTGTTGTGGTTTTTACAAGTAACGGGAAAATGACAACAAAATGCAAAATTTTACCAAGGACCAAGTTTAATTCTGACCAGTAGTACCAATGTGGATTTCACTTGTGCCTACTAGTCATATGACTTACTATCTGCGAATGATGAAGGAAATCAATTTGAGGGACCCACATACCCAACCATTCTATGGAAATGTATGATCAATTAATCTGCATTAGGCTAGTGTAGGGCTTCTCAAACTGTAAATAGATTAGTTCTAAATTTTGATGTAAATTTTTAAGTTTAATGTATATAAAGTTCGTCGCCAAAGCATGCCTAAGAAATACATGAGTGACGACTTAAACATACCTATGAGAATGACTGGTGGAATAGGGCTGGGGATAGAAAGCAGTGGAAAGTTTAGAGGAAGGCCTTTGATCAGCAGTGGGACAATAAAGAAAAAAAAAATAAAAAAATACATACAGAGTGCAGGCATTGTTTTGAAGAAACTAGCTGAATCTTGTGTTAAGATAAAAGTTAAATTGAATAAGTAATTAGCGAGAAAAGAGAAAGGAATTTCAAGCCATTAGCTTATTCATGATAACATAAAACCATTACTACATATAATATGGTTATGCAGCTGTTGAATAATAATGGTTATTAAAGTTTTGGTATGTATAAGGCAGTATAGGATGGCCCCCCACCATATGGACCGACAACCTGGTCAAGGTAGCAAGTGGTTGCAGGTGGCACAAAATCTTATAAAATTGAGAAAAAGATCTGTAAGTAGATAGTTTATCAAACACTTATCGGCTAAGGCTCTCAGTTTCATAATCATTTAGATTGATGCCTCAATATGGAGCATGCAAGCAGTATTTATAAACGATAAATAATTGTTGAAGATAGATCTAGCAAGGCAGCTGTCTCTAAGTACATTGGTAATTAAATTCAGCTGGCAATACATATTGTAGAGCTTTTATGAAACCATAGATAGGTAGTAAACAAATACCAATTCTACACATTTACATTATTAATGTAGGATTAAGAAGATTGTACTATTCAATAACAGCCAATTAATTTACCACTGCCGGTGAAAGAGTCTCCTCTCTTGAAGAGAATGGAGAAATTTAGGTCAGTGGTTACCTCAACTTATTTGCTTTGACTATTCAGTAACCAATCAATGAAAAACTTATTAAAAGTTTATAAATTCAATGTTTAAGTGTTCAACAAACTCATATTTGGACAATTTCTATTGTCATGCACTGCTTCATATGTAGATTATAATCCAGTTATTACTTATTACCTGTTTTAAATAGACATAAGTGTTTGCTCTAATTGCTCTTATATGAAAATTCTGACTTTGTAATGAGTCATAGAGGACAAACAGATTTACATTGTAAGTTTCAGTAATAACAACTTTATTGTACATCTACGTGCCGTAATTGAATGTTTTATTATTAAATAAGTAGTTTGTTTTTAAACGTGAAAAGCGCAACTTATTATATTAAGACAATGTTTTTTGGGATCCTTATTGGTAAATTTACTATAAGACAGACACATGTCTGTAACATATTATTATCGCGATCATGTGCAGTTTTATCGTAACTATTAAATTTTTTATAGGTTTTTGTTTTACTACATGAGAGGCAGACACGAATTTACTATACGAAGGTAGATATCAATACGATGAATACAAGGGCATAAAAATACAAAGTTATAATCTTACCTCACCACTTCGAGCCGCAGGGGAATTTTCTTCGATCTCGTATATAATATGTGGCAAACCGGCTTCGCCAAGTAGAGAGAATCCAAATCCCAAATTGTCACTACGATTCAGAACCACTAGTCTTTCGTCAGCCATATTCAGTGTACAGCAGCATTGATTAGCATCCACTAAAGGATTTCACAAGACACACTTTGAAAAAACTACATCAGGGAATATTTTAAATGAATTTAATGTATTATAAAATGAAAAATATTCATAAATTACAATACACGATAAAAAGCAAGCGCACCCAACCAAAGCGAAGACAGGTACAGATAAATTATTATTTTGAAGTTTGATTCGTGAAGATGTCATTCTCACTTGTATAAATTGTTGAAAGATGGATATTATTATTCTACTTACGAACTAATTCAAAGATGTGACCTTTAATATACAGAATTCAGTCTTAATAAATTGTACATGTTTCGCTTGCACTTCTTGTATAATATAATGATCAAAATGTATCTAGATTATGTACTCTTTTTGTCTGTTACTGTATTTAATGTTGAAGTTTTGTATAAATCAATTTTAAATCCAGAAAATGCTTTTCCAGAAAACAAAACTAGACAATATAATAATAACTTAAAATAAAATTATAAGGATAAGGAAATATACTTGTCCAATAAATTTAAAAATGTTTTTGCTTTCAATTTTATATTGATTAAAGTTCTAAAAAGAAAGAATGATTTAAAATCATTTGAAAGTTCTGAAACCGAGAGCGAGAGCTTACCAAATGACTTGACACTTACACACTGAAACTGTTTTTGTTTTTGTCTGTAGTCTGTGCCTCTATGGTCGTAGTAATGTCAGGAGTCAAGTTTCAAACAAGTGTCAAACTCACAAAACTTGTAGGTTTCTTTACCATAGATTATACACTAGTTCTTTACTATGATTTTTATCTTAATTTTTAATCAAATAATATTGCGAATAATTGCGATGCTTAAATATGGATAACGTAAGAATCGTAGAGTGGAATTTTGTGTTTTATCCAAGTAGTATCAATAAAAATGCCATAAGCGAGTCCATTTTTTAATCACCTTTTTAAAATTTACCGCGTATAGATATGCTCAAGATCTCTTAAAACATGCTTAACATTGTACAAGAAGTTTAGATTGTGTAACCTTACTGTCATGTCATTTACAGACTGTAAAAACTAAAATTGTAGAGCCGGACGAAGACGAACAAACGACCAGCAGTTGACAAAAAATAAAATTAAGATCGGCTGTGTGGCAGTGACCTCAAGTCGAACAAATACTCTCACAATGTATATCTTTTCCAATTTGATCAAAGTTACAATCCCTAATTATTTAGCGAGCTTGCCCATTCCTGATTCAATCGGAGGATGGTTCCATCTTGGAGGTAAGAAAAACTCCATGTGTACTTCATAATATTAATTTAGATTTTAAATTAAATGGTTCAGGAATCGTAACTCATTTTTCTTTAACATAGTATACTTACTTTTTAAATGTTAAGTAATTTTCAAGTTTAGAATTGTGGCAGACTACAACCTTTTTTTTTCTCCATTCACTAGATAAACCATCAGTATAAGGGATAATGTGCTTTATGTGGACCTAATAATGTTCATGTTGGAATAATATATTGTAATATTTTTTATAGAATTTCCACTGATACAATTATTTTCAATGACATACTTTCAAAGTTTAGCTAACTGATTAGATGACAGAGAATGATAGACAATAATATGACATGCAATCTCATAATTTATAGGTCATAGTATAAAGTTAATTGTGTAGGAATTAATTGAAACAACATAGAAATTTATACAAGGAAAATTTTATTCATAATCATGGTAATTTAATGACACATTGTACAAAAAAATGTTGCCACTAAGTAACGTCTTTTAAAGGCAAGTGTTACTGAACAAGCTTTGGTTCAGCAATATCAAAGTACAATATTGTGATATGCTGTCTGTGGTATCAGACATATCATGTGTGCATTAATATTACAGAACTAGGCCTTCCTGGATAAATGCACTATCCAATACTAAAAGAATTCTAGACTACTCATTCCGGAGATCAGCACATTCAACCAAACACTTTTCCGCTTATAATACTAGATAACTTTCAACTGGGGCATTGTGGGGCAGTCCACTGCTGGACATAGGCCTCTAATATAATCTATGCCTATATTATTTTTTATTATGTGTATAAATGGTTAGGCCATTTGATTCATGAATTAATAAATATAAAAATTGTTCGTTTGTATGTATTTTGTACCTATAAAATATGGATATTCTTTATCAGTTTATCTTAATTCATTTCTCATGATAACAGTTACAATGCATCTGGTGCTGATAAGTATGTCACTATCATTACAATTTTGTTTTTATGAATGTATGAATTCAATTATGTAAAAATTACTTCAATGAACAAAAATTTGTTAAATTGAGGCCTATGTCTCATTAGGACACTTGTATAATAATAATCATAGTAATGTATATTAGAAAAACTAGAATGTAATACAGTTCTATAAGGGGTACTTCACCTGGTGTTTGTTTGATTCCGCAACAGAAAAGTATGCTACCAACTCTACCAAGAGTATTTTATTAAATGAACTATTAAACATTAACATAGCATCACACCTTTTTCCCCGAAGGGGTAGGCAGAGGTGTTTCACACCCACATTTCGCCAGCTATGTTAACTATTACTGGGATTTTATTTAATAGTTATTTTCATAAAGTTAATGTAGGTATATAAAATAAATTGTCATGTTTTAATAAATTCTTGTATTTTTACAGTAAAAGAGTGGTTGGCTTTGATTCCACCAACAGCAGTTGTAGGCGGAATATCCTACTATTCATACCAAACGATCAAGAAAGCCCGAGAGGTTGGTAATGGACAAGCCAACCCTGATATCAGAAAAGATATTAACAAAGTAGTTGATTTCATTGATATTGAGGACATTACAGAGAAGGCGGTTCTCTGTCGCTGCTGGAGAAGTAAAAATGTATGTATGCAATTACTTTATAATAAAATCATCTTTAAGAATAGAGGGCTTAGTTTTGTACTGAGATACGCGTTTCTATCATCAAGGTTAAAATTCTCACAAGGCAATTGTTACAAAACAATGGGGTCATCTCTGTAAAATAGAAAGGTTTTAATACTTGAAAATAGTCCCAAATTCACAAACTTCACACATTAATCAAAAGAAACTTTTGTTACATAACAATTGATTGCCCTTGAAAATAACAACTACAACTACCTCATCAGTGCATTTGTATTAATTATAATAAAATTGACTTTGAAACTAAACCCAATATTTTCAAGCAAGATGTCCTTGAGTTTGCCGAAACAGATAATAATATTAGATGTTGTTTAGTTTATTATGATTACGTACCCACGTCATAAACTCATAATAAGTATTAAATGTAGCAAGATGAGATAACAAAATAAAATAATACTAGGTGGAAGTAAAACGCTATCAGACGCTCGGAAGTCTTACGGTTATGAGAGGTAGGGACAGTGGCTAATCATAGTTCATACTGGACAGCCCGTCTGGGGGTAGTACCTGTGTCATACAGAAGACAGCAGCCATAATACCTACCCTTGCTTTTTACAGACATACCACATGACACACCTCTCCACCTGAGTGGAAGCTATTTTTGTAGAATTAAAAAAAAAACCTTACCGTAATGCTATTTTATTGGCAGTTTAGTGTTAACAGGAATTACCAATGCTGTCATAAAATTTTCTTTGTCGGGAGCGTTACCCTACCACCTAGTCAAATGACATGATATTTTTGCAATAATCTTTGCCCTATATAATTTCTTATCTTATTGTTTAGAACCAATGTTGAAGAGTTTATCAGATAACAAATAGTAGTAAATAATGTTAGTATGTATGATGTATCATTTAATATTGGCTACGCATGAGACTGGCGGATTGGGGGTGTTTACGATTGCTGCGCATGAGGTCCCGGGTTCGATTACCGGGGGAAGGGGAGGTAGAGGAGGGGGAAAAAAATAATAAGTATTGAGTTTATCATGAAAATCTCAGTAGCAATCTAAGAATATGTCCGCTTAATGTCAATTACCCCTATTACATAGCTGGCAAAAAGTGGTTGTCTTTTCTACACTTGTTTTTTAATACGGTGGCAAACAGTTGTTGCCGGCCTGATTGTAAGTCGTTAGTCTATAGACGTCTTCAACTCCAGAGGTATCACGAGCACATTGCCAATCCTTAAAAATTCACTGCTTTTTTGAAGAACCCCATACCTATTGTACTCCTTTGGGAAAACTTGTGCTATACTGTTTTCTATTATTTGCCATGTGTATTACAGTGGCCGTACTGCGATGGTTCTCACGGTGCCCATAACAAGGAGACCGGTGACAACACAGGCCCAGTAGTCGTCAGGCACAAGGAGAAGGAACAGAAGTAAATAAACTAATGAAACAAAATGGTGATGGACAAATTGTGATTATATTTATTTGAAAATTTATACACAATTTATATACACACGTAATATTGAAAATAGTTACTTGAAATGTCACATTAACAGTAATATTTATTTTAAAGTTGGATAAGGAATACGTAATTTATCTAAGCATGTACTTTGTTAACTCTTAAGTTAATTTTTTTGGATATCTTTTTACTATTTTCAATAATTTTTTTCACTTGGTTATAATCACATTTGGTTTTATATTGTTGAGTTATCATGTGATCAATAAATGTTTTGATTGTTATGTTTTTTTTTGTTTATTGTATTACTAGCATCATTTTGTGTAATAACTGCGATGGTATTACACTAAGCATTTCTCATTTCCTTACAATCGCACACCAATTACCCCAGTTTTATTGCTCACACCTAATAAGAGAGACTAGGTTGTCTATCACACGTAATGATAGTAGTGAAGAATTTTGCAAGGTACTTACCTAATAGTACATTCGTAATTTTTGTGGATATAACACAAGTATTTGACAAAATTATCATGATGGATTTTGCTCTTAAATTCAGGCATCCAATAGTCACCACACATCACCAAGGATGCTTAGCCCTAGAACAAACGATGCGGGGCGGTGCAGTCTTTTTGGCCGTCGTTTGTTTTGGGCCTTAGATTAGAAAATGAGAACTCGTAATTTTGTTTAATTTTTAACAGTTATAAGTGGGGTTCCGCAAGGAAGTGTTTTAGAGCTTGTCCTGTACTTGTAATAATGTATACGATTTTACATAAAACCTTGGATACTCCTGCTAATGCAAACGGCGATACTAAAAGGAGCAATGTGCCATACAAAATTATCCAGTGGGAAAATATCAGTCCTTAAGTATATAGTTTTTTTCGTCAGTGTCTAAGTAATCGCGTTTCATAGTGACTAAACTGTTTTTCAAAATATTATTATAAGTTATTTCAGGGCGTCATTATTTGTAGTTTGCGTTGTCGAGAACGAACGCGTTTAGCCACCCGAAAAAATTGGGAGTCGGGACTCCGACCCATATAAGTGGGAAATCTTATCGTGCTCCTCTCTCCGGTTCTCATCATAATACATCAAGTATCAAAAATAAAACCAAACTAAGTAATCATACCATTTTTATTACCAAATCGTCTTATTTAAAACATCACAGACATGTTCTGACTTTAAATTAAAAATAAATACTTAAAACATGCCAATAATATAAATACTTACGTCATGTTAAATAAAGAAACGAATTGACTAATTTAATAATTGTTCATCATCATAGCAAGATCGTATGGCACAGATATTCATACACTCGATAGAAGAGAGGCGTAAAATGAGAAATGCCTCTTCGTTATTTTTCTATAGTTCTACTACCTACCTACAAGGTAAAAATTACTTGAGGCGTATCTTACTCTATGCTTTAGAGATATCTTATTTTATTAAGATAATTAATTATATAATATTTAATATGTATTGCCCTTGTTGTTGGCTCCACACAAACATGTTGAGAAAATGCTGGCTGAGTATTATAGCTAACTACTTACTGCTTAATCAAATATTTCTATGCTTTTCCAACTCCTGTTATCCTCCGGTATACGACATTTTAAAGATCGCGTTTTAATTTTGAAGTCACTTGTGCCTCTTATTTCATATAAGAGGGCTGCTTTTGGACAATTTTAATGGTCGAGATTGATAGAGTTACTTAGTACTTAGGACCTAGATTTGAATTAAGTAGATATACTGTTCTAACTGTTGCGGAAATTTGGTTAAGGACTACGTCCAGCAGTGGACGTTATAGGGCTGATATGATGATGATACCATTGAATATATACCCAGTGAATACGCAGATTTAAATGCCGAAGTAAGTACCTAGGTGTAAACTATTATTATCATTCAACACCATGCTTCATCTGATCATCATACATACAGTGATGTAACAGCAAATAAAGACGCTATACGTTGACTATTTGTATTATTATTGACTTCCTAATCATAACTAGGTATATTATGCTAGTCTACTACATGACGAAAAAGATCTTAATCCGTACCTATAAAGTATAGCTTTGATTGAGACATTGAGTGCCTTGTATAAGTACATAGGCTTTTTCAGATTTGAAGTTTTAATTTGCTCGTTTTTCTAAATATGCATGCACATTCGGTATAAATGTTAAATTTCCACCGTATTTTTTAACAACACCCGCAGACAACGTACAATTTATTAGCGAACATAAAATACACCTCGATCCGAAACAAAATATCTTTGAATCTAACAAATAATTGTCTCTTGTGTGAAATGAACTCGCACTGGACAGCAATGTTAGTGGCGAGGCGACCACACTAGGCCATGGTGTCAGAATATGCATGCGTACTTAGTTAAAAATTACCTAGAGGAAATTTAACGCCGAATGTGAAACCTACGTCTTCATAGTTCCACTTGTTGCACTTCACAGGATTTATTACTAAAGAATTAATTTATGTAGTACAGTTAGCAAAATAATTATTAGAGTTGGACTAATAAACTAAGACATACGTAACTATGTGTATTTTTAGCGACACCACAAAAGGAACAATGATTGGTGCGTCGCGTCGCCCAATTAATTATTTTGCCGTGTCTACAAAACGTAGGTAGTTTTAGTAAAGGCAATTCAGTCTTGAATCTTCCGAGAAGATAGTGCCTTCTCCATTTGACAGGCAGTCCCGTTGTTTAAAGAAGGCACTTCCCTTTTTATGTTTACAGCTGAAATAAAAAAAGACATAAATGTAATAACAATGCTGGGTACTTCTCTCTTCTCGCCTATTCCCTCAGTTTTAAGGAAAAGATGCCTAAATTTTATACTAAAATCAATGTTATTTTGTTGCGTTTCTTGGTGTAGACAATTTGTTTTCTCAAAAGTGTGTTTAGGTTGTTACCTACCACCTTTCAACCGTTAAAGGCTTATAAAATACTTTATAATATAACGACATTATAAAATAACAAGTAGGGTAGGTTGGACACTTACATCTATTCTAGTTTCCGCAATATTCTCTTCGTTCCTCAGCAGCTCATGTTTTAGTCCATTACGTTTCCTGAGGAGTGAATAAAATTTGTTATAACAAGGCAAGGCGTAAATGACTTTCCAAGTACTCACGGCTCTATATTGAAATGCAATAAAACTAAGTATAAAGTGCTTAAAGTCTTTGTTCGGTGTTTATGTCCTGAGAGGGTTATATGATCACTTGGCATAACGCGGTTTCCGTCCCAGTTGACCGCTTCCTACGCACCGGGCTAAGAGCTCGGGTGTCGAGTTACACCACACAATGGTGCCTTTATATAAACATGGATCATGGAAATAAATATTACTACAGACGGGACGTTTATTTAAAATTTACGGAAGACGGTTTATGATCCTTAAGCTCAATTTATTCGTCAGCTTATGGAGTATTAAAATTTAATAGACGTGGCCAACGGCTAACGCATTAGCCGGAGAAAGGATAACATCCCACCCTTCGTGGTACAAAGACGTAAAATGAAGAATATCACTTGAGACTTTTATACCTTTTATAATGCAGATACCTTCACAGTAAATACTCGTTTCTTATTGGTCGATATTGTACAAGATTTTCAAGAGTCATGTAGCTGTATTTATCTTCTTTTCTAGCTTCTTTGATTACAAAGAAATTGTGTGTAAATTCAAATAAAATTTAAAGGAAACTCACAAGTATATCCTTCTCCACACAATAAGAGATGTGTAAGCGAGACAGACGATGCTACATGTGACCAGTACCATGATGCCAGCCGCCGCTCCAATTGGCTCTCCCCGCACATCTGAGTACAGAATCTTCTCTGAATCTTTCCGCACTGATTCACCAGGGCCTTAAAATAAAACCAATGGAATTATCTTATTTCCAGGTTTCGAGCTTAGGTATATCTACTAAAATTACAAGACAGAAAATACATTCTATATATACCTATTTATATATATATATATATGTATATTAACCTCAAACTTTAACTTTCTTCTACTTGCACCTACTATGCTCTTCTCTGCATCACCCTAAGGTTGGCTGGTAGACAATGCCTAAGCCCACATTTGTACTTTATTGTGCATAAAGTTTAAATAAAACTATACAAATTATATTGGTATAAAATTAAATTGGTGTGTCTGTTTGTAATAATAAAATAAGAATAACCGCTTTTTACTACATGCAGTTGAATGTGTATACGGTACATATACCAAAATAACATTAATTTTTTAAATTTTGCCTGTCTGTCTGTTTGTTCCAGCTAATATTTGGAACGGCTGGACCGACTTCGACGGGACTTTCACTGGCGGATAGCTATTGTCACAAGAAGTAACTTAGGCTACTTTGGTTTTGAAAAAATATCAGAATTCCGTAAAAAAAAAATTAAAACTCCATGAATGCGGGATAAGTTGTCCAGGCGAATGAAGTCGCGGGCACAGCTAGTAATTAAATAAAAATACTCAAACTCCTGTAGCGGCTCCGTGGCCCAGATTAGTTATAATACTTAGTTACTGCGTAAACTGTGGTGGTCACACGAATGCTCTAAGATTCATTTAGTTCTTGCTCAGAGATCTTAGAAATTATCGTGTCAGTGAATTGCTAAGTTATTCTGATAATTTATTCCTGACTGTTTAAATACAATTTTAACTTTGATTTTGTCTATACCTTGTAAAAATTCAGCTTGAGAGTCTGGTAAGGTAGGTATATCTGCACGGGCATCTTCTGAGTCTTCAGGGAATGTAGGCAGATCCATGTGGCTTTCATTGTCGTCGCGAGAATGCAACATATCAAATACCTCCGATCTGAAAAAGATATATTTATTAGGCTTGAGACTTGAGAGGACAGACTGTCTAGGAATTAGTTTTAATGTCAACCTGATGGCTTCTGTAGATATTGCGTAAATTTGGTATAACAGGATTTTACTTAACCTAAATTGATAGTATTCCAATAAAATTATTTAATGACTTTATCTAAATGTGTCTAAGTGTCTCTTTTCATACCTGCTCACTCCATTTTTATCATCCACCAGTAACTTTAACACGGTTGCATTAGCTTCCAGAGTCTTATAACGACTATTATCTTCTACTTCTTTGGTGAGGTCTGGCAAAGTAGTCTGTTTATTTAACATGTCCGTATTTTCACCGAAGCAGAGCCTTATATCTGGAACGTGGAAACATAATGAGGACTGCATACACAATTACACATAGAGTAGGGCACAGCCGGTAATGCTCGCTCAAACTGCGCCGCCTGATTCGGGAAGTATCTCGTACAAAAGTCCACAGCCATAATAACACTACTTAGCTTCGATGCTGTTTTGTTTCTAATGTGAGTAGTGATATGCTCATTACAGAAAGAAGGGTTTTTAAAGGGTTGGCAACACTCATGTGATGCTTCTGGTGTTGTAAGCGTCCATAAGCTACGGTAACCGCTTACCATCAGGTAGGCCCTAAGTTTATTTGCCACCATAAAATAGTATCCTACCTACACGACATGCCTATCTACAGATTTAAACTTGTTGATGAGTCGAATTACTAAGTAACACAAATCAATTAACACGGCCTACGTGAAAGTTATTTGAATAAGTCGAAACCGTTATCGTCATGTTAAAGTTTGTATTTCTAAGTTGTTAGCTTTGCCTGTGAACTGCATTTACGGTTGCTAAGTACTTAAGTGTTTGGTTTTCGGCGGACTTGTTGGATGTTTTTAGGGTTCTGTCGATGTAGAAATGTTTGCCCGAGATAAAATTATTATCGGACTATATCCCTTGTAGGATATCGTAATCTATAAGTCTTTGTTGCGTCAGTGATAAAAGGGTATATGGATATAGCAAATTATCATTTTATTATTACCTACCTAAGCTAGGTACTTTATCAAGCCAATTGAAATTGCTAAGTTAACCGACTTTGTAGTTTAAAAACTACAATTGTAGAATTTAAGGGCAAGACAGCATAACATTGTCGTTTGTCGTGTCCGATTTTTTAATTCTTTGTACTTCGCAATCCTAAGTGCAGTTGGCTTTGAACTTAATGCAAACATTCTCGTTGGCACGGCGACGAAACACTTCAATTAGTGGGTCAGGCAAAGCTTTAACTTAACGTGTACTTAACGGTGTTAAAATCCGGTTTTGAGAACTAACTTTCCAGCTCAACTCGTGTTATAATTTTTGATACAGTAATTGATCGTGTGACTCATAGTCATAGCTGTCTTGTACTTAGATATATGTATAATTTGTAAGTGAAAGTATTCGGCGGGTCAAATCGACTCGTGCTTTGTTTCCGATTGTTGGCCTGAGGCTTATTTGAGATTATAATTGAAAGTAAGTCCCAGTCACGTCTGCTGCAAAAATTTGTAGATATGTTTAATATGTGAATGAAATGAAATATGTGTTTTGATGTGTTCAATAAGTGCCTTCTTAACTAGTATCAAGATCAGCAATAGTCATTTGATTATGCACCCTACCTATGTGCATTGTTCATCTAGAGGTACGTTGTGTACCAGCGAAGTGCGTGTCGGACTCGCGCACTGAGGGTTCCGTACGACAATGCATAATTTTTTTTTTTTGTGATTGAAATGTAAAAAGAAAAAAAAATCACTTAAAGGTAGCATCTTTATGGAACGTGAGTCTGAAGAATATCATAACTAAGTAGCAACATTTTTGTTTTATTGTGTGTTCGCCAAAGGTCAGCTGACTTTCTAAGAAATAATAATAACTCAACACGAATAAGTAATCAATCATAATTTTATAATAATAACCGGTCAAGTTTAATTATTATATGTTTTTGCATTTACTTAGAAGTCTGTCCGTTCGTCCTGTCATTAGCCGATTAGATAATAAGGGTCTGAAGTCATTATGATATCTCGATCAGTAATGACCACTGCCGCCATTGTGTTTCTGCCATTAGTTAAAGAGATTACGTCATTAGGTACCTCACTCATTTTAACATGTTATTGGTTTCAACAACACATATATGGTATTATTTGCAGCTTGCCTTCTCACGACTCCAGCCGGAAGAACGGTAAACGTTTCCGCGATCAATCACGTAGAATTAACTACAAAACTACTGAATAATTCAATTAAATATGGTTAAAATATTTGCTACGTCAATTCCGTGATGGTTATGCTTGTTAAGAGCTCAGAGAAGCGTCTTATTTAGGAATAGTTTTCAATATCATAGTATGCTAGTGTACGTTCTATTTCATGGCAAGCAGCTTCAAAAGCTATGCATAATTATGCATATCATAAAAGCTTTCATTAAAAACTCTTTCTTCTCTAAGCCAAATTTGTATACATAGGTACTCTCACCAATACCACTAATCTCAGTACTTCCAAAAATCGTATTATAATGGGAATTAATTATAAATAATTGTCAGACGTGTGACGTCTGGCATGCAGATTTTCTCACGATGATCTCGCATACAGGATGGTTTAATAAATTAGAAACTTCTCTCAAGATAAGTAAGATTAAGCAATTAAGATAATTTATTAGATAGATTACAATAATACTCTTGTTCAAATCAGATAGAGCATCGTGACCGAGACTACTGGGAAAGTTGACACCAACAGAAAATCTAGGTAAGTACTAGGAACGTTAATGTTATTTAAAATTTTATTTAGCTGTCGATAACCAGATGAGGCCTATATTCAACAGTGGACGTCATTGGCGACTGATATGTTGATGATCAACCAAAAGTAGTACCTACTATTACTTATTCTGTGCCAGAAGGAAGGAACACGAATTGTATCAAGTGAAGGTTTCAGAACTCCTAGAAAAAGCGCTGTTGTGTTGTGTGATTCTTTCGTTATGTGGCACTACCTAGAAGTATATTTCTGGAATTCAATATTTACGTTTCGTGTTTTTTTATACCACGACGCGTCGTGGTATAAAAAAAAACAGACGTATGATCCGCCTGATGGTAAGCGGTTACCGTAGCGTATGGGCGCCTGTAACACCCTGGTGTTGCAGGCGCCCATAGTTTTCATTATCTATAGGTACGAAAATTTTCTACCATTAAATAAGTTAAGTCGTAAATAAACTTCGATCTAAGATTCGAAAAAGTTTACGATGCGGAAGCATTCTCTGTTTCAGAATCATGGGCCCTGGTCAATATTGAGAGATGTTATTTTACTATTTCAGACTTAGGATTTTCAGTTGAACTTCACATAAAATTTGGGAGTAGGTGGCAATACCTTATCTTACGAAAACATCACTAGAGAGAGGTGTGTGAAAAGAACCACGCCTAAATTTCCATGTAATGGTAAATAGGTTGTAAGTTTGGAAGCACTTACCTACGTAGATACTTGTAGATAAAATGTAAATTCTCATTTAGTCCATCAGTAAACTGTTTCAATGCGTTGTTATCTCAATGACACATTACCTTATAATGCAATGACTCTTTAAAATGTATCTACTCATTTCTCACTAAATAAGTAAATAATTATGTTAATTGTACCTACGTTTTGGAAAATCTAGTTCAGTTTTGATCAGTTCTTAATTCATTGTTGATAACAAAACTGATTTAATTAATATATAGGTACCTATATATAGATTACAAATAATTATTAGGTATATAAAAAAAGCACAATTTCCTGATTTGATCTCCTAGACACATTATTCATTGCATCCCAAGAAGCAAAATTCGCCTATAATTGTCAATTTATTAGACTAAACGTCTTATAGCACACTAATAGACGCCTTGATTAAGATCATTATCTTATAAAAGTATCACATGGGAATATTTGCGCTACAAGCACATTCACTCTTATTACATATTCTTATAAACGTTTAGAGGATTACATTATATGATTAATATAGGAACTGGCAGTCTTATAAGTGCTTACATAAAAACAATTAGTATTGATCCTATAAATGCATTTAGTAAGACTATTTATTCTAGTATACGTTTTGTTTTATTCTTCTATAAGAAAAGTTATCCTATAAACGTTTTGGGTGTAGCTTTTATAAATTGAAGATATTATATCATTGATTTGTCTTTCGTGACAGCTATTATTGGATTGCTAGCATCAAACTTGCACATCGTGCTACTATTTTAGGTAAGATTCTACTTATAACTGTCCTGCATTTACTATTACTAGAATGATCGGATTTCCATATTAGCCATTTTGTTCACATTTGACTTCTTTTAAACAAAACAAACAACCTAAAAATGGATTTTTAAATATAAGTATGGGAAAATGAAATAAACAATACCCGACTCCGCAGCAGTAGGACATTAATGGTTAGCTGGTGATGGTGATGATATGGAAAAATTATATATCATTAATAAACACATCAAATTAATCAAAAATTTAAATTATCTTCAAAGAGAACTGATAAAAATGTTTTAAAGTCATTTAGAAATTGATGCAATTAATGAATACTATGCACCTACTCGTATTCATTTACTGTTGTTATATTCTTTCAAGGAACTCTAAAAGCAATAAACAATATGGTGCCCATGACTATGTTCCTTAATAACATTGACTTAGCCTTACGCTCTTCTCAGGAGCTAAACAGGAGCATTTCCATATGGATGAAATCCGGCTTAGCATTTATTAATAATTAATGAATAAACAAATAACGATTACGTTTCCTTTTGAGGGCGCATAAACATATGTTTATTACTATCGAATACTTTATCAATAAAATTTATTTCGCAAGTCAATTATTTTCTTTTTCTTTTTTATTTTTTTATTTTCTCTAAACATACGATTACGAGTGAAGACACAAAAAGTTATTTTATTATTTTAAGATAAAGAATAATAATATAGATTACTCCAAATATTATATTTTTTTACAAATCAAATAAGACACATAGGTACATGAAACATGAATAGTCTAAGTTATGTCATCACGCTGATCAATATTGGATCAATTACTCCGGTAGCCCTATGTGCCAGATCGTTAAGGGACTAATCACGCTGATTCAGTGCGCTTACTAGATCTTTATAGCACATCAATGATCCTACAGAAGCACTCAATAAAACAATAATAAGATCAATTTGCACTTTTGCTGACTGTTTTAAAACTACTGTAGGAGCGAATACTCCTGTAAAGTGCGCCCAAATCCAGCCCTATAAACGTTAATACGATCTCTATAGGAGTCAAAAATATGCAGTCCTAGGTTATTTACAGGAGCACATTTTGCTACTTGGGATGTGCACTTAAGGCTCTAGTATCGAATGGGTATAATAAGACAGTACCTTTTATTTAACTATAGGTAGTATTCCTATATATTGAATGGTTGACCTACGCCGAGAAAGGAAATAATCGGTGTCAAGACCCTTCTCCAAGTTTGCGTGGTCACGTTTTGTCTATATACGAGTACAACATGTAGCGAGCCGAGCGATACCGTCACACTTCAAAATTAAGTTTTGTACTGAAGACGGTATATACTAGATATTTTATTAGTTGATGGAGCTTGTAGCTTTAATTTATACGTATGCTCTTGGATAACGGCAATTTCTGATTATATTATTTTAAGGTTAAAGCCGCACATCGGCCTACGAGTCTTTGCTGGGTCTGATAATAAGTTATCAGAACATTCAGGCATACCTATTGTGTAGGTACTGACTACTTTAAGTTCGATATAGTAGGTTCCTATTATATAGAAAATAGCTGCAAGCAAAATCAACATCGATTGAAGCAGTCATATTCCAAAAATGTAGAGCTCAGTTTTTCGTAAAATCAGACATCTTTATAAAGTTTAGTAGAGTGTAAATTGTTAATGTTGTAAAAAAAGGATTGAAATACGAAGAGGTAGGTATTCTTGTATCCACATAGACCAGTTCTTTATCGAGATGTACCTATATTTCTATTAGAAGTTTTAAAAGAGTAACATCGAGATATAAGCCTACGAACGTTGTACTCTACTAATCTGAAAATTATAATGAGATTTGGTTTCGATTTTTTTCGTGAGGGGCGAATTATAACAGAACTATCTAGATTTGCGACCCTCTGTCCTTCTTTCTACGCTCAGAAAGTCCGTAGGGCAATGGCATCGGTCGCCGCTAATCCTTAATGCAAAATATAAGTACCTACCCAGACCACCCACAGTGAGATAAAATAGTAAGTTTCATTTAGTTGTGTCGCACAGAGCCTTCAATGGATTCAGCCTACATCTGATATTGAGATCGTGAATAATAAATGTAGATAATGAATGCTACTATTTCATATCCGATCGCATTGTTCAGAAGTGCGATGACGAAGTATGAGTAAGATATTGTCTCCATTCATACTCCGTAAAAATCAATACGTTGATGAGTCACTGTCAGAATTATTTTACGCTTGATACTACAGACGCCTATCTTTACTACGAATTGAACATCTTACGTATATACGTACATAAATACTTAGTATATTTACATAAAATATATTTCCTTATGAGTCGTTACTTCTTGCTCTAAACCGGTCATCAGAAACATGAATCACTACTACGTAAACGACTCAGACATAAATAATTATCTTCTTGGTATTTGGAAGTAGGTAAGTTAGTATCTAAGTAATTCCGTGTGATTAAAAACTCATTACGTTCTTTGAAAAATTTAATCCTGAGCAAAGCGACTAGTGTTAAGAAATATATAATACAAATAAATACAACAATAGTTACTAAAGAGAATCTTATCATCATCTTTCATTTCTAGAATTTTCAGGATTTCTTCAGAAAATAACCAAACCTACGTAGGGTAAAGTCGCCTAATATTGGCCACTGCCTAATATCGGCCATTTACACTCTTTTTGAAATGTTTATTAAAATCTGTACTTTATTAGCCTAATTTTCATGCGAAATGATACCTTATTTCATTGAGCAAAAGACTATTAAATATGGCTGCTGTCAAACGTCGCTTGGACGCTCAGTGAGAAAATGTTTGTAGTCCTGTACGAAAACCCAAATTTCGAGACATTTCGTAGTCAGATTCACGGAATCAGCTATGGGTGGGAAGTAAGTTTTATACATATTTTTGTTATTTCAATATCTAATGAATATTTATATCGTTAATTTGATTAATTTACTAACGTGTGAGAAAGAAATAATATTGTTATTTTATTTATTTTATTAAATATAAGCCCGGCCGAGGTTAGGGATTAAAATGAACTAAAAAACGTTAAACCGGCCTAGTGGCCGGTACGTTTTTAATCGAACCTTGCCTAAATTCGGCCTCTTCGTTACTCCAACATTCACCAGCTGTGGTGAATAAAAGGTACAAACTATTGTTCTGGCCATGGCGGTCAATTTATGAGAGATGTGTTTCTTACTCGTGCATCAGCCAGTATTTAGAATTTAACTAAATTTTCGGCAATAATTAAAATAACTTCTTTAGAATTGCTATATGGATTTTTTATTACCAGGGCTTAAATTTCTCATTTATATATTCAATTAGTAAAAGAAAAAATCTGTTATTTAATAGCTGATAGTTTTTTAACATATTTTAGCTATTTTGAAAAAATTCTGCTTGGTTCCCTCCTAAGTAACGATATGCCGATATAAGGCAACCAAACGGACGATAATTAGCATGAAAGGCCGATTTAAGGGGTTTTTGACAACTCTGCACAAAAAAAAATATAAAAAAATAACTGGGAATAAATTGAACAAATTTAGACAAAATAATGAATAAATAACTAACGTATAACATAAAAATACATCAAGTATGTATCAAAGGCCAGGAATATCAAAGAAACATGCAGTTATATGCCGAAAAATGTTGACATGGCCGACATTTAGCGCATTTACCCTACGCGGAAGCGGGGAGCGTGGAAAATTCAGTCAATCAAATTTTTTCTATCATGAATAAATAGCAAAAAAATACAGGTACATATGCAGGTGCCTATATATGCGAAAAATGTGTCCAGTCATCGTGAAATTAGTTTCTGAATATAATTTTGTATCCAAATCATGTCCAGAAATGACGTTCCGTGCCAAGTTCCTGATTGGCACCTTGAATAGTCATAATAATGTTATAATGTACCTACTGAGTACGTTATCTAATAAATAAGATTGTTATAGGTACAGTTATACTGTTGGATGGCCCATTTACCGAGGAAGGCTATAGGCTATATAACATCACGCTACGGCCAATAGGAGCTGAACAGTAGTCAAACAAGGACGGGAGCGAAATCCCGGGCAATAAATTTATACTTATTATGGAAAAAGTCCTGTGCCGCCTGCAACCAACCAACCGTTCGCAGTGGCGTAAATTAGGTGAGGCCTATGTTCAGCAGTGGACGTCGTTGGGCTGATATGATGATGATGATGATGGAAAAAGTTAAAGCTAAGAAGCACGATGGCATTCTTTCAGGGTAACCTATGAAGCTATGCCCAGCCGTGAATTATTGAAGAGAGAAGAGATGTTAAATTAGGTAATCAATAAATACGAACCTATCGTTGCTGCGATGATCAAACACAAGAAGTGGTAGCGCGCCATATCATACGCTCATAAAACACTCTGAAAACAGATAAACTTATTTATGTTTAATGCTCCTTAGTACCTACGCTTATCTGTCGTGGTCACATAATCTAATAAGGATGCCAACCGAGGTGGATATGTACCTAACATTATAGAAATGTAAATAGTTACTAGGTGTACATTCATTAACAAAACACAGATACAGAACGCCTTTTAGATTAATATTTCAAAACTAAAGAATTTCATTAGATCTATTAACAGGCATTTCGACAACCCAAATATTTCGGACATAGCTTAGGACTTATCTGAGAAACATAGCTAAAGAGCCCCCCAATACCTCAACATTTTTTTTTTAAATGATTCACCCTATACATTCAAAATTAAACAATTATTTTATTATTTTTCTGATACTTAGTGATATAATTCTATTCTAATCTTTACGATAGTATCTATATTTTAATAAAATTACAAATACAATCGTAGTATGTAAAATCGGACAGATTCCAAATTCATTTTCAAAGAAATAATAATAATTTTTCAAAGAAACATATTATA
Organism: Laspeyria flexula; assembly: GCA_905147015.1. Taxonomy (NCBI): domain Eukaryota; kingdom Metazoa; phylum Arthropoda; class Insecta; order Lepidoptera; family Erebidae; genus Laspeyria; species Laspeyria flexula. The sequence continues at coordinate 4,441,741 of LR989958.1, forward strand.
TATTCTTTTTAAATGGTAGGTAGTCATTGATAGCAGATACATAGGTAACTGTTGTAGTGATTCAGCGTACTTACATTAAAATTGTTCACTAGGTATGCGAGAGACTATTTTTCTTTGGATTTTTATGAGTTTACACATAGCAACGTAAAACACTGAACATATGTACTAAAAATAGATTCAAGAATAACCGGTACTTGTCTATCTATTACTCTACTCTACTGCACTACTGGCAAGAAATTGATAAATAAACCCCTTTGATAACTATTAGAAAAATAATTATTCATGAAAAAAAATTAAACCCCTAAAATTGTTTTGGCATTGTAGTGTCAAAATGCCAAAGATCCATCGCAGAGAATTTATTCACAAGTTTAATTTTCATGCCAAAGATTTTTTTTAAATTAGGAGCTTCAATGATCTTAAAAGGTCAGTTAATTCTTGCGAGTAAGCAATATAGTTACAAATAAAAAATGTATCAAAAGTTAATTATAACAAACAATCTGCAGGTTTAGGAGTCTACACTCGCTTAAACCAGATAATCGAGTCACTTTCGCAAAGTATATCAGCAAACCAGTTCTGGATGTGAACACACATGTCGCAAAGTCTAAAAATACCTGGGAGATGTTAGGCGGGATCCGGCCTGCTGTGGCACGTAGCACTGCACTTTTAAATTGAATATATTCACTGTTTTTTGTCACTGTCGATAACAAGCGAGCGTGCGCGGGCGCCCGGCGACAGCGAGCGAGCGTCCGATTTATGTTGTGTTCCGTGCCGGAGTGTTGCGTGCGGTTTTACTCGCCCGACTCTCTAAGCGGGCGGGTCTCCGGCGAGAGCGCTACTGCCAGACAGGAGTTGAAGTTGAACTCAGGAAATAAACTCGCAAAATGAATATCAATTGTTGATATCTCAAAGCATAAAGATAGCGGTTAGGAGCTCTTTTAATTGCTGAAAATTTATAAACAATTCAGTAGATCGTATTTTCTTGTTTAAGAGGATATGCCAATACAAACTTGTATGTACACTAATAAATATTATTTAGACTCTTTTCTTAAATAGGCACCTCTTACATTTCTAAATTGTCTCTGGGAAAACCACGAGAGTAACCGACTAGGCCGTAGTCGAATGGATATACTTATTGTCAAGGGCGGATCTATATAGGGGCTATAGGGGCTGCAGCCTGAGGCCCCCCGGATATAAGGGGCCCCTAATCCCAATTGTGAAATAAAAAAATCATACCCATGGTTAAGTTTTATCATTTCAACCCATAACGTCCCACAGTTGGACATGGGTCTCTTCCAAAAAATGTGAATTTAACTTACTATACCACACTGGCCAGACGGGATGATATAGGGTTTGTTTCGAATTATACTTTAATTTGGTTAAGTTTATAACATATTTATTTAATTATATGTATACAGGGTCTGTCGTAAGTAATGGATAACCCGTTACCTGGAGGCAGCCCTGAGGTCAGGCTGCAAGAAAATCATATTTTTATTTCAGGGTTGCCAACGGTGTGAAAACGGCATACACAATTAGTTTTTATTTTTAATTATGCGCCTTTGCCCAGGTATTCAGTTGCCATTTCAACAAATTTAGGTATTTTTGTGTATTTTTTTTGCTATCGTAATCCTGGAGACTTGCATTAGGTACTTAAATTAATGACCTCTGACCTCAGGGCTACCTCCAGGTAACGGGTTATCCCTTACTTACGACAGACCCTGTATATTTTACTTTTTTAGTTAATATTTGTTTTTTTAATGGCATTTAATTGATAATATAGACAGGCCCCGTAGGGGTCCCCGAGTAGTACCAGCCCACAAAGTCACGGTCCGCCCCTGATTAATGTTTCAAACCTAGTAGCGGCCCACACAAGACACCAGTTTTTGAGTAAAATTTCTGTGGCATATGGAGGGACATGACAAACGGTTACGTTTTTGCCATTTTGGCTACGGAACCCTAAAAAAGCAATGATATATTTATTATATTATTTATGCAGCTATTCAATTTTATAATTATTAATACTAAATGTGATATGCTAGATGTTATTCGCGTCAACTGTTTTCTTAAATTGGTTACTTACGTATACGATCCTCGTGTCTGTATATTCTGTATATGTAAGTATAATAATAGGTACCTAAGACACGTGTAAACTGTGTTCATTTGCTAGGTGTAATAAATGTTACTTAGTAAGTATGTATTACTTGACCAATTCAATAACAATGCAATGAGTCAATATATTACGTATGGGCCCCGTTCTTTAGCATTTTATGGAACATTGGTTGAGATAAAAACTTTCTTTGTTTGTCAGACGACGTGTGTCGCGTGCCGGAGACTTTCGCACGGCATCTCCTGTCGGGCAGGACAAGATCGTGGCCGGTGACCCCGGATTTATAAAGTTTAAGAAACATATATACTTATAAGAATATTAGATTACAAGATATCATGAGTAAATGAAAAGAAACAATGCCGTTCGAGGTTTCCGTTCAAAAAAAAGTTCAAAAGTTTGATACCTAGTATACCTACTTAGGTAAATTTAATATCTATTTTATAGGAAAATCAAAACACTTGCGTAACTTTTTTATACTATCTACTTAATCTAATAGTCAATACCTATTTTAAGTTACACTAGTGTTTCATAACAAGACCTAGGTATGATCTATCCGTATTAAGAGCAAACAAAAAATATAAACTTATTCGATACTAACGACACCTAGTAGATCGGCTGGGACGGCTGATCACCAACAGCTTTACTATTTACCCGACTGTCAGGACGGGTATTGTTTTTCGCGCGTATCTTGTATGTTTGTAAATTTCTTTATTCCCATATGAGTCTTCCAAACGGCTGGATGCATTTTGACAATTAGGGTATCGTTAGATTCGTCTAGAAAACCCAAGTGTCCTTAGATAGGTTTTAAGAATAAAAAGACATAAAGGGCGGGCTTCTGATGCCAAATTGTAAGAAGTTCAATTTTTTTTTTAACCGAACCTTTCGAGTTGGGTATCAAAATAAAAAGAATCAAAGGAAAATTACATATATTCAAAATGAGATTATACATAATTGAATGGTTCCAAATTGTAAGTAGTTCGATTTTTTTTTAACCAAACCTATCGAGTAGAATATCAAAATAAAGGGAATCAAATGGAGATTACAAATATATACATATGTTATGTATTTAAATTTAATCAGGTATAATAGTATTACAATAATTTTACGGTCTTTTTAGTGCGTTGCTCTCTGTTGATTTTTTGCAGTCGGGTTATTTTTTTTTTTAAATTATATTTACTTGTTTATATTTGTCTTACTTGCTCTTTTGGATCTACTCTCTCTCTCTATCTGGTACTTAGCTTGTATTATTTATTTTTTCATACCACGACCGCGACTTTGGGAAACACTAAAGGCCGCCACACTAAGGCCCGCATGATAAATGGTTACTAAGTATTTCAACTTTCACGACACATATTATGATATTAAATTATTATAAAACGAGTCTACGTCACGTAATAGCTTGCTAGGATATGGCTTGCGCAAATGTTAATTGACCCACAAATCTATTTTCCCAGAAGGATATTAAGCCAATAATGGCACTGAAAGCTTTCACTGCTGCTGAGCACGCTCGCTCTAGATGAGTGGTGGTCATATATTATACAGAGAAAATTAAAGCTATCAGCCCCCTGATTCTAAGCTGTCGGAAATTTTTAGAACGGAAATGTCAGACCTGTCAGTCCCGGAAACGAACTGTTAAAAGTACCTAAAAATGGGCGGAGCAATGGCGGGTGAAGTTGTAATACTAACTTCTACAAAAAAAATTATTACTCTACAACCAAATCATATTTTACCATTCTGTAAACGGCAATAGGTTTATTGATATATTTTACTTTACAGTATGTCCAAATAGATTAAGATTTTCGTATTGTGAGCCTAAGCAAAGACATATTTATGAGATACCTATCTATACATTTATACAGTCCACTATGTGAATAACTTCAGTTAGTTGCGATTAAACCGGCAAACTAAATACACGTTGTTTTCTTTAAAAAATCACAGCAAACAAAAGTCGACCTTATATATTAAACATTTTGGTCCATAATCGAACCGGATCGCATTAATGAGCATCGAGCCCGGCCGGCCCGCGAGAACAAAAGATTTTTACCTGAGCTCGATAAAAAGGTCGTTCGGTGACACATTTGCTAATTGATATAATGTTAAGTTATAAAACATTGTTAATCAACGAGTTATTACAGTGAAATTAATTGACTTTAAACTGTTACTTGTTTACAAGGTGTATGTGATTTTTAGTGCAAATCGTATTAACAGTATATGGAGTGAGTGTTTAAAAATATTAAATTAAACAAACTGTTAGTTTACGAGAACTTATTACCTAAAACAAGTGACTGATCGGAGTGTTGTTTGCTGTGAGTGCTGCGCGAGTTTATTTGTTACTACAATGGAGGCACGTGTGTCGTTACAAAATGAGTTGTTGGACAATTTGATGAAAGCTGAGAGAAATTTTAAGAAAACTCCGAAAGAAAGAATCAAGCTTCAGTACATACAAACGCGATTGGAGTTGGTAGAACAACTTTATAAAGACTTTAAAACCGGGCACAGAGATTTAGTCGGAAAATCGAAAGAAAAGACTGACACGTATTTTACCGAGGGAGTTCATGAGATTTTTGAGGAGCTTTATGTGCATTACAAATCAAATTTACTAGAAGCCTTACAACCGTTGTTGCCCTCAGTTACTGAATCACGTAACCCAGTTGTTACAAATACTGATGTGAAATTACCCCGCATACAGTTACCCACTTTTGGGGGTAAATATGAAGAGTGGCCAACATTTTTCGACATGTTTTCTTCATTGATACATAATAATAAGGCTATTTCATCAGTACAAAAATTACATTATTTAAAGTCAAATTTGAGTGGAGAAGCTTTAAATTTAATTAGTAATTTTTCCACAACTGATGCCAATTATGATAACGCATGGAAGCAGTTAGTTCGGCGTTACAATAATAAGCGTTATAACTGCAATGTTATTTTAAAGACCCTTTTTGGCACAAAGAAAATTCAAGCCGAGTCAGCCAACGCAATCAGAGGTTTGTTAGACACGACGTCCACATGTCTTAAATCCTTGGAGAACTTAGGTATTAGTACTGATTCCAGTTACGCTAACGTGTCAATCGTTTACTTAGTCGTTTCAAAATTAGACACGGAGTCTGTCAAACAATGGGAACAATTAAACATGACATGTGATGATGAGCTGCCCACGTGGATACAATTGAGAGATTATTTAGAACAGAGATTCAGGACTTTAGAGTTTATAGATACGATGGAAACCGCGCCACGCAACAAGCTAAGCCTGCTGCTAAGTCGAAATCTTTTCATGCATCTGTAGAGAAGGAGAAAGAGAAGAATTCAAAGGTTAAACAAGAGTGTCCGATGTGTCATGAAATTCATTATCTTAACCAGTGTAAGCGTTTTAGCCTTATGACACCTAAGGAAAGACAGGCCTTCGTTCAAACTAGCAAGTTATGTTTTAATTGCCTGGCACCAACTCATGCTGTAGTGAAATGTCATCAGTCATTCAGCTGTAAGAAATGTGGAAGACGACATCATACGATGTTACACTTTGAGAGAGAGAACCAGGAGTCAGCCAGCAGCCTGGATCAGGCAACCGCCGTGCCATCGAGTGAACCACAACAGGACAGAGCGAGTACAACCCGAGGTGACACACACATAACTGCTACATTTTCTAGAGGAGAGTTACAACCCAACAGCGTGCTTCTTGCGACGGCTAAGGTCAAGGTATTCCGTTCTGACGGTTTTAAACCATTAATTCGTGCTTTACTTGACCAAGGGTCACAAGCATCTTTTGTATCTGAGTCAACGGTGCAATTATTAGGACTTGTACGTAAACCAGTAAGTGGCTGGGTGTCAGGACTGGGAGATGGTCGTATGAGGATTAAGTACACGGTTTCACTTCGCTTGGAATCACGTTATAATCCAGCTAATTATATCGTAGTTAACGCTTATGTATTACATTCCTTAACGTCACTACTTCCTTCAACCAACGTGAGCACTTCTAAATGGGTAGAAATTGTCAATCTTCCTTTAGCTGACCCTACATACGCGACACCAGGTAAGATCGATATTTTGCTAGGTGCAGAGGTTTATAGCGAAATATTACTTGATGGCGTTATGAAGCATCCTGATTGTAATTTAATAGCACAAAATACCATGTTTGGATGGATTTTGTCAGGTAGAATGTCAAGGGGATCTAGAAGGTTAGGTAATGATAATCTACTTAGCATGCATATAAATGTGAAAGAGGATGAGTTGCTTAGAAGGTTTTGGGAGATGGAAGATGAGCCTAATTTAATAAGGAAAGAGATGACTGATAGTGAGAAGGTATGTGAGGAGCTATTTGATTTAACTACAGTGAGAGATAATGAAGGTAGATTTATAGTGAGATTACCTTTTGTAACGGACGATCCTAAGTGTCAATATGGTAATACGGAAAAGAGAGCAGTGAAGAGGTTAGAATATTTAGAGAGAAAGCTATCGAAAGATTCAAACTTGAGAGAGGAATATAATAAAGTTATGAGTGAGTACTTGAGTATGAACCACATGAGACTAGTTTCTGAGAGTGAGTTGCAGAATTCTAAGGCTGTCTATCTTCCCCACCATGCGGTGGTGAGAGAAGATAAAGACACCACTAAAGTGAGAGTCGTTTTTGACGCTTCGAGCAAAGGTGACAACAGTGTGTCACTAAATGATGAGCTTCTTGTTGGACCCAGGTTACAACATGATTTAAGGCACATATTGATGAGATGGCGTCTTAATAAAATCTGTATCGTAGCCGATATTGTCAAAATGTATCGGATGGTGAGAGTGGCTGACAAAGACACAGATTTCCAGAGAATTGTCTGGAGATTTGATCCGTCGGAGCCCATACAACATTACAAATTGTTACGTTTAACGTTCGGTACAGCATGTGCGCCATATCTAGCTGTCAAGGTATTACATAGACTAGCTGAGTTAGAGAGTGAGAAATATCCATTGGCGGCTAAAATAACAAAACAATGCTACTATATGGACGATTTAATGGTTAGTTGTGACTCGATAAATGACGCAATAAAAATCTATGAGGAGATGAATGAGTTAATGATAAGTGGCGGTTTTGAGTTGCAAAAATGGAATAGTAATAATGAGACATTTTTAGAGCATATTGGGAAAACTGAGTCGAGTGAAAGGCAACCCATTAAATTAAATGATCTAATCAAGGTGTTAGGATTGAGTTGGAATAGGAAGAATGATAATTTTGAATATGTTGTAAACTTACCTGAACCTAAACATTTAGTCACTAAAAGACAAGTATTATCTGATGTAGCGAGATTGTATGACCCTTTAGGTTGGATTGCCCCAGTAGTAGTTAATGCTAAGATTTTAATTCAGAAGCTGTGGAAGTCTGGTCTTGATTGGGATGAAAGTTTGACGGATGAATTATATGGTGAGTGGTTAAAATATAGACAAGAGCTAATAGAATTAAAAAATCTTAAAATACCAAGGTGGGTAAATTTTTCAAAAGAGTGCAAGAGGGAGTTACACGTATTTTCGGATTCTTCTAAATCAGCCTTTGCGGCGGCAGTGTACATACGAGTGATTGATAGTTCAAACCAGGTGTATGTACATTTACTATCCGCAAAGACTCGAGTTGCCCCAATCGTAAAGGAAATTTCTATACCCCGACTTGAATTATGTGGTGCCACCTTGGCAGCCAAGCTTATATGTGAAGTATCACAAGTTCTGGAGATACCCAAAGAACATCTTTATGGATGGACAGACTCCACCATAGTGTTAGCATGGCTCAAGGGAGGCTCAAGTCGATGGGCAACATTTGTTAGTAACAGAGTGTCCACTATATTAAATATAATGGATTACCACCAGTGGAGTCATGTCTCATCAGAGACAAACCCTGCGGACTGTGCTTCGCGTGGTTTGCAGCCCAAAGAGTTGAGCGAGCATACATTGTGGTGGAGAGGACCACAGTGGTTGTCAGAACCTATAGTACATATAAAGAGTACACTGATTGAAGACACACACGAAGAGGAACGAATTCAGTCTTTAACAGTTTTATCTGACGTAAACGAAGAATTAGTTTGGTTGAAATATTCGTCTTTAAATAAACTATTAAGAATTGTATCCTATTGTAAACGAGTTTTAAGTTATAAATTAAAGAAGGAGAATAGACCTAAACTACCTATATTTATCACACCTAGAGAAATGAACGAGACTTTATTAGCATGCATTAAACAAGTACAGGAGCGCGAGTTTGTATTTGAAATAAAACTGTTAAAGACTGGAGGATGTGTGCCTAAAAAGAGTAAATTACGATCTCTTTGTCCCTTTTTGGATCAAAAAGGGATATTAAGAGTGAGTGGACGCATAGCACAATCGGACGCGTGTTATGACACGAAGCACCCGATAATTATGCCTGGTAACCATCATTTTACCAAGGTTTTAATTGCCGATGCTCATACAAAAACATTACACGGTGGTCCACAGGCTATGTTAAATTTTCTAAGATCAAAATACTGGATCTTACGTGCTAAAGAACGCGTTAAAAAATATTTTAGAGAGTGCACTACTTGTTTGAGATACTCCGTTAAAAAGACTACTCCTCTAATGGGCTTGCTTCCAGAGGCCAGGTTGAAACCCAGTAAGCCATTCAAATCTACTGGTGTGGATTACTGTGGTCCTATTTTTATTAGATTTTCACCAGGCCGAGGAGCTAAGTCATACAAAGGTTACATTTGTATATTCGTGTGTATGGTGACACGAGCAGTCCATTTAGAAACAGTGACTGACATGACTGCTAAAGGTTTTATTGCTTCGTTTAGGCGATTCACTGCTCGTAGAGGCCATTGTCAGGATTTATACAGTGACAATGGCACTAATTTTGTTGGCGCCGATAAGCAAATGCGAGATATGTTTAATAGTGCCAAGTCATCTCTTCCTGTAGAAATAGCAGAGTTACTTTCTTTAGAAAGAACTACCTGGCATTATATTCCTCCCCATTCGCCTAACTTTGGCGGGCTGTGGGAATCTTCGGTGCGTAGTACTAAGACCCATTTAAAAAAAGTAGTAGGAAATAGTACACTTACTTATGAGGAAATGTCGACTGTCCTGGCGCAAGTGGAGGCGTGTTTAAATTCTAGACCGATCTCTGTGTTGAGCGATGACCCGAATGACCCTCTACCATTGACACCAGGCCACTTCTTAGTAGGCGAACCATTGTTAAATATCGCAGATGAGGATTACACTAATTGTAATATTGTCGGTTTGGATAGGTGGCGTTTAACGCAAAAAATTGTAACCGATTTTTGGAACAGGTGGTATAAGGAATACCTAGTTAATTTAAATCAAAGGTATAAATGGTACACGAAACGTGATGAACCAGAAATAGGCGATATAGTCGTTTTAAAGGAAGACAATGTACCTCCGACTAAATGGTTACTTGGTAAAATTATTAAAAAATATCCTGGACCTGATAATGTAACTCGGGTCGTATCAGTTAAATGTAAAACCGGAGAATATAAGCGTCCAGTGAGTAAAATTTGTGTTTTAACCAAATGAATTCGTTTATTTTACCTGTTAATCGAAATTCTATCAAATTGCTACTTAAATTGTTTTAAAATTTTTGTTAAAACCTATTTATATTGTTTTCAACTTTAGAGTTTATTATACCTGTCTAATGAAGTTAAAAAAAAAAACCACCCAATGTATTTATAATAAGTTATAATTTTACTATGATGTTTTCACCCAAACCTGCTTACCTCATCTGAATCGTTAATTTTAAGCTGAGCCGCATTCGTTCTGCGTTGCTTGAATGTATTTACTTGTTACAAATAAGAAAGATACAAGTTATTTGTTATACATTAAATTGTCATGTTGTTTAAGAGTTCGTATTTACACTTGTTAGATTTATGCATATTTACAGTATTTTTTGTTAAGAATTTAAGTTTTTTTTGTTAAGGTTAAGATAAAGAACTTTGTTCTTTGGCGGGCGGAATGTCCAAATAGATTAAGATTTTCGTATTGTGAGCCTAAGCAAAGACATATTTATGAGATACCTATCTATACATTTATACAGTCCACTATGTGAATAACTTCAGTTAGTTGCGATTAAACCGGCAAACTAAATACACGTTGTTTTCTTTAAAAAATCACAGCAAACAAAAGTCGACCTTATAGATTAAACACAGTAAAAAATAACAATACTTTTCACTGTATCCACTGATAAATATCGTAAAAATCACTCGGAAAACGGGTAATATTCTAACGGACACTAACGGGCTTTATATTCTAGTTGTTATGATGTATTTCTTACAAACAATGACCTAAATAGAATCATTATATCATATTCCAATTATGAAAACATTACTTACCTGATTAATTAAAGTTAAAAAACGTAATGTTAAAAAAATGGATGGTTGTAGGAACAAATCTTAAATTAATCAGTTTTTAATTTTCTATACGGTAGACTATTTTGTAACATTAAATAACTTAATTCGCAAAAATACGTCATACTAAGATTCGAAAAAGTTTACGATCCGGGAGCAATCCGACGAGTCAGAATCAGGGGGCTGAAGGAAAAGTGCTCTTAATACTAGAGATAGATAGGTAATTTTACTCAAAGTATTCCTTTGTTTTTACCCGACTAACAGGAAGAGTATTGTTTTTATTCTAGTGCGTACCTTGTAAGTATGTTTGTAAATTTCTTTATTCCCACGTTTCTTCCAAATGGCTTGATGGAATTCGACAATTAAGCTATCGTTAGATTCTTCTCAAAAACCCAAGAGTCCTTAGATAGGTATTATAAAAAAAAGACAAAACGACGGACTTTTGGCGCCAAATTGTAAGTAATTTTTTTTTTAACCAAACTTATCGAGTAGTGTGTCAAAATAAAGGGAATCTAATGGAGATTACAAATATATAAGTACACTAGCGGACCCGACAGACGTTGTCCTGCATGATATACCAATCATTTGATTTTTTTTATTTTTTATTTGTTAATCTAAACCATCCTCGAATCCACTTCAACACATACACAAAAATTCATTCAAATCGGTTCAGCCGTTTAGGAGGAGTTCACTGTCAACACACGTACAGAAGAATTATATACATATAAATAATATGTTATGTATTCAAATGTAATCAGGAATAATAATAACAATCATTTTTCGGTTTTTTTAGTGCGTTGCTTATCTGTTGATTTTTTGGAGTTGGGTTATTTTAAATTTTACCCGACTGCCAGGACGGGTATTGTTAAAGTTAGTTGTTGTTTTATGTAATGTGTTTAACATTCATATGCCTACTCTAAAAAGCTGTTGTTTTTGTAGTACAAACCATAGAGCGCGCGGATCCTAGGTCTATGGTACAAACAGACACTTGAATTTTATTTATTTGCAGCTAAGATAATGCTATTAAATTATGGCCTTCAAAATCGATTCATAAATCATATGCCTGGTTTTCCCGGTGCAAAGGTTGGCCATTGACATACAGCGCGGGAATTTGGCAAGTGTTGTGTGCACTTTTGCGCCGGGAGCAACCATGGGCGGGTTATTTGACTAATTGTATTTACTTAAGTTTTAATTAGAAAGATTAATTAATTAAGTACTTAACTTAATTAACGTAATCGGTTAATAAGTTGCCATCCGTTTTTCAGAATATTTTTATCTTTAAATGCTTGAAATCAAATCTAGAAAGTTTTACACATCACTTATTTTAGTTCAATGAAACACCGCTGCATGCAGACAGTCGTTTGACAGTCGCCTGTCCATAGGTAGGAGGATAAGATATATAAATTCCTTGTTAAAATCATAGACTAATGTTATAATATTAAAAGCTGGTTTAAAGTGTATTTATCTATGAATAAAAGAATGGCTGTCAGTTTTGATGGTTCGACAATTTTGCTATCTTATTAACTATTTTTTTAAGATATATTTATTTACTTTTATAATGAGTTTAAGTTTATATTATATTTATGACTTATTTTTAAACGCGCGATGTTAAGATATGAACTTGCACAGATTTAAAGTTGTGGGTTTTGATTCGGGTAAAAAAACAGATGACTGTAGTAGTACATTGGACGAGGAAAAGAAAAGCGAAAGTGAAACACAGGATTCCACTATCAGAGTAAAGAGTGATTGCAAAGTAAATACCATAAATGAACATGGTACGTCTGTATCTAGTACGAATCAAGTATTACCATCTAATACTACCATCACGTCGACAACGTCTGTGAAGAAGCTATGTCTCAGTAGACATAGATCGAACAGTGCTAATTGCAGACCTCCTACATGTAAGCAATTGTTTTTTAAATTTTTTGTTCATTGCGAAGCTGCCTTTAAGGCGCAACGGTGGTAGCGGTAGAGTCCTGAGTTCGGTTCTCGGATCGATTAAAACGGTTTTAACGGTTTAAACCTAGTTGGTTAAAATTTCGAAATACGTCGCCATTTTAAGGGGTTGTGAGTGGTTGGGGGGAGGGCGGGGGAGGGGTCGGTTCCAAAAAAATATATTAAAAACTAGCTTCAATTATTACAGACAGATCTATATCATATCTCCTATTTCTACCGAGAAATAGGAGATCTATATCATATCTCCTATTTCTACCGAGAAATAGGAGATATGATATAGATCTGTCCACCACAGATCGGGTAGAACCACCCGGTTTAAAAAAATAACCACGATGGCTAAGGCAGCCGCCTTAGCCATCGTGGTTAACCTAACCTGACCCAATGAAGTCGGATTGTGCTCGGAGTACTTAATATATTGCTCATCCATCCAAAATGGCGGGTTGAAAGAAAGAAAGAAAGAAAGAAAGAAAGAAGAAGAAAGAAAAGTCATTTATTTCGGCTTAGGGCCTACAAAAACAACACACTTTTTGCGCGTTGTTGGTTGCGTTTCGTTTCACGTTTTTTACATAAAACCTAAAAATTACATTTGAAAAACTGTACTAAAGCATAAAAATTACGTTCCGTTTTGCATAATTGTAATAGTATTTAAGAATTAATGGAAATTGTTTAAAAATATTTAGACGCAACGCCGGCAGCCAAAATTACTTTGGGGGGATTAAGACTAACTCCCTTAAGCCCCCTACACCACAAATACCCTCAAATTCAGACGACTCGTTTTAAAATCCAACCCCTTGATATGACTATGGTCTTACTTTTAGACTTTTTAGAGCAGACAAATAAGAAAACAAAAAAAAGAATACAAAAAAGTAGCATCGATTTGCGATGCTACTTGATCTGATAGATCTGTAGAGAGATACAATATATTGTAAATAATGTAAATATATAAAAGGCGTGCTGCTATGTATGTATGTTTTTTTTTTGGCAGACGAGCTAGAGGCCCACCTGATGGTAAGTGGTTACCGCCGCTCATGGACGTTGGCAATGTTAGGGGCACAGCCAAGCCGCTGCCTACCTAGAGAGGATAGCTCTCTTTAAACCTCGTTTGAAGAAGGACATGTCATAACGCTCAGGAAACACTGCTGTAGGAAGTTCACCCCAGAGCCGGCACTTATGTGGGAGGAATGCCGGTGAAACCTTACCGTGTTGGACGATATTGGCTCCAGGTAGTGTGGATGAAGTCCACAGCGGCGTCGAGTGGTGCGATGGTAAAAAGGCGACGATGGCACCAAATCATGAAGTTCTTCGGAGCACTCCCCGTAGAACAGTCGATAGAGCACACAGAGTGATCCAAAGTCTCTCCACTGTTCCAACGATTCCAATTTGTCTGTAAGATTGGGATCATCGACGATGCGAACAGCCCGTCTTTGAAGGAAGTCAAGTGGGTCGAGCTGGTACTTGGTAGCTCCCGCCCAGAGGTGAGAGCAGTACTCCAAATGCGGCCGAACCTGTGCTTTATCCAGCACAAGCCGCTGTTTGGGTTTGAAGTACTGCTTCGTCCTGTTCAGGACACCCAGTTTTTTGCTCGCCAATTTAGCTTTGTCCTCCAAATGACTGCCAAACTGGACTTCGTTCGAAATCTCAACACCGAGGATACCAATACTTTCGGACATCGGGAGAGATACTGCTTCAAACTGAGGCGTTATAACAAAATGCGTCCTTCTTCGCAGTGAATGCGCATACTTGTGTCTTCGAGGGGTTGAATTGAACCAAGTTCTTCACACCCCATTCAGAGGCTCGCCCTAGAGAAGCCTCGACTTCAGAGACAAGTATTGACCGTTTCTCCTGTATTGTGACCCGATGGATATTCTGGTGGCAGGTATATCGCACGTCACCCGTACTGTCATCTGCATAGCAATGCATGCTGTCTATAGACAACATGTCATTGATATGCAGAATGAACAGCGCTGGGGAGAGCACCGAACCTTGTGGAACATCAGCATTGATGGGCTTTTGCTGGGAGCATGCACCGTCGACAACGACCTTGATGCTCCTCCCATTTAAAAAGCTAGCGATCCACTTGCAGAGTCCCTCGGGGATTCCGTATGATGGTAGCTTCGATAGAAGGGCTCTATGCCAGACCCTGTCAAACGCCTTCGCGATATCGAGGCTCACAGCGAGAGCCTCTCCTACGCTATCTAAGGCTTCTGCCAATCGGTGTGTCAAGTACACAAGAAGATCACTGGCTGAGCGATCGTGACGAAAACCGTACTGCCGGTCGCTAATCAGCTGGTGCTCCTCGAGGTACTGGTAGGAGCCGTGTGTTGACGACTCACTCCATCACCTTAGATAACAAGGACGTTATCGCGATAGTATGTAATTTGATGGGTCCGACCCGTCACGCCTTTTAGGGATAGGGTGGACATGAGCAACCTTCCACGAAGACGGAACCCTGTTGGTGAAGTTGGAGAGATGGTAAAGGCGCGTTAATACGGGGGTCAACTCAGGGGCGCACGTCTTAAGCGCCACCGCAGGGATACCGTCCGGCCCACTCGACTTATGGACGTCCAGGAGTTTTAGTTCCCACCTGACTGCACGAGCTGCGAGATCGAATCTCAGGCAGGGAACTCTCACACCGTATGATGGTGGGTGGTTTGGCCCCTCCGTCGTCCAAAGTCGAGTTCGAGGCAAAGAGATCGGCCAAAAGATCAGCCTTTTCTCTTGCACTATGGGCCAAACTGTCATCAGAATATATAATATAAAAACCGGTTAAGAGCATGTCGGACCATGCTCAATGTAGGGTTACGTCCTTTTGTTGAGAAGCGCAGTTTTTCGGCAATTACTCAAAAACGGTACATCTGATTATTTTCAAAATAATTTTAATATTATGTATTTATTAAGCGTTGTTTTGTGATTTTGTTCCGATATTTTGGTTTGACGGTTTAGAATATAGAAGGGGTGCACAATTTATCTACTCTGGGAGAGATTATTTCCGAAAATATTCACACAATCAAAAAATTTTCTTGGAAACCTTAAAATGTTTTTAAAAGATGTGTCGTACCATTTGTAAATGTTTGCTGGAAAAACAAATTAAAGTATATGTTACATGTATGGAGTGCCCCCCTTAAAAATATTTATTTTTATTACTTAACTACCAAGGCTAGTAGCGGCCATCACAAACATCTATTCTCCACATTTCATCTATAAGTATACATCGAGTATTTTCGAGTAAAATGCCTGTGACACACAGACTGACGGACGGACATGACGAAACTAAAAGTTTCCGTTTTTGCCTTTCTGGCTACGGAAAGCTAAAAACTATTTATATTAAGCCTTTGGAGCAATATTCAAAATCAATTTGATGAATTTTTATCTTCATACATTGACGCTCCACCCTCCCGATTACAAAAATGTCATTTCTTTTAAAATCCAAGATAACAGATACGACTTCTTGATAAATCTAATATGGGTATGGGAATGTCACGGAATGTGATATTTATTCTGAGATCCAAGATGGCGGATAATTATTTAACTTTTATTCTACCAAAATAAGGTTAACATTTCAAAAATGCTGAGACAACCAAAGATTTATTTTACTATGGGCAAGAAAATTATAAAATTTTGTAATTCTTACTCAATAATATAAACAACTTTTAAGCAACTTAAAATAAGTATAAGGGTTGACTAAGTATATATTTTATGTTGCATAAAAATGACAAATACATAGGTATCTGTTCTAGAGAATTTAACACATTTTTGAAAATAGCCATTTTTCCATTTTTAGGAGAGGCCTACGTCCAGCAGTGGACTGCAATAGGCTGAAATGATGATGATGACCATTTTTCGAAGCTCATAGCTAGGCAACGAGTGGAAATAGATAAAAATGTTTAAGCCAAAGTTGTAGAGAATTTTATCAGCTTTTATTGTGTAGTACAATAAAATTTCGTACGACGTACTGTTTTCGAGATATAGGCAAAAAAACAAAAAACGGGACCTTCTTTGTGCTCCCCCTCGGGCTCACTTTGAGGGGGTAAGGACTTTTAGTATGTTTATCTCCTAACTAGTCCAAACAAATTACCTAAGTCAAAATTTCTGCTTTCGATATTTCCCTCCAAAATCATTCAATGACTGGCCTATATTCTTGCTGTTTTAATTAGAGGACTACCAGACCAGACAAATTAAAAAACAGTATAACGTTAAATCTAGTTTTAAACCATACATAAAACTAGTTTTAAAATAATTCTTATTACAAAAAGAAGTTTAACGATAAACCAATGCAATATTTTCCGCGGATTGGTATAGAGTATTTATACTTAGTATCATTAGGATAAGAAACGAAGTTGATACTTTTCTTGACTCAATTATATTACTTACCTAGTGTAAATATTATTAAATTTTTAGTACTTTTTGTTTAGTTAATTATTTTTAGGTAGTATATTTCTATGCGACGTTCTTCATTATCAAATTAATAATCACAAAATTTCATAGTAAGTTACCTGCTGACAGTAAGTTGAAATAAAAATATTAGGGTAAAGTCGCCTAATATCGGCCACTGCCTTATATCGGCCATTTACACTCTTTTTGAAATTATTATTAAAATCCTTACTTTATTAGCCTAATTTTCGTGCGAAATGATACCTTATTTCATTGAGCAAGAGAATATTAAATATGGCTACCATCAAACGTCGCTTGGACGCTCAGTGAGAAAATGTTTGTAGTCCTGTACGAAAACCCGAATTTCGAGACATTTCGTAGTCAGATTCACGGAATCAGCTATGGGTGGGAAGTAAGTTTTATACATAGTTTTGTTATTTCAATATCTAATGAATATTTATATCGTTAATTTGATTAATTTACTAACGTGTGAGAAAGAAATAATATTGTTATTTTATTTATTTTATTAAATATAAGCCCGGCCGCTCGCTGTGGCGGAAATTAGGTGAGGCCTATGTTCAACAGTGGGCGTCATTGGGCTGATATGATGATGATGATGATGAAGCCCAGCCGAGGTTAGGGATTAAAATGAACTAAAAAACGTTAAACCGGCCTGGTGGCCGGTACATTTTTAATCGAACCTTGCCTAAATTCGGCCTCTTTGTTACTCCAACATTCACCAGCTGTAGTGGATAAAAGGTACAAACTATTGCTCTGGCCATGGCCGTCAATTTATGAGAGATGTGTTTCTTACTCGTGCATTAGCCAGTATTTAAAAATTAACTAAATATTCGGCAATAATTAAAATAGCTTCTTTAGAATTGCTATATGGATTTATTATTACCAGAGGGCTTAAATTTCTCATTTATATATTCAATTATTAAAAGAAAAAATCTGTTATTTAATAGCTGATAGTCTTATAACATATTTTAGCTATTTTGAAAAAATCTGCTTGGTCCCTTCCTAAGTAACGATATGCCGATATAAGGCAACCAAACGGACGATTTTTGGCATGAAAGGCCGATTTAAGGGGTTTTTGACAACACTGTACAAACATTTTTATAAAAAAATAACTGGGAATAAATTGAACAAATTAAGACGAAATAATGAATAATTAACTAACATATAGCATAAAAATACCCCAAGTATATATCAAAGGCCAGGAATATCAAAGAAACATGCAGTTATATGCCGAAAAATGTTGACATGGCCGATATTTGGCGCTTTTACCCTATATGAATTAGACGAAATATGAATATTATGAATTAAAGCCGTCCTACATGGTTATAAACTTGCTTCTTCCAACCGTGTAGCCGGCTGTTGTAAACCAAATTTCATACAAACTACGTGGATGACAACCAAGCTCCCACCAAGGTCACTTTGCTGGAAGTCAAGTTTATAACCTTGTAGAACGACTATTGGGACTCGGGGCCGCCGCGCCGCCCGCCGCACAGTAACCGAAAAGGTCAATCTAGCTGGACAAAAAGGTCAGGGCATTTCTTCCACTATACTAGCGAAAACGATAGCTAACAAACCCGAGGTCACAGTTGCAGTGATAATTTTGTGCAGATACGCTCTAATAATTTATAATGAATATTAAAGTACTCGATAAGAGTAAAATTTTGATGAAATCATTCACTTTTTCGCATTTCATTTGTGTACATCTCAAAGTGAATAGGAAAGTAGTTATAATACTTTTAGCGATGGGTCGTGTAATAGTTGGTAAGTAGTACATTTTAAAATTGTAACTGTTACAAAATACTCATTTCTTTGTGTAGAAAAAATCTGTGAAATATTATGTAAACGAATTTTTTATGCATAATTTGGGTTCTATAAACTTAAAAAGATATGCACCCTCTTGTACCAAGGCTATAATTTTTATATGTAATAGTTACATATATGTACTTTAATAAAAAAAGTAGTTGTAAGCTTCGCACTGATTCACATCATTGTTTTTTTTAGAAAAAATAGTGACCCTACCGAGAAGGCAGTTCTATAAAGAATGGTTAAAATACCCGAAACCTGAGAAAAATGCGGGTCTATTTAAATATATCTCGGCCAGATTTAATTTTAAATTAAAAACTAAAAGTTCTCTAAGAAATATTAAGTCGACTATTGCCCGAATTTCGACACATTGCCGCAGATTTAGAGAATATAACACTCGAAAGTGTTCGCGTGTTGCTACGAATTATGATATGTTGTTTATGTTACTAATCACATCAGATCCTTTAATCAATCAATCTGATGTACGCGCTCAAACAAGCACATTAAAAAATATTAATATCATTTCCGAGAAGCCAGTAGACCCAAGAAACCAACAGCTTGCAAAATTAATAGCTTTCGAGATGGATCGTGTATCAGAAGAAAAACGTACCATGACGTATTCTAAGATACTGGATTTTATTAGAAAAGTACGAGAGGAAGACAGTTTACGTGATGTGAGCTTACCCAGTTGCGATGGTGATTCTGAATAAGTAGTCATTCATATCAGTGAAGACCAATTATTCATGATATAAATATATCAACAAAAAATAAGGTACCTAGTAAAAGTTACAATGAAAAAATGTCTTTTTATAATTGATGTAGCTTCACAAGTTGTATAACCTACAATTTTAAACAAACCAATATAAACTGACCTCAACACGCGTACTAAATGTTCTTAGTGAGAGGTCAGCTTATACTGGATATTGTTTATAGTACCAGAGACTTGTTTTTTTTATCTATTTTGTATTTATTGATAAACTTATATCCAATCACTGCATTTAGAGCTAATTATAAGCCGCAAATAATATTGTCCAGCTAGATTAACCTTTTCGGCCACTGTGCGCCGCCGCCGCGCGCCTGCTAGCACACTCGTGGTCGGTTGCTCGTCTCGGAGCCTTGATTTGAATGTTTAGATTTTTCCCTAAGTATCTGTAATAATACATATAAGTGCGGTAAGTTGATATTTACAGCCGAGGCGATATTGCTAGCTCGAGCTGCAGGCGAGGGCTACAAGAAAGCAGAGGCTGTAATTATATTATCAAAGCGCACGTATGTCATACGACGTTTTATAATAAATTTGCGAGGAAATAAACAAAACTCGGACTTTCTTAGAAAAAAACAATACAGCGAAAAGAAAAAGCGGAATAATTTTTACTTGTCACAATATCGATGCGCGCGCATCAGCACTTTTTCTTTAAGGCAAAAGGCACAAAAGCAGCCAGTATTACTAATAAAGTAAATTAATATTTTTGTGTTTTATTAGAGATAACAATGTCGGTTGTAATTTATGGTCTATAAATTAATTAAGTTATAGAATTACTTAAATGTTTATTTTATATATATACTTTCCAAAATTAATTTTATTCATAATATTTTGACCACTTTTCTGACATAAAAACTCTTTGTTAAGATTAAAAAAAAAAAAAATTTTTACTTTTTTACGATTATTATTATTACAAGCTTTCTATTAACTTGCACTGTACGTATGTAACTTTCAAATCTGGCAAATCATTTTATGACCACTTGTAGGTCCGGTATCCGATGGAGCTGTAATTTGGCATACACCTTTAGTCTCGGTGACACTGTACAGTGTACACTATTTCAAAATCAAAATTCGAATAATTTCAATATGGCTGCTGCTCCAAAATTCTATCTTTATTTATACTTATTGTATTAATTAAGAGGAAATATTTGTTTGTTTGTGTCTTTGTTTACGATTCTGCGATTTAACTCAAAACTGCTAGTTCGATTTAAAAAATTCTTTCACTGATACATCTTCTTATAATATTTCTGAAAATGAATATAGCCTATACGAAGAAGTATAGGCTATATTCATTTTCAGAAATAAGTACAGATCCCTACTAAAACTTCAATAATATAACCAAAAATTAACATAAAAAGTCTTTCATCACATGCGCTGCGAAAACTATGGATAATAGAACAAAACAATGTACTACATTACTAAAGAACATATCAATATCTGTAAAAAAATCCTCAATAGCATATGCGTATCTTCAACGGATAACTCACAATAACTGCTTTAACAATTAAAATTTTAGATTGAAAAAAAGAATTGTTTGCGAAGCTTATTTAACCTATATGATATTAACCTATATCTAAATAAATGTGTTTGTTAGAACGGTAATTTAATATAGAATATTGGTGCCCTTTACTTTATATACTTAGTTTAAAACTTTAAACAAATATCTTAGAAGATATCGCAATATAAAAATATTCGCGTAACTAAAGAATTAATCTGGGCCGTAGCCGCGTCGCAATGTGTATCTATAGGCCAGTCAATTAATAATTGTGGAAGGAAATTTTGAAAGCAGAAACTTTAGACTCAGGAACTTTGTTTGGACTAGTTAAGAGAGAAACTACTAAAATTCCTTACCCCTCCGAGATGAGCCCGAGGGGGGGAAGCACAAAGAAGGTCCCGTTTTTTGGTTTTTTGCGTACATCTCGAAAACAGTGCGTGAAACGAAATTTTATTGTACTTACTACACAATAAAATTTTCTACAACTTTGGCTTCAACACTTTTTATATATCTCCAACCGTTGCCTTGCTACCTATCAGCTTCGAAAAATGGTTGATTTTCAAAAATGTGTTAAATTCTCTAGCACAGGTACCATTTTTTGTTTTCTGCTTACATCTCGAAATCAGTGCGTCATACGAAATTTCATTGTATTACATAATGAAAGCTGATACAATTCTCTACAACTTGGGTTTAACACTTTTTACCCAACTACGCCGAAGCCTGAAAAAGCTTGAGACACTGATATTAAATATGCCATCTGTTATGCAGGTTAACTATCCCATTCAGTGTCTCAAGCTTTTAAAATGTATATAGATTTGAGGACAATCAGCGGATCCCTGTTCCGAATGCTCTCGAAGCCTAGGCCCTGACCTCTGGCTTCTAGTTTTTTCTTAATCTTTTCTAGCTCTTCTGCGGAGCTGCACCCTAGTATCACTTTCTGGTCTTTAATTTTCCTTACTCTATCTACTCTTAGTCCTTCTTTTACGGCCTCTGTTGCCGTCCTTATCTTTTCGATCACCTGATCTCCGGTGTCCATAGCATCGTTTGATTTGATTACTATCGAATGCATGGCCGCAGGCCCCTTCAGTTTGGACTTTGGGGGCGCGGCCACTACATTCGCGTAGGACACCGGAGCCTTCTTCAATGGCGCGTGTTGGGAGAGGCCTATGTCCAGCAGTGGACTGCAATAGGCTGAGATGATGATGATGATGATGATTGTAACTTTGAAAAAAATTAGGTAAGTACATATCTGACGTTCTGTACTATCTTTATTTTGTGCCCTGGGTGCATTATTGATTAATTATAGCAACCCAACCGTAAACACCACAACATAGTCTAGACTTTGTCATAATTACTTAAGTAATTATTATGTACCTAGATACTTTTTTAAATTCACAAAGTAAAGCTAACTGCTTACAAAACCATCACATCGACCGTTCGTCACTCATTACAGTCATCACGTTGTAGGCAACACTCGCGACGTTCGCGACTGTTGCCTAATGAACTGAATACTTACTGAAAATGTATATCCAATATAGTAGAAATGACTCGCGTAATCGCGTTCCGACCGTTTGTATGAAGTTACATTACTGTATAATTATATTTATTTTGTGTCTTCGTAAGTATAACTAACAAACCTTATTTGATTTGGTACATTTACAAATGAATACTTACTATTTACAATTTATGTAAAATAGAACAGAACTAAAATTAACCTATTATACCCTAAATAGTTCAGTCAACAAAAGGGTTGTAGAGTGCGTGAAAAGGAACCTAAGCGATTTCTTCGAAAACTTGTTAAGGATGCTTAGAAAGGAATACGGGAAAGAAATACGGGTGTCACGGGACTGTCACTTTCAGCGCGCTTGAGCTGAGAAAAGTACGTAATTTTTGGAATTTGAGGTGACCTCTTTGAAATTTTACATTTTTATCGCGAATGGGCCCTGGCATTTGTGATGTCAAATAATATATTAATATATAAATATATAATAATTAGTAATCTAAGTTTTATTGTACTTACAAATACTTAATGCAATTTTAATAAAACTGTTTTAAAAGTACGATTTGGACCTAATTTTGCGATTTTATTTGATGCAGTTAAGGGCAAGGGCAGTTATCGAGAGTCGATAATCGAAGCCGAATTAGCTCTCGACCTTAGTGAAAAATAACAACATTTTTCAAAATGTTAATTCGTGCTATGTACAATATGTACATACAAATAAAACCGTAAATAAAACACCCGTATTTGGGAAAAGCTTGCCTAAATGTAAACGATCCTTAGATGCCTGAACTTGAACCTTTGGCATAATTAAAGGCAAAATTATTCAGTTTGTAAAGTTCAAGTTTCAAACTCTGTTTTATTTTAAAACGAAAGTAGCCATTAACAAAGTTTTTTTTTGGGAATTTTAGCATTTAATAAGATGAATGGGACGGGGGAGGGATTGCTATGAGAATAAAAATATTTATTTAGCATAAAATATGGTTACAAGATGTAATTTAGTTGTATGGAGTACTAACTATATATATCACGTGGAGAAGGTGCTTTACAGTTTATATTGTTCCAATTATTTATCCTGAAATGTTACCTATCCTGTATGAAATTCTGTAATGTATTCTTAAAATAATTCACTATTTTACAGCTAAACTGAAAAAAATCAAGAAGTATATTTCAAGTTCAGAAGATCTGAAAAGTTCGTCTAAAAATAATGAGTGCCCCAATAGTAAGAGGCGTTTCGTGATTTTTAATAAAGACTCTTTTTTAAACTTACATTTAAAGGGTGGAGATTATTGGAGAAATAAAAAACATGATAAGAATAAAGAAGAATACAATACAGAGTCCAACCATAGGACATCTAATTTAAAAACAAGTTCCAAGAAATCACCTGGGAATCAGCAAATCGAAAAAAGCAATCAGAAGTACAAGTTACCAAATGACATCTTTGGTTTTCAGAAGAGTAGCCGTTCTACCGACCCTTGCCTATATGAAACGTCTTGTAACTATTTAAACTTAGATAATCAGTTTCGACTCGGGAAAATTAAGAAAGGATTTCGTGGTGTAAAGTATACTAAACCCAAACGCTATACACCTCAATCAATGGACTCAATTAATAATCATTTTAAAGTAAAAGTTTTAAACACAGATGACATTAAAACTAACGAAGAACATAAAGTGGACGATTTTTTAAACCCATGTGTTTTTGCACATGCAAATACAGAGAATATATACCAAACTAACAAACAGATAAAGAAAATGTGTAGAAGAAATGACTTGAATTCTAAATTAAAAAAAGATGCAAAGGTTTTAGTTAATGCCTCATCTTTAGCACCTATAGTGAAACGTTGTGTTGATGCAGCTTGTAGTAGTCATGATATATCACCTAGGAAACATCAACGCCGATTATTCCAGCACCTTGTTAAAAGGAAGTGTAGTTCTCAGTCGCAGAGTGTAGAGAGCCTTTCAGGTGATATGCTTAAAAAAGTTAAACGTAAACCAAGAGAGAAATCAAAAACAGAATTTTCTGTAACAAGTGAGCGTGATAAACTGGTTAAGGAAATTCTAACTGATACAGTTGTTGAAGGCAATGTAAAAAAAAAAAGAACGCTGAAAACCCACTTGAAGCATGTATGTCTCGGATTAATAATAATTGCTTGGTCTCCATGTCTGTTGGTGGTAATAATCTTGGGATGGATTTTAATCTGTCCTGTAAAAACTATAAAATTATTTAGTAAACATGAAACGAGAAAACTGCCATTTAATTCAGCTAAATCTAAATGTTCAACAAATGAAGACAAACGAACCCATTCGAGTATTACACGGCCACAGAAGAAGGGCCTTCAGTCACTTCAGAGCTTGTATACACGAGTGACAGGCGCTGCTAAGAAGTCCCTCAATACTGTGTTATCTCTGTTCAAACTCAATAAGGACAGAAAACCTACTGCTAGCCCTTTATGTGAAACTAGTAAAAATGAAAGTGCGAAAGATAACAAGACCAACCGTGGTCGAGAAATAAATTCTCATCGTTATGTATATGCAATGCAATGTATGTTTGGAAAAAAACCAAAAAATTTTCAAACACTAGATGCAATACGTCATCAAAAGGCCGACGATGATATTTTAAAAATAGTCGATACAAGCCATGACCAGAATTCAAAAAAAAAAATTAAACAAAATACGCTTCGTGGCCTATGTCGAAGATCAACGCGTTGTAAGAGAAGCAGTACTAAACAATCAAAGGTAATTATTTCAACGAAACACTCAAGGAATGGAACATACAAATCAGTCAATATAAATAGTAACATCTACCAAATTTCAAATAAAAAAAATGCTTTGAACAAGAAAACTTTAAAAGGACAATTTAGTAAACCGGAATACTGGGTGGGCAATTTTACTAATGCTGACTATTATGGGGTACAAGGTTGTGATGTAACAGAAAATAAGAGAAAACATATTTGTAAAACGGAACCTACACAAACCAAGCTTTCCTATACTTTTAAATATGCCCGGTCCAAAAGTATTGACAACCAATCAAATGATCGTAACAAAAAAACATTAAGCTCAAATTCACAAACAAAAAACACGGGACAAAATTTTGATACTCCCAAGAGTACCCTTTCACACACACCTAAATCTTCATTTATTCAACCAAACAATCGTAATTCACTTCGAAAAGAACAATCAGTACAATCACCATCGTTTAAAGAAGAGTGCCAACGAACACGTCCAAAAAGAGAACAAGGTACAACACCGTCCAACATAACAAAAAATCGTTCTGGGAGTCGTCGCAGTATTGGTAATAATCGTAGTGATAGTGTAGCCACTTTACCACAAGCTTATTACGAGCAAAATGTATTTCATAAACATAAAAATCAACAAAAAACAAATCCCCATTTAATTAGTCAACGTGTTCAAGCAAATGAGAATTTTCAACCACTTGGTACCAACTTTCCACCTCCAACAGAACAAGTAAATAAGAATAAACAATATAGTGACAAAATAAAATTGAAAAAATTACGGTCGTGTCAAGCGGCAAATGTGCCAGCTTGTCAGCACCACAATAATGGTTTAGGTGACCAAAATAAGTTAAAATCAGTAATAGCTTTTATTAAACGTGCTTATACAAAAAAGAAAAAAGACAAGATCGCTCTAGAAACAAAATCAAGGATCGAATCATTTGTGAAGAATATCTCCCAATCTTACAAAAATATTAAGGCTAGTAATCATTCTATGGATACAAATCCAGATGGAATGGAAAGGGCACGAATTGAATCACATTTTATTTTTCCAAATCATGTCCCTAAAACCGGTTCTGATGATACAATTGTAGATTTAAAACAACAATTCAATCGGTCTATGCAAACATTAGTTGGTGTTCCGAGATTTGACAGAGATGTTTCGCAAAAAAAACCTTTAATGGATACATTTACTAGTCCGATACTTATCTCAGATGGCGCACCGCAGGAAGGTTCATCGAAAATAAATACATTTCCTAGTACTCATAAAGATAAAATACAACAGGAAAGCTCATTCGAAATAGCTGCTTGTTCAATTTTAAAAAGCTCTAGGACTTTAGCAGAAACCGTAGCAATACCAGGAGGAGAAAGAAGAGCAAGAAGAGCAAGAAGAACAGGTAAAGTAACAGATAGCGAGTCTTCATCTTCATCTTCATCAACAGAAAACGTGTGCGATTGTGAGCAAGAATCAGAATCAAGTTCTTCCTCCCTTGAAAAAAATCAGGTCAAATCATCGACAACAGAGGATTCCACTGAAGAATCACAACCCAAAGGCGTGTGCGATTGTAAAAAAGAATCGTCGACAACAGAAGATTCCACAGAAGAATTACAACCCAAAGTCATATGCGAATGTCATAAAGGATCATCGACAGAACAATCAGAATCCAAAGGAAAAAAATCAATAGAAGATTACTTAGAATTATATCCCCAATACAAAAAAGCATATAAACAAGGATTACTGACAATAGAAGATCCCACAGGAGAATTACAATTCAATGACTTCTTTAAAGAATTGATACCTTCAAAACGTAGAAGCGGAAGGGGTATTATTTCATCACCTGATAAAGTTTCAAAGACTTTTAAAAAGTATTCATCTGAGGATTTTGATAAACTTGTTTCCTTAAAAAATATCCCATATGACATTAAAAAGGAAAAACGTAGAGCTACTAGGAGTATATTATCAACGACTCCGAATAAAATGCTGGAACGAGTAACAAGCTATTTAATACTTCAAAATCCACCGCTGGAGGCGTTAAAACCCTACTGCAATAACACATTAGAAAGTAAGTTACCACAGAAATTTTCAAAGTCTGTAACATCCTCGGAACACAGAACTACACCCGAGGCAACTGTTGCTGCAAGTACTAAAGCATATAAGAAGGATAATATACCTTCTTCGGGTCAAAGTCGTAGGAATTTGTTTTCAAAGATTAATTATTCTCTTAAGAGTAATCGAACGATAGGTTCTCCTTTTGGTATGTTATTAAGGCGTAGATCAAGTTCTTCCGTATTTGAAACTACGAAACGTGGAAGAAGTCTACTATCAAAGCCACGCGATCAGCTAGACAACAGGAGTACGAGTACTGTATTTGGATTTCGTCAGAAAGTAACTCCTTCAGTACCACGGGATGCACGTAATTGCAAGTACACAAGCACTTCTCTGTTTCAAACTCTCCAGAATACAAAGCCTCATAAAATTCAAACTATTCCAAAATTTTCATCTAATAAATCTTTTAAAAAATCAACATCATGTAGAAAAAGTACAGCCAGTAGTGAAATGTGCTTTAATTATGGGGAAAAAAAATCAGATATATCTTTTTTTTATCCTTTACCAAACAAGCCAGATTGTTCTGATACCTCTCGTGAAAAATATTACAGCACTTGTGAAACAACCATGACAGTACAATCCTCATTCTTATTACAAGTATCTGCATCTTCTTCCAAGAGCCAGAAAGATAAAAAAAAAGTGAAGCGCCCAACTTTGACAAAATCAACAGAAAGTACGGACAAATCACTAATAGGCACCCAAACCACATTTCTGCAGTCTCAGGATAATACTAAGTTGTTACAAACATCCTCATGGTTCGAAATACTAAGGAAACCCATGTTAAATGAAGTCTCAGATGATACAGAAAAACCTGCTATATTCGAACAGCCACGGAAGTTAAGTTCAGCTAATAAAAGGTCAGAAGGTACAGGAACACCAAACAAAAGGCAATCTTTATCAATTAATAAAAAATCAAATTGGTCACAGACGCCTGCAATGTTTGAAAAGCTACGGAACTTTTGTACAGTAAGTAAAAATTCAAAAGGTACAGGAATACCAGAGATAAATAAATTTTCATCAATAATTAAAACAAAAAGGTGGACACAGACACCCACAATATTAAAAAAGGTAGGGAACTATTGTACAGTAAATAACAGTTCAAAGGGTACAGAAACACCTTCAGTATTAAAAAACCTATGGCAGTCTAATTCGGAAGTCATGGATCAGGAAGCTGTATGCAAAAAGAAAAGGACGGAGATGTCGAAGCAAGAACATACGAAAACACCATCTCCTAAAAAAAAATTTTCGGCAAATAAAAGTTCAGAGCTCACGCAAACATCTTCATTACACGAAAAGCCAATAAAATCTTCTTTAATAGTTAAAACCTCACAGACTACAGAAACTAATTCTTGTCCTGAAAAGCCAACGAGATGTCTTTCTTCTGCAAATAACACAGACACTTCACTGTCTTCATATGATGAATTAAAGTCTAGATTATTTGATTTTTATAAAACAAAGAAGCATAACACGTCATTAGGAAAAAAAATGAAAAAAGGAATTAGAAAACAAGAGAAACCATGTAAGACGGTTGAAGATATTAAAGAATGTCCTACGTTTATAAAATCAGTTGAAACAATAGCGCAATTGGCGAAAGACGCAGCTAAAGTCACATCAAAAAGCGCCAAAGATATCTCTTGCCCTGACTCTAAATGCTCTATAATACGGAAATGGTCCAGAACTAAATTAAATAAAACAGCACCAATATCGCAAGAGTTATCGCGAAAGTCATCGTCTGCATCAGGTAGAAGTGATAAAAGCATCTTATCAAACGACTTGCATCAAATCATCAAACCATGTTTGGAACCATGTTGTAACCAAAGAAAAATGCGAGTGCAACGTAACAATAAAGAAAATCCCCAATTTCCATATAGTCAACAGTCAGTGGCAGTAAAACCTAACTGTACGCAAAAGATTTGTTATTCATCAGACCAAGACTCTTTATCATCTTCTAGCAGTCTGCAAATATCGCGACCATGTGGTAAATTTAGGAAGAAAATACCACGCAGTTCGTCCAAGGATTCAATATTTTCTGATAACTCTGTAATACTAAAATCAAGTGAATATTCAACTGAAGAGCCTTCTTCTTCGTCTTGGAAACTATTAAGAAACCGGCGACCGCGTTTCACTCCACAATCTTTATCCAATTCCTCTTCAGATAATGATAATTTATCAAGTAGTTCAAAAATGGTATACCATGCCAATAAACCATCATGCCGTACAAGTCATCAGCAAAGGAATAAGTTTAAAACAATGAAACGATTATCATGGTCATCACGTGGTCAATGCAAATTGGAAGACGAAGAATCAAATTATGAAATATCGCCACAGTTACATTGTACGCGGCAACGAATACCAGCAAAAACAAAAAATGTAAGAAAACCGAGTACTTCATCAGACATCACACCTGACAAATTATCACGGCGTTTACCTAAGAAAAAAATACAACACTCAAGGAAAAGAGAAAAAGTTTGGTTATGTCTAACACCAAAATTATTATATTCCAGATGTAAGGGTAAAGAAAAACAATCAACTACATCAATTCCAAAATTTCATAAAAAATCTTTAAGTGTATCATGTACCACCATTTTAAAAAGTATGTCCAGTCAACTGTTTGAAACATCACAACATATTATAAGTAATGTTCAACGCAGAGCCTTAATAAGCAGCACGTGTACTTCCAGCGACCACAAATATCAAAAGGTATCTAAGAAACTACTCAAATCATCACCACAAGTATCTTTATTAAAAGAGCAATTTGGCCTACTAAACCACACAGACTCGACTCAAAGACGCCATTTATCTAAAACTCATACATTTCTTAGTAAACACGCTCGCATGATAAAAAATATTAATATAAAAAAAAATAAAAGTAATCAAACCTCTAAACATTTATTGTCCTTAACTAACCGCTTATCAGGTAAAGATGCTGACTTCTTAAATAAGCGACGTTCTACATCTGGACTTCCTCGTCAAATACATATAATTCAAGAAAATACACAGCAAACTTATAAAAAAACTAAATTTAAAAACCAATTCAAAATTGCAAAAAAAAATACAAATTTCAGCGAATCACAAAAACTCAATCGGTATAAAGATTTTGAATTACTTAATAAACCAAAACTAAAATTATCGAATAATCCTTTTGTCTATCAAACTGGTACAGAATTTGGAAATAAAAAGCCGTCATTGTTATATTCGTCACTTAGTATGTCACCATTGCTAGAACATTGTCAAGAAAGTTATAGCGATCACAAGTTGCCATTGCGAAATGATTGTCCATTATTGCTAACACCACCACTGCCAGAAAAGAGTCAGGAGTTTTCTTGCCAATCATCGCAATCATTAGACTATCGGACGATAATCGCGACACCACTACCAGAACAGTGCCAGGACTGTATAAGTGATAATACTGTATTGTTAAAATTGGAGAGTTCGTTATTTAATAAGCCACAGCAGGATCAGAAACGTTGTGAGGATAAGTCAGCATTGACAAATAAGCGTCAACTATTTATCCAGCCGATATTAGTGTCTTCTCGTCGTAGTGAAAATAAGAATTGCTTTAACCAACCTATGGATACAAAGGCATACGAGTGCATATCGAAACCACGGTGTAATGCACCAGGTTATCCGAGGCGTATAATGCATAAATATCCTCTGTACAGATCAAATGAGTTCAACAAGGAAACTGTAAAGTTTAGTAAGGAATTGTCAACTGAGTGTCATACAGAACCTTGTTATAACAGCTCGACCTCATCAGTTCAGTCTCAGTTGGATCCTTGTAACAACAAGTCGATCTCATCAGTTGAGTCTCTCAGGCCGTCATCACTAGTCAAATCTCACCTAGAAACTGTTAAGAACAGGTTACTCTCAGCAACCAAACATAAAAAAAAACAAAATCAAAAAATATCTGAACCGTGTCACTATATTGATGAGAATAAAATAGTTAAGGAAATCGAGAGCAAATATAGCATTGCACTTCACGGAGATAAATGTGTATGTAATGATAAAAACTTAAAATCTGCTACATGTCCTGGTGCTAATGAGAAGAAGTTAGTAAAACCAGTTGAATGTGCATGTTACAAGATAAAGTTGTCAAAATCTCCTGCAGCTCCTTATAGTACCAAAAAGATGTTAATAAAATCCGATGACTCGGCAAGCCATGATAAGAAGAAGTTGTCAAAAGTAGCTACATGTCCTTGTGCTAAAGTGTGCGGAGGTCACAAAAAGGAAATGTTGTCAAAATCCGCTGAGTTAGCAAGTCATGATAAAAAGAAGTTGGTAAAATCAGTTGAATGTGAATGTTACAAGAAGAAATTGTCAAAATCTGATGACTCGGCAAGCCATGATGAGAAAAAGTTGAAAAAAGCTGTTATAAATCCTTCTGATGAGAAGAAGTCAATAAAATTCGATGAACAAACAGGTCTTAATGAAAAAAAATTGTCCAAAGCTGCTACAGGTCCTTATTCTGATGAGAAGAAGTTAGTAAAATCCGATGAACAAACAGGTCATAATGAAAAAAAATTGTCCATAGCTGCTACAGGTCCTTATTCTGATGGGAAGAAACCAGTAAAACTAGTTGACCGTAGTGTATGTTATGATAAGAATAAACCAGAACCAGTTGAATATACATGTTACGATAAGAAGAAGTTGTCAAAAGCTGCTACATCTCCTTTTGCTAAGAAGAAGATGTTCTTAAAATTGGATAAGTCGGCAAGCCATGATAAAAAAAAATTAACAAAAGCTGCTACATGTCCTTGTTCTAATAAAAAGAAGTTAAAAAAATCAGCTGAATGTGAATTTAACAACAAGAAGTTGACAAAAGCTGCTATATGTCCTTGTTCCGATGAGACAAAGTTTGTAAAATCAGCTGAATGTGCTTGTCATGATAAGAAGAAGTTGTCAAAAGCTGCTATATGTTCTTGTACTGATGAGAAGGAGTTTGTAACATCAGCTAAATGTGCTTGTTATGATAAGAAGAAGTTGTCAAAAGCTGCTATATGTTCTTGTTCTGGTGAGCAGAAGTTAGTAAAATCAGCTGAATGTGCTTGTTATGATAAGAAAAAGTTGTCAAAAACTGCTATATGTTCTTGTACTGATGAGAAGAAGTTAGTAAAATCAGCTGAATGTGCCTGTTATGATAAGAAGTTGTCAAAAACTGCTATATGTTCTTGTACTGATGAGAAGAAGTTAGTAAAATCAGCTGAATGTGCTTGTTATGATAAGAAGAAGTTGTCAAAAACTGCTATATGTTCTTGTACTGATGAGAAGAAGTCAGGAAAATCAGCTGAATGTGCTTGTTATGATAAGAAAAATCTAATTAAATCCGTTGAACAAGCAAGTCATGAAGAGAAGAACTTGTCAAAAGCTGCTATATCTCCTCATTCAGATGGGAAGAAATCAGTAAAACTAGTTGATCCTAGTGTAAGTTATGATAAGAAGGAAACAGAACCAGTTGAATCTACACGTTACGATGTGAAGAAGTTGTCAAAAGCTGCTACATCTCCTAGTGCTAAGAAGATGTTTATAAAATCCGATAACTCAGCAAGCCATGATGAAAAAAAATCAACAAATGCTGCGATATGTCCTTGTACTGATGAAAAGAAGTTAGTAAAAGCAGCTAAATGTGCATGTTATAATAAGAAGTTGTCAAAAGTTGCTATTTGTTCTTGTTTCGATGAGAAGAAGTTTGTAAAATCAGCTAAATGTGCTTGTTATGATAAGAAGAAGTTGTCAAAAGCTGCTATATGTTCTTGTTCTGATGAGCAGAAGTTAGTAAAACCAGCTAAATGTGCTTGTTATGATAAGAAGAAATTGACAAAACCTGATGAGAAGAAGTTAGTAAAATCAGCTGAATGTGCTTGTTATGATAAGAAAAATCTAATTAAATCCGTTGAACAAGCAAGTCATGAAGAGAAGAACTTGTCAAAAGCTGCTATATCTCCTCATTCAGATGGGAAGAAATCAGTAAAACTAGTTGATCCTAGTGTAAGTTATGATAAGAAGGAAACAGAACCAGTTGAATCTACACGTTCCGATAAGGACAAGATGTTAGTGAAATCTGATGACTTGACAAGTCATGATGAGAAAAAGTTGTCAGAATCTACTACAAGTCCTTATTTTAATAAGAAAAAGTTAGTAAAACCAGTTGAATGTGAATGTTACAAGAAGAAGAAGTTGTCAAAATCTGCTACATGTTCTTGTGCTAATAAGAAGATCGTAAAACCAGTTGAATGTGAATGTTACAAGAAGAAGAAGTTGTCAAAATCTGCTACATGTCTTTGTGCTCATAAGAAGAAGTTAGTAAAATTAGCTGAATGTATATGTCACAAGAAGAAGAAGTTGTCAAAACCTACTACATGTCTTTGTGCTAATAAGACGAAGTTATTAAAATCAGTTGAATCTACCGATATGAAGAAGTTGTCAAAATCTTCTTCTTGTCCTTGTGCTAAGGACAAGAAGTTAGTGAAATCTGATGACTCGACAAGTCATGATCAGAAAAAGTTGTCAGAATCTGCTACATGTCCTTGTTTTAATAAGAAGAAGTTGGTAAAACCAGTTGAATGTGAATGTAACAAGAAGAAGAAGTTGTTAAAGTCTCCTACATGTTCTTGTGCTACTATGAAGAAGTTAGTAAAAACAGCTGCATGTGTATGTCAAAAGAAGAAGTTTTCAAAACCTGCTACATGTCCTTGTGCTAATAAGAAGAAGTTATTAAAAACAGATGAATGTGAATGTCACAAGAAGAAGAAGTTGTCAAAATCTACACTATGTCCTTGTGCTAAGGAAAAAATGTTAAGAAAATCCGATGACTCGGTAAGCCATGATGAGAAGAAGTTATCAAAATCTTCTAAGCATCCGTCTAAAAATGTAGCAATTGAGGATTCTTGGAATGATATATATTTAGGTCCTGATAGTAAAACGTCGTCGAAACGCAAAATTACTGACAGACAAGAAGGTGACAAAAACATACTGATAGAAGATACAGACAGACAAATAGGTGACTCAAGCAAACAGATAGAAGGTACATACAGACAAAAAAGTGACACACACAAACAGATGGATGGTACTGATAGACAAATAGGTGACTCAAGCAAACAGATAGAAGGTACATATAGACAAAAAAGTGACACACACAAACAGATGGAAGGTACTGATAGACAAATAGATGACACAAACGAACAGATGGAAGGTACATACAGACAAAAAAGTGACACACACAAACAGATGGAAGATACAGATAGACAAATAGATGACACAAAAGAACAGATGAAAGGTACATACAGACAAAAAAGTGACACACACAAACAGATGGAAGATACAGATAGACAAATAGATGACACAAAAGAACAGATGAAAGGTACATACAGACAAAAAAGTGACACACACAAACAGATGGAAGATACAGATAGACAAATAGATGACACAAAAGAACAGATGAAAGGTACATACAGACAAAAAAGTGACACACACAAACAGATGGAAGATACAGATAGACAAATAGATGACACAAACGAACAACTGGATGGTACATACAGACAAAAAGGTGACACATATAAACAGATGGAAGGTACTGACAGGCAAAAAGGTGACACATATAAACAGATGGAAGGTACTGACAGGCAAAAAGGTGACACATATAAACAGTTTAAAGGTACTGACAGGCAAAAAGGTGACACATATAAACAAATGGAAGGTACTGACAGGCAAAAAGGTGACACATATAAACAGATGAAAGGTACTGACAGGCAAAAAGGTGACACATATAAACAGATGGAAGGTACTGACAGGCAAAAAGGTGACACACAAAAACAGATGGAAGGTACTTACAGACAAAAAGGTGACACACAAAAACAGATGGAAGGTACTGACAGACAAAAAGGTGTCACATATAAACAAATGGAAAGTACATACAGACAAAAAGGTGAAATAAACGAACAGATGGAAAGTACATACAGACAAATTGGTAAAACAAAGAAACAGATAAAAGGCACAGACAAACGAGTAAGTGACACAAAAAAACAGGTTAAAGGTACAGACAGACAAATAGGTGACAGAAAGAAACAGATAAAAGGCAAAGACAAACGAGTAAGTGACACAAAAAAACAGGTTAAAGGTACAGACAGACAAATAGGTGACACAAAGAAACAGATGAAAGGCAAAGACAAACGAGTAAGTGACACAAAAAAACAGGTTAAAGGTACAGACAGACTAAAAGGTGACGCAAAGAAAAAGAAAAAAGGCACAGACAAACGAGTAGGTGACACAAAAAAACAGGTTAAAGGTAAAGACAGACAAAAAGGTGACGCAAAAAAAAAGAAAAAAGGCACAGACAAACGAGTAGGTGACACAAAAAAACAGGTTAAAGGTAAAGACAGACAAAGAGGTGACACAAAGAAACAGATAAAAGGCAAAAAGAAACGAGTAGGTCTCAAAAAAAAAAACGGTTAAAGGTAAAGACAGACAAAAAGGTGACCAAAAAAAGAAGGTAAAAGGCACAAAGAAAGATAAAAAAAGAAAAGAGAAAAAAAAAGAAAAAAAAAAAGAAAAAAAAAAAGAAAAAAAAAAGAAACAAAAAAAAAAAACTAGTACGAAGCCAGCTGAGTGCCAGTGTCACCAAAATATGCAGAGTTCTGATGGCAAGAAAAGTTCTTTTGCCTTTCTTTTAAATTTTCTTAAAAGTGACGGTATAAAGTGTGAGTGTCATCCACCGAAAGAGCCACCAAACAAAAATGTGGTGCGACCCTTCAGAGAGGCTGATGCACCACTTTTGTTTCGCAAACCGAAAAGTTCTGAAAAAAAACGTGCGGAAAAAGTAAGTAAGAAATTAAGTGAAAAAGAAAAACTGGGCTTGGATCAAGCTGCTTTTAAACGTGCTTTGGATAGAGAAAAACGAAAGATAGCTATTAAACAACAGCTAATAATAGCGAGAGCTAAAGAGGAAGCAAGGTTAAGATTACTGGCCAGCCAACCGGATGAGGACGAAGAAAAAGAGAGAAAAGGGATTTTTAAATATTTTTACCGTCTGAAGGATAGTGTCACTAAGGCAGACGGTAAAGCATGGCCAATACCTGTGGAAAGTAAACCAATGTACATACACGTATTAAAAGATAGGCCCTGTTTATGGATATATAGAGCATGTCCAGATATATACCCGTGTTTTTTAAATGCATATGCAACCGTTAAAAATTTTTTTACCTTTTTATTACATACTCTTCTAGCATGTTTATGTTGTCCATTACTTTGCTGCTGTTATTTTTGCGCCACGTTAATATTCTGAAACATATTCTAGAAAATACCTATTAGGTATTTAGTATAGTTATTAGGGGCAAACTAATTTTAAATATTGTTGCATCATACTGGTAAAAATGTGTAAAAACTACTATCATCATCTGTACCAGTAAAATTTCGTTTAGATACTTATTTTTTTTGTCCGACTTGATATATTTAAATGTAATTTTTTTGTCAAACATATCTAGTTAAACAAATTATTTTATTTTATAAGTTATTTTACAGGCAGCGATGCGCAATGAGGAGTTGTTCGATTGTTTCTATTGATGTTTCACAATTGCAGTGCTATACCTTATTATATATTATAATATGTTTAAGCCGGAATAGTGCTATCAGCAGATCACTCGATGAACGGATAACCTGTATTTGCATTAAATAACATTAATTCAATAATCTCGACTCAAACATAGCGCAGCGCACCCATAATTTGGTGTTAAATGAGACTAGCTATAGGAATTATGCGACAAAATTATGAAAATAAAAATTAATATAAATTAATTTGATCAGTCTTTTATTATTTAATATAGGTATTAATATTTTAAAATGTTTCATTTTATATCAGAACTAAGTGAGTGGCAGAGAAAAACTGGGTAACGCGTAGGTATCTAAGTTTTCCTAAATTTTTATACGTTCTTCCCAAAACTTATGTACCTAAGTAATAAAGTTGTTTGGGTAGTAGATATAATACCTACCGGCTTTTTGGCTTTTATAGCAACATACCTTAGTTGCAAACAATTGTTATTAAATTAATGACAAGGACTTGTGTGTTGATTACTCAAGAACTTTAGACTTATGGTGTAGCATAACCATAATGTAGGGTAAAGTACCCGGTTTGTCGGCCTTCTCTAGTTTTCGGCCATTACGCAGATATATGTAGGTACTGCAATAATAAGAAAATATTATACTACCTTATAATTTTAAATATTAGTCACACTTTAGTTCAATTGTCTCATCAGTTGCTTGAGCAGGTTAAGTAGTGTACCCACACATGTGTCAAATTTAGCAAAAAGAATAGTGTGTAATAATATCTTGTGAGGTAAGTTACAGTGTTATTTATTGTTTGGTAAACCCAGATATTGAAACTGTAGACTATAGTAGATTAAGTTAAATTGTTAAAATGATGATCAAATTTAATAAAATATTTAGTATTGTATATATAAATTAGATGATCGGATAACTAGATACAATTTTTTAGTTTCAATTAATTCTCGGCCGCCCGGCCGAAAAGTCAAAATTAAATGTAACCTATAACTATCTAATAAATTATACTGTCTGTTTACTAAAAGTTATTCAATAATAAAATTATACGAAACAAACTAAAATATATACTGAATTTAAGCATCAGTTTTGGACCGTATGTATACTAACAAATATTTTATAAAAAAAATATATTTAGAAGACCATTATTTAACGGGTAAAAATCGGCTTATGTAGTTAGTTATTCTATATTTCGGCCTATAAAAACTGGGTAGGGTCGAAAACCAAGATTTGTTGTATTAGTTTACGGACAATTAATAATATAGATACCTACTAGCAATTAAACTCATCTGATTGTAATTTTAAGTTAATTACCTATTTAATACGATATAGACCTACAGTAACTTGTTCAATTTTAATTTTGTTTCAAATGCGTTAAATTGAGTAAGTTAATAACGGCCAAAATTTAGTTGCTTTTGATTTGGTTATTAGCCACTTTTACAAATATGGGCGAATATTAGCTTTTTTTTTATTTGGTTATCGGCTACCTTTAAAACAATGGCAAAAAAAGATATTCTATATTTCCATTTTAAAATTTAAACTATTTGATTTACTTATATTGTTTTTTTTTTTGTTCAAAAAGATGATCTACCTATTAGTAGGATGAATAAAAGTCTATTTATATGAGTAAAATACTGGCCGAAAACTAGTTACATTACCGGCCGTAAAATAAAGCAAACTGCTGAAAATCGAAGAAATCACCACTTTTCGATATTTTATTTTTTATAAATTAATTCTTGAAATTGTCATAAAAAGTGACAATATTTTCATCATATAATTCGTTAAATTTAACATGTAAACAAATCGTATTAAAGTCAAAAGTTTGCATAACTGGCCAAAAACCTCCTACTTTACCCCATGAATAATAGAATTTAATTGACATGTAAAACAAAACTTAAATAAAAACTGTTTTTTTCAAGGACCTGTTCGTTTCACACACATAATGAACACACACTGATATCATAGTTACGTCACTCATGTCCGGTTTCTGAGCCTTTAAGGGTTTGACGTTTGGTTCCCACGACGTCTGGTGGCTATTTAGACCACCTTCCAAGTTATTCTTCTATATAATAGAACTAGTTTACATAAAAATGTTATTTTTAATTTGTATGTTTATCCTATCAATAACTAACATTCGATGACTCAGAAACTGGTAAACAGAAGTAAAATAGAAATCATAATATAGATACCTAATTCTTAGGAATAGGAATGTAATCTATAGGATTTTTTTTGGCTTTGTATGACACAAAGCCAAAAAAATTCCTAAGGTCAGTTCGCTGACAAGATTGATCCTTGAGAATAAGTAGTATGTGTTATGGTGGTCAACCAACCCATGTATAGCTCACAGTTCTATTCGCAACACATTAATTTAGGTAAACATTTACCCTGCTCTATTAGAGTTTTGGATTGTTACAGCGCAAGAGGTTATCCGCAACTTGTGTTCAAGCTGAGTCTTATCCAGCCATACAAGAAACGTCATTAAGCTCAGGAGCTTCAACTTCAACAACAAAAACAACTAAAGATTCCATAAAACCACAAACACAAAGATGTGAGCCCATCTCTTCGTCAAAATCATATCCTACAACTGCACCAACAAAGAATTTGACATCTTTTATTAATGTAAGACGCCATGAACTATGTCTTC
Organism: Laspeyria flexula; assembly: GCA_905147015.1. Lineage (NCBI taxonomy): Eukaryota > Metazoa > Arthropoda > Insecta > Lepidoptera > Erebidae > Laspeyria > Laspeyria flexula. Next base: position 4,481,135 of record LR989958.1, read on the forward strand.
ATTGTGAATTGCCATCACATCAGGAAATATCAAAATTTCGCTCCAAAACACCCGTAGGCAATTCTGATAGTGACGCAGGACCGCCTCGTAAAATAAAAAAAATAAATAAAAGTGAATGTTGTTTTATATGTTGTAAGAGTTGCAACACCGGCAAAAGCAAACCGGTCAGCGTACCTTCAAAATCAAAAGCGAAGAGTTTAGAGAAAGTAACCGCAACACCTAGCCCAAAAAAAAAAGAGAAGTCACCTTGTGAGGAGTTTAACAAGAAAGTTAATGAATCCAGTAATAAGGAAAAGCCGAAGATCAAGAAAGTCAAAGAGTTAACTTGTGAATGTTACGCTAAGACTAAGAAACGCACGCAGAAATCTTCTAAACCTTGTCCACAAAAAGTTGAGAAACCTTATGCAAAGAAAACGGTACCTTATGCACCAGGTCCCCAGAGAGTGGGTCGTGTCAAGACACATTGTGTATTTTGTCCCCAGAAGGTGTGTTGTAAAAAGATGCTTTGTGCACATTGTCCCCAGAAAATGTATTGCAAAAAGATACCTTGTGCACCTTGTCCCCAGAAAGGGAGTCGTTTTAGGACATTTTGTGTACCTTTTCCTCAGAAAGTGTGTTCTAGTGAGACACCTTGTGCATTTCTTCCGATTGAACTAGGTCGTTTCAAGACACCTTCTGAAGATCATCCAAAAAAAGACACAGAGGTTTCTGAATCTTCACAAAAAGTTAAAACAGGTAAGAATAATAAAACTAATGCAAAGGAAGCGGAAAAAAAATTGCAAGAAAAAAAATTGCAAGAAAAAAAGTTGCAAGAAAAAAAATTGCAAGAAAAAAAATTGAAAGAAAAAAAATTGCAAGAAAAAAATTATCAAAAAAACAAATTTCAAGAAAAAAAATTGCAAGTAAAAGAGAAAGAGAAACAGGAAAAAGATTTGCAAAAAGCTTTAGAAAAAAAGAAAAAGGAGGGAAGATACCTGGAAAGAAAGGAACAGGAAAAGAAACAGGAAAAGAAAGAGGAAAAGGAACAGCGAAAGAAACAGCAACAGAAACAGCAAAAGAAAGAGCAAAAGAAACAGCAAAAGAAACAGGAACAGAACCGGAAACAGGACCAGAAACAGAAAAAAAAGATCAAGAAAGAGGAGAAGGAAGAAAAAAGAAAAATTAAGAAAAAAAAGAAGGAAACGAAAAGAAAAAAGAAAAAGATGGGTGTTAAGAGGAAGAAAGAGAAAATAAAGAAGAATAGACAGAAAACGAAGAAGAAGAGACAGAGACGAAAGAGAAGGAAAGACAAACGAAGAAAGGGTTTGAAACGCATTGGGCGAAAATTCTGTGACTTTGAGAAGAAGATAATTCCAACAACGACTTGTGAAGCCCCCAAAATAGTCTGTGGACAGTATATTATCCATCCTGGGAGATTAACTATACTGAATAAAATTTACAAGTGTTATATATGTCTTTGTTATTTTAAGAAAAAGCTTTTCACGTTTCTTGTGTACTCTTTGGTTTTGTGTTTGACATGTCCGGCTGTATTTTGTTGTAATATCTGTTTATATTGTATGAAAACGATGTATTGTTGTATATAATCGATAAAGATGTTTTATTCAGCGAAATTTTACATAATTTTATTTACAAACTACATAGAGAGCAATTTGTAGTATAGACAACGTAGGTACCTACAAACTCCATTCTTTAACCAGCTCATCATGATCATCACTTCAACCTAAAAACTATCTATAACTGCATATCTATAGTTAATCTCGGAAAATTTTGAAATGATCTTGTACCACGCAGTCTCGGTCTTTAATAGTATAGCATCAGGCCTTGGCCTTTTCCCCTGAAGAAGTTAACAGATGTATATGTCGCAGCGAACTGGTTAAATCAGCCATCGCGCATTGTCCAACACGCAAATCGTCCAACGAAAAAGAAAACGTATTTTATTCTTATAACCCCTTCCTTCCTAACAAAACTTTTTGCTTCCCGACATCATTTAAAATTGCACCATTTGCATCCGAATTTCCGTTTGAAAATATAACTATTAGTATTTCATTTTGACCCCACTCCTACTAGACTAGAAGGCGCCAGAGTACTGGTTGCACACGGGCGCCACAAAGGCTAGAGACGCCTCTGATAAAAAAAAATATATCTGACGAAGGAGGTTCTATACAAACAGGACATATTTAAAACAATAAAATAACTGTGATATTAGTAACGTAGTACATATTTAAAATATAATTATTATCCCTTTACCTTCCTCATATAAGGACGGAAACGTACCCGAAGTAAAAAGATACACCAAGTGCGAGTCGGACTCGCGCACGACAGGTTCCGTACCAATTTATTTTGTTTTTAGTATTTGTTGTTTTAGTGGCAACAGAAATACATAGTTTGTGAAAATTTCAACTCTCTAGCTATCGCGGTTCTTGAGATACAGCCTTAGTAATAAGGTCTCGTTTTAACCCTTTGGGTATGGAACCCTAAAAATCAAATTAAAAAGAATTATCGTAGCTATATCCTTTTCTGTGGCTGTCATTGTTCACTATTTGCAAGAAAAAAACGTCTTTAGTTTTGGACAGATTGCGTTTTGGACGGATTGCGTTTTGGACGGATTGCGTCATTTGGACGATTTGCGTGTTCGACAGTGCGCGAAAAAAGGCAATTAACTGCCTAGCCATTTACGGCCTAAATGAAATTCAGCCGAATGGTTAAATGAAACATTTAATGAACTGGCTAGCTAATGCTTAGGCCATTCATTTAACAAAGTGAAGAGTGTTTACCCTGGCCTTCCAACTTATCCAATCCATGTCCGATTTGCCTTAAAAGGTATTTCAAGGCTAAAAAAAATAACCACGAAGACTGAGGCGGGAGCGAAGGGAATATCTATTTCGGATCCACCTAAAACAATGTTTGGTGACAGATCTATCATTTTGGAGATAAATCTACTATTTTGGGTGCGAATCTATTTATTAAGATACACATTTACATTAATTTAATAACGTTTTAATGACTAGCCTAGGCAAGTGGTTACACGTTGTCGATTGAAGTCAGTTGCCTGCCTAGCCATTTAGTAGAATGGCGAATATCGCTCAGTCAGTTAAGGTAAAAGCTCCTAATACGGTGGTAGTCAAAATCGCTTCCTACTTTCAATTCCTTCCTATTTTCGAGTTTCATTCCTGTTTTTCAGTTTAAGTACACTAAAACGGAAACTATTCTAAATCTATTACTTCATGACTTAACTGACGTTTGCAAGTATGGCACATAGACAACACAACAAGATCAATCAGTTTGTGTAACGGCATCGACGTAAGAAGGGTTTCCATACAAACGCAAAACAACAAAAGTAAGTACACTAATATTTAAACAACAAAAGTAAGTACACTAATATTTAGAAACTAAGTTGAGAAAACAAGTGGAAGTGCGATAGGACAAAATGATTACTGGAACCGTGCTGGAACCGGTGTCGCCAAACTCACACATACAAACAGTGCACTACTAGTAAACAATTGTTTTAATTGGTCAAATATCTTCAAACCCAAATTGGCTTATATTCTATAGACCGCGAAGCAAAACACACTTTAGGTACTACTTATATATAAAAAAAAAACAAAATTAAAAATTTTGAAAAAACCCATGACGATAACATCTATACAAAATAAGAAACGTAACATATAAAAAGGTTTAAATAACTTTATTTTAAATCCCCGACGAAAAGATAATAAGTAGCGTAAAAACAATCCCAAGAAAATCCGTCGGGGGCTACCATACCCTGACTTGAAATGAACGAAAGTACTGCAGTTTTATGTATTTGATACCTACCTAATTATTAACAATATTTAGTTTACAATATATATTTAATACTAGAAACAGTAATGATATTGGCAGCCCCCGACGAATTTTCTTGGGATTGTTTTTACGCTACTTATTATCTTTTCGTCGGGGATTTAAAATAAAGTTATTTAAACCTTTTTATATGTTACGTTTCTTATTTTGTATAGATGTTATCGTCGTGGGTTTTTTCAACATTTTTAATTTTGTTTTTTATTTTAAATATTTTCAAAGAACGCCCTATCTTACTAACTGTAAGTAACTCGAATAAAATTTTAAGAACCTTGACAGATAAATAAAAGTTTTATACTAAGTTATAGTACAAACACATTTTTTTTTAATTTACTGTTGCAGTAAGTCTTATAACTTGAAATTATCATTTTAATTTTCTTATTTTAAACTTTTTAAGGAGCGCCTTATCTTACCATGTAAGCTCTAGAATGAATGGAATTTGCATTGAGCTTCGACTATATTATATGTATTTTATTTTTTGTTGCTAACTTTGTAAGATTGCGGGTGGCCGTTGGATGCGGGCGGCACAAAATCGCTCGCTGTGGCGGAAATTAGGTGAGGCCTATGTTCAGCAGTGGACGTCATTGGGCTGATATGATGATGATGATGATGATTTTTTATTGACTTGTGTGCTCATCCGTCGCACAAAGGTCGCCTACTTCTAGGTGATTTGAAAAAAAAAATAACCCTAACCTAACCAGTCCGATTCGGATTGCTCTGAATCGGGGGGTGTTAAGTTTAGCTATCGCACATTGATTTCCGTAGCCGGACTGCCTTCAGCGTTAGCGCAGATTTCCACCTATAATAGCTTGTATCTTGAAAACGGTGCGTGCTATCGCAAAAATGATGAAAATTTGGTTAGGTACACCCCGAGCACGGGATACCTATAATTAAGGTAGGTAGGTGTTTATATAACGTCAGTCTGGAATAAACTCTCATTCTTACTAATTTTTTTTAGGCTTATCATTGTTTACCTCAATACTAATATTCAGTGATATAACAACACAAGATCGGTTTTCGGATTTTTTCCTTTACTTGTGCAACTTGTTATTGCTTCTGGCCAAATTTCATGATTCTAGGTCAACGGTAAGTTCCCTATAGATTATGATCGTCAAGATAAATCGTCAAAAATGGAGCATAAACAGCTGTATCTTTCGATTGCGTAAACTTAGAATTTTGATTTATATTTTACGCCGAGGGTTTGCAGACCCAAGTAAATGATATTAATTTCAGCTTTATACCTCTATGCGTTCTTGAGAAAAATATTCTAGACAGACAGACAGACATACAACGGAGTGATCCTATAAGGGTTCCGTTTTTTTCTTTTGAGGTACAGAACCCTAAAATTGCATAAACGGTCACCCATCTATGAACTGACCTTATCCGAAGTTGCTTAACCTCATGAGTGTAATCAATATTTCAGTACTACAATGCTACGTGTCCCTATACAGTAACAGGTCTAATTATTTTACAGATAACTGTAAATATAAGTTTGCCTAGTCTATTGCAGCGCCCCCTGGCGAAAAAATACAAAATCTTGAATCCAAAAACAATCCTCGATAAATCACAAATACATTACTGAAAACCGTATCGAAATCAGTCTAATCGTTTTAAAGATAGGAGGGCACAAAGGATTCAACGAAATCAATGTATTGTAGCGCCCCCTGGCGAGCTATTAACATAACACCTATCTAATAACCTGTCCCCAAGAGCCGCACACACTTTACAGAAAACCGCATCTAAATCGGTCAAACCGTTTCCGTGATATAAGGCATTATGTTGGAACACACAAACACACAGCCTCTCACCCCAAACGCATATACCGTCTCCGTTCCGTCGTGGGTAAAAATATAAAAATAAGAAATAAAATCCCGCCGTAATACGATACGAATTTTATAGATTAATCCTAATGCGGTGGTATAACTCCGAAATAGGAAAAATAAGTACTGGACATGTTTAATTGTTTATAACTTTCAATTTATTAACTTACCATCTAAAGTCTAAACCATGTTCTGCGGTAGGTATGTGTTCTTAATTAGAAATCTAGTTAAATATGAAAACTGTTGAGTATAAAATGTTGGTTTCTTAGAAGCCTTAGGAAGGTGTATTTTAATTTATCACATATCATTTATTTTGAATAACTGTTGACTTGAGTTTTACACATCTGAGCCAAAAAACTGTTATCGTTTGATTAAGCATTTAAAAACTCTATTGTTTATCGAAATTTTGATGGGTCAGAATTAGGATGATTAAAAACACGAGTAGTTTAGTTTTTAACCGGCGAGAATGCATGAAAAGACTGATGAATGTTGAAGAAGCCAAAGATGTATGTCAGAATCGTAGCAGGTGGAAGAAAATGGTCTCTGCCTACCCCTCTGTTGGGAAAGAGGCGTGATCTATATGTATGTATGTAGTTTTCCTATTACGCTGGTTGTTATTTCCAGGTAACTTTGTGTTAGGTTCTATGATCTCCTATTACGTCCCTATTCATAGAACATAAAATAGACAAAGAATACAAGCTTTAGGGTTGCGTAAATAAATAAAAAGTTTGAGGTATGTCGGAAGAGAAAGTGTTTAGCAGTTTTCCGAACGCTGCCCAGCTGAGTTGGATTCGGCGAGTGACATCTGCCTTTAAATTGGACCTACCTACCTAACCTGAATTTTTTGCCCCTGGTACACGTATGAGTCAACAACTTCAAGAACCGAGTTCCCAACTGATACTGGGGTGGGTACAACATGGGCATTAGACATGACCTTAGTCTTATCCATCCTGATATGTCCATCCTGAGACCCACCTGTTGAGAAACTCAGTAAGTTAAATTTATATTTCAAGATTGATGACATACAGCCACCGGGACAGGCAGGTGGATCCAAACAAAAATTAATAAAATGTTAAGGCCCTTCCCTCCGTTTTGCACCAAAAACGGCTATTTTCTGAAGACTACTCCTCCTAAACGGCTTGATCGAAAAATTTGAAAAAAATATATTTTCATAATTGATCTATCTACTACATTTTCAACATATAAAATTTTCGTAGGACTAATTATAGTTTTGCCTCAAAAAATATTTCATATTGCGATATATTTATCTTAAAATGCCTAAAACTTTAAAACGGCTTTATAGTTTGAAAATATTTTTACACTGATAAATTGGTGGTTAAATTTACTTTAATCTCAACATAGCATATATAAATCGATCCATATTTTGTTAAGAAAATAGGCAATAATACGATTTCTGTACGTTAGAAATTCAGAGGTGATCTGCGCGGGCGCGGGCGGCAGACAGGCGTTAGCCTTCAGACGGGAGGGTTGTGTCGCTCGTTGCTCCATTTAATTTTTTGCTATCAACTAACTATAGTGACTAAAGGTATAGCATGCACTCAAACAGCGAGTGGCGCGAGACGAGGAAATAAATCGAAGGTGTCACACAGAGGCGTCACGCCTTTCTCGCTGTGTGCTGAAACCTTTAGTGCAAATATTTATGAACTTTAAATTTTTTTCGTTTGAGTTCAAAGGCTAGCTAGTTGTCGTACTTGTTTTACACGGACAAGAGACAAGACACGGACTGTCTTATACATTTGGCCACCACCGGTCAGGATAGGCTTCTATTGAAGTAAAAATCACAACAACATTAATTTTTTTTATTATATTTACTTGTTGTAAGTATATTATGTCTAGATGTATATCTGATTACTATGACTAGTCTAGTACTATTACTTATTATCAGCGAAGGTTAGGTGCTCGTAATTATCATACATGACAGTAACGCACGCACGGTATGACATAGGATTGTTTTTTTCGGAAATGTTCTTCCTTTTATAAAATAATATAATTATAAAACTAACCATCTATAGCACTAAAGTAAAACTACCATGAAACAAAAATAACTCACGTCAGAATATTTCTTTAAATTACGTTATTATTCATAGGGTCTACATTTAAAAATAATCTTTGCGTAAGTATAAAACAATTAAAATATTACAAGTAAGGCCGTTAAGAACTACTTACAATTTATTTTAAAACTTGCTCTTTTTAAAACAATTAGGGTCCAACCCCACTGTTTTAGGCAAAGATTTCAATACCAACAACTAAGTTTATTAGTACTCCACCCAATGATATTGTACTCCACCTCTATAAAAAATATCCCCGATATCCTATCCAAATCTCGTGGAGTCTAGGACTTATCACCAATATGTCTTGATTTTGTTAGGGTTGTCAATATGTATAGTCAGGCCTATTATAATATTATTTGTAATTATAAAAAACACCGTCCACTTTAGTCGACTTACAAACTTGATTTAATTTTAAGTCACAGTAGGTATACAGGATATACAATAGATCTAGTCTGAGGAAGTCATCTAGCCAGTGACGGCGCGGCTATGGCATCGTGTACACGAGCCCTAACTGCTTAATTCTTTTCTATTAAACTTACTTTTTATAAATTTTTTTCACAAATAACACTTCGAGTGCCTACTGCACCGAACCAACCAGCTGGACGGCAAACAAACTGGCTGGTGGCGCGCGGCCTTTCAAGACGGCACATAATCCTAATGCTATCTCACTTTGTTCAATGGCGATAAAGCGTTAGTAAGACCAGTATTGCGTATACGTCTCCAGCTTTCATTTAATACACTCACTCCTTTACCTCCTTGGCTTTGTTTGCCCTTCAATTACGCAATTTACCCGTAAATACATGACATTAAATGTCAGTATTGACACTGACAGTGACAGACAATTTGATTGCAAAATGTCTTGTTTTTTTGTATTAAAACTTATTAGCTTGATGTAAAAATAAATTTGTTTATATTCTGTAAGATACGTAGTTATCAGCATCAAAATATTTATGCTTTCCATTCAATACACGCATTTATTTTGAAGGTTAAAGTTTTAATAATCTTGTGTGCATACTAATAATTGTGATTTGTAAAAATGCAGACAGATGAGAAACGCACGAAAAATACAGTTGATTTGGCTTCATTAGAGCCAACTGCTAGGGTTAAACAGTTGGCTAATTACGGCGCTATGGTAGACGTAGACCCAAATGTTCCACCCAGAAGGTAACTGTACACAAAATATAATAAATAAAAATGTTATGAATATATGTGCTATCTGACGCATGAGTCATATAAGAGAGGTTTTTCAATAAACAATGTTTGAGTGCTTATTGTATTATAGCTTTTGTCATAAAGGACACTCACAATAATTACTCATAAGTTATTTTCTTAACCTTTTAAACGCCTCACCATAATGTCATCTGAGAAATTCAGTTTTTAAGATATACCCAGCAATAAAGTAATGGTTTAATACCTATCTTTTTGTATCCTGTGTTTAACCGATGCACAGGTCACTCTTGTGCTTGCCAATTACATATAACCAATGTTGGTGTTCGCAAGGATAAGGTTTTGAAAATTTTTGATGATAAAAATGAAAAGTAATTTAATTTTCAGATATTATCGATCAGGTCTAGAAATGGTTCGTATGGCTAACGTGTATTTGGCTGAAGGCAGTCTTGAGAATGCCTATATACTGTACATGAAGTTTATGACGTTGTTCTTGGAAAAAATCCGCAAGCATCCGGAATATCCAACTGTTTCTGTACAAGTTAAAGCAGTTAATCAGGCCAAACTCAAAGAGGTGATGCCCAAAGCCGAGAAGTTAAAACAAAAATTACTGGACCAATATGGCAAGGAACACACTGCTTATCAAGAAAATGAGGTAAATAGTTGAAAGAATTTCATTCTGATATCACAGAATGACTTAACTTACTGGTGAAGTGCTTATATGGATCGCTTGAAATTAGAGTACCGAGGTCAATGAAAAAGTTTCTTGCAAAATATTGACAGCAGCTCATAAATTCAAAGTTGGCATTATTTAAACCATGCCTTGGTCCTCACAAAAAGTGGCATTGCCTCCTTCCCTATCAGACTAGAATAATATAGGATTTGCATCTGCATAAACAACACTACAACAAGGTTGGGCCATAAAGTTAGTGAGTTTGTATGTTGCCTAAGATCCCTGGTGGGAAAGGTCTAACTTGCCTTGACTTCTTATTAGCTTCTGAAACTTTGTATGCTAACTAATAAAAAAGTAATATAAAACAACTTTCTTAGAAAGCTTCAAGTTTCTCTATAAGATTTGTCTTTAAAGTATGAGCAACTAGTTAAATCTTTGCAGAAAAAAAAATTTCAGCATCTGTTCCATGTATGGAGTATCCCTCTTAAAAATATTTATTTTTATTATTTATCTACCAAACTAAGCAGCCTATACAAGACACCTGTTCTCTAAATTTAATCAATATACATGGAGCAGCTTTTGAGTAAAATGCCAGTGATATACGCACGGATGGACATGACGAAACTATAAGGAGTCCGTTATTTCGAATTTGGCTACGGAACCCTAATAAATACAATAACTCACAAAAAAGTCTTAGCCTGTTGTTTCATGACTGATTTTTTTTTGAAGCCAATATAAATGCGGAACGTATATATTAATAGAAGTATTATGGTTAGATTCTAAAGTGGGGCCTCAAGCTAAGTTATCAAAAATCATCATCATCAGGTTATATATATCAGGTTATCAAAAAATCTTACTCAAAATATTTGTTATTTTAAGGAAAAGCGGCGGAAATTAGAGGAGGAAAGGAAAAAACAGGAGAAAGAGGATGCAAAATTAGCAGAACGCCTTCAGGCTGATGAAAATAAGGGGATGGATGGGTACAGCACTCGTCCACATCTATTACATGCGGTATGATGTACTATATATTTAAATTGTGTTTAAATAATTACATCTACATTCAGCCAAGTTTCTGCTTGACCAGTTGATTAATGACATCATCATTGTTTCAACCCATAAACGTCCCACTGCTGAGCACAGGTCTCTTCTCCAAAGAATGTGGAGGTAATTTAGAGTACTTTACCACGCTGGCCCGATGGATTGGTCTAGGGTTTGTTTCGAATGGTATAATTGTGACATTGTCATTCTGTTTGTAAATATGTTTTTAACCTTTTGAATGCCAACATCAAAAATATTTTTTTATTCTTATGTGCTTTATTGCTATATTTTACAAACTAAATTTCCTCGCTTAGTCTTCAGGGCACGGATATGCCGTTATACTCGTAGCGTGGCGTTCAAATTAACTAAACTTTACCTAATATAGAATAATTTAATGTATGAACAGGATCAATGGGCAGTAACACCATCAGCGCCGGCAGTGGACGGCGTGTTGTACCCGGACGACTTCGCGGCCGAGCCTCCTCGCGCCCCCTCACACCACTACACGCCAGTGCCGCCGCTCATACCGCCCTCACGACCGCAGATGTGAGTTCAATACGCGTTTTATTTACACCGAGTAATAAATGTACAAGAGACTAGAGAGTTAGTACATTAACGGTCCAGGCCTTCTCCTGGGGCGAACTGGGGGACGTGGGGTGCGTAGCTCCTGTAACTTTAAAACAAAATCTTCGTTTGGTTTAAATATTCCTTTATTCGTTTTTTATGTTGTAACACTCCCGCTCAAGACGTCTACGATTTGATCTTAGTGCTGCAAAAGGGACCAGCAACCAGAAGAGCTCCTTGTTTAATATAATATTATAATATATATGTAGCAGCCAACTAGTTAAATCAGCCATTTAATTAACAGCCTAGCCGTTTAGTGCGGCTGGGAAAATTATATAATATAAATTAATTGGTGATTAATCGCATCTATTGCTCATTGAGGTTGTAAAGAGTCGGCAACGGGCTTGTGATGCACCTGGTGTTGAAGGAGTTCATAGGCGCATAACCCCGCATATTAAAAAGCGGGTCGTAAGATTGTTTCACACTATCATCAGCTGCACATTAATGTCCCAATGCTGGGCTCGGTCTTCACACTATATTGGTATAAAAAAGAAAAGTGACATTATAGTACCTAATGCGAGTTAGAGTGAGGTGGTATATCTATACATTCGTAGAAAAGTACTGAACTTACGAAAATGAAATATGTAGTAGGAGACTTAAGGTAGGTATCCAATACAAGTTTTCCATACATAAAATGTATGGAAAACGGTTTTTTTTTTTAACTAAAATAAATCTGGCGTTAATTTTGGGACATTCTGTATAAGTGGTATTAGGCAACATTTTCTTAGATCAAAAAGGAACCTCCTCACAATACGTGCCGTTTCAAGTAGCACCGGCTTCTGTATCAGGCCCTTTATCCAACCACCTAGCTCGAGCCTCTTAAGATGTTTGTCGAGGCTCTTTGCTATTAGAACATTCACCGTCACGACTATCGGTACAATAACAGCTGATTCCACATCCCACATGTCGACAATCTATGTCAAGATACATGATTTGCTTATAATTTTTCAGCCTTCTCGAGATATCAACAATCACTGCAATACGCTTTGATCGGTCCAATACCACAATATTGTTATTAGCTACAATTAGAATTCGTTTCATCATGGGGAGATTACTGTCTGATGGCTCTCCTGAAACCTTTTTAAATTGAAATCTGTCTATTATAGTTTATCAGATAGTTATTTACCAGGGGTGAGGTAAGGCGTTAATACGATAACTCCGTGTATAATAAGTATGCTGGCTCAGGCTGGACCCTCACGTGAGTGTGGGCGGGGGCCGGCTGCGCGCGGTGCTGGTGCCGGGCGCGGTGCTGGCTCGCTTCCTGCGCCTCGCCGCAGACAACACCGCAAGGAACATCGAGACGTGCGGCATACTCGCCGGGATACTGGTGAGCGCACTATCACACCTTTTAGGTTTGGACCATCCAGCCGCACGGAATCACATTGTCCTATGCTTCTATGCTTTTGGAGTCGAGTGCATCGTCGAAATCTCTCGTCCTCGCTCTAGCAAATGATTAGTTCTAAGTGACAGAAAAGGATAGAAGTATACGAAAGTGCGGTTCGGTACGCCTAGATGTGGTGCTAACTTAAGGCTGTGTGACAATAGGCTCGCCCCCCATTTCATGGGACCAAACATAGCTGGTGAAATATGGGTGTGATACATTACTGCCTACCGCTTCGGGAAAAAAGGCGTAATGCTATGGCTTGGCTTCATGTATTGTGATTGATTATTCTGTACGCTTACATTGAACTTATCTCCGCGTATGTATTCATCATCATAGCTTATTGCAGCCCTATTACTGTATGTATTGCTCATTCCTAAAGACAACGCCCTTTATTCACTGTTTAGTATATCATTGGCAGACTATATGGTATATTATGTGTTCAGGAACGCGATCAGTTGAAGATAACACACGTCATAGTGCCAAAGCAGACCGGCACGGCGGACTCTTGCAGCACTAACAATGAGGAGGAAATATTCCACTATCAGGACCAACACAATCTTATCACACTTGGCTGGATACATGTAAGTTGTTTTTATTTAGTTATTTACGACGTGAATATTTCCTACGCCCTCCAGCTAGGTGGACTGATGACCTGAAAAAGGTCGCCGGGTCTGACTGAATGCGGAAGGCGGAGGACCGAGGGTTATGGCGCGTGTTGGGAGAGGCCTATGTCCAGCAGTAGACTGCAATAGGCTGAGATGATGAAATGAATTGAAAAAATTTCCAATCATCATCATCATCATTTCAACCCATAAACGTCCCACTGCTGGGTCCGAGTCTCCTACAAAGAATGTGGAGGGAATTTAGCCTACTATAACACTGGCCAAATGGGTGGTTTGTTTTATTTTCCTTTTCTCGCAGTGCCCTTGTCTGCATAAGGCGGTAATTCAAATATTGATTGTAAAAAACCGTTGACTATCTAAACATTTAACTTAATTTTTTTTTTTATCAAATTCTTGTTTGAGTAAGTACATACTTTTATAAAAATCCCCTAACGTCTGCACTAGTAACAATTGTGTTGCAGGCGTTAGTGTCTTCGCTCCTTCTTCTTCCCTTTCGGGCTTCGCTCCTGTCCTTCTTTATTTGGCCACTGTTCAGCTCCTTTTGGCCCTGCCGTGATGTGATATAGCGTATAACCTCCTCGATTAATGGGCTATCCAACGCTAAAAGATTTTTTTAAATCGGACCAGTAGTTGCTGAGATCCTACCGTTCAAACAAATGAACAAATTCTTCAGCTTTATAATATTAGTATAGATTTTAAATAAATATTAATAATACAAAAATAATGTTTGGCCGTTCACTTACAGCGCCATCTAGTCCCAAACTAAGCTAATGCTTGTAATATGGAAACTAGAAAACTCATATAATACTTATATAACTTTTTTTTTGTAAATAAGTACATAATATTATGTATATAATTACACCCAGAAACAGAACAAATAATTGTGCTCATCCCACAAAAATGTGTCCTGGGAAACGAACCCACGACTTCTGTCTCAGCAGTCAGAGTCACTAATCACTGAGTCATGGAGCTTTCAACTTTTTATTACTAGTACATGTTTTAATTTGACCACATAAGAACGTTCCATTCTAATTTCAGACGCATCCAACGCAGACCGCGTTCTTGTCTTCAGTGGACTTGCACACGCAGTGTTCCTACCAGCTCATGATGCCTGAGGCCATTGCCATAGTGTGTGCGCCCAAGTACAACGAGTGAGTTTATCATTTTATATCTACCACCAATAATGAGGGCTTGTTACTTGAATTGATTTATTTATTAGATTAATAATAATATAATAATATTTCACCACATTCACACAACGCATTCTAGTCCCATTTAAGCAATTATATTTGCTTGTGTTATGGATACTAAACAACTGATTACTACTTAAATACATTTTTTTTGTAACACATATTATAGATAAATTACACCCAGACTCAGAACAAACAATCATGCTCATCACACAAAGATTTATCCTGGGTGGGGATCGAACCCAAGACCTTAGACCAGCTTAGCAGTCAGGGTCACTAACCACTAGACCAACACGCCAGTCAAATTAACCAACGATTGTTTACACAGTACATTTTAAACTTTGTGTAACAACCACTAACATGATAACACCGCATTCACAATAAACGGTCCAGAATAAATAGGAGATATAATGAATATAAAATTATTTATATAATTTTATTATATGTATTAGTATATAAAATTATAAATATAAATATCTGATATTAAATAAAAATACGTGTGGCACTCGGGGACTGCTGCGGTAAAGCTATTGCATAGCATTTTTTATCAACTTATGCAATTATACTCGTCTCGATCCGTGCGAGCTTCATACAGTCTACACGTCTAGTCGCACGCACACAAACACCGTGTCCGAACCCGAAGTCTGCCGAACTGAAACGACAACAGACGATGCCCGTCATGCACGGCTTTCAACGCCGCACCGCTGTGCCGGTCGGAGTGGGGGATGTTAGGTTTTTTTTCGTTACGGAAATTCTTGATTCGGTCACCGCGCTCAAAGCCCGCGATAAAAAAATGCTATAGCTTAAAACTAATATTTGCAAGGCATTGCAAGTGAAAATATTATATATTTTGTTGACGGAATTATCTTTCCTTTTGAATTAATTATACCACGAAGTTTTATTCAAATATGAACGTCACCTTTTCATAGTTTATTTCTGTTGTCATTTAATTGTTTATATATTTCAGGACTGGCTACTTCGCGTTGACACCGGACTATGGGATGCAATTCATCACAAATTGTCGACAGACCGGCTTCCATCCACATCCAAATGATCCTCCATTATTCCATGTAAGTTTAATTATATCTACTGGTTCATTTTGAACTCTATCATTTATGAGTACATACATACATATAGATCACGCCTCTTTCCCAACAGACGGATAGGCAGAGACCATTTCTTTCCACTTGCTACGATGCTGACATGCATCTTTGGCTTCTTCAACATTCATCAGTCTTTTCATGCATTCTCGCCGGTTGAGGGTATTCCTGATCTGTTTAATCCGACTCGGGACTGGTTAGGTTAAGGTTATTTTTTTTTCAAACCACCCAGAAGTAGGTAATGTATACATTTCCCAGGATATCTATGTATTAAATAGTTTTTGAAACAATATTTTATACATTTTCTAAATAGCTGCGGAATTCCACGGGATTTTTTTTATATTTTTCTCAGAACAAATACAGCCTATACCATCGCCCAATAGCCGCTTGACGTTGAGTTTCGGGACACCCTGTATAATATTTTTGTTTTTCAGACATGCAAGCATATACGAGTGGACGAGCAGGCACCTGTAGAAATAGTAGACCTTAGACAAAGATGAACATAATACATAATGTAATTAACTTATTTATTCATCCACTGCAAAGCTTCAAACGTTCACTATTAGCATTTATTTGTTGCATATTTTTGTATGAACCGTGTATAGTATTATAAATGTTGATAACTATTATGTATTGGGGACGTGTTTGGAACTTAAGTTAACACTACACTGTCTCATACGGCCGATTTCAATAATCTATCTATCTATGGATTTGGCTACTAAAGTTAGAATTTTGACATATTTTGTATGGAGCTTATGTCAAAATTATAACTTTAGTAGCCCATGTAGATAGATAGATTATTGAAATCGGCCATTAGTTGACTACAAACTTTGTCTGTCATAGTTATCAGCCCCCACCACTTGTCTAGGGGGGGCAAACAAAAGCATCAAGTCTGATTGTAAGTTGAAAGTTTGTAAGACGACTAAACATACAAGGTGTTTAGACGACGTGGATTAAAATAAATATTAGACTAGTTACATGGGAGCCAGTTAGATCGGCGTCAAGAAAGTTTTAAAAGCACGCGGTAATGCCTTATAATACTTAGTGTGAAATAAAAATTAATATATTATCTGTTATTATGTGCAATTAAATTTGTGAGACAAGAATTCACCGTTACTAGAAACGTGCAGAAATCGTAATAACAATACTGTAGAAATTGTGTACTGTCTTATTTAGTTACGATCGTCACTGCTGGACGTAGGGCTCATCTAATTTACGCCACAGTAAGCGAATTTGAAAGGTGGCCGTTGGTTGCAGGTGATCTGCAACTAACGGCCACCTTTACCAGGTCGTCGGTAACGCGTTTTGTATTCACATACTTCATTCAGCTTAAAAATAAACTCATTTATTCATCTATGTTACAAAGTAACTCTTATAAAAGTTATACATGTAACAGGTAATTAGAAAAAATAATATACAAGCTATAATGCCTAGACCAGTTCAGCCAGTTTGCTTATAAAATTACTAGAACTCGGGCCGGGGCTTTGCTCGTTTTTTATTTGGCCACTGTTCAGCTCCTATTGGCCGTAACGTGATGTTATATAGTCTATAATCTTTCTCGTTAAATGGTATATCCAACACTAAAAGATTTTTTCAAATGGGACCAGTAGTTCCTGAGATTCTAGTGTTCAACAATACAAACAAACTCTTCATCTTTATAATATAACATAGCATCACGCCTTTTTCCCCGAAGGGGTTGGCAGAGGTGTTTCACACCCACATTTCGCCAGCTATGTTTGGCCCCATGAAATAGGAGGCAAACCTGTTGTCATCAACCGGGAACATTTGTTTACCAAACTCCGGGAAAATCTCTATACTGGAATTTCATGATAGAAAAGCCCAATACCATTTTCACCCGACCCGGGAATCGAACCCGAGACCTTTTGCACAGCAGTCGTATACACTTTCCGCTGTGCCACCGAGACAGGCACCGAGCTTTATAATATTAGTATAGATTATATTGTATTGAATACATACATAAATATTTTTCGTTTTATGTATGACGGATGAACAAGCAACGTTGATATCACCGAAAACAGTGCGTTAAAGAATTTCTATAGTATTGTCATTATGATACTTATATCAGAATGTTCTTATATAGAAAATGTAAATTTGTGTATAAATATCATCGTTATTTTAATTGAAAATGTTATTTTTTCTGAATAATCTCTATTCGTTATTTGTTGAATATTTATATTAAGAATAATGTTATTTTTTTATTATACACCTCTTATATTAAATTTTGTTAGAGCTTGCGATGTGTGACTAATACTAAATTATTTCGAATAATCACTGTGTGAATAATGATTTATTCAAAAGTGTGATTCCACGCGTTAGTTCAACGGTTGCATAATTGGTTATGGTACAAGATCCCATTAAGAAATATATACCCTCATCTGTTATTTATTAGTGATTAGAAATAAATGATAGATAATATTCAAATTGACTTATTGCAAATAGGTTGCCTAGTTAAATCGCGCCCGGATAGTATTAATATCGTGCGTAAATTTTTTTGTTACAGAGACTTCCAGCATGTTGGAATGAAATTGGAGTCCACACCTTTTATTTTTTCATAAAGTACTCTTCGTCACTGTATGTTACTCGCATTTCAAATTTACATACAAAATCTAGGATATCAACTTTTTAATAAGGCAACCTAATACAGTTAAATTAAGAATAAAATAGGCTTTCATTTGATTTTTTTTTGACTAAATAACTGATGAGAGCACTTTATGAAAAAAATAAAAGGTTTGGAATACAATCTTATTCCACCATGCTGGAAGTCTCTCCAACAAAAAAAATTGTGCACTATATTAATATTATCCGGGCGCGATTTAACTAGGCAACCTATTTGCAATAAGTCACTGTGAATATTATCTATCATTTATTTAATATCACTAATAAATAACAGATGAGAGTACCTATATATTTCTTAATTGGATCTTAGACTATTATTAATATAATCTTTATATGAAATTATGATAATCGTGTGATAAACTATAATATATGAGAAGCAGACTGAAGCTTACATACATTGTATCTTAGATGTTATAATACTCTTACTCATAACATTCTGCGCAAACTATTTTCAGGATAGAATTAATGTATAAACTAGTTTCTGCCCGCGACTTCGCCCGTGTAGTATGTCGGTAAAAAGGATGGAGGAGAAAGCTCTTTTTCTATGTGACACTATTTCTATGTGAATTTCATGAAAATCGGTCTAGTGGTTAATAAACAAATATATTAAGTTTTTTTTTATTCACTTTCAGCTACATAATTTTTTAATTTTTTTTTACACAATCGCCAAACTGGACAAGCAGTTTGTTGGCGAAAGAGGCGCTCTTACTAACTAAATACCTTATAATTAAAATTTAAACATTGTTTAATTCAAAGTTTTACAAAACTCCAGTGAAATGGAACTCAATATTGTTTCTCTTTATACACAATAGCTGTCTTTAAGTGTTCTACTAACAGTTAATTTTGCATTTATAATATTAGTAAGGATGTGAAAGTGGGGTTGTTTAGCTCACAGCTAAACTACTGAACAGATTATTATGAAATTTTACATAGAGATAGTCTTAGACATGGAGAGGTTGATACCTAAATGCGTTAATTTTTATCACTATATTTCACGGGTGACGCCGTTTACAGAGGCTAGATATTTATAAAAATTTGTGGGACGTGATTAATGCCAACTACCTTCATACCCAATTTTATCAAAATTTGTGCAGCGGTTTGAGCCTAGCTGACCTTCGATGCTTTAGCGCTTTACTTCGCATACATCACTGAAATTGACTGCGAACCACGAAAATGAACTTTATAGATGTGCCCTACTTTAAATTATCTTGCTATTGGTGTAAAAGAAAACCATGTGAAGCCAACCATGGCCGATGAACAAAAATGAAATTTATTGTTATCTAACTAAAGTCAATTTTTATTTGTCGTTGGTTAACGTTCAGTGTCAATTAGTCAAAACATTATTCTCAGTTATCATAAGTTTGAAAATGTATTTTTTATTATAATTAAAGTATTATGTACTAAAGTAGTATACATAATTGCTGAATAAATGTGTTCAAAGCATGTACTTACGTATACGAATATAAGTACCTATAGGCAATGTTGGGCACATTTTAATTGCAATTAACAATTAATGATTTATTTTTAAGTGTGTAATTTTAATTGTTTTTGTGGATTTTTTATTAACTTCAATTAAAATTAATTAATTATTAGGTGGTAATTAACAAGCAATTAATCATTAATTGCAATTAAAATGTGCCCAACACTGCCTATATGTATATTCGAAAGTAAATTTCTAAAATTACTTTTTTACCACAGAACAGAGTTAGTAGAAGGGCGAAGTAAACATCGCGAGTGTCACTTATATGTACAGAAGTATAATAATAATAATATTCTACCACATTCACACAGCGCCATCTAGTCCCAAAGTAAGCAATTATATTTGCTTGTGTTATGGGTTAAACAACTGATATACTACTTAAATACATTTTTTTTGTAAAAACATACATATTATAGATAAATTACACCCAGACACAGAACAAACCTTTATGCTCATCACACGAAGATTTGTCCTGGGTAGGGATCGAACCCACGACCTCCGGCTTAGCAGTCAGGGTCACTAACCACTAGACCAACAGGCCAGTCTAGTATAAGTAAGTAGAAATGCTGTTACTATTATAATTTATAAAAACTCGCCGGACGAGTGCGTGGCAGCTAATGTGTCATCAGCCCAATGACGTCCACTGCTGGACATAGGCCTCGCCTAACTTCCGCCACTGCGAGTGACTTTGTGCCGCCTGCATACAACAGCCACCTTTACCAGGGCGTTGGTCCATCTCGTGAAAAATTTAATTACATATTATTTACTTAATTAAAATTAATTCTTGCCCGACATCGGGATCGAACCGGGCACATTTTGCGTAGCAAGTGGTATGCACTCGCTACCCACCTATTTATATGTTACTGCTTAAGGTAGGTGTGTACATAAACTTAACATTAGCCGGCTAAAGTTAAGTTTATGTTCACACTTACCTTTAGCAGTAACATTATAAACAATTTTATTTGGCTATAGTATAGTATCTTGCGCGACCCCTCCATCGAACTTCTGCGAACTTCTTGTTCTGTGGTTTTAGTACATTATGCTAAATAAATAAATGTATTTATAACATTTACAGCCAAAGGCTATGTCTATTATTTATTTAGATACTTAGATCTGTTGGCATTTTTTATTGTTTGCGTGGCACAGAGTGTAAAGGTTCGTCCAAACTTGCATACGTGCATTAACCGCATGAATTATCATTTAGTGAGATACGGCTGAAGTAGATCTGACGAGGGGCGCTTATAAAACGAGGTGCTTCCGCTTCGTCCCACTAAGCAGTCCCACTAGTGGGCTATTGATTGTCGCTCCCGCACCGGGTTGGTTAAAATTAAAGAGTGGGAAACGAGTGAACAAATAATTTATACGGGTATAATTTAAACGGGGATAAATTTTATCCCACCAAATTGAATTGGTGAGAAAAAGTGCCCACAAGTGGGGTTGCTTGGTGGGGCAAAGCCGAAGCACCCGTATATGCCTAAGTGTTGACGCACTCTGACAAGTATATTGTCTAAAATGAAATTAACTTGATATCACATGTGATGCACTATTTGTTTTTGTTTTGTGCACGATTGTGTCTGGTGAGGTTTGTGCCATTTTCTTTATCGACATGTTCGTGGTTGGGAAGACATCGCGGCGGGCACAAAGTTATACAATACACAGAATGGAAAGACCAGGGTAGTAATTCCATTCCGTGTACTATATCACTTTGAACCGATGGAGAGCTTCCGCATTGTTACTTTTTCGAATCTAAAGGTACTGATAAAATTGAGCATTCACTTGTAAAGAGCATTCTAGCAAATTTCGCATTACTAATAAAAGCATTCTAGCGAAAAGACGGTAAATTTGTTTCTAGCTTTTTTTCAAGCCAAACAATTCTGTTATTGTTCCGCCGCCGTCCGTCTCTCTCTCTCTATACAAATGCAGCACACACGACCGTCAAGTCTGATATCTTCGTGAAGATATTTTATTGACGATTATTGACTATAGTTGATGTCCGGCTTTATACTTGACTGGTTCGTTGTTCAGCCCCCTGATTCTGACTCTTCGGATTGCTCCCGGATCATAAACTTTTATGAATCTTAGTACTACGTATTTTTACGGCTTATGATATTTAATGTTAAAAAATAGTCTAACTTATAGAAAATTAAAAACTGATTAATTTAAGGTTTTTTCCTACAGCCATTTATTTCTTTAACACTATGTTTTTTAACTTTAATTACACTGACATTTTGAGCCGAAAGTTTTCCGACAGCTTAGAATCAGGGGGCTGTTCGACAATTTAAAAGCGGCGAATCCTCGAATGCCTCGAAGCAAGTGAAAGCTCAACTCTATCAGCGCCTTAAGAACAAGGAGTATTACGGCTTACGTTATATAATGGTAGAAAATAGATTTATCGTATAGAAAATTTGAAATTGATCAATATAACATTTTTTTTCTATCTTCTACTATTGTGTGTCTTCAGTGTCTACATACGTTTCCGAACGAAACCTTTTCGACAGTTCAATATCAGAGGACGAACTGCTGCAATTGTATTGTTATAAAATCTTCATAAATATACAAGATTTGCTTGTTCAATAGTATTAGATGATGTGCTTTAAAAATCCGGGCCCAGTTTGAAGAGCCGTGGTGTCTCAAATTGAATGTATAATTACATTAATGCAGGTTAACATCATAGTATTAAGAGCAGATGTATGTGTGATTCAACTAACTCGGACCAATGTGAATAAAACTATTAAATTGATATTAATATCTTTTATTTATTATATACGATTATGATATGCAACGATTGGCAGTTGACAATGTTAGAAACCATCGTTTTCAAATTATTGTTGTATTACATTGTTTTTACGGCCATTTGAATATTGTTGTTCTTCATACTTAGTGCCTCTTAGTGGCGGAGCTTGCCCTAAAGAGGCCTTATATCAAAATGTATTGTGGGGCTCACGCAGCGCAGGTGATGGATAAGTGTGTGTTCATGTTTGTATATTCAGTTTTTTTTCTCGGGTAGTATATATAGTGTGGTATAGTTAGTGACACTCAAGGTATTCAAATTTATAGAAGCAACCAAAAAGTCAATTATATCGGTACAAGCAAAGTTCGGTACAAGTTTCTAATGTGATCCACATTTTTGAACACTTGGATGCTTGGATACCATTGGTGGTATGACTGTAACCATATTTATGGCGGTTTGATTGAACCTATCTATATGACATTTTGAGCGTCTCGACTTATGAGCGCGTAAATTGTTGACAAGAATATGGAAACTTTGCTTGTACCCCGATATTATTGACTTTTTGGTGGCATCTATAAATTTGAATACCTTGAGTGTCACTAACTATTTGACGCTGACTGTACATTCAAATATAATATTTTTTTCTTTTGTATAATAAATAGCTTTCCACAAGTTCTAACGATGGTTGTTAACTTGCTATAGATATTTATAAATTTCCCGCCACACATACTAAATACAATGATAAAATCTACAAAGATAACAAGTGTTTACAAAAGTGTAGGTACAGTGCAAATAAATATTTATTAAAGGTTAATAACATTAACATTAAAAAACAGAGACGTCAATTAGCAGTAATCTGTCATTAACACAAATTTTTCATCGAATAATCGTCGTTAGGCGTATCGACTTAAGCATTATACGTTTTTACTAAATGAACTTTAAAGTAAGGTATCTGAGTATGGCAGTAAGAAGAATAAATAGTAGGTACCTATTCACGGACTTCACTAGGTAGGTAGATACCTAAGTCTAGTGTCAGTTATTGCTGTTGTGCTAGTAATTTCTGGTAGGTAGGTACCTACTTTTCTATCACCTTTGTTGAGAGCTTTGATACGTTAAAGGCATCGATCTTAAATTATATTTCTATATAAACCTGCAGGTTTATGATATAAACAATCTGTCAAGCTGTGTCGAATCGAACCCGTAGTTGAAATCCTGGCGTTCATTCAACCAAACAAACTCTTCAGTTTTATAATATTAGTATAGATAGGTGCTCGAGAAAATTGCAATAAATAATATTTTTATTATTAATGTTACAGGCTTATATGGCTTGATACTCCGAAAACAAGCCAATGCGCCTTGTTTTGTTGGTGACGATCGTTCTAGTATTGTATCTAGTAATTTATATGATCGACAGCCTGAGGTAAGTAGGTTGACGTTTGGCAATTATATTTGTAAGTATATCAAGTAAACGGGAAATATATCGGCACAATTAAATTTAAACTTTATATTCTTCAACGAAAATTAACTACAATATCTAAAAGTTAGGGCTACACAATAAAAAACAAATAGGTAAGGTAAAGGCACCTATTACGGAGGTAGTCAAAATCGGCTCCTATTACGGTGGTATTTCTATTTTCGAGTTTTATTCCTGTCTTTCTTAGTTTAAGTACACCAAAACGGGACCTACTTATTCTAAATTTATTACTTCATGACATAACTGAAGTTTGCAAGTATAGCACATTGACAACACAACAAGATCAATCAGTTTGTGTAACGGCATCGACGTAAGAGGGGTTTCCATACAAACGCGGAACGACAAAACTAAGTACACTAATATTTAGAAACTAAGTTTTTCGTATTAATAAGCCGTTCAAGTTTGTTTATGTGTTATTTATAGCATTTTCTTACTATTACACTAACTATTTAAATAGCTTGTTTTATATTTGCAACTTGTTTTATACCCAAAAAATAAGAAATAAAACACCGCCGTGATAGGATACGAATTTTATAGATTAATCCTAATTCGGTGGTATAACTCCGAAATAGGAAAAGTACTGGGCATGTTTAATTGTTTATAACTTTCAAATTATTAACTTATTGACTTAGTTCCAAGTTTAGTTGAAATAATTATTAATCTCATAAATTAGAAACCATATTCTGCGGTATGTGTTTTTAATTAGAAATCTGGTTAAATATGAAAACTGTTGAGTACAAAATGTTGGTTTCTTAGAAGGGGTAAAAATAGGAAGGTGTATTTTAATTTATCACAAATCATTTATTTTGTATAACTGTTGGCTGAGTTTTACACATCTGAACCAAAAAACTGTTATCTTTTGATTAAGCATTTACACTCTTTTGTTTATCGAAATTTTGAACGGTCAGAATTAGGATTATTAAAAACACGAGTAGTTTTCCTATTACGGTGGTAATTATTTCCAGGTAACTCTGTGTTAGGTTCTATGATCTCCTATTACGGCCCTATTCATCATGGAACATAAATGTACAAGTTTTAGGGTTTCGTAAATAATTGATACTTATGCATGTTTTTTTGATAAAACCAGAAGCGATAAAAACTTTTAAATTTATGTTACTTTTACAAGCTTTCTATTAACTTGCAATTACTACTTAATATGTAACATTTGTTTGTTTTTTTTTTGTTTCTTTCAATTTAACTCAAAACTAAGAGACCGATTGAAAAATTTTTTAACCGTTTGAAAGATACGTCTTTACCGAGTAACATAGGCTACCTATATTTATTTCTAAAAATATTTTGGGATTCCTACTAAAACTTGTAAAATGTAATCATTTTGTAACTATGTACCAATTTCAAAATGTAAAATCTATATAAATTTTAAAAGCTTGAGGCACTGATATTACTTATATGCCATCTGTTATGTAGGTTTACTATCTCATATTTTACTGAACGTAAAAAGAAAAATCAACGTTTTTTTAATTACCTGAAACTCTTTTTAAAACGCGTGTGTGAATGCACGGTTATACTATATTTGTAAATTTTATGAAAACTGAATGAAACATTTATATCATTTAATAAATATTATTTGTACGGAACTTAAATGAATATAATTTCTGACCCTCCGTATTAGGAGCCGTCTACCGCCGTAATAGGCTCTGACCAAAATTTTACCTCCGTATTAGGGAAAATCGACCCGACTATTTAAATATTTTTTTAAAATAAGAAATATCATAAAAAGTAACATAGGCTCAACAGCAATTCAAAATATAGATTCCACTTTTGACGATAAAATTAGTTTACACCTTTAAAAATGCTTAGAAATGCTTATTTTTGTTTCTTACTTTCAAATGTTGCGAAATACCTCCGTAATAGGTGCCTTTACCTTAATTATCCAATAATTAACAAACAACTTATTTACATGTAATTAATAGGTAGGTACTAATAAACAATAATAATAATTAAATATTCGTATCTATTTATTTCTAAATTAAGCATTTATACGCACTACAGTTTTAATAAGGCACTCGGTGCTTGATATGAATTATAATTAATTCATTATTTTAATTCTAAATACAACTAAGTATAACAACTAAATACACGTACACAAGTATTTAAAATACAACCGTAGAAACTGTTAAAAGTATCTAACCGATTTTATGTAAATGATTATTTAATTAATACGCACATACTACTTATAATAATTTAATAAAGATTATAATATATTTATATAATTATAAAGGTGCGTCCAACAGCGTGCGTGCACAACCTTCACCACTGCAAAGAACTCGCTGCGAACCTGTTTGCAAACTGCGTGATACTTTTGGTGATACGTTACTGTCATAAACAAAGCTTACAGTAGTTTACAGTAGCACCTCGAATACTTGCAGTTGTGGACGCAACTTTATGTGTTTCACAGAAGATGCAAAAATAATATTAACAAATTCATACATTCAGGAACATTGCTTCTAATTGTTATTGCTTACAACTTATTGTATGGCACCATCTCGGATAGACATTCGTACTCAAAAAAGGCACTATGAACATTAAAATTAAGAATATATTTAAAGCTAAATAATTAACTATGTAAGTACAGTCAACAAAAGAAATTAATACGTTGTAAAAGTTATCGGTATTTTGTTTTAATTCTAATAATATTGTGTCTATGGCCCACTGCCGGGTAAGAGTCTCCTCTCCTTTATCCAAACGAGCTTAGAGGGTCTAGGCCGTAATCCACACACGCTGGCCTAATGTGGATTGGTGGGTCAGTCATAAGGTCATAACCTTAGAATTCCTTTTAGAGTATGTGGGTTTCCTTAATATGATTTCCTTTACCGTTAGCAGATGGTAAGTCACTTGACTAATACACATAAATTCCACTACCGTGAATTTTACATTGATAACACACAAACAACAATGATACTGTGCGGTCGGAATCTAACTCGGACTGCATGATTTGCATGATAGTCACATATTCATTCGGCCACCATCGTTTTAATAACACTTAAGTAATTTGAAACTTAAGTGTACCCATCCAACTAACTAACTCCTTTAGTGACTGTACTTACAATAAATTGCTATCTACCTTTCTACGTTATAGTCTATATTTTTACACCATTCAAGTTGTACAAAGTACCTTCACCTTCTTTAATACCCTCTTACTGAACTAGACAAAGGCAAATTTCTTAATTCCTATGGGAAGTGCTCCAAAAACCAATAATCTGCAAGTTGATCGTCTCATTGACCAAGTAGGTATTTCTTGTTACTAAAATAGCGCTTGCCTGAACCGCTTCGAAGGAAATGTTTAGTAATATTTTGTAAAATGGAAGCAATTTCTTAGTGTGGTTGGCAAAAAACCGTTTTAGGTAAGTACTTATTTGCTTTTCTGCCTCTGTAATTTGATTTTTATAGAAGATACTCAATACTAGATCAGCATAGTGGCTCCACTGGTTCCTCTTCGCCGGATGGAAAGCCAAAAGAGGGCCCGATTTCACTGACAGCATAACACCGCTGTGCAATGAAACTTGTCGAAAAAAATTTTTGTTAAGAATTAAGAATATCTCCTTTTTGAAGTCGGTTAAAAGTGATTAATGCGGTACCTATACGTGATGTAATGGCACTTAACTTAAGCTATAAACAACACGGTTATAAAACACTCTTAGCTTATAAACATTCATATGAGTAAAATGATACAAAATGCGCTACACTTAGTACTTATTAGTAGTTCATTCAACTTTATTTATTAACCATCATGCATTCTACATTACCATATTTCAATTATATTCGATATTGAACACTAGATACAGACGACACGAACGACAGCTCTTTGTACCTAAAACTCATTCTGTGCGATAGTTAAGAGATGATGTCTGACAGCATTTAAATTTTAAAAATTATAAAATAAAATCCTTTAAATTCGAACGTATTATATCTTAAATTATGTAACATTTTGTAACATAACTCTTAGAATAAACAATTGTTTTTGTTCGCATCGTCTTTCTCTATTCATCAATATTAAAAGGTTAGTTTAATTTTCCATGGAATAGATAAAATTACTTTATAGCAGTAAATGTATGGCCGCTAAGACGAGAACTGCCGATGTTATATCTCGCGAGCCGGCTGCCCTGCTAGTATACTTCTTAACTTTAGAGGGCAGTTCCATCGGAATAGTCTTGTTCATCATCCAGTAGTACACGTCAGTGAGTCCTCTAGATTTCAGTTCTGGACCCACTTCCTTTCTGATCCTTTCGTTGTAGCCGTTCAACCAGATGATCTGAAAATCAAAAGTAGAGTTAAGAAAGTGGCAGAATGTGCATATTTAAAATCTGTAATAGATGACACTTAAATAGAACTGATGGCCGATGGGGGAAAAAGGTTCTCGAGTGGCGGCCACGTATTGGAAGGCGCAGCGTGGGACGGCCCCCAACAGATGGACCGACGACCTGGTCAGGGTGGCGGGCGGCCGTTGGTTGCAGGCGGCACAGGACCGTTCGCGGTGGCGTAAATTAGGTAAGGCCTATGTTCAGCAGTGGACGTTGGGCTGATATGATGATGATGATGAAGCGATTATGACTGGCCAATGGTCACCCTCAATCTTTCATAGTCGGTTCATCTGATGGTATCGGAGGATTGGTGGCGAGTTATTTTGTTGTTAATAAATATATCACTTTTAGTGAATTGTAAAAGTCCGAGTTCCAGTTGACTTGTTGAGTTTGTGTATGCAGTGTTATTGGTGAACCTATGAATGATATTATAATTTAATATTTAGTAAACCATTTTACTTACCTCATACTCCGTGAGCATGCTCTTATCAATCAGCTTCGGTTCATAAGGCAGTAGAGTAGATTCACGGAAGCCCAAGTAACCGTTGGGTTTGGATATTACTTCGAATATGTTGCCCAAACGTATTCCGAACTTGCCCTGTTCATACCAGCCAGGTTCTGTGAAATACATTGAGTTCATAAAATTAGAGATAGGTAGATTAAGTAGTTTCCGAAAACTGTTGAGACTTAAGAATAATAAGTGTATAGCCGGGGTACTCTCTACGCAAGTAAAACCCAACTATGATGTAAAATTGTATATTGTGTAAAGTCTGTTACATACAATACAATAAGGTCGAACACGTGTACAGTGATTTGAGAAGGCGAAGCGCCGAGGCGGCACGCGATGCGCGTGAGTTTAAGCGCGTGCGCAAGCATCGGGCGTCCGGGACCAACTGACAAAGTGTCCGTTACAAATTACAATTTGGCGGCACGGCGTACAGTACTAGTGTTGTAGCCGTGTCGGTACACGACGTACTCTAGAAGTGCGGGGAGTAGAATTTAGGGTTGTTACTATAAGTGTTTATTTAGATTAAATTAGACAAAGAGCTAAAATTGACGAGAGAATATAAGGTGATCGGTTTTGAGCACTTCATCATGAGGTCACATCATCACATTCTAATATACAAAACATAATTCTTCCTAAGAATCTTGTATAATTAAATCTTCTGGAAATTATTAAACATGAGGAAGTATTAATTTGACCTTGATACAATTTTTTTTATTGTCTATTAAAAGGTAGGAAAGAGATAGAAACGTGTCAAGGTCAAATGCCTCCATTTTACTAACCGCAGCTGTCGACTGGTATGTTTAGGTACAATATTATGTACAGTTCTTAGTGTGACACTAGATATAATAGGATAAGTTTATAGAAACACTAACTCACCAACAGTAATAAAATATCCTTCTTTGAACTGGTGCAGATTTGTGTCTTGTCTGTAATCAATTACTACTGGATCTATAAAATAAAATTCCAGTATTAGTTGCTTTATAGTGTACCTACCAGATAAGAGTGCTACACAAATGCAAAGCCACAAAAGAAAAAGACGTAAGTAGAGAAGGGGCTGGTTAAAATACGCCGTAATTAAAGCCACATAAAAACGAAAACTGCTGTAAGTGCTATCTAACAACTTAAAAAAAATTAACCATCAGTGATCACAAACAACACACAGAAACCAGAGTTTTCTAGTATTCACTCATTAACATATTGATCACGAATTTGTGCAGTAAACTCATGGGTCATTGTTTAACCACTCCCACTGGTGCTTGCTGAGTCTTAATTCAAGAATTAGTGAGCCTAAGGCCAATGTACTCATATTCTATTCCTAAAATATTTTTTGAGAGATTTTTTTAAATATCTAAAAATGGTCTTTGTCTTAAAAAACTGTTTTAGAATCGTTGTAATAAAGTAACGTCTGTGTTAACCTTCCTTCCGTGAAAGTGCAGCTCCTACACCATGTCCAGTAGGATGAGGGTAGTCTTGCTTGTTAGCCCAGAGTGGCGCCCTCGCTACAGGGTCGGCGTGAGCGGCAGGCAGGGTGGATGGTGCGCGGAGTGCTGCCAGTGCCGCTTGCGACCTCAGCACTGTGGTGTAGGCTCGCCGTTCGTCGGTTCTCGGGCTGCCGTAGTGCACCGTGCGAGTCACCATGGTTGTACCCTCTGAAGAAAATGTATATATACCTATTTATAACTCTAGCATAGCCACAGAAACTTTTCCCCTATACGTAACATTTTCGTGTTTTCCAGAGCATTTTTCCAATTTTACTCCTCACCAGAACCTTCCAAAGCATTCAACATTTATTAAAACAATAAACTATTTTTAACAAAAAAATATTAAAATGACTTCAAATCAGTACTAAAAAGCGAAAAATAAAATGAATTAGATATTTAATTCCAAGCTAAAAAATACCTACCTACCTGTTTAAAGTATAATACCCTATTACTAAACTGTTTGAAGCCGGTGCCAAGCCTAAAGAGTTTGTTAAGCTACGTACTACTTAGTACGTACATCTGTTACCGCTCGCTACTTCACACCACCTCGCACTTGCGTGTGATCGTACCCAGTGGACGGCTCAAACTGACTATTTAAATATTTTAACAACACAACCTGATTGTAGAATAGAGGAATCTCAAAACTCTCAGCTTTTTTTGTCTTTCTTTTTTCCTATAAAATGCGACAGGTAACAAGTATAGGTATTCAATGCAGGTTAGATACTAGTTATTCATTTGAATTATACAACTTTATCTTCCATCAAGAGCTTTCACCTCAGACACTTGAAATAACACAACTTAAGGTTTATACATGGATGTGATATTTAAAGAAATTATCTTCTTACTCCTAAACATTAAGAAGTTTCCCTTCCAGTGATAGCTCACCTAAATAACCTACAAGAATACAACTATAGGTTTATAAGTACCTATAATGTTGAAAGAATTATCCTCCAACTCCTAAAAGTTAAGGAGTTATACCTTCCAGTGACAGCTCACCTGAATAACCTACAAGAATACAACTATAGGTTTATAAGTACCTATAATGTCGAAAGAATTATCCTCCAACTCCTAAGAGTCAAGGAGTTATACCTTCCACTGACAGCTCACCTTAATAACCTACAAGAATACAACTATAGGTTTATAAGTACCTATAATATTGAAAGAATTATCCTCCAACTCCTAATAGTTAAGGAGTTATACCTTCCAGTATCAGCTCACCTAAATAACCTACAAGAATACAACTATTGGTTTATAAGAACCTATAATGTCGAAAGAATTATCCTCCAACTCCTAACAGTTAAGGAGTTATACCTTCCATCACCAGCTCATCAACATGAGATGTTGACTATCAGACGTAAATACTTGAATAACTTTAAAAAATATATGAAAAACGTAACATGTGCCTATAAAATTTGAGGGTTGCCTTCGATTTCCCTGAGATTCCATCATCAGAACTTGACGTGATAAATAGGGGACCAATTCGGAAGTATACCCTTTCAAACAAAAAAAGAATTTTTTAAATCGGTTCAGGCATCTCCGAGTAATCGATGAACATACATAAAAAAAAAAAAATACATACAGTCGAACATATAACCTCCTCCTTTTTTGAAGTCGTTTAAAAAATAGCTGAATTAGTCCAGCCATTCTTTAGTTTTCAGCTTAGCAACATATTTAGTTATTCATTTAATACTAATATATGTACAACGTGTCCCAAAATTCAACGATAAGCGGGCACCAGAGGTTAGGCCTACTCATGACTACTCATGAAAAAATGTAAAAAAAAAAAAATCTCAATTTGTTTTAGAGATATCGAAAAAAATATTAAAACCTTTGAAAATTGACACCCCCTAGGGTATTTTTAACTACTATTACCACAATTTTCCAAATATTTCCGATTCGTTTTTTGTATCGAAAACCTTATTAGTATTGCTATCTACCACAACACTTAAAATGCCCACAATACTTGTAGTTTTTACGAAATAAACAATCAAAGTTGATATTTTCCCTAAAACTTTGCAAGTTTTTTACTTTCAGTCCATTTTGACTCAACGTGGTGTAAAAAAATAGTACTGACACTACTTTGGCAAGTTTTTTTAAAAATTGACGCAACTAATTACAATTCCAAAATGGTATAACACTTTAGAAAAACTCGCCACAAAAAATAGTTGTGAACCATTTTTAAACAGGCACGAAATTCATAAATTGTTGTTTTTGATATTAATAGCGTGTACTGAGTCCAGAATTGGTATTTTGTTGCAAATTCTTCGAATTGAATGGCACATGTGCGTGGTCAAATAACAATACAAGTTAGAAAGAGATAGATAGAAGGAGATCACACGTTAGAAAGAGAGGGTTGTCGAATAACAATAGGGCAGGTAGTCTGAACAGGGGCGGGTAGGGATGTGGTAAAATGATCTCTTTATTGTTAATTTGTCAGTACGCTTCCTATCTTTGTTTACTGTGCATCTTTCTGTATTCTATTGACGTGGCTCTTGTACTAACGATTTTAGGCTTTTATTTTTGGACTTGTTTAAGTGATCTGTGAACTGAACTGACTTTATTTTTGACTCTGATTTTGCTGTTTTCAATTGGACTTTTGCATTTTGGACTGTTTAGCGCTAATTATGCCGCTACCATACACGCCGTTGGAATATGCCAATATGCACCTCATTTATGGAGAATGTCGTTGCAATGCTAACGCTGCTAGCAGACTTTATCGAGAAAGGTACCCAAATGCTCAGAGATATCCGGATTACCGAGTATTTATTAACGTACACCAAGCGTATGTGGAAGGTCGTTTACCATCTGCCAGGAGAAACGCTAGTAGACCTCAATTGGAACAAGATGAAAGAGTTCTCAATGAGATAGAACTTGATACAACTACCTCCGTACGAGCCATAGAAGCAGCTACGGGAATCCCAAAAAGTTCTGTCCAACGAATTTTAAAACGTCATAGGCTTCACCCGTATCACTACAGGCGTGTGCAGACGTTATTACCGCGGGACTATCCATTGCGCGTCACATTTTGCCGTAGAATGCTGCAACAGCACAGAGAAGATCCCCAATTCCTAGATAAAATTCTGTGGTCAGACGAAACAACTTGCAAGAAAGACGGTTATTTAAATCTTCATAACCTACATAGCTGGAGCAATGAAAATCCACACCTGATGAGACCAGACAAATCCCAATATCAATTCAAAATTAACCTATGGACGGGTATATTAAATGGAAAAGTGATTGGGCCCTTCGAATTACAAGGAAACTTAGATGGTAATAGTTATTTGAACTTCCTACAAAATGACTTGCCAGAATTATTATTTGATGTTCCCTTGCTGGATTTACAAAACATGTGGTTTCAAAATGATGGTTGCCCAGCTCACTACGCCCGTCCTGTGCGAGAATATTTAGACCAAGAGTATCCAGGGCGTTGGATAGGGCGACTTGGTCCTATCTTATGGCCACCACGTTCACCCGATCTAAACCCCTTGGACTTCTTTTATTGGGGCTCTCTTAAAGACAATGTGTACGCGAAACCAATAGGAACATTACACGAGCTTCGTCAAAAAATTACTGAGGCTGCGAATTTTATCAACCACAGAAGATATGCACGACAGATAAAAAGAAGTTTTTTAAGGCGATGTCGTGCCTGTATTAATGCCAATGGCGGACAATTTGAGCACTTATTGTAATTTTTAACTTAAATAAATAATTGTTTTTTTATCATTTTTTGTTTCATTCAATTTTGTTACACCAAAATATTCATTTCATTTTGTACAGTTAGTAAAGTTTATTAATATCCACACGGAGTCCACGTTGCAGTGTCAATTACCTGCCAATCGAATGCTACAATAGGGCAGCCTATGGTTATTCGAAAACCCCTATGCTCTATCTCTTTCTAACGTGTGATCTCCTTCTATCTATCTCTTTCTAACTTGTATTGTTATTTGACCACGCACATGTGCCATTCAGTTCGAAGAATTTGCAACAAAATAACAATTCTGGACTCAGTAAACGCTATTAATATAAAAAACAACAATTTATGAATTTCGTGCCTGTTTAAAAATGGTTCACAACTTTTTTTTGTGGCGAGTTTTTCTAAAGTATTATACCATTTTGGAATTGTAATTAGTTGCGTCAATTTTTAAAAAAATTTGCCAAAGTAGTGTCGTACTATTTTTTTACACCACGTTGAGTCAAAATGGACTGAAAGTAAAAAACTTGCAAAGTTTTAGGGAAAATATCAACTTTGATTGTTTATTTCGTAAAAACTACAAGTATTGTGGGCATTTTAAATGTTGGGGTAGATAGCAGTACTAATAAGGTTTTCGATACAAAAAACGAATCGGAAATATTTGGAAAATTGTGCTAATTGTAGTTAAAAATACCTTAGGGGGTGTTAATTTTCAAAGGTTTTTATATTTTTTTCGATATCTCTAAAATAAATTAAGATTTTTTTTTTCTTAAATTTTTTCATGAGTAGTCATGAGTAGGCCTAACCTCTGGTGCCCGCTTATCGTTGAATTTTGGGACACGTTGTATATACGACTGGCCTGTTGGTCTAGTGGTTAGTGACCCTGACTGCAAAGCCGGAGGTCGTGGGTTCGACCCCCACCCAGGACAAATCTTTGTGTGATGAGCATAAAGGTTTGTTCTGTGTCTGGGTGTAATTTATCTATAATATGTATGTATTTACAAAAAAAAAATGTATTTAAGTAGTATATCAGTTGTTTAGTACCCATAACACAAGCAAATATAATTGCTTAATTTGGGACTAGATGGCGCTGTGTGAATGTGGTAGAATATTATTATTATTATATTATTATATCTAATTTAGGTAGGTAACTATGCTATTGTAGGACAAAGAGCTCCCATATGGTTTTCCACGACACTACGAAAATAACAATCCGATTAGCTCACCAAAATTGTAGGCCTCAACTATAACTAAATTTTAGTCTAGAGTGCATTCCATATGTTTAGCCCTATTGTTGACGTTACTAACTTATGAATATGTCCACCAATAAAATAATATAAATAATTAATAATACGAAAGGACTCGGAAATTTTAACTACTGGCAAGTCTTTATTAGAGATGGAAATATCCACAGTTTCGTCCATCGGCTACGACCGGCCATTTTCAGACTGTTATAGCTCTCTAGTTAGAGGAGAGGAGACCGGAGTTAATGGGTTGCTGATGATACCTAAAGTTTATTTATTCACACAAAAGATAGAAATAGCATTACCATCAAACTGTCCACCGGACTGGATGACCAGCGTAGCATTCTTAAAGATCCTTCTATTGGTCATATTGGTTGCACGGTACTCCGGGTCGGCAGCATTAGGTCCATACGACACCCGGGTTTTCATTGAAGGTCCCACGTACCCTGCCTGCGTCTCTCGAGTAATGTCCACAGTCAGCTCTATAGACATCTCACTCAGGCCTGACTTACTCTAAAAATTACAAAAGTGTCTTTTAATTTTATTTGTCAGAATGTGTATTTGAAAAAGCTTTTGTTCTTATTATAAATTAAAGACATGATGAGAGACTGCAATACAGCCATTACAGAGTTAAAACATTTTAATGTTATTAATGCCTCGATTAATGTGAGGAAACACAAAAATGTATTACTTATGTCTTGTCTTTCACACCCTTGATAAACTTTTAAAACTGTCTAGACTATGCTCATATTTATTATTGCTGATAAGTGCCTGATAACCTGTTTTGACTTATATTTCAATTACAAATATCATTTAAGTCTCAGATTTTATTATTTATTTCATTTTCTTTGGAAGCTCTATGACTAGTCACAGTCAGAAGTTCCTGAAGTTACTCAGACACTTATTATTGTTAGTTCTTATTTGTGTCTGTTAAGTCTGTCTAAGTCTAAATTACCTCAAGATAGCTCAGCAGAGTGCACATAGCGACAGCGTCCCGGAGGTGTGCTTTCTTCATTCCTTTGATTTCTGCGTCATTCTTCTGTGCCTTCAAATATATAATGGGGGAGAGCATTGATATACGTCTGGCGGGAGGTACACATTGTGAGATGGCAGCAGAAGCTCCTCGTTGAAACGTTCCCGCTGCTGGCACTAAGATCTTTGGTTTAGTCAAAGCACGAAGTTCCGTGTAGATGTTTCCGTAGTCGCTCACCCTACAAAAATATGATTGATATTAAAACTTGTCTTTTAACACTTATAATTGAAATTTCTGTAGCACTTAAATATGTGACGATAACAAATTATAGGCCAATGTAGAATTGTAGTACCCGCTTTCGGGTTTTCCGCTGTTTAGGTACAATTTTTTTTTTTTAATCAACCATTATGTTTACCTATATTTAAAAAAAATATACAGAGGATTGGTATTTGGTTCTAATTGCCGTGCCACACGGTTGTAAACTTGCTTTCCACAGAGGTGACCTTGGTGGGAGTTTGGTTGCCATTCGCGTAGTTTGTATAAAATTTGGTTTATAACAGCCGGCTAGACGGTTGGAATTCACCAAGGTGCTGTTGGAAGGCAAGTTTTTAACCGTGTGGCACGCGTTTAAATATGCTCAATATATATTTTACCACAAAACATGCAAAGTTTCTACCCACGGCTACACCAGACTATAATCCAGCTGTGTGTCAATTTCCACACCTTTCAGCCGTTCTGACATGATCACAGATATATATAGGTATATATATATATATCTGTGGACATGACTGTGTAAAGAACATCCATTTTAGTAGGAATAAGTCCATCAATGTACCTTCATACTTACAAAATAATAAAAACAATATTAAATTATACTAGATATCTTAGGGGCAATTTTTCCATCGTCAGATAACTGAAGAATAAAATTGACGTTTAATTGATTTTATATAGAAAAACTGTCAAAGATTTAGATTTATTCCTGGGATAAAGCTATCTGGCAATGGAAAATCGGCCCTTAATCTATTATGAGATATCAACCCATCTAGCCAGCGTGGTCGTCTACCCTCCAAAATCTTTGGAGGAGACCCGTGCCCAGCAGTGGGACGTTTATGGGTTATCTTGGCATACATAATTATAATCATAGTTTTAGCATACTACTTAAAATTCAAAATTACCTAGTACAATTAGTTGCCATGCAGGTATAAACTGCGAGCGCGTCTCGCACGTGCACTGACAGCTTCCCTGGCGGCACGTAGATGCGCACTTCGCGCATACCCACGATGACGAACGCCTTTAGAAGCGGTGCGTAAGGCAGGTCCCTTCCTCTCACGTTTAGCAGCCATGCCACTTCATCCAGAGCTGTCACCACCATGGCATCAGCGCCCGCTTCCCGCAGCTCGTTGCGAACTGAGGTTACTTTTTCGAACCAACTTTCGCCTGCACAATTTGAAAAGTTCAAAACGAAGAAGTGGAAGTTATTTTGTTTCATATACGAAGGTATATTAAGTATAAGAAGTATAGTACGCAAAAGGTAGACTACCTCGGAAGATATCCTGAGTTAAATCGTAGGATTGGACTAAAATGTTATTGAGTTTTTCGATCGTGAAATTCTCAGTGTCAAATGTGCTCTGTTAATGGTTATAGGGTCACCCTCTTTTACGTGGTGCCAAACATAGCATTGGTGTGATGGCTATGTGATGATGTTTAATTGGAAGATAAGTTACAAAATGGTTTTTAAAGAAGCATCTATTTATTATAATCGGTGTTCCAATTTTTGTAACTTCTACTTTATTCTGTCACCTAAAATATAGTGGTCTAATTGATTCCTATACACATATTTATAAGAACAATGTTATGTAGATACATTTATTCAAATAATATTTTGTTTTATGTATATACTTCGGCTAACATTCCCATTGTATACAATGGGACGTTAGTTATATAATGAGACTATAGTGTTAGTACCACTTGGACTACTAACCGGCCAAATCCTTATGGTAGTTCGTAGCTACAGTTTTTGGGAAGTCGGGTCTCCTTCTTTCTGGGTCGGCTTCTTCGTTCCACAGCTGGTCTAACAATGAAGGAATCTGGATAAATTGGAGCCCTTCGCGTTGTAGAGCAGTGGATAAGCTCTGCCATTCGTTCACAGAGGTCAGACGGGCGTCGGCTCCTACGCGACCCGAGCGGCCTAGGCGCTCCTGTTTGTAAATAGACAATATTATAATATTATACATTATACTCGATCTGTAAAAAGTCACATATTTTATATTACGGAAATGGTTTTAACCTCCAAAACCCTCCTTCAAGCTACGCCCGTGGGTAGAGTATTTTTAAATAAATCTTGTTTGCCAATGATATTGTATATATAACAACAGGTGTATTATATCATTGTTGTTTGCTATGAGCGTACCATCAGAGTGGCAACGACGTCGCAATTTAGTGTTATTATTTCGTGTTTTTAAATTTTTACTATTTAATTGAAGCTATATTTTTTTAAATTGGTTTATTACACTTTTTACAATTACAGTGACAGTGTTCTAAAAAGTAAATATCCTTAATAAAAAAGTTTCCAATGTGATTTGCATTTATATAGAACTGTAAACACAATGATTTCTTACTTTTGACACACTTTTCACCTAATTCTAAAGAGTGTAGTAAACATATTTAAAAAATAGAAAACCACAAAATTGACACTAAACTGCCACGTAGCCACTCTGTTAATACGCTCATATAGGTATTTATTAAATACTATTTAAACAAACCGTTATCCATTCAGGGATAGTAGGGTGGCTGGGGTCATCAGCGTCCAACACTAGCCACGCACAGGAGAGCGTGGCCCTCGCCCGGCGCAGTTCCCCTGAAGGCACCCAGATGGCAGCGCCGCCACCTGCCAGCACCACACCCGTGCCGGCGCCCTCCCAACCACTAATGTACTGTAGACGACGTTCTGATGGAATTGGCTCCTCGCTCTGACAATGATAAAACAGTGCATAATATATGTACCTACTTGAAACTAAACATGCTTTCTGTATGAATGTTACATACAATAAGTACATGGACCCGTTTTTTTTAATTGAGTTTTTTCAAGTACTTAATGTGATACACAGACATTTCATATGAATATATTCGTACGTTACAGTACATTACTAATAATAGCTAAAGAAACTTATATATGTTACAGTCAAAACTCTGAACCAGTCAAAAGTGGTTTAACTGGCTATATCAGTCAAAACTCATATGAAAGTAAGGAGGTCAGAACTAACTATTTAGGTTAGTTTCGTTTTTATAATTATTATAAAAACTAACCTAACAGACGTTTACTCACACATGAATAATTTATTATATTATTATTTTAACTGGAATTTTATCCTCTATGTAGGTGTATATAGATGCTTCAATAGGTTTATATTTCTTTCTCATACTAGCTGTTAGACTCATATTATCACGTAGACAAAAATGTTTAAAAATAATTTCTAGCTTTTGGTACAATTGCTAACAAAAATGTTTGGCTGATCGACAGCACTATGATACAAAATAAAAATACATCACTGTACCTATTATAATCTTACCAAATGCTCATCAGTGTAAAATATAATAAAGGCATCAAACTCTGCATTCATTTGCGTGTAAGCAGAGAGCCTCATGGCGGTGCGCATTCTTCCTAGTGGTTGGAGAGCATCTGTGGCTTCAAAGCATGGTGGTGTGAGTGAAGTTGGCTCCGACTGGATTATAGTGAGCGGGACCGGCGACTGCGGCACCACAGACGTCGGTAAAGGAGCCAGAGTCGAGGTGGGCCTTAGAGCCTGCTGTGACATCCGCGCACCACGACATACTGGAAATAAATAAATTAATAAAATGGAAAGAAATAAATAAATGACTGAATTGATTACATTGGCTGGAGCATGGAACCTATAAATAAATATCTTGCATTCCTCAATTCAACCAATAAAAGCGCCAGAACGAGATAAACGTAGGTAGCATTTATAATTGTGTCCCTTTCTCAACGCGCGGTAACTAAAAAAGCTCATCAGAAGGAGAAAGCGGCTAGCGACAGTGGCGTTTGTGGCGCGGGAATGTACCAGGGCAACAGAAATAATATGGAGATCATCGAGATGGAAAGCTTTTCAAAGCTCACGAGTGCGAGTAGGACGACCGAGGGCGCTATACCACCCTCCCGTTTTAACTTTGCTCCCGTACGCGGGGTCCTTTTATTGCTGGGGGCGTGTCTTTCCACAGATCACGACCCGCGCCGCTGTTTATATATAGGTAGCTATCGCAATAAATTTTGTTTGAAAAGCTTACAAAACTCGGGATATTTTTTGTTTTCTTAACATTTTTGGCTATGATGATACACATTATAAATTTGACAATTGCAGCACTTATTTTTTTTGACATAACGAGACAAAACAATTTGCTAACAAAGCTAGATTGGTGGATTTGGTCCTTACGCAGGTGAAGAACTTGCTGCGCAAGCTCCAAGCAAAGGTCAACGTTCGCGGGGTACCCAAGGGATGTGGATTCTATTGGAATGACGTCAACAAGTATTAGGACTTCAGACATGGTGAGGATGTTACTTTGTCCTTTCCCTTTCATTCAACGTTCAGGGGGCGGAGAATCTTCCAGTCTACGCACCGCAAGCGGCGGGGTGGCCAGGAATGTAATTTGTTACACTGTAATGGTTAAAATGACGTCGGGAATAGCCAGGGTAACATGATTTTAAAGAGAACTTCTTTACATCGACGTTTTTACTTATATCACAAAACCTTAGTGAACAAAAAATATACTTTGATACTTACCTATATATTTTTAGTCTTATATTAATACCATAAGATTTAAATTGCCAATTCACAATACCTTACTTTATGTCTTTATTCCATTAAGAATGTCTAACTTATAAACAAAAGGCGCTCAATAATAATTCAATACAAGTTCCTTGACGTAAAGGGATAAAATTCCTTTACCTTTATTCTGGATTCAAATTTGATACATAACACCTTCACCATAAGGAGCACATTCGTTTAAAAGTAAAATGAAAACTTGTATGTCCCTTA
Organism: Laspeyria flexula; assembly: GCA_905147015.1. NCBI lineage: Eukaryota > Metazoa > Arthropoda > Insecta > Lepidoptera > Erebidae > Laspeyria > Laspeyria flexula. The sequence continues at coordinate 4,522,249 of LR989958.1, forward strand.
AGGATGGTCATTATATTCCCAAAGGGACGAAATATCCTGCGAGTTACTAAGGCGGCATAAGATATGAGAGGTGCGAGCGTAAGTCGTCCTGTGGAAGGATACTCAAGGATAAAAGTGAACGACCCGCCAACCGCAGTGACTGCAGAGGCCATTCACTCGCCGCGCACTTACATTGATAATGATAATGCACGCAATGAGCTATAAATACACACTAATGCACACATGCACACTCACATGAATAAAGATTTGTAAACAAAACTGCACACACTGGAGGCACTGCAGGTATTTAAAAGTAATTTACTTCTAAAACAAAGTATATAATATATAAGGTAAAGGCACCTATTACGGAGGTAGTCAAAATCGGCTCCTATTACGGTGGTATTTCTATTTTCGAGTTTTATTCCTGTCTTTCTTAGTTTAAGTACACCAAAACGGGACCTACTTATTCTAAATTTATTACTTCATGACATAACTGAAGTTTGCAAGTATAGCACATTGACAACACAACAAGATCAATCAGTTTGTGTAACGGCATCGACGTAAGAGGGGTTTCCATACAAACGCGGAACGACAAAACTAAGTACACTAATATTTAGAAACTTAGTTTTTCGTATTAATAAGCCGTTCAAGTTTGTTTATGTGTTATTTATAGCATTTTCTTATTATTACACTAACTATTTAACCCTCAATTCACTACCTGAGTCCGTCGGACTCACATTGAAATTTCAAACTACCATAATTTAAACGTTTTAGCGACTTGTTTCCCCTCCGTCCCAGTACCTTCCTGTAGTGACGTGGGTACCTTGGTGGCGAGCGGACGTGCGCCTGCGACGCGTATCTGGTGAGTTATTACGTCGAGTGAGTCCCTTGGACTCATACTAGTATATTACGTAATATTTTTTTGTTATTACATTTTTCAAAATACGGTTATTATTGATAAATATATATATGTCATATGGTTTTTTTCTTGTAGATTTGAAAATGGATCCAAAACAACATAAATTATATTCACGAATAAGGATAAAGTGGGGTCGGTCGTTGAATCTTGGCTCCAAACAGTTTCCTGAAGATGCGAACAATCCCTGAAGATGCGAGTCACGCTGAAACTGGAAACAAGTTATCCAGGACTCAAAGAAAATTTTGCCATCTATGTCATTACAAAAAGAGAACAAAGACTGCATATCTATGCACCAAATGTCTAAAGCCAATATGTTTGGCTTGCTCAAAAAAGATATGCCGATGTTGCCTGTAAGCAGTGGAAGAACCCATTGCACGTTTTTTTTTTTTGTATAGAAGCATACTTTTTTGTTATTTTGTTTTGATTTTTTATATCTTTTAAAGTCTCAAAAAGATAAAAAGATATTTTTTTTATAAATATTTGTTCCTTTTATAGAGGTTTGAAAATACCTTAGTTTTTTAAGACTGATAAAGTGAGTTGATTTTATTTTTAAGAAGATCTAAGATTTTAGTTTCGTTTCGTTGATGTTTTCTAGTGCTCAAATGCATACTCAAAAATAATAATAAAAAAAAAATTAAAAAAAAACTGTTTTATTAAGAAAAACTACGCTTAAAAAATATATGAGTCCCGAGGACTCATAGAAGGTGTTTAAGTTAGTAAATTTCACCTAGTGAATTGAGGGTTAAATAGCTTGTTTTATATTTGCAACTTGTTTTATACCCAAAAAATAAGAAATAAAACACCGCCGTGATAGGATACGAATTTTATAGATTAATCCTAATTCGGTGGTATAACTCCGAAATAGGAAAAGTACTGGGTATGTTTAATTGTTTATAACATTCAAATTATTAACTTATTGACTTAGTTCCAAGTTTAGTTGAAATAATTATTAATCTCATAAATTAGAAACCATATTCTGCGGTATGAGTTTTTAATTAGAAATCTGGTTAAATATGAAAACTGTTGAGTACAAAATGTTGGTTTCTTAGAAGGGGTAAAAATAGGAAGGTGTATTTTAATTTATCACAAATCATTTATTTTGTATAACTGTTGGCTGAGTTTTACACATCTGAACCAAAAAACTGTTATCTTTTGATTAAGCATTTACACTCTTTTGTTTATCGAAATTTTTAACGGTCAGAATTAGGATTATTAAAAACACGAGTAGTTTTCCTATTACGGTGGTAGTTATTTCCAGGTAACTCTGTGTTAGGTTCTATGATCTCCTATTACGGCGCTATTCATCATGGAACATAAATTTACAAGTTTTAGGGTTTCGTAAATAAATAATTAGTATTATTTATTTTAGTGGATTCTTATTTGATACTTACTTATGCATGTTTTTTTGATAAAACCAGAAGCGATAAAAACTTTTAAATTTATGTTACTTTTACAAGCTTTCTATTAACTTGCAATTACTACTTAATATGTAACATTTGTTTGTTTTTTTTTTTTGTTTCATTCGATTTAACTCAAAACTACGAGACCGATTTAAAAAATTCTTTAACCGTTTGAAAGATACGTCTTTACCGAGTAACATAGGCTACCTATATTTATTTCTAAAAATATTTTGGGATCCCTACTAAAACTTGTAAAATGTAATCATTTTGTAACTATGTACCAATTTCAAAATGTAAAATCTATATAAATTTTAAAAGCTTGAGGCACTGATATTACTTATATGCCATTTGTTATGTAGGTTTACTATCTCATATTTTACTGAACGTAAAAAGAAAAATTAACGTTATTTTAATTACCTGAAACTCTTTTTAAAACGCGTGTGTGAATGCACGGTTATACTATATTTGTAAATTTTATGAAAACTGAATGAACATTTAATAAATATAATTTGTACGGAACTTAAATGAATATAATTTCTGACCCTCCGTATTAGGAGCCGTCTACCGCCGTAATAGGCTCTGACCAAAATTTTACCTCCGTATTAGGGAAAATCGACCCGACTATTTAAATATTTTTTTAAAATAAGAAATATCATAAAAAGTAACATAGGCTCAACAGCAATTCAAAATACAAATTCCACTTTTGACGATAAAATTAGTTTACACCTTTAAAAATGCTTAGAAATGCTTATTTTTGTTTCTTACTTTCAAATGTTGCGAAATACCTCCGTAATAGGTGCCTTTACCTTACTTTGTTTTTGTTTATTTATTTATTTATAAACTACACAAAAACTTACTTCATTCGTTTACTTTTTCAATTAATTTTTAACAATTTGTGTAGCTCTGCCTAAAGCAGTGTGTTTTGATCAACAGTGGGTAGTTACTTACTACACAAAGAAAATTTGAAAATTGATGTGAAAAATTGCATCAAAACTTGTCATAAAATAAGGTTTTTATGACCATGTATTTACTGTAGGATGCTATACTTCCTAGGTTATTTTATTTTACATATAATATGTTTAAAACCATACGTAGAGTTTTTAAATAGTGCCCAATTAAAGCGAATATACAAATATTTATTATCTTTGAAATGGCTAGAAACTTATATAGTCAGTTACGATAAATGCGACATCTAGAAAACATCGCAATTCCGTACGAAAGAATACCGTCGTAAATAAAGTAGTAGAATGATGGCAGAGAGCCAATTTACTTTTCAAAGAGAAACGAAATAAGTCGATACGAGCGATTTTCATATCTTTATAACTAGGAGACCATAACTCCAAGAGTGGTCATGGTCACACAGCAACAGAAAAGTCACAATCGTTTTTATAAAAATTAATTAATTAATACAGATTAGTTCTTTGACAAAACTACTTTAGATAGAGTACATACCTAAGATAGTTTATAAAATTAATGCTCAATTTGATTTCTTTAATAATCCTACGCCTACGCTACAACATTAAAGTTGCCACTTTATTAATCTATTTTAGAAATGGGGAATCCTTAAAAAAATGCGTGTGCGTTAGAACAATGGTTTGCCCCCTTTTTATACCAGGGTAATATAGGTCGCGTGGAGATAAAAGCTTCCGAAAGGACCGTGCCATTGTGTGGGGTTCGTGTTGTGTAGGCAGGGAATGAATGGACGTCCAATCGATATAGCTGCATCTCACTCTAACAAGTTGTAAAAATACAATGGATGTCCAACTGTTCGTAGTAAATGCTTTCGTATAATTTTAAGGTTAAAATTTCCGATAAATCTATGGAATTGTAACAAGAAATCTTATTTAAATATTTTGATACATATTGTTATGAATGTATCTTGTAGTTAAATTAAAATTAAACTTAAGTATATTCTTTTTTGTTCGTTATCAAAACTTAAATAATATCAACAATATTTTTTATTGCAACATCTCAGATAAAATAATGTTATTGATACATATCGATAAAGACAGAAAGCCATCGTCTCAAGTCGAAGATATTTTTGTAGTAATTCGTCTTATGACGTCAGTTTCAACTAGGCTATCAGAAGAAGGGAGGAGTGAGCTCTAAAGAAAAATATTCTTATGAAAAACTGCCTGGGTAGTTCAACGTAGTACTCGGATCGCAATTATTGAACTAACAGAAAAGCTAAAGTATACTGTGTTTAGTCGTTTGCACCCAGTTTGCTTACGTGAATTCAGCGCCATATGAATCTTAGATCGAATTTCCATCAATTTCGCCTTTAAGGTCAACAACAAATTAATGATAATGAGTATATTATATATTTTTCGAAGGCATTCGTAACTGGTTTTATACACAGACTAAACCGAATATTTAATTCTGTAACTTTTATGAATTGATTCGATTATATTTAACAAGGAAAATTAAATGTATAAATAAGAATCTTATTTATACAGTGTTTTAACTAACAGTTAAACTGTGTGTGAAAACAATACAAAACAAGAGAACCTGTTTCATATGGTTCAAATGTTTACTTAACTTTACTTGTAGCAAGTAACCCGTTCGGATTTTAACAGAATGATGTACCAGGCGCACAAAAACTCACAGAGGTGTACGATTTCGCAGTTGGGTAATAGGTGCTTATTGCATATGAGAAGGTATATAATGAAAACTCACTAAATATAAACTTGCTAATTTACATAATTATTTTTTCTTATTATTTGAAACTAGTTAGAATAGCACCAATAGAAGATAGATTAATAGAAGCTTTTGAATTTCTTGTTTGTTCTTTTCGGCTCTACTTTGTCAGCAAACTGTCTGAAAATTTTCTAGCTTTTAGCTAGTATGTAACAGAAAGCCCTTTCAGTATTTTTTATACGATATTACAGTATCATATCAACACACTCACAGATTGGTGAACGCCGATGTATATAAAAGTTATTGGTATATAAAATAAATATTATGTTTATGAATACTGGTTAAAATGGTTGACGTGAGTAGGAGGGGCAAATGAGATCTTATAATTTTATTCACTGCCCTTTGAAGGGTAAAAAACCTTAATGACATAAAAATGCGTAAGTATTCGAAAAAAGGTATCAGGGTAACATAAACCTGAGAAGATATAATGATAAAGTAATTTTATTTATTTTATTTTCTCTTGTTCAGTACATAATTTTATGTAGATTGTAATACTCCAAGTTGTTATATAGAGTTCACTGCCAAAATGGTAAACAAGGACACTAATGATTATGATGCGTCGTCTGTGTAATCCTGTTACGCAACAAAGGTAAATTATTAATGTTATTATTATATGTGGGTAAATTATTATCTGAGGTAAATAATAACGACAAAGAAATGTGAAAATTTTTATCTACTTCACTTTTTTACGGCTATAAGGTTATAAGCACCGCCCCGTAAGACAATCGCTGTATGTATTCGAAATACTTTAAATGTCACTTCGCACTTACATTTGAAGTTATTTCAACACAATAAACTATCGATAAATCACGTATGTAAAATATTACAGACATGTCGTTAGAATATACAGACTTACGTGTCGTGAACGTGTCTTTATACAGACTTTCTTCTTATAAAAGTATGAATTAAATGCTGAAAGCTGTGATAAAATTAGGAAAATAATATTTCCAAACGCTAGATGATTTGGGGGCACCTTTTCATCACTTTACTGCAATTAGGAAAAAAACTATTTATTTGAAATACGAAAAATATTTTTAGTTTATCATCAATTTAATTATCAAATACATTAAATCGTTTCTCTATTGTTTTTATAATGAACGCTACATTAACAAATAAAATTGAAAGCATCTGTATAATATCTATGTTGTTGTTCGAGGCAACAACTACCAAACAAGTAACTTTTCTTTATACACGATACACGACAAACTTGTGTGAACTAAAAATGTTTTGTTATCCTTGTGTGCGACTCACACAGACAAGATATACACGTAATTGCATACACAGACAACCGACATCGGGAAAGACAGAGAGAGCAGTCGAGAAACACATTATCTAACCTCCCATTATAAATTGAACCAGCTCTTTCCCTGTATTTTCCTGTCAGAGCGAGAAACGCATATCTGAGGGAAAATGGAGGGGACAGAGAGTGCAGTGAACTGGAGGTCTTGGTAGATTGGTCGGTGGTGGTATGAAGGGCAATGCACCTCTTCGGCTGGCTGAAGTTCTGGTGCAACAGTCAGTGTTGACGCATGTCACTGCGTTATGGGCGTGTACGGCGGCGGCGCGGGCTCCCGCGCGCCCTCGCCTCGTCGTCCAACACGCGCACCTCCAACGCTTTGCTTATGTTGTAAAAGATATTAGTACACACTACACAGCGTACACTGCTTTGGTATGTTGTACCTTTCGTTGATTTGCACAGTCGTCCCTACAATACTATAAACATAAATCAAGCCTGTGGTACCGTATTATAATTTAAAATGCACGTGTGTGCATTATAGCTTAATTTCTTGAATATAAATAGTATTTCTACAACAATAACAAACAAAAATAACATAAAAAATTAAAATACTGTAGAAACATACTTGTTATGTTGTTATTTAAAAGCAGGGCCACCGAAAATCGTAGTTTGACACGAAACCACGGCTCCAAGTAAATAATTTTAGTAGTGTGGGTCACGCTGTCACGCATGGCCACGTGTCGAAAGGGTTGCACATGTGGGCTATAAGTACCAGGGACTCATGAGAAGGTTGGAGGCTAACTCACATATGCGATGCGAGTGTGTGATCAGCTGTTCGCATTACTTTACGTGGGGGTGCGGAAATGTGCGTGAAAAAAGGTGTCGTATAAGCGTGTGTGCGGTATTTGACTTGATATAAATTGCGCATGTATGGCGTAGAACTAGGTAGACTTTCGAATTTCGTAGCGTATATGTACGGATGACGTCATCGTCTAAGGATGTATTTGTCGTAGACATTGCTACGAGAACACGTTGATGTCTAATTGATGACGTCATGCTGGTCTGATTTGCTATTGCCGATTTACGTTCAGTCAAAAAATTTAATGACATATTAATTTGAAGACATAAAAAAAATCTGAATGAATAATGAATGGAGTCATGAATTTTCCGAGAAAATCAAAAGTAAGTTCCCTATTTTAGCCGTTTTAAAGATTATTTTAAGAATTTAAAAAAATCAGAATGGAATTGTATGAATCATGTAGGTAAGTATATTCCGAGAAAATCAAAAGACAGTTCCCTATTTTAGTGCTATGGTAACTGGTGTCAGTTTTAAAGAAAAATGGGTCTCGTCCAAGTTTTTATAAGATTATGAGATTAACCTAATTAATGTTATAGTCAATGTTTAAGTTTTTCATCATTTTACTTCTTATGTTATCCTAACTCTATATTTTGGATTTAATTTTGCGTACTTCTACATTAAAATAGTAAAAGCTACTAGATTTATGCTAGATAAGTATTTTACGCACTCGATATAAACATTTTGTAGTTTCTGTAACGTTTAATGAATCATAAGGATCAACTTTTACGTATATTTGGGTTTCTACTTTTAAGGAAACATAAGTACAATGATTAAATACATTTATAGAAACATAATATATAACTAGCTACATATGTATACTTTATATTTAGAATTAATATTTATAACTAAACAACATAATATTTACAACCTAAAAAAACATGAAATAAAAAAAAGGGAGAAGTAATTAAAAAATAAACCATGCTAATTAACATTTTATTTCAATTTCTTCTTATTTTTAAACCGATATACCTATTATCTAAAGATAAAAAATATTTTTTTTTAATAGGTTAGTGTATGTTTTTTAAGATATGATGCAATTATTTTATTGAATAAAGTAATCATAATCAAAAAAGAAAAATATCCCTAGTTAAAGTTTTTTTCCAATATCGAACGACTCGTGTTCGGCGTCTGGCGCCCATTTTTCCAAGACCAAACATTTCGATACGCATTCCACAGCTACTTACAAACCATGCTACCCTGGTGATTGAGATTCAAGTGAGGCCATCTTTGCCGGAATTGTAGAACGAATGTTGGACGGTTGGACGAGACGACAAATCCCCTTTTCATCACCTGTTAGGAGGAGATCTTCTTTAGGATATCGGTAATTTATTTTGTACTAAGCAGAAAATCTAGACAGTTTATCAGTGAATAGTCCATGTTAAAATAATTAATTGCATACTTTAACAGTATATTTTCAGAAAATTTTCAATTTTCTCATTTATTTTTCATTTATGATATAAGAAAAATATCGATTGCTGAAGAATTATTTATCTGAGGAAGAGGTATACATCTCTATCTCTCTCAAATACTCGTTTGTCCCATGTGAGGGATAAATTCAAAACAAGCGACGCGTTTTCAGTGGATATCGTGTTAATAATCTTATGCAATTATCTACCAAGAACTAAAGTAATGTTTGCATTAAACTAGCCTTTAATTAATTAAGATTCTACTGATAGTTAAATTATGACAAACATTCTATGAATGTATGTGTATGTGTAAAGTACATTTAGGTAAGTTTGTCAAAACTTAATCGTCCGTCCCTTGGTAAAACGAGTTCTTATTTGATTGAAACCGGCTATCAATCAGTACCTATAATCGATTTTATGTGTAAATAATAATGTCCGAAGACGATTTATTACATTAATTATTATCTATATAGATAACACCCACACTTGTAAACAACTTCGGTGGGCCACCCGCCCACGACAATACGAGATACTGATTATTTTTTTATACCTACTTGTATTGTAGTTCGTAGTACTGCGAAGGCGAAGGTATAGCCCTTCTTAGTAAACTCTTGTACGGTTCTGATCGCCTGGTACACAAAGTCATTGGGAGTGACATGCCCATTATTTCTGGCTACAAAGAAATCCCTTCTGTCATTTACACCTTCTTCAAGGGCTCTAAGGAATCCCATTTACATATTTAATTACTGTTAATTATCTCTTTGTTCTAACATTTATCTATGTGTGTGTAAGCTCCATGGCTTTATAGTAGAGTCAGTTTGAATATTTGCGTTTCCACACAGACAAATAACGTCTCTAGAACGAATGAACAATATTAAAATGTGCATCTTTTGATTACAAGTAATTCGGTTGTTTGTTGTCAAATAATATTATTGGGGAGCCCTTTAAATTATTTATAATATAACACAGATTACTAGGAGCGCAAAGAGTATAAGAAGTTGTAAAGGGCCGTCTTAGGGCTTGTCGAATATCGTGGTTCGGCTTACGCACAGGGCGTGGCTTTTTCAACCAATCACAGTAGAGTGAGTTACGCAAGAAGCTACGCACCACGTCGGAGACCCTTCTGAATATACCTACGCAAACAGGCACGTTACTCTTTTGTTTTTTCTTTCAACAGAAAGGGACGACTATATTTATTTAAACAACTGTGAAAAAAATGTCATCTGAACATTAGGTAAAGTTAGACCTCGTAATACCTCATGTAGGTAATATCTGTAAAGCTCTTGGAATGCTGAAAACATATGATTACTTCAGGCGTTTAATGGTGGTTTAAAGTGTAAATGAATAATGAACTTTTCTTAAAAAAAACATTGACTGAGTCATCGTGCTTCTGAACTTCAGTAGTATTTTTATTTGCGGTCTTTAAATATTGTTACTTTACCGAAGTGAAGAGCATCCGACTCTACAATACTCCGTCCCAATTTTCCCAAACAAATGAGATCTCAATCAAATATTTTATTGATTGTAAAAATCTTATAGATAAATCTATATAAGCCGAAGGGTTACTAATGCTAGTTATTACTTTACTGCCAATAGCAAATACGGATTTTCTAAATTCTCCGTATTTTAGGCGCTTTAAAACGAACTACAATACATACGTTACCATATAGTTATTCACATAATCTTTGTCCGGTTAGATAGTTAGTAGCGTAGAGGGGACCACCAATACGAAATTACGAAGTCTCTACATTTTGCAACCTAGCCATAGCCATTGACATACAAAAATTTGAAAAAAAGACAAAAAGACCTATCACATATTGAGGGTGCGGTTTTCTGTAGCCAGGGCTACATCTCCTAAAGCTCTTTTTAAGTAGTGCGTGCCCAAATTTTACCACCTACAAATGTACGAACTCTCTAACGAGGTTTTCCCAAGGGACTACAGTATGGAGTTCTTCAAAAAAGGATTTAATAGGTTTCTTAAGGGTCAGCAACGCGCTAATGATGCCCCTGGTGTTGCAGGCGCCCATAGGCTACGGTAACCATAAGACGGGTCATAAGTCAGTAAGCGACCGTCGTGGTATAAAAAAAATGTGGAATACATAAGGTATTACGAGGTGGAAGCTTTTTCCCACGATACCTAAGTATAAAACAAAATTTAGTCTAACAAGTACTTACATAATATTATTATTTATCACTTACCACACATTAAATAATAACACAATAATTATAATAAAATTCATATTGCCAAATAAAAACAATAACGTGAATATGCCCAAAAGTTTCAATAATCCCGTTTTATAAAATGGTACTTTCTCACCTAGGTATTTATTTTTATGTATAAATGTAATATTATGTTTTCTCTGTAACTTTTCAATGTGTTAATAATAAATTTGTTATGTCGCACACTCACACTGATACAATATTAGAAATAAGCTCAAACACTACGTCAGTAGTAAGTAGGTAATACACACATGTACATGTGTACATGTGTGTATTCGCAGTTGAATGGACTGGGGTTGCAAGGGGTGCAATGTACAAGGGCGACAGCAATTAAAAAAGCTCTATACTACCCTCGAAACGTTCTATTATTTCTAAAACTACACGTACTTACTTACTTACTTGATGGAATACATACCTACCTAATTATATAAAAAGGAGAAGCTAATTGAGTGACTGATTTATCAACGCACAGCCTAGACCACTCGGTTCTTAGAAACTTAATATTTCGCACAAACATTCCATATGTAGTTTAGATGGGCACTAAGAATGGATTTTTAGAAATTCCCATAAGAATAAGGAATTAACAGGATTTATACTTTCACTTGAAAGTGGCTAGGTATATTGCCGCAACTATGGTTGCTAAAACTTTAAATTAGGCATGTTAAAATTCAAACTTGAAATGATAACCCCTAGAAATTCAGGTTTGTTTTACATAAACGCTAACAAATAATAAAAATTTCAAACCATGAGATGGTAACATGGTAACTTTTTACCGATATATACAAGGCGGCAGCTTTAAGTCTACCCACCTATTTATTTACTTACCGCCTTTGTTTCACATTGCAAGAAATCTGTCATTTTTAATTTGTTTAGTTAAGTTATATTTTATTCTATTTCTATCAATAGCCCCCATCTGACGGCTTAGAAACCGCATCTAGAGCACAGTGGGTCAACCCCGCTCAAACTGAGTCATACCCGATTAAAGAAAACCCTATAAATTGTAGGTATTTTTGGTACAGTGTGCCCGCCGCACCGCGCCGTCGTCCGTACCTACGAAAACCGAATGATCTCCTATGTATATCTGTGCTCCTAGTACACTGGTGCGCGTTATTGCTGCGGATCCAACTATCGGCAATCAAGATGGACGCCAAATTCGCAGGGTAAACTAACCTCAATTATTAATTTTATAACCATAGTATAAATACTATGTGCGAACTCTTTATTAGTAGGTATCTATTCTATGAAAAATTACATCATTTCAAAAAATATCCTTTATCAAAAATTCAAAACAGACTCTTCAAATAACAAGTACGCGCTTTGATGTAAAAAGGTTAAAATTTATCAGTTTTGGTGATTTCCGGATCAAACACGGATGTGGGGCGGATTTAATACCGGAAATTCTTTCATGAGATGCTAGGGCAACAGGAAGTAAAGGCGGTGGTGTAGTCTTGTGCTGAAAATCAATATCCGGTTAGGCTCCACCCCTAAAAAGAGAGATACATGTTAAATCGTAAGCAGGTACCTATAGTTGGGATGTTGAAAAGATGTCTATTAAATTTTTAATATAATAAACTTCAATTTGAATTCAGCTTTTCTTAATCCCGGGAATATTTTAATCTGTAAAAAAAACAGCAAAATGATTTTTTTTTCATTAGAAAAAATATAATATTTGTCAAATCATCTCTAACGTTTCAATTAGTGAAGGGTATCCCGCCTACAATATTGTCGATATTCTCCAGCTATTGGAAATGTATCGGCGATTGCCGATAATGTCGAGCCGTTCGGAAAACACCAAGGCATCATGGATGTAGAGAAGTTCGCTTGACCAGAAATCGATATTCCATTAATACGTGTTCAAAGCTATAGGGCATGGATATCGGTAAGGGAGCAGGTGAATGGAAACGAGAGCAAAGGCATTTGGGGTGACTGAGGCGGGACTTCAGCAATCTGAACGCGCTTGCGCGAATTTAAAACTTTCTAACACAAACTAATGGCGACGATAGAAACTTTTTAAAACTTTTTTACGTATTCTTTTATAATTTATTTGTACTTATCTATTTAGAATAAACTAAGTAATATTAATAAAATCAATAAAATTATTCGCTCAGTATTAAAAACAATTTAAACAAAAAAACATCACATTCAGACGCACGATGCAAACGAGTGCGAGCAAGCAAATGTTATAAAAATAAATAAATAAAAGGAACCGAATAAAAGGGGAGTGGCATAATGATATGCGTAATTAGATCGAAGAAGTAACAGGACAACATATAATGCAGCAAGTGGAAAGAAACGCTACGCGGTAAAGGACAAGGGCGCGAAGGACTTCGTCGGCACGTGACGAGGGCAAAAAGGAATCCGTTCATTCGTTGCTATGGCAAGTATGCGCTGCGAACTGCGCGCTATTTCCCTTCCTGAAAGCTGGCAATCTGCTCCTACCAGGATAACATAAATGCGAGAGGGTATTTAGAGGCGTAGAAGGTTTCATCCCCCAAAGTAGGCGGAGAAATGCGTGCGCGTGGGTGTTGTTATGGAAACAGTGTTGCCCATGTACTGGTGAATTATAAGCTTGTAGAAGGTAGAGTTTACGAAGTGAAAGAGAAAACATGAAACTTGTGACTTGGCGGGAACGTAGTATGCGAACAAGTTTAGTCTGTGCCATGTTTGTTTTGATTTTAATGTTTTTACTGCGCTGCGATAACGCTATTGATAAAGAACAGTTTTATTATTTAAATTACATTTATCTAATTAAGGCATTAAAGAACAAACAATTTATGCGTACATTTGTTATCAAGGTAACTGAAAGTAAGTAAAGGTTAGTTATTAAGTATATGTCAATTTTTTTCATATTGCTTACATGTATGCTAAAGGACAGTCATGACGCAGAATGGACTTAGCGCTTGTATCTAGATTCGAAACGAATAAAACATAATTATTAACAAATCGTTATCTCAACTCATTATGTACATAATCGGGGAGTGCGGAGTGCGGAGGTAGTGGTCAGTGGTATATGTGTGCCAGGGCCGTGTCTGCTTGTTTGTCTGGTTGCCAAGTGGCCGGCCTGGTGGGCTGAGTCGCGCGGCCACGGCACCAGGCGCACAGGGCGCCGCAGCGGTGGCCCGGCAGCGGCGGTGCAAATGCATCGAGCGGTGCATTCACCCCGGCGCGTTGCACTTTGTAAAGTTCATTCACATGACATATCTTGGTACGTTCGCACGTACTACAGACTCAGTCGCTAACAAGTGCAGCAACCACTTACACGTAATTTAAAGTAAATTTGATGGTTTTTATTACAGATTCTATAGCCCTTGAATATAAAGTTTGGTTTAGTAAGTTAAGTGTATTTGTGGTGGAAAATGTTTACTTTGGTTGTTTGGTGTGTAATCTATTTTAAAGTGTTGAATTAGTTGTTAGTAATTTTGTATTATAAATAAATGACTTGTTTCTTTAGCAGATTATGTACCTAAATAAATCGTAGTATCAATAATATACTTAGTAAATAATATAATAAAGTAAATTAATCAATAAAGGACGCCAAACTATCAATTCAGAGCAAATTCAATAATATACCTAATATTACTTATTTGCCATATTGTCTTGTTACAAAAAATTTGCCATATTGTCTTGTTACAAAAAATTGTTTTGTTTTTATTTTATTATATACTAGAAAACATAACTGTGCACAGAGACTTTATTCACAAATAATGGAAACAAAATATAGCCATAAAATGAAAATAAAAAAGGTTGAATAAAAAATATCTTCACTTAGAAATATAAATGACATATCATCATCATCATCATTATGAATCATAAGACGTACAATATTGAACGAAATGCTTTCCCAATAGATTTCCAATAGCACCGGTTATATGCGGCTAAAACATAAAAAAATATTGTTGGCACAAATAATATAACAATCCGTTGAAGTTAATGATGTAGAATTACCATAAAACACCCTGAAACATTGTGTTACACGGTCAATTTGACGCAGCGGGTGCGGCGCGGCTGCCATGGGGCTGGCATTATCTTTGATGGGGTAACACCCAACCTTTGTTTTGAGCATGTGCTGGTTACTTAGTACGGCTATTTATCTACCTATTAGAATAACTGCGCAATGATTTCCTTGTGTAATAGGGACAAGAAAAAGATCCCGCTAGAGTTGAAAGCGTGTAGCGAAAATTTATGGCGGTGAACTCAGACCAACAAAAAAAGATAGACGGCGCATCGCAAAATTCAAAAATGAAGCCACCTGTTTGTCTATTTGTGTGTTGGAAGGGTCGCCATTGGTTAAACTTTTTCCTTATAATTTGGGGAATAATAATGTTATGTGGGAAGGATAAGTATATTGTATGAGTAAGATATTGTTGAGTATGTATTGTACCTCAATTGTTTAGAAGGATTCTATTCCGAATAAAAATTAAAACTTTATACATCGCAAAATTATTAAAAACAATTGGAAAGTGCTTTTACTTACCTACTTTAAAGATTTAAGTATCAATGTCAAAGTTATAAAATAAAACAAATATTTTAATTTATTTTAACTATTATTTTAAATCGAATCGTTAATGAACATGGAATTAATAAGTACTATATCGTTAGTACTTATTAATTCTATGTTAATGTATGAGGTGAAAATGTACTGAGGTCACCACTTGGATACTCACAAACTGTCAAAAAGAAAACAATCGAATGGATAGAAAACAATCATACGATGGCTGAATGACTTTGTCTTTGCCAACAAAGAAAACGAATCGACAAAGTATAATTGAATGAGGAAATATCAAATCATAATAATTATTAATGTAACCTCAAATTCATAGTTTCCTTAAAAGTGAAAAGTGATTCCGTGAGATTTTTTATGTGAGCTACTGTTGTTTTTTTCCTTTCACTACACAGGAAGGCATAATTATTTTTTTTTATTTGAGATTAATTCTAGACGGTTTAGTTGACTTCACTGTTACTGTATCATGTATGTGGTGAGTCGTATTCATTTTTTGTTGACCTGAGGTGATGGAGCTTAAAAGTGCCCTTTCATATCTGACGCAAGATACGTCGGGTATATCCAGATAGAGACGGACAGATTGTTTAAATTTTTTTCGTCATCTCGGTTTTCATTGAGCACATTTCCAGACATTCCAATACAATATACAATTTTATGTCATATGCGGCGACTAAACTTATAGTGACTTAGGTCGAAAATAAAATATTTTATCAAATAGCGCAAGTCATGCTGACATTTAAGCCGTGTAAAGGCTACATAAGTAACGGTCAGACAAATGGGCTTGTTTGAAAGTTTAGTGCTATAAAAAGAGCAATTTATTTTATGTACGATTTCTAAAGATCACAAGCTCTGGGCTTGACAGGGATAGGTCTTTTAGGTTATATCTTGTAAAATAGCTTGCTAATAGACTTGTTTTTGTTAGGTATTTAGTATTTATTTACGGTATTTATGTTTAACTTTGTTATTTATCTACTTTATTACGTATGTATCTACACGTATTCTTTATTTTTCGTAAATGTAATAGTGTCAGTAAAACGGGGTAGACGCTAACACCTGCAACATAGTTTTTACTAGTGCAAGCGTTAGGGGATTCTTAGGTTATGTTAATAAAGAATTTTATTGATTGAAATGTCTGTCGGAAATGTGCTCAATGAAAAAAAATTCATCGAGCGCATTTCCATTAATAAAATTCTAAATGAGTGACAATAATATTTGTTGTTTCTTCTTTCTTTAGTGTTCAATTAGGGGCGTTATAGTACCTATTTGTTAGCACATTATCAAAATTTAATGACAAGTAATTCGGTCATCTGTTTTATAGGTCGTCAGAATTGGCCCAACGCAACCCTTGAGCAATAAAGAAAGACAATGGACATCATTTGTCACCGCGCCCCGTTGCCCCACCAACCCTGGGGGGCTATTCGTGTCGGCCGACCCCGATTTCTGACAACTATGTTGCGAATACCCCCATGCCTTAATTACCTTCAGTTGTTTGTTTTACCGTGTACACGGATTACAGCTTTTAACGGAGATTTGAGGTTAATAGTCTAACTAAAATTGATTTGCACGAATGGGGCCTATTAATTTACTGATCCGTTTGTAGCACAAAGAAAATTAATTAGTTCTGAAACTAAAAGTTCACTATTGATGTATTTTCTTTTTACGAGAAAATGAATCATTCCCTAAATAATAAATAAGTTAGTTACTAAGTTAAGTTTGTTGGAGTTCGTATTATAAAGATGAAGATTGATAGTATACCTTATATAATACGAAAAATATTAAAATGGAATTTTCTTGGTTTTATAATTTTTTTTTTTTCATTGCCAGGATATGTGAGGGACATTATTTATTAAAATCAAGCACTTTCCTAAGAATTCAGCACTTTTTAGCTCGTCAGGTTACAGTTCTGAAGATTATATATCCCACTGTAAACAGTTTGATTATAACGCATATCGAAGAGTTAAACTAGAAGTACTGATAATTGAAATGTAATGGAATATTTTACAATTTGAGAACTCTTTTATGAATTAGTTTTAGAACGCAGTCATTCGTGACTAGATGATGTAAAGTTCCAGACAGAACCTAGACATGTCTCGTTAATTAAACTTCATTGTAATAAAATATGATTATGTCATTTTACTCGTGTAGAAAAAACACTTTAAATTGTTTTAATTAATGTTAATTCGGGATGACTACAGCGATAAAGGCCAATCATATTGTTGTTTAAACTTTTTCACAAGGTCATTTGATAAGTTAATATATACCTATAGTCATACATATTATTTCGGTAAGATAAAACCAGTTGATATACTCTAAAACTAATAGTTAATTCACTACTAATGTAAAACAGATTTAAGTTGATATTTGTCTGTCCGACAATTTACATCTTCTGTCTTATGCTTAAGGTTCAAAATTGCTCAACTATAAGCTGGTAACACTTCCACTATGAATGCGATATGGTAGAACTCTTAAACAGGTTAGTAGGACGCTGTCGTTGAGCGGAACGATTTTATAGGGCGCGCCGAGGCCTTTCGACGAACCTCGAGGTTCTATGTTACCCTGGTAGATATTTCTTTTTATGGTCTACGGATAAATGCCAGGGGAGTGCCGCCGGGGTGCGCCCTCACCCCGTGCGTTATGACTGAGCCTTTACGGGCTTACCTACATAAAATGAATGAGGTATCTACATTTTCCAATCATTAAAATGTGACTGTGACCATGGGAATTTATTGCCCGTTATTGAACATGACCTTTAAAATATATTACAAATAAAAATAAATGAAGAAAATAGAATATTTGTAGTAGGTAAAATTTCGTATTCTAACTAAATATGTATTTATAATAAATATATTAAGTACTAACTACTATAGTTCCGATATTTCGAAACAAAATACAAGAGTTATCATTTTATCACATGCATTGAGTATTGCCGCGAGATTCTTCGAGGATTCCTTTAATATCTTGCAGTTTATGTTCTCCTAATGAAAAGGACACGTCAGCATCCCGTATTTCTCACGCTCGCACCCGAGCTGCCTCTAAACTCCCAACACTGTCTCTTTCTATTCCCTGGGACGCACTACTCACACGCATAGCCGTGGGAATAACAGCTGACAATTACTTTTTATTTCTTTTGTACAAGTTCGTTCGAAGGCTGCTTTTTACAACATACTCGTAATTTCTGCTTTAAGCAAGTATCAAATAGGATATACGCCACTACGAATTAAACTATAAATTACAAAGTAATGCAGAATTTGGAATTTAAATATTTCGGAGTATTTACACAATTGGAACTTTAAAAGCTGGATAATTGTTTATACTTATGAACGGCAAAGTCGCAATTTAGTGATTTAAGTCGTCAATGTTGTGATTTTCAATTATTTTTATTTAATCGGAGCTATATTTTAAAAATATGTTCAATACACTTTTTAGAATAATGCGAACGTGTAAAAAGTAAGTCTCTGTAATGATAAAATTTCAATAAATTATATTTCTTTATAGGTAACTATTTCGATTAGCTATTATTTACTATTGCGATTTAGAAACATATTGTAGCAAACTGACACCAATGAAACCCCGGGAGAGTGATAAAAGGCAATTTTATAAAGCTGAATAAGCTTAGTCCGTATTTTGTAATACCTAAGGGGGCTTATTACAAAATACGGACTAAGCATTAAACCAGGTTTAAATTGACAACTTTGACATTATGTCAATTTAAACCTGGTTTAATACTTAGTCCATATTTTGTAAAAAGGGGGTATGAGTTTGTTTGGTTAAACGCTAGGATCTCAGGAACTACTGCTCTGATTAGAAAAATTGTTTTAATGTTGCGTAGCCCATTTATCGAGGAAGGTTATAAGCTATATAACATCACGCTACGATCAATAGGAGCTGAGCAGTAGCCAAATAAAAACCTCGATCGATTAGAAAAAGGTCACTATCAAAAAACGGGGAGCTAACCTACTGTAATACGTCCCACCCATGTATGTAACCCACATGTCCCACTTGGCTTGATTTGCATGCCGGTCACTTTATCCATTCGGCCACCATCGCTTTATCATCATCATTATCATCATTTCAACCCATAAACCAACACTTATGGAATATAAAATACTACATATATGAATACCGAATACTATATAAAATACTCTCTAGATAGAGGAGAGGAGACCCGAGCCCAACAGTGGGACATTAATGAGTTGCTGATGATGATGATGATTTGAACGTAGAAAACCACAGGAGACCTCTGCCTACGATATGTATTAGAAAAAAGAATATTGAACGTATGAATTTTAATAATTAAATTACAAAAAATCGAATTAATTGAAACATTTTCTAGAAGTAAACACTTAACCTAGACTATTATAACTGAAGCGCGACGTGAACCGGAACATTTCACCGGAAGTGACCCAAAAGCATCCATGAATTTGACACGCGTCACTTCCGACGTTAAGTACACATTGCACAATGATAATATTCTCTTGGCACATTGTCTGAAAAATCTCACATTTTACGTGCACAACTTACATTTACATATCGATTGCATTAAAAATACCTTATTATTTTATTATTATGATTTGTTGGGCCGGAAGCCACTAGTGGCATCCTTGCTACCTCGACCAGAGTTGATCTATTGTAGCGCCCCTTTTTATTTTATAGTTCTCTGCTTAGTCCTATAGAGGCTAGGAACTTCCAGACTGTCTGAGCAGAGAGAGACTATCTCATCTGGTTGACTGGTTGTTAAAAAATACCTTTGAAGAATATGATACTTAGTACACTTTGAATTGGTCTTCAACGGGACAATGCCATCCTCTGGCAATCAACATCTTTCTTGAGCAGCAGTCGTAGGTAGGTCGATTTACTCCCTTTATGTCGAGTCCCGTTATGTCGAGCCGAAAACCTTGTCTCGCTTCTATTACCCCTATATCGAGTCTACGTTTTCTGTCCCGTTTCTATTCCCTTTATGTCGAGTTTCTTTACCACGCTTCTATTACCTTTATGTCGAGTTTAATAATATCATATTTAGAAGTACAGTTAGATGAAAAAGTATCTTTTAAAATAAAAAGTTAATTATACGTCATCATCATGCATATGCAATGTCAGCCTATTGCAGTCCACTGCTGGACGTAGGACTCTCCTAACACGCGCCATAGCACTCTGTCATACGTTCTAGAATTCTAGACTATCATTGTTGGGCATGGGTCGCCTCCAAATAATGTGGAGGGATTTTAGTCTCCTATACCACGCTGGGCCAGGTGGGTATATGGTTTGTTTCGAATTTTACTTTTCTCGTAGTGCTCTTGTCTGCATAATATGGTTACTCCCTTAGTCAACTAGTACGACACAGACGGGTTGAGATGATGTAGTGACATTATGTATTTTTAAACCGTCATTACACGGATAACGTTGCATTGGTATGTAAGTAGTTTCTATCTTAAAATTATACTCGATATCGTATTAAATAAAATGACGAGAGAATCCGACCGACGGTGGCCGAATGGATAAGTTACCGCATGCAAATCCAACGGTCCAAGTTCGATTCCGACCGGCCGACAGTACCAATGTGGATTGCATTTTGAGGAATTTATATGTACTAATCAATTGACTTACCATCTGCTGTCGTTGAAGGGAAATAGTTTGATGAAATTATTCTAAGTACATGTGTGGGCGCTACAATATATGTATAAGTAACTGGTCATGTAGCAAAGAAGCCGTTCATGACATCTAGCACTAAAATAAAAATAATAATAAACAAACTCCATATTTCCTTGTCCTCTGCGTGGCAGTGACTGGTTTCCTGGTCAACTTACCTACGACGCTGAGTGTTCTGGGTTTGATTCCCACGTGAGGTATGAAGGCAACGTCGCAATTTAGTGTCATATACCGTGGTTTTTAATTTTTAATAAATAATCGGAGCTATATTTAACTGCCTCGATGACGCAGCGGGAAGTGTATACGACTGCTGTGCAAGAGGGCCCGGGTTCGATTCCCGGATCGGATGAAAATGGTTTTGGGTTTTTCTATCATGAAATTCCAGTATTAAGATTTTCCCGGAGTTTGGTAAACAAATGTTCCCGGTTGATGACAATAGGCTCGCCCCCTATTTCATGGGACTTAACATAGCTGGCGAAATGTGGGTGTGAAACACCTCTGCCTACCCCTTCGGGGAAAAAGGCGTGATGCTATATATATGTATATTTAAAAAGTATGTTCAATACTCTCTTTAAAATTACGAGGATTTTTGCCTGTATTGTGTATAGCCACTTATCATGCTGATCATGATGGTTTGTTTAATTTATTACATTAAAATCGTGATAACGTTCTTCAAACAGTATTTGTGTTAATAATTTTATTAAGAAAAATATAAACATGAAAATTTTTGGTCGAAAAGGATTTAGGTAATCTAACGATTTATAAATTCCAAAATTTAATTGATATATAAATTTAAAAATGTTCAAATGCTGTTAGGTACTATGGTTATTAATATAGTATTTTAAAGGTTGGTAAATTATTTAAAATAACAATTAAAATCAGTTACTGAATAATAAATTATTAATAGTTAAAAACAGTTTACGATGTATGTAGGTTCTAGATATTGTAACTTCACTAGAAACAATATTAAACATAGAATTCTTACATACTTTTTTTTGTTTTTTTTGAATCATTGTTCTCATTTATTCATAAACATAAAGTAAGGACAGACTAAATTTAATATAATAATAATAATAATATTGTCTGTTATTATTTTTATTGTATTTATGTTTAATTTATTGACTTTTTTGTATTTATGCTGACTGTTTCTTATTACTTATTACCTACACTATGGACATGTCTCTGAAAATAAACTTATTATTATAATATAATTTATTCACCAAAGGTTACAGATTTAACAAATAGGTTCACAATGATGTTGTTTTTTTACATGGAATTTACATCTTATAAAAGCCTTTATTTGCCTGAGAGTGCGACATAACTATTAAATAATAAACCATTAAAAATGTGCTAACCTGATATGACAGTCAGCACCACCAGCAGCAAACCGTTGAACCTCCTCATAATGAACTGCTCCAAACACTACGTTTTAAGTAAAAACTAAATTCAAAACATTTTAAAGTTTATCAAGGAGATTATAATAAATAAAATTGAATAAAATTACGTGAGTCTTTTAACTAAATAAATTAGATCAATTATAAAATAAATATAAATTAGTTGATAAATGTGAAGTGTGCGGTTCTCGAAGCGCGTTCGTCACTTAGTCAATCGTTCAACTATTTCAGCAGTCCTGAAAGTTCAGGCTTCGCGCCTACAACCCCGCTAACACCGCCACCCCTTGGCAGTGGTACGATACAGAATGGGGACAGGGAGCGTCCCATAGCTATAAAGAAAACCGTCTTCACTGCGCTGATTGAAACAATATTTGTGGCCTAGACTGGTGTCGTGCCCGGTTTTTAGTCAACTCGTTACATTGATATTAATAGATAGGATAATAATATGTCGACAACGCGATAACTTATACCTAGAATTTGTAGGTTAGGAATACGATAATTTTAATAACATGAATAAAATGTGATAATTTAGCGAGCAAGTGTGTGGCTGACACTGGCTTGGCCACCATCGTGGATTTTGATTTTGATGATGCAAAAAATTAGTCGATAATTGGACCAAATTGGTCATCAAATATCAGAATTGGACCTTCAATGGTTCAAAAGTTATAAGGGTTTTTATTTGGCCGATCTGGGGAGAGTCTCCCCAGCTTGGCCACATTCGTATCTCAAAAACTAGGACACCTAGCGAAGATCTGTTTTCACCCAGAATTAGTCGCTAATTGGACCAAATTGGTCATTAAATATCAGAATTGGACCTTCAATGGTTCAAAAGTTATAAGCGTTTTTATTTGGCCGATCTGGGGAGAGTCTCCCCAGCTTGGCCACATTTGTATCTCAAAAACTAGGACACCTATCGAAGATCTGTTTTCTCCCAGAATTAGACGTTAATTGGACCAAATTGGTCACCAAATATCAGAATTGGTCGGGTCTTAGTTTAAAAGATACGAGGAGTTGAATTTTTCAGGTATAGTCTAGGAGCTTTTACCCTATTGTTAAACTATAACATTAGCTTCTAAAGTAAGGATAGAATAAAAATCTTTCGGTTCTAAATATAAAATGATTTATTATTGTACTTATGTAGGTACCTACTATAAAATGTTAATAATAATACCTACTTAATCTAACATGTGTTTAGAACCTCTGGCAGATATGGCAAAGACAGAAATTCAAAAATGAAGTTGGTGGGTAATTTAAATGATAGTGTTTCCAATGTTGAGAGCATGCCTACAGCACAGAATAGTTACTACGTAACAGATACATCACTCCCATACAAACGCGAAAATATATTGTTTGTTTATAAAATACATAATTGAATTTAAATTGGTAAGTTGAAGAGGTTGGAACTCTGTGCATAATTGTAAGTAGGTAGGTAGTAACCCTATCATAATAATAAATAAATCATTTTATATTTTGAACCGAAAGTTTTTTATTCTATCCTTACTTTAGAGGTTATCGTTATAGGCAAATAATTGGGTAAAAACTCTTTGATCTAGCTCCTAGACTATACCTTAAAAATTCAACTCCTCGTATCTTTTAAACTAAGACCCGACCAATTCTGATATTTGGTGACCAATTTGGTCCAATTAACGTCTAATTCTGGGAGAAAACAGATCTTCGCTAGGTGTCCTAGTTTTTGAGATACAAATATGGCCAAGCTGGGGAGACTCTCCCCAGATCGGCCAAATAAAAACGCTTATAACTTTTGAACCACTGAAGGTCCAATTCTGATATTTAATGACCAATTTAGACCAATTAGCGACTAATTCTGGGTGAAAACAGATCTTCGCTAGGTGTCTTAGTTTTTAAGATACAAACGTGACCAAGCTGGGGAAACAACTCCTCGTATCTTTTAAACTAAGACCCGACCAATTCTGATATTTGGTGACCAATTTGGTCCAATTAACGTCTAATTCTGGGAGAAAACAGATCTTCGATAGGTGTCCTAGTTTTTGAGATACAAATGTGGCCAAGCTGGGGAGACTCTCCCCAGATCGGCCAAATAAAAACGCTTATAACTTTTGAACCATTGAAGGTCCAATTCTGATATTTAATGACCAATTTGGTCCAATTAGCGACTAATTCTGGGTGAAAACAGATCTTCGCTAGGTGTCCTAGTTTTTGAGATACGAATGTGGCCAAGCTGGGGAGACTCTCCCCAGATCGGCCAAATAAAAACCCTTATAACTTTTGAACCATTGAAGGTCCAATTCTGATATTTGATGACCAATTTGGTCCAATTATCGACTAATTTTTTGCATCATCAAAATCAAAATCCACGATGGTGGCCAAGCCAGTGTCAGCCACACCGAGCAAGTATATATCGCCACATAAATTTATTGTGTTAGTATTTCGTATAAAAATAAAAGATTAATAAGTTTTTAGACTTCTCTAAATAGTTTACTACCTCAATGCACAGCGGAAGGTTTGTACGACTGCTGTGCAAGCGGTCCCGGGTTTGATTCCAGGGTCGGGTGAATATTGTATTTGGTTTTTCTATCATGAAATTCTAGTACTGAGATTTTCCCGGATATTGGAAAAATATTCCCGGTGGATGGCAATAGGCTTGCCCCCTATGTCATGGGTTACGTAGTGCGTAACTATTATCTAATCTGTGCCAATAGTCTGTCCGTTTTTGTGTAGTCTACTCACTGTAGTCACTCTTGAATTGTGACCTGGTGCAGAAAATCTTTTTAGAAAAACCAATGTGTAAGTGTGTATGACTACCGCGCAAAATGTTTAGAGTTCGATCCTGGGATAGGGTAGAAAGGATATTAGATTTTTCTATCATGAAATTGTCAGGAAGAAATAGCAGGTGGCGAAAAATATCGGTGCGATGCATCTCTGCCTACCCCTTTAGGGACCAAAGCGTAATGCTATGTTGTTATGTTTTTCTATGCGTTTTGGGTGGTGCAACGTGAATTTGACGATTGCTAATCATTTGTAGAGGATAATCAACTTTCTACTCCTGTATAACTTCTATAAAAAATTTTGATTTTGTATGGAAAACTTTCAAAAATTCAGATTTATTCTTCGGATAAACTTTTCTGGCGATGGAAAAATCGGTCCTTAATAAAAAAGCATTCCTAAGAAACTAACAAGAAAGCGACCTTAGAATGAGGTGTAGGTACAGTCACAAACACCTCACAAGGTTGTATCTATATAAACAGTCCCCTAATTGGATGGCTGCACCAAATGTTAGCTCGGAGACAATCATGCCGCGGCATTTACTTCGTGATGGCTTCGTTACCTTTCGCCACCTCCCTCTTCCCCCCCTTGTAGCTATGTCCCGTTATATTAGTTTATAGGCCGCGTCTTCAACTAGCGAATAATAAAGCTATCTCGCGTTTTGTTTGATAGTAAAACGAATTGAGCTTACAGCTTGTCTCTAGAACAAATGCGAGTTCCGCATGGCAATAAGTTTTTTAGTGGATAAACAAGTATAACGTGAAAATTTGTTTGTTTTGTTGTCCTACTTTAGAACAACAAAGAACAGAACAGAATAGAACAGAGCAAAGGGTTGAAGTTTTAGTGTAACTTACTACTTTATCGATATACTTAAGTACTTCAAGAGCGAAGTTGCGTTTATCTGAAAGGGTTCTAATGATTTAGATGATTTTCATGGATGAAAGAATTTCATAAGGTGCTACTTTTCAAGTTTATCTGTAGCAGTTCTTCTTAACATTTCGGTGAACATTTGATTAACTTCTCATGCACATCAAGCATGTATCAGCAAGCATCCACCAAAAGAGCATTTGAATGCTCTTTTGGTATATAGGTTCTTTATTTGACCACTGCTCAACTCCAATTGGTCGTAGCCTGATGTTACGAAGCCTACAGCATTCTTCGATAAATGGGCTATCCAACACTAAAATAATTTTCAAAATCAGACCAGTTCCTGAGATCTAAGCGTTCAACCAAATAAACAAACTGTTCGGCTCTATAATACTAATGAAGTATAGATAATACCTAGGCCTGAGGCCTATGTTCAACAGTGGACGTCATTGGGCTGATATGATGATGATGATAGATAATACAAAATGCTCTTGCCCAGCCCTTGCCAGTGGGACATTAATAGGCTGCTATTTTCATAACGTAGGTATGTAAATATTTCAAATTCTTGGCAATAATAGCAATAGCACAAACAGCGATAAGAGATTTTTTATATTTCCAGAGAAAACCTACTATTTTTAAACTTGAAATCACAATCAAAGTTTAATAATAACAGTTAGAGCCTATTCCGAGATAACAGCCTAGGTATAAATTCTTATAATTATACCAACAAGATATGAAGACAAATTTTTATTTACTTTAAATTTTCGCATTGTATGATATTTGAAAAAATCTTGAATTCATGCGACCTTGCTTTAGATATTTTAACCAGGTTACACTCGCCGTCAGAAGCTGACTGGTCAGGAAAACTTATTATATTTACCAATTACTTTAATTTAACCAATTAATTTAATACTATATTCACCAATTGAATTATTGTTTTTGCAAGCATCTTTCTCATCATACAATCATAAACTAAAAAACACCTTATTTGAGTGGTAGGGTTAGCGCTGGCCACCCCACCAGAACTGCAAATTAAGTCTCACAACTAATTCGCTTATGGTCTAGCGACCGATTGCAAATATAGATTAAAAAAAAAAAACTATAACGGTTCCGTTTTTACAATTTTGGCTTCGGAACTCTAAAAATAATTCAATAAAGAGGACAGTTTCAAACTCACAGCGACATGGAATCCAGGGATTATAATAATTGCCTTAGATTCATTATGCGTTTAAAGATAAGTAAAATAAATAAATGATTGCGAGAATTTCCGTTAGGTACCTATTACAAGTAGGTATATATAATTCAAATTTATATGTATACATATAGCTGTGCCCGCGACTTCTGCCACGTGGAATTTAACAAAAGCAACATTACTTTTTTTAACACTAAAAGTAGCCTAAGTTACTTACTCCCTATTACTCATTAGCTATCTGCCAGTGAAAGTCCCCTCAAAATCGGTGCAGCCTTTCCAGAGATTAGCCGGAACAAACAGACAGACAAAAAATGTAAAAATATTATTTTGGTACGAGTATATGTATCGTATTGTATACGTTCATATATGCATGTAGTAAAAAGCGGTTATTTTAATACTACAGACACTCCAATTTTATTTATTTGTATAGATAGATTATAGATTAATATTGGTAGATATAATAGAAAAACTCACGAATGTTTATAAACATGTTTTATTATTAACCAAAAAATGTACATTATTATTAATTACTACAACTTCATACATACTTTACCGCAACAGGCAGTAGGTACATACATAACGACTCTATGACAAATGCATGAATATCTATACCTTAAACAACCCCGTCTAGGGCGTTAACAGTTCACTTTATAATTTTAAACACAGTACCTACTTATAACAGTTAGGTACAGTACTAAAGGTATATATCCACTATGACGTACCATTGCCGCGAGTATTAACGTGTTATAAAAGATAATTTAGAACTTTCTTATTTAGAAAATTCGTTGTTGGTTCGGTCATGGAATGTTACGGTGTTAGTCATGAAACGATTAATTCTTATTACTTAGTCAGTTTTAGATATAATAACAATATATTGACTGTCAATATCGCGAGTATTTTTATAAGAGTATTTTACAAGTATGTAAACAATGATGTAGGTATAAACGTTATAGTGGACAGAAAGCTTTAGCTGGAGTCTGTTTTAATATATTGTGTAACATTAAGGTTTTATTACGTGTAAATAAATAAGCAGTAAGGACGTTAATTTCATGACATAATTTATTTTTAATCTTTAATTCTATCGCACCCTCGTCACAAAAACGGCTTATGAATTACGCATGTAAGGCAATATTGACCTTTGTATAAAATGAGTAAGGTACATAATTGCTAATAGGAAACTGAAATATTTGTATAAATATATATTGAGGGTACGAAATTATTAAGTAGGGTTTGTCAATATTTTGGATATGTACCTATTCATTATTAAATGAGTGTTAACTTGTATTGACAGATATTTCTACTAAACAGATGTGTTTGAGTAAAAACACAGTTATATTGAAAAATCAATATCTGCTTAGCAGAAACGAATGCCATAATTAAAAATAAAATTCCATGATTCCATCAATTAAATACAATATACACGCCAAAATTATCATGTTAAAATTAGGAATTATTTCTCATTGACATGTAGTTACATAATAATTATTGAAAAACGAAGCACATTGAGCACACTAAAAATTCACTAAAACAGAAATTATTTATGACAAAATGTTTTCGCCATCTTGTCATGAAATGGCGAGAAAATATAACATAATTCATTCGCTGCAAGATAAAAAAATAGAGCTTAGATTGAATAGTTCTACAGTTTGTCGGGTGGGACTTCGCTCCCATCGTTCCTTTAATTGACAACTGCTCAGCTCCTATTAATCGTAGCGCGATATAGTTTATAGCCTTCCTCGATAAATGAGCTATCCAACACTAAAAGAACTTTTCAAATCGGACCAGTACTTTCTGATATTATCGTGTTCAACTAAACCAACAAACAACTTTTGGACGACAACTGACTTATGAATCGATGATCAGCGTACCCACACCAGTACGTAGGGTAGTGATGTGGGTACGCTGATCATCATCTTATTTTCATCGTTGGGGCTTGAGGAAAACCCTGGTGTTGGCATCTATCAAGTCACCCAGTATGCTTCCAACTTGACTTACGACTATCAATAAAATTATACAGCCGTATTCCTACTTAATGCGAAACCTGAAAGACAGACAGACAGACAAACAGTTCATTTTATCACGTTTCTACAGTGAATAAATCCCGCGTATTGATATTTTAGTAAAAACTTGCCTAATTTGAGAAAAAAAACGAGAAAAGTTTGACTCAGTCAATTATTATTCGCGGGCGTATTTATTGTAGAAAAGTGATAACATTTATTGTTTTATGTAAAAAAGTGTCTATCTATCAGGGACACCAGAGGCGTATTGGAACACCTTAATAGCATTTTTTTATTCCTGCAGCGAAAAGCAACAACATCAAACACAAAGATCGCACATGGCCGTACAAAATATAAATTACATAAATATTATAAACATAATTATGTACATCAACAGACGCACACAACTCTTACATAAAAAAAAATAACAATTTAAATCTACACGCGGAAATCTAAAACTAAAAAGTTAATTTAAATATCTATGACTATATTATATACACAATTTACAATCCAGCTACATCGTCTAACATCAAGTAAGTGATACAATGTCCAGTGAAGTTCGCTTTATAAGAACTACACTGCCGTACAACATACCTACTATAACTGCATAAAGGTGATTTTTCACCAGAGTGGCGAGACGAGACGAGGCGAGAAGAGAATTGAAATCGCACTGACCCTTTTCCACTTAAAAATAGCCATCGCGAGCTCGCGCATGTCCGCCGACCTTTAGTAGAAAAGGCTTGTACATGGTAATAAATAGCAACGAACAACAATAAGCCTCTCGCGAGAAGCGTGTTTCTGTTGCAAATTTAATTTATACTCTATGTAGGAAGCATTACGGTTCATTTTTACACAAACAAATATTTCAATTCACGCCTCGCATATTCTCGTCAATCCACACTGTTTCCACCAAAGATGCGCTGTGAGAGGATTGAAAATTTGCCATACAAATTTCAATTCTCTCCTCGCCTCGCCACTCTGGTGGAAAATTACCTTAACACTATTATAGAAAAATAGCATCTAAAATGTCTCACATTAGATACATTTTCCATTTATGTGTGCACGCAGTTAAGTTGTCTGTTAGGAGGGCAGATAAGAACGCAACAAATAATGACAGAGAACATTTGATAAATGCTTCGATAACAGGTGCAGGGTAATTATAATAAAATATATTATGTAACTTTGTATATTAAATCACAATTTGTTAAGCTATATACCTCCTTTGTTCACTCGGATAACACAAATACTAGAAATTTGCCTCTATTATATGTCTATAATTATATAGGCGCTTACAACTGGAAATAATGACGGTTACAATCTGTTTTATCTGGCAGATAAATGTCTGTTAAGCTATCCGAAACATAGTTGACAGATTTCTCATTAAAGGCATGTTTCAACACTGGCAATTAATTGCTAGATAGTCCATCTGAAACTTCATTGACAGATTTTGACGTATTTTTATATAAAATCTGTCAATAATAGTTTTAAATAGTTTATAAGATTCATTATCATAGTTTATTAGACACTTATCTGCCGATAATAACCAGGGCCTATGTTTTTACGATGCTTCCAGCACTAAAAAAGAAACAGTTCATGGACATAAGGGGCGCCCATTAATAACGTGCGGTGATTTTGCCCATTTTACGCCCTAACTTTGGTGAACTATCGTCAGATTTGACTGGACTCCCTCCCCATTCCATAAACGCCTCACGTAATTAATATATAGGAGAAACTATCTGTTGGTCATCATCGCAATATTTCGCGATGTTTTTCACTTATTACTACATCGTAGTATCGCAAAAAGGCTTTAAGTGAAAGAGTCCATTCAGCAATTTCTATCTAGTACTCATAGCATTAAAGTTGATAATGGTTGCTACACATTTTCTTTGAAGTTAGTATTATCGTTGTAAGCGCACTGAAGTTAATAGTTAAATATGTGCTTCTTATAACATACATAATAATTTGAACTAAACGAATGTATTTATAGGCCGGTTCATTTAATGTCTTTCGTACACGCGAAGGTATACGTCTACGCAAAGTTTCACACACATATAAGTTTCAGTCACAGATATGTAAGTGTGTTAATAATCTTTTGAACACCACTATCGTCAAAAACCACTTTATTGCTTGAACAGTAAAGTGCATTTTTATTCAGCAATGATTTTGACGGTCAAAAGATTACACAAATTATTATAAAATCAATAGAGAATATAGAAAATAGAAAAAATATTTCATAAATACGAGATCTGATACAAATGGAGAATCTATGAAACAATAGAAAACAAGTCAATAAATAAAAAAATAGTTTAGTTTAAAATGTTAATCTAAAAATTACATAAGTATTGGTAATTTTCTAATTAAAATCAGCCGTGAAGTGTGTAGGTGAAAGATAAAAGACAAACCCTAGTACTCAAGAATTTAGTTTAATATAAAATGCATAATATTTTGATGCCAACATAAGCTGCCTCAATATGAGCCCAACATGGGCCAATATCATTCAGTGTTTTATTAAGTTAAGTGTTTTATTTAATTTATTATTAAGTTTATCAAACAAATTGACAGTGCTTTAATTTCGTAAAGATATTTATTCGAAGCTGTGCCTATATTGGCTTTTGTTAATTTGTCCAGACTAGGGTTGGCACGACTGCATTGAAATCTGTGCTTTGCACAGTTTCCAGAGCATTTCTGTTCGGCCGATTGTATCAAGTCCTTAGTTTAAAATAAATACCTACACACTACACGATTTTTGAAAGTGATACGACAACGATAAGTTAGTTAAGCATAGTGTATAATATAAATTACGAGGCATTACCATCAGTGACAACCCTAGCATTAAATAATACAGATCTATTCAATTTTCTTTTCCAGATTATAGTTTAACAATATTTTAATGTTCCACCTAAATCTTCTAGGGCTGGCCAAAGCAACGACAAGTGTAAAAAAACCATTTGTGCACAATATTATAATGCCCGCAATAAGTCAACATTGGTCGTTATTACTAAGCCCATTTAGCTACAAGTGGGGCTTTATCGATAAAATATTTCATATTATTATCTAATCTCAATCAAATTACATGTAACATTAATTTATAATTAATTACCTACTCAAAATGATTGCGTGTGTAATGTAAATAAAAAATATATAAATAGTATTCGAATCTATTGGTAATAAATATGATTTATTGTGAATTATCTATCAGCAATTAATAATTATCTAAAGACAACAAAACACTATGATTTTATAAATCAGCATGTAGTTGTCGAATTAAACTTTTTAATAAATGTTTGTTGATTGAGATCACGGCCGTTTTAACTGTATCGATTAAATATCGATATATTTACACTACAAATGTATCGACGACTCACTTCACTAATTGACTTGAGCAACATCACCCTAAAGTTTGTTTCGCTTTAATTCCAACTCTACATTCACGGCACGAACAGAAGCATATGATATGTATATAAACCGATATTAATCACACATTCGGGTATTGCCCGCATGCGGTTTAAGCACCAATTTTAATGTTTATAAAAACAATGTTTCGGGTCGAGTTATTGCCTCGGGATAGATATAATAATTGCAATGCAAGTGATCATGTTTTACAATTGAAAAAAGATCATACAAGATGATATTTCAAAGTTTTCTCTTGTGTGGAAGATAATATGTGAAATTAGTCGACTATACTACATGCTGCGTCTGTCCGTAACGTGATTGTGGAGCTGAATGACACGTAACATATCGCTTGCCCTTTTAAAACATTTTGTCAGAAATATTATAGGTACTATGGTAACCTTTCACAAGATCTACAAAGGAATTTTATTAAAAACTGTCTCTTGATGGGCCCGTACACCGTAATATTGACATTGTCATTAATAATTTGTATTCATGACTGCTGTCAAAATGGTTTTATAAAATTTCGACAGTTCGATTTCTAAACGCGCCGGCGTCATAAGAATTTAAGGGCTCGCAATTTCATCATTCTCTTAGATTTTATATTATCATTCCATTATGAGCATGAGTAAACCATCTACACGTTACTAAGTTTAAATTTCGTACCTGAGAATATAATACGTAGGTTCTCATAAGTTGTATGTTAACAAATTTAGATACGAGAGTATTATTATGTTATAGTTATGTGACGAATAGTAATTTTAGTTTACATAAATTTAGGTATAAGTGTGCCAAAATTAACTAGCAAAGGTTAAAAGTTTTGTATATAAACTATATTACAGACTCATTAAATTAGTCACATCGAAATTCCCATGAGTTATAAACAATTTGTATGGGAGGTCTAAAATTTAACACAAACCCTATAATAGCGACACTAGCGTTTTGCGTTACTAGTCAAGCAAACTTGATACTTAAGGCTTTTTACATTCATTCTGTCTTTATTATACTCAATGAGAAAGAAAGAGATATATAAGACATTGATCATATAGACAAACTTGCTCAGCAATTTTGAACCTTATTTTTTTAAACAGAAGATAGTAATTACCAGACAGACAAATCTCAACTTATATAATTTTACAGAGAAATATTAATTATCGTAGTGTAAAAAGCACTGTATCAACATTATGCCTGATTAGTGTCGCATCTGATTTGTATAGAAAACTAAGATAAGGTCTGTTTCACAACTCTTTGATAAGTCTCTTTTAAACTAACCGAAACTTGGTGACAGATTAATTTGTTTATGTCAAAAATCTGTCACTTTGAGGAGAAATTTCTTTTTGTTTGCCATACAAAAACTATTCCGTTTTTGTATGGTTAACAGGCCCTCCACAGTTTATAGGCATTTAATAATGAAACGCATGTTGATTTGTTTCTTGTAATACCTAGAATACAATGGTAAAATTAGCTATATGGGCACTAATGGGAATATTGAGAAATTTACATTAAAATATGAATATTTTGATATTCATATTACTTTGATTATAAAAACATCACCTATTTATTATGATTCCGGTTACATTTTGTATAATGGCTAATATCTAGTTAAATTAAGCTGAATCAAAATTATATCCTTTCATATAGTTTAAAGTATATCAGAGACTTATCTACCAGTTGTGAAATAGAGCCTAAATGTCAAAAACAACTCGAAAATTATTTTAAAAATGGGAAGTACCCAGTAGTGTCGATAGATGGCGGTGTTTATATCGAGTTGTCCTCATTGGCTTCTATCGGCACGGGTTTGTTTGACTCGCGGTATAGCGTGTTCTTGCCCTTAATAGGTAAAGGATGTGCTTCTGTGTTGAATACCCACTCGTTTAGAGGCAGCAGCGTATCATCGGAGAAAAGCAGGTATAAGTACTGGAAATTAAAAAAAAAATTGTTAGTATTAGGTATGCCAAAGTGAAATTGCTAATCGGATTCTACAAATCATACAACACCATCAAAGTGGTTTTTTTTATTAAATTAAGTCTCGTTTATTGGTTACAAAGTAACTCTTATGAAAGTCACAAGTTAAGAATGTAACAGGTTATCCGAAAAATTGTGTCAACAAATTTATCTACGAAAAGTTCGCTAACGGGATGGAACTAAGTTTAAAATATTTTATTGCTATTAACCGACTTTAAAAAAAGAGGAGGTTCTCAATTCGAATGTTTTTTTTTATTTCACTAGTCGCAGTATTTCAACTACAACTAATTTTTGCATTCACAGCAATACAACAACATAACCTGGCTTTAATCCGGAAGGAGGGTAGTTATTTGTGCCAGAGATGTTTGGTCTCACGTAGTAGATATAATGTGACCTGTTACTTTTTACCATTAACAGGTCACATTTCCAATTGCATTGATACTGAAAACTCCATGACAGAAAAACTTAATGTCGTTTTTGCGCAACCAGGGAATCGAAACCACTCCAATTGAATTGAAAAAAGAGTGGCCTGAGTTTTTTGCCAGTTTTTCTCAAGGCTCAACTTTGTTAACGAACTGACCTTCGGAAAATTTACTGACACAATTTTTTGGCTTTGTATGACGTTCATAAGTATTGCATAATGCAGTGTTGAATTTACCTTAAGTGTTTCGGCGAGGAAGAAGCTCTGTTGAACATCATCACCCTGAGGGTTCTGGTGGTACACGTTTATGAGTCCCGTGTAACCGCCTTCAACGCGACAATGCTTTTCTAATGCCTGTAAATATATAATAATAATATAATTGATTTGGTAATATCTATATTTGATTACAGCGCCATCTTGTTACTATTGAAGGAACAGAAAAGTAGTTCAAAATGTCTATCAATAGATGCCGCTTGTTAAAAATAATAAGAGATTGTTCAAAAATTAAAATTTTTGTATTGACAATGTATTGTTTTATAACTATTGTTTGATTTCTCAGTTGTTCGTAGCTTTATTTCGTCATATCATAATCTAAGGAACAAGCGATAATATGAGTACACAATGTTACCTGTACAGCCTCCCAGCCCCAGTCGCGGTATTGTTGCTGCTTTGTGAGCCTCCACATGATGAAGTAGCTCTCGAAGGTCTCAGGTCGCAGCAGGTACACTTTCTCGTTGCTCTTCTGGGCGCGCGCCTCCACGGCGCCGGAGAATCTACAAAACAGATTATGATTAGTTTAACTTGTTTAAAATTTCTGTCATGCATTTGTGACTGTGGTGTGCAGAGTCCATTGTAACATATTAGGTGGCGAGGCGACCGCCTTAACCACTATACCACGACAATCAATGTATTATAACTATATAAGAAGGTACCTTTACCGTGTAGTGACGGAGAGATACATAATGTCACTACCCCATCATTCTAACCCAATGGGTGTCGTAAAAGGCGACTAAGGGAGTAACCAGACAAGAACACTGGGAAAAAAAGAAAATTCGGAACAAACCCTATACCAATCCGTCTTGCCAGCATAGTATAGTAGGCTAAATTCCCTCCGCATTTTTAGAAGACCCGTGTCCAGCAGTGGGACGTTTATAGATTAAAATGATGAAGAGTGTACCTGAAAGCCTCAGGTCCAAGTTTGGTGTCAGAGCGCGCGTAGCTCTCGTGGCAAGTGTTAGTCAGTTTGTGCGCCACGTCCATGTATCGCTCCGACAGAGAGTTGTCCAACGTCGTCGATGCCAACGCGAACATACCACCTGAAATGTAAACATTGTTCTGTTGGTGTTTTGTTTCATAATACATGCATGTTGCGTGATTGGGAACGTAATTTAGATTCGCGGTGCGTTAATTTATATTACAATTATAATTTAATATTGCTGGTTAATCTAATTCAATTTAATTTATAACACTTATTCAATTTAATAACGTATTTAATAAGTTTTCTGTTACTAAATAAATATGGATTATATATTTATTTGTCCGAAATGAAAGCTATTTAATTTTATTTATTAATCATAATAGGTAATTTTAGTATAATAAATAATTAGTACGTAACGAACAGTGCCACAGTAGAGTTATCAAGTGATTTTCCAAAAAAAAAAAAACTTGTAGTTTTACGTGGGAATAAACATTTCAATAGTGAATCTTTCATAAATTGATTGTTTTTATACCACAGCGGTGACAAACTAAATAGTACAATGCATCAGTTATTACCTGCAAAACAGGACAAATGGTCCATTTTCTCTTCAATAATCCTGCCGTATTTGAGTTCAGCGAGGTAGGCGAGTCCCGAAGGTGAGATTCTCAGCATCTTGTCGAGGGCTGCCTGCATTGCCGTGTCGAACATGGAGCGGGCTTGGTCATCGGATCCACCGCTCATCAGCCAAGCCTTCAACAGGTACTCGTAGAAGGAATCGCCTAAAGCGCCCAATGACATGTGTCCTGGAAAAATAATAAATCCTCTTTATATCTTACTAATGAAAAAAAACTAGCTTACTTCTTTGAGAGTGACTTATTTATGACAATAAATAATATAATAATAATAATATTCTACCACATTCACACAGCGCCATCTAGTCCCATAGTAAGCAATTATATTTGCTTGTGTTATGGGTACTAAACAACTGATATACTACTTAAATACATTTTTTTTTTTGTAAATACATACACATTATAGATAAATTATACCCAGACACAGAACAAACCTTTATGCTCATTACACAAAGATTTTTCCTGGGTGGGGATCGAACCCACGACCTCCGGCTAAGCAGTCAGGGTCACTAACCACTAGACCAACAGGCCCGTCAAAATAAATTGTTTTGTATACCTTATTATACATATTATATGTATATATATTCTGTGTAATATAACTTTACTTATTAAAAAAAACTTGTGCTAATTAAAGCTTTGATATATTTCGAGATATTAATAGACATAAGAGAGAATAACATATTAAATATAAAGCAATTTCCTTTGCTTCGGTTTTACATTTTATATAAATGCTGGTTTGAATTTTTCCATTACTTGTTTAGTAATGGTAAAATTTAAAACCCACGAAGGGACGGGACTTCAATTAGCAAAGCACTGCACACGGAATGGCAGGGTAGCGGCTTCAAGTCCCGTCATGAGTTTGAATTTTTCCATTACTTAATTAGCATTTATATAAAATAAATGAATAATAATTAATGTTAGTTTACGCTTCACTTTAACAAAGAACATTATACGATACCGAACTAGCAAGCTCTAGCAATTAGGCCTACCATTAGTAAAATAAATAGGTAGATCGTTTTTCACACTACTGAAACGAGAGCAAACATACGGGGCCGCCCTTGGTAAACAGTTGATGGATGCTTGCATTAATAACACGCAGTGGTCTTGCGAAATAGGAAATCTTTAGCATAAGATATACTTAATGTACCTACCCTGAGGCTTCACTGA
Source organism: Laspeyria flexula (assembly GCA_905147015.1). Lineage (NCBI taxonomy): Eukaryota > Metazoa > Arthropoda > Insecta > Lepidoptera > Erebidae > Laspeyria > Laspeyria flexula. The sequence goes on from LR989958.1 coordinate 4,560,081, forward strand.
AGTAGTATAATACAATTTTTTTATTTTTTTTTTATTTTTTAAAAAGACAACGCCCGCACTAGGGAACAAGCCCTGTGTCGCGGGGAGCTTTACAAACATGAAACTAACGGACACAAAGTACACCCAGACTAGAAACAAATATCTATGAATCACACAAATATTTGTCTCGTGTGGGAAATCGAACCCACGTCACCCAGCACGGCGATGTAGTGGCGAGGCGACCACCTTAACCACTGCGCCACGGTGACAGTCTCATGGACAAAACAATCAAATGGACTATAAATAAAAAAATAAATTTTACGCTTGAACTTATCTAAACAAATCACATGATCTCAAACTCGAGGGTAGTCGAATTGAAATTGTTACTCTAGTCGACACTAAAGAGTTCTATTATCCATCTTCTGGCTGCGTCATTAGATTATCTCCAAGATACATTATAATACTCTCATCGAATCTAAGTAAGATACCTACATTGAGAGAAGACATTAATAATACCTTCTCGGAATTTAAAATCACGAAACTTTTTTGTAATATCATCTTCTCAGCCCTTATAAATCCATTGTGGAACGTAGATCCTCTTGCTTCCGCAGCAGCCTTTCAAGTGGCCTCCAGGAAATCGATACATAATGTTGAAATCGATACATCGAGTACATGAAAATATTACGTATGGCCGCTGGTTTTATCATACTTTCCAATGCAAAGCAACCTACAAGCTCTTATCGCTGCGTGTTTATGATTCTAATATAACCTTGAACTTTACCTACGCAAAGTTATCAACTTCCTCGTTAAAATGCAACTATATTGTTTTAGAATTTGTAACCATATCGTAATTAAACGGTTTTTTTTTATACCAATATGTCATGGTTATAACGTTTCCTATTAAATAGTTACAAAATTTCAATCGCTTTAACCTTGCTTTAATCACAGGGCATTATACTGTCATTCGGTCACGAAAACTTTCACACAGAGTAGAGAGAACAAGGTGAGAAGGAGATCGTAGTCAAACCACATTATTTTCTATCAATCCTGCACCTATCATGCAGAATACAACACATCTGATGAGAGTGCTATCCTAAACCATTTGAAAAAGTATACAATACCTAAAACGGAACACACCGCAGCACTTAAAAGATCTAACCAAAGACGCTGCAGTCCCAGTTTTACTCGTAGGTTGACTTTGATAATGGCTGTGGCATAAAGTCTACCTTAATTTATGTATAGCGTGTATTAAGTTCAAATAAATAAATTGTTCGCAAATGTTACACAAACATTGATATGAGTTTTTGCAAAAACATCACAACATAAAAAATAAATACCTAAGTATTACATCTTTTCATATTTATTCATAATACCAACGTCTGTTATTACATCAACCTTTCTTCAAAAACAATCAAAGTACTTCACAAAGTAATCATCCAGACCATTCAGTTCCGCCGATATCAAAGTTTTTATTAATGCTGTTACTACTACCACAGCGATTATATTGCACATACCGAATCACAATAAATCGTATAGCTACAAGTATTGTTTAGCTCGTTGCTATAAATAAACATATCAGGTTATCGGCTACGGACCCACTGAGGTATCTACTCCGAACATTCGGACGATCGCCGTATCAATGGATAGTTCAAATCGTTCGACCTTGATTGATACAAACTTACTCTATACTTGATAGATTGCACCAATTGGTGTAATCTAATCAATTGGCTTCGCCAACACGACAAACTAGATTATGGTCGGCCGACCGAAATCTATTGAGGTCGTCTACGTAGTGACTTTTTCATTGTCAAGTGCGAAAAACCGTTGCAGCGCGTTGCTTTACAATATTACAGATCTCAGGCACAAGTTATGACTTGAGTGAATGTCAACCTTTACATCCACTTTTTTTATTTATATTGTGACTATATAAATGGAAGGTTTTTTTCTTAATGTTTGCGGTAGAGCTAGAGAACTACGGTGTTAAATTGTAATGGAATAATTGAAATGTATTTTATAAATAAATAGATAATTTTAACCAGCAATTTCCTAAACGGCGAAATTTATTGAGCTAAAATTGTTGGTTGTAATATTTAATGGGAAAATTATCAATATATTTTACAATGAAATTGTGAAAAACCTTTCTCTCTGTGAAGATTACTGAAATATTGCTGTGTTGAGAAATACGCAATGTAAACAGCCATCTTAAGTGAACGTGTGCATCTCGTATTGTCTTGTATTATTTCTACTCATTACCGTTTTAATGCAACGTCACATTGTCGAAAGCCTCAATAGAAGTGTATAACTATGCAGAACGTTTCGTAACAATTGTACGAGTAACTTGCTTAATTATTCATAGTCTTATAAAATTGTTATTATTAAGTTTAGCGTTATTTAATATGCATACATTTACTGATTAAATTAGTCTGGGATATTTATATATCTGCAGAGACAATTTCGCAAAATAGGGTGTAAGTGACCCGACCTTTTCTATTTGTCCGAAGATAAATAATTAAATAGCAAGGGTATTATCAATTGGTCAACTTATCTTCTTATTAAAGCTATACTAATATTATAATAAGGAAAGATAATTATATATTTTTGTATGTAACGAATAACCTACCTTGTGTCGTACGTTCTCATAACCTATTTATTACAACCAAATAAGTTATCGTAAAAAGTCAAAATAGTTACAAAAAGTATACTAAAGTTAGTCCTAAAAAAGCTTATGAATCAATAAGATTAGATGGGTAATTCTGTATTAAACATATAAATGAAAAGTGTACTTACTCTGTCCCCATTGTCCGGTGCGAGGGTTGATGAAGTTTGGATACAAGTCACCAGGTTTGTCTATGTTGTTCAATACTTCGCGAATGCGATTCACCTTCTTCCTGTAAACTGTGTAAACAATTTTGTTAGTATATCTTCTAAATGTAATAAAATATGGTTTCGATGGTGCCAGTTCATTGCGACTCTCAGGCAAAAAGTATACTTTTACTGCCGTATCGGAAACTGTGCTAACTTTTACAAACACCACTAGACCAACAAGAATTGGGCTAATTTGATTGATTAGCCAATTTTATATAAAGATGATTCATCCATTGAAAATCAGGCGTTAAATAAAGATGCCGAGAACATGGGAACACACCTTATAAATAAGTCATTAATCATTTAATAACGAAGTAATCAATTTCTCAATAAACTACAGGTATATGTTACATTATGACGAACAATAAAAGATGAAAGAGCGGCGAACGACACGACACGAATGAAATGACCAGGTGAATGATGAATGGGAGTTAAGAATCAAGCCGTACCACACGTTGTGGCATTGCACTACAATAATTTAGCTGCAAGAGCGTTGGTACCACATTGCACCTTTGATTTGAAGTAATTTAATCTCAGCTTACATTTGTTATCTATTAACATATTAATCTATATTGTAAATATGATTCTGGTTAGTAATATGGTACTAATTTTGATAAATAGCAATCTATTATGATAAACAGAGATCCAAATCCCTTTGACGTCAATTAAAGAAAGCAAATTATAATTTTCTTTATAAAATAAATAATAAGTGGTTTAAAACCATCTAATAATAGAATTAAAACCATCAATCTATAGCGACACCAGAGCAACTGGCGTGCCAAAAATGCATATTGTATTCATGAATGAGACAGCGTAATAGGTACCTAATGATAAAGTTAGTTTTTTGTATTACATAGCTTTCCGTATTGCGTAATACACCATACAAAAGACGCTACGGTAACCGCTTACCATCAGGCGGACCGTACGTCTGTTTGCCACTGTCGTAGTATAAAAAAGACGCTATCCAGCCCATAGCCACATCGCCGCTGGAGCAACACTCGGTGTATAATAGCCGTTCTACACGGACTGCCCTTGGTGGGAGCTTGGCTGCCATCCGCGTAGGTTGTATGAAATTTGGTTGGAATCCACCAAGGGCACCTCTGTGGAAGGCAAGTTTATAACCATGTAGCACGGCTTTAAATCTGCATGTATGACAAATGCACTTACTATCGTTGCCTGTCACGTCACTGAGGTAGGTGAACTCGAGGTGTAGGGTGCCAAGTTCGGAGAGGATGCTGTTCGGTCCCGCCCAGTGGTACTGTCGGCTTGCCTGTAATAGATACATAACAACTTAAATCGCTATTGTAGCCAAATAAATATAAACTTGTTCTAAATGCCGCATTATTTTTTGACAAAATGGCCTTGACATTCGCTTTTATATTTATATGTTTTATATGCAGCATGTAGACTCACGTATAATCAGTAGAAAAAAAACTTAATTTGATAAATGTTTCAAGCTTTATGTTTATGATTGCTAATGGTGATAGATCTAGCGGTCCGTCCGATTGTAAATGGTACTAAAGTACTGCTTCGTTCGTGAACCTCACTCGCAATGTTTGAGATAGCCAAGAATAAAAGCTTTGCGCTGTGCCTAAGAAATTACTTCAATCAAGCTCCTTAATTTGAGGGACACAAAATTCAAAGAAACCATTACAAATAAAAAAATCTTATATAAATGCAATGATTGATCATAAAGAACACACAAAATCAGTAATAATTTTTAGGGTCTATGGAGACCCTGTTTAATTCAAGCTGGTACATAGAATTTATTACCTATGACCACAGAAACCTTAGCCCTGAACAAACTTAACAAACTAAATTTCCTCGAACTTAAAGGAATATAAAAAATATTACCGGAATTCCAACCCTTTTCGAGTTTCATACCAGGCAAGACATCAAGTCATTTATTTTAATTTATATAAATTATAAATTTCCCAAGGAATAATTACAACCACACGGCTTTATTTCTTACAGTATTATTTCAACTTATTGCAGCAGTTAATTTAACTAAACAATAAAATCAATCTAGATGTTAATACAGTGTCATTGTTTGAATGTTGACCGTAACTTCGATCGCTAATAAAGCTGCCAATCGAAGGCTTAGGGCTTTATCCTCCACTGATTGTGTATGGTGCCTTATTTATGGCGTGTTGCCGCAACCGACTGTTATGGTCTTTTGATTGATTAATCGGATAATAAACATGTTAAGCGTTGCTGATGGATGAAAGAAACTATAAATTACAACTGTCTAATGTTTAATTATTACCATATTTCATACGACGCGTGTCGTCGAGTAATTAACAGATTTTACAAAGATGGTAGTACAGTCGAGTTAATTAATATATTGGCACCATCATTAAATATTTTTGTTGAAAAGGATGACTACAACTTATTGAAATGAAATGAAATCTCGTTTATTCATCTAGGTTACAAGGTAACACTTATGAAAGTCACAAGAATGTAACAGGTTATCCGAAAAGTAGTGTCAGCAAATTTCGACCAGTTCATCATTGCATAATGTACAGCATATTTTATTGAAACATTCACATATTTGATCCATAGGTTAGTATTTATTGAGCTTTTCAACGCTCACAATATTTTGAATCCTTGATGGTGCCAATATATTAATTAACTCGACTGTACATAAAAAGAGCCAGGTAGGTATAGTCAACAGTAAAATTGCTTAACGACCCTTAGAGTTAGTGTCGTTTGAATATCACAAAACAATAATGTCTATTTTTGCTTGCAAGTGACATCAGTACAGTGTCAGTTGTCATCAATAATGAGTCTTATTGAATTTTAATTTTGATGGAAATTTTGTTCAAATGTGTTATTGCAAATATATGGTCGACTATACCTACAGAGCGCGGAAATTGATGAGAAAAAATGATGTCATCTGCGATAGCTTGATTAAAATTTGATAAAAATAATGTGTCAATCATTGTCAATTATCTTATAGGTAAATACGTGAACGTCGGTCAAAATGGAGATAAAAGATAACATAAGAGTTACCTTCACATCATTATGAATAGTATTATAAATTATCTATATCAATTAATATTATGCAGAAGCTGAAGAGTGTCAAGAGAGTCTGCAACTACTGGTCAAAACGCAAAAAATATTTTAGTTGTACTTACGTTGTAATTACGGATCTGAGTAAATAAGTAGGTATCAGTACTTAATACTTATAGTTATTTTACTACAAAAATAACGTCCTAGAAGTTTCCAATATGTTATTTACATATACCTAAATGATTGACACACTTTTCATCTAATTCTAAAAAGTGTAGCAAACATATTTTTAAAATATACTAGCTCCGAATAAATAATAAAAAATTGAAAACCACGAAATATGACACTAAATTGCGATGTTGCCATTCTGTTTGTAAATACGCTCTTAAGCTTTCCAAGAATCATAATGAACGGTACTACGCGAGGCTTATTGAGAAGAATGCTAAATTAAGGAAAATAAGGAGGGATGTCGAAAATTTATTATTGATCATTTATATTAAAATGTATTGTAGTCAATTTGCATTTCAGAGGCGGTAGGTAAACAAAATATTAATATAATCCATAAATTAAAGCTTCCTTGAAAGGCGGGAGCTGTTTTGGTAGTATTATATTTTTGATTGGGAGTAGTGATCGGCAGAATTTATTGAGGGAAAGAACACCTACGCTAGCATATTGTTATAAAACGGTCTACGTCACGTATTATATTTTAAGGATGAATAAATACAGTAGTCTATTTGCCCGATGTTTCGATCGAATTTAACCGATCGTGGTCACGGACCTACTCTCTACGATAACAATTTAAGGGACTATCATTTCTTGGGGTTTCTGCTGAATATGACGAGGTAGTCTCCATCGCTTGAGACGAAATTGCTGTGTTAACTTAAGATACAAAATTCTATTGCCAGCACTAGATTTTTCTCCTTCAGGCTTTGGAGACCACGTGCTTTTATATTGAGTAAGATTCCTACATCGCAGGATTCCAGTATTGCAATTTTCCAGGCAGCCATTCTGCGGCTCACCTGATCGTTTTTGGTATCCACCACAGACCATCAGGTGAGCCGCTGAATCACTCGCAAACTTCAGCAAAAAACGGTAGACCAGTCAAACAAATCGAATGTAAAATGCGCGTATCTCCTACACCAAAGATAAAAAGGGTTCTCGTAATCGGATCTCGTATAATTCAAGACGTTTAAATCAAGTAGGTATGAGGCAAACTTCGGTATTAATTCAATATAATTGTGTTAGTAATAATCTGACAAATTTTAAGTCAATGATAGACAGCAGCTCACAGCTGAGACAAATTTAATGCGTAGTTACAGCTATAGATAAATGGAAAGTTACAATAATATTAGAATGCATACTTTTATTTAGATAAACATGTTAAGTGTTTAGATAATATAATCGTATAATCTATATTCATGCATATCTGAATTTATCTGCAAACAAATATTAAGGTATCAGTTAAATCCAGGAGCACGTTATTGAATTCTGAAGAAAGGTTACTTCTTTACGTTTAGAAGGATCCAAATGATCCATATTTTTAATTAAAAGTGCACATTCGGTAAGTTATGAACGAAAACACAGTAAAACGAGAAAAATAATTCAGAAAGTTAACAATGTAAGTGTAAGGTACACCTATCAGAGGAAGAAATTATTACACGTGTATGATTTAACTAGCTGTCCCAGTTGTAACACGCGTTTAAAAAAAAAACAAACATAAGTGTTGGACCTAGTGTAAATTCAGGGTGTCAGCTACCTCCGTACCCAATCTTATCAAAATTGCTCCAGCCGTTTAAGCGTGAAGTAGTAACACAGACACTCTTTTGACAAACGTTTGCCTTTATAATATTATTGTGAAGATAACGAATAATAAAAATTAATTGAGATAGTAATGTTAGGCACATTTTTATTTATTATCTAATTCTCGCTAAACAAACAAGATTAATAAGTTATCGTTTAAATGACCTCGTGGTTTAACCCGAACATACGAACTGGGTTTACCCGAAGCAAATTACATGTATTTTTAGCAATCTGCAGTCTTCTCAGCAATCCGCCATTTTTATTAATGATGATTACACATTGCAACTACAAATGATAAAATTACATTATTCATAAAATTTTGGTTAGTTGAACACTAAGTGTACTTCGGCATTATAAAAGAGATATATTTTGTTGTTCGATGTAATCACTTGAATCGATGCTTCAAAGATATACAAGAGTGATATATTAAGTATCTGTCTATCAACGAGTTATCACATCACATCTTCATAATAGTGACTTACCATAATCTGTTGACAGTGAAGGAAAACATCGTGAGGAATGGAAACGTACATACATCTAGAAGTAATTCTAGTTGTATGTAGAGTACCTACAATATAATAATTATAATAATATATAATATTCTACCACATTCACACAGCGCCATCTAGTCCCAAAGTAAGCAATTATATTTGCTTGTGTTATGGGTACTAAACAACTTATATACAACTTAAATATTATTTTTTTTTGTAAATACATATATACACATACACCCAGACACAGAACAAACCATTATGCTCATCACACAAAGATTTGTCCTGGGTGGGGATCGAACCCACGGCCTCCGACAATAGATCAGTAACTGGTCGACGTACTTTATTTATTTTGATTTTCTTAAATCGTCCTAAATGTGCCATAGTCATGTAGGATGAGTTGAGAAACTAGGTAGGTACCTTATACGTTACTACAAAAAATAGAACGAATAAATTCCAACGATAATACTATTACTTCTGTTTAGCTCATGGTTGCTTGCTTTTCATCCTAGGCAAGCATGCTTCTATTCAGTAGTTTAGAATACGTACTTCATTGAAAATGCTTGCCTGCCCACATGTTTATTGTTTTACTTGTAGATAAATCAGTTTAGCGGGTGGATGAGTAAATAGACCAACGGGTCGTTTAGATCAAGTTAACCTTACCTATAAAAGGTACGATAGAATAATAAATTATAGGTATTTTTATTAAGTAAAGACTAGGGTTGGTAATTTTAAACCTTACACATATAGACAGAAGATGAAAGACAGATCTGAACTTATGTCTTTTTTAAATTTAATAAAATATTGTGTTCGTTTTCTTACCTTAGTAGAGGGATTGATGAGAGCATATGGCAAGCCAGTCGGAGTGTCGAAAGCTGGCAGTAGAGCGTCAGCCACTTCAACAGCTTTGTCACGGAAAATTGTGTCGCCAGTCAACGCGTAGCATGATAGCAAGCCACCCACAAACCGGATAGTTGTCTCGAAGACAGAGAGGTCGGAATCCTGCAAGAAATAGTACAATAAGTAAACATTATAACAAATCAGGAGTTTTGAGGGCAGTAATAAAGCAAAAGTATGCCTTTCACATTGCAAAGAAGCTTTTGTGGCAGTTTTAATGATAGGTTTTAAGTCAAAGTCAAAGTCAATTTTTTTATTTCATTTGGATCACATACATGATACTTATGAACGTCATACAAAGCCAGAAAAGGTGTCAGTAAATTTGCCTACGGCCAGTTCACTGACAAGGTTGAGCTCTAAGAAGAACTTGGCAAGAAACTCAGGCCACTCTTTTCAATCGCCATAGTTGTTACAATTTTATTTGGTTACAGTTTGAAACATCACAGAAAGTACAGAACCAAAACACCATACTAAATCAAATTCAATAAAATGTGGATATGAGAAAATAATAGTAGTAATGAGCAATCAAACTTTAATTTGTTTTCGTCAAGAAGTATGGTATGTGGGATCATCACTTGGTACCAACTATGTATTAGAAAACGGTAAAAACATTTTGTGAACACATTGTTTAGCAATTATTATAATATATTAATTTAGTGAACGGTTCCCGAATAAATATGCGCACTTGCGCAGAATTAAGTTTCGATATCATACGTTTCAGTTTTAGATGTTTATATCCCTATGTACTACTCACATACGCATTGTGCTACACGTGTAAGTGTTTCAGTACGTTTACAGTTCACGAATGTATACCCTTGATAGACAACGGATTTTCACAAATTAAATACGTATATTTAAGCAGAAACTAACGTAATATTTGCTATAAGATGTTTTGGCTAATATCTACCTTAATTTACCTATGTTGTCTACTTAACACTGATAAAGCCGGAAACGAGAAACAGCCAAACTGTTGTTTATCGTTTAAAGAACATATTGAAGCGCTTGGGAAACGTTTCAGTTGGTAATTTATAAGAGCATAACAGTTTATTTTAGTTTAGAGCATCTAAATTTTTATACTGAAGCTACAGCCATATAAAATACATTTATTCCCGTAACTTCCCTTCTAACATGTGTAGCGTGGACCAGCCCATAGCCTCCCACGGGTGTCATAAGAAATTACTATGGGACTCTCCGGTCGCTTAGTGTGTCGCGGCGACTTTCCCTTAGATATACCCATGGGATCTGCTTGTGGCATCCACTTGTGAAATAAAAACATTATACGATCACAGAAGCCTTATAAAATGTATGGGTGTTTTGGACATTACTTTCTTTCATGATTTTATTTGCCCCCATATTTGAAGAAAGACACAAGAATAGAAATGATATTAACAAATGTTACCAGTCCAAAATGTGCAGATTTTGCCTAGAGTCAGAGGAAACTGCAATGCATGTCCTCTGCTCATGTGGACCACTCATGCACAAAAGAAGTATCCATTTAGGACAGCACCAAGTGCAGCTTCTACAGGACTAACCAGAAAACTATATCAGTCCTGGTCGAGGTAGCAAAAGGGTCTGACGGCTCCAGGCTAGGGTTCATGATTTCTCGGGCTTTTCAATTTCTCGGGTCTCGAGAATTCTCGAGGCTAATTTCTCGGGTCTTCTCGGGTTGTCGAGAAATTTACATTTACGTACGTTTTCTCATATTATTTGGTTCCAATAACGTCAAAAAATTCAGTGGTTTTCCTCTCAAATAAAAGTATCAAATTAATTATAAAGCTTTTATTGATGATATTTTTTTTTTATTGCCTGAAGTGGCAGACGAGCAAGCGGCCCACCTGATGGTAAGTGGTTACCGCCGCTCATGGACGTTGGCAATGTTAGGGGCACAGCCAAGCCGCTGCCTACCTAGGGAGAATAGCTCTCTTTAAACCTCGTTTGAAGAAGGACATGTCATAGCGCTCAGGAAACACCGCTGTGGGAAGTTCACCCCAGAGCCTGCACGTACGTGGGTGGAATGATCGCTGGAACCTTACCGTTTTTGACGGTATGGGCTCCAGGTAGTGCGGGTGAAGCCTACAGCGGCGTCGAGTGGTGCGATGATAGAAAGGCGACGATGGCACCAAATCTAGAGGTTCATCGGAGCACTCTCCATGAAATAATCGATAGAGCACGCAGAGTGACCCAAAGTCTCTCCGTTGCTCTAATGATTCTAAGTTGTCCGTCAGATTGGGATCGCCGACGATTCGAACAGCCCGCCTTTGGAGGGAGTCAAGTGGGTCGAGCTGGTATTTGGGAGCTCCTGCCCAGAGGTGAGAGCAGTACTCCAAATGCGCCCGAACCTGTGCTTTATACAGCACAAGCCGCTGCTTAGGTTTGAAGTACTGCTTCGCTCTGTTCAGGACACCCAATTTTTTGCTCGCCAATTTGGCTTTGTCCTCCAAATGACTCCCAAACTGGACTTTGCTCGAGATATTAACGCCGAGGATCCCAATACTTTCGGATAACAGGAGAGATGCTCCTTCAAACTGAGGCGCCATAACAAAATTTAAAAACATTAATCTTATGAATAAGTTAATTAACTTTTTTTAACAAAATACAGAAATAATATTATTCAGACTCATAATTATAATGACAGCACTATTTTTGGCTGGTTACAGAGACAGGGTAAAATCTATAACAAACGCAATTCAAATATAATAAGAACTTGGAGTAATATGTGATACACACACACACACATTACACAACTGGCAATATTAGTCTCACAAATTTAAAATGACACATTAATTAATTTCAAATTAAAAACTAAGCTTGTGTGTTGTTATTTTACAAAAATAGTAAATATAATTAGACTAAGTAGTATAATTAATGTATCGTTAGTTATTTTATGTAGGTATTAAAGTTTGACTAAAAATAATAGAAAAGAACAGATAGGTACTAGTAAAATTTAAGATCATATTATTGATAAAAATAATATGAAAAATAAAGCCACGATGTTTCAACAAAAGTGAAAAGACTTTCCGATTTGATTTCAATTTATCTCGTAATCTGTGAAACACTCACTAGGTACGTAAACTATGCTCTGCTAAAGTCGAAACACGAAAGAACGTGTAAAAACGACGCCGCAGAGCGCTTGCAGCGAGATCAAAGGGTGCCGCTGCGCTTTGGCCCGCGCCACCACGCAACACAACAAACGGTGATTTAATTTCTATATAGTTACATGATTTCTCGAGTTCTCGACTTTTCTCGAGCTTGATTTCCCGGGAACAAAGCCCAACGATTTCCCGGGAATTCTCGGCTCGAGAATTCCCGGGTATAAACCCTACTCCAGGCCCAATAGATAATAATAATAAAACAAATGTTATCCAGAAGCTGATTTGCACAAGATTAAGAATCACATAAAACTCATCCTTAATTTAACAAAACATCTGTCACCTAATAGGAAGACCAGCACGAACTGGCTTTACAATAAAAAACCTTTTAATCCTAAATAGTTCTGAAAAATAAAGTGAAGTATTCGTAAAAGAAAACGTTAGCTAGCTTTATGTGTCTATTTCGTATAAAGTAACATCTAATATAGTATCAACGCCTACAATGATAAGTTAGTGTTGCCCTTGACATTTGGATGTAGAAAACGCTACTTTCTTTAAATAGATAATGTTCAGACGTGTGCTTCTTTCTATTGCTGAAGGTGACTGACGAGGTTACAAAGATAAGTGGTAACGACTGCTGAAGTGCTCACTGGTAAGGCTAGAGACAACTAATTCGTGTAGTGACAGATTAAGAATACATTTTATCACTACCCCATCTCAACCCGTGGGTGTCGTAAAATGCGACTAAGGGAGTAACCTTATGCAAACAAGAGCACAGCGAGAAAAGGAAAATTCGAAACAAACCCTATACCAACCTGTCTGGTCAGCGTGGTCTAGTAGGCTATATTCCCTCAAAATTCTTTGGAGGAGACCAGTGCCCAGCAGTGGGACGTTTATGGGTTGAAATGATGATGACATGATACGTCAAACTTATAACACCCCTCTTTTTATCCGACTGTCAGGATGGGTATTGTTTTTCGCGCGTATCTTGTATATAAATTTCTTTAATCCCACGTTTCTTCCAAACGGCTGGATGGATTTCGACAGTTAAGGTATCGTTAGATTCTTCTCAATAACCCAAGTGTCCTTAGATAGGTATTAATAAATAAAAAACAAAACGGTGGACTTTTGGCCCCAAATTGTAAGTAATTAACATTTTTTTTTAACTAATCGTATCGAGTAGGGTATTAAAATAAAGAGAATCAAATGAAGATTACAAATATATTACATATTATGTTATGTCTTTTCGGTCTTTTTTAGTGCGTTGCTTATCTGTTGATTTTTTGCAGTCGGGTTATTATAATTTTTTAATTATTTACAAGTTGCAAAAATTTTATTATTTTTAAATTTCTGCTTTTGTAATAAATAATTACTAAGTATAACAATACGAAAATATTGAAGATTAACAAATCACTGTTATTGAACGCAAGATAAAAAGTTTTTTCTGGAACCGATCAAGTAGTTTTCGCATTTATGTGGAATATAATATTCTTTAATATATTAAATGTGATTTAAACCAGAACATCTAATTTATGAATTCGGAATGGATGACATAGCCACCACTGTGCCACAGGAGCAGTAAAAAAATCATTCACGAATAATATACTATTATATCGATTTAGATTACTCGCAATATAATTCATTCCGATTCATTTTAGATTATTGTAGTCACAATAAGATTGTTCATTGACACTAATACCTAAATAAATATTTCATACGGCCTACATACAAATGGAGTTTGGCAATCTATTCCCTTGGCCTTTCTGATCTCTTTTAATGTGCCAGTTAAGAGATCAAACTAGTTGGGAATTGGGAAATGAAATGAAATGAAATTTATTGATTTGCAGAAATATGGTAGGTAGGTACACAGGCTGTTTAAATACGTTTTGAGTATCACATATTTCGTCAGTTTTTGACATGCAAATTATTATAATAACAATATTAAATTGGGCCAGGCAGCTACTTAAAAAATAATTAAACAATTTTGATGTCTGATATTATATAGGTAATTATTAGTCAAAATTGCGTCAATAGAAGAATGTCAAATAAAAAGTCAAGGTACATAGATAGGTCAATACTGGGATACTATTTAACTGTAATATAAATATATGTATTATGTATAATAATACTGTGCGGTGTTCGAGTCAACGTAAATCGATTTGTAGGAGAGTCGTGAAATACTTTGTCTTAATATAAATTTAGACTGCCGCGGTGGCTAGAGTGACTACCACTACCGAGTAAAAGGTTCGTTTCCGAGTTGGACAAAACGATTTTGGGTTTTATTGAAATAAAATGTTTAGCCTAAGCCTGGTTAGTCACAATAGGCTCACCCCCTATTACATGGCAGGTGAAATGTGGGCGTTTTGCTCCTCTGCCCACCCCTTCGGGGAAATGGCGTAATCGTATGTTAAATATAAATTTAGTAGGTAGTTTGACATAGCATATGTCAAGCCATAGGTACATTGTAAGTAGGTACGTACAAAGTAGGTTCGAGTTTCCTTGGTACTAGTTTCATAGATCGGTCTTTGCAAGGATTCATAATTTTTAATCTAGCTAAGCCAGTTGTGGTAGAAATTGTATTAAAATACAATCTATACTCTATACATAAAAATAAATAAAATTGGCGTATCTGTTTGTAATATTAAAATAACCGCTTTCTACTACATGCATATGAATGTGTATACGGTACATAAACCAAAATAACATTTTTTTTTAATTTTTGTCTGCCTGTCTGTTTGTTTGTTCCGGCTAATCTCTGGAACGGCAGGACCGATTTCGACGGGACTTTTACTAGCGGATAGCTAATATCACAAGAAGTAACTTAGACTACTTTGATTTTGCATAAAATATTAGGGTTCCGTAAAAAATATAAACTCCACGAGTACGGGATTAGTTGCTCACGCGAACGAAGTCGCAGGCACAGCTAGTAATATATATATATAGACGATTCTGATTAGCAAATGCTAAGTAATTCAAAATCATATCGTAATTCTAGTACGTGTAAACCACAGAATCCATATATTTACATAAATGTAAATCATCTCAATTAATTGGTTCAATATTTCTAACCGATTAATCAAAGGGACGGACTTCTATCCGAATGTTTTATCTACATATAAACCCTAGAAGCATGTTGAGTAATAATATTTATGTATGGTAACCCTAAACCAGTGTAGTAGAGCAATTCAGAGCATGTTGAACATCCATTAATAGACTTATCCGTCTGGTTACGGTTAATTTAGCGTTTGATTAAACTTCACTGTTCAATATAGGTTATAATTCTGTTTAAAGACTGAAGCCTCTGTGTGTAAATTTAAGAATCCTACTTCATCAATCATCATCATCATCATTTCAGCCTATTGCAGTCCACTGCTGGACGTAGGCCTCTCCTAACACGCGCCATAACACTCGGTCCTCCGCCTTCCGCATCCAGTCAGACCCAGCGACCTTTTTTAGGTCGTCGGACCATCTAGCTGGAGGGCGTCCTACTCTACGCTTGCCGAGTCGTGGTCTCCACTCTAGGACACGCTTGCTCCACTGTCCATCGGTCCTTCGGCAGATATGACCAGCCCACTGCCACTTCAGCTTACTTATTCTACGAGCTATGTCGGTAACTTTGGTCCTTTGTCGGATTACCTCGTTGCGAAGTTTGAATCCTACTTATAAATACGAAAGTTGAATAGATAGATGTTTGTTGCTCAATTTTGTCGGGTACTTCGCCGTTTGACACCACGCGGTATTGGCACCACGGTGTCAATCGCACAAGGATGTTTTTTGAATTGGCTGTTTGGACCATGGTGTCAATCAACGAATGTCTTGTTTGTCTTCGTCGATTTACACCAAGGTTTGAAACAGCGTAGGATTCTTTGGTATTGTTGATTACATTTTATTATGTAAGGTCCAAATCACCATGGTGTGAATCGTAAAAGGCAAAAAAGATATTCGTCGTTTTACACCAATTGGTGCAATATTACAAAATTAATATGAAAATGGTCCCAAACAGCCAATTCAAAAAACGTCCTTGTGCGAGTGACAGAGTGGTGCCAATAACTCGTGGTGTCAAACAGCAAAGAACCCATCATGTCAAAACGGCTGAAGGGATCTGTATGAAATTTGGCACACAGATAGATTATAGTTGGGAATAGCACATTGCCAACAGAAGCTAGTACAATATAATATGTCATTTCGACCCTATCAAATATACATACTTATAGAAATCATCATCATCATCATTTCAGCGTATTGCAGTCCACTGCTGGACGTGGGCCTTTCCTAACACGCAAAAATCAAAAATCCTAATACAAATATATCATGTAAATATCATCATTTATTTCAATGCTTAGGATGACGTAATAGGTAATACTTGATTTTATTTATTTACGCTTCACGATTTACGCTTAAGAATAAAACAAATTTAACTTACGACTTCTTCAATATGCAAATGTTCAGCGACCCAGTCGCGGCCCTCGCGAAACTCATCGTTGAGTCCCATCAAGTAGAGGGTGTCGAGGCCGTCCACGATGGTAGCGCCCAGTTCACCGGCGCCGAACACGCTCGACAGGTGAGCTCGCTTCGACAACGGCTTCAGCTCGTTCTTGCCCCAAGCGTACAGCTTGTAATTGTTCCATGCGTGAACCATCATCTGTGAAAGATAAAATAACATTAGATTTTATTTTATTTAATCATATCAGCCGTAGAATGTCCACTGTTAGACATCTAATCTCCAATAATATAATTAAGGATCATTATTTCTCTAAATTAATAGAAATAAATTAGTAGTACGTATATGTACCTGTTATATAATTATGTATGTTAGGATATATATATATATATCGTATTTAAGTACATACACATAGTGGTATACGTACCACAATATAAAAATCCTTTCCTCTACTTTTTGTTCTATTTTACCTTAATCCTCTTTTTCTTTCTCTCTTTAGTTGTACACTTCATTCATGCTCTCTTCTTTACATTTATCTCCTCTACACTCTAAGGTTTGCTGTAAGAGAACTCAATTCTGAGTTAAGCTCGCCTTTGTACGTGCTTTTTGTGTATATTGTTATTATAATATATTATTTTCTTGTGTGTAATAAAGTGTTAAAACAAACAAGACCTGTTATTCGCGGCTTCCATCTAACGGGATACTACGAATACTTGATTTAGAAGCATAATAATGAGAATAACATAATTCTCAATTCTTGTTTGCAAACAATAATGTTACAATGTTGGCACTATAATAAATTGTCAATTATAGAACCTCTCGGGTATAGTATAGCGATATGGATAACTTTTGTAGGAGAGAGAAAAGAACTTAAATTAAATTTATTAAATTAAATAAATAAAGTTGTGTCATTTTATAGTTTAAACAATATTTAGAGCATCTATCTGTCGACCGACTAAGCGATAGCCTTCTAAGTTAGAGACTTCATTAGATAGCGAATCTTATAAAGAATATGTAACGATGTCTAGGTGCCACGACACAATGATAATATTATTTTATTAATATTGGCTTAGGATACATTACACTATTCCTTTACGTAGCTCATATAGAAATAAACGCGTCTTAAAGCATCCCTTGACTCAGTATAAAAGTAAGCACAAAACAGCTGCCTTGACAGAAAATTTAAAATGTTTTCCGGATCATGTGAACAAATATTTTTTCATAAAGAACCGAGCGCATTTCACATTTCAAAGGCGTGTCGTGAACGAAGTCTTTTCAAAAAGAAACCTCGCAAAGGTCTCGTTTTGAACAAGTTTTAATCTCGACCGCTCCATGCCGAGACGGGACACTAATGAAAGGATATCGGACTTTCGTCGGGACCATTAATTATTATTAGGTGCCGAGAAACTTCGAGAGTCCCCAATGACTTGGAAAAACTGCGAGACTTAACCAATTACAATTTAAACAGAGGTTAGTGAGATGGAAATTTATGTTATTGAATGTCGTTCTTCGGAAAATGAATCTGAGAAAAAATTTTCTTCATTTAGAAAATGTAATAGCGACAGAAATATTAAATTTTTTTAATTTGTTACCATGAATTAGATTAAGATAAAAAGACTCGCACCTCACGAACATGCAGACGTTGTTGCGTTATATTGCTGACTTGAATTTCTGGCGCTTGTTCATCAGGAATAGATCTTCGTATAGGGTGACGTATGCGAGCGGATTGGTATGTATCATCCATAGGGTCCATATCACTAACACAGAGCAACAGAATCATGACCATGGTGAACGCTGTACCAGCGAGCGCCACACGCAAGAACCGACCCATACGCATTGCTACAGTTGCTGTTCACGTCTGAATCAGCTAAAGTCGCTACTGCCGATTATAAGTAGTCGCGATAAGGGTCACTAACGCCGACTAAGCCTGATAATACTGTTTTACTTTAAATATGCAAGGCAATAACATGTGTTCGAGCACTTGTATCAAATATTATCCGATAAATAACGCTGATAAATAAATACGATATTGGAGGTATTTGTTATCGTATTGCACATGCGCACGAGTCGGCGACGCGCGTTAGATTGATGAGCGGTCACCATTCACTGAACAATCTCAATATTGATGTTTGTAGATACTGCCGATCGATGCCAAAGAAAATTTACACCAATAACAACACACTTTGTTATCGTAACGAATTCTTCTAACGCTAACTTCAAGTCATGGGTTTTTGCATGTATATAATGTATAAAAGATCAAATAGTGGATTTAGAAACAAAATAATGAGTCAAAAAACTTGGTAAATATAAGAATTAGGTAGAAATAATGCATGAGTAATCATCCCTTAATTCGTGTGAGTGAAAACGGTCAAGGACTACGTCTGAGGCCTTCAGTTTTATTAAGTTTAATATTTACGTCTTCCTCGTTGGTAAACAGAATGTTATTTATTGCATATAAACTGGAATGCACTTCAACCCATACACGTCCCACTGCTGTGCACAAGTCTCCTCCAAATCCAAATCTAATTCTTGAAGGGAACTTAGCCTACTACCACTTACGGCCAGACGGGTTGGTATAGGGTTTTGTATCCAATTTTCCTTTTCTCGCATTCCTTTTGTCTGCACAAGATTACTCTCTTAGTCGCCTTTTACGACATCCACGGGTTGAAATGGGGTAGTGACATTATGTGTTCTTAATCAGTCACTACACGGAATTATGTACGGATACCAGAGTATCTACTCGGAATACCGACATTTACCGATGTCAAATATTTGAAAATGTCTGCGACCATTTAAAAATATTTAAACATGTGACAGCGATAATATCGAAAATAGAATAAGTCGAATCTCGAAGTTCTAAGTAGATCTTTTGGCGCTTCCAAAAGGAATTTCAAAAGATCTTTATCACTCGCATACATACGACAGACCCAACTTTAGTAGTTTTCTTTAAAGGCCCTTGCTTATCTGAAGTCTAATAAGAGCAATGGCGATCAAGAAGAAAAATATCAACTTTCTCGTTGTTAAAAATACAAAAAATAAGTACATCGTAGGTACACGGTTTTATGACAACAGGACAGTATGTATATTTATTACAAAATACGGACTAAGCATTAAACCAGGTTTAAATTGACAACTTTTACACTAAAACAATGTCTTATGTCAATTTAAACCTGGTTTAATACTTGGTCCACATTTTGTAATAAGGGGGTAAAAGTTGCGCGGGGATTCGCTCCTGTGGTTCTTTATTTGACCACTGCTCAGCTCCTATTAGCCGCAGCGTGATTTTATATAGCCTATGTTACTCAGTCATAATCTATCTAACGGAAAATAATTTTTGAAATCAGTCCAAATGTTAATTTTATTCGTTACAAACAAAAATATAAATTTTTCCTCTTTATAATATTGGTATAGATTGGACGACGCTATTACTACCCGTAGCCATAATATTCAAATTAAGTACGATAGTAAACATAGATAAATTCCTAAATTGCCACATAATGATAACCCGCGGGCTACAGTTGAAAAATTGTCAGATCATGCGTAAACATGTTGCGAAATCATACCTATACGACCAACGATAATATAATTATGATGCTCCCGACGTTACTTATTTGATCACTGCTCGGCTCCTATTGGTTGTAGCGTGATGGTATATAGCCTATGACGTTCCTCGATAAATGGGCTATCCAATGCTAAAAGAATTTTGAAAATTGTTTTAACTTTACCTCTTTTTTATAAATTAATAATTACAGAATAGTTTATGTATGTTGAGGTTGTTGAACGCATGATGAATATTTATGATTGGAATCGATACGCCCTAAAGTTTTGCCTACCCCAATGAAAGGCAAAGTTAAAGCTGTGCTACATGGTTATAAACTTGGCTTCCACAGAGGTGCCCTTGGTGGATTCCAACCGTGTAGCCGGCTGTTGTAAACCAAATTTCATACAAACTACGCGGATGACAACCAAGCTCCCACCAAGGTCACTCTGTTAGAAAGCAAGTTTAAAATAGTGTAGAACACCTATTAGTGATGATAATAATAATATACACATAGCAGCGGAGTAAAATATGCAGGCGACACTAACAAATAAGTATGTACTGAGTACGTAATCGGCCAGGGGTAGTTTATATATTTTGTAAATGACTTAAAACCGGGGCCTGTATAGATTATTTTCCAAATTATCATCTTAAAATAATTTTCTGCAGTTTATGCCCTTGCCTTGCATATTTATTTCCTGATAGGGCTTATAGGGTCCTAACGGCTTTCTTAACTTCGTTGGTGTTCATATAAAAATATCCTGAAGTTGTTTTTATGTGAAAAAACTGATGAAAGAAGATATACCTATATTTCAATCGGAACAATGAACAAGCTAAAGTAAGTCCTTACAGCCTACTCAATTGGAGACATTAGCTGTATTTATGTATACTATATATAAAGAAAACAGGCTTTTATAAACAGACAAGAAAAACAGATATTAATGACATCAAATTTACCTTCTGTCAGCAAAATAAGAAATTATGAGGGTGACAAACTCCTTGGAGATATTAGTGTGTGTGGAGTATACTCATTAGCTGTTTACTCACACACTGACGGCTGACATCAATAGAGATAACATACTATTTGTTATCAACTAAGTTCATAGCAATGTTTGTAGTGTGTAGATTCACTATTGTTTTGTATTAGGAGTTTAGCGGAAATAAAATTAAAGTGTCTGTTAGTAATATCAGAATTACAGCTTTTTAGAGTAGGTATATTTTTAAATTTTTGTTTGTCTCTCTGTTTGAGGTTAAAGTTTGAGGACTTTCACTGATGAATAGCTAATACCACAAGGAGTAACTTAGGCTGATATTATTTTGATTTTGGAAAAATATCAGGGTTCCCTGGAAAAAAATAAAAAACTAATGAATAAGGGGTTTAGTAGTCCACGCGAACGAAGTTGCGGGCACAGCCTGCTGGTCTTATATATTATGACTGCTTCGCTGGAGCAGCGAAAAGATAAAACTACTGTGCAAGAGGTCTCAGGTTGGATCAGGTTGGAAAAGGGAATTTTGAAATTGAATTGACTTTTTCTATCTTCAAATTCTCAGTACCAGCTGTTTGGGAATGAGGCTCGACACCAATTACATGGAATCATAAATAGCTGGAGAAATGTGGGTGTGCTACATCTCTGCCTACTTCAGGGCAAAAAGCGTGATGCTATGTTTTTTAACAGTCGTTTACATGCTACACGTAAAATGTAAGTCCGGTATACCAGTCGCTCTTCACCCAATTGTATGCAGTCTTTAAGTATTTTTAAAAACAACAAATAAATTTGAATGTTTAATAAATCCTATTTTATACGTGCCTTATATGTCTACAAGAAATAACATTGCGATTCAACAAGCCCAAACGGCAGTTGGAGCTATCAAACAGAAAAACAAGTCCGTTTAGTACCACAAAAACAAAATAACATATAGTGGCTGTCAGACATAGTGGATGATAGTGAAAAACAGTAGCCTAACCCCCTTAAGACAGGGGGGTAATATGTGCCGACACTGCCACGGCGCCGCAGCGGGAACGGGAACTAATCTCAGCATTCTCAGCGGGCGGTAATTAAGTGCGCGGCCTCCATTGCACTGCGGCCCGGGCCCGGCGTAAATCCCAACTCCTTCAGATTTACTGTTATAGCCCGAACAGACACCATAAGACCTCTTCCTCCACACACGTCTTCACACTGACTTATTACCCGTGTGGCCTCCCAACTATCACTTTAACTGCTCGCGACGCCACTAAACCTTTATCTCCTGAAATCTACTCCGCAGTTAAGTTTATTTGCCAATACTTTGTACCTTCACGGTTTATTGTTTCAGCTTTTGTTTTGTTCAACAATTAACTTTGAAATGAAACATCTAAGATAAATGTCAGCCTTTTAAAAGATCATAAATATTGTATAGCTCGTTGTGAGCTTATTTACATGTCGTGTCAAGAGACTTTCGTACTTATCAAAGAGATCGTAGTTTGTCAGAATTGCTGATTCGACGCTTCGACCTTTATTTTGTATTCATGCTTTCAACTTCAAAATGTTGAAATAATATCTTTCGATGTAGTACACGTAACCTACCGAGTTTTATACAGATGCATTTATTTACGATAAATATCGATGTATAATACCAATAACGATTATAACAGAAAATAAAGGGTAAGATTATTTAAGGGTTGAATAAACACAAGGGCGACTGTAAATCAAGAAATCTATTTATTACTTTCTACATCCGTGTAGTTTGAGAATACCTAATGTCACTACCCCATCTCAACCCGTGGGTATAGTAAAAGGCGACTAAGGGAGTAACTTTATGCAGATAAGAGCCTTGCGAGAGAAGGAAAATTCGAAACAAACTCTATACCAACCCATCTGGCCAGCGTGGTATAGTAGGCTACATTACCTCCACATTCTTTGAAGGAGACCCGTGCCCAGTAGTGGGACGTTTATGGGTTGAAATGATGAAAAATGATGATCATTACTTTTAGAACACAGTTGAATTATTGACTGAAGGAAATAATTAAGAAAACATACACATTCATGTTACATAAATATACTAAATAAGCAACCAACCAAAAAACAAACAAACAAAATACGTGTTAACAAAATAAGGAAAGTAATCCAAAAAAATTGCTTCGATATGACACTTAATCAACGTTAAACAACTGTTTGTTGATGAAAAAATGTAATCAAATAGCATCAGTGATTCACACCGTCGTCATTTTGTAATTATGTACGTGTTAAGATAACGCTATAATAAGGTTACGTTAAGTCTTTATCTAAACGACTTAATAAAATGTTAAACTGAGCTAAAGCGAGCGGACAACGAGAGTTTAACGAGGTGCCCATCCTCCCTTCGCCGCCACTCGAGGTGTCAAACTGACGCCCTGTCATTGATCGATTGTTGTCTGTCCCGAATCACATTAGTCTATTTCGCTTTTAGTCACCAGAAAACACATGCGTTCATCCTGATTAACGTGACGTTGGCATCCCCGAAATGCGAGCCAGCTACCCGTAAAATTAAAATGTACACACGCATAGCTAGCCTACATAAAAATTTACATGCGAAGATGGATTACGCTATTCGTTTCTCGTCAACTAAATGCTTGCGTTGCGCGAATTAAATTGCTCTTAAATCTCGAATATTTTATATTAGAATTACGGTTTTGCTTGCTATTATTGCTATTTGCTTATACGATGATGAACAATTTGTTATGACAGAACTGCCCAAGTTAGATGAGTTAGGCTGACAATAGAACTTAATTTATACTTATATTATAAAGCTCAAGAATTTGTTTGTTTGTTTTGTTTGAACGCGATAATCTCAGTAACTACTGGTCCGATTTCGTTTAGTGTTGGATAGCCCATTTATCGAGGGAGGCTATAGGCGAAGTGACGCGGGCTTCCCTCCCGTTGTTCTTTGTTTGGCCACTCCTCATTAGCCGTTGCGTGATCTTATATCTTATATATATAGTTTTTCAAATTGGACCTGTAGTTCCTGAGATAAGCGCGTTCAACCAAACAAACCCTTCAGTTTTATAATATTAGTATAGATTACTCAAAATAGTTTGCCTCTTACTGACAGTGTGCGAATTGTTGTGACTGTCTCAAATTCACTCTACTGTGAATTGTACCGCGTGAAATTCCTGTACAATTGTACATTTGCGATGTTCCAGAGTCGGCGTGTTGATGCCACTGGTTTGAAAACATTCATATGTAATCGCTTAAACAGTAGCGAGTCGTATGTCGACTTAAAACAAGTAATAAGCGACATAATTATCATAGTGATGAACGAATCTAAGTTAAGCTAAGTTGTTACTTTGCTGTGCACGACTGATTTCACAAATAATGAGTCCAATGCGAAATGTATTAAAGTATTATATACATAAGTAACACGTCATCAAAGGTCTGTTTGTTATGACCTTCTTACCGTCACGATAAAGCGTTGAATGACGTTACCAAAGACACGTACTGTTGAGTTTTTCTCTAATGGAAAATCTGCATAATGGGTCGCTCCCCGGTGATTCGATTTGTACGAAGCAGGTTATACTGAAGGCGCGCGCGCCGTCACCGTCGCGCCCTCTAATGGACCGCTTCTATTCGTCGACGGAAGACAGTTTTTGTACATCTCCCTTTACAAAGTAAACTCGCAAGTGGGCCGCCTTTGTAACTTAACTGCCTTTCACGATGATAAAACGAGCTATCGTCGACGTCTGTGTCGTGACAAACATGGGAACTCTTGTAAGCGATATCCAATAACGAACGCTTGATCGTGTTTTACGTCCTTAAGGCACGTCTAACTAAAGATTTGCGAGTTTCACTGTAACTGACCCGAGACGTGACAAAGCGTTAATAAATCATCAGTCGGACAGAAATATTAAAAAATATGACGAGGCACAACCAATTAATTACCGCAAGCGAGCGTAAACGCCGCTGTGTAACTATGTGAATTCATGAAACATGTCGGGATCGCACATTAAATTGGTGTTATTGCTGAAACAATAAAATCCTTTTTTATTTAGGCGCACGAGGGGAAGGGTCGGAATCGGAAAATATTTTAGATGGAGGTTCACATTTATCATTATCACGTCGACAACGTGGCAGGTCACTGCACCTTAGCGTTGTCCACTAAATCATAAATGTTGCAAGTCGGAATCATATTTTATCGTACTATACTTACATACATTTTATGTACGAGGAATGGAACAGAACATCCATCAAGAAATGATTAATTACGAGTGAGTTAGTTCACGCAACCTCGACACTACATGTCTGTTTACAGTCAATGTTTCACCAATCATAGTATAATTACAGCTTAAGAATTTTGAACAAATAACAAGCATTTACTAACAAACAACGTTTTAAGTAGTTATATGTAGTTACTTATCTATTGCAACGAGATACTTAATATATTTTTACTTTAGAAAGCCTCAGTGTAACAGCTTCTTTTAGCAAGGGTTTCATCGCTCTTAATGTTGAGTTAAAGGAGTCACCAATTTTGTTGAGATAAGATTTTCCTTTTACGGGATTACCCCTAGTTTGCCCAAGACATAAATTAAATTGATGTCTTAACCTTTCAAAATAAACCCATATCTGTTATGGAAAGTTTCTTTTATATGCATTTTCTTTTCTTTCAGTAGTCTGTAGTACATTTAATATGTACAACAGCATTCTTGCTTGATTATGTGTTACGAAAAACAGACTTCATTTCTGAGTGGAAGAGAAATAAAAGAATAATACAGAGAGAATGTTTCAGGCGTAAAGAACAAGAAAATGTGACTGGAGGGCATTTATATACGCGAGTAGTTAACGTGGGAGCCGTCAGGTGCGTCGAGAAATATATCCACAGTTCTCTAGTTCGGCATTCGACACCATTTCCCAAGAAAAAGGCTACACAAAATGTAAGACAAGGCAACTAGACACTGAAACCTTTGAGGATAAATAGTCAGGAAGACATAAAATCATTTATCAACATCTATTGAAGACGAGATAGAAATAAAGATTCACTTAAGATAAATATATTTATTAATGGAAGTCTTCTTTCGAACGATCAATGAATTTCCTTTGTCGTATGTACTTAGAATTTACCCGCTAACAATTCCAAAATAAACTGTTAGTGCTAAGTTAAGCAACTACTTCGTGACCTATACTGGTTGTTATATTCAAACTTTTAATATTTACGATACATTTTTGTAAATATTTGATTAATTCAATAGCGTGCAAAGAGGACATAATAAAGGTATGCTAAATTTGGAACAACAAAATAGAAAATCGATACACTTTACATAGTTCTATTATGGTTAGTTATAATCGAATATTCGGTGCCGGTCTGAGATGGTCAAGTGCCTTTGACATTAACAACTTACCTTTTCGTGTACTTCAATATTTATGTAAGTGCTTTTAAGTTATAGGAAAAATAGCCAATACTTTTTTGGTTTTATAATGGGAGGAAGATCTTTCTCGGGATTAAAAACTATCTGTAGTATTGGTGACTCGATCTTTAACGCAATGCGCAGGGCTACTAACCACAATTATGCTATCTTATACTGGAAGAGAGGGTGGGGCATTGATCTTTTAACGCACGAATCAGCTGTTTTTTTTTTTCAAATCACTCAATCTTAATAGTATTATAAATGCAAAGGTTAGGATGGATTGTCCGTATAGTGATGGAATAACAATACAATAATGTCACTACCCATTTCAATTTTTTTAAATTATAATCTCAAATAGAACATGAAATACTTTTACCGACATAAAAAGCGATCGGAGCCGCGGATAGATGCCTATATAAAGATTAAATAAATTTTTTTCTTCGAAATTAAATTACATTCCAGTTTAATCCAGTTCCAGTAAATAGCTGTACCTAACAATGGAGTTTCAAGGGCCTGATAATATTCGCATATACTCTTGTTAGTCCATCCATTGAAATGTATACATGTTCTCATGCAAGCCTCGGACAATGTAACACCCATTAAGGCTGGGGTATCTGTACCGCTCTATTTGTTCAGGACAGCTAGACGGAAGTTCGTGTAGGCGCGGATAGCCAACACTACCGCGCATCCGTTTTAACTAGTCCCTACAACATTCAATAGAGCAATACTAGAATATGAGTATAACTATTGACAACGAAAACTTACTTTAGAGATGGCATAGCCGTAGGTATTCTATTAGTATTGTAAATTATCGATATTTCTAGCTTTCCTGTTGATTTTGCAATTATTTTCTTTCATACAAATCTTATCCAGCCAATTACAACGAAAATAGATTTGGCCAAAGGGGACATTTCTACAAATTTAATGTTTTCAAATACGATACCCATTCAACGGAATTCAACGATATTAATTGAGAGTATTTAATTTTTGTCTCTCTATCAATTTTGTACAAGTTATACAAAACGGCACCATTTACTTAACAACAACTTAATCGCGTGTAGATTTTAAGTGCTAGCAAAAACATTTCTTAAATAATTACCAACCAGTTTAATGAGTGAAATGCTAGTATAGGCATTCTAGTTAGCGCCTGCAATTAAAATGGTTCCATTAGAAGTAGGTTCAGGTCAATAGCGCAATGGGAAACGAGGCCCTTTCAACCGTGAGTCCGATACCACACGCAACTAACGCACACATACATACTTCTGTAATTTCAAAGAAATGTGTATAAACGTATTTTTGTGCTAACAAGTAAAGCTCATTTGAACTATGCAAATTTCTTAAGGCTACTCTCATTACACAGAAAAACGAAAACACCGGACAAGGAATAAGTTTCTGTACCTATGGGAAAGTTAGATTGATGTAATAATGTTTTCACATTCAAATTTAATAATGTTTTCATAGATATATTATGTAAACACTGTTAGATTATAATCTATTGAATTTTTCTTGCCAAATTAAAATGTAGGAAATAATAATAATGTACCCACTACTAGAATATGAACAGGAGAAACCGAAAAGTATGAATTGTCATATAAATAGAATTTGTTTTAAGATGTCATAAAGTAATAACAACCTGATTAAGTTGGCCATTTTAGCTAGTACTTAGTACCTAGCTGTAGTCCTTACTTTCCAAATGTAGTCCTTTACTGCGCAAGCATCACTCATGGTACAGAAATGTTTTAATGGAACAGTGTGATGCATGTTTGAATAAATGGTAAAATATCTATGAAAACTGTCAAATAGTCCAGTACTTTTCGCGTGTTATGTATTATTTACACATATGTGTCCATTTCACTATCCATCATTTATTTTATTTGCCGATTGCGTGTACTAGTACCGTGCCTCCATTGGCACTTATAAATCTCTTAAACCACTCAACGGAAATTTATGAGGGTATCACCATCAGATTTATCATTTTTCACGGTATGTTGGCATTGACACGCAGACGAAGCCGCTGACGGAAGCTAGCAGACAATATTTTTTTAATAGGATATTCTCAAATTTTCTGCAGTTCAACTTGTCTCAAAATAAAAATAAGTAGTTTTATATATACTATTTTTTTCACGGCTATACTTCTCTCTAAGGTGAGAACTATACCCGGTCCTTTTGGAAGGCTTACGCGGAGACACAGGTCCAACAAGCAGAGGCCCTTAAAATTTTTAATTTAGAATGGGATGAGACGCTTACCGCTGCCATATCACAACTCGCATGCTTAATGGAATACTGACCTAATTAAAAATACGCATTTTTTAGGGGCATCGCAAAAGAAGATATTGCAGGACACATCCTATTTGTTGAAGCATACAATTAACTCTGATTTAATTAATCATGGATGCTTGTATTTTTAACGTATATAATATATACGTATACGTATACGACGGTAGATGCCGCTAACAGAAGCCTGTTTCTGTCCGTATCTCAATTTTGACCTATCTACCAATGGGTCAATTTTACATTAAGCATGCGAACATTTTTGTATTATTTTAATATACAGAGGTTAATGCAAAAAAATAACAGTCAAACAGCTAATCTGTCATACATTTGCCCCAAGCATAAACTCGAGAAAGAGGAAGGGAATTTTCGGACCCATTCACGATTTTAGTTGCAAACATCATTCGCGGCAAATAAAACACAAAGAGACATCATGAAAAAAGCCTTATACACAAAGACTAACCATCGATACGGTCCTTAAAAGCTATTCAATAAAAAGGCTCTCTTAGTACCGTGTAAGGCGAATTACGAGTGCTCCGTAACACACGGGTCGGAGGGGTAAATTCCCTGCGAGTTGTAACTTTAACTGCAACACCTGTGCTCTCCGTAAAATTCTCTTCGAATCTTAACTATGGGTCGGCAATTAATTCCAAGTGGCCTCTGGTTTATTATATTTCAATATGGACTTAAAAAAAAAGAAACGAACATTTGCGTGCCTGAAA
The DNA here is from genome assembly GCA_905147015.1 of Laspeyria flexula. Lineage (NCBI taxonomy): Eukaryota > Metazoa > Arthropoda > Insecta > Lepidoptera > Erebidae > Laspeyria > Laspeyria flexula. The sequence continues at coordinate 4,589,541 of LR989958.1, forward strand.
TCCAAACGTTTAACACTGATACACTTTATAATTAAATGAACATAAAGTGAACTGTAGGGACTTATAAAAAACAGAATAGTAGTAATTACTTTTCGTGAATTGGATAGGGACCTGACATGGTTTGCTGAATAAATTTTTTATAATAATTTCACCCACTAGTTATAGTAAATTATCATTAAAGACATTATTTTTGACTTTACAGAATTCCAAGACAAAGTCCAAGTTTAAATTTGTTGCAAGGTCTTTAACCCTGTAACAACTGAATTTAATCAAACTAAGAGTCGCTATCTACATAATATGCTAAGCCAGTCTTAAAGCTTATCCCGCGTCTGTTTAGATCTGTCGCTCGCACTTTTAGAAAATCCAGCCTTTTGATCATCTTATATGTCTTTCTGGAAGCTAGTAACCGATTCAAAATTCGGCGTCAGAAACTAACCTAGGCTACACTCGTCAATAATATAATTTAACAATTGTTTTCGACAATACAATGGTTTACAAATGTTAACTCAAAAAGCGACACGAATGAGTTGTCGGACTAAATGGGGCATGACGCGTGACGGGTTTTGTGAATTGTATATGTGCATAAATTATAAAGAAATGGAGACAAAACTGGTTCGATAATGGATACGTTTGGTGACAATGGTTACTGTGTATACTAACTTATTATTTAGTATTAACTTAACGCAATAAACCTCGAGGAGGTCGGTGGAATGTCCATTTTTATGTAGGAATGTTTCTAATGCTACGCTTGTACGTTAATTACTGAACTATTCACAATTCTGTTGGAACTAACTTTTTGTCATATACGATTGAAACGTTGAATAAAAATTTATTAGTATGTAAAACCTTGAAAAACGATTATACAAATCCCATGACGGAAAGTAGTTACCGCCACATGTGTAAACACACCAACGGAAATGCCAGCAGCATGACTTGTGCGGTACCGTCGAATGTTAAAAACCATAGTTATCATATTTACAATAATAAGTCAATATTAGAACAGTAAATGTCAAATCTTTTTATTTCATTTGGATCACATACATGATACTTATGAACGTCACACAAAGCCAAAAAATAAGGTGTCAGCAAATTTGCCTACGGCCAGTTCATTGACAAGGTTGAGATCTGAGAAGAACTTGGCAAGAAACTCAGGCCACTCTTTTTAATCTCCTAATATCTTTACATCTTACTAATATAAAAACACTAAATACATTTTTGTTCTTATCTAGACTTAAACCATTTATCAAAATCAGTGTAGCTAGCGGAAAAGAAAATTAATGATCCAAAACTTTCAAGTTCAAATCAGTATTTTTTGTTTTTACGAGCTCACTACACAACTTTTGTAATTGGTTTTTAATACGAGTTTCATATTGTGTTTAAAGATTGTAAATGAAAAGAGACATGTTTTATGAAATTTGAGATGACACCGAGAGTAGCGGATATAATGCCAATTCAATTATTTGTTTCCAACCACAGATTCCGAGTCTTCGTGTATTCATGTTAGTAAATCGAAGACAATGTCTTTGTAACTTTTCCCACAAAGAGATTGTTGGTATATGTCTTTACTACAGAGAAATCATAAACTACTCTCAACACATAAATATTTGACCAGTATGGCGTTATCTACTAGGCACACGTGCAGTCTTGTTAAGCCAAAAACACGCGTAACAAGTTAAAGTATGGAAACGTATGTTTTATGCATGTTGGCGCCATAAGCCGAAGGCGTTACTGCTCTGAATTCTCATACGCGCCTACATAGAGACATTTTATAAAAGTGCCGTATACGGAATAATTTATATTTAATGGCGGAGTAACGGTCATCTGTTATACGAGGGTGAGAACGATAAATCTGTAAAACATGAGATGTCAACGGACAAAGTAGAGTAAACTGATTTTGTAATGGCAATAGTACCAGTTACTAAAAAACTTTAAAGTAATTTCTTCTCTGGTTCATCATCATTATCATATCAGCCCAATGAGGTCAACTACTGGACATAGGCGAGCGAAAGCGAGCAATTTTATGTCTTTCTTAAATACATAATTTTATTGCCAGTATCAATACGCTTGTATTACATAGGTTCTTAAAAAAGTTTCTGCACATACCTAAACCAGCACGCAGTTTGTTAGATAACGTTTTAAAAATATTAAAAACACAAAGCCGTCATGTTTAAGCTGGCAGTTATTAAAAATTGAGAACAAAAAGCTCCACAGTATAAACCTAAGGCAGTAATATAACAAAGGCAATTTAGTTTCACTTTCGAAAAGTAAACAGTCCGAAACGCTTAATGTTAACATTTCAAGTTATTTTTAGCGTATAATTTTGACCGTATTCTTGCGCGGTACTGTTTAGAAGTATGGGTAGTATGAAGTAATATTGCAGCACGACTGAGCTTGAAATAGAAAAGCTTATCTTTGCTTTATAAGCGTCGAAGTGCAAGCGAGTTTATCTTTTGTGTAAACTTTCATTCGACGCCGCTAAGCCGCCTAGTTGAAGTCTTAAAGGCTTCAACTGTAAGATGCTCGTAGCTGTGCATTTTGGAAGAATGCGCCTTTGGATAACATTTAGCTTCCTTAGTGGAGAAGAGTAGATTCATTTACAATGCAATATTCACCTTATCAAATCACATAAAGTTCAAAATTTCATGACTATATAATAAGACCAGAAGAATTCAATGTTAATTCCAGATAACTTTTTAATATCTCATAAACAAGCAAGGAATGTCTTGATAACGGTTGTTACAACAAACATTTTTTTTTTTTTTTAAAGACAACGCCCGCACTAGGGAACAAGCCCTGTGTCGCGGGGAGCTTAACAAACATGAAAGTAACGGACACAAAGTACACCCAGACTAGAAACAAATATCCATGAATCACACAAATATTTGTCTCGTGTGGGAATCGAACCCACGTCACCCAGCACGGCGATGTAGTGGCGACCACCTTAACCACTGCGCCACGGCGACAGTCAGTTATAATATTAAATTATTTTATCAATTTATCTCCTAGTCTTTGGCCTAGGTTAGGTTTGAAGCCAAGTTCATTAGCTGAGAGTAGAAACGTCTGATATCTTATTTTTACCCGACTGCCAAAAAGGAGGGTAATGTTTTTATGCGTCTTGATTGTCCATCATGGTATTGCAAACGACATAGGCATTATGAGCTACGGAACCATTAACGGTTGACAGTATGCCAATTTATCTAATACAGATACGAAATTTGCATACAAAAGTAATAATTAATTGTTATTAAAAGTTATAGAACGTTATTCTTTGTTTGTACTAAAGAACTATAAAACATATTGTACCTGTAGAAGAATATATGTACATGGATTACTTTTACAGAATATAACACGCAAATTAAGCTGCGAGCGAAAGCTAGTTAAAAAAACAAAAAAGTATTTCATTAGCTGATCTCTTGAATGACCCTGTTTAAATCCTGTTTATAATACATTAGCATCATAACTTCAGTCATGAGTGCTTAATCTAGACTCTCCCCTTTGATGGATGTAATGCCGTTTTCACTCAACAGCTTCCCGCCATTTAACACTGGAGGGGAGAGCCACGTGCTGTCCGTTTTCCTGTCTGTGGTCGCAACGGACTTTTTTGTTATGGTAATGCGGTCTACCATTTTGTTTTCATGTTACTGACTAAAAAGCAACTGTTCTTAGGTGTTACGTCATAGTATATTCATTATTAAGGTTTCGTACCGTAAAGGAAAAATCCTAACCTTTATAGGATCAGTTCGTTGTCCTTCCGTCTGTCCGTATGTCAAGAATATTTTTCTTAAGAAGGCGTAAAGATTTGAAGCTGAAATTAATATCAAATATTCGGGTCTGCAATTCCTTGGCGCAATAAAAAATTGCATAATCGTACGGAACCCTCGGTGCGCCCGTCTGATTTACAGTTGACCGGTTTTTTTTTAAACCGATAGGTACGATTTTCTGATAGGATAGAGTACCTTACCTAACTATCTGAGAATTTAGCTATAGAAAACAAATTTCAATTCATGGATACAATATTGACATTTAAAAAAATGATAAAGCATCCTGAAATCACTACGAGATCAATACAAAACCATAAATTCAAGAAATAATTAAATTAAATTGTTCATGTGAAAGATTTTATTGCACATGCATTAATATATTATACAGGGCGAAGTCTGCGGGAAATCTGTGAATTTACGAGTGCAGACAGCGGGTACCGTTGTGCACTCATAGAAAATATTTGCATACCCTCACCAGTCCAGAACTGCGGTACTTTATACAAACCACTATATTATACAGATGGGAGAGAAAAATTTAATCACGTTAGTCTTTATTTATTGTTCAGAGTTAGCTTATTGCAGAAATTTATAATAGGAATTGTGCACTGTGGTCAAAAACGTTGATTTTGATTAAGAGATAGATATAGAATAGTCTCGATCAAACTAATAGTTAATTAATTATTAGTTTTAGTTAAGTTAATTATTTAAGACGCAAAAGCTCATTACAGTATGAAATAGTCATAATAATAACAAAACAAGCATAAAAAGTTATGACCTGAATTGTAGTTCTCAAAAACATACAGAGACTATGTTATTTACAAATCACAAAAATAAAATTACTTAAATAATAATAATCATTTATTTGTGAAAAATAGGTATGTACATAAAATATGTTAATTGAACAAATAGAGCTCTATGTTTTACAAATAGGTTAGAACTTATGAACTATACTAAACTTTTTTTTAAAACAAAAATAACTTATGAACTAATTAACTAATCTACATTGCCAAGACAATATACATATTAATAATTAATCCTAAAATGAGTTGTCATTTAAAAACTCATCTACACTGTGGTAACATTTATTAATGATTACTTTATGAAGTGATTTCTTAAATTTATGAAGTGGCATACATTTTATTTCATCAGGTATTTTATTGTAGATTTGTGGAGCGACACCAAAGAACCTTTTTTTCATTAGGGCGGTTTTACATGTCAAGTGGCATAGTTGATTCTCATATTGTTTTCGTATTGGGGTTGCTCTAGAAGTTGTCAATTTTTGAAATAGGTGTGGATTACTTTTTACAAACAATGCTGTTTCAAAGATGTATAATGATGGTAAGGGTATGTTGAGCTTTTTAAAATATGGAATTCAACTATCTGTTATTTTTAAACCACAAATTGACCTTATGCAACGTTTCTGTATCTTGAAAACAAGCTCTCTGTTTGTTGATTGTCCCCAAAAAACAAGACCATATCTGAGGCGACCAGTCCATGATATGCTAATAATAGTGTTTTATTATCTACTTTTTTAGATAACTGAGAGACTGCATATGCAGATTTGCTTAGTCGTGTGCAAATTTTTTCTAAATGAGGTTTCCAAGTTAGATATTATCGATTGTGATTCCTAAGAAAGTTGTGTTACATGTTTTTTCTATTATGGAGTTATTAAAGGTAACATTAAATAGTGGATTTTCAAGTCGTTGGAGAATATGCATCACTTTTGTTTTATTTAAATTAATTACAAGATTATTATTATTAAGCCAATTTATAATTTTATATAGTGAATCGTTGATGTCATTTTGGTAATTATTAGGATTATTACATTCTATAATAGCTGTGCTGTCATCAGCAAAGAGTACCATATTTTGTCCTGTAGCTTTTGGGAGATCATTAATCATACTTAGTATAAAACAAATTCGCTTTCTCTGTCCTATATATGCCTAAATCTTTAAACCACGCAACCGATTTTGATGCGGTTTTTTTAATAGATAGACTGATTCAAGAGGAAGGTTTATAGGTATAAAATACATTCCACGCGGGCGAAGCAGCGGGCGGAAGCTAGTATAATATATATTCCAAAAAGGAGAGGCCCTAGAACGTTACCTTGAGGTACACCATATTTGTTTTGCCTAGCTTCGGATGTGTATATAGTTTCAATTTTAGTTTTGGGGCAAATCCTAGAAATCTCTGTGTATTGAGTTCTATCATTGATATATGATTCCAATAGTTTCAATATATTGCCAGTAATACCATACCCATGTAATATTTGCAGTAAGATCTTATGATCTACAAAATCGAATGTTTTTTCATATCTGTATAAATAGCACAGACATGGTTTTTTCTATCAACAGATGACATGACATTTGATAAGAAATCATATAGTGCCATATTAATGTTCATATTCTTGCGGAATCCATTTTGTTCATAACAAAATAATACAGACTTTTCAAAATAGGCATAAGAAGAATTATAAATTACTTTTTCAATGATTTATGAGAAAATAGATAAATCTTTGCAATTGGTCTGTAGTTTTTCATATCATTTTTGTCATTTCTTTTATGACAATGACAGCGTTGAGTACAATTTAACCATCGTTTTGTTGTTTAGTTCTTTGGATGCACTAATAATAATATATTACAAAGCTTCCAAAGCTACAAACAATATTTGCCGATGATGCTTTAATACATACTCGTATAGGTACATAAAGTACAAAGTCTAGTAGTTTTAGTTTTTAAACCAAAACAAATTTTAGAAGACAGTTTTTAGATAAATCACAAATATACTCAGTGATTTTACTAAAGGAACAAGGCTCAGAATCTATAAATATAAATATTTCTTTGCATTGTATCTGTAAACACTATCATTAAAACCTGTTTTCAACGATAGAATCTTCTTTTAGTAACGACGCGTCTTCCGCGTTATTCTATCGAATTTCCTACAAAACACAGAGTCAATCGATTATTCATTCATTCACCATTCAATTGCCTGACAAACCCTTGTTCGGGTTGTCGCGACGAGGTGTTAACATAGCGATTTTGTTAGCTATTTTGATGTAGAATAATCAAGACTAACTTTTGAAATATTGATTTTATTCATTCAAGAACTTTATTGCACAAAATATAATGTAAGGGTATAAAAGGTGGGCTTAATGCTAAAAGCATTCTGTACCAGCCAACCTTAGGGTGATGCAGAGATGAGAACCAGTAGGTGCAAAGTAGGAAAAGATGTAAGAATGAAGAATTGATTCGTCTTAGTATTGTCCAATGTGAGTAAAAACGAATATAGAATTAAAGTTACCTTGTCTAGATTACCTAAAATAATGACAAAGCGTTTTCCAAAGATACGCCCTTCCCCTCCTTCCCTTTTGCGGTTAAAACAATACATCAAATGTTAATACACTGTATAATCGGCAGGCATGGCTGAACTGTAGGATCACTTTACAGTCATATTTCAGTTGGTTACTAATTGTTGGAATTACTTACTTGAATTATACCTACAGTAAAATTTATGACGTGTATAAATTATAAAGTGTTAAAAATCTTACCAACGCTTAACACTTAATAATACTTAGCAATATAATTATATCACGCTCATGATCATGTAGCATCATCAAATTTATTAATAAGAAATATAAATATTTATATTATAGCATTGTTGATATATAATATTATATCATTTAAAACAAAGAGAATATTACTGTTTATTGCTAATATGCCCACCTGATGGTGTATATAAATTGTAACAGCTCCTGGGTATTGGCAATACCGAAGACAGGTAAGCAGTCAAGTCTGTGCCTAACTTAAAACTAAACTAAGCTAACAGATAAGCGTCTGCAAATGCCCTGTAACACTTAGAATGCACTCCATATCTAAGTAACTGTACTTAGATATAGACTGCATTCTAAGTGTTGATACTAATTAACTATCATCGCCGCTGTCTTCGTCGGCATAGCTGAAATAACACTGACCAAAAAATCATATAAGTAGACTGTGAGCTGACCCGTTGCCTTTGAAGGGAAAGATAAAGTACAACTGTCAAGATACCTATCTGTCGTAGCGAAAATCACGGACAGACTGCAACACTAGATATTGGGAAAGTTTTGAGGGCAGCATCGGCAGCACGGTTTGGCTTTCACGATCGCGCTCTATATCAAGAGTTTTATCTCGCTATTTTACTGTTATTGCCATTTTACTGCAATTGGTAAGTAAAAACAGTATGTCAGGGTATATAGCTATATGGGAGAAATGTTTCTACACCGTATGGCGCGACGTCACGCTTCGCGCACCGTTTGAAGCCGTACTTTGTATTATTACTTAGATTTCGCTGTTTCAATTGTGTCACAGATTTCATGAATCAGTAGTTTTTTATATTGACTAACTCAGTTAGTAATAGCTAGAGGTCATATAATGGTAGGCCATGTACGCTCAGTCTTATAAAAGAAGACATTAACATGGATTGTTTAGTGGCGCAATGGTGAACAGTTACCTTAACACGTTGCTAATAGAGTCTAACAATTCAGAATGTAAATAAAAAATCTTATTAACTAACGTCCGCTTGCAGCTTCACCCACGTAGACCGTAGTAAAATTATTATTTACGACTAATTTTATGAACAGTTTGTCTATATCCAAAACTCACAAACATACTAATAATAATAATGTAGAAGTATATATTACAATTGCAACGTGTATATTACAATAGTCCAGTAAGTAAAAACAAACCATTTCAAGACTATAACTATAACTATAAAGAATATATTGTTGAAGCTAAGTTAAACCGAACGACAGTCGCTGTGGGGTATAGAGAAAACTCGATTTATCCTAGTGGACAGTCCCTAACGAGCGAACCTCGGCTCACAGTCTCAACGACTGCCAATAGCACAAGGACATGGAAAAGGCGGGCAATGATGTGTGTGCTCACCAAAATGTACGTTTTTGTTCAGCCAATAAGTTTCGTAACATTAAATGGATTTTAAAATTATATTTGCATTATTTTCACAGAAATTATATTATTAGACGTTTCAGGTATTAACTTAGTTATTACAGAATACTAGGAGTGATTAAAATTTCCTAGTTAATAGAAATAGGCTCGCACTCTAACAGGGTACCAAACATGTACCCTTCAGATCTGCCTCATCATCATCAATCCAACCGATAAAAGTTCCACTGCTGGGCACGGGTCTCCTCCAAAAAATGTGGAGGGAATGTAGCCTACTATACCACGCTGGCGAGACGGGTTGGTAAAGGGTTTGTTTCGAATTTTCCTATCTTATATTCCTCTTGACTGCTCCCTTAGTCGCCTTTTACGACACGCACGGGTAGAAATGGGGTAGTCACATTATATATTCTTAATCTGTCCGGCACCTCTGCCTAACCCTTCGGAAAGAAAGTCAACATGTTATGTCATGTAATTATTGCAAAACTACATATCTACGTTCTTATTCAACACAAAAATATCATAAATGACTACTACATTTCCATTGATGTTAAAAATAATTTGATTAAAAGTCCTAGGTTTTTTTTACTTAAACTGTCATTATTCTGAGAGCACTATAATGTACATATAGTTATATTTAATTGAATCAGTAATAATGATTAAAATCGCAGAAACAAATTAATTGCTATACCACCAACCAGTTTAATCCCTGCTATCATTAACGATACAATAACGGACTGTGACAATTTAATTAATCGAGTTTCTAGGTCACTACGTCAGCGAATATTTTCTCAAATAATGCTTTGTTAATGTCGTCGTGCATTTTATGGATACAGTTACCTATAACGAGCTAGATTATGCAGATTTTTTCAGTTTATATTTGTATTTTTTTGTTTGTTGTACTAACAAAATTAAGTTAATGTTCTATCTAGGCAAAGCTATGCAGTAATCTCTAAATATAATCTAATACGTCACCAATTTAGTCAGAATAACCGTACAACATGCTACCGAATGAATCACGAAACGGATTTTCCTTACGATATCTATCAACTTTACTAGAAAAATTTCTACGACCAAAAGCTTTCACATCACGTGTAGCAATTGAGATTGTATCGAAACGCGACGGATAACTCGGGGATGCATGAAAGGAGACGGCGAACAGTGCGCAGTGGAAGCACGTCTCTCCTTAATATTCCCCGTAACAGCCTGTGGCTGGTGCACGTCACAACTACGCCAACGCCCCGCTACGAATCGACCAACTTTAAAGAAATCTCTTTATTCGAATACGACGCCGTCAAGTTTCTAAACGCTTCCAACTTTACTGAAAGTCCAGTCGATCTTTGAATTCCAAATGCAACTAGCCTTCCAGGTCTGCTCTCTAAACTTTATTTCATTACTCTTGTATAGTAAATCTGCACACGTTTTTTATTGCAATTTTTTAATACATTTAATCATATTAAGTCAAATGACAAAAACATTTATCAATACGTCGTTTGTATTGTGTAAACTCAAACAATACACATAGCGAACGTAAATTGGGAATATAAACAGAACACAGACAGTAGCGTCATGCGGGTGGAGATAAAACTGTATCAGTTTGTTGAATTTTGGTTACAGCTCAAACAATAGTTTACTTACTCCAGTGAACTACACAATAAAACAAAGTTTATAAAAAACACACTATCCGTGTGTAAATGACAACGTGAAATAAATATCAACAACGTAATAAAACATAGATAGAGAAACGAATCAAATCTGTTTAAAAGCTGAGCTTTTGAAACTTGTATTAATGTTTTCGCCGAGACAAAGACGTTGAAAAATAAAAAGACCACAAAGTTACAAGCTTTTCTCGAGACGAAATGTAATTTCAAAGTCGACGGAGCTAAGTTAACGCCGGCTCTTGGCTACTCAACAAAATTGGTGATTTATGTCATGTAAGGGTGCTTTCCTTTGACATGATCATGCCACTATACACCTTCATAATATATTTAGAGAAACATTTTAAAAATTCAAAGAATTCCCTGCTCAGGGACATACGAATAACACTGAGACGAAGGTACAAACCTTGGTTATAAAGAATCCAGAAAGACACGGTATCATAATTCTTAGAGAGGTGTGCGTGTAAGAAACTAATTAGGGGTACAGAACGCGACAAAGCCTCCGACTTGTCAGTTATGCATTGTTTACCGACATAATGCTCTCTTGTTGTTATATTTTACTTCGACGACGAGTTTTTATATCGAAATGTTTAAAATGCCAGCAGGCCGTTTAACAAAATCGATACATATCTGATGCAGCATTTTCGGTTACTAAAACTTAATGAATTTTGTTTCATGTTTTTATCTTAAAAATGATTGCAAAATGTCAGTAATGATTTGCTTGTTATTCTGTGACAGCGGGCTACTGATGAGCCACAAATGACGATGCGACGATTGGCTAAGTTAGCGTTCGGCACGTACATTATCCATTCAACGGCAATGAGGAAGGACGCCGCGCTTGAGTGCGCACCATTCAGCTCAGAGTATTCACTGAAATCTCTCACTGAATGCAATTACAAAACGTGCCTTGCCTTGTTTACTTACTAAGAAGTCACTAATTGCTTAATTTCATATAAAAGAGTAGCCAGCAGTAGTGGCAAACATAACAAAGATCGAATGTGCGTTGCCGTAAACACGAACCGTTTGATTTCCTCGAGTAAGATAATCAAACATTGTATTCCATGGGTGAACTTACATAAATTACGGTTCAGCTAGATACCACTTTCGTATCGATATAATAAATACAAGGGAATTTATGTCAGCGTTTAATCTGAAGACAAAATCGCATTGGCAGTCACGAGGCGCATTGTTGTTGGGCAATAAGGTTTTCACACGACCCTCGCGCGTGCTTGCCTCCTACCAATATCACAAATAATGTACTTATATTTCAATAAATTCATCTTGATGGAGGGATATGAAAGTCATGATCTCTAAGTTATGACAGCAATCTGGACAATATCTTTGATCTAAGCTATAATTGAATATAGTAATATATGTACAAGATATTTATTGGTTCGTGGAGTAATTTTAATATGCCAATAACATTTTAGTATCTTAAATATAATAAACATAGAAAACTTTATTTTATTGATTATCTCGTTTGTTTTTGCAATGTTATTTTTAGTATTCTTGATGTTAAAGTTCGCAATGGTAATCATAGTCAATTGAGACTGAAACCAATTACCGTAAGTACATTATTATATAAAGCATTATTATAAATTAATTAATTATTTGCCAGACAGATAGATCTCGAATTACATAGAAAGTACACGGACCACTTTCAGATTGCGGTCTGAGACCTAAGTAATTGAATGAAGATGCCATTCAGTCTAAGGATAGAAGAGATTGTAGAGTATTTTGTGCCAACCTAAATAGTATGAATTAAAGATTTAAAATAATATTATAGAAGACTCTAGTTATTAATTGGTTTGCCTTTAGCAAAGCTTAGAATATAAATTCGGTAAATCACTTTATATGAAAATTATTAATAGTTTTGATAAAAATAAATAAAAGCTTCGCAAACTAAAATATACTAAAACAACATAGGTAATTAAAACTTTTTTAGAAGCTCGTCTAGGCACTGGGGTCGTATTACAAATTGACCAACATTTCATCTCACCGTATATTTTTTTCTCATTCCAATAGCCCGCACAGTAATTGCTTTATGTGGAGTACAACATGAACAATCGTTATGCAAAAGAATCGATTCATTGGTTCGTCACAGTCTGTTAGAAATGAACAAGCATTGCAGCCGATTCGGAAAAAGACATCTCATTCGAGATCCAATTTACGTTGGAGCGGTAGAAAACCGCATATAATCCTGTTGCGGAGTTGACTCGGCAAACAATTCATTCCAATTTCAATTCAAGTGTGTGCCGAACCTACCGGCCGTGGGCAGCCATTACTATATTTTTATCTAAACAAACTGAAGGCTACGTTTTGCGCTTTTAATTTTCTTTAACACGACTACCGCACGAGGAAAATGGTTATTAAAATTTAGCAGATTCTACATTGCATTTTTTTTTTGGAACCGACCATCTAACATTCTTATAGCAAGTGCAAAACAGATATTTTTTTGTCTATTTGTCAATGGGCAATGCGAGGCATCCCTCAGCGGCCGGTTACCTAAAAATAACATATAAGTATGTACCTATTAAATATACGAGCAACATTGTTGAAAGTGTGAAACATGGTACAAAACTAATAAAAATTCTAAAACATGATACAATTGATAAAATCAGAGGGTTACCTGTGTACCGCGACATCGTCCATTCAGACAGTCATTTGCATTGATTACTGCGATCATAGAATAATTTAAATATCTACCGAATCATAGATGTTATCAGTTCGGTTACATGTTATATTATAAGTAACTTATGAAATTACTGAACCGTGATTACAATGCATTTTTGAATAGCTTTGAATACATTTTGGAAATATAACCAACACCATTTGGTATTGATGGTTACGTTTTAGAATATTATAATCTACTGAAGTTTATATTTATGAATTTATGTGCAAAAATGTGGAATTATCATACAAGTAGGTAAATTACGTACAAAGATGTAGGTACTCATTTGCGCAAAAGTATATAAGGAAAAATCTTGCAAATTACGCATATGCCTTAATATTTTCTTGTCATGTGCTGAAGAATTTACAGTAAAATATTTTCAGATTAGCATTCATAAACACAACGTAATACTTATGCAGATAAATAAAAATAATCAAATTAGTTTTTACATTTTCGTAAACAACTTTGTTTAATTTTTTCACAAGTAAATTAGATCAACAACCTCAGTGAAGTCTGGCAATACGGTCGAATTTCCGAAAACATTTCGATGGCTTCCTTTGAGGTGAAATCAAAGTTCGTATTAAGCAATCAAAGTTTACTCAGTACACCAAGGTGGCGAAATTTCGCTTATCTATTCGAAGTCGGGAAATATATTTACTGTCATTTTTATCAGATTCAGTCGTAACTCTTTGTGGTTTTTGCAAATACCGCAGGATGTTTAGTTCGAATACATTGCCACAAACCATTTCTAAAGGATTTATAGGTAACGCATGACTGGTGTGTAAATTCGACGCTTTCATTCCACCATTGATATATTTCTCTATTTTCCGTTATTTTTACAATAGAACGCTGTTCATTTTTATTGTTAACGTAAATTTGATGCAAAAAAGAATTACGTGGGTGCGTCAAAATTGCACCAGATACGATTTTCCCCATTGTCATTTTGTACGCGAGTAGTTTGTACGACTATAACAAGCGTTTCCACTTGAACAAATCATGTGTAAATTTGGACTTACATAATAGAATCTCTCGGCGACTTGTTAAATGTAAACTAAAATCTTCCTGACTTCTTAAAAGGAGAGAGAATGGAAAACACGGTGCTCGACCCGGCTCGCGGGTGTCGCGGGTCTGGGGCGACGAAGTTGCTCGTTTTATATGCAAATTTTCTACGTCCTTATGAATATGAAAATTTTCTATTAGAACGTGTCGTTGTCAGCATTCCCTTGATGTACTGGCAATGATGGCTTCTTTTCATAGATTTTCACCTTTCAGCAGTATGCCATGACGATGCAAATTGAATAAGACGCTCCGCTGACACTTTAAAGTGCAATCACTGCACGCCTTTTAATAATCTTCGTTATTACATCCTGAAGAGAACAATGTTTTATGCAGAATGACAAAGATTTTAATTCTTAAAATCTTATTGATTTGACGATTTAGCAGTTCCTCGACTTCATTATTAAATAAGTTTGGTAATTAGAAATCCCAACTTTGATAATACAAAGGAATGGCAATATTATAATTTTATTAGGTAAGGCAATAATATAAAATATACATCTCAATTCTACAAACGTAAGTACATCTTTAAAAGTAAACTGTACTAATACTATAAAGATGAAGAGTTTGTTTGTTTGGTTGAACGTGCTTATCGCAGGAACTGGTCCGGTTTGAAAAAAAAAATTTAAAAATTTTATCGAGGTAGACTTTAGGCTATAAACAATAACACTACGGCCAACAGGAGCTGAGCAGTGGCTCGAGAGCGAAGCCCCGACCAACAGCTAGTAGGTATTACTTAAAAATGCAATGAAGAGAAAATTTAATCAGAGCATAATGAGGCACATGTAGTGGCAAGTTGGAGGCTCACGAGGTTATACCTTAAACGGGGGTTTGTCGGTGTTGGCGAGGTGCGGGAGGCCTCGGGCGATGCATACAGGCACGTAACTACTCCCTCAGGACCCAGCCTGCGACATTCACTGAATATCTTTAAAGTTAACGGCACACGCCGCGCCACTTTCAAACTTCGACTTACACAAAATGTATTAAGCCTATCGCCTGACATGTAGCCTTGCCTCTATGTTATAGGTGAAAAGTTGTAATGGTTTGGAGGTAACGTAAATTTAAGCTTCCCGCGCACTTTTGAATAGTAATTTTTTAACACTCTTGTGAAAATGACGATATTGTCACTTCATAACACGTCTCGTCATAACGTGCGCGCAACTCCACGCATATCCAAAGACCAGGGGGCCAATTCTACTAATTATTTTAGCAATCAAACGCAATTGAAGCGCTATTGAACGACTGTATTTGACAGTTTTCTTATTCTACTAATACAACAACGATCGAGCTTCGATCACGTTTCAGCTGACGCCGACAATCGATCGTAGGTAATCAAAACTCAATTCTGCTAATTTGATCGGACGTGAATCGAACGGTCAGTCGTATTCTACTAATTTTTTGACACTGTGAATTGGAACGCAGTCGAACTCCAGCGCATCTTTAAACGTTGTAAACTGTCAAATTTAACGGCTTTGGTAAAGCTAGTAAATTCGTACTTTTTCTCGACCGAAGCTCGCTTGTTTCTTGTTTGTTATTTTAAAATCATGATGTTTTACATGAATTATTTGGAAATAGCCCACGAGGCTGACCTTCGAAGGCAAAGAAGAGTAAGAAGTGATAATTTGTCGATTAGAATACGTAATAGTGCATTTAATATGACTAATCGTCAATTCTTAAAAACGTACAGACTTTCTAAAAGCATTGTTAGGTCTCTTATTAATGAAATAGAGACATACATGCCGGTTAAGCGTCGTTCTGATGCCCTTGATGCGGACGTGAAGGTAAGAATTTTATAAATTTAAATTTTAACATTAATTAAAAACTGCACCGATTTCAAAAATATGTAAATAAAAACATTTACTTATCTTTTAGATTCTGGTGGCACTGGCATTTTATGCTAGTGGCTCATATCAGACACTGGTGGGCCAGTTAAAGTGCCACTCTTTATCACAACCCTCAGTGTCTCGAGCAATGCACCAAGTGACGGAAGTATTAAATCTGCCGCATATATTTAATAAGTATGTTAGTTTCCCAATTACTCGAGCAGACCGTGAAAATGTCAAAAGAGAGTGAGTATAATAAAATAATTATAACTACTTTTCAGAGGTAGGTGGGTACCCATTAATATTAATATATATTAAAATGTGCTTGTAGATTTTTCAATAAGTTCAAAATGCCAGGTGTTCTGGGTTGTATAGATGGCACCCATGTAGCTATAGTAACACCATCTGAACATGAAGAGAGATACTATAGTAGAAAGGGATATCACTCCTTAAATACATTAATTGTAAGTATATTAATTTATAATAATTATTATTCAGTTGTGATTTACTATAACTTATTTAATGATTTCTGATACAATTTTTTCAGATTTGTGATTCCAATGCTAGTATAATGTGTGTTGACTCTAGCAACCCTGGCTCAATACATGATAGTGCGGCTTGGACTAATAATCCTTTAAAGGCCACTTTAGAACAAATATTAAATAATACTGAAGAGGAATTTTATTTATTAGGTATGTTCTTGATTTTAAATTAAATTTTCTTGTGTATGTTTTTCAAGAAGTAAAATATTAATTCTTATGAACAACATCTGAGCAATGATAAAAGCATATTTAATTATATTTCATAAACTTATTAGTTTTTTATGTTACATATAGGTGATTCAGGATTTCCTTTACGGAGGCTTATGATGACACCTATTCTAAATACAATTCCGAATACTCCAGAAGCATACTACACAGAGATGCATATGACTGTGCGGAATGTTGTAGAGCGTTGTATTGGTATTTTAAAAGGAAGATTTAGGTAATAATAACCAAAATCAAGGTTGCTATATTTTATAAAGCAATTAAATTAATATCATTTTAATAATATACCATAATATTTTACAGGTGCTTATTAGTAGATCGAAAATTACATTATAAACCAAAAGAAGCTGCAAAAATAATTAATGCTTGCTGTGTTTTACACAATATAGCCCTTAATTGTCAGATCCCAGTAAATAGTGAAGAAGAACGGGCTATTTTGGAAAGAGAAAGACAGGAAAGGGAGAGGGATGCTCAGATAGATGCAGCGCGCCTATTGCCTACAAATCTTAGGGCTCAGAGAGCAAATGAACCACTGTTGCAAGGCCGTAGCTGCCAAAACAATTTAGTGGAACGTTTGTGTAGAGCTAGACAATATTAATATAAAAAGTTTGTTTGTAGATTAATAAGTACCTAGCATGTAAGTCATAATATTACTAATATTTAATTATGGAATTATAATTTCTGAAATAAAAATAATCTAGGTCTTAAATTTCTCTCTGGGAAGAATTAACATGTATACAAACTGTCATACTCAGAGACGTTACTTTACTTTAAAGTTTATTTTGTAAAAAAGTGTAATTCTTAAGTCGATACCCCTAAAGACGATTATTCAATTAAAAATTGTGTTAATTACAGATTACTGCTAAATGAGCTGCAGAATGATGAATCTGAGTGCGGTCGAGTCTATTAGGGAAACTATAATAACTGGAATTAGTTGTTATTTTTTTGTCATGATGTTTACTAATGTAAGAATGTATAAGATTATTTTTTCCTAAGGTAAATAAGATTATAAGATTGATTTAAAAAGACATGTAACACAGTGTATTATTAGGTAAAGCTCAATTAATGAAAATCTTAAGTTATAATTCCCTTATAAGTTTATTATGTTACACATAATTTTATTAATTGGGTTTGAATTAAATAAAAAAACTAATAAATTACTAATATATTGTATATTACTTAACTATATTTTCATTAAAAAGTAAATAATTATTGATGTAGTTCAGAGGACCAAGTTAAATGCATTACTGCAGCTGAAACAAATAAAATATTGTGTTTACTTTATATAATTTTACTTGTTAAAAGAAATCAAAAGTTAGAATTAATAACCAGGATTTTATATTTGAAATGACTATAACTTTACATTATATCTTGTCAAGGCTTGCTGCACAGCTTCAGCTATCACCTGCACAGCTTCAGCTATCACCTGTACAGACCGAGCTACACTAGCAGAGACTCGTGCTTGTTGTAAATTGGCTTCAGCTACCAGCTGCTCAGTTCTGGCTCTTATTTCTTCTACACGTGCTACTGAAGCACGGGCTTCTTCCAGTTCTGTACCACCTACAATGGATTAACAATCAAAATTATATTTTGATACTGGGATTATTATATTTTGCCAGTGTATGCCATGTTGTAGTATTTATAAATAAATACCAACCTCTCTCTCTCTCTCTCAACGACCTCTGTCGAGCTCCAACCGCCCGTCTGTTTCTATTTCCTGGAAACAAAAGTTCAATGGTTACTTATATGTAATGTATGATATAAAATTTCAATTCTAGTTCTGTTAATATTATTATTTCATCATCATCATCAGCAACCCATTAAATCCCATTACGGGGATCGGGTCTCCTCTCCTCTAACTAGAGAGCTGAGAGGGTTTAGGCCATAATCCACTCACGCTGGCCTAGTGCGGGTTGGTGGATTATTATTTAGCATGAGTTAATAAATTAAACACAGTAAGCCCACAATACCCTCTTATAGAATCTTGGAATAGTATAAATACTTTTAAAAAGTACCTCTTTGTGGCATTGTATTGTTCTCAGGGCGAGGCGGTTCTATTTCTATATGTGAATAGGTGTTTTCTGTGTTGGGGTTGTTTTCCATCACAATATTGATACGAGAACTAGGGCCTGGCTCAGCCATAACCTGTTCTGTGTTATCGTTATTGTGAGAGCTTGTTTCAGGTACAGGCTCTGACAGAAACTCAATAGCTGACAGGTTACTGAAAGTTTAACAACGATTATTAATAAAAAAACAGATTGCTGGTACATATAAAATTTAAATTAAAGTATCTATTACTCACAGCGTGGGCGAGTCTTCTACTATTTCAAATGTAGGCTGTGGCTGTACTTCCTCATAATGCACCTAGAATATTAAAAAATTATATTATTATCATAATCCTAGCATACAAATCTTTTTCAAAATTAGAATTACTCTATCCAAACAAATTTAACTAGGTACATACATATATTATTTAACTACATAACAAAATGCTATTACTGTAAATAAACATAATGCCACACACTGTTGGGCAATAATATGTAATGTTTATTCAATATATCCTTTTGGAATTTATTACTTTAATTTGTTATTTTTTTACTTAGTACATGTAAAAGTAATTAAAGTTCTAGTTATTATTGGTTGTGTGTGACCTGAGAGTTTGAGCCAATTCACATCATATCTCTACATTTTTGGAACAAATGTACTTTATTGTATAATTGTTTGATAATCATAAATAAATGACTTCTTATTATTATTTAGCAGGTATTATTGTTTTTATTAATTCTATGTCATATATTTTGTCTTGAGCAATATTTTATGTACTGACTTACCTCTGCTTCCACTATAATAGGATCTCGACGAACTCCTGCAAGTGGACCCACATCTCTGCCTATCAGAGATGCCACTCTGTCCTCCAGAGCTGTCAGATTAGGTGCATCATTAGGCCCTCCTCCTGTACCCTGTCGTGTCCTTGTAATGGAGGTCAATTTAGTCCGTACTCGGCATTTGTAATCATTCCAGAACTAAAAGAAAATTATTGAATAATATAATACACATGGTGATTGTAACTATATGAAATAAACAAATGTTTGTAAATAATAATAAGGTCTCAGTAGTACTTATAGATAAATCAATGCAAGCATTAATACTTTTTACACCACCCTTAAAGATTTAAATGAACTTGCTAATTAATACAATTAATACAACTTAAGACTTACACGTGACCATTCTTTAGGTGTTCTAAAAGCACCTTCAGAATTTAAAATTCCAGCGCACTCTGCCCAAAGACGGCCAGCAAGGGCTCGTGCTTCCATGGAGCGCACGCGACCTAAAGCCAAGTCTCTGTGCTGCTCCATGTAGTCTATGAGAAGTTCTATTTGCCTTACAGAGGTCGTGCGTTTCCTGCCAGCCATAATCTAGAAATATGTGCAAACAATTACCTGCCTAGATATCCATGATCACAATAATACAAAATAATAACTTTGAAAGAATAGTTCTATAGGTACTCACTTTAAAACTGCTCAATTTAAATCACTGCACCACTACACTCGCACGTCACCAAATAACTATTAGTTTAAACTTATGCACGCACATATCCCATGGTTTGAAATGCTGAAGTGCTCTGCTTCTTCAAGAGCAGCCATATATCAAGATAAGAAATTAAACAAACGAGGAGACTCAGTCCACTTATGGTTTAATTTATGTCATTTCAAGTTTTAAAAGTGGCGCTGTTTGTTTTTATAAATATTGACGTTTGGGACTTGAGTTTTTTTTTTAACACATCATAATTTGAATATTTGGACGACATTTATCGACAAATAAGCATAAAAAATAATAAATATATTAGAAAATGGGTTTAGTTATTGTTTAGACATGTTATGAAATCTGAATTTCGTTTAAATTCTTTTATTTCACTCTAAGTAGAATAAATATTTAACATAACTTTTGCACGGGTATCACTAATGAATACATTTCGCCGGTGAATAACCCTATTCGAATTTCAGCTTCATTACGGTTACAGTTCGACTTCGGTTCAATTGATGTCCAACTTAGATCCAGCCAAAGTAAATTGTAGAATAGCATTTTGTAGGCTGATCGTAACGTAAACGAAACTGAACCTTAACTGGATCGGAATAGATCGTTCGATGTTGTAATTTAGTAGAATTGGCCCCCTGAACGGAGTGACAAAACAATTAGGACGACAAACGTAGCTAGTGCGCGATAACCTTTAAGTCTTTTATCTCAACCTGAAACTGCTTACCGCCAATATTTGTTTTTATTTAAGTATTTAAAACCGTCTATACACAATTTGGTGGTGGCTTTATGGATTGCGTACAGCAAATTTTAAGCGCAACCAGTTTGTGCAAACCTTTGTGCCCTTAGTAGGCTAAATTCCCTCCACATTCTTTGGAGAACACCCGTGCCAAGCAGTGGGACGTTTATGGGTTGAAATGATGAAGATTGCCCTAATATTTAAATGTATATAATGTCCTGCCTCGATGGCACAGCAAGAAGTGTATACGACTGCTGTGCAAGAGGTCCCGGGTTCGATTCCCGGGTCGGGTAAAAATGGTCTTGGGTTTTTCTATCAGGAAATTATATTAAAAGTATTTAGATTTGTTTGGTAAATAAATGTTCCCGGTTGATGACAATAGGCTCGCCACCTATCTCATTGGACCAAACAAAGCTGGCGAAATTTGGGTGTGATACACATCTGCCTTCCCCTTCGGGGAAAAAGGCGTGATGCTATGTGTTTGTGTCCATGGGATTCAAACCAACGGTATAACGTTGACGTGTCCTTGAGCAAACCAGATTTATGTGTGCAGAAGAGCTTCAAGCGAGTGTTTCAGTATAGCGGTTGGAAAGGTCGACGTGTTCTTGAAATTAAGTGCATGATAAACCAGAAGACAATGTGAGAAAATACCTATAATATGCAATTATATAATTTAACATAATGAACGACCCACAGACAGGGGCATTGTTCTATCTTACATCTTTGTGAAAAAGTATATAATATCTAACACTTTTATTGTTAGGTTGTTCAATGGCTGCGAAAATCGGATAACGATTATTTTATTTAGACAAGGTTAACAATAGATATATTATTGTTATACTACTTTTTGCCAGCTACTTCTCTCGTTATTATTTCAAAAAATCACATTATTTGTTTTAATATTTCAAAAATAATACGTCCAAAGCATGGAACTCATGGAAACATGTGGTATAATTATTTTACCACCATGGAATCTTCTGGAAAATTAACTTGAAATGTTTACGAGAAACGGTTAAATACAGTAAATAGTCTTCAATGGAGTTTAATTACAGCAAGTACCTATACGTCCAACTACATTGTTTGCGCACTCAAATGATAGATTACGAGCATGACACAATTACATTGACGGACAATGCTAATTTAATTTGCTCTTGAAGACATTATGACATTAGATATCACAGGTTTGAAAAAGGTCCGTGAAGTATTAAGGATACATAATGTCACTACCCCATCTCCACCCGTGAGTGTCGTAAAAGGCGACTAAGGAAGGAGCATTATGTAGATAAGAGCACTGCGAGAAAAAGAAAATTCGAAGCAAATCCTATACGAGCCCGTCTGGCCAGCGTGGTATAACAGACTAAATTCCCTCAACATTCTTTGGAAGAGACCCCGCCCAGCAGTGGGACGTTTACGGGTTAAAATCATAAAAGTATATTAAAAAGTGAAAAGCACCCCGATGCACGAAACAGAACGTGACTCATCTCTAGTAAAAGTATTTATTAATTGATGATAGGTATAACTAGAAGTTTCAAATTGCGAGTGGTACGAGTATATGGCAATGGAACCAAAAAAAAATCTTAGTAAGATATTTGTAGAAAAGCCTCATTCAGAATAACAATAAACAAGGACTTAGTGTAAATAAGTGAAACTGCATCCATCAAGAACACGGGTTGAGGATGCAAAGCTGAGGTAGATAGACCAAGTCTGTAATTCCTGTCTTAAGTCGAGTAAAGTAGATTAAACGAAGACGCGGTGAATGTTTAAACCGGTTGAGTAAAGTCGGCATTGCTTTTCTCACTCTCGAATTTGTGAATAGTAATCAGTTGTGATTGAGAGGGTAGCTGAATTATTTCTCTTCCTCATTCCTCATTCCTCCCCTCAATCGCGTGGTGACTAGAGACAGTGGTCTCTACAGTTTGGCACCTTATTAATGAATCGAGACAAGAGTGAGTTACCAAGTATACACAAATGTCCCATCATTCTTAAATTATACAAGAAACGCTTAAGAATGTGGAATATTTTTTATTAATATTTACGCAAGGAATAAGAAAATATTTAACGTTGATATTGTTCATTATATTTGCTTTAATATCATGTAGATCAAACAGCAAATTAATATAAAACGTTTTTATGTAAATTAGGATGATTTACATTATAATCAAAAACAATGTCAATATTAATTTAGCTAAATATATAATGGCATAACATAATATGTAACAGATAGATAAGCAATTTAAGTAGGCTATGAAACTAAAACAAGAGCAAAAGTAGAACAAAAGATAGAACATGTGAATAAGTCGGTTGTTCATGACGTTAACTGTTCAGTTAGACAAATAATAGCCAGCTGGTGTAGAGGACAGGCGTAGCCAGCCTCTGTAATACTGAGGTGGGTACAGATGTCGCAGTCGCGAACTCACACACACACAAACAATTCCTGAAAACAGGCACTCTGCCAACGAATGCAGACTCCGAACATTTAAGCGCTGCAAAACACCTATCTATACCTAATTTAGCGCCAGTCGCAATAGAATTGGAGAACAGTGGTCCATTCGAATATAGGTGCTAAAAATTTAAAAAAAATTTCAAGTTCTCAAGACACGTATGAAAGAACTTTAGCAATAAAAGGAGAGAAAGCCGCTTTCCGGGCCATAGCTTTTACTGAGTTAAAGTTACTCAAAGTGGCGTACTTTGGTGAAGGCTAACTTGGCGATGGTCAATAAACTTAGCTGGCGTCGCGTCTGGCCGACTCGTACAACAATAAAGCGGAACTTCCGCAACAGTTTATCTCATGAAAATCTTACAAAAAGTTTTTAATATTAATCTTCAAAAGTTGAAAGGTGCTTAGGAGACGTCGAGGATAAAGGAGCGATTAATGTTCACGTTTAGGTTAAAAATTGCTTTGCGCTGGGTTTTGTAAAGGCAGAGAATAGCGGCGTGGCTCTGTTTGCCAAGAATTCAATCGTAGGGAGCGAAGCGGCGCAGCAATAAGCACTCGTCCCGCAGGCTGTCGGTGCCACCCGCTCATTAATTGGTATATCAACATATCTACTGCAGCAATCTAGTAGAGAAATAATAATATGCATTTTATGTACCAACTGAGCCTTATTTAATCATGATAGGATATTACCTTGCCGCGGTAAAGGATCTGATTACATTAAAGCCAATTAACGAGCTGATTATCGTCAAACGTATGGACCTTTTTACCCGACTGTCAGGACGGGTACTGTTTTTCGCGCGTATCTTGTATGTTTGTAAATTTCTTTGTTCCCACGAATCTTCCAAACGGCTGAATGGATTTTGACAATTAGGGTATCGTTAGAAAACCCAAGTGTCCTGCTGATAGATTTTAAGAATAAAAAGACTTAAACGGCGGGCTTTTGACGCCAAATTGTAAGAAGTTCAATTTTTTTTTATCCAAACCTTTCGAGTTGGGTATCAAAATAAAGAGAATCAAAAGGAGATTACATATATTTAAAAACAATACCCGTCCTGACAGTCGGATAAAAAGAGATTATATATAATTGAATGGTTCCAAATTGTAAGTAGTTCTATTATTTTTTTTAACCAAACCTATCGAGTAGAGTATCAAAGAAAAGAAAAGGGAATCCAATGGAGATTACAAATATATACATAATGTTATGTATTTAAATTTAATCAAGTTATAGACCGTAAAATTATTGTAATATTATTACAATAATTTTACGGTCTTTTTAGTGCGTTGCTCTCTATTGATTTTTTGCAGTCGGGTTATTAATTTTTTTTAAGTTATATTTACTTGTTGCTAATATTAAATTACAAAGACCAAAAAACAAAATAAAATCATTCTAAGCTTATGGCCAACTAACGTATGGCGGACAATAAAATAAAATTTAAAATTAAGGAATGAAAAATTTTAAATAAATTCAGTTACAAAAGAGAAATAAGGTAAGTATAAACAGGACTTATTATAAAAGTGGTTCATTTCTACCTCCAGTCTTTCGGAACATCCGTTTTACGACGGTTCGTAAATGTCTGCGGGTAGGAGAATAAAACTTTTTGCGACTAGCTCTCGTGCAAAAATCTCCGGTGTGACAGAAACAATGTAAAATCCAATTTTCTAGGATCCCAGGAGCTTCGGTGGCGTAACGATCGTCTCTTTACGACCATCGGCCATGAATGTGGTTCAACATTGGGTAATCTGTCATTGAAACTGTTTATTGTAAAGATGAATCTCATGACACGTACCGCATACTTGTTTTGTTTCATGTTTACCGGCGGGAGTTATGATAATGGGCACTATTATTTTGAGAGATGACACGTGGCCGACGGCGAGGCAGTTAGTTGAACTTCTTAGTTGCAATATATTTACACACTTAAAATAACATCAGCTTTATGCTATGAAATTAAGAATTGAAATTGGCATATGGAATGAATAAAGTAAATTGAGTAACAGTAGCACGTTAAAAGCAAAAAATCTCATCTCTCTTGAAATGGAAATCTTTATAAAAAATAACCACATTCAATTTATTTATTGGTAGTCGTGTCTGTTGGAAAACACATAATAATTTCACAAGTCCAAATTAAGTTTTAATTATTGTATTACTTCGTGCATCGAATAACAAGTTCCAATGTGCCGCCTGGTGAGACAATGAGACGAGACGTTGAACGGCCGGTAGGGAGCAAAAACGAGCCACAGAATCGTCGCTCACGCACGCCCTTCATCTCCAACTTCGACCACCGACAGAATTATCAAACACGACGCAAACCGACAGCACACAACATGATTAATGCTTCACGGATCTTTAAATTTGATTTATTTAGCGATACGTTGAAAACTCAGCCCTTAAAAAAGCAACACAAAACCTCCAGTCCTTTAATCCGCACAACCCATAACGGGAGTAACTTCCAGTTTTTAATATGTACAATGAATACTAAAAGATAAAGGTAAATTGCAAATGCAGAGTTGAATGCTTGTTCGATAAAGATAATGTGATAAACGAATGACGACAGATCACAACGGGGGGTTAATGTTTTATGTAGGATCAAAACAAGTAGCGCATCTCGATATGCGACTTCTTATCCAGACGAATTGCAGTCGGAAGATCAATGAATTGTCAAAATTTAAAAATAAATACGACCCACTCCAGATATATTATCGGAAACGATTAATCTTGGAAAAAAAAGGTTTAAATCGTTAATTAGTTAAGCAGTTTATTATTATAATTGATTTGCCGCAGCAATTGGTTGCAGATTTATCGCTCGGACAATTGTTTTCTCGTCATTTCAACGATTCTTTTTGTGTTACTGAAAGATGTCGTCGAATACGAGTGGATTTATCTCTGTCTCTGTTCAACAAGTTGACGTCGGCAAAAAGCGAGTGAGGCATCCGCTGGAGCGGGATCCGCTTCGATGACGGATAGCAGCGCGGCGCCGCATCCATCACTCTAAAGTTCTGTCTGAACGGGCCACCGTAGTAATGCACCACACCACACTACTAATGCGAGATACTCGAGTTACAGCTTGCAACACACATTGCCACACATATCTTATATACACGTATTCTACTTGATTTATTTAAATATTTCCAAAATGGAACTATAAAATCAACCTTGTGCATTCGTAGTTAACGTTATTTTTACTTTATTCACGCGAAAATTTTGGCGAGTACGTGTAGCGCGGAGAGCTGCAATTAAAATTGTGCTAACTATGAAACCGCTATTACGCAACAGTAGCGTAACACTTACTAGTAGACTATTGTTACACACAGATTAGTTACAATAACATCCACACGTATAATAGTTTTGTTAGATTACTACCGCAACTTTCACTTCGTGTTTACCGCATACTACGTTATTAACATAAATTTTCCACTTTGAGAAGTTTCCTTAGATGTTTTAACAATAATTTTCACAAATTTGCATGACTTTTCAATTGTAGCGCTACCTTTGAGTCGCCATTTTTCCTTTTATAAAAAGCATTGCTAAGAGGTAGGTAGGGAAGTCAAACGGAAACGTTGTATAATTGCTTGAATAATAAAAATGTGTTTTCAAGTCGAACAAACACTTTGTACGTTCAAGTACCAACAAAATCAATTCAGCAAGGCGGGGATAACATCGCAACTAATATCGTCCAGTCTGTCGAATCCCAAGTTTCCCTTTGTTGTAATGTCATCATAAATTTAA
Organism: Laspeyria flexula; assembly: GCA_905147015.1. Taxonomy (NCBI): domain Eukaryota; kingdom Metazoa; phylum Arthropoda; class Insecta; order Lepidoptera; family Erebidae; genus Laspeyria; species Laspeyria flexula. Next base: position 4,616,648 of record LR989958.1, read on the forward strand.
GTAACAGCACTACATTTCATGTGGATCAGGGACAAAGAGCATAAATCATAGCTATCAGTACTGGCCATATTGAAACGCTAACTTGAGCTGACTTTTGCACAAATGTGAGTTTATTGAATAATAATATATGTGGAGTAAATTAGCACATAATTATATGAAACAAGATAATAATATCACGGACATTCAGAAAACCGAAATTTGAAGATATCTTTATTGCAATCTAGGTAGTTTATATAATAGCAGGAGGGAAATTAATTCATCGCACGGAGGCAGCGGCGGCGGTATCTCCTACGATAAGTTTTGGTCCGGGCGGCCCCGGGGTGCTGAGCACCAACTATCATAACGAGATCGGGATTTCTCAGAACGTTACGTTCAATGGACGAATCGTTACAATATAGCCGCGGACGTACACATACGTGCTTCTACTCTTATCACAGTTTTCGCTACATCATTTACGAGCCCAAATGTTACCTTGCGGTACGCTTACTCAGATACATTGTAGATAAACAAATTTGAAAACATGTTGACTTATTTAAAAAGTTACGATGATGGCTCGATCGAAACTTAGTTTGGGACGAGCTTTAGAGAAGGCCACGGGACGTGAATATGTAATATAATGAGAACTTCTTCTGTTATTCACTTCGATCAATAATACAGTTAGGTATTCATAAGCAGTAAAGGAAAAATGAAAATATAGTTCTGAGTATTAATAAAGGAATTCATCACCATCGCTTCTCCAAAATTATTTAAAAATATATTAATATGATTGATTTTTAGATTGTAAAGTTTAACACAGTCATATCATCATAATACTTTACGTCCAAAAAACATAAATCGTGTTCAACGTCTGAATGCTGTCTGAAACTTAAGTTTATAACAGATTTTGAGATTTATTATAATAAATGCATTTCTAATGTAAGTACCTAAATATGGACTCTACCCAGATAGTACAGAAGTATAGAATGAGAATAATCTCGTATTTATTCTTAGAGCAGCCGGCACAATACATGTTTGTATCCGGATATTCTATTTGCTATTCCTGAAAGCAAATAACATTCGACGTATATAGTCAAGAACTGTATTATCACTACATAGTATAAAACAAAGTCGCTTTCTCTGTCCCTATATCGCTATGTATGCTTAAATCTTTAAAACTACGCAACGGATTGTGATGCGGTTTTATTTTATAGATAGCGTGATTCAAGAGGAAGGTTTATATGTATTAAATACATACCACGCGGGCGAAGCAGCGGGCGGAAGCTGTATATGAATATGATAAATATGCCTTTACACAATAAAATGTTGTGGGATGCCGTGAGACAACACGATAGTTTAATTATGGACATGGTTAGAGTGTTAATCTTTATATTAAAACTAGTACTTAAATCAAATTTAATACTTAAATGGAATAAGCAACCATTCAATAGAAATTTAAAGTTGCAAAGTTACACTTGAAGCATGAGCTAATAAGATTCATATTAATAAAAATAATACAAATTCGATATTCAAAGGAATTTTTAAGTAAGCTCATCTTGATATTCTTATGTCATACAGCTAAGAGATTGAATCGAACGATACTATGGTACTAATGGACATTGTGTCGATGAGGAGAGGTGGCGAGAAGCCGGCGGCGGCGCCCACACGTTGACAGGACAATTGTCGATTTATGCTTCAAAGATCCCCACACCCCAATTTATGATCTCGAATCGCCGCCCGAACAACTTCTATAAATCAATTGTGTATTTGTATACAAGTAGCGTAACACCTCGCAAAATCCATTTAAATGCATTTACTAATACACACTAAAAAAGTCGCTGAGTCTACGCAAGAATTTGTGTCCTTTCTACACACAAACTGTATACATTGATCAGGTGCTGATCAAGAAAGAAATCTTGTCTGCGCTACGCATGACGAGCTCTAAGTTGACGTTCAAGACCAATTTTCATGGCTAGATCAGACTAAATTCTAGTCGTGTACAAATTGGTGGAAAGTGAAAAATGTTTAGAGAGTACAAGGGCCTTTACAGCCTACACACTCAGGAACGCGGATTCTGCCTTAGAAAGCGTCTTTGTATTGTAACGATCAATTTAATTTAAAACTTTCTTAATGCAAAAAGATCCCTTCGAAATTGGTGGTCGGTATTAAAACTGTCCATTATAATCGGCTCTGCACGCCATTAGAGAGTTACGTTTCGCGATCAATTTGGTTCAAAGTTTCCGTGATATTCTGAGGAGAAGCTCGGCTGGGTGAATTCGTAAGCTCTCGATTATTTATGTGGACAGCCCCGTCCTGTCCCCGCAGTCCTGCCACCCTCAGCGTGTCACAGCGTAAAGAGGAGTAATCGCTCGCGGCTGCTGGGTGAGTGAATTTTTCCATTCGGAAAATGGTCGAAGGAATTAGACATCGCAGTTTCATATTTCAAAGAAAGCAGTCGGCGTTGCGTCGTGGCGTCGCTTAGTCAACCAGGTACCACGATTATACAAGTACAGGCGAACCCAGAGTTGTTTTTTATGTTGCTCGTAAAATGGAACATACGAAAATATTGCCGGAACAACGGAAATCGGGTATTGCCACAATAACGCAGTTATGAGAGGGAAATATAAAAATGAATTTACTGCGCACTTGAAAGGGCTGGAGATGTTTGGATATTCCTAAAATATTAACTGTTCCAGGAGGTCTTGTGTTTTAATTACCTGAAACAAGAAAGAACAAACGTTAAAAATTGGAGGCTATATATAACAAAAGTTGTAATTAGTTATGCTGGTACCTATAGAAGCTTCTGTACCGGCATTGGTAAATGTATTTTCCAGTTTGTTGTTTTATCAGTGAAACGAATCGGCGAACTATGTAACAAACCAATTAGGCACACTATCGAGTGACGACAATTAGTATCAGCTTCCAGGAGTAGTTACCCGTTGTTATCGCGTGAAATTCTGCACCAAAATAACGTACGAATAGTCTCCGATAAGCCATCTTAATTATTTCCTTTCTGTGTATGAGTTAATTAATAAACTGTTCGTTATAATACTGCTAATATTAAGAATGGTTTCATGTCCAATAATATTTAAATGGGAAAGAGTTATAAACTCAACTAAAAAAAATGCCGTCAGAAGTATAATACATATAATAATAAACCTGGCAAGCTAATAATACATACAATACGAACAATATTCCCAAAGCAAATTAAGACTAGAATAGTGATCAACCATTCAGAATCATTGCTCGTCATCATCATCATATCAGCCCAACGACATCCACTGCTGAACATAGGTCTCATCTAATTTCGGCCACAGCGAGCGATTTTGTGCCGCCCGCATCCAACGGCCACACGCAACCTTTACTAGGTCGTCGGTCCATCTGGTGGGGGGAGGGGGGGCGATTGCCTAAAACTGATATTATGTTTAATTTTAAGCAAAACAAAACCATTCGCAAAATTTTCTATAAGTATTATATATTAAGGGGATTTTACAATGATAAAGAAGAAAAGTACCTACATTAAATATAGAACTCTACAATTACTCAGCAGTGTACCTACATATTTGTGTACTTATTTATTATCTATATATATTATATTAACTAGGATGATTAACTATTATATGAAATACTAGTAGTATTTCAATGTGGCACACGTAACTTCACTAAGGAGTGCAATAATAATGCGGTGTGATCATGAACAAAGCCGATGCATTCACCAAACGTTTAACATAATACTATAGAAACTGATATAATAGAATTAGAATCAATACAACAATCCATTCACAGAAAGAAAAAAACACAGTGTCCATACCGTAGTAATTTAGTTATATGCAGCTATAGTAACAAAAAGTGTAAATATGTATTGTCAACAATGTGTACATAGAAATAAATTATAACGATGTTTTTAGTACACCGACCTTAGTAGGTTCGTTGACTTACAACTTTGTTACACAAAGTCGTGTTGTAAAAATATGAATAATAACTATATTTTTTATCCCGCGAGTTTCTTTTCAATTCCTAACTTCAGTATCTCGTTGGACTACATACACACACACTGTGACATTTGGTCTGAAAATCTCCCTACATTTGTCTGTCGCATGTCTGACGAGCTAAGGGACGTAATTACCAGCTTAGGTATCTTGCATCTACAAATCAGCGCGCCGCCGCCGCGGCGCCACAGACCTCGGAAAATATGCGTCGACCTGATTTGAGGAGTACTGAAGATAATAATATAAAGCCGTAGAGTTTGTTTGAACGCCAGGATCTCAGGAACAACTGGTCCGATTTGAAAAATTCTTTTAATGTTGGATAGCCCGTTTATCAAGGAAGGTTGTAGGCTATATAACATCATGCTACGGCCAACAGGCGCTGAGCAGAGGCCAAACAAAAGCGACGGGAGCGAAGCCCCACGCAACTTCTACTACTACTAGAGTACACCAATACTGCTATGATTAAGTATATCATAACACCTATTTTTAGAAGTGTTTCTCTTAAACTAATGTCAGTGTCTTGTTAAATAGGCAAGATACTTTAGTACACAGACTATACCGAACGCAGTAGATTTCTTATAAAAAGGAGTGTTTCACTGAACCGAAAGCTCCGAGACTAGAACTCGCCGTATCTCGCTAAATAGCTTCCCGTAGGACAAACGAGGCAGATAAGGCGGCATCCGAGTACCGTACTAAGTCGTTCACGCTTAAAATTCAGGTATAAATTCTCTTTAAACCTGCTTCAATCATTATAGATTTAAAACTATAAAGAGATGTCTTGTAAAAGATAATTTATGAGGAAAGATAATTATTCTCGTGTTCTAAATATAGTTGTACAAATTTGTTACGGTACATTAAGCTAATGTTCTTGTCACGTTTGACAATTACAATATTTTTACATAGGCACTAGTGGAAGTTTCTTCTAGTATTGACAGAAATATAAATAATAGGTGTGATGACCCTCTACCTTAAACTCGGGTGTTACTATGCTTATGTTAATTTAAATTTTATTTTAGAATGGTGTTTTAGGTGAGGCCTATGTTCAACAGTGGACGTCATTGGGCTGATATGATGATAATGATGATGGTGTTTTGGTTCTGTACTTATTCTGCGCTATTTCAAACTGTAACCAACTGAAATTGTAACTATTAATGATGATTAAAAAGATTGGCCTGAGTTTTTTGCCAAGTTCTTCTCAGAGCTCGACCTTGTCAGTGAACTGGCCTTAGGCAAATTTGCTGACACCTCTTTTTGGCTTTGTATGACGTTCAGAAATATCATGTATTTGATCTACTCCTATTAGATTTACTGGCACCCCACGAGACAAAGATTCTTTTACTGTCAGCACAATAATTATAATGATGATGTTTATAAACAATTATACTCGTAGGTGCCTAATCAATTTAATAATTGATTTTGCGCAAGTTTTATTACGCACAAAAAAAAATTAAATAACATTTTGATAATTGTTATTCACGTAACAGAACGTTCGTTTATATTCTTCTCGATTAATTGAAATAATCGATTCGATGACATAACTTTTACGGTTGGCGGTTGCTCTCTAGGGGTATAATATAACCTTTGCTCGCGATTTCTCTTACCTTTTCTTACAATAATTTGAACTACACCAAGCGAATATTATCAATGATTGATTTGATGTCTAAAATATTATGACTATTATCAGGTAACGACACCAATAATTAATTTTATCAGATAACACTATCGCTCCGTATACTCGTAATTTCTGTTATCGAATATGGTGCGATTATATTTTAATGGTAATATAATACGTAATTTTAGATAAAAACATTAACTTATTTATTTAACATGACATGTTTTACAAAAAACTGTTATGCAGTTTGGCGATATATATAAATTGTAATACCAATTGTATACCAAATTATGAAAAAAAAAAAATGAAAAAAATAAATAAAACAAATCAGGCATTTATTAATAAATAAACCACTAGCTGCTGTCCACGGCCCCGTTCGCTTGGTATCTCGACTATCTCGTTAAAGCCTAGGTAGCCTATATGGTATTCCAGACGAAAATCTAGCTATGTGCCAAACTAATTGAGTAACAAATATTCATCCATTCAGCCTAATTTTCGCATTTATTATATTTTATTAAAAGGCTTTCAATGTAAGTAAAATATCTGTTACTGGGCTCATAATCGGAATCTCCACATCTGATTGGTCGATTTTAATATTAAATTTTTCACACATTTGATAGTATTTCAGCGGAAACTTCAAGCAAAATAAGGTACCTACCTAGCGCGTGAATTCCTGTTTTATATTCCTAATATCATGCATCGCAAAGGTCCGAAAGTAAATATTAGTTAACAATAAGAACATCGCCCAATCTGATGACGAGATTGTGATTAGGACCTCAGATCTGATACCCGACGAAAGGTGCCTAAAAATTAAAATGCCTTTACCAAATCGCATTGCAAACAAAACAGTGCTTAGTATTTAATACGTTTTCACATCTAAATCATTATTTCTCATGAAAATAAGTAAGCTACATTCAAGAATGAAAATAATTTGGGTCAGTGTTTTAAAAAAGCAAATTTAATAAAATATACACTTAGAAATAACACTGGTCAACAAATTTAAAAAAAAAATTTGGTGCCGCGATAGTGTTAATTTTTTTTCACTAAGTGCCCATTGGTAACACTCAAATTATTTTTATTTTATTTTTCCTACGTGTAGTTTTCGATCTAGCCTCAGTTTTGAATATTGGCTGTAATCATTACTTAATGCGCTCGGTTTGCTAACATATAGGTACATTTCTAAAATTAAATTGATTCTAACATCATGTCTTCATCACGAAGAAGTTGTCTCAATGAGCCAAATGTGTTTTGTTACATTTGTGGTGAATACACAGTTAAAAAATATAGAAAACCTAGTACAGATTTTATAAAAAGTGCGTATTATTTATGCTATAAGTCAAAAATTGTTGATGAATATAAGCCGTGGATCTCTCAAATTGATTGTAAAATGTGCTGTGAACACTTGAGACAGTGGGTCAGCGGTCAAAGAAGCCGTATGAGGTTCAGAGTGCCTATGCAAAGGGAAGAGCAAAAAAATCACTTCGATGACTTCTGTTTTGAGAATTTGCGTGGCATTAACGTTAAAAATGGTATAACTAGACTTAGAATCGGCTAGAAGACCTTTGCGACATTCAGAGGATGTACCTGTTGCAAGATTTTATCCTACCCCTGACCTATCATTAATGAAGTGACTAGCGACAGTGATTTCGAAGGTATAGCGTCTAAAGAACCAAAACCGTTCACTCAAGAAGAATAGAACGATTTGATAAGAGATCTTGAGCTACCAAAATAATCTGCTGGAGTATTGGCTTCGAAATTAAAAGAAAAATAACTTGTTGGCCACAGGTACAAAAGTGACGTTTTATCACACAAGAGAACAAGACCTGCTACCTTTTTTTCTTTCGGAAAATTATATTGTTTTTTGTTCGGATGTGGAAGGCCTTATTTTCGGAAGGGGTCTCCACCTCCACAGTCACCTAGATCAATTTCCAAAGAATCTTGGATCCTATATCAAAGAACAAAGGGAGCGGTCACACCAAGACCTAAAAACGATGTAGAAGAGGTACCAAGGTCAATCGGATCGGCATATGATGGCTGATTTACTGCTGGGGTATGCAACGTGATTGTCCTTATGCATCTCATTCACAAAAGTTGCGAAAAATAAAGTTTTTATGTACAAGATAAGTTAATAAATGCTGTTTTTCTTTGTAATTTTGATTTTATCCATACAAGTCAATATCTAGAAAACTACACGTAGGACGTCTAAAATTTTGGTATAAATGTGATCAGAATAAGGTCCTAAGTTAAAAAAAAAAAACAGTTTCTTGGCACCAAAAGTAGTGTTGACCAGTGTAATTTATCTTTCCGTATCATCGTATTTATTTAACGATATGATTCAATACTAGTTTCAAATTCAATCTCAATCTGAATAAGTACGAAGATATGAATAATATATTCTGTTTGAACAATTTTGTCTCTTTATTTGCGAACATCAAAGGGAATTCTATTACAGCCTCGTTTTTATTGACAATATCACGATATTAGTTTGGACATCAAAGAGTTCTCTCGTACGTCCATATTACATTTTTCTCATTTACAGATGTGTATTGGAAACCACGAAATGGTAAGCGAGTGGCTGTGCCTGCCTGAATTCAAAGCCTACAACATAACAATGCGGGGCGGAAAACTTTTGTCTCTCTTCTGCGCAGGCAGTCAAGCAGAATAGTGTCGTTTTAAAATACGCTTTTTATATTTACTGACGTGACAAATAAGGCTTATAGCCTTAGAGCTGTTATAATTTCAAGTCACTTTGCGACAAACGTTAGTAGCCCGCTTCTTGAACCAAAACAGAAAAGGACTCAGCACCCAAAATTGTGGAGAAGCTCTGAAAATTATAATAATCTTTATTTCAGCCTTTTACAATTGTTAGTCTTATGTTCTATATACATAGAACTCTATGTATATAGAACATAACAATATCGCCTAGTCTATAATATAATATATACGAATATGTATATAAGGATACCCTTATGTATATAGACTAGGCTATAAAATTCAATATAATTGCAGTAACATTGTGGACTTTCCCAGCTAAACTTATCTAATCTAAACGAGAAATCCTCAGAGTCCATTTTTTAATTAGTAGGTAGGTTTATAAAAGTAGGCTTTTATAAAAGTGCTCAATATATTTTTAAAAACGAATTTTTTTAGAACATTCTAAATCAAGCTGCTTTTATCTAGAAGGTAGGTCAATAATGATTTAATTAAGTACTTACTAGATATTATAAAGGTCACTAATCTACAAAGGCAGGTACTGCCGCCAGAAATAAGTAGGTATCTAGTCGCGATGTAGCCATTAACGAAGTCTAACGATTGTATAAGTATAATGAGGTCGGGTGGTGTTGTCAGTGCAAATGATCGAGATACTTATGTCATTAACGACACCCACCCTTCAGCCGCATTACACTCCATTACACGACCATCAAAACGAAACAACAATCGTACTAAGCAAAACAAATTTAAGTAATATTGTATAACAACAGATTTGTTCCTATCTAAACCCAACAAAAGTCTCGTATGTTTCTTTTCGGAATAATATATGACGGAAACTTGCCTTGAATATGTAACTGTATCGCATATGACCTACCGAAATTCCGATCGTACTCCGTAGACCAATATTCGCATGTTAACCCTTGAATATTACACGTCTCCAGAGGGAATACTGAAAATCAGACTAGGTATACGTAACAATTTTCTAGGTAAGTAAAACAGTTCGTCTATTGTTCATAGCATAATATAGCGTTGCTTGAGTGTGTAGATGCTAGGGTTACGTAACGAGCAACGGGCCCAGAGGGCCAACTGAGAAAGTAAGAAAAACGAAGTGTCCGGCTTCTTTTCACAGTCCATTAGTCCACGCTTTTTCTCCGCAATCGTCATTGAATGTTGTAATCGTCGCAGAAAAAGTGTAATGGAACATAAAACGATTCCTCAAATCATTCGTATCCTACTTTTGTAACTCTCACAATTTATTTGGGACATGACCGCTGAGACCCAAACTTTGACGGGGAAGGAACGTAAGTTGTCCAAGTTATGTTTCCAATCATATTAGTGCTATTGTGAGTTCAACATATATAAATATTATTTATTTTTGTTAGTTATATCGGAAAAATGTATTTGTCATTTATTTATTATAATCTGCCCTGTTTTATAAACTTGAACTATTAATATTCGCGGGCCTCATCGCAAAATACGAGAGGTAGGCAAATCATAACACGTTAGTCAAATATTTGATGGAACTCACACATACCTTTGTTAAAATTATGGTCAAATATTATCCTTCACAGTTAAAGCTAGTGATCGCTGTGAAGTTATACAATTAGAAGATACATAATTTTGAACTCGTTCACATCTTGGCCGTCCGTATATTGACGGATTAAGAATACATAATGTCACTACCCCATCTCAACCCGTGGGTGTCGTAAAAGGTGACTAAGGGAGTTCAAGCAGACAAGAGTACTGCGAGAAAATGGAAATTCGAAACAAAACCCTATAGCAACCCGTCTGGCCAGCGTGAAATAGTAAGCTAAATTCCCTCTACTTTCTGTGGCCCAGGAGTGGGAGATTTATGGGTTCAAATGATGACATCTTGGCGTATATTATATAGAGAATAATTTAACACAATCCGGAAAACAAACGATGTGACTGTGCTTAGTAATAAGAAGTTGAGAAATTTTTTTCTTGTTACTGTCTAGATAGATTTATTTAGCTAGCTTTCTGGAAGCTATCATAGTACTTTCCCACAATTTAAGTTGAAAATGTGGCTGCATTCTCATAATAAATATTTATGATAATGTGTAAATCCATAAATAATCGCATTTTTAGCAGAATAACTTCAGCTCTAAGCTGGTAAATGCTCGATAGGCTTTATTTATTAGAATATTGCGCATCTGACTACGACACAATGCAAAACTGGTTAAGCGACGCTTACAGAAACCTACTTATAACAGATAGTTATGCAAATAAAATACGTTAATACTGTAATCCGAATATTCGATTTAAACGATGGAATTATAATAAATACAACGTTTTGAAATTGATTCTGATGGCTATGGTGGGATATTTTTTTTTCGCTTTCGTGCAATCTCAATGCAGGTCATTGACACGGATCGAGATCGTCCAAGCCGTGGACAAAGGAGGGTCCAACTTGTTATGGTTAGCAACGGAAGATACCCATTAAGGAGTATCCTACCAACTCTGTCTTATTACGTTTACATAATATTTTATCAACGAACTTACTACTACAATTAGTTAAATATTTATTGAGACAACTCTGTACCTTTCTGTGATATTTTTAACTGTAACCAATTGAAATTGTAACTAATATGGCGATAGATAAGAAGAGTGGCCTAAGTTTCTTGCCAAGTTCTTCTCAGAGCTCAACCTTGTCAGTTTTGAAATTTACTGACACCTATTATTTTAAATATAAAGAGTTTTAAAGTTAAAAAATCCTGAGATCTGGAAATAATTAAGCAATTACAGCCCGTATCATCGTATTTTGAGATAAGCGTAGAAACTGAATTTAACAAAACACCTTCTTCCCCGAAAGGAAAGGCAAGGGTGCATCACAACCATATTCCGCCAGCTATGTTTGGTATCATGTAATAGGCACCGAACCTATCGCAATCGCTTCTTCAGTCTATTCATCAGAAGACGGTGTTCATAAATATAATAAATTGCAGAACATAAATTTTCTTAATACACAATACGAAGAAGTAGCGAGAAATTGGATAAGTAATATCAATAGTCAGATTAAACAAGAAATATGAACTCACAAACCGATTATGGTGACGTAATAATATATATATCGTTACTACATTAGCGCCCACATGATAAACTTTTTCATTTGTGATTTTAGAGTGATTGCCAGCCTACGCGAGCTGTTCACAATCACAATACAAAACCTAAAAGTACACATAATGGATGCGAGTTCCTTGTTTTTTTGTAAACTACGTCATTCGGCAAAAAACTGCACTCTACGTCTCATAATATGACAATGCCGTGAGTAATAACGTGTGTCAAAAGAATAGTGTCACTACTCGACATCAAATTAACATTTTTATGAGGCAATATCCAGTTCATAAGACCGAGTTCCGTCTACGAGTTGTTTGGTTCAACATTAATGGCAATAAAACTGTTCCGGAGCGTCCTGTGTGCTAATTGCGGCGGGCATTAGGACAGGCCGGCGCCTTTCAGAAGATTAGTTGCAACTAAATTAAACGGTCATACGATTTGGCCACCGGAAAACTATGACATCCCGGCTCTGTAATTGAATAGCCAGATAATGATGTTTAATGTCTGTGAAAGTCTTTAAACGAGGTTTATTATGTGTACAATACTATGTATATGTAATATTATTTGTATGTAATGTTTGTAGCAAACAAGTTTTAGCGTCTTTTATTTTTCTTGTTACTAAATAATTTATAATTAGCCTAATTTTATCGTTTTAAAACAGGTTTAACAATTATACTGTCGTACTCAGAGACGTCACTTAACTTTTAAGTTCATTTAGTAAAAACGTGTAATACTTAAATCTATACGCCTAAAGATGATTATTCAATGAAAAAAATGTGTTGATGACAGATTACTGCTTATTGACGTTTCTGAGTGCGGCAGGTAGTCTAATAAAACAGTCCAGTCGCGAAGGTTTATAAGTTGGATGATGGTAAGCAGTTGCCGTAACCCTCTATGATGCCAGAACCTCATATTATGAAGCAAAGATCTCCTGTTTCTAGAACATCTTAACAAGTACGTTAGAGGAGGAGTTTTGGACAACCAACCCAACCAGAAACACTCCAAAACTCAAGACCTTCTGTACAAAGCAAATATTTTCCTAAGCTTAGGTATTTCATTTTTGCGACAATCTGAATGTGCTACACCTTACAACAGGATATTATGCAGTTATGCGACCGAAGTATACCGTATTTGATAAATAATATTATCCAATCAGTGACAGGTGTAGTGGTTTGACTTGTACCTAAAGATTTTTCATCGATCGATACAGTTAGGTAACGGCATTGATGTATTAAATTATATTTACTGCATAAAATATTCGACATATTTCTGCGTCGAATGTTTTAATTTGCATTTATGACGGTAAATCTCCCTTGAATGTGCCAATATAAAACGTGTGAATCTATACTTGGTGTGCCATATAACGAACCGTAAGAATTTTTGTTAAACTATCGATTCGATGTGGTAGCATAATAATGGAATTGATTTGTTTTTTTTAAGGATTGAAATTCTTTGAAACTTTTCCAATTACTTCTGATTAATTGCGTTGCGAATTACCAGACAATAAGGTCATGTATACACTGGGTGTGATAATAACTTGGTGTTTGCAAGGGTTCGTCGGAATTACAGGGAAGATGTGTGTGAGGGTGAGACCGCGCCGAAAAGCAATTTTAGGCAGAGAAGCTCTTTTAAATTAGAAAAGACTGCCTAGAATATTATGGCAGCGCAAGAAATCCTCTATTCTCGAATAACGAAAACTTATAATCCAGTTACGTCACTAAAACAACAAAGTCACTAACTAGTAATATTAGCGTCGGATTATTTTAACAGAAATACCAATAACAATATCCTTGTTTGTCGTCCATAAGATTATAACATCTCTTTTATTGTAAAAACAGGTCGCATTTGAGAGTAGATGACCTCTGTTGTCAGCAACTGAAAGAACATTATATCCTCATATCTTATTACATCGTAAATTAGATACTAAATATTACTTTTAAGAAACCAAGGTTGGTAAAACATAGAAGCTTTTTGTAGTCCTGCAGCTTGACTAGAAAAATTTAATAATGATTTCATCTTGAATGGTGTTTTAAAAGAAATAGAACATGACTACCAAAAGATTTATTAAAATCAACAGAGTATTTATTAACATACATATTAAAGCGTTCAAACATAGCGACTTTTCAGCTTTAGTAAAGATAGAGATTGTTTATCAACTACTTGCTAGATAAAGGTGGTAAGCAAGTAATCTTTTTCTAATATCTTATTGCTTATTGCCTACTGAAAGATTATATGTAAAATATATCTATATCTACATAAGAGCTTTATAAAAGATTACTAGACCTTCGATGAATCTCTATAGCACTTGTATGTCTTGAGATTTAAACATTCTTGAACATTTATACGCTCAAAGTAACATTTTAAGTCACTTCTGTAGTTTTTAAAACTTTGGCTTAAGTTCTGAAAGTTACGTACGTACGAGTACGTTTCAATCGTTTAGTTAGGGTAGGATAGTTAAGATAGATTTTTTTATTTTTTTTCGGATTTCAAGGGTAAACGTTCCATATTTTTACGCTCTCTTCAAATAAGGCTGCTAGACAATGAATCCACTTTTCAAAAATTAAATTAACAAAGATTCAACACACAGTACCTAGTTTTATGGTAAAGTAAACGCCATAATTAAGTAAAACAATATTTCCCCTCTAAGCCAAACAAAAAGAGTACCCTGCATTGTTCGAAGAGGACCCTATTTTGCGTACTGTTGTGTTTCGCTCTTGACCGTGTTTTTTATCACATCTTCGCGATGCTTAAGGCTGGCTAATTGCCCCGGTTTGCTCTCAACAAGCCTAACTCTGCCGTCAACTGTTTGTTTTGCCGCTAACTTATCGACGCTTTGCCGACACGACGGATTATCCTCGCAATTAAAGCTATGTTTGCGCAGAATATTGGATCTTTAAACATAAGGCTGAAAGTCTCGTGAGCTTTTTGTTGTTAGTAGAATGGTCACTTCCAGTCGCACGTCGTGATCGAATGATAGGTACCTGAAATGCTGCAGCATTAGAATGTGGTAGCCAATTAATTCACGTTACAGAAGGAAAATACAAAATGAACAGCTCTATCAATAAAAACAATTTTTGGAAGCCTTTTAATATCAATAACACATCTGGTCAACTGGTTGTTTATGTACCGTAGAACTAAGTCATGGGGGAAGGTTCCCAGTAGTATGATGACATTAACACCGTAAATAATAAATAATGGAATGAGAAACGCGGAGGTGCAACACGGTTGCAATTACGAATAGCAGATTCAAGACCGACCAAATTAAATTATGGATAGATAATATATTATGTATGGATATTTTATATACACAGAATTCAAATCAAATTATTGAAATTAATTTTAAGATATAAATTATAGTAATAAATATTTCAGCGAAGTGAAAGTTCAATGAAACCATTTATTTAAACTTAGCTCATTAGTAGCGATTGTGATATGACTGACTGAGAATTTAACAGTTAATTTGCGTACATTGAAAATTTCACACCTTTTAACGCAGGGCATTTAAATTATTATTATATAATTTTTATTACTTTATAATTTTTGTTTCTCTTTAATTTGTCTTTTCTATCAATCTAAAGGTTACCTGTTAGAAATTTCTTATATTGCTAAAAGAAATAAAAAATCGGTATGTTACAATAATTTATTATTGATTTACAAACATGACACATATCGCACTCCGTTAGGAATTTAAAAAAAATGCAATCGTCTATTTTCGACCAGGAAACGATAGAACAGTTATCGAGTCAAAACGATGCCATAATGACATCGTTACATATAATTTATACCAAAATATTTCTCCCCTGCACGACTAACAGTATGAGGTGCTTTTTGCGCGTACGCACTAAAAATTATATTTCACGCTTTTTTATTCATGCAATTAAAATGAAATATGGTGGGAAAAAATCAGAAAGATTTCTGGTATTTTTGCATTAATATCCAATATGCCTCATACCTACATCCTTCTCAGTTTTGGGTTTTTGTCGACAAATAAAAATGGGAAAAACTAGGTACTAATAACAATAAGACGATACAAATCGGAATCGTAATGATTGGTCAGGAAAGCCTAGTGCGAAACCGAGGATTCTTTATTCGAAGAAGTTTATAAAATTAAAATGGCAACCACAGGCCAGTAGGTACAGAAGTGTGAGGATATAATTTTGTTAGAAAAATACTAGTGTTTAAAAATTATAATCATGCAAAGCATATTGCTACTACTAATTTGGTACCACACCCAGCACTTGAATTCTTCTATAATAACTTCAACTCACGTCTCTTTAAGATCGAAAAAATGCTTGTAGCGAAAATGATTCCTTCAATTTCCAAAAAAGTATCCACTTATAATTAAAGGCGAAAGTGTTTGTTTTTGTCATACTTTCACGTCAAAACGGAGATATAATCGTCGTTGTTTTTTGCGCAAAGATAGCTGGAAGGCCGAAGACTGATTTAGGCTACTGCTTTTTATCGATACACTGCACGAGGCGAGCCGTGGAAGTGAGCTAATTAGACATAATAAAATGCACTAACATCCGTAGTGCTTTAATTTTTTATGCGAACATTACTAATGTAATAAAAAGGCAAAATATTCGAGTGTGTTCACATTATAAAAATAACGTCTATGTTATTTTTATGTTGTGAACATTAAAATGAGATAGAATTGATTCTAATCACCTTTATATCAGTTTTGCTCGAGTTTAAAGGCTTAGATGTATCATACTCATATATTGTCTGTATTTGTTCCCTTGTAATAGGTGGCAAGCCTATAGTCATTAAACGGGTACATAGCCAAATTCCAGGCAAATATTAAGAATTTTATGGCAGAAAAACTCAACATCATTTCGCCTCACCTTAGAGTAGGGAGCAGACTTCCACTGTGCCACTAAGGAAGCGTGTGAGAAAACGGATTAAGAAGACAGATTCCGCGGCAATGCGGCAAGCACGTTTACGAGAAAGTGTCGTTAGTTTGAGTGTGCAGTGAACGGTGATGTCTTACTGTTTTTGCGGTGAATGTATGCCGTGGGGTCACCGGCGACGTCTCGCCGAGACCGATTCGGTGTGCCGTTACGTTATGTAGGTACGTACTTAACAGTAGCACACTACTACCACAGCTTAAGAACATAACAGCTGGATCACAACATACAACTAACTAATCTAGAATTTCATTTCATTTCGCGGAGGACCGAGTGCTTTAGCGCACGTTAGGAGATGCTTATGTCCAGCAGTGGACTGCAGTAATCTGAATTGGAATTGGAGAATTCCATTTTACAAGATACATACATAAGTATAATAATCTCGATAATTATGATAATAGTACTGCTACAGACACAACCCAATAACAACCATTCCGAACTCAGAATAGATCCTTTGGGTCACATTTGAAGTAGCCAACCACTTGTTCAATGGCACTTCTCTCTATGGCTTGTCGCCTCTATTGGCAATAAAAACAAAGAAAAAAACGAGGACTGATAACAGTGATAACACTAATTAATTACACAATTTGGATCCACAAAGGCGGACTTAATGCCAACTCCAAACCACGCTACCTTAGGATGTTGGAGACAAAACTACTTCAAGGAATCAGTAACGTACGATCACAAAAAGCCTAGCCATTTTGTTTTTCTTGAACTGTGGTGTACGTATCTCTGGTACAAGTGAAGTGGGCCCGCACGCTATCCGCGGAATGTGCTTTTTAGATCCGTGTGTCATTCCGTGTTGTACAGTCTACACGTATTCGTTCCACATCTATTTATATATATTATGTAGGTTAGTAACCGACTCCGTTTTATTGTGCAACCAAAAAAAAACGGATTTATTATGAAATAATAAGTTGTATTAGATATTCAAAAATATTAAGTACTTATCTACATTTTGTTAATTTGCGAAACAAGAACTTATTCATCGTGAACAATCACAAAAAGTGCAAATAAAATGTACCTTGTTCTGTTTATCGGCACGATAAAATGAAATTCAATTAAAAAATATAAAAACCATTTCCGATAAGGAGTAGATAATCTTGAATCAATTTACCATACTGAATAAACCAATTGTAAAAAGTATTGAATTTGATCCATCCGTTTTAGGCGCTATGCAATGGTCAAACAAAGGTTTCCTTTAAGGAAGAAGGGTGTTTGTTCACTTTGTGTGGGGAGGGTTGAAAACCGCAGTAAGAATATAATATATATTGCTTTTGATTTATGATTGAAGTGTTACTCCCTTGGACTCAACAAAAGACTAGTTACTCAGACAAATTCTGTACATACAAAGAACATTTAGACTTGACGTAGCATGTAAACGATAGGTGAAACTTATGTGTCTAAAACTGGTTCGGTGGCACAACGGGAATGTGTAGATATGACTGCTGCAGAAGAGATCCTGGGTTCGATTCACAAATATCCCAGATCGGGTTAAAACGGTATTGGCTATTTCAGTAATGGAATTATCTCTTCTTAACGAAAAATGATATTTTGTCCACAACATAATACAACACGTACATACACGTAGATAAAACGGATTTTTATAAGTCATTCGTCAACTCGTCCTATATGCCTAAGGCCCAGGACGAGTTATATTACAGGTATATTAAATTATATTAAATATTATTTATTTTGATTTTCTTTAAGTAATCGAGACAACACACAACACAACAAGTTGATTAATTACTAATTTTTACCCGACTGCCAAAAAGGAGGGTAATGTTTTTCGCGTGTATGTATGTATATATTATGGACTCATAGGTAGGTATGTATGTATGTGGGCATGTCTGTTCCATTGCGACCTTCTGTATCCTAAACAGCTTGGCTGATTTTAAAGTGTGAGGTGTCATTAAATTGGTAATTTAGAGCTATCACAATATGGGTATCAGAAGAAAGCTAATTAATAGCCTAATTCAATTATATACACACACTAACACATATTCACTAACCATTGCCAGCGGCTCCACTTGACTCTTGTAACCTAAATAGCTTAACCGATTTTGAAGTGCAAGGTGTTGCTATATTCGTATTCTTCACCGAATCTAGATAGAGATCTAAGCCTATAGACCTATTACCAGTCTATTCTTGGAATTCATTGCTTTAAAATGACTGTCGAAGGCTACTTTTAGGCAGTCGGGTTTTTTGTTTTTTTAAATTATTTCTTGTTATCCTTTATGCATAATTACTACCAGTGGGTACCATTAACTTAATATATCAGGTATCAAACGTTATATTTTAAATTTAATATTAATGCTTATCACATCCTCATTGTCCATTTCATAATGAGTAATGAGTTGACTCATAAGTAATCTTGTTATAGAAAGAAATAAAATCGATTTATTTTACAGAGTACAGCACAAACATAAACTATAAAAACCTGTATGTGTCGGAAAAGCGGCCGTTTCAGCATAATGATACAACATAAATGTTATAATAGCGCTGGTTTTCAGACAGAGCCAGAGTGTGAACTCACTCACGGATACGCCTATAAATTAATTTTGGCATCTAAAATTCATCATCATCAGCAACCCATTAAGTCCCACTGCTGGGATCGGGTACCTCCTCTAGCTAGAGAGCTACATCACAATGTTCTCCTTCACCGTTAGCAGATGGTAAGTGAGTACTTGACTAGTACATATAAATTCCAGATTCACATTGGTACTGCCGGTCGGGATTGAACTCGGGCCGCGTGATTTGCACGCCGCCCGGTCCCTTATCCTTTAAGCCACCATCGCTTTTAAATACATACATACATACATACATACGAGGAAAGAAATCATAAATACTAGTAGATACGGTAGGTTAACCAGTAATTGCAAAATAAAGTAAAATACAATGTTGCGATAACTAGGTTTTCAGACCATGAAATTCATATCGGCAGAATAGTACAATTTACAGCCAGCCAGAGTGTTGTTTAACAGATTACCATACATACATACTTTATCAAGGAACAAAACACTGACACAATTGTTCGGACAATGATAATTGTAAACTTTTGAACAAACAGTGTGACAACCATTGTAATTAAATACCTGTTTACTGATTGGACATTGTTCAAGTTTCAATAGCAACACGCAAAAAATCTGTTTCGATTCAAATGATGTAATCACTTCGATATCTTTGCTAGGTGCTGGAATTTACATTATTGAATGGAATTTACTTTATAAACAGTTATCTAATCATAATAAACAATTTTTCTTCATAAAAGCATAAAAATATCAAATATGTACATTGTTCTATTGTGGGAGACTGGTGCAATGGACAATATTGCACAAAATGATTGATTCTACTAGAAGTCTTTGCTTGACCACTGCTGAGCTCCTATTGGTCATACCGTGATATTATATTATAGCCTATAAAGCCTTCCTCGATAAATGGGCTATCCAACACTAAAACAATTTTTGTACATATCGGACCAGTATTTCCTGAGATAATCGCGTTCAACCAAACAACAAACTAGATCGACCAAATTGAAATAGTATACAAAACAGAATGAAGGCCAGATTAAGATGTAAAACTTCTGCATAGTTAATTTACATAACAATTTCCTTTGCGCATCAAGTGATGCGAGACCGACTCGTTGCACAGTACTTATTCTAACGCAAGACAGATGGCAGCAAGTCAAGCGAGTATAAACAAAGTGATTTCACTTGTGTTGTGTGCGTGTAACCTGCGGCCCGCAACTTGCGAGGTACGTGGTACTGGCGCCTACGTCCGGTCATCGACCAACACGAAATCAATGTCAAACCCATCAGGAAAGTTACCGAGAAAGTCTACATTTTACTTGCACTCGATGTACTACACAATTGTATTGTATACGCGTGTTAGCACGCTGCTTTGTCCGCGTGGGAATTGCCTTCTGGGATCAAATGTAGCGCAGAGTTTGAGGCGAGCGTAATCCTACACTTTCGGTTGATTAGGCCAGATTTTTTCACATCATTAGCTGTTTTTATGGTACTATGGCCAGGTTACAATGAAGAAGCGGGTCGTATGCTAATAGGCATACAACTCGCCTGGTGGTAACCTATTACCAATACCTATTATTACATATGCACGCTTGCAATAAAAGAGCATCGCTAAGGTATTGCCGACCCTGTAAAACCCTAGTCGTAATCGGTGTCCCCACTCTGGTTAAGGGTCTGTCACAATTAAAACTTGCTGT
Organism: Laspeyria flexula; assembly: GCA_905147015.1. Classification (NCBI taxonomy): domain Eukaryota; kingdom Metazoa; phylum Arthropoda; class Insecta; order Lepidoptera; family Erebidae; genus Laspeyria; species Laspeyria flexula. The sequence goes on from LR989958.1 coordinate 4,637,147, forward strand.
TCACGATTGTGAATCACAGATTTATGATACAATTTTTGATTAAATTCTTATATCGCAATATTTAATATTTTATATTGTCGGTTATTAAGAAAGTTTTGAATTGATCAAAGCGTTTCTAGACGCCGCTATTTTAGAGAAATTGCTTATTAAGAATTAATCATTATCAATTTCAACGATAATAATAAAATTGTAGGTATATTTATACTGCTATCCAGATAGATACCTAATACTTTTGCAAAAGAATCTCCTCTCGAATCCAAATAAAGTTAGAAACATTTAATGTAATTAAATTAAGTTTAATGTTTAGTTTCTCAAGTAAAATCTTTAGTTGACTTACCTATATTAATGTCCTTTGCAAGGGTACACTGATTGAGATAAGGCGTTTTATTTTTCTTATCAAATAATTAGATAGGTACCTTCAGAGCGTCCAAACAATTAAGAGGGGACGCGGTCTGCGAGAAATTTGAAAAGTAGGTATTTGAAGTAGCTATTGCTATCGCGTTGAGCCTGAGATTGAGATTGATTTGAGATTTAAATGTGTGAGTGTATGCTCCACATGCGTAGTAGCCCCCCCCCCCCTCCTCCCCACTAACATCTTTCCCGCGCCCGTGTACCGGCGAGTCGGCGATACTACATTTTGCATTTATTTGGTTTTTCAAATTTGGACCGATTTAAGCAAAAATGATCCAATCAACACAAACCTCATTTTTAGATATTTGACTTTAAAATTCATTGCAGTATTTCTCTGGCTGTCAAAATGAGGTTTTTGTTGATTGGATCATTTTTGCTTAAATCGGTCCATTTGATGTCATCGTGTTACTTAGTTACCTACACGTTGTTATTATTGTTTTTACGTGTATGTAAATAATGGAAAAAATCGTAGTACTTACCTTACTTCTATTTAAGAATTATAAAATATTTTATCGCTAACCTACATATGAATAAAATGTCCTTGAGGGTTCTGTTCGATATTAATATATTTTTAGTTTTTATTAATGTCATTGCAATGGTACTTAAGATCATTGTTGTACTCGTTAATCAAAGGCACTCCTAATACTGCAAGAGAATAATTACTAATAAATTAAATTATTAATTACATTTTTGCTGCCATATCTTGACGATCAAAAAAGTCAAAACCTACAGGGCACTTCCCCTTGACCTAGAATCACGAAATTTGGCAAAAAGCAATAATATTAAGTTGCACAAGTAAAGCAAAAAGTCCGAAAAACCGTAATCGTGTAGTTATATTATTATCACTGAATATATTAAAACTTTATTGGAACGGGTATAGGATGCTACTCGAAAAAAAATTGAATAAGAAAGAGAGTTTATTCCGGACTGATGTGAACTTTACGTGAATGTTTATTGTAACTTATAGCTATCCTGTTACCTTCTAATATCTTACATTTTAATCACAAATAATAAAAAATAATTATAATCGTACGGAACCCTCGGTGCGCGAATCCAACTCGCATTTTGCCAGCTATTTTAAATAAAATACCCTCAACCTACACCACTCTTGCATCCATTATAACGTGTGTTAAATATAATTGATAAGACTAGTCTTACTTTTAGAGCAGCCAAATCAAATCGTTGCTACTGGATCTGATAATCTTATTTACTTATTAAGACTATCAAATCAAGTAGCTACGACAAATTCCTACAACAAAAGTCGGAAATTAACCTTACAGTTTCACAATTTAATAAATAAAAACAGGAAATCATCAACATCGACATTAATGGACATCACTAGAGTATCGATAAAAAAAATATCGACAGATACCACTTCCCTAGTCATATACATGTAAGTGACCCCCCCAACCTCAACTCACCCCCGAAGAGTGCGATAGAGACAGCTACAGCTCAGACAGATTTTAAGACAAAAATTTTGACGAAATGGACGTTTCGTATTCCCCTGTTTTCTCCTCGAAAATCGAGCTGTTTCAATTCTTTTTTACATGAAAAATTCCAGAAAGAGTATGGCTAGGTTCCTATCATTTTTTTTTAAGTAAATAACCAATAGAATTCCTCTGGTAGTCCTCTAAATACGACAGTAAAAATACGGCAATTTTAGCAATATTTGGAGGGTCATATTTTCTTTATTAATAAGTTTTAGAAAAAAAGGAAATGATAGGGACATGCCTACAGCTGACCTTGAATTTTTGAGCTAAAAAAAATTCCTTTTAGGCATTATTCAGGAAGAAAACAGGGGAATACATTTGTATGAAGAATCGTGTGCCGCGTTCCCTCTTAAGGAGTAAAGAAATATTGTAGGCTAGAAATATTTAAGTGGGATTGTGGTGGCTTACGACCAGCCGTTGCGAAAACAAAAGAGGGAGAACTAGCAATACGCAAAGATGAAAAGCAATATCATCCATTTACTAAACCTAGATGAGTTTTAAACTTTCGGTTTCTAGATTTCTCTTTCCAGAATTTAAAGATGTGTTATCTTTCGTTTTTTCAACATTGATCAATCTTTAATCTGTAAGTATCTATACTAATATTATAAAGAGTTTGTGACGTTTTGTTGTATCTCGGGATCTATTAAACCGATTTTCAAAATTCTTTTAGATTTGGATAGCCCATTTATCGAGGAAACTTATAGACTATATAATATCACGCTACGCTCAATAGGAGATGAGCAGTAGCCAAATAAAGAACGACGGGAGCGAAGCCCTTCGCGACGTCTAGTTCGTGTCCACATCGCGAGTTATTCTGAAAAAAAAAAAATCTACGGAAGATAGCAGTAAATGCATCCAGTCAATTGATGGTCAAATCCAGGAAATTACAGACCACACCTGCGATAGCTACTACATAAGCCATAAAGTTTTTACCTCAACTAATCAAATTACTGAACATAATCAGAAGTTCGTCTATTGTGAGTGTATACCATAACGGTATGGAACAGCGACCGCATGACAATTTAGGCGAGTTTATAGGCGTAATCACCACGCCTGTGATTTTATTGGTCATAATATATTACTATAAGGGGCTGGCTAAATGACTACTGCGCAGAACGAAGGTACTAACATGGCATCTGGCATTAGCTAGATTTGATTTGAATTTTTGGTTCTTGTATGTGTTGTTAGACCTGTTCACGTACTAATAGATTGGCAATGGCTTTTACTATAAGTAAGATGCAACAGACGCAGTCGTAGTTTTCTGTCGCTTGTTTACTCGTTTCACTCTCGATTAATTGAGACTGGTTCTTGGAATCCAATTGCGTGTTCTTAGCCTTTTACGTTACTATGAGATATAGTTTAAATTGAAACCAATAGTAAGAATCTATTTCACAGAAATGCTCACTCCATATTGTTACTGGTAATTCTTCAATACCAAATTATAATAATAATAATAATATTCTACCACATTCACACAGCGCCATCTAGCCCCAAAGTAAGCAATTATATTTGCTTGTGTTATATGTTTTTTTTTGTAAATACATACATATTATAGATAAATTACACCCAGACACAGAACAAACCTTTATGCTCATCACACAAAGATTTGTCCTGGGTGGGGATCGAACCCACGACCTCCGGCGTAGCAGTCAGGGTCACTAACCACTAGACCAACAGGCCCGTATTATGAAATGAAGGTATAGCCCCCGCTTACGGCTTCGCCCAGGTGACCTACGGGAATATTTTAAAATAATAACAACTACACTGCTGGACAAGGCTCGTCGATTATCTCTTACAACCTATTTCACTTAATTAAAATTTTTATTGAATTTGATTTAGTATGGTGTTTTGGTTCTGTATTTTTCTGTGATATTTCAAACTGTAACCAATTAAAATAAAATTGTAACTACTATGGCGATTAAAAAGAGTGGCCTGAGTTTCTTGCCAAGTTCCTCTCAGAGCTCAACCTTGTCAGTAAACTGGCCGTAGGCAAATTTACTGACACCTTTATTTTGGCTTTGTATGACGTTCATAAGTATCATGTATGTGATCCAAATGAATAAAAAGATTTGACTTTGACTTACACATTGCGTAATATAGTAGCTAAATATAATTTATAATGTGTCTTACACTAACAGCTAATATCATCATCATCATATCAGCCCAATGATATCCACTGTTGAACATAGGCCTCACCTAATTTCCGCCACAGCTAATATAACAATTCTAAATACTGCATTTGAGGCTTAATTTTCGGAATATCAGTTAAAAGTGATAAGTGACCGGTATTAGCGCTAGTTTCAGATGAGTACCTTGAACTTTTCCTTTTTCCGTGTAGTGACGGATTAAGAATACATAATATCACTATCCCATCTTAACCCGTGGGTATCGTAAAAGGCGACTAAGGAATTTTCTTCACCCTTATGCAGACAAGAGCACTGAGGAAAATTCGAGACAAACCTTATACCAACCCGCCTGGCCGTGGTAGAGTAGGCTAAATTTCCTCAACATTCTTCGGAGGAGACCCGTGCGCAGCAGTGGGACGTTTATGGGTTGAAATGATGACCTCGAACTATAAATTCAGCTACAGTAGGTATTACCTAATTACGTAAATACAAAATGTTATTACATCTAATTGACTGTAGTTTACAGAACGACCACTCTATATTTATTTAGTCTATCTTCTTCAGTCATGAAATGTCAGTTATGAAAATAAAATTGGTAAAAAGAACGCTGATGCAACTGTTAAAAACCATTGTTCGTGTTTATCCAGCCGCACTCAGGTTGGCACTTTTGTCCAAATATTTGCATTATTATGTCAAAACCATATCAATCTCTTGATGTTGATATTTTCAACTAGAATGTTTAATTTCATTCTACCTAGGTATGTCAATGGTGTCAATCGGTGTACAAGAATACCTACCTAGCTACGTGTTGTGTACTTAGCTTAATATCATTATCCTTTATTATAAAGTGGCAACACTAAATCGTTATGATTATATCAACTTGAGCACAATTATGTTACTTATAGTATATTACAAGATCAGAATATGAGACTATGCAAAAGTAACTGATCCAACGCGTATAATATAGATAGGGGTAATTGCGATTGGCCCAACTGGATCTAAAAGCCAGATGACGAGCGGTCATTACCTAAATACTCGATTGTACCTACATTAAATTGGAGCGACCTCGTTAATTTTGAGAAGATGAAATCCGTCATAAATAATGTATTTACGTGAAGCAATAAACAGTTTTTTAGTAATCCATTATCATAGTACCTACCGTAATAGCAAAGGCTCTTATCGATGAATACGTTATTCGAGGTTATACGGGACACCACTATTAGGTATATTAGTAGGTAACAATATTTTGTTAAATCTTTATCGTTAAAGGGTAACAGAGAACTTAAAAACAGCAACAAAAAGTAGCTACCTATTCATTCCAGGTTTTGCAGATTCTGTAACTTGATAGTGTCGGGTTTTTTTTTTTTTTTTTTAAAGACAACGCCCGCACTCGGGAACAAGCCCTGTGTCCTGTGGGAGCTTTTACAAACATGAAATTAACGGACACAAAGTACACCCAGACTAGAAACAAATATATATGAATCACACAAATATTTGTCACGTGTGGGAATCGAACCCACGTCACCCAGCACGGCGATGTAGTGGCGAGGCGACCACCTTAACCACTGCGCCACGGTGACAGTCAACTTTGTTTATGCAATAATGAGGGCTTTATCTGAACTGCCAACGTACCTATTTATTCTATTTTATTATGTCTAACGGCAACCATGTGCGTATTGCATTACTGGTTTCTACAGATTGGACGATTGTTATATCATTAGTCGACCGGCGAGCTTTATAACCACTTTAATAAAAATTCACAACTGAAAACCTAGGAAAGGAAACCTTGCAGCGAAATCGGCATTATAATCTGGTTTAATTCCGTCACGGTGTGTGATTTGATTAACATGTCAAGTGCTACAGCATGCGATTAGGCACGGTGAATTATCATACGGCCTTGAGTTCTCTACATTACATTAAATACCTACTGGTAAGAATGCTGATTATCGTTTTTTTTTTTGCGCAAACCATAAAATAGCCACCAAAAATACATTATTTAATTATAATAGCAATATTTTTGGCGACTCTTTACATACCATTAGCGAAGTTAATGATCGAACTGATTTTAGTACTTACACTAAATTTAATAGGTACCTAATTAAATAATTTTGTACTATTAAATTGGCAAATAAGGCAAAGGATCCTCGAATGAACGATATGGCTATTATGATAATTATCATCATAGAATATATATCTCTTAGGCATTAATAATAAGTACCTTTATGTACGTCTTACATATTTTTTTGTAAACGAAAGTCCAAGATTTTGCTGAAATCCAGCGTTTGATGACACCTTATGGGGCCCAATCATAAGCTGACGCTTAAACTCTTTGCTTTCGATATTATAGAATTTTCTTATTCGTAATCATTATAATAATTAAAAAAAATGTTGTAAGACTGATATCAATAAACTTTATTGTATTCTATTTTACAAAACGTAGGTACCTATCATAAAGAGATTATTTTATTAAGAAACCTAGTAACATCGAAGATGCAATGACAGATTGACATTAATAATTTTATCTGTGGAAGAGGATTCTCGTGTTCAAACTACGGATCAGGCTAAAATGATTTAGCAATATTTCTAATGCAAAAAATCTAGGTACTTAGTAGACACCAGCACAGATATTATGCATTCGAATTCAGCAAATTGCCGGTTACCACTACAGATGTCGAAATAAGCGTATGATACAAAGTCTGCCTATAATAATATAATTATTGTTATAAATATAATTGCTTAATTTGGGACTAGATGGCGCTGTGTAAATGTGGTAGAATATTATTATTATTATTAATGTTGGAGGAACACGTGTCAATATTACTCGTATTTTACCTTGTTGCCAACTTGGCTAGATTAGTGATTAAAATCTTATCAATTTCATTAAGTAGCTAGGTACGAAGCCTTATCGCAGGAAGCATTTCACTTTATACTTACTTTAATATTAGATACGAGATTACAATTTCTTTGAAAGAAAACTTATTCAAACTAGAGTTATGATAAGTATTATTATTACACTTTATTCAGGTTAAACCTGCAAACCAGTAGGATATGCAGAAATAAAAGAAGACAGTACCTAGTTTTAAGTTTTATAAATCCTGCCAAAACTAGCATAAATACCGTTTTTGAGTTTTGCCGAAAAACTGCACTTCTCAACAAAAGGACGTAATCAAGCGCTGTAAAGGTACGCTATTTTGCTGCACAACCCGACATTGAGCATGGTCCGATTTTTTTTCTTTTCGCTCATATATGTAATTAACTACAATCATCTGTGTTGAAATACCAATAAAGATAGCAATTAAAAACTTGACGTCATCCAGCAAAATGATCATTCCATCAAGCAAATGAGTGTAGACATTATTATATAAATAGACTAGTTACAGTGAGTGGGGGACTCGCGAATTCGTCAGACTGACACATCTGCAGTTATATTACTCCAAAGTGGGTTAAGGATCATTTGAGTTATTCAATGGAAAATTTGTACTAACATACTTCAAAAATATGCTTCACAAAGTGCCAAAACAATAAAAAATTGGAATTTTTTTAAAAATTATAATAGACAATACTTTAGTCAATATTTTATGAGTTACTAAAATTTTAAAAATGCGTAATGGCAAGCAGTTAGGATAAACCAGAAACTCTTGTAGCATCTAAGACAACACTCATATGAAATAAATAAATATCATACAGAATTTTAACAGATTTTTTAAGGCCAACTATTTAAAACAACAATTACATTCCCCGAATGGTCTCAAGGGACTAACCACTATCCACCTATGCATAGCAACAGTACCAATTTCAGCAATAGTGTATATGTATATGTAATAACTCAATTTAGTTTAGCATAACACTACTACATTTATATTTATTTATTTATTCTTTATTGTACACACACTATTTGGATATTATATAAATAACAGATATATATAGCTAACAGAAATCACAAATTGACATAATGTAGGTACAATGGGCGGCCTTATTGCTAAGAGTGATCTCTCAATATAGACACCATAGTTCTTTCAGTTTATAATTAATTTCAAACTTCATGACAAATCATGAAATTATAATGCCATAGTAGTTTTAGATTAGATCTTTTTGTAATATAAACATGGCTAAAGATGTGTTCTGAACCTATTTAAGTACCTAATAAATATTTTGTTTTTTCAATTTAAAGTTTATGCATATTGGAACACGGGCAGACTAAATGTCGTAGGTATTTTCTCCTAGTCAACCTTGGGTGATGCAGAGTAGTGCAATAATGCTTTTTTAATAAAAAATATATCTAATCTAAGTTTGTAACACATTTGCACTTAATGATACTAGTCTGTGTGAATGACATTGTCTAACGGGTTATTAACATGCGCAGATTTACACTTCTTAGTCATATGTAGTGCTTCCTGTGTCAAGGCTAACGTAACAAAGATCTATTGTACAAGTTCGCGAACCTAAGAACTATAATATAATAATATTCTACCACATTTACACAGCGCTTTCTAGTCCCAAATTAAGCAATTATATTTGCTTGTGTTATGTATATATATTACTAAACAACTGATATACTACTTAAATACATTCTTTTTTTTGTAAATACATTCATATTATAGATAAATCACACCCAGACACAGAACAAACCTTTATTTTTATCACATAAAGATTTTTCCTGGGAGGGGATCGAACCCACAACCTCCGGCTTAGCAGTCAGGGTCACTAACCACTAGACCAACAGGCCAGTCAACTAGAATTCTTAAGCCCCTAGACCAGGGTTCACAAACCTTTATTGATGAATATGCCATGTTTTATTAAACAAAATTATGCACCCAACTCCACCTGCATGGGATTTTTTTCTCTTAAATATCCTATAGGTACCTATAGGTATTTAATATTATTATTGTATAATATATTTTCCTTGTATGAAATCAAGTATTAAGTGGACTATACTAAAGTTGAATTTAGTATGCATTATGATTTGAAATCATAAGTAAATAAATGCTATAATTTACAGGCAAGTACTGTTATTATTACAGAATCTACACTTCCTCGAGTTTCACCATATGTTCAAACAGCCTTCAATATGATTATTATTATACTATTTAACTGCCTCGGTGGCACAGTGAGAAGTGTATACGACTGCTGTGCAAGAGGTCCCGGGTTCAATTCCCGGGTCGGGTAAAATTGGTATTAGTTTTTTCTATCAGGAAATTCCAGTATTTAGATTTTCCCGAAGTTTGGTAAATAAATATTCCCAGTTGATGACAATAGGCTCCCCACCTATTTCATGGGACCAAACATAGCTGGCGAAATGTGGGTGTGAAACACCTCTGCCTACCCCTTCGGCGAAAAAGGCGTGATGCTATGTATGTTTATGTATACTATTTAACCATGAATAATTAGCTTGAAAACATATTATTTATTCATGGATATTTATTCGCAGAGCATACATAATTATTTTCCTTTATGCAATTAATTTTGTTTGCACTAATTGCTAAAAACAATTGTGAAGCAAAACTGTGTAAGTATCTGTAACGGCTTTGTTTGTATAATTATGTAAATGGTTTATATCAGAAAGTGTTGTGATGTTACTGTCCGTCTTACAAATCATATTTAGGCACTTTCTCTCTCAATAAAACGTGATATAACTATGGTAGGTAATTCCTATACAAAGGTACATCAATAAATGGCACTTCTACTAGCAAATGCAGAATTTGAATTTTGTTTTTAAAGAAATATCTAATACTTTTCACTTACTATTACCTACTTCCTTGTAATAGATATAATATATTATCTATATTGTTTACTACACTGAAATTGAAGATTCAATGAATTTAAGCTGATTAAACATAGCAACTATAATCTTGTTTTGTTTATAGGATGCTTGAACACGCTATTGTATTAAAAACCATGACTCACCTGTTTAACAGTGTCCAGTTTATGTTTGATATCAGGGTCGGCTCCAGGCTCCAACGCCACTGCAACATATTTATTATCTGTGTTCTCTGCCTTTGCTGCCGGCGATACATTTTTACCTGCTGCATTATTCGCTGCTGGCTCTTCAATAGCATCTACAGGCGGCTTACTTGGTCCCTTTGAAGAAGAAATCGAAGGAGCAACGTCAAATTGTGGCCTCTCCAGCACTTTCATGCCCATATCCTCTTCTATCTTAGCTCGTAAGCGATTTCTATCTTCAACTATGTGGGGATCATCACCTTCTTCACCGTGATGTACAATCCCAACAATAGGAAAGTCTCCGACGTCGTTTTGTGCGAGAGGAGGCGGCATAAGCAGTTCAGGGCCAGCTTTCTGGATTCGTTTATAAACTTTATAAACACTATCGTTCACACTATTGGAACTTTTGAACTCTGGCAGGTAAAACAGTGCCCCTAACCACACGATTCCGAATGTCAAAAGTACAGAAAGAATCAAATATTTCTCCCGTAGGCGGAAGGAACGCCGAGAAATGGACGGCACAGGAACTCCGTTAACAAAACGTTGGTAAGTTGGCAAAATCCCCGTCATGTTTACGTAAACACAGTATCTACACTTAAAAATCTAAAATAATAAATAATGACAGTTTCAGGCAAACGACCCGTCGCCCGTGGTCGCCATTAAGAACTGCCAACTGCATGAAGTAAAATGAAGTTGATGAGAGAGTTACAAGCCTTTAAAACTTGTTTTCCTTCTAAAGGTTATAGAGAAATTATTTGTGTCTATTGTTTCAATTGTGTCATGTGTGTGATAGGAATAATACGGATAATGTGATATAAATGTGTACCTAATGTTATTAAAACAAATACTAATACCTACCTACCTGCATACTACAGCTTTATACGAGTACATACTCTTTCAATTTATTTTCTAAGAAGCTATTGCTTCATCTTTATACATATATACTTACTAAGACTACAATATAAAAAATACAAAATTCTAACTTTTTCATATAATTTTTAGAGTCCATTATTCTAGGGTAATGTAGTATAGCTGGTAACACAGAAAACTGATCCGAGGGTTACCCGTAGGAGGTGAATAGATACCACTTTTCCTCGAAAAAAAACAGAATAAATTACAATGCAATGTAAGCAAAGCGGGACTATTTAATTTTTGGACTACTGTATTTTTACATTTTTTGTTTTCTACTACAAACAAAGTTTGACTTCTAACAAGCGCCATCTGTAATAAAGTCAATCAAATCTTATGCGTTCAAAGCTTTGATTGCGGTACCAGCACTGTTGCACTGTTCGCTTCATTCTTTGTTTTGATATTAGTAGCGACATCTATCGAAGCTTTTCAAAAGAAATGTTATTTTTAATACGAATACTCTCCAGTAGAGGTCAGATCACAGAGTAGTACGGTCAGATAGAATAATGGTTGAATAAATTGAACACGCTAATCTCAGTAACTACCTACTGGTCAGATGTGGAAAAATCTTTTAGGATTCAATAGTCTGCCGAGTTGTCTCTTCGCTCTTATTTAGTTCCTGCGCTATAAGTCCAATAAGTACATAAAGTATCTAGGTCTTATATCCTTTAACCGAATATCGCAACGTTATATTTAAATTAAACATTGTTCTACTCGGAAAAATAATTCCAATAGTCTGTAAAGGTAATGCCAGCCGAAAATAAATTTAAATATGTATGTTGGATAGAGGGTTACATCTACATAATATTATTGGTTACGACAAATAGACCTACCTTTGAGGGATAGGTAAGTGATGTGACGCTGTTTTTATGTGAATAACTAAAATTTTGAAAACCTATTTGTAATTGCATGTTGTTCTTCGATATATCATCTATCCGTGAGGAAACCTATCCAAAAATATTAAAACGAAGTTACATTCCATTGATGATTTCGGACTTGAAGCAATTTTATTGTTGACTAGCGCCCTGATTCTGAGCTGCCGGAATATTTTCCAGGCCAGAACTGTCAGTCTATTTAAAGTTAAAAAACAGAATGTAAAAAAATAGATGGATGTAGATAAAAATCCTATATTAATCAGTTTTTAATTTTCTATACGGTAAACTAATTTCTAACACTTAAATAATAACTTAAGCTGTAAAAAAAATACGTCGTTCTAAGATTCGAAAAAGTTTACAATGCGGGAGCAATCCGATGAGTCAGAATCAGGGCCTAGATAGAAGTGGCGCGGGGCTTCACACGTCGTTCTTTGCTTGCTCAGCTCCTATTGGCCGTAGCGTGATGTTTATAGCCTTTATTATACCTTCCTGATGAATGGGCTATGGATACCTCGATAAACAAACAAACTCTTCATCTTTTTAATATTAAGTACCTATAGATAAGACTATCGTTATTTTTATCGTTTAATAATAATAATAATAATGAAGAGGCTCGCGTTAGGTGGATGGGTCGTGGGCCAGATGCAGAAGGCAGTACTTCTGGACACGGCACGCATTGTGAGGAGGTTCCTCTCTCTGGAGCCCTAACCACCGGTAGCTTGGTCCCTGTACCGGTGGGTCTCCAAATTTTTATATTTTTCAATGTATTTTTTATATATATATTTAAAAATGTAATTTTTTGTGAATCTATTTTAATAAAGAGGGTAATAATAATATTCTACCACATTCACACAGTGCCATCTAGTCCCAAAGGAAGCGATTATAAATTATATTTGCTTGTGTTATGGGTACTTACTAAACAACTGATATACTACTTAAATACTTTTTTTTTTGTAAATACATACATATTATAGATAAATTACATCCAGACACAGAACAAACCTTTATGCTCATCACACAAAGATTTGTCGTGGGTGGGGATCGAACCCACGACCTCCGGCTTAGCAGTCAGGGTCACTAACCACTAGACCAACAGGCCAGTCATATAATAGGTAGAGTGTAGAGATGTAAAGGTCTACATATATTTATAGATTTTTAATGAAAGTACATATTGAATTGTTGAAAATAATTTATTGATTTCACGATCCGGAAACAGTTAAAATCAGTATTTTTTTAAAATATAGGTACCTACTTATACCGGTCTACTTAAGGCACTTTATGAGTAAAACATTACATACAATCATACAAAACTTACATATAAAATTTACGCATTGTTTATAAAAATATTTTCTCACATGAGATCATCAGTCAAGCCTTATATATAATAACAATTTTAACTATTTTATTAACTTGCTTTACTATTCTATTTACTCAACATTAATATAGGTACATTTCACGCATTCCGAAGGCTTGAATATAAAACAAGACTGGCAATATGAACACTAAGTATTGAGCATGCTTCACGTTGTTTTATATCCTAATCTAGTGAATGCTATGAGCGCGGTTTGAACCTAGACATGTAGAAGTCACAATCTGGACAGTACATGGCGGGAGGATTAACGGTTTTCTTCCGACAAAGATTACAAAGGCTTTTTTGTGTCACTTGTCCATCATTCGGATAAGGAGTTCCGTTCATTTGAGGAGGTATTGGTGAATCTGTCCCGCCTTTAGTACCAGGCTCGAACGACACAGACTTCTTCTGAATCTGTTTTGGTTGCGGGACGTGCTGGTACGGGTTGTAGCCATTCTGGCTGTACGGATATTGTCCTTGCTCGTTGTTCATGTTATTTTCTATGTTTTGGCTATACATGCGCTGTTGTTGTGTGTTGGCGTAATGTCTTGTGTCTTGTACTCGCGGTTGGGAGTTCTCCACGTAGTAATTGGTTGTCAATTTTTGTGGGTACGTATTGTAGTTATCAACAGGTATCTCTCCATGGAGAGGCGGTACTCTTTGATATGGTGACTGGGTGTAGTGATTTGTACTGTTTGCCTGTGGGTATCGACTAGAATATTCGGAGCTCGCGTAGCTTGTCGGTGGGTTGTGATAGCTTTGATAAGCTGGCGAATTGGTGGGCACGCTTTGATAAGGCGAATGGTTTGTGTTTGGTATATATTGGCGGTTTGTATTATAGTTAGTGCTCGGTATTGGCGTCGCGGACGACGTTGGTGGTACTCTGTGGTAGTAAGCGTTACTGATCATTTGATTGTTCTGGTTTATCGGATGCAGTTGTGATGGCGGGTGCGGGTGAGTCGGACACGAATTGGGCACTGGTCTCGGCAGATTACCTGGGTGCTTCGACATGTAAGCTGTGTTATGTGTGGGTGTCAGTCTATTCGCAGGGTTTTGGCTAAAGTTCGGTGGGCTCGCGTTACTGTGATTCGTGTAGACAGACGGTGGTTGAGTGTACGGTATTGGGCTCGTTGTATTATGAGGTGTGTTAGTTGGCAGGGACTGGTATATTTGACTATTGTTCGCGTTTTGTGTTTGCGCTGCCTGTACTGGTGAGTTGGTACCATAAACGCTGTTGTTCTTTTGTGCGCTGTATTGTTGTTGTAATCGGTTCTGCGCAGCTGGGTACGGGTAGTTATTCTGTAGTCGAACGTACTCGGCGCGCTCGTGGGTGTTGTCGTTGGCCGCGTATGAGTTTTGTGACAATGATGATATTGTCGATCGTGATGATTGACTGTCAAAAGAGTCTTGCCGCTGGAGAGATGGCTTATCCGATTGTAAAGGCATTGTCGTCAGTTCAGGTTTGTTCATTGCTGATTTCAAGACCCTTTCTAAAATCGGATTTGGAATGTAGCTATCGTCTTCCTGGTCTTCAGCTGTAGACACTAAGATAACCTGGTCGCAGAATGATACCGATTTCTTTTTGGGTTTAGATCGATCACCGTACGCATTACTGGCCGTCTTTTGGTCGCATTGCTCCTCCTCGATTTGTTTTGGATCGATTGAGGATGCCGACGCCCGTCTGTTCAGTCCAGCATTTGACTGATCTGAGCAATTTATTACATCTCTATTGCCGCTGAGGCCTACAAAACCAATATGTGACCTGTCGCCCTCCTGAGACGCATTTTGTGCATTGCCTTCGAATCTAGAAGCCATACTCCTTACATTGTTGCTAGTCTCAAACATGGTTTGATTTTCTGTGGGACTCGATAACTGTCCTTCTAGAGATCCAGACCTTTTTAATTTAAAAGCGGCTTGTTTAGCTTGCAGCTCTTTTAGCAAAGATGGAGGAGTATTTAATTTTTCCATCTGCTGCATTTGCGGCGGATCATGCTCGTTTCTTAGAATTTGTTTCCTATTCTCTTGCAAATTCTGTAGTAAAAATCCTTTGATTCCTGGCACTTCATGCTCATAGCTCATGTCGGCGTGTTGGATCTTTTCAAGTTCATCTTGTAACGGTGTAAGGTCGATAGGTGGAGGAGGCGGTGGGAACTCCTCACTAGGTTGTCTTGAGTGGTTCACAGAGTTCATAGGGCTGGGGTAAGGCGGCAACTCGAACATTGTAGGTGACTTTCTCGGCATTGCACAGTCGACCACATCAACACCATTATCAAAAGTATTTGTCAGATTTTGTATCGCATTATGTGGCTGTATGGGTTGTAACTTATCTCTTTTAACTGGACTTTGTTCTTGGTGAATCATCGCTTTTGTTACAACCGTGTGGAAGTTTTGTGGTGGTGAATTGTCAAGCCTATCATAATGACTGTTTGGTTTTTCATCATATGAATGCAGGAATGGCAATGATTGAGGCTCATCACCATATTGCTCCGAGAAACCTCCATCTTCCTCGATTTCAGGTGGGTGAGTCCCCTTACCGTGTTCTATGTAAGCGTATTTGGCACCCGTTAGTTGAGAGGTAGTTCGTAGTGGTGGTGGAGGAGGTACCTTGGCTGCAGTAAGGATTTTGCCAGCACTACCATGGAAGCTCTTTCTCATAAGTTTACTTCTTTCGAGATTTGGGTTAGTACCGCTAGCAACTGAATATTCTAAATGTCCCTCAGACAAATATCCACTAAGATTAGTCTTGTCTTCAATCGTCCGACCGACGTCAGTGTCGTCAACAGAAGAAACTCGTTTCTCTTTGTTGGGCGTCTCAACGTTTCCATCGGCACCTTCAGTTAAATCTGGCATCGATCTATTCTTCCTTCGTATTAAACCACCCATTAATAGTTTTCTACGAATTTTGTGTTGTTTTTTATTCGCTTTCTTTTCTTCAGCTGATTCTTCTTTCTTTTCATTTGGTTTTACAACAATACTTTCTTTGCGAGCTCTACTTCTATCTTCGCTTCTAGATCTTTTTTCTCTTCCTTTTTCATCATCCCTAGATTTATGCCTCGGAGGACGTTCACGTGTTACGGTATCAATATCATCATCGATACACTTTGGAGACTTTTTAGAAGAACCCTTCTTTTTCGGTAATGTTGCATAGATTTCTATAGTGACAGGTGTACTTTCTAGGCCACCTTTTGTATTTCTTATAGGAGCCGCTTGCGGAATTTCTGTGACTCTGGTCATTCCAGCCATACGCCTTTGTAAGCTGCGCGCGCGCATCACGCATGTGTTATGTTTCATGCGAGCGAATGTGACCATGTGACGATTGTTGTAAGGAGCATCCATAGCTACACGAGCTTTGGAGGCGGCAGCATCACACAATACTAGCGCCGTCTCATAATCAGCTGAATCCTCAGCGTTACGAGACTTTTCTAACAACCTGTCAGCTTCTAAGCATAGAGCTTCACATTCACCTCGTGTAGTTATTTCTGGGATCTGAGCCAATTGTAAGTTTTGTAAGTTATGACGCAGACCTTGCTGAAGAGGTAGGCTATCTGTAGATGACAATGAATAAGAGTCGTACCCAGCATCACAGGACCCACCACTGGAGAGTTCCCCCTTGCGTGTGGGACTACCAGGAACGCTTCCAGCGCCACGACCTCTAGGATACATGTATGGGCTTTCAGCTGTAGATGATGAAGCCGATGACGCGCTATTACGGTCTCCGCTCCAGTTCCCTGAATCTCGTCGCGCTCTTGGCCTCTCTTGTGTATCAGAACTAGAGCCAGTACTCAAACTTCGAGCTAGTTGTGCTCGGCGGTTAGCTTGCACTTCCAACATGTTTTCAACAGCTTTTCTGCTAACATAATCACTTTCGTTATCTGGACCAGGCGTGACTGCTCGGCGCGCAAACCCTGTAGCTGGACGTTCAGGAGCAGGTGTTACCGCTCGACGTGGCTCCGGTGCAGGAAATGGAACAACATCTTTAGGGGCATGACGAGTGTCACACGGCGTTCCATCAACCGCAGCGTACAGAAGAAGAAGCGGTTGGAATCTTCCTCTTTGACACTTCTCCACAACGTGTGACCACTCCGGTCCGATTTCTTTGACGTCCGCATCATCAAAGTAGATCCATAAGCGGAGTTTACTATGGAAGAAGAAGGTGGAGTAGTGCTTGCCGTAGTAGGTGACGAGCCCGACGAGTCGGTGCGTGGCACGTGCGGCCCACGCGCGGTCAACGCAGGCGTGGAAGGCGTCAGTCGGCCGCAGCTCAGTTCCAAGAGCTGCGTACACAGCTGCGACATGTTCCGCGGCGGGTCGGTCTGAATCCCAAACCATACCAATTGATACTACTTCTGGACGATTCATTAGTGTCCTGCATATTTGTATTTTGGCTCCGCAGGCATTCTGCAAAAGAAAGAACAAGGATTTAGTTTACACTGATGTCCGGCGTGCCTACAAACAAAATAATTTTGACTACATAGTAGTATTTAGGAAGAGCGTAACGAAGGAACTAAAAATAATGATTATTTAATAAACTAAGTAAGAATAAGATATAAAAGAAGATTAAATTCCCGAGCGTAATCTTAACTGACATTAGATAAAATTAAAAATATCTAAGTACACACCGAACAATCTCTGATATCGCCCATCCCGCCTGCTTTTCGGAGTAGTAAGCCAAAGCTGTCTCCGTGTTCACCCAGCGCAGCTTGAGCCGTTAACGCTGTTGCTGACACGTAGTGAACCATCTGTAATAAATACAACATAGACATTGTTGAAATAATTTACACTTATTTTTTGAACCGTTTCATTGCAATTAATCTGTTATAAACAATCATAAACTCATTTGGAACTTGCTTGGAGTAATAAACCTTATAGTTCACTTTAAACTGTAAGAGCTAGGTTGCCCAACTTATTTGCATAGAGAGCCAATTTTTTTTGCCTTCAGCACCGCTACCATTTTATGATATAGGTATTATATGACCGCCACAGCGAGCAATTTTGTGCCGCCCGCATCCAACGGTCACCCGCAACCTTTACTAGGTCGCCGGTCCATCTGGCGGGGGGCTGCCCCACACTTACACGTACTTTAATTTGGTGAGTGAGGCCTATGTTCAACAGTGGACGTCATTGGGCTGATGCATAATGATGATGATTATATGACCGACATATAGATAAAATCATTGGTATCTACTATCTACCTACTAACAACATAGTAATACGAATACGTACCTGGGTAAATGGCAAAGGTTCTGAAGTAGCCTGACAAGCACCACATACTGATTGTTCAACAAGCATCATCGCAAATTTTCGGTGGGGTACACAGTGTGGTGCTCTGCAGGCGTCATCATCTCTTCTGTCTCCTGAGCCGGCGGCCACGTGGGCATGGACTCTTAGGAGGAGGTGTTCGAAGCACTCGCTTGCGTCTGCCATGCAGCCGAGTTGGAAGCGCGCGCCCCCGCCGCCAAGAGCACGACGGAGACCATCTGCAGCTGGTGCGCGCTCCGCAGACCATTGTAGTTGAGTAAATAACTCCTGTAAACAAAGAAAAATATCGGTCAAATATATAAAAAATAAACTGATAAACATAATGATTGGGATGGCCAAAAATATCTGTGAATTTTTCACTATTAATTTTAATATCAATATATTATGGATGTTTAAAATGCGATATTATTATGATTTTTACCACTAGACTAAATTAACAATTAAAACATTTCCATATAAAATATTCGGCACAAACGTGGCCCCTATCAGCGAACGATTTCTCGTAAAAAAATACACGGAGCAATGACAGTCTCTCCACAAAGAAAGTTGTGACCAACTGTAGTTTATGTAAATTTATATTTTAATATCCATACAATAAGAATGAATATCGGGTTTCGTTGATACGCGGCGAACAAAACCAGTATGGCACGAATACGAGTTAAAGGTATAGGTCACAACCACGGCGTGACCCAACCGAGGTGATTTGACGTAGTTATACGGAGATATATCTGCTGTTTTACGATTTCGTAACCGTTACTATATACTAAGAAATATCAACACCGTTTTGAATCTATGAGTAGACTCTGTATATCAATCACACGTAATATAATACCAAGTGTAGGTACTTTGTACAGTCAGCAAATTAATGTAATTTTTTCTTTCATTAATATATCACGCAGATTTCGAGTTACCAAATCTACAGAGCTGACTTTTCGAGAGACCACCAATTTGGTCGTGTCTCTAAATAGTCGACCAATTTTAAAAGTCAGATAATTCTTTAGGATTAGGTATATCATTGGTCGCACTAACAAAAGCACGATTATTTAACTCATGAATAAGACAAAGTTTTAAATAACAAAAGAAAAAAATGTTCTATGTAAAGCCACATATCCTAAACCATTAAACGTTAATAAAGAAAAGAAAAATTCTGTCTTAGATTCTAAAGGATATAACTCATAAAAATAGCAAACCAGTGCTAATAAAACAAGCTCTGTTGATGAACGTGTTTGTATAAGCAGATAAAGAAGAGTGCACAAGTAAATATCGTATTTTCCGGTGCGAGGCGGACGCAGCTTGCGCCGGCTCTTCCGTTACTAGACAGCTTACAAACACGATTATAATCTTGTATAATATTACCAGACGTTTAACGTAAACTGCCTAAATCGTGCTTGTTGTAGCTTAGAATAAACTGGTAATACAAATAAATTGGAAGGTTATTTTTTTTATAATACAATTACTTTGCTAGTGCTAATTTAAATAAACAGTTAAGTCTAGATCATTTACATAAAAAGAATAATTTTATACGTCATTTTAAATTCCAGGACTACGTCTGAGAGTCTACTTTGAATCTCAATATCTACTTAGTTAGATTGGATATCGGTGTCTAATGCTGTTACTTTCAAACATATCACTGATGTTGCCTACAGGTCACCAAAATAAATTGGAACAGGGCCGGGCACATCTATTAGCTGCCTGAGGAGCTGTGGGCCAAATTTTCCACCTCGTGGCGCCTTGCGACAGTAAATCGGCACCGCGGCAGACCTCGGAAAAACTGGCGAAATGAGTTGGACCAATATGGCTTAAGTCATTGCCCAGCAGTTTTTTAGTTAGTTTAAAATGTACAATAATAAGTCTGAACATTGAAAAGGAATGTCAAAATTACTTCAAAAATGATTTATAGTTAAAAAAAAAAGGGAAACAATAGTATCGTCTTGTAGATAACCTTTTTGCATATAAAATGCGGTATGTATAGACTAATAGACACGCTAATAGATAACTGATTGTGATAACAGAAATGTATTCACATTTCGTTTGTTCTACTTTTGTTAACTTAATTCTTACGATGGCGTTTTTTAACCATTTGGGTTCAAGATCTTTTTCTAATGTTTTTATCGGAAGGAACGTTAAGTAGCGGTTAATTACTGTTTCAATGTACTTAAGTTGGACGTGAAACCGTCTCGCTTCGATACTAAATTGGTCAAAGTTTTTCAGACCTCTTTAACTCATTACTCAAAGAGTTACTTCGCAAAATGTTAGATAGATTATTAGTTTAACTTTTTTGATTATACTGGATTTATATATATTACGAGTATACTTATTTGACTACACATGTTAATTCGATGTTTAGAAAAAGAAAGAAAATATATTTTTATTTTATTTGTGTGGCCTTTACTCTGTAGAACGATGATACAGGCTGATAAAAAATACTTTTCCAAAATAAAGTACTTTTCCAGATTAAGTAGATTTTTTACTAAACTATATAGACAGCAAATTTAAAACTTGTCTGATGTTGGTAAAAAGCAATGACCGCTTATAACATCATATGACGGATCATGAATAAAATCGCCTTGAAAAGTTTAGGCTTAGAAAATTTCAAATAATGACCATGTGATAATCGATTCGACGAACTCAGATCAAGTTCGAATACATAACTAGTGATTTCTGTTTTTAAAACCACAAGATGACTGATCTTTTGATAAAATACGAACAAAAAAAAATAGAATCGTGAAGGTTTTTCCAGTTCCATCAAAAAATAATCTTCTCTTAATTGAGAAGTCTTATATGCTATCATACTGTATATTTAATTGTTTAATACGGGTCTACGTCACGTGTTATATTTTGAAGATGAATGAGTACATTTTCTCTGGGCGAGGCTTATGTCCAATAGGGTACTTTATGTGTTTGCCCGAAATTTCTATAGAAACGAAAACACGGGCGTTGTAAACAATTAAATTGGTAAATATGTGTAGGTACTAGTCGTAAGTTGAAAAAGTATATGGTGAAATATTATTTTCATTGAATAATCGTCTTTACGTGTATAGACTTAAGTAGGACACGTTTTTACTAAATAAACTTTAAAGTAACGAGAATGAGTACGGCAATAAGAGCTTATTATGAATCTCGATATCTACTCAATCTGATTCGATATCGCTGTCAAATTTTCGAAAATTTTAATAAGTTTGCTGTCACTTTCAAACATTTGACAGCTATAACGAATCCAACTAAGTCGATGTCGAGATTCATAATAGGCTCGCTGAATATACCAAGTTTTCGTAAATCGAGGATATAAACAAACACGGAACTAATGCATCAAACATTTGACGTTAGTAGCACATAAGCACATCAAGTCCCCGGTGTGCCGTGTGCTGAGAACGCGCCACATTGCTATTGTTGCGTGAGAATGATGCGGTGAATACTCCCAGTACACCCTGACCCTGCTTTTTGTGTTCACTCATTACCACGATTAGTTTTCTCGTAGAGAAACTGGGAAAATTGTGCTTTATTTGTTCAATATGCTTTTTGTACTAGGTACTAGCACCTAGTACAAACACGGTACGGGTACTGAGGCAGTAAATTAACATATAAACCGCTTGAGAGTAACCAGGATAATCTATGTGCATTGTTTAGGTTATAGAATACTTTCTATGACAAATTATTATAGTATAATCATTATTATCATTTCAACCCATAAACATACCACTGCTGGGCACGGATATCCTCCAAAGAATGTAGAAGGAATTTAGCCTACATCACTACTCTAGTCAGACGGGTTAGTATAGGGTATGTTTCGAATTTTCCTTTTCTTGCAGTGCTCTTGTATGCATAAGGTTACTCCCTTAGTCGCCTTTTACGACACCCACGGGTTGAGATGGAGTAGTGATATTATGCTCACATTATGCGAACTAATTTTAAGCAAATACAACTAGTTCACTGACGGGGTAGCTCTGTCAGAAAGCTAGTGGTAGCCAAATTGGGTTACATTATTTTTCTACAAATTAATATTATTTTATTTTATGATACTTCTATCCACACTTCAGGAACAAAGTTTATGAAAACTATCTACTAACCCACATGCTTTAAAACCTTGACGTAGATAAATACGAGGCTACAAAACAGGAAAGAAACAAGTACTTAAATTAGCATTAACTACAATACAGTTAGTTAACGTACTGGCAGAGAGTAAGTTGTCCATGCGTTACTCGTCGCCGTCCTAAACGCCATTGTGTGGACGCCTCCAAAGGCAATTTGTCTCGGGAATACATAAAATGTTCACTTAAATATGTATGCGCAACCGAACGTCCTCCGGTGTAACTCGCGCCTTGAATCGACTATTGTCTCCGAACATCGTGACATATACCAACAAACTATAATCGACCCTATGCTATCTTATTATTCACATGTTAGACACGTGAACATACTTCACACTCACACCGATATTTATTAATATTAATCAGTTTCTTTTAACTTTTATAGCTTTTGTATTCAGGATATTATCTTTTTATTGATGCATTCCTATTATTACCTATATAAATACGTCTAAGGAAATACATAAGTATGATATATGAATATTAAGCTTGTTGAGGGAAAACTAAAGTTAAAGGAACGTAATACACGTGGAAATGAAGCACATCTTGGATGGCTGGTTTATTATTGTAATGTAAAGGAAATCTAGCCAATTATAATCTTTAGCTGTCAGCGTGTGTGGATTATGGCCTAAACCCTCTCAACTCTCTAGTTAGAGGAGAGGCGACCCGAGCCCAGCAGTGGGACTTAATGGGTTGCTGATGATGATGATGAATAGTGCACAATTTACGTATACATACAGCCTACTACTTCTACACTTCAAGTAGGCTCAGAAAATTAGTCAAACTAATTTGTAATTGTGATTATTTAATGTATATTAATGTCCTGCAATACGATTAACATTAATGAAGTAACGACAGGACTACATTTGCAACAATTTCGTTGATGTCTTTTGATGATTCAGTACATTATGTTAAATTTAACATTGAAATGTTAATTAAGGCCATTACAAATGAGGCGTGATCGACTACTAAATAGAATTGCTAATTTATTCAGATTTTAGAATTTGTTAGTCTGTGATATTTCCTGAAATGAAAACAGATAATTTATGCGCAATTCGAGTCAGAAAAGCAGACTTACTCTAAACAATGATACAGTTGTTTGACTGAGGAGGTCTGTTGGGTCCCGTCTTGCGGCTGATGGTGGTCGAGACCGAGGTAGCGTGTTGTTCCTGACTCCAGCTAACGATCCAGTCAACAACATATCCTTGGGAGGCAGCAGTTCCCGGTCTCTAAGACCCTCAATCTTCTGCTTCTGTATCGCCGTCCCACTTTTACCGCCATCACTAGACTCCTTACGCTTATACCGAAACTTGATCATTGTTCTTTAGTCCGCATCGCTCACAATCACAAATCACTCAATAAATTCAGGTCCTCATTTGGATTCAATCTCCATACCTGTATCCAACACAATGCCTGCACACTTAATATACATATTCTGTCTTTGTTCGCAAACAGCTCTATACGGTAATAAGTATCCAATACACGTATGAAGACACTTTTCATTACAATTCCACACAGCACGTGAACTACGCAAAGATATGCCTATTTATGTACTTCTATTTCACTTATATAAAAAGTTATAACTTATTTTATTACGAGATAGGAAACTTTAAGGTTTGGCGCGAAATCGTCCGCTATAGAGTAACAGGTGGTTGTAATTAAGCACAACTGCCATGGTACAAAACATCACTTTTGAAGGCTATATTAAAACTTAAAATGATATTTAAAAATTAAATGATGTTCCAATTTTGTTTAATAACTAAATTACTTAATTACACGCGGCTTTGGTAGTAAGATAGTAACTATGTAAGGAACGGTTCGACTCAACGAAGGCTTTGCCACAGACTGAGTTGAGACAAGAGGCAGCGGTGCGGGGGCGGGCCCCGGGCGCCTTTACCTTCCAGGTACCTACGTTTTTTCTAATCTATTGTTAACGTAACTCACGTGGGTTCTGTTCCGTCTCTTTCCAACATATTAAGCCCGTCTCAGCTTTTATGAGGAGCTTTGTTTATATTTCAATACCGATAAGTTAGAGATTACTATAAAAGTTTACAAGAATCAGGAAACTTTGTTTTGAGTCAACACGTGTTTCTACTAATTCTATGTTACTAGAAATATGTGGATCCAGATTTTTTTTAAAGATAATTTCGTGGAAAAATAGCACATGTGTACGAAAATCTTTAAGGAATTAAAACGAAGCCAAGTTTCAACCTAACCTAAAAGCTGAGAGGCTTGCTTGACGCTGAATATCCCAACATGAAATACCTACAGAAATTTATTGAAACCCCGTTTCGCTATAAGGTTCCATATACCTAATGGGTAATAATCGTATATAGAGATTATTCAGGCACGATTTCAAACCCTAGAGTGTGTATTTTAGTAAAACTTTTTTAATCTGTAGCCCAGTGGTAATGGGTCTATGCCATTAGAAAACTTATACACATATTAAAAGTGAATACAAGTTAACAATGAAAAAATGTAGAGGGTTGTAGCCTCTGAATCACAATTCCACTTATGACTCACAACTCAAAAATTTTGAGTAGATAAAAAAACTATGAATAAGAACCCTTTGGAGCATAACGATTAATAAACTTAAGAAACACTTATATTATTATGTAAACATGTATAAGGTTCATTTAGTAAAATGCTATTCATAATAATCAATGGACTTTCTCACAAGTGAGTCAGATCGTAAGTATGTCGAAGTTGTAAAATATGTGGTCAGTTTCCTCAACCGACTGGCCGCGACCGATGCACGCTGATCTACCAAGTACTTCTTAAAACAAGTCATAAAATGTTATACTTTGAAAGTGTAAACTCTCTACTATAAAGAGACTTATAGTACAAGTTTGTCATACTTTGTAACTAGCTTGTTGCTTACAACTTTACCTGTATTTAGAAAATGACGTCATTTGGGCAATGACACGTATATTGAAATTTTTAAGTTCCGATTGTTGGTTTGGTGGTCTGGCAGTAATGTAAAACAATTCATGAAGCCTTTAGATACTATTTGTTTTTCATTTCATCTCTCTAAAATATAAAATTAATCGCTGTTCGTTAGTCTTGCTAAAAACTCGAGAACGACTAGACCTATTTGGCTAATTTTGTTTTTGAAATATTTGGAAAATTAGCGAAGAAAATTTGTAGTTAAATTTTTTATTTTCCCATACAAACTGTTCTTAGCTGTCAACAGTTTTTTTTGTCCTTTGCCAGGTCAATCTGAATAGAAGGTGTAACTATATAAATGCATCGATGCAAATGACATCCACGGGTACACCAACACCTCACGCAGAAAGCTAGCGTTGATTCCCATTTTAAGAAACTTGATTATCTAAAATGGACCATATTATGTTAATTTGATTGGTTTTAAATTACTTGCACTTCCGAAGGCCTAGTGATTCATTCATATTACGTATGCTAAAATCCCTTATAAAGACACTCAAGCTTTTGTTTCTCAGAAGTGAGTTAAGGTCGCCTCTTAAGGAAAACAGAAGAACACCACCCACGCGAACGAATTTTGTTTGTATTCTAGATTTACCTTTAGTGGCGTGTGAATAAGTTGAACTTTACTATATAACGTTATAGCATTTAAATATTAATATTCAAGAGCATAATGACTATAATCGAATATAGTTATTGTTTAAGTTGGCAATAATGATCGCGTGTGGATATAACTTAATAGGTATTTTCGACAATGTTACAAATAACACTGCTCTGTTATACCAGTGTTAAGTATATATTTAAGAAATATATTATTCATATAAACAAGAAATACAGACTAAAGCTCTGTATCGCCCTATGGGAAAATTTTGTAGAGATATAGATATAGAATAAAATTATAGAGCCTAAGGCATTAAGTCCGTCTATACAAATTGTTAGAGTATTAACCTCTTACAAACTCCCTCGGTGGCGCAGCGGGAAGTGTATACGACTGCTGTGCAAGAGGTCCCGGGTTCGATTCCCGGGTTAAGTGAAAATGGTATTGGGATTTTCTAACATGAAATTCCAGTATTGAGATTTTCCCGGAGTTTGATAAACAAATGTTCCCGGTTGATGACAATAGGCTCGCCCCCTATTTCATGGGACCAAACATAGCTGGCGAAATGTGGGTGTGAAACACCTCTGCCTACCCCTTCGGGGAAAAAGACGTGATGCTATGTTATGTATATATGATGATGCTATATAATTTTTATTAATTATATTTAAATAATTTTTCCTCCATTCTAAACCATATACTCGTAACTCTACTTTTGAACGAATTTGAGCTAAATCTGTCCCTTGATGTAAAGGCCCCGCCGCGCCGTAATGTATGCTGTTGAGTTCTAAAGGTTAATGGTTTCTCTGAATAACTATATAATTAATATGTGAACACATATGTATTTGTACATTTGTAAAAAACTAACTTAATTAGGCAACGAAGTAAGCCGGAGCGGCACTAAACTAAACGAGGTATGACAGACACAAAAACGCCATTGAAAAATTGGTATTTAAAATTTCTGGGGTGAGTGTGGCGGTTTGGTCACCCTACGTAGCGTAAAACATCAACGTAAAGTGGTTACAAAAGACGCTGAGCGGATCCTAAGACATCTTCATACTTTCTTGAAGAAATCTATACACACTAGAAAAAAGCTATGAATAGGAAAAGTGTATATTAATATAAATTAACGTTCAATAAGTCGCTGTGCACCTACCGTGAGAGGTTCTCACATGTAGCATGAGGTAGCGATCCAGTTACATCTACTATCTACCCAGTGCTCGTGACTCGTATAGACTGTGAGAAACGAACATCTTTTTATTAGATAATTAACTACTTCCCGTTTTCAACATTTAAATTTCGCGATCGCGATAATCTCGTTATCTCCAACTTTTATGTATAATAAACTTATTATTCTTGACTTTGATATCAGTTTTATATCGACAACATTATAAAAACCACAAATAAATGCTTTTTGTAATTAAATTCATTCTAAATTCATTTCCCAAAGTATTAATGCCTCGTGTAATTGATTTATAGCACTTATGATAATAGTCTGAATGTCTCCGTTATACGTCGTATTTATAATATATATATTCTTTAATATGCCTTTTAATCGTCTACATCTCAAAGCTCTTTTGGCCAGTTCATGATTTTGGCATAAAGTTTCGTCACAGTTCTCTGAATAAGGCCAATCAAGAGGCGGATCTGACAGTTTATCAAACCATCGGTTACTCATAGTCTTGCGACAGAAACCTTGTAACTATTATGTGTACTATTTTTCCACGAATTTGTCTAATATATTCACATATTAGGAAAATCAGAGTGATTATACTTCATAAAATATTTCGGTGTGTCAGCTTATTTGCATAAAGCTTGGCATATTTACATGTTGATTTTAGATTCGACGTTTCTTTTAAACAAATACAAGTTTGTATTTATTTGTCTTCAATATAGGTACTAGGTCAACTCAAGCTACTTATTTCTTATTCCAAAGTATTGAGTAGAACTAGCTACAGACATTTTTTTAAGAAATACCTACATTATGTGAAGAAAACATTCCATAACAGTTGCATGAATGTTTAGAATTAGTACACACCTGTCGTTTATACTTGTTCATGGAGACAGGTGCAATTTTCTTCGTATGTCTGATGTATTATGTTTTAATACTTAGGGTTGGTGCCGCAGCGCGCGATGCACACATGGCGAAGCGCAGCGCAGTGCAAAGCAGTTTTCACTATCATAATATTTTGACAGTGAAATGAAATGAAATCTCGTTTATTCACAAGTTAAGAATATAACAGGTTATCCGAAAAGTAGTGTCAGCAAATTTGCCTACGACCAATTCGCTGACGGGGTGGAGCTATGAGAAGAACTGGAAAGAAACTCACGCCATTCTTTTTTGGAAAATGGATAGTTACTGAAAAACGCTCTGCGCTGTGCGTCGAATATTATGTCCGCCGGCCCTAAACTGGAATATTTAACAGTGAATTGCTATCCATGGATAGAAACAATGTCAGCAACAGTATTGGTATACTTATCTACATCATAACCTAATTCTTTGTAATCACAGTTGCTAAGGTGTGAAGACAAACAATTGATTGCAACATTCAACAAATCCCTTTCAGTAGAATCTGTATCAACTACCTATTGTAATGCAACCTAATAGATTCTTTGAAATCGTTGCAAACAATCAAAAGATTGTTTTGCAGATATATTATCTCAGAAACCATATGCACGGATATGTTAGCCCGCCTCTCAAATTAGCCGATTGGCCAATTTTATTTCAGAAATTACTAGTTATCTTTAGTTACTCAAGGTTTTGGTAGTGAGCGGGAAAGTATCGCGTGTAATTAATTATGTGTAAGTTAGTTAACTGACAGTAGATGTGAAATTTATTTGGTACAAGTTTTTATCTTAGTGCAATCTTTAACATCTTTTTACGAAGGTACAAATAAATAAATTGCATTTGTGTCAGCAAAATAAAGCACACATTTTTAGCACGAACTGACACATTTCAATTTGAATCTTAAGTTAATATTTATTAATATTATCTCATTCAATATTTTCTCCCCGTGTTTTTATATGCAACATTAAATTCAAACTAGATACAATAAAATGTATAGTTAATTTCGATCGAAAAAGGAATGGGCATTTCATTTAATTTCTATTCCTTATCAACAGCTCTATTAATAGTTAAAAGATTACCATTGTATATGAAAGCAATCGTCATTAATAAGAACGAGACTGATTGCTCTGACAAAAATAAGGTTTGGTGCAATATGAAAGAAACAAGATAATATCGTTATCGCATACTATGATGAACTCTATATAACGTTTGATTCGATTAGCCGCAGTTATCGGCGCACAATCGATTTGTTCGACTCGTAACATCTAATTCAATTGCCGCGGTTATAGACCATTGTGCAAGTTCCGCGATACTGCATGTATTTATACATTTATAATCATAAACCTTTTCTTAGATTTAATACTATACCTATACAAGACCTACTCAATGATTGTTGTTGATAGACCACGTGCTAGAGCGAGTATAGTAAACATCAATGACAATGCCTACAGTTTAATCTATACTAATATTATAAAGTTGTATAGTTTGTTTGTTTAGTTGGTTGAACGCTAGGATTTCAGGAATTACTGATACATATTTGAAATTTTTTTTAGTGTTGAATAGCCGCTTTGTCGGGGAAGGTTATAGGCTATATAACATTACGCTACGGCTAATAGGAGCTGAGCAATAGGCAAATAAAGAAAGCGAAGCCCCGCGCGACATCTAGTAATGGACATAATTGTCGTAACATTACCCCTTTTCTTTCTTATTAGGGTAGAAGTGTACCACCATTTCTTCAGTTGTATCTCAGAAAATTATAATATCTAGTTATAGGCAAAAATGGCGAAACTTTAATGAAATGATCTCTTACACTAGGATAAAAAAAGCGATGGTGGCTGAATGGATAAGGGACCGGCGTGCAAATCACGCGGTCCGAGTTCGATCCCAACCGGCAGTACCAATTCAACCAATTCCACTTTGTGGAATTTATATGTACTAGTCAAGTGACTTACCATCTGCTAACGTCACCGTTAACGTCACCGGAAAACATCGTGAGGAAACCCACATACCCTAGAAGAAATTCTATGAGCATGTCTGATCCACTAACCCGCACTAGGCCAGCGTGAGTGGATTATGGCCTAAACCCTCTCAGCTCTCTAGAGGAAAGGAGACCCGAGCCCAGCAGTGGGACTTAATGGGTTGCTAAACTAGGATAATATTAATAATCCTCTAAAACCTATCTTTGTTCTGTGATAATACCAAAGCGGAAATCGATGAGGGGAAAGGGTTTTCCATATTGACTGTTTCGTTTGCATTTTGAACGGGTTTTAAAAATAGATACCTAACACCTGTAATGGCCAGTCTGTTTCTGGTCTACCTATATCGACAAGAGAGTAACCAGGTGGGAGTAATATTCAATTAATAGCGAGGACACAGAGAGCATTTATGACAATGCATATGCGCGCAGGCGTTTTGTTTGGCGAATATGTCTGTCTGTACAAGTGTACGAATATGTCGCGGTGTGTGGGTGAACAATGGGAAGTAATACCTTATTATTAGTGACGCATTATCACAACGGTTTGATAGATGTTTTGAACAGGTAAACTCTTTGTCCAAAATTTTATTTCAACTTGTTTCAATCAGGTGAAATTGAAAAAGTGATATCTTCCAGATGAAATTATTTCACCTAGATCAGTATAATTTTCGCTTTATTCAAACTGTATACTTTTCCGTTTCAACAACAAAATTATGAAGATATATTTCTGCAGTTTAATGTGATTTCTCACCACTTTGGTGTTGAAATCAGCAAGGTGAGCAAACTGGTAATTGTTTCTACTTGAGATAAAATCACCTGAGCAATTTACACTAAAGAGATGGTATAACACCTGAGTACATAATATTTATGTCATTATGTCTTACATACATTAACGGCGATTAATTAATAATTAAACAATATTCTTCTAAGAATATTATTTGTAGACCTAGATATAGATTAGACACGAACACGTTTATTATTGAGATATTACGATGTTGAAAGTTTACGCACTGTGTGGAGCAATGAATCGAAATACATACTTTAATTACTTATTTCGATAACCGAATAACAGTTGACCCTGAAAGTCGCGTTTATTTATCGCAACAGGGTTGTCGCGGAACATTTAAATAAATTAACAGTCGTATATTTAGTGTGCAATCATCGAAGAGCTGTCGTGCACAAGGCTAACAACTAACCAATACATTATAAAATCACATCCAATATAGATACAATACCGTTCACTTGATTAAGCCACAATTTTATATGATAATGACCTTTAACACTCGCACAACGTCAATCACTTGCAAAAAGACACTATTTTCACTGATTTTCTTCGTAAACTCACGTAAATTCCATGTAATAAACACGTGTAGGTTTTCAGTGAATAGAAAGCGTTGTTTTACACAAATATGAAGTAAACACGCGGCGCGTACGCGCTACGGTAGAGACGCGTTATGTACGACTGTACGGCGAGTAGCTGCGCAGTGACAGGCTACCCGGCCGCTTGCGAGTGACAAAGATAACAAGATGAAGGCTTTGGCGCCAAATCGGTGATCACCCAAGTGCGAGCGAGAGCTTCGAGAGGCTTACGCGGGAGTCCGGTTATGTTTCTTACTTGTTATAGCAAGGAGATTAAAAGTATGTGGAAACTACAATTTATATTGCAATTATAATTAAAATTCCTGTTACACTGTGATATGCACGGAACAGAAAAAACAAGTGGAAGTGCGATAGGACACAATTAGTACTGGAACCAGTGTCGCCAAACTCACACATACAAACAGTGCACTACTAGTAAAAAATTGTTTTAATTGGTCAAATATCTTTAAACCCATATTGGCTTATACTATATAGACCGCGAAGCAAAACACACTTTAGTACTTAAGAATAAAGACTACTTTGCAATATCAAACATAAGTATTTATGACGTTTATCGTGACGTTGTATTTTTAAATTTAAGCATAAATTTTCTAAAGAAATTCAGCCATTCGACAAAAGATGGCAGAGTATTTTAGGTAAAATAAATTGAACCTTAAAATCATTGCTATAAGGATGACATTGCCTTAAAACATTATAATCATTCGTTTATCAAATAGTGATGTGGCACAACAAAATATGATTATACATTATCGATTTTGTTTCTGATCAAAAATAAAGTTAATTTAGAGAAAAAGTTAAAGTAAATAAAGGATATAAAACGCTTTTAGTAATCTTTGATATTTGTGTAATCTAGTTCAAGACTTGCATAACTGGATATATTATGAGGGATCCCCGATTTTTACCTACAGAAATTGAACTGTTTTTACTGTGATCTAATTACAATTAAACTACGATTAAAAATAATAATAAAT
The DNA here is from genome assembly GCA_905147015.1 of Laspeyria flexula. Taxonomy (NCBI): domain Eukaryota; kingdom Metazoa; phylum Arthropoda; class Insecta; order Lepidoptera; family Erebidae; genus Laspeyria; species Laspeyria flexula. The sequence continues at coordinate 4,669,522 of LR989958.1, forward strand.
ACATTATTTTTAACATCAGAGTGATGTTAAAAATGTATTAATTACTATTATTATTTTTATTACTGGTTGAGAAATTGGTTGAGAGATTATAAACGCATATTATAATACGATCTCTCTAAAATGTATGGCACACATAATAGAGTTCAAACTGTTTCAAGTATCTAGTCGTCAGCTGAACCGATATTATTTTTTATTTATTTATTAAAATAAAACAAATATCCATTTAACACAATTTATTATAATATCGCCGTATGAATTTGAAGGGTAATGGTAACAGGTTTCTGCGCTTTGATTAACAGGCAAATAGAAATATAATATAAATAAACCTAAAAGATATATTAGGGTACTCGATGGCACAAACAGGTACTTAGATATAAATTGCAAGGGTAAAAAACCATTTGACAATCGTTAATTTATTTTTCTGAGACTTAATTAATTTTATTAATTAAAATTATCTCTAAATAATTTTCATTAATAATTTATTAATAAATAATTTTCATAATTTTAATTATTTAAATGAATTTTAATATAAAATGCATATATCGATAAAACTGACATCCCATTTGACCTCATCACTAATTAGTGGTGAGGTCAATGGCATGTCAGTTTGTTGAGTTGGGCAGAATGTTCCAGAATAAAAACAATGACGTATGTAATCCAAAACAATCTTTATTTCTAATACGTTAAGGTTGATTTTAATTCGATATTTTATTTTATTTTTAATTATTTGAAATTCAATTAGATTTTTTTGAAAAACTACTATATCGTTACTTACCGGTGGTGTGAGATACCTCCATTTCTTAGATTTATTTTTCTACTATCATTTTTACACTGCAAAATGACACAATAAGGCATATTCGCGGTTAAATCACGTAAAACAAAGCAGAGCACAAGAAGACTGACTCGACTTGATGTAAAACACGAATGGAGACGGTATAAAGTAGAGTATGCTGAACTACGCTTACTTGTGGCACGCGCGCCACGCCCACTTCACACTTCCACTTGTTTTTTCTGTTCCGTGGTGATATGTCACAATTGCTTTAATAAAATAAAATCATAATAATTGGATATATAGAGTTATTTCAAGGTTAGTTTATTAGTTGAACAATTTTCGCAAATTGTTTTCGAGACAATACACCTTTTTCTTTTTGGTATGAGTTGAGTTCTAATCTTCTATGAATTGCCGACGACAAAAATTGTGAGTCTGCGCTTGAACTTTCACTATTCAAAGGTTGTAGATTGAGCAACCTTTGTACCTAACACAATTATGAAGTTCTAAGAACTAGCGCACTGAACAATGAGGTCAGTAAAGCGAACTAAACATTGCGGAGGAAAAGTTATATTTACAAAAGTTTGCATTGTTATAAAACTTGGATATTGCGTCCTTAGAACCGAACGTCAGCTTATAAAATTCATGCGAAGTATTAAAAATAATGAAACTGGAATTATTTTATATTGTTTACTTTGATTTCAATTTATATTTAAAACGATAACCATAAAAGCCAGCTAGCATATATTTTCTTTTGAATTATAATTTGCATTCAATAACAAAGAAGCTTGGCAACGAATTAGAACTTTTCAACAAAGCTTGTAATTGAATGACATTGCAAAATAAAAAGAGTAAAGAGAGACACTTTCATTTGAAATCATTTTAGCAGTAGTTTGAGATTATATTATGTTCTAGGCATAATTTTTTCTGCACAAATGACGTCAGCACGGCAAAATAGAACGGTTCTCGGTAATTAATTGAGTGCGCCGAGCTAAACACTAGACCAGTCTATGTTATTATCTTAGATAGCTTAGATCATCGACCGCATCCTCCTCTCTCCCTTCACTGTGCCTGTTTTGGATGCCAACAGGGTACAAGAAAATATATTTATTAAATACAATCAATATAAGGCTGCTAAGCCACGTTATAATAATAATATGTTGTAAATATTGAGTAAGTAAGTGTATTGTGTACAAGACACCTCTCTCTTCGTCTAGTGAATGGTCCGTGCTTTTATGTTTTATTTCTAATAATATTTTATAATTAGTTTTGATTTAATTCCAAGTTTTTTTTCTTCATTTAAGCATTTAAATAAGCTTGATCTTTATATATATATATATATTTTGTCATATATTTTTTAATAAAACCCAAATATTCGTTGCAGATAATCATGTTAGCAGTTGTAAGTTATTATAAATAGCAGATAACAATTAAAGCTGTACATTATGGTACCGAAGTCAATGACCACCCTCCTCCTCGTAAGCACAAAACTAGTAGATAAGTAATTACTAAGTAAAACACAACCTCTGTTTATCGACAGTTCGTTGAGCTAGACTCATCAAGGCTCGATAAGAAAGGCACTACATTACGCTCTGTCGCCTCGTATCTGTTAGAGCCTGCGTAGACGAATGACGATTTTCTGACGAGTTTTGTGTTCATAAGTGTCTGATAAACTATCTGGCCCTTAAGATACAGATTTTACATGAAAATATCAAAATCTGTCAACCAGTGGTGTAAAAAGGGCCGTATAATGCACACATAATGTAAGCGGTTCATTTAGGCTGCTATTAAATATCTAGAATCTAATTGTTTTACATGAACAATGAAAAAAATTATATAAAAATTACTGTACAGTAAAAATGTTGAAGTATGACATCTTTTGTTTTCTTAGAATTAGATAAAATTTAAATATCGTAAATAAAACAATTAGGTAGATACTTTTAAAATATTGGCACTAACCTTTGTCTGTCTGATGATGTTTTAATCCTTCTAAATATGTGTATCTAAATATGTATGTACTTGCAAAATTGCAAGTACAATATGTCCAATGTTGTCTGCTTCTCGTCTGTGTAGGCTCTTATCATTATTATATATCATGTAGGTAGTATGAAGTGTCGTTAGACTGTATCATGTTACTGAAACCGGTATAAACCGCGATCTGACCCCACACTCTCCCGAGATTTTGCATAACGATACATAATACAATATCTCAGAGATTAGCTTAATTTGAGACTAAATTAATATTTAGTCTCGTACCCCTTATTACAAAATACGGACTAAGCATTAAACCAGGTTTAAATTGACAACTTTGACACACAAAAAACAATGAACAGTAAAAACAATGGCTTATATCAATTTAAACCTGGTTTAATACTTAGTCCATATTTTGTAATAAGGGGGAAATAGTGTAGCTACTGATCAATAGTTAGGAGATGTCCTATGTCCAGAAGTGGACTGCAATAGACTGAGATGATGATGATGCTTAGAAGCTACTATACCCATTTTTACATTTTACTAATAAAGGAATTGGATGATCACAATCTTTCTATCTCTATAATTGGACAAGCTTCTCCGCGCTACAAAAACAAAATACTTGGATATATCATCATTTCAACCCATAAAAGTCCCACTGCTGGGCTCGGGTCTCCTCCAAAGATATTGGAGGGAATTTGGCCTACTATACCACGCAGGCCACACGGGTTGGTATAGGGTTTTGTTTCGAATTTTCCTTTTCTTGCAGTGCTCTTGTCTGCTTAAAGTTAAGTCCCTTTCTCGCGTTTTACGGCACCCACGGGTTGACATGGGGTAATGACATTATGTATTCTAAAACCGGCACTACACGGACAACTTGGATATATATTATATATATAATATATTATATAAGATATATATTGTGTTATTGTTGATGATTAGCAGTCAACAATTAATTACGAAATTGTTCTAACTACGAGCACTAATGACAACGCGCTGCTGTGTCCCAACTTCTTTACCTACCTTCGTAACCTTGCACCTTGACAAATTAAAGCTCAGTCAAGAAAAAAATTAAGCACATAAATGACCTCTGACTGTATCTCTTTTATATATTTTTTTGCAATATCCATCATTTCAATCAGTCGTCTCGAACACACAAGAGGTTCATTATGTGCTGAGTTTAGCGCAATCTCAGTAAATGTCAAAAGTTTTGTGCATATATCAACGTTATAATTGCCATATAACACCTTCAAAGTAACTGTTGTAAAATGATCAATTACACTTCGCAAATATCAACCTTAATCCTAATCGTACAAGATAGAAGTTACTGAATGGACTTATTGTCACTTAAAGCCTTTTCTCTGACAGAGGTACCAATGACGTGTTCATCGTGACCATGAATATGAACTATATGTATAATGCTCCTTACGCTAATTACTTCGTGCAATTTTAATTAATACGAGCAATGTTTGTAAGGAAGTTAGTTTTATTTCATAATTAAGTTCTGTGCTTACTCTGACGTAATCATATGCAAATGGTATCAACTGAATGGAGATTTGTAGATGTGGAATAGCTGCAATCTTTTGTTTCTTAAATTTATTTTGTAAAATATGAATGCATTTCTTTGTAAAATAAATACATTTCTTTACAAACACTCATAAAACAATTTATAGTTATTATTTCTGTCTTCATTTAAATTAATATAATTATTGAACTTACAAACTTTTACTAATTTTAAAACTTAAATTTATTTCCAGAAACCTGATTGAAATCTAAAACGCTTAATTAAGGTTATGAATCTAATTTTCACACAATTTTACCTATAGCTAAGTAAATTTTTAACGTCTACCAAGATTTTCATCTCTCCCCAATCATTTACAGCAAAAATGGAATAACAGTTAGACATATTATATAAGCATCTCTATTTTATAACTCACTTTAACAAGAACTTAAAATATCAAGGAATTCGACTTTAGTTACAGATCGTCAAGTCTACAGTTATTGAACTTGCGCTTATAAAACAAAAGATATTCCAGCCAAGAATTCAACTATTATTATTAGTGGTATTGGCAATAGCAGAATAAAATTTACTACGCTATTTACCAACTACCATAGATGTCTCTCACTCACGTCATTCTGTGGTATTCAAAATGTTCTTTACTTACACATCTTTATATTGTTTTAACGTGTGAATTAATAGCAATTACTTTTGTTGCGAAACATACTTTTATTGAAAGAAAGAAAGATATATTTATTTTCAGACTCCAATTTACTGAGTAGGTACAGCACATTATACTGTAAAATACCTGTATGAGTCCAAAAATGGCGCTGTCTCAACATAATGCTACAACATAAATGTTATAGCGCTGGTTTTCATACATATATATTGTAATAATACACATGTTTGAAAACTACTGGAAATTTCGTCAAAATGTGTCACACTGTATTAAATTTGCCTAAGAAAATAATTCAATGTGTTTTATTTATTTGTGCGCACAGCGCGAATGTTTAGCTTCCTAAACGCAGTGAATAATATAACAACAATACATTATATATATATTTTAACTTTAGAATCTATTTAGTTAGCACGATGGGTTATATTTTTTATTTAACTTTTTCTAAGTACATAATACTAGAAGTCGCGCGGGACTTCGCTCCCGTCGCTCTTTATGGCCACTGCTCAGCTCCTATAGCCGTAGCGTGTATGTTACTCAGGGATAATGTAGCTTTTTAACGGCAAAAGGTTTTTTTATTTGAAATCCAATAGTTTTTAAGTTTATTCCTTATATACAAAAATACAAATGTTTTCTATTTATAATATTAGTATAGAAGAACAAGATAAATTGACATTTAGCTAGAAATTTGAAAAATACACTATTGTTACTATTATAATAAAGTAATACAAAACGAATTGAGCGCCCATGCTACACAGCCACCTAGATGGAACTGTATCCAAAGCAACTAATCAAAGAATCCAAAATGAGATTACGTGCGTAGAAAATAGACGTTTGAGCTTAGTTCTAAGAGTACGGTGCAGTAAGAATCTTTTGTTCGTTACAAACAGAGTTTTCAATAAAAGAGCATTAACCTGAACAATGGAAGCACCTGCATCGAAAGAAGTTCACACGGCAATAAAATATGAGTTAGGCCGATGCTGGTCAATGAATATGCGTTAAGTACCGTTGTAAATGGGAAATATCCTTCAATAGATTGGTTTGAAAGAGAGTTTTGTGCGATCTTACGGTTTTTAAAATCAATTCGATTTATAAGATCGATCGATTCGATTATTATACAATGCTAGACGGTGACAAAGTCTCCATATACTAAATATTAGACGATAATCATTTGTGCAAAAGATATTATTAACGGTACTATTATTAAGGTTATCTTCTGTCGCAGTGTGGGAAGGAATTAAGTACTAACCCAATCGGTCTAATCTCACAGATAACATTCGCCATGACCTATATTTTTGAGTGTCAAGCTCCAGGTGTGCCAGGTCTTAACTCATTAGAAATATAAAAAATATTAATACTGAAAAAAAAAACTGGTGTTTATTGATTCTTCTATGAACGCAACCACTATTATATCTTCCAGGCTATTTTCAAAGAGCTCCAACAAAAGAAAATTGTCCGTCGAAACGGCTGAACCAACATCAAACTTATATACTGTATTATCTCTTTTAATAAGTAAAATTTAGTTTTAATACGGTCTAGTGAAGCCCACTCTCACTGACACAATGTGTGTCGATGTCCCACTTTACTCGTATCTATACACTTGTTCATTTCACTTACAACCTGTTTGACGCCCAAACTTGTCACCACAATCAAACTTGAATATTTACATATTATTATAGTACCTACGCAGATTTGCCCTATAGAGGGGAGTGGCGGAAAAGTCAGGCTTTAACCCAGATTTCTTTTAAAGATGTATTTCTTTGATTTTGTGTCTTTTTTCCGCGAAAAAACCTACCTAAATTTCTAAGTTCTATTTCGAAAGAATTTAAATTATACGGTTTATTTTATTTTTTATAGAACTATGTTGGCTTTAAGCTTATGGCTAGCCCGAATGTGTTGGACTACTATTTATGGGGTCGTTTGGACCTGCCACTGTCTGCGTTATGATATTGCAAGGTGAAACTTAAAAGCCACCTGTCCATCTAAACCAAAAAAGGTCCTAAGATCAAAATATCTACCTAATAAACAATTTTGAATTTTATTTTTAACAATTAAAGTTCTTTATTAAACGCCCACGTTTACTAATTACAAGTTATTTTTTATGTCATTAAGTGGCAATTTAGCAATCTGCTGCCGGTAATCACGAAGTTGATTGCAGCAGTCACCATAATTCAATCTTGGGAAGTGATCGTCCGTCCGCTATGACAAATTGGACATTAAATCGTATTAAACGTGATATTTTATACAGCAGTAACCAGTTATTTTAACAGTAAAAGTATATATATAGTGGCATACATATCTGATGAAATTTACAGGGTGCTCGACAAAGTTAAGTAGGGTTACTGGCACTTGCTGGTAAAATCTTAAGGGAAAGCATATATTATATTCAAAAAGATTCAAAAAGACAAAGTCGAAATTAATTTATTAATAAAATTATCTTCATCATCATCATCATCATATCAGCCCAATGACGTCCACTGCTGAACATAGGCCTCACCTAATTTCCGCCACAAAAAAAAAAATAATAAAATTATTAATAATAATAATAATAATATTATTTTAATAAAATTATCTTACTGGATGATAATTATGAACGTAATACCGAATATGTACGAAATACACAGGTTCAAATCATTGCATTATCTTCCATTGGATATACAAAAGACAGGCTTTTTAAATGTTTGACACATTGAAACATTTAAAAAGCCTGTCTGTTGTATATCGTCATATCCAATGGAAGACATTGCAATGATTTGGACTTGTGTATTTAATTATGCATATGTGATTAGACTAACAAGCCTTTGTCAGAAATTTACTGTGTCAAGATTTTTTGTGATTGGATCACGAAACAATCAATGATTCAGCTAATAATTATTGTGGATAACAGCTAACTGAGATTATGCACAACGATTGCGCATTCCTCAATAAGTTGTGACCATTCTACACGGGTTGAAGGTTGGACAGACACTGGCGTAAGATAATAATTCTCTAGCATGTTTAGTCTATCGGTTAATACTAATTTAGATGAATTATTGATTATAAGATACGAACTTTAGTCAATTATTAGGTGAACTATAGATTTTATTCAACAAGCTTAAAGTTGATAAACCTCATAATAAATGCCTAATGGAAAACATGAAAATTAATCCAGACATTTTGAGCAAAAAGTTTTCAAAATTAAGGAAAAATAAAACTACATAACAACTAAATTAATATGCCATTACTGAGCAATACCTCCTCCCCTATATAAAGAGAGTTGAGAGACTTTATGCGATGATCCAAATAACTGGCTCAATGCAAGTTGTTGGATGAGACATACCCTAATTACTCCTAGTATAGGTGGATTTAGTAGGTGCAAATCTATATGAGTTCAATTCTGTATCCAGAGACTTTAGAGATTTTTTGGTGGAATGAAATAGGTCATAAACATATCAATTATTTAAAAAATAATTTAGATTTTTCAATCACCGTGTTTTCATATCGACCTTTCTTGTGTATTTGTGAGGTTTCCTTATAATCAAATGCTCATAAACTTCTAAACATGCTTTTTTAATCCTTAATTTGAAAACGCAGTAAGTTACTTTATAAATTGAGTGTGATGACCCTCGTTATTAATGACAGGTATAAAATGAAAAAGCGGCTCCCAAAACAATAGGTTGTATTGACAAGCGCCGGATGGTTAGATAGCAAACACGCACACCAATTGGTTATGGACATGTGCGTACAATGATTGACATGCACTTGGGCAATGCACCTATAGATACTGTGCCGACTGTGCGTGACGTGAGACGATGGGTAACTACACCGTATGTCGTTTGTATACTCATGGGCCAAAATCAATGTAGATTGTCACATTTAGGTATTTAGGATTACCTATAATATTAATAAGGATTCATTTAATTAAGTATATTATATAGTTTTGGAAGTCAGCTCTTAATTTTTTAGAAATAAAAAACCTTATGTATTTTCCAAAACAATCAGATTAGTATTTTGAGATACAAGCTTTGATAAAGGATTAAGTAGTGACAAAAGAATTTTCTACCATGCACTGTTTTCTTTTATCTCAAAGGGATTAGGCAGTGTTTTCGAAGAAAGCTCTCAGGCGAGGTGGTTTGACTTAATCTTACCGACACTTTCAACAATTACATAAGAAATGACAAATCTAAGCCTTCCTCATGAATTACTCTATCTAAATACATTGGTCAAACAACTGTTTGCAAATAATTTCAGTAGTTTTGAGTTTATCGCGATGAGACAGACGCGGCGCTGGACTTTGTTTAATTATATGTTATGTAGTGATACCTAAATAATTAAGTACAGTCGTATAAATAGCTAGCATCTCTACTGTTCACTACTAATCTTCGAGTAAATTCACCTTAACCTCTTCATTAGACAGTAAAACATTTATTAAACAGTTAAATCGACCTCCCACCGGCGCCCGTGAACTCTGACGAACCAAACGTAAGCTTGATTATGTCGTATATCAAACAAAATTAACTGTTACGACATAATCCATGGTGATTTGTAGTCACGGAGTCTGTAGGTAGTTCAGGGAGCACGAGTGCGCAGGCGCCAAGATGGCGGTGTGTCTTTCTTAGCGATCGCTGGCGCACGTGGTTAGTTTCTTCCTATTGGTCTATAGGGACTATTTTCGCTTAGAAACAATGACCAAGTGAGAACAAGTTTTCCTAGATACTTGCTTCTTGTTTTGTATCAGAAATGTATGTATAATTTATTTATTTATCTGCTTTAAGCAGTTTATGTCCTCAGTTTGGTCCGAGTGGGTTTAAGAGTCACATATTTACATGACCTAGTTTATTGTGTTAGAATATTCCATATCCTACGATAGGTTGAATGGGAAAAGTGTAGGTACCTACTTTAAAATTCAATACCCCATTTCTAATATACCTAATTTCATATTGGGAAGTTGGGAATATGTATTGTATTCATAAATATAATAATTTCAATAAAACTATGATTGATTCACGATATTTAAAGTGCCTTATATTCAAATAAGAGCCTTAATATTCACGATTTAAGATGGAAAATTGTATGAATTTAATTTATAATGTCTTCTAGCTCTGTGACGGCTAGTAGGATATCTTAACAAGTTAGCTTTTTCAGATAAGATTGTGATGTTGTCGTCAGCAGCAGTGGGCGAATGCGTGGGTGAAGAACGGATTATATCACACTACTTATTTGAACTTATTTTTATTTATTTTTTGTGTTGCAGTTGGCATTTAGAGCGCTTTAAACATGCTTATTTTATGCAACAAAAACATGTTTAATAAAATATACTTACTGTTTATTTGATATCATCATATTTCGACGATTGAAGGAGCAATAAACATGAAGAGGTAATGTCACATAAATTATTCCATCTCAAACAAAATCCTTATTCCATATCTGTCACCACAAATTATTCTAAACTAAACTAACAAACACCGATTTAGAGTAACTACTTCATCATCATCATCATTTCAGCCTATTGCAGTCCACTGCTGGACGTAGGCCTCTCCTAACACGCGCCAAAGGACTCTGTGTCTCCGACATCCGTATCCAGTCAGACCCAGCGACCTTTTTTAGGTCGTCAGACCATCTAGCTGGAGGGCGTCCTACTCTACGCTTGCCGAGTCGCGGTCTCCACTCTAGGATACGCTTGTTCCACCGTCCATCGGTCCTTCTGCAGATATGACTAACTACTTCATTATTCTAGGTAAATACACAAGAACATCTTCTACAACGATTATAAATAACTGTATAAATAAGATGATGTTTATACATTACGTGAACTTATCGCACAGGTAGTACAAAACAGGTATAACTTGACAATTTGCATCTAGTAGTTATTGTTATAAGGTCCAAATTGCCCAGAAGCATTTCTCACTATACATCTCCATACACTCCACAGTTAGTACGAGTACAATATTCCGTGGAACTCACACAGTGTAGTACAAATCCATTGTTGTAATCGATGCCGATGCACAATACACAGGATGTCAGGTAGCAGGTACTTTTTTCGCAATAATAATAAATGACAATATCTACTTGATCATTATACAATGGAAGGTGTAATATATTGACTGTGGGGATGTTTTGGGGTAAGCATATCGAAATATTCTATTAGTCTGTATAAAAAAGCTATGGTAGCCGAATGATAAACTGAATGGCATACAAAACCGAGTCAATTTCGACCGGCAGGAGCTCACTTTTTGGAAGACCCCTTGCCAATCTGTATGATTGCAGTTATTAGTCTGTTTCTTCATTATCATACCAGCTCAATGACGTCCATTGCTGGTGTGTGTGTGACAAGTCTATTTACTTAGACAAAAAAAATTGTTACGAAATAATTGGACAAGACGTATCATGCTCTTATAAATAGAGGAAAGTAACTTTTATTCTCTGACACATCCTCTCATATAATTTGCGGACACTTGTGAACTAAAGTAGTCACATGATTGCTGACGTGATTGTGCGGAACCAGCTTGAAACGAAAGCACTAAAAAGATGATTTAGATTTCTTATCACGTTCAGACATCGTACTACTTGCATTTTGAACGTTTAAAGTAGACATAACTTTCTATGCAGTTAGACATAACTACGTCTTGCAACATTTGTTTGACGTTAGGTACTAATATGCGTTCACCAACAAGACAACAAAAACATATAAATCTTTAAATTCCAAATCGTTGTCACAGTTTTAACAACATTGGCCTTTTTGAAACACTTTAATATAAAAATAAAAGCCGCTAAAAGTAAATTACTGTTGTCATTTTCTTTTTATTTTGTCTTGATTTTATCATTCTTTGTTTGATTATTAAAATTATTGTTAAAAAAAAGAATAATCAAAAACAGTTCATGATCGGCTGAGAAATCGCTTTACACACATACAAAAACATACGTGTCGAATTGAGAACCTCCCTCTTTTTGTTTGAGAACTCGGTTAAAAAATTAAATCCATTAGGGTATAGGATATTGTACATTGTTTTTGTTGTATATTCGCTTTGAAATTACGATGCCACAGATAAACAGACACGTGAAACTTATAACACTCCTCTTTTTGTGTCGAGAGTTAAAAATAATAAATTAAATATTTGTTATTTTTTTCTGTATTTTTTTTAGTTTCAAATATTTTTGAAATGAGGTATAAGTAGATGTATGAGACGTACACGGCAATGCCATGCTGCATTAGTTATACTTACTTCAATTTGGCTAACTCCCACACTGACCTTTAATTTTTTGCTTGTCGACCTGAATTCTACTCTATTCTTAATCAATATGGTTTATTTTTATTGGCGAAGGTGGTAGACCAGCAGCCTATATGTCAAGTGCTAAATGATCATGGCTGCCCTTGGAAAATATAGGACATTGGCAAAATCAGAGACATATTTTAGTCGTTGCCTATCTTAAATTAAAATATCAGGGTTATAAAAAGAGTCACTAGTTATTATAATGAATCTAGAATTTATGTTTTATAATAAGTAACGATATAAGTATGCATACGTATGTAACTATATAGAGAGGATTTCAGGTAATTCCACGGTGATTTTTATAATTTAGTGTAAACATCAAGACACGCGGACGCGTGTCCAGCCCCAGTTCCAGCATCAAGCAAAGCGGGTGACACGCAGTCGTGTGTAGTATTACACGAACCAGTTGGAGCCACTTTTAAGACACCGATAACTCAAAACCTATTTAGTATTAACGCATGAAATTTGGTATATGATAAATATTACTTTTAGCATCCGTACAGTGACGGATTAAGAATACATGTCAATCCATCAACCCCATCTCAACCCGTGGGTGTCGTAAGAGGCGACTAACTGCCGCACTCAGAGACGTCAATTAGCAGTAATCTGTCATTAACACAATTTTTCATTAGATAATCGTCTTTAGGCGTATAGACTTAAGTATTACACGTTTTTACTAAATAAACTTTAAAGTTAAGTAACGTCTCTGAGTACGGGAGTGAGGGAGTAATCTTATGCAGACAATAGCACTAGAAAAGGAAAATTCGAAACAAACCCTATACCAACCCGTCTGGCCAGCATGGTATAGTAGGCTAAATTCCCTCCTCAATCTTTGGCGGAGACCCGTGCCTAGCAGTGGGACGTTAATGGGTTGAAATGATAAATATTACATTGATATATTTTAATATTCCATTACCGTTTTAATGTTATATGTATAATACTTATAATATTAGAGGCCACATACCTCCAAATCCTCGTTGCAATTACAGTTCAAAACAAACCCATCAATCATTTAATAGAACGTTTACACAGCATGCACATCGAGTAGGCTTTACTTTACGTTCATCCCAACACTTAACAGTACAGCAATAAACATCCATAGTATGACATGGCACAACTTGGTGTAAACGAGAAGCCAAAACCGGTCCTGCAGCTGCGCGTGCGGACCTCTATATCTCCATGATGTACTTACACGAAAGAACGAACCCTACTACGAAAGAAGTTGTAAAAAATGCTATGGAAAATTCACCTTTATATTTTGAAGGTTTAGGCATATTTTCTTGTAATTTGAGTCATGCAGTTACATTGTTTTCTATACGTGATGTACAACTAGCCTACTAGGAAAAAGAAGTTATAAAAATGCTAGGGGAAAAGCATCTTTGAGTTATGTAACTAAAGAAACATTTTCATATAATTTACAGAATGTAGTTACATTGTTATTATTAGAAGGACAGTATTATATGCCTCCATGGACCCATGGTTGTGGTCACATCACGTTGTCGCGTGATCTATCCCCATGAATTGGTATATCAATCTAAGGTTTCACGACATATTTATAACTAGAACGAATTTAAAAGAATTACTGGCACGTGGTAAATTAAGATTGATTGGATATGTTACTGGCGAATTTTGAACTTTATTTTATACTAACGCTCAATAGGTCCTTGCTTCGATTCCAGGGACCATTGACAAACAGTGAAAAGTGAACAAAAAGTTCACTATTCCCCATCAACGGGGATTGTCAATGGGGAAAAGTGGAATAAGCCCCGCCATAAAATTCAGTACCAGTCCGGTGGGTGTTTGGAAATAGCAATAGGCCTGCCGCCTATTGTTCCATATAATGGATAGTAAACTATGAAACGATCAAGTGTTCATCACATAAAGATTTATCCTGCGTGGGAATCGAACCCACGAGGCCACTACCTCTGTTTCAGTAGTCAGGGTCAATAAACACTGAGCCACGGAGATTTGCGAAAGCCATGGATTCGTCACGGATTGTTACTTTCTTCACGAATAAACATTAAGGATAAGGTATAACTTTTTCAATGAAGATTATATGTACTCGTGTTTTAAAATCTGAATTATTGTATTTTAATAATTATTGCATTATTGAATTATATAATACGGCAGTCTTCTGATTATTATATTGAAAGTAAAATATAAATAAAAAAAGTCTTTATACGTATGTGAATATTCTGACTTTATGTGGAAATAATATGATGACGGAAATAACAAGAAATAATGTTTTTAAACAATGACAAGCGTTCCATACAACAACCATTAAGTTGCAGATTGAAACAAGAAAATAATGTCATTAGCATTACTAATTCTATCAACCGACTGTATTTATTGTTTTTTATTTAATGTCATATATGGATTGTGTGGGTAGAAGCTGAGAAATTAAGCCCTCTAACCTATACTGATAAGAAACAAAGTCGCAACACCCTCACACAAGTCATGGGAAAATCACTTCTAAAATTGCATGGATTTAAGTTCATTTTTTCTGTAACATGGTCTGCTACTAAGGCGTATAGTAGGCGGTAAAAGCCGGTGATAATAGACTCTATTGCAACAGCACTACTCAGTAATATCCATAACTGGTGGTCATCGTTTACTGTGGGTGTCTCGTTAAAATATTATAAAATAGATAAAACACGCAACTTTACTTAACAAGGTTAGAGGTCAACTAAGATTAACATTAATAAGTCATTCGATTTATGAACTACCTACTGGTTTTTACTTCCATTTTTCTGTCTCAAGTCTGAGAATTTAGTAGAGGTAGCATGGTGTGACCTCTTGTTAATTCTCAAAAAAGGTCAACACCTCAGGGAAATAGTTAGTATAAGTAGTTATTTTTATTTAACAGAAAACTGTAGCTCTATAAGGTTCTACATAACAAACCAGCTAACAAAAGCACTGGATGCCAGCCGCATATAACCTTCTCATTGGAAATCTCTTTTGGAGATCTATGTGCAGCAGTGGACTTCCTACGGCTAATATGATAATAATGATAATGAATGATGGCTCGATAATATTGCTGATAAGGCTGCAGAGCTCTATTTGAGAAGAGAAAAAAATACTGCACTAATATTGAGCGCCTATGTAAAAATAACGCATCTGGAATCTTTGTGCTGACAAGACTTTCATTTCGTGTATATTTTATATATGAACAAAGAAACTTATACTTAAACTAGAATATATAAGTAATAGGACAAAATGGTATAATAATATCAGTATAATTGGTTGGCCCAGTTTATGCCCGCCGAGAGGCACGTATTTCGACGACACAGTGCCTTGAAACGTGCCTCTATCAGGCTTGTCTTAGCAAATACTGTATTACTCTAGTCATTATATTTACGTGCAGATCTTATAAGAACTGGGATATCGAGTTAAATAATCAGCTACGTAAGCTTGTCCGTACACGCGACAGCTTTGTATATAACTATTTGCAATAATAGTAGAGTTATTACAGTTATAACAACAAATAGAAAGTTCATTTACATAACATAGCATAACGTTGTTTCCCCTGAAGGGATAGACAGGGATGAATCACACCCTTATTTCGCCAGCTATGTTTAATCTAATGTAATTTATAGAAGGCGTAATTTATAGATATACGGTCAATTGAATCGTAAGTAATTGGATCTCAATAGCAGTTTTAAACATTTTTGGTATTCTGTTACTAATTTAAGACCGATATATTAATGAAATATGTATATTGTATAAAATGTATGAATTAATGACAACTGCTATTGAAATCCAATTACAATTCAATAGATACATTCGTAAATGAACAGACTTGGGAGTTGGGACCCGTTCGCAAAAATGGCAAAAATTTTATTAAAAAAAAAATTGTTGCTACTAACTCATAAAAATTCCTAAAAGTTCACGACGCTACTGTGTACATATCTCCGTATCTAATTATGTAAAAAGAAACCGTAACTAACCGTTGCTAAATAGTTAAATGTTAACTTTTTTGTTATTCTTTATAAAAATATTTTGCTTCCTTGTTAAAAATTATTTGTTACTTTACATAAGTCTGCTTAAACAGTATGGGTAGACAATTGTTATTTCCTTTCAAAAAGTTCATAATCCTGGCAAATACAATAAGGCTCCATCTTTTTGTAGACAACCTTCTCCCAAATCTGAATTTTGACATTTGATTGAACAATTTCAAAAGCATTGCCATTTGGCATTTGTTAGGAAGTTTAAATTTGATCATATACGAGTATTATCCTTTTCAAACATTTGTCAACGATATCGAAATCGACTAATCCAATATCGAGATTGCAAGTAGGGCTCTACTTATAACAATACCTTTTGACATTATTTTTAATAATTTTACGTCGATATCGCTTTGACATTAATCTTTCGTGAAGACTTTTAATATTAATATTTTAATATATGATGTTAATTCAATGTAATAACCTAATCTGCACCTAATAATCTAGATTAACCGATACATAGCTATTGCACGTTCTGCGCGAATTATCACCGTCAGAAGAAAGCCGAAGTAAAAGTTTTAATTGCCACTACATGAGAGATAAGACAAAGAGCTAATCATTGTTTACTAGATGTTACCATATCCATTGATGTTCTATTTCACACCACTCAAGGCACTTAAGCAAAAAGAATATCCGTGTTTTAGATTTCATGTGAGCTTGTAAACTTTTGTCGTAACATTTTGTTATTAAAGTTCATTTTTTTTAATATTACCTACTTAATCTTAAAATACACTTGTTCAAAATAAGTTAGGTACTTTCAAATGTATAAATTATATCCTCAATGTCGACTGAGCAATAAATTTAAACAAATTTGTAAATCGCAAATGTAATTGTATAGGTACCTACCCACAGGACAGGCTTGCCTAGTGCGGACAATTTCAAATTGTAATGCTATGGCATAATAATAAATAAATGAATTATATTTTATTTTTTATTAAATATGTTCAGTTGACGATTCACTGCAGAACTAAAAGTATTGTTAGATTATTTCATGTTTTTTATATATTCATAATATATGTTTATCACGATGTCTTCCCTGGAAGTGGGAAAATACCACAAAAGCGTCAATTACTCACACCTCTATCGTATGTTCAGAATTATTATTTATTTGCTTGAATTTGTCTATTTATATGTTTTTGTACATGATACATATGACAAACAAATGTATGAGATGGTAATTGGAAAATGCAGCTAATTTTGAAAGCCTAGGAGTAAGACTTGACTTGTATATATACATATAAATATGATTATCTTCTAGTGAACCATTTCTGAATTTTAATATGAATATTGGCTGCAGAAACTTTTTTTTTTTGAACTTTGGGATGAGGCAATCATATACTATAGAAAAACTATATTGCATGTTTATATAACAAGCAAATAATTAAATAATTTGTGTATTAACTTTCTAATAAAATTTTATATGATTTAACCTTTCACTTAAAATAAACACGATAGATTAATAAATGGTTGTTTGATTGATTTTCTCTTAACTGCATCATGGAACACTCAATTTGTGGTCCAATGTTCCGGAACCCTGCCACTGGCATACCAAGACCTATCACTTCATCTACCTTAGAGCACTTTTGCTAAGACTTGTGGAATATCAGAGATCTGTTTAATCTGGACGTTCAATAAAGAAGACGTTAAGGATGGATTCGCGTTCGTGGTTCCGTAAAACAAATTGAAATTTAAACGCCTACCAAAGATACACCTAATGATTACAGTTAGGTAAGTAAAAAAATAAGCGTTCCTTCATAATGTATTTTAATTAATAATTTTTAGCATAAAGTATTTCGCGAATTCAGCGTTGTAGGACCTATTTATTGTAAGTTACTTACTTTACTACTAAAAATCTCAGGTAACTATAGAAGAACCACTTATAATGGATTATAAAACAAGCATACTGGTACTTTCAACTCTCATTGTACAATGATTCACTTTGACAAATCATAATAAGCTGCAACGTAATTAATTCTCACCCACGGCATAAGTAAAAACACAGCGTTAAGTAGCTCTACAAGAACTGTAGTAGGTGGTATAACAAGCCAGTTAATTAAATATGATTTAATTATGATACGTACACAAATGTACTTACTACAATAAGTGCACCTAGGTATTATAATTCAAGAAGTAAAGTTAGTTGAGTTTAAAAATATCCATCATAAAAGAATTTGCTTGTGTATGTTAAAAAACCAATATAAAAATTAATCAGCTAAACTAGCTATTATGAAAATCTACAATAATGGTTCCTAAATAAGAAATATTGATCAACATTTTATTGTATTGATAATAAAAAGAAAGGAGTAAGAGTAGTTGGCGCCAACATCAACCAATCACAGTAGAGGGTAAAAGTTCTACGAACTTGCGCTCGCCTGCCATTGGTCGAAAAGCGCGCGTACTTCAAACGAGTTTGAAAATGGAAAAGTAACGGCGCGTGCTCGTGTTGCCTTTGCCGGTTCCAAATATAACCTACACTCAACGTAAAACAGATATAAGACGGGATTTGTTAGTCGGACAATTTCTGTCTTTCGAAAGATAATATAAGGTTCAAAATTGCCTACAGGTATTTTTAATGTTATACCTCTATGCGCTAGTGATGCGATATGAGCGCGAGATAGAAAGTTTTTATTGTAGTAAATAATACAAAGAACTAGAGCCTTAATTTTGTATAGTGAAGTCATTTAATGTATGTTCTCAAACCAGAATTACCTTTAATTCAGCAAATTAAAGTTAGAAAAGGAATTTACGAACTAATACGTAAATAATAAGTACCTATACAGTATTACACGATGAAATACACCAACTTTTGGTCACTATAGATAAATAAATATTAAAAATATTTCACGATACCGAAGATTTACTTTTTAATTTAAATTCCATTTACTTAAATAAAACCATATTACTTACCTATTTGTTTTAACTTATTCTACTTGAACGCAATTGTTTTTCTCTATTACAAGCAATTACACGTAGAACAATAAATAAGAAAGACAAAGGACTATAAAGTTAGCCAAGATTTGCAGTGAGCAAATATAAACAAGGTAGCTAAATCACAGCGTGAGTACTGGGACCATTCTGTACAAACCAGTTGGTCCACTCTAGTAGATTAACCCTTAAGTGTCCGTGAACTTTGTGTTGTGGTAGCTATTTCATATATTGTTTTCTAGTTTCTACGATAAATTAGGCTTTGTTGTCATATAAAATATAGTGTTCCAGTGTATCATTGCATCTTTCGGATTCAAATTCACTAAGTGGAAACCATCTAAGGCATAGAAGGGAAATTCAAAATAAAGCTCTATATTAGCACACGGCCAGTGTGGTAACAGCATCTTCCCCTTGAGAGAAGAAATATATCTGAAATGGATGTTTGTGTGATCATTCTTAAGGTCAATTTAACACGGCTTTGTTTACAAAATTTGTAAACAATGACATTTGATCGTTAGGGTGACTCTTAACGATAGTCGCGCGGGGTTTCGCTCCTGTCGTTCTTTATTTGGCTACTGCTCAGCTCCTATTGGCCGTAGCGTGATGCTATATAGCCTATAACTTTCCTCGATAAATGGACTATACAGCACTAAAAGAATTTTTCGAATCCAACCAGTAGTTTCTGAGATCCTAGTGTTTATTCAAACAAACAAACTCTTCAGCTTTATAAATTAGTATTGATTATTGATTAATATTTTGATTGTTTAACGTTTCAAAGTTTCATGCAAATGAACTTGTATATTATGTAGACTACGTCGAAACAAGCAATAGGACGTGATCAGATCACGTTAATCGCAATACACATTGGCAACGCAAACTTAGTGACTACAGCTTTATTTATCGAGTACCTATCATAAAAAGTCTTGTTTCTTTACATAGAGGCGACGAAAGCTCAGGGGATTTCGCTTTGAATACGGCTATGAACAGTTTGTATTGTTCACAAAAGGTCATGTCTGTCTGCTGGCCAGCGGACGAGGTCATTCTGTTGTTCTTTCATTTTGTTCTAAGTACTTTGTACTTTTGAACGGTCAGACTCATGTTACCAGTTGTTTTAGTTAGTATTGGTCATTACGCAACCAAAACAAGCCGTTGAAAATCTTAGAGAAAGGCTTTTGCAGTTGGACTTGTGTTGCGTGTGGAACTAATTGTGTAAGTAGAAAAGATGTATTATAAATTGTATTTTAAACAAAAACATTTTTTACACGTGTTTTTTTAATACATGTAATAAATTATATTATATATATTTTTAATTATACAATAAATGTAAGTAGACCTATTTGAAGATAACTAACGCCTAGCACATCGCCAATACGCAAGACAGACAACAAAGCTACCTGCTCTAGAATTCACTCGAAAAAAAATAATACCTGGTCGTCTATAAAAAAAAAACTGTCTAGGTCTAATTATTCTAATTCCATCTAATAAGGAAGATTGAGCGAAAAATCCACCTGGCCATGCTTCTCATGTGTACACACAATATGGACAATACCTATTTGGTAAAAAAAACAAAAGCATAATTGTATAGTATTAAGTATAGTCCAGAAATAGTCTCCACGTTCACTGGCAGATGTATGTACTTACGTAAAAATAGTAAAATAATTATTTTCTTACCTTTAGCGCACAAAAAATGCACGATGGTCCGAGGCAGGCATGGCCCGTGAGCTCTCGGAAGCTGCGACGGAATATGTCCAGATGCCACAACACCTGGGACAGAAGAAATTAAGATACGTTAATTACTTACTACTGAGAGAGCACACACAGTAACGAGTAACAAATCTTTGAGCACTCGAGACTTCGAGAGGTTGGAGAATCGATAATATAATCAATTATACTTGTATTTTTTATATGATGTTTTATACACGTCTGCTGCAGACAAAACAAAATTGATTATATCGCTATTAAATCTTTAAAATTTAGGCATTCGTTTAAGTATCTAACGTTAATATGATATAACTTTTGAAATACACTTATAACACAAAGTCATTTATATTCTAGTCAGATTCAAATAAAAAAATACTTTATTTTGTATACGTCTGTCTGTCAGTAATGTCTCTAAAATTATAATTATAATAGGCCACGAACATTAACAGAATTGGTTTGACATGCTTTATTTTCAATTAACTGTTAGGTACTACCTACTACATACCATAACTAAATGCTTACAATCCCGTATCAAATTCTATATAACGCAATATTTTGAAGCACAAATTAATCATAGGTAAATAATATAAAACATCTCTATATGTGTGAGTTCCATTAAAATACTTAATTTAGAATGGCACGTGTGCCTATCCATGTGCAGGTGCACAAACTTACGTGACATCTAATTAGGACCATAACTATATTTAAATTGCAAGCTCACTAATAGCTTAAAACTTTTATGGAAAATTTAACGTAGGCTTTTTGCATAAAATAACTAGTTCTGTAAGATAAAAGCTGTATACATAATAAAATGGCTAAGCCGCCAGATGTGGTTTTAGATGCATTTAGAGATATTCAGTTCAAAATTTTAATTTAATTAGTATATTTTCAAAAATTCTTTATTTACCAGAATGTAGTACATAGAACAGATATTAACAATTAGAATTATAGAATCCTACCATAACAATGGTATGCAAATAACTAATTTAACAATTTACAACCTTCTTAAGATTAAAGATTAAATTACCAAATAAAAAAATAAAAGAATAAAAATACTATTAAAGAGGTTCTAATACAAGTACAATGTTTAAAAATTTGATATATAGATAAGTTAAGTTGTCAAAGGACTAATAATATTATTAATATATAGTTGACAGCTCCTATCACCTATTCTATAAAATAAAATTGGTTTTATTATTTTTAATAGAGCATGTACTAAGTAACAAAATGTATTTGGTTTCTAAAATTTTATTTATAGCTTTGATGACAGTCGTGAAGACAGCTACCTACCCTGTTAAGTAAAAGTTAAGCCTCCCTATAATTGTGGAGTTTTTGCGACACATGTCGCTTCGCACCTGACGCTTAACACGTGCTTCAAAATGTCAAGTGTGTACAACATGTGCTTGTAAACAATTGGTGATATCTACTTTATTGTGAAACAACAGGTTGCTGCATCGGTAAACATCAATGCATAGTAGTTGAAGAAGTACCTAGTGTATTTACTACTAGTTATTAGTAGAAAAGAGTTTTAGCTATACAGCTGTTGATAGAAGGATTTACTCCCTTTATGTCGAGTCCCGTTATGTCGAGCCGAAAACCTTGTCTCGCTTCTATTACCCCTATGTCGAGTCTACGTTTTCTGTCCCGTTTCTACTCCCTTTATGTCGAGTTTCTTTACCACGCTTCTAAAACCTTTATGTCGAGTTTAATAATATCATATTTAGAAGTACAGTTAGATAAGGAGGGGAGTTATTAAATAATTAGGATAGTATTTACATTAAGATTTAGACATGTAATTATTAATTTTAAATAATAATAATAATATTCTACCACATTCACTGGATGGCGCTGTGCTATCTAGTCCCAAAGTAAGCAATTATATTTTCTTGTATTATGGGTACTAAACAACTAATATACTACTTAAATATATATTTTTTTGTAAATACATATTATAGATAAATTACACCCAGATACAGAACAAACCTTTATGCTCATCACACAAAGATTTGTCCTGGGTGGGGATCGAACCCACAACCTCCGGCTTAGAAGTCAGGGTCACTAACCACTAGACCATCAGGTCAGTCAAATCTATCAAATACAGAAATAGTTGTATGTTATTTAAATATAACGGTGATAAAATATATTATAGAAATATAAAACCCTGAAACCTCTTTTGTAAACTTTCGCTTAAATTTGTAGAGGACGTCCACAATTCCACAGTTTCCATTACAATCGGTTTTTTAAACAGGTATAGGTATACCTGCAGGTACTATATAGAAATAATTAGTTATATCTAACAAGTTAAATTTATTTTTACACAAAAATAATTTAAACGTGTAGAAAGAGAAAAACTGTATAATCTTAGATAGCGTATGTAAGACTCCAACTTGACTTATATTTTTAAAACAAAAATCTCTCGCAAATAATAAAATTCAACGAACTCAAGAAAAACACTACTTAATAAAAAAAATATAAAATATCATTTGTTACTTTCGTCCAATGAAATGTCGGAAAATAATGTCGTTTTACAATGACTTCTTTCTTACAAAATCGCTTATATATTTATATAAATTGGTTATCCAATTTAGATGTAACATAATCTTCTATGGTTTAATTTTATTGTCTTTAATATCATCGTATCAGATAAAGATTTTGATAGAAAGATTAAAACCATTTAAAAGCATATCAGTTACATTATAATAGTCGCAACGCCAACACACTTCCTGCCGCCCACTGCACGTAACGACTACGTTTTGCCACTTCTTTTAGTAATAATTTCATATAACAAGTTGGACAGGTAACTGGAGATAAATATATGCTTCTGTGTAAATGCCAAAAGTTTAAAATAGATAACTATATATGCATATATTATGATATATAATATATAGAGCGTTCATTCAGAAGTAATTTTATATGACTGGCTTTATCAAGGTCAGATGGATTTTGTTAGGAGACTAATTGAGATGCTTATTAAGGAGTGTCTATGAACTCAAAAGTGAATACAAAATAATGCTAGTTATCGAAAGATTTTTATTTACTGATTACTAGTAAGTCACAGCTGGTAGCTTTACTTTGCTTAATTATTGGTTATTTCTAAGAACAAACATTATAAATTTCTGATAAATTTGATGCAAAAAAATACAATTTGAATGTACAAACTCTTACATGGCAAAATGCCGGCAAGTTACTTGAAATACCAAGTACATATTTTAGGCAATATTTGAAAGTCTTCTATATTATGTGATATACATAGTTAATTTGTTTAAGTTTTGTAAGGGACAAAATAAACGCATTTTCTTTCTTTCTTTCTAGATATATACTCGTATATTTATTTCATTATCTGACGGTATAATCACTCCAATATATAACAATAAACCGAATGAAAAAATATGATGATAGACTATATTGAAGGCACTAATTAAATAAACAACCACATTAACTCAAATGGTAAAACTGTCGTCGTATGACGACTGGCTAACAAGCCAGCAACTAAGCAACAGAAAGATTATTATCTTGTTTATCCATAAAAAGTTCTAAGTAAGAAGTTTTGCCATAACATCCCTCACCTGTTATTATAATGCGAACGATTCGTGAGGAGTTTTTCGCGATTGTTTTCGGGACAAGGCAGGTGCTCGGAACTTGCCTGAGCAGATGCTTTCGAGTCCAGTATTCATGTTTTATTTTTACACTTCTCTGTTATTTGTAAGACGATTTTGTGTTATTTATACGTGAAGTTTATAAGCCATAATGTTTTATTTTACCGCTCTCATTATCCGTGTTCATCTTTACTTAGGGATATGTTTTTATAGCGTTAAGTTGCGTGTATGTGTGCGTATGATCTTGAAGTAACCTTGTTTGATCGTCACTGCGTCATAGGGATTTAGGTGATCGTCTCTCCTAACATCGCGGTACCAAATGTTGTGGGTTCGATACCCACAGAAGGGAAATATTAGTTTCGAGTATGTGTGTAACTACTTTGTGTCTGTTTATTGTGTATTTGTAAAAATGAGAATGTATGAATGGTAAAGAAGCAAAAGATGTATGTCAGAATCGTAGCAGGTGTGAGGAAATAGTCTCTGCCTACCCCTCTGTTGGGAAAGAGACGTGATCTATATGTATGTAAAATCACCTGCGAGGCTGCGACACAGAGCCAGAGTTTGAGTCGGCTAGAATTAAAAAAAAATCCTTGTAACCAAAGAGATGTTTATTGACAGCATCGTTTTTCACTTTCGTCTAACAATTTCTGAGAATTGGAGATAATTATTCATCAGCCGAAACATAATACAAGTGTATTTCATATCCAGCATGATTTCGAAGCCCTAAATCTAACAGTCTTACATCTCACGGTTGAAATTATGATAATAATTTCGAAGGACAATTCTCCGTATAGGTACAATTAACAGATTTTATACTCCTGTTTTTATAAAAGGATGAAGTACAGGAAGATAAAAAAGCGTACTAAAGGAAGGATGACAGATGTGCGATGCGATGGACAAGTGGCGCATGCGCAGCGCGCACCGGTAGCTTAGCTTGGCATTCTACGAACTATAGCGGACAGATAAATGGTGATTTTTCTCAGTCACGTAAGTAACTGTTACTGGCTGGCGACATATTCCGCGTTCGTAGACTACGTAAGTAGTACTGTCGAACCAGTTTCTAGTAACACTCGTAGAATATATTAATATTAAGTTTTTCCTTGATTTTGTCAATTCAACCTAGTATCGTCTAGGTAGATGTTATGTCTATTTCACATATATTATAATAGCATGCTACTCAACCAGGACAATTAAATGCTTGACAGCTAGACATTTTTATTTTTATACCAAAACCAAAATTTTAAGAGAGTTAAAGTGATAATTGTCCTGAGCGAGTACACGACTGCTGTCATGGCACTAGGGGAAGAAGCCAAGGTGTAGTAGGCGCCGTAACCACATTTCTGTCATGCGCCTTATTGTTTTGATCGAATAGTACTAGCTTCCACCCGTATCTGTGTAAAGGAGCAGTTAGCGACATATCTCTTCAAATAATTTTACTGTTTTTTGACAAAAACAAAAAAAAACTTCTGTATAAACAATTAATTATGTTTCGTGATAAAAGCAAAGGATTCCTTGTATTTCAATAAAAGCATGTCAAATAGACAACAAAAGGACCTTAAACAAATAAATCTCTAAGGTCGGGCGCACACTGTGTGTTTACTAATGGATATTTTTTCCGAGGAATACGCTAAGTGATTGACAGACAGTCGTGTATATACTGCCTATACTGGGTGACAAAAGTTCAAAACACAACGCGCAGGCTCCGATATAGGCAGGAAAAGTGCGAGACATTGAAATTTTAACTCTCGAATCAGCTGAAGTTTGTTAATGCAAATTCAAATATAAAGAATAGATATATTCCTAATAGGTATATTAATATGTTTTTTAAGGGTTGGTAACGCGCTCTTTTTGTCCCTTGTTTTACAGGCATCCATAAGCCACCTTAACCGCTTACCCTAAACATAGTTAATAAATATATTATAATAATTTAGACACCGCATTATGTCTGGTATAACCAACACTGTTGTCCATTACCAGAGTTCGCCTTCGAGAGGCAACTTCTTCCACCCTGTATAGGCCTATATTTAGTGAAGCTTGTGACACAAAGATAAAATTTCTCGCTAATGGAAGTGGGGACATATTGTCGTCAGATAACGATTTCGTAACAACGCCGTTTGAGGAACAACGCTCTCTGTCAATATTTGAACTGATAACAAGTTAAGTACCTTATAAGGTGCTTTTCTAAAGCATACAGATAACGTATAACGATATAAACTTGAACAAAATAAAGTTTTAGAACGTTTAGCTTACACTCTTGAGTATATAGAGAACATTTCAACTACATTATTTATGTTTGAGAGACATATAATGTTTAAAATAATAACCTGCGCATGCGCAGTAAAAAGAAAATTGTACCAATATAAAATTCACCAATATAAAGTAAGGTCAGACTTTGATGGAGTTTTATACAGAATTTATTATGTAATTATAGACCTAACCTACCTTGGGAGCTTTAGCATTCAGCCTCAAATTGCAGGTGCCTAATTATATGAAATCAAAGCTATGACTTATTCGTAGCTTTGATTTGCAAAATGAACAAACAAATAACCGCCGAAAAAAACTACAAATGCAGAATACTTCTATTTGTAGTTTTTTTAAGTCAAGAACCGTTATCTAAAAGCTCTTTTAAACATTAAGTAAACTGAACCTTTAATACATGTAACCAGGTTAGGAAATGTATGCAAATTAAAAAGAGTTACTTGCTAATCGGTGTAAACGGTTGTTTTGATTAGAGGCCTACTCTATTTGCAACTGCAGTAGTAAGAAACATGTCTAATTTGTGACTTATACATTTGAAATAAGATATAAAATAGATTGTTAAATAATAGACACGGTAGTGGTATTATTTGCTAGCTCTAAGAACTGCAGTATACGTAAAACATGTTTATCTAATTTGTTACTTATAGGTATGGACTAAGATATAAAATTGATTGTCATGTTCTTGATAGACGTATTATTTGCTTCCTCTAAGAGACATTAACGAGGTTCGTACGACGCACGATGAGTAACGGGAGTTAGCGTCGTGTTTGCTATACTACGGGTTCAAAGGACGAAAGAACGAGATTTGGCAAATGTGTGAAGACAATTTGAATTTTGATGAGATGATAATTGCTTTGTTTTGATATACAAACAGCAGATTTTGTTCAAGTTAGTAGATATGCTACTGGCCATACGTTGGTCACAATTAGGTATGAGGTCCTGGATTCGAGGGCTGGGTCGGGCAAAATTGGTGACATAACTAAAAGTCCGGACTTCACAGCAGAGATAAGAAGAGTGCAGTGAAACTACCAAGATGTTTATCACCATCATCATATCAGCCCACGTCCACTGCTGGACATAAGCCTCACCTAATTTCCGCCACTACGAGCGATTTAGTGCCATCTGCAACCAACGGCCACCTCCACCAAGGTTGTCAGTCTATCTATCTACCAAAATGTGCGTTTAATAATAATAATATTGAAATTCTAGTCTAGAGAAGTCTAGAGCCCAATTCTTCCAGGCAACACAGCCAATAAAATAAGCTCTACTTCTAATATTTACATAAATACTGTGGTTTTACAAGCCATTAACTTTTTATTTGAACTTCTTGTTTTACTGAAAATAGAATACAAAGTCAATGAACCACCAATAGTTACTCAATATTCATAGATTCAAATTATATACAGAAATAAAATAAATGTTACAATTTCTCTACACTCTCTACAGCCTACTTCTAATAAAAAACTCATAGACATAAAAATCGAATCAAAATTAATGTTTTGTAAGAAAGTTGAAAAGTTTAAACTGTTATTAGCAACCGATAAGATAGTAAATTTGTTTAACAATTTAATATAAGATAGGCACTTGTACGAGCCAATAAGGCTCATACAGAAAAATTTCTTAGGTTACAAATACTTAATAATTTAATTGAATATTTCTACCTAAGATATTTGCTGTATTGGCTCGTACACAATCATCATCATCATCAGCCTGTACTAGTCCACTGCTGAATATAGGCCTCTCCAATTGCACGCCACTGAGCACGAGTTAAATTTTATTAATCTTTGGATCTACAAAGTCAACATAGTGAAAATGCGACCTATTACTCAAATTTTGAACTTGAAAAAGTTATAAGAGCATATTTTGAACCGTCTTGTTTCTTTTTATTTTTATGCTATATATACATATACAGAATTATATGTATACATAGCATACTACGTTCAAGAAATTTGCTTGTTGTTACAAATTTGCAAGGAAATATCCACTAATTTCATATTTCTTGAACGTAGACGCAGATGTCAAATATTTGAAAATTTAGTCGCAGTCATTTTCAAACATTTGAAAACGAAATCCAAATCGAATATTTCCGAGTAATCCCTCACAAACGTGTTGGTACACCTGCACTTGAACATATAATTAATACAATCCCAAATATTATGAGTATTTATCAGCTGATATTCATTGTACTGCAACACTTTTGTGTCATACACCTCTTCTATCAGAAAGTAACTTGATATTTATGTACATTTTTATTATATTTAACAGATCGCTGTTGATTGATTTTGTTCATATTTACATTGTTTAAAGAGATAATAGCCAGATTGTTTTATTATATGTATTGAGTTGAAGAAGACTGCTGTCGGTACAGGGACGAATTATAAATATATAAGGCACACTCACGCACGTTACTTTGAGATCTAACAAATTTATAAAACTTATAGCCATTGACCATTAATGACCATGGATTCGCAAGCTGCCCAAATAGCTCAATTATCCCATGCTAAAACAGTTAATTAGTACAATAAAAAATAACCCATAGCTTCTTTCTTTCTTCTTTCCAGCAATAAAAATGTTTGCAATCTGTTTTTTAACATAATTGTTTACGTTGGATGCGATGCTAAAAACATAAGACAGTCTTCATAATTTGCTTAATAAACGAATAATATTTGAAATAAGACGAGATTTATATTGTTATTGTAAGAATCTGCTAAATAGTCTGCATTGTATTTTATAATATAACTAGGTGATGAATGTGTGTTACGACCACAATAAAATGTAAACAAATTTTATAATGGTTACATTTAATTTAACTACCTACTGTTTGTTGTTTAATATTGTTATTATAACATCATTATTCCTGACCTTAATATTTTACTATCATGATAATAAAACCTACATACACAACTATTTTTATTGGAACGACGTTCTGTCACGAATAAAATCTGAGGAATCCTTAGATTTTGAAATAATTATTAGGTACTCACTAGATGACTTGTTAATTGAGAAAGGAATAGGATAAATTACGGCCTATACGATTATTATTTATTATTTATTTATTGCATACATAAAATATAGTATTCATTTTTCCCCACAAAACCATTTAGTGGTTTGACTGTGGGATGGAGTCTCCGTACAAGTAATCTTATATATATAACTTAATAATATTACACTAAATACAAATTGAGATCACACTTTATAATTTAAAGTACTTAAATTGCCTACTTTATTTTAATGAGTGTATGGTTTTAATGGCTATGATTTTTTGTGGTTCTTATGTACGTATGTAATTAGCAGATTAGTCTTAATCATGAACCTAATTGAAACAGAATCAAGTCATCTATGAATCACTGCATTAATAAATTATAATGAACAATGTTTTTTAAGAAATGTGAAATAGAGAGGGTCAATTTGTACACGTTTTTACGTTTAAACTGAGGGGTAAGCAGTGATGCGTTGTACATATATTGAATAATATACGAATAAAAACTACTATTTGCCGCCTCGTGGTCCGCGTGGGAACGAGACAGCTCGCACGATTTACTTCTTAATCGGTTTATAATCTGTTTACACGTAACTGTTCGTTTATCTACTTTTCTTCATCTATTTCTTTAACAGTTGCATCATTGTTAGCAAAGATTTGACGCGGGAGACGCTTAGGGGTATTCATCATCATCATTTCAACCCATAAACGTCCCACTACTAGGCACGGGTCTCCTTCAAAGAATTAGGAGGGAACTTAGCCTACTATACCACGCTGGCCAGACGGATTGGTATGGGTTTGTTTCGAATTTTCCTTTTCTCGCAGTGCTTTTGACAGCATAAGGTTACTCCCTTAGTCACCTTTTACGACACCCACGGGTTGAGATGGGGTAGTGACATTATGTATTCTTAATCCGTCACTACACGGATCAATCAGGAGTATTGCTATGTAATGTGTATAGTATATGTATATGTAATCAAGTTCTTTGGCGAATTGATGTGCTGCCAATAGAGCGTGGGTTTGTTGTCAGCAAATAGATTTAATCTTACGGATATTATAAATAATATAACGGATGGATGTATGGATGGATTGCTGAGAGTACTATCTGCAGAAAATTCTCCTCTAAAAATGAATGCTGTTACTGTAAACCACCATATCACGGGACGGAAGTAGTTTGGCGATATCTTGCAAATATGTAATTCTAGCAGGTCATGCTAAAGATTGTTATAACTGCTAATAGTCAAAGGTACATAACTTTATTCGTTCGTAGTAAAAAATAAATAAATTCACTATGTCAAATTCTATTTCAACCCAAGAAAACCTCACATTAACTTTCATGATTGTGGGCATTTCACAATAATGCGAATACTTATTGGTTTTTTAAAATAAATTCAATAATTTTTTAATTCGTTTTATTTATAGGCGCCCTTTCATCCATTACTTTTATCGTTCATTTGTACTATTAAGTGGGACTTATCAGCCATCGAACGGAAGTGAATTTGAATCAAAATATAGCCGGTGCACTTCCCCTGCGGAAACGACTCACCTAAACATTTTAATAATTTAGGCCGATGGTACACGAAGTGTCGTATATCGCCCCCTTGGGGTCGACTGCAAACTGCAGAGGTCCATGTCAAAATTATTAAATAAAATACTATTTGACATGTTAGGAAGTTTTTTATTCTACATACATTAATTAGTATGTAGAATAAATAATTATTTATTTTACAAATTCTGTGCTAGGTACCCGTATTCCCTTTACAGGTAACATTGGCTTCCATAATCTTAAGTACAGTTGTAGTTGATGGAGAGCGTCCATAACGTCTGACTAGAATACTAACCTGTCAAGCTGTGGTAAAAGTAGGGTAAAATCCTTTCATTGGGGGAAGAGACCAGTAACCAGCATACGTAATGGGTTGTTGTTGATGATGAATTCGTGAGTTTGGTTTTAGATAGACCCCTGTCCAAAGTGGCCTACGAAACGAAAAGTTTGAGCTCCGCTGACCAATGAGCATGATGGCTCATTTTATATACGAGAAATGAACATATGCTAATACCGATAAGTAATTATTATTATTTTTATGACTAATAATAATATTTTTATCAGATGTGTTAGATAAACATGTTTTAGCACGTACTGTTTTGGAGTCGCAAAGTCAGCGAATAAATAACCAATTTGGAATATAAGTAGGTATCTATATTTTATATTTACATTAATTAGAAGTCGCGAGGGGCTTCACTCCGTCGTTCTTTATTTGCTCTTTGCCACTGCTCAGCTCCTATTGGCCGTAGCTTGATGTTATATAGCTTATAGCCAACCTCGATAAATGGGCTATCCAACACTAAAATATTTTTTCAAATTTGATCAGTTCTTCCTGAGAACCTAACGTTCAACTAAAGAAACAAACTCTTCTGTTTTATAATATTTGTATAGATAGGTTTCGATAAAGAAAACTAGTTAGTTAATGACTAGTAAATCGGTCTCACAGTTCATATCATCGTCAACTGAACACAAATTGTCATGTTACGATCTAATTACTAGACAATTAGGTGCAATGACAGGTTTATGAACATATTATCTATAAGGTGACTGTACTGTGTTCATATCGGTTTATTCGTAAAAGAAGTAAATCTAAGATATCAAACTGTAATATGGAAGAACTACGGAAGTACATTCTGCAAGTTTTGGAATATAGCGTCTGAAATTAGATGACTTGTGATGCAGTTGTAAAGATCTGAGTACTATTTAGATAACTAGGTAGTCATTTTTAATAAACAAAAAAGTCATGAACCATTTTGAAAGATTTTTACTAAAACATTTACACACCAATTTGAAAAACACTGCTTCCAACACATTGAATTCATCTTAAACAAATTAGACATCTTCATATTGCTCTTAAATATGTTTAATACTTATATGAATGATACGTAAGTACATGTATATATGTATGTATGTGTAGATGCATCATACACACTTGCTGTATCGATATTGAATAACAACTTTGTAATATCATAACAAGGTGTTAGGATGACACAGTATTATAACATACGTACGTGCTTTTGTGGAATTTCACGACCAATAACAACTAGTACACTTAATAATAACATGGGATTTCGTCTTTTGGTTCAAGATATCATGTCTATACATTTATATCTCGTTAAATTGACTGGCCTGTTGGTCTAGTGGTTAGTAACCCTGACTGCTAAGCCGGAGGTCGTGGGTTCGATCCCCACCCAGGACAAATCTTTGGGTGATGAACATAAAGGTTTGTTCTGTGTCTGGGTGTAATTTATCTATAATATGTATGTATTTACAAAAAAAAAATGTATTTAAGTAGTATATCAGTTGTTTAGTACCCATAACACAAGCAAATATAATTGCTTACTTTGGGACTAGATGGCGCTGTGTGAATGTGGTAGAATATTATTATTATTATTATATTTTTCTAGAAGAATGTCATGGGTTGGGATCGTAACGATTATTAACCATCATAATGCCTACAACTTATAAGGACCATCTATGTAGATAGCCCATATATCTGAATGACTAGGGATCAAAACAACTAGTTGTTGAAAATACTACATCGTTAATAGTCCACATATCACAAAGACCAGGGAGCAAAACGACTAATTCGTGAAAAGACTATTTCTTATCTCGATAAGACGATAAGTCAATGAATGAATAAAGTCTATTTAATTTGATGGGCTTGTAGCCGAAAAGTTTTACATAACACGGATCCTACTCTCTGCTTCTAATTAATAATTTTAATTAACTTGAAACTTATTCTTGGAAAAAATACGTTATCCAATAAAATATTGAGTGGAAGACATTTAGCGGGCTGACATAATGATGTCCAAAAATAATATAATAATATTCTACCACATTCACACAGCGCCATCTAGTGCCAAACTAAGCAATTAAATTTGCTTGTGTTATGGGTAGTAAACAACTGATATACTACTTAAATACATTTTTTTTTGTAAATACATACATATTATAGATAAATTACATCCAGACAGAACAAACCTTGATGCTTATCACACAAAGATTTGTCCTAGGTGGGGATCGAACCCACGATCTCCGGCTTAGCAGTCAGGGTCACTAACCAAGTAACCACTAGACCAACAGGCCAATCATTGGATAATCAAATGGATAATACATTGGGATAACATATCTCAGCCTTATCGATATACAAATTATTCTAGCCTATCCTCCTATTATTTACCACTTTGGGTATAAAAACATCATAAAAGGATCTCCTGTTAAAACCAAATTAAAACTAATTCAAGCGTAACCCAAGGAAATCTAATTTGTATATAATGAACACTTAGACCATGATTTTGGCGTTATAAAAAACCAAATTGGCCGCTCTGTAGAAGAGGTTTCTTGGAAATTGAGCACACGCCCGACTCAATTCGCTGACCGGTTAGGCCACTCGAGATTTTGTAGTTCATTTTGAGTTTTTACTGCCCAATTATCAAACTATAGTAATAGTAGTACCTAATAATAACTCTCGTTAAATTATAGAATAACTGTATATAGTGAGATCATAAAATAGGTACATAAGAGACACGTGAAACTGATTTAACCATCGAATTTAACTTCTGAAGTTCATAGTAACAACCTCAATGAATTAACTTCTAAAAAACTGATAAGGGATACGGAATACGTGTTTTCCCAAAGCCAGCCTCCAGCCAATTTTATCCACATGTCAACAGCTATACCTATTCCTGGCCTGGCCTGTTGGTCTAGTGGTTAGTGACCCTGACTACTATGCCGGAGGTCGTGGGTTCGATCCCCACCCAGGACAAATCTTTGTGTGAAGATGAATGAGCATGAAGGTTTGTTCTGTGTCTGGGTGTAATTTATCTATAATA
This sequence comes from Laspeyria flexula, assembly GCA_905147015.1. Taxonomy (NCBI): domain Eukaryota; kingdom Metazoa; phylum Arthropoda; class Insecta; order Lepidoptera; family Erebidae; genus Laspeyria; species Laspeyria flexula. The sequence continues at coordinate 4,704,029 of LR989958.1, forward strand.
TGTATGTATTTACAAAAAAAAAATGTATATAAGTAGCAAATATAATTGCTTTATTTGGGACTAGATGGCGCTGTGTGAATGTGGTAGAATATTATTATATTATTCCCATAAACGTCCCACTACTGGGCACGGGTCTCAATTAATCAATTTAGCCAACTATACCACGCTGGCCAGACAGGTTGGTATAGAGTTTGTTTTGAATTATCCTTTTCTCGCAGTGCTCTTGTTTGCACAAGGTTACTCCCTTAGTCGCTTTTTAAGACACCCACGGGTTGAGATGGGGTAATGACATTATGTATTCTTAATCCGTCACTACACAGGTTAGTACCTGTATAGTCAACAGCTATGTATATTAGTTATTGTGTAATTCCAGATTTAGGCTGATGATAAGTAATGCCGTTAAAATACCTACAATTAACCCGCCCCAGAATTAGAACCAAAGACAGACCTCGTTATATCAGCCACATACGCTCGATCAATCATTGAAGTTAATATAACCCTAGAAGTAATTCTATGTGTATCTCCCTCAGGACACGTGGTTCACCAATAATTTTATAACTAAGGTCTTAATATTTCAAAACTATATTTTTCATTTTAGAAGCAAAAAGTTCTTCTAAATTTGATTATTTAACTCCAAATTATTCCAAAATCTTTCTGAATAATAAGTAAAAGGTTTGCCCCATTTACGCATCATTAGCACTCACTATCCGAAACGAACAAGACCCCCAAGTTAAGGTCTTTTACATATCAAAATCTGCTCTATTATAGTGCATCCCTTTCCTTTTTAAAATGGGGAGATCGGCCATCCGTGCAATGGCCACTACCTGTACGATGCATCTACAAATATACCTGTATACGAAATCCCAGTCTATAATTATGTATAAATAAGTATAAGTATAAACAGTGCATACGACATCCGTCTCGCTTGCACAAACACAAAAACCCATTTAAAATATCTTTGTCCCTTTTGTTCTTGAGCGTCGATGTCTTTTAGTCGAAACGTTGTACTATAGTATACGGAAAAAATAACATGTTTGTGTTTACGAAATAGTGACAATATTACAATAAAAGTTCCCGTTAGTCTAAACTGGAAATTTAAATGAATTAAACATATAGTAATTGATTTAATCTTAAAACATGAATTTAGAAAGGCTTAAATCTTATGTCGCTTCTTCACTGACACCTAGATCCAGTACAAGTATCTGTTGGTTACTTATTTGTCTCCTGCTGCAGTAAAACCGTTTCTTAGTTTCGTTCATTTTTAGCTTGATCAAACCGAACCTATCAATCTTTGTGTCTATATTTTTTTATTCAAATTGCATAGTAAAAAACGACAATATTGTACAGTTAAGATCATGCTAGTTTAAAATTATATAAAGTATATAAAAAGTTAACAAGTAGGTACTGAAAATAAAATACGATACTCATTATACAATCCACTATTTGCTTACAAAATAACTTTCTATTAAACCAGAGGTTCGTAAAAACAAATGAAAGTTTCTGAAATTTAAGTATACTGTGCGCTGCATTCGTTTATTTTAAATTGGTGGTCCGAAGGCTTCGGAGGGAAGGCGGGAAGGAGGGATCAAGATACATGACGGTCAGAATAACCGGACTGTTTAAATTAATTCTCGACCGAATTCAGAAGATTAAATTTAAACATAGAACTGAATATATCACAGCTATTTCCACGAACCTAGAACTAAATCATGCACTAATTTACATAAATAACACGCTGCCTAAACACACTCTAAATATCTTTAAAATACATTTTAAGGCGAATTTTTTGGGATACTTTATACGTATAAATGTATTTACTAAGAGTTTAATTGATGAAAATAATATTTAATAACAACAAACTAGTGAAGGGCTTACCTTCGCACTGTGGTACAGGGCGCTACTTCGAGTTATCTTCGCTTTCGTCATCGTATATCCTTGCAATCCGATAAATAATCACTTCAACACAGTTCATAACACCACATTCATACAAAATTCCATGTTTACAATCCTTTTTAGTTCATAGGTAAACGAAATTCGTCGTACGCGATCGCGGCTGTGTTTACAATGAGAGAACTTACGTGGGAGTGCAGAATAACGCGGTGTGGGTACAGAACCAGCGATACTCGCGCCACTACCATGCAGCGGCGTAGTAAGGCACTAAGTATACAGCGCCCGCGCCGTATGCGGCTACGGTTGGAAACACCGGCCTACGATCAGGATTTCGAGGCTTTATTTTGAGCAGCCATTTTGTTTTATAGAAAGCCACGCATCGCCTGAGGGATCAGGATCCAGGCACATGAACTGTAATTGTTGCTATTATAAACGCGTCAACAACATTGTAAAAAAATAGTTACATTCCTTACAAAGTACTGTTTTTATGTTCAAATTATTTTGTTTAGATGTTTTCTATGTGACAAATATATTTATATCACATATGTATAATTTAGATATGAATATGAAGTAGATTACACACGGCGTCATACCTTTTACCAGGAGGAGTAGGCAGAGGTTCATCACACTCACATTTCGTTAGCAATGTAATAGGGGCGAGCCAATTGGCAAGAACCAGGCACATTTGTTATCAAAATCCGAGCTGATACCGACCCGAGAACCGAACATGGAACCTCATACGCAACAGTCGTATACACTTCCAACTACACCATCAAGTTATAGTCGATAACACACACATACATATCATCTTGACACTCCTAAATATAAGAAGCTAAAAATATGATATATCATAAATAATAAAACGTGCTAAGGCGTGTTGAGATCAATAATAATAATTGATATTACCTGTTCTGTGTTTTTTATTGCTTTAGAGCAGGTGGGATTAAGAGAAAAAAAGAATAAGTTGGGATGAACGTGCGAGGGAGCGCTTTTCGACAGCTCAGCGCAGCGGGGCAAAGGGATTAAAAAAGCCTTCCATATAATAAAACTTCGTGGTGTGTTTATTATAAACTTACCTAATAACTTATCAAGTATAGACTATTTTTCTAAGAATATTTCACATTAAGTATCTTTCCTATTGTCTTTATTGCGCGCGTGTGTAATAATAATAACATTGCACGCATAATAAACTATTTTTAACAAAAAAATATTACAACGACTTCAAATCAGTACTAAAAAGCGAAAAATAAACTGAATTAGATATTTAATTCCAAGCTAAAAAATACCTACCTACCTGTTTAAAGTATAATACCCTATTACTAATCTGTTTGAAGTCGGTGCCAAGCCTAAGGAGTTTGTTAAGCTACGTACTACTTAGTACGTACAGATGTACGTATGAGATGATGTTAACAGATGTTACCGCTCGCTACTTCACACCACCTCGCACTTGCGTGTGATCGTACCTAGTGGACGGCTCAAACTGAGTGATACAACCTCATTAGGCTGGCACCGACTTCAAACAGATTAGTAATAGGGTATTATACTTTAAACTGGTAGGTAGGTATTTTTTAGCTTGGAATTAAATATCTAATTCAGTTTATTTTTCGCTTTTTAGTACTGATTTGAAGTCGTTGTAATATTTTTTTGTTAAAAATAGTTTATTTTTCCATTTTTAGTGTGCTTTTTATCTAGCAGATTTTATAATACTGGCTGGCAAACTAAGACGGAAAACCGAAATAAAGAATCTTCGATAGAAGGAAACGTCTATTCAAATATTCTAACAACACAACCTGATTGTAGAATAGAGGAATCTCAAAACTCTCAGCTTTTTATGTCTTTCTTTTTTCCTATAAAATGCGACAGGTAACAAGTATAGGTATACAATGCAGGTTAGATACTATTTCGAAAACTTAAAATGTCATCTAAGAATTCCTTTGAATTATACAACTTTATCTTCCATCAAGAGCTCTCACCTCAGACACTTGAAATAACACAACTTAAGGTTTATACATGGATGTGATATTTAAAGAAATCATCTTCTTACTCCTAAACATTAAGAAGTTTCCCTTCCAGTGACAGCTCACCTAAATAACCTACAAGAATACAACTATAGGTTTATAAGTACCTAGAATGTTGAAAGAATTATCCTTCAACTCCTAAAAGTTAAGGAGTTATATCTTCCAGTGACAGCTCACCTGAATAACCTACAAGAATACAACTATAGGTTTATAAGTACCTATAATGTCGAAAGAATTATCCTCCAACTCCTAAGAATCAAGGAGTTACACCTTCCACTGACAGCTCACCTGAATAACCTACAAGAATACAACTATACGTTTATAAGACCCTATAATATTGAAAGAATTATCCTCCAACTCCTAATAGTTAAGGAGTTATACCTTCCAGTATCAGCTCACCTAAATAACCTACAAGAATACAACTATTGGTTTATAAGAACCTATAATGTCGAAAGAATTATCCTCCAACTCCTAACAGTTAAGGAGTTATACCTTCCATCACCAGCTCATCAACATGAGATGTTGACTATCAGACGTAAATACTTGAATAACTTTAAAAAATATATGAAACACGTAACATGTGCCTATAAAATTTGAGGGTTGCCTTCGATTTCCCTGAGATTCCATCATCAGAACTTGACGTGATGAATAGGGGACCAATTCGGAAGTATACCCTTTCAAATAAAAAAAGAATTTTTTAAATCGGTTCAGGCATCTCCGAGTAATCGATGAACATACATAAAAAAAAAAAAAAATACATACAGTCGAACATATAACCTCCTCCTTTTTTGAAGTCGTTTAAAAATTCTGTTAGAAATAGTAGCGACATACAAGTGACGTAATCACTATTGTCTCACTCAAATTGTCTACGGTGTATTATGGACTGTTATAGAGAATTTGTTTTATTAATGTGGAGTTAAACCATTTACTGGGTAGCTCTCCTTAGCAGTGAATGGAACTCCTGCAATAGACGCTTGATGAAACGTTGCACTAAATTAAATATCCAATTCGCTTTACCTGCAATATCAATTCAGTTCCAAATGCCCATGAAACTTGGCTACCGGTGGTAAGGTTTGGTGATTTATTTTTTTACTACTACTTATGTCACATAATTCTTCTCATTTTCTGTCTTATATTTAAATACAAGTTTTCACCTGTCTGACCTACGAAAACTTTGATCAAGCGTGCTTTCTCAAAAAACATTTATTTTTTTATTATTTAACAAATCAATTGCTTTATTTCATATTAGAAACAATAATATATATGGAAATTTTGATTTGATTAAAAATTTAAACAAAATTACTGAACCAAAATGTATTACTACTACAATAATATTATACAAGTACTTTAGTATTTAAAGCATTAAATCCTAACAAATGCAACCTAGCAATTATAAATTCTATGCTTGTAACATTCATTTTACATAAGGAGTACTTAATTTCCTGAAAAATCATCAAATCAACGTTATTTTTTATTAAACTTGCAAGTAAAATTATGAATTATACATACCTTCTATCATCTATGACTAGACAAATACCCGTATTTGTATTTGGCCGTGAGCTCGATAAACTCCAGCTGACAAACGACAGTCAATATAAATTGTATACATATTGTATTTTAGCACCACAAGCGCAAACCGTCTTGTGCAATAGTTCTGTGTACTGTATCTGTTGTGCTTGTCTCGCCACAAAGGTTTCAAGTTCCCTTTGTCTCTACGCACGTGCGCTATACTGATATCAAACTACTGAATATTAAACACTATAACAGAATATATTGATGACAGATTGTAATACGATAGAAGATAATAAAGAAAGATTTGCCCCCTGATTCTGACACGTCGGATTGCTCCCGGATCGTAAACTTTTTCGAATCGTAGTACGACGTATTTTTACGGCTTAAGTTATTTAATGTTACAAAATAGTCTCATCATCATCATCATATCAGCTCAATGACGTCCACTGCTGAACATAGGCCTCACCTAATTTCCGCCACAACGAGCGATTTTGTGCCGATGAATATAAAAATGGGTCTAAACACACCTTTGCGTAACTTGTGTAAAATAATATGTGAACTTGGGTTAAATTCGAACAAAAAAATGTGATGTTATATTGTTATATATTCTTCAGAAACACTTCAACAAGTAAGCACTTCTCCAAATTACAAAAACTAGTAACATTTATAAAAATTGCTGCAGTACTCATACAGTAAGTGGCCCGACTGGTCCAACTATGAGTATTACTTACCATTCCGTAGTAATTGCGGAGTAGGCTGTCTGGCCCAATTATACACCCGGCTAGTTAGGTGAGAAATAGATTCGACGAAGAACAAAACTATATATTATTTTACTCTCCAAATTGTGGGTGTAATAGCATGTTGAAATACGAAACTAGTTCGGTAAGTGTTTATTGGTCGTATTTTGGACGGATTTTATTAGGAAAACATTGAAATAAAATACACTAAATATCGTAAAACACTAGCGTACAGGCAAAAGTTTTACTTTCTGGGAACCGAATTCAACGCGGCACGGTGAAGCGTAGGGTAACAACTAGTTCAAGTACTATATTTTTAAGTTTCACTTTGTACATAATGAATACTTCATTCATTTTCTGCACCCCTTCTCCATATAAAGTTAAGGTAAATATGTCAATCTCACAATCCTTCTTGCGCGCAATATGCTTAAAATGCAAAAAAGCTACAAATGTTACTCTTTATGTAGAAATAAGTCTAAAAATAAGACAAATTTAAACCCAATGCAACTAAGAGGTCATTGAAGTGCACAAAGGTATAAAACAGACCGAACTGAATTATTTATTATGCACTATGCAAAGCACTGCAATAATACTAGACTAGAGAAAGCGTGCAATACACCTTTATGTAAATAAATTTGGTCATTTGTCAAACGCCAATAAAATGAGAAAACAGAATATATTAGCGTCGTGTATTGAACTAAAATATTACATATTTTTATTGCACCCAACGCTATAAATCTTATAAACTTTCGCGTATCGTACACCAAGCTTCAATCATCCTGTGACCACGAAGCAAATGGACCGAAACTTCAGACAATTCAGTGAGATATTTACTATTTCCTAAAACATAATATATGGCGTAGACCAGTGGAAATAACTACGTTCACCTTCAACAATGATTATAATGCAGTTATACTTGCTAAGAGACAACATACAGAAGCCATACGATAAAATTAAACCATAATAATGCCTATGGTGCGTACATTCCGTGCTTAAGAATGCAGAAGGGATTGCGTTATAAGAAATCCCGAGCCACTTGGACACTGACATGACGGTGTTTAAGTAGTCTACTCTATAATTAACTACGGGCGTTGACAAATACGACAGATGAATTTATTTGAAAAATGATTTGATTGATTTGAAAAAATGTTGGAGTTTCTCATCGGTTTAATATAGGTAAGTATAAGGTAAAGTAAAGGTAAGTAAAGTAAAAAGGAAGTACCCAGGTATTCGTAACTCCAACACTAAGGCTTTCTTAATATTTTTATTATAGACACAATCTTTGAGATAAATAAAGGTAATTCATATTACAAACATTACAATTTTTGTTAATATATATTATTTTAAAAATAAAATGAATCTGCCCTGAAAAAGATTTCAAACAAATATTTTAAATTCAGTTTATAAATAAAATTCAAGCAAGTGGTCCTGGATTCGGACCAATTTGTATTCACCGCCTTTTTACACGCACAGTTATGAAACAAACTTTCAAGAAACTTACGGCCTTACTTTTTAATCTGCAGAAAAGATTTTACAGTTACTCGAGTAAATCAAATGTCAAGACTAGGTTTAGTACACCCTCAACCTACAAAACATTAAGCATTTAATGTCTTGCGACTTTTATCACTAAAGTTTATGGGTGTTCAGTTTTCAACTCAAGTTCGTATGGGGAAAACACATCCGTGATTAACTAGCATTGATCAAGTCTTACTATCCTCAAATGAAGGAGTTGTCATATCAGTCCCCAATCTTTCATTTTATTTTAATTTAAGGTACCAACCCAAAAGTTACATGAGCCAATATCGTTCACAGTGTAGTAAAATTCCAATAATAAGTTTACACAAATAGACAGTGATTCAATTAAGTAAAGATGTTTTATTTATACTGTGGCCTATATTGGCATAAGTTGGCCTAACATTATGGAGTTTACAGGCAATATTCAGTTTAGTTTAACTTTGTATCACAAAGGCTTCACACCAGAGACACTATTAAACATTACAATAAGGTCCTTAACAACTGCTACCATTTTAAATAATTCAGTATTTATTTTCTAAGCGACATCAATAGCAGAAAACTTTTTAAATAATACGATATCATTTCACTTGGGCTTTAGTTCCAAACCTTTTAAGCTAACTACAATGTTAAATTTAATAGAATTTCACGCTCAGCATTCAACCCTTCGGCAGAAAGCAATTTAAATCTTATTTAAGAACAAGCCGATCAACTTAATGGAAATTGGAAGCACAAAATGTAATTTAAAAACGGAGATAAGGATCTAATCCTTTGTAAGCTTCTCTGTAATTAGTTAGGCTGTAGAAAGCTTTCTTAATCGCAGTAGCTCAGGGGTTATATGGCTATCACGATGGAGCTGGTAGAGGCGAATCACATCCACATTTTTGCACCTATTTTTATTTGAGTCCTTTTTTTGGTATCAATATTTAATTTAGGGAAAACCGGCTATCAATTCTCTAAACCTAAGTATCATCCATATTGTTGCAGCTATGTGAATGTAATTCGTAATTGTGGGCATCAATATTTTATTTAAGAAAAATCAACTATCAGCTCTCTCAATCCAGGAATAATCGACCAATCTTTGGCACATCGAATTGAAGTATCTATATAAGTAAAAGTGCAACTTTTAGTTATAAAATTAATTTGGAGTTTTAGATTTTCTTTTCAACAATTATCGCAATTAAACGTAGTACTGTAGGTGCGGACAAAATTATATATACCAAGGTATACATATTCAAATAAGAATAGAAAGGCAATATGTAACGTACTTACATACCTACGACTCTCTAACAGCCTATAAGTAAGTTCAATCGTTCGATTGGACTTTTTTCAACAGTTCGATTAAAAACCAAACTTTACTACGTGTATCTATCTGTGTTTATTAAAATCTCTATAGTAATATTACAACACCATAACCGGTTTTGTCTCGTACTATAATACAATGTTTCTATCTCTCTTACTCCTATAGGTTATACCTGTTATATTAAATTGAGCTTTACATCCTTAAGAATAAGCTTCATTGTCAATCTGTTGCGGTTATGTGGTCCATCAACTGTTGATTTTGTAGTAGGTCGTAGTAAGAAACAAGTTTTGTGCTAAGAGGAAATGACCACTTCGCTCAAAAAGATATTTACCGTTATTAAAACATCCAAATATAGCAGGACATGGCAGATATCAATGTCCTATTCAAAGGCTTTCTATGAAATTATAAAGAGTAATTTAAGTTATGAGGAATAGGAATTTGAACTGAATTGTTAACTGTTATAAGTTACTACTTTTATATAATTATTGTATTTGTCACTTAGCATATTTTAACGAATTACATATATTTCTAAAAATACCTGTGTTGATTCGCTAGTAAAGTACTACGTCGAACGCTTACTAGTGAAGCGATGCGCTTAGCGCCTACGACATTACACTTGTAAAAGCAGCAATCGGTGTGACAGTTCTTTACGATATTTTTTTTCACAGGCGCTTGTATTATATCATACTTTTGTGTTTTATTGAAGGGCGTTGCTACTGCATATTATTTATACGGGGCCTGTTTACAAGAAACCGGAGTTTATGCTTTTTTTTCTAATAAATGTTAACCATCCCTCACCTCGATGAATTTTGATACAGGAACTCATACTTTCGACATTCGATTTGGTTTTGTCATCAAAGGTTTTTGAAATTTTGAAATTTGCAAATATTTGAACGTGATCGAATGTAGAGCCCCTTTGAGCTCATCTAGTGCAATTTACACTATTGGATTTCTGGATCTACCTAAAACGCTACCATTAAATTTTTTTATACCAACTTAATTTTTTTTTGCTTTTTTTGGTTTGTTCCCAAACAAAAAATTTTTTTATCCCTTTATGATTGTTGAGTCCGTTAATCTATATGTAGTTCGTATTTTTTTAAGGACGGGCCTCTAGTGATTTAAGTTTTATTAATTGAGGGAAAGTAGAAAAACTGAGTTCATTATAATCACGGCACACTACCAATGTAAAACAGATTTAAGTTGATATTTGTCTGTCCGGCAAAATCCATCGTATTGTTATTATTATAAGGTTCAAAATTGCCCAGTGCCGTTTCTCATTTTGTAACTCTTCTCCACTATGTGTGTGTAAATAAATAGTCGGCAAAAATAATTTCTAATAAGTTGATACGATACCTATTGTTAGAAGTGATTATTTCCCAGATTAATAAACTTTCCAGTACTGCTGCCTCAACCTCAAGAGTTTGCAATATATATTATGCGGGTAGTACTTACTTACGTCGATTCGCACGCGATTCTCACGGTGTTACTTCCATTCATAAAATTTGCAAAAAGTACCTATTAGCAATAAACTTCTTTATGTTGTTCTTTTAAAATAAATTATTTGTTTCATAATTATTTTAATGTTTTCTTCTAATTCGTGCCAATCGTTCCGTGAATTAGTAAACAATGTGAAAGAATTAACTAATAGTTAATATTGTTAATTATTTCACATTGTTTACTAATTTTATTATATATATTATAATTTTATTATTACGTTATAAAACATAAATATCTTTTTTCTTATATCTTTAACAACTGCTTATTATCTCAGCGAAATACTTAAATATATAAAATAAGTCTAATTGTACTATACAAAAAAAATCCCGACAATGGGCTAAAATTTGAAATTCCTCAAAAAATATTGCCAAATCTCTTAAGGATTGAAGCCAAAACCTTAGTCTAGCAGTAAGTTAGGTATCATTGCGTCACTGATTCAGTAAATTATCGAGCGATATGACAACAAAATATTTGTGTCAAAGAATTTGATCGATGTATCAAGTCACGATTTGTATACAAAACTTTCACGGCCTTACGTTGAATTATTTGCTTTCATTCATACATATGGATGTGACATTCATTATGAAAATTGATGGACGAAAACATCGAAGGAATTTCTTTATTGAATACAGGCCGAGCAATACTACTTCTAATATATCTATACTATAAAGCTAAAGAGTTTGTTTGTTTGTTTGTTTGAACGCTAGGATCTCAGGAACTACTGACCTTTGAAAATTCTTTTAGTATCAGATAGCCCATGTATCGAGGAAAGTTATAGGCTATATAACATTAACGCTACGGCCAATAGGATCTGAGCAGTGGCCAAACAAAAGCGACGGGAGCAAAGCCCTGAGCCACTTCTAGTTCATTATAATAGTGATGACTATCATCCGCGTGACATTTTATCCGTATCTCTATCATGGGAATTCCTTTCTTACCCGCGACCGAATTACGTGAAAGACGCCTAAAACTTCGCATTCCAAATATTATCCTACTTTGAATCTACTTTGTGATAATATTATTTATCTAATAATACATGTAGTGACGGATGAAGAATACATAATGTTCCTACCCCAATTCAACCCGTGAGTGTCGTAAAAGGCGACTAAGGGAGTAACCTTATGCAGACAAGAGCATTGCGAGCAAAAAAAAATTCGGAACAAACCCTATACCAACCCGTCCGGCCAGCGTGGTATTATAGGCTAAATTCCCTCCACTTTATTTGGAGGAGACCCTTGCCTAGCAGTGGGATGTTTATGGGTTGAAGTGATGATGATGATACAAAAATTCGGCCTGTCCCTTTTGGATATAAATTTTGTATAACGATCATAAGTATCATCTAATGATGACAAATGAAAATTTACATTTTAATACACAACCAGGCCGTTTGCTCGTATGCCACATCAGGCAATAAAATAATGTTGATTATCAAAACGTAGATCATTTAATAGTTAAGTAATCTGCGTTTTGACACATTATGTATGGTTTTTTAAATAGTTAATTTTCGTTTTCACAGCTAATCATTTAAAATTTAGAAATATTTTTTAATATTTTAATTAATATGTAAATTCCTTCATTAATTTTACAAATCTACTTCAAATAAAAATAAAATTTACATCTATTGGACATCTAATAAGTACCCAAACGAATAAACAAGCCATAATCAAATTTATAACCGGAGAAAACCACACACATATTTTTTAAATAAAACAACAAAGCCACGCACTTGACATACAGACACATAAATAAAAGAACCTTCTTATTTATCTAGTATTAATTTACATGAAAGATGAGCTCGAAACTGGATCGTATCTACAATATCGCACAAAGTTTCTCTATCTCCGATATTACCGGATTATACCGGTTTTCGAAGTGGCTTATGGTCCACGCATCTTTTCCTTAATTTACACTAATATTATAAAAGCTGTAGAGTTTGGTTGAACGCTAGGATCTCAAAAACTACTAGTCCGATTTGATCAATTCTTTTAGTGTTGGATAGCCCAGTTATCGAGGAAGGTTATAGGCTATATGACATCACGCTACGCCCAATAGGAGCTGACCAGTGGCCAAATGAAGAACGTAGGGAGTGAAGCCCCGCGCGACTTCAAGTTTCAAATATAACCGACCCACGATGGCCTACTCTAGCTTTGAAAACTGGCTGTTTTACTCTAAATAGAACTAAATTGCTCTTATAAATGAGAAGTTAAGCATTGTCCTGAAACCTTATGATGCTTATGCAATAGCTTTAATGACGAGCGAGCTTTATTGTTGCTCTGAATTTCTTAGTAAAACTTGAAGTGGTATTTGAGCCAGTAGCCCATCTTAACCTCAAACATTTATTTGCTACTATTACTAATTGTTTACAAGGTCTTATATATATAAGAGTATATATATATATATATGTAGAAATTCATGCCTTTTACAGCGATTGCAAAATGAGGTCTCTAAAAGGAACATTTTTATTATTTATTTCGGTTAACGGAATAATTGAAGAACTTGTAGACATTTCAAGCTGCAAATTAATTTATAATTAACTCGAAATATAATTATAATAAAATTTGAACGTGATATATCGTTGTTCCCTACCTCTGTTAATATAATTTCGAAGAAGTATTATCAAAAATAATTGTAAAGTACAAATTTTAATACTTTTTTACATTGCAACAAGCATCACCGGACTTCAACAAATTTGAGAGCGTGTACCCATTCCACAAGACTACATCTACTCAAGTTCTTAAGTGGTGAGGTTTACAGATGGCTTTTCGAACTTTGGCGACTTTTATAGTCTCCAATCTCGAGTTTTATAGCCAAGCGAGAACAGGTTAACGCCCAAATGATGGCTTTTGAAATAGCTTATTAGCATTTTATTATCAGACTGTGCTTAATAATCATTTTGTTTCGAGTCTATTCCGTACCTACCATTGTCACTTGTTGTGGGTTATAATAATAAAAGAAAATGTTTAACACGTTTTTATTTGCGCTAATTGGATATATGAGGCCATAGGTTTTTACGTTTGCGTTAAATTTATTATTACGACTACTATTATAGCTTGAAATACATGATATTGAGTACGGATTAATTTGCAAATAGCCAATTAGATTTTACTGGTACTAATTGAATAAAAATCTGAATTAAAGGCTGGTTTATTGGTATTAAATTTTGGTATGGATAAACCTTATTTATGTGATAAGATTATGTTTGAAGGTTTTTCATTCAAAAAATTGTAGTCATCACAATTGTAGATCTTTATAATTATATTTGAGTAGGTAGGTACATAGGTAGTTGTGTCACAAACAACTAGGTTACAATAATGACGTCATAGCTTAGTAAGTAAACAAAAACGACAAAAAAAAAATTCTATGGGGTGATGAATGAAATAATATTAAATAATAGAAATTATATAAGAAATCGTCGAAGCGCGACTACGATACAATTTCTCACGGCGATCACACGTCGTATTCAGCGCGTGGCTGGGTACGCAGACGCCGCGCGCCAGCCCGTGGGAGTTCGAACAATCCACCGATATTACGTATTAGGAAACTGCTATCTACCTATATGGTGACAGTTCAATCCGTGGAAAACTCTGGAAGGACCACATGGTAAAAAGATGTGAGATATTATAATCACCATTGTTATCAATTGCTTGATGTCGTCATATGATTCTTGGGTGGATAATATTTTTTTTAGTCAATTTCCCAAATTAGCTTTTACATAATGAACAATGTTGTAATTGATTATTTATTGAAAAGTATGAGATATCTAATGATTATTTTGATTTACTTTTCATTTTTGGTGATTTTCTAGTCATAGAGGGAGGGCCGTGCCCAGCAATGAGGGGATACTATTATACTAAAGATACTTCAGTTTCACAAAAGCAAATTAAGTCTGCATATTCTTGAACACAGAATTTAAGTTTTTTTTTAATTTTATAAATAAGCACGAACACTACTTAACTTAGCCTTGAACCAAAAGTCAGGTGTAATAAAAATACTCAAAATTAATAAACATTAACCACAACATTGTAATGGTTTTCAGAATAAGCGGGAAGCGTGAATCAACCACAGTCCCACAGTTGCTAACGTAAATTGATACAATTGTTCTATGGGACTTTCAATTTCGAACTACACGCGTATATTGGAAATAAATTGTAACCATTTACTTACTGGTAGAACAAAGGGTGGAACCATTTATTAAGTATAATTGCATTTATATTGTTTTAAATGTTCACATTGGATGGCAAATTGTTTGTATCGTAAAAAACATCTAATACCACAATGTGTAGATGAGTATCAAGCGATAGTATAGAGTTAAAGCTTCGCTCATTCGTACACATAATAATAATCATCAACGTATATGGCTTTGGTGTTGCTTATACTTTTGTGGAAATACACTAGATCTCAGCTTAAATTGAAAGTACATTTCTAAAGCCAAACAAGTTACAAATTGAATCCAAATCGTGTTGATTGTGATCGGAAAGGGACTGATTTTATACTCAAAATATATTCACACAAATTCCCGTTAGTTAATAGATAATATCATGCAACGTAAATTTCACAAGATATTCACACTTATGTATCACAGAACTCGTGGGAAAATGTCTCCGGATCTAAGAGCGACTAACTTATATTTCCTTTGCATAAAATTATTGTTCCAGTTGTTCTTCTCGGACAATAAAATTGCATATCTTATGGTGCATCCTTTTTAGAGCAATTATTAATAGTGCTTCCTTATTATAGTCTGCGGTTCTGTAATTCAAGGTCCTGATTGCGTGTGGTGAACCTTTGACCGGGCACCTGACAAGTGTTGTAATTAGATCGTTGTCTGAGGCATGGCCCGCCGGTCAAGCTTCGCTAGCTTTCCCACGTCTTCGCGCTAAGACAGACCCTTACTATTCTGATGATAAGATTAACCACCATTTCTTAGATATACCGATATGCAACTGTTTATATTTTACCTTAATAATGTAATTATCTACGGTAGATAACGGAGAAATTATGGAATAGAAATGTAATATATCTTTTATACATGTGTAAGATAGTCATTCGAATGTGTTGGACTGATTAAATTGCGGTTTAGCTTATAAATCAAACTGTTTACGACACTCTAAGTGATTAACATAATATTAATTATATAGAAACATAAATAATATTGGCTTCTTAGTTGTTAATTAACGGTTGGAATTAAATATGCAGTAGTCAATTATATACTTGTTTTATATCATTAATCACACTTTACAGTGGACAATAAAATTGTGCACTATTGGTCAACTACATCTTTAGGTAGAAATTAGCTCATTCTCGAGCTTTAGTTATATTATGGGTAGCAGTATATGGGCCGAACAAATTAATACTCTACAATCCGTAAATCGAACACACATTCGTAGATTATGTTCGCCTTCTTCTTCTTATCGTATGGGCTTGAAGCAGACCCTAGTGTTGGAATTTATCAAGTCGCCTAGAAGGCTTCCTACTTGACTTAACGACTACCACATTAAGTGATAACCGGGACCAACGGCTTTACGTGCCTTCCGTAGCATGGAGACGCTCGAGAATGAAATTGCCACAAACGGTCACCCATCATAGACTGAACTTGCGGAGTGTTGCTTAACCTCGATGATCGTAACGAACTCTCAGTACGACAATGCTAAGAGCGCCTCTATTATTATGTTCGTCGAAGAAACTAGTAGATAATCTTTTAAATAATTTATTTTATGAATACTGACTTTCCATTCCTTCTGTGTTTATTTTATGAAGGCGTAGTTATTCAGGATTTAAATCAATAAAATCTATGATAACAGTGTTATCTGACAGTGTTCTTGTTTATCTGCCGGCCTGTTGGTCCAGTGGTTAGTGGCCCTGACTGCTAAGCCGGAGGTCCTGGGTTCGATCCCCACTCAGAACTAATCTTTGTGTGATGAGCATGAAGGTTTGTTCTGTGTCTGGGTGTTATTTGTCTATAATATGTATGTATTTACAATAAAAAAAAAATAAGTAATATATCAGCTGTTTAGTACCCATAACACAAGCAAATATAATTGCTTAATTTGGGACTAGATGGCGTTGTGGGAATCTGGTAGAATATTATTTAAAAAATCTCAGTGAAAATCTCTTAATTTTTTTTTTTGTAGCGGTCATAAATCTTGCCATAATATTCAATATTACAATTTTAAATATTAGGTATATAATAATATTTAAGGAAAATACACAAAATCTTAATGGATCATATAGCTTGAAAACATAAAAAAAATATTCAAGTACATTCGTCAGACGTTCAAAATTTATTTCTGCGTCAACCATAAAACATAATCGGCTTTAAACTTTAAGGTTCGTCAAATTTGAGGTTATAAACGTCAGTGAGTTCACCAGTCAACATTACAATGGTCTATATACGAACAATGGTGTTTTTTACCTCGACTTAGTCACAGGAGGCCCGAATCCTTGAAGACGGTCAGGAAGGGTGAGTCATCAAACGTTGCGGGTCGTGGGGTCGCGGTTCGATGGTCACAACGAAATTGTGCCAAAGTTAACGACATTTTAAACTGACTATTGTTAACATTACTATTCTTTATTATTTATCTATTGGACCTTTAACTGAAGCAAGAGAGGATTTGCGTTAACTACATCGATAAAGCACAGCTCTATTAAGAGAACTAGAGATAGCCTGTATTTCAAATATCAGTGCCTATTGATTGAAATTGTTTAATAATAATATAATTATTACTTCAATAAATAGAGTCCATTGATTTATTTTATATGGTAATACACCTGTCGTATTTATGGTCTGATTACGAATTTCAATTTTCGTCTAAAAACATTAAAAAATTATACGTTTATAATCGACTTCTGTTATAAAGTTTTTTGGCCAGTTACTTACTTTTGCTAAGTTTTAATAAACTGTTTGTAATGTTACCGATACGGCTGAATTATTTTAAACAACCTGCAATCACTTCGTATATTGACACATTTTAGCATCCACCATGTTGCAATATTGTTAAATTAATTAATTTAATGTAAAACTTAATTCATTCGTCATTTTAATAGTTTTTATATACATTCTACACTAATTAGGTAGCGTATGAATAATTTATATAATTTCGACTAACGAACCTACTAAAGAACCGTAGTAGGCCGTGTGATCTATGGTAGCACGGCCTTATTAAGCTGAACAACTCCTATAAAAGTAGGTGACGAAGATAAAATTCAATGGCGCTATTAATGAGAATATAATATTAGATATTTTGGCGGATTAATGTGATTTCAGTTTAAGATTATTGAGCATAAAGCGATGGTGGCTGAATGGATAAGGGACCGGCGCGGCGTGCAAATCACGCGGTCCGAGTTCGATTCCGACCGGCAGTACCAATGTGGATTCCACTTTGTGGAATTTATATGTACTAGTCAAGTGACTTACCATTGTGAGGAAACCCACATACCCTAGAAGAAATTCTATGAGTATGTCTGATCCACCAACCCGCACTAGGCCAGCGTGAGTGGATTATGGCCTAAACCCTCTCAGTTCTCTAGTTAGAGGAGAGGAAACCCGAGCCCAGCACTGGGACTTAATGGGTCGTTGATGAGCATGAGCAAAATCAGCTAAAAAAAGATGTAGGTATAGTCGACAATAAAATTGTTTTTCCTCCCCTTAGAGTAAATGTCGTTTGCATATCACAAAACAATAATGTCTATATGTGCTTGCAAATGACATCGGTACAGTGACAGTTGACATCAGTAATGAGTCTTATTGAATTTTAATTTTGATGGAAATTTTTGTCATAAGTGGTAAAGCAAATATATGGTCGACTATACATACAGGTGGAAACAAAAAGTTAATAAAGACAACGTCTGCACTAAGGAACTCTGTGTCACGGGTGACTTTACAAGCATACAATTAATGTACACAAAGAAAACCCAGAGTCGAAACGAAATATTTATGAATCATACAAACATTTGTCTCGTATAGAAATCGAACCCACGTCACGCACGGCCATGTAAGTGGTGAGAGAACCACTTAAACCGTTACTGAGACAGTCAAATGTGACGTCATAGATAGATGATAGATGTTCCAATAGATTTAAAATTAGAATTTTCGAACAGAAGCCAAGTTTAAATATACAAAATCTTGATGTAACGGATGATTGGTTGAAATAACCCTATCGACCCCACGTTTGGCCTATCATTTAGAGTATATTAGTCGCTCCGTTGATCACTTTGACACGGTTGCATCTAAATGGATTTAGTCGCGCGACACTATGCTTCATTGCATTCGTACTTTTTACCCATTGTTGTTTTGTCATACTTACATAGTTACTTAATCATTATGTACAGGTATAGTCTGATTGGAGTAGTTCAACCCTACAATACACAATCGTGATGTAACTTTTGTTACGTTTCTGCTGGTGACTTACTGAGCTAGTCACTAGACAACGGTTGAGCCACAAAATAAAAGAGCCTACTACGTGACCTCCGCTTCTCTCCAACGTAATTTTAATTGTATATGACTCTCACTTGGCGACTAGATACGCGCCCGTTAGCACCTTAAGGAATCAAAGGCTGTACAGTAGCATTTTATAAGGTAGCTATCGAAACACGTTCGCTACTATAAGAGTATTTTCTTACAAACTTAAGATAAATGAATCATTATGAACCAATTTATCAAAAAATATTGTACAAGCGCTTATCATTTTCAAGTAGTATTTTTAATGTATCTAAAAAGCCAGTCAGTTATCTAGTCTCCATTGTGACAAAAGTGAAGACAGGTTCACGACCTGAACCAGATTACGATAACAACATCGGTAAGTTATTCTATGTCAAAAACTTTCTCACAATTCATTACAAACGTAATGACAACAATACACCCACAACTGTTGCATTATTTCCTAATAAAAAAATAAATTATTTAAAGATTAGGCTTATTTCCGTTTGTTTCTTAAAAGATGAGACGTATAAAATGGTAGGAAGTCGAACATTATAAAATTTGGCTCTGGTATCGTTTCCGGACACACACGATGTTTGTGACTAAAATTGATACAGAATTAAGTATAATAACGAAATTTGGAGTATTATGCCAGTATTTACTTTTGTTGTATCCAATTCGAGAGGGTTATACCAGTAGTATACTGAACTTCAATTCGAGCTGCAGAGATCGACCTTTTGGGCTAAAGCTCGGGCTCATTGAAAATAATGCTATCTTTTAAGGGATGATCCATGGATGTATGAGGAAGATTTGTTGGTCTGAACAAACTGAACCTTATCCCACAGCCCCCGTAAAATAAGAAAAAAAATCGCAGAATATCGCACAAATCATTTATGTCAATCTTTTTTGCGTAAAGTCCAGACAAAATCTAGTTTAAGCTTTACATTGTTGGTCCAACAGTGTAAAGCCTAAACTAGATTGAAACGATGATTGCCCCATGTGAAAACTATAGCTACACCCCTCGTTGGATAGACAAAATATATTCGTACCCTACGTTTTTCAATATTGTCTAACTCCTCTTAAACCTTATGAGTATATGAATATGGAGAAAACTATAATTTAAATATATTACAGTGTTAGTTGTTGGTTCACTCACCTATATACAGAAACAACTTTCAACAATAGTTTCAAGACAATGTAAGTGAACAATTAAATCGCAAGGCGTGACGGTTGCACTCTAACTGCTTATTAAAAGTGCAATAAAAATGACCCACAGTATGAGAGCTGTTTAAATGACCCACCGTGGGATACCCGAGCTGCTCAAAATAAAGATTATATTATTATAAACTTGTTTACTACCTACTTGAAACTTAGAAGTGGGGAGACTTGAAATTGACACCTATATGGCTTCCTTCGTTTGATTTGATCAAAAAACGTTATCTGTATCAACGACAGATTATATTACATGTCTGTGATCGTAATATTGTGTCTTGGCTTGTTTTGATGATCTCGCAATAAAATAATTTCTAAACGTATTTTTAGGCTCTTCTAATTTTTGAACTAAAGAACTTTTGCTGTGTTTTAACAATTAATAGTCGCACCGTACCACCGAAGTTCTGACTATTAAAATATTATTTACTTTATGGAGAAGAATCAAGAAATATCTTATCCCTCAAATTTTAAAATTAGGTAAAATTCTGAATAATCTTGAATTACACAAGATAAAAAACAATATACTTACTTAATTATACATTTCGTTCATACTTGTAAATATCATTGCTTAACTAATACTAATGTTAATTATAGATGGCATATACCTAATGAATCAGTTAAAGAATTAGTAGCAAGAACGATACCATCTCTAAGATTATCTTTTAGTGATGTACGGAAACTAATGTCCACCTAAACAATCAAAACTTTTGCAAAATTATTGTATGTGTTGATTGTGTTGTTTGCTGCTTTTAAAATCAACTAGCCGATTGCCGGTCACATAAAGACAATAATGGTTAAAAATCATAAATTGATAACGTTTGCTATTAAATTATTTCTTATTAAAGAGGATTAACAAGCAAGTCATGGATTACTGAAAAAACCTATTGCATAATATTAAATTATGTTATGCAATAAATAAATTTTATTCATTGAAAAATTATGTAATTCTAAATTTGTTAGAACAATATTTACTGTTCCACAGGTAAAATGAGTTTAAAACGAAATAATAAAATGAGTTCCTACACCGATTGCCCATATTTTTCAAGCCACTATCCTTAGGAATGTTCTACTAAATCACAATAATGAGTATGAATATGAATCCCAAAAAATCGAAAGACAAGGCACTCATAGTCTAACAGTTATCTTATCAAACAATACTATATACTAACACATAATAGCTAGTACAAAAACGTGCCGGGACAGACAAAGATTAAATAATAGCATTAATAGTGATAACACGACCAAATTTAGTTGACGCATGACACACTCAGTTTGTCCAATATATTGGACAGAATCAGTCAATTCTTACGATACTTCCTACTGACGTTTTATAGTGCCGAGTTACCTTGATGTTATTTAACGATATGAATTGTTTATCTCTATTGATACCAACATAACGTATGCAGTCAATGCCAAGATTGGTACTAGTTTAACAGGTATTAGAATTTGTGATTCGGTTAATAAGTGTTATAATATCTAATACTGTGAATGTGCTAGAAATATTAGTGTGAATTGAATTGTAAAATAATAAAAATGGTGTCGCCGCTAGTAATGCTGCAAATCGTCAGCTTTTTGGTAAGTTTTAAGGTTATCTTTTTGTAAACATTACATATTAGTAGGATAATAGAGTCTATGGTATGTTATGGCCATGAACTTATGAATGATACAAGAATAGTTGTATAAAAATCATATCTAAGCAAGGGAAAGTGAACTCTATGGATAAGACTTTAGTCTTATATGAAATAACATTTGTTATTGTTGCTATGCAAACGATCCTCTACTTGTTTTGTCATGGTGTTCCTTAATTTATTCCTTCAAGTGTTGAATTTGCTTCGATTTTTAAAGTTCACAGGCCTGTTTGGTGAATGTGGTTATGACATATCTTAACATGAGATATATCATAACATCAGCTGATACGTACAGCTGACAATTTACGCCTACATTTAAGAATGTCAAGGGCGGACAATTTGAATGTAATCTGAGTTGTTAGTCTGCAACTATAGCTATTCACTATGTCTATGGACTTAAATTATGCCAATCTAACTAAACAATTTTTTTTTCAATCTATTTCAACACAGAGATGATATTTAGGTACATCAAAAGTTTAATTATTCGAGATTCTCTGGTAAGTTGTTAGAGAGAGTTTAAGCAATTTACGATAATAAAATTATAATAAAAATTTTCATTTCAGGATTTGATGTCAATAGGGTTGATTCTGCCACAGCTAGCCAATCATTCCAGACAGTTGGGATGCAGTCACGTCCAGATTGGATTAATGGGAGCATTGTACGCATTTTGCCAGACGATATCCGCACCTATCGTCGTAAGTTTTTTGTATTATTTAAATTAAAACGGCAAATTTGATAATATTTTTGGTTCCTAAACAGTTGTGGCTGAATGTGAGAGTGCAACGAAGGTGTTTAAGAGAATCTAATGTTGAAACCAAGAGGTGATTCACAATTCTCCTTTTTACCAAAGCAGCTCACATCGTCCAACGAGTCTATAATCTCTTTAAAAGAGGAATAATATTTACCTTTGCTAGTTACCATAAGCTACGAATCGTATGCCTGTTTGATATTTTAAACTTACCTACTTGTTTCAGGGAAGCTTAAGCGACATAAGAGGCACAAAACCAATATTTCTGTTATGTTTAGCCATTTGTTCAATTTCATACTTCTGGTTAGGCATAACGTCGTCCATTGCAGTATTCTTCATTATAAGAGGAGTTTTAGGTGAGTAATGAGTCATCCTTTATATTCAAATCTGATTTTAAGATAAAAGTTAAATGATGGAAGAATACCAATACAAAATAAAATCGTAAGATAGTTAAGTCTATTTAATATTAATTATTGCGTAATAATAATTACGTAACCATCCACCTAAATATGAGTTTAAATAAACAGAATTAGAAATCATATGTATGAAAAATTATATAAACAACAAAAAATATTATATAACTTATTTTATAAAATAAACAGGAACTCGTTTTTTACTTAATTTACTAAATGACGTAGTACCTATTATAATATTATTTTTTGCAATGCAATCATCTACACATACATATTCAATAATCTTACTCAAGATGATTTTCAAAATAGTTATTCGATAAAAAACCAATTGTAAATTAGAATAGAGTTGCTATTACATCGATATCACGTACATATTACATGAATGTCCTTAATCTGTTTCCAGGATCATTCAAACAAGTACAATTATTAGTAAAAGCAGTAGTTACAGAATACGGAACTAATACCAATGAGCAGGGAGAACTATACGGCAAATTAATAGCTATAGCAGGCTTCGGTATGTCTGCAGGCCCTATTATAAGTGGACACGTCATTGAGGCCTATCCTGATAACGGCTTCCCTATACTGACTGCCATTGTAGGAGCTATGTTTGCTGTAAATACTGGTAAGTTGGTTAAAGGGTTATAAATTTGAAAAAGAAATACATTATCTTCATCTCTGAATGGAGGGTTTCAATGTGCTGATGATATTTATCTTTAAACTTCTGGCAGTGTTTTCTTTTCAAGATGTTTCCCTTTTTGACTGTGTCTCCGGTATTTCTGATGTACATAGGCGGCAATCAGAAGTGTATATAATATAGATATTGGTAAATTTGTAAGGCGTATTGCTATAAAATGAACACTAGTACATATTGCTTATCTATGCACTCGTTAAAAGATGTCAAAATTGATATTGATACAGGTTCTAACAGACATACTAAAACATCTCAATTACGTAAATGTTACATCAAAATTATCTGCTGTCTTAATTACTTCTTCTTCGTTTACAGCTTTAATAAGTACAATACCATTCACATCAAAAGATAAGAAGAAGAAGCAAGGAGAAAAAGCAGTAACACCAACAATACTTCAATCAATAACTGGCACTATACAAGAATCAGTAAACGAATTCTACAAAGTAGACTGGCCGAACTTTTGGGACCTGTTTTTATATAAAATGCTCGGTGCTCTTACTATGGGATTATATTTCAGTAATTTCGCTTTATTTCTTAAAACAGAACATGACGTATCACCAAAATATTTAGGTTATATAGTTGCATTACAAGGAATTGTGGGAGCTTTAAGTAATTTCTTAATTAGTCACATAAATACATTTTATAAAAACGATACAGATTACACTCTAAGAACTTTACATATATTTGTTGTAATGACTTTATCGTTGATAGGGTTGGCATCTGTGCCTAATATTTATTTGTATATAGCTGTGTTAATGCCTCAGTCTGTGTGTGGTTCTGTAGGTAGAGTGGTATCTTTAGAAATGACTACTAGTAGAAGCAACCCTGCTCAAAAAGGAGCTATTATGGGGGTGTCGAATAGTGTTAAATCAATGACCGGTATTATTACGCCGGTCATTGGTGGTATTATATCTCAGTATATAGGTATAAGATACGCATTTTACGTTGCTGCATTTGTTAACGCTATAGGCGTTGTGGTTAGTTACAGTCAAAGATCGAAGAATTTTAAAAATAAAGTAAAGTAAATTTTGGAATAATTTTTTCTTTATATTTTTTATCCTTTTCTTACTAACAGTGATATATTGTTTCCTAAACTTCTTTAAGAGCAGTATTACACATTCGGCGACTAAGAAAGGACCTTATATAGACAAGAGCACTGCGAGAAAAAGAAAATTCTGAACAAATCCTATACCAACCCGTCTGGCCAGCGAGGTGTAGTAGGCTAAATTCTCTCCAAACTCTCTGGAGGAGACCCAGCAGTGGGACGTTTATGGGTTGAAATGATGATGATGACACATTAGACGTTAAATACGTAAGTATTTGTAATAACGTAGGAACTAATAACTGTCAACCAAATGCAACGCGCATTACCTACATCCTACATAAATCAAAATATGAGCGTTTAATATAGCCGCTGATAATTGAAAAGTTCAAGTTGAAGTGTTAGATAAAATTACTTATCTTTTCTGTTAAAGAATCATCCAAAAATAATTCAATGTACCTAGGTAACGTTTATCTTAACACCGTAATATGGTGTAAAATTACCGAAACTTTAAAAAAAGAGTACAATCTTCACGATGCAAGGCGCCGCGCCGGGCGGCGGTAAGCATTGACGCTTAGCAAATTAACGCCTCAAACTGTAATCTAAAACTTCACATGAGACAAGATAAACAATCGCATGAAACTTAATATGACATAATTCGTTTAACACGTCGAAATTGTAGCAGTAATAGGTGTGCACTAATTATCAAAACATTATGCAGGTGTATAAGAAGGCAGTATGTTGTGTTCCCACGATACGGTTCCTTCCGGAGGCGGTGACCCATGAAGCCACCGTCTTGGCGCCCACAACGCGCCTCCCATTGTTTCATTCTAAGGTACTTCTTAAAACAACAAGGGTCAATTTTCTACAGTTCACGTATTCGGCAGTAAATTTGATTACGAATTTATATACATCTGTATAAGGTTTTTCTAGTACAATACATTGACAGTAACGGTCCATTAAATCGTCAATACATCATCAATATTAATTGATAAGTGGAATGATGAAAAAGTGACGGAAATGTCTGAAGCATCATTCGTCAAGAGTGGCACACGACGGAATGTCGTCCCCAATGTACGATGCAGGTGTGCTTGGCAAAAAACTTATAAGATCAGTCAATATACCCATTGTGGCGGGGATAGGGTTGCTGAACATAATAACAAATGTGGTTTCCAAAGAAAAGAGGGATATTGTATTTTATAACTCATAAATCTTAATTCATAAATCATTTATTGCGAATATAGATACAGTTTTAGAAAGAATTTGAGAGTTTTAGGTAAGAAACGATGGAATTAAATAGTGTAAAATTTGGTATAAAATTTACAGAGATTTTACTGTTAATGTTGAAAGAATTTATGAGAAAAAGAAGTACTTACGTAATAAAAACGAACAGTTTTTTATTTACTTATTAAATTGTAAAAAAATAGTAGTAATAGTAGGTATCGTCATTTTTGAGATATACAGTTAATTGTTTAATGTGTTTTGATCCATTTTATAACCATGATGTTGCTGGACAAATTAATTTAATTATTTTCCATTTATTTATTTTTTTACAAAAATAAGCTTCTGCCGTTAAAACTTAAATTACTATTAGTACTTAGGGCATATATCTACAAATAATCATCTAATTTCAATAATGAAGGCATAAAACTCCCAACTACGATAGCAACAAGTATCTTCTTAAACGAAACACCTTACACATTATAAATGTTAATAATTCCACTGACATTTAATTACAATGTATCTATTCTAGTTGAGCGCAGTAATATAGGTAGTGTAAATAACTTTTGTGAATTATTGTACGGACATCGACAGGTGGTTATACACGAGTGGACTTAACAGGTGTCAGAATTATTTATAATCAACTTCTAATGACCACACATTGAGTTCTC
The DNA here is from genome assembly GCA_905147015.1 of Laspeyria flexula. Taxonomy (NCBI): domain Eukaryota; kingdom Metazoa; phylum Arthropoda; class Insecta; order Lepidoptera; family Erebidae; genus Laspeyria; species Laspeyria flexula. The sequence goes on from LR989958.1 coordinate 4,730,537, forward strand.
AGAGCTTTTGCTATAGTAGAAACATTCATATAAAGCTTCAAGACTTCAGACTTTCAATGGTGTATCTTAACCGCATTTTGCGTTCGTTGGTGTCTCAGCCTATTGCTATTAAATGGACACATTTTCAGTTATGAGAAATCAAAGCATGTAGTTCGATTTTCCTTTTCCGATTCCGATTTTCCTAAAAAAGCCTTGCTTTTTTAGGCATACTCCTTTTTCACCTACTCACCTACTGCAATTATCTGCATAACTTAAGCTTTTCTATATATACACTCAAAAAATACATTGTCTATAATTATATATATAAAATATTTTCGCGATTCCAGAAGCGTAAATTACAATAGTAATTTAAAATAACATATTATGTAAAATAAAATGTGTCTAGCTTCCCACAATAATCAACATAAATAAATCACGCCTGTATATTATTATGTTCAACATGTTCACACATGCTCATTCCATATTCATATATGGCTACTTCTGTCACGGTGTTTATAGGCAAGAACTCAAGACAGAATGTGACGTGGCCGAAATTATAAATGGACTAACGTATAGTACAATAACCTTACAATATTATATATTCAATAACTTATTTACATAATGGTGTGTGTTCCTTTTCTGAACTTTGTAGCGCCACCTTTCTACTAGGTATAGATAGGTCATGTTGGCCCGCGCCAGATTGAGCTGGGAATACAATTATCAGTATAACGATGATCGCGCTCTATCATCTTCCCTCATGTCTGATAACAGTAATGTTACGTTCTTTTTGGTTCACTTTATGGTTTCCATAAAGTTTTAGTGTCAGACGTTGAGTGACATTCGATTATTCGAGTATATTCGAAATAAGTGAAGCACTGCATTTTTTTGGTTGAATTATTTGTTGTTATTGTAGAGTCTAAAATAATATTATTGACTGGCCTGTTGGTCTAGTGGTTAGTGACCCTGACTGCTAAGCCGGAGGTCGTGGGTTCGATCCCCACCCAGGACAAAACTTTGTGTGATGAACATAAAGGTTTGTTCTGTGTCTGGGTGTAATTTATCTATAATATGTATGTATTTACAAAAAAAAATGTATTTAAGTAGTATATCAGTTGTTTAGTACCCATAACACAAGCAAATATAATTGTTTACTTTGGAACTAGATGGCGCTGTGTAAATGTGGTAGAATATTATATATTAAAGCATTTGTAACTTCTAAGTATTTGTTTTTCCGAAGACCTTCTGAGCGTTTTTCAACTAATATATCATCATCATCTTATCAACCCAATGACGTCCACTGTTGGACATAGGCCTCACCTAATTTCCACCACAGCGATTGATTGTGTGAAGCTTGCAACCAACAATTATAAATGTACGATCGCCTGTAATTATCTAAAATGGCCTATGGTGGAAAAAAGTCACAAGAGAAATGATAAAGCCCATCTTTCAGAATACCGCAGAAAAACATTAATTTGAACTTAGATATATACTTGCTGGTTATTAACGGAAAAAGATAATACATTACCACGTTTTTCTGCAAGAAGGGACTCTGTAAGCTACTATAATATTTAGTCTTACCTATATCGTTTATCCATTCTGACTTACTACCCTTTTACTCGCGCTGCGAGTTACCAGACGCTGCAGCAACAACATATCATTATAAAAAAATGTATTCAAGTAGTATAACAGTTGTTTAATATCCATAACACAAGCAAATGTTATTCTTAATTTGAGACTAGATGGCGCTGTGTGAATGTGTGAAAATTTATTATTATCATCACACACGTCAGTTGTAGGAGTTGTTAAAAAAGCAATACATACCCACATTACTTACACTTACAAATATGTTAAAGACTTAATTAGTAATACGTGGGCATACCCCTTAATCAACTAATACAAGATCAGTACTAAGCGTTCCCAATATAAGTCCAAAAAACAAAAGACTCGCGTCGAGGTCAAAGTGAACATTAATAACGCTAGATGTCTGACATTGTCCGACTAACTAACGAGCTTGCATTTTATCACCTTCATATTGTGATGTAATTACCCATTTTAAATCATGAAAACATTTCTCTTTTTTTCTAATAAATGTTACGTGATCTAAATGATTGAGTGCTTCATCAATTACTGACTTTAGTGAGAGCAATTAACGTGCCTATAAAGTACGATAAAAAAAACATTATACATAGGTGGCACACGAAGGCGCCGTGTAAACAACAAGCTCGTGACGTGAGTGGAATAGCCTATAGTTAGTAAAATAACTTGTGTAAGCACACGTGCACCTGTTCAAAGAGAATTGTTTAGAAAACTAGCACCGGCGCGTCGTTCCCCGTTTATTCCATAACAGGAGCTGAACTGACAGTTGTATCAACTTTCTCACTCACACTTACTAAAAATAACCGATTAGAAAAAGAAAGCAGTAGATTGATTGTGAACTGTGCTTTTGATACAGGTGACTACTTCAATCATTTTACGACTCTTGCAATTAACGAGAACGTGTGTAGTTAAAGGGTTTATCAAAAGAAAAACCAATATAACGTACAAATGTAATGGTATACCAAGAGTTAATCACAACATAAGGACTCTGTATTTAATTTCTTACACAAAATTGGCATTTATGCTGTAGCAGAGTATTAAAATTTTTAATATCCTTGTTGGTATGTGCGTCGTAAAAGGTTTTTAGGTGCAAATGGTGGCAAATGAACCAACGCTACCACTTGTATAAGCTAAAAAGCGACATGGAAGGTATGTTTTTGCCATTGTAGAACTTTTACAACTTATACTCAACAAGTAGACCGTATATTTATTTAAAACACTAAACGTCGCGCGGGGCTTCGCTCCCGTCGTTCTTTATTTGGCAACTGCTGAGCTTCTATTGGCCATAGTGTGATGTTATATAGCCTATAATCTTCCTCGATATATGAGCTATCCAACACTAAAAGAATTTTGAAAATCGGTTCAGTAGATAGAACGTCACAAACTCACAAACCTCTTTATAATATTAGTATAGATATAGATAAGTGAAAATAAATCTATAAGTACGTCTCAATAAAACTTCTCTGAATGGTCATCAGAACATATATAAAGTATACACGTTGTGTAAGCTATAACAGGGAAAATGTCAGTAACGCTTCCAGACTACTGATTTAATTTAAAAACAGGCCATGATTTGTGTTAACATTACTAATTTAATATTATATTTCTGAATTCCATGCCCAGCAAATACCGGAGGAAACTACAGACTGAACACAGAACAAAATTCATCCAACAATGAAACGAAGTTACCAATCAACAAAACCTAGAATGCAGATAGTTACAATAAAACCAGTGACTTCATTGCGTAACAAATTTCCGATTTCAGACAGAACGTTTCCCGCCAATAGTATAACCATTGTTAAAAACCGTAGGAAATGGAACCGCGATAACAACACCTTGCATAAACGATATATTTCCTCTACTGCAATAGAAATTAGAATCAATGGTTTATCCACTCCTTTGTAAGTAAATTGGTTGGCTTATAAGTTGTGTGTAAAGTTTATTGAAGTGGTGTTTTTATAATGGCTAGCAAAGCAGATTGACATTAAATATTTAGCAATTTCCTTTGATTAGGTTTAAATTTTTTATATAAATGCTAAAAGTAATGGAAAAATTCAAACCCACGACGGGACTTGAACCTGCGACCCTGCCATTACATGTGCAATGCTCTGCTAATTGAGCTACGCGGGTGGACGTCCATGAGATCGAATTTATCCATTACACGATGACGGCATGAAAACGTTTTGCTACTAATCACCGTGGGTCGTTACAGAAACCTATGGACGATATTCCCCCATTATTTAGCATTGATTTAAAAAAGTAGTTGTTTAAAATTAATGTAGTTTAAAATTACCACAGATACATGAATGGACGTACTCGTATAGGCTAGCAGTTAAACTAGTTAACTCGACAAACTACAACGAGTATCATAATTTCAATCACTATGACAAATCTGTGTCAAACTAAGGCGTGCTTGCATCAATTAATTGTTCGTTAGTATATCTACTGGCATCAAAATTGCTTGTTATATTCATACGAGATTCGCTGACCAAACCACTCAAGTCTGTTTTACAAATTACCCCTGTTGGTAATGGCACTAAGTGAAAATGAGTTGAATGAACAATCTCTACCTCGGACCAATAACATTAAGGTTGAAATTGCAAAGTGAAATTGAACAACTTATAACGCTTTTCCACTGAGGCAGATATAGTACTCATACCTACTCGGACGAGTTTGGTAACGACAACTTTAGAAATTTAAGCTATAACCCGTGGTTCATTTTTAAGGCGTCCCATTAAGGAAGAGATAAAGTGAGTAAACAATGACGAAAGAACTAACACGAGCTTATCTTAAACGTACAGGTGCACAAAAGTATAATGAACTCTTTCTACGTAATACACTACATTACGGCTTATCACGCATTGTAACTTGCTTTATCTGAAACAGGTATACACAGTTCTGATTGATTCATTTATTCGACTTGAACTTGGACTTTGTATACGGTTTCTTGGCTTGATATAACATAATAAAATATATATAGAATCACGAGTTTTATATTCGAAGGTGTAATACTAAGGAGGGATCTTATAGTTAATGCTCAAGTTGCACGATCAAGTCAAAATATGCAGTCAACTTACGAGGAAGACCACCAAATTGTTTTATGAAAAACCAATAGAGGCAAGTGAATTTTTGTAGTAAAGTCTTAAAGTGAAAAAGTCTGACTGAAGAACTACGCGTCAATGTACAGAAAACGGAATAGTACCAACCACGATTGTATTTTGTTTCTGTTGATAGATAGAAGCTTCCAGAGCTTTTTGGTGGAAAAGATATTCACAATAATGTCTGTTAATTTTCTCGTTGCCACAGTAAGAGGGTGTATAACTGCTGCTCAAGAAGTCCTATGTTTGACGAGCAAAAAGGTTATTAATGGGTCCTTTCGTCGAGTAATTCTCAATAATAGTCTAGAAACTTTGGAATATTTATAAGTTGGCTCGCTGAACATAGCTTGCTGCAGAAAGATAAAGTGGATGCTATGAAGATATTAAAATTTTCCAGCCAGTTCGTTTACAAGTCAATCCATTGAGATTAAAACAAGACAACTCATAAGATAAGTGATATCAATATTTATATCTGTTTTCACCAATTATAAAGTACTGGTACTACTGGTTATAGAGGATGTGTTTTCAATTTAAATATTGACGCGACAATTTTTCAACCAGATTTACTACACCATAATGTATGTGAGCATTTACAATAACAACACTTATAATATGATTCTAAATTATTTACTCTACCTTTCACCTTCTCTTTTTTATAGTAGGCTAAATTCCCTCCACATTCTTTGGAGGAGACCCTTGCCCAGCAGTGCGACGTTTATGGGTTGAAATGATGATGATGATTTACTCTACCTAAGTATGATGAATTTGCTAAACTTACATTGTAACCTAGATTTTGATGACTATTAGAATATAGGATTCAATTTCGGTAGTTACAAAAATCTAGGACGCTAGAATATTTGAAACATAGTAACCCGAGGTTAGGCCTCACCTAATTTCCGCATCCAGTCAGATACAGCGACCTTTTTCAAGTTATGGGTCGCTAGTTGAAGGGCTACTTTATCTTCGCTTGCCGAGTTGCGCTATAAGCTGTAGGTATATAATATACCTGTAAATTTTCTTTCAAATCCATTCAATAGTTTTTACGTAAGAGAGCTTCTAACAGACATGGAAACATCCCCACAAACATTCGCACAGTACGTTGTTGTAATTACTATAAAATGATCGTTTGTTTGTATTGCACATCGAAAATAGGTTTGATACAAAACATTACACAACTTGAACACAATGAAGTAATTTTTGATTCTATTACTGAGAGAGATTGATAGGGCTATCGCGTGCTCCAATTAAATGAACACGGTTATGAGAACCCGACTTTAAAACGAAGGCTTTTCTCCGGGCTAAGTTCACACGACCTTTTGTTTCATATTATTAATACTCAGCCGTTTTAGCGTCACTGATACACGGTTTTTAAACTTGTTCAACGGTATTTAATTATAACCTATATTTTTTAATTAACTATTGTTTGACTTCGTAGATTGCTTTGACAGACTGAATCTTGTGAAGAACATTGGTGTAGTGATTATTAAAACCACAGAGAAACTAGTTATATACACTTTAAGATCAAATTCTTACTAAGTTTATAAACCAAAATAGACTAGATTTGTAAAGCTTTTGCGACTAAACCACTGAACAGATATGATATGTGAAATAGAGTTAGTCTAAGAGAAGGAAAAAGAAAGGACATGCTTTTATTTTTATTTATTTTAATAAAACTACAGACTTTTTATCGCTATATCCCGCGGGTTCAGTCGCGGACAGCAGTTAATAATATATAAAACTTTATATAAGTATATATTAATTAATAAAACTTTAATTAATTCTGTTGATTACTTATAACATAATTGTTACTTACATCAAACAGTTTAGTTACCATGGTATAAACAAATAATGTAATTTGCACTGCTACGTTATAGTAAATGATATGTACACCGAAATTGTCATACATATCAGATGCAATATTATGTACTACCTGTAAATGTTTTAATATGTATGATGTGGTTGTGCTAATAAATATAAATAAATAAACACAAACAGACGTTACCTTTACTACCTATTTGTTTTTATTGAAAACCGCTTACTTTCATCAAATAATTATCAAATTAAAGAGAAAAACTTTAATTCGAAAATAATAACGTTAATTCACTTCACCATCACTCTATCCTACCATTTGCACGAAGGCTACGTATTATTAATATAATGGACTACACATTAGACACAATCTTGTAGGACGGTTTGACACCTGCGAAATTTCATACTTGTTACTTTTTCTTGCATTCTTGACTCGTGCCAACTATTCATGGTGTATCTCTTTAGTTACGCCTTCAATGGAATGCTACACATCGCAAATTTTATTATTTTTAACTAGATATTGGAACTTAGTTGATGATTGAATGCCCAATACACCGTGATTTTAAATGTTTCTATTTATCAATAGTTATATTTCTTCATTATACTGAATATTACGTACTACCTAAGTTTGTTTGATATGAGCGCGCTAATTTCAGGAACTACAGGTTCGAATTAAAAAATATTTTAGTGTTGCATAGCCCATTTATCGAAGAAGGTAATAGGCTATATAACATCATGTTACAAAAAATAGGAGCTGATTAGTAGCCAAAGAGTGGACGTGACGTGTCGTGGTGGGACTACAATATGGGGTTCTTCAAACGAAGTTCATTTACTATGTTAAACAGCAGGTGCAACTTCAGAGCGAACTAGACGTTTGACGAAAACATTACCACATTTATGCAAATAAATAAATTTGATTAATTGAATGATTGCAATTCTTCATGCATGAGTATTTCTAATTATTAATTACTTCTATAAAATAGATAAGTAGGTATCTATGATAATAATTGCACATAAACCTCATTAATACTTAACAGCATTTAAAATAAGCAGCGGTACGAATCACAAATATAGAAACGTAACTTCCTCTTAATTTTATGTTACGCAATTTAGAAAGTCAATTAAAAATAAGTATTCTCATGGACTCGTATGCTTGAATATTTAAATAATTTCGGCGATAAAATGTAATTTGCAAACTACGAGTAGGTAGGTAAATTTAATGCAAAATTAAACTTTCCAATCAGTAATATCAATTTCTTTTCATTTTACAATCATAACAAAGGCAAGGTGGATGATCTAAGTAAACTAAAATTGGAACACTGTATATATAGTAATTATTTATTTAAAATTATAGGTATTAATATTTTACACAACACAAATATGATGTATAGGTGGACTTATCGCCAAATACCTGTCTAATATCTTGGGAAATACAAAAACACAATTCGAAATTGAAGACCGTAATTTAGTTACATTAAAATATTTTTTAGGAAAATTTAAATACCGAAGGACAAATCTATATTAACCCGGCTGCCAAAAAGGAGGGTAATGTTTTTTCACTTATAAATCACAGCCCTAACACGCGATATCTTATCGCCAGCAGCGATGACATCATTTGTCTCATTTCTAAGAAACTTGACGCGAGGCAGTGCAGGCATTTTAATGGGAGTTTGATGTGGCACCCCGCACCCATGGACCCACGTCATTACGCCCAACGCTGGCCGTACGAGTCTCTATAAGTTTTTTGTATAGACATCTTTTCCGTGTCGTAATTACCTTCATGTAAATTGGATCAGATTTATCAACCGCATACGACCGCATTGGAATTTAAATAATGTGTACGTACGTCGTACAGCGAGCATGACTGCTACCTACGTCATTAACTTTGAAGAACTAGTATAAATAAATGAAGTGTTATTCATTTCATAGAAATATGAATATATTAAGAGCTATATATCTTCGAAATGGACTTAGTGAATGATAAGTTAAACCAAAAAAAAAAGATGAATAAATAGTTGCTTTAGTTGAGCAATAAACACACACTCACACTAATAAATCTACCGAATTCATTATTTGATATTATATTTTAAAAAAAGGTTAATAACATGTAGGTACCAGCCAGCTCCCTTTCTCTGCACAATAATAAATTCCAAGATCCATAATTCTGATGTTCTAGCCACTCGTGTTCTTCAGTGGCTTTTAGATGGGAATGGCAGTATTTATGTGACATAGGAATTGTTTTGGAGTGCCCTCCGAACCAATATAAACCAAAACTCTTACTAGGGGTCTGGACTGCTAATAGCCGCCGCCCATGAACTCTGACGACCTTCGAATAAAATCACTATGTTAGCAATATAACAGAAGTCCACTGTCCAAGTTCACTGAAATAAAACTGATTGACAAGATGTAATTAATTTCCCACGCTAGCGAGCGAAACAATTATAGGAGCCATGTAATATTTTTGTAAGTTGTTTCAAAATAGAGAGTTGTTAATGATGAGAGATAGTTGCAATGCCAAGAACACTTGGGTGATGTCATCATGTAAAATATCTAATCGCTGTCTGCCTGTAATATCGGCATCCCTTCTACTGCCAATGCTTCGTCATGAACTAATTTATACCATGGTCTTTTGAGGCTGTACCACTTGAGCGAGGAAGCTCTCTAACTTTAACTTCTTTTTTGTGTTGATAAATCTAATTATATTTAGTTGAAAAGCTGTAGTGCGAAAGCTAGCAGAAAATACAAGAGTTAGGGGCCACCAATTGCAAACATGAGACGAAGTCCTTGTCCAAAGTGTAAATGAATAAAAATCTCTAATTTTAATTAATGTTATAATGGCTTTTTGTTCTACGCGAGTAGAGAGTATGGCGATGCGTTTATGCCGTACCGTTTCAAAGGTTAATTATATGAGTGAAATGATTAATTTCCCACGTTGGCGTGAAACGCTATTAATGAGATATAACGTAACATTTTCGTAAGTTACTCTAAGGTAGTGTTAGTTAGACATTGCCATTGTGGGAAATATATCATACCTAACTCCATAGTTATACGAAAATTATAGCTTGTTCCTCTTTCTCAAGAGTACCTATGACACTAGCTGACAAGTAAGAACTGTTATTATGTGTTAAATAATTATAAGCTGTCAAAACAATGGTATAACTAACTGATCTTGAGGAAAATAGTATTGGCTGGGTGTAATTATAAGGCAGCGGCTGAGTGTATATTTGGATAGGCAAAATATCCCAGCAATTAAGATAGTTATCAAACAATGTATTAAGAATAAGATGATGGAGTCGATCCAAACATACTCGTAAATTCTTTATGGAGACGAAGTAGCTCAACAGGCTTCAGATATTTCAGGGTTCCCATATTGGTTGGTCACATTATTTTATTAGGTATAAAAAAAATATTGTTATTGCAATTTCTCATTAAAAGTAGTTTATAGGGAATAATTTGAATTTTTATTAAATGAAATCATTAGATTTTATTCAAGATTTTTTTTTTAATTGTAAAAAATTTCTGCGTCCCGTATTTGTAGAGTAGATAAAATAACACACAGGATTCGGCAGTTAGAAGTAGACCACAAATAATAATTATTATGTGTTCTTCAATGAGATGTATTTCCATCATCCGCAACAAAACCTAGCTATGATTGAACCCCGTCACAAAGTTACGACGACACGAATCGGCTACTAAACAATATTTCATTATAAACTCCACAAGAAACCTTTAAACAGGTTCTAACATACGTATAGTAGTAACAATCGACCCCTAATGGCAATAGCCGGTGTCATCATCATCACGTCACGTCATTCAAAATTCAACTCTAAAACTAGACACCAAAGTTTCCTTTTTAAATCTTTATTGATGAAGAAAACCGGTGTAAATGAGTACGGGCCGTTACTTAAATACGTGTGTCACCAAACCATATTGTCTGGCTATAATTTAAGTATGTTTACCTTTGACCATAAGCATCTTCGAGTAGCAGCATTTGTTTGTTTTGTTGTATGACTATTTCGTTTTTTACGCAAAATTCGGACTCGAAAGCATCTAACACGAAGACCTCTTTCAATCATCTTTATTTCAACCCATAATCGTCCCACTGCGGCACACGAATCTCCTCCAAAAATAGGAGGGAATTTAGCCTAATATATCACGCTGGCAAACGGGTTGGTATAGGGTTTATTTCGAATTTGGAGCTCTTTATTTCACACTAATTACTTAGGTAGTTGCCTAGCTTGATGATTTCCTCACAGAGAGACAAAAAAAAATTGTCAAACTGGTTAAAACCATGCTGTAGGTACGACAGTCGGCGAAGCTGAAACACGTCAGAATTTTGAACAGGTATGCCAACATGTATAACCGAAGTACCAAATGCGGTGATTTCATATTATTTCTAATTTAAGAACCCTCTCTTTAGGATAAATTAGTGAGACTTATCACTGGTGCACCTTCTCACCCGATCATCTATTAAATTATGTATAACAAACATAAAACTTCACGCTTCTATGTCTAGCACACCCAGTGTTAACCTTATGTTAATATTTTCTTACTACGTTCCTAATACTATACGTGATAACGAATAATGCTTTGTTAAATATTCAAGATACAGGATTAAGCAGCCAGCTTACTCGTTGAAATTTGAATAATACTCTCCAAGGCGTGACAATGACAGCTAGCTTGCTTTTCGATTATCTCACAATTTATCTCTCAATATTATTTACGTCATCTTAAAAATTAAATCGGAGGCTAACGGCATATAAAAGCTATTAGGAACATAAAGAATATAAAGCCGAATTTAAGATTATTTAGTTTATAGTCCTATTAGGGAATAAATCCTGTATAACAAACAGGATTTATTTATTGTAAATTGACCACCAATATACAGTTAAAAATTTACGAAGAGAAATATCTGATTAAGTTCTTAAAGTATGAAATTCCGAGCTACCTCGCCCACAATAGTGCAAACAATCAAAAGCCTGCTTATACTTCACACAGAGCCTTATAAGTACCTGTTTACCTTTAACCTTCTTGGAATTTGACGCATGCAAATTAAACAACTTCATCTTGAAGGTGATCTATAGTCATGGCTAAGTTACATTCTATACTAATGTTACTTTTTGTTTTTTTTTCGTTACTAGCTTCGTTACTGGCTGCAAACTAGCTCATAGAGTATTTGCTTACGAACCTCCTGGATAAAACAAAAGATGGGCTACCGACATCCACTGGTTCCAAATGTTATAATGTATTTGTATGGACCGAAGTGTATGGAAGTCATAGTGTCTTTGCCCAGCAGAGTAGTAGGTTTGAACCTAATTTACAAAGAGGTTTCTGTGAACACGGTTAGAAATTTAGACACGGAAAATCGACAAAGGTGGAGATTGTTGACCTATGCTTCAATACCTCTAAATTCATTCACAAGAAGCTCAGAAGAATCACTCACCTGTACAGCACTGTTTAAGAAGCAGTTGTTTTGTCCGGGAGCATTCCACAATCCTTTAGTGGTGTGAAAGATCCCCGAGTCTCGAGATCCATCTCTCGAGTGCTGTGGCCTCAGTTCGGGTTCGCGCATGTAACGTTCATGCGCCGGAGTCACCATCGTTGCAGCCATTACTTATAATCCTTCATTTTCGTACACTACGGTCATTTGTCCATTTTGAGGGCATCTGAAAAGATAAAAACAATGCAATATTGTACTTGCAATTTCGTGAACATGGTTGATTTATCGACGGCAGATAAACTCTGCCGTTGTATTTTAATAAGAATGTCTTTGACTGAGAAAAGCACTTAGAGTTTATCGAATGTTTTATACGCAGATGTTTATATACTATTTTGTTTTAAAAGAAGAACGTTAATTATTAATCTACCACTATTCGTCATTATGTCGTAGGTACTATGCTCTTTTTTGCATCACCCAAAGATGGGGTGGTAGACAAAACCTTTGGCATTAAACTCATCAATGTACTTTTGTGAAAAAAGTAAACTAAATAAATACATTTCTATAAAGACGAATATCAAGTTCCAAGTTTTTTCTAAAGAGTGCGAAAAAGTATTTTCTAAAGATAATATTATAATATATATATTGACTGGCCTGTTGGTCTAGTGGTTAGTGACCCTGACTGCTAAACCGGAGGTCGTGGGTTCGATCCCCACCCAGGACAAATCTTTGTGTGATGAGCATAAAGGTTTGTTCTGTGTCTGGGTGTAATTTATCTATAATATGCATGTATTTACAAAAAAAAATGTGTTTAAGTAGTATATCAGTTGTTTAGTACTCATAACACAAGCAAATATAATTGCTTACTTTGGGACTAGATGGCGCTGTGTGAATGTGGTAGAATATTATATTATATTACCTATTATATTATAATCAAAACATCAGAGAAGTACAACAAACTTAAAACCCTCTAATAAATAATGCCATACTTGATAGTCTACTAAAATATCGCAATACAATACAGATCTATAGACAATAAGTATAGGTACATATTTATACAATGGATTGACTGACGACATTTTCACACAGCCCAGACAACACAATAGTTAGAGGGGACTCAACTATCGCGTTCTGATTTCTCATTCTTATAATAAAATTGTTACATTGGGGTTAATAAGACGACTTTTCATATTTAATTACACAATGATTCATTAATTCCTTTCACTAGGCAGTCTTAAACATTGCTGGTAATGTTGTACGAACAATGAGATCTGAGATTCAATGAATGGAGCGCAGTGTGCGTCAATGTTTACAGACTTGCTCGCTATTTATTGATTGTACTGATAATATAATATCGTGCTTGCGTGCTCAAAACCGCAGAAGATCAATTTGTATACCAAACATACCGCTTATCAGCAAAGGCGCAAAATTGAAGGGTCAATGGCTCTCAATGGATTCTTAACGAGAATTTGCTTATATTGGAGAAATTATTCATCAAAATTTCAAGGTCAACATCTGCAGCACAGCGTCAGCACAAATATCATCACACAAACTACCTACTTTGTAACGACACGCGAGGTACGAGTATGTAGAAGAATTACGTCAGAATATTGGAGAGCGATTCAAGTGCGATAATTGGTTGACCTTCGATTTCATTTAGTACGATGCCACTCAATATATGGACCGAAAACAAATCGTTTGAATTTCAGCAATTTAAACTAAAGAACAAAAACCTAATTAATTTTCCCGCTACATCACCAACCATTGGATAGTTTAGATACGTCTCTTATGGCCGATTTCAATAATAATCTATCAATCTATGTATTTGGCTACTAAAGTTAGAATTTTGACATAAGCTCCATACAAAATGTGTTAAAATTCTAACTTTAGTAGCCAAATACATAGATAGATAGATTATTGTAATCGGCCGTTATTGACCCTTCCGCTTGTCTCTATTGAATGCCTACCGACCTATCTAACCTATCCTTATAAAGACTCGTTCGTAACATACCTGAGCTAATGGCTAATCACTGGGAGCGATAAAAACTGCAGCCGACTTTAATTTCATGCAGATGCGGAATACGTCAATGATTAAATTAAAACGTTTAATTTTATGCAAAAGAAATAAAACCCAGTGAGATGGGTCTTACTGAAATTGGAAACGCTACAAGAACTCTAAACTAATTAGTGAATTATCTTAATTACAAAATAAAATTAGCATCACGCCTTTGATCTCTGAAGTGAGAGGCAGAGATGCATCACACCTTCATTTCGCCTGCCAAGTTAGGACCCAAATAGGGGTCGAGCAATAAATAGGGGTCGAGCCTATAGACATTAAATGGGCACACTTCCAAACTTCGTGCTGATACTTTGAATTTTAAGTTAGAAAAATCCAGTTCCATTTTTGCGCAATTTGGGGATCGACACACAACACACTCAGGAAACTATCATAATATTATTACCCAGTCCTATTGATTTCCAAAGTTCACGCTTGCCATTTTAACCAACAACAATCTTGAATGAATCAAGAATTCAACTGAACCTTAAAATTTTCTCAATGGCTTCGTTTATTTACATTTATAAACTTAGTATAGGTACTTGATACTTGGCTTGTGTGTGTTGAATTTTAAACAATGGCAATAAAGTATTTTGTTTTTTGTCGTCAAGTTGTTCAAATTAGTGGTACAAGTCGTTCGATGGCGCCCCGCGGTGCGTTGCATACGTATATCTGCCTATATAGAGGCACAGAGTCGCATGGCACATGTGCGAGCTTCCGCGAAACGCCACGCAGTAAAACGGTTTATTTCAAACTGCATGATTTATGAATCATTTCGTGCATTTACGGAAGAATGAAATGAAATTTAATTTTAAAATTGTTAATGGTCTGTTTTTTAGAACGAATGTGAACTAGTTGTTTAGGTATTTGCTGATTTCTATTTTGGTAACCTCATTAGTAAGTATAATTGTAATTACATATGTTATGACATATATGTTTGTTGCACTGCAAGCGAATATTTCTTGATTATGTTAATTTTTTCAATCACGTCGGTAAAATCATAAGGCATTTTACGTTGTAGGTAGTAGTCGTCAACATCAACACCCATCGACATATGTTAGGTCAACTCGAAGTAGGTATTGTAAGTGGGTCATCAATCACACGAACAGTACCTAGGTCTTATGGATCAACTATTAAACTTTTGTAGAAAAAAAAAAATATTAGGTACCTATTCAGTTTTTAAATTTCTATACGCTAAACTATTTACTCTTATAATAACTTAAACCGTTAAAAATACGAGGTTCTAACATTCGAAAAAGTTTACGATCCGAGAGCAATCCGACGAGTCAGAATCAGGACCCTGAACCATATATTCTAAGAACATTATCCATCTGTTCCCAATAAACCGAATGCACCGTTCATTATAATCGTCAATATATTTTGTAATCCGAATACCAGCGCGTGTTGAGTTTACATGTTGTTTCTAAATACTAAGCAAGCAAACAGAGTTATTTCAGTCACTTACATGCACACACTTCCGATCTATAACGTTCCGTCGATAATTTAACAAAAATCCGGGTTAATTCCTGAATATCATTTGCCATTTATGCAACACGTGTTACGAAATCGACTGTTATTTACAGATTTGGTATCAAGTAACTTGAATGATTACGAATTCCAGAGACGTAAATATTTGTATTTGCTTGAAACAACCCAGTTCTTAAGACACTACTGGTAGAAATGTTATAATAAACATTCATGTATACATAATTATGTAGTTATGCATCGTATCACGCGTTTGGCAGAGATTTATACTGAATGAAAGTGATGCGATAAGAGTTCCTTTTTGCTTTTTGTGCTAAAGAACCTTTTAAAGCGGGTCATCATAATCACTAACCCACAGGGTTATATAACGTAGGTACATACACTAATTCTATTTTTATAAGAAAAGTTAAAATTTGTGTTAAGTTACCTAATGTCCAGTCGCGTCGCTGGGTTATATTTACAGTGATAATAAACTTTAAAAATCGGACGTACCTATTTGTCGAAACGATATTCACCTAAAACTAATGACTTAATTGAATATAACAGGTTAATAAAAGCACGAAGGGTTAAAAATCCCATAACACCATACATACACCATGCATAATCCGTGCACCCAAAATAATTAATTTCAAGTGTTATGCCCAAACTCGTTCCATTGGAAGGTGGTTATAAAAAGAAATCTCCAACTCTGGAGTCATTCACTTTGTACAATGCTCTTGCTAATTAAATCAGTGAACTAATGGATGAGCTAATTTCTATAATTGCATTTTTATTAGTCAGTCTGTTGTCGACGCAAAGAAAGAAAGCCAAAATAAAATACCTAACCTCGTTGAAAAGTATGCACATACATGTAATATTTCAATTTCATAACGAATGTAAAAAAGGGCAAGAAAAAAGCTTTCAAAATATTAATACATTTTTGACCAAAAATATTAATAATAATATAATAATATATAAATATTAATATTATAACATGGTATCAAAACTATTGGAATCGATTCAGCTAATGATTCTCAACAAATTACTTTCAGGTGTCGCATTAGTAGTAGTAGAAATAAAGATGTAGGTATATGCTGTTACATTTCATCCGGTCAGTGTGGAACACTGAAGGCCCAATTCCACCTCTCAATTGCCTTCATTTTCCTTTTCTTGCCTAGGTATTTACCTTTCCTTTTTCGGCAAGCAGCGCCTAGGTTGTGTTTTCTTCGCATTGTTTATACAATGCTAAAATATATCATATCCATGGGCGGCGGCTTCCACTTACGATCAGAAGGGCAAGCTTGTCTGCCATTTCAGGCAATAAAAAAATACAAATATACGTACAATTGTACGCATAGTAGTAAGTAAGTAAGTAAGTATCTAGTAATAACGATAGTAATCACCGAAATGTTCCGGCTGCCGGCCACACGCCGCATTCCTTCGTTCGCCACGCTCAACATTCACTTTTTATATTGTTTTGTAGGACATTTCACTTCTTTTCATCAACACTACTATTATTTTCTGACACAGTAAGCTACGGAGCAGCAAAAAAAGCTATTTAAAACTGTCGATAGATGGAGACATAGATCTATGAACGTCAATTAATGCATTCGATTAAATAAAAGTTAACATAATTTTGACTCATTAAGAATTTAATTACTATATAGACTACACTAGAAGTCGAGCGGGGCTTCGCTCCCGTCGTTCTTTACTTGGCCACTGCTCAGCTCTTATTGGCCGTAAAGTGGTGTTTATGTGGTTTTAGGTATACCTACATCTAGACCTCTACATGACGTATTTTACCTAAAATAATACTACTAAGTACTAATCCTTCTTACTTGCTTTTTTTTTCTGTTCAAATTATATCGGAATTCACTTCCATAGACGGTGTGCGTATTGGCTAGTGGTAAGTAGTCAATATATCCGTAATTTTCTATAGACCGCAAGCAATTATATGTTTCAATCGAAATCGTGCCGATCCCAATTACGAGATAAGTCTTAAATCACATATGATGAAGCGATTTGTCACTAAACGTTCTTTAAAAGCTTAATAACACGTTAGTTTGGGCAGCAATCAAGCAATTGTTGCTTATTGCTACGTCACGCGTTTTGTACGATGACGGGGTATTATTCGACGAAATCGGTAAATAATAGATGGTTACTGTAGTTTTAGTGTTTGTTTACTGTCATTTTGATAAATGTTTGTAGTTATTGTACCCTGTTTAAAGCCCTTACTGCACTATTCAATTTGTAGAGACATGAGGAAATTGAAAGATGTAATCGAAGTTAGAACTGCTTAGTTCGATTGGAAGTGGAAGTTGCCGACCGCACTACTCCCTAAATTGTTTTCAATTTAAAATTTATACTAATTGAATACTGTCTCGGTGGCGCGGCGTGAGTGTAGAGATCCTGGGTTCGACTCCCAGGTCGGGTAAAAACGATAATAGGTTTTTCTGTCAAAGAATTCTCAGATCAGCGCGTAGTTTCTAAATGGGCCCAGGCCTATTACAGCATAGCTGGTAAAAAGTGCCTACCCCTTCGGGGAAACGATGTGAAGCTATGTCATATTATATCAGTACGGTTTATGAAAGAATTAATGATATTAATATACTGTGATGGTAAAAGCATTCACACTTGATACAAAAGATGTTGAAAGTGGCAACAAGAATTGCTAATTCTGAGAAAATATTCTCAACTTTAATCTTAATAACATATCTTAAGAGGTTAACTTAAGCGTGTGATCCAAAACCGCCGCCGCTCACATTGCTGAAAAAAAATACGAAACGCTCAAGTGGTTGCACATTACCATGGGAAACAAAAAATACGAGCAAATACAAAAAGAGTAGAAAGCAAGGGCTTGTTTCGAGTGTTACCATTAGTAATAAATAATTTTGAGTGATAAGTTTAAAAGCTTTCCCTTTGACTCGAGCACCTATAAACTCGATACACAGCCACATAACATTGTATCCTCATAAAAATGTTATTACCTATGTCGACTACCGATACGTACTGTAACTTTCTATAAAAAGTACCGGTGTTAATGTCGAAATAGATTTGAACTGCCTTTTATTTATTGTTATGTTGTTAGTACGAGTAACGAGTTCCAAAAAAAATATTATTTTTTTGTTAACCCATTAAGTTCCACTGCTGGGCTCGGGTCTCCGAGTTCCTATACTGACTTGATATTTGAAATGCATTTTAGCTCTACGACTTAATGAAACTTATGACTTAGCAAACAAGTTTGTATTTTTAATCTTTTCAAACATGAAATAGGATTGATTTTGTATTGTCCGTCTGGGCCTATCCATCAGTGGACACTATAGGCTGAAAAGATGATGATGATGTAAAAGTTAACACAACAATTGAATCTCGACGGCTGTACGAAGTTTGCTGGATCATTTTCAACAAAAATTTGAACTGTGTCAGTCACAGAACAGAGATAGGTTTTTTTAGAGGACTACTACTACACTACTTTCATTGTTCTGTGGTGTTAGTCGATATTCAATTTATGGATGGTAAAGAAATAGCATCTGAGGGTAGCCCGGCCGTGACGCTAAAAAAATAAGCGATCACGATTTGGTCAACTGTTTAATTGACTTTTGAACCGTTCTAAAAAGGATAACGCTTCTGCATAACAAAGATAAATGCAGGAAAAACGTATTTAGGATAAGTAATTAGATACTATTTGCATGACTTGTCATACAAAGTTTTTTTTTTACGTTAGCAGTTTTTTTTTTAGTTTTGCTGCACGATAGTATCAGTTTAGGCCAGATATTAAATTTTGATCACAATATTCGCCTAATTTTGGTTTATTCCCGCCCACTCCACGATTTTGCTCTCAAGCGCTCCAAAACTCAAACTAAATATTATTATTATTTTGTAGTATCGTTCACAAGGGTTTTATTTATTAACTAGCTGTGCCCACAAATTCGTTCGCATAGAAAACTAATCTCGCATTCTATTATAATTTATCATTATCACTGAACTCTCATATTCCTCTTGCGTCGTCGTTTGCATCGCCCCTAACTAATTTTTTTTATGCTTATTATTTTAAACTCCTTCCTATAAAGTACTTATATCAGTAATATAAAGCCTAATATAACGACACGAGTACGGTTTTCGATTTTTTATTGCACCAAGGAATTGCAGATCCGAGTATTTACCCGACTGTCAGGACAGGTATTGTTTTTGATATTTTGTTTTGTCTTGACACATTTACGCGGTTAATATTCTTAACAGACGTCAAACAGAAGACACACGCACAACAAAGTGGTCCTATAAGGGTAAACATTATACAAACCAACAACATCAACAACGCCATTTTGTTTTGTTGCTGTACTGACCTTGTTATGTTTGTAAATATTCTCGTACAAAACAACAATACAACTTGTATCCCATTATCTACCTATTATTTATCCGTGTAGTGATGGATTAAGAATACATGTCACTAAGTCACTACCCCAACTCAAACCATGGGTGTTGTAAAAGGAGACTAAGGGAGTATCAGGAGCACTGCAAAAAAAGGAGAATTCGAAACTAACCCTATACCAAGATACCAACTCATCTGGCCAGGGTGGTATAGGTTACATTCCCTCCAAATTCTTTGGAGGAGACCCGTGCACAGCAGTGGGACGTTTATGGGTTGAAATTATGAATAATTTCTAAGTCTGGCTGAATTCTGGCCACAGCAAAAAGTTCTAACGTTTTCGAATTCTGTAGTTTGGCAGACCTACCATATTTGACGTATAAGATCCGAGTAAGATAGAAGCCATGAACTTTTCAACTAGAAAGAACGAAAGTTGTCTGCATTCTCCGAGATAATTATCTCGTCATTGCGGTTGGATGAAGCCTCAGGGTTAAATTAAAAAAGAACATGCTCTACTTTTTGGCTGGCATTCTTATTTATTAACTGAACCACTAACTAATATAACTGTTTTTGATCGAATTTTAATATAAATTCTTTCAATTAAACCAAAAATATTGATCATAATTGTCGAATTGGTATAAATTTTCGAATTTTTAGGATCAACAAAAAAAACAGAATTTCGATATTTTAACATAATTCGCGATCTACCCAAGATATAATTTTTTTTAAATATGTATAAAAAAAAATATTTAGTATGCTTACCGTCTTTATATGTGCAACTTACTGCAAGCTCTTAATAGACATTTCAAAGTATAGGAGTAAGTTCATAACGTTAAAGTCTAACAATCCTGGCTAGTTTCGCCACAAAAGAACAACAAAGGCTCTGAAAACCTGTATGTTTCCCGCTCAGTAACGTTCGTTACATTCAAAACTTTGCCTATTGTTAGCCTTACCTTACGAACCTTTATATAGGTAGGTAAGTAGTAGGTAGGTACTCCTAGTTACCCTCTATTTGTTTCCAACTAGACAAAGTGCTTAGTGTCCAGTGTCTTATACACTATCATTTATTTTATTATCCTTTAATACAGCGCAAAACCAACTGTCTGTTTGCCTCCATGTGTCGCGTCGTGGTATATTTAAAAAAAGTTTTGATCACTTTGTAATCGTACATGTATCACAAAATTGATTGGCTATTATTTTGTTTCGAATGTATCTACCTACAATGTAACACAAAGCACGCTATAAAATTGTATAGAACAACAAGAACAAACGAATTCTGTTAAACGTTTACACATTGGTGTTTTGGAGCAGTCAGTCAAAGCTTTCTTACATCTCAGCACACGTGTACGGCGAACTAATAATGTGTGTGTATTACACACACATGCTAGTCACGAACTTGATTATACGTTACAGAAAAAGAGCAAAAGAGGAGGCTGCGCGTGCTCTGAAGTCGGCGACCCGCGAGATGGCACGAGTCAAGACGCCGCGCTGCCGAGCTGCGGCCGGCAACGCCACGTCTCACATTATATTACTATTATTATTTTATGACACTATTCCTCCCATACTGTTTATATTAGATAAACAGATCCGTAACTTCGAACGTGAGGCCAATAAACGATGTTATTGACATATAGCACTAAAATAAGAATAACATTTATTTTTGGACATTAAAAATCGGTATAGATATGTAAAGTTTATTCGCCTTTATGATGGCTAAAGTGGTAGAGTGGTTCACCTGAGTACCTACCTAACTACCACCCATGGATAGATCTATGTGTGCTATTTGTGGAAAACATTTTTTTTTCTATGCTATGAAAATCAGATGACTGTTATATCATTCCCATTAAAAAACATTCCAAAACTCATCAAATGCAACTTAAGCAACCGATAGAATGAATTACTTTTTTATGAAGCTGAGTATCTAAGGGATGGAGCACAAACAATCTGAATTGTTTAGTTACTCTCTGACCTAACCAGTAACCTTCCCAAATCACAGATAAGATAAACCTGAAAGTACTACCCCCGTTGAGTTGCAAAAAAATGTTTGTGAAGTCACGCCGCAAGTTCTAAAAAGTCAACATAATGATAAATGTATGCACTTCTACGTTCACATTTCTATAAAGGGGTCGATCTATTATCTATAAATGGGCTTTTCGAAACCCCATAATAGAAAAAAAAATATTTTTTTTAGTAAAAATGCAATTAAATCATAGGATAAGATAGTACCATCAGCAACCCATTAAGTCTCCCACTGCTGGGCTCGGGTCTCCTCTCCTCTTAATAGAGAGCTGAGAGGGTTTAGGCCATAATCCACTCACGCTGGCCAAGTGCGGGTTGGTGGATCAGACATACTCATAGAATTTCTTCTAGGGTATGTGGGTTTCCTCACGATGTTTTTCCTTCACCGTTAGCAGATGGTAAGTCACTTGACTAGTACATATAAATTCCACAAAGTGAAATCCACATTGGTACTGCCGGTCGGGATCGAATAAGAAAATATCGATAAGATAGTATATATATCTTACCTCAAGGCCTCAAAAGAGACACAGCCCGCCCCAACAAGTGTATCATGGACCACCAACGATCACACTTCAGACAAATGTAACCTAATAAAAGTGAATTGAAAACTGTAATGTCAAAGTAGCGTGTCTAAGATGCGTGAAGATGTACGTTATACCAATGAAATACTTTTAACATTACATAGTGAGGTGACAACAGATCGCATTAGCATTAATGACTGTCATATCTCAATGTTGCCTGCTTACAAAGACGGCCTATAGTCCACTCTTGGACTTATAGTCCACACATCTGCTTTCAAGTAAGTAGTTAACACACATTTGTATTCTGCTTCCATATATACACTTAGGCTTCTTTTTATGACCTAAACGTCATAAATCATCGATCAAAGAGACGACAAACCGTGCATTGTCAAGATATTCTATTGAATAACATGATGACTTTTATTATTTTATTGTAAAGAGCGGCAAAGGAGAGCCCGATTTTTGTTAATCAATGAGTGGTAGGGGAGCCGGTGCCCGAAGCTGCTAAATAGTAGAATCATAAACTACCTCTCAATACTGATCTGCTGATCCACAGTTCCTCATATAATAGGAGAAGATATTAGGCTGATTACATGCAGGGTTTTCTTTTTTTTTCGAGTAGTTGTTTTTTTTTAGTGTGACAAAGTCCCTTACACCAGACCTCTTACGATATCTTGAAGATGTAAAATATTGTGTGCCTCAGTGACGCAGCGGCAGGGTGTACGGCTCGCCCCTATTACATGGGAATATAACTGGGTAAATGTGATCGTTATGCTTAATGCTACTGGAAGCAGAGGTTTGCTTACCCTTTCGGGGATAACAGGCGTAATACTTCCTTGGACTTCAACGAATAATTTAAAAATAATTTTCAATTTCGTGTAACTCTAACCGTTTCGTTGAGTTTTGCACTTAGTAACATCCACTCTATGTTACTTACTTCCCCGCAGTTTATGTAAACCCCGCAGTGTATGGTTACATAAGTCATCAATTCTTATTTACCTTTAAATACATAGATTATTTTGACCTATTACAAAAAAACTATCTCATGACAAATTAGCTCATGATTCTTTTTATCAGTCAGTTTTAGTAGCGTGCAAAAGTGTTGTTTTGCAACCTACGTGAACAACTTTTCGTTACGGTTGTAGACATGTCCCACAATTAGTAATGGGACTCCCACTACTGATGTTATAATGAGAAATGTGGGCCCATGGTCAAATATAGTTAAGGCCTTCGCAACTAATCGCATTTTGATAGTACCACCCGTATTGAAGAAGTTTTGAACGTAAACGTTTAATTTAAATTGTAATAATTATTATTTGCCGATTAGAAAGAGGCCCAATTTTTTTAGCTGGCAGCGATTTGGCCTTAGGATAATTGGAGGGCACCTTTTCGACTTTGTACGATGTTCATTAGTATCACCTAAAACAAAATTATCTAAACAAATTACTAGATAGCGATATGATAAATCATTTTGGTGTTGGATAGCCCATTTATCGAGGAAGGTTATAGGGTATATAGCATCAGACTACAGCCAATAGAAGCTGAGCAGTTGCCAAATAAAGAACGACGAAGATCCGCGCGATTTCTGTTGGTGAAAATTAACTTTGAAAGAATGAAATCAATTTAGCAACCTATCCCATAATACGTATTCGCATACGCTCGTCCAAGTTTCACAAACGTTATTCCCGCGGTGTATTGTTTGTGTCATTGAATGGTACGCGTAGATAAACTAAGATTAGCCAGTCGTGATGTGGCCCATATCTCGATGAAAGCAATCACGATCACCACCAGGGACATAAGAACTTGTCACACGAAGTATGACAATCACGAAACAGCCTCGAGGTCTGCATTTCATAAAACGAGAAGCACATACATTTTAAAACAATGTAAGCAAGGCTTGATATAGGGGGTGCAAAGTGGGACAAAACTGGCACCATCTTATCTTTAGAGTAACATGTTTTTTTCATTAATTGTAAATAAAGTTTTGGTAATTTGATATGTTCGAAAATTACAGCGACGATATATATATATTTTCAAACATTTATTGTGAAATTCCCAATAACCCCTCAGAGCGAGTAAATAAATCAGGCGCTGTATGTATGTAATTGAATATTCCTAGAGTTCTAATTTTGATCCTAATTTGTGTCAATGTTGCTAAGTCACAAAGTTTCTTAATACATTCTAGTTCAATTGTTTTGTGTGTGTGTGTGTACCTAAGCATTGTTGATCTAATTTGAAAGGGGGCCCCTTTCAGGCAGGGAGGGTGTATAAACGTTTTTAACACCGTTTTAGATTAATTATGAACATTGAAAAAACGGCCATGCAACTGATACAGCTTTTTCCCTGAATGGGTAAGCAAAGGAGTACATTTCTCCAGCTATGTTTGGTCCCGTGTAATACCCCATTAACTAAGCACAGTTACAAACTCTGAATTGCTACTGAGAATTTCAAACAAAAAAGCCCAATACCGTTTTTTCCTGACCCGGAGAACGAAACCGACCTCTGACGCGGTCGTACACACTCAGGCTGTCTGTGCCAAGTTTTATGGAAGGTATAAGTAATACTATCTGTGTAGTGACGTATTAAGAATACATATTGTCACTACCCCATTTCAACCCATGGTTGTCGTAAAAGGCGACTAAGGGACTAACATTAAGCAGACAAGAACACTGTGAGAAATGGAAAATTCGAAACAAAACCCAACGCCAACCAATCTGGCCAGCGTGGTATTATAGGCTAAATTCCCAGCGCAATCTTAGGAGGAGACCCGTGCCCAGCTGTGGGACTGTTTTCTGTTGAAATGATGATGATGATGATAAGTAATACACTATCATTACTACTCACTAAGTGCAGTATGCTACCGAGTGGCACTCTAGAGGTCTGCATAGTGACATCAATGTTCCGGTATTATTGCGTTATATCGACCATACGATATTCCATGCTCAAAAGCATTAAAAAATTACAGACCAAGAAATAACTGTTGATAAGTAAGTAGTGGACTAGATGACAGAGTCGACCACACAGCCAACATATTGATTTAACTAACGGGGTTTGTCCAGTGGCCTCTTAGTTTGTGTACACGGCCCCAGGCTCTATAATATTCTTATATTCACAAGACGGTAGTTAAATTTTAATATCAATTAAAGAAACCTGTTCTAATGAAGTGAAAGAAACGTTTAACACCATTTTTGGTACGACATTTTTTAATTGAAGTTGTTAATTAACTTAATATTTCTGGGCTATTTGATTTTCGGGCATTTCAATGGTATGCTAAATAAACTTTAATGAAATAAAAGTTTAGAAACCTGTTGAAATAGAACCTAAGAATTAAAGTAATTAAGTTTAGTAACTATTTTTAACAGCATACGAGTAATATCAGTTTAAAGACCGACCCAAAAAGTAGCTTTTTTGTCGAGAAATGCTTGCTAACAGTCCGACGAGGCTGAACGACGAGACGAATGTCTAGAGTGGAGTCCCATTAGTTGCAATTGTTACCTAATCTTGTAACATATACCCATGCAAATTCAACTATACACATAAGCATATCCCTTCTAAGGCATGACTATCATGCAGTAAGTAATTAAGTAAAAACTTCCAACTCTATCCTAGCGGTATTTCATTCGAACAACTTCGTTTATCATAGGCATACTTAATTATACAAAGACGTTAAAAAATGGCTTCCCCACCTGGCTGGAGGCACGTGCCTTGTTCACCTGTTCGAAGTCGCAGTTTTAAATAAGTACTGTCAAAACCGGCAGTCGTAATGCCATATTTTTTGTCCACTATACAAAATTGCTGCATCGTAAACGTAATTATAAGCTAGCTATGGTGATAGTGGCTGGCTATTATTTTTAAATGATAATTATTTAGGAACGTGGTTTTACGTTTGAGGATTATGAAACAATCGTTTTTGTTTTGTGTTACATTGAGTAGGTGATGAAATATGGACTATTAGAAGGTGGTTTTATAAGACCATATATATATATATAACAAATGACTCTAGGTGCACTAAAGATTTACCTAATAGCAAGAATTTCAATGGCTAAAACTTCTTTCAATAACAGAAAACCACTTTTTAAGGCCAGAATTTCCATTAATATAAAGAAACAACTCATAAAACATACATCTGAAACTTTGCGCTGTATGGCTGTTAAACGTGGACACTGACACAGAGAGATAGAGAAAGATTAGAGGCATTTGAAATGTGGTGTTGGAGTAGAATGAAAAGTATAAGCTGGAACGATATGAAAACAAACGAGGAGGTATTAGAAATAGTGGAGGAAGAACGACAAATACTAAGATCAATAGAGAATAGAAGTGGAAAGTTAATTGGTCACTTGATACCACACGACGACTTCTTTAAGACCACATGAGACTACCTAATTCTTTAGTGCCATAACATAGTATGACTATGGAATATGGACTGCTATAAATGAGTTATTATAAATGGTTGGTGTAAATTAAAGGAGGGACAGAGTTTGGAGTAATCACATTTTTAGACAACCCATCTGATTTACTGGTTAAGAGCTTTAGAACGGTCGTCAATATCTGACAAATGTATTTGATTTATTTTCTGTATTATTTTAATTCACTAATGTTATAAATCTGGGTATAAAATTCTAAGTCTTTAAAATTTTATTTTGACAAATAAATTAAAACACCTGGATTTCTTGATAGGTCTTTTCAAGGCTCAGCCTTGTCAGCCAATTGGCCGTAAAAACTTGATCGACCCATGTTTAGCTTTATATAACGTTCATAAGTAGGTACTTATCATCCAAATAATCCAATTGAAATAAGTGTGTTTGAATTTAACACATATCCTACAAGCTTTTAATATACTAGATGTCGCGCGAGGCTTAGCTCCCGTCGTTCTTTAATTAGCCACTGCTCAGTTCCTATTAGCCATAGCGTGATTTTATATAGCCTATAACCTTCCTCGATAAATGGGCTATCCAACACTTAAATATATTTTTTCAAATCGGAGCAGTTCCAGAGATCGTAGCGTTCAAACAAACGTTATAATATTATTATTATATAATATATTAGTATTATTAGTATAAATAAGCAGCATATTATATATTAATATACAGCATTAACAGGTACTACAGGTGAATGGAAACAAACAAAACCATCGGACGAGTGGATAGTGGTGCAACGTGGGCGTTTTAGAAACCGATTTATCGCGGCAAGCGGCAAAGCAATTATGGATAACGATACCAAATTTAAGTCGGCGGATATAAAGATCCCTTTGTTTATATCAAACGTAAACAAAGATACTCTAGAGTCGGATATATGTGAATATATATTTACGAAGACGAAAGAAACTGTAACATTGGAGAAAATAAATATGAAAAAAGAAAGGCCATATAATTCCTACAAGTTTTTTGTGTCACGTAACAAATTAGATACTTTCTTAAATGACAATTTGTGGCCTGAGGGAATAACCTTCAGAAAATTTGTACACCTTAGTGCGCGAAACTCGCCTATGGTCAGTGATAAAACAGGAACGAATCAGCAAGATATTGCATGACACTTAGCAAAATAATAACATTTAACTGTAAAAATGTCAAGAGGAGTATAGGTTGTGTAAAAACATTATGTGAGTCAGCGGATGTAATAGCACTCCAAGAAACATGGCTGTTACCACACGACATACATGTTTTGGGCGATATTGACAACAACTTCGGAGCCACGGGAAAGTCAGCAGTGGATCTGACTACTGGTATTCTCCGTGGCAGACCTCATGGGGGTGTAGCGTTGCTATGGCGTAAAAGTGCGTTTCGTTGTGTCTCGGTAGTGAAGTGTAATAGTGAGCGGATCGTCGCTATAAAAACAAGTGATGAACAGAATCGTGAAATATTATTTATGTGCATTTATATGCCAACGGACCAACCGGAGAACTTGCCGGCATACAGCCAATGTTTGGGTGAGGTTAATGCCATAATACAGGACAGTAGTACAGAAGTAGTTTTTATATTAGGTGATTTTAATGCACATCCCACTGCACCATTCTGTAATGAATTAATTGATTTCTGTGCAGAAAACGAGTGGGTATGTGCAGATATAGCAAAACTAGGTATATCATCGGATACTTATACTTTTCTAAGTGAGGCACATGGCTGCAAGCGTTGGCTTGATCACTGTGTGGTTACTAAGGCAGCCATGCAGACAGTCATGAATGTAGAAGTTCTTAATGATATCTATTGGTCTGATCACTTTCCTATGGAAGTGACATGTAAATTAGATATAATTAAAGCTAAAATTGAAGTAAATAGTAATATATATAATAATATATCATGGGGAGTAAGGGATTTGCATGAAATAAATGAATATCAAGAGATTTGTAATAGTAAATTAAAAAATATTATGTTTCCAACTCAACTGAGTGAGTGTGCTGATTCTATGTGTCACAATCTCCAACATAGAAATATAATTGACAATTTGTACTGTGAAATTATTAATATATTATGTGAGGCATCATTATATTGTCGTAGAAATAATGGTAAAAAAGCTAGAAATGTTAAATGTGTGTATGGGTGGAACAAGCATGTCAAAGACGCTCACAAGCAGGCTAGGCTTGATTATAGATTATATCTTGAGGGTGGAAAGCCCCAAAGTGGTCCTCTGTTTACTAATATGTGTGAAAGTCGTAAGGTGTTCAAGTCTCGCCTAAAGTACTGTCAGAAAAATCAGGAACAAATAAAAATGGACATACTTGCCTCACAACATTCTGCTAAGCAATTCAATAAATTTTGGAAGGGTACAAAAAAGTTAAAGGGAAAGGTTAGCTTGACTGCCAACGTTGGAGGTGTTAATGACCCTCAAAAAATTGCAAATTTGTTTAAGGATCACTTTTGGGTGCGCTCCTCACTGCAGCAGGAGCTTGATACTGAGTGTAGATATGTAACAGACCCCATTTCTTTTTCTAGTAAAGAAGTGGCCAGCGTAATAAAAGATATGAAGAGGGGAAAGTCACCTGGCCATGAGGGGCTTAGTATTGAGCACCTGCAGCATGGTGGAGTTCACTTGTGCAGGGTTTTGGCCATGCTGTATACTTTCTGCATACGACATTCATATTTGCCAGATGAACTTATGCGAACTATAATTGTACCTATTGTAAAGAACAACACAGCGGACCCCTCAGACATTACAAATTATAGACCAATTTCTTTGGCCACTGTAATAGCTAAAGTTTTTGATGGGTTACTGGATAGACAACTCAGCAAGTTTATAACTTTGTCAGATAATCAGTTTGGTTTTCGGGCAGGGTTGTCAACTGAGAGTGCAATACTAGCTTTGAAACATACTGTACGCTATTATGTTGAGAGGCAGACTGCAGTATATGCATGCTTCTTGGATTTGTCCAAAGCTTTCGATCTGGTGAGATATGATAAGCTTTGGACAAAGCTAAGAAATGCAGGGGCTCCCGCCGATTTAGTTGACATATTAGACTATTGGTACAGTAATCAGAAGAATGTGGTTCGCTGGGGTAATGTGTTCTCTGATGAATATTCGTTGGAGTGTGGAGTGAGACAGGGTGGTCTTACATCGCCACGCCTGTTTAATTTGTATGTCAATCACTTGGTTGAGGAACTCAGCAGCATGCATGTTGGATGCCATGTGGATGATATATGTGTTAATAACTTGAGCTATGCTGATGACATGGCGTTGTTGAGTCCTTCGATCGGGGGATTAAGGCGACTTTTACATGTGTGTGAGTGTTATGCTGTGAGTCACGGTTTGAAGTACAATGAAAAGAAGAGTGAGTTCATGCTATTCAAATGTAGTAATTCTAATATAACCATACCACCGCTGCTTCTTAACGGAGTACCTTTAAATCGTGTCACTCAGTTTAAATATTTGGGTCATATTGTGACAGAAAACTTGAATGATGAGATGGACATTGAAAGGGAACGCAGGGCATTGTCGGTACGTGGGAACATGTTGGCACACAGGTTTGCTAGATGTACAGCACCAGTAAAAATAACGCTGTTTAAAGCATTCTGTCAGACGTTTTACACTGGGAGCCTGTGGGCAAACTATACACAAAAAGCCTACAATGCCTTGCGTATCCAGTACAATAATGTGTTCAGGGCATTGTTCGGGCTCCCTAGGTATTGTAGTGCCTCAGGTATGTTTGCAGATGCAAAGGTCGATGACTTTTATGCAATGATGCGGAAGAAAGTGGCGTCTACAGTGCGTCGGGTCCAAGGGAGTACGAACAGTGTGCTGAAAATGATTGGGGACAGATATGATACCTTTCTCATGCGCAGATTCACTGAACTCCATGTGTTGGGATCTCAGTGAGTCTGCGTAGGGGGGAGGAGGATTTTTCTGTCCCTATTAGTATTAGTGTTAGGTATTAGTTTTTTTTTTTTTTTTAGGTACTAACATAGTTTTTAAGTAAATATTGTTACTAACAAACTATGGATTCAGTCTGAGAATAAATAATTTTTATTTTTATTTTTATTTATTTTATTTATTTATTATTAACGTCAATAAATGCACCCATAACGCTATTAAACTTATATCAACAATGTTTTAGCATTTCGTTCGGAAAGACAATTACTACTTCAAAAGATAAAACTGTTTGATTTTGACACTATTCTGTAATGGATAATAATTATAACTGATCATTTCTCTATAGAGAAATATCTTATAAAAACACAGAGAGCTGCTTAATGGTATTTCACAATATCTTTTTCTTTTATGTTTGTTTAAATTTCTGCTTGCAGTTACTTGGTAGGTATGCTCTTCTCTGCATCCCTAAGGTTGGCTGATAGACAATGCGTTTGGCATTTAGCTCACCTTTGTACTCTATTGTGTATACATTTTTTAAATAAATACACGCAGATAAAAACATGCGGTTGTTTTAATAATAATTTTACTATTATAACAAATAGAAATGCTTTAAATATATTGAAGACTAATATCTAGGCCTTATTCTACAGATATTCATCATCTTCATCAGCATTTCAGCCTATTACAGTCCACTGCTGGACATAAGCCTCCCCTAACTCTCAGTCCTGCGTCTTCCTCATCAGACCCAGCGACTTTTTTTAGGTCGTCTTTCCACCTAGCTGGAGTGCTTCCTACTCTTCGCTTGCCAAGTCGCGGTCTCTACTCCAAGACACGTAGACTCCATCGTGCATCCGTCTTTCTGCAGATATGACCAGCCCACTGCCATTTCAACTTACTTATTCTACGAGCTATGTCGGTAACTTTGGTTTTTTGTCGAGTTACTTCGTTACGAAGTTTATCCTCCAAAAAAACACCGAGTATAGCACGTTCTATAGCTCGCTGAGCAACTTGACTATGGCTTAGGGTATATAATGTTAAAAAATAATTTACTATAAGTAAAAACTGATTAGTATAAGATTTTATCTACAACTATAGTTAGTTTTTCATGTTCAATACGGGTAACTATTTTCTAATATTAAATAATTTACGCCGTAAAAATAAGTTGTTCTAAGATTTCAAAAAGTTTACGATCCGGGAGCAATCCGACGACTCAGAATCAGGATCCAGTAGTTCCTGGGATTCTAGCGTACAACCAAATAAACATAATCTACAGCTTTAAAATATTAAAGTAAAGATACCCACGTAATAAATAAATGTATCTACTATCT
The DNA here is from genome assembly GCA_905147015.1 of Laspeyria flexula. NCBI lineage: Eukaryota > Metazoa > Arthropoda > Insecta > Lepidoptera > Erebidae > Laspeyria > Laspeyria flexula. The sequence continues at coordinate 4,762,511 of LR989958.1, forward strand.
TATGATGTAAAATAATTATGTCGCATTGAATAAGTATTGTTACAGTACTAGTTCCTAGAACACGATATCAATAGGTTTCAAGAAATTGTTGTAATAGGTATTTATTACAATCTATGTATTCGATTCGAACATACTTAGTTTACTTTATCTTTTTTAATATAAAAGCAACAGACATAGCATCACGCCTTTTTCCCCAAATGGATAGGCAGAGGTGTTTCACACCCACATTTAATTTTTGCCAGCTATGTTTGGTCCCATGAAATAGGAGGCGAGCCTATTTTCATCAACCGGTAACATTGTTTACCAAACTCCGGGAAGGAATTTCATGATAGAAAAGTCCAATACCATTTTCACCCAACCCGGGAATCGATCCCGGGACTTCTTACACAGCAGTCGTATACACTTCCCGCTGCGCCACCGAAGCAGTCAATAAAAGCAATATCTACCTAATTTTAGTTGCAAGTGAAAGCTTTAATATGAAAATGTTGTTATTGTTGTGGATTTCTATCCTACCTATCTATACTTCTACTTATACTAATATTATAAAGAGGTAAATTTTGTGACGTTGTAGGGGTTGATCACGGGATCTATTTAACCGATTTTCATAATTATTTTAGTGTTGGATAGCCCATTTATCGAGGAAGGTTATAGGCTATATAACATCACGCTATGCCCAATAGGTGCTGAACAGTGGCCAAATAATGAACGACGGGAGCGAAGCCCCGCGCGACATATAGTCTAAAATAATTCTATACTATTATTCTATAGCTGAAGAGTTTGTTTGTTTGGTTAAACCCACAAATCTCAAGAACTACTAGTCCGCTATAAAAAAAATTTTTAATGTTGGGTAACCCATTTATCGAGGAGAGCTATAGGCTATCTAACATCACGCTACGACTAAAAGGAGCTCAGCAGTGGCCAAACAAAGAACGGCGGCAGCGAAGCCTCGGGAAACAGCTAGTAGTACTAGTATTAGCAATAGCTGTTAGTTACGTTTAAAAATATGCTTAGTTCATTATTTTCGTGATTCAACAATTAGGTCATAAATATTTTACATTCCAAACATTTTAAAACTAAAAGAAACCAAGCGATTTTTTTTTTATTCAGGCAAGTAATTAATACCTGAAATAAAAAATAGCGCACATAAAATATTTTATTAATTAAAAGGTAGAAAATGACTTACCACAAAATAAAATGTACCTGCCTAGCACATTAGGCTGCGAATGATTAATTTATGTCCACTTTTACACATAATATATTATGTATCCTTGGGTCCACTTAATCCATCACAAAGCACGAATTAAACTAACACAATTATAAATAAAAGATCCCTAGAATAATAACAGTTCGGAAACGTCAATTGTTTTTAATTTATAATTCGTAAACGAATCACATTAAAAAAAATATTTCGAAATTTAAAACAACACTTTCCCGCCTAATGTTTATTTATTTCGCCGGTAACTGGCCAGATTGAGGCACAGGCGCAGCGTAGCGCGTCGCGTCCAACCACGAGCCAAGCCGGTTCGCTGTCGATTGTTTTATTTTGAAGTCGACCGGGCGCGGGCGCGAGTGCCGCGCTTCAAACGTGCAACGGCCAAGCCTTGCCTGCGTCCCTAGAGCTAGGATATACGATACTAAACACTACCCAGTACAAACAATCTCAGTCAGTAATGTTGACTATATAGAAGAAAAAAGAAACCGAAGCTGCGCAGATTTTTTATAATAAATCTTTTCTTAAAAAATATTAGAATGTTTAAAAAATTGTGTATACTCAAACACGTAGCGTAGACCAGAATAATTACTTGCACTTATAATCCTATTGAGAATATCATTAAAATTTATGAAAACTTTTCTTATGGTGAGGATATCCGCTTTATTCACTTAACTTAATTCAACTTACTTAGATTTACTGCACTACAATATTAAATAGGACATGCCTCTACAAAGCTAGTAACTACTAAAATAAAAATATCAAAATAATTAATTCTAAAAAAAGGTTTATACATTACAGTTTTTACAGTTTTGACTGGCCTGTTGATCTAGTGGTTAGTGACCCTGACTGCTAAGCCGGAGGTCGTGGGTTCGATCCCCACCCAGGACAAATCTTAGTGTGATGAGCATAAAGGTTTGTTCTGTGTCTGGGTGTAATTTATCTATAATATGTATGTATTTACAAAAAAAAAAAAATGTATTTAAGTAGTATATCAGTTGTTTAGTACCCATAACACAAGCAAATATAATTGCTTACTATGGGACTAGATGGCGCTCTGTGTGAATGTGGTAGAATATTATTATTATTATTATATTATTATAGTTATGACTAAGTGTACCTTTATCCTATTTGCACAGAAACACTTTTCAAATACTTATTTCCGAACATAAATTTGGCGATCCTTATTACAACTTTGTGAGAGACATTACAAAATATGCAACATAAGCCGAATTTCTAGTTTCTCTAATATCTTTTCAAGTTAAATAACGGATACAACTACGTGATAAGTTAAAATTGTTGCCTTACTGATGTAACCAATCAATAAATATAACACAATGTTATAAAATAGTTTTATAATTCATAATAAGCACTTCATTTATTGATTCAATACTTATCAGAAGACAATGTGTTAAAAATGTTCAACAATACATGCATTTGCATTTTATTTCAAAACATATTATAAGCTTTATTGAAATCTTTACGATTTTTTCTTTCAACCAACGCCATCTATTGACGACTACAGTTATCAGCTTGTATCCGTCTTCTCAATTTCATTTTCTTTAGATTTCACGTCTTCATTTTCTGTAGTTTTCTCGGTTTCATTCTCTAGTTTTTCTATATCTTCTATACTTAGATCTCCTTCAAATTCATTTTTATCTATATCCTTATTAATATTTGATCTTTTAAGAAACGGTTCATGCAATGCCTTGTGTAACTTCTTAGCTTTTGTAGCACCGAACCCTGGACAATCAGCAAGCCTACTTTCTGATGCCTTTATAATGTTCTCTAAAGTACCGAACCTCGCTATGAGTGTCATAGCGTCAGTTTTATTTACCGGTTTGATTGTAGTCAATGCGTTTACCACCTAAAATATGTGTACATTTAATTTATAAATCTTTCAATAGTTCATGATTTATGAAACAAAAACAATTAAATAAATATTTAAGATTTAAATCGAAAAATTCTTTACCTAATAAGCATTTTATGAGACAGGTGTTGTGATAATTTTAATATTAAGGTTCTTTTTCCATATTTTTTACCTACCAAAATCTAATGTGACAGATTTTTTGTTGCCAAAATAAAAAGTAGGTAACTAGTTAAAAGTACAGTAGCGATCCAGATCATAGGGGTAATGATCCCCCTTGGCTGCTCACCTCTATTTTTATTTTGAATTGAATAATGAAAACATAAATGAAAAGGAATCTTTCTGTAACAAATGTTACTAATTTCTCACTATGTGATGTTCAGAGATAGAAAGATATATGTTTATTATTACCCAAAATGATTAAATACATAATAATTTTGGGTCATAATGGATCATTGGATCGTTTTTAAACATCTTACCTTTTGATGTGGATCATTTTCAATTTTCTCCATGATTCTATCAGGTGGTTTATTTTCGTAGATTTTATAGTTTTCTATTATCTTGGCTGCTTCTTCTGGGTTCCAAGCTAACATTAGTGTTAAGTCTGTTAGGAGACATATCCTTGTTAAATTTTTTAGTGTACTGTGAGGATCTTTTAGGTCAACCTGAAAGTAAACATTAAAATGGAGTCTAAGTCTAAGTCAAATAAAATATGCCTAATATACATAATCAAATCATCAAGTTATATAAAAAAAAAACTGAATATATTCAGAAATTTCCTAGAAAAATTGGAGTAGGAAAAAATTCAGATTAATATTTTCTTGGGAATTGGTATTCACAAAAATCAATTGATATGAGCAAAAATACAAATCAGTCCTTAGGTGATAGTATGGACAAAAGAATTATCCAGTAAATACCATTTAAACAAAAAATCTGCCTCAATGGTATAACTTTTTATGAAACTAAAAAATTATTCCATTAAGTCAGTCTTTTTAACCAAGACAAATAAAGCAATTTACCTGTACTAACAAGACCCTCAGTTCATACTTCTTGCCGAGCTCCTTCAGCCTATTATTGATATAATCAGGGTTCATATTATGGTACCTCAGAGAGAGGAACAGCAAACATATAGTTTTACCAACTTCATAGTCCGGTATTATATCATCATACTCCCATGGAACACTGGTGATGAACTTTAGTACTGGGTTGCCTCTCTGAAATAAAACATTCAAAGATATTGCAAACAGAATAATATTACAGAAAGAGTGGATTATCTGGTGTAGTAGTTATGTATATACCTATATATTTACTAAATGATATCCAAGACTAGAACTAAGTATTACCTGTTTTTGGTTTACCAATACACAGTGAGTTTTTGAGGAAGCAGGCTTGGTAATAACATCTTTAGAAGTCCCTGTAACAATAATAAATCTATGTAATAAATAATAATTATAATTTTTACCAGAATCCTACACTTTTTTTTATCCTAGTTAGGTTAGGTAGGTAGGTTAGGATGTATCCTAGCGCCAAATTACAGTTAAACTTTTTTAGATTTTTTGATGAACCTTTTTTTAAATCTAAACATAGTTCATCCCAACATGGATAGGTTAGGTTAGAAGGCTAAGGTGGGAGCAAACCTTCGTGGCTATTTCTTTTAAAAAAATATTAAGGCTTTAAGAATCTCTGGCTTATTTATTTTTTTCTTTGACCCGAATGTGTAATACAGTTGCGTAGGTGGGTCAGGGTTCAATTCCTATGTAATCTCTGCATCGCCCAAATCGACTGGTAGATAATGCCTCTGGCATTAAATCCGTCTTTGTACAGTTCTTTGTGTATAGTTTAAATAAATAAATAAGTTGAAAACGGCATGGTGTTCCTTTTTTTTAATATCACGGAATAATGATCGATCATGTTAATACATGAAAAAAGGTTAATATGGTAAGGATATTTAAGTATGTAAGAATGTCAAGTATAGCCTATCCCAATGAGAGACAGACGTGATAATATTATGTTCAGTATCTAAAAGTGTAGCTTACCGGGTTGAGCCCCGTTCAAACTATCAGTTTCTAGTTTTGGTTTCTTTGGGGATGTTGGTTCGCTAATTTCAGCCAGTAACTCATCAAATCCATCTTCTAGTTCCATGGTATCCATTGGCAGTTACTAGTTTTATCGATTTTCGGGGTTATGTCAGTAAACTAAATATTATATTTAAATAAATTCAACAATTCATTCATTCATCCCGCCACTGAGTGTTGTGGTGTTGATGTTTGATAAACAGCTGATTACTGTCAAATATACTTTTTACTAACTTCTTAGAGAACCTACTTGTTTGTAGAATTAAAAGAAATAAAATACTAACTAGATTTTTTTATTTTATCATGGTTATTGGTTAATGCGAGCAAAGTGTTTATAATTTTATAATGCAATCACAAACTGTATGTAAAGGGACAATTTTTTTATTTGCTTGAAAAGGGCTATAGATGAAAATATTGGTGGTGTGCAAGGAACTTATATCTCCTCAACTAGTAGGAAATGTAAGTTCCTTGGTGTCGATGTCGTTGTGTTAAAGTTTGCCATTTATTACAAACCAACTTCCACCCGTGAGTTTGGTGTGTCATACGTCTTTAGAAGGGAACCAATCGGCTGTTTCAGTGTGATTGAATATTTAAACATCCATCCATCATAACTTTCGTAACACACTTAAACTTGTAAAGGCGAAAATGTGAGTGTATTTTTCGTACTCTTTCACGCTCAAATGGCTGGACCAATTTTGATAGAATTTGGTTTGTTGGCACCTAGCTGACACCCTGGGTTAACACATTTTTTAAACCACGGGTCACACCACGGAGCTCACAGCTTGTATAAATCATTAGTAGGATTCTATACCACTCTATTTTCTGTCACCAGTTCACCCAAGGAGGTAGGTAAGTTCACCACTGTCAATCACTGATCTGTACTGTCAATAGAGTCAAATTGTCAATGTCAGAATCTTAAACCGCCAAACTGGGTCTGTCGAGTGTCGGGTCTGTCGCGCGATTTGTATCATAATATAATTTAATTCACTTTATTTACAAAAGTAAATAGAAACCACTGTATTAACTAATTAAATAATAAAAAACAAAATAGTTTTTGTTTATTAGCACAGCCATTACGTTATTAGTGTTATCTCAAAACGCATACAAGTTAAAATTGTGTACATCTAGAATGAATATTTATTATGAACAACTCTACCTCTAGAAATAAAACAAAACAGAACGATGGATTTGAAGAAGATGATATATTCGACGACTCGTCATTTATGGCCAACTTTGATAATACCTTTCGGCAAACATCCAAGTTTTCTGAGAGTAATATAAATGATTCCTTCAACAGAAATGCTTTAAATGTTAGGTAAGAAATATACACCATTTGGTAAGCAAACTAGTTTTTAAATTCTAATTTTATACTCCCAGAACTAGCCTTTGTATTACTTTGGTCGAAGTTATTAACATTTCATTCATATTTATTTTATAACCAGTGCTTTGTGCTGTGACGAAGAAATCAGTGGATATGACAAGATAACAGGAAAAACATGGATATACCCCACCAACTATCCTGTCAGAGACTACCAGTTCAATATCATAAGAGCATCTTTACTCAAGAACACACTGGTAAGTGAATAATATAATACACATACATTTTTATTATGAAACTGGTATTTCATAATTTATGGATCACCCTTAAACAGTTAAAAGAAAGGTATACTTATCTATTTATTTAGGACAGTAGCTGTAAACTGTTAACTCAGTTGTGGGCAATTATAGAGACCTATATCCAGGTGACATGGCTGGCCTGTACTAGTTTACAGGCTGATGTTTAATAAAAATATTAAATTAACTTACTTATTACTTTATTTTCTAACACAGGTGAGTTTGCCCACTGGTCTGGGCAAAACATTCATAGCAGCAGTTATTATGTACAACTTCTACCGATGGTATCCGCTTGGCAAGATAGTGTTTACTGCACCAACTAGACCGCTAGTTGCTCAACAGATTGAAGCTTGCTATAACATTATAGCTATACCTCCAAATGACACCATAGAAATGACTGGTATACACTTTTTATGTATTTTTATCAAATAAAATATTCACAACATATTATAAACACCAAAAAAGATAGAAAATCTATTTTTTTTGCAGATACAGAACAGAGTAGATTTAGGTACACTAGCAACATCTTAGATTAGGTATGACAAGTCCAGTATTAATCCAAAAAAATAAATTAAAAAACAAAAAACCCGAAAAGTAAGAAACAAGCCCAGAAGTCTTAAATAATTCTACAAAGAAACCATTACAATAAATATAATGTTGGAAATAGAATTTTGATTTGTCTATTTTTGGAAATTCTCAGTATAATTCGGAGATTGGAAATAGGCTCTCCCCCTGTTACATCGAACCTAACATAGCTGTTAAAATATGGGTATAATGCAACTCTGGCTACCACTTTGGAGAAGTGGGTGTGACGCTATCTATATAATATCTTTCTTTATAAATCTGTAAGTCATCAACCCGGGAAGCAAACTGGGGATGTTGGCTACTGCAGCCGGCTAAGCAGTAATGATTTTGTTTCAGGCCACATGCAAGTAAACACAAGAAAAACTCACTGGCAGAATAAAAGAGTATTCTTTGCTACTCCACAAGTAATCTATAATGATATAAAATCCGGTATATGTCCTTCTGATAAGATCCGATGTTTGGTTATTGATGAAGCACATAGAGCTAGAGGGAACTATGCTTACTGTCAGATTATATCTACATTAGATGATATGGGACATAAGATATATAGATTATTGGCGTTATCTGCTACACCTGGAAGTAAATTGGAAGACGTGATTAATGTTAGTATGACGAATTTTTATTTATCTAACAGTTTTAAATTAGCTATTATTGTTTATTTATTTTATGCCCTGATATGTCTGTAATGGATGTAATGATTTTGATAAATAATTGTATACATCTAGATATAGCATTGCTAAACCGACCCGAGCTCAGCAATGTGACATTAATGGGTTTGCCAATGATAAAAGCATTTCTTTTCAAGTAGTAAGGAAGACTGCATTAGTGCATTAATTTGAATTTGAATACCTAAGTATACAAAATTCCTCAGTACGCCCAACATCATCATCATCATCATATCAGCCCAATGACATCCACTGTTGAACATAGGCCTTACCTAATTTCCGCCATAGCGAGCGATTTTGTATGCCCATTGTAGTGTTCGCGTATATCCTGGTACTATACTATCACTGGCTCACCTACATCCCAAGCTCCGGGAATGCACACTGACTATATTATCATGCTTGTATTTATCTATGATTTATATCTCTATCATCTGTCATGTCCTTATCCAACCAGCCTGTATGCGTGAGACAGTGTACTGCACCTACTAAGTAGGCACATACACTACACCCATAATAGTAACTATTTAACTATATATTATACACTTCTATTCTAGGTAGTAAAAAACCTGCACATAGCACATTTGGAACTGCGCACAGAGAGCTGTATAGACGTAGCACCGTACAGTCACGCGCGCAAGATCAACCCCGTCGTCATTGAACTGTCGCAAGAATTGAACATGCTGAGACAACAATATGTCGAGGTAAATATTCATTACAGTTAACAATACATGCATTGACGTGTCTTCGTTTCTTATTCGCTGCTGGACTTCTGACTGTAAAAACTAGGTGTTTGCAAGGCGTCATCTTTGGTCTTAAGTTTTTATTGCAAACCGTAACAGTAATGAGGAGTTTGATTGAATCCGAATTGAAAAAATATTTTTGTTGGATAGCCCATTTATCGAGGAAGGCTAGGCTATATAAGATCACGCTATGACTGAGAGGAGCTGAGTAGGGGCCAAACATATCACAACGAATCACGGGACAAACGATACACGAGACTCTATTTTTCATGCGCTGTCGGCTCGAAAGAGATTTAGTATGTCAACCTCTACATGTCCACTATTGAACGTTGGCCTCCCTCAATAACTCCAGCAACCCATCCTTAGTCTGCATTGACTTACCAAATCCTGACAGTTACACTGACATTTTAAAATGAAATAAGTTAGTAATACATTACTCCTTTCCATGAAGTGAATAAGAATACGTAATGTCACTACCCCATCTCAACCTGTGGGTGTCTTAAAAGGCGACTAAGACACTTTATACAGATAAGAGCACTGCGAGAAAATGAAAATTCGAAACAAACCCTGTACCAACCCATCTGGCCAGCATGGTATATTAGGGTAAATTCCCTTCACATTCTTTGGAGGAGACCTGTGCCCATTAGTGGGACGTTTATAGGTTGAAATGACGACATTACTCCTTAATTTGACAACCATATTAAAAATAAGTTTCACTTTGTATAATACAGTATGTTATTCCATTCAGATTTTAGACGGGTACGCGAGACGATTGAAACAACTAAATATATTGCCTAATAACTTAGGTAATTTGTCTAAAGGAAGGATTGTGATGCTTTACAAAGAGTTTCAGAATAGAGAACGAGCAGCCAGGTATGAACAATTTGTGTTAATGAGTATTGTTATATGATTTATTGTTGTACACTTACAAAAACACTCCGTCACTTATATGATTAGAGAGAAAGGTCTAATCTATATTTAATATTATAAAGCTGAAGAGTGTGTTTGTTTGTGGTCCCGTTATAAATTATTTTAGTTTTGGATAGCCCGTTTATCGAGGAAGTTTATAGGCTAAATAAAATCACGCTTTGACCAATAGGAGCTGAGAGGTGGCCAAATAAAGAACGACAGGAAGTCACACGCGACTTCTAGTATTAAAATATGTTTCTTACGTTCTTTGTGTTTCTTTGCATTGGAGTATCGGATCAACGTGACTTTTAGCATAAACATATTTGAAGGACTGGGTACTGACGACATATTTATCAAGCGGTCATAACTGCGAGCATAGACTAGTAAAACATTTTCAAAAAGTTTTATCGCCATTATATGATAATTAAATTGTTATCCATAGTTAAAACTCATTAGATAAGTTCTTTTTTCATTTTTTTTTTAAGTGGCACGCGACCAGGATGCCCTCCAAGTTGCCAAGTTCTTTTCAGAGGTCAACCTTGTCAGTGAACTGGCCTTAGGAAAATATGCAGACACCTTTTTTTTTGCTTTGTATGACGTTCATAGTATCATGTACGAGTATTTTATCTATATGAAATAAAGATTATGACTATGACTAGACCGCCGCTTATGGTTGTAAGCAACATTAAGGACACAGCTAAATTGCCCAGTATTTTTGCCTCATATATGTATATTTATAACCCGCTGGTTTCCGTAAACATCACATTGATTACAATAACAAATAGCGTTCTAGCTGACTAACTGCACTCGTTATCGATTACGAGTCTGACTCATATGGCACTCAATAGGTTCGCACGATTATATATATGATACTCCTCTATACTTATATTGTTGAGGGCGCTTAAATTACTTTGTATATATAAGAAAAATTATAGTAGAGAAATAACGAAAGTGCTATATATTGAATTACGGTATAAAAGAAATGATCTATGAAATTTGGCAAACAGATAGAATATAGTCTGGAGAATACCTTGAATGAATCTTAATGGTGGCTCTGAACATCGTGCGAGACGATGCGCAGAACACTAAATTGGGTATCAGCGGGACTATCGCAGCGCGTGTGCACACGTCACAGTGTGTTCGTATACAAGTTACGTTTGTGTACACACACACACCCACGACATGACGAACTGCGCGTTCGCGCATTTGCAGTTAATATCCGAACCGACATGCAGTTTTATTCTAGGTTCCCAACTAGTACCGAACTACCGACATACCACGCTGGTGTAGCCACAGGCAGCAGGTATATAATTCATAGTTTAAAATTTCATTGTTTTGTTTGTAGACACCCTCAACACAACTACATAATGAAAGATTTCACATTATTAATCGCATTATACCATGGACTGGAACTGCTTGTTCAACATGGCTCGAGGGTGTTCCTCAACTTCTTCGACGAACACCCAGAGAAGACCTGGATACAGTCTGATGATAGACTAACAGCGTTGCTGGAGAGACTGCGGGATGACCTTGGAATAAATCCACTGTCCTTGGACAGGAGTATGTTGCCTGATGGTACAGTACCTGAGGTGAGATTGAAGTAGTTTTATCAGGAAAATACAACTTTTCGATTTCGGAAGCGTTATTCTTTCAACTGGTATTGAGTCTGTTTAGTGCAAATGCACTGGTTAGTTTTAATTTAGTAATTATTTAGAGTAAGCTATAAAAGTATTGCAATTTTCTGACATACACTATGCTATAGAATAAATTACACTGACAATAAAACTTTTTGGTCGTAGTAACATGACGGTTTTAAAATTCGACCATACATTGACAAACATTTGTGCGATCCAAGTAGTTCTTTACAGCCTGGGTGTAAATTCTACCCATTAATTTGTATTATTAAGTTACCTGGACTTGTTCCCTAATACAGGGCCTATTCTTTTAATTAGAAGCAAAACATAGTATTTAACTTTAACTAAGGCGCCGAACACACTCAGAATCAGAATCAGAATTTATTATATTTGTCAAACATAGGTTACAATAATAGTCTTATAATTAATTTAGAACGCTATGCTTTGTCATCACGACATACAAATAATTTGAAAATGTCAATAATTAATTAAATAAAGTTATACGATGTCAATTTTACATAATGACTTACATGAGACTGGCCTGTTGGTCTAGTGGTTAGTGACCCTGACTGCTAAGCCGGAGGTCGTGGGTTCGATCCCCACCCAGGACAAATCTTTGTGTGATGAGCATAAAGGTTTGTTCTGTGTCTGGTTGTAATTTATCTATAATATGTATGTATTTACAAAAAAAAATGTATTTAAGTAGTATATCAGTTGTTCAGTACCCATAACACAAGCAAATATAATTGCTTACTTTGGGACTAGATGGCGCTGTGTGAATGTGGTAGAATATTATTATTATTATTAATTAAATTAATGAAATAAAGATATACAATAATATTAAATTACACACATCTTTGGACCATTCTATTATTTATGTATTCTTCCACAGTATAATAGGCTTTTTGTAATAGAAATGATTCGACATTATGTTTAAATTTATTTATGTTCGTAACTTCCAATAATACTTTAGGCAAATGGTTTTCAACACGAGTAGCCAGACAAAGTACACTTTTATTCATCCATGCACTGCCCGGCTTTCTGCGTTTCGCGTTCACTCTTGCGTACACAGCAACTCTGATTGCTTTTGGTTTGTAAGATTCTAAGCTATACAGCTTAACGTTAAAGCGGAACTCGAGAACTCGAATGCAGACCGCCTGGGTGGTGTGGTCAGGGCCTTATAATATAATGTGTACTTATAACTCAACTTGTTGTTTCAGATACCAAAAGACTTATGTTTCGGACACCCAAAGTTTGATAAGTTGAAAGAATTAATGATGTATCACTTTACGAAAGCTCAGCAAAATAAACAAGATACCAGGGCAATAGGTAATAATACATAAGGCTAACAAGTGGTTTAAAATGTACTCTATTAGTTAAGGAATAAGACTGCATTTCCATGATGCTAGAATTGCTTATGTTAGCAATGAAATATGTACTTTATTAGTTATAAATAAGATCGTATTTTATATGTTTCAGTATTCTGTGAGTACCGCGAGAGTGTTAACTTGGTGCACTGCTTGTTATTACAATGTCGGCCTCTTATCAAGCCACAAATGTTTGTGGGACAAGGCGCTTCAGGTAAATATTAGATCCCTACTTAATTTCGTACGAATCAAGAATTTGAAATTAATTATTGGTTTAAATTTTGTTGTTTAGATTTTTTTTTAAATATAATTCTTACTATCCTTGGGTATTAGAATTTTAAAACGTGTAGTTAAACCAAACTTTCTATTTAATTTTTCACTTCAATTATCGAAATTAATATTACTGTGTACAGTCCGTAGTTGTCGTTAGAAATTAAAATATTAAATTGTATCAAATATACCTACCGTTTATGAGCCCTTTTTTTAGCATTTATTGTTAATTATGTGCCCATATTTTTTGATAAGGAAATGTTTCAAACGCTGAAGCAAAATATGGTTTAAAGATTGTATTTCCAATATTACCGTAATGGAATTACGTAATAATTTCCAATGTATTTCTTTTAACAGGCAAAGACGGTAAAACAGTGGTATCACAGAAGCAGCAACTTCGAGTGATGCGTAATTTCCGTGAGGGAGTGTGCAACGTACTAGTGGCCACGTGCGTCGCTGAAGAGGGACTCGACGTCGGCTCAGTCGACCTCATACTGTGCTTCGACATCTCTACCAGGTCGCCCATACGTCTTGTGCAAAGGTAAATCGACAATTTTAGGTCACCCCCGACAAGAGCTGATGACCTTGATACGGCTACACCAAGCCCAGGTCAATATAACCGTGTCTGTTTGTACAAATTATTTTGTCTGTTACGGCACGCGTCTGACACGTTCAAAAGTATATATAAATGTATTAAATACTTATTTACAGATGTGGACGTACTGGCCGAGAACGAGGAGGGCAGGTGTTCATATTAGTCACTGAAGGTAGAGAACATCAGGTAAATTAAAAAATAGCTATATTATAAAGCTGACTAATTATATAAAACCTATTCTAATATGATAAAGCTGAGAGGTTTGTTTGTTTGTGTGAAAGCGCTAATATCGCGAACTACTGGTTTGAATTAAAAAAATCTTTTGATGTTGGATAGCCTTTTTATTGAGGAAGGCTTATTTATTGTCATCGCGCAATCACGCGACCAATCAGAGCTGAATTGAGATTAATGTATTTAAAAAAAAAATCTTTAGCAGCTTCAGCTTTATAATATTCGTATAGATATTAGTACAGAATTATATGAAGTACTTACTTAACTTTTGCAACATATTAATGTTTAAACAAAAATCACCACTGACGTCACCGTATTGACATTCTCAAGCCTTAACACTTCCAGACACTATTGGACTGTATGCGTCAAAGAGACGGTCTCAACAAGAAGATACAACAATCTAAAGAAGTAGAAAACAACCTTTACAAGTCAAACCCGCGGATGGTACCCCGCGACTTCACGCCGCAGTGTCAGAAGATGTTCATCACTGTGGAGCAGAAACAAGACCCTAAGGAGAAGGCCGGAGAAGGAATTGAGAAGGTTAAGAAGGTAAGATTGAATGTGTATCTCAGGGACGACTGAACTGAATTGAAAAAATATTTTTGTGTTGGATACCCCATATATCGAGAAAGGTTGTTAATTTATCATCATCTCAACCCATAAACGTCCAACTGCTGGGCACGGGTCTCCTCCAAATAATGTGGCACACTGGCCAGACGGTTGGTATAGGGTTTGTTTCAAATTTTCCTTTTGTTAAGTTAAGTTTACTCCCTTAGTCGCCTTTTATGACACCCACGGGTTGAGATGGGGTAGTGACATTATGTATTTTTAATCCGTCACTACACGGATAATTTATATAACATCATAAATAAAGATTGATGGGAGCGAAGCCCTGGGCAACTACTATCATCATCATCAGCCCACATCAACCCACTGCTGGGTATAGGTACTCAATAGTGCCGCTTCTCACGATCCTGTGCCAGCCGCGTCCAATGAGAGCCTATGATCTTGATGATATCGTCTGACCATCGGGCCGGTGCGTGGTCTGCAACTACTATACAAAACAATGATATATGTACTATATAGATAAATAAACCCCAAAATACCATATAGATATTTATCTAGTACTATTCACTATCTAAAGTGTACTTCCTGTTCTTCGTTAATCTGTAATAGATAACATTATAAATTATAATGTACATTCCGATAGTGACACGAATTAAAATCAATAGATAGCAGAGTTTACACACTAAAGTAACTTTACAAACATTTTTTACATTGCATCGTAAAATGTGTTAAATTATTTATTTTAAAATAAAGTTTTAGAGTGAGTTTTTTGTAATTTTTGTAATAGTTATACAAATCATAGCTGTACTACAATAGTGCAGCTGTGATATGGCAGCGGTAAGTGTCTCATCCCATTCTAAATTAAAATTCTTTAAGGGCCTCTGCGTGTTGGACCTGTGTCCCCGCGTAAGCCTTCCAAAAAGACCGGGTATACTTCTCATCTTAGAGAGAAGTATAGCCGTGAAAAAAGAGACATAATAATAATGTTCTACCACATTCACACAGCGCCATCTAGTCCCAAATTAAGCAATTATTATTTCTTGTGTTATGGGTACTAAACAACTGATATACATACTACTTAAATACATTTTTTTTTTGTAAATACATACTTAAACATTTATAAAAGTTTTGTATATTTGTTAATCTTGATGAATATTTTGGGAAGTGTTTATCTGTATTTTTACTATGAGTATTAAATTTAGCTTCTACTTGCATCGATTCCCCAAGGAATAGGTACCTTTGAGTAAGGATTGGGAGACCTCATTTAAATTGCTATATGTTTTAAATTATCATCTTAAAATTTTAAATCGGTTCTACAATTTTTTTACAACTTCTACTAAATATAGATAACATTAGTTTTTCGATTCACGATTAGGACACTCAATCGTCACGCACACCATCCAACGACCACCCTTACCCCTATTATGTTAATAAATTAAAATGTTTTAGGGTCAAAAAGACCTGCGCAGCATGCTCTTCGGAAGACCGTCTACTAGCGGTGCGAACACAAACAAAGATAACAATATAATAACAGAAGTTGAGTTCAAGCAGTTGTTCCCCGATGGTTATAGAGACACTACTTTGTTGCCTGACGTTAAGGAATGTTGGGCGAAGAGTAAAGGTAATTATGTATTTAGATTATTACATAAAAATAATAACAATAGTCCAGCTTTTATATTGCGGCGATAAGTATCTGACCCCATCTTAATTTGAAATTCCATAAGAGCCTATGTAGGTTTATATATTTAATTGTAAGGTCATTCATCATCATCATCATCATCATCATATCAGCCGTAGGACGCCCACTGCTGGACATAGGCCTCCTCTAGTGACTTCCAATAGGACCGGTAATGGAATGGAGACCACGCACTGGCAAGCGCAGCGTAGGACGTCCACCTACAAGGTGGACAGATGACCTGATCCGAACAGCAGGATCGCGCTGGATGCAGGCCGCATACAACCGGTCCTATTGGAAGTAAGGTCATTATTATTATAGTATTATTTTATTTTCTATTATAATGATTATTGTGCACCTACTTTGCTCTACTCTGCATCACCCAAGGTAGACTGGTACAAAATGCCTACGGCATTAAGTCCGCCCATATACCAATGTGCATAAAGTTTAAATAAATAAATAAAATAAGTGCCTCTGCATGTAAGACATAAGCTTTAAAAATAATTTCCGTACTATTAGGTTAATATATCCGTGTTATTAAAAACAATATTAATTATTATTTTATTAATGTTATAATATAAATATTAAAGTAATTACATTATAAACATATTATACTGGCCTGTTGGTCTAGTGGTTAGTGACCCTGACTGCTACGCCGGAGATCGTGGGTTCGATCCCCACCCAGGACAAATCTTTGTGTGATGAGCATAAAGGTTTGTTCTGTGTCTGGGTGTAATTTATCTATAATATGTATGTATTTACAAAAAAAAAAATGTATTTAAGTAGTATATCAGTTGTTTAGTACCCATAACACAAGCAAATATAATTGCTTACTTTGGGACTAGATGGCGCTGTGTGAATGTGGTAGAATATTATTATTATTATATTATATATATTTTGGATATTTATATAAATATAATATTAGGTATATTTTAATATGTATGTAAGTATATATTATTTATGTATTAACTATGTATTGTCTATAATATACCATATTTTAGTAAGTATATAATAACGTACACCAGATTACCATTTACTCTTCCAACAAATCCATCCTAAGGTTGTCTGGAAGAGATCGCTAATAGCGATAAGACCGCCCATTGTGCCTACATTTTGTACCCTTTTCTAAATCGGTATGTAATGTTTAAGTGGTGTACAATAAAGAATATATAAATATTATAATCTTCATTTCCACCATTATGAGATTGATAGGTAAAGAGACGATCACATTAGTTATATTGATTTTTAATAACCACGAGACGCGAAGAGCTATACAATCGGTTGGAAACCTTAAACTTAACCTAACCATAATCGTTAACATAAACATTCAAATCTCAAATTAATCAATATATTAATGTTATTATCAGAATCGTTCAAAAATATACAAGAACCGAAGGAAAGCGAATTAAAATTATCTAGATGGTTAGAATGGCAGAGACAGTTACAGAAGACGGTAAACGTAACTCATTCTAGAGATTCGGAGATATTATCTGAACTGTTGCAATTCGCTGATGATCAACGTTTTGGAGTCGTACCTAGTACACAGAATACTGGTAAGTTAACATATTTAATATATAAAAAAGTATAATTTATTTAAGTAAGAATGCATAAGTGACCATAGTTTGAAATACAATTTGTCCATGTAAAAATATAACTTTACTCTGACACAATTGAATGTATTTAGAAATTTGACAAAAAATCATTATTTTCCTTTACCTATTCAATAATCAAACTAACAAAGAGTTAAAAATATGTTTTACTATTTTAAAAATACATCACATTTTTAATTACCAGGCCAGCTGGCAGCTTTGATGGTTCAAGAGTTAAATATGTATAGCTACCCTAGTAATTTATAATTTTTCCATTTTACAGATTTCATCAGCCAAGAATCACCTATAAAAACGACATTAAACTCTCAAAAGCCAACATTTTTATCTCCAGCAAAATCTAAACAACTAAAAAAGAATAAAAGAGCGCCCGTTGTTAAATCACCTGCAAAAAAAGATGGTGATATTAGAGCTTTATTTAGTACTGCAACTAAATCAACAAAGAGTTATACGAAATTAATTAATGATTTAGGTATAAACGATGGTAGCATCCCTACCAAATTGATGAGTTTACTCGTAGACTTAACGTTGGATAATTCGAATAAAGTTAAAAAGTGTTATATCTGTGATAATATTTGCGAATGCTCTTCCATTCAGAGATTAAGAAAGGTTAAGAAACCTGTAGCGTTGTTAACATCGCTAAATGCACCAAAACTACCAGATTTAGATTTAATTGATGATTTTGATGCGGATACAATTCTAAAATGTGCCAAAAATAGTGAAAGTAATAATATTCTTGATGAAGATGATCTTATGTTTGATAAAGAACTTAATATAAGCAATAATTTCGATTTGGAGCTCGATTTTGTTGAACCAAATGATTCCGAAACGGTTGTCGAAAATAAAATAGAAGAACAAAATGTTTCTTTAAACACAAATAATTTCGATATAGGTGATATCGATGATATATTTGCTGATACTAGTCCCGAAGAAGGTATCATAAAAGAAAACAAAAATACTACTACTGAAAGTACTAATACAAAAGTATCTGAAGTGAATAAAGCGCCAACAGAACAAAAAGAAGTATTGAATTTCTTTGGTTTAGACAGTGTTGAAGATATATTTGCTGACGATGAAATTGACAATACGCCGCCTGAAAAACAAATCAATACTCAAAAGAATACTAAAACTACTATAAAACTTGACACAGTACCAACTGAAGAATATCCAATGAGTCCCTCAATTCTCTCAGGTCAAAGGAAAGCCAAACAGCCTCCTGCATCACCAATACTTGCCAGCCGCAGTTCAACACCGCTTAGCTGTAGAAAACAGTTAATAAAAGACCCTGTCGACAGTACAGTGAAAACAGAAAGTGGAATAAAGAATAGTTTTATAGATACGAGTAACAAAAGTATGTTGACGATCACACAGCTTGTGAATATGATAAATAAAACTGATGGGAATGCGTCTGCTATGCAAAAATCTAACTTAACGAATGAAATGCAAACTAAAGAGCGTAGTTTCTCACCTATACTTCAGTCTCAAAGAAACACATCGCCTATTTTGTTGACTCAAGCAAAAAGAACAGTTTCTCCTATCCTCTTAACACAGTCCGAAAGAAAGAAATCTACAGTAAATTTCAACAGTACGGCAAATTCTCAAGCTAAAAGAACTGAAAGTCTTATCATACTAGATAGTGACAGTGATTCAGATAGTACTCAAATATATAATGCTAAACAAGATGTACAATCTACATCAAAAGAATATCTAGTTCGTACCCCACTGTCCAATAAATCTAGTCCAGATGATAGCGGTTTCAATAAAATTGCCAATAATTCTATCAATTGCAAGCGAAAATTAGAAATGAATGAGTCTGTAGCATCGCCGTATTTTAATAACAATAGTAAAAAACTGAAGCTCGATAATCAAAAGAAACTAACGTTGCAGAAGAAACTGCTCGCATTTTTCAAGAATGATAATACTACTCTTAATTGTACTGTGTCTCCTCCTAAATACTTTTCGCAAAAAGAGAATATGAATCCAGAAATTTTGGATGATGACTTCAAACAAAATGACAATGGAAAGAAAAACAATTTAAGTATGTTACAAATATTTAGACGAGACAGCCAAGTTGATGTCAATGAATATTTGAAAATGAGTCCCAAAAAGTCAGGGTTGTCACAAAAACGCAAGTTAGTGTTAGACGACAGCGAAGACGATTTTGTTATCGATGATAAAACGAATAAAAATCGGAATGCAGTGAATGGTGACAAACAGATATCGACGAGCCATCATAAAGTTCGTAAAGTAAGTTATTATGCACTTTTACATTGATAACATTTTATCTTTTTGGAAGTAAGAGTGGAATTATCTTAAAACCTACATTGAGGAAAGTTCTAAAAAATTTAATAATAGCTCACTTTTTGCGTACCTATGTATTTTCTTTTAGAACAGTTCGATATAGTAATCAAAATTAAATTCTTAGATTATTATTAGAATAAGATACTGAGGCAGAGTGAACAATCAAACACTTCTTTCTAATGTAATAGATCATTGGAAGGTTTTTTACAACATATATATTAATTTATTCTAGAAGAAGAAAAAGAAGCACAATTCATTCTTGGAGACTGAGGCAGAGATCTCAGAAGGCGAGGACCACAGTGGTGATGAACTGTCAGACGATAGTATCGGCAGTATCGTGGACTTCATATGTGACGATACCGCTGTAGCGCAAGAAGATATGCGAGCTATCTACTTGAAGTCTATCAAGTAAGTCGTTATTTAAAAATTAACAACACGCGCCCGAAAATAAATAAATGAAAAAAGCAAACGAAAAAAAAGGTTTAAAATTAGTTGGAAGTTTATTTTTGCTCGTGTTGCCCCCTTGGTGTTGCTGGCGTTCATAAAAAAAAACACTGCTATAACAACTGGATAATTTTGTGCTCATACACGAAACATTTGGTCGCATTATGTCGAATTCGCAAAATGTCCAATTCTCACAAAGTCCATTTCTCACAACGTCCAATTATCTGAAGGGGTAGACAGAGGTGCATGCACCATGTTTTGCCTGCTATATTTGGCCTCAAGTAATAAATAGAGAGCACGCACATTGTCAATAACAGGGACTTTTCCAATCTCAGGACTTATACTGGGAGTATCAAACCACAAAAAAACCCAAATCATTTTTACTTGACCCGTAGATCGAACTTGGGTGGGACCGAGGCAGTCTTTTCGTCAGTTTATTTATGTTAGTAAAGGTTTCAAAACCTTGAGGAATAATTCTACTCTCAGTGATAGGGAGATCGGGAGATCTAATGACTGCAATCACATACTACGACTACCTAATTATAGACAGGTCAATAGCCCTATAACCAACAATATAATATTATGCTTTTGTTATTTCAAGAATCCGCAATTTAATTTGCCGGTATTTGTATGGTAAAAGTTAATAATTTTTTTTTTGTTATTAGGAGTCCAATCAGAGCTGGTGCTTTCAAGATACCTGAGTTGCCAAAGAAGTACAATAGAGAAGAAATATTATCGCAATATGTGGAAGAAGAAGATTCTTATGAAATGGTATGTATCTGAAATATAAAAAACATCTATTGAACTAGTCAGAAACAACTTTACCCTCCTTCTTAGCAGTCGGGTAACAACAGTGCAAATTTGGTTTTTACCTCGTTTTGCTTTGGATACATTCATTTTATTTTAACCTTTTTATATCATCCATCCATCCATAGTATGAACAACGGATGAATATGGATAACCACAGCAAAGGTGTTATTGTCATATAATAATTAGCATAAAAGATGGTTTGACTGATACAATCGTTCATTACTAACACTACTCAACAGTAAAAAAATATCTGGTTCGGCTTGTACTATTTCATAATCAGGATGACTAATAAAAAATATCACCATTAATAAAAACTTTCTGTCACATCTAAAAAAAGAGATATTTAATATTTTTAGTTTTCACCTGTTTATTATTTTTAGACTGAGGGTAGATCGAAATTATGACCGATTTGCTAACACAATCGTTACTATTTGTTAGTTTGATAGCTATTCCTTATGATGTCACGTGTGTGTGTAAACTATCCAGATCTTTTCTGTTATATTTGCGGCGAGTTTACGCCAAAATCGCAGAAAAAACCACATTCGGACTTAATTAAAACTTGCTACAAAGCTTATTTCGACCGGGAAGTTATAAATATCAATAAATCGCGGGTGCGTAATAAATTTGTGCAGATCTTAAAGTGTTGTCTTTGGATTGCAGTCGGGTTATACAAAATATTGCTGCTTTCTTTGTGAGTGCGAGAGTCGAGCGCGATCAGAACATTTTATAAAAGAACATTGGCCATTACGTCATTCTTTTGTACCTGGACAAGAAAATGTTAAGAATAAGCCTTTAATGGAAGCCAATAGAATCATTTTACCGCCACTACACATAAAATTGGGACTCATTAAGAACTTCGTGAACCGTTAAATCACGAAAGTGTAGCATTTCATTTCTTAAGCAAAAGTTTCCCAAGCTTAGTGAGGCAAAAGTTAAAGAAGGCATATTAAATTGGTTTGGTTGTATGGTCCGGACATAAAGAAAATGATTGAAGATCCATCTTTTATATCTACACTTACTCCAGTCGAAAAAGAAGCATGGAAAGCTTTTGTAGAAGTGACCAAAAATTTTCTTGGTAACAACAAATCTCCCGACTTTCGTGATTAAATAAAATTAATGTTGGACTGTTACCATAGAATGGGATGCAATATGTCGCTCAAAATACATTTCCTCCACTCACATTTAAGCTTTTTTCCTGAAAATATGGGTTCAGTTAGCGATGAACAAGGTGAACGTTTTCATCAAGATGTTGCGGCGGTAGAAAAACGTTACCAAGGAAGATGGGAGCCCGCTATGCTAGCAGATTACTGTTGGAGCCTCATCCGAGATACCCCTGAATCACACTACAAGAGAAAAGCCAGCCAGTCCCAAAAAACTTCGCCTTTCCATACAAAATATTGATAAGATTAGTTCAGTCCCTACAAAAATTGTTATTTTTGACCTGCCATTATATCTGAAAACTGAGATGTAACCGAAAACTTTTATTTATGCAATCCTGTCATATTTGGTGTAAGAAATAAGAATCGCATAGTTAGACCTCAGATAATTTTAAAAGTTTGAAATTTGTTGAGTAGTGTAATTAACCAGCTTGCTTATAACTGTATAATGCGTCATAACTGTATAATAGATCCACGATATTAAAGCATTACCTCTGCACCTCGATACCCCTCCCACTTCCCCTTGATCCCGTGATGCGTAGAAATACTTTAAACGTTTTTTATGTTTTTTTTTTCAACTTACAGGACAGCTTCTGTGTAAATTCTAACATAGGATTAACCCAAGTGAACGAAGTATCGGAGCTTGAGTTAGCTGAAATAGTCTTGGAACAGAAAAGAAGGTCTAAGAAGAAATCTAGAAGAATAGCAACACAGGAAGAAAGCCCCGATATGAAGCCGATTAGCAAACCTAAAAGGAGGCAGATACATAGTGATTCTGACGAGGATAGTGATTGAGAAGTGATAGACAATTATGCCAAGGAATGATATTAACATTATGGTCCAATAAATTAAGCAACGGTCCCCACGACGGACAGTAGATGGGTCTCTTGTGAGTTCATCTTGGCTGCCACATGATGTTGCAGTTCATCAGCAACCCATTAATATCCCACTGCTGGGCTCGGGTCTCCTCTCCTCTATCTAGAGAGCTGAGAGGGTTTTTAGGCCATAATCCACACACGCTGGCCTAATGCGGGTTGGTGGATCAGACATACACTTAGAATTTCTTCTAGTGTATGTGGGTTTCCTCACGATGTTTTCCTTCACCGTTAGCAGATGGTAAATCACATGACTAGTACATATAAATTCCACAAAGTGAAATCCATATTGGTACTGCTGGTCGGAATCGAACTCAGACCGAGTGTTTAGCACTGTCTGTGTTCGATTCTATGTTGCAGTTGCTATAAAGAATATTATGACGATGATATATTTTATTAGGTATAGTACAAAAGGATAGTCTCTCTAATTGTTTAGATTTAAAGTCAAACAACTTGGTAACAAGGTGCTAATGAGTGATTACTGTAAATAGAACCAAAAAGGTTGTTGCTCGTTATGAGTTGGACTACGAAAGTGACTATGAACTTGAGTGAACATATTTTTACAATTTTTTTAGGCTGAACCGTAATAAAGCACACGCGTCAGACAACCGGCATCCGTATTTATGTCGAAAAAAAATGGAATATATTAATGCTATAGCAACATAGTATTCACCAAAAGTCGGTCCTACAATAAAATTTCCACACTGTGACATTGCTGGGTAAAATCCCCCCTATAACTTTCCACTCCTCTCCCTCCCTAGTCCATATTCCACCACTTCTTTACATAAGCATTTAACGGCCGATTTCAATAATCTATCTATCTATGGCTACTAAAGTTAGAATTTTCACACATTTTGTATGGAGCTTATGTCAAAATTAAACTTTAGTAGCCAAATCCATAGATAGATAGATTATTGAAATCAGTCATAAATCGTCACATCATCCGACAAATAAACAGTATTTGAAAAAAGTCGTGTCGTGTGCTATTTTTTTTTAACAGAATTGTTAGCATATTAGATCTGAGCTGTTGTACAATACCTTAGTAAGTATAAGTAACCAGCAGGCCTGAGTTATCATGAAATACTGTGATATATGAATAGAAACGTGAGTTTGTATTTTCTAAATACGATTTTGATATCTAAATTTGTTCGTAATTTGATTTAATAGATAATTGTTATATAAATGTAAATCATGTTGTATATAGAATGTGAAATAAAAGATAATGTAACTTATAAATAGTTTAATTACGATTTTACTCAGTTCAGTTATAGGAAATGTAACAAAACAATAAATTCACACTTTGTTATGACTTCATCTCAACTCATATACGTCTACCAGGCAAGGGTCTCTTTCATAGATTGTGAAGGGATTTTTTTAAGGTGCATTGGAGTAACTACGATAGGAATTTTGATGAGTTGAGTATATGCCTGTATTTTGGGTAAAAAAAACAATATATTTTTATATTTATTGCCTATATTTTCTTCTACGTTCGCAATTTATGTATAGATGTATGATTAATATACATTAAATATGCAATTATGTTGTTAGATTTTTTTAAAGGCATTTTAATTATTAACTCTGCATTTTTCGGAATTGGGGGAAATACGATATATGCTTGTGTAATTCCGAAGTAGTTCGAATTAGAACTTATTACTCATGAACCGATGGTATAAAAATCATCGTTAGGACTTCGTGTTCCCCTCAATCATTAGTAAAAAGCAATAATCTTTAATATTAACAAACATGGGGTTCTGAGAGGGAGGTGTAGGGGTTATTACGATACACCCAAAAATCCGCGAAAATCACACACACTTACAGTAGCAGCGACATACGGCGACTGGAGTGTCAAGGCCGATAACAAAGGCGTATAAAGTGATGTTTCCAGTATGAAACTATCACCGCGTTTGGAATTACCCCAATGCACTTTTTTTTTTGTTATGACTTAGATACAATCATCAATATCGTAAACTTAATATGTTGGGTTGGACAAAATCTAACCACAAGTAGTCGCACTTTCTATGTTTCTACCCGTACCGGGTAAAGCCTGTAACATCGTAT
The DNA here is from genome assembly GCA_905147015.1 of Laspeyria flexula. NCBI lineage: Eukaryota > Metazoa > Arthropoda > Insecta > Lepidoptera > Erebidae > Laspeyria > Laspeyria flexula. The sequence goes on from LR989958.1 coordinate 4,787,767, forward strand.
CGTACTAAAGTCTCGTTTCAGAGCAATGCGGGAGCAACCGTACGGATTTCCCGGAAATAATAATAATAATAATATTCTACCACATTCACACAATGCCATCTAGTCCCAAAGTAAGCAATTATATTTGCTTATGTTATGGGTACTAAACAACTGATATACTACTTAAATACATTTTTTTTTGTAAATACATACATATTATAGATAAATAAATTACACCCAGACACAGAACAAACCTTTATGCTCATCACACAAAGATTTGTCCTGGGTGGGGATCGAACCCACGACCTCCGGCTTAGCAGTCAGGGTCACTAACCACTAGACCAACAGGAAAGCTGTGAAACCAGCCTAAGACTGCAAATTTTCCAAGGCAAGTCTCGTCTGTTTCTCTCAGTAGGACATGTATTGTATTGTGAACAAGATAAGTTGCATATGAAACTGGCACCATATAACGAGACTTAAGAAAATGGTAGGCCTGAAAAAGCAATTAACATTATCTCTTACTGAGATATTTATGAGCATAGTTATTAATTTAAACAATAATTAATTATTTTGGTCAACAATTTTACTTAGGAGAATTAAACACTCATAGAATAAAACGAATGTAACAATAATTTGTATCATTAGGTACTTTTATTGCTTTTTGTGATATAATTATGTTTTCATTGACATTGACCATAGTAAGTATCATCATCGTATCAGCCCAATGACGTCCACTGCTGGACATAAAAGAAACGTTTAAGAGTTTTCCTTCATAACATTCAAAATATTTCGTCTAATGGTGAAACGAAAATATTACAAAAATTTTAATTAACGAACCAAAATTAAATGCAAATCTTTAAATTATTTTTTTAAATTCAAATATTTAATTATTTCTCTACAAATTACTACTTCAGTGAAAAACATTACCCTCCTTTTTGGCAGTTGGGTAAAAAAAGATAAATATTAAAATGACACTTTTTTAAGCTTACACAGCAACATTAAAATTAAATCAGCTATTTCTGGAATTCGTCGGTTACTGCTAAATTGGTACTAACTAATGCAGCACTGAGGTCAGTGATCCCACACCAAATCAGACATGTATAAATTACCTTTTCTAGTTTTCAATTATGTAGCATTTCTCTATCACTGACACATTATTTAAACTATATCCACAAATATTTCCGCAGGGTTAGAAAACAGGTAACAATAAAAAGCTTTTATTCTTCAAAAGCCATGGTCCTAGCGTCGCCATTTGTTGGTTGTTTCGCTTTGTGTAAGTCTTCCAATTCTGCCTGGAGTTCAGCATATCTTTTTTGTAATTGCTTTTCTCTGTCTGTTTGACGATTGACATCTTCGGTCAAAGACTGAAAGAAAACGTATATATATTTTTTAATAACAACCTACATAATGTGCAGATTTAGAAACAAGTGCTGCAACACTATATAAAATGAAATCGCAATGGTGACATCTTTGACCGCTACGCTAATAACGAAAAACTGTGTTCCCAACGCCAAGCAATAAATAATATTAACAGTTTTTACAACATTCTGAAGATAAAAATTGGCCAACTTTTATGCGTCACTAAAAGTTGAAGTGCAAATACTTAGAAGTTGTGATACAATTTTAGTGACAGATCTACTATTTCAGGCAGAAATATTTTTAATAGGTTATCGAAAACACAATTATTTGGTGATCGATAAAATCATACCGTTTTATTTTTATTGTATTCAGGAAAGCAAACTGTACTATTTTCTTAAACTTAATCTTAATATTAAGGTATATATTGTGTAGCTCACAGCGTTATCCACATCTCTAGTATGTCGGTATGTCACTCAGCGATAATGTAGCAGTGAAATAGTGAAAGACTTTTTTAGCTGGATGAGAAGAATACATACCTCAATTCTACGTGGAATGGCTGCCTTCTCTTGTTCAGCTAAGAACTTGAATGTAGATAATTCCAAGTTAGCGTGCTCTATCTGATCCTGTAGTTCTTGGAACTGCTTTATTAGTGATGCTGCCCGACTTTGGTATCCACCTGGAAAAAGATAATAAATTGTAAGAAAAGGTATTTTCCACTGTAACAATATACAAATTCATAGAGATATTATGAAAGCCTCTTGAATAGGTAACTTATAGGAAAGGGAAACTAAAAGGGTAGACTGGAGCCTAAACTAGGGTAACGGCTTGACAGTTTTAAATAAATTATGTGCAGGCATTTTAATGGTATTAAATGGAATGGATAAGAGACCGGCATGCTAAACACGCGGTCCGACTTCGATTCCGACCAGCAGTACCAATGTGGATTTCACTTTGTGGAATTTATATGTACTAATCATGTGACTTACCATCTGCTAACGGTGAAGGAAAACATCGTGAGGAAACCCACATACACTAGAAAAAAATCTAAGTGAATGTCTGATCCACCAACCCGCATTAGGCCAGCGTGTGTGGATTATGGCCTAAACGCCCTCTCAGCTCTCTAGTTAGAGGAGAGGAGACCCGAGCCCAGCAAGTGGGACATTGATGGGTTGCTGATGACTTTAATGGCACTTATTAATAACTTTTCTTGGAAGCTTCTTAAAGTTGTGTAAAAAATATATGTTAAGGTAGCAAACAGGTAGTAATTAATATACACTACAACGCTGCTAATATAACGCTAAAACTATTGAACTTGGAAGTGGTCAGCCAATCTGACGTCATAATGACTGACTGACTTTATTTCTTTTATATTTGTCATATATAAAGCAAATATTTCATTATAGGTAGTAAATAGTAGCAAATAGGTATTATATAGTGCACATTGTTTCATCATTCATCATCTCATTTGGTCCAGTCATCTTGCATACATAAAGAGACAGAGACATATATTATGTCTAGCTGTGTGGACTAGAACAGGCTGATGATGAAGATTTAAAAAATAAAAATTCTAAATGGTTACCTGTCAATACTCTTAGTTTCTTTTCCATTTTGGAACATTTCTTGGCCTCTTTAGCCATGTGAGTCCTGTTCTGTTCAAGTCTCTTTTCAGCAGACTCCAATCTGTCTTTCTTACTCGCTAAATTCGCGCGAGTGTATCTATTTTGGCCCGGTAAGAAGAGTACCTACAAAAATTACACTGTAATAAAAATTTGAAATAGATGCTCCCTAGAGTAGATGTATCTATTTTTCAAAGAAAAATTACAAATTTTGAAAGTTACTTATGCAGATTGCAAGCTTCTAAAAAGATATTCGTGGGTCACCATTTGTAGGCAATTGGAAATCCATCTAACATAGGTAATGGCCTTAACCAGCAGCACATATAAGGCAAAATGAAATAAAGGCGAACAGTACTTGTGGGTAAATGATTTTGATAATAGGTATAGATCTATCTCTAAAGGTATCATATTGTGATATCCAAAAGGCAAAGAATAACAAAAATGAGAAACATAAAAAAATATCGAGAACTTAAAATATTATACTTAATGTGATTGTATTGTGTCTGCTTGTGCTACTATACTAAGAAACATCTATTTTATGCATTATTTATTTATAATAAATGTATCTATGAATAACATTATTTTACATGCGGGCAGCCAAAAGGAGGTTTGAACGCCGTGGGTTGGTAACCGCTGGCCTACATGATGTAAATATATGTCTTTCAGACATCAATAGGATCAAGCTATTTAGAATAATCTTTATTATATCGGAGTATTGGTACCTGTGCAAGACACTCCTCCCACACTTGCGTGTAAGCGTCCATGCTAAGATCGCCGTGTCCCATACCCGACTTCACAACTTCCATTTCTTTCTTCATTTCTAGTTTGGCAGCTTCAAGCTCTTCCGATGAGAACTCTTCGTAGGGATGCTGTTCTAAGTACGCCAAGTGTGACGCTTGTAATTGTACTGCTCTTTTTTTGTCTATACCTGTATGTGAATTAGAAATTTTATTTTATTTTTTTCATTTAAATTACTTTATTAGTTCGAAGAATATACTAGTTTGAAACAGTGGTACGGCCAGCATAAAAAGTAGCTGAAAATATCCATAATTTCAAACCGCATGTATACCGTAGCATACATAAGTTACTTAACAAGACTAGTGCTAGAATTGAATTTTATCATCATAAATTTTAAACCAGTTTGGATGCTGACCGTACTGTTGATACTAAAATATATTGAAAACTCATTCAAATTTACATTTTAAGTATTTTTTAGTATTCTTTGTATACCTAGCAAAGTGTGTAATATCAAATAACCTGAGGAACATGGGTGTTACGGATCCGTAATTTTGGATGATGATTGATGGATGTAATAGTCAATCTACCTGGTAAATGTATTGACCTCATCATAACTAACTGTAGGATTATTGTTATCATTGATATAGGTTTGTAAGTGTATAGATATAGTTGTATTATATTCTTACTGCCTCTCTTATATATCTGAGACATAATAATAATAATAATTTATTTATTTCTCTCAAAAGGAATTACACAAGAATTATTATAGAATTACATAGCTTATACTAAATCCTTCTGAGAGCTGGAGTCTGTAGTAGGTTCAGGACCTGTGTGACAGATCTCCAGGCTCTCTCCCTAGAGATGGAACTTTTAGAAGTAATCTTTGAGAACATGAATTTGAGGCAAGTGAAATAAATAAATTTATATATATATGAAATTGCATGCATGTGTGTGTATGTGTGGTGTGTGTGTGTGTGTGTGTGTGTAGGTATGTATTTTCGATTACATGTGCAGAAAGAAAATTATTTATTTTAATATTTTTAAAATGTTTTCTGTTTCTGAGTAGTCCAGACTCTGTAACCACTTCGTTACAGTTTTTTTGCAGTAGTATTTAGACTGTGAATGAATATTTATAATTTTATTTACCCTATTGTATACGTAGCTGCCTAGGAAAGGGAAAAAACATTGGGCGTGACTTGTTTTCATCGCTTTTACGTGACAAACAGCGTGTTTGCGGCGCATGGAATCCGAAATTGTGGGATCGTAAGGGGTTTGCGCATGTGTAGTCAAAATTAATCTCAGAAGGAACAACTTACGAACGGAGAGAACATCACAAATTCTATAAAGATCAGTGGTGGGGAACTGGTAAGGTAACTGCCAGCCAACCTTAAGAAGTGCCCTTTGTCCGCGTTCCAGTTTCAAAAGGTTGGTTTTAACAATGCCTCCCCATACAACTATGCAATATTGGATAATAGACTGACCTAGAGATAGATATACAAGTCTTAGTAGTTTTGTTTCAGCTGCATGTCGCAGATTTTTAAAGACGAAGATTAATTTCCGTAATCTGGATGACAATATTTCTATGTGCTGCTGGAAAGAAAGTCTGTTGTCAATCTGTACTCCCAGATACTTAATGCAGTCAGTTTTACAGAGAGTTGGGCAATTGCAGATTGCAGGAAGGTATGTGTTGCAGGAGTGAGCAATTAAAGGGCTTAGGGAGGTAGGAGGCTTCGCTGCGGATGAAGTTGAAAAATGCAAGTAAAAAGTTTTACTTGCATTCAAGGTGAGTAGGTTTTGGGCGAGCCACCCCGTAACCCGGTTTAAACCGGCCTGGGCTGATGTAAGAACCCCTTCCCACGAGGTATCGTGAAATATTAGAGCAGTATCATCGGCATAGGTAAAAATAGAGCCGTTATGAATATCTAATCTACATAGGTCATCTATATAGATTAGAAATAGAGTCGGACCGATAATACTGCCCTGGGGCACCCCGTAAGACACAGGGAGCTCACCACTGAACCACTCACCAATTCTTACACACTGCCGCCTATTTGTCAGATAGCTGGAAAATAAAGAGAGCTGAATATCCCTTATGCCGAGCCTTTCAAGTTTTGTAAGTAGTAGAGGGACAGAGACTGTATCAAAGGCCCTTGCGAGATCTAAGAATACGCCTAGAACTTTTTCTTTTTTATCCAAATTTGTAATTATTTTGTTGGTTAAATCCAGCACTGCATTTTCTGTTGAGATGCCAGAGCGGAAACCATATTGTGATGCCGAAAGAAGTTCGTGTTGTTCTAAATATTTAACGAGTCTATTATTCATAAGTCTTTCGAGTAGTTTTGAAAGTGTAGGCAAGATGGAAATAGGTCTGTAATTGTTTGGACGGTCTCTGTCCCCTGATTTGTGAATTGGATGAACAATAGCTAGCTTAAAGGCATCAGGGAAACTGCCGTTATTTAAGGCTAAGTTACAAAGATATGTAATAGGAGGGATAAGTATATTTTTAAATTTAGAGATATTGTCTGAACCTACAGCACAATCACTTCTGAGATTTATTATTAGTTGTCCAATTTCAGCTTCATCTGTCTCCAGCATTACGAAAGTGTTTGGTTGCAAGTGCCCTTGTGTGTTTGTGTAAGTGTTAGTAGATGGAGTAATCATTTCAGCCAGCGAGCGACCCACATTAGCAAAATATGAGTTTACTGAATTGACTGATACCAGTGGTTCTGAGGATGAAAGAAGTTCGCTAGCGAGAGTGTTTGTTTTGTTTGTATATGTGATGTTTTTGATTGCCTTCCATAGCTTTTTGTTGTTATTTTTTGCCGAGTTTAATTGACTTGAATCATAGTCCCTCTTAGCTCTATTAAGTATCATAGTACAATAATTCCTATATCTTTTATATGTAGTTATCAGTATACTATTATTTGGATTGCTTTTTAGCTTCACATGTAGATTATCCCTGTTTCTTAGGCACTTTAAGAGACCAGTTGTCATCCATGGTTTTTTTAGTCTTTTTCGGTTAGGTACAATTTTTAAAATTTTGTTTGAAGTAAGAATTTGGTTAATAGAGTTAATAAAATAGTTTGTAGCTTCATTAACATTAGAAATATTATACAGGGGGTGAAAATCCATATTTGAAAGATCTAATCCAATTTTCTCGTAGTCAAAAATTTCTAAAGTTTTACCTTTTGGATATGTACTATGAACGTTTCTAGAGGATAGAAAGCACAATATTGTGTCATGGTCGGTGACGGAAGTATGCGCTACGTAACAGAAAACAGAATTTTTAGTTTTTAGAATTAAATGATCGATACAGGTGCGATTTTGACGTGTAGGTATTGTGTGAGCTGGCAGCATGCCATGGTAGGCTAGCATGGTGAGATATTCCGCTGATCGTGAGTCATTAGTGTCATTTAAGATATCGATATTTAAATCGCCGGTTAATATAATATTTTTACAGGAGGAGAAAGATTTAAGTATTTTGTTTAGGGAATCAAGAAAAGGGGAAACGTTTCGATATGCGGGAGGTCGGTATATGGCTATTACTGCGGTATCTTTGTTACAAATCAGAGATACACAGTTAGCATCTTGTAGCAGAGATTCTACTACCGATATTTGAAGGTGCGATCGATAGTAAATGACAACCCCTTCATTTTGCGTTTTATGGGTTATTGTGGAGGTAAAAGTATAGCCATTGATGGTAGGTATGGGTGGTTGTTTTAGGAGCCAGCACTCCGTTAAAATAATTATATCCCATATAATTTGGCTTCTTTCAAGTAGCACTATAAACGCATCAAAATTTTTGCATATGCTTCTAATATTCTGACATATTATTGAAATGGATCTTCCATGTGAGTTTGCAATTTGTGGACAGTCCTCCATGATGCATGTCGCGGAGGTAGCAACTGAGATATGATCTATATCTTTGACTAGATTATTTAAAGAATCGAATTTTAGTAAAAGGTTCAAATATGGTCCAATTTGGAAGTGAATGGGAAAGGCGGTATACTATATTTGAGTAGTAATTGTAGACATCATCAACTAAAATGAGGAGAATGTATGTCATGTATATCCGTTTTATATATTGTGACAAGGTATTTAGGTGGTCTCTAGTTAGGTGTATGTATGGAGATGGCCTATGTTGTATTATTACTGATAGGTTTGTGCAATGTGTGACATGTATAGTAGGATTATTTGACATGGAAAATGATATTTTAACGGTAGATCCGACAATTTGTAAATAGTATATGAGGTGAGTGTGAGTATTAACTAAGTGTCCGGCTTTTTTTAATATAATTAAATATAAGTCATATGCGAGATACATTATACAATAGGGGTTGGAATAATATATTTTATTGTAAACATGAATGTTATTTAATTGGAAGTGATGTATGAGGCGTGTATGTATAGTAAAAGAGTGAATGTATTCTGTAGTGTGTTGTATTAAATAAGTGCAAATGTTATATAATTGAAAGTGTAGAAGTGTGGTATGTTTCATGCGTAGAATAATAATAGCAAAAGTATTTAGCTGTGTTAATGAAAACGAGCTTACAAATTTCACGCGACATAGTCATTTAGGGTTTAGGTTTTTCAGGTCTTGTTCGGAGTCTATGCGGATCGCTGGTGAATCTTGAGCCCTTTTAACGAAAACTTTGCCATAGGAGGTCCAAGTTCCGTAATATTGGTTCTCCTTCACAAATTGTCTAGCTAGGTAAGCTAGTCTCCTCCCTAGCATGGTGAGAGACTCATCAATGAAAACGGATCTTGGCGGTCCAGGTAACTGAAGATGAGATGTATTTAATTTATTGTCCTTATTTATCTTATTGTAGTTTTTTGTCTGTTTAATGAAGCCTTCTTTACATTTCGTTGTTGTGAAGTTGACCACTATGTGGTTATTAGCCTCATTTTTGGTTTTAAGTCGATAAACGTCCTGTATATCGGAGTCTGTTATTGGCTGTTCAATCACTTCACTGACTTTTTTGATCATTGAGTGTAGAATTATTCTGTTTTCAGACTGTTGCTTGGGGATGTTCCGGATCTCAATAGCTGACGCACGTGAGTTCCGCTCTAAAAGTTCGATCTTACTCTCGAGGGACGCAATTTTCGATTCTTGAGTTTTGTTAATTCGTTCCAGGTTCGATATCTTTTCCAGTAACTCATCATATTTCAATGCCATAAAATCCATACTTTTCTGGATTTCGCTATTTTGGTCTTTGATACCCATTATTGACTCCAAGAGTTTATCAAATTTTAAGTTTTGTTGAGTTTCATAAGAGACGAACATATCTTCTATGTGGTCTAGAATTGTATTACTGTCAGATGTTTTAGCGTCTAGTTTACGTTTGAGTCTACGGGTAATATTCTCAGAGTGTTCAAGCGACTTTGAGTCTTGGGTGACAGAAACATATAATTGTGAGTCGGATCCGTAGCTTGAGACGGGTGCTGTGTTCAAATTAGATTCACTCGACGCTTTAGGTGGAGTGCGTTGAGTAGACATAGTAATATAAGGTGGTTGAATAAAAGAAGTGAAAGTTATCCTGTGACGCTCCCTGCCAGCACCAGCTGACGTGAACCAATGTGCGTTGACGCGTAATGCTATGCGAAATTGTGTAGGCGCCGGTAATTAAACGTACCGGTGGGCGGGGTTAGATGCTGTTGACTCACGTGTGACAAGGACAGCTGGTGCGCTCGCACGTCTCGCTCGCTCAACGTCACGCGCCTCCGCGCTCGATCTCTCACGCGCGGTGTTCTCCTGGTACTTCACTGATTTTAATTTTTGATTTATTTTTGAAAAAAGATGATAATATATTATAAAATATTTAAATTTAAATTTGTATAATGTACACGTCTGTATGCTTTCGTGGTCCGAGGGGAGAGGATAATATATAAGATATATAGAGTGTGACATACCGGGCGGCGGATCTCTGAGCGCGTCATAGTGCAGCATGGTGACCATCTCGGCCTTGAGCAGTTCCTCGGCGTGCTGCAGCGCGGACAGCGCGGGCGCGGCGCCGCGCAGCACGCTGACGTTGACGTCGGCCGGGCGCGCGCAGCCGCGCTGCACCGCCGTCGAGCGCAGCTTCATGGCCGCCGCGCCTGCCCCACACATAGGCATTACAATCACTTTTATATCAGACAACCCATTTACATGCCCAACACGTCAACGATTGATAAATCAGACAAATCAACATTCTACTGTTGACACATCTTAAGACTTTTATATGTCTGGAAGAATTTATTAAAATCTCTGTTGGTAATTCCAGACATTTGATATCAAAAAAACCGGCCAAGTGCGAGTCGGACTCGCCCACCGAGGGTTCCGAACGGTTATGCAATTTTTTTTGTGATTGAAATGTAAGATATTAATTAGTACGTAACGGGATAGCTATAAGTTAGAATGAATATTCACGTAAAGGTAGGTAGGTGCAACATCTTTATGTAACGTCAGTCCAAACGAAAGATGAACGGAATAAAAATGGTTGTGTTAAAACCAGTAAATGAACACTTTATTTACAAAACATATCTTACGTAGTTCCTCCTGTTCCTGGAGCATCCTAGCGTCGGCGTCGGCCTGATCTTCGACACTTACATCATTACTCCCTCCATCCATCGGCTCGTCGTCCTGATCCGGCACTACTATCTCGTAGTCATTGCGTGGTGTAGGCAGGGATGATAGGGCATTGCGGACTGAGGCTTTTTGCTAAAATACATGATTTTTCAATAAGTTTTAATAATTACGTTGCAGCGATTTTAATATATAAAAATACAGTTTAACAAATTAACTCCTTACCGGAAGGGATAGACAGAGCATGCATATCACACACATATTAGGTTCACAAATAAATATTGGTTCTAATAATTTTGTGGTATAAATGTTTACCTGTTTTTGTAACTGATTTTGTAGTTGAGGCGTGTCTCCTCCACTTAATCTATCTTCTGGGTTAATACTTAATTTATCGCGAAGTCCAGGAGTCTGTAACATATACGCATTGTGTTATTTCTATTCAAATAAAGCATAATTTTAAAGTAAGGTCCACACATATCAGGGACGTGACCATGTCGTGTCCTTTTTGTTATAACGTAGGTGCGGGCTCTGAAGCTCCCGTCCTGTCCCGGGCACGCTCGCGCGGCACTAACGTGTATGTGGACCGAGCTTAAACTATTTACTCGCCTCTGCCGTAAATATGTGACAAATCTAAATATGATCTTGATACTTTGTCAATAATAATATATTTTAATATCACGACTATGGTGAAATTGGCAGATTTCATATATAGAATAATTTAAACATTTATTTTTTAAGATATAATTTATAAGATATAATTATATTGTACATACCGCAAGTGCCACCACTTGGTTCCCTCCTTGGCTAGGGGTATTGAAACTGCCGGGCGTAGATACTTCTGTGCGAGAAGATCTGGGATAAACAATGTTAAAATTAAATATTGTAAGAATGTCTTCTAAAAGAATTTTGAAAAGTTGTGTATACGCTTTTGTAAAAAGGTTTGATATGAACTATAAAATATTATGAATTAAATTCTTTGTTTGTAAACGCTCCCGCAAATGTGGGCTTGTTTCCCCAATGCGAGCATTGTCTATTTAAGAAAGAACAAAATAGGCAATAGTTACCGGAATGGCGTAACAAGTAGTGTGTTAGGTGTGGCAACTGTCTGTGACTGCGGCAAAGCTCCGGAGAAGTCCGTCTGATGTAATGGCGTGTTCAACCCTCCTTTGAGGGGAGTGTCTACGTGCGTCAGTGCCATCACGTTCTGAGCTTCCATGAGGATTCTGGAAATGAACAAATGGTTAAAATTAGGGTTGAAAATTAGGGCCGGATGCCGTCGGTGTAATTTTTATTATTGATTGCTACTTCAAAAAATATGATATTAAATTAAAGTGTAATGACATTAAATTACGATTGTCACGTAAAAAAAATATTTCATTCAAATTAGCGCCAAAACCACACGTGTTCTTGGTGCAAATTTTAACAAAAAAAATTTATCATCCTTTAATGTGACAATAGTTTTGAATTTTATGTCAATTGTTTCATGTTTTTGAAAAACTATATTATGTAGATAACATAAAAAACACGATATAGAACTTTTGTCAAACACTTCTGTAAATCTCTTAAATACTACGTTAACATTCTGTGGCTGATATGATGATAAAGAGTATGATGTGCTTACCTGTCCTGGTGCTGTAGCGGAGTCCTGAGAGCTTGTGGCGCCTGCGGAGTGATGGCGTACTCGGCAAGTAAGGCGTCAGTGGGGGCGGCGCCGCCGAGTGCCCCCGCACTTTCGCGAGCCGCCTCTGACGCACGACCTAACTTCACTACTTGTTGTAGCTCCTGGGGAACACACCAGTATCAAGAGAGTAGCCGCCAACCTCTGTCCAGCTGTGGACTATACTTGAGAAGACTATACAAAAATGATTTTTAAAATATACAAATAAATGAAATTGGTGTGTCTGTTTGTAATAATAAAATAACCGCTTTTTACTACATGCATTTGAATGTGTATACGGTACATATACCAAAATAACATTTTTTCAATTTTTGACTGTCTGTTTGTTCCAGTTAATCTTTGGAACGGCTGGACCGATTTCGACGGGACTTTCACTGGCGGATAGCTAATGTCACAAGGAGTAACTTAGGCTACTTTGGTTATCTTATATAAAAATATCAGGGTTCCGTAAAAAAAAAAAAACTCCATGAATGCGGGATAAGTTGTCCACGCGAACGAAGTCGCAGGCACAGTTAGTCTTAAATAATTGTCTTCTATTAAGCGTGCTGGTTAATTCTCAATTGACAAAATGTATCAACCAAACAATATCTTACGTTATTAATTTTATGACAATGTAAAAATTGACTGTGAAAGCCTAATAAATAAATAATATTTTTACCTGATCAGTAACTTGCGGTTCTGGCAGTACTAGCTTGCTGCGTTTCCTGGCCGGCTGGTCGCCCATCAACATCGCTTGTGGTACATCATTCTCTTTGCGTTGTTTCAATTTTTGTTTATCTTTGCGCCGGTCACGCTGTAATATACAATAAATTGTAATTAAACAGCCTAAATAGCATCTTCTGTAGTTAACCTTATGACCGCCACGTCAAATCTGCATCTCCGTGACCTGGACGCCAAGCCATAAAATTCGGTTTTTAAGATTTGATAACAAAACACATAAATGATTTAGTATCTTTATCTTGTATTTTTATGGACCTGAGTTTTGTCATCTATAGACGACATCGGCGCTCAGGACACGCTTGCGCTTGTCAAGCATAGATGACGTTGGCATTCAAAAGGTTAAATGTTAGGAGGTTACAAACAAATTAACGTTAATTATAAGTCGACACCTAGCTAAATTTACAAAATATGTCTGTATTTAAACGTTAATCGTCGAACGTAATGTTAACATCTTACACAACGAATTTCGTATCTAAAATGCCGTTACCTCTTCCTTTTCTGATTGTAGTTCACCATCAAGGTGTTGTTGTCTCAGGCGGGAGAAATCTGGCGCCATTGGATCTACGACTTCAGTAGATGTATCATAGAAACCGGCAGTAGGCTTCTTCTCGAAAGGTATCTCCGAGTTGTAATCAACGCCACGTTTCTTCTTACGCCTAAATGAAAATAAGCATTTGATAAATATTTTAAACACAAGTAGTGAGTAAATAGCAATATGAGGGCCAGATTCCACCAATGTGGACACAAGAAGGTATGTTTATTACAGCCAACAGACGTGAGAATATCAATATTAAATGTTTTTTTTATACTGATATTCTATTGGTTGTACATGTATTGGTCACATCATCTAAGGCCTTATACTTTATAAAAAATATATGTCTCTCTTCTATAAGTGATGATGATAAATCTGTACATAGTACAAACAACATCCTCAGCTACAACTGTATGTGATAAACACAACAACTGCTGAATGGTTTTTCAAATTCTGATTCTGATTATATATAGCCAGTTTTAATTCTCACCTGATTGGTACGGCAATGCCAGCAGCACTAAGTTCCCGCCTCTTTTGCAAGGCGGCGAGACGTCTTGCTTCTTCCAATTGCTTCTCACGAGCCTTCCTTTTAGCTTTCTTACCTTGAGTGTTAGCCAAACGCGCACGAGCTTCTGACAACATCTCCAGCTCTGTAAATAAATAGACAATGCTATATGTAACTGCATGTAGGCTGCGGGTCTGCCCTCGTGGAATACCAGTCTCCGTACTTGAATTCCATGAGGGCAGAGCCAAATATGTAGGGAAAATGTTATATTTCCATATATGGTCCAAAAGTGGAAGGTTAAATTAAATAAAAACATATTTAATTTAACCTTCCACTTTTGGACCTTGCTCAGATTTTAATAAATCTTTTAAAAAAAAGAATTACTCAAATTGGTTCACACCATTCTCGAATTTTGCACTAGGCAACATTTTTAATCATGAATTTATATATAGACAGAAAACAGTGTGACTATAATCAAGCTTAGTCTACACATTCACACTATACATAATATCCACCAACCCGCTCTAGGCCAGCGTGAGTGGATTACGGCCTAAACCTTCTCAGCTCTCTAGTTAGAGGAGAGGAGACCCGAGCCTAGCAGTGGGACTTAATGGGTTGTTGTTGATACTAAACTAAACTTGTAAATCAATTCATTCCATGCTACCAATATCATTTGATCTTGAATTAAATACTTAATAATAACTTACCATCTTCATCCATATCCTTGGGGTCTGGTCTGGCAGGTTTAGTCTCAGGATTGGGATCTATCTCTCCAGGCTTCAGCTTGCGAGGATCGTCACCCATATCCTCTCCTTCTTCCTTCTTCTGAGCTTGGTCTCTGCATTACCAAAAATTCAGAAGTCTAAATTTGTAGTATAGCTACATTATTTCAAAGAGGTTTGTTGTCAGAGAACTCAAATATGAGTTAAACTCGCCATTGTACATTTTGTTTAGATTGTAAGATTTGACATAACTTTGTTTTTCTTAATGTGCAATAAAGTATAAGACTAAAATTGTAATACTAGTCACTAGCAGATATGAAACAAATAAAAGTTGAATAGTTTATGGCCTTCTCTCAATACACATTAGAGGTAGATGAAAGATCTTCACATCATGGAAAAAAGGCCCAACCACTAACAGCTCTGTATACAATAGGCCCATGGTAATCTGCCAAACATTTCACATGACAATGTTAGATTGGTGAATATGTCAGTTTATAGAGTACAACGGAACCTATACAGGCGCTGAATAACCGAGTATCTTTATACCTTAGAATAGATTCTTTAATGTAGAAAATTGCACAAATAAACTGCCCAAATATTTTACATTACTTAAGATGAAATGTAATGAAAAAAGCATGGTGGGCATAAAACCAATGGTGCTGTGATCATAATGATCATACGTTTAAACTATACTTACAGTAAATATTCGTATCTCTCCAAACATTGTGCAGCTGTACGACCAATAATAGGCGCAATAGTTCGCCATTGCGTTGGCATGAGCTTGGCCAAGTGCAGCAGCTTCTCGTCCTCCTCGCGAGACCATTCTGTCTTCTTTATACTTGGATCTAACCACTCGTACCAACGAGCCTTACATTGTTTAGCTGACTTTCGATGAAGTAAAGAAGCTATACGGGACCATTGATTTTTCCCATATTTCATCACAGCCGCTTTGAGGATCTCATCCTACAATTTCAAACATAATAATTCAAATATATGAGTATGTATTAGTTATATTAGATACAAATTTATTTTCAGATAATTCACAAACCTCGGTGTTGCGCCAAACGCCTCCTTTGATCATAATCCGCGGCATGGTTCAGGTTTTATTTAACCGCTGGTGATAAAATAAAATAATTTTACGTTCAAACACACTTGCACGGGTATTTAAATAACAATATTCTTCTGAAAATTACATATTGTTCAAAAAATAATAACCAACATGAAATCCAAGCATCCAATTCATAGACATAAAATGACGTCTGAAAAAATGGCAACTAAAATGGCATTTGATGGCATCGCGCAACGCAGCTGTCAAAAGATACAGAGTATCAAAAAATCTGAAAAATAAATATGTATAGTAGTCCATGGATTTTGTCTTTTTAACATGTAAGAGCGTTTATACTTATAAACGGCAAAGTCGCAATTTCCAATGTGCTATTTGAAGCATATAAATAAAACTGTAAACACAATGATGAATGAAAAACGAGTAAAAGGTAAGAAACCTTTTTCTCGTTTTTCACCTAATTCTAAAACTTAATCTGAGTTTTAAAAGGTGCGACCGACGTTGCCGTTCATAATATATTTATAATTATTCTTTTAATGCACAATGTAATCGATTGTGAAGTAAAATTCGGTACCAATATCTGGCAATACTAATAAAACCAAAAACAATTCTCCACAATTTTCAATTCAGTCTCACTGAGTCTCACTTAAACGTGAAAAAAAAAACAAATGTCAAAAGTTGTAATTGTAAATGAGTGATAGCGTTTCTGGCACTCCCTTTTCCTCGATTATTGATAAAAACTACATTAATTGGAGCGTGAAATACTCTAATATGCACTTCTAATAATATAATTGGTTCAATCAAACATGTGTTATTGATCTCTGATGCATAAGTGGTCTATTATAAAATAGCACAGTGTAATCAGGTAACTACCTATTTTAGTGTTTATAATATTACGTTGATGGTACATAGAATTACTCTATATATATATAATGAGAGTTCAATGGGTTGAATAAAGTGAATACCTGTGCATGCGTATAATCTATGCATTACATATCTATGAACTGGCCTTCAATAAGGAAGGATACGCATACGATAACGTAAACAGGATACTCTGCATTATCTTTTTGTTCGCACACCACTTTGTATGGGTGTAATTGTATTTAGTACCAATAGTTTACCGATTACGTTCCCATCGAAGGTAGCAAGAACCTCAACATAATAACATTACCCTTTGTTACCGTATGCAGGGTTTAGCAATGTAATGAAACACATACATTTCGGTTTTTAAAATGCGCCAACAATCAAATTCTATTTTAGCCTAAATTTACGGCCCTGACATGGCCAATCAAATTCCTCTCCAAAATACCAATATCAATTGAATTATGGTGATATCATGATTTCTATATCCAATTGTTATTATAATACCTTTTGTTGTATGTATTGCTGTACTTAACTGGCTTTGTTTTTGAACAATTTCTCCATTTTTGCAGAATCATGTCTACAATACCAAGATCAGGTCATATCAGTCAGCAAAAGCTGGCTGAAAAACTGATTATACTGAATGATAGAGGAATTGGTATGCTGACTCGAATCTACAACATCAAGAAAGCCTGTGGAGATGCTAAATCTAAACCGGGATTCCTTTCAGATAAGGCTCTAGAATCGTCCATCAAAAACATTGTAAGAAGGTTTCCTAACATAGATGTGAAAGGTCTGCAGGCCATCACAAATATAAGAAATGAAATTATCAAATCCTTATCTTTGTACTACTATACATTTGTGGATCTGCTTGATTTCAAAGACAATGTGTGTGAACTTCTCAACATTATGGACGCTAGCCAGGTTACATTAGACTTGACCTTAAATTATGAACTGACAAAGAATTATCTTGACCTTATCACCACATATGTAGCACTGATGATTCTGCTGTCAAGAGTAGAAGACAGGAAAGCAGTGTTGGGTCTTTTCAATGCTGCCCATGAGATGGTTCACAACCAAATTGACCAAAGCTTCCCCCGATTGGGTCAAATGATATTGGACTATGATACCCCACTGAAAAAACTGTCAGAAGAATTCATGCCACATCAAAAATTGCTGTCTAGTGCACTGAATTCATTATGGCAGGTTTATCCTGCAAGAAATTTAACTGCAGAACACTGGAGATCAGAACAAAAGCTGAGTTTAGTCAGCAACCCTGCACAACTTTTAAAGCCATCAGAGACAAACACTATGTCTTGTGAATATATTTCTTTGGAATCTTTGGAGAGATATGTCATATTTGGCTTTGCTCTTTGTCATCAAATGTTACAGCAAGATCACGCAAATAAAATGTGGGTGTGTGCCTTAGAGTCTGGCTGGGTAGTGGCCTTGTTCAGAGATGAGGTCATTTATATACACAGTTACATTCAGAGTTTCTTTGATGGCATAAAAGGATATGGTAAAAGAATCTCAGAGGTTAAAGATTGCTACCACCATGCTGTTCAGAAGGCTGGTTACAAGCACAGAGAGAGAAGAAAGTTTCTGAGGACTGCTCTGAAGGAACTAGGCCTTATTTTAACTGATCAGCCTGGATTACTTGGACCAAAAGCATTGCTTATATTCATTGGACTCTGTTATGCCAGGGATGAAGTGTTTTGGCTACTGAGGCACAATGATAACCCTCCTCAAAAAGTCAAGGGCAAAGCAGCAGAAGACTTAGTTGACCGTCAGCTCCCCGAGCTACTTTTTCACATGGAAGAGCTAAGAGCTTTAGTCAGGAAGTACAGCCAAGTGATGCAGAGATACTATGTTCAATATCTGTCAGGCTTTGATGCTATAGCGCTGAACCTAATGATACAAAATTTACAAGTCAACCCTGATGATGAAAACATCATACTGTCATCACTTTGCAGTACTGCTGCTAATCTGAATGTTAAACAAGTTGAGGACAATGAGATCTTTGATTTCAGAGCATTCCGCCTTGATTGGTTTAGGTTGCAGACATACACATCTGTTGCAAAATCTGCATTCAATCTTGTGGAACAGAGAGAATTGGCACAATTTATTGACAAAATGGTTTTCCATACTAAAATGGTAGACAATTTGGATGAAATAATGGTTGAAACCTCTGACTTGTCTCTATTTTGTTTCTACAGTAAAATATTTGAAAGCCAATTCCACATGTGCCTTGAATTCCCAGCACAGAACCGTTACATTATTGCATTTCCACTTATTTGTAGCCATTTCCAAAACTGCACTCATGAGCTATGTCCAGAAGAAAGGCATCATATCAGAGAGAGAAGTTTGTCTGTCGTAAATATTTTCCTTGATGAAATGGCAAAAGAGGCTAAGAATATAATTACGACAATTTGTGATGAGCAGTGTACAATGAGTGATAAGCTACTTCCAAAACATTGCGCCCAGACAATTGCACACCTTGCCAATAGAAAGAAAAAAGATAAGAATAAAAAAAACACAATAGCCATAGTCCAACCGGGAGCTGAAAGTTACAGAAAGACTAGAGAAGATCTTACAACTATGGACAAGTTACACATGGCTCTGACAGAACTGTGCTATGCAATCAACTACTGTGCTACTGTCAATGTGTGGGAATACACATTTGCACCAAGAGAATATCTACATCAACACCTTGAGACTAGGTTTTCTAAAGCTCTGGTCGGCATGGTTATGTTCAATCAAGACACAAGTGAAATTGCCAAACCGTCAGAATTGTTGGTCAGTGTTCGAGCATACATGAATGTCTTACAAACAGTTGAGAATTATGTCCACATTGACATTACAAGAGTGTTTAACAATTGTCTTCTACAACAAACACAAAATACAGACAGTCATGGTGAGAAAACCATTGCTTCACTCTACACTCAGTGGTACTCAGAGATTCTTTTGAGAAGAGTAAGTGCTGGCAGTATCTGCTTTTCCATGAATCAAAAAGCTTTCGTAAGTTTAACTGCAGAAGGTGCCATTCCATTTAATGCAGAAGAATATTCTGATATTAATGAGCTAAGGGCTTTAGCTGAGCTTATTGGACCTTATGGTATGAAGTTGTTGAGTGAAACATTAATGTGGCATATTGCCAGCCAAGTTCAAGAGCTGAAAAAGTTGGTGGTACAAAACAAAGAAGTTCTCCAAATGCTGAGAACAAATTTTGATAAACCAGAAATAATGAGGGAACAGTTTAAGAGGCTGCAACATGTTGACAATGTGCTGCAAAGGATGACAATAATTGGTGTTATTTTGAGCTTCCGACAAATAGCTCAAGAGTCACTGTTGGATGTCTTAGAACGACGCATTCCATTCTTGATCAGTTCAATTAAAGATTTCCAGCAACAACTGCCTAGTGGAGATCCAATGCGTGTTATATCTGAGATGTGTTCAGCAGCAGGATTACCGTGTAAAGTGGATCCAACATTGGCGACAGCTCTCCGACAACATAAAACAGAAGTTGAAGAAGAAGAGCATTTAATTGTTTGCCTCTTGATGGTGTTTGTCGCCGTTTCGTTGCCAAGGCTCGCTCGTAGCGAAGGTTCATTCTACAGACCGTCACTAGAAGGGCACGCAAATAATATTCATTGCATGGCGCCGGCTATAAACCATATTTTTGGCGCATTGTTCACAATTTGTGGCCAGGGCGACATCGAGGATCGCATGAAGGAATTTTTAGCTTTAGCTTCTTCATCTTTGCTACGTCTCGGTCAAGAGACAGATAAAGAAGCAATAAAGAACCGAGAATCAGTGTATCTCCTTCTCGACCTGATTGTTCAGGAATCTCCATTCTTAACTATGGACTTGCTAGAATCTTGTTTCCCGTATGTATTAATACGTAACGCTTATCACGAAGTTTACAAACAAGAGCAGATAGCTCTCCATTTATAATGCCCTTTAAAAAGTTGACGAAAGACAAATTGCTTTAGTTTATGTTAGCCTCATATTATATATTATTTTTTAATATAATTATTACATTATGTCGCTATATAGACGAATACCGATAAAAAGTTATTGTTCAGATTTAAAGCACTTGATATTATTTTCAGAAAATATGCTATAAATTTTATTTACATTATTATGATAAACAATAAGTTATTCGAAACATATTTAGGCTTTAATGAGACTGTCGAAACTATTCCTTTCCGCATAGAACTTATTGGAGTATAGTTTTGATTATGTTAAGCTTGTATTTTAGATAAGAAGAAGTAATGTAAGAAACCTAAGTTCAATTTTGGTCAAAGAATAAAAATATCAACAATAGACAATGATGTAAGCAATGAGGTCATAACAATGAGTAATATTAAACCTCATAGGTTACAATGTGTAGAGATACATTTAGGTAATTAGTTATATAATTGCCTTTTTGCGCTTTTTTACTTTTAATATTAGATATTCCAAAAGTGAATACTTAGACAACGCCTAAAATGTCTAATAAACACTAAACATCAATGTAATTCTATCTAACATATTACCACCCCATTTTAATGTATGAGACGCCTGTCTAGCTTCATAATTCAATTATTTGGCTATTCTTCTAGTAAAAGACACCTATTTCTATGTTAGTTATAAAGATTTATCATGTAAGAGTATTTAAAATTTTATGAATATGCTTTAGTATATTTTGAGTTAAGCCCATTATTGCATTTGTTGAGATTATGACTAGATTAACAATATTGGAATAGTTTTTAAGTTTATACGTTATTGAGGGACATTAGTGCATGTGCAACTAGTTATAAACCAACAAAAGTCCATCACCGTTTTAATTCAAAACTCAGTATTTTCTATTTTACTTGATGTGTGTGCCTAAATTGTTTGTGTAACAACAAAAGTGACGTAACTATAAGGGGGAAAAACCAGCAAAATCCCACGGGTCCTCGGCTCAAGAGGCCCAAAAGAGCCCAGGCTGAAAGGCCGCAAACACAAGAGATGAAATATTACGGAATTTTGTAAAAAAGGTTAACGATAGAAAGTGATTTTTAAAATGCATTTAGTAGGGTGACAAAGTTGTGTGGTCAAAGTGTTTTTACGGGGCGGGGAAGTCCCACTCTATGAATTTGTCCCGGATCTTAGATGGTCTAATTACGCCACTGGACGAATAAGTAAATTACACCAACATGTCATGATTTCACAACAGTATTGGTAACATGAGCCTTCCGAAGTAGCGGAACAAAGTTACGAAAGTAGTCATGTATTATGACGGTGTCCAATTCGCACTACACGGTCTAAACGAGGCATATTTATATTCCGCACTACTAATAAAACATTAGTAGTTAATATGTAACTACTAACAAATAATAGGATACAACTAGTTGCTATTTTATAGTACAAGAGCAATTAGAATAATATTAAGGAAAATGATCAACTGATTTGTGACGCAATGTTTATAATAAGGGCACTGAATCGCACTTTCCTATGCTTCTAACCCGATGTGTTATACAAGAACGACATAATTGTATTGTATAAGTCTTGCAAAAATGGTATCTACGATTGATGATTTTAGACACATTTTTTTCTAAATTTCGACATGCAGTTGAACTGTTATTCATTGCATCGCCGATTCCGCCGATTGCGATCTCATTCCCGCTCTCGTTCTAGTGAATCACGGTTCTAAGTGACAGAATGGGATAAAAACATAGGAAATTGTGTTTCTGTGCGGCTAGATATAGTCCTACCCTAACTATTCTAGCCAGACACTGTCTGGACCAGGGATGGCCAATTTTTTCAGCTGATAGGCCCATTTTGCAAAGACAATTTTACATCAGGAGAAACATGTTCTTCAGTCAAGGCACGAGTAATGAATTGTAAAATTCTAATTGTATGAAATATTTTATGAACGATCAGTTTTGATTTTAGAGCAATTAGACGGGAGTAGCCAAGCGCACGCTTTCCCCCTCTGTGTGTGACGATTTTATTTTGGTGTGCGTATAGAATCGTGGAATTCTTCTCATGATGAGTGTATGTAAACGTGTGCTGTATATACCTCACCTCCCCCAAAAATGGCAGAAAAATTCTAATGTAAAGCTGGCAACTCCCATCTAATTGCTATGAGGTTTTATTAGTCCTATGTCTACATATAAGTGTCGCAGTCATAACGTATAACACGCCGTATAACAAATAGGCGCGGCCAATTTAAAAAATATCGCTGTTTTGAAATACGGCTACTTCACGTAGAGCTGGATCGTGATGTCGATATAATGTACAAAGCGGCGAAACGTTTAGCTTTATTGTCAGCAAGAATATTTTTGATAAGGTCATAAAAGTACAATTTTCTTAGAATTTTTAAAATAAAATACTTACATGCAATAATTTGTTATAATATCTACTGGTTAATACTATGGTAGCAAATAGGTTCTGAATGTTTTTAGCTTAATTTTTACTAATGTACTATGTTATCAACGTTATATTGTAATTGTTCACTTCTAAATTCAATGCTAAATTTCACTTAGACACCGGTGTCGTTGGGGCGCCATTTTTGTTGTAACAATCATGCAGCGCTACTTGCGGTGATAAATGAAACTAAAACTTTTAAAGCGGCGTATCAACGACGCGCCCGTTCGTATGTGAGCGCCATGTTACTAAGACGCTGTAAGTGACGAACGCGAAGTGGTCATTCAATGCGGCGTACTTTATTTCAGCCGAATTGAAATCTGACTGAACGAAAGGTAGCCGCATTTCAAAACAGCGACGTTTTTTAATTGGGCACGCCTATTTGTAATACAGTGATTTATACGATATGTTTACGACATATGTACTTTTAGTCATATTATTATTATTAAGGTCGCAAGTAAAAGTTCGACGTGTTGTCCATTCATGGTCTAGACACTAGACTAGTATGGCGTTCTGATTCTACTAACATTTTGTACACTGCTATCTATTGAATGTTTAGCTATTATAATTATGATACTTTTGTACCTTGTATATACAGATATATCCGTTTAATAAACTATTAAATCCTTAGTTTATTTGTTTTATTGTAGTCCTCGTTTTTATTTTTCTGGTATTTATAAGTTTATAATTAAAGAAAAAAAGCATAGATCAAAATTAGGTATGTAGTGTTAGGAATTATAATGAAATCAATAACTATATATCTCAGCAACAAAGGTAGCTGTGTGTATGAAAAAGAACGATCGTCCGTGCGCAGATCGAAAACCGCGCCGCTGCAGGACGGCAACAAACGTCTAAATTGAAAGTATTAAGGCAAGTAAATGCGATTCAGACCCGCCAGATGTGGTTCAATCCTTAAGTAGGTATGTATTTTCTTTTAAATAAGTACCGCATCATTTCAAAGAATGTGGAGAGAATTTAGCCTACTATAGATACTACACAGCCAGACGGGTTGGTTATGTAGGTACCTATTTAAATAAAAATACAAAATTCATGTAAAATTTATTGTTTTTTTATTATTTTGAAATCACATGTTGTAACATTCATCTTGTTAATTAAAAATATTCACATTGTCATTTAAATAATCTATTACGGTAATCTAGCTTACACTTAGGAGAAATAATGCCATTGAGTACTACTATTGGCGAATTTAATGTTTATCCGCCATTACACGATTGGTCAAGTCATTCCTACAACAGAAACATTACCCTCAGTTTACATACATACAAATATACAGAATTATAGTACATTTACAAGAACTTGCATATTGTTTCGACATTCACTAATAAAATGGCATTAATATGGTATACTTATATGACCGATTCTTAACATTAAAATGTATAGAAATAATAAAAATACATCATGCTCTTTGGCTTGCACGACGGAAAGTAATAATACTACGTAATTATGATTGTTAACATAATCTCATATTCTATCAAAGAGATCAATTGAACTGTACGACAAAGTATTCAGTTACAGGGGGACAGGAGCAGTTTGTGATATGCAACATCGTTAGGTCGCACCCTTCAGAGAAGCGTAACTTGAGCTACGACTGTTTGAGCATTTTATATCATATAATTATTGCCATTAAGCTAAAAATTGCTTGTAATATTTGTCACTTTATGTCTTTAAGGGTGCGACGTGTACAACTATACACCAGTAACGCAATATTTGTTTTTCAATATCGTCTTTTGAGCACACAACGCCACGAAACATACAACCAACAACTCATACAATCACAAAGTAAAATTGGGAATGAGTTTATAAAATGTTCACAGTAAGATTGAACGATTCAGTCTAATAACATTTGATCATTTGGCAATATTGTTAAATTTCACATTATACTACTTAAAATAGGATAAACAACAAAACGAATACAAAAGTACATTAATCGCCATAGGAAGACTAAATGCAAATTTTGAAAATATGTTTGTATTTGAGCCCTTTACGAATAAAATTATCAATATTATACTTATCATGAATGCATTATTATCAAGACGGAGCGAGAAACGAACAACTAACGCTTAAAGGAACAGGAATACAAATCGGTATGATGGCACCTCGACATTCCACTTACGTTATATTAAATACGTTAAAAATAACTTTATATAAAAATTACAATTACGGAGATTCGAGTAAAACAATGCGGTTAGGTAGTTTACAATTACCTCTATCGGTACCGTTCGGGTCTATGGTCGTATGATATTTATACATCGTAGCCTTTGTATACCTCTCCATTTATATACAAAAATATACATAAATGTCCGGTCACAGGAGCAACACTCTACTACTGAACAGTTAAAAGTATCACTGGTTCACGAGAACATCGCGCCGTACCTCCGGTTCCTTTCTGTATAAAAATAATAATTTGATAGATCACGCGTCGCTCGCCGACGTCACTCGAGAGGGTTAATTCCCAAAATATTCTCTGAAACATGACGTCACCGAACATAATTACACATTTTCTTCTCTATTTATATCTAAAGGTACCGTCGTAATAAGTCGCTAGCTACGGAAGATATTTCATAGAAATACATATAAACCAGTAGTGTCGCGACAAAACGTCGACTGACGGGATGACGTCATGTTCCATAGAACACGGAAGTACCCTCGAGAGTTCAGAGGTTAGACTTGAGCAAATGACGTAACCGAGCTAGTCGTCCTTGGTGTCGCGTGTCGGGCGCGCGGGGGGGCGCGCGGGGTGCGCGGGGTGCGTGACGGTGAGCGCGTCGGGCGAGTGCAGCGTGATGGTGGTCTGCGAGGCCACAGTGGCGGTGGGCGCGTCGGGCGCGGGCTCGCGGTACACGTAGCCTAGCAACAGCGGCACGCCCGGCGCCAGCGCTACCAGCTCTAGCTCGCCGCCCACTGCGCCGTACTCGTACTGTCAGACCTTCTGCGGCGGCCGCATCTCGTACGACTGCGGGTATGCGTTCGCGTATGGCTCGCTGCGTCGCCCGCTCGGGCCCGCTGGCGCTGACGCTGAGGAATTACACCATTTATTTAGTACCAAAATAACTTCGATGAGTATAAAATAACAGTAAATTTAGAGAAGAAGGGCACAACGATAAAAATAGAATGCAGTACTAACCAGGGTCCCGGTGCGGGTAGGTGAGCGGCGGCGCGTAGCCCTTGTGTCCGCGCGCGCGCCGGTGTCCGTGTCGCGGCGCGGCGCGCGCGGGGGAGCGCGGCGCGGCGCCAGAGCCGTGCGCATGGCGCATGCGCCGCAGCGTGTTCATCGGTCTACGGAGCGTCTCCGATAATCGTCTGCAAATAACATGATTCCCATTGAAAAATTAATAAACTGTATTATCTTACACTATTAAACAACACATATTTTTTTATGGAACACTTTACAAAAGAAAGTACTTCTAGATTTTAAATTTAACACAGTAATTCAAATTCATGTCTAAATGTGTTATTTTTATTTAAATAATATGATTTTATAAATTACTAAAATCTACTGTCACACAATTATAAGGCTACTAGAGTTCGTAAGCTGAGCAAAGCTGAGCTTTTTGCTAGTAAAATTAAGAACGAATTTAATTAAAAATTCTATACTAAGTGAAAAACTTACAACTATAACACAAATACTAAATAACGTAACAAGTAATACTAGGAGATGTGACAGTACCTGGCGGGAGGCCGCTTCGGATTAGAAGAAGGCGTGTGTACAGCGCAGCACTTGACGAAGGCCCCCATACACACGATGAGAGCGACGCCCGCGAGTAGCACGGCCCACCACTGCTCAATGACCCACGCTTGTACCGTCTGTAGTGTGGCGCGGTTTAACAGCAGGTTCTTCAGTCTGGCGAGGGGACCCTCCGCGTCTACCGCGCGACACTTGAGGAATACGTCACAGTAGCCCTGAACACACAAACACAGGGATTAATATATATAAATATATTATATTGATGGGATTATTTTGTCATTTGGAGATAGTTTACTATTGGAAGATGTATTGTAAATAAGGAGGATTCAAAAGTTGTACGTTTATGTTCTTTGAAAAAAATAATAAAAGAGTTTGAACATTCAAAGTATATAAGACTAGTAGAATATTTTAGTGAAAACAATCTTTTTTATTTTTTTTATTTATACCTACATTTTTCTCATGTGAAATTTATAAAAAATAATAGAACATAATATTATAATAACTATCAAAGAGATTTATCTATCTATAAGGTTCAAAGTTGCCAGCAGCATGTCTCATTCTGCAACTCTTATACCCCAATATAAAAATAATACAAACCTGGAAGTTATCGCAAGGCGAGCCTGGGCGCAAACTTATACCACCAGTAGGCAAGCCAACCCGACTTGCGAAGTCAGCCGTGCTCTGGCACGAGTCGGCCCGCGGGCCGGTCTGGCACGCTAGCTGGCAGAGCGCGCGCCGGTCCACTACGGCCGACACGCCGTCGCCTAGCGACCGTGGCGCAGACGACAGGAAGCATTCCGTCATGTTCCAAGCAAGACAGATAGAGCCGCTGCACTCACCGTTGATGCATAATTGTGTACCTGGTGTTAAGTATAAGGTTTAAGTATCGTGCTTTTTTTTATTAAATTAAGATATATTTATATCTAGACACGGTGGCCAAAGGCACTTAAATCAAATTTTGGTCTAAAGTTGCAAAAATACAGTCACCGTGATTATCTACGGTATACCAGCTGGAATAAGCACGTAAGTCCACGAGGCTTAATTAAAATTTAATTGTCGATTGTACCATAAAACTTATATCAAAGCTGTAGGTCCAAAGAGGTGACAATAAGGACTTAAAATTGATTTAAGTGCTTTTTCCTTCCGTATCTAGGTATATTTCTTTACTTTTCTTCTCCAGGGACTGTACTCGCGATCTCAATATTCGATTGATTGATTTCAATATCCTTATCAAATGTTTGGTAATGTAATTTTTCAAATCACTACATAGTATAAAACAAAGTCGCTTTCTCTGTCTCTATATCCCTATGTATGCTTAAATCTTTAAAACTACGCAACGGATTTGATGCGTTTTTTTTTAATAGATAAACTGATTCAAGAGGAAAGTTTCCTATAAACTTTCCTCTTATGTATTACATACATACCACGCGGGCGAAGTAGCGGGCGGAAGCTAGTATTCAATAATTATATCAACATGGCGAATAGACATTCCTAGTGTCTCACAAGAAATGAAAGACTCAATATATAATGCGAAAGTATCAATATAGAGTTATGTACATTCAAATCTCGGACACATAGTTAAAATTTTTTGTTGATTGTTTCTCTAAAGGTGAATGGAGGCCCCGGAAAAATACGTCATGCACCATCCAGTAATGGCTTCTGTCTTTTAGTAAATAAAATAATGCTATTTTGTTTTTGCTTTCAAAGATATCAACATCATCATTTCACCCATAAACGTCCCACTGCTGGGCACGGGTCTGCTCCAAGGAATATGAAGGCCTACTATACCACACTGGCTAGATGTTCTTTGTTTCGAATTTTCATTCTTTTTAAAAAAAAATAGGATAAAAGAAATAAGCGATCAGAATCCATATTTCGGTTTTGCATGTGAAGGGTTGACAAAAATGAAAAAGTTTCACCTCTAATATTAATGTATAACACGTACCATTATTGCACTTGGTATGATTAGCCATAGCCCTAGGTTCGGGGCAGTCGGCCGAGTTTCCAGAACAGAACGAAGCGTGGCTACACTCCGTCGCCTCCTTACACGTCTTGTTGCGGTACGCCGGCTCGAACTGACACGTGTCCGCGTGACAACATGGGCCTTGTGATGGACTGGAATTAAAATATACGTATAGAATTACAAACGATAATAAATAATATTAACTTATTCTTTAAGATAAATTTTAGAATAATAATACAGCTAACTTATTGATCTAGGGATCTAGAAGCATAGGTACAATTACGACTTTCGTTGATTTCCAATCTCCAAATATCTAATGTTTTTCCATAAACTAAACAACTCTACTGAACAGAAGTATGAACATGTATATCTTTCAGAGACGCGGGTTTATGTCGTTTTTTTTATATAAAAAAATCAGCAAAGAGTTCTTATTTTAATTTTGATCGTGTAGACGAGTATCTATATATTTTTGTAATTATCTCTTAAGACTGATAGGTACAGGCCTACTAGGCATTACAAGTGAACTTACCTGCATTGAGTATTAGCTTTCCTGGTACAACCTTTGGCAGTGTAGTTTTTCTCCTTTTCCAACGCACTAAGCTGTCGTGGATAACAACAGCGATCCTTACATTCGTTCTCATCATAACCTGCAACGAAACATTATGTTGGAGTTAACATTTGATCTGTTATGCAACAATTTCATTACACTTTCGAACGTTAATTGTGAAAGAAATTGTTTATTTTGAAGACAAAAATAATTTGAATGCCTTTTCTTGAATATATAACTGCCTCGTTGGCGCAGTGGGTAGTGTATACGACTGCTGTGCAAGAGGTACCGGGTTGAATTCCCCGTTCGGGTGAAAATGGTATTGGGCTTTTCTATTATGAAATTCTAGTATTTTCGAGATTTTTGAGATTTTCCCGGAGTTTGGTAAACAAATGTTCCCGGTTCATGACAATAGGCTCGCCCGGGGGTGGGTGTGATAAACCTCTGCCTACCCCTTCGGGGAAAAAGGCGTGATGCTATGTTATGTTCTTGAATATGCGTCATACATATTTTATAGTTGTTTAAATGTTCCCGGTTCATGACAATAGGGTCGCCCGGGGGTGGGTGTGATAAACCTCTGCCTACCCCTTCGGGGAAAAAGGCGTGATGCTATGTTATGTTCTTGAATATGCGTCATACATATTTTATAGTTGTTTAATTGTTGTGTATTAACCTTCTAAAAAGGATGTTGTATATGCATAAAGACAAGCCTTAAAAACTTCCTCCCCCCCTCAGTCTGCAGGTATAGGAAGTTTCATTCGATTAGCTGGTGGAGGAGAGGGGGAGGATGAAATAAGAATTCTTGCGACCAAAAACATGATCTATTTAATATTGAAAGGAACCACTTACCACAATCACACTCCTCCCCGACTTCAACGATCTTGTTCCCGCAGAAGGCGCCCGCGCTGGCCGTGAGACAGTTGCGCTTGCGTCCGTCGCGCACGGCGTCCAGCACCTGACTGATGTTGCCGATGCTGCAGGACGAGAAGCGACTGTTGTTGGGCCGGTCGCCCGACGTCGCCGACGCGAACATTATGAAGTTGCCTTGTTGGCCGCCCGGACGACACTCCGATGGGTAATCGTGCTAGATAAGAAGCATCTCTTTAAATTTACCACACGTAAGTTTTGCAAATGTTTGTGTGTTTTAGAAATTAAATTTTATAATAGAAAAGTATAGTGGCTTCCTCTTCGCCTGATGGAAAGCTAAAAAGGAGCCCAGATTGCCTGACAGCTGACAACGCTATGCTCCAGGAAGGAAGGATCCAGTACATTTACAGACTACTAGGCTCTTGCTTTGTAGAATTGATGCGAAGATCGTCACTCCACCTGCCCCCCTAGACAAGTGACAAATCGCTGATTCTATTCGAAATATTTAAATGTCACTTCAATACATTTGAACAATTCCCTGACATAAACTATCGAAATGTCACGTGATCAATGTATTAATTTGACATTTCCATAGAATATATAGATCGAATCGATTGCCACTTGACGAGAGGCTGGTCGGAGGACGCGACACTACGCTAAGTATCCATATAGGATATCAACTCACCGGTGATCCAAAGTTATGTCCGATCTCGTGCGCAAGAGTCAGTTGACTGACTTTGGGCGGCACTCGGCTGTTGTAGTTGACGAATGTGATGATGCCGGTGTTGAGCGATCGTTTGGTGCTCTGGTACATGCCTCCTATAGTCTCTGTATATGTTTTGTACTTCTCGCATATGCCGCCTGATGCTCCGCTTGCACTCGCCACCCAAGCCAAACCTAGAATAAAAATATTTTTGAGTTTTATAACCACGCCCACTTTTAATAAGCTCTGTGTCGTACGCAAATAATTATAGATTGACTAGCTGGCAACTCCACCTGTTCGCGTAAAACAGTATTTTAAGTTAGACCTCTAATAGGAGGAATTAATACTAATACTTGGTGAAAACTGCATTCAATTCCATGCAGTAGTTTTTATGTGATGCGCCTACAAATATACAGACAAGCTCTAAACTGTTGTTTTGGCTTTTATGTTTCTAAAAAAGAACCCCCATATTATTTTTTCTTCAATATCTATCAATTACAGAACAGACCCATTCAAATTTATTATCTGTATTATATTATAATAGATTTGATTATAGGCTGATAAAGAAGTCGCTAAGTGTTTCTGGTATAATCCAAGAGTATATACCTAGCGTTCCTCCAGTGAAGTCCCTGTATGTAAACACGTATGCGAGACAGAAGTCCTCGTGGTTGCCAAGCGAGTGCAGGTTGAGGAAATTGGACACGTCGATGTTCTCCAAACAGAACTGGTTCGGTTCCGCTGCGAAGTCGTGCGTGTTACACATTGAGTCGTCGTCGATCTGGAATTAACAATAAAGTATAGGTACATAAAACATTACACTCCTTTCTGGCAATCGGGTTAAATAATCTTCAACCTTACAATTTACTTAACGAGACTAATGCCTAGTGTTGTTAAGGGCATTAGTCTTGTTAAGTAGTTTATGTATGCTACGGTATACATGCGTTTTGAAATCTACACTAATATTTTAAAGCTGTAGAGTTTGTTGGTTTGATCGCTAGGATCTCAGAAACTACTGATCCGATTTGAAAAATTATTTTAGTGTCGGATAGCATATTTATCGAGGAAGGTTATAGGCTATATAACATCACACTACGGCCAACAGAAGCTTAGCAGTGGCCAAACAAAAGCGACGGGAGCGAACCCACGGGGTTTTTTAGTTACTTTTATTGCTGACTGTACCACGTGAAGTGAAATGAAATCTCGTTTATTCATCTAGGTTACAAGGTAACACTTATGAAAGTCACAAGTATGTAACAGGTTATCCGAAAACTAGTGTCAGCAAATTTGCCTACGTGAACGATTAAACAGTACATATCAATTATGTTATAATAATTGCGGGAAAAAAACTGTATTAGAAGTGTTTTATAAAAAAATAACCTAATTCTGGTGGACTTACCTTAATTCTTTGTACTTCAAACTTGATGTTCCGATGTTCCAAGCGACCATCGAATCTGGAATGACTGTATATGTAGTTGACGGCAGTTACGTGGTGTGATATTAGAGATAGGATCTCCTCTCGCGTTTTCATGTCCACTTCGCTTTTCTTGCTGGGGTCTCGATGCTGGAATAAACGAAACATTTTAAAATCTTATTATAAAATACATTTTGAATATTTGGCAGATACGATGACGACAGACAGACATGAGATGACGTACATGACATTCTAAGACTACAATTATATTTTGGATTAATTGGAAGCTGTCAAATAGAGCTCCAAATTTTCGGCTTCTGTCTGGAAGAGCCACACTTATCCCTGAATTCTGTGGTGTCCACCATTAATAATAATATGCGTTTCTTTTTTTTTTTTTGTAGGCTGATAAAGATAAACAAGCCAAATATTTTGATTAAGCTCACGACATTGTCGACATGTGGGATATGGACTCAGCAGTCATTGTACCGATAGTTGTGACAGTCAACGGCCTAGTAGCATAGAGCCTCGATACAGAAGGCAGTGCTCCTCGACACGGCACGTATTGTGAGGAGGTTCCTTTCTCTGGAGCCCTAACCGTCGGCACCTTGGACTCTGTTCCCTATGTCGGCGGGCCCCCCACATTATTTTTATACTCTTAAATGTATTTTTATTTTATATTTAAGAAATTAATTGAATAAAGGAAATAATATGCGTTTAATTCTTCCACAAACTACATATAATGGTGTTTTGTTCGGTATAATGTAATTACAAGTATATATTAAAACTTAGTGAGAGCTGGGGTTTGTACTTAGTAGGTACAGGGACCCGTGTGACAAATCTCCAGGCTCTCTTCATTATGATAGGGGTATATATTTAACTGTCCACCATTATGTAGTATTTTCGAAAATTATTTTGTATTATGTATTTTTTTTTACCACATTCACACAGCGCCATCTAGTCCCTAAGTAAGCAATTATATTTGCTTGTGTTATGGGTACTTAATAACTGATATACTACTTAAATACTTCCTTTAATTTTTTTGTAAATACATACATATTATAGATAAATTACACCCAGACACAGAACAAACCTTTATGCTCATCACACAAAGATTTGTCCTGAGTGGGGATCGAACCCACGACCTCCGGCTTAGCAGTCAGGGTCACTAACCACTAGACCAACAGGCCAGTCAAAATTTATTTTAATGCAAACTTATCGGAAGGATAGGAATAATTGGGCTGTGGGCTTTCCTTACTCCAATAGGAGACAGGCGTTTTGTAGTTGATTAACGGGGTAGTCATGAGGACAAAGATATTCGCGGCCTTCAGCCTTCACTCCTCAGAATCTAATTTCGTTACATAACCTTCGAATCCCATTAATAATAAACAACATTGCAAATATAAATAAACACATCCCGCCAACCGGAGTCAATGTTTGTATGAAAAAATGACTTACATCCGGGAATCCCTCCCTGACGTGTCGCCATATGAGGGGGTCCGTCTGTATATATAAAGAGCACGTGTTGCGTTTGTCAATGGGAGCTCCGCGCCGCGACCGCGAATGTTCCCCCGTGTTCGCTGCACGGGAGTATTTGTTGTAATGGTGGAAGTCCCAGTATCTGAAACAAAATTTCATTACTTCGGTAATATTTATATATATTCCCCGTATTACATTATAATACTTATATAAATCACAAAAATCCTTAGGCACACACAGAGATAAATAAAGTATTAAAATATTTATCTATATCAATAAATAAAATTGAAGTGTCAAAAATATTTTTTAGAGAAAGCATTATAACAAAAACAAACTTTTTTAAGTTTTAGTCTGTCTGTTTGGTTGTTTGAGGTAAACTACTGAACCGATTTAGACGCTATATATCTAATGCCACAAAGAGTAACTTAAGCTACTTTGATTTTGGAAAAGAAATCTATTAAACTGAAATCGCGAACATAATTGTGGGTACAGCTTAATATAATACAAATTTCAGCTCTCTAGGTTAAGGGGAGTTCTAATCTAATTTGCAAGTATCAACCTAAACAAACATACTATGAGATATAAGCTTGTAAAGTTATTTTGTTCCTATGAGTATAGCCAGCACAGGGATTTATATTCGCGTGTGATGACACACCTATGGGAAATTTCCTTTTCTTCTAAAATCTCTAGATTTACCACTATTTACAACCAGTAACATACACTTATGCAATCTTCTCCTATGTGGAGTATGTAAGGCTCTGAAACTACCCAATTCAGTGAGGAATCTTGTTGGGCCCATCCTCTTAGACAAAGAAAAACCATTTGTGCCCCAACTTTATCAGACGTCTCCAAATATCAAATCGAGGCGTCTAGATACGATCTTACTTCACAAAGTAGATACTATTACGTATTCTGTGATACTAGTTCCGATTTTTCTAGGTCTGATTTATTTATGACACGTTTAGATTACAATGATAAATGTCTATGATCTATTTCCGTAGAATTCTGTCGACTTGATTTATAGTCAGACATATTATTATATATGGGCTCCTGACATATTAATATTCAATACTTATATAATTATTTTGTTCAACTACTCTGTTCTATGGAGCCGTAAAGTTCACAAGTGGTGCTCCGGCAAGCGCAGCGTAGGAAGTCCACCTCCAAGCGAACAGATGATCTGATTCCAACCATGTAGAATCACGTTGGAATTTGTATGCAAGCCGCCTAAAACCGGTCCTATTGAAAATCTCTACAGAAGGTCTATTTCTAACAGTAGACGCCCTAAAGCTGAATTATGATGACGATGATGATGAACAACACATAGTTCTTTTCGCGTCAGATATTTTAATTTCTAAGTAAGACAACAAATAACAAACTAGCCATTTTTTTTCCTTTAATTTTATTTCTAGAACTTGTTTAAACAAAGATTCTAAAACTTGTTTAAACAAATATTGAAATAATTAAGCGATAATAAACCGTTTGAAAAGCCAATCTAGTTTGAGCGACATGTTGCACTCTTCGATCCAACGTTCGTATTTTTTGTTGGCACTCCGATCTTGGGGCAGCATGTGTGCGCGCATATGGGCACTAAAAAAGTCATATTTTTTGTAGCCAGTGCACTGTGTACACAAATTTCTTGTCAGCTTTGGGACACCGTAAATACTGACATGAAACGATATACCTAAAAATAGAATTTTATAATCAGGTACCTAAATGAAAACTAATGACAGATGGGGACAAAATTGGATGTGCTGTTGAAAATTTCTGAGTTAAGACAGCACCTATTAAAAGGGGAAGCGTGAAAAGAAAACCCCTAGTATAACGTGAAGGTAGTTTTTGTTAACAAAATTGAAGGAATATTCCCTGTCGTTCCTTTTCTTTCATATCGCGTCAAAATTGATATCTACGCTACTATTATTCTGAGTCCCTACTTTCTTTTGTAACTCAAAAATAAATAAGTACTTACCTATAAAGTTTATTTTCGTATATTTATTTATTTATTTGATAAGGTACACCAACAACGTATTTACAATAAAATTACCTATAGAAAAGTACCTGTATTACATAGAGGTTCAGTAAATACATCAATTATAGGTATACACATCACTCTCACTACAGATTACAATAATTCTAAAAACAAAATATAAAAAATTGGTTATTAAAGTAACAATGTTGACAATAAATAAAATTAATTAATTAGCAAATAGTATAGTATATATTCCTAAGTAGTTCAAAAAATATCAGTGTTTAGCAGAATCGTTTATATATCAATGAACAGCCAAGCGATTAATTAAACAGTTAGAAGTTCATTAAACTTTAAATTCATGAATTT
Source organism: Laspeyria flexula (assembly GCA_905147015.1). Taxonomy (NCBI): domain Eukaryota; kingdom Metazoa; phylum Arthropoda; class Insecta; order Lepidoptera; family Erebidae; genus Laspeyria; species Laspeyria flexula. The sequence continues at coordinate 4,823,506 of LR989958.1, forward strand.
ATATTAGAAACTACAGCTTTACTTAAACATACACTACATCTAATTAAAATAAACAGAAGTCTGAGTTACGATTCTTCAACTAACGAATCGTGAATATGTAGGTAATAGCCAGGAAAAGATCTAGGTCATGTCAGGTGCCATTTAACAGGGGACAAGCCTATTGCATTAGCCCGGACACGATTTAAAACTTCAGTCTGATACCTATCCGAATTTCGTGAGAGAAAAACCCAATAACGCTTTTTACCCAACTCGGGAACAGAACCCAGGACCTCTTGTGCAGGAGATCTGTATACACTCGTGCAACGCCACTTTCGGCAGTGGACATGAAAACTTAATAATAATTATTCATTCTTCTACAGGCTAGGAGTACCAATAACCGGCGAGCATTGTAAGAAATGGATTGATAAAAGTTGAAGAAGCGAAAGATGTCAGAAACATAGCAGGTGTAACGAAATAGTCTCTACCTACCCCTCTGTTATGATAGAGGCGTGATCTATACAACGTGCAAAAAAAACACGCAGCACAGAGTAAGTAATAGTACTGTACCAGTCGTTAATCTTGTACCACTAATCATGGATGGATGGAACCGTCTGCCACGTCACATCGGGCAATAAAAAAACTAGCCGTGTAAAGGAAAACTTATTTTGTTTATTATGGCTAGATCATCATTATCACAACCCATAAACGTCCCACTGCTGGGCACGGGTTTCCTCCAAAGAATTTGGAGGGAATTTAGCCTACTATACCACACTGGCTAGACGAGTTGGTATAGGGTGTTAGATGTATTTTATATCTGATTACTATTGCCTAGAAAAAGTTTTGAAGACGACTAAAAGTGTACGGTGTATGTATATTTGTATGTATCCTTCTACAAACCTTGGCGAATCATCCCGCAAGCTGTTAGGATGAGTTGGTGCTGACGCCGGCGGGTGATAAGCGTGTGTTGCCGTCGTCTGAGGCGCTGGTGACGGTGATGATAGACTGTCATCATCTACGCCTGAGTTCTGGATGCGTTCCATCCACTGCACCACATCGTCTGTGATCCCACAGCCACCGACGTGACCTGATGGAATAAGAAACATTTTAGACGTACTTTTGTGAACTTACCTTAGAACGAATACATAAAACTAATATTGTAAATATATCATCATCTGCATCATCAGCAACCCATTAATGTCCCACTGCTAGGCTCGAGTCTCCTCTCCTCTATCTAGAAAGCTGAGAGGGTTTAGGCCATAATCCACACACGCTGGCCTAATGCGGGTTGGTGGATCAGACATACACTTAGAATTACTTCTAGGGTAAGTATGTGGGTTTCCTTACGATGTTTAACCGTTAGCAGATGGTAAGTCACATGACTAGTACATATAAATTCCACAAAGTGAAATCCACATTGGTACTGCCGGTCGGAATCGAACTCGGACCACGTGTTTAGCACGCCGGTTACTTATCCATTCAGCCACCATCGCTTGTAAATATATATTTTGTTCAAAAGTAGATAGAGAAAGATAGAAAAATTGTAAGGAATCTACTACCTTTTTTACCCGACTGTCAGGACGGGTATTGTTTTTCGCGCGTATCTTGTATGTTTGTAAATTTCTTTATTCCCACGAATCTTCCAAACGGCTGGATAGATTTTGACAATTAGGGTATCGTTAGATTCGTCTAGAAAACCCAAGTGTCCTTAGATAGGTTTTAAGAATAAAAAGACTTAAACGGTGGGCTTTTGACGCCAAATTGTTAGAAGTTCAATTTTTTTTTTAACCAAACTTATCGAGTTTGGTATCAAAATAAAGGGAATCAAAAGGAGATTACATATATTCAAAAAGAGATTATACATAATTGAATGGTTCCAAATTGTAAGTAGTTCTATTTTTTTTTTTAACCAAACCTATCGAGTAGATTATCAAAATAAAGGGAATCAAATGGAGATTACAAATATATACATATGTTATGTATTTAAATTTAATCAGGAATAATAATATTACAATAAATGTACGGTATTTTTAGTGCGTTGCTCTCTGTTGATTTCTTGCAGTCGGGTTATTAAATTTTTTAAATTATATTTACTTGTTATAGGTACCACGACGGTAGCAAACATTCGTACGGCCCGCCTGATGGTAAGCGGTAACCTTCTTGATTGAATACCTGACCTAAAAGGTGTGTTTACACTTTTGGTATATATGTAGATTCAGTACCGACTATAGGTAGGTACAATATAATTATGAAACCAAATTGTGGTATACAGATTACAGTATAATCGGAGGAATTAGCTCTCATTAAAACAATAGTAGATAGGTACTTGGATTATCAATCTTTGAAAAAAAAAAAAAAATTTGAAGAAATTATTATTATCAATCTACTCTTTGTTCTGTAAGTATTAGATAAACACGTCGTTACTAAAGGTCTATTAAATGCTTGAAATAAAACCTACGAAGCATTTACATACCTAGTCCTGTTTTCATAACAGCTCAATTATTTGAGAAAGTTTGAGATCCCAGATATTTTGTCTAAAAACTAGTTAGTTCTTAAATGAACTCCATATTAATAATATAATTGTATTGGGTTAAACCAAACAAAAGAAATCTAAGTACAATTCTATTGAAACTCGTTCATCCTAAAGAAAAGGGTAAACAAGGTATTTTGTATGTGTGTAATAGTAAGTGAAGGCTCTGACACACCATGGGTACTCTAACAAACAGATAGAGGCAGCGTACGTGTCCCGAATACGATAGGTCGATTTATAGAGATTTATAATCCAGATCAGTCGTACACTTTTGAGTACAAAAATTAATTCCATGTGTCGCTCTACGAATGCATGAGAGAGAAAAATGAAACAGATATAATCAATACGGTGGGTGCTTCCCGATGGCACAATGCTGGAATATTCCACGAGATGTAGTACATGATATTTTAAATTATTCATGATAAATCCCAAGTTTTGCCGTTGGAGTTTGGGAAAGAAAAATACGTAGCGGACAACGTCCCGTGGCCCGAACAACTCGTGGCAAAATAAATACCGAATGCTGACACCAAACTCTTTTCTATAGCGCTATTCTGAGATTTATTTATCAACCGAGTTCCTGTTAGATTTATAACCGTAATATATATTAATCTCTTTGTTTTTTCCTCTCCGCGTTGAGATGTAAGTAATTACAACATTCAGGTCGATGTTTGGGTGATGTTTTGCCGTCTGTACATGACATGGACCTGTTGGGTAATGTATTATTTGGATTGTATGATTAATTAGACATTACCACGATACGATATAGAAAGAAAAAACCTGATGCCTGTAAATTAATAAACAATAAATATTTATAAGGTATACCTACCTACATCGAGAAAATGACATGAAAGCGATGGTGGCCGAATGTATTAGACCGCCATGCAACCGAGTTCGATTCCGACCAGCAGTACCAATTTGGATTAAATACACTGTGGAATTGATAGTCAAGTGACTTATCATCTGCTAACGGTGGGAATGAACATCGTGAGGAAACCCACATACTCTAGAAGAGATTCTAAAGGTAGGTACTCCGCGATAGTATAGTTTCTGAAAACACTGTAACTCACAGAAGACAAAAATCCATCCAGGACCAAAAAGGTCCTCTATACTATGTCTTTGTACAAAATGACTGTCGTCTACCAAGCGTACTACGGTCGAAACAAGCTAAATTCCAACATTGAATAGGAAACTCATAATGACGCATGAAAAGTACAATGCAAGCGAATAGCAAAGTATTTAAAATTAAAAAGTGCTGAATAGTGAAGTTTTTTTAGCTCGTGTGTGTCGTGTTAGAGCACATTGGCGTTTCGCATCCGGGCGGACTGCATTTTAACGAACCTCCTGCGCGAGTGCGCCGCGGTACCGAGATAACGGAAATTACCGGCTGCTGGCGTACATCTCCCGCCGTTAATGCCTACCAGCTATTCAAATCTGATATTTATTCGCACTTTTGAAACTGTATTACGTTCATCATTAAAAGTAAGTAGATATTATGAGGCGTTTATAGTTAAAGTATTGTAGGAATCTGGGTAAAAAGCTTTGTCGAATATTATAGATTCAAAATTCAAATGAAAACCAAAATTGAAAATTTTACTAAATCCCCGACAAGCACTGATAACATTGAAACGGCTGCATAGATTTTGATAAAACATATTTAAGAACCATCACGATCATGTCAGCTTTCAAACAAAAAAAACTTTTGTGAGTTTAGGAGCTGCAATGCCACAGACAGATGCACAGACGCGTCAAACTTATAACACCCATCTTTTTCGTCGGGGGTTAAGAATTAGGTTTCATTTGATTCTATTCTATTCTAACAACCTTCAAATGAAACAAGTAGATATATAATGGCGTAAACACAGACTAAGAGAGGGAGAGAGATTTTTGAATACTTAGCATATCATCAGCAACCCATTAAGTCCCACTGCTGGGATCGGGTCTCCTCTCCTCTAACTAGAGAGCTGAGAGAGTTTAGGCCATAATCCACTCACGCTGGCCTAGTGCAGGTTGGTGGATCAGACATACTCATAGAATTACTTCTAGGGTATGTGGGTTTCCTAATGATGTTTTCCTTCACCGTTAGCAGATGGTAAGTCACTTGACTAGTACATATAAATTCCACAAAGTGGAATCCACAATGGTACTGCCGGTGGGGATCGAACTCGGACCGCGTGATTTGCACGCCGGTCCCTTATCCATTCAGCCACCATCGCATCGTACTTAGCATAAGTCAGTTTTAAATTAAACAAGTCAATATTCACTATTATTCACCCATAAGCACTTGTAAAATGTCTTACAGATAATTCTTGGTCCCTTCTACATTAATATCGAAGCAGCTGCTTAGAACGTACGCAGAGAAGGCTACAAGTTACCAACAAGTTTTAATAAGGACTATGAAGTATAATGAAGTATAATAATGAACTCGTTACCAACCGGTTCTAATTGAGATACAGTACGGACGGACTTACACTATAATACAATTGATATCAGATTAGTTGTACGACAAACAATGACTGTTCTTGCTTTTATTCTCCATATTAATTGTAATATATTTTTTTTTTTTTAAAGACAACGCCCGCACTAGGGAACAAGCCCTGTGTTGCGGGGAGTTTTACAAACATGAAACTAACGGACACAAAGTACACCCAGACTAGAAACAAATATCTATAAATCACACAAATATTTGTCTCGTGTGAGAATCGAACCCACGTCACCCAGCACGGCGATGTAGTGGCGAGGCGACCACCTTAACCACTGCGCCACGGTGACAGTATTTTTTTATTAACAAAAACGTATTAGAGTTTGTTGCGTATGCGGGCCAGGTGGAGATTTACAATGCTAGGGACAGGGAGTTACACTATAAACTATAATACAATTGATACCTGAATAGGTATGAGACAAACAATGACTATTCTTGCTTTTATTCTGCATATTAATTGTGATAATGGTGCCAGGTGGAGATTAACAATGCTAGGGACAGATTAAAAGGTGCTTACAACATTGAAGTTAATTATCTCTTTAAGTTTCTTTTCAAGAAGAACACATTATAGGTAATGACGGGGAATCATTCTGTAGCAGGAAAGGTTGGAAAAATCCGGTATAAATTACAAGGAAGACTACAAACAATCCATTATAATTATGTTTTAGATCAGCATTTGCCCGCTGCTTCGCTGTCATAACACGATATATTAAACTACATCCTGTATAGTCTGTAGCATTTTATGTATGAAATAATTTTGCACACACGATCTAGCCTAACATATTCGCTTAGATAATTTAGATTTCTAATAAAGGCATACAAAATAGGCAAGGAAGGATCACATACAATTCCAGTTATCCTGCTCGATCATAATTCAAATATCGAAATAGGCTACACCGTAATATAAATAACAAGTAATGGTAATAAATTCGATTCAAAATATTACATTTATCATGCAAATACTCTCGACGAAACCCGGCTTGGGTGTCCGATAGTGAGTCGAGAACTCGAGACTCCGTACAAAAATAAATACATGGCAGCCGAATTTGTTTGATTACCATTCAGTCTGATCGAGTCATGAACTAGGAATAAATCTAACTTTTTACCATCCTCATCAGTTCCGTGTTTAATAAAAGTTTTGATTATACGATCCTATTTTTCTGAGAAGTCTTGTGAGCTAAACTAGGAACAGATAGACATTTTTTCCACTCCATGTGTAAAAGCCAGTATAATATGATACGATATTAAATAAGCATATCAAAATAAAAGAGTGAAGGTATGAAATCTAATTGTGTTAACATTTTGAAAAAATTAATTACGAAACTAATTTTGTTGAAGCAGGACGAAATAATCCTGTAGCTACCTAATAAACTTATAAGACAGATCATAAGTATTTATAAAGCTCGGACTACTCATAGTTTGACTTCCAAAGATTGAAGTTTAGGAACTGCAGGCGGAACGGAATGCAGTCCGCTCGTTCCAAAACTATTGGATAATTGAAAATTATATCTAACAATGGCATTCCCAAGTAGTAAACTGGAATCTCAGACCAGAAAACATTATTTATCTAATAACCTTTTAAGCCGCTATTTTAGGTACATAGGCATTGGCAAACAACCATGCGGTCTGAATGACACTTGGTGGACTGATACCGTACAGACGTTTGTAATGCCTAGCGCATACCTTACGCGTTGTCAGCCGTTATAAAGTCACCATTATGGTGGAGAGATGACCCTAAGACCTATATAATGATCAGTGCGATGACCGGAAAAGCACGCACCAGGAGGAGTTTTCTCAGTCCACGTGCAAAATATGAACGAGTATTCCTAGTTCCTGCTTCTCTCATGAAGGCCTTAATAATACACAGAGCGACAAATATACGTTTAAGTAGGTATATATTAGATATGCTCGTAGATACCACGAAAACCACCCTTCACGTACGCGAGGGATACGGATACAGTTATTAAATGAAGCGCTTAAACAAGATTGTGTACCTACATTACAGCAGTTTGTGTAACGAAACGCGAATCTTGAGTTTGGACATATTAAATTTGTGATGCTCTGCCAACGTGAGATGAATTCGAGAGGTATTTTCTCTGTTAAAACATTTGGTTTATTTAGAATTTCACTACAGTCTAGAAGATACAGGAATTTAAACACTACAAAATTGTTTACCTAAGTCTCGTACAGATCTTATGTAAATATTTGTGTCAACACACGGATAGTAACATAGGCATGATTGTGTTGAATTTTAAAAAGATTTACAAGGAAGTTTATTACATAGAACTTTATTAAACATACATACATACTAAATCTGTGGACGTATTTTAATCATCGTTTAAAGCGCGACAGCATATTAATAAGATAATTAACGGTATGCGTTCAGTATATCAAAGAAGCTTTCGTATAACTTTCTTAGCCTTCCGTATATCTTTACTTGTGAAATTGCGTTATATTTCACGAAAAATGGTAATCAAAACCATCAACGTCTTCTTTCAGAATACTAAATTAGGACCGCTTTTATGTGTGGTATTTTATAAGTAAGAAAGTTTCGTTGAAAAAATTACCGATCTTGTATTTATACCAAAAAAAGATCTTTATTTGGTCGGTCGTGAAAAGTCTTTCATATTCAAATAAAAGCTCCATAGAGAACGCGTAGAGAGGGGTACCCCTGGCGCTGTTCAATAACTCGTAATGAAAACAAATGTAGCTACAAACGCGACCCTTCCGGCTCACTCAATACCTACAAAATTTATTTTCCGATCAAAGGTAATTTTCACAAGCTAAACAAATAAAAAAGACTTCTCTATACTGAGGGAAAATCGCAAAACTAGTTGGTAGGTATGTTGCAGGCATAGTTGCAAACACAGCAGCATTTTACAAACAAGGAACGTTCCTTTAAATCGAAAATAAAGACATTTAGTATAATAGTAGCAGTCGTCCTAGTTCATCTCACTTTTGCCGGTATTCAAAGAGGAGTTTTGAAAGGGAGCTCGTGTTTATGCAATTCAGCAGAGTCGCATATATTCAGGTGGCCTGGGTCGGTGCGCAACATACAACTGTGCACGACGAAATTGCATCTACAACACAGTTGAAACAGCAAAAATGCAAACTCGGCAGGCGGGGCGGTGTTGTTGACGCGAAATTACCATTCCAGCGCAGCCTACGGATGAATGAATATGTAACGTGAAATTTAGTCTGGTTTGATGACGTTGCGAGCTAGCCAAAATTCATCTACACAATCATACAACGTTATTTGTGAAATATTGAACTCGACACGGCGAATTAAAGTGGCTGTGAATGAATTTATGAGAGCCGCGGCCCTGGCCAATAAATGAGTCGAACGGTCCGTTATAAATTATGCGAATTTTCCGATGCAAGTGGTGTCGCAATCAGTCGGTGACAGCGCACCGAGTAAATGGGATTAAACTTTGTTAAACGTCCTTGCGTTGCAATCCATTTGCCCGCTACATACTGTGGCGAAACTTCCACGAGTCGCTCTCCTCCGACAACTCCGTAGTCCCGGCTCAGCAAACTGCACGTGTAGTTACAAATTTCTACACAGTTAATTTTGTTATTGCACCTTCGCGAAGGAACTTAATTGTACATAGCTTAATGGGATTAAAACCGTAAAACGTGATTACTTCATTTGATACGAGTCATAAAATAGCGTATGGTAGGTACGGGAGTAGACGATAATCGGATTTCCCTCGCAACAATAATACAAATTTGCATTTTGTAGGATGTACAGCGCATTAATTCTATTTCCTCTTCATTTCACATTCCCCAAGACTGTTTCGAGTGGCTGGACTGCCTGTGCTCGTAACAAGTAAAACCATCCTTACAAGATATCCAGCCGTCGTATCGTCCATCTGTGTCCATCGTGGCGCATTTTCTCAAAGATCGAACCAATAACTCATCGTCATCTTACGGTTAACCTAAATATATGCGATTTTCCTTTGTTATACAAAGCGTACAGTTAAACCAACTGACATTTTATCGAGTTATTTATTAATCAAATGTTGCCAGAAACATTTTGAATTTCTTTCTTAAAAATTGGATATTTTGTTTTCTGTGAAGGAGCAATTATTTGCTAGGAGAAATCTTTTACGAGGCAATTTTTCCTTCTGTTGACATTAGTTTCATTGATATAAAGTCTTCTGTCCTATACATTTGTATAGGTTAGAGGACAACTTTCTTTAACTAGAGGCAGAGAATAAAAAGAGCAGCCTGACTGGGTATGCAGAATATCTGGGTATAGAAATACCTCGCACTCCTAGTGTTCTTGGCGAGTAGTGATATCCAGAACTCAATGCTGACAGTAGAAGGACTTCCATCTCTCAGGTTATCAGCAGCAACAGTAGCGTTTTAGTTGATTTAAATAGGCCAAACAAATCAAATTCAAAAGAACATATCGAAAATGTACGTAGTGTGCAATCGATTTGCATGTAAATAATTAAGTTCATTGGAATAATTAAGCAGTGGACGTCCTACGGCTGATATGATGATGATGAATTAAGTTCATTGACAATAACACTAGGTACTAAATAAATATGATTCTGTTCACAAATAAATTTAGATACAAATAATCCTGTATGCTGCCACAGAAACCACATTTACTCAGTAGTTGCGAAATTAGATTAAGCCTATTGTCTTCTGTGGTTTTACTTGTGTAATAAGGTTGTATATTTCATATGAATATACGCGGAACGACTGCTTATGCAACATCGTTAAGCATATTTAAGTTTTAACATAGTAAGCAATAAAATAACAACATAACAAAACAGGTATGTGCAAACGTTAGGTACAGTTATTGCTGTTTATGTTTTAATTAGGTATTTTTTTTAGGTTTAGTCAGTTTGCATGTGAGCAACTATAAGCTTGGATCACATCTCTTCCATACAGAAACAGAACGACATTACTGCAGGTCATGCGTAAGGGAAATTGTGTCTAAAACTGGTTACTTTACATGCGTTTTTCCCGTTGCTTGTGTAATGGAACTGCGCCTTTTTTTCTTAGCAAGGCAGATCTAGCCGACGGAATCGCACTTTCCTATCTTTCTTTCGCGTTATATCACTTAGGCCCAGATTCGTAGACCACACTTTGACTTTACTTTGAAGTAAAGATCAACTTTCAACCAATACGACTGGCCTGTTGGTCTCGTGGTTACTTACTCGTAGTAAAGGCAAGGTACTGTCTGTAAAATTTTAAAAAGTAAAGGAATTTTTGGCATTTGAAGTTTACTTTGGAAAGTCTATTTGGCAAAGTAAAGTGCCGTCATTGAATTTGGCTCTTAGACTTGTCATTTACTTGAGTGAGAACAAGAGCGGGAGTGCAGCCGCACGGCCACGGCCGAATTGACGATGCCATCGGCTCTCACTCTCTATCGTAGGTACTCTAATAAATGACGGTTCTAAGTGACAGAAAAGGAAGGAAGCATAGGAAAGTGCTGCTTGATGTCATGCACCCTTATCGTATTATATTAACTGATTCTAAACCTCAAATGCGATCTCTCTTTGTATATTTTGAATACCTATAACCTACCCACAGTAGAAGAAAGGCTTCAAATCAGATACGGCTGTTCCATTTACACCTTACAATAAAAAACATACGGTCCAAATTGTCAAATGGGCTTACACCTTAAGCCTTTTTTTACGAGGGTGTGGAATATGTGGATACCTACTTAAATTATGTACCTTCACCGTATCTTTCACCAAAGGGTTCTATAGAAATTATCATCAAGCTAACTGTAAAAGAGTGAATAGGTTTTATAAGGGTCGGTAACGCAATTGTGATGCCCCTGGTGTTAGGGTAACCGCTTACCATCAGGCGGGTCGTACGTAGGTTTGCTATCGTCGTGGTATAAAAAAACTTGACAATTGAAAGCCTTTCACTGACTTGTATTCGAATAGAAGGTAGACAACATAATAAATTTGGCTTTTAGAAAGAAACCTACAAATGCATAAACTAATATAAAATAAAAAATTGAAGTCCTCAATAAAAACCATAATTCAAAACGTCATAAGTGTGTACATTTTCAAAATCTTGTTTATTATTTCAACTGACTCAATTTCTGTAAAATTTATAACTGGGACCATCTCTGAAAAAGTACCTAACCAACAAGAAAATAATTGCAAAAATCAATTCATCATTGGCGGAGTAATAGCGTAACAGACATACCTACAGTTGAATTAAGTGCCTCGTTATTTTTTTGAAGTCAGTTAAAAATGCCTTGCTGTCGGTATCAAGTCAACGGATACGATTTAATGAGGTTGTCAGTGTGAGTCAGTCAAGGTCATATCCACTTACCATGTCTCCGATGGGCGTAGGGATCGTTGACGTCACTCTCGCGATAGATGACTGAATGCACACGCGTGCGCGTCCCATTAGGTGGGAAGTACCTCCGTGCGTGCTCAACGTAGAACGAACCATCACTTGCAACTATCTTCCCTTCGAAGACACCGTCCGTCACCGAGCCAAACACTGTTGACTGTGGGTCACCTGGTAAACAACAAAGTCATATTAATAACAAGTTTTACAACAAAAATATTTTTTATAGAGTCTTGTCAATACGAATCAAAACAAACGAGTGTAAGCGAGGTAACGTCGTTTCATTATAGTTTCCAATGCCACCTGTCGACTTCCTCATCAAACCAGCTCCATCTTATAACAATATTGCATTGTCATTCGATTTATATACGTATGCAAAATGTAAGCTTCATCGGAAACTAGAAATCACACCGGGCTATGCTCCTGTCGTTCTTTATTTGGCCACTGCTCAGCTCCTGGCCGCAGCGTGGTGTTATATATTATATGGCCTATGTTAAGCAGTGATAATGTAACTTTCTAACGGCAGAAGAATTTTTGAAATAGGTCCAGTAGTTCTTAAGTTTATTCGTTACATACAAACATACAAATCTTCCCTCTTTATAATATTAGTATAGAATAGTATAAATAAAAAAGTGTTTCAAATTTAACTTGCAAGATTTCATTAAGTCACTGCGACAGTTGAAACTAAATAAAAGCTCGTAAGACAATAGAAGAGAGTGAACTGACAGTAAACTAATGTAATCTACGGCAATATCTTTTTGCTGCGGGAAAGGTTGATTGGTAAATTTTATGTCCTCGTATAAAATTGATTAATCACATTTCTCCACATCTTGCGGCAATCACATGACATGATTACTAGGAGGATGTCCTAGACTCTTGGTCGTCAAAAATATGGCAAATCTCTATAAAGTACTTTAACGTTTTGGTGTCATAGTGACCTACTTATGAGAATGAGGGTTAAGGTTGAAGTCCAACATTATCGTCAAATAATATGAATAATTTATCTTAATGAGCCCTCAGAAGCATTAACACTGGTTGTACTTTGAACACATTAGTAAGAAAGCCATGAATCACTCGTCAAAACTAACTCTAAGGCTCTGTTTCACCACGGGCAAAAGAATCTTGTATACTATCCAAGACGTTTTTGACAGATTTTTTATAAAAAGTACGTCAAGAATCTGTCAATGAAATTTCAGATATTATGCTATCTCGCAATTATTTGCCAGTGGTGAAACTTAAGTCCTATTAAGAGTAGCTCCTTGGAATCTGTTATTCGATTTCGATATTAAACTTTTGATTTCGTTGTCAAATCTTTGAAAATAACAACGAACAGCCTTTTGCCAATGATATCGAAATACACGAACGGAACTCTGGACTTTGGTTTCGAAAGTGGCCGAAGGGTAAATGACGTAAATCCGAATAGGCAATCAGAAATATTCAGTACTTAACATCTGACCTAAAAATCTAAGATATCAAACGTTAAAAAACATAATGTTAGAATACGAAACACCTGTATAAACAGTGCAGGTAAAATCGATCAAGTGTAAATTATTTAGATGGTTTTATTAGCTTGCTTTTTCGCGAGGATACACACAATAACCTTCCTTATCGGAGCAACCACGTTATAGCTGATATCGCACCATTATTTGCTATACATGTGGTATGTATCTAACTACACATTATAGTAGTGGTAATAAATATAGATAAACTTGATATTGTAGAAGTTCTTCTAATTTGTGGCCTTCAGTAAAACTTTTTTACAACATAATTCGTAAAGTTTTTTCGTTTTAGTTGATCTTGCTTCTTCGTCTGCATTACTTCATACAAAATTATCTTTCTCTATATCTAAACTTCAAACTGATGATAAATGATTAGAAATCAAGATACTTTTAAGCGGATTAATATAGAAAAAAATGCGTTTTTCGGACATCGCCATGCCATTAAAGACAACTGATTCAAAATTCAATGTTTTTATCTTCAACTGTTTATCTACTCTTAGTCACGGAACTGTTGTATGTTTAGTGAGATGTACGGTAGAATTTAACGCTTTATAATGAAGACAATAACATTTTATTGGCGGTATCGTAATGGCTTCGTTACGATGATGTGTATCTCGTTAGAAGGTACTTATTACTAATGGGCTAGAGACGCCGTTTGAACGGCATCATTTAAGTAATATTGAAGCAGTCAAATTGACTTATTAAATTTATTTAACTAAGCTTTTAGAAGAGCTTAAATAAAATAATAAACAAGTATTGAAAACTAGGTTCCACGTGGTATCGCCCGTGTGGTATGCCAGTGAAATGTAGTCTACGTCCTTATCAAAGATCTACAATTACATTTATAAATGAAATTTCATAAAACTATTTGCGCTTTTAAAATATAAGTTCCAGTATTACAGCGATTACAGGGGCTAGCCGTGCGTTACAAAAAAAAAATCGATTTTTTATTATAAGTACAAAATAATATTTGATTAAGAGATTTTTTTCGGTGCACAGTAAGATTTACTGCAAACTGTTTTCAATGCGATAACAAATCTTATCAAATAAAACCTTCACTTCTAAATTTGTCTAATCTTTTTCATCTTGCGTAGATTCTTCACAATACATGGACTGCCATGCCATGCCACAGAGTAAAAGAACGGTAATGTGCCATTCGATGCAAATGAATAAAGAAAACTTTACCCTCCTTTTTGGCAGTCGGGTAATAACATGGCATCAAGGTTTTTTCTCAAGTAGACAGGGGAGTACCGCACCCACGTTTCAACTGTATTAAATCCCATGTAGAGAACGACCCTATTGCCATGCCGGGTACAATTCCAGATTCCGGACTGATACTGAGTATATTTTGACGGTAAAACTTATCCACTTTACCCGGCCAAGGAATTCGGACTTCACCTAAGTCAAACTACAAATTATATTTCAAAGTAAGTATGTTTGGAAAATTATATACACTCACTAAATAATACTTATTAATATCTTGTGTCTCAATTATTAAGATAGAGCAGTTGTCCAAACCACGGCCCGCGGCATATAATGGTGGGGCCCGTGACCTGTTTCGATCTACGACAAAATACTAGTTTTCCTTCTAAAAAATAAATTTAGTGCTTAGTACATTATTTTTATGACATCGCAAATAAAATAATTTGTCCACATGGCAATACGTCCTCTGTCACTAATTAACAAATTTTAAGTATAGCAATGATATTAATAATTATCCCAATATTTTCCTTTTTTCTTTGATCAAAGTTTCGTGTTGTTTATATTGTTTTCCCGCTGGCAATATATTTCATAATAATTTGTGTGTGCCCGAGATTCTAGCACATTTCGACCTAATATAAAGGACATTCTTAACGAGGTATAACAATAATTTATATAATAGAGAAGTCGCATACCATAATTAGAAGAATCAGCCCGTGACTGTTGTCGTTGTAATTTGACAGAAACGTCAGAAGATTTATGAAAGCTAAAATGAGTGACTACATATCGAAAAATATAAGTTTTTATTATAATAACTGGCAATACTATAACTAAATGGCAATACGAACTAAGTGGTCAAGTGCAATTATGGTACTTGATACACAAGATTTAAACAACAACGGGTGCAACGTAATAACAACAACGTACTAAGCTTACATATTTGAAATAGTTGTCCACAGGACACGTTCGGTTTAACGATATCGGGACTCAGTTACTCGACGCCCACAATTACTGTTCTTACGATAACGATGTAACTTCCACAAAACAATTACGGTGTCGTGTCACAACCAACAAAGTTATAATATAGTTATATTAATAGCTAAAGGCATTTGCACACATGCGGTAAATTGCCCAGTTTTAATGCAAACGCGGACGGTATTTGCCAAATTGCTGCACTTATTACAAGCCTGCCCGCCGCTTTATGAGATGTTATCCCACGGGAACGCGTATCCCAGTGATACATAGTAGGTACGTGAAATTAATACATTATCTATGTATTCCATACATTATCACAATAATATGTCTTGATCTAAAATTCTAGCTTTTATATTTTGGACGCTTCACTTGATGTGCTTCTCTTAGTTGGTAGATTATCCATTGCGTCTTATTTTCTCAAGGTCGTACTCATTAAAAATTAAATAAATAGGCCAATTTTCATCTTCAAATACTTCAACTGACTATATAAAGTTACGGTACTTATTATAAAACTGATGCTTTATTTAAGTATTAAAGAAGATATAAAATAACTGTAGTGTAAGTTAAACTACTGAAGCCAATTTGATTTAGATACATGTACCTGATTTACCCATGTGTATTTCTAATGCCTACAGTATCTATTAAGTCTCAAGTGCGCTCCAAACTTTTAAACTAGTTCATAAATGAATACAATAGCATAGTGTTATTCTAAAGGACATAATAAAACACACATATAATACAAAATAACAAAAGCACCAACTATTTTTAGACTTACAAAAAACTTACGAAATAATTCTAACAAAAACTCTTCGAAATTCTATGTCCTTCACCTTAATGATCGTCATCCACATTACTTTGTGTAAGCACAAAAGGCGTAACCCTAGTGTTATTGTTGGCAGCGAATATGCATCATGCCTTAGCTATTTCGGTAGTTAAAATTGTATTAAGTTGATGGTATCGAACAAAACTGCTACCGGACACTGCTTTATCACTTTATCAATATATAAACGACTAGCGGTCGCCCGCGGCTCCGCCCGCGTGGATGTTGGTTAGTTTAAATGTAGTCCAAAAAAAATTCAAGATTTTTAAATAAAAAAATGGTTGTTGTGCCTCACTCGACATAGATAGGTATAGTGTGTCGCGGACTTTTTTGTAGATATTTATAAGATCTACAATTAATTAGAAAATTTTATGGTTCTATCTTTTATAGTTTAGGCAGCGTACGCAAAATAAGTAACTTTTCTGGTTGATTTTTTACACCTTGTGTCCGAAAAAACCAAATATCTTACGGAACCCTATTTTTTCCAAAATAAAATTTAGCCTATGTTCCTCGTGGATAATGTAGCTTTTGAATGGTGAAAGAATTTTTAAAAACGGTCCAGTAGTTTTTGAGCCTATTCATTACAACCAAACAAAGTTTTCCTCTATAATATTAGTGTAGAAGTGTAGATGTAGATACGCAACCCTGTTTGAACACACGCTAAGTTATAAAGCTACAATTATTAATAGCTAATGTGAGTCATACCAGCGACTAATAGGGGGACCGCGGTGTATTGTATGTAATTGAACGTTGCAATTACTTCGACGAAGGCATACATTTGTTTTGTGTTCCATATCGTGAGATACAGAGCGGACACAATGCAATCGAACTGACTGTTGATTAAAATTCGTCACTCACTTTTTATAAGTAAACCGTATGAGGAAATGTAAAACAAAGTATGTGCTGGTTACTTATTATAAATTTATCTGGGGCTCAAACAGGCCAAAATCGATGCATTAATGTTTGTAATCGTTTGAAGAAGATGGCGTTAAATTGATTAATATATTTTACTAATCGATGTCCGTGTGGAACTTTTCCCTGTAAATTAATAATTTTACTTCTCCTCATTCAAACCTTCCTCGTACTTCTCTTCTTTTTGAATTTTGAGTTTCTTTTTTCTATTGTATTAGTGGCCTATTCGTAGTTCCTTGTATTGCCTATCTAACCATCTGTTATATAAAACAGACAACTTTACACGTAGTTATTAAATATTAACGTAAAAGCTACAATAAGTACAAATTAGTTTCAATATCATTGAAAGAGCGGGCGGTTTGTGTTGTACTCATAACAATACAATCATATATCTTTGATTCACACCAATTCGGGGCCAGACAATAACGTATTGAATTAACGTCGACTGCTGTTGTTCCGAGAACGGTAAACTTAGGAAATGAACCAACACCATTATTGATAAGCCAACGTTTGTTTTTGGAAACCATGGAGTGAATGATATGATAACTGACTCTAATTCAATTACAAATCTGGACATTATATTTTAAGCACTTATACACGTTTATACTTTAGAAGGATTAGTGGTGCAGGCCCAGACTTTAAATAGGAATAGATAAAATTAAAATAACAAACAGACCGCGTTCTAAGCAAATTCCGAATCAAGGATAAGTACTGGACATCGCTACTTCTAAAGAACAATCTTGTTTTTTAAGTTCGAATTACACAAGGGCCCAGAGGGTTTGCAGATAATTATGTGCATGTTAATACACGACACACAACATGTATACACATATATGTTTGTTTGTAAAGTACGAAAAAGAAAGGCGAAATGTTTGCCGCACAAACCGCAGGGCTCCGAAAATGTTTTTCAGTAAAATATAAGAGCGACGGGAAAAAAACTCCCGCACATTTTCTGGAGTCAAGAGTGCGACCGCAGGCACAGGTTTTATTTTATCATTGAGTAAATTTTATATTAACCGAGTGACTATTCACCTCTCACGACGAAGATATGTATCTATTGTAGTGTTGAACGAAAGTGAGCGCTACCCAGAAATAGTTCTCTATAAATTGCTTGTTTACATAATGTTTCCTCATTCTTTGTTGTTTTAATGGATGGGCTAAATTGGTGTCTTCTATTATAGAATCCCTTGTTTCTATTTCATAAAATTTAAAAGTAATAAAGATGAGATTATTGATTACTAAGTTTGTAGTAACGTAACATCGGTGAACATTTTCATAACTATGGTAAGAAATGAATTTGTGCACCGTCCGGATTTGCCGACGGATCGTAAGAAGTCACGCGAATAATATTAAAACATACAAGTAACAAAAAGTATAAATGCAAATATTGTTTACAGTTGGTGATAAGTACAATATGTACATGTTGACTGTGAGCAGCGCATGCAAAACGTGGGTTGCAATTGCAACTAGACGCCTAAGTGCATCGGAGACCGCTGTAAGTAGGGCGACGAACTGCGATCGATGCCGCGCCGCCCTCCGCACAACTTTATCCATTTACACTGTTCCAAACTTTCACCATCATAACACCCGCACCCGATCTCGGAACCCGCACCGAACAACCATCGATACGCATAACGATTGCTATTTTTTATTCGTTCGTACACCCAGACTGCTTATTCGCAAATTGTTTGAAAATTTTCGGACTATCAAAATCAAATGTTGATAACATTTAATATTCTAGTGTTTAGATTAATTTTTGACCGGTTGATAATAGTTTTACAATTTAATATGCTTATGCTTGATTTTGATGCTTTGCATATTTTTTCAGTCATAATGGCGATTTGCAGGAAAATCAATATAAATCCCGGAAATTGAATAATTTATAATTTCATTATTTATAGTCAAGCTAATGCTTACGTTCTACTTAACTTCCTTGACCAACCAGGTAGACATTGCGACAACGAACTAATTAAACATCAATTACACTTTCACCTCCTACGTTTGACTTTAATGAAACAGAACGAACTTCGCTTTGTTTCGAAGTAAAGATAGACGGTTTCGTGTATCAAATTCCTAAATTATAATGAGAGTTATTATTTTTGTACGCAGAAAATGTTATGAATTTCTTTTGGGAATATCTTGAGCAATTTTGCAAAACAAGAATGCGGGGTAGAATTTTCAACATTGTAATTATTTACACAGCGTATTTTAGGTTGCGGAGCGTCCGCCCAATCGGCGCGGCAGCCTCCGCCCGCCAACATTAAAAGTCGAGTGGCCGCCGAAAGCTCCCAATTAGCCAGGACTTTGAAGCCGTCCCGCCAGTAATTGCAAAAAGAAATATGTTTTAGTGCTCTCCAAGAATTATTAATGTTAAGAACGGGAGTATCAGACTTGTGAGCAGATGCGAGCCATGAGTTAGCGTTTGGATATTGTTTGATTAAAGAGAAACACAATCGCGGTCGACATACTCCGAGTGGGGACTTATTAAATTTTCCCTCGGGGTGAGAGCAAACAATAGCGTCTATCTTGGGTGTAGATAACGTCGCTGTTCTCGGCTCCCGGAGTACAATGGGAGTGGGTCCCGAGTTGCGGCTGTCAGTCCGCCGCACGCCACCTACAAACTTTGCGTCTGTCTTGTCAGTACGTGAGTGCTTCGCGCTAAACTGTTAAAGCTCTCCTCTTTACCTGACTACAATTTGAAAGTGAAAAGCTTGGAAGATCTATATCTTTTTATATAAAAGCGAAAAGATATCAAATGTTCATATCTACAGTTGAAATTTGGCGAACGAGTTTCTTGGCGTCTAGAATCTGAATAAAAAAGCTGCAATTTAACACTTCGTCGCGGTTTACTTAGACTGAAATTTTGTTAAAACACAGCACTAAGCAATGGGAGCCAGGCTTTCAATAATAATTTTCACATGGTGACTTTAATTTTTGAATTTGTTCAACATATATTCTATGTATGTCATCGAAAAGCATCGCCCTATAGAAGTCTTTCCAATGCTCTTTTACATGTTAAGGTGGTGGCAAGAGTCTCCAAACAGCGAATATTTAAACAATACATACAGGATACAAAACCATACCTATTACCTACTACAAGCACTAAACATAATGTGCTTATAAAATCCCGTTATTATTTTCAAGTTAACCATGAGCCAGTGAACAAAATCAATGTTCAATGAGTCGTTTAACTTGAAAAAGTGTGGCTTATAAAGTGTTTATTAACGGTGGGTACTCACCAGCCAGTTCCCCGTGATATATGTGTGATGTGTCGACATCGTGTAACTTTCCTTTTTCACCTTCAATCTGTGAAATAATATACAGTTTTTTAAACGACTTCCGAACATAAATTTTGATCCTTAGTATCATAGCATCACGCCTTTTTCCCCGATGGGGTAGGCAGAGGTGTTTCACACCCACATTTCGCCAGCTATGTTTGGTCCCATGAAATAGGGGGCAAGCCTATTGTCATCAACCGGAAACATTTGTTTACCAAACTCCGGGAAAATCTCAATACTGGAATTTCATGATAGAAAAACCCAATACCATTTTCATCCAACCCAGGAATCGAACCCGGGACCTCTTACACAGCAGTCGTATACACTTCCCGCTGCGCCACCGAGGCAGTTTACTTAGTATCAACTAATACATATAACTGCTATATAAATGTTAATATAATATAACATAATATTCTACCACATTCACACAACGCCATCTAGTCCCAAAGTAAGCAATTATATTTGCTTGTGTATAGGTACTAAACAACTGATATACTACTTAAATACATTTTTTGTAAATACATACATATTATAGATAAATTACACCCAGACACAGAACAAACCTTTATGCTCATCACACAAAGATTTGTCCTGGGTGGGGATCGAACCCACGACCTCCGGCTTAGCAGTCAGGGTCACTAACCACTAGACCAACAGGCCAGTTTATCTACCCTAATCTACATCTCGGCAGTCAGCCCATGAATACGATGGGTGCAATGTTCTATACGACGGGCAACTGAATACGATTTTTACTGTTTTATAATAAGTTTTATGACATTTAAATATGTATGTGCACTAGCCTTTTAACGTAAAAAAAAGACAAAAGATAGTTATAAAATTGAATCCACGACACTCGCTGCCGTTAGTGAGGTAACCTTAATCCTATGTCATCCAAATATAATATTATATTATTCAATAGATTTCGATACCAATATATTATCATATCAGCTTTGTACATCTCCAATATCGAGTATCGTGATCCCCTATGCTAGTAAATTACATAATTACACCATTTAACGCGTGGACAACAGATATTGCTGCCAACGACACAACGTATTTAAACGATCAAAGCATACACAAAGTAGCACATTATCGCACTTACGTCTGTTACAACAAGTTTGAAATTTGAATGGCACAGTAATTGGAGAATAGGCCATCGGATTTGTTTCCTTAGTATGTTTATATAAACAAAGGTAGAAACATTCTAGTTATAATAATCACTTAGGTAGCTAATAAATAACAGTACCGGTTATTGTAGATGCAAATTAATTCTTCTAAATTAGATTTGGCCTAAAACTTGGTGTAAATTTATTAACGACTCTGTACAATTTTTGGTAAAGTAACTTTTAGTGCATATCTGTCTTCCTTCAGGCAATTAAGGAATGACTGTAATGAATGTTTCATTTACTAAAGAGCTGTTTCTTCACTGGCAGCCGATATGGCTTGTTAGCAGATTTTTCACATAATTTTCATATAAAATAATCATGTCTGTTAAGTCTCAGTTAGTTTACCAGACATTTATCTGCTAGTTGTGAAACAGGACCTAAACAAAGTAATTTACTATAAATAATGCGATAATAAACTTACTTTAAAGTCTTCACTGAAGGCGGATAAGTCTCGACGCAATCGCATGTGAAACTTCTTTCCATGCGCTCGAAAGTGGAGTCGCAAATCCGCAGGTGCGTCTGTTGAGCGTCGCGCGCGCAAGTGCTGCTCATGCAACGTGTCTGCATCATAGTCCAGCGCTTCGTAATGATCGATGTACTCGTTCAGACGTCGACGGGATGCTGCAACAAAATAAAAAACCTTTAAAAAACCAACTCAGTACAAAAGCTTTTATCCGTAAGCAAGAATAAAGAGCAGACAAAGATAAAGTAGATACGAAGAATACGGACTACTGACTGAGAAATAGGACAAAAGGGATGCCCGCAGAGACGACGTAGATTTAAAAAAAGTTTAATCCCAACAGTTGGTAAATGCAATTCAATTTCGAAGGATAATAAATAGGCCTGAGAATGAACAGCCATCGCGGTTTTTATTCGAGTAGAATTTTCAAAAGCCACTAAATCTTAATTCGGCTCCTCCTACCTTAATGCTGTGGATTTTGAGACTTTTGTTTGTCTAATAAAGGTTTACAAATAAAAGTTTCATGTAATAATGCTTACAGTGGATGTTTATAACTTAGGTAATTAAAATTTTTGTTAAGCATCGATCGTTATGTTCGTTACTTAAATTTTATAGATTTGGTTATTCATGTATGGTATTAACTCTTCCAAAGTTGTACTGTATTGACTTGAATATCCGTAGAAATAATAATAACAGTTAAGTAATAATTATACTCGAACATATTGTTTCTATTACTTCATTCTTAAGTACACCTAGTTTGCTCTAAAACGGGTGTTTCTACTAAAGTACAGTCACAGACAGAAACTAGTTTTATGTAAGCCTATTTACTTTACAGCTCACTCTGACTAAGCTAGTTTCTGAGCGGTTCAAAGCTCCGTCCAGTTTCTCGACGACACTCGCTATACCGAGTCTGCAGAATGCCAATTTTCATCTCCGTGCTCAACTCGTACAGTTTGATTAAACGTCACTAAGACTACCCAGACTTTCGATTTTCGCCTTCCAAATTTTTCCGTAACATTAATTATAAACTTTTCGGAGTGTTCGGTCGGTGAGACTCAAGTTAAGAACACAATGGACTTATAAGTAACTTTCAGAAGCTTCAAAATTTTGTTTTTCCGCAGTACGGTCATTTTGCCTGCAAAATTTATCCTAGAGCTTACCGGTATATATGTTTACGAGGATGTTATAAATAATCTTGAATAAAAAACACATGAGCTGCGTCATCAAGTCTCAAGAGAATAACAACTTGTGGCTTATACTCTTTTTAAAATTTGAAGTATCACTAGTCCTGTGAACAGTACTACATACAATACGTGGAGTTGAGCTACATCCAAGAACAATGTACAGCCGGTCTCCAACTACAGGCATCGATTTATATTCATCTATTGTGTGGTGTATTATACACCACATTTATTATGTGCACGGTGTCCAGCACTGGATATGGAAGTTGTTACGTGGTGAGCGCATTGAGCACGTAGCGAGCCTGGCGCAAATAAATAGCCTATACGTTCTCGTTAGGCCTCCATTTCGAGAAAATGCAACGTGAACATCTTGATATAGAGATTATAATGCATAACATTGTGAGAAAAGTGGAAACCAGTTTTCGACATGGGGAAATTGAACGGGAGTGGTATTTTGTTTGCGATGTGCAGCGGACATAAGTTACGAGTTTACGAGGGAACTGCAGGTGAATGCAATCTGAGTGCGAGACAGCGTGAGACGTGGCGGATTTATTTAATGTCCCGGTTGAAATTGATTCCCTTCTGCACGCAAATAAAATGTGCAACACAGGACCGCTTCTGTTGATACATTGCTGACATGTTTTATTGCCTGATATTGGCAATATATCCAATAGACACCATATTTAAAGTCTTGTCACCAGGAATCATATTATGTAAATTCGATCTTTGTCTGGTAAACAACTCTATTCAAAATATTCAAAATGGCAAAGCGTACTTTATTTTCATATTTTATTATTCATATCAACATGTACTCAGATTGCCTTAAGCTCAGAAAAGAGATGGAAAATTAACATCCTTTTTTTTCTGGCCATTTAAAATTCGGCATGTATCGCGTTATAAAACACATTAATCATTTATCAGTGCTTGGACAACGTGACGTTTGTGGTGGACCACTCGTGTGGAACATTACACATACAGGTATATTTGTTAGGGCGAACAAAGTGAGGTTTTTTGCTTTGGGCAATGGGTACCGTGTTACTGGGTCACTGGGACAGGAGCGCTCGCTGTGCCGTGTTCTGGACGCAATCGTAAAACCAGGCTGCCTGATTTAATTTCTTTGCCGCCTATTTTTTATTTTAGTTATTAAAAAATCGCTCCAATTTTAAACACAATGTAATAAACATTCAGAGGTAAGTGATTGTTGTCGTTAATATTTTAAATATAAACACGTGAAATTGTAATGAAATAAACAAAGGAAAATACATTCAACTCAGTTTAGGTACCTAAGTGAAAACTTATAATACACCATTTGGATTTCGTTTAGACGTTATTGTAACAGCAAAACCTTTTATATTTAAAGCAACCTAGATTTATATAAAGAACTAAGAAGACTAAATTACTTTGCAATTATTTTTCCGGTCACCTTGATACATATTGCAATAACGAAGCAATCATAGCATCAGTTTGCGTGCGTAAGCCCACACAGGTTGCGTGAAGATACGTCTGAAGGTATAACTAATTGCATTCAAGGGTGGACTAGTTGTACTCTATTGAAATAGGTTAACAGTATCGGAATGATTTAGAGTAGGGCTCCATACATTTCTTGCCCAAACAGAGTTATTTATTACTACCGTCACCTCTATAATCCTAAATAGGCAAATCTACGTGGTCAACCTTAATTTACGAATGATGGCACTAATGATTTAGAGAATCGCTCGAAATTGTGGTTCCGAGATGTTCATTACGATCATCAAGGATAAGCAGCGTTCGGCATGGTCAGTTCATAAATGGCTGACCGTATGGGGCATATAAAAAATATTTGGAGGAGACCTGTGCCCAGCAGTGGGACGTTTATGAGTTGAAATGATGATGATGATGTGGCATTTTTATTCTCGAGCGTATTAGTGCTTCAGAAGGCATGTAAAGCATAGTCCCAGCTACTACTTAATTTAGTAGTCGTTAAGTAAAGTTAAAAGCCTTCTCGGCTCTTATTTCAAAAATTCTAAAGCACGGGTCCGTCTCAAGCCCATTCGCTAAGTAGTAATGATTAAGAGGATTTCTTCACGGACACAATTTAGTAAATGAACAATAACGAGTCTACTGCAATTTTCTTTACTTACAGAACAAAAAGTCAGCTTCCTTTGTCCTGGAGATAAAATTTAAACGTTGAGGTTTATGACCTCGGAGATATTACTGGTACTGAATGGTGCTTGTTAGTTTTATTTGGATTAACTGATTATGGATTCTTTGTGTATATCTCACTTAAAGTAGAAACAGGACTAGGCCCTGTTTTACCATTGGCAGATTATGTGTCTTATTAACTTATCTGAGACTTAAGTGACAGAAGAAATAGGTCATAAATATTCATCAAAGCTAAGATTCGGATAAGTTTGACAACTGATGATACGGGCTGTGTTCACTATGACCTGACCAGAGACAACAGCAGTGTGACAAATCCTTTATAGTATTTAAAATTCGACGTAATATTATAGGCACTTTTTACCTGTGCCTGCGTAAAAACACTGCAAACAGGTATATAGAACTAGGACGTAAACACATTTAAACTTCACAACATTACTATAACATTGCCGTTAATTTAGTCTGAACTGAAATAAACCTAACAACAAGCAGTGGGTGGTATTCAAATCGCTATGTAGATCGCTAGTCCGAAACTTATACCTTCAGGCCATTTATTTAATATGTGAACCTCTAAAAGAAATAAGGTTGTTCTATAATTAGAAACAACAAATCGAACAACATTATAAAAGTGGAACAACAATATTATGTACATCCATTATATCGTATAAATTATAACGTGTTTGTTTATCTCTAAAAAGTATAAATTCCGCTAAGTCCTCCTAAACCACACAACAGACTTTGATGCGGTTTTGACCAGCAGTTAAATAATATAATTTTTCAAGGAATGTTTATATAGACATATTTATAGGCATACCAAGCGGGCGAAACTGCGGGCGATCTTATAAAGTAATTATAATTATTACTGGAGTGTATTGAATTAGCGAAGATTAACATTTTGGGTTTAGTGCGAACGATGATTGATGACGTTGGTATTCCGATGTTAGATCGCAATCAGTATAATTGGCACTGAGTGTGCCTGGCTTTAGTCAACTTTCACGAGTAAGCTAGATACAATGTGTATTTATATAACTGAGTACCTATAGGATGAGAGTTGCGGTCAAAATAACTATTTGATAAGATTGAGTGCAAATAAAATAACACACACGATTCGGTGCATAACACTTTGAGAGATAAACAACTTTTAACGTATTTCTCAGGTACACATTCTACTGATATACATATAAACTTATATTTATGGTTATTTCATGATGATACCAAAAGAACAGTGCACGTATTATTAGTTTAGGTACACCTGGATGGCCTGTTGGTCTAGTGGTTAGTGACCCTGATTGCTAAGCCGGACAAATTTTTGTGTGATGTGCATGAACGTTTGTTCTGTGTCTGGCTGTAAATTACGAAAAAAATGTATTTATGTAGTAAGTATATCAGTTGTTTAGCACACATAACACAAGCAAATATAATTGCTTAATTTGGGACAAGATGACGCTGTGTGAATGTGGTAGAATATCATATTATTATATTACCAACTAACAAAGCAAATGCTCCTGGCATTACCAGCATTTATACAGGCAGTTATTACTTATTAGACACCATTAAGATCTCACATTCTTACTTTACTAGTGTAAAACATGCTAATCTTATTTTGATACTTCATGTAGCTAAGGCGATTGAATCTGTAAGCCAAAATAGCTTAAGAAACGCACCATCTATCTATACTATAGAGATTTATATTCATCGCAGTGTGTGTACCCTCCGCTATTGAAAGTTTGTGAATATGTAAGGCGTCCGCGTCATTGTATGTATCTAAAGCTTTATCGCCCCCCAGCCCTCAATTTACTATCCAATGAAAATAAATATTACCACATTCACCTCGTATCGTGCGATATTAACATTTAACTATTTGAAGCGTTATGAGGAGAAACTTGCCATAAACTTTATTGTTCAATGAGCTTTACTGCATACCTTTACTGATAAAGCAATCAACATACGGAAACATAATTTAACTTACATAAAGTTTTGCTACAAAATGTATTTTGCGTCAAATCTTTTACGTAGGTTAACGTTATTAATACCTAAAACTAGGTACGTTTTCAGTGAACTACTTGTTCTGGTAAACCTTAACTTGTTAAGGTTTACTTAATTAGTAAAGATTTCTCTCATGTTGCAGTAACGTTAACAAGCGAGCCGTGAACGGTGTGCTTCGACTTTATCGTAGACAAAAAGACAGTGTCTTTTGTTTTAATAGTATTATCAGTAATAATCATTTAATCATGTATTGCCAAAAACTTGAAAATTATAAAACAGATATCCACAAGGCACAAGCCTGTCCTGTGGGTACCAGCTATGATTCACATTAAAATTAACAAATTGGTTCAGTTGACATCTTCAGACAAAGGGTTGTCAAACAGTGTTAATGTTGATATTAAGTATTATAGTTTTTTCTTTTTTTTTTTCATTACTTATGTATTAGATATCAGAAATTAATGCTGTAAGACTGAAATCAATAAAACTTCTTCTATTCTATTCTAAGTATTAAAAAATGTTAAATATATTTAATTTTACGTTAGCAAACTATAATTCAAAGAACCGAGAGAGAACTAACACTTTAGTACCTGGCGAACGCCGAAGCGACGTGACGACCTAATAATATCAGAAGTGAAAGTACCTAAAGAGGACTCTAAGGGATTTATGGATTACGCGACTGTCCCTCGGGATTCACAACTTCACCCGACGTGGGGCCTTAACTTTGTTGAGAACTAAGCACAGTTACACAAGGTTCGAAGAGAAATGTTCCTGAAAAGAATACTGCAGTAATGGGTTCCTGATGCGTGGATTTATCGATCGTAGTGTGCAAATACTACATAACCACACACAACATGCACGTCCTTGACCGATGAACTTCTAAACCAGGCGTTCTTGTTTGTGCGTTGGTTTGAGTCAGGAAGGAAACAAAGGAGTATGGTGTATCTAACATTGAAATGAAATGAAATCTCGTTTATTCATCTAGGTTACAAGGTAACACTTATGAAAGTCACAAGAATGTAACAGGTTATCCGAAAAGTAGTGTCAGCAAATTTGCCTACGGCTAGTTCGCTGACGGGGTGGAGCTATGAGAAGAACTGGCAAAAAACTCACGACACTCTTTTTAAAAAAATGGATAGGTACAATCTTTTGTAATTTACAATTTGGGTAGCGTGTAAAGTGATGCAGCAGAGCACAACACCGTTAGATTAACGAATTATAATGAATGTTTACAAACTAAACATTAAACAGAAAGTAAAAAGTAAGGCTCTGAGGTTGCATCACTTTACACATTGCTATGCAGCCATTAGGGGCAGTCTGTGAATAAATATAGTTTTAATTTTGTAAAACCATAACTTAATTTAAAAAAAATACATATAGATCACGCCTCTTTTCCAAGACTATTTCTTTCCACTTGCTACGCTTCTGACATACATCTTTGGCTTCTTCAACATACATCAGTCTTGTCATGAATTCTCGCCGGTTGTGAAGAGACAGATCAGGAGTACCCTAACTCCTGATCTGTCTCTTCTTTAGAATCTCACCTATTTGGTCATGGTACGTTCTTCTAGGTCTTTCCCTTCCAACGTTTCCTTTCACATTCACCTCATATACAAATGTTTTTCTTTATACATTATTACAGTGTGTTGTAAATATTTACATTTTATATAGTTTCTTTAGTGCGATACTCGAGACTGGTCGGTACAACACAAAACTGGTGAAGTTTTCTCCATCAATCAGTATTAATCTTTGCATCACATATTTACTAGTCTTATTTCCCCAAAGGTTTAGGGGTCCTTTCATATTTGACGGAAGATGCTTCGGGCGTATCATTTTAATGGATGCGTTAACGTTAAGTGTGCAAGGTCGAATGTTTTTGTATGGATTTAACTTTTCTGACGTAACGCGACCGATGCGCGATGATGCATTGTTCATCAGATTTAAAGTACGGTGCATGACACCACATTTCGCAAACCATTTTAGATCCCATGATCCCATGTAGGTAATAGGGAACGAATAACGCCTAGTAAACAATGCTCAGGATATGTCTTTTATAGTAAAATTCAAACGAGGTTTAAAAAGAGCTAGCCTCTCAAGGTAAACAGCGGTTTGGCTGTGTCAATAACTTTGTCAATGTCCGGACTAATTACCATCAGGTGGGCCGCTCCTTCGTCTGCCACTTCAGGCAATAAAAAAAATACATTGCAATATAACAGCGATACGTTGTCATCACAATGTGAACGAGGCAACTTTGTTAAACATTACTACATACGGACATAAACAGCAGACGCTTCTTCAATCCTTGTTTACTACGGCGATCTTTGCATGTAATCATGTCGGTGTACGTGACATAAACTGTAATATTCCATTCGCTAAACATGTGGTAGCTGTATAAATTAAAAACAAACTCAAGAAATACAATACTTGCAAGCGAACCATCTTGTGTTTACCACGAGCACCACGACTTATCTAGCCTTGAGTGAATTGAAAAAACAAAAAAACATACACTTAGCATCTCACCTTTTTCCCCGAAGGAGTAGACAGAAGTGCATCAGACTTACATTTCGCCAGTTATGTTGGTCCCATGTAATAGGGGGAGAGACTTAGAGCAAAGGGGGTAGACTAATAAGGGGATAGGCTGATTCTGAAAATATTTTCAAGAAAACGCGGAACAATCATAAACCCGGTGCATCATCTAGGACCTATCCATCTATATCTCTAAATAATTAATAAAGTATACTTATAAGAAAACAAAGTAATAAAGTTCTAAAGAAGGGACAGATCAGGAGTACCCTCAACCGGCAAGAATGCATGAAAAGACTGATGAATATTGAAAAAGCCAAAGATGTATGTCAGAATCGTAGCAAGTGGAATGAAATGGTCTCTGCCTACCCCTCTGTTGGGAAAGAGGCGTGATCTATATGTATGTATGTATATATATAAGAAAACAATAATTTGCTTCCATTGCTCAGTTATAACTCATCGCAATTAGTACTCCTATCACGTTTTCAGGCACTACCATGTCAATGTAAATATTAATTAACCAGAGCTTTATGAATATACAATCAAAGTAGGTAATTAAACATACCAGGGTTTAATTTACTTTGATACTATATTCATAAAGCATTCTGTCTGAGTCTTCGAAGCAATCAGATTGCTTTATTATTCCAGTAATTAAACAACATTTTTAAATATGTAGTTATATTTTAGTACAGTAAATTAGAATCACAAGATCGGTGACTAAATAGAGAAATCTAATTAGTTAGCAAACAGAAAGTGCTTTAGTTAACAGCACACAAGTTACAGCAAAGAAGTACCCAAGGGAAGGGACCAATTACTTAGCAACCAGTTACGTCCATACAAGCTTTCCCTACACGAACCGACTTCGATACACTAGAGCAGTAACACTATTGACCAGTTAAAACACTATGTAAACATCACTCATGCGGGTGAATATATAGCTTTATCTATTTCAAACGGATCAAAAGACGTGTGTTCAGTTTAAATACATTTTAATAAGTCATTTTTCATGATTCGAACTAACGAAACTTCTTTCTAAATTAACAAAAAGACTGTATAGGCGACTTGTCACACAATGGCCGCATGAACTGGATACGGGAATTGCTCAATCAATGAACAATATAAATAGTGATGGGAACAAACTGTGCAATACGACCTAATTGATAGACTGAGGGCTTGATGGAGAGAATTTGTGCAGTTCCCTCATCCAATTAAACTGAGTCGAACCAACCCCAACGTTGTCGCGTCCTATTTCTTTGTTGAAACTTTGATGAAACAACTAAAGGCCGGCAACGAGATTCAATTTATTATTCGACCTACATATTACGACAGGAAAGCGTTACAGTTACAGTAAATAATTTGCGCAGATCATTATGGTCTTGTGTTAGAAAAATGGGCCGTGTTGAAAAATATATGAGAAGTGTTAGTGTAGAGTAGACTCGCAATAGTTGGAGTGCTCTTTCATAAGAAGACGGCTGTCGACAGCATATGTCGCTAATTGCCTTCGTTGGGCAGCCAGTGCCGAGTGCTCGGTTCCACTCAACTCGTACCGACACATTATATCTGCACCAAATTGCTTTTGCTCACTAAACTCTCCCTGCTGTATTCTATTGTGGAATGTTTGTGGGATCGAGCATGCGTTTAATGATCGTATAATATGCCAATAACATACGAAATTGGAGTCTTTATTTAACTGAAACTGGAAAATACATAAGATAACAGAACTGCCTTGCTAAGAAAGAACGACGTATTGACCTTATATTGGTCACATTGACACACACACTCTAAAAACGCGCGTAAGATAAAGTACTTACGATTTATTATTCTATGAACTTTAGGTGCATTTATATCGTTTTTCGTTAGCAAGGCAGAGAACATCGCTACTGTTTCTCAGAAAGCGTGGGTTGACAGAGGTGTGTCACACTCACGCTTCTTTGGCTAAAAGGCGAACTATTAATTGGGCACAATTGCACTCTGTGATCTGATACTCGGTAATTCTCGACAAATAAATACAATTACACGATATTGGACCCTATTATAACGATATTGAACCTTAGCGTGCGTCACCAACGGGTAATGTGATAAAAATTTAAAAACATAACACACAATAATATTATAGGTTTATCAAAGATATTGTACATTGCAACAGGAAATCAAACCGGTATTATCTAGTGTGTGAACTCCCCCGCCCTGCGCTCCACTGACCCAATTATTCATACAGCCTCTCATATATTCTTTAAATAAAAATATATCTTTTTTATTTCTGATAGGTAACCACGGTACCTTTATAAGTATAAATAAATACACAAGGCTGAACGTATAGCATTGAAAAACGAATACTGGGTCCAAAACAATTTAAATCAGAACTTATAAATCGGTCAAGTTAAATTAATAAAATGTAACCTTTCACTTTTCCACCACAAAATGCAAAATCTTCCTGCCAATCTGAAACATTTAATTAATATGGATGCGATCTTTTTGAAACTGACAATTGGATGCTTGATCTTTAATAAATCATATTCTTCTAAACCCTTAGACAGGTATAGTGTATAATCATAATAATTATTACAGGCCACAGACGTCCACTACTACAGAAGCTCTCCAAACTTTGTCCACAGCTCGGTGCTTCAAGCGGTTACTAACGGCTCTCTAGGACATTAACTACGAGATGTTGGCGCTATATCGGTAAAGATGTATATGATTAAACTTGAATCAACAGAAAATCATAATGATTGCCATCTATTGAGTTAAACATATTACAGAGCGCCAACTCCAACTCGAAAATACCCTTTCTTTTCATCAACGTTATCATGCTTCAGGCCCAGATTTCACCAAATCGGAGACGTGACAGTAAAAAAAAAGAGTATACTAAGGCCACTCCACACCTAGACGGAAGATCCGTCGCGTCTCTTCGATCGCGTAACGTCAGTACAGTCAAACCCATACAAAAACTTTCTATCTTTCACTCATGACCGATGATCCATCGGCGTATTCCCCATACTAAAGTGCCCGACGAATTAACAAGCAATAGACTTGCGTGAGTGGCATACGCAAATATATTGTATTTTAGTATTATAAAATTAAGTTTAAATTAAACGATACCTCATTAAATTTGAATCTGTTCTTCAGGTTTAATTAGATTTGAAGACAATGTCATGACAATGTCATAATTAGAATTGAAGACAATGTCATTTGAGACGATACCTACAAGGTCCATCAATAGAGTTTACACAATGTATACAAACAACAGAGCGTATACAACAATACAGTTACTGTTGTCATGTCAATCAGTTATGACATCGTCGACAAGAGGAGTCACAATCACTATAAACACGCTATCCATACTTTAGAAAGTCTGATATATTGCGCTATCATGTTACTCACAACGACTTAAGGGCCTTCCCTCGGTTTTGCACCAAAAACGGCTTTTTTCTGAAGCCTACTCCTCCTAAAGGACTTGTTCGAAAAATTTGAAAAAAATATATTTTGATAATTGATCTATCTACTACATTTTCAACATATGAAATTTTCGTACGACTAATACTTTTGCCTCAAAAAATATTTTAAGTTGAGATATATTTTATCTTAAAATCCCTAAAACTTTAAAACGGCTTTATAGTTTGAAATTATTTTTACACTGATAAATTGGTGGTAAAATTTACTTTAATCTGAACATAGCATATGTAAATCGATCAATATTTTCTTAAGAAAATAGGCCATAATACGATTTCTGTACGTTAGAAATTCAAAGGTGCTCTGCGCGGGCGCGGGCGGCAGACAGGCGTTAGCCTTCAGACGGGAAGGCTGTGTCGCTCGTTGCTCCATTTTTACTATCGACTGAATATAGTGCTTACAGGTATAATATACACACAAACAGCGAGCGCGGCGGGACGAGTAAATAAATCTAAGGTGTCACGCAGAGCCGTCACGTCTTTCTCGCTGTGTGCCGAAACCTTTTGTGCAAATATTTATGAACTTTAATATTTTTTTTTTGAATTTTCTGACGACTACTCTTCCTAACCGTTTAGAAGGAGTAATCTTTTTGCCCCATCGGCCATCAGTTCTGCGAGCTATATTCTCAAACAAAATATTTCAAATGATCCAATAAAATGGTTTACAATTTATAATAGTAGTTTATAACGTAATTACAAAGTAAGTGTTGTAAACAAAACATTAAATTCATCAATGAAAATAGGTAAATATTTTTTTTAATACAAAAGTAAGTTAAAATAGTTATTTATTTAATTATAATTTACAAGATAAAATAATTATCTTCGATACTAATAATAAATAAGTACCAATAAAACTATGTAAGTACTTACATAAATACCGAAAGCAAAACATTGAAATTAAAAAAATCTCAATACATAAAATATTGGCAAACAAATAATTGTGTACACGAGTCCTTTAAACTCTCTATACAAAATAAAATACCAATTTTAAAACTGTTATTCCGGAATCGTAGGTAAAAATGCCGAGCTAGAAGCGCATGTCTGCGTTTACGCTTATTCTGTGACCATTGTATTATAGTGTGCGCGAGTTGGCAAAGGAGCGGGGATATGCAGTGAAATAAGCTAAGCTCCACCCATACTCTCAAGGTCATTGGCGACTAGTTACGCCTTAACTGTACGCCACTTCTGGCGACCTGCTGCCAGGTACGACCACCAAACTTTTTTTTAAAGACAGGAATTCGTTCGGCTTACCCACCTTAAAACCCCTAGGCAATCAACACCCACCTTCAACCAACTAGCATAGTTTGGCGAGTGTTGCCAGAACCTGTTACGTCAGCGACACGATCACCAAAGCTAGT
Organism: Laspeyria flexula; assembly: GCA_905147015.1. NCBI lineage: Eukaryota > Metazoa > Arthropoda > Insecta > Lepidoptera > Erebidae > Laspeyria > Laspeyria flexula. Next base: position 4,857,764 of record LR989958.1, read on the forward strand.
CGAACGAAACTCTCTTTTTGTTGCAGGTATTCATAACTGAACCTTTTATTTAACATATCACGTATTCATAAATTCATAATATATGAGAATGCTATTCTAAGAATTAAAACACATTGTTAATAATGAATTCATTACACCATTTTACCATATACCAGAGTTTTAATAACTATAACGGCAAAGATTAAACCACATTAGCCACAATTAGATACTAATTAATATTCCCAAAATAGAACAGTGCAATAACCACCAAAAAAGCAAATAATTGTTCAACCGATTGGACAACTCTTTCACAAGCGTATCAAATTATATCGAATTAATTTATGTAATAGATAAAATTGGCTGTTTGAAAAGCGTATTTTATTGTAATAAATAACAATACCGCGTGTTTGCTGTCTATTTTGTAATCATTGCGTAAAGAGGGCAATGTGAAGGAATAATTAGGAATGCGTGTGTACTGGCCTATATGAACGGCAAGTAAGTCATTGAGTGTAAACTCTATCATCAATCTTCATTGCGAACTGTATCACGTCATTCAGTATTGCTAACAATTTTATTGGAACACGAATAGACGCAAAAATCCATAATAAGTATATCACTAAAATCCTCCCCGAGTTGACTCGTAAAATAACTTTATTTAGAACTATGAAACTTTCAATTAGATAAACACACTAGTTATTAATAACCAAGTCCTTATTCAGAAATGTAGATTTCTTAACTAATATAAGGGTATAACAGCTATTAAATGTCTATATTTCGAGTTTTAAAGCCACCATTTCTAAGAGTCAACGAGATTACTGTCTTAACAATCAGGCAGTCTATAAACGACAAATAAAATCATTGTTCATTCATTGATGGTAGCTTTCAGGCATGTTGGCTGTTGCAGATGTTTGTTTATGTTTGCAGGGCGCCTAACTACGGCGCGCCGCTGCCGCCGCCCGCCCAGTAGCATGGATGACTCTAGGGGGTCAACGACCGCGTGCACCGACTGCTCTCCGATTTTACAACATAATAAAACCTTGTCCCGTAGATTTGCTACGTGTTTCAATTAGAAATTTCATTTAAATTTTGAAATTTGAAAAGTATTTGCTTGCGCAAATTAAAAATTGCTGCGTTTTACGTATAATTACATGTTCAGTACAAGTAATTAAGAGAATGCAATAAGAGTGATATTTTATACCAAAACAAACAATAAAATCACATTCATAATTTTGGAAAAGTTGTCAGGGTTCCGTGAAAAATAAAAAGCTATATCTAACTGAAATTGCACACTACGCAGCCTCTCTAAAGAAATAACTTTCGCGTTTATCATCGATATTATAATAAATTAAAAGTGTCTGTCGCCTTTTCGCTATCCCAGCATAATAAACTGAGAATATTTTTGAACGAAAATAACATAGCTTGGATTAAATTTTATCCTCAAATAATATATTGCTATATATATAATTGTAGCATACATAAGCTTATCTAATATTTATGGATAAGAAGAGGTACCTAATTCAGAACAGAATAAAACAAAGCAAAGCTACGCTGAGCTTTAGAGAATTGTGAATAAGTTTCGAAAATTTACTTTTTAATCTTTGTTATTGTTATAATTTTTACATAATTATGACAAGTCGTGGGGGGCCTCACTCCCATCGTTATTTATTTGGCCACTGCTTAGCTCCTATTGGCCGTAGCGTGATGTTATATAGCCAATAACCTTCCTCGATAAATGGGTTATCCAACATTCAAATATTTTTTTAGTGTTGGATAAGCTAGCGTTCAACCGAATATACTCTTCATCTTTATAATATAAAAAAGTATAAATTAGAAGGAAGCTACGTAAGAACAGTACTTGCATAGAGTTACTTAGCTGAAATTTATGGCTTGGGAATTAAAATTTTATCAGCAGAAAAACATCAAGCAGTTTTTGTTTATACCTATATGAATAATTTTATAGCTCTCTTCTAGTTATTCCTCTCTCTACATGTTTCTGCGCCTTACTGCCCATTAAACTATAGCCTAACCATTCCACTAGATCTGAGTTCGTAATTAGCCTCCATTTCTACCCAGCTAATGGTCCAAAATTACACGTTATTTTTTAATATAAAATGCAGTTTAATGTCGGTTAAACGGTCAGTGAATCATCCACATAATATCAATGTTCGAAGATCATTTTGCTTTCATAGATAACAAGGCAGGTAATTTGCTTACAACGCTTACTTATTCAACATTGTGGGCAAAACGGTATTTATTATTGAATTGAGGTTTAGTAATGGCTGCATACATGGTATAGTCGTGAGGTTCGATCACTCTACGGGAATATTTGTGACCGTTAGTTGCCGTGATTCTGCGAATTCTTTGTGTTAGTGAAATTTATGCTCTAAGATTTGTATGTCACTAGATTCCGCCCGCTGCTTCGCCCACGTGGTATGTATTTTATACCTATAAACCCTCCTCTTGAATCACTCTATCTATTAAAAAAAACCGCATCAAAATCCGTTGCGTAGTTTTAAAGATTTAAACATACATAGGGATATAGGGACAGAGAAAGCGACTTTGTTTTATACTATGTAGTGATAAGGGTGAGTGTTTAATGTAAACAATGGGACTAATTCAGTGTTTCATTCCAAGACTGTTCGTCTCAATGTGACGGAACACATATTTAAAGAGACAATAGTCCTTCCTGATGCCAGAACAGCGCTTTCCAATGAGCTCCGGAGCCCCTAATCACCAACAGAAATACAGTCCTTAATAGCAATTATTACCTTATGATTTTCTGTAATATTATTAGGGAGAAACTTTGCTAGTGGATTTCCTGAATTTGAGCTAAAACTTTTTTATGACGTATTTTCAAGCGTATAATAAAATTCATACGCAATAAACTTCAGTGAGTTATGTAATGGTACATAATCGGTTTCCATAACCGCAACTATCGGACATCAAAAACCATAACCGAGACTAGTCCCACATTATGATAAATCTGTGACTGCACGTGCAGTTTTTTGAAGTGTCACAAGCATACCGGTTACAAGCAGTTACTAGACGTCTGCAATGCTATGAGCACGAAATCCAATTTGGCACGCTATATGAAACTAAATCCGTGCTCAATATTAGCAACCTAAACCAAAAGATCAGACAAAGAAAAAGCACGTGCTACTAGTTAAGAAAAAGTATGATTTATAATGTTTATTGTTTAATATAAATCAAGGGATTAAATTCTACAACAAATAGAACATCGTTTATGCTACCATCAAATCCTTATGCATAATTGAATTTAGTTTCAATATCCATAAATGGCTTCACCGTAATCTATAAGATTATATACCGAGATATTGATTAACCGAACGCTCATACATATGCCATAAAAACTAAAGATACATACAACAACGAAGAAATTGATAAATATAACACTCCTTATAATATTGTCACCAATAAATAAACGCGCTTGATTTGCAAGTTTTTATTGGAAATTCAGCTAAGCGAAGTGGCTGTACATTTAATAATTTCTTAATCGTGGAGAACTTATTGAAAAGTACAAATATTACAAATAGACAAGTGGGTGACAGAAATCACGATCGTATTATGAGGCAACATCACCGACATGATAACACAAATATTGCCTCGTTTAAGGATTAAGTCAACACTCAGTTCGGTTGCAATGATGAATTCACATCACCGCCAGATAAGATGCAGTCAAATCTCTAATACGTTTTCAATTTATTGCCAACCATTAGATAAAATTTGATTGAAAATTTGAATTGCCAATAAAATCGTGTATTGTGGAACAGGTTTTAGTATGCTAAGCTAGCCGAAGCACTCTCGTATAATAACTTCAAATTATGAGAAATAACTTAAAACGTGTGTCACAAGAATGCATTTACAGTGAATACAGAGAGCAGCATTATTTTTAATGAACTCATTAAGTTATATTACACGATTCTAGAAACGTCTGCACGTGACTACTTACTATATAACGGCAAAACAGTCTTTTATGATGAAAAGAATATTATAAGGTCTCATGTCAGTCGTAAAGACAACAATAAGCTTCTATGAAACTTAGATGTTAGTTCATTTAACCAACCCTGGGAATGCGACTGATTCTGATTTATTATTAAATTAAATCTAAATGTACGCAGTATTCTATTTTTATGACTGTAACTGTTGTCTGATGTTCTCAATGATGTATCTGATGTTGACTGGCCTGTTGGTCTAGTGGTTAGTGACCCTGTGACCCTGAGCCCTGAGCCTGAAGCCGGAGGTCGTGGGTTCGATCCCCACCCAGGACAAATCTTTGTGTGATGAGCATAAAGGTTTGTTCTGTGTCTGGGTGTAATTTATCTATAATATGTATGTATTTACAAAAAAAACATGTATTTAAGTAGTATATCAGTTGTTTAGTACCCATAACACAAGCAAATATAATTGCTTACTTTGGGACTAGATGGCGCTGTTAATAATATTATTATTATTATTAACTTTCAGTGTGTTTCTTTTACAAATTTATTTTGATTAAATGTGTTATGACTTATGAGTCAATGATTAATATTGCATACAAACTCATGATGACTAAGCACCAATTCCAACAAACAAGTTTTGTAAGAAAATTCAGATGCCATATATTGTGCAGTCTGTATTTTTTCAGCGAGTCAGACAATAACAAATTATAAGTGTGTAAATTGCTCTTCTAACTTCATTTACATGACAGAAGTTACGAAAGGCAATTCTACACACAATTTCTGTTGGTTTTGTCTTGTTAAAGTAGCAGGAAACTAAGTAAGTAACCTTGCAAAACTTGTATAGAATAAATACCACAGAAAATTTTCTAAGCTATTTATTTTATGCTGACTAGACAATTCACCGAGAAAAACAAGGAATGTATAATAAGAGCCGTGCAAGGCTTGTTTAATATAAATGGTATTTAACACACAAGAACTTCTGTAGATACTCTAAATTCGTGCTGCATAGAATGTGCCAACGTATTTCAGACAGTTCAGCACTTATCTGAGAGACTTATTTACATCATAAACCATATGTAAATATGATAATTTACGTTAAAACCAACTTTTGGTTAATGTTTAACCTTCACGTAACAAAAAGGCATTAGGCATAGATAAATAGCTACAAAAGACAATGGAAATCAAAGATTATACGACTATTAAACCGTCAATAATAATAATTCTTAAGACAACAATTTTTATTACATTTATAGCTTTCTCCCGCAGCTTCACCCACGTGGTATGTCGGTAAAGCTTATGTGCTATGCCAGACTATAATCTATCTGTATGCAAAATTTCATTGAAATCCTTTCAGCCGTTCTGGCGTGATTAATTAACAAACATCCATCCTAACTTTCGTATTCATAATATTAGTAAAGCACTACACACAGGGCAGTTAAAATGACATATTAATGTACGGATGATACCGGTATGTGTACAGTATAGCTATAGTATCACACACACAAGATGTAATGTAATGTATCTTTCTAGTATACATTACTAGAGAAGTCGCGCGGGGCTTCGCTACCGTCGTTCTTTATTTGGCCACTGCTCAGCTCCTATTAGCCGTAGCGTGATTTTATATATCCTATATTACTCAGTAATAACGTAGCTTTCTAACGGTTAAAGATTTTTTGAAATGGGTCGAGTAGTTTGTAAGAGTATTCATTACTTCAAAAATACAAAACTTTCCTCTTTATAATATTAGTATAGATAGGTGTCGTGTGTGTGCTCCTGACGATTTCTATGGAAAGATGGAATGAGATGTATCGTTCTATAATTTACATCTTTAGGTACGTTATAGCTGCCATAGCTATTTATTTCTGCATAGCAGCATACTTTATTGCACATAGGTACATGATCAGTATGTTACATATTATAATGAGTAAAGGGTATTGTTATTGAATGAATCATTTTACGTGTATAACTTATCTCAAAACAATGTATTGTTAAGTTTACATGCAAGTTTATTTTAACCTTATCTTTTCATTCTTGTTATTGATGTAATAATAATTGTTATAATCATACAATTATTTATTACTCTGAGGTATCACGTGACCCAAAGGCTGGCCTCTGCCTGGGACAACGCATTATAATTAGCCTTGCCATCCAACGTGGTAATATGGCTAGCCTTTTAAACCAGTGGATCATGTAAGAGAAAGTTTAAACGTTAGTATGTCTATAAAAAAGATGCCTGTTAGTTACGTTTCCAAAAAAAAACACTGCATAATAATTGGTTAGTTCCGAGTATGTTTATGTTCCTGGACTTATAATAATGATATAATAATATTCTACCACATTCACACAGCGCCATCTAGTCCCAAAGAAAGCAATTATATTTGCTTGTGTTATGGGTACTAAACAACTGATATACTACTTATAGGTATACATCTTTTTTTTTTGTAAATACATACATATTATAGATAAATTACACCCAGACACAGAACAAACCTTTATGCTCATCACACAAGGTTTTGTCCTGGGTGGGGATCGAACCCACGACCTCCGGCTTAGCAGTCAGGGTCACTAACCACTAGACCAACAGGTCAGTCAAACTTCTTTCCTGGTAAAATAACCCATCTGCATTCAAATTATATTATTGTTCATCATGATCATCATCATCACCAACCCATTAATGTTCCACTGCTGATCTTGGGTCTCCTCTCTTCTATTATTGTAGTTCTTACTAATGGTTTTTTTTAGTGTCTCCCCAGGGTTAAACCACCCCGGGAAGGAGTTTATTGCGACGCAATGCGATGCTATCTACTATTTGATACAGATTAGACAAGGAATTAGTTAGGTACTTATGAATTAGAATTATTTATTAAATAAAATTTAAAAAACAGATTGAATGTTGAGGGTGTGAGGGTGTAAATGTGTATATTGGTGTTAATGGTTAGGTGTTATTGAACTGTTTTAATCTGTTTACAATTTTGGCGAGATGTGTCATGAATGTGTCTATTGTGGTGTTGTCGGTGAGTATTGATTCTAGGTTGTACGGGATAAGCTGCTTATGGTGGCAGAGTTGTTCGTGGTTCTCTAGATTATATTTGTTTTAATGTCACCATGCCTATTAAAAGTAAGCAACTCAGTGGCTTCCAACCGTGGCGGTTATAGCAATATCCTCTCGAGATCATTCATTGTAGCGATCTATCTGTGAGGCCCAAGGCTTTGTATTCAACTAGCTTCAGGAGTGGAAACTCACAGAGCGTTTTATTCTATTGACTAATTTATTATTATGGAAGTATTTCGTTTCGTCAAATAAAACCTATAACTCTGTTTGACGTTATATTCTAGTCTCTTTTGTTGGTTAAACGATTGAAGCATTGCCTACTACCGATGGGAAGACTTTGATTCTATTATAGAAGCACGCTTCTCTGTAACTAAAGTGGCAGACGAGCAGGCAGCCCACCTGATGGTAAATGGTTACCGGCGCTCATGGATGTTGGCAATGCTAGGGGCACAGCCAAGCCGCTGCCTACCTAGAGAGGATAGCTTTCTTCAAACCTTGTGTTAACATTATCTTTTGGATTTTACTTGACACTGAGATTTTAAAGGCTTATTTAGACTACCCGATTTCTAGGGTCCCTTTAAGGCACCTCCTGAACATCATGTAGTGTAATATACTATTGATCCATTAGTATATTACACTACACGGCGTTCAGGAGGTGCCTTAAAGGGTCCCTAGAAATCAGGTAGTATAGTAATAAGCCTTTTACTCGCTAAGCGTTACGCCCCCGTGACAATCAAATAGTAAGTTTATGTGAATATTTTTTTGTCAACCTTTTGTATTATTGACAAATCGATTGACCTGTGTTAGTTATAACCGCGAAAACGGCCAGTGTAACCAGTCCCTCTAGACACGTGCCAAATCGTTGATTCTATTCGAAATATTTAAATGTCACTTCAATATGTGATCGAAACAAAAGTTATCCCAATTAGTAATTTTAACGAGATTATATTACGGAATTTGTATAGTAAGAGATCATAAAAATAAACATTTGACAACTTTCATACGGCTACAAGTTTGCATCTTATTGATGATAAATAGAAGAAATATTCGGCGATCACAAAGGAAGTACTGGATAATATTTCTATGGCCAATACGAATGATAAATCTATTTCGGTCCGAGCAGTTTATTTTTTGTCCTTATCACAAATATCTTACGGGTTCCATAAAGTATGAGGCATAAAAATATAGTACAAAAACCGTCCGGGCGTTGAGTTGTCCACCCAAGCGAGGCTTTGGGCCGCGTTCTATAACTACGATATTATAAAGTGAAGGTTATTTACTTTGTGAAAGTGAACAAGCATGTACTGAACAATTAACTACGATTAGATTGATGGACACAACAAACGTAGTTTTAGCAGCTCGGTTAAGTAATCTCTTCATTCATTTATATCTCCGGTCGTGTCGGTTTACCGTCTTCTTCTTCGTTTTATCGTGTGGACTTGAGACAGACCCTGGTGTTGGAATTTATCAAGTCGCCCAGAAGGCTTCCAACTTGACTTAACGACTACCATATTGAGTGATAACTGGGACCAACGGCTTTACGTGCCTTCCGAAGCACGGAGACGATCGAGAATGAAATTGCCGCAAACGGTCACCCATCATGGATTGACCTTGCCGAGTGTTGCTTAACGTCGATGATCATAACGAACATCCCAGTAACAAAGCTACGAGCGTCTCCGTCCGTCTACTCTAATCTAAGACTAGAAAGATATCAGATTGCTTCACAAGCATGAATATAATGCTGTCTCTCTTCCACATCTTAAACACAAAAGACAGGTCGGAAAACTTAAGAATAAAGTAAAGGATAAAAATATAAAGTACGAAGGGACTAGAACGCTCTCCTTAAAGTTATTATAATGCAATAGATTAAAGGTATTGGAGCTGGGCGGCAAGTCTGCCACGTCATGCTTGACGAAGCGTGGCCGACCTACAAGGCTATAGTAACACGATTTAGAACCTCGCCTCAAGCAAAATAGTTCTGCGTAACAGATTTTTTTTACTGACAACACATTAAGACAAGATCTGAATCATAAATGAGTAACTATTGCGTGTTAGGAAGCTAAATGTACTTAATACCCTTCAGCCTAAATATAAGAGTCTTATGTTATGAGTATGACGAGGATTTCTTAAAATTAAAACTATTAAGATTATGTTATTTTTGTCGTATTAATGGAAAATCAACAAAGCGTGTTATATGACAACTACATAATTATCATGGCTGCCATTGAGTTCGTAATTTCGTATAGATTTTCTTTTTAGGTATCAATCAAAAAAGTTTCATGTCAAACTTTTTGCGGTAATAAGTAATAAGTTAAATCTATACTAAGTATAATATTATAAAGCTGAATAGTTTGTTTGTTTGATTGAACGCAGTAATCTTAGGAACTACTGGTCCGATTTGGAAAAATAATAAAGGCTATAAAAATATAGGCTATATAATATCACGCAACGGCCAATATGAGCTGAGCAGTCACCAAATAAAGAACGTCGGGAGCGGAGCCCCGCGCGGCATCTAGTATCGAATATAATAACAAAAGCAATTATCTTCTTATTTCGTACTAATTACAGTCTGTAATAGAAAAAGAAAGAAAACAGAAGTTACTCATCGATCATCTAGCCTTCTGCCCTGTGCAGGCGAAGTGAATGACCGATTCTAACATCCCAAAGGAATCGTTCTCTGTGCAAAAGAGTTTGCGACGAAGTCAGTGTTAAATTTCATCTACTATTGAAGTGAAATATACTAGCTATATACTCGTAAGTAGAGGGTGTAGAGTAGTTAGACCGACTAAGTAGACCGCTGAGGGCCATTATAGAAGAAACTGAAGAACTTTCTAGCGAGTTCGCATTACGAACTTTAAAAAAATGTATCATTAGCTCTATTCGAAGGTCTTATTGAACTAATTTAAACCAATTCATGCCCGGTTTATGAGCCCTCAGATTAAAGTATAACCTCACTAAACAATAGAAGTAGTTTATTCATACAACTGTCATTTTTAATTTGTTTAAGTTATATTTTATCCTATCAATAACCACCATTTGAAGGCTCAGAAACCGAGCGTCCGGACTACAATTTAAAATTTTACTTATGCCCAGTTATTATAAATTTATATCCACTGGGGTACGTAGGTAGGTACTATTAAATTTATATCCTTAGTATCTAACCAAAGTTAAATTAAAACTATTTACTGGGGCTAGAAGAATAAAATTTGTAATTTACTCTTGAACTAGGCAATCCAATATTTCTGAGATTTTTGGACAGGTTTGCATCTCTTTTTTTTTTTTTCAACGATGTTAAGTCTTAATCGCTCTTTTATTAATGATACCACGGTTCAGTACATCGACCTTCTGAGTACGTAGCACGCGTGATCTTAATTTTAAATTACTACTAACTACACACAATAACATATGTATACATACATACGCATCGCACGTATAGACGCCGCGCGCCGTGAACTTAATTCTTCTAGTATCTTTATAAATATCATTTCATAAATTATAGCATATATCATTGCTGCCCAGCAATGGGACATTAATGGGTTGCTATGATATGAAGTATTATATTAAAAGTATATTTTTTATTGGTAAGTATATAAAAAAATTACAATAATCAAACATTTTCCTCGCCAAGCTAATTTACTTGTTGATGTTTTTGATATGAGTTTATATAGAACTGACATGACTTCCTGTAACCGTTCAGACTTATTTTAAAATTGAATTACATGAAAGTCTAGTGGTCACACTGGTCACCGCGACCTCGTTCACTATAATACTAAGTATTACTTATTCTATGCCACACTACCAAGTAGGTACCAAGTATTACAAAATACATACCAAGTAATACATTATCAAACATGTACTGTAAAAAGTATCATCATCATCATCATTATATCAGCCCAATGACGTCCACTGCTGAACATAGGCCAAGTAAAAAAAAAAAAAAAAAGTATATTTGTAGTAAAATATTTTTTAATCAAATTATTTTGATTTGCCTTGACTTATTAATAAAATTCAGTCCTTTGATAATACAGCTGCTTAAACCACAAACAGTAACGATAACAAAGTTTTAACTTTTAATTCGCTTGCAGAGATATTTATTGCTTTGTAATCAACAAAATATATTGCAATGCTAAATATATTTTAATCATAATTATAGGTATGCAATAAGGTCCAAAATTAAGTTTAGAAATGGAGGTGTATGCACCTTTCAGACTCTCATTACATATTCAAGGATTACGGACAGTGGCAGGCCATGTCTGTAACTGCTTGGAAGCCGTTTTGGAGATTTGCCATCTGTAACTCCATTTACCATGCACTCGTATAATATTATTGAAATCGGATTACAAAACATGAACGGTTATGCTATGATGCCAAATTATATAATCATGAAAATTCAAATCAAATTCAAATTTGAAATGCTAACCCCTAGAAATTGAGATTTGTTTTTATATTCCTCTGGGATTGAGAACATAACAACTGTTTACTGACTTACTACGCGAGTAAAACCGCGGGCGAAAGCTCGGTACTTATTTTGGATGTTTATTAAGCTTTTTTGATTAAATTCATAAACGTCCCACTGCTGGGCATGGGTATCCTCCCAACATTGTGGAGGGAATTTAACCTACTAATGATGATGATTAAATTAAATTAAATTAAAATTGATAAAAATAAAGTTTATTTTAAAACCAAGAGGCGACACATACAGTAGGCTATAATTTATGGTAAATTGAGGATGTTATTTAATTTCCTCAGTCATTTATCGAAATATTTTCCTGTAACACTCGCGGTTCCTAGAACTAAGGTTTATCTTATTTGCGAATAAAATAATTATTGTAACAAACATCCTATTTTTACCCGACTGCCATAAAGGAAGGTTAGTTTTTAATACTACCATCAAACAGGAGACGATTGGAGATGATGTGTCCTATCCACTAATATACAATATTTTAGTCCAACTAAAACGAATCTTACTAATCTATCTAGTACTAATATTATAAAGCTGAAGAGTTTGTTTGTTTAAACGCGCTTATCTCAGGAACTACAGCCCCCAGATTCTGAGCTGTAGAAAAAAAATCGATGTGAGCGAAACCCGCGCGACTTTTAGTTTTGTCAGAATTTATGTAAAAATTAAAACAATATCAAGGATTAAAAAGTTAATTTTCGAAACTTATCCACAATAATTCTATATAAAGCTCAGTGAATCTTTGCTTTGTTTTATTCTGTTCTGAATTACCTACTCTTCTTATCCATAAATATTAGAATATGCTTAAGTATGGTTCAATAACAATATTTTATTTTAGAATAAAATTTAACCCAAGTTATGTTATTTTCGCTGAAAAATGTTCTGAGTTTATTATGCTGGGATAGCGAAAATGTGACAGACAAACACTTCAACACTTTCGGTGATGCAGAGAATTTGTAAAAGTACGTGCATAAATAAAAGTAACAAGAGAATACAACTAATAAATATACATACAATTCCAAAAAATATACAGATGTATAAATGGTATGTATCTAATTTATCTATGAATATAATATATAATTATGAATATCGATGATAAACGTGAGTTATTTCTGCTCTGTTCTTTGAGTCGATCCATGTGAACGTACACAAAGAGGATGTTGGTAAGGATTAGGTAAATTTATTAAACTATAATTAACAGGAAAATATATTAGGTAGTATGCAACCATTACAAGTACCTATGTATGTATTTTTCAACCATCAACTATTATAGGTATTTCATGTAATAAAACAAGGATATATTACAATAAAACTCGATGGTTGAAAACTACATACAATTTCCTGTTGAATTTATTATGTTATCGCAAAACAAGGCATTGAACCCTACAATCCCAAAATCTAACACATCACTGGGTACCTATAAAACAATACATGATAATCTCCTCACATTTGCATTGGTTTGTGAGGTGTCACAAAATTTTTCCATTATTTACGGACAGAATATACTGGTAATAGGTAATTCTAATATCCCTGTGCCGTAATTTTCCTTGTGTTAACCTATATTTTCCCACAGTTTGACACAATTTAAGTCTTCTCGTAGTCTTCCATCCTTCTATTCAGATCAACTCTGCCCAATTCTAGGCAAAAGCATCCAAATTGTCGTTCTTCTACAGAAGTCCGTAGTGAAAACTCTGGCCTTCGTCTCTTAGGCTCTCATCGAGGCTATTTCATTGCTCTAAGTGTAATAAGCTAAATATGTGTGCTGTGTTTGCTGTGGGGCAAGGTTAATAATATTGTTTTCATTATATGCAATACAATGGCATAAAGTTATTCATACTATTTGTCGTTCTTATCAGTTGTGATAATATCCGGAAAATTAGTTTGTAACGACAACGTGTAACGTTTATGATGAAAGATTGTAAATGTATGATACGAATCTTTACCTATTCCAATCTCAGAAATATTGAAAATATTTTTCAATACTAATATGATAAGGCCAAAGAATGTGTTTTAGCGCACTCAGGCTCCCAATGCTGATCACACCATTCGTAACCAACACAGGCTACTCGCTACCAAAATCATTTTGCCCATTAAATAAAACAAATGAATCGGTATAATGAATGCGTTGAAACACAAATATTCGCTTTCAGCGCTCGTAATATTGTGAGAACAGTTCATTACGTTTACATTACAGTGATATAACAGAGACAATGACACTACCGCTGCTCCAGTGAGCAGGTAACGAGAAAACTCGCGTCACATGGTCATACATAAACCTAGGGTTGGCACAAGTGATTATGAAGCAAATTATACTAATACAAGTGACTGCATAGCTGCTTATTTATTTAGAGCTCAGAGCTCGACGGTGGAGAGTTCTATTTTGTTTGACTTCTTTTTAACCCCATGATACGACTCGAACGAGAGACTCGGTAGTCAAATATAAAACATATAATATCTAGTTAGTAAATATGGCAAAACAATCACAGTATTCTTTGAATAATGAATTCCTGATAAATGTTATATAAATTCACCCCAGTCCAAAAGCATGAAGATATCTCCCAATGCAGTTATGATCAGTTTCAGAGATATTGCATCTGCCTGTCGCACACCATCAAAATGCGATACATACACAATTTACCATAGTGCTTACATTTTTATTTGACTTATTTATTAAACTCGTAACGTAAATATTGAACAGTATAATATTATAGCCAAACACTCAAAACAATGCAGCTAACAAAAAATTTGCCAAAAACTATGTAATATATATTTGCACTCAAATATCATAACAGCAGGTATAAGTCACAAATCTTTTCGTCAATAAATACACAAAGGTGTTGTGTTATGGCTTATATAGACTACTCGAGCTGTAAACGTTTTACGAGACTACTTTGTATCAAATTGCCGTTCGACTTGTACAGAACGCCTGCCTTTGTCTACTTAACGGTGTCAAATGTAGTAAAAACTTTCAACTTACTTAAACAAGAAGGAAAATGACACGCCAAACCGTTCTTTTTCTTTTTTAAAGTTTTTCTATCAAAATGCATGTTTCTAATTAATAGAAAAGTTATTTGGAGTGCAAATTGCTATCATTCAATTCTGATGTGCAGATTCTCCATCCTCATTCGTAAACAGAAATTTGAATATGCAACCCTCAATATAAGTACGTTGCTTATTACAAGGATAATAAAAACTAAAAAGCATCTTTAAAACTACTAAGATGTCTAAGAACATGCCAGAATACATGGATCAATTCTAGTTTCAATGTCCCAATATCATAATGTAATGAATTGATATCGTCTCGACCTTATATCTTGCCAGCTATTGAACGTTACGAATTGAACATTAATGACTCATATACTCTCTACATCTCTCTACAAAGGAATGTTTTTTTATTAAACGTGCGATAAGAACACGTGTGCTTCATACTTGCTTGTTTAAAAATGGTTGCTTTAACAGATTGTTTAAAAATGGATTCTAGCTATTTTAAAACCTACAGCCAATGATATGATGTCATCTTTAAATTAGTGTTATTTGCACATATTGCTAAAACATAACCAGAATAAACTATATATGTCGGTTTTATTATGCGTTAGAGTAGCATTTAGGTAAGTAAA
The DNA here is from genome assembly GCA_905147015.1 of Laspeyria flexula. NCBI lineage: Eukaryota > Metazoa > Arthropoda > Insecta > Lepidoptera > Erebidae > Laspeyria > Laspeyria flexula. The sequence continues at coordinate 4,872,830 of LR989958.1, forward strand.
TTGATACAGCAAACTGCAAAAGACATAATATCCGGCGAGCAACACAGACGAGACCGCACAGTTAGCGTTTATGAATGATGAGTTGACGAGAGATGAATGTGATTGTGTACTTTAGTGTATCTCTCGTCTTTCAGTCAGTCGGACTTGGCATCGAGTGCGGAAAGAGTGTTTGTAAGCCGCACACGTCATGGGTGGACGTGACCTCGTCGGTTCAACGAACGCACCCGTCGCCGTGCCGCGCGTCGTCACAGCGAGCGCGCAGCGCGATGCGTCAACTCGACTGTGTCACTGTCATAAGAGCTAACACAAAACGACACTATTATTATTATTAATAGTGTTAACAGCAGGTGAAAATAAATAATAACCTATACAGCAATCCAAACATCTGTATTTCTTTTTGGTAACATGATTAGTGCAACAGTTGCAACAATAAACATGGAAGTCGGTATATTTTATTTTATTAACTGCACACCGTCTACAAGGATGTTGCTTTTCCTTGAAGACAAATTGCTCAATTCTTATTAATTTGCCAGACATTGTGTTTGTGCTTGTTTCATGAAGACGATGAATCATGAACGTTGTGGTTAAATTATTTGCTCTAACTTTATTTACTTGTATCTATTGATGTCTTGGTTCTAAACGAATATTGGAATTTATTTTACGTAAAGTTAAATTAAGCCACCAAAAGTGATCTCTCAGACCCTGGACTGTAAATTGTCTACAATAGACGAATAGACGTATAACCATGACGATGAATATGATAATTTGAAAGCCTCTACAGGATATTTAATAAACTTTATCTCTATAAAACTCAGTTCTACGTGTACATGTTACATACGACATAAGCACCAAGACCGTCGCGGATGACCTGTATGGCATTAATTAAAGTTATTAGACACAGTTGTTTTTCGCGTCATGGTAGTAAAGAAGCAATTGTCTTCATTTATAAAAGTTGGCTGGTAGTTTTATGCAGTTGGCAGTCAATCGAATTCTAAAGAAGGAAAGTTTTTATCTACGTTTTATGAAGTAAAGATGCATCAGTACGCGTAGGAATAACGCGTAAAAATCGTGCAGTCATTTTACAAACTTCCACCTACCTAATTTATGAGTCAGATATTTTAGGCAATCATGAACAAAGTTCGGCTTTATAACTGCACGAACCGTGTATCGAAGTCAAATAAAAAAATAACAAGGCAATTTGTGGCAAGGCTCATAAGATACCGTTATGCAGCGCAAATTAAGAATGAATTCTCGAGCGCAAACTTTCATACGAAATAATATACTTACTTATAAATAGGAATATAAATTCAGTCGAAAGTAACTTCAGTTTACTGTCTTTAATTGACGTTGAACACATAATTCAGACTTAAGTTAGACCAAGTATAAATTATTATTTTTTTTTGTTTTCTAGCTTCCACCCTTGACTTCTCCCGTGTCATATGTTGATAAAAAGTAGCCTAGTAAAAAATGACCTTCTACAGATTTTAGTCTATCTCTTTATAAAATGAATTTAATGAAGATCGGTTGATTAGTTTCATGTTTATAACATTAGTATCCATAGATAAATTAAACATTAACAGCCTTTGTCTGTTTCAACCCAGGCAATCGCATTATTAGTTACATGAAAATAAACACGCCAATTAAAATCGCTAAATATGACAGATCTAGGGCAACATCCTTATCGAGACTTAGACCGGTTGCTTGTTGTCTACTAAATGTCAGACTATTAGCTCCTAAACACAAACTAAAGTCTAACGGTTAAGTAGAGCGGACGGATGAACGCGGGGGATTTGTCGACGACACGAACAAACCACGGATTTACGCAACAGTCCAAAGACAATGAACATCTTGGAAATAATTATGTGCTACTCGTTTAACCACGGACCGACTCAGATGAGAACAGAAAGTCATTAGAATATCAAAGTAATTAGATAATTATGACTATTAGTCATTATCATTAGATACACCATTGATTAGTAATTCATAATGAACTCTTAAGAATACATTCGCTAAAGAGAACTGTTTATTTTTTCGCTGATTTGTTCTTTACAAATAATAAACTTTTTAGCAAGCTTGAACAGTTGTTTACGTTAGAGACCAAGAGATGCTAAAAAAAATAAAGACTATTGCGCAAGGTTACTCAAATACGGTATTGAGATTTTCTGTCTTGAAATTCTCAGACACAGCCCAGAGTCTAGCAATATCTGCAATATACCCGGTTACTGGTAGTAAACGGGCTCTTTATTACATGGGACCAAATATAGTTGCCGATACTAGGCTGTAGGTAATGCACCTCTCTTCTACCTTGGGAGAAAAAGCGCAATACTATCATAATGATGTTACGTTAAGGCCCAGAACAAACGACGTAGTCTGCATTGGTGCATACAAAGTGGTTTGTTCGATTCACAGGCGGTCAACCGCGACGGCCACTGATGGCGCGGTCTTTTTGCCGCCGTGTGCGTTAGCAGATAGGATTCCCTTTGTTCTATAGTTCGCGGTAAAAATGACCGGTCCGCGCCGCCCCTTCATTTGTTCTGGGCCTCAAAGGTACAAAGTATAATAATTACAATATACCTAAATCAGTCCAAATAACTATATGTTCAAAACATTTACACATTTAACAATTTCATGATAGCAGCAATAAATGAATACAGTGAATGACACATAAAGGACAGGATGGACGATCCTTGTAAAATATCTGTCGTCCTATCTTTAGACAGGGATCATTGTTCTTCGAGGTACGGATAGATAGCACGTGAATGGATGTTATTTCCTCCCGTCGTAATAGGGGCCATTTGCTTTTTCACACGACCATAGCACCCCTCAATCTCGAGGTAACTAGAACTATAATAAATCAGTCCCACCTGCTTTTAAAGTCCAGCTATATGCGAATAACATAACATGGCAATACGCTTTTTTCCTCAATAGAGATAGCAGGGGTATATATAGCCCATATTTACTTTTTCCTGATATTCTATATCCCTGTATTAGGCGGCGAGTTATATGTTGTTTTTATTAAAAGTATTATAATCTAGAATATGATTACCAATGCGTTAATATATATTTAACCTGAAATAAACCTAAAGGCGGCTTAATCCCAATATACGTTTGTCAAATCGTGTTTCATACAGTCATTGTGAATAAACACGCTATTTTTTGCAAGATTAACATCGTGAATTAATTCAGTTATGCTTTTACTTTTAGTTCAGTGGTTAAGGTGAGGCTAAAAGTGAATTTAGATTTCTAGACAAACATATAAGTACTACATTACCTCTCACAGAGGCTTACTACCGGAACCACGCTCAGCAGTGGGCGTGATGGAATGGAGCTTGGATTTAGGACTTCTGGGAACAATATTATAAAGTTTCAGAGTGCTTGTTAACACTCATTTGCTCTAGACATTGTGCTAATGTGTTCATCATGGACTGAGGTGCGAAAAGTATAACTTAGTCACAGTCAAACATGATGAAGATGCTGATGTCTATTTATCGGAGCCTATTTTAGCGATTGACCAATACGAAACTATACCAATTAGTTTTGTTTTAATTATGGCTACACTATTTACAGTACAGTACCTACACTTAATTTTTAACTTGGAAAATTCTCAGAAGCAAGTAGTTGCGTGTGTTACCAGAACCAACATTTACGAGTACCTACATTATTGGTATATTAAGGCATCTAAGTCTTTGAACTTCTTATATAATATACCTCATCTGATTTTCATAAAAATAACCATAAATAAGTTTTATTTAAATATGCTACAGTTGTCTGTTTCACGAACCGACGAGCTGTTTTGCAACTGCAGCCGATTTCTGCCGTCCGCATAATTTCCTCTTATTGGCAGATTGTGAGTCACTCGTCTGGTGCAGTAATGATCTACATGGAATTTCCGTAAAGCAGAGATATTATAGCTAACTAGTTACTAGTACCTTATAACTTACTTTATAATTTAAATTAGAACCAGATGAAAACTATTCTGTAAATGAATTTCGGACATGTCTTCTACTGAAGCCGTACGTCAGTTACTTACCTATATTTTTACACCTACATAGAAACGCCGAATATAAAAATATAGTCCATAAAAACGCACGAGAATATTTTATCTAGAATATTTAGCCTACAAAGTAGGCGGATGAATGAGACGCTTGATTTATGATGAGTCACCGTTTCAAAACTGGTTTTCGGCCCGATGTCGAACATTGACAGCATATAGCGAACAAGCGAACTAAATGTGGAACAAAAATTATCTATTGTATCTGCAGCTAGTTTGCTATTTACCAGTTAACTGTTTGCTATTGAAAGTGATATTAACAGCATTAGAATTTTCAACAGTCAAGTCATATTTAAATTAAACGACAATTTGATAAAAAATACACTGTTAAGAATTTTTCAATAGCCTTCTCTTCCTGTGTGTCAACTTACAGTGAATAATTTTCTACGATTACCGATTAATTATTTCTAAAAAGCATTAATCATGTTTAAATTATAGAGGAAATATGGTTTCAAATTAGCAATTAGAAACCTATTAAGAGCATGTCGGACCATGCTCAGTGTAGGGTTCCGTAGCAAATGAGCGTATCTTCATAGCGCTTACGTCCTCTTGTTGAGAAGCACAGTTTTTCGGCAATTACTCAAGAACAGTATATCCGATCATGTTAAAAATATTTTTTGTTGGAAGTATTTATTAAGCGTTATCTTTGTGTTTTTTTTTTCAGATTTTTAGGTACTGCGTTTAAGAAAATAGAGCGGGCGGTGGGACACAATTTATGCTACTTTCGGGCGTTTATTTCCGAAAATATTCACATTTAATTAAAATAAAATATTTTATGATCTTATTAGAAATTATTATTGATAATAAAACAATAACTATTTTATAACAACAATAACAATAAAACTAGTGATGGAAAATCTGGATCTTTTCAATTATAGAATCTGTTGATTGTCTTGCAGAAAATGGATGGTATTATAAAGACTTTTTTAGTGAGCGTTGGCTAGATAGCAGCAATTTTGGGCAAATAAGCTAGCTAATATAGATATATTAGCCAGCTTATTTGCACAAAATTTGAAAATAAATAAAGTGTCTGCCATACAGTTTGAGAAATTGTATTATTTCTATGTATTAATTACTTGTGTTTTGGTTGAACAGAGAACAAACTTTAAATTCCTTAAAAGGTGAGAACTGTGAAGCTGAAGGTGAACCTCAACCTTATGAGAGGCTTGGGTTGGGACACAGGTCCAACACACAAATGCCCTTAGAAAATTAATTTTTAAATCAATTAACTATAAAAATCAAGTTAGCCAACAATAGTTGCATTAAAATAAATTATTAAACAATACAATAGAAGTTAGAATAATATAGCAAAAAGAAAGATGCATCTGGGACTTAACAATGGGTAAACAAATAGAAAGAATACCGTTTCTCAGACATAATTATTATTAGGATTAGGTATTATATATTTCTAATTATATTGTGACTATTTTGTATAGACAGCACATTTAAAAGCAGCATTTTAAATAAATATGAGTGTAAAAGATTATCTGATTTTTATTAGGTAACATAAGATAATAAATTTGAAAAGACCATTCGCAGTGGTGTAAATTAGGCGAGGCCTATGTTCAGCAGTGGACGTCGTTGGGCTGATATGACAATGATGATAAGATAATCAGCATTTCTTTGACCTTTAGAAAAAATACTAATAAATTTTTTTTATTAACATTAAAATGCAGATTTAACTTTATTGATACTTGTGCCGTAATCATTTATTTATTATATATATTTCATTAGCAATTTAAGTTACTTATTTATAACCACACATGTACCCTATTAGTTTGTAATGTTTCTGAACAGAAATAAATAAAATAAAATCAATGTGGAATTTTATATATAAATGCTATAGGTACAAGTAATAGAAAAATTCAAACCCATGAAAGAAAAACCTCTAGTTATTTATAAACATTTCATAATAATACAAATTTTGTTTCTATTAATTTAATTGGTTTTACAAAAACAGACATTAAAAGATAGTCAAATGTTATTATTGTTTACTCTGTCTACACTGATTTCGGCCTCAGTATAGTTTGTCAATAAACACTTAACTGAGCTTGCAACAATAATAGTATATATATAATTGTGTCACTGTTTATTGTTTTGGCCCAGATTAACAGTTCGCTGAAAGATAAGGTTGAAAGGTCAGCCTGTCAGTTAAGGGCAGAAGGTTGCCTATTGGCTATTGTGAATAGCCAATAGGCAAACTGTCCTTTTGTCAGGCCCTTTGATTTAACTGATCTGGTCCAATTATAGATAGGACTTCCATGTCCAATGTTTTGCTAACTCACATAGAAGCTAAAAAAAATTCTAAGTAAGTGCAATCAATCCAGAATGCATTCACTTTGAAAATTTACAATTAAATAAATATAACATAATCATAATTCAATATTAACTGAATTAAAAGTTACTTATAAAGTGGCCTAGTATACTTTAACTTTTAAATTATTCTATTACTAGGTATGCTCATTATTATGACATGACACACACACTTAGTGTGAATGTGTGAGTCTAACTGTACAATAATAGCTGAAGACTTGCCTTACCAGCTTACATTACGTAAATATAGTCATAAAACTATAAAAAAATAAAGTTAAAAAGGGGATCTATACTATGCATGTTATGTCTGTTTTCTTTGTTTGTGATTACAGAAGAATTGTTGTGACCATTTACTTGCACTTTAGACAACACTATGCATTGAATGAATATGTCAATAATAACAATGCCCACATCAATAACTGGTTGCATTCAACAATAATACTATAGATTTACACAATAAAGACTTCTATGAACAGTGTAACTGGTCATTGACATCTGGTTATTTCTCAGACTATTAAACCTCCCTGTCTGTATTATATACATTCTATAAATTATGATAAATAAATCTGGTCATAAATATTTATAAAGTTTTTAGCGTGTTTAGATAAAGATTATTCTAACAATTTTGGCAGTTTAATTATTCAGAGTAATTTGGTTAAAATCAATTGCAGATTTAAGTATTTCAAGGCTGTAATTAGTAATATAGGTGAAGGGCATAGTATAACTGACAGATAAACTGTAATCGTAGGGTTTTCCACACAATCAGACGATTTACGACACTTTTGGTGGTCAGAGTAATAGCTCTATTATAACAAGTGGGTTGACGAAAAATATTATATTGGCACTTACCACTTTCGATGTATGGTACAGCAAGAAGTAGAAAAACTATATAACCGATTTCACTAAACATTGTCGCTTGCAAACACACACTTTTTATATCACTAAGTCATTGCACATAAAATACAGCTGATTTCCAAACCATACAAAACCTTTGTCTGTTTTTGACACAAACGCATGCGCGAGCAAACAATATTTTTTTATTTACATTACAACAAAATCATTTTCTCCTTAAAACTAATAATACACTGTTGTTACACTGATAATTTACAACAAAACTTCCGAACTTGGTAGACCCGAAACAATAAATAACAACACGAAACGTTTATGTGTCTGGAATAAAGAGAAACTAAAACGAGAATCGCGTTATTATAACATAAATTAATCATCCATAAATACGTAAGGTTGTGTTATTGTTCCATAATAATTTTATATACATAGCGTCTCATTCTTATTCTAAATAATTACAACTAAAACTAGATCCGCGAGCTGCGACTTGCCCAACTGTCTGACATATTGGAATTATTATTTTTTAAGTTTATACGATATTCGAGACCAAGCTATTTCATCGAAGAAAAATGGTTTTTTGAATTCCTATATTAGAGGTCAGCAAAAATTGAGGTTACTGATAAATGGGAAGGAAGGAATACCTAAATAATTTTAACTATATTATTTTGTAATTATTACGATTTTTTTGAGAAGCGCAGTTTTCAAAAACGGTACATCCGAACTTTAAGTTAGCACTTTTGCGGTCTTTGACGTAAATCATTGTGCTAAGAATTTAAAACTAGGTACCCCTAGTTTTCGATAGGAAATGGTCTATCTTTATGTACAAATTCAGGGTCCCTTTTCCTCCAATATGTTTAGAGGAAACCCGTACCCAGCAGTGTGACGTTTATGGTTTGTATTGATGATTACGTCTCATGTAATAGGGCATCCCTGTCCCTATTACCATTAAATGGGCACATTTCTAGACTGAGCTCATATTGAGAATTTTATGATAGAAAAACTTAATAATGTATAGGTATTTAGTTCTCTTCGTACCCCGGACTTCTTGTGCAGCAGTCATACAAATTCCCCCTCTTTGCCACTAAGACAAATAACAATAAACTCTTAGAAAAAAACTTAATCAAAAGCGAAACAAATGCAAAAGTGGTGTTTATAAATTTACTAGAACTGGCGCGGTGCTTCGCTTTTTTTCCCGTCGTTCTTTGTTTGGCTACTGCTGAGGTCCTATTGCCCGTAGCGTGATGTTATATAGCCTATAAAATAAAGATAGTACAGAAGGTAACCTACATACAAACCTCGCTCAAGCAACATACTCACAGACATCGCTCACGGCCACGACATCTCAGAGGGTTGAGAGGGTCAGTGAGAGCCGGAGTGCCATCCGGTTCAGACGCGCGTCTTAAGTTCCTTCTTTATTGCAATGATGGAGCAAAAAAGGTAGCCATTACTGTTCTGTTTATAGATATTAAATTCTAATTATAATAATGAATTTTCGTTTTTAGCCTGTAGTTGCATCAGTTAAGTGGAGTTAAGTACCTAACTACCTAGTAGCATTTGCTTGTATTTTAGACGCGGCAGCGGCGGATGACGTTTTTTTATAATAATATGTAGGTAGGTATATTGTAGTGATTTATAACCGTAGGTAAACTACAAAAATATCTAGCGGTTAGAAATTATTTCGAGAATTACTGGACGCGTAGGTACAAAGTACCCTTCCTCGATTATTGGACTATCCAAAACTAAAATAATTTTTAGACCAGTATCTAGTTCTTGAGATCCTAGCATTCAACCAAACAAACCAACTCTACAGCTTTATAATATTATTTAGTACTTATAGATAGACTAGAATCCTGTTTATCACATAGAACATCTAGTTTCTAGATGTTCGTCATGGCGGGGGCACTGCAGATTTCCAGACAAAATAAAAAGTTCTGTAAATATTAACAGTAATTTTATTCTTACATGCGATTATAACAGTAAACAGTATAACAATCTTATAAAAACATATGTTTTTGTGTTGGCCTACTTAAAATATTCGAATAACATTAAATTAATAAATGGATGTAGCAAGTTTCAGTAGCATATTAAAAATAATTGACGCTTTATTATTTGGGGTCAATTTCACGAAGTTTATTCGGAGCATAAACTCCTTTTTCTGTGATTATTCCTGTTATTAATGACGCAGGCGTTACATCAAAGGACGGATTCCAACAGATTATGCCTGAAAGAAAAAAAAAAAAGGTTTTATAATAAAAATAAGGATAAAGTAAATTCATATTTCTGTCTATACAATGGGCTCAGAGCAATTAAACTGCGTTTATATCTACAGACGCGTGCCGTATCAGACAAAAGAAATCTAACAGATTGTATTATACACAAGAGCTCTGAAATTCTATAGAAAATATTAAATAATATTTTCGGAACTGACACAGCACAGTTCATCTCTGTGTATACAGGATGAAATTTTGTAATGCCACCTGGAGGGAAACTACTCTAAATACTGGAGATAGATAATTTTACTCATGGTGTGCGTTTATATAGCGTGCATTTTGTCTCATGAGTGTGCGGCACTGTGTAGATGTGTGCTGTACGTTGTATACCTTACGTCCCCCAAAAAATGACAGAAAAATTGTAGTGTATCGTTAGCGTAAAGACAACTTGCATCTAATTACTCTGAGTAAGGCGTATAAGGAGTTTTACTAACTACCTACGAATGAGGTTATCCTTCGTAAAAGCACTGTACCTACATTGGGTATGAGAATAACTTCATTTGATCTTATGAGTACCACGCTTTTTTCCACGAAAGGTAGAAGGTATTCACACATTTCGCAAGCTCTATTATTGCCTTTAACCGGGCACATTTCCAGACTGGATTGATACTAACAATTTCATGACATAAAACCCAATATCGTTTTTGACCGACCGGATAATCAAACGATGGTACCTCTAGTGCAGTACTCAATATAATGTTTTAGATAAATACTACAAAGCGCCACTTACACGGAAGAGAGTTTCTCACACGTTTTAGGACGAGAAGTCGTATGCAATCATTGTACGTAGGTAACTCACCAATGAGTACCGATGTCATACTATATTTTATTTGCAACACCACATACTTCACATGCATGTTTCCGACCCTTTAAAACACCTTCCGTCCCCAAGGAGTTTTGGACTCTATCGTAATATAATTAAAGCCAAGTGTTTTGTTATTTGAATGATTCGAGCTTGGTAATTAACACAGTATTGTCTTCGAAATGACTAGACGTTTATCGCTCTTCCTTGTATCGTATGTTTCACTTTATATGATCATTTTTTTTTTCTTGCTGACGTTAATTCTGCCTTGCTAAGAAAAGCCGCAGATGAATTACATAAGTTACCGGAAAGACGCATATAAAGTAACAACATTTAGATACAATTTCCCGTGCGCTTGATATGTAATTATGCCGTTCTTCTTTGGTAGGTCAGAATTGTATCTTCGAGATAATAAACTCTCTCCATGTAAATGTCGCTTACGACACTATTAAAATTTCTTTCAAGTTATATTTCTTTTCCACTTTACATACCAGGGGCCGCAATCCTGTGTTCTCCAACATGCGTCATTTCTCGATCTGGTCTCTCTTCAATCTTAATTCTGTCCCCAGAAGTGAGAGCCATATCTATGGAAGTCAGTGGGGCAGCCACATAAAAAGGCACTCCATGGTGTTTGGCAGCAATTGCCATTTGGTAGGTCCCGATTTTATTTGCAGTATCACCATTTGCTGCAACCTAAAACGTATAGCATGCCTTTTGAATAAATAAAATCAATCAATCAAATCATTTATTCGTAAATATGGGTACAGTATAAGTTGTTACAGTTAGACAAGTCCTCCATACCTAACCTAATAGGCATGCAAAATAGGTACATTTTATAGGACATTTTAAATAAATTATGTTAAATTAATTTATATATAAAAAAAAATCTAATCCAATAATAATTATAAAGTAAGTACATAATACAAGTATGTCATAAATTCAAAATTACAATGTCAAGTGAGTAGGTATGTCAATATTTATTGTCACATATTACATTATGTATTACCTATGTTAATTTATCTTCTAAATATTGTCTTACAAGTAAAGTTTTAAAAGTAAATGCTAAGATAGTATAATACAAGTGTTAAATATATATCAACCCTATATATCAACTAAAACGCTGGACCTAAACAGCTACACATTATTTTTTGCAGAACATGTATACTTCACAGAAACAAGGCCGTACAATCAGGGCGCGAGATTGACGGCTTACGAATTGGTCCATGAAAAAATTCAAAATTCAATTTTATTTCATGTACCTTTGGAGACATGAAATTTGGAACTAACTAAGAAAGTTTTTCGATATTCAAGGGGTGAAGGGGATCAAAGTTTGTTTGGAGAAATTGTATTGAAGTTTTTTTTAAACTAGTAATATATAAAAGCTAGATCTAACATTGCGTCTATACAATTACTCAACTAAGACGTATCATTGATATTATATTTTAGATCATCGGAGAAATTGAACCTCATTCCTACAATCTTACTATAGCCATTGAAATTAGAACTTTAAGTCTTGCATAGTACAATACATTTTAAGAAGCAAAGAGTCAATTAGCCGATGTTTCACAGTGAGCAGTTAGTTAATTGATGAAACAATATTTGACGGAACAAAACAGTTTAATTACATGTTGGCTCAAATTTTTTTTATTTTTTATGTGTATGTTCAACTCATATATCTATAATGTATTTACAAAAAAAAATGTATTTAAGTAGTATATCAGTTGTTTAGTACCCATAACACAAGCAAATATAATTGCTTAATTTGGGACTAGATGGCGCTGTGTAAATGTGGTAGAATATTATTATTATTATGTCTCTTTTTTCACGGCTATACTTCTCTCTAAGGTGAGAAGTATACCCGGTCCTTTTGGAATGCTTACGCGGGGACACAGGTCCAATACGCAGAGGCCCTTCAAGAATTTTAATTTAGAATAAGATGAAACATTTACCGCTGCCATTTCACAGCTGCACTATTGTAGTACAGCAATGATTTGTCACTGGTAAGTGTAAAGCTATTGTATGATGTTATGGAGTCAATATTATTATTATATACTCAAACTGTAGACTATGAGGTATCTACTCATGTGCCAATTCTATACAGATCATTAATACATCTTAACTTTCGCATTTATAATATTATTAAGATTTTTGCAGTTATTAAAATAAATCATGGAATTTAGACTACTATTTTAAATGCATTAAGGATTATTTTTACATACCCTGTCAGCACCAACAACAACAGCACTTATCCTCCTGGAATTCATGAGGGCTGATACAACGCTATCAACAATTAATGTAGAAGGAATTTTTTCATGGACCAATTCGTAAGCCGTCAATCTAGCGCCCTGATTGTACGGCCTTGTTTCTGTGAAGTATACATGTTCTGCAACAAATAATGTGTAGCTGTTTAGATATATGTTATACTCGTACTCGCTGACCTGGCGAACTTCGTACCGCCATATTTTGTTATTCGCGATAATGTTCCATTTTCCAATGTTTATATGGAGTATTTAAAAACCCAATATTATTAATTTTACACTCAATTTTTTGTATAATTTCTTACATACATGCCTTGCCTCAACAATAGCAAATACAACAAAAAAAAGAATTAGCCAAATTGGTCGAGCCGTTCTCACGTGAATCCATCACATACTTTTCGGCAATCAATTTTTATTTACATGTATGTATATAGTTCGCGCCTTTTTCCCAACAGAAGAGTAGGCAGACTATTTCCTTCCACTTGTTTCGATTCTGACATACATCTTTGGCTTCTACAGTTATAGAGAAGGATAATATTGAAAGTAAACCCCAATATCTTGCAGAACATAAGGGTAGCTCTGATCCACCTACTCGCATTGACCAGTGTCAGTAGGTCATGGTTTAATTAACCATCTCAGCTCTTATAAAAAAATAAGAGTTTTAATTAAATACACAATTAATTTAAATAAAAATATAGTTGATGAAGTTACTTAGTGGACATCCATTTTTATTATCGTCACTGCTAACACGATCGTAACACAATCTAAAGCCGATGGTCTCATTCGACAGCTGTGATTGGCTTACCAAGTCAATCGCGCCATATTGCCGGCCTGTGATTGGTCCATCGGTCTGCTATCGACGTTTGTAAATTAGCAGAATCGACCACCAGGAGTATTCAACTTACCTAATTTCTTACTCTCGTGCAATGACCTTATGACTCCTAAAGCTGTGCCATACCCGGCTGTTGCTAAAGATCCAGTGTTGCAATGTGTTAATATTCTAACTGGTCCATCACCATTGGTGTTCTTCAATATCGCCTCGGAACCATACCGTCCTATTGCTTTATTATCTTCTATGTCTTTGCTTAGCATTTCTTCTATATTACTGATGAATCTGAGAAACATAACCATTTTCATGTTACATTTAATGACCATATCAAAAAATATGAGCCGGGATGGAAGCCAGTCAAGTCACAAAAATAAACAATCCTTTAGTCTTTTTAAATAGCTGTTTTAAAATAGTAAATATTACTCGCTCAAATAGAAATAGATTAATAATCTTGGTATGTAAAATGGTTATTATAGCATCTTGAAATACTTTTAATTGGCATTTAAAATTAAAAAGATGTGTCAAGTTTATTTACTAAATAAGTTAAGTCTCTATAAACTGACTTTAGGTGTGCCTTGAATGCAGTGACGTCACAATAATGAATAACGCGGCCGCCATCTTTGAAACTGGGCGGGGCGAGAGTAGGTAGTACCTACCTACTACTAATCTGTTAGTGGGTAGTTAAATAATATTACTAACCTCTCTTTGAATTCCTCAGGTGTAACATTCTCGTCAGCACTCAAAGTATTAGCTAAATTTATCAGTTCATCAGCAGCAAGTTTAATATTTACAGCTGTTGGCCTCGCCGACACGAGGTAATTGAGTTTACCTTCAATCTGTAATTATAGGAAACATTGCCAATCCAAATGTATGCCCCAATTAAAATGTTTATGTCGCTATTTATGTGTACGAGAGAGTGTACTTAAAATTACTCAATGAATTTACTGGATGCTGTAGAAAATTTTATTTAATACTATTGGATGGAAGGGAAACGGTTCCGAATATTGAGGGTAGATATAGAATGCTGCGTGACCTCTGCACAGATTTTATTGTTAATGTTCATAAAAGTCAATTAGAAAATATTTATACAGCTGACCCGGAAAACTTCGTATTGCCATATTTTATTTTTCGTCTTTTCGAAAAACCTGAAAAACCTGTTTCATTATATAAGCGCGCCTTGGCTTTACCCGTTACATACTTAAAATGACAGAAAAAGGAGACAAATCTTCTGTTTACAATACGCTCATGCAATAAATTACAATTAAATAATTCGACCTTCTATTGTAATGCCTTGTACATAATGTACAATTAATGTAAATACGTAATGCACAGTCGCGGCAATTTCTGTTTCATACTTCTAAACATGCAACACGAAAGTTTTAAAGTACCTAAGTCTTTCAGTCATTTATTAATGTTCTGACAGCAATGAATCATCACATCAAAAACTGCCTCGGTGGCGCAGCGGTAAGTGTACGACTGCTGTGCAAGAGGTCCCGGGTTCGATTCCCGGATCGGGTTAAAATGGTATTGGGTTTTTCTATCATGAAATTCCAGTATTAAGATTTTCCCGGAGTTTGGTAAACAAATGTTCCCGGTTGATGACAATAGGCTCGCCCTCTATTGCATGGGACCAAACATAGCTGGCGAAATGTGGGTGTGAAACACCTCTGTCTAAAGTGTTGCTATGTTATCAAAATACGGTCTTATTCACTGAAGCTGTTTTGGTGATTTTGCTCTCCGTGTGGTGATGGAGATAAAGAATACTTGTGTCAATACTTCCTCACATTTCCGGGATGTCGCGACGACCTGCGCTTGAGAAGGAAATCTCGAAACAAACCAACCCGTCTGGCCAGTGTGGTAACAGTAGGCTAACTAATACCAATTTAGGTGAGGCCTATGTCTTGCTGCGTCCGTCATTGATTAATATGATGTATTGGCGGTTAGTACGTCTGAATATTGATAATCTTTATTCTATAAACGCATGTCAATTTAATGTATGTATACGAAATAGTAAATTTACTCTACTTAACTTTAAATTTGTATATGAATGATGATAATATTAGTTTACATAGTCAATTATATTTTATAATACAATTAACTGTGTTGTACTTGTTATCTCATATATAATAAATTTGACCTTCAGTTGTTTACAGTTTAAGAAAGAACAGTTTGTTCACTCTGTACCCAATTAACCTTAATGTTTATTATTTCATGCTACATGGGAACATCTATTAATTTAAATAACTATTTATATTTCTACCATAATTATTCATATTACAAATCTTATCTTATCTGTTAAGTCGACTCGGGGCCAGAATATTGGAACCTTTTAAGCCACTTCCATTTGTTAGCCCACAGGGTATCTTGGTGGATCTCCGTGGTTTAAGCAAAGAGATTTCTTCTATTTGGTTAGCCAAAAAAAAAATTAACTTAAGCTGACTTTAAGATCTATTCTATTACTGTATTTTAAACCCAGAAAAAGTTTTCTTGTGAATGAGTCTTAAAATATTGACATTACAGATCAATCGCTCTTAGCAATAAGACTTCCTATTGTCACAGCTTTTTCTTTGAAAATTACAATTTTGTTGTGTACAATAAAGAGTTATCTATCAATATTTGTGGTAAAAATGAAGCATTTTATTTATCCTTGTTAGTCAATGGTTGGGATGCATTAAATTCTAGCATTAGTTTGTGCTGCCCTGTATCAAATAGTCTAGGTCCGTTCTGGGCCCTGATTTGATTTAACGGATTGCTCTCGGATCGTAAACTTTTCTGAATCTTAGAACAACATATTTTTACAGCTTAAGTTATTGAGTGCTACAAAATAGTTTACCATATAGAAAATTAAAAACTGATTTATATAAGATTTTGTTATATATCCATTTATTTTTTGAACATTATGTATTAACATATATTTGTTTCAAGTCTGTGTGCACTCTTTGTCTGTTAATTGCATAGTTGTAAGGCCTCTTGCCACATAAAGCTTGTTCCTATTGCGGCATAGCATTTAAAAAAAAAAAACTTAAATTTCTTACGATTTTCTACCATAGAAATGGTGACACATGGTAACTACTCTCCCGGTTACAATATAAGAATAGACTATTATAAATCTTTCTAAATGATAATTATAATTCTATGTACAAATGTAATACTGATAAGGCTGTTATCTATAACTGTCAGCTCATGTTATCTTTTATGCTAGTTTTATTTTACTGTGAATTTGTTAATTTATCTATTGAAAGGTTATCTGACCTCTTGTCTCATGAACTTTTTGTCTGAAGTGTTGTCTCTTTCCAGTTCTACGGCCAGAGATAAGCAGCCTACTATGGCTATAGCGGGTGCCCCTCGAACCTGAAACATGACATTATAATATAAATCAAATAAAAAAGAAATTGTAAACCTATTGAATGCCACAAATGTTAATAGCAATCAAAGTGAAATGTTCTCTAATTGCTTCAAGTATAGGTTGAATTTTGCTTTGATGGATAAGATAATACAACAATTCCTTTCAATGTCATATTATTAAAATCACTAGAGCTTTTATTGGTGACTGTTCAGCAGACTAAAATATGGAACATTCAAATTTTAGGCCTTTGATTTTGATGCTTTTTTGCCTTTAAAATAATAGTTTCTTTGTATGTTGGCAAATGATAGCCTAATATTCCAGACCTTTATTTATATGTGTGCCAATTTTGAAATTCCAAACTGATCCTTTCAGCTGCTGATTGAGTTACAAACAACCAACCTAACTTTAGCATTTATATTATTAGTAAGAAATGTTAGGTCACTACTATATACAAAGGCCCCTTTCACTACTGGTAGACAAGTCTCTGACTACCTATGTAAAACTATGTTGCCATTTTGTTCCTTTTATATCCTCATAAGTCCTGTGTTTGTTTAAAAGAGATAATTATAATGACTTAATGTAGTTTATAAAGAACATAATAATTATCACTATTTTTACACTAAGACTAATAATTTCCAGTTTCAGAAGCGTTTAGAGGTGACACCCAGGTAGTATATAATATAATTTTTTTTTTTAAATAATGTGGATATCCGGTCTGAACTACAAGTATTCATTGGTATTACCAAGTCGGTCCTTCTTGCGGAGAGGGGTATTTATGCAGAGATTTAAGAGGATATATTTTCCATAAAAAATCTGTCACTTAAATCTCATTTAGTTTATCAGACATTTATCTGCCAGTGGTAACACAGGTTCTAAGAAAAATAAAGATTATATTTGTGCATTATATGAGATAGTTTAATTATGTACAGTCAAAATAATGTTACAACAATGAACCAAACTGTCTAATTGAACTGTAATAAAATTTAAAGATGACAGTACTAGTGTGACATATTATGACATGTATTCAACAGGTAGTTTGGTTAGCTTGTGTGTACTTTCAAAATTAATAAAAGTACTTAGGTAACTTTTACGTAAAATTTGTTAGAGATATCCCTCAGATAGAATTTCACAGTTGAGTGATGTTACTATTTCTATTTTTATTAGATTTAACTATTTTTAATTATACCGTGGGCAGTAAATTATTTACTATACGAAGTTAGTTTATAACATGTACCTGCATTTTATTAATAACTTTCCAGCCATCTTCAACACCTTTTACCTTCACGTATCTCGTCTGCAGAGGCAGAAGTAATTGATCAAGTATTTCTAGATTTCCTCTGCTATATTTTATAGATTCTAAACTCATTTTGCACTGAAAAAAAGTTATCAAAATTTGTATCTTTCGCGACAACAAAGTTCCTTTAGTACTATTCTAAAAGCTGTCGGTTTATTTGAAAAGTAAAACAATACTCACGTAATTAATAGTTCTCAATAAAAATAATATTAGCTACTTAATTATTAAATTTACACAATTTAATACAGCTGTAAAACCTGTACCTACTGACAATTTTTAATGTCACACAAGTCACTCTTTGACAATGATCAATGCATGACACTGATGACTGATGACACTTCACGTCAAGAGAATGACAACGTCGCAATCATAGATAAGATCGCAATTTAGTGTCATAATTTCGTGGTTTTCAATTTTTATTATCTAATCGGAGCTGTATTATAAATAAAAACTACTATGTACTAATCTTCAGTTTTATCTATTCCTAGAAAATGTCATACTTACATGACAATATGTAGAAAATGTAAAATACAAGTTATATTTCAATCAAACAACATTTTTCAATAAAATTTTGGTTTTAACAGGAAATCACAGGTAAGTATCAAAATTAGTTGTGGGGTTATTGGTTATAATTAAATGGATTGTAATGGGTTGCCATACGAATGGAGTACAGCGCCCCCACTAAGTTTTGTACCAAGCTGTAAATGCCAACCAATAAGCTACAAATGCTTAGTGAATCTTTTCAATTTTAATAAAATGTTATTTTACAATATATTTAAAAACAATTATTTTTTAAGGCTCGACGGATTTTCCGCTGGGTGTGAAAGGAGCCCTAATCTTTTACCATTCGACTGTCTATGGTCATTGTTTTACAATTTTATATTTTTCTATAATACGTACTTATCTAATGTACGGTGAACACTTTTATTAATATTATAAGTTTTTTTTAAATAAGCATTTATTCAATATCCCTTAGATTCTAGAAATATCTAGAATTTAAATTTTTTACATCTTTTGAACATTGAGGGATATGACGTAAAAATTTGTCTATGCTGCATTCTGTTTCCGCCCGGCATTGAAGGGAGACGCATCGTCATTGTGGTGATTTTAGGCTGACTTTCCTGTGACTCAACATATTAAAGCATCATGGCTTTACCACGAGTTTACTTGGACGTTACTGCTGACGGGACAGCGTTGGGAAGAATTGTTGTTGAGGTAATAATTAGTTACTTTAATTATTGCTGGTCGGTCACCACCGGCGGCGACCCGGCCGGCGTGATTTTGCTAAAACCACGCTACAAGATCTTGTGTTATCCTTTTTAGTGTCATTATTTAGTATAACAAAGTTATTTAAAATGTGCTATCTGACTGTCATTTCAGCCGCAACATGTGGTGCAGTGCCTATATATAGATGAATGTAGACATTAAAATTCTCGAGTAAGATTACCTACGCTAAGTGAAGGTCATATCGTCAAGCTGTAGATAATTATGAACCGAGCGGAATTTGCCACTATCAGGATGTTTATGTTTGCCTGCCTTGTTTGTAGGCTCTGCACTTGTTGTATCAAACTAAGAAATATTTGACTTGTATGCATTACACCGCCAATTTAATTGTGATGCATCGTTCGCGTTCGTTTTTATTCACTATGCAATCAGTTCATACTTTACAATGACACACCCAACTGACTAACTGACATCTTGATATTGGAATGTTAAACTATTAATTAGCCATTGTCAGATTCGTCATTCGTCTCATATTAAGTATATTTTTGTTGCAGTTAAGAACAGATGTCACTCCTAAGACATGTGAAAACTTCCGCGCCCTGTGCACCGGAGAGAAGGGCTTCGGTTACAAGGGCTCCACCTTCCACCGTGTCATCCCCAACTTCATGTTGCAAGGAGGTGACTTCACAAACCACAATGGCACTGGTGGCAAATCTATCTACGGCGAGAAGTTCGCTGACGAGAACTTCGTCCTGAAGCACACTGGACCTGGTGTGCTCTCCATGGCCAATGCTGGCCCCAACACCAATGGATCCCAGTTCTTCGTCACCACCGTCAAGACCTCTTGGTTGGACGGCAGGCATGTCGTCTTCGGCATAGTTGTTGAAGGCATGGATGTTGTCAAGCAAGTTGAAGCCTTCGGCTCCCAGTCAGGCAAACCCTCAAAGAAAATTGTTATCTCCGACTGTGGTCAACTCTCCTAACTTCATTCTGTAATGATATTATAAAAGTATAACACAATATTTTTTAAGTTTAATACTACAATGTCCTCCTAAATAAAACCTTCCCAGTCTTCAAGAGATACAATTTATGGGTCATTCCAATTATGATAAAACGTATTGCTATGTTTTAGGTTGCAAACTAGGGATTGCATTTATTTCTGTGCATTGTTTATTCATAATAAATTAACTTATAACAGTCATGTATTTTTTAATAAACCAGTATGTATGAATAAGATGCCATGTATTAATTTCGTTTTTGTAAATGAGTGGTCGAGTGGGTATTATGCAATAAAATTGATGCTTAAATGTATTGAATTACGTAATACCTATTTAAGTGCATAACTACCTACTTGATAACTACTTCCTATAACACCTACCTACTATTACAAAACTAGTGCTGCTAGTTTCTAATATGTGGCATGATGTCATTGCTACTTGCATTGAATGCACCTAAACTCAGGAAATGCAATTTACCGACACAGCAGCAGGTCAATGTCTCTGTCTAGCAACCGTCTAAGGTCAATATAATCTTCGTAATAACATATCCTACAGGTACATATTTTTTATTATGACAACATAATTATATCTGATGTCTGAGCTCATTGACCTCGTGTGTTGGACATGTGAATAGAAGTGTGTGTGCGCTAGGTCATACATACTAGTGACTGGACAAAATTTCCTTACTATTGACTAATAAACACCTATGGCCGGTTATGTCCATCCAGCTAGGTTATTTACTTATTCAGGGGCGCAGCGCTTGGGTGCTTTTTAAAAATCCCAGGCGGGAACATAAGTTTTAACATAAGTTTATTTTTCTTGATAACATTCTTTTTCATCATCATTACAATCATTTCAACCCTAGTACGTCACATTGCAGATTCTCTAAATATAACACTGGGCAAGGTCAGTCCACGATGGGTGCCCATTTGTGGCAATTTTATTCTCAAGCGTCTCCGTGCTTCGTAAGGCACGTAAAGCCGTTGGTCCCGGTTATCACTTTAATGTGGTTGTCATTAAGTCAAGTTGGAAGCCTTCTCGGTGACTTGATAAATTCTAACATCAGGGTCTGCCTCAGGTCCACACGTTAAGAAGAAGGTATTTTACATATCATATACCTATATACCTACCTTAATTGATTTTATATTGCCCGGCATCGCATACGAGAATGCAGCCATGACTTTACCTACCTACTCTTTTAGCATTGGAAGCGAAGAAAAACAAAACCAGGCCGCTGCCTTCTGAAAATATAGTGGTTAATAGGCAGGGAATGAGAAATATGGGGGAAAATGAAAATAGGGACGAAATGGGCAACGATGCAGATTGGTAGGGGATTGTGAGGAGAAATTGGACCTCCGCCCGGAATGAATGAATTCTTCAACTATTTGTTCCAAATTTTCTATGAAATGTGTTGACAAAGTAGGTACTTAATTAGGTTGATATGTTGTGTGCAATAGTGTAATATCAAGCTAAATAAGGTTCAGGGTTTGGTACTTCAAATTGAACCCCAGGAATTAGAAGCTGTTTAATCTACAGCTCAAAGTAACGTTTCAAGTTCACTCATTTTGAATCAGTGATTTCTTGCTTCATGTTATTAAACATTTCTGTTAACTATTTTTCCTGTTAAAATTATTTTTCTTCATTCAGACCAGGAAAGCATGACTCAATATGTTTTTAAAATTGAAACTCAATGTTACATGCTAAAATCTTTATCATATTTTAGTTGCGTGACATTGAAAGGGTTAACACTATTCCTAAAAGGCTGCTGAAAGACAAAATAGGTAGGTGGAAATAATTTACACCAATTAAGTATCTATATCTATTTCTTTCTAATTGAAATATCCAGCGACAGAATGAAATAGTGTTGTAGTTTTATAGCATTTATGGCTTTCTACTAATTACCTATTTATTAGCACAATTTTGATATCCATTTCTCTACCCTAATAACAGCGTTATGACGTCAACATTAAGACGTAATGTTAATCGTCTGAAAGTTTTAACAATTTTGATAAAAGTTAGACGAGACTAAATCATTAATCAATGTAAAGGCAAAATTTTTCCTATCTACAAGTAATTTAACTTAGAATATTTTTAATCAGTACCTAATAGATAGGTACTTATTTGTTTTATTCTGAAGCATCTCTATCTGGGTAGGTAATTTTTTAAAGTTTTAGTAGAAAAACGCGTAATTTAAGAATGTCCATTCGGTATATACCTACTTATATATTCGGTATTAGCATTTATCCTAATACATACCTAATGCAAGATGAAATACTTAGACAAAAACAGTCTTATCTTACGCATTTCTCTATAGAAGATACAACGAGTAAATTTATCACATTAACTATTATTGTAAGAGAACTTGATAAACAGAGTGCAGAAGTTTCTTTGCAAGATTTTTATTCTAGAGAGGTTAAAATCACAAATTTCCTATCTTGGGTCCATTTTCAAATTCGTTTCACAAGTCACGATCTCCCTTCATCTGATTCAAAGAATAACTAGATTATTTGGAATTCTATCGACTACATTTTCCATGAGTTACAATTTTAATCATTTCAACTTTTATGATTTCAGGATTGTAGTTGAGAGTTATCTTTACAACGTGAGTATAAATATTGATAGCTGAGTTATCATTATAGAGTGTAATCTGTTAATATCAAAAATATTCAAGGCCCATTGCAGACTACTTGATGCTACTGGATCTTTGCAGAGTTTGTGTAGTCTACAGAAGCTATTTTAGATTGCCACCGAAAATTAATACTTTTGGCATCGACAGTACCTCACCTGCATCGAGATTTATGAATTCAGTTTTGTTCAGTTCAGAACAAATGGGCGCTCCAAAGATCCTAAAGTAGCTTGTCTTTAGAGGATCAGATTTATACTCACGCCATTTATTCTTTGGTACAGATACAACTAAAGTCCTTAAATAAATCATAAATTTAGAATCAACGCAAGAGTCGCAACAAAAAAGACATCGAATACTTTTTCGGTTTCAGCTCCAGAGCCATAGTTACAGAGAGAAGTCGTACAGCAGGATGTGCAGGCGTACAGCTTCGTTCTCTCGCCAATGACGATGCAACCTGGCTCACAGTGCTTGGTGCAGTTGCGTTCTAATGCCCACATCTTCGGAGAGGTTGTCGAGTTCTCTGTGGAGGTTGTGAACGAGAATCTCTTGACCTGAAAGTAAAAGAGACTAATATTAGCTTAGCTAATTGTAGACAGTTTCATCATTTGTCAATGATAAGAGAACACAGTCATGTCCATAGGTGGGGGTTATCCCTTTGCCTATAATTTTACATCCGTGCCTTGGGTCAGAATTAAGGTTGAAATAATATATAATATTATATTATTTAATTCTAATTTTCAGTGACCAAAAATTCTTATAAATAGATATTTTGTAGAGACTGTAATAGTAGGGAAACGATCCATTTTTAAATGAACTCTAGCATGAAAATAGAGATGCCTTTATGGGTGGGTATATCTCCTACTTAAGACCAGTTTTTTTTAGACGGGGCAAAGGAGCGAAACAAGCGGTTTACCTGATGGTAAAGTGATTTCCGCTACTCATTCGCATCTAAGGTCTCTAAGGCGTACCTGATCGAAAATACAGCCTTACGCAGGTCCAACAACCTCTACGTTATTCCCTCTAGAGAAAGTGTGACTTACCATGCACATCCGTCGGTCGTTGTGGCATTTGTGGATGAGTGCGGAGTTGTTGTGCCGGAGGTCAGCGCAACGATCGTCGGAGACCTCAGCCAGACATTTATAGCACCAAAGCTCATTGTTGGGTCGGGCTGCCGCTGACGTCACGTGAACGCTGTCTCTTAACAAGTCGCATTCGCTCTCTGGAAACAAAAGAGTATTTTAGCATTATAATTTTGAAAGAAGATGAGTTAGAGGGGCTATTAGCAATCTTCAAGATACCACTGAAATTTGTCTGTAGGATATAATAGGCCTCTCCAATTGCACGCCACTGATCAAGATAGATAATGATGATCTAATATGAAGATTCTATTTATCATCAAACAAGAAAAGTGAGTTTTATTTTGGTATGTCTATTTTTGGAATTATATTGTGTTTGTGTAGGCGGTAAATGTAATACTTCATACTATATATAATACTTACTATGTTAATAATATATGTGTTATAAAAATAACATAAAAGAAAATACTAAATTACAGAAGGTAAATATTTAAAATTCACGGATGTGTAAACAAAGACGAACGATTAAATTTTAACGAAATTTAACAAAATTTTATAAATACGTAAGGTTTCTGTTAGATTTAACTATAATGTTGCTAATAACGTATGATTAATTAGAAAATAAAACAATTGAAACCAAAATAAAGGCATATCAAACCATAGACAAGTGAACTTTGACATTTGAGACTAGAAACAGGTCGTATAGGAAACCAGAACAGAAGAATAAGTGAAACTACATACGCACTACATAATATGATGTATAATAAGCTTAAAACTAATATAAAAAAGCATAAGAATGTTTATATGACTTACCTGGTGCGAGAAATGACAAGCAGAGCAGTATCAGAGAGCGCATGATGTTGGCAATGCATTGTGCGCATGTACCCAGCATCCCAGTATTGATCCGTCTAGAGCCAGACCTGTTGCTGGTCCCGGCAGGCCCCGCCCACCCCCTCTAGCCCTCCCAAGGCTCCCGTGAAACACTTTGATCGAAAACAATCTCAACTTTCCGAATTCTTCGCAAAATGAAAACTTTGCGTCGGTCGTTACAAGATCGACGAGCACTACTTAGTAGCTTAAATAGAAATTAATTATTGATACAGGCGCCTTTGCATACAATGGCGGACTATGATTTTAATTGGAATAGTTAAGAAATAATATTAGCTTGGCTAAGACTGAGAATTTCATCATTAATATTTAATTTTATAATTAAGGTTAATAGAATGAGAACAGAGTTAACGATTTAAGTAGGTATATTTAGCACAAAAACATTCTCCGAGCGATTATATTATTATCTTTCAGATCAAAAAGTTACTAATAGCAGATTCGCACTGCATTCTATCGGAATCCGATTAGAATCTATGAAAATACACTAGTCTGGTCTCCGACCCAAATAAAAGCAATTTAGGGGCCACTTTGGGCACAATGCACTCACTGACTGAATGCACTGAGTACTCGTACATGGCTTACATTCTAATATTTCTAATACAAATAATAGATACTATGCTAGTTTGGTCCGTCAGAAAAATTATATCTATCCGAAATGAAGATTTACGGTTGAAGATCAGAAATCGGATACGGAAATCGAATCTAGTCCGTAAAGTACCTGCTGTGAATCAATTACTTACGTGATGTACAGTTTGCAATGGTAACATAATACCTCGTATTCTATCGGCCTTGTAAGCTTAATCAAGGTACACAATTATGGATGATGTAATAATTGGGTTAATTATAAAGGTAGTAATAAGAAACAAGCATTGTTATAATATTATATACCTACGTACTCTTAATTATGAAACGGATTAAGTAACATGAGATATTTATGAAATCCTCAATACTATACCTATTATATTATATTCAGGTATTATCCCAGAAAGAAACATTTTATGAAATTTTATAGGTGTCAAACTAATGAACAAATTCAATTCAGATACGCTCTATATCTAGCAAATATTCCGGTACAATATAAGGTAGCTTACCTTTTAAATATTGTTCGAAATGTGAAAATCATAGCTGCACAATCTATGTTGTATCAGCTCTAAGATCAGCTCTAATGATTTGTGTACATATTTTTTTCTAAACAGATCTTTTATGTACCTATGGTGAGGAAGGCTTTTATCGGTTTTCGGTAATCGTTTTGTGTTAGATTCTAAGGTAAATTTCGTACCATTTAAAAAACCAAGAATTTCATAGGCAATTGAATGAATGGCCTTGTTTGCGACTATGCGGGTGAAAACACGGCAGCACCAAAGGTTTAATGTCATTAATTATGGCGTATTGCACATCAAACGTACATATAATTATAAACACGCAAGATGTACCTAAAACACTCTATGACACAGTTCTTTATGACATAGTTGTGCATAAATATAATATTATATGATTTCATAATTATATCATATCATAATTCTATTTCACTCGAAAGTAGAAGGTAAAAACATCGTATCATCTCCACATTTAATGTATAAAGGATTATCACGAACAAATTGTGTGCGCAAGATATAACAGTGAGCGTGCAAGACTGTCTTCTAAAGATGTCTTCTAGGATCTATTTAAACGTTTTTTCGTCATATCTTTACTGTAATAAAATATTTAAAAGATACACGTAATTTTTTCGCTATAAACTCATTTCTATTATTGAGATGAGATAAACAAAATCATTGCGTCACACCTTTTTCTCGGAAGGGGTAAACAGAGAGAGGTGCTTCACATCCATATTTCGCCAGCCGCACCAGGTCGGGATTTATTAAAACACATTATCAAACTCCGGGCAGATATTGAAATGAAATCTCGTTTATTTATCTAGGTTACTAATTAACTCTTATGAGAGTCAATGATTAAGAATGAAACATAGGTTATCCGAAAAATAGAGTCAGCATTTGCCTACAATTGAAGACTTCATGACATAAAACCCAATATGGCTTTCCAGATAAATTATTTGAAGAAAATATTACAAAGGGAAACCATTTTAAACCTAGACATTTTCTGAAGTATAGAGATAGTTATTATATTTATTAAGTGCGAGAATTAATCCATCTGAATTGTAAAGCCTTTTTACCCGACTGCAATAAAGGAGGGTAATGTATTTCCTTTATTTGATTTTGAAAATGTTTAATCAGTTACGTTATGCATACGTAGATATCGTCCTAACAATTTACTTACTACGATATTAGATACGCCTCGAGCATAGATAAATATGAATTTCAACACATATATATGTATGTAGATAAGTACAAGTAGGTAAACAATGATATGCAGTAATGTACGGGACGTTCGGATGTAAACACGACAAGTGTGGTTTCCGTCAGTGTATTCCAAACCACAAACATTGTACTGACGTTACAGATATGAAATATACCTTCTGATTATTATTACATGTAATATGGTTACTAAATTATTACTACCGTCGCTTTGTTTGGCTACTGCTCAGCTCTTATTGGTTATAGCATGTGTTATATAGCCTTAATAGCCTTTTTCGATAATTAGGCTAACCAACACAATAATATTTTTTTAAATTCCGTTCCTTAGATAGCGCATTCAACCAGATAAACAACTTCAGCTTTATAATATTAAAAATTAGAAGCCGCGGGGGGTCCCCTCCCGTCGTTATTTATTTGTCACTGTTCAGCTAGTTTATTAATAAATGCAGTTATTCATCATCATCATCATCAACGACGTCCACTGTTGAACATAGGCTTCACCCAATTTCCGCCACGATTCATGCAGATATTAAACTGAACTACATTTTGGAATAAAGGAAAACTTAAATGTTTAGCATAAAAAATTGATCCATATAAAGTCTGATATAATCCATTTAACATCATGCGTTACTTTGAAACTCACCTGAAAAACAAAATCGGCTAAGCCTCGTTGAACGTACGTTATGTAAGATATAAAATCCTTCTTTTGTTATTGTCAGCACAATGTTTGAGAGAATTATTTTGGAAAATCCACTGGAATAGGCACATATAAATTGCATTCGTACAAAGTCAGGGCGGAGTAATATAAATACAAAGACAAGTTAGACTGCCAATATTATTGTGCAAATTGGCGCACATAAGACAATTGGTTTGAATTGCTGATGCGATTGTACTCCGATTTTATTGTCAATCTTTATTATCTGCAGCCGTGAACCAAATTTCGTTAAGTGTATTCTTGTGTTATTTTATTAACGGATAATGGTTTTATCTATCAACGTTGGTCCTGTTAAAATTAGTATGCAATTAAGATTGTGTCAAAGTGATTTTCAATTAGTAAACTTTCTGCTGAGGATTCAGCTCAGAGCTCCAGAACTAATTTAAAATTATTAGTTACCTAGTTAAGAAACATATCATCATCATCATCAGCAACCCATTAAGTCTCACTGCTGGGCTCGGGTCTTCTCTCCTCTAACTAGAGAGCTGAGAGGGTTTAGGCCATAATCCACTCCCGCTGGCCTAGTGCGGATTGGTGGATCAGAATGCTCAAAGAATTTCTTCTAGGGTATGTGGGTTTCTTCAAAGAAACGACTAATAAATAATATTAATATTGATTAAAATTTTTTTACAGTCGAGAGGCATTATCTAGTAAACCGTTTCTAATACGATTATCTAAATATAAAATAGCACATATCAAACAAGAAGTTAGTGTTACTTAGTTGTGATTTCACAGCATAGTATTCTTAATTCAAAAGTTAAAGTAATCATGTCTTTGTGTGTGTAGTAGTGCTGTAATAAGAAAGAAAGACAAAGGAGGAGAGGAGAAAGAGCATTCTCTATATCTACTATATAGAGAGTGATCTTTCTCTTTCTTTAAAGTCAACTTTGTACCTTTCACATAACAATACTCAAAATAGGCGATTGTAGCAGTGCACTGTTCACTTAAATTAGTTCAGTGTTGTAACAGTGATTTGTGTTCAGCGGTTGACATTTACGAGGTGTTTCATGATAGCGGGTGCATTGCGAAAATGTGACACTTTGAATGTAGTAGCTACCATTGTTTAGATTTTGCGCGTTTTGTATATTTTGCAGGAATAGTAAAGAAGTGTAGCTGTGGCCCTATTCTCGGTTCGTGTGGAATTCGATTTCCACAACGATCTTAGATATATATGATATATCATCATACTATTACTCTGTACATTCGTGTTTTTAATTTCAGCGTACATTTTCGATGCTTCCTGATCAGAAGAACCTTCCATGTAACAATTCCAATCTTTTTTGTTGTATTTATTCAAATTAACAGGATGGAATTTGGATGATTTTTTTTTGCAATTTTGGAAGTAAGCACTACATGGTCAGCTTTTCAACATAATACAATTTCGATAAAAATACATTCACTCGTGCCTAAATCGATTCCCAGGGCGTTCATCTATCGTACCGTAATTTTATTGAAAACTCTACCACTAGTTTCATTGTATACTACCTAGTAGCTAGTGAATTATTATTTAATAGTATAGAAACAAAAATATTCTTTATAGTTTTAGTGAAAATTTTTACAAAATCATTAAATACCTGGTGATTTTCTATACTTAAATATATAAAAAAGCTACAGTTATATGGGATTGAAAACTTTTTTACTTCGGTGTAACACCTGCTGTTACATGCAAACGAGGAGATATTCTAACTTAGCATTTATATCTATATACTAATGAATGCCGTAATGAATGCCCGTGAGACATGGCTGCCGGAAAACGAAATTCGTTATGAATTTTCTAGAGCGAGGTGCAGCTGCATGGTATTTTTGTTACACATATTTTGTGTATCTAGATATTTAAAGATTGTAGAAACACTGGCTTGATAGTGTTGTGTTTCAAGAGTTCATTCTGGAAAGAGGAAGGTTTTACAGGGTCACCAATGTGCTTCTGATGCTCTTGGTACCGCTGGTTTACATAAACTTGGGAAACCGTTACAAAAACAAGTATAAAAGTAACGTATGAAATAAATAAATATCGAAAAAGTAAAAATATGAATTCTTTGTGTAACCATAAGTATAATATAACCATATTTTTCAAGCCAGCAGTTTAGCTTTTAGAGGGGGGGGTGACGCTGGAACAAAAATTTGCTCTTTAAAGTTTAATATTTCGTAAATGGACCATTAAATCGAAAAATAATGTTAGTAACCCCCAAGTCATTTTAAAAGACCTATTCAACGATACCACACGCGATGGGGTAGGCGACAAAAAAAAAATCATCCCCACTTCACATGTATGGGAGCTACCCTAAAAAAAATATTTTCCAAAATTTTATTTTACCACTTTGTCGACGTAATTGATATACACACTCCTACAATTACAGCTTTCTAGTACTAACGGTCTCTTACCAAAACCTCGGACAGAACGCAAACTGTCTGTTATTTGCCGACGACCGTAAGTTGTCTCTCGCGATAGATAGATAGATAGATAGATGGTTCCTAGTCAGAACTACGGAACCCTAAAAAGGCATCATTTGTAACCGACCATTGTACGTTTATATTATAACATATTTACAAATAGGCATCGCAGACGGAGACCCTTAAGGCTATGTTTGCACAGGCTCGGAGGGAAGCGGGTCATTTCACTGAGTATATAGACCCTCGGGAGGATGGAGTGATCCTTGTGTGCATATGTTTATTGATGTTCAGTATTACTGTTTGAATTAGAACTATTTTGTTAGAAGGTTGGCTTTCCATTTACAGGTTGTCTTTAATCTTTGTTTGAGTTATTATGTTAGTTTGGTATAGTTGAAGTACCCACCTTCTATATAATATAATATAATATTCTACCACATTAATACAGCGCCATCTAATCCCAAAGTAAGCAATTATATTTGCTTGTATTATGGGTACTAAACAACTGATATAATACTTATATACATTTTTTTTTGTAAATACATGGTTAGTGACCCTGATTGCAAAGCCGGAGGTCGTGGGTTCGATCCCCACCCAGAACAAATCTTTGTGTGATGAGCATGATTGTTTGTTCTGTGTCTGGGTGTAAATCATCTATAATATGTATGTATTTACAAAAAAAATGTATTTAAGTAGTATATCAGTTGTTTAGTACCCAAAACACAAGCAAATATAATTGCTTAATTTGAGAATAGATAGCGCTGTGTGAATGTGGTAGAATATTATTATTGTACTATAGAATATAAATTCGTTGTTTCTTCGAACATAAATTACCATAATTGTACATTTTTCTTGTTTATGAGAATAATTGGCGACAAAATATATTAAATATACTGCCCATAACTGGATTAGAAAATATATTTTAGTGTTGGACAGCCCATTTTTTTCCATTAAGGTTATATAAATAACCAATTTTTTATATTTTGTTTTTAGAATGATTGTAATCTGTAGTGAGAGTGATGTTATAATTGATGTATTTACTGAACCTTTATGAAATACTGTTACTTTTCTATAATTTTATTTTAAATACGTTGTTGCTGTACCTTATTAAATAAATAAATAAATAACATAACATAACGCTACGAGCGATAGGGGCTGACTAGTGGTCAAACAAAGATTCAGGGGAGAGAGCTGTACTAAAAAATATACCTATTTTTGATTTTTGAAGTTTATAATTAGGTAAGTACGTATACACTTTATACAGCCCCGGGTAACAGCTAATATTTTAATATATATCTAGTGCAAAACTTAAAAACTTTCAGTTCACACAACCATGAATATCTTTTTTATAAGCTAAAAGAATAAGGCAAGTCGTCTTGAAGACGTACCTACTCGTTCCTACTCGTAATTTAATTCCCAGCGGTTAGAGCCGACGCTTGGTGTTAGAACCAACTATAAGCTAACAAGATTTCGTCCCTCACAATCACGTCATTACCCATGCTCCAACGAATCTATTTTTTTATTATTTGTCTGCTTACTTATTTACTTTATTTAAGATTAAGAGTGACTTAAAATACATTATAGCTCTTGTACAGTACTTTCCAAGACCAAACTAATTTAGTTTGGCTATCATCGTAATCTTCTTTTTAATGAATGGGCTTCTGGCAGAGCCTGATGATGGAATTTGTCAAGTCACCCAGAAGACTTCCGACTTGTCTATGTTAAGACTATGTCAAGTTGGAGGAAGTCGGAATTAGGTATATGATAATATTAAGTGGTAACTGGGACTGACTGGGTGTAGGCTCGGCTCACCCCTTGAATCTTGCCCCTTTACAGATTGGGCAAAGTGAAATCATATTTAAATTGAATAACATAAAGAGGTCAGGTACAAGATCAAAATCCCTTACTTGCGAGAAGCAAGGGTCTACACCCTTGCTTCTTAGTTAGGAAGTACATCAGTAACTTACAAAGTTCTTTAAAGAAAAACTCAATACTCTCTAATATTGATTCGACCTAGGACATGATGAGTAACAGCCGCGCCAAGACCATAACACTACTAGATTTACACCTACATCATAATCAGAACATAGACTATATAAAGTATAAAGGCGACAGAATAAATCACGAATTTTCTATTTGTTAATGATAGAGTAGCCACAAAGTTTGACGCTTTGAATAAATAATATAAATTGGAGACACGAACCACTTTTTGTTTTTTGTTTTATAGCTTTTAATGTTAGTTATAACTTTGATAAACAATCAGTACCGATGAGTTCAGTTAGTAAGTAATCAAATTTCGATTTGGAATTATTATTAGTTAAACAATGTGTAACTGGTAATGGAGCCACCATTACGTTGTGAAGGCTATATAGGTATATAGCAAATGTAGTTATTGGTTGAATTCTTTTTCATATTTTTGGGAGAGTAGTTTTAATAAATCAACTCATTACTCCATATGTATGGAGTCTGATTATAGAGCGAAAGTAAATCGTAGGTTTACAACATGATGATTTGACGATGCAAGCTGAGAAGGTTACTCCATAGCTCTAAGTCGAAGGTTACGGGAACTACCGCGCTGGTAATTGGCCATTGTTTCTGATTTTCTGTACAAGGATTTTTAGGTTAGTTGTGTATAATTTTTAAGTTATGTGTAAATATTTTATTCAATAAAACGTTTATAACGTAACAGGAAAAAACAATTCTGGCACTAGTCTTGTTAAGTCATTTATGTATGCTACGGTATACATTCGTTTTGAAATTATGGCTATTCAGCTACTTTTGCTGACCGTAGGTACTTCCCCAGGCGGGCGGCTCAGTTCGAGCGAAATACCTTCTGTGTCCTACATCTCTTCTTTTTACATAGAGACAACAACGCAAATTAATATAATGATTCTTGTCCATTAACTATCAGTTAAATCAGATAGATGTATAATAATCCTGAAAATAATTCAAATACAACACAATTCCATTACGAAGATCTGTTTATAGATTGAAGTAAGAGCTATTATTGAATAAATAAATAATAAGCACTCAGAACAGCCCACAGCGCTGAGTGAATAGAATAGCTTTTTATACGTATAAGTAATAATTTATTAGTGAGAACGAAGCATCGATCTCAGTCCAATTATGTAACATCGATAATCTCAGCCGTTTATAGTTCGGTGAGTATCACGTCACGCGAGAAAATGACTCTTCGAGGAAGATATATCTTTGATGGTAACTAAATGGCTAATAAACGAATCTGTAAGAATTAATTCATTAGAATTCATTAAAAGAACTGCAGATAATGTTCTTATTGTTTATTATCGTATATTAAGCAATGAAAGTTTTATTGTATTTTATTCCTTTTGTTCAAAAGTAACCGCAAGTTCAGAGTTCAAATGAGCCGAAAAAACTTTAACCCCAATTATAAAAGACTATTATTTGATCTATTGTTTATGTTAAAACCCCTTCTCTTAACTTAAAACATTAAACGTTACACCTTCCACAATAGGATATTTTATTATTTGTCAGACAATGATATCTGACATGGCATTCAAACACAATCAATAAAATTCATTTTTACGATTACCATCTTTATGGATGTGAGGCTGTAATGCTCATATTCCTATATCTATTTTTTTTCTATTAATGTAAGTGTTAGATTACTTAGGAAATTAGATCTAAAACACCTTCAATAGCGACGAATAGAAAGGATGCCAACGATGTCCTAAATGTTCGTGATACTAAAACATGGCACGAATTCCCGACGCCGCGCCGAGAGGCTCGTCAAAGTTTGTACATGAGAAATTCCAATCATTTGTACATCTCGCTTGATGTGGGTTTATTATCTTTTTTTTATGACTTCTTACGATACTATCACTGTTTATATATATCTATAGGTACTAATATTATAAAGAAGAAAGATTTGTATTTTGTATGCAACGAAAAACTTGAAAACTATTTGATATATTTAAAAAAATAATTTGCTGTTGGAAAGCTACATTAACACTGAGTAACATGGGCTATATAACGCCACGCTACGGCCAATAGGAGCAGAGCAGAGCCAAATAACTTCAGGTAATTCCATAAACATAGTCGAGATACGGTATCAATGTTTTGATTTCATTAAAATATACCATTAGCCTCCTTACGAGATCACTATCTGTATGAAAAATATAATATTGTCAAAGTAATGTTATTATAGGTACGATTTGTTCGTAGATTTGGTATAAACTTCTCTAGTAAAGTTGCTCATTTGAGCAGTTAATTTTATTCTAATTAATTAAAACCAATAAATTATATTATTTATTCACTTTTATTCCAATTATTGTTAATGATATTCTATTTATTCATTATCATCCATGTAGTGACGTATTAAGAATAATGTCACTACGCCATTTCAACCCATGGGTGTCGTATAAGGCGACTAAGGGAGTAAACATAAACAGACAAGAGCAATGCGAGAAAAGAAAAAAATCTAAACAAAACCCTATACCAACCCGTCTAGCCAGCGTGGTATAGTAGGCTAAATTCCCTCCACAATCATTGGAGGAGACTCGTGCCCAGCAGTGGGACGTTTATGGGTTGAGATTATTGTTGTTTATTCGTTTTTCTCTAGTCTAGTAGTGACCATGCAATATGTAACTCTGTATTTGTTTTATGCAAGCTTCCTCTACTCTATATCCCTCGAAATATTTGTTTATTTATATTATACAATTCAATTTAGATCAACTATTCGTGGACCGTACAAATTTTAGGTCTGTGTGGGGTTTGTATCCTCAATCTTGTGTTCAATAGTCGTAGACTATGATCATTTAACTAATACCAACGTTGTAGACTGGCAAATGTAAAAATACGATCGAAGAAAATACAAACGTTAGTCGTCGAATAAAAATAGGTTTGTCAGATCTACCAACATATGACCTAAATACTTTCAGCTCTCTGGTTAGAGGATAAGAGACCAATATTGCTTAGCAGCTCAACATTACTATTATTTTAATTTATTATAATTACGACTTCTAGAACTTTAGTCGAATACGACTATTACCTTGTATCGATCGATTCCTACTAACTTTATAGTAAATTAATATCGAAGTCGTGAAACTACGAAATTGAATATATTACACGGCGCTAATTAATTATGCTAATATATAAATGAAAACGTTTGAGAACCAATTAACTAACGGTACGACGTGACTACAAACTTGCGCCAATAACTTATTGAGATATATACACGTACCTGTTGGTATTGAGGGGCATACTAGACGTTTTGCGAGACGTGTACCTATTACACCGGGAACGTTCCCTATAGGGGAATATCCAAGCGAACGATAATAATAATTTTGATGGTGCATTATTACATAATGTGATAAGAGGGCTTATCAGAATCGCACGATTCGACTTAGTCAATTTCAATAGCGTAGACTATTATTTGAAATAACAGGCTGACAGCGACCATATTAAAATTTTGTCAATATGCAATAGGTATATAAAACACTTTAAAAAAATATTTTAGTGTTTGATAGCCTATTTATCGACGAATGTTAAATAACATGACGCAACGACCAAAAAGATCAGAGATAAAAAAAGTGGTCAAAAAAGATCCATAGGAATGAAAAACGTGGCTGTCGCTTACCAGCAGGTAAATCACTATGTTGTCCCTTCCCTAACTGGTCTGCAAGCAATCATCATCATCATATCAGCCCAACGACGCGACGTCAACTGTTGAACATATATATAATATTGACTGGCCTGTTGGTTTAGTGGTTAGTGACCCTGACTGCTAAGCTGGAGGTCGTGGGTTCGATTCCCACGCAGGACAAATCTTTGTGTGATGATCATAAAGGTTTGTTCTGTGTCTAGGTGTAATTTATCTATAATATATATGTATTTAAAAAAAAAATGTATTTAAGTAGTATATCAGTTGTTTAGTACCCATAACACAAACAAATATTATTGCTTACTTTGGGACTAGATGGCGCTGTGTGAATGTGGTAGAATATTATATTATATTATAGGCCTCACCTAATTTCCGCCACAGCAAGTAATGCTACCCTCAAATTAGTTAGAAATGACTGTACTATTCGGGGTAATAAAGTAAATACCAAAATAACAAAGACGTCCAAGTTTCGAAGCATTTATTGTAGTTACTGTCGAATCATTTGAACACTAGTCTACCCCTGTGTTAGGTTTCGGAATACGAATAGGTCCCGTTCGTGTTCCGAATGGTAAAACTTGTAGGAAAACAATAAAAGTCGCTTCCATGTATTCCGTAAATAGTCAACAAGCTATAAAAGGCATTGTTTTGTGTTTGGAATTTGGATTTGTGTTTTGTTTTCTACTCTTTTAAAAATTGGCACTTTTTATACGTGATATATTCGTAAAAAGTAGTAGT
Source organism: Laspeyria flexula (assembly GCA_905147015.1). NCBI lineage: Eukaryota > Metazoa > Arthropoda > Insecta > Lepidoptera > Erebidae > Laspeyria > Laspeyria flexula. The sequence continues at coordinate 4,909,442 of LR989958.1, forward strand.
AAATAACTAAGTCTCTATCAGAGAATTATCATAAAACATAGTTTTATCGATTCTTATGAATATACGTTATTATTTACTTATTTATTTATGAAATAAACAGTAATTTACAGAGAAAAAAGTACAATTTAAGATACAAGTAGGCAAACCAAACATTTCTATAAATTACTACAATACAGTTTTTAAATTTTGAGATTACTGATAAATAGGGGCATTAGATCGCTTTAGGAAAATTAATGTCACGCAGTTCTCTTTTAATTATATCTAAAGATGTAGTGAATATAATTATCTACATCTGTTAATTCTTTGTTATACAAATAACAAATGCGTCTCAGAAATGTATTTACTCGTATACATATCTCTATTTTTACTTCATTACACACAGATAAATAACAATACATTTTTCCAATAAAAAGCGTATACACAAAGCAAAATAGCATCGTACAAAAAAAACGGTGTTCCAGTGAAAGATGGACGTTTGAGGTGAGTAAACAATGCCGTTGTACGTGTCCCTACTCATACTCTGCAATGAACAAGTGGTCTCGTCGAGTTCCAATCGTGTTCACTGTAGTGCACAGTTTATTCATGACAACTCTAGTACTCTCCAGCTCGATGGACGCTGCCGTCGAGTTACGATAGTCAAATGAACTTGAGATTCTTTTATATTTCTGTGCCACTTATTGAAAAATAATTATAACATGTATATTGAAGACTAGAAGTCGACAAACACAATAGCTTGTGGTGTCTTGCAATGCCAGGAGTCAAGAAATCGACTTCAGGAAAAATCTTTTATTGAACTTTAGAACTGTATTCATTTGGAAAAAATATTATTATTTTCACTTGTTTTGCAGTTTTTTATTACCGTTCATTATCATTATCATCATTTCAACCCATAAACATGTCTCCTCCAAAGAATGTGGAGGAAATTTAGCTGGCCAGACGGGTTGGTATAGGGATTGTTTCGAATTTTCCTTTTCTCGCAGTGCTCTTGTCTGCATAAGGTTTTCCTTAGTCGCCTTTTGCGACAGCCACGGGTTGAGATGGGGTAGTGACATTATGTATTCTTAATCCGTCACTACACGGAGACCCGTTTTTTTTCATTATTTCCGCGATAATGGCTGATGAAATTGAGCCATGATTGAGAATGGCAATCTTGATCATCACGTGATGTCCTGTAATCTGGCCTGTAGCAGAGGTTAGTAGCATGATGTTTATGATAAAATACCTTCTGAAACACTTCAATTCTTCTTATTGTTCTTCTTATTTATTATTACTGCTCTCTGCTCAACTTGATAATACTGGTGAAGAACAGTGCAACTGCATGTCCAAGTTTAGAGAAAAATGTATCTAAATTCATCAACGGTAGATACTATTTTTGCAAGACTTGTGCAATACAATTAAGTCGTTCTTGTATAGCACGGCAAAATAGTTGAGCAGTCCAGTTGAGTTACTTCATTAATCTGCTCAACTGGTTGAGCAGTGGGGAAGCTAACCCACCTGTTTTATTTTCGACTTACACTATAGTTGTTCTATTTTCTACATCTCAGCCGTTAGACGCGCACTGCTGAAAGAAAGCTCTATTTTAAATTTGGGCAAGTGATCATTAAAATAATACCAAGGTTTTCTCACCAATATAAGTGTAGAATGTAGTTCCGAAAACTCGTTTTGAACAAGTTTATCAACCCTTATTTTGCAACGTAACTTAAACGTGTAGTTGGTCGAAAGCAAGAAGTTTAGGGTTACGATTGCCCTATTTTATCCATAGGTACGTTAAGATCGAATTCTCCAAGACATATACGAACTTGAGAACTATTAACGTGTCAACACGTGGCCCAACCCTATTATCGTAGCCTAGTGAGGATTAAGGTGGCATCTCCAGAGAGGTTTTCTGTGACAATTAGGGCATTATATTGACCTACTAGAAAAAGCGTAACTACATGTTGCGTTCAGAGTAAAATGAATCTAAAAACAATACTGTACATGTGATTTTTGATTGGTTTACGTAACAGAATTGTGTCACTGTTTATAAGTAAGGCACTACAGTCTAACCAAACTATTAGTGTTACATAAAGTCATTTAATTTGTGAATACTTACTTATAGTTTTATAAGCTTTGCTGATGTAGGCAGTGGTGTTGGGAAATATTTTGATGCCTAATCAAGTCCTGTAATTAAATAAATATATGGTTAGGCACAAGCCATTCCAAATGCACGCCACTAGGCGGCCGCCAAAAAAATCATTCACCCCTAACGGTAAATAAATAATATTATCAAGTCCTAATTGAACAAAATGGTTTCTCCCTAAGGCAAGAAATAGAATATTTTAATAATTTTACTGGCCTGTTGGTCTAGTGGTTAGTGACCATGACTGCTAAACTGGAGGTCGTGGGTTCGATCCCCACCCAGGACAAATTTTTGTGTGATGAGCATAAAGGTTTGTTCTGTGTCTGAGTGTAATTTATCTATAATATGTATGTATGTATTTACAAAAAAAAAGAAAAGTATTTAAGTAGTATATCAGTTGTTTAGTACCCATAACACAAGCAAATATAATTGCTTAATTTGGGACTAGATGGCGCTGTGTAAATGTGGTAGAATATTATTATAGAATATTATATTATTAATTAGAATCAAGTATATCAAATTCTCTCATCAAGCTTTGTTTAAGATCATGTTATAAAAGATTTCTGATTAATTAATTCTTCAATAACAAAAATCTCAATCAAGTTAACACAAATTAGGTTCTTTAATGCAGGTACCATTGGAGAGATTTAATAAATTAAGATTGCTTCTTAATCAAACAAAGAGAGTTTATAATATACCGGCTTTCGTTGGCCACTTTTTATGTCAAATTAGTGGTCGTGTTAACTTTACTGTTGTCTTTAGGGAGAAGAGTTGTTGGAGTTCTAAATTGGAAGGTCAACCTTTAAGGCATCTACTATTGCTGCAATTTACACTATGACTTTCACTGTGACTTTTACATTGCCGTTAAGGTGGTTACCATGGTTTCGGATCCCACACGGGACCAATATTTTTGTGATTCACAGATATTTGTTTGGAGTCTGGGTGTACTTTGAGACTTACTTAGACCCCCGCGACAGGGCTTGTATTCTAGTGCAGGCGTTCTCTTTAAAAAAACCCCGCAAATGAAGCTAACTTGCAGCTATTTTGTGCAGTTAACTGCAGCAGCGTCGGTACCAGTGTTATTTTTATCTTATTCTAGGGATCCTTTTAGTATCAAAGTTAAGTTTTAATTTAATTTAAAGAAAATAAAGATTGATTGATAAAAAACCAAATAAAAAAAAAGAACAGGTTTCCCCCTCCTATTTTAAAACTATTTTAACGCTTTAGACTTCAGTATTAACAAATTGTTTATCAGAATAAACATAATATTCTGTCTAACATAATATTACGTTTACTGTGCTCGGATTGACTTAGTACAATTAATGCTTGTAGAACTTTAAATGTAAACGTCATACAATCATTACAATTCACAACACTTAGCTAAAACCAAAATACCTACTAAGTAATAACAAGGGATATTCCTACAACCTATTTATAGCCGTATTAGAGTTACCTTTTAACGAAGCTAACACAAATCCTTTGACATTTAACGATCGATGCCAATGGCTGACTACCCAAGTACCCATAAATATAAATTGGCTCAGATAATACACATCTAATAGATACACATCATAGGTAGTAGTAGGTAAGGAATATTGTAGTATTACAATATTCCTTACCTACTACACTGGAGGCTTGTATAAGCCTCCAGTGTCCGATTTGTTCAAATTGAGTATTTTATCAACATAAACATAATAATATCTTAGCCGTAACGAATGAAGATACAAAAATCAAAAAGGTACCCCAAATAAATTGATAATCAGTTTTAAATCAATTTCAAATTATAACGGGTGGCGCAAAAGTAAAGACCCTATTTGGTTCAGCTATAACATTTTTTCTAAATTAGAAAACTAGATTTAGATTTTTTTAAATGTATATTTGTGCCATTAAATTTCGTACCATTAGGATTTAAAGATGATGTCTTTTAAATGGTGACCTCCAGAGTTGATACACATTTGAGCCCTATTTATGACATTTTGCATAACTTGCCGTAACACTTCCTGCGATATGTTCGTTATTTCTTGACGAATGTTTTCTTTTAGAGCTGCGAGAGTCTGTGGCTTGTTCACATACACCCGAGATTTCAAAAAACCCCAAAGAAAAAAGTCTGGACTGGTCAGATCGGGTGATCTTGCAGGCCAAGGCAAATCGCCAAAACGAGAGATAACTCGGCCTGGAAAAGCGTCCCTCACTAAGTCCATAGTGTCGCGCGCTGTGTGTGCCGTAGCGCCGTCTTGTTGAAACCAGATGTGCTCCAGCCCCAATTCGTCCAAACTGGGTATCAAAAACTCACGTAACATGGTTCTGTAGCGTTCTCCAGTGACAGTTATCGCATTGCCTCCAGCGTCTTCGAAAAAATAGGGTCCGATCACTCTGTCAACACAGATGCCACACCATACAGTAACTTTTAGTGGGTGTGTGGCAAAGCGTCGAATTGTGCGACCAATCGGTGCCGGACGGTGGGGAAATCGTCGACGAAATTCACGTTGTGTTCTTATCACTGATATTCCACGTTCTTGGGGAGTAAAACGGTCCATGTTTATTTTCAGTGTATTTTACATTTGTTCACTACACAATTTTCAACAACAGAATGACAGAAAATGTATAATAAAAAAAAAAAAAGCATTTTCTTTAGTGCCACTACTTTTGCGCCACCCAGTACGTATGCTATTAATTAAAACAGTTCTTATTCTCTCTTGGTGACCTTTGATGTTTCCCAATTAAAAATCAAATAGTTTTGAATTCATTCGATTTACTTATAAAATGTATGGTCCCCAGGGTATGTATGTGTCTCATTATTGCCTTTAAAGCAAATTGTAAAAAAAAACAATTAAGAGATTATGATCATTGCCTGTATTGGTTCAGTATTTTTTCGATAAATCTTAGTTCTCGCTTTTGTAAAGCTTCAAATATCAGAAAGATGTATGTATGACAACGTAATCTGTCATAATAATTGATTGATATCAAACAGTGAGTGACATTGATGTAAACGCCAAGGAATAGTACCGTCCAATGTGTTTACCAGATATTTTAGGCGAAAAATTAAACATTATTTCAGTCTATATTAATATGTAATTCTATTTAGTACTATAATTACGTCAAATCTAATATCGAGTTCATTATCATCATCATCATATCAGTCTAACGAAGTCTACTGCTGAACATAGGACTCACCTAATTTACGCCACTGCGAGCGGTCCTGTACCTTGAGTAATATCGAGTTCATCATCATCATCATATCAGCCCAATGACATCCACTATTGAACATAGGTCTCACCTAATTTCCGCCACTGCGAGTGATTTTGCCACCCGATTATATCGAGTTATTCTTAGTTAATTTTAAACAACAGATCAACTAGAGAGTTACATGGGCTTCTTTTTATCTAAAAACCTTGCAAACGAAACGGCATCCAGAAGTAACGTATTAAATAAATACGTAGTAAGCCATGTAGATAGAGGACTAGCTTTTAATCTATAATATAAAAATGAATCGCTAAATGTGTTGGTAAGCGCATAACCCAACAACGCCTGGACCAATTTGGCCAATTCTTTTTTTAAATGTTCGTTGAAGTTCAAGGTTGGTTTTACGTTATTTTTTTTTTAGTTTTAATGTAGGTAGGTAGGTAGGTATGTAGAAGGTAGGTAGGTAGCGTAGGTAGATAGGTAGGGTAGGTAGATAAGTAGGTACGAAGTTCGCCGGGACAGCTAGTTTATATAAATAAAAATTAACCGAAATAACTAACTTTAAAACTATTTATAATATAGTGTGTGTCGTCGGCACGTTTAATGTCTGTAGATATAAACGCAGCTTAATACTGTACTAATAAATGTGCTGAATAATGATTGTCAAATTAACAGACGATTTCTGTTTCCAATTTCAGTGCAAATGTTTACAAGTAATTATAATTCAGTTCATGTGATGAATTAATTAAACAGGCGGGCGTGACGCATGGTTGATCAAAACCTCATAATAAATATCAATAATGTTTCGTTTACACCTTATTTTATTTGTAGTAGTACTAACGTTTACTATATATTTATGTTGCAACAAAGCAACGAATCAACTATATTAGCATATGAATAGGTGGAGGATGGCATAGTGACTGGGCTATAATTTACCCCGATGCAATGTGTTTCCGTGAGACACGCGGACGAATTAAGCCACTGATGGTATCTAGTATTGAACTCTATATATGAAAAGCTATAATTCGTGTAGATGTTGAATACTTTCCTATGAAATTTGCAAACAATGGGCTAATCACCTTGTATGAGTTTGTATGACAAGAAGATAAGACGGAACAAGGATGATATGTATATCCTTGGATTTACTGCCTAAAACGACAAGAACGTCTATAACAGTTGTATGGAATCTTTAACTGCTCTGCTTTAACTCTTAAAAATATTTTACATTCTCCTCTTATATAAGTTATTTGATAATGTTATTATAGATTACACATAGTTATTTTTCTTCTTTTTCTTATAATAAATGGGCATTAGATACTCCAATACCATATTTTACGTGTTCAAATATCTGACAGTGATGACGATTGCAATAAGTCGATGTTGAAATTCATAGTCATCATCATCAGCAACCCATTAATGTCCTACGGCTGAGCTCGGGTCTCCTCTCCTCTATCTCGAGAGCTAGTGGGTTTTAGGTAGAGTCCGACCGAAACTGGTTTTCCGGCCGAAAACGAAACCGAAACCGAATATTCGGCCGTGGCTACAGTTTCCGCCGAAACCGAAACTCACGTGGGCAAGTATAAAATTTCACCCATTATTCTGCATTAATTAGGACATGAAATGGAAACACAGTATATTAAGTTTGTTACTTGGCTATACAACGTAATTTAACAAATAAAACACTTCACGTTTTTCATTTACAATCTTTTTTTACATGTGACTTGATTTGTTAATAAAAAAAAAAAAATCATTCCAGTACAGAAACGAAACAAACGGGCGATAACGCACTGACTAAGTTTTGTTGCTACGGAGCTATCGGAACGGCGCACGACAAAGGGCCGCCAAAGCGTTGCCGCGAGAAACGAAGTTAGGCGAGCGTGCACGACAACTTCCAAAATCAGTTTTGGTTTCGGCAAAGGTTTCAACCAATTTTGGCCGAAACCGAAACTGCCGCCGAAACTTGATTTTAGGCCGAAACTCGGCTGAAACCGAAACCGAACTTTCGGTCGGACACTAGTTTTAGGCCATAATCCACACACTCTGGTCTAGTTCGTGTTTGTGGATCAGACATACACAGTCTTCTAGGGTATGTGGGTTTCCTCACGATGTTTTCCTTCACCATTAACAGATGATAAGTCACTTAACTATTACATATAAATTTTACAAAGTGAAATCCACATTAGTACTGTCGGTCGGAATCGAACTCTAATAGCATAATACCGGTTACTTATCTATTCGACCACAATCGCTTTTTATAAATTCATAATAGGTTCTCGAAATTTATGAAGGATAAAACAAATGGTAACTTGGATTAGGGTTACCCTAGAGGCCTAGACAAACATATAAACTTCAATATAGGTACTTATAAAATACATATACATCGATCAAAGTAATGTGTTGGGCGTTGAGAAGGACATTAATATATTGTTGATTGGTATCAATGATACAAAGATGTTGTGCAATGATATAAGGGCTTAATTAATATTCCAGCCAGACAAGCATTGTTTGAAATTACTCAATAATAATCCAGTTTTTAAAACGCCTCATTAATTACGCTTCTTATTATTATTATTGATTGTAAATTTAAATTGCGAAGTAAGAATTCTAGTAGTCTATTGTTTATGTCTAATCCTTTTTCTGTATAATGCGCGCTACACATCTTCAGTTTTAAATCTCTATCTTCATCTAAAGTTGAAACTGAAGGTGTGTAGCGCGCATTACATTCTAATTATATAAATAAAGTGGTAGGTAGACGTGAATAATCACGTCCACATTTTGCTAGCTATGTTATGTCCAATGTAATAAGAAGTGAGGGTCTGATACAAAGAAATTCATGAGAAAAAAACACAATGACTTTTTTTTCAGGAACTTTTGCCATTGTTTATTCTCCCTTTGCGCAAGAGAGACAGTCATTACCTGGTCTTCTAAACAAAAAAAAACTTAATGAATCAAACCTCTCTCAAAATCTTAAATCTCTATTTCTCTCTTATACATTCCATTGTTAAAATATCATAACCCACGATGTTGTGACATCATAATATTAATTGTGTCCGCTACGGTCGAGCGGCTCTCTAATCTAGTTACATGGCCTCTGGCTACGTAACGCTACATGGCTACAATATTCGTAGCTTAAAGCTACAGAGCTACGTTGAAGATACCTTAGAAATTGGTTTACAAGTAGAAATTTATTTTGAGTATAGTTGCAATCAAATACTAGACTGATGTAAGAATTTTTACATCAACAATTTGGATATATTATATACCTAGAATGCCGATTAATAATCGGCATATTCTGCTCAGGGAGTCTCACATTCTCGATATCAGCTTAGTTGGAATCGATAACTCTGCCATACGTTTGGAAATGACATGACCATATACCTATTAATTTTCCATAGATTTTATATAATCCAATCTCCTTTAGTACATCTATGAAATTTTCAAACGTTTGACAGCGGTATCGTTTCCAAAAGTAATTTATTTTATACTGGTGACGCTCTATGAGCTCCATCACACTAATTAAAACATGGCATTATGCGTTTTTTACCCGGAAGGCAGAGATGCAGCACACAATTATATAGCCAGTTATGCTAGGTCCCATGTAATAGGAGGCGAGTCTATTTATTACGAGTAATGACTCGAGCACCTTAATGTCCCCTTATAGATACTGAGAATTTCCAATTTTTTTTATATACCAAGACGTTGGCCACATAAGATTACCATCCTCTATAGAAGCCAGCAACATCGCGCACCGGTATCACAATATTTTTGGACGAATATAAAAATATGCCTAATATGCTGTTTCCGATAATTGGCAATAAAACATCCCTATTTATACAAACCCAATGTATAAATAAATACCGATCCTTTGATGTTACAGTCCAAAATTGGAACACTTGCCTTCAGTAGGTACTTATTTGTGAAACCGTTAATTAATTCAATATGAACATTTATTAGCTTTGAGGACTCACTCTTGAGATTTGAGACGTTTCAACAGGTTCGATATACTGAGAAGTAGGCAGGAGGAGCTTTTGAAGATTGTTTTGGTACCCAAGACTTATTACACGTTCGCGGACAGTCTCAGTTTAAATTGTGTTCTAGAATGACACAATAAATTGCAATACAAATATATTTGGCGTTTAATTACGTTGTGTTCTATGTTATTAGATGTTTATAAGACAATATGACACAACCGTGTTATCACGTCAACGTATGACGACGCGGTGAGGCGCGGAGGGCGTATATACACGGTGTGCGTGTGTGTGTAGTAACGCGACGTATAGTCAAACGCACATTTTGGAAACGATTAAAAACAAAGTTCTCGTGACAGTAAAGTTTTGAGCTTTCGATATGTTGTGACACAAGGTACCATATAACGAATTTTTGTATTAAAATTGATCGGATATCAACGCCCTGCCGTATATAATATTCTGTTTTTGAACGTTATCCTACGTTGTGCCGTATCTAAGTCTCAAGTCATGGCGTACTATTACGTTGTGTCCGTGAAAGTGTTAATTATTATAAAATGAGTCGACACCACGAATAGTAAAAATAGCTCACTACACGGACTACAACAACACCCTCATGTTAACTGACTGATACCAAACAGTGAGTGATATTGATGACATCATCATCATCATCATCATGATATCAGCCCACTGTTGAACATAGGCCTCACCTAATTTCCGTCACAGCGCACGATTATAATTGTCAATTTGATATTCCTGTAAAAAAGAAATAGTAAAATGGTTTTTATTAATTACTAGCTTATACCCGTGGCTCCGACTGCTTTATATATCGGTTAAAAGAAACATTTTGCATTGGGTAACAAACATCCATCCAGCCATCCTAACTTTTGTATTTATAATATCTGGATATCCAATTTCATTTTGTCATTCATCCAATTTCATACTATAGAATCTATAAGGATCACTATTACTAACAGATAGTAATATAGTGATCCTTATAGAAAAAACTGCCTCGGTGGCACAGCGAGAAGTGTATACGACTGCTGTGCAAGAGGTCTCGGGTTTGATTCCCGGGTCGGGGTAAAAATGGTATTGGGTTTTTCTATCAGGAAATTCCAGTATTAAGATTTTACCGAAGTTTGGTAAACAAATATTCCCGGTTGATGACAATAGGCTAGCCACCTATTTCATAAGACCAAACATAGCTGGCGAAACGTGGGTGCTATACACCTTCGGGGAAAAAGGCGTGATGCTATGTTATGTTATAGAAAAATAATGGGGGGATTCTACTTAGTATTTAGAGGGATCTAGTCTCTATAAATTGTTTGGTCATAATCATTATCATTTCAACCCGTAAACGTCCCACTGCTGGGTACAGGTCTTCTTTAAATAATGTGGAGGGAATTTATCCTACTAAGCCACGCTGGTCAGACGGCTTGGTATATTTGTTTGGTCTTGAGCTAAAAAGCAGACAGAGCTGCTCTATTATTTTTAATTTAGATTTACTTGCCAAGCTTTATACTGTCCCACAAATTACGCCAATGTATTAAATACTTAAATACGCTTAATTTATACCAGTCCTGTTTTAATCCGTATCTATTAACGAGGAAAGTTTTGGGTCCACCGACCGACGACAGTGCGGTCGTGCCGAATTCAACAAAATTGTTTTACCCAAATTTATTACAATTTATCTTTGCTTAAAAGATTTAAGTCATGTTACATCGGAGATTACTAATTAATGTTTTTCTGTATGATTCTTATCTTTATACCTTTCCCCAAAGGGTCACGATACATTTTTTACCCGATTGCCAGGAAGGGTTTTTCGCGCGTACCTTGTGTGTTTGTAAATTTCTTTATTCCCACGTTTCTTCCAAACCGCAGGATGGATTTCGACCATTATGGTATCGTTAGATTCTTCTCAAAAACCCAAATGTCCTTAGATTAATAAAACGAAAACCAAACGGCGGACCTTGGCGCCAAATTGTGGGTGGTTAGATTTTTTTTGACTCTATTATACAGTATATTGTTTAACCCTTCTACACCATCCTATCTTAAAGGACGTTTTGAGTTCCTTCGTGATACACATTCAAGGTCCTTACGATCGTCGGAAAATCTTCAGTTAAGTATACCTTCGCATTCTACAGTCTTTTATGGTAATTCCTTTACAGTACTCGCTACACGTCTGTGGAATGCTCTTCCCTTACAAATCAAAAGAGCACAGTCTCTTGCTGTTTTTAAAACTATGGTAAAGAATTATTACCTATCGTTATAGTTGATAACACCTTTTTATTTATCTACTGTATTCTCTCTTTGTTTTGTATATATTTTATTGTATGTATTATATTACTATATGTATGTATATATTACGGTAATTTTATGAGAAATTTCAATTATAGAAAACATATATATTATATTATTCAGTATTTGTTATTTTATTTTATTTTAATGTATTACAAATAATTATCTAGATTATAACACACCAACAACTGCCGTCTCTTCTTCCATTCAACTCCATCCTAAGGTTGTCTGGAAGAGATTGCTGTAAGTAATAAGACCGCCCTTTGTACCTACTAAATATTAACTTTTAATGTATTTTAGATTTGTAACATTTTTGGTGTGTACAATAAAGCTTATTATTATTATTATTATTTTTTTTTTTGAACTATCTCTATCGAGTAATGTATAAAAAAAAGGTAATCAAATGAAGATTACAAATATATACATTGGTTATTTAAATAAATTTAATCCGGAATAATAATTACAACCATTTTTCGGTCTTTTTAGTGAGTTGCTTATCTGTTGGTTTTTTGCAGTCATGTTGTACCTTTTTCTTTAAACTTCATTTTCATGATTTCGTTACGAGAATAACTTAGAAAGAAGAAGTCTCAAAGAGGTGATCGATGTTCCGTAGAGGTGATAGAAGTCTCATAGAGGTGATAAAAGTTTCGTAGAGAACATATAGTTAGGTGAGGCCTATCTCCAGCAGTGGACGTCGCTAGGCTGATGTGATGATGATAAAAGACTCGTAGAGGTGATAGAAGTATCTGAAGGTCTTACATAGTCTCGGGGGCAGTACCTACTTGTTCAGTATAGTGCTGGCGTTGTCTTATAAAATGATATGTATAATCAATCATTATACAGGGTGTATACGATGGTACAACATTAAATGAAACCACGTGTAGCATGTGATGTTAGAAGGCTATTCCAAAAAAATTCAACAGAAATTTGCAATAGTTTAGACGCAAATGTACTTTCTTTATGTCACAGTTGTTCACAGTTTTAAAATACCTGTAGGTATTTACGTTGATCGTATGTTGTCATTACGTCATTCAATTCATTTAAATATCTCTGACTCTTTCATATTATCTTATCTCTTACTCTGTTCCGCACTTTTGTCGTCGTCATGTCGAAAACGTCATGATAGAAAAATAATGTGTAGTTTTATATTCTTAAATTTTTCGACTTTAAATAATGTGTAGCTAGTTTTTTTTTTTCTTCTTTTTTTTTTTTTATTACAATTTATGTTTATAAGGGTTAACACTGGCTGCCTTATCATTTAATGTCGTATCGTCGTATACATTCTGTATAAGTACAACTGAGTAGCTCGGAATATTGTGGTACTTAGATGTTTGTTACTATCATCGAGGTTAAGCAACACTCGGCAAGGTCAATCCATGATGGGTGACCGTTTGTGGCAATTTCACTCGTCTCCATATTTTACATTAGCTCTCTCACCGCCAGTGAAAGTCTCGTCGAAATCGGTCCAACCGTTCCAGAGATTAGCCGGAACAAATAGACAGACAAAAATTTAAAAAAATGTTATTTTGGTTTATGTACCGTATATACATTCATATGCATGTAGTATTTTAATATTAAAATATTTAATAATAAAAATAAGAGAATTAGAAAGCGGTTATTTTAATATTACAAACAGACACTCCAATTTTAATTATTTGTATGAATATGTATAGACTATACTTGTATTTGGTACAGAATTAAATAAAAACTGTGAACAGAGAATGAATTTGTGAAGCGGGTCGTTTACATTACGATGTATATTTTACACCCCTCATCATTTCCTCGTAACATTCCGCCTCAATAGGGAAACACATTTTAATGTCGGTTAAATAATACAGTGAGCCGCAGTATCTTTTTGGTATATTTATTTTGTACATAGAATATAATATCAAATTTATGACTGTATGTGTATGTATATTATTTATTTATTTATTTATTTATTTATTTATTTATTTATTTATTGGTTTACCAGTAGTTATTACACTAATACATTCATTACAAAACAGAACATAATATTAAGTTCTAAGTGCACAACTCGTGTAGGTAAACACCACATGCATAAAATATATTAAAGAAAAAAATTAAAATTATTGATAAAAGGAAACAAATATCGTAAGTCTTATAGCGTAGTTCCTATTTCTAAGTACAGCAGTTATATTATTATTAGTGGAAGAATACAATCAATCAATAGTAAGATTATGGACCTGGTTTTTATACATTTATGGGCCATGGCCATTTATGGGTCAAAATAATACTATATATCCATCTATATATTATACAGTATATAGATGGATATATAGTATTATTTTGACCCATAAATGGCCCACTGCTGGGTGCAAATAATATTTAATTATACATGTGTATATTCGTGTAGTGATGGATTAAAAATACCCCATCTCAACCCGTGGGTGTTGTAAAAGGCGACTAAGGGAGTAATCTTGTACAGACAAGAGCACTGCGAGAAAAGGAAAATTTGAAACAAACCCTATACCAACCCGTCTGGCCAGCGTAGTAAAGTAGGCTAAATTCCCTCCACATTCTTTGGAGGAGACCCGCGCCCAGTAGTGGGTTGTTTATGGGTTGAGATGATGATTAAAAGTGATAATGATACAAAAAAATCGCACAAAATCGCTCGCTGTGAAATTAGGTGAGGCCTATGTTCAACAGTGGACGTCATTGGGCTGATATGATGATGATAATTGATTGGTTTTATTATTAGAGTGCTCAGGCGTTTTTTTCCGTGTGAGGACTCGTAAATATTATAAGTCTGGAAGACAAATTTAATTATTATAAAACAAACTAGCGACCCGCCGCGTTTCGCATGGGTATTATATTGAGGTTTTATTCAAAAACTGACTGATCTTGACAATTACAAATACAATTAAAAAAAAAGAATTTTAATTGAATTAGTTGTTCTTTAGTTATGCGCTAATATATTTATAATTGAGTTGAGTATGTATACAAAGGAGTTTCTTCTTAATTCAAACTACAAAAGAGAACTGACAGACTAGATTTTTGGTTGGATCACGCAAGCAAAACCACGGACAGAAGCTTATAGTGTAATAAAACGAAGACTAATGAAACCTTCTGTATATAAAAAGTATCGTAAAAAAATATTTTGATTGCGAGCACTTGGTCCATTAGGTGCGTTACAGGTGACTAAACAGTTAGATGTTTTTACGATTTTTGTCGTTAAAAACCGTTTTTTCAGGTGTGGTTATACTCGTAAAATGAGAAAGATGAGTTCGTGAATCGTGAAAATATTCACAGTCAGCGACATTAATGTTCAGAGGAGTAGGATCCTCAACAATTTTAGGTTAAAGTATAAAATGGGAATTGTTTTAAAACGCTTCGGAAAATTTTAAGGATTACAAAATACCTTAAGCTGTAATGCCAATTGGTGCAATTTGATTGAAAAAACGTAACCTAGACCTGTTTTAAACCATTTTAAAAATCATAAAAGGTATTTTCGAATTATTTTACTGGCATTACAAAAATTGACAAAATCATTGGTCAACGACTGGCCTGTTGGTCTAGTGTTTAGTGACTCTGACTGCTAAGCCAGAGGTCGTGGGTTCGATCCCCACCCAGGACAAATCTTTGTGTGATGAGCGCATGAAGGTTTGTTCTGTGTCTGGGTGTAATTTATCTATAATATGTATGTATTTACAAAAAAAAAAATGTATATAAGTAGTATATTAGTTGTTTAGTACCCATAACACAAGCAAATATAATTGCTTAATTTGGGACTAGATGGCGCTGTGTGAATGTGGTAGAATATTATTATATTATTATTATTATTATTGGTCATTTTGTTTAACGGGCAAATGTTGCCACCTTTTTCTATAGGCACTTATTCCTTGACACCGTTAGGAACGATGTCGAACATTTCAGTATTTTTATTCGGGTCCATTCAAACTCGAACAAATGGATGCTATTCTACATCACACATAAAACTGAACACTACTCTATACATGGACACAACACAAACATAACGTTATGTATTCGATCGACCCCGCTCTACTTTAATATACGATATCGAGCATAACTTAGATACAAGACACTGGAGATGATATTGCTTTGATTTATGCTAAGTCACATAGTTTGCTATGCGAATTGAATATACTCAGATGGAAAGGCTTGTAAGAATATTGAACTTATTTTACGCAATATAGGAAGTAAATAACTGTTGTCTAAATATAGTTGCTAGAGTTTGTACTCTAGCAACTCGTAACAATTCGTAGTACCAATTTCCAAAATCAAAAGGAATTCGATATTTGTTACTAACAGCAGTAGAATTACAATGAATAAAATTTAAAGTCTTTGTGATTGTAACTTTTAATTTTCGGATTGTTTTATGATGATTTCTGAAAGATTTAAGGCCATTGTGATGGAGAACAAATTACTTTGCAAGCATTTTTTTGTTTGACTTTAAATTGGTAATTGGACATCGTTGATTTCGCTATACTAACATAGTATGGACTCTAAACATGGTCCGAAATACTCTATTTTTAATTTTTATTGATATCTATATTATTTGTCTCTCGAGTTTCATCTTCGTGGTATGAAGGTAAAAATAGCCTATGTACTATTTCAGATTATAATCTGTCTGTGGTCGTGATTGAGTAAAAACATCGATCCATACATAGTTATATCTGCCCAACTTAGCTTAGCTTCTGCTCACGACTTCTACCGCGTGATACGGCTGTAATAACATAGCTTGCGATGTAAATATATAGATGTAGGAGTAATACACTTCTACTTACTTACTTTTACTAACGAGAAAAAAGCGTGAAGCTATAGTATATTATTTTATTCTTAGTGGTATTTCTTATTCTCTTTTGTAATCGAATCAGTTTCGTCCGAAGTTTTGGGATCTAATATTGAATTGTTGGGCGTTACTTTTTTTTTTTTTTTTTTTTTTTTTTTTTTTTTTAACTTTATTTTGGATTTCCTGACCCTTTCGTGAGTGTTTGTGAGAGACCGTGGTTGAATTCATTTAGCTACTATATAAATATTATTATATGTAATAAATACGTTAATTAGGGTAAGGGTTTGAAGAGTGGGCAACGCCCGTATTGTCTCTAGTATTGCAGGTATCCGTAGGCTACGGTAACCGCTTACCATCAGCAAATTAGTTTTAATAAAAAAAAAACAGTAAAAGTCAAAAACGCCTTCGTAGTCAAATATGGTTTCCTATTCCTATCCTATTGAAAAGTATCCTAATCCTATTGAAAATAGTCATGATCTAATATTTTTAATCGCTGCAATTACCTCACAGAAGAGATAGGTTGAGTTTTAATTGTGAAAGTTAGAAGCTCCATTTTCTCCAAGGATAATTTCTGTTCACAGAAAGCGCATAGAATTACTTTGATGTTATTCTACGAACTAGGAACATAGGATAAGATACAAAGCTATCTGGAAACGTTTGAGAAAGCTATTCAGGATAAATGTTTCTGAAGTTTTCGCAGAACTGCTATACTTACTAAAAATTTAAAATGAGACAGTTGCTTCATTTATTTATATTATTTTAATAGTTCTGTTCTTATATTTTCATCAGTTATAGACGAGGGTCATATTTATTTAAATGTAAAATAATTGATTACAAATAAACTACATTTTTTTCATTCGTTTTTCTATTAATCGGTTTGCCAACGTCATAGTATAAAAAAAATCTCAATACAACAGCACTGTAATAGTATTCTGTATCGCGTAAAAACTCGCAGTGAACAAGCCCTTTGTCGCGGGGCACTTTACAGACACGATACTGACTAGTGACTTGGTACTATTATATTCTAATGTTACTACAAATATCATTATCATATCGTAGGTAATTTCAGAAGGGAAAGACCGAAAAGAAAGTTCCATAACAAATAGCGGACGTTCTAAAGAAGGGACAGGTCAAGTGTATATAAAACGGCCCTAAAACGGCGAGCATGTAAGAAAAGATTAATGAACTAATGTAAATAATGAAAAACAGCCGAAATATGTATGTAAGGGTGTGCTTGATTTTATTTGTATGTGTGTCTGTAATCTATATCATTATTCGTATAGTATTGTGAAACATTTATTGATCGTGCATATTATCTATACTAATATAAAGCTCAAAAGTTTGTTTGTTTGGTCGAACACGCTAATCTCAAGAAATAATGGCACGATTTGAAAAAATATTTTAACGTTGGATAGAGATTGAGGAAGGTTATATAATATTGCGCTATGGTCAATAGGAACTGAGCAGTGGCCAAACAAAGACCTACGGAAGCGAAGCCCCACGCTACAGTTAGTTATTTTATGTATATAATATAAAGAGGTAACCTCTTAGTTATTTTTATATAATTCTGCCTAATTATGCAATTATAATACTTATATAAAAGTTGATATAAAACACTTTCCTCATTGTCTTTAATAATAGAAATAGAAGAAGGCCATTTTTTTTTACTGTCTGGTTCAATTTCTGTTGTATTCTGAAATATTTTTCATAGAATATTATATATAAATAATCACTGTTTGCCATAACGTTATGTATTCGAGCGCTGTGTTGAAACAGACCATTGTACAAAGAAATAGTAAAATCTGGTGCCCACCAAACGTGATATTATAATCTCGGTGGGTTGACGCCAGATTTTCTTCATTATCTCTATTTGAGGAACAGACAATAGACAGACTTAATTAGTATTTAGTATCTTTTTCTATCCTCTGTACGAGAGAAAAGATTAATCGTCCATTTGTTTGACCGCAAATCAACCTTCAGTTAGTTTATCAGTGGCCGCATTAATCGCTTCCTTCGCTATTCTAACTTCAGAATGTTTGTTCTTGTTAAGTCTTTTAAATGAGAAAATCTTGATTATAGTTACTGTGATTTTCACCAACAATTTTCTACTTTAATAGTAAGTAATACAATTTTAATGTACCTAATTGTTGTCTTATGTACGATCATCATCATCATCTGATATGATGGACTGATCCAACGACGTCTTGAAATGGACAATTGAACATACTTTACTTTGCAAAGGTTGATCGGGTTTTTTAATATTATTTTTGGTTGAATGGAACCAAATTTTTTTGGACATTTCTACAATCACATCTCATTTAAAATAATGGGTTGAGGAAATAAGATACTTTGTGTACTCTGAAAAACTATCACTGATAAAATAGCATCTCAGTTCAATCACACATTGTTCGAGCCATTTAACTTTATAAAGTCACCGTGTATTTTATTGTTCTATAAATCGAAAATGTAGTCACACGCTATCGTGCATGTTAACGTTAAACGTGTAATAATGCCAGTAATTTTATTTATCATGATACACTTTTGTCTATAAATCATGTATGATTATAGCCGACTGGATACATACGTATTTAATTATTCATAACAGAGGTTCTCAATCTTTTTCAGTCCTAGCCTATAGTCGAATCGAAATCAATGTAGAATAAACAATAACAATCGACTATCTTTTAATGTCTGTTATTGTAAAACCTATTTAAATAATAAAAACAACTCTTTTATTATTTTGTAATGTTCATAATAAGAAGTTACAGTTTCATGCCACCCATATCTGCATATGAAAATATATTTTAAATTAAATCTTAAAAATTGTTTTGGCAGTGCTTTGTTTACAAACATTCTACATTGATTTTGGCCTAAGTATAGCCAAACATTTAAAATAGATAGGTATAATGGCAGATAGGTACTCGTAAGACAGACAGGCACAAAAGTTGAAATATCCACAGAATAAACCTGAGGATCATGTCTATACTTTTCGGCGTATATAGGTAAGCGAAGTGATTTTAGAGAAGATGAAAAAAAGATTATCTTACAAAATTATTTTATTCTTAAATGAGTGAAACCTTTATTTTTCCTTAAAATCCTTTAATGTCAAATGATAAAAACGAATGTCTTGACTTGATACAAAGGCGGTACTTATTACACAGATACATAAGTCTGTTAAGATATAAGTTGCTTTTACTCGTCGCTTGTTCAAAGTGGAGCATTGACGAAGCTCGTCGTCATACTCAGCTATTTTATTAATATTTTAAATAAAAATATATTCCATTCCTTCCAATATAATAATCCCCTCATGAAATTCCGGGAATATAAGTTTAATACATTTTCTCGATGACTGAGGATCTGTGACATAGAGGCTACTAGATTTTTCCATGATATTAGAAATATAAAATGAGAATTCTATTAAATACATACATACCTTATATTGCATGACATTTCGAGCAGGTACACCAGCCGTGGTCAAAACTCCGTGATTTTGACAGCGCAGCGTGATTTTCTGCAGTTTCTCATCAGGCGTAGAAAAATTCTTCAGTAAAAAATCTTTACAGTCTAAGAGCCGGTGAAAGTCAGACTTTCCATATTTTATAAAAGCTGAAAGTTTCTCAGCGCATGTTTTCAACATGGGTAGGAACAATAGACTACCTACCTTTGGTAGATACCAGGCATTCACGAATTACTATAATATATAAATAAGAAATGTGTGTTCCAAAACTTCTGGGCAACAAAGTATTCTAATTGATATTATAAATTCAAAACAATTTTTTCTTTGTATGTCTGTGTTTACGCTCTTACACTTTCAGGACTCAACCAATTGTCATGAAATTCCACATAGAGATAGCTATGCCCCGGAGGAGGAAAAATCGAGATTTTAATTGACATGCCACAACCACGATGCTAGTTGTATACTAAATGAACTTTCAAAAACAGACATACTCTCACCATTATTGCATGGCAAGTAATGGTATTCAAACGCTTATCCTAGAAATATACAAAAATCTATTCCCAGTTTTGTTGTTCTAAACGTTCTATTAACTGCTATGTAAATATTGTAGGGTTAAAGTTTGGAGTTCAATATAACTTGTTATTTGCCACAAAATAGAATACCCGTTTCGTAAATGAGTTTGAAGATAAAGCGACTCGTTTCCGACAGAATAGGTACATTGTTAATTGCATAAAGTGGGCCATTTGCAAGCTAATTTGAATGTCAACTCAGTTTTCAGAATTAATTGTGTTCCTTCGTGCCGCATTTAGTGGTTTAGAAGCTACATTCAGCTTTCTGAAGCTCTAACCGATAGCAATGTACTATATTACCCGCAAACTGTTTAAATCAAATTATGTGAATATCATAGAGTATAGAAAGGGAAAAAGAGAACTTTTAAAAGGTAATATAAGTATATTTACGTATGTTTTTTTTATAGTTGCAGTGTTGTGTAAAATTATACTTTGTGTGATGTATTTTAACCAGTTAAAAGAGTCGATAATATCAGCCATTAATTTGACGAGAATTGTTAAGTGTAAACACAAGATTTGATATATAAAATACCAGAATGGAACGTCTAAAATATAATTAATCCTTTTAAATTACGTTTTAGACCTTGCACTGTGGTTCGAAAAAATCTGCATCAAAAATATTGGAAAACTACGGAAAAACAGAAATGGTGTCATTTCCTGTTTTACCACCCTCTTGATTTTTCTACAGTCTGTGTATTACCACAGATTATATAGGTATTACACAGTCTGCTCGTTTATTACGTGGGATAAAATATAATGTAGCTTTCTATTAGGTGAATATACATATTACATTGGACACGAAACATATCTTGGGTGCAAATATTTCAGCAACCCTTTTTATTGTTACTCTCTTGGCTTTTATATTGTTCTTATTCGAATAAATTTCCATCTTATGGTCGGGGTATTTTGTAGCCAGTTTCTATTTTATTTTTTCCTTATCAATGAGAAGGATTTTGTGGATTCAACAGGCACTTTGAAAGTGTATTTATTGAATATTTGTACCAACATCGTATCTCAGCATATAAATAATATTGCTTGTCGAGATTTTGGGGTAAGCACATTTTAATCTTGTTTATTGAAACTGTTCCGATTAAGGATTGCTGAAGTCCTACTTTGAGTTCTTGAAAAGGAAGATAGAAAACTTATTTGGAAAGGAAACAAAACAAATATGCTCCGTGTGACAACACGGGAGTGGAATCTAAATGATTATATTAAATTTAGAAACGACAATCTTAATTTGTTGTAGCCAAAATTGTGTATGTTGTAATGAATGAGTAAAGTTTGAGACCACGTACAGCTTTTAGCCATCAAACTCAGCTAGGTTGTCTAAGATAGTTTGGTGTACATTAAGCTATATATTTCTCTATTCATCATGAAGTTTGAAGGATAAATGGGGACCGGTATTATTGTTTCCCTCGAAACTTTAGACTTTAACTATATCTGACGTTTAACTTAAACAAGTGATTTAGACGTACCTAGACGAGTAATTGAAAAAGTTATCGCGTAAACTTACACAAATTGGTCCCAACGTCACTTATAACTTTAGCAGGCTTCTTTTGTTTAAAAGTAATGCGTCAAGACTTTCCACTTGATTCAACAAATATTGCTTCTTGATGAAGTTGACTTTTTCCCTTCAAGAAGACTTACAGATATTTGAAATTATTTATCATCATACCTATGTGTATACTACGAGTATATGCGTGTTAGGTACTGGTGTATATTTGAATTATATTATATTATATACCTTTAATACAGGCAAAGTATAGCCACTTTGCACTTACGTAATATTAAAAAAAAACTACTTATTTTTTATTTGTGTATCAATCCTTTTCCAATTTAAAATATAATAGCAAATCTTGAGGCCATTGACACGTGCTGACGTCTTTTTAATTTCATAAGGTAAAGGTAGGTAGGGTTAAAGTTATGAAATCAAAAATGCAATAGTGTTACAATGTGTAGGTGTAATATGAGCAAAAAAAATGCAATATAACATCGATAAAAACTTTTATTGATTAAAGACGACAGAAAGTCGCCTTTGTCTATTAAGCGTACGTTTCTCCCGACGTCTCCACCTTAATGTCTGCTATATGATAAAGTTTTAATTGTTTTAATGGTAACACTGGATTACAAGACACAGATTGTTGAACGAGACGGGTAGGGGCGGGCGCGCGGTGGGAGAACGCCGCTTTCGGCGTGGAAAACGCGCGCCCGGTCATTACGAATATAATTCTCTATCTAACAATAAGTCAATATTCTGATCGCTAATATCAAAAAATTTACAATGAAAATAGAATTTACTCTAAAAATAATTTTACGCGATCAGGCGTCGGTCGTGAGTCGACTCAGTACGACCGGCGCCGGCGCGTAATCTATCACATAGAAGATTCATAAAGTACAATTAGATGCGCGGAGGCACGCTACGATCGCGAACCGCCGCGCACCTCTCACTCTCCATTTTAGAAACGAATCTTTACTCGACAACTAAAGGTAATAATTTACAAGAGTTTTAAATACACCGGTGGTGTCTACACGAAAAGGTCTTTCAACGACGTGCAGAGAGAAGCGTCGCAACCCTCCGCCGCCTCTTCCTCCTCTGGCCTGTTAGTGTACCAGCGCTCGCCGTCGGAGCGTGGCGCAGGCCGGCTCCCTCCTGGAATGTCTCTTGGCTTACTTCGAGTCTCACTGCTCTTAGGTGGCAGTTCTTTTGGAGCAACCACCACAGATTTTGGAGCAACCATACCAGATGTTGAAGCACCTGGTTCAGCAGCCGAACTCTTCCTAAGAAATACTTCTATAGCACTACCTAGTGCACTGGCATCCACAACGGATCCCGATGGCTTATCCCACACCACGGCTGCCACATCTCCGGGAGCTTGTTTGGCATCTGGCGCAAATGTCACTTTGCTCTTTTTTGGTTCATTTTCTTTTTTCTTTGTAGCTAGAGTTTGATGTCTACGAGTAAACCAGGTTGTGCCGGAGTCTGTTGGCTTTTCTCGAAGCGTGGAGGCATCGAAACTACTCGACCTCATATCAGCAAGACGTCGGGTTCGCTCGGGTTTGCCACAGCAGTCTATTTCGGTAGCTGATGATGTGAGTGCATTGAGCATCAGATGAAGATCTGTATCAGTGCAGACCACGCCGGCACCTGCACGTGGTGGAATGGGTGGAGGTGGTGGCATTTCTGAAGCTCGACGACGGGCTGGTATTGGCGGTAATGGAGACCCGACGAAGTCCGAGTGTCTGCGTCCACGGTTCGTGTATCTGACGGAGCCACCCATGGGGGAACGTTCGTCAAGTGGCTGCACTTCACATACTCGTTCGTTGGAGGTGTTCCACAAACGCATGCGCACTTTGCGCGCTTGGACGATATCGTCCATTATATCCAGCTGTAGGTTGTGGGTACTGCCTAATGTGTCTGTAGCTGGTGGACCTGTGAACGAAACTGAAAGATACATTCGTTTTATTAAACTATTAATAATGAGGAACCAAAGAATGGGCTTAAAATACTGTATATATATATGGTGACTAATATGACGTAAGCTACAAAATCCGCACGGCTCACGGCTTCATGAACGTATAAATTAAATGTAAATATGAGGCGAGATGAGCCCAACATAAAGGAATTAGCGCGTAGTAGCTCGTAAATATTATGCAAGTGCCTTAACTGGGTGTTAATTGGATTTAAAACCGTATCTGAACGTAGAGGTTTGGCTGGTAGAGAATGCTTTTAGCACTAAGCCCGCCTTTTGTTACATAATTTGTTAAAGAAGTTTTTAAATATAAATAGAGATTGTCTAAAAGCTTCATTTATTATTTTATATTATCAGATCTATATTGATTGACATAAAGTTAGAATTCTAGTAGTAAATTCAAATTACTTACCAGAGCCGGAGTCTCTACGACGTAGGGCTGGGAATGCAGCAATGGACTCGCGTCGTCCACGACCGAACAGTGCCTGTGGCACCCGCGATATTGTTACAACGGAATGTCTGTAAATAAACGTTTATGTTATTTTTTATTTACGCAATTCTTAGGCCAGTTATAATAAACGTAACTCAGTTCTTAAAAATGCAGTTACCGAAAAGTTTGTCGAAGTCGATCATACATAAACGGATGCTTAAGGATTTAGTGCAGAATCTTGTGTATTTAGAAAATCTAAATACTCGCTTTAGACCTGAGTATTAATACAGCCCTAATTAGTCATAATAGTATTTGAAGCTTGAAGCTCTGTAGGAGGTAGAAAATTGATTGTTAAAATAGCTACTGTGATAAAGACCAACTACAATTTTGTTTCTAATTACATAGAGAAAGCTTTGCTAGAACTTTAGGGTAAATTCACTTGTTCGGAATATAACTTAATAGTAACGCATGTCGAGGTTTCTGGAAATTTCTATTGTATTTTTTAATATGTCAAGTGCTTAGTCGATAGCTATCCTCAAGTGATCACATAGTGACACATATACACATAAAAGAACAGTCATCCTGCGTTTATTATTTTAGGGCAAGTATGGCGTGCCACATGCGGCATGCGTACCAATACGCATGCCGCATGTGGCACGCATCATAAAATGATTGTACGGCAATAAATAGGTAGTATGTATTTGATCAAAGGAAGTTATACTATTTTTTTTTACTTGACTCAGTATAAATTTTATTGGCACGTCGCACTCAGATTGTTATGCAGTCGGCCTGTTAGCAAGCCTTTAGCATAGCTCCTGGAAGCCTGCAATATCAGAGGCATCAAGAGCGCGTTGCCCACCCTTTAAACCTCTGCTCTTGCCTATGACACCACTACTGATCACCAGGAACACAGCAATGCTATTATGGCTGTGGTCTACTGTAGGCCGAAAGTAATTCCCCTATCTAAATATTTATCTAAGCAAAATTTTTTGTGCAGGGAGACTGGTATGTATAGAAGAAGATTTGGTATACGTTAGTCATAATGCATTCTTACCTACGACCCCCAGGTTGTGGAGGTGCTTGGCTAAGTGTAGCTAAGAACGCAGCCTCTCTAGCTTCTCTGGCAGCACCCTCTCCTCGTTCAGATAGACGCCGTACCTATTACCATATATAAATATTAATCCCTAAAACTTCCCGAATTTCAGTTTAATTTTCTAAACTTAAGAAATAGCTTAATTGTTTAAGCGGGAAATTAAACGAAGAGAATTAATTTGAAGTTGTTCAATGTAGATTAAAGTCGCAAGTCTACGGCTACTTTCACGTTTAATTTAGTGTTGTTAAGTCAGAATCTTTGAGACATTAGTCTTATTTGTTACGTATGGGTAGGTACATCAAAGTAACTTAATAATTGTTACTATTTAATTGAAAACAGGCTTCTTTAATTGTTTTATCTAGAACTCTGAGGTAGGTCATAATAAACACACATAACTTATAGTTAGGTATATCGCTAGAATGGTTCCTAGAGAACGTCTAGCTTATTATGATGGACTAATTTGTCTTCAGTTCTAAAATTATTTTTATAAAACCTAATTTCCAGAGTCGAATATAATA
This sequence comes from Laspeyria flexula, assembly GCA_905147015.1. Lineage (NCBI taxonomy): Eukaryota > Metazoa > Arthropoda > Insecta > Lepidoptera > Erebidae > Laspeyria > Laspeyria flexula. Next base: position 4,935,315 of record LR989958.1, read on the forward strand.
TCTTAGGCCCTTCGTACACAAGGATACTCAAACCTCGATACTAATGTTGGAAACTTCAGTCGCGAGTATCTTGTCGTGAATGATCCGTACACACGGAGACGCGAGTCGTCTGACCCCCACGCAAGGAGACGCGAGTCGCCTGATCCACACACGTGGCGACGCAAGTCGTCTGATCTGCATGGCGACGCGAGTCATCTGTTTGGCCAGTAGGTAGTACGCGACTTGCGTCGCCGACGAAGGAACACAATGTCAATTCAGTTTTTTTTTCGACCATGTGTACGGAACTACACTAGTTTGTATTGTCGAAGTCGAAAAAAAGAAAAAAAATTAAATTAAATTAGTTGAATTCGTCGGGTGTCGGAGACTTGCGTATCCTTGTGGACGAAGGACCATATACACATACCTGACTGGCAGTGGGTCCAGTAGTACAAGAAGGCGTAGGCAGCGAGTGTTTGCGCGTGTCGCGCCACGGAGACAAGTGATAGGGGTCTGGTGGCGACTCCGTGTCCACGGAGAGACCACGAGCGGGCGCGTAGGACCTCGGAGAAGAGTCTGTGTCCTCTGCACCGCTCTCCTCCACCACGATCAGCGGCTCGCCCCCGCCGGGAATCGCCATTGAACCTCGCCGCATCATTGCTGTTTATCAATAAAATAAAATAATATTGGTCTCAGTTCATTTGTGATGTGTAGCTGTTGTGTGTATGTTTGTGTGTAATACATTTCCCTAAGGTGACTATTTATAGATCGAAATCAGCCGTATGTTTTGAAGAATGTCACAATGTTTCATCTCCCTTCGGTTATTTATGAACTATATTATATTTTTAATTTAGGATTGTGTTTGTTCAACAGTGGACATCCTGGCGGCTGATATGATTATAATGATGATTGTAGTGTATGCACCTACTTGGTAGAGACACTGCATTGTCTCACTCATGCAGGTTGGTTGGGTAATGACATGAAAGATGACATAGGTATCAGTTATAGGTAGATAAATACAGACATCAGTTGTCAGTGTGCATTCCCGGAGCTTTGTATGTAGGTGAGCCACTGATTGTATACGTTAGTATAAACAAAGGAATCTACAACGATGACAAAAAAATGTTATTACTTGTACTTTTTGAACACTTTAATGTTGAATATGAAATCAATTATTTTTTAACCAACTTGTGCCCGCTCACGTGATCGAAGCCCTTAAACTATAAACATTTTTGCGGAATTACTTAGTTAAAACGTGATTCGGAATCTGACAAACACAATCGCAAGCGTTGCGTACACAAATCGCGTCGTTTTGAAACTGTACTGACGACTTTCCGCGCTAGTTTGACGTCATTAAATTCTTCCACCCAGTGTAAAGTATAATACATTACTAGTGTCCGACCGAAATTTCGGTTTCGGTTTCGGTTTCGGCCGAGTTTCGGCCAAAAATCAAGTTTCGGCGGCAGTTTCGGTTTCGGCCAAAATTGGCCGAAACTTTTGCCGAAACCGAAACTGATTTCGGAAGTTGTCGTGCACGCTCGCCTAACTTCGTTTCTCGCGGCAACGCTTTGGCGGCCTGGGAAATGTCATCCGCCGTTCGGATAGTTCTGTAGCAACAAAACTTAGTCAGTGCGTTATCGCCCGACGCAAACATTCTTTAGAGGTTATGCATTGATAGAACTGATTACATGTAAGTTTTTGTTTCATTTCTGTACTTGAATGATTTATATAGTTAATTAAATATTGAGTCAGTAACTTTGTTTTGTTGTTATTAACAAATCAAGTCACATGTAAAAAAAAAGATTGTAAATAAATATAAATAAAATAAAAATCTTTATTTGTCACAAAAAATACATTTACAGTACTAGTGTACAGCAGAATAATGTGTTTGGTACTAACAATACTGATACTGTCTTCCAAGTAAGCCAGAGCCTGTATTATGGGAGACAGTGTTCAGTTTGCGAGACATGTTTACAATAGAAATAGTCGCTGTTATTATATTTATGTGTGCTGTGAAAAATATTTACGCGTGGTTATTTTTGAATTTTAGTGAAGTAAAAAAAAAGATATAATTAATAAAAACAATGAGAAAAGATTATATGTATTTGTGTCTGTGTGTGCGTGAGTGTGTGTGTGTTGAGTGTGATTTAGTTTTATGTGATGTATGTTAGAAGATCTTCAGTCGCTTGATAGTCGTTTAATTGAAGCCAATCTGAAACCTTAATCTTTACCTCTCGTGTGTTGAGTCCTAAAATGTTAAGTTTGTTATTTATAATATTGTATAGTTTGCAGCTTATTATTGTATACTGCCTTCTTGCGAAGGTAGTCTTGTAAGGGATGGTGGGACAGACGTAGAATTTATTCCGTTTTGTGTGGTTGGGTCATGGGACTTGACTTGAGAATGTTTTCTTAGGATAACCTTAAGGACAAAGAGCTGGCGCACTGTTAGGACCTTGCAGTCAGAGTACAATTGAGTGGTACCTGAAGTGTTTTTTAGTCATAACTTTTAACACAGCCCTTTGTGCCCTCTCCAGGCTTAGTAAGTGCGTTTTGGCTGCCCCACCCCACACGGATATACAATAATGCATTACTGACTGACACAACGCTAGATAGACAAGTCTTATCTTATTTATATCAGCAGACTTTCTTATGGATTTGAAAATGTGTATCAACCGTCTAGCTCTGTGTCACTGCTTCGATCTGTTTGTCCCATCTCAGCCCGCTGTTTATTTGGACACCTAAGTATTTGACAGTTTCTGCACGGGTAATGTTCTGACAAGAGCAGCGGCTCAGGGAGTTGCAGGTATGGGCTAGTATAGAAAAGTCATGAGCAGGAGGATTACTAATTTTGGATAAGCTGAAGGGAATGTAAAGAGTTTTAGAAAGGTTAAGAGTTAGTAGGTTGTCTGTTAGCCAGTGCATGACTTTGGACAAGGAGTATTCTGATCTCTCTTTCAGAATCTGCCAGCTAGACCCCCATACCAGAATCGTAGTGTCATCTGCATAACTAAAAATACTTGTATAGGGCAGCGACATATTAGAGCGGTCATTGACATAGAGCTGAAAGAGTGTAGGGGCGAGGACGCTGCCTTGTGGGACGCCGTAGGAGGCGATTACTTCCTCACTCTCACAGCCCCCAATGGCCAATACTTACTTTTTGCTTTCTGTTAGAAAGGTAGTCCTTGAAGACACTATATGCACTACCCTGGATACTCAATCTTGTGTGTCAAATGAAAAATGTGAAGTGTTTTATTTGTTAAATTACGTTGTATAGGTAAACTTATTTCAAGATTTACTGTGTTTCCATTTCATGTCCTAATTAATGCAGAATAATGGGTAAAATGCAGCAAATTTCAGTATTTTAAGGAATTTTATACTTGCCCACGTGAGTTTCGGTTTCGGTTTCGGTTTCGGCCGAAACTAAAGCCACGGCCGAACATTCGGTTTCGGTTTCGGTTTCGGCCGGAAAACCAGTTTCGGTCGGACTCTATACATTACATACAGTGTAACATTCAAGTATAATACATCAAGTCTCTGTGCTTTCAACAAACTGTATGCCCTGCGATATTTGTTGCGATGTGACGACACAAAGCAACATAAGCGTTGATAGATCTAAGATTCAAGCAGCTATTAATATCGTAGTTAATGCAACTTTTAAAAGCATATTTATTTAACAAGAATTTACGGGCGTAACTATAGTTTTTACGTTTCCGAGAGTACAAAGATAAACAAAGAAAACTAGATTTTGTACACAAAAAGATAAGTAAACAATATGATTTATATGACATGTTTATTGTATTGTACATGTTTATTGTATATTGTTTGTATACCCACCTTTTAATTATATTATTATTAAATTGTACATTTGTATTTTATATAAGGTTGCTGTTGTTTAGCCATCTTTGTTTAATCATGTATAGTCGATGTCAAGGATGCACGGTAAAATCGAATTAAATCGAATGAGTTTATGTATGCATCTTTTATATACATAATTTTATTGTAACATGTATGTTTTTAAGCTAAATAAAAAAAAAAATGTTTTTATTTGGTTGCACGAATAATTTAATCAGTGCAATACGGCGATTTAAAGTTTTCGTACTTTAAAGGCGGGAGGCTCATATATATACGGCCTAAAGTTTATACTTTTATGAAAGAACTACATTATTATATCTCGCTAGATTGCCATTGACGATCGAACAAAATATTATAGCTTCTAATAAAAATGTTCATAGCAATAATTCCATCATTTCTTTTTAACGTTTTTTTGGTCAGGGCGCGCTGGAGTCTCTAATTGGATTGGTTGGTAAACAGGTAAAGGTGTGTTTGTGATATTTCGATGGAGGCAACATTAATTAATTGAAAGTTCAATAGAATTTTCAATTAATTAAGTATCAAAGTTAATGTTGATATCCGACTAATATTATAAATACGAAAGTTACGGTGAACAAATATTGTTACTCCATTACGCCAGAAAAGCTGAAAGGATTAGCATGAAATTTTGCAAACAAGTAGATTATAATCTGGAATAGAACAAAGGATATTGTTTATAGAAATACCAAAGCTAGTTTAAAAAATATGTTTTGTGAAGACTTGTAGGTACGAGTATGTATTCGAAGCCTCTTTTAAAATCATTTTGTATTTGAATCTGTTTAAATTGATAAATGTGTTGCTGAATGCAAAACCTACGTACAATTTCACTATTTCAGTTTTTTTTCTCGTTGAAGTCCGAGAAAGGTTCATATGAGAGGAAAATGGGAAAATTGCACTGAAAAACGTAAAGGGGAAGAGTTTCTTTGGAAACAAATTGAGGCAAAGCTGCGAGTGACAGCTTGTTATAAAAAGAAAAGATATTTTGTATTTTTGTTTGTAATTAATAAACTAACTAAAATATAAAATTACTGAACTAGTTTTCAAAATTGTTGACTAACAGAATACTACATGACATAGACTATAAAAAATCTGAATTTCACACAAGGAACAGCTTGTTAGGTAAATATGACTAGGTAGGTATGTGTAAGTTTAAGAAATTTCAATGGCATTCTTTATTATTACGCTTCTTAATTAAGTATTAATTCAAGTTGGAAAGTTTATTTGTCATATAAATTTAACCAAATTTTGTTTAAGCAAACGAGCCTCGTTTCTATTAGAGGAGTAATTGCTATCAGAAAGTTAAATTATTTCACTGATTTGTAATCTTAGGGTAGGCGCTTCTTAACAGGCGAGACTCAACTGTTTTAATTCCTTCTAAAAAAAAATCGCACAAAATCGCTCGTTGTGGCGAAAATTAGGTAAGGCCTATGTTCAGCAGTGGACGTCATTGGGCTGATATAATGATGATGATATCTGCTTAGGTACTACACGTGAATGTTTGAGGAATATAAAGTTATATCTCGACTGGCCTGTTGGTCTAGTGGTTAGTGACCCTGACTGCTAAGCCGGAGGTCATGGGTTCGATCCTCATCCAGGACAAATCTTTGTGTGATGAGCATTATTGTTTGTGCTGTGTCTGGGTGTAATTTATCTATAATATGTATGGTATGAATTTACAAAAAAAAATGTATTTATGTAGTATATCAGTTGTTTAGTTCCCATAATACAAGCAAATATATTTGCTTAATTTGGGACTAGATGGCGCTTTGTAAATGTGGTAGAATAATATTATATTAAGTATATTATTATAACTAACTTCAGTTCTCGACTTCGCACACGTCATATGGAGGTAAAAAGACTGGCAATAATTGTTGGCTTTCTCTATCTTAAAATTCTGAGTATCATTGCGGAGTTTAGAAGTGCAAAGGGACTAATGGCAATAGGCTCCCTCTTAAGGAGTGGGGACACAGAAGACAGGAGACTTTATATGGCTGTCGTAATGTGGTGTGTGTAACACTTGAACCTCTCTACTCTTCGGGCATCACTATGTTATGTTATTCGTCATATTTCTAACGGCTTGATAGAACACTTTCAATATAAAATTCTTAACCGCTCTGTTGGTGAGCACCTTCCATTATTCAATTCGAAAAGTGCTGAAATTGTTTTCTTTAGATTTGTTTCAAGGTTCAATTTAGTAGGTTCATTAATTTAATGGCTTCAAGAATTGTTTGCCAATGAACGATTGATTTAATAAATTGCTTTTATTTCTTAGATACAAGCACTCGATCAATATTGAGAGGGTTGTTTATGTAGTTTGCAAAATAATTTAATAACGAGGAGAATATTTGAGATGTACCTCGACTTCAGTCAACTGCAGGCATAACAAACTTTCGAAGACATGGGTAGGCTCACGAGAAGGCTTATAGAAACATTAAAACTTTGCTCACTGTTTTTGAAATGTCAAAAATGCGAGTAGGGTCCATAGAGTCAACCTTCTCTTCTCTAGACTATTTTTATACCATGACGGTAGGAAACAGGCTACTGGCTACCTAATGATAATTTCCGTATTACTATTAATTACAGTATATTTATCGTGATTGCGTATGGACGCCTACAACGCGAGACAAATAAAAAACAAATGAAAAAGGCACTTTACAACCTAAATCCAGATCTAAGTGCTACCTGTAGGTTTCAATTCAACTAGACAATACAAAATCTATCGGTATACGAGTACGTACTATAAAAGTTCATCATAAACAAACAGAATTATTAATCACTTTAGTTGATAAACAGAATGTATTAGTCAAAACGAATTTAGGCCAATGAGGTTTCATTTCGACAATAACTTCATTTTGATATTATGTAGGTGTGATAAATATCCTTCGAGGAAAACAGACGTGATTTATTTCTTAGTTCATTTATTTTTATGCAATAACGTACAATAACTCGGTTATAAAAGGTACACGAAAATGAATCTAGAGAATCTGATATTAGAAATGATTATTCCTGAATATTATAACTGGAGATAAAGTCCTTATTGCCACAACAGAACTCTGTCATTTACAAAGTAATAATTTAAATTTGGTCCTGTTCGTCTGAGAAGGGTTATTAATAAATGACCTGCAATTATATTTGCCATTTATCGTACAGCAAAAAAAAAACAATTAGTAATATTCGGCCAGGAGAATATTACTAATTGTTTCAATGAAAACTATAAATAGTATCAAAATTGAAGGCGTTTCTTGGAGAATTATCTGGAGATGACAACTGATCAATAGAAGTACAACAACTGATGTTAGAGCAATAATAATGACTAGTAAACAAGTTTACTCTATAATGATATTATGAATCATTAGCTATATTGATAAAAAGTAGGCTATATAAGAACAAGACTACAATTTATCTGTGTGCCAATTTTGATAAAAATCCTGTCAGCCGTTTTGGCGTGTTTTTTTCTAACTTTCACATTTATAGTATTAGTAGAAAGCATTAGTAGAAAGAAGACCGCGATAAAGAATATAAAATGTCACCACTCCCTGTCATTCTCGAATCGAAGAGGCGACTAGCAACTGCGCTAGAAAAGGAAAACTCGAAACACACCTTATACCAACCCGTATGGCCAGCGAAGGCCAGACTACCTCCCATGAACCATAAACAACAAAATTATTAACGGTGTCAGAGATAATAGCAACAAGATATTTTTTTTTTTTACTTGGGCAAATGCCTGACGCGTACCCCTCGGTCTTGGGGAAAGAACCGAGGGGTTATGTGAGGTTCGCACGCACTAAAACCCCAAGGTGTCCCTCTCGTCGCGCTCTGCTGTGGTCACGGGAGCGCAGGAGCATTCGTCCGCGACCACAGCGACGATGTATTACACAGGACCTGGCATTGTTAGTGAAATGTGGATTGTGATAACGTCTGCTTAGCCGTTAACAGATAAAGCGTGATGCTATGTGTTGATTAATCAATATATTGTAATTATTACCGTCTTCATTCCCACAAAGCCCTTTAGTCGACTCCTAAACAAAGATGGCTTTATTAGTAGCCGAGCTCCAAGGCAAATTAAATTAAAAATATAATAAGAAAACGTTAACATTGTTGTTGAAACGAACTCTTGTTCACAATACCAGTTCGCGTTTAGCCAAAGTTTTTTATAACAATACTCGGGTAAATAAGTTATGAAAATGTTCCAGATTTTTAAACAATGTGTTTTTTTGTACAATTTTGGATGTTACTTTTAGTTTTCATGTTATAATTATTCTCTTTGATGAAATAAGATTATAATATACCTATAGAAAATATGAAATTACATAACTTTATTTATTAGTTATATTAGTAAGTTGTGCCGGGCTTTGCTCCCGTTGTTCTTTGTTTGGCCACTGCTCAGCTCCTATTGGCCGTACCGTGATGTTTTATAGCCTATAACCTTCCTCGGTAAATAGGCTATCCAACAGTAAAATAATTTTTCAAATCGGACCAGTAGTTCCTGAGATCCTAGCGTTCAAACAAACAAACTCTACAGCTTTATAATATTAAGTATAGATGTAGGGAAACTAAAATCTAAAGAGAGAGAGTTTAAAGTTAATTATGCTATGATTGCTACGTTTAGTTTATATTATCGACTTTGTTGGGAATTACAAAAAAGCTATCAATAGGACCTTGAGTCAGCGAAACTCAGATGACGAAAATATATTATGTATCACATAAAATAGTAAATATATTATTATGTAAACACGCGTATATAACGATACTCGTGAATGACCCTATTAAAATATTCATCAATGTATAATAATAATAATAATAATAATAATATTCTACTACATTCACACAGCGCCATCTAGTCCCAAAGTAAGCAATTGTATTTGCTTGTATTATGGGTACTAAACGACTGAAATACTACTTAAATACATTTTTTTTTTGTAAATACATACATATTATAGATAAATTACACCCAGACACAGAACAAACATTTATGCTCATCACACAAAGACTTGTCCTGGGTGGGGATCGAACCCACGACCTCCGGCTTAGCAGTCAGGGTCACTAACCACTAGACCAACAGGCCAGGCAAGTATATTTGGAGAATAAAGGCAAATCAGCTCTCATCACATATACCTTAGATCTTGTAAAAAAATTCCACTCGATATAAGCGTGAAATACTAAGCCACGCATCTAGATCGGAGGCTGACTTAGCAGAAACTTATTTGGAACAAATGGAAAACACTAGACGCAAGAACTTTGATAGACCATGTATTGGCTAATCGGTTATCGGTCGCAATTAACCAATGAAGGCAAAATTGTATTAAACTATTCTGAAGCCAGTTTGGATATACAGTATAGAGCTTTGGAGAACAGTAAATAACATCAACATAGAAATCCTGGAGAGGTTTAAAAAAAAACGAAAGCTAGAACGATGTTCACCATACCAAAATTCATTCTCAACAAATTTATTCTTTATAATCTAAAACGGCTTAGCACTGTTAAACAAGAAATCGTTGCTCGTAGCCAACACTATCAGAAAAAATAACAACACATGTTAATGCTTTAGCTGCCAAGCTATCGGGTGCTGGAAGTGCCATTCAGAGTCATTCAGTGCCAAGACTAAGGAGGAACTGAGTTCCTAACCTTATAAGTCAATTCTCTAAAGAATCGTGAGAGATAAAAATGGATAGTCTCCCATTGCCTTTATTTATAGAAAATTCAGACAAAGAAGCAGCTAAATGTTGATTACAGATTGCAAGATTGAGCAGGATAGATGAAAAAAAATTACATTTATTTCAACAAACAGAATGCGCAGAAACGCTAAAAGTCAATAAATAAACTAAGATACAAAACAAACCTTATCAGTTCCGCCGAAATCAAAGTAAACTTCTCTCAGATTTTCAATACACTTCTCATTAATACCAGTTTAAACGTTTCAACATTAAAATAATGTCTAATAATCAGAGATCGCGCACAAAACAAACAAAACGAGCCAATAACATAATCTAATCGGTGTTACGATCATTTGATTCAATATCAACAGGTCTGACAGCGGCCCCGGCAGGCCAAGGCTGCTTTGGCACTGACCTGCTTCCTTCAACCCCTCCTCCCAACCCTGCGGTACCCCTACGAACCCTGCGCGAGCTCTGCGCTTCACGGTCGCGCGGCCTACCCGGGCTACTCTCACCTTGCAACTGCAGCTAGGAAATAACTCTCCGGATCGACTCACAGAACATGACACTCTTATAAAATATTTTAACTTTATAACTAGTTAATGTTTAATTTTTACTTTTGATTAACCTTACCTAGAAAACAGAATGAAAATTAAAAATAAGGTATAAGTAAAACTTAGAACCCTTATAATTACTTGTAATAGTTATACTTTGACGTCTTGCAAGCAACCGTTTATATCTACAGACACGTGTCGTGGCTGACAAAAAGCATTCTTCGATACAGTGTTTATTGAACCACGTGTCTCACACGTTAAATGTCTGTATATATAAAAACAGCTTTAACCAGTCAACGGATCTTCATAAAATTTCATATAGTAAAACTATAAAATCTGGAAAAGGACATAAGATACCTTTTACCGATCACCCGGGCGACGCCGCGGGTCTGTCACCCGCGGGTAATGGGTATATATTTTTTTCTTATTCGAGGCAAATATAGCTTTACATATAAGCAGAACGTCATACAATTACGTGAATAGCCGCGAGAAGTAACGAAGGTGCACAAGTCAACACGCTTTTACACTAATTAATGACACGGCTGTGACCTAATTCTGACACCGGTTATTCATCCGTCAACGAAATTTTTTTTTTATAGAAAGACAACATCCGCACTGGGTAACAAGTCCTGTGTCGCGGGGGACTTGTCAAAAAGACTCGAGGATAAATAATATCTATGAATCACATAAAATAATATTATCCGTGTATTGACGGATATTCTGTGCGAGAAACGGAAAATTCGAAACAAAACCCTATACCAACCCGCCTGGCTACAGTGTTTTAGTAGGCTAAATTCCCTCCAAAATCTTTGGAGGAGACTCGTGCCCAGCAGTGTGACGTTTCTGGGTTGTAGTGATGACATAAATATTTGTCTGGATTCGGAATTGAATCCACGTCACACGGCACAGAAATGGCGAGGAGACCACCTTAACTGTAACCGAAGTAATCGTTTTGTATAAAGTCAAATAAGCGTTTGACAAATACTTTTCGTGTCGCGGTACTTTATAACAAAAAAGCCGAAAAAAATGTCGACGTTTCTTTAGTAGAGCTACTTGAAAGTTTCCTTCACTTTCCGAAGCGTTAATATCACTTTTCCCTCAGTTCTGTTATGGATCATGAAAGCCTATTGGATATGGATTACCTCTAACATGAAACTTTACTCTAGTAACGCAAGCGAACTCATAAAGTTCTAACAAACCATATCTGTCTTGAAAGATTCAAGGTTTATATTTTACAGTTTATTAGTTCGTTAAACATCTTAGTATTTTATATAAAGCTGGCTGTACCTGCAGTTGCGAACGCGTTTTTGGTTATCTTGGTTTTAGATTTTAATTTGATTTCCATCGTGATTTAACTCGAAAAGCTATTTTTTTATCTAAAATATAAGTTGCTTAAGTTAATCTTTATAACAACAGTTATCTGCCAGTGAAAATTCCGTGAACATCTGTCCAGCCGTTTCGGAGATTAGCCGGATCAAACAAACAGCAAAATTAAAAATAAAAACGTAGTAACCGTAAAAAAACAGTGACACCGCTTTTATTTCTATTTAAAGATGTTTTATTCAGTAGAGTTCCGTTTTAGTGAGTAGGTGTTCAATAACGAGCGAATGTAGTTGTTTTTCTGGAGAAAGTAAATTAAATAAACACATTTGTTTCGATGTGTTATTTACGATGTATTTGATTCGCAATAAATCTTCAACAGATTTTTTTATCAGTACAAGGATATTGGGTTCAATTCTTTTCTCTTTTTGTTGGGCAAAACGGTATTCGGTTTTACTGTCTAGAAATTCGTTCTTAAGTCACTTGACATTAGTCAAGTGACTTAAGAACGAATTTCTAGACAGTTTTCTAGACAGAATATTAGACAGAATTTCTAGACTCGACTGTATTAACAGTCGAGTTCATTAATATATTGGCACCATCAATGATTCAAAATATTGTGAGCGTTGAAAAGCTCAATAAAAACTATAGAACCTATGGATCAAATATATGTCCTCATGTGAATGGTTCAATAAAAATATGCTGTACATTATGCAATAAGTTGTAGTCACCCTTTTCAACAAAAATATCTAATGATCGTACCAATATATTAATGAACTCGACTGAATTCCACAAAGAGAAATTCCCATTGGTACTGCTGGTTGGAATCGAAATCGGACAGCATGATTTGCATGCTGGTCACTTAACCATTCAGCCACCATCGCTTATCAGAAGCCTGATGCTATGGTTCCTATGTTTTTTTTTACTTGAAAACTGTTCTTTTGTCAAGATTAATATATGTGTTACGCACATTATATATTTAATTGAAAATGTGAGAATATATTACGGGAGCAACGAGAGGAATGTAACCCATTTCCGCATAAATTTATTACATGGGGTTTATAACCTCATTGCGTGGATATGAGGTTGAAGTGGAGCATTTAATAATAAAATATTTTTCATGCACATAGAAAAATAGAATATGCAAATACGTTTGCCGCGTTTTGTTATGTTTTCTAACAAATTTATTGTGTAGAGATGACCTAAATCTTGGGTCGGGTTTACATGGCCAATTAATATCAGTAAATTGGGTTCTGGAAGATTTAAAGGCAATAAAATACTGGTAAGGGAATCTTAAAATAATTACCTACCCAACGGAAAATGGTGAGTTGATTTTGCCTTTAGAGAATACTAGCTTCTACCCACTGCTGCAACTTTATGGCTAGTCGGTAAAAAGTAGCTTATGTAAGACTATATCTATCTGAGTACCAAAATTCATACAGACTCATGGAGCCGTTCAGGCGTGATTGAGTAACAAACAACCATACATTCATCCTAACTTTCGCATTTATAATATTAAGTACGACTTGGCCGTCTTAATTACTAAGCATGTGTTTAAAAACATAGCATTACACCTTTTTTCCAAAGACGTAAGCAGAGGTGCTTTACTCCCGTAATATTATATTATTCTCACATTTTCAATTAAATATATAATGTGCGTATCACATATTAAATTTAAAAAAAGATAAATTCATATAATTCAATGCTGTCCGAGTTCGATTCAGACCGGTAGTACCAATGGGAATTTCTTTTTGTGGAATTTATTTTATGTCATATCAGAGGACGAGTCTATCGCCAACCGGGCATATTTTAATTGACTCCGGCCTATTAACGAATTTTAAGAATAACCTAATACCGTCTTTGTCTGCCTGCAGCAGACCTTGTTTTTACGAAAAAAAAATGCTCTACAGGTTTTAGTCAGGAACAGAAAATCCGCATGCCCGTTTTCCCTCTTAAAGCTTGCCTTTAATTACACCATTAAGTGTGTAAGCAACCAGTGCACCGACTTATATCTCCTTATCTTTATGAGTTTAAAAGTAGTTATAATGTTTCATATATACTTGTTTATAACCGCACTAAACTATTTTATGATTCGGATGATATTAGATACTCGAGATAATGTTAGAATTTTTCATTGTTCAGTGGAAAACGAATGTCGTAAAACTGTTTACAGTTGTGGGACCTTTACATCGAGGCCTATTTTACAATTAGTAATAAATATTTAGTTCATGTGGCAAAAAATAAAGCACATAACTATGTGATTTTCTATACATTAAAATTTTTATACTTTATTCCCTATATTTATTAAAAATAAATTTCGATTTCGATTTGTATGAGTAAAATATTATTTATCTAAGAATGATGGGCTCCTAATTCGTTCATAAATCTAAATATCTTTATGCGTATGGCTATGCATAAAAATAATTGGTGAGACATTCGTCACTTTAGCATTTATTTACAATTAGTCAAACAGATAATACTTAAAGGCATGCAGATTCGAAGGCTGAGCTGAGAATACACACATATCCTCCCCTTTATCCGATTCTGTAGCCAATCCATGATCCATTCATATAATATATGACAATGCGCATTAAAATTCAATCAGTGTGCCTTTGTGTTATCATGCAGTTATTATAATACATTTGAGTATAACATTTACATTAATATAAATATAAATTAAAACTTTTTAAACGATACGCCATAATCGCATTTCAGTACCTACGCTTAACCAGTTTTAAAGATTTAACAATAAAACAAATAAAAGAAATGAATGAAGAAATCTTTATCTTGAAACTTTATGGACCTGTGTCGGCTATAGCCGTCGTCGGCACGTTTCTGTTAAAAACTAATTAATAGAATAGTGATGTATGTAGCAACTGTTTCATTTTACATATTGCAAAAAAATAAGCTACTACGAACTTGTATCATCATTTATCTTGAAGGCGGCTGAAGAGTAATTTTTACATCAACATGAAGGGAAAGTGACATAAAATTAAGTGCTTTAAGTAATAAAATGTTGTCCCACACGAAGGATTCCAGCTTGGTAATTTTATGGCGAAGGTAAAAGCCTTCACACCTACAACAATTTCTTTATTTTATGTGTTTTATGAGTTCAACAAAACTGTGTTTAATGGTTCTGAAACGTGACTGGGTGATGTTGGTGTAATTCAATAACTTTCACATTCACATGACTATCAGCATTGTCTTTCATATTATGCGGAACAGAAACATTTTCGTATTAAATTTAAAAATACGGCACTACGCCTTTTATCGCCGTGGAATGAAATGAAAATTCATGAAAGTTAAATGTATTATATCGTGATTTTTTCTCTTTGTACCTTCAACAGCCGTCTTAACTCATATCTCCTACCACCACTACTTAATATCCTCACAACTTTTACGATCACACACAGAATTATTCGAGATCAAAATTAAATAGACTATATTATATACCATTTTGTTAAATATCATGCAACTTCTCGGGAACAGCTAAAATGTATCGCGAAATAGTAAAATGCAAACTAGTTGAAACATTCTCAAAGTGAGACTTGTACTAACAAGGAAGAAACGTCGAGAAAGATGGCAATAATGCCGAGACAAGAAGACAACTGAGCTGCTCGTAATTGGTTTCCTTCCTTTGTATGTCACTCGTATTTCATATACATGCCAAGGTGTCAATATATTCATTGTCTGCTGTAAACATTATTATAATGAACAGTTAAGAAAATATTTGTATCACAATTTTAAAGTAAATATCAGCTTCGGTGTATAAGACTGCTGTGCGAGAAGGCTTGAGTTCAATTCCCGGTTTGGGCATAAACGGTTTTGGGATTTTTTGTTATGAAATTTTCAACATCCGGGTTTAGAAATGTATGTGATTAATAGCAAAAGGCTAATCCTTTGTTACATTGGACCTAACACAGCTGGGATAATATGGGTGCGATACATCTCTGCCTACCTTTTTTGAGCTTGACCCAACCTAGTATCTACCTTAAAAATTTCTTATGCAAACGCCCACCAATAAACATATTCTTTAGAATGTTCTCTTTTTGAAATCAGTCAATAGATCAGCATCGTAGATAGCGATCAAAATTCACAATACTGAAGAACAACAATGAAATGTAATGTTTAATAAATTGACAGACACAAACTGTCAAACAGTACTAAAAGTACTTCACAGTGCCGTAACGTAAATAGGTTAGTGACGTTTTGGCGTTTTGTATACGAATATTGTGCATACTTGCGAAGTAATAGCGCTATAACATTAACCCACCGTTCCTTAGTTGTTCCATTAGTTCTTAGGAGTTAAGGTCGACACCTCACTCATTTATCGTGACCTAGTTATGTTTATTATTAGTCCATCGATATATTTTTATAATAAATATTATTATATATGTTACAGTCAAAACTCTTAATTAATTTATTTATTTTAGGATCTTTAACAGAAAATATACTTCACATTGGTAGAAATATAAAATTAAAACAGTTTTTGGCATTGTACTTTCCTAATTATAAAAGACCACAGTATAGTACACAGAAAGTATAGTATTTTTGTTTTTCTAGTCCTTATTTATTAGGAGTTTTGAAATATGGTTGCATGTTCGTGGTAATATAGTTTTGTAAATACATAATTTATAAAATTGAAAATATTGTTGTCTGTACCCGGTTCCACGAAAGTGAGAAAGAGACTTGAACAGAGACATGTTATAAACAACCAATAGATTTCTACTGCTCTGCCTCAGTGGTGTAGCGGGACAGTATGTAGGACTGCTCCGCCTGTGGTCCTAGGTTCGACTTGAGAGTCGTGCAAAAATAGTACAGAGATTTTTGTCTTGAAATTCTCAGTTTTAATTACCATTAGGCATAACTTATATCAGACTTGCTCCAAAAGGCTGTAAAGTTGGTATGATACGTGTCTCCCAAACCTGACAGGGAAAAGGCGTGTCGATGTAATAAGTTGTTATGTTCAAAATATTATCTAATACCACTAGTTGAAAGATAACTAGGTCATTTATAACAAAGGTAACAGAACAAAGTGCGCACAAACTTGTGGTTATAAATCACTGATACGCAACCGCTACTGTTCTCAACATAGAGTTGTAAAACTTCGTATGTTTGTAAATGTACGTTTTAACACCATTAGGTATTATTTACTGGCATTATATTATGTTAATGTTCGTTTAGTAATGGAAGAGAAATAAATGTTGGTATTATTGAAGTGTAGCGACGTGTGAGATGATACAAGAGATGGAGATACGAAAGTAAACAATACAATCGAAATTGTAGATCAGGGGCCGTATTCTCGCGCAAAAGAGATACTACAATATAATTTCTAGTGCGGTGCACATCTTAGTGTCTTTATTTAATAATATAATAAAAAGTATAATGTATACTAAGTTATAAATCAAGTTCAAGTACCAATTAATATAACTAAACATAGTGAGTTCTGTGTGTATTTTCATTTACGGGCCCCCACGCCATTCACCACTCAAGCCGGATAACTTCCTACAACTCTCTTGCCTAGCGTCCCATTGCAGGGGACTGTGGAGACCGTTAGACCTAAAAAGAAAGACATTATTCCTTGAGGAAATATGCCAAATCTATTCTAATATTATAAAGCTTATATGTTTACGTAGAAAAACAATTTAAAACACGTTTTAGTTAAAACAAAATATAATTAAGTTTTATATTTCCCAAATTATAATAACAACATGTGTTGTGGTTAACTTATCTAGTTAATGGATACTCGTCCCACGCTTAAAATGCAGAGTTTTATCAACAGGCGTAAACCGCTGCCCACAATGTATATACGTACGAGTATAAGAAACCAAAAATAATTAATTTGCTTTTAAATTATAGTTGAAAGTTTTAATGGCGTCACACCTAGCTTTTACTGCCTATAATTTGGTATGACCAGTCGTAGTTGGTTACGTGAAAATTGAACCTTTAAATACTTTGTAAATCAGGTAAATAAACAAAAAAACTATTGACATTAGAAAATATCTCAAATTACATAAAGTAGTGAATAATTTATTTATTTATGACGCGGCTTCGTCCTTGTGGTATGTACGTAAAACGTAGCCTATGTCTTTTCCAGGCAGCCTAGTATGAATCTGATAACAGGGGTACGACTTAGTCGGAGACGTTGCTGTCATGTCTTGAAACTGTTAATAAGGTCATAGTGACCTTTAAAATTTCTATTTTAAATATTTGACAACTTGACCATCGACTAAGTCGAAATCGAGATTTATAGTAAATATTCAGCTCCTAGACTGTCTTTACGAAATTTCACGAAGATTGGTCGAGTAGTGATAACGTGAAAGCTAATTATAAAACTCTTCCTTTTTGCTTCGCCGTCGTCGGGTAAAAAACTAACAAACAGAGATACTTTCGCAATTATAATATCTGCCGCGGTTTTATAGCCTCAATAATATAAATCGATACATACATATCAATTTCATATCGATTTTGCTTCAATGAGATGCTAGGTGTTGATTTACAATATACGAGTATATACTTGATTTATGTTACACGAGGGATTGCTACTGTTTTTCTGGCTTTGTTTGCATGAAGTCAACGAATATGGGTCAATTCACACACGCAACTTTAAAACGATACGCTCTTTTTCATATTTCATCGGATATTTTCGATTGTCTATCAATATTTGAGCTGTCTTCGATGTTACTGATTGAATTTTGTGCATCGGCATCGTACAATAAAAGTCAGACTTTTAGAGTGATATTGAAAAATCGTTTTTTGGAATAAAAATTATTGGACTTGAAATAAAAAACAACATTGGATAATAACATTTTTGACTATCCATTTACTTGTATTTATCTATATTTGCTTCAAAAATTCAATTATTATATAGTTATATGATTAACAAAATTAGCAATAGCGACCATTATTTTAAATTGTGAAAAATTATACTCCTTAAAAATACTTTCACTCTATTATAATTTACCTACTACACTACTTTCCTTTGTGTTCAATAACTATCACAATAATATATACTATACCTAGCCTGTACTTTGCGGTGGCCACTTGTCATGTTGTTCGCTCTACAAACGGTTTGTTCATTTCGTCTAACGGTCAAGTGCCACTACAAACGTCTTCACAGGGCTAACAAGTAAGTCACGAGACTAAAATGCGAGTTTTACACAGATTATACGCACTTTTATTTGTTGTTTGGAGGAAACTCGCGCCCAAAGCCGTAAGGCGACTATGGGTAATATGATGATGATGGTGAAACGCACTGTTTTTATATAAATTGTTAAGTGGATATTGTAATTGGAGTTAATAGTAATAAAATTTATTTATAAAAAAGAGATGCGGTACATGGGTTTTAAACAATAATGTTTAGAGTACAATGAAGGTATTACAATCTTAACCCTTAGAACGCCAGAGACGTCTATACACGTAAATTGAAAATGCGCTCACCACGCCAATGATGGCATGGCACGTCAAAAATGTTCTGTATTTTAAAAGCTTGGCGCTCAAGGCACGGCGATACCGATTTGACGTGGCGGTCAAAAAGTTAATGGGTGAAGTTCTGTTACCCTTGATAGGTTAGTTAATAACCTGTAAGGTATAACAGGCCCTTTCTCTATTTAAATATCTATGGATATAAATTTGTTGACTGATTAGATGTTGTAGGTTATATGGACCTACGGCCTCAAAAGTAGGGTGATTTGAAAATTCTAAGTTCCGCGAAATTCCTAGGGATTTTGCGATAACACGGATAATAATGAAAACATGTCTCTATGTTACAGGAGAAAGGGTTTTTGCTTTTTAGGATCCGACAAGGATAAGTTTGGTTAGGTTTTCATCATAATCTAATTATTCGTGTTTTCACAAAATCCCTAGAATTCCAAATTATCCTACGACGTCTACATAAATTGCGTAACAAGACTAGTGCTCAAATTTAATTACCGATGTTTATTACAATATATGTGTACGATGACAGAGATAATGTTTCATCTGTTCAAGTGAAATGTTTCTTGTGCAAAGAGTTTTTATCCTTTATAACATTATGGTAAATGATTATTAAATTAATGAAGAATGGTTTCAATGTTTTGGGGTCAAGTTCGTTAATTTTTATATCATATCGTATTATGTGGGGACAGATTTTAGGGCAAAGAGTATAACTGTTGTGGGTTATATAACAGAAATAATAGCAAAAAGTTTTATTACGCGTTTATTCGTTGCGTAATCACACGCACGCAGAATTTTGGTAAGTAATATTTGTATACGTTCCAAGAACAACAGAGGTATATCGAGATATTTATAAATGATTAACGCCTATGTACTAATTATAAAATAGCTTTTTATAGAAGGCGTTGACCGTATCGTTAAGCCGCTCGATCGATCCAGGATTTTAAACAATGTACATTATTGACTTTGACTGGTCTGTTGGTCTAGTGGTTAGTGACCCTGACTGCTAAGCCGGAGGTCGTGGGTTCGATCCCCACCCAGGACAAATCTTTGTGTGATGAGCATAAAGGTTTGTTCTGTGTCTGGGTGTAATTTATCTATAAAATGTATGTATTTACAAAAAAAAAATGTATTTAAGTAGTATATCAGTTGTTTAGTACCCATAACACAAGCAAATATAAATTCTAGAAAACTAATACCATTCTTAAGATTTCTAGTGCCTAAAATATTTTCCGCTATCCGTCCACGCAAAGATTGATGTATGTAACAAAATGATGGACAGATTCTCCGCGCTGTTGTTAAAGTAAAAACATAAGGCGTAAATCAACAGAGTTCGTTTATAATACTTCAAGTTTAGTGTTCTATTATTAGTTTGTGTAGATCTGTGGTAGCAGGTGCCTTGTGTAGATCTGTGGTAGCAGGTGCCTTAGTGAGGAAGCGGAGTGTTGCGCGGTATTATCTTATGGATTATAATATGTGGTCGATGAAACACGTGCTTGCTTTATATGACTGTAGTATATTGGGACGTGATGTGGTGAGCTTGCGATTAATCTGGTTTTAATGATGTCTTGGTTAATATTTTGAGACGTGTTTATCTATACATTTAATAAAACAGTAACGGCTCGATATTTAGTATTATAGATACTGAAGAAAACATGATAAGGGGTCTTTTTTAGATCAAACCAAAACAACATTTTTTTTTAATTTTTGTCTGTCTATGCGGAACACGCAAAATCTACGGCAAGATATTGAATACAGTTTACACCAATGTATTGCTACAGGTCTAACTTGAAATATAGAGTCCTTTTTACCACAGAAAAATATGCTATTCTCATTGTTTTTAACCAGAAGCTGTCTAAAAATATAGATGATAAGCTTTTGTCTGTTTTGTTTATGAATTTATACAATTTGAAAACAGGATGATTTCAATGAAATGTTTTATCAAAAGGAATGTTTCTACCTAATACATTAAGCTATTCTATGGATATAATAATTATATTGTGTGTGTCTGACACATAATACCCATGTCTACATTTTCTGGGAACAGGCATAATGCTAAAATGTTTCAAATTGAATGAGTAAGAATTTCAAGCGATACATTTTTTTCTCTTAATTTTCTGACCGGTTCATTTTAGAAATGTATTCCTTTACTGCATATTACCAATGATAAGTATAACGAAATGATTACACAAATCGTCCTATTTATTTTCCAATCACAACCACTGTCAAACAAAACAATTATTTGAACTCACAAAGCAATTTAACTCAAAGTCATACCAACTTATTCTATTACATTTAACTGTGAACACGATTGAACAAACAATTTCTTGGTACAAATATAAAATACAATTCCTCATGTCAATACGTCGCAGCCCTAAAATGTACGAAACGCTTCGTGTCCGAGAACCGTGCAAATAAACCTGAAAATCGCTTTCACGAAGCAACGCGTCAAAAGTTTATTTTAGCAAAAGTTACATTTACATGAAACCTTTGAGTGGTTGAATAGAATACGAGCACGTAAATGATGTTTAGTTTTACATGGGTCTGCAACAGTTGTTAGTTTTTGTTGTGAACTTATATCTGTTAAAGTGAATTTACATAGATACGATTTATGTAATTGCGGACGAAGTAAATAATAATTTGAAGCAAATTTTAACAATAACTTGTCTGTATTTTTTTCCGGATAGTGGATAGAACACGAGAAATCTCGATGGGCTATGCCTTCA
This sequence comes from Laspeyria flexula, assembly GCA_905147015.1. NCBI lineage: Eukaryota > Metazoa > Arthropoda > Insecta > Lepidoptera > Erebidae > Laspeyria > Laspeyria flexula. Next base: position 4,956,849 of record LR989958.1, read on the forward strand.
CAAATTATAAAGTAGATAATAAAAAATTTACTGTCTTTATCAGTGGTTTGATGAGTTTTTGCGTTGTGCGGCTTTCCATTGAAGTGCGGGATTTCTAAACACAAGCATTTTATATACATGTGTTTAGAAATCATGTACTTCCAAATTAAATGCCAATGTTGCCATAGTTAAAAAGCATACTAATAAACATCATTCAAATTAAAGTGTATATGTCAGTTAAAAATATTTAATAAAACATTATTATTGAAATTGCATGACCTTTATACAAAGGTCATGTTGACAAGTGATAATTATTTTGTAAAACAATCAATGAGATTGATATTTAATTAAATTTTCAAGTTTACTGTGTCATATTGGTTTCAAAGAAACATATAACATCACGCAACGATTAATAGGAGCTAATTCGTGGCCAAACAAAGATCCTCAGAGGAAGTCTTACCCAAACGCTAGTATTTAAAAAATAATGTAATTTAAATTAAATTAATAGTATTTAAAATGTAATTTTATTTTAATCAGGAGGTGAGAGAAATGGCAGAAAGAAGAGATAATTGGAAGTTACTCCACCGACAAGAGCGCAGCTCTTAAATAATCATAATCATAATCTTTATTGCTTTAAATAGGGTACATATTATAGGTGTTACATTAAAGGTAAGAATATTAGCTCTAGCCCATCCAGCCATCTTAGATAGCATGCAAATAAAATAAAATAAAGAGAGGAAATTTAATTTAAATGCCTTCATAGATATTGAACTTACTAAAAAGCATAAGATTACACTCGGGTTAGTAGGTATTTATAAAACTTTCACTTCAAAGGATTTATAGGTGCGGTTTAGCCAGTTGGCCAGGTTAAAAATACTTCTTTTAATCCAAAGGGGCTCTTAAATCATGACCAACGTTTAGAGTAGGTACTCACTATCTATACCTTTGAACAAAACCTATCTCTGTTCTGTGTTTGATCACGTTTGAAATAAATCGACACTAAAACAGAATCTACTTGTACTTATTAATAACACATCTCTAATACCACTGGATGAATTTAACAAAACAAATCACAACATTATTAATATTATATTATACGCTGGTCCGCTCTCAATTGGAGTACGCGGTGCAAATTTGGAGCCCATTTTATAATAAATACTCAATAAAAATAGAAATGGTCCAAAAAAAGTATTTACGTACCATGCAATATAAATGTAAGCGTCCGAAACTATCTTACATCAATTTATTGGACAAATATAAATTGTTGAGCTTGGAGTCTAGACGTGTCCTTTTGACTTCCATGACTTTGCATGGAATATGTCACAATAGGTTTGACTGCACTGATATTACAAATCAGCTGAGTTACATTGTACCAAGAACCATACGCCGCGGTGTATGTGAGAGCAGATTGTTTCACACTGCGACTTGTAAAACAAATGCAGGTGAACGCGCACCGCTGCGACGCATGGTTCAGACATATAACACACACTTTACTGATCTAGATATCTTTGTTTTGTCTAAAGAGAAATTTAAATCATTGGCAATTGAGATTTTAAGACTAAATGTTACTAAAACTTAAATTCTAAATTAAGCTTCAGTTCGCGCAATAAAATATTTTTCTGCTTATATGTACTAATTCTGTGGACAATGGTGTGGGTTATACGTTTACCTAATTTAAGTTACTAAATTATATGTATAGTAATAAGGAACGTGTAACTGTTTTTTGTCCCAATAAAGGAAAATGAAAAACATTACGCCTTTTTTCCTGAACGGATAGGCAGAGGTGCTACACAACCTGATTTTACCAGCTACGAGCTTATTGCCAACAAATGATCACATCTGCATGCATGCAGCAATTTAGATATAATCAGAGAATTTGATAAAAAGTTGTTTCAGAAACAGAAGATTTATAGGGAGTCTCGATATTTTATCGAAATTGTAAATAAATAAAGAGAGAAAGAAAGAGAGAAGACGCAGCAACCCGAAATAAGAAAAAAAACAGTTAAATTTTCAAACATAACATTTATCACACTGAAATTCACGTTTTTATACCCCCGTCAGTGTAAAAAGACTCTTAAAATACTCTACTCTAGTATTATACTTAATAAAATTATACTAAGTTTATGGTAAGAACACACGACAAGATCTAAAAGATACATATTAGACTTACAAAGGAGTTGCTTGTAGCTTGTAGCACTTGTAGTCACTCACTTAGAATGCTTTAAAATTGCCTCAATTTCATATTCCTAAGAACCTAATTGTTTTCGCACTGCGTGGTTTCAGAGGAACCGAAACCAGGTTTTTCCAAGGGAATGCAATAAAGGCTTCTTCCAAAAAACTAATGAATAGATTTTTTAAGGATCGGCAAAGTGCTCGAGATTCCCCTGGTGCAGTTGTGTAACAGTTGTACGCGTCAGTCATTTACAAGTTACGTCACAATGTGAAAAAAAAAGTTCTTTTTTTGATAATGAAGAAAACAAAACCAATAATAAAATATTAGAATCTTAATTATGTGATTCCACACCAGCAAACAATGTAATTATTTTCAACAATTTTATGTATAAAAGCAGAGACTAATAAATAAATTATTCAATACTTCACAAAAATCTTAATTTGTATACAAAACTCTTAAAATGAATCAAAAGTTCCACTAATCTTAGTAAAGAAACGCTTTGATAAACAACCTGTCAGTCAATGTGTATATTTTCCAGAATGACACCAAAAGATACGTTTCATTTCCACGACTCATGATTATGATAGGCAATAAAACATTTTTGTTTAAGCGAATTATAATCTCTGTTGAAATGTTAATGTTCTGAATGTACTTTTAATATCCGAGGATTGTGAATAATTCAATGAACTTTTACAAAAAGATTTATCATTCAGAAAGTACTGAAATACTTTACGTTTGATAACTTAATTATTTTTGTAGAAGAATAAAGAACTTTGTGCATTATGAGACCACAGTAGAAAAGAAACATTGAGGTCTTTGTCTTTGCCCAGCCGTGGGATAATGTAGGCTAGCCGTTACAGTTCTCTGAGGTCATATTAAGTTCCAGTGAACTACCTCATAAAGCGAAGGGTTTCGGCCACCTTCAGGCCAGTGAATCCCTACATAGCATAGAAGTATAGGTAATCTATCGAGTGTCAATAAATGACGGTATCCCTAAGTAAAAGTGTTATAAGTAAAAGAAAATTTTCACTCAGTGTAAAAAGCTTATTTATATCACTGTCTTCCCTACTGCCAGATTGTTGTTAACTATTAACAGGTTTCTTATATACCTTGATCAGGAGGTAATGAAATCCCAGTAACCAATTTAAGGGTTTCTACAATTGGTTTGTAAAAACCCGACAATGAAGGCAAAGTAGACTGTTTATTGCGCCGTAACGTGATTACTCCTGCTTCCCTTCTGATTTCTTTCCCCCAATGTCTAATTGAAAACGCAAGAAAAACGAAACAACCTTAATAGGAAAATAACGGAGTCGGCAATAACTTCCGTAATCTAATAAAGATTCGACATTCGACAGACCCTCGGCATTCTTGCCAAACTTAATCTTTGGACGGTCAGACGAACAATGAATTTGATTAGAAAGAATATAACGAATTTGTTTACCAAAATACGCAATCTACGTCATGATAAAAAACACATACACAATATTGGAATATTTAAGACATTTTATTCCAGCGCGTGTAAGTACGTGCTTAGAATTTATTTCCATCATTTCATTAGAATGCTCAGAATTTAGCAATAGGCTTAACTTAAAAAATGAAAGCTAAAATAACAAGTAAAGTGACTCTTTACAATTCCTATCATATTTAAACAGTATCAACAAGTTTCTCGGTAGGTAACATTAACGTATTTTCATCAAGACAGCTTTAATAATTATCACAAAATTAGAATTCGGGTAAAGGTAAGTTATAAACAACACTAACTGTATTTTATAAGGGTTGCCAGTAAGAATAATAATGCCTAATTGTAATTAAAGTAAAAAGGTACTTGATGGTTTTCGTAGAGAAGCAATTTCGTTAATAGATTGGGTATCGACGAATTGAACAATATCCGCCGACCTAGTTCAATATTAGCCAATTTATTCTATAGTTGTTGATCTCTGACATTTACGGAAAAAATAAATTCTTACTATAAAATCCCAAGTGAAAAAGGGTTATAAAATGAGAAGTGTCGTTCGGCAAAATAAAAATTACCACACAGTCAAAATAAATCCCGACTTATATCTATCATACATTGTCAAAGTGTGTTTTTACATTGCAAAGGAGCAACAGATCACTGTGATTTTTTGTAGGTATAGAAAAAGTTAGAGGGCCGCAAAATGACATATGCAAGAATTTATTCCGAAGATTTGGGTCACGCGGGTGAAGTCAGTACCGGAAGCTAGTTTTATTATAAGTCCAAAGAGTCCGAGAATGATTATACACTTATGTGTTTTAGCCACTGAATCCAAATTTCCAGAATTTATTGAGATAAGGCATCATAATCATCACGCAACTCACACACATTGACTGGCCTGTTGGTCTAGTGGTTAGTGACCCTGACTGCTAAACTGCAGGTCGTGGGTTCGATCCCCACCCAGGACAAATCTTTGTGTGATGAGCATAAAGGTTTGTTCTGTGTCTGGGTGTAATTTATCTATAATATGTATGTATTTACAAAAAAAAAATGTATTTAAGTAGTATATCAGTTGTTTAGTACCCATAACACAAGCAAATATAATTGCTTAATTTGGGACTAGATGGCGCTGTGTAAATGTGGTAGAATATTATATTATTTATACACAAATATTTGTCCATACAACCTGCTTTCCACATGCCCTTGTAGTTTAATTTTAGAAAGGTATAGATGTATAAATAAGCAGTATATGGGAGTAATATTGCCATTGTCACGCTTTTTTGTCTTAAACATTGAACGGTTCTACACAAAATTTCACATAGAAATAGTCTAAAACCTGGAAAAGCAACATAATGGGCAAAGAATCTATTTATTATTATATTATACAATGACCCCATTTTAATGTGGGTAAACAAACAAAACCAAAGTAGAACCGACCCCATGAATATTAACAGATTAATCAAATGTTAAATCTCGTCTACTTTTAGGAAGCTAACAGCAACGTTGTAAGTTAGTTAATTAAAATTTTAAGCCTGTGTTTGATAATAACAGAATGTAAGAGTAACGGAAGGTTAATTAGGGTTCAGGCGCCCTTTTAATGGTTTAGAAATGGGCATATTCCTCTGTATATTATCCACAAAAGATCAAATTAATAAAATGCTGGAAGTGATATTGAGGGCATTACAATTTTTGTATTTTGTATATGTTTGTATGTCGCGGAAGATGTTTATAACCACAAAAAATACCGACAATCCGATTAAAAATGGCACCAAGTCACGCCAACAGTCATGTGAATATCCCTAAAAGTAAGTAACGGTCCATTGATAATAAATAATATTTGTAATGCCAACGACACTGCCAGGACCTTGCTTATCAATTCACTATTAACTTTAATTTTAATCGACTGCGACTTTAAAAAAGAAGGAGGTTAATTTATTCGGGACTTACAGCTGTCTAAGATAGAATTATTTACTAATCTCGTTATTTTCTTTTCTGAATCACAACTGACAGATAACCTATTGAAACTCAATTGAGGAGATTTTGCAGCAATTTTTCATAGTAAATCTGTGAGCTGGGTCTGCCAGTTGTTAAACAGGGTATACATCTACTGCTATCTTATCAGGAACGTTGATTAAATGCAGTTGTAAAGAAAGAGCTAACAATATTGTTTGTCCTTGTTACTCTGGTTTATTAATAGTTTTAATATTTTCTTTTTAATACGGTTATTGAGGATTGATTGAAATTATTAAAATGGCATGGTCGTTCTCTTGCTTATCACTTTACACTTATTTAATTTGATGTCACAGTATTTTGTTGGGATATTTTAATGGAGTCATGATTTAGAATTACTTTGGACGATGTTGTTTTGTTTATTGTTTAGAGATATAGGTTTTATTTGGAAAGGTATTGTGTCTAGATATAAAAAGTAATTAATTGAATAAATATCTAAAATACCCATAGTAGTTTTTAGTCGAACACTACATTTTTATTTGCCGTAGGACTTCATGAAACTAATTAAACACTGCAAAATTGTAATACCCAAAAGTTTAACTATATTATCATGTCAGTAAAGTGCTTTTGCTTTTTTCAAATGAACAGTGAAATTTTGTTGTTGCTGATGTTCATAATACATATTGAGGTAAGTAATCAATTTATTTTGCCAATATTTTTATTTGTAAATAGTACGGGTAAAAGTACTATTTGCTTAGGTATTTTGACAAAAAATAAATATATAGTTAACTATGTCTCTTAATATAATAACTATGTCCGAAATTGAAATTAATTTAGTATCTGTTTAGGTGTTAATCTTTCAAAGTCGTTTTGCGGCGTAGGCATTGTGATAAAAAACGGAAGCATCCATCAAAGTTACAAACAATTCTAAGGTTTTTTTTTTAATATTGTATCACTAATCTCCTTATTACAAAATACGGACTAAGCATTAAACCAGGTTTAATTTGACAGCTTTGACACTAAAACAATATGTCAATCGCTTATGTCAATTTAAACCTGGTTTAATACTTAGTCCATATCTTGTAATAAGAGGGTAAAGGTTTATGTACATTTATTTAGCACGATAGAAGTGAATTGTGTTATTGGGACTTAAGTTATAAAGGCGAAAGTTATGGCTATTATTTAGTATCAAGAATAGTTGAAAATATAATGATATCTCAGAAAACTATGACGATAAATAAATTTGTTATAGTTGTGAGTTGAAATAAGTTCTTATAGAAGTTATAACGAGTCTTTTTTATAAGAAATCTAGTATATAAAGTATAACAGCGGTAATACAACATTGATGACCATCCCAAATTGTAGTGGGTTGCGATAATCTTCTTCGATTGGCTGGCAATCTGAGATACATAGGTATATTTGTACCTATAGATAGATTTGAGAACATAATCCTACATAATCCATATTACAATTCGTTATCATTATTCCAGTTATGATAATATTTCAAAGTGGGAATTATCCGTAGTTCCTTAGTGGTTAATAAGGTTATATTTTATTAGAAATAACGTTAGTTTTTTACTATATTGAAACTATTTACTTTAATACCTATTTAATAACCTGAGTCGTTATTTACATTATGTTTTGTAATGTGTTATTTTAGAATTTAATTATTTTTGCTTGATTATTTGGTAATCTAATCTTTAATTTTATTAACAATTTAATCTCTTAACAAATACTTATGAACATATAAATATTCATGAAGCTAGAATGGTGCTGATTTTTCAATTTCGACCTTAAACGTACAAAAAAAAGTTAGATATAACAATGGGAACGAAAAAGATTCGTATCTGAATAATTCAGTACCTATTTACATAATTCAAACCAAAATTAAACAAATGGAGATCAAAATTAAAGAGTTATTTTTTAAATTTTTCCTGATATCTGAAACCGCCGCGCCGTGATAAAGTAATTATCAAACGTAAGTCTACAGAAGACTCGACTTCATTTTTGATTATAAGAGAACAAAGTGTTCATAAATATTTTAGGAAGCAATTCAATCGTCAGGAAGGATTTTAGTATTAAGTTAGAGATTCTCAGATCTCATCGCGCTGCTCGTAATATAAATTATTATTATTACACTGTTTCGTATGTTTAGTTATAGGTAGGTACTTATGTGTTGATGCGTTTTGTGATATCCAATCCATTATGCGCGTTATAGAACTACATTCCGTTCCGCCAAGTTCAAATGGGTTTCGATTTGAAATTAACGCATTTAGTGCCTCGTTAATTTACGTTTACGACGACCGTTTTTCAAGATTTACATATCCGACAACTAAGAGTACAATGCTACGGTAATAATGTTCCAATAAACCGATTAATAAAATTGTAAACAAGAAGATATATGACGATAGATTAAAGAGAGACAATAAAATACTAATATTACATTACACATCCATGCAAACAATAAAAATTGTACCCACAGTGAATACGTATTGCGCGGTTTCATGATGAAATGGTAATGTGGAAATGTGAGGCTAATTGATGATGAGGATGAGAGTGCGAAGGTATCGTATCCACCTGGCGCAGGTCGCGCGCGGGTGAGGGGGGCACTGGTGATGAGGGGCGCGGGGGTATGGAGGGGGGTGTCAGTGGTTGTGTGGGGCGGTAGGTAGGTAATGCATGCGTGTGTTTGTGTCGCGTACCGGCGGGTTGTGTATGTCCGTGCGCGACGCGACGTGCGCTTCGTGCGGCGGTCGAGCTGCCACTGGGCGGGACGACGGCACCGACGCGCCGCAGCCTCTCCCGGACCCGACGCCCGACGCCCAATATGAATCTCTGCCGTTCAAACTTTTTAATGCATCTCTTAAACGATTTTCACGCGCGCGTCCACTTTATCTGTTTTAAATACACTCTTGAAACATTGTTTGTGTTGGCCTAGTAATATTATAAAAGCGAAAGTTTGGATGGATAGATATAAGTTTCATGTTTTTTACTCAATCACGTCAAAACGGCTGAAATCGGTTTGTATGAAATTCCGACATGGAAAATAACAGCAACCATGTTTAAATTTACAAACATCTGTCAGAAATATCGACTCCAACCAAGTTATTGTCGAATGGGTAGGGGTTTCTGGAATAGAACATAGGCTTTGTACACCGAAATACCACGAGAGTGGCGCCGCGGATGGAATCTAGTAAGTTCATAATAATATTAGAAGAGATTATGACGAAAGAGTTCGGATTAAAATAGACAAGTAGGTATCATCTAATTAGCGTACCGACTCAGCGGAATGGAAACGTATTCAACGAGGAGTTGGGGTGTGTTGAATCTTTTAAAGCTGAACGCATTTACGTTTAACTGTTGCGTTATTTATTATGATTAATGGTGAGATTGATAATCTTCAGTGTTAACGATTGATGATAAATTCAAAGGTTAATCACATTTTTTGCCATGGTAGCAAACAAGCATACGGCCTGATGGTAAATATTCCGTATTACCGTAGTTTAAAAACGCCTGCAACACTAGAAGCATCACTTTCGCGTTGCTGTCCGTTTAGAAACCCTTCCCTCCCCAATGAGGTCTGCATAACCCTACTACTCATTATCATTTAATCATTATTATTTTAATGAACATAATCAATTTACTAAAGTTTAAACCATGTAGTGACGGCTTAAAAATACATAATGACTACCCCATCTCAACCTGTGGGTGTTGTAAAAGGTTTATGTAGACAAGAGCACAGCGAGAAAAGGAAAATTTTAAACAAACCGTAGGTATACCAATCTGTCTGACCAGCGTGTTATAAGTAGGCAAAATTCCCTCCACATTCTTTGGAGAAGATCCATGCCCAGCACTGTGACGTTTATGGGTTGAGATGATGATGATGATTATTATTATTTTAAAGAATTTACACCAAAATAAAAATCTGTTACTATTTGGATTTGGCGGTGTATTCTGTAGAGCTGAGATATTTTCACAGGGGAGCGGCTCAATTTGAGCAGGGGTTCTCTATCCCATACATCTTTTAAAACTTCGAAGTCAAATTTGCTGACACTACTTTTCGGATAACCTGTTACATAATAACTTGTGACTTTCATAAGTGTTACTTGTAACCTAGATGATTAAAAGAGATTTAATTTCATTTAATTTCAAACATATTAATGGAGAGAAAGCTGTAGGTAATTTGTTTTAGATGTTTTGATTTCCGACTGAGTCTATTTTATCCTTGTTCTCTGTTCAAGTAAGCTTTATTACATAGCCTTTGTCTGATCTCATGCTCCGTTAGAATTGAGCTTGGACTACAATATGTACGTATAAATGAAACAGTTCACTACTTAGGTCTTTGAGGCTTTGTTCGTATATTTACTTGTAATTTATTTGGAACTAGCTTCCGACCGCTGCTTCGCCCGCGTGGTATGTATTTTATACCTATAAACCTTCCTCTTGAATCAATCTATCTATTGAAAAAAACCGCATCAAAATCCGTTGCATAGTTTTGTAACGGTTGCACCCGTTGCAGGCTACGTCCTGCACGACTGCACCTCTTTTGACCAACTTTTGGATCTCTTTTGATTTCTTTTTAATTTACTTTTAATAATTTAAAATTCAAAATCCTAAATTAATTCAAATTCGAACCGAGTCTTCGTTGGAGCATCCGTCGAAGACTAAAGGCTCATTATTATTCTAATTTCTTGTGCAGTGCACGCACTTCTTGACATTTAAAATTAATACTATAACTTTATAAGATCAGGGTTACAAGGAGCTCTCAACACCATTAATAACTGGTGCAGAGAAAATGAACTGTCACTAAACGCAGACAAAACAGTGATAGTACCCTTTACCAGGAAAAGGAAGCTAGAAAGATTGATTACACCCAGTCTAAATGGCAAAACCATTAGCCTATCAAATGAGGTAAAGTACCTAGGGGTTACTATTGACCAAAAGTTGACTTGGAACGCCCACCTTAACAACATTGTTCAAAAAGCTAAAGTAGCTCTATGGATATGTTGTCGCATGGCAGGGGCCAAATGGGGTCTCAAACCAAAAATGGCTCTATGGTTGTATACGGCTGTGGTCAGGCCGATAATCACATACGCCTGCGCAGTATGGTCATACAAAACCAACCAAAAGACAACCGTTGATAAGCTAAGCAGCCTACAACGTACCGCTTGTGTCATGATTACAGGAGCTTTCAGGTCCACATCAGGTGATGCTCTAAATGTACTACTTAATCTTGCTCCACTTCACCTCCACGTGCAAAAAGAAGCAAGCACCTGCATTTACCGACTTTGCACACAATCTAATACTAGGTGGATGTCACAAACACTTAACAAGTTAAAAGAGTCGGTTTTCGCTCACAACATTCTAAAAATGCCAGCAGATGGCATGCATACAGAAACCAACTTTACCAAACTATTCCAAGTTGAAATACCTGAAAGGGAAGACTGGCTTAACAACCAACTAACCCAAAAAAAAGGCAGTCATATTTGGTTTACGGACGGTTCCAAAATAGGACCTGATGTAGGTTGTGGGGTTTTCGGTCTGAGGCCCAAACTCAACCTCAGTGTCAGCATGGGTAGACAAGCCTCAATCTTTCAGGCAGAGGTCTACGCCATAACCAAATGTGTTGAGATTAGTCTAGAGCGAAAACTAAAAAACCAAACAATCTACATCAACTCTGACAGCCAAGCAGCACTACTGGCTATAAATTCTTTCGAATTCAACTCCAAACTAGTAAAAGATTGCGTAAGGAACTTAAATGTCCTGGGGGAATCAAACAGAGTCACAATTCGATGGGTCCCGGGTCACTCGGGAATAGACGGAAATGAAAAGGCGGACGCACTGGCCAGAAATGGCGCAGACCACCTGATGAGAGGGCCAGAACCATTCTGTGGTATCTCTAAACAAAGGGCCCTGACCCTTTTCAACGAAATGTGCCAAACAAAAGCGCAAAGAGTATGGCAATCCGCTCCAGGACAAAGCCACTCTAAAGCGCTTATTAAAGGACACGACAGAAAACGTACCCAAGAGCTGCTACAACTCAATAGGTACAAGGTCTCGGCGGTGACAAGAATCCTCACTGGCCACTGCAAACTAAACTACCACATGTTTAAACTTAACCTGAGTCAGTCCAAAATGTGCAGATTTTGCCTAGAGTCAGAGGAAACTGCCATACATGTTCTCTGCTCATGTGGACCACTCATGCACAAAAGAAGTATCCATTTAGGACAACACCAAGTGCAGCCTGAGGACATACAAAATCTCTCTGTTCAGAAACTCTGGAGGTTCCTAGCCTCGACAGGACTAAACAGAGAACTATAATACAACAAGGGCGCTACAAAAGATCAATCCTGGTCGAGGTAGCAAAGGGGCTGATGGCTCCAAGCCCGATAAATAATAATAATAATAATAATTTATAAGATCAGTTGTGTTTTATTTTGAGGGCCCCACGCCCTTCCCCATATATAGCCGGATCTACCTACTACCACATTCTTGCCTAGCGCCCACTGGAGGGGACGGTGGAGACGCTAGAGTTTTAAAGATTTAAGCATACATAAGGATATAGGGACAGAGAAAGCGACTTTGTTTTAAACTAAGTAGTGAAGCTATTGTTAAATGAGCTCTAAATGTGTTTAACTCAACATTCTTTTTACCCGATTGATAGGAAGGGTATTGTTTTTCGCGCGAATCTTTGTAATATGTATGTTTGTAAATTTCTTTATTCCCACGTTTCTTCCAAACAGCTGGATGGATTTCGGCAATTAAGGTATCGTTAGATTCTTCTCAAAAACCCAAGTGTCCATAGATAGGTATTGATATAAACAAAAACAAATCGGCGGACTTTTGGCGCCAAATTGTAAGAAGTTAATTTTTTTTTAACTAAACCTGTCGAATTGTGTATCAATATAAAGGGAATCAAATGGAGATTCCAATATATTCATATTATGTTATGTATTTAAATTTAATCAGAAATAATAATTACAACCCTTTTTCAGTCTTTTTAGTGCGTTTCTTATTTTTTTATTTTTTGCAGTCGGGTTATTTTAATTTTTAAATTATTTACTTGCAAATACATAAAAAACAAATACAAAAAATGCGATGGTGGCTCAATGGACAAAGGCCCGGCGTGCAAATCACCCGGTTCGAGTTCGATCCCGACTAGCAGTACCAATGTGGATTCCACTTTGTGGAATTTATATGTACTAGTCAAGTGACTTACCATCTGCTAACGGTGAAGGAAAACATCGTGAGGAAACCCACATTATACCCTAGAAGAAATTCTATGAGTATGTCTGATCCACCAACCCGCACTAGGCCAGCGTGTGTGGATTATGGCCTAAACCCTCTCAGCTCTCTAGTTTGAGGAGAGGAGACCCGAGCCCAGTAGTGGGACTAAATGGGTTGCTGATGTATATATGTATGACATAAAAATGGGAGGCCGTACAAAATATGAAATAAAATTTGAATTTTGTATGTGACTCATTTGTAAAAGGTCAGATGGTACAAGATAGTCTCATTACTTATTTATAAGTTTCAAGTTAAAATTAAATTTGTTTTGGAAGGCGTTCGATATCAAATTGGAAATTATTGTTTATAAACAACGTTGTAACTGTAACCAATTATTCAATAAGTAAGGCGTAAATATTAAATAAGAATTAGGTTCTCACTTTACGTGGCGGGTTATGAAAACACTTTATAAACCTTTTTCTAATTCAATAACCATGTTTTTTATACGTACTAGTAAGAAGCACGGCTTGTTGCGTGGTAAACATGAGTTAGTACCGAGTCGTCACTGTTCCGCTTCGTCATCAAACATTTTGTCCATAATAAAAATCCCGACTCGTCACTATTTAAAAATATATAAATTTTTATTAAATATTCGTGTCTGTGTTATTAAATTTCGTCACCATAATAAAAAATCTAATTAATTAAAAGGTATAGTTTGCAAGAAAGCTTATGGGGGTATACTACGGACTTACCTTAATAACAGTGGTTGTAAACATGAGTTTAGTGTCTGAGACATTTTCAAGTTTCGTGTAGATAAACTTATTCCTAACGATAAAAAGATTATAAAAAAAACACTTCATTCATGATTATTTAATTTTCCCACAATATTGGCGATTTCATCTTTTAGCAGCTGTCCTGTATCCCTGGCATAGCTTCGAAACGAATTGCAAATAACTAACTAATTGTAGCTATTAGATTTTACTCTCTTGCAATTCACATAATCAGTCTGGATATGTGTCTGACGAGATGTGTTGTGGACCTCTGTCTGCCCCTTTGGGAATAAAAGCGTGAGGCTCTGTTAATAAATAAACAGGAAAAAACATAATATAATTCAAATTTGTAACTCAATTATATCCATCAACTCCAACGAGTTAAACGGAGTTTCAATTAAAGCTACAACAGTTCTTCAAAGCGTGAATTACGGAATATTGAGAGTGAACGAAATTATTTTATTACTGGTAATGGAATGGTAGACATTTCAAGTATTTAGTATAAATGCTTTTATCGGTCACATACATTGACTTTAACTGTTGTATGTATAATATAAAAGGAGTATTGGAAATCAGAGATATTCCTTGGATGTGATTAATAATACGATTTGCATTAGGTAAAAAATCCGGCCAAGTGCGAGTCGGACTCGCGCACTGAGGGTTCCGTACGAATATGCAATTTTTTATACTTAATTATTTTTTGTTATTCAAATGTAAGATATTAGTAGGTACCTAACGAGATAACTATAAGTTAGAATAAATATTCATGTAAAGGTAGATAGTGCACCTATCATGTTTATGTAACGTTAGTCTGAAATAAAATCTCAATCTTACTCTAATTTTTGGAGAAAATATCAAATATTTTATTTTATGTAAAATCATATGCGTATAATGGGACTATGCATTAGATTCGTACAGACTGAAAATGATGATATGCAGCAGCTTGCAGCAAATTCCGAATTTCATTGTAATGAAAGTATATTAAAACTAATAAAAATCAATCATCAGCTTAAGAGCACTTCGTCTCTTAAAGAAAATAAAGAAAAAATCCTCTCAAAGAAACGCTACGTGGGCAATATAAGCCTTAACACAGCTGTCTATTTTTCAACCCTCTTTGCCTTCAACTTTTATAAATAACAAGAACATATTGATAGCGATGGGGACAGCGCGATGTACATAGCATAGATCCGATTCATTATGTTTTTAGGTCACCAAGTAGTAGCTCTGAATTCATATCGTCGACTTAAGGCACAGCTTATAGCTTTTATAGCTTCGCCGATGTGTACGTGATCAGAAAACGTATTGTCATTACTCTCAGCCACAGTTCACTCAAATTTATGGATGGTCGCCGTGAGGGAATGGCAGAGTTCTGACTTTTATCGCAATATTCTCATATATTTCCTATTGTCAACACTCAACTGCTGTTTTATTCCATTGTGTGGACGGCCGTTTATTCTATAGAAATTCCATTACTTGTGTGCTTGACTTGCGGATTATTTAATAAAAGCGTTCGTAAGCGTTCCTCAATTCTTTTTTTAACTTCAATATGGGCAGCTTAGTATTCTTATTTAAATAAGGCAACAATAGTTTATTGTTATAAGCATATACATCCTTTGATTAAAATAAAAACCTTG
The DNA here is from genome assembly GCA_905147015.1 of Laspeyria flexula. NCBI lineage: Eukaryota > Metazoa > Arthropoda > Insecta > Lepidoptera > Erebidae > Laspeyria > Laspeyria flexula. The sequence continues at coordinate 4,972,035 of LR989958.1, forward strand.
GTGACACATTCAGGTAAAAAGAAAAAGTTTAGTTTAGTAGAAAAGGCCTGCCGTTGAGGTCGGCGTGTGCTTTTAATAAGTATTCACCTCACGGTATTATAAGGAGTGAAAAAGGCTGAGTAGAGGCGAGACGTCGGTAAACATATCGAGACCTGTTGCTGTGGGACGGGGGCGACGCGGTGCCGTCATCGCGCCCCTGAAGTGGCTCTACCGCCTATGTTTTATCATTTTGAATGAAAAATAATATCACGTACTAAAATATTTTCCTTAAAAAACTGTCAGGTATTTTTGAGATATAAAAGTGATGTTGTTGTCATGATCAGATATTTTATTTAAATATAGATAAAATCATATCTAAGTATATTGCTTTACCTGTAATTCGTCTAGATTTAAAAAACATTTATTCGTCTGGATTTCAAAGTACTTAAATAAGTCATTCTTATAGAATTCAAAGAAGGTGTAAAAGTTTTCCCGTGAACATACAGCTGTTGATTAATTTAATTACGATCACTTCCATGACAAGGAGAAGAATTGCAGAATGCTGCCACAATAAGCGAATTGCTTAATTTTATGTAAAACTAAGTATTAGCGCTAATACCAAAAAAATATTTAGAAATATTATTTGCATTATAGGACCTATAGAAATTCTAGCTGAATCAATATGAGTTTAATTTAATTTTAGTTACTTAGTCTTACTGTTGCACTCAGAGACGTCAATTAGCAGTAATCTGTCATTAACACAATTTTTTCATTGAATAATCGTCTTTAGGCGTATAGACATAAGTATCACACGTTTTTACTAAATAAACTTTAAATTTAAGTAACGTCTCTGAGTACGGTAGTTAGTGTACAAAAGAAATAGTAAAATAAAATAAAATATACGCAGGCTTTTATTATAAAAACATCGCAGACAAGTCAAGGAGCCCGTACAATATAAATGTTAATAAGAGTCTTGTAAAAATATTATTTGTCAAGAAGATATTATGTTATTGTCTACCCCAATTTTCCCGAAGGCAAGCATTTACTTAATTTATTTAGGCATAATAGGGCTACAATAATATCTAATCGGAGTATTTGACCTGCTATGACAATGTTTTTGGAAATTTTACTCACGATGTTTTGGATGGGTATTGAGTTCGATGGCATATTTTATTTCACTTGTTCCTACCAGCCATCCTCAAGTCTTCCACACCTTCAACAGTATCGGTAGGGCAGACATCAATCATACTCCCCAAAGCACTAATTTTAAAGCATTTATTCAACTTTAATAAAATTGTGTTTGGATTTTTTTTGTTTTTACGATGGAATTATGTAAGAGATTTTCTATTTGTTCATAAGTCAGAGATGTGAGCCTGTTAGTTGTAACTTTTTTACTACAGTACTTTATTAAGAAATAAATTTTGTTCTTTTTGTAAAGATCGCTCAAAAAACCAAAAAAATCTACCAGAGATAGCAGTGGACAACTGTTCATTATCTATTGGGCAAACTTTATGTTTCACTATCTTATTTACTGCATGTTTTTTCATACATAGTGATCATTATTATCATCATATCAGCATAGGCTTCACCTAATTTACGCCATCACGAGCCGCCCTGTGCCGCCTGCAACCAATGAATACACATAGCAATACGGCGGATAACTCAATACTCGTATACCTATAAAAATACTATAAAGCTAAGAATACATAATCGAGCTTTTACCGTACGATGAAATAGTCGGCTTGTATCGATCGCATCTCGAGTATAATACCTATATAGTCAATCGTCGGCTTTTCTCGCCGCTGCTGTACAAACAAACTGAGAATTGAACTTTATGTGTTTAGCGAGATTGAAATGGCGTAAAAGGTATGATGAGTGAAAATGACCACTGCATAAATTTCAGTTCATTGTATTTCGTGATAAAATTTATTTGTAAATTGTAACTTGCAGTTTTGTTTTTTTTTTAGTTTATATTACTTACATATCAGTTTAATAGTAATTCGATTTGAAAGAAAGAAAAGATCCTTGATTTCTTTTTTGTTTGAATTGTTACCAATAAAAAAATGTATCTAATGTTTTTGATCGATTGATTGTTTTCAAATTCCAAACAAATATTTTCAATGTTATATAATAATGAAAGTTTTATACAAATACCTTTTAGTATATAAAAAATGTCACATAAAATAGATAATAACATGTCATGATATAAATACACAAGATGTCATAAAAAATACAAAAATAATAGATACAATATAATATAATCCAAAATAAAATAGTAAATGTCAATAAGTAAATATAGAACTAAAAATAGTATAACATTAAAAAAGTACCTATAACATTATTATCAATAATTATCATCGTTTTTGTTTCTAACCCTTTGGAACTCAAATCAATTGGCTTTTTTGTTGTACTCCTGTTTTATGATAAACAAGCACAGTTACCATAACGCTTTCAATGTCAACATGGCCCTTTCAAATTAATAATTATCTAATTTAATTGTTTCTCTTCTGAAGTAATGTCAGAAGAACAGTTAATGATAACGTAGAAGCCTTACTTACTTGAGGCAGACATTTCAAGGTGAAACAAAACTTGTTGCTCCGTGTAGGTAATCAACTTGAATATAAGCAAGTCACTTTACATTTATAGCTCGTATGTAGTTTATTGCGACGGCATTAAAGGATATGAAATAAACTTGTGCAGAGCTTGTATAGAAGTGCAGTTTGTGGAATATGTTAGAAGAGAATTTAATATAGTATTTCTTATATAATGTCCTTCTATTTCCCTCTGTCGCTGAATACCTTAAACTCAAAAGAGCACATTCGCAAAACACCACATTCGCAAAACATCATATTCTGATAACATCATATTCTCATAACATCATATTCTCATAATATCATATTCTTAAAAGAGGACATTCGCAAAACACAACGTTCTCTAAACATTATATTTTCAAAAAAGGTGAAAAAGTACAATGGGCTACAAAAACTTTTTGCTTTATGCACCTTTTGTCATTAAGTGACATGTGAAAATTACAATTATAAATAATCGAAATTATTATTCATCATAATTATTATACTATTAAGCTATGTCAAAAGATTCGTTTAAAGAATAAAATGTTTTGTCAACCAGCCCATTTTTTGAGTTGCTTTTTAAAAGCAAAACATGGGATTTAAAATTTGATTTTTCGATTTGTTTATACTTTATATTGAAGATTTATTTGCGTAATTTGGATTATAGTTACCATTAATATGACAGACTGGGAAGTTAATGTGAATTGAAATCTATGTGACTATAATTATGTCTTTACACAGTTACAGAAAAAGTATAAACCTTATTATTAAAACTAAATTAACGTGACTATTAATATATGAAGCGAAAATTATTAAGTCGGATTTCGACCTTGATAGAAGCTGTTGTTAACATTTTTCTACTGCCATATTTTACAATATATATAAAATCCATATATCGTAAAAGATCACTGATTTTTCTCCGTAAAATAAAAACATAAGCCTCTTTCCGACTTTCACTATTTCTGCGTAAAAATTCTTCTCTCCCTTTTACGTGTCGTATTGAATCAACTGTTGACCGTACACAGAATACATTTTAACAGAATTCTGTTAGGATTTTATATTTTTTGGTGCTTTTACTCTGTATAGGCGAATAGTGAAGTGTAGAACGTATGTATGAACCGCCGCACCGGCTCGTTCTCTTTGTTATTCTAATACTGATCTAAAATGTATTTACATAAAGATGTAAAGAGAGTGCATGTGTATTTTGTCCGTGTACTTATATATTAAAAATTCTCTTGTTTAACTGAATAGCCGCTATTCAAACAAGTGGCCAAAAGGACTTTAATAGTAATAATTTTCTCATAAATCTAGTTAAGTGTAAGTTATTGTGAGTAAACTGTAACATACTGAAAATAAACTGTGTCTATTAACTTGACATCGGAGTTCGTTCATCCGTGAAGAGTTGCTACGAAATCGATTGACCGTGAAATGAAATGTACGAAGACCCTTCCTTATTAGTGCTGACCCAATCTCAGTACTACAACCTCTAAAGGTAACAAAAACGAATAACAAAATCGAAACCCTTTTCGAAGCTTTGCAAAGATGTACCGAATATGTTTATCTGAAAACATACTTCATCTCTTTATTCGATAGGTACACAGAATGACTGTTTTTTTGTCATAGTTGAACGTTAGATGAGCTGGTTACTTGAGAGCCTATTAGCAATCTCTACATTATAATATCGAACTAACAGGGGCAAAGAGAAATTTAGGTAAATATAGTTGACGTTATTTTCAAATATTTGACAACGATGTCCAAATAGACTCGGATGTCGAATTGCGAAATGGATCCCTGTTATTGGAATCTTTTTGTATATTTTTCAATAGCTTTATAGAAATAAGTTATCATGATGAGATTTAAAGATCTGCATTTGCTATTGTGATATTTTTTATTACATTTAAAAAATTACTAACAAAAATAATTTTTAAATAGTTTTATAACATATTTGCTCGTAAAGGGTCTCTTATTTCACCAATTTCAGTGTTGTAATGTATCTCATTACGCACTAGTGCGGTAATGTAAAGTAAATTGCACGGCTTCTCATGCTCACATACTAATAATCAAGGGGCTCAGTACGTAACGAACGGTACCTATTTTTTAAAATCTTAGCAAAGAGTTTTTATGTCAGAAAAGTGGTCAACATTTTAATATTAAATGAATGTAATAAAAAAAAATAAAAAAATTATAATCAATAGTAATTGTTACATTAATACTTTCATCTGAATATAAATAAAAATTCTTTTATGAATAAAATTAATTTACTTTGGTAGATAAAATAATTATGATATAATTATATAAAATAAACATTTAATTCTTTAATTTAATTAATTTAGACCATAAATTACAACCATTTATCTGTACTAAAACACAACAATATTAATTTACTTTATTAGTAGTACTGGCTGTTTTTGTGTTTTTGCCTTAAAAAAAAGCGCTGGTGCGCGCGCATCGATAATTTGTGACAAGTAAAAATAATTCCGCGCGCTATTTCTTTTCGCTGTATTTGTTTTTTTCTAAGAAAGTCCGAATTTTATTTATTTCCTCGCAAATATGTTATAAAACGTCGTATGACACACGTGCGGTTTGATAATTACAGCCTCTGCTTTCTTGTAGCCCTCGCCTGCGGCTCGGGCTAGCAATATCGCCTCGGCTGTAATTATCAACTTACCGCACTTGTATCATAATGTACTATTATACTACTATCTTACGCTTACCTTGTAAAGAGTCCATTGCGTTAAATTAGACGTTCTTTAATCAACTGTAGTACTAAGTACATTCACATTTTACGGCAAAAGTATTGAATTATTCAAAAAAATAACACGTGATTACTTATAGTCAAAAGATATCTTTTTGTTAAAAAAGTGTTCAAGAATTCGGTTGAAAAATATTAACTTACTTAAGCAGAGTAGGTAGTGAATACGTGAGGTGACTCACCAAGTTCTGAGCGTGTTAAATTAGTCCAATAATGCTTATCCCGGCGAGGTAAACACCTAAGCATAGCCTCTTTTTTGTTAATCCATTTTTCTTCGTTGCTTTTCTTTTACGTATAAAATATCTTGGCCAAGGCTTTTATTTGTGTTACACTTTTTAACCCTGATCAAGAGAAAGCAGGGGTCATCAGTCATCACAGCATCATATTATCCACATTTCGCGAGGTATGGTGTAGTAAAGATGTAAAATTCGATACAAACCCTATACCAACCCGTCTGGCCAGCGTGGTATAGTAGGTAAATGACTTCCAAATTCTTTCGTTTATGGATTGAAATGATGATGATGAATCACGTGTGCTCTCAAATTCATATTGACATAATGATGTAAAAATAGAATAACGGATATTGCAAAAATCAATTCCTTAAATTATTGGCATGCAACGAATTTTATCCTGGGTGCCATCTCTACCACGCTTCCCCAAGTTTGATCTAATATAACCTCGCACTACATCCTTGCAACATCTGCCTCAGTAGAACCTAAATATAAATATATATATCTAAATATTTATTCGATAATATAAATATTTTATATAGGATATAAATTTCATTCTCAATTAATATCCACACCGCATAACCAGCGGCATCGTTGTTTTACTTCAAAATAAATAGTGCATCTCCGTCGCTTGATTTTCATTTTGTATATCGATCCAACAAACTAGGTTGGAACTCTCATTTATTCTGTTACAAAGCGTAAAAATAGAGAATTATGTTGAGCTTTTGCTTTGAAACGCAAAGGGGGAATTTGCGTCAAAGCGTTTGAATTGCAGGCGTTCAGAGTGACGATAGTGTTGGTATAGAAAATGGGGACCGATATTGTGGAGAGGAATCGATATTTTGTTGTCTAAACTTTAATGCTGTACCTGTATAATGGTTGGTATTTTTTAGACCGTATTACAGACGTTGAACCAATATAGATTGGAAGAAAGAAATATATTTATATAGATTCTATATAAAAATACTTTTCTTTGTTGTGGAATGGGTTGAGGCACATCTTGGTGTTGGAATTTATCAAGTCGCCCACAAGGCTTCTAACTTGATAAGCCAAGTTGGAAGTCACGACTAGAGAATTAAATTTATTTAAAATTTCCATCGCATCGAAACGCACACATCGATATCCGTTGGGTGATGTAGTGGTAGTTTGTGGATATATAGATAGAAGGACAGACGCAACAAGTAACTTTAAATTATACCATTTATGGCCCATTTCAATAATCTATCTATGGATTTGGCTACTAAGTTAGAATTTTGACACATTTTGTATGGAGCTTATATCAAAATTCTAACTTCAGTAGCCAAAACCATAGATAGATAGATTATTGAAATCGGCCATTAGAGATTATAATTGTTAGTAGCAATTACCACATTCTATATTGTACAAGAACTGAATATTAATATAAGACTAACAACCTGACGCCTAGTAAACTTGGTCGTACTTACCTTTACCTAATTGTTTCTGAAACATGATCGATGAACGGAATATTATAATTATCATCTATATTAAGTATTATACAGTGTTAATTTGGATAGATTACTTGCTTCAGATTAGATTAGTACTCGTATATGGATTTCTGCCACGTTGAAGTATAAATATTGTATATGAACACTTTTATTCAATAAAATAACTACACATAACTTAAAAATTATACACAGTTAACCTATTTAAAAAAAAAGAACCAGATACTTTATTTACAGGAAATTCCTATAAATAGAATATCTGATTGAGATCAGATTCCTGAGGAAACGTACCCAAAAGGCTAGCCATATTACTGCGTTAGATAGCAAGGCTAATGCGTTGCCCCAGGTAGACGCCAGCCCTTGGGTCATGCACAATACTTTTAATAATATATCCGACATTGAGGATTAGTATATTTTTGTGTTTTTTCCTTTTCACCTCCTTTCACTTTTTCGAAGGTACCTAATCGGGTACAATAAAAAAAACTACCGATATTTATTTGATTTCCATACTAAAACTATTTACCACATACGTAACTTTAAATTTATTGCTAATCTATATACAAAAAACTTATATGATATTTATAGGCTTTTCCTATAAATATAATATGTCTCCTATGCTTTTCAGAAGACTTATTATTTATTATTCGATTTTATAACTATAAATCCTCTTTCATCTCCTTTTTATAAAAAACACTTTCATGTGAAAGAAATAATAAGTCGGTAAAAGATATTTTTATCAAAGCAATAAATAAAATATACATTTTATATTCGACTGTACTAACAGAGCTTGCAGCTCTCTTCAAAAAGGATTTTCTCCTTAGACTAAGTTAAATTACTTTTCCTCTATTCGAATAACTGCAAGAATTTTGCAACGTACAAGGTTCTTCATAAACTGAATCCTTGCGCTAACTTGAGTTTAATAATGTAGATTTTAAAGGTCATTGAAGAGTTTATCAGATATTATGACCTTTTAAAATTGTAAGCTAGTATTTAATTTTTATTTTTTTTACCAATGAAAGGCTATCTACAATAATTAACATTAATGTTTAAATTTAAACATAAAAAATGGCGCAAAAACACCAATCTCGGTGGTATTTATCTATTTGTGCCGTTTGGAGTCGAAACACTAGCTAGGGCAGTGGGGTTCAGGTGCTCCCTTTTTTCCGACGCCTTCGGTGGCCTATTTTCTTGCATAAAGAATAAGCATTGCCATCCATCAGACAGCGGCAGCGATGCGGAATAATTTTAGTATTTTAATTTGTTATCCCTTTTTTTTTCTATTTCATTAGGTTTTTTGTTAAGTTTAGTGTGTTACTTATTTTTGTATATTTAACTTAAAATAAGAAGTGATAATCGGATGAGTAAAGTAATTAAAATAATAATAACTTTTTCCAATACATCTCAGGATTACATGAGATAATAATAATTATGTAAAATAAACCTAATACATAACGTATTAAGTCTATTTTCCCTAGCAATGACATCACGAGACAAGATTTATTCTATTCATCAGACCCTGTTTATTAGTCTTTTTTTAAAATATTTAAATTTCTTCAATAACTATTCCCCGTCTGATGCATTAAATTTAATTTTCTGAATTTTAATATCAGCTCCTTGAGCCAATATAAGATGCTAAAGTTGGTTTGCTGGATTGTTCTGAAGTTATAGAAGCGTTTCAGTGCTCTACGTTCCAAGCAAAGTTTTCAACAACTGCTCAAAATTTGCTTTTTGGTACCCTCAGCTTACAAGTTAGCTTTGCTAGAATATTTTGAAGAAATTGAATTTGTAAAAGGTAAATTTCTAGTGCTTATTACCATAGTTATTGATATTATTAAAAAAACATGCCACAGGTAAAACAAATAAAAAGAAAAATACTATTACCTTTCAATGGTACTCTTTAAATTTATTATGACATTATTGTACCTATATTATTTGCATGATAATACATTATTTAATTATAATTTGTACACCAAATATGGCAAAACATATTGATAGTTCGATACAAATTTTTTTATCATATTATCTTTTACTCGATGTATCTTCTGTAAATTACACGTTTTAGAACAAATAAATATATCTTATATTATCTTAATAATTTTAGGTGAATCTTTCACAAGTAATATATTTCAGTATACGAGTAGTTATAATAATAGGTAGTAAATGAAGTAGGTAGGTACATCTAGTTAATCTGAATTAATCCTCTTGTCCTGCGCCACACAATGGGTCACGGGACCTTGCCATTAAAACTTCTATCTATATTACGTGCCCAGATTACTCCTTTATGATGCTTCAGTAGGCACGCTAGGGTTGTCAAATTACAAGGCGAAAGTATTTTTGTAAGTTAAATGGAATTTTATATGAAAGTACGCGGAAGAAGTAGAAGTCGCGTGGGAATTCACTCTCGTCATTTGTTATTATAATATATAAATAGGCAATCCAACATTAAAATATTTTTTCAAATTGGATCAGTAGTTCCTGAGATCCTAGCATTCAACCATACAAACAAAGTTTAATAAATATAAATATAAATCGATTCGATATAATAATCGATTTTAAAAAATAAATAAAAATAAATGTAAATCGATTGCAGTTGTAATAATTAGTTTGCTTGCCCTATTTACCAGTAGATGCAGCATACAAACTTTGCTCATCAAACATTCAAAAAGCACATTTTCCTCAAGGTTAAATATATCGAGAACATGCATTCCCAATCGAGAATATGCCGAAAAGATCCAAATGAAACAGTATTTTTCCTATTTTCGACAGCCCTTATTATTTTTTATCGATCATATGCCGCTTCGGTTTTCGAATAGAGTAATAGGACGGCTACTACGCACTGAGTCGGAAAAAAATAGAGCGGCTTTGTTCCGCATCGATGTGTTCTTCTGATGTCATTTGCGTAAATTAAATCTATATTGTTTCGTATGCTGTGATTTTGCTGGTTGTTGGAAAGAGGCGAAAACATATAAACATAACATAGCATTTTCCCCGAAGGGGTAGGCAGAGGTGTTTCACACCCACATTTCGCCAGCTATGTTTGGTCCCATGAAATAGGGGGCGAGCCTATTGTCATCTACCGGGAACATTTGTTTACCAAACTCCGGGAAAATCTCAATACTGGAATTTCATGATAGAATATTCCAATACAATTTTCACCCGACCCGGGAATCGAACCCGGGATCTCTTGCACAGCAGTCGTATATACTTTCCACTGCACCACCGAGGCAGTTAATATTTTGTTGTTGTGTTGTTTATAAACATACAGGGTGTATACGACGATACGACATTAAATGACAAGGCAGCCAGTGTTAACCCTTATAAACATATTCTAATATAAATTATTAAAAAAAAAAAGAAAAAAAAAAAAAAAAAAAAAAAAAAAAACAAAGCTACACATTATTTAAAGTCGAAAAATTTAAGAATATAAAACTACACATTATTTTTCTATCATGACGTTTTCGACATGACGACGACAACAGTGCGGAACAGAGTAAGAGATAAGATAATATGAAAGAGTCAGAGATATTTAAATGAATTGAATGACGTAATGACAACATACGATCAACGTAAATACCTACAGGTTGTTTAAAACTGTGAACAACTATGACATAAAGAAAGTACATTTGCGTCTAAACTATTGCAAATTTCTGTTTAATTTTTTTGGTATAGCCTTCTAACATCACATACTACACGTGGTTTCATTTAATGTCGTATCGTCGTATACACCCTGTATATTAAATGTATGAAACCGATATGCGCTAGGGACGTCTGAGGCGCGCCACGACACAGTAATATATTTCCGCCTTGACAGTGCTGTTTTGTAGTGGTACTTGTTATCTGTCAACCTTGAGTAATTTTCACCTGTCACCGTGGCGCAGTGGTTAAGGTGGTCGCCTCGCCACTACATCGCCGTGCTGGGTGACGTGGGTTCGATTCCCACACGAGACAAATATTTGTGTCATCATCATCATCATCATCATTTCAGCCTATTGCAGTCCACTGCTGGACGTAGGCCAATATTTGTGTAATTCATAGATATTTGTTTCGAGTCTGGGTGTACTTTGTGTCCGTTAGTTACATGTTTGTAAAGCTCCCCGCGACACAGGGCTTGTTCCCTAATGCGGGCGTTGTCTTTAAAAAAAAAAAATTTTTTTTTTTAGGGAAGTCTTTTGTATTTGTGAAGATAAAGCCTTTATCTCATACTAACTGTTGTTCGGAGCTTCGCTACTATCGTTCTTTATTTGGGTCTTTCCTCTTTGGGACCACGAAACTTTGGGACTACGGTGTCAATCGCGGAACGGCCTTTTTTGAATTGGCTATTTCACCTCAAGACTAAACCGTGGTCCTAATCAGGAATTCAAAATGAGACCTCCGCGATTCACCCCAAGCTAATAAAAATGATAAAACGATGATTTGATGAATAAATTTTATTACACTCATGTAGAAAAGTTCTTGTACAGGTACAATTTCATTTAATTTATTATTTTATCTAAAGCCACTACTCCTACCTATAGCCTTCCTTGATAAATGGGCTATCTTTTTTTCAATTCGAACAGTTCCTGACATTAGCGCGTTCAACCAAACAAAATCTAACCCCCTTATTACAAAATACGGACTAAGCATTAAACCAGGTTTAAATTGACAACTTTGACACTAAAACAATGGCTTATGTCAATTTAAACCTGGTTTAATACTTAGTCCGTATTTTGTAATAAGCGGGTTAGGGTTTATTCAGCTTTATAATATTAGAAATTTTAGATTAACTTAGCTTTTTATATTTGAACGTTCGCATTAAGAAACAAGTTATGTTTCGTTTGGGGCTTAATGAATTAAAAATAGCGTTATGCCTTTTAGAAACCCCTGGAATTGCATTTAGGACCTTTTGAACAGCTGACGCACCCATTTGACTATATTTTACTACTACACTTTACAATTTTTTTTAAATTTAAAAATCCCTTACACTGTCATTAGATATCTTATTCAAATTCGATAGTGAAGCCTTTATAAATCTAAGTATACCAATTATAAATAATGGCTAAATATCTTACTACACCTATTTATAAACTTACATTAGGTATTATCATAATATGCATGAGAATTTATCAATTCTGTCATCAGTTTCATTTACAACTCTGATAGATTTTGTGGTTAATCTCTTATGATCATCTAAAAATAATATCCGTAGAAACAATAATAATAAGGGGATCGACTAAAAACATTCGTATTCAGCAGCTGTACGAGCATATAATATTTACAACCACAACATCAACGAAGCGTTAAATTAGATTTCATCTAAATTGATGTTTCATCCGATTTCTTTTAAATCGAAGCTCAGATACGAGTTAACACACGAATGATTCAAAATAGAGATTTGAAGAGTGAGTGCGAATCACGGAATGTAGGATCCGTTGAATTGGAAAACGATTCTTTCTCGATCCAGCGTTCCGCGTCTGTAGCAGTCACATCGAATAGCAAAGTATTGAGAAGTGTCCACACTCAATTCGATACATATACGAGTATATTTTTCATTCGGTAACTTTGAAATCAAGTTCGATTTAAATATCGAATAACGAAATCGATTTTATTCGGTTATACTTTTTCTGAAACATGAAATAAAGTTTTCATAACTGGAAATATTCTGATACTCTGAGATAAACACGGAAATATTCGTCACAATGCATTGTGCTAAGTAATGTTCGCTTATCAAATCAGTCCTTATATTGGTTCGTTTAAAGAGCTTTTTCTCACGAGACGGCGGGCAAAGCCGTAGGCCCCCCTTTTTTCTTTTGGTTTTTATTTTTAAAAGATAACGCTGTTTCTAGGGACGTAAACCTGTCCATATTCCACATTACAGAAGCCAAAACCTCGTGAGAAAAGCAGTCTTGTACGAAACGGTTCGTAAATAAAGAAATTAAGCCGTAATTGGTTCTTTCCTTATCCCAGATGTAAATGTAAAGATCAGTATTAGCAAGTAATCCATAAACAAGGAGATAGGATGTCTCAGTCGAGACAGTATTATCTTGCACCATTAATCGCGACTTGAACCGACCGGGACGTTCCGTTCTCTACCGACTGAAGACCGACGACATAGCCTCCTAATTACGCGATTGTCTGTTATTTTCGGTTTAGGTACCTATCGCATTTCAAACGAAATAAAATTCGCTGTTGTAGGATTATGATATTCCATATCTTTATTCTGATTTAATGTTAAAAGATTAACTTACTATATTTGTATAATATCTAAAAGAAATAAATATTTTCAAAAATTACGAAAGTATCTTAAATTAAAATGCGTCAAAGAATTCCGAATGATAAAGAATGATGTTGTTTTATACATTAATAGCTGATATGATATTTGAGTTATTATGATATATTTAATTACATTAGGTTTTTAATTTACTTAATTTTTATTTATTATTAGCTTTTATTATGCCTCTGTCCAGCAGTGGACTGCAATAGGTTGAGATGATGATGATGATGATGATTAGCTGCCTATGGCTTCGCTCACGTGGATCTTTGTTTGGCCATCTTGGCTCCTATGGGTCGTAGCATGATTATACAGCCTATAGACTTCCTCGATAAATGGGCTATTCAACACTAAAATATTTTTCATATTTTGAAAATGTATAAAAATCTTTTCAGCATTCTTACTAAAGTTAGAGGTCAAAGTTTTGTAGGTAATCCTGTCATTGTCAAAATAGCATAAAAATATAGCATCACGCCTTTTTTTCCCGAAGGGGTAGGCAGAGGTATTTCTCACCCACATTTCGCCAGCTATGTTTGGTCCTATGAAATAGAGGGTGAGCCAGCCTATTGTCATCAACTGGAAACATTTGTTTACCAAACTTCGGGAAAATCTCAATACTGCGATTTCCTGATAGAAAAACTCAATACCATTTTTACTCGACCCGGAAATCAAACCCGGGACCTCTTGCACAGCAATCGTATAAACTTCCCGCTGCGCCACCGAGGCAGTTGCTATAATTATAAATTTGTTAGTAGGAATTGTACAAGTTTATTTGATATTGATCAATATTAATTACGGCAGTTGAAAGAGAAATTAGCAAAGCAAACAATAAACCCTTAAGTTTGAAAGTGATTATTACTTTGGCCTCAGCTTCACCGTTACACTTGGCTGTTTACTCTTCAATTACATTATTTACTGATCTTCCGAGTTCATAACTACAATAGAAAAGAAAAAATGGCCATTATAATATGTACTTGTCATTTCTATCATTAGTAGTAGGGAACGAAGAAGGGTCTATAGTTCCCTATTACTTAATTTCATTTTCGTTTTCAATTCCTAGAATATTTAAATTTCCTGATGTCATTTTCAAACATTTGACAACGACATTAAATTTATCAAATGAATACCGAAATTGCGAGTGGCCTTCAGATAATTGAAGTTGTTAATTGGTAAATGAATAAATAATACCTTTAAGAAAATTTACAAGCGTAAGCACAATATAATTTATATTATTATTATTATTTTCAGCGAAACTTTAAGTACAGCTTAAACTATAATTTGAAATAAAATAAACTATGTATAAAAACTATGTACGATTAAGTATAAAAGAAATGTTTTCGTAATTATTATCGAACAGAAATATTGTCTATACAATATATAAGTGATAAACCTCTATAGAAAGCAGCACCTTTGTTCCGTTTACCAAATGAAAAACTCTCCCCTTCCCACTAGAGAACGAATACAATCTCGATACGGAAATACCGGATTCGTTTTATGATTATAAACACTCCTATTTCCTCAAAGGAAAAAGGGGAAACGGTAGACTTGTTTCTGGAACATACAATATTGTAAGAGTAAATGTAAGCTGTTAAGAACAGTTTGTATTGAGGTATTGATTGATTAAAAAAAAAGTGTTTGTATTTATTATACACAGCTTTTTAATTTTATTGTAGATGGTTAACCTAGCCTATGGACAGCATCAAACGCGCGTTGCGAACCTTTTAAAATACTCTTTACTTAAACAAGAAGCTTGATAAGGTAAGTCACTTACAAAAGTCCATGTAATTCTAAGACTTTTACAGAAATATCTTTGCAAATGTATTGTGTATGTATTAGTTCGATGAACTTAAGTTCTTTGTTCTTTCAGAACCTTCCGAGATACATTGTCAACTAGTTCATACGGAACGCGATAATAATATTAAGTTGCTTAAAATAGCCGATATAAATGCAATAGCTTTAATTTGGTAAGTAAATAAATCATTTTAATTAATACAATAAAATACAACAGTCGTCTTTCACAAGTGAATGGAATTTCCCTGTGTGAAAAATAATCTGCTTTTAGAATTATTCGTTTGCGTCCATCTATTCATCTTCTATACGTAAAACTAAAATGGAACATTATTATAACAAAGACATTTTATAAAAAGCTCGCAAAAGCGTCCTTTCATGAAAGTTTCACAACGTAGTCGTTAAAACACTTAAAATGGCAGACAGATTCAACTATCCTTATTTCTGAGAGTACTATTGTTTCCGCGACATAAACTTTTACGTGAAATGATGACAAAGGTTTTATTTTTTTGGAATAAAAATGTATAATGTAAGTATCACATATTGGATTAGGTGGTCATCTTTGGAGGCATGGGAGTAGCTAGGGGGTGAGGGGGTTGGGGGTTCAAAAACCCTCTTAGCTCACTAGATACGTAGAGGAGAAGAGAACCTTGCCACCGAGTAGGACTAAGTAATAGGTTACTATAATTTTTTATTTTTTAAACCGTTGGCTTTAATCCTTTTCCTTTATAATCCTTTTAATGGTAATAATTATTTATTGAATATAATATTACTTTTATATATTTGATTAAATGATGAGTTAGATCTTAATAATCGCTTAAAAAACATTGATTGAATCAAATTAGTACCTATATTTTACTTGGGTTACATTTAATATAAATTTTATGTGCGACAATAAATGTCCCAGCTGAAACCTTGTAATAGAATGAATTCAATATTGAGGGATAGAGATATTTGTTCCAATACTGAGGCTTTGTATGAGATGAAACGTTTCATTAAACCCTTGTGGGTAAAATTTCATCGTATTTTTTGTAAAACTTTTTATATTGAAATGTAAGGGATTTCATGAATGCGTACCTATATTTTCTAGCCAAAGTAGGTTGACGACCTTATGAGGGTAGCTCGAATGATATCTAATGTACCTATTTGTGTTAATTAAATGCGATCCGTTTTTTTTATTTTTTCTCATAATATACTCATACGTGATTTCATAGGCTTCTATAGTTGTATAAATTTTGCATCTGGAGTACTGTTCTCACCTCTGGAGGATGAGCTCCCAACTACTAGCTCGACCCACTTGACTCCCTCCAAAGGTGAGCTGCTCGAGTTGTCAGTGATCTCAATCTTACAGGCAAAGTGGAATCGCTAGAGCAATGGAAAAACGGGTCGTTGAGTCGCTTTGTGTGTATCAATTGTTTCACGGGGAGTGCTCCGATGAACTTCAAGATTTGATCATGAAAATTTCGTCAAGTGGTGCGATGATAAAAAGGTGCATCGTCACCTTATTATTTCACACACAATTCGGTTCAGTTGTTCTTGAGATAAGTGTGTTATACCAAACAAAGCTTTTTAATATTATTATAGATAGCAGAAATATAATAATTAAATCTGCGAATAATTTCTAATGGTAATGCAAAACTAATTATCCAATGAACTGGAAACTCGTAATGACTAGCGGCAGATAGTCGCGTATTTCAATATTAATTATCGCCGTCGAAATATTATAATCATTTTGTTTTCGTTTCATCAGAAATATTTATACAGTTTTTCATAGAGAAAAGAGTTCTAAAAAAAAACTGAATGTTGATAGGGCGGGCTATGTCTGACAACAATTAAAATTTTAATGAACAATATATTTCTTACTTTTATACATACCAGAACAATAAATTAGCTACACAGAAAACAATAAATTGTTTTTTCAGGAGATAGGCTACAGTGGAAAACAGAAATACTTAGTTTTTATAAATGTCTCGTTTCAGAAGCGTTTACGATGCTAACAATAGAGTAGAGGTAAGGTGTGATGCTGTGGATGTATGCTATGTGGTTGATATTCAGCTTTTTATATATATATAACTCATTAGTATAGAAAAGAAAAGAAAAGACAAGTAAGAATCAACTTTTATTAAAGTGTTTAATAAAGTGACACAAATACAATACATTATCATCATCATATCAGCCTAATGACGTCCACTGCTGGACATAGGCCTCACCTACTTTACGCCACCGCGGGCGGTCCTGCGCTCCCTGCAACCAACGGCCGCCCGAAACCTTGACCAGATCGTCGCCGTCGGTCCACTGGTGGCCGTCCCACGTTGCGCCTTCCAATACGTGACCGCCACTCTAGAACCTTTTTCAATACAATATAATAATAATAATATCTTTATTGAGATAAAAAGTGCGTTACAAAATACCAAATACCAAAGGAGAAAGGTGGTATAAATAAGGTTTGAAGTATATAATAAATTATGTTTCTACGCAGTCACAGACACAACATAGCTCCACTCCTGAGCTAGGAATGAACCTGTGTTACGGGTAGTGAGAGGGTTACAGTAATATATACCAAACTTAAAACAAATAAAAAAGTAAGTATCCAAAATAAGTAGGTATCGATTTATTATTGGGTCTAGACTGCCTATAATTCATCATCATTTCAGCCTATTGGCTGGACGTAGGCCTCTCCTAACACGCGCCATAACACTCTGTCCTCCGCCTTCCGCATCCAGTCAGACCCAGCGACCTTTTTTAGGTCGTCGGACCATTTCGCTGAAGGGCGTCCTACTCTACGCTTGCCGAGTCGCGGTCTCCACTCTAGGACACGCTTACTCCACCGTCCATCTGTCATGTTGCATCTAACACATAACTACTATGCAAAAGTAATTCTAGATAAAATACTGTCCTCTTACACTAACTCCAATAATCTTAACCAAGTCGTTTTATTCTGTTAGCTGTTTCAGAAAACAAATGGAATAGATTACAACTATCAGTTCCCAGGTGGAGGCATCGCCCAATTCTTTCATTTCCCGCAGCTAAGCTCGTCTATAACACTTATAAGATCGCGAGTGACTTCGGTGCCCTTGTTCAGACGTGACGAGGGTATCTAACGACTTTACTCGATCTTTGGCCACGCTACTCGACTCAATAGAATAACGTTTGACATGATTTTCGATCCTCTCAGCCGTAATGTTTTTTTTCACTTGAGTAGTGTAATAGTTTATTTTGCATTGATTTAGATTTATACTGGATGGAAAGGAAGTAATACGCGTAGAAACAATTTCAGTTGTTTTTAATGCCGATATAAATCAGTTTATATGAAAATATGTTTGTAGCTCTAATGATCACTTCATTTAAGTCATCATCATTGTGTTACAATTTTAAGTCAACATGTTATAGTTGAAAATTAAAAAGCATTCCGAGTTTCAATATGAAAGCCTACTTGTAATTTCGACTTTCAATTGGTCGATTTTGATATCGCTGTCAAATATCAAATCATGAATAATATTAAATTCGACTTATCGGATATTCAATTTGCGAATAACGTCCCTGAAGGAACGTATGCAAGTTACGAATAGATGTGTTGCAATTTGCCAGTTCAGTGTACCATACAAGTTCTACGTTGTGTTTAACGCTTTGTTGGCTGGTCGCTATTATCCGCTTGATCACAGCGTTCCTACCGATAGCTTTACTGTTCACTTGTTTTAATAAAAATAATGTGTTTTTCTATAGGTTATTTACTAATTTAAAACATTATTAAAAGTTAGTTGAAGATTGGGTGATTGCGAACTTTTTGTCAAGCAAAAACGGAGTTTGCTGGATTTGTAAAATACATGAAAATTATGATGTAATCATGTTTCACTGATATTATATCCAAATATTTCCCATTTTCCTGGATCCAACGTAACTATGTGATTACATAGATACATGAAAATATTATTTAATATGAATATCTTTTGCTGAAGCTTCTATAAATAAAACGTTATTTGAAATCGTGCCGAAAACAGTCACGTTTTATCGAAAACAAATGCTGAATTGCTTTCGAATTTTCTCGAGTTGAATAACAGACCAAATTGATCACCCTTTTGAAGTAAATTAAGATAATTTGACTCAGCAGTCCTCGAGGTGTTCAACGATTGAAAGATTGCAGACTATGGAGTTTTTAATCTTTCAGAATTGATTTTGAAAGACGAATAATTAGTATATTTCTAAACATTTGGGCAGTTTCTGCAGTTTAGGTAGGTAAGGATGATATACTATATTAATGACAGATACTTTTAGAACATAATGTCATCATCATCATCATCATTACAGCCCATAAACGTCCCACTACTATAGTATAATAGGCTAAATTCCCTCCACATTCTTTGGAGGAGACCCGCGTCCAGTAGTGGGACTTTTTATTTCTGTTCTTAAATATATATATATATTAGATCTAAATGAAATCAGAAATAAAATACTTATTTCTTAGTAGTCGCAGTCGGGTGAAAAAATATATATTTTTTCAACCATCATTGTTTTTAAATGGCTACGTAACGCAATAGCATTAATGTAATACTCTTTAGTGGTACTGTGAGAGGGGTTCTTTGCAATGTCATCCGACATATAAAAAATGTAGTAGGTTAAATAAAACACTCCATAAAAAGTTAGATTTATCCAGTAAAAGGGTTTCAAATAAACAAATATATAAAAAACCCGTTGTATCAACATCAATCAACGTTTGTAAACTGAAGTACAACAACAGAACCCTAAACATCGGACTGTTAAAACGGACGAAATCGAAAAAAAAACATAAAACTGATTGCTTTTACCGTGTATTCATTGACTTTAACATCTTAGTAACGAGTTTGGACATTGGTAAATTCAAAAAGATTCTGTAAAAAAGTTCGTAGCGGAAATTAAACTTGCTACATAGATATATTATTGTAGTGTACTCGAAATTGGCTGAGACGTCTGGGAGAGATTAGACTTGTGAAAAAGTCTGGATAAGTTGTCTGGTTTCTATGGCAACGGCGAACGGCACTAAGCCGTTGATTTACGTTTTCAGCACTCATGATAACGTGAATATCTGACGCCTGTATTAAATATCTCGCCGAAAATCTACGTCACAATGGCGGCTAGAGATTTATTTTGAACATTGTGTTTTTCATTTCATTTCTTTGTGCCTTTCTTTGAATATGATTGACGTTATGTAACGGTCTTACAGTGTTATGTAGAATTTGTATAATACAGTAAAATGGAATAAGAAACAAAATATATTCAGCAATCTAAATGTTTGGGTAACCCTATAATATCTCTGGATAGAGGAGAAGAGGCCGTTGCCCAGCAGTGGGGCATTAATAGCTTATTTCATGAAACATAATTAAAAAAAAAAACACTAATATACAGGGTGTATACGACGATACGACATTAAATGAAACCACGTGTAGCATGTGATGTTAATTTGCAATAGTTTAGACGCAAATGTCTTTATGTCCCAGTTTTTGTTGTCAGTTGTCATTACATCATTCAATTCATTTAAATATCTCTGACTCCTTCATATTATTTTATCTCTTACTCTGTTCCGCACTTTTGTCGTCGTCATGTCAAAAACGTCATGATAGAAAAATAATGTGTAGTTTTATATTCTTAAATTTTTCGACTTTAAATAAAGTTTTTTTTTTAATTTTTTTTTATAATTTTTATTAGAATATGTTTATAAGGGTTAACACTGGCTGCTTTATCATTTAATGTCGTACCGTCTTATACACTCTGTATATGCTTCTTTTTTAGAAACCAATTTGAATTATTATATTATATACAACACTGTTTGTGTAGTGATGGTGATGATATAATGTCACTACCCCATTTCAACCCGTGGGTGTCGTACAAAGAAAACTTTAAAGGAAAATTTGATACAAAGCTCTATACCAACCTGTCTGGCCAGCGTGGTATAGTAAGCAAACTTCGCTCTAAAATGATTATGAGACCCGTGCCCAGCATATGGGACATTAATTAATGGGTTGTAACGATATACCATTATACATCTCAAACCTAATCATTGACTACAAGTTTCTATAGATCTTTAGCTTTCTTGAAATCAAGATTTCACAGTCAGTTTATTACTCAAATACCATCAAGAACTCTCACAAGAAGTCTTTTAATATGTTGTGACAGTCCAAGACCTGTAATATTTAAGCGAACTCTTTGTAAAATGTTCACCCACCAGAAAACACAAAGAATAATGATGCCGATTCTTCATAATAAAGAGAAGTTGAAGCTTAATTGTCTTAGATAGACTCTAATGACAGTTAAAAAAGTAAATTTATAAACTCGAAGAGCTCAAAGTTTTGCTCTTGTTTCTTTTTAAATGGATAGGTAGTTTACAAGATTGAGTTGAGGACAAAGACGTTCCGTTTCCTTATATTTTATAAAGATGGGAATACACATGCTTGTAATTTATTTGTTTGGTATTTTAATCTGCTTCCATTGTGTGTCTTTAATTCTATTTGCTGCAAGCTGTTGCCCGTGGATCTTTCGTCTTTCGTGAAAATTAAAGATCCATGATGGCTTCAAGTAACTCTAATTCATTCATGTAAGATATTTTTTTTGCCTTTATTTGTGGTGACACTACAATGATGGAACATAAAAAAACATTACCCCCTTTCGGGCGCAGTCGGGTAAAAGCATGCATTAAACCCACATTTTTCTAGCTATATTAATGTAAGTTACGGTTTTTATGGTAAATTATGGTACAAAGTGATGTTGAAAATCCCTTCATTCCAACAAATGATGATTTAAAATATAAATAAAATGAAATCCAGAACCGCAGCAAGAAATAAAATTTAATATGAGTTCTTCAAATTTTATTTTGTTAATTAGTTAAAGTTTTTCTTACTGATCATAGGCAAATTAGCTGACACTAAGTAGGTGTCATATTTGTTACATTCTTAACTTATGACTTTGTAACTTTTACTGAAATCGCTTTATTGTCGTAAAAGTGATTTTCTTTTTCTCCCAACAAGCTGTTGAAATCAATTCCATGTACCAACAGCTGCAAAAAATATAAATACATCCTTACTTTGCTACATTAGGCAATCCGTAATCAGGATTTCAAATCGGATTAGGCCTAGACGATCCTATTGAAATTCTAGTAAATAACGAATGGAGAAGAATCGGCTGATTCTATTCAATTCCTATGTAGTGAGGTCAACGAAGCGGCTAGTAGGGTGGAGTTGCACTAATTGGACCAGTTCGTAAATTGTACCGCATCAAAATCTACCAAACCGTAATGTTTAGTTTTAAATTGGCTACACTAAAAAGCAGTGCTACCAACATGAAGCAATCGCTGCCATTTTGGATTCAATGACACAAAAGAGTGAAGTGTAGTTAACAAAAATAATTATTACAGCGTTCTGATCGTATTTTATGGATGTTTACCTAAGGATTTCTTGTGGCAACGGTAAGTAAACCGCAGCTATTATATATGTGTTTGGAAAGTAGGCATATTAGTGTACTTTTTTGAGAATATACTTTTATGTTTAGCATTTCCAGGTTATGATGCCGGCTCACATAAAAATAAAACATAGTGTTGCCTAACTTGTACCAGGTAGGTTACTCCTAAAATGTACCGGTACAATTTGAGGTGTATGGTGGTTCTTCAACTTGATTGTTAACTAAATTGAAATGTTTTCAGATGCTTGGAGAGGATTAAACGTATTTATATTGACGCCAGATGACTTAGAAAAAGCCTTAGATTGTTTGAAAAGAAATCCATGGGAATTCACGAGTGTTCACGCATGTTCAATATACCTACCTACCTAAATCCACTTTAGAGATTTTTATCAAGTTTGAACAAGTATGTGAATGAATATACCATATCCAAGGGTAGGCTAACTGTTTTTCACGATGAACTTGAACAAGAGCTTGTGTCACATTTGTTAAACATGGAAAAGCTTATGTTTGGACCCACAATAAAGATGTTTGAAAACTGGCTTATGACTAGTTATGACACTGCGGAAAAAATGGCATTCCAAACACTGAGAAACTACTCAATATTCAATACCTTTATGGATAATATTTTTTATAAATATGAACCTAAAACGGTAACGCTGATTTCAGATAATAAGAGGCACTTGAATCTCATTTCGACCATGAAGTACAATTTAGGATACCTGTAGTACAATTAAGGAAACCGGTTTCCCAAATTGTACTTTTTCAGACTTTTTTTAAAACTTGAATTGTCGTCTTTCTTTTTAAATTTCCTCATTTTCTAGTAATAAAAAATGAACACCAATAGTACAACCTTTTTATTTCTAGTAATATAGTCCTCTTAAGTTAAATAGTTTTTGTGATAGCTTGTAAAGTTTGTTAACTGGTACAATATAGGCAACCTTACCCTATAGAAGTTCTATTGGGCTTGACTTGCTACTTTCATAATTTCAAGAAAGATTTTCCAGAATTCAAGATTTGCCAGATTTTCGAGAAAGATACGATGAATGTAAATCTGGTTATTTTTTATTCAGTCTGTACTGTCTTATGTTTAAAAATATATTTTGGATATTTCAAAGAGCAGAAAAACTTGTTAATTCAATTACTCATTCAGGGCTTTTTGTTCAAACTTTCATTTGGCATGGAC
This sequence comes from Laspeyria flexula, assembly GCA_905147015.1. Classification (NCBI taxonomy): domain Eukaryota; kingdom Metazoa; phylum Arthropoda; class Insecta; order Lepidoptera; family Erebidae; genus Laspeyria; species Laspeyria flexula. Next base: position 4,995,672 of record LR989958.1, read on the forward strand.
GAAATAAAAATAAATTAAGTAACATTTTTCCACTTCACTGTTGTATTTTAGTCTTATAATTTGACTTTTTTGAATGGGTTAGTATACTAACAGTATTCAACAGTATATTATAATATTATTTTATATATTTACGTATATCTTTTTATTGAGATTCCTCAAACATGAGTATATATATATATATATACCAACTACAAACCATAATTATATAGACTCACTAGAAGTCGCGCGGGGCTTCGCGCCCGTCCTTATTTATTTGGCCACTGCTCAGCTCCTCTTGCTACGGCGCATGATGTTTTATAGCCTATGTTACTCAGTTATAATGTACCGTTCTAACGGCAAAAGAATTTTTAAAATCAGTCCAGTAGTTTTTAAGTGTATTCGTTACATACAAAGATACAAATTTTTCCTCTTTATAATATTAGTTTAGATATAGATTACATCATAAATAATAATACTATACTGTAATAATAATACTCCTGCGCCAGGGAGCATACTTATTCGGCTTAGTCGGTTTTGATGTCGCTGTCAAATGTAAGGAAATTTGAAATCCTTGAAATATATCCTTTAGGAGATATAAGTTCCTTGGAAAATTAAGATATGGTCGTTGTCACTTTCAAACATTTGACAGCGACATTAAAACCAAACATTCGAATGTCGAAATTCAGATTAAGACCCAGGTGACTTTAAATGACAGTGTCATTGGAAGTGCTTAGAAATAAACTAACGCCGCATGCAAACAAAATCAGCTGTTCGATACAATATTTTTCTTCTATAGCTTTTTCAACGTACAACAAAGTGTTCTACTAGTTAACCTATTATAATTACAAGTATAATGTAGGTGTTGAAAACAGAGACGATTCGTAACCTAGTACACAGGTATTGATCTGCCGCGCACAATATTCAGGTCAACCCTAACAGCCAACTCAGCTTTCGGTCCGAAATGGGACTCAAATTTTCACTTTGTTTCTGTATCTACACTTTGTTGCTTTGATGAAGGCCTTCTGTTAAAGTTTAGCAGTTGTCAGTTATATTTGTGGATGGTACTTTGTGTAGTTGTAGTTTGCGTTATATTCGTAAATTTAAAAGATTTGTGTATGTATGTGTGTGTTTTAGCTTTGACTATCCCATAACAATCCGTGGGTGCCGTAAAAGGCGACTAAGGGATCCTTAAGCAGACAAGAGCACTGCGAGAAAAAGAAAATTCGAAACAAACCCTATACCAATCCGTCTGGCCAGCGTGGTATAGTAGGCTAAATTCCCTCCACATTCTCTGAAAAAGACCCATGCCCAGTAGTGGGACATTTATGGGTTGAAATGATGATGATAATTAAATGATAACATATGTATTATGTTAGGCAAACTATAAACTATAACTAAAATATTTGTATAACCACAGTGATATAATGAATAAATAGGTGTAAAACTATCGCTCTATATATCTATTTACACTAATGATTTTTTGAAAATTAAAAATTATAGTATTTTGCTATCGACCGTTCATTTGTTGGTTAAGTACGAATAGTATGTATTTATAGGGTTCTTAAAAAAGGAGTGAATAGGTTTTACAGTTGGAAACGCGTTTGTGATGCCCTGGCGTTGCAGGCGTCACGTCGGCTACGGAAACCGCCTACCATCAGGCGGCCCGTTAGCTGTTTATCACTGTCGTGGTATAAAACAGGTTTGTCAATTGAAGATGTAAAGTGAAATAGATCGAACACGAACAAAAAATTTGCGACTGCGACCAACTTTATTTTATTAGCGTGCAACATATCGAAGCTTCCAAAAGATTTGCAAAAAAAAAAGTCAATAATGTCAATTTAGCGTTAGACATGCATCAGACCTTTTTTTTTACGTAATTGAGGAAAGCGTACTAAAATTACGTTCTTAGATGTTAGTAAACAGAAAATGAAATATTTGGTACAATTTTAAAGATTTTTATAATCTTACGTAATAATATATGCCGTGTTTGTACAAAATAGCTTTCAAGACTAGATAGCAAGGTAGCTCTTAGCAACTAATTTCATAATAACATTATTATAGCATCATATTTTCATAATAATATCATACATACCCGCAGTGATGTTTAAATATTATATGTATATACTTGTATGTATAAATTACAGCCGTAAATGGAAGATATAGTATTGCGACAGAATTATGGTAATATAAAGACGGCAAAAAGGGGCTGAACGATTTTAATAACGCAGTTAGCGGTTTGAACAACTCTGTAATAAAATTGCATAATATTTAGAATGTGAAATTTCTCTCATATTTTGTTATATTTCATTCCGATTTCATTATAAATTCGACATTCGAAGCAATGTTTGCAGTAATGTACCGAATGCTGAATATGGACAAGAACGGTGATTGTATTTGAATTTTTTAAAGTTTTTATTTAATACTAGCTTGCCGTCCACCAGTTATGTCAGTAAAAGTTGTCCACGCGAACGAAGTCGCGGGCCCAGTTTAGAATGAAATCTTTTGAAAAATGCATGCATTTTTGCTGGCATAACGAACGATACTGTTAAAATGTCAATTGAAATTTAAAACGCTAGATTTTTGTCACGAATTCGTTGTTCCATTTAAGTCAAATTTGTAGAAAAATTCGTTCATTGAATGTAGATTTCACGAGCAGAATGACAAGGACGTTTTTATTATGCAATGCATGAACTAAATGTTGGCTTGGTTGGAGATGTAATTATGAGCGAATATGCAAACAAATTTATTTTTATACTTGTAGTATCACTCCTAATTGGATTTTAAATAAATTTTAGATTATAGTCTATTGGCTTAACGTGTCCGAAGAAGGTATGTACGTATAAGCGAGATTGTAGATACCTACTGTTACAAATAGACCTTTCTTTATCATGAGTTCCTGTTTGTGACATTCATTGTGAAACTTTGTCCACTAAACTCTAAAGAGTCTAAAGAATCTATGGTTTTTTTTCAGCCATAAACGTCCCACTGCTGTGCACGGGGCTCGCCCAAAGAATGTGGAGGGAATTTAGCCGAAATATTTAAAAGAATACAAAGGTATGTAAATATAATGACTGGCCTGTTGGTCTAGTGGTTAGTGACCCTGACTGCTAAGCTGGAGGTCGTGGGTTCGATCCCAATGTCACCACCGGTCTGGGTGTAATTTATCTATAATATGTATGTATTTACAAAAAAAAAATGTATTTAAGTATTATATCAGTTGTTTAGTACCCATAACACAAGCAAATATAATTGCTTACTTCGGGACTAGATGGCGCTGTGTGAATGTGGTAGAATATTATTATTATTATAGTGTGCGTATGTTGGTTGCAGGCGGCAAGAAATCACTCGTTGTGGTGCAAATTAGGTGAAGGAGTGACGTCATAGGGAGGCAGTGGACGTCATAGGGTTGTTAAGATGATAATGATAGTGTTATAAAAATACATGCTAATATATTGATCTGACAATTGACGTCATGGTTAGAAATAATGATAAATGATATTGTATTGTAGTACAATTGCAAATGATTGAAATAATTTCTTGACCAACCAAAATATTTTATTATTGTGAATCGATCATTTGTGAAATGAATTACCGTATTATATTGGAGTGTCCTCTCGAAATATAGGAAGCTTACAAAAGGTTATTGTTATCTGTCCCGATGAATTGCCACTCGTTCCGTATTATTTCTATTTGATTGGGAATGGACGTGGTCCTAACTTTTCCCAAGTTACAAATGTAGACAGGTCTATAACCGATAAATAGTATGGTTGCGATGGAAAAATTATCCATGTCGTAGGTCACACTATTGTATTTGAAATTTAGACAAAACAAATTAAGTTTTACATTCAAGTTTGCCACTAATAATTTGTAATTAATTACTATCGCAACACTAACGTTCAGACATTTTTTCTCGTCTAGAAAACTCAATTTAGAGCGTACTTAATGAGTCCTCTTTTAATTAAGATTAAATTGTGTTTACTTAAAATTAAACAAGACTTCTCGTAAAGCGAAACTCGGTAAATCCTTTGACAAGTTTCGAGTAGCGTCTATTAATATTTGAACTTTCGTATCCTCAAACAGGGAACTATTAATAAACTTGTTTTATAGCTACGAATTTGTAACGTTATAGTGACATATCGCCGAAGCATTGTGCTTATTATTGACTATCTTCTGCCCGCGGCTTTGCCCACATGATATTTCCTGAGCGCTTCGCCATGTTCCTTCTTCAAACGATGAGAGCTATACTTTCTAGGTAGGCAGTGGCTTGACTGTTTCCCGAGTATTGTATTGAGCTGCGATGTCTGCCTACCATCAAGTAGGCCGCTTGTTCATCAGGCAATTAAAAAAATA